>OX235262.1:169634648-172178218 GCA_944472135.2 Trichobilharzia regenti | reverse complement strand
TAATATCTGTTATTGAGAGCAATAATGAAATATGACTCACTGAAGAAGGCAAAATGCAAATTAACCTGATAATTTATAAGAAAATGCTGTGAAGCTATTTCCTACTTTTTCTGTCGATATGTTAATCGTTAGGTAATTATTATTATCATTGTTCCCTTGGGTCCTCAATGGAACATTGGGCTTCAAAGATCCAATTCTCCATGGTTCTCTTTAGATGGCCGCACGACTGACCATAACCTCTCATCACCTCCTCTCATGATCTCATCCATGTCACCCTCAGACATCTGTTCAACTCGTTATTTCCCATCCGGCTTCCATTTGAGTGATGGCCTGACACGTGATATCACTCAATGATCTCCTTAAAGTGCATCGGATCCATCTCCGTTTCTTTAGCATATTTGCTGGGTAGGCAATAGATTCTTAATTGGTTCACTTCTAGAGTTTCTTCTTACTAATTCATTCTGATCTTCAGTAACGGCAGTTGTCGATAAAGCGTGTAGTCTGAGGCTTGTTGGGAATGCTCTTCATCACGCAGTTAGGAAAACTCCTTAATTTAGAAGAACTAAACAGTTGTTTTATTGCTTGAAAATGTCTACTAAACTTAGCAGAACAAAACTTTCACTTGGCAATGTTGATATTTTACTTCAGTGACGTTACTTCTGAGATGTATAACTAACCATATTTAATAGTATGTTACTCTGTCTTTTCTAGATAAACATCCGACGAAAACATCAAATTAAACATGTTATTGTTTTGAGAAGTGAATCAGTGGTGCATCGGTAGAATTATCGCCAAACACGTCTCCTTTGGTCCGGGGTTCGGTCTCCAACCACCGACGCACTACTTTACCTTGCTAAGCCAGTAATAAAACTGTTAAATAGGGAATGTTGGGTATAAGGATAGCAACGTTATCCCGTAAAAATAAATACCACTGGTACCGAAACTTCAATCCTCTGTTCTGAAGCCCTATATTCCACCGGGAACGTAAAGGAATAAAAAATTAAAGAAAATTGTGTTGACATATGAGAATGACAAAGTTAATGGAAATACTTAGACAGACAGTTTAGTAAGAAACAAACGAGTGTAAACGCTAAACTTGTGGGTTATCATACCAGCAACAACCATCTGTCTGTCGAAGGTCCATAATTTATATGTATGGATAAAAACATGTGTATTAATCCTGAAATAAGCTTTTGTATGATCATACGCTGACCGACACAAAAAAACTTAAAGGATCTGGAATCCGCCGATGATATATGTCTGATTTCCCACAAACTGGAAGATATGCAAGGGAAAAGCAACAAGTTGGAAGAAAAAGCATCCAGAGAAGATAGGACTTCCTTCAGGTGAACATAGAGGAAACAGAGGTATGTGATGAAGATTCCTGGCCAACAGCAACAGCAACAACAGACAACAATCAGCCAGCATTATTTCGAGAATACTGAAAGAAGCAACCTCCTTTACCTACATGGGAAGCACCGTTTCAACTACAGGCGAACGAAACTGACGAGGATATCAAAGCAGCGAGGATCAGAAAAGCAAGACAAGCCTTCATTACTCTCAAGTCTGTGTGGAGATCAACAGCACTCAGCACGAGAAATTAGATCCGGATTTGCAACTTCATTGTGAAGTCAGTGCTGCTAACTATACGGATCAGAGACTTGGCGAGTTATGAAGAGCATC
Organism: Trichobilharzia regenti; assembly: GCA_944472135.2. NCBI lineage: Eukaryota > Metazoa > Platyhelminthes > Trematoda > Strigeidida > Schistosomatidae > Trichobilharzia > Trichobilharzia regenti. The sequence goes on along the minus strand of OX235262.1, from coordinate 172,176,535 downwards.
TCAAACAAACTACAGACCTTCATCAACAGCTATCTTCGTTCAGTACTTCGCTCACGACCAGATGGCCGGTCAGTAAAGATCAGCAATAGGGATCTCTGGCAATGAGCGAACCAACCAGGAACCGATTGTGAAACAAATATGCAGGAAGAAATGGAGATGGATTGGCCATACTCTGAGAAAACAAACCATCAAGTGACATCACTAGACAATCCATTGCTCGAGTGGAACCCGAAAGTGGAAGTGGCGAGTTGGTCGTCAGTGCAAGGGTGACTTGGAGGAGGTGATGTGAAGAGGAGATGGAAGGATGTAGGAAGACGTAGAGCCAAGTGAAAAAGTCAGCAGAGAACTGGAAGCAATGGAGAAGTGTGGCTGAAGCCCTATGTTCCTCTAGGAGCTTAAGGAAATAATAATAATAATGATCACACGCTGTACTATCTGTTCATGTGATTCGTGTACGGTGACAACACTATGCTCAAGAAAATGGTGTTCGAAGTCATCCCCATTCGTCTCCATAATGTCAAATACGAATATGACTCAATTCATAGCGCTGAGTTTGCCGATTGAGCAGTTACTCAAACTTGTAATATACATAAGACTGTCTAAAAACGGTGGATTTCTCTCAGATTCACAATACAGCTTATTGTTATGTCAATGCTGAAACACCAGCAACTAGAATACAGTTCTGTGTATCCTATGTGGTTACTACAACGAATCTAGCTGAATGTATGTTGTAAATCAACTTCAAAAATCAATACGTAAGCTCTCCTAGCTCAATATCATGCTCGACACACACCATTGTGAATTCGAACAAAAATCTGATGTGGAAATATTCATCCTCCTGCTCATGGATAGCTGAGTAGCTTGAGACAGAATTTTCATGTTTCCTCTCTAGCTTCATGAATCCTACAGCTTTTAAATGTGAGAACGTGTTGTGGATAATCATAGATTTCTGGTAAAGTAATAATTCTGGACACCACTATAGACAGCATTTCTTTTACCGCCTGAATACTGTTTGTTTAGCTGATAAGATGTTTCCATGTCATTTGTGTTTACAGACATAATACTTTTTAATTACTTATCCTTTACGTTCAGTCTAAAGTTATGCTATACATTCTGAGTATTAACCACAAACCGGTTTATACACACATGTTGAAAATGTTTCTATATGTAACATAGAATATTTACTCCAGATTATTGTGGCCTAGAGTACACATCTTTCTGGTCGTCTAAAATCAAACTGAATTGTAGTTAATCACGGTTGGGATTAACATTACTTTCTACATGTCACCATGCTGTGTATCAATACATATGAAGTAAATGTTCCAGTAATCCCCTGTACTGGTTCCTTGAAAGCATAGCTTTCAATGATCAGTGGTAATATTATCTAAATAACTGCAAAAAGATCAGTAACTTTTTGGTACACATTTCAGTGATTTACTTGTCTTATGTTTGCTTGCATAAAGATAACTGAAAATGTTCCGTTAATTTTCAGATAAGACTCTCCCCCTCCTGAGCATCAGCCGAATGACTGAGCAACTATGTGGGGTTGAAAGAGCAGTTCACTGGACTTTACAACGGATGGGGAGTAGAATTGCACATATGTGAACAGCTTTACCCCATGATTATTTGAATGTACTCCAAGAATTCTAAGTTCATTAAGGATAATCATATGTGCAAATAAGAAACATTGTTAATAATAGTAATAATTATAATAATTTACTTTATTCCAAAAACAATACTTATAATACAGAGTGGAATTCTCAGTATTTGTCACAATATTGCATCTGATTTACTCAAAAATAGAAATAAAATTAAAGTAAAATCAACCACAGGATTTTGTCCACATTTACGATATAAGGGTAAAAATATTCGAAGTGCGAATTGAGGATGATAATAATAATAACAGTGAGTTTGTTTTAAACAGTATTGTCGATCCAGGTTTCCTATTTGGGACTCGTCAGCTGGATGTACCAAATAGGACGAAATGCGCATCCTGGATTCCACTGCTAGCCACCATCCACCAATTGTATACTAATTAAATACCCAGACATCGTCGAAGCATCTGCACAAGAAGCCGACATGTCAACCTGAGACCGAGCACTTCGGTTCAATCAATTGACGGGAAAATCAAAAATTCAATTCAATAAGTATTGTCGATCCAGTTTGGAAATTTTCGCATGTTATAGAGTATTGAATCTAATATTCTGTTGATATAGTATGGTGAGGGGAAAGGCAAAATTAACAGTTATAACACAGCTTAAATGGTGTTTACACTTATGAGAAAATAAACAAATAAAAACAAAAAGTTGAGAGAATTATAAATATAAGTACAATAAAAATAAAGGTTGATTTTGTAAGGGTGAAGGAAATGGTTTATTTAATTGTGCAAAGAAGGTTAATTAATCAGTTCATGCGTGACACTATTTTCATTACATAAAATACGTGCCAAATATGGTTGGCATCGTGGAATTTTTATACTTAGACGCACGTGCATAAAGTCTTCTGGAAAGACTTCTTGTTTTACCTGACGAGGAGACACAAGGTTGGAGCTGCGGGTAAAGTGGATCCTCACAGTCTGACAAAATTCCTTTAGCAAATTTGTTACATGACATCAAGTGCCTTTCAGTGACATTGTCAACGATATGGCCCAATGGGATACCAATCATCCTACTGACAGTCTTCCGAGTTCAACGAAGTATGAGATAGTCTTTTTTAAGCAATCCAGGGAAGAATAAGCAAGGGTGAACAGTAAGGAAGAATAGGTAAGACGCACGAGTTGATAAACTGTAAGAGGAGGGTTTGAGTTATGTCTGAGTGCCTTTACTTCTTAATGTAAAAAGTCAGACGAAATATTCTTTTAGAAATCGCTAAGACATGGGGAGATTAGGATAGGTCAGAAGAAAGAATTAATCGAAAATACTAAACTTCAAACTTGATTTCTATATCCTAACTATCATCAATTTTGCAGCGGTCATACGAACCAACAGCTGGTAGAACAAAAACCATTTCTTCTGTAGCATATTTTACAGATAATATTTAACAATATTCATTTAAAAAATTAATTTTCACAAAATTAAAATAACCACATGAGATCACTTCACATACAAACTTTTCATGGCAGCTAAAATCACATCGGTCGTTTTGGTCATTGTCTTACATGCAGCCTCCTACTGCATTAAAGTTAAACAAATAAATTTTAATTGTCAGTAATTGGTTTCATTGAATATTTATATCGATTATATTCTACATTAACTAAATAACTGTAAAATGAAAATGCATGGATGGAGTTTAAATTTACACGTGTGTAAAATTCTTTTATGTAGGTGGTGGTATTAAGTAGTGGAACATATAAGTGAATAACCATTTTAGATCTATTTTAACTTCATTACATTAAAGTGTTAAATTACATGAATCTAATCATTATTCACCAATTCTGTTATAATGTCACTTACAGGCACACTTTTATTCACAAGCATTCTATGTTATTCGTTCAATGTGTAAACGTCTTGGAGAATGCTCAAGTCTAGAAACCACACTTCCAGGTTAGTGAATATAACATACACACACAGTCGTCTGTCATTTTCCTTGATTCAGACTATTTGACGATATATTCCCCGCTTTTATTAAACCAGGGTGTGGTGTTAACAAAATCAGGCTAACTCTGCTGACAGAATACATTTACGACTACCTAAGCTTAGAACTAATTTGTCGTAATATGTAGGTATATGTTAGTTACCCACTTCTCAAAACATCTCAGATGAAATAAGAAAGAGAATGTCCCAAAGCAGGTCAGGAAATGATACTTTCATGCTATTTAGTTAGTAAATAACTGAGCATTGAAGAAACCTAACCAATGTCTTTTCAACCTCGTTCACAAGTATTGCTGATGTTAACGAGAATCTTAGATGCAATTGTAAAATAAAACTGTAGACTATAGTTAATCTGACTCCAAAATTCGTAATTTTCAAGTAGTATGATAAAAGAAAAACGTAGTAATGAGTTTTAAAAAACAGTCTCAATTTTCAAGCGTTGGTTTGTAAGGATTAGATTTAAAACAATAAGTCCCTTTTATGAATTTGGATAGCGTTATTAGAAGACGGAGACTATCTGAAAAATGTGATGTATTTGTGCTATACATTTTGAACAATCTGATCCCCCCATACATTTACTGGTCAAGTCGATATTTATGCAGAAGTTAAATTAAACAAAGTAACAAAAAAATGGATTTAAGAATGATTAACACAACGTTTGGTAATCCAATCAAATAAGGATTACTGTGAGTCGGTGGCACAGTGGTTAGGACTCTCGCGGACCATGCACATGGTCCGGGGTTCGAGCCCACTCCGACGCACACCTGATATCTATGGTCGGCCTGTGAAATTTTGGGCTACCGATATCCACGCTGAAAATTCCATACTTGTATCAAAAATACGGTGTGGAATCAAGCTATAATAAAAACAAATCAAGGTAGGTTAGGAGTAATAATAAACTGTTTTTGAATACAGAGTGAGGGGGTGGAGGGCTTAAGTTTATGAATAGCTATAGAATCGGCGTATTTCAATAAGCGCCCTTGACCGTTTTTATAGATGACCTTAAAGACTGACTTAACATCAGTCTTATGGCTCATCTTGATTAGATGTTTGGCTATAGACGAAGTTGGTAGTCTGCCACCTGAGTCTATTGATTTTCCACAATTCATTTGTCTTTCTAATCATTTTGGGTTATGCTCTCCTACCCTCACCTTCAAAGCGCGATTTCTCCTCCCTATGTATGCATGACCGCACACACACACACACACACACGAAACCTGGTAAATAGTATTGGATTTGACATAATCACTTGTACACTTTTGAGGTTTGCAGTGGAGCGTATTTTTAGCTTTCTCGACAATTACAAGCTGGGCTGCATAAGAGGTTCTACAATTGACCGAATTCAACCTTTGTCCCTTTATTTCACCGTTATATGGTAATTTGATGAAAACATTTTTCTTAAGGGCCGTATAAATTGTAGGTTTAGGGACTGATTGACTTCTACACCTGCTTAAAAATTTTAAAGGATATCAGTTTTCAACAAGAGTATCCATTCATTTTCTTTCTCTATAACATCAGCCGTGCAAATTCTTATTTGATTGGATTACCAAACGTTGTGTTAATCATTCTTAAATCCTTTGTCACTTTGTTTGATTTAATTACCCTTAATTTTCTCATATAAATCGACTTGACAAGAAAATGTGTGATCAGACTGTTCGAAATTAAAGGCGGAAATACACCACATTTTTCAGATAATCTCCGTCTTCTAATAACGCTATCCAGTGAATTAGATTTGGTTTCTTCCCAGTTTGACCACGGATCGATATCAGTTAGAGAAACATTGGAAACCAGCAGGGAGTAATAAATGAATCTAATCCTCACAAACCAACTCTTGAAATCTAATCTAATGATCGCTAATGACTTACTACAGGATAGAGCTTCCTGTAGTTCTAGTGAGATGTCGTGACCAGTGATGTCCATCCAGTCAGGAGTGAGAACGGATTTCCCGCCGATGACATCGGTTGTAGTCGCGCCAAATCACGAATTGTTAGAAGTTAGAATTCATTGACTGGCCACTGAGTTGGGTCCCAGTGGTTGAATGGTATACAAGCTTGTTTGCCTTGTAACCAGAAGGTCCTGAGTTTGAACCCTGGTGGTAAGTGCGTACTGTTGATGATTCCTAAGCACTAGGATGAAACAGCCTTCCAGTACTACGTGGTGGTTTTCACTGGTTCTCTAAATGATACCAATCAGTGGTGAAACTCGTAAAAACCGTCCAAAATAATCTGATCACTATCAGCAAGAAAGATCAAACAGAAAACTTCCTCCTTGAAATAATAAACCTTTATTTTAAGTCATTGTGTATACATAAGTCTTCCCCAGGTAATTGGGGGCGAATATACACAACAGATCTATAAAAATACACATATGAGATCACGATCAGAAATACTGATCACCTGACAAAATTCATGATGAAGTCAAGGTATGATTGGATTTCTACTACACGTAGGGTCACTCCGACGTCATGTTTATACAAATCTTTCAGAATTAATACCGTCTTATAAGCCTAACTGTAACATACAAATAGTATGTATGGCAAGCTGACATTAGATGATAACTCCTGATTTCTTCTAAGCAGGATAATACATTCATCTGGTGAATGAGCAAAGTCTCGACAGAAGTCTTGATAACCATAAAGCGATAATGGCTCATTTCTGACGTTTCGGGTCTATAGAGCTTTTAAAACAACTCTTAATCCACTACTTTTAGTTACCAACCTAACCAGATATTTTTCTATAAAAGTGAAGACAGTTTTGAGTAGAAAAAATAGTTTCAGAAATAGAAATAACTTTTTTTCCTGTCATTGCCTTTGAACATCTGCCAAGACGGGTATCTTTACTGATTTACATTAGAATGAATTTATTAGAATAAACCGGCAACAAAGCCAGCCAGCGTAGAAGAATCCTTCTCTATAATCTACCGGGTGCCTTAAAAATTGCCAAAATCATCGAATCACTGCATACTGCAAACAGCGGCGACTGTTGAAATTCGCCTCAAACAACCAGTGCTTTGTGTGCAGAAGAAGCAAGTCCAGCCAGGCACTACTACTGCTCTGGTCAGCCTTCAGTAGAGGCTATAGATTCATGAATTTGTAATATTATCTTTCCTAATTTTTCTGACATTCAGCTTATGTTATGTTGATGCTATTGGACTGTAATCCATTGTTATTATTATTGATTCGATGTTACTTGAACAACAGTAATTTTGTTCGTAACACTAATTCATTCATTCACTATAATGTTTATATATTTTATTTTTTTATATTTTTGATTACAGCTTGATTCCACACTACATTTTTGGTACAAGTATGAAGTTTTCAGCATGGATATCGGTAGCCCAAATTTAGCAGGCCGACCATAGATATCAGGTGTGCGTCGGTAGGGGATCCAACCTCGGACCATGTGTATGACCGGCGAGAGTCCCAACCACTGTGCCACCGACGCACTGTAGAGCCTGATGTTAAAGTTGTCGAAAAGAGTACTCTTTGTTCAGTATCCTTTTTTTGAAAATGAATTTATTTTCAGAAAAATATCTGAGATCTGAAAAACACCACCGCTGTGCGTCGGTGGCACAGAGGTTAGGACTCTCGCCGACCATGCACATGGTCAGGGGTTCGATCCCCTGCCGACGCACACCTGATATCTATGGTCGGTCTGCAAAACTTGAGCTACCGATATCCATGCTGAAAATTCCATACTTGTATCAAAAATACGGTGTGGAATCAAGCTATAAATAAAAAAAATTGAATAATTTGTATAAATACTTCACAATGAAATTATATACTTGGAATCTCATAATCAGAAAGAAGTATAACATATTTCTTGCCTAAGTGTAGAAGCCTTAAACTTGTACTAGGCATGATCTTCTGTGTAATATTTTGGAACCACGAAACCAGTACTGAATCATCGGTAGATATGTTAAACATCTTTATTGTCTGACTTCTAATTCAGGAGGGAGGAAGTAGACCTGATTTTGATGACATCTCATATCTAATATGACAGTGGAACTAAAATTTTGATTCAAAAGTCTAAAATGGTTTACATGAAGCGCTTTCCGTAAATCTGAAGTTTTTTTCTACAGTTGGTTTGTAAGGATAGCAGTTAGGACGCTCGCCGACCATGCACATGGTCTGGAGTTGGATCCCCGGCCGACGCACACTTGATATCAATGGTAGGCCTGCAAAATTTGGGCTATCAATATTACATGCTGAAAATTCCATACTTGTATTTAAAATACTGTGTGGAGTCAAGCTACTATAAAAATACGAAAATAAAATAAAAAATAAATTAGAAGTCGTGACCATTGAGGATGGATGTTCCACCGACGACATTGGTTGGGGTCGCGCTAAATCACGAATAGATAGAAGTTAGAATTCCTGGGCTGGCCATTGAATTGGGTCTCAGTGGCTGATTGCTAACCGAGCTTGTATTGTAACTGGAAGGTTGTGGATTCGAACCCTGGTGGTGAGTGCGTACTGCCGGTGATTCCCAAGCACTAGTGTACCAACAGAAGACAAGGGCCAGGCAACAGATCGTTTTATTATGAAAATCAACACGTATTTATATATATTTCACATACATTATTATAGCTTATGCAAGTAGAAAAAGCGCAGTCACCTGATTGGTTGCAGACAAACGCAGGCTTCTGATTGGTTGTTTCGGGATTCCTTGACAAATAGAGTTCTTTGTATAGTTTGGTTTGTAAGGATTAGTTATGTTTTACGGGTTGATCAGGGATTGATATCAGTTAGAGAACCATTGAAAACCAGGGAGTACTGGACAGCTGCTGTTTCATCCTAGTTTGGGAATCATCGGCAGTACGCACCCATGGGTTTCGAACCCGGGACCTTCCGGTTACAAGGCAAGCTCGTATACCATTCAGCCACTGGGACCCGATTCGATGGCTCGTGAATTCTAACTTCTACTAATTCGTGATTTAGAAGTTAGAATTCACGAGCCATCGAATCGGGTCCCAGTGGCTGAATGGTATACGAGCTTGCCTTGTAACCGGAAGGTCCCGGGTTCGAAACCCAGTGGGTGCGTACTGCCGATGATTCCCAAACTAGGATGAAACAGCAGCTGTCCAGTACTCCCTGGTTTTCAATGGTTCTCTAACTGATATCAATCCGTGATCAACCCGTAAAAAATAGAGTTCTCTATCTGCGAATCATATTTGCCACGTTAACTTTGCTGTGATTGGTTGTTGAATCAGCCTTGTTCATATTTTCTCACGTCCATATTAGTGACCTTGACATTAACGTAGATTAGTGTCAACCAATCGGCTAGCAGCCTGCTCTCACTACACTAGGATGAAACAGCTCTCCATTTCTCCCTGTTGGTTTTCAAAATAAACTAATAGAAATGTGTTAATTCTAGTTCACGCGATCAATCCCATTATTATTGTTGTAATGACTGAACATTAAAAAAATAAAATAAAAAATAAATTAGACCAGTGAGGCCCATCCAGTCACGTGCGAGGCTGGATGTTCTACCGATGTCATTGGGTGATGCCAGTCGCGCTAAATCACGAATAGATAGAAGTTAGAATTCCTGGGCTGGCCATTGAATTGGGTCTCAGTGGCTGAATGGTATACGAGTTAGCGTGCCTTGTGTAACCGGAGGGTTCTGGGTTTGAACTCTGTTGGTGAGTGCGTACTGCCGATGATTTCCAAACTAGGATGAAAGCAATCCGTGGTGGTTTTCAATGGTTATCTAACTGATATCAATCCGTGATCAACTCATAAAAACTGAGATATGTATCAAAGATGTCATTAATTCGATGTTGTCCAAGGCATAAACTACTTTCATGAACTGTGACAAAACTACATCAACTTCAAGGTAAATTGCGTCACAGACTGACATCATTTAAAGGAGCAGCTATAACCAAGTGGTGCTGGACACCTACGTATTTCTGCTTTAGGACTCTTTAACAGTGTCCACTACCATCGATATCATATTTCGAACCCTGAACCCACAAATGACGACCTACTAGATGAGAACTTAGTTTCCAATGAATTTTAACTTCTGTCGCCTCGTGATATGCCACCATGGTAACTATAAATGCAGAATTTCAATTTCTTAGGTTAGAATTAATATGATTATGAAGCATAAATTGTGTTCGAAAAGTTATTTTATTCTATTTTGATTACAGCTTGATTCCACACTGTATTTTTGGTGCAAGTATGGAATTTTCAGCATGTGATATCGGTAGCCAGAATTCTACCGGCCGACCATAGATATCAGGCATGCGTCGGCAGGGGGTCGAAACCCCGGAGGATGTGCATGGTCGGCAAACGTCCCAACCGCTTCTTACCGACTCACACAATAAATGGAGGACCATGAAAACTCCTCACTACACGCCCGAGCTCACCCGATTAAGGTCCGTTGCGAGTTTCGACCTACCGAGGTGCAATAGTGAGCCTTCAACCGGAGTCAGAGCATTCTTGATCATCCTGAACCCGGCACCAGTAAACTAATAACACTTCACTGGGTGATATATCCAGCAAGCGAATTATTTTGGTTTTTTTTTAATTGGAATATTCACTCCTAACTGATCACTTACAACATAATTACTCAGAAAGTAACAACGCAGTTAATTAATGAGTTGATTTAATTTCCTAATTTCAGGATATTTATTTGACGAATTGGATTGGTGTGATAAACACTTCACTGGTGATGCAGACTATGGGACACCTTGTGGTTGCAATCAAACCACTAAAGTGGTTTTTGCATTCTGGGAAAGTGCATCTAAAAAGGTACATCTTTACTATTTTTATTACATTTCAAATTTTTTTTATTCCTTTACGTTCCCAGTGGAACACAGGGCTTCAAGCTTGAGGCTTGAAGTTTCAGTAGCAGTGGTGTTTACTTTTACGGGATTGGGCGGCTGTTGGCCTCACGCTTAACCTTCCCTCTTTACCAGTCTTATTACTGGCTTAGTGAGGTAAAGGAGTGTGTCGGTGGCCGGGATTGAACCCTGAACCACATGAGGCGTGTTTATCAAATTTGATCATTTTTGGGCCAGCTTGCCAAATGAAACTGTTGAGCTACTTTTATCAGTATCATTGAGATTTCTAAAAACATCACTTTCTACATCTGATTTTCTCTTGTGTTCAATATTTGCGGAAGTACTAGGTAAAATCTCCATCTCGTTCCAAGTGGAATATAAGGATTACAGCTTGACCTTTGAAGTTTCAACAGCCGCCGTGTTGTTTTTAAGGGTGAGATTGTTAGCCTTACGCCCAACCTACCCTATTTATTGATCTTACCATCGTGTACGCCAAGTTCAGGAGTGCGTCTGCCGGGAATCGAACTCTTGAGCAAGTATATAGTTAACAACAGAAGACAAGGGCCAGGCAACAGATCGTTTTATTATGAAAATCAACACGTATTTATACATATTTCACATACATTATTATAGCTTATGCAAGTAGACAAGCGCAGTCATCTGATTGGTTGTTTATCAGAAGTTAGGCAGACAAACGCAGGCTTCTGATTGGTTGTTTCGGGATTCCTCGACAAATAGAGTTCTCTATCTGCGAATCATATTTTGCCACGTTAACTTTGCTGTGATTGGTTGTTGAATCAGCCTTGCTCATATTTTCTCACGGCCTGCTCTCACCACATAGTTTTGCGAATGTTCTAACAATGAACTACTGACGCAGAGAATGCAAGACTAAAGTAGTGGGATTATCACTCTGTATTTTTTTCTGTTGTTAATTCATCTAAACAACTTAATATACCAGTATGTAAATGCATCTTAGCGTTTTTAAAACGATTACTTCTCCCCCTCATCATAATATTCTGTGACACTTAGAAACAGTATAAGTGTATATGTAAGAGAAATTAGGATATCACCTGTAATTTTGATTGGATACTAGTCAGTAACTAGTGTAATGTGTCTATTCCTTTGTTCGGTGCAGACGGAAATCTTTCAGTCAAGATTGCAATGTGGCCACCATTCCAATAGGTGGCTGGCTATCACGGTGCACTATGAATTGTTAGTATTGGGCGGTCGGAGGCAGTCGTCAGGATGCCTTGAACCCAGGTTTCGTGCTTGTTAGCACTCAACACTGACAACGAGCCTCCACCTAGTATGGTAACCACATTACAAACATGACTGACAGAATCCAATTTGCACCGAACAAAGGCTTAGACACACTACACTAGTTACTCATCAGTGTCCAGTCATAGTATCCAATACACTCAGATAGGAGGTCAGTCGCGAGCCCGAATAGCTCAGCGGTGGTAACTTCTCTGACCGCAGCACTCACTGGATGATAAAGGTTCGAATCTCAGAAGAGACATGAGTTCCTTCAAGGTGACTAGAGATACGCCTTGCTGACATGTGAGTGCCAACTAGCAAGGTTTCCTGCAAATTGCCTCCAACCATTAAAATGTCCATAGCATGCTTAGCTGACTTCTTATTTCTTACTAGTAATGATGAAAGTACAAAGAGTTTGATAATATACTGACATTTAATGTATTTTCAAATGTTTGCACTTTTATTGTTAGCTTGTTCGGAATAAAAATTGTAGTCACACACACTGGAATCTCACTTCCTATTCGCTGTATATTCCAGAGTAGAAAATAAAAGAAGTATTCCTAGACTCAACCTTTCTCATTTTCAGCATTTATCGCTCAAAAAAGATATAAAACACATCAGAAAATGTCCTATTTAATGTTTCCTCATTCTATGAAAGTTAAACAAATTCTATGCAAATCGAAATACTTCTCTTATCCTCTCGTTTCATTATAGTATGCACAAGAAGTATCTGGTAACGTGTTTGTTGTTTTGAATGGATCAGTCGCATGGCCATTTAAAGAAAATGGGTAAATTTTAGTGATTTGACTGTATTCAGTAATATATTCATGTTAGCTGTAATTTTGGAGGTTAGAAGAAAGTAAGATCACATAAGTCAGCCAAGAGGTCTCTTCTCGTAAGTTCATTTCAAATAAAAATAGTGTGAAAATCAGTGAGTGGCGTTTTCTCGCTTCCACTTCCACTTATGTCGTTACTAACTTCCATTAACCTCTGATCTTTGCTGTCAGATAACATTGTGTATATATACATAAATCCTTGAATGGCTGTACAGCTTTGAAGGGAAATTACAAGGGGATATCTGTCTGCTAACTTATGTATTCTTAATTACGTCGTTTGAGAATGTGTCATACCTGTCGGTGATAAGTGATACGTATACATATTAATATTAAGCCATTAAAAGCAAGTCATTGTTCCGCATTCACTTGTGATATGTACTGAAGCAAGCAGAAAAATACTAATTGTTAACTGGTCAACATTTACTTTATAGTGAAAGGGCCTAGTAAATACTGAAATCCCCTATTAAATTACCTTTTCAGTTTGTCTGTAAAATAAGTTTTATAATCTATTGCAAATTGTTGTTTCCAAGACAATTTGTCCTGTGCTTAAGACATACTTTAAAGTTAGTGCAAAACGAGTGATTACGGTTCTTTCTGAATCTACTACCTAAATCTACATGTAATTCATCTTGACGGTGTGATACAATCCAATGTTTTCACGTCCATAAGTAGAAGGTGCTGGTGTGTATTATTTTCCTTAATACCAACGCTTTATTTCATGTGATAGTGAGTGGCGTAGGTATACTTGCCGTGATAAAGACCTCTGAAGTTAGATAATGCAATGTCAAGTAGAGTAGACATTACAGTGTAACAGCGAACGAAAGAAATAATGCATCCTCTCACTACTACTACTACTACTAAGAACCATTTATTTACTCGTCAAACGGTTAGGCTATAGAAATCTGAATACACAATAGAATCTTTATAAACTGTTATTTGACATCACCGAAAGGTCTGTTGATCTCTGCAAAACATGTGGTATGTCTTTGGGTTTACTAATAAATTATATAAGATTATAAAGGTTAACTCGACGTTGTGAGTTACGATGTTATTGTTCACAAACAATGACTTCATAAAATCGTGACTAGCATGCGTTTTACAAGATATGGGTCACTTTTTCAAGTGGCATATTGGATAACGCTATGGTGTTTGAAAGGATGAGTGTTGGCTTAGAGTTTCACCATTACGCACTGACAATGTGAGTGCACTAAGCTGCTGCCCCCCCGGAATAGGACTGAACACGGGCCCTTTTAGCCACCACTAATCAAACAAACCTACATCAAATCCAGTTAAAAAACATGTAAAGTATATGAGACATTTTGATTAATAAGCTTTATAGCATTAATCTAACAAAAACATAAATAAGTGTCTGAATATTCAGATAAACGTTCATCTTTCAATATGCGAAAAAATTAACTTCAAAACTTAATCAAGTAGTCCCATGTTTGCATGACCTGTTTTCCAACTTATCGAAAAAAAAATACTAATCTTTATCATGCAAGAAGGTTTCAGTCATGGATGAAATAGAAGACAATTCATCGGCGAGAATTTTCATGATCGGTGAAATCTCCTTTCAAAGGTGTACACTTATATTCACATTAGGGTGGTGGGGGCAAGATGTCGCTGACTTAATCAGCTAACAGACAAATTTAACTTTCCTTAAATACGAGTACGATTGTAAATCCTTTGAACGTGACTTCATACATCATAGGCACTTTCTCCCCTGAATCACTTTTTGCTTTATTCATGACCCATTGGGTATTTTCTTGGTGTCTTTCAATGCCTAGACCTTCAAATATATCACATTTTTCTATATTTCATCTTTGTATTTCCAAGTACCTTTGCCACGGTGGAACTTCCAGAACTTCTACACACGAAAGTGCAAAATTTAACCGTTAAATTAATTCACAACACACGAAAGTCACCATATCAGTAAGTTTAATCATTGTGTAATATTATAAGACGAATGTTATGTATGCTTCTGTCTAAAGTAACACCCATCACACAAAATATATCTATAAACAGCAGTCTTAGGCAAAAATGTTGTTCAAAATATTCAGCAGGAACAGTAATAAGGCATACATGAATACTTGTACCTCAAGATTTAATTTTATTCAACAACACAAGGAGCATGTTTTTCACAGTCAGGCAGATATGCCGGAATAAACTTAAAAGAGAACCTTTCAGTCAATCATTGTGGAATACTCCCTCAATATTTTCCTATATTTAATGATGTCAACTGATACCCCAATTAATCGACTGATTATTCTAATAAATTATTCCTAAACACACAGTATAAAATCGACACTTGTTCATAAATGTGATTGATGTTGTAAGGTGGTACATTTTATTAGTTGTTTTTTATTCCTTTACGTTCCCAGTGGAACATATGGCTACTTCAAGCTTGAGGCTTGAAGTTTTAGTAGCAGTGGTGTTTACTTTTACGGGATTGGGCGGCTGTTGGCCTCACGCTTAACCTTCCCTCTTTACCAGTCTTATTACAGGCTTAGTGAAGTAAAGGAGGGTGTCAGTGGTCGGGGACAGGATGTCGGACCAAATGAGGCATGGTCGGCGAGCATTCTATCGCTGGGCAACCAAGGCTCATTCTATGAGTAACTGGTGAGTACTCATGTTAAATACTAGTGCTCAATAACCAGAAAGAGATGGTCTGAATACTTTTTACCTAATGTAGCATCAATCCAATTAAGCAATTAGATAGAATCCATGTGATGAGTGAAAGTGATTCATTTCTATGAGCTGGATTAAACCGAATACACTAATGATTCGGTCGGCCCTATACTAGGAAACTATTGCCTCGTGTTTAGGTCACCGAATTAGAGCTAGGAAATTCTACGTGTGTACACGGTTAACCTCAAACTACTAATTTGGATTAGTAGTATGTAGCGATTTGCAATTCTAATTTTCTTTTTCAACTGATTTGTCGAGTCGTTCTTGTTTCTAACTTTATCATGTGTTATCAAAGGAAAGTGTGACATTTTCAAGTATCAGTTTTGTAAGGATTTTTTTGTTTGATTGGTTGGATGATTTCATCATAAGCTGACATCAGTTACAGAAGCATTGGAAAACTACCAGATAGTACTGGACAACCAGCTGTTTCGTCCTATTTTAGGAATCCTCAACAGTTCGCAGAAGCTAGAATTCACGAGCCATTGAATCGGGTTCCAGTGGTTCAATGGGTTCGAACCCTGATGGTGAGTGCGTATCGCTTAAGAGTCCCAAAACAGAACGAAACGATTGTCAAGTACTGCCAGCTTGTTTTCCAATGTTTCTCTAACTGATGTCAGCTCATGATGTAATCCTCCAACGAAAGTGTGATATATATATATATGTTCGTTTCGATTGTATGATATGCAAGTGAAGATTCTATGTTTGTCGGAAGGAAAAAAACTAGGGGCATAATACCTAAAAATGAACAACTTATTAAGGCAATTCAAAAGAATGAATAAAATTTTGTCATTTTTTGCTGCCATCAACCTGAGTTTCCCAGTATATATGCCTCTTCATATACTTTTGGTACAGCTATAATTACTTATCCACAGTGGAGTGAAGCCGCCTGATGACTAACCATTCTTGAATTTAAGTGTTGGTTTGTAGAGATTTGATTGGTTACAGGATTCCACCATGAGCTGATATTGGTTAGATAACCATTTGAAAACCTGGGAGAACTGGACAGCTGCTTCGTCAGCCTGGTTCGGGACACTTTGGCACTACTCACCCAGCATCAGGGTTCGAACTCAGTACCTTCTGGATACAAGGCGAGCTCTTAGATCCTTAAGCCAATGGGACCCAATGGGATTAGTCATATCCTAAAAAGCCAATACTTGGATATCAATTGGATGCTCATTAGTGACTGGACCTATTCAGGTAGGTAGTTACCCGGGACCGTAGCATTATTTAAAGCGCGATAATCTCCACATGGTCGCCAGTCGTGATTAGTTTTGGGTACCATATGCAAAGGTGAAGACCATGAACTGTTAGATGGTCGTATGATGCTTAGCTGCATCATATGTTCGAATTCTGACTTAGCTGCTGCTAGTTTATCAGGTGGTAACCGTCGTGGGCGTGCCTTCACAGGTTGTCCTGTTGTGATGATCTTATGAGTAACTGTATGAGATATATCCTCGACGTTGTATAACGTATTAAGGATTTTAGGAAAACGTTGTAATAAAGTAGAGAACATTTCACTCTCCGGCTTTTCTATACAGATACCATGAACAGAGTGGTCACATGTAATACCGTGGATCTTGAGTTGGGTGCAGTTGTCAACCAGTTTTTTCTTGCTGATATCAACCAACAGATTGAAATGACTTAGGAAGTCTGCACCTAGTATAGCGTGACGTACGTCAGCTACTATGAAGATCCATGTGAAACGTCGGCGTAGTCCTAAGTTTAAAATCACTGACTGTTCGCCATACGTCTGTATGTTGGTTTGGTTGGCAGCACGGAGTGTAAGTTTTCCCGGTATTTCGGCTGATCGCCTGGATAATGAAGAGGGAATAACACTGACCTCGGCGCCTGTATCTACCAGGAATAATGTGCCGGTAGTCAAATCCCTCACATAGAAAATGCGACTGGGGCGATTGCCAGTAACAGCCGTCGCCATTACTGTCTGGCTGGGGAGTTTCGCTGAGTTGAGTTACCACTGTTGTACATGCACGGTCGAACACACTTCAGGGCATTATGCCCATACCTCCTATGATACCAACAAATGTTACGGCTTTGAGACGGTGTTCTAGAACGTCGTCTAGATCTTGATCGCCGTTGCTTGGATACCGTATGTGACTGGTTCCGTTGTGCTCGAAACTCAGACACTTCCAGTAGTAAGTCTTGCATTTGTGATGTTAACTGAGAAAGCAACCAAAACATTGGTGCGTCCTTCATAGATGTGGAATCCGGCAAGGCGGTAACAGAAGATTTCTGTGTCACTTCGCCTTTATGAAGTTCTTTAGGAGCAGTGGTACGTTTAGATGGAGCCAGTGTCAAAAAATATTTAAGTACAGAGATATACAAAATAGCAAAACGTGTGGTAACAAAAATTAAAGCAATGCGAGTTTATAAGGCCAAAATAGCAACAAAAGTGTTCAAAACGAGTTAACTATCGAAACAAAAAGGTTTGAAAACGGGTATACCATAAAAAAAGGTTCGAAACGGGCTCACCAATTATTGTGGTGGACCTTTCACTCTGTTAGCTTAGTTACCCAAATTCAAGTAGAAAATAAAATACCAAATCAGTTTAGTTACGGGAAGAATGTATTAAAGTTTCGTTACTTGGGTTTACAAAGATCCAAAGTCCACAATAAACGTTATAGACTCCAGAGGTGCTGCGGGAAGATGGCTCCAATACTTATTATCCAATGTTGACGTTGCCGGAGGTCGACCAAAGTACGTAGGAAGAAACTAAGGTGCTCCTGCAAAAATTTGAGATAGAAAGCAGGTGATTAGAATTGATCGACGGCAGTTGAGATGGTGGAGAAGACGGAGAGTCGAAGGCAGAACTATGTATTTATTCAAAACCGGAGGTAAAGTTCAAAGTACAGAGTTTATGGTTAAAACAAAGTGATGTATAATATGTTCATTTCTTACATAGTAGTAAATATTGGATAAGTTTATTTTTGAGGACTCCACACGTTTCCCAGGGGCTTAATGGTATACGCGCTCGCCTTGTAACCAGAGGGTGCTGGGTTTGAACAGTGGCAGTGCCTGCGCGGTGGTGAAGAGTCCAAAACTAGGCTGACGAGACAGCTGTTGAGTACTCCCAGGTTTTCCAATGGTTCTCTAGCCAATTTCAGCTTATGATGAAATCATGTAACCATTATAAATTACTTGAAATCTGTTTTTCTTAGATGGTCACAAGTCCTTGCTTTTTCATTTATACTTTGTGAGAAGTGAACAACGAATGACATTGTAATACTTTAACCCAATCAATGTCAGTGTGTCAAAGTTCAACATTTTCTGTATTAACTAAAATAAAAACTATCAATGTAGGGACCTGAAAACTTGCCGGTACCACTAGGAATTTTTTGGCAACCTATTTTACTGAATATTATGTTATGCTTATTTTACGTCTGCCTAATTCTCTTCTTTTGTAGTCATACATGTGAATCACCGAATATTAAAAAGTTGGAGTCTATAGTGAAGTCGAAAATGATCAATTATCAGTGTATTATTGATCCACCGTAAGTTCAAAGATAATGAGTTTTGTAAACTGTAAATCTTATTACCTTCTAAGAAGACTGATTAATGAACAGTGAATAATCTTTTCTATAAATCCATCATTGCGTTCTACATTTGTTATTATTATTATTCCCTTGCGTTCTGAGTGGAACATAGGGGGCTTCAACAACACATCTCCACTTTGTTCTGTTTTCTGCCGTCCTCTTCAACCGGGTCCACGATTGACAAAACTCTACCATCTCTTCCTCACACGTTCTCCTGCATGTCAACCTAGCACAGACCACCTACTCGTCGCTTTTCATTCCGATTACACTCAAGGGATTGCCTGGCTGGCGATGTCATTCGGCGGCCTCCTCTGTGTACATCCTATCCATCTCCACTTCCGCCTAGATATTTGTCGAGCGATGGCTCTCGGTCAGTTTGCTTCCCAGCCGGAGTTTCTTCTTGCTTATTTCTTCTGGTCGGTATTTTGATCTTCAATATGGAGATAGTGAAGGTAGTTGTTGATAAAAGTCTGCGACCTGCTGGAAATCCTTTTTGTGACACACTGGCCAAATTTTTGACCAGTAAAAAAGAACCGACTTCATATTTGTGTTGAAAATGCGAATCTTGTTTCTTTATGCTGAGTGTGAAAGATTTTCAAACTGGTTTTTTCAGGTTGATGAAGAGGCGAATCTAGACCTTCTTTTTCTTACTTTGATATCTTCATCCGTTCTAGTGGCCTCTAGTTGAAACGATGCTTCATGGCCAGATAAGTGAAGGAGGTAACCTCTTTTAAATCTCTCTCATTCATTGTGGCTTACCCTGTTTCGTTTGCACGCTGAACTCCTGTTGATTTGAGCGAATTTCAATGGCCTCTGCTGTTTGGTGTGTTAGTTATCTAGAGGCCTTTTGCAATTTATTTGATGCCCAATAGATAGTAGAGAAAGACTGTCCACTGCTAGCTAGCTTTGCTTCCTGTTTGGATGAGGTGATCTAATATAGAATTGTTGATAATTTAAACAAAACCTTTATTCAACCACACTGTCAGGTATTCCCTAACACAAAAAATTAAGTTCCTGGAGAAACGGCCATTATGTTCATATAATTGTAGAACCTGATAATGAACTTATAGAAAAGAGTATTCCTTGTTCATTCAGCTTAAATAGTTCAGATATCTTACTGAAAAAGGAATCCTTTTGTTGAATTGATTATCTTGAGTTTGCCACTGATTTACTTCGTTAGATACCATTACATATACTGGTGATAAGTCTGAAGTAAGATGGAATTAAAGTGTTCTATTTTTTCATTACAGCTTGATTCCACACCGTATTTTTGGTACAAGTATGGAATTTTCAGCATGTGATATCGGTAGCCCAAATTTTGCCGGCCGATCATAGATATCAGGTGTGCATAGGTAGGGGATCGAACTCCGGACCATGTGCATTATCGGCAAGAGTTCTAACCGCTGTGTGTTGGATTTCACTGCTAACTCTCATTAACCGGAAAAAGTAGTACTTTATAGACATTGAACTCAACAGCTGATTCTTTTAAATCTATCAGTTTCATTGTGTTGTATGTTTTGTGGATAAGAATTTCTCCATGTGCTTCAAAAACGATATGCTGTGTACATCATAAAGTATACGCAATTACACAATCATTGGTTAGTTGTGAGTGCCTTAATGTCAGACTGTCTGATATGCAAAACAAATCAGAACAAATCAAAATATGCAGTATGAAACGAGATGATTCTATTTTACACATGCTCAGCGGATCCGCAGTGCATGAAATCACCGGCTACTGTAGGTCAAAATTAATGGAGTTATAATTCAAGTATAGGTTTTGTAGGGTTTTGTTTGATTGGTTATAGGATTTCATCATGGGCTGACATCGGTTAGAGGACCACTGGAAAACAAGCTGGGAGTACTTGACTGCCGTTTTGTCCTAGTTTGGGGCTCTTCAGCTGTAGGCACCCACCGGGGTTCGAACACGGTCGTGGGGGATCGTGACCAGTAGGTTACAGCAGGATAGGTGAGAGGATAAATACTTGCCGAAGACATTAGCTATTGATCGCATTATGTTGTGAATTGAAAGAAGTTGGAACTCATGGACTGGCCATTGAACCGTGTCCCGTTGGCTTAATTGGTCTACGAGCTAGCTCACGTTGTAATCAGAAGGTTCTGTGTTCTAGCCCTGGTGGTGGATGCACACTGCCGAAGAGCCCAAAACTATGCTGACGAAACAGCCTTTTTTCCAGCTCATGATGAAACCCTGGAGTTATGATTATATAGCCCGATGAAGAATTTATTGAAAACATTTGTTCGCTGTAAATATCGGTCATATTTGTTTAATCACTTCAACACTGGAAGGTGAATAGGATCACATTGCAATTCACAATTTACAGATTGGTTAGCAGATCACAATATGTGATCAGTTTGATACCAAGAATGATAATCAAGTAAGCAGGTATATCTGCATAGAACTACACGCTACTGGTTAAACCCAATGGCCATTTCGCTCGTTTAGAACTCGTCACCAGTTTACCTGGGTGGACACAAATCAGAGAGGGGAATCATCTAAAACCACCCGATTTCCGGCTAGCTGAATTGGTCCTGCTATGAATCAGGTTCAATTTAGCAATCTAGCATCCACACAGTTCGGTAAGCCGGTGTTCAGATAACCTCGATCTAGCTGATTAACAAGCACTATTGGTTGATATGAGTGTGTAGTATACAAATACTTATATCAGTGAATCAGTAGTATATAGTTTTATGGTTAAATTCAATTTGCCTCGAAATGGATTGTATGTCTTCTTGATTTACGTTTTCTACATTTTTTGTTTCTCCAGTGAATTCAAACACTTCTTATGCATCAATGACCAAACCAGCAGTGAATGTCGATTTTCAAGTTCTTCAAGACGTACATCATACACGCATCTACTGCTGTCGAGTTGTTTATTCTTGTATTACACCTTCAGTAGCATAAAATAATCCTATTCTTATGGATAAATTTTATTAAGCTATTCAGATTTTACTTTTGTTGTTTGTATGCAGCCTTCATCTTCCATAGTGTAAGACATCATTTGTTCAAATACTCTCATTTTTTATAAATGAAACTTGTCATATTTGAGTTTGTGATAGCTTTTTTACCAAATCTAACCAGACTAATTTGTCATCTTTGTGATTTCATTCAACTGCGCTTCAATCTTTGACTTACTGAAATAAATCCATTCCATCCATTTTATAAAATGTTTTACTTTTGTACCAATATCTTGAACCTTGTCGAAACAAAGCTTGTATCAGTAGGCTTTTTCTTCAAATCATCCATAGTGGTTCTTAATTTAATGACTACATGAAGAGGGGATTGGCAGCGGCTTGGTGAGTGTTGACTCGTATGCTTGAAGAATGACGTATCGTGAGAGTGTTTAACACATGTCAAAGGAATATCCTCCTTCGACCAAAACACTCTCAAGTACCATCAGAGTGAGACAACAGAAAGTATGAATTTTGATATAACTGGTCGATGAAAAATACATTTCTGTTTTATTTCCAACATCTTCCCAAACCCAATGCTTCCATTGAAATAATACCGATAAGTCTTCAAATGCAATTAATTAATTAATTATTAGGCAGCATCAACTATGTTGAAGTAAACCAAGCAAGAAAATGAACACTACATCATATTTTGTGCTTAAGCCACTATCATTTAGTATACTGTTATGGGCCTCAGTGGCTCAGCAATAGAATACTCGCCAGCCATGCCTCATGTGGTCCAGGGTTCCATCCCCGGCCACCGATGCACTCCTTTACTTCACTAAGCTAGTAATAACACTGGTAAAGAGGGAAGGTTGGGTATGAGGCTAGCAACCCTAGTTCAGTAAAAATCAACACCACTACTACAGAAACTTGAAGTCTCTGGCTTGAAGCCAGTGTGTTCCACTGGGAACGTAAATGAATAAAACAAAATCTACACTTATAGAAATATTAGTTTTCAAATTGCAAGTCAAACATTATCTAAAGCATTTAGTCAAATACATTAGGTATTGACCACCTTTCAACTTCTAACTAAAACATAAATACACTTTGTTACTGCCGTTGATAAATGATTTCCTCATATATCACGTGGATCTGGATTGTATTACACTGACTGAGGTTAACATTATGCATATGGTAAAATACTTAGTGCGCCAATAGACCCATCATGGTATCATCGTGTATCAGAAATGTCTAGGTGACTAAAAAGAGGCTAATTCAAGCTCCCTTTCTAATTGGAGTTAATTTGTGAGGTTCAAAGTATATCTAGTGAGTGTGACATATCCATTATTCTGTAAAATATTTAACGTGTTGGACATAACTGTACTGTAGAAACTAGATGTACTGTGATTTTGACAATTGCTTCAGAACTATTGACCGCAGAACAGCTAACACTTATAAAACTCATCCAACAGCTGTGTGATGATGCCACATGTCGGAAAGCTAAACAAGGAGTCTGAGGGGGAGACAAAAGAGAGATAAGGTTCAAGTTTTGTTTCGCAGGGATTTGATTGGTTTCAGAATTTCATCATGAATTGGCATCGCTTAGATGACCATTAGAAAACTTGGGAGTGATATTAGACGGTTAAAGGCAGTCGACAGGAAGCCTTGCTTGACCTGGGTTTCGTGCTAGTAAGGCGTATCTGCAACCTTGAAGGAGCTCATTCTGCACCAAAGAAAGGACTAGACACATCACACAAGTTACTAGTGTCCAATTAAACCTAGGAGTACTTGACAGCTGTTTTGTCCGAGTTTGAGACTCTTCATCAGTACACATCCACCGGCAGGGTTCGAGCCCAGGACCTTCTGGTTACAAAGATAAGTTTGTCTACTATCACTGATAATATTCTTGATCAATCGGCAGATGGTACATAGGGACTGAGAACATGGATATGTGTTTGACTGACAAACGTGGCCTGGAAGATCTACATTTCGCGGAAAATTTATTTCTCATGGCTAACAAACTTGAAAATTTCCAGGTCAAAATCAACAAGTTGCCAGAGGTGGTAGACAAAAAATGAGATGTGTTGAAGATAATCAACAAACACCAGCGAACCTGAATTACCACCAAATAGTAGAAATTCGAAGGAAGTTGTCTATTTCAGATACCCGAAATGAGACCATATCTTCCACGTGGAACGACAGGAAATTGATGATAATACTGGCAGGCTTATTTCCACACAAATTATTTTCATTATAAACAATAAAATCTACTCGAAATATCACCCAGTAAATAATACTATATTACTGTGTGTTGTATCATTGAAAACCTATTTTATATGGAATTTCGCTCTATCTAAGTTCGTCGATGCTGCCCCTTACATTACTGAGGTAAATGACCCTCCAGTTCAGGGACTAATTAATAAGTTAAAACAGATATGCGCATCAAATTTATCTGTTTCCCAAAACGGCCTGTGGAAATATCAAAAAGATGATTTCTTAGCTTCAGTGCTCATTTTAGTGAACTCCTTTACTAATCACCAACTTGCATGTGGTCAGATTTTTTAAAAATTCTTTAGCATGTAAACACTTTTCGGTATAAATTGTGGTTGTTCAGTTCAGCCATTTTCAGAAATATTTAAAGTCCACTTTATTTGAACTTATTTACGACCAAACTAGTATATAAACATATAAAATAAATTATTACTAATATCATCTGACAGGATGCATTTTCTAATAATCCGATTAGTTATATCTCCAATTTTCTAATGATTAGAAACACTTTAAGCTGAATCGATTACATAAGTGTAATGCACACATACATTTTTAGTGACTGATTGCCAGTTTATTTTATAGCCTCTTATGAAGGGACGATCAAAGTCTATTCGCCAGTTTCACAATATGAACAATTATTTAAGGTAATGAAAAATAAAGTAGATATAATTGTGAATATGTTTAATTGATGGCATAACTGGTTGATGTGAGTAGCAAACAACTATTCATCTCAGTTAATCAGTAGTATATAGTTTCATAATATTTCTCTAGCTTAATCTTTCTCAAATTTAAATCAGCTGAATCAATATCAATCTTACACAAAACTCAGACATGGTGAGGAAAATTTACAAATCCCTATCATAAGATATCTAGAGTCGAGACGCCTTGTCACCACTAATCAGCCAGTCGTGTCTGCAACCTCGAAAGAAGTGATGTCCACTTGGATATTTAAACCTGAGTTACACAGTATTGTAGTCAAAGATGTTACTACAGTGTTATTTGAGCGAGCAGTTGGCCTCCTGTAACACTGTGATGTTTTACAGATACACCTTTTAGACACTTACCAGTGTGCTTAAAAACATAGGTCTGGGGCTTCCTGACGATTTCCTCTAGCCATCTAGTGAAATTTCAGGATGAACTGCAGTGGCGACTCTCCTATTTTGGTTGGAAAACTGAACATGTTAATATATGTGTAAAACTTGGGCACTGTGGTAGTAAGTAATTCCATATTAGTTTGTTTATTAAATGTATCACACAGTGAAACAGTATTGTATACTGGATGATGTTTCGAACACAATTTATTGTTCACTGTGTGATACATTTAATAAACAAACTAATATGAAACTGAACATGTAATTGACAGTGTAGCGGTAGGTAATTCCCCAGAATTATTGACCACAGCTGTCAATGGACGTGAACATTGCTTTTGGAGGCTGGACTTATTTATCACGTAATGTTAAATTCCGCTTGGAAATTTTTTTGCAAATAATTTTTAATAAAATTGTGTTATATGTTATCTAGATTGATGGAAATTCCCATTTTTTGGCTAGTCATGTTGGTGTCCGCGTCATGTGGTCCGACTGCGACACAATTTTAGCATATTGGTCGCAATGATTAGTGTTTCAGGTGGACTGTATCAAAATATCGGTGTAATGAGGAAGATAGGATAGTTAGAGGGTAATGCCATTTACACAAATCGTTTACTCCATGTAGAAGCTGCACCTTTCGGCATAGTATCATTCAATGAAGACTTCATGTCTCAGGATATCAATACAGCCTATTTTCGTGTGAACAGAGCAAACTTTTTTGACAAAAGAATTCTCTCAGTTCTTGGAAATCACCTGCAAATGCTATCAGAATCGTTTGTAGGAACCTAAGTTATTATTTAGATGTGCTTTTCACTCTATCTGTAGTTGGACAGAAATTGCGGTAAGTTGGAAGGTTATCTCTAAGTGGATTTCATATATATTGGCACTGATTGGTGCAGTGTGCTATGGGTTATGTGAATTAAATGTACAAAAATATCTCAACTGTATTAATATTGTGCCATTGTCTACTTAGCTGACTGATAGGATAACAAACGAAGGTGGCTGTCACGATTATTGCAAGTACAATGCAGTGGAGAAGGTAATTACTCGTTCCACTTAATGCATTAATTCATTACACTGTATGATTATACGCAGGAATCGTGGTGATTATGAGAATTGAATCTATTCAGCTTTATTATCATTATTATGAATCTATTGTATGTTATACAATTTCCACTGACAGTGTATACTTAATGCTGCAATATTTTTGATCACCAACAGTGGAGATGAATTTCCCCTGAGATTTCCATTTACACAAAGCAGTACAGATGCGGTATGACGATTGGATTTTCTAGGTTGCATTATATGACACTATTAACCTCATCAACACAACAGGTCTGTGTACTTTACAAGAGTTGAAGTGTTTCACTATGTTGTTAGCACTGTGCATAGTTGACTAGAGTTGAGGCATGTTCAGCTTATATTTGATGCCTATAGTCTACTAAATGTGAGAATGTGATTTCTGTAGGATTCACAAAACCTTGTGGACTAGACATTACAGATATTGTGGATTAATTTGCAATTATACATTTGTGGAGTCCTCAAAAATAAACTTATCCAAATTTTACTACTATGTAAATAATGAACATATTGTACACTACTTTGTTTTAACCATAAACTCTGTTCTTTGAACTTTACCTCGGGTTTTGAATAAATATATAGTTCTGCTTCCGACTCTCCGTCTTCTCCACCATCTCAACTGCCGTCGATCAATTCTAATCACCTGCTTTCTATCTCAAATTTTTGCAGGAGCACCGTAGTTTCTTCCTACGTACTTTTGTCGACCTCCGGCAACATCAACATTGGAGAATAAGTATTGGAGCCGTCTTCGCGCAGCACCTCTGGAGTCTATTACGTTTATTGTGGCTTTTGGATCTTTGTAAACCCAAGTAACGAAACTTTAATATATTCTTCCCGTAACTAAACTGATTTGGTATTTTATTTTCTATTTGAATTTGGGAATACTAAGCTGACAGAGTAAAAGGTTCACCACACATTTGCGATATTTCAATTCATGTAAAAGTATTTAGTGTGAAGTTGATCTGCAATTAAGCTTGATGAGAGAATGACGCCTCAATAGTATGGATGCTCCGGAGATTGTCTTGAAATTTGCGTATTATCCTCAAATACAGGAAAACATATGATGTATATTTATGTATACGGCATCAACATAAAAATCAGGTGTAGACTACAAATAAATTTATCTGCATGAGATATTACTTAGTGTTAGCGGAATCAGTGTATTCATAGTATATGCTAATATGTAAAATTATCTCTTGTTAACTTCATGTTATGCTAGTTCTTACATGTACTATATTTTTTCAGGTATACAGAGGTTGTCAAATATGAAATCAGCGGAAATATCATTCGGTCAGACTAACGTTAATACCCTTCATCAGAACTTTCTTTTGTAAATTAATCAGATGTTTAATATACTCTTGATTTGTAATTCCTCTGAACTTTTTCAATTGGTTGCTATACTATGTGCTTTTGCAATAAGTGAATTAGGAATAATAAACGCTAAG
The DNA here is from genome assembly GCA_944472135.2 of Trichobilharzia regenti. Classification (NCBI taxonomy): domain Eukaryota; kingdom Metazoa; phylum Platyhelminthes; class Trematoda; order Strigeidida; family Schistosomatidae; genus Trichobilharzia; species Trichobilharzia regenti. The sequence continues at coordinate 172,149,033 of OX235262.1, read as the reverse complement.
CTTAGTTAGTGGGATGGAGATTTACTGTAGTATTATGAGACTGTTACTTTAGTCATTAATAGGATATCGTGTCTGTTTCTGCATAATAGCACATTGTAAAAGCTAAGTGGGATTTAGCAAGTTGAATAATAATTCTGTACTGTTCGATACTCTAAAGTCGCCTAATCTAGCCAGTTGCAAGTCTGTATACTGTTAAACGCCAAGTATGTTTTACAGGTAAATGTAGTAACTTAGGCTTGGTAGCTACTTCACTAATCTGTTAATATGCAGTGACATCATCAAATAGACTGTTCACTTGACAATGAGCTAAGAAACAAATTTTATTTATTTCTAATATGCCGTTGAATCATAGGATGTTATCTAATATCCATCATTTCTACGATCAACAACTGCGGTATGTGCGTATCTACTTTATGAATATTAAATAACTTACGCCTTTATGCATGTAATTATCTCCAGTATTGCTTATTCATTTGATGTATGTACACTAAACAAGTCTTTCATAAATTGTCCGACAAATGCCAAGGTTTCTGGTGTCACAAGTGTTAATAAGACCTGCTTCCTTTGTTTCAAATAAAATGACGTATTTACGAAATAAGGAAAAGTTACTCTTACTTAATCTTCAACCTTCACTTACAGCCTTTAACGATTCCAAACAGTTCTCCTATAAACACAGTAGACGTACTTTAGATGCAGCTGCAGTCTTGCTTCACAACATTTTCTCCAGTATAGACAATGGGGCTAAATTCGCTGCATCTTCCTAGATTACACATCTGCTTTCGACCCAGTACCTAGAGATATTCTGTTAAATAAGCTTGCTGAAACTCAAACTGAGTGTTGTATTGTTAAATGTACTGTACTAAGGTGAACAGCTCTCCATTAGGAGTCAGAAAATGCTCCTAAATTAAATCCTTCGAAATGTCAGACTGTTATTTCCAGTTTCCGTCGTAAAAGAAAGTTAAGCGAAGGTGTTAATTCCTATGACCGTTGCAAAATTGATAATAGTGATTTGGAAATCAAGTCTGACTTTAAGTATCTCGGACTAATTCATCACAGCATATTAGCCTTAAATGCATGCCATATGCAGGGATAATGTTTAAGAGCTAGGTATGAAAATCAAGGTAAACGGTTGTACTGTACATTCATTGTTTACAAAACTGACTCGTATGTAAGAACGACGGTTTGATCAGTTTTCAGCCACGTCTCGTAAACCGTTAATGCCCAGCTCTTGCTACGCTCGGGCTCACGCTGTCGCTTGAAGTTTCTCAGAAACGCTTAGTAATAACGGACGAAAAAACCAAAACACCAATTGTTGACTCGAGGATTCTTTATTGTTACACCAACATATAAATGACGTATGACTAAGGTCTGTGAACAAATATTACAATAATAAATCACAATATTACTTCTGACGGTGTTTTACTCTTCTTTCTGAACAGCGACCGATGAGACGATGACTGTCGTATTGATGCCTCCGCGAAAATTGGGGAAGTTGGTTTTGAGCAAACAACCATGAATTGATCGTTCAATCTTCAACTACATTGACACTCCCCGGCAAAAAAGGGATCCAACCCTTTTTTCCATCACGACCAATACACGTTGACTTGGATGCCATTGCGAGAACCTGGGTCACACGGAGAGAGCTGAAATGGAAAACAAACAGAAAAGCCAACACACCACAAGCATACTCACAGCACAATCTCACACATCAATGACGACCTGCGCCTTCCAGTTAAAGGCATCCTCTTGCAACACAATCGCCACTTGCTAGAATGACTCTTGCAGAATGCAACGTGACTATGGCAGTACCTCACGATACTCTACGCACATCCTCTTATCTACTCACTACCAATTACCACTGAAATCGCTTGTCACTCATTCTGCCTCAATTCTAGTAACGATGACGTATGCGAGCCTCAGTCGTTTACACTCTTTCTCCCCGGCGTGTGGGACCGCAGCTAACAATTATCTCCGTGTGCATTTCATTCTCAGCAATAGCCTAGCCTCCCCGGCGTATACGACCCATCTGCTGTCTCTAACATCAATCAATTCATTCACGGATGTAGAAGACTGGAAACAACTTCAGAAGTAATCACGACGAAAATTTTAACAAAATTATGCAATAAAAACAAGGTACGAAAACAACGAGTAAACACAATGAATCCAAAAACACCACCAATTGATATGACACACCACACGTATATACAAACAGTACAAACAAACTCGCAGATCATGTCTTGGTGGAATTCCTTTGAAGAATCGCAGGACTTACACCAGTACGCCTACAACCCTTCACAGGTTGACGATTGTAAGTTGTGGAATGTCCGGACACAAACAAGATTAACCAACAATTACAATAATTGGAACTCACACAATTATTTAACACAAACATATGTACAATCAATACATCAAATGTTGTGGATTCTGGCATGACAAACTACCCTTGAAGAACTGTAGGACTTACAGCAGTACGCCTACATTCCTTCTCAGGTTGATGATCCAAGTGGAAGTCGTCCGGACACAAACAGAATTACCAACAGCTAGATGACAGATGATATCAATTCAGTATATACAATATGAACATATGTACAAAATCACACACCAAGCACATTGGACTGCTCATTGATGCGCTACCCTTTGAAGAATTGTAGGACTTACAGCAGTACGCCTACAACCCTTCTCAGGTTGACGCCCTAGGTTGGAAAATCGTTGCAGAGTTCATTTGCTGACTTCCTTCTATGAGCTATATCCTCAAATCTGAACGGTAACACGCTCATGTCATTGTATCGTAGAATATAGATGACGAACAAACACACGACGTATCTGGTCAACCAAGCGTAGAAACAGAGTAATTTACACCAAAGATAATAACATTCAAATAGTAACTTGAAACTAGAAATGCCTTTATTCATGCAAGTCAATTTAACAATTACTCTCTCGTTTACACTTGGCTTATTCTCACTAAACTGACCAATATCTTTCGTCCTTTCAAACGCACCAATACTATCATAGTCATTGCAGAAGATACTTGAGTTGATGGGCGACTGTTTCATTGTGGATGACAACACCAACGATGACCGATTGATACCAGTTGATGAAGTTAGCGGTGGATCAGAAGCTGTTCTTGTTCGGCTTTCAGAAATTTGTCTACCTGCAAGACCACCACCACTGCTGTCTTTTACTATCAGCTCAGGTTTAACACTAGCATCTGATGATAGGTGGGCTACACGCTGATCAATTACACTGACGGTCTGACAAGTATGCATACCTTCTGCAACTGCATCTGCATTTATTTCCACTTCACGTTCAAGTTGTACAGAACTTTTGTTCAACTCAGCAGTAGTAGGCATATCCCTCATCTCATCATGATCAACCAAAGACAAATGTGAACTATCATGATCATTATCACAAATATTCAGTTTACCGTCAAGTTCATCATTTTCAAACTCTTTAATAACAGAAGTAGACAATTTTGGTTCCTCCTCGCAAATCCTAAAAGGTTTTATAACTTCACTCTGACTAGTAATACCTTGTAAACTTGTAGGGTCAGAACTGCACTCTGAAGCAGCAACTCTATTCTGTGACACTCTATTCAACAATGGCTTACCAGTTGCAACTACAGACTTCTTCACCGCACCGTTATCGTCACACAATTCGGAGTCAGGCCTGGAGTTCACATTTAGCTTATCATTGAACTTGCTCACTGGTTCACAGTTCACCTTTGTATGCACCTCTTGCAAACGTGTAAAACACAACCGTGTTTGTCTTGCATCTTGTAACTTATCTGTTGAGGATGTACTACGAAACCTGTTACACTCACTAGGTCTATATGCATTACTAGACATCATGGAGCCTTCTCGATATCCACCTCTCTGAGGCCTTTTCGTCATCAATGATTGCATTTTACCCTCAGACTGCTCTATTCCAGGGGTGAGATGCAAAAGACTGGCAAACTTGCTCATAGATTGATTGACACTATCCTTTACTAGTTTCAGGATATCATCAAACCTTGGCTCGATACCCTCATCCTCCATACAGGAGCTTATCTTCACCCACTTCCTTTGCAGTCGAGTAGGTAGGCGTCTTGCTATTACTTCTAGCATAAAACTCGAGTTGAGGTCACTCATGCAATTCATAGAAATCAAGGTATTCTTATAAGTCATAAGATTATCCAAAAACTCAGTAAGTGCCTTGGAGTCATCTTGAAGTTGACTGCCGTTACCTTTGACAGCTTCGTATACGTTCCTTACAATCATCGAAGGTCTTCCAAACCTTTGACGTAGTATGCCCATAGCCTCGTAGTAGCCCTCATTAGGGGGCATGAGCTTACAGCACTGTATAGCTCTTGAAGTATCTCCAGTGCAATACCTCATCAAATACATTAGCTTCAATTCATCACTTAATAAAAAACTACTCAGCATGATCTCAAACTCCTTTACAAATTGTAAATAATCAGCTGGGCTTCCATCGAAACACCGTGGTTCAAATTTAGGGAGTTTGATGTTCCTATTATCCCTGAACGGCGAAACAGTAACATCAACCATGTCATGCTTAACATCAGACACACTTTTACAAATAACAGACAAGTCACCATGACTTACTTTCCTGTTTGCATCCAAGACGCTCTGTCCCTTATTTGACCCAGGCATTGATGAACTTGGCCCTATTCCAAAAAGTTCCAGATATTGCTTGTTCAAAGAGGACTTCACCGGCACCAGGAAAGATGAACGGTGACTATCCAAAGTCATGCCAACTGTCCAAAACCGTTAAAACTGATTGTACCGTCAGAAACTGCCAGCCACGTCTCGTAAACCGTTAATACCCAGCTCTTGCTACGCTCGGGCTCACGCTGTCGCTTGAAGTTTCTCAGAAACGCTTAGTAATAACGGACGAAAAAACCAAAACACCAATTGTTGACTCGAGGATTCTTTATTGTTACACCAACATATAAATGACGTATGACTAAGGTCTGTGAACAAATATTACAATAATAAATCACAATATTACTTCTGACGATGTTTCACTCTTCTTTCTGAACAGCGACCGATGAGACGATGACTGTCGTATTGATGCCTCCGCGAAAATTGGGGAAGTTGGGTTTGAGCAAAGAATCATGAATTGATCGTTCAATCTTCAACTACATTGACATCAGTTGTACAACGTTTAATACATTTAGACACAATTAACCTACGATGCTTACTTGTACGACGCATTACCTAAGGCTACCTTAATATAGTTTCCGCTGAATGTAATCTCCCTTAGCTACTACCTTAGTGAGCAACTTAACGTTATCTTTGAATAACGAAGTAAAAGTGGAAATTGTGAGAACTTTCTTGGTAAAAAGATCATCCCTTACTCGATAAAAATTAAATATGCCCCAGTCTCCACAAAAACGTTCAGAGGTATTCATCCTATCACCTCAAACGTCTCATTATCTGCAGTCATTTAGAAAGTAAAAATAAATTTCTAGATATCACAGTGCACCATGAGGAAGACGCTATATCCGCGTGGTCATAACAGTCAGATGCGCGAAATTAGCTCGAAACACAACAACCACGATTCTCAGTCACAGAACATCCTACTTCACCACCTAATCGTATAATAGTATAAAGGGGTGTTTCGCCAAAAAAAGGAAAACTACTGGTTCAAGGAAAATTTATTTAGAGTTTTTTAAAGATCATGGATATCGTGTTTATAGTCTCGGAAAAACCACAATTTCAAGGAAACCAGCGATCGTAGATCACAACCCGAAACGTTATTCTTCCTAATTAGACGGCGGCCTGCCTGAACATAGGGCTACCAAAAATTCCACTTTACAACATTTTGCGAAATTGCTTTGGTTTGCTCTTTTAATTTTGTTTTAATTTTTTGGCGCGCTCCTTGAATACGACGTGCTTTTTCCTCTCCAACCGGAAAATACCAATTCTGTGAATTATCCGTTTGGGAAACCTGATCTTCCTAGCCGGTGAATTTAATTCAACCATTACTTACATAGTAAATCTCTGTGTGGTAAGTCCAGCTGTCTCGAACTACTGCCAAAGCTTCAGGTGCTACTTTTGTAGCAGCATCTTCCTCACTCGTTCAGAGAAACAAGACTTGTTGGTCTACCACGTGATTGCCGTGAAGCCGATCATTCAGAAAGTACTAGGTAAAGTCGAAAACCTTTTCTTTTCCTTGCCTTACACTTTTTCAGTCTTATTCTTGCTCTTTTGGTTAGAAACTGTTGCTCTCTTAGACGTACATAGCATAATTTATAGTGATTGTTAATATGGTTGTTGAAAGCAGCCTTAAAAAAGCCACTAGAATACCGTACTCTGTAGTCACAAGGGCTTCAGCCAGGGAAGGAAAAAATCCAGGGATTTCAACCCCTTCCCGCATACCGATCCTAAAGACTCGTGTAGCTTTAGTCTGCCCTGATACAACGCCTGCATTGCCACAGTCTAGTACTGAAACGGCACAGGCAATACCAGAAGGACAGAATTCTACACCTGCATCAACTGTAGGCCAGTGTGTGAAACACATCAAGCCTAAAAGGAAACGTTCAAGACGTCATAAGACCTCGAAGGCGTCATCAAGGAAAGGGGATGAATGCCAGGCGTGCAGCATCACAGTTTCTAAAACTGATTCAGCGTTTGAATGTAATTTTTGCAAACGATGGGTGCACTGCCGTTGTGACAAAGAAGTACCGAAAGCATACTATGAGTTTATGAGAAATAACCCATGCCCATGGTTTTGGTACGTGTGTCCACTTTGTCGCCCTGGCATAGTCCCACAAAGCGTGTCTGCGGATAGCAGAAATAACATGCTCTTGTGCCCCAACACAGTATCATGCAGCTCCCCCCTGCTAAACTCGCACTGCCGAAACTGGTCAAAGACTTAAAGAAGGACACACCAGCCCTACTGACTGGAAATGCCAATTCTCACAAGGTGAAGATTAGCAAGGTTCCATCCACATCAGGGGAGGGCAAAATTACAAAGGCACCACTTGCATCCACTAGCAAGCCTGGCAACACAAAAAAGGCTGTCCAGGTACCGACGAAGCCTAATGTTGCTAATGATGCAAAGGACTGCAAGAAGCCGAAGGCAAAACCTAAGTCTGAGGGTAGTCGGTCTAACTCTCTCATCCTCTTTAACGTACCTGTGAGCACGGATAGCTTGCTCGAACAACGGGCCCTGTTTGATCAGGAACAGTGGTCCAACCTGTGTGGCAAACTAGGTCTGAACATTAGTTCAGCAAAACTGTGCAGACTGTACAGGGGTGTCCACACGCCTCAGGGTAAGCCACCCCCATTACGGGTTACACTGGACTCTGCCGAAGAGGCCGAAAAAGTACTGTTAATGGCTCAGGTACTAGCCCTGGACAGAAGTTCTAACATAAGAGCGCGGCAAGATAGACCATGGGCCGTCAGAAATATGGCGAGGGAGTCACCGGAACTGATGCCTTCCACCTCTATGGTGGTACACGGTGTTCCGGAGCTGGAAACCGGCACTGCTTGTGAAAAACACATGCACGACGTACAACAATGGAGATGGCTGTCATCTCAGATGGCCCCTGGCGCTTCTGGAGCCATCTCCATTTTCCGACTACCTCGTCCCGCTCATCTAACATTGATTAACTCTCCAAAGCTGCTGTGTGTCACATTCAACTCCCCGGAGCAGTTGTCCATATCACTTCAACGGTGGTATGAGACCAAGGGAAAAATTGGAGGACACATCCGATGCTGTGAAAGCAGACCCAGAAATATAAGGAGGCAGCAAACTGAGGCTTTAATACGACCCCAAGCTTCGGTGACACTAGAGCGATGCAGCTCTGAGAATAATAGTCTGTGTCTCCCAAGTGTCCTGCCTAAATCCATTGAAAAAAACTACAACGGGCCGGTTCTATCGGAATCGGCCAACTAGTTCCAACATCAAGTCCCCCACCAGCAGACGGTTTCACGTCAACTACCCCACAACACTCTGAGGTTGTTAGACTCACTGTCAGTTGCCTATATAGCAATGTGAGGGGGCTGAGAGGGAAAGTAGGTGAACTCCGAAATCTCCAAGCACACCTTCAACTGAAAATAATCATTCTTACTGAAACGTGGCTAAACCCCACTATCGCCGACAATGAAATCAGTATAGGTGATATGGTACTGGTCAGGAGAGACAGGGATAATAAGGAAGGAGGGGGAGTTGCTATATACTTTGATAGGCAACTTAAATGTGTGCGCGCAACGGACCCACCACTTATCGAACTCCCAGACTCCATATGGTGTCATTTCACCGTAGGCCACACCAAGCACTTACTGGGTGGCATCTACCGATCTCCCACCTGTGGGGCAGAGCACAATCAGCTACTGCTCAGCACTATCACAGGAATACGAGATTTGGGCTACGACCAAATCACCATAGCTGGAGATTTCAATGCTCCATCACTGAACCTTGGCTCCGGGTGTGCTAAGGGAAAATTTGGCCGAAACCTACTGCAAACTATTCGAAACACGGGACTGACTGAGAATGTTGGAGACGACACTAGGTGGGGCCCTAGTGGAAAGTCATCAAAACTAGATTATATTCTAACTAGTGACCAGCTACTCGTCGAAAAGGTCCAGATCATGACTCCTCTGGGAAGCAGTGACCATGCAGTCATAGGTTTCGATCTTGTCCTCCGTGAGCGTTTGCAATGGGATGTTACGCGACCATGTCTGTGCTACAGCAAGGCTGACTATGCTGAAATGCGGAGGCTCTTGTCCGACGCAGACTGGCCCTTAGCATGGGACGACCTATCTGTGGATGAACACTGGGAAGTGGTAAAAAAGATTATCCATGCAGCAATCTCGGATACCGTCCCTTTAGTCACAACACAGCCTAAGAGAAAGACGTCATGGTTGAAGAGAGGCACGCAACGTATTCTGCAAGCAAAGCGGAGGGCTTGGTTTACGTGGCGTGTATCTAAGAGTCAGACCGACCATGATGCATACCTCGAACTCAGGAACCGGTGTAATGCAAGAGTTAGGAGGGACAGAAGGTCATTCCAGGCTAACCTTGCTAAAAAACTCCTATCAAACCCTAAAAACTTGTACCGATTCATGTCGGAAAGAAAACCGACAAACCAAGGGGCATGCGCCTTAGTAGGCCCAAACGGTCAATATCTCACTAGTCTGGAGATGGCTGAAACATTCAGTTCAGCCTTCGCTAAACAGCTAAACAGCAATGTGGATATTACAGTTACGGACCAAAATGGTGGCACCACTATTTCAGAGGAGGAAGACCTAGCGACTACTCCCCAAATAAACCCCGCAATAGTACTAAGGAAGCTACAGCGACTCATACCTGGGAAGTCCCCAGGTTGTGATGACATCAGGCCATCTGTTCTGAAACAGTGCGCCGAGGCTCTCTGTAGACCCCTGTGCGACTTGTTCCAACACTCAATGGATTCGGGGACCCTGCCAAGGGAGTGGAAAAGAGCCATCCTTTCTCCAATCTTCAAGGGTGGGGACAGGCAAAACGCTGCTAGCTATAGACCAGTAGCTCTACTCCCAGTGGTATCAAAAGTACTGGAAAGTATTATTGACGACCACATCAGGGAATATTTCGATAGGACTAATATACTGCATGAAGCCCAACATGGTTTCAGAAAAGGCAGATCCTGCGTCACTAACCTACTGTCAGCTTGGGACGACTGGACATCATGCTGGGACTTGAACGTACCAGTCCATGTGGTCTTCCTAGACTTTGAGAAGGCATTTGACACTGTTCACCATGACCTTCTCCTACATAAAATAAGACAGGCAGGCATAGGTGAGCCACTTCTGTCATGGTTGAAGGACTACCTAGCCGACAGGCAATTTTGCACTAAGGTTAACCGAGTCCGATCATCTTGGCACAGATCGTCATCAGGAGTGTCGCAGGGTTCTATCCTAGGACCACTGATGTTTTTGATTTTCATCAATGATCTACCACGCCGTCTGAGCTGCCCGACTCTCCTGTACGCTGACGACGTAAAAATATGGAGGGCGATAAAGTGTCCGGAGGACTCAGATAGGCTACAGGAAGACCTAAACCTTCTGGAAGACTGGGCGGTGGCCAGTGGCATGACTTTCAACTTGAAAAAGTGCAAAGTAGTGAAGTTGCGCACCTGTAGACTGCAGAATGCAAGTTACACCCTGTGCAATGAAAGCTTGTCCTGCACAACGTCGGAACGCGACTTAGGTCTAGTTCTAACGGAAAAAATGGACACAAGCGTAAATTACACAGGGGATGTAGCGAGGGCATATGCGGTCATACACTTTACGCATAGACAGTTAGGTGCACTCACTCCTGAGCTCTTTCTAATGTTGTACAAAACATACGTCAGGCCACACCTTGAGGTGCATAATATTATTGCACCCCCAATGCTGAGAAGAGATGCCAACCTCTTGGAAAGAGTCCAACGACGGGCAACAAAAGGAGTGGTTGGTCTCCGAAACAAACCATATGATGAAAGGCTGAAGAAATTAGGCCTGTTCACACTTAGTTACCGTCGGCTTAGGGGGGATTTGATTACTGCCTACAAAATAACAAATGACCAGAATCACCCAAACAAAGGTGTTCTGCCATTGAGTAGGTATAGGCTTCCACGTGGAAATCCCAGAAGGATAGCTCACCAGAGGGCAAGGACCCGGGTGCGCTCCCACTTCTTTTCACTGCGGGTTTGTCGTCCCTGGAATTCCTTACCGGCAGATGTAGCTATGGCACCGTCTTTGGACGCCTTTAAGCGAAGGCTGGACAACCATGCAGCGATACAAGGACTGCATCCAAATGGCCTATCTCCTTAAAATCGCATTTACCAATCAGGGTAGATAATTAAACTCGTCATTTTACTTCTTTACATTCTCTCCCGTCTTACTCTCCTGACAACTTATTAATATTATAATTACTATTATTATTATTACTATTACCGATATATATATTATTCTTCAAACTTCATGAGCTGACTGTTGTTACGTTTCCTATTTTCGTTTCTGTCTCTTAGTCTGAATAGCTTCACTAATTATATCTATTATTATTATTATTATTATTATTATTATTATTACTATCTCTTTTCTCTTGTCGACAATACCGAAGGACTAACTGGCGAAAGGATCAACTCCAATCACAGTAGTAACAGTCTTAACATACCTCATACTACAAACCACATATAATTAATCCCAGCACTACTCCCTTTGGAGTCAACCAAAGCTACGACAGTCGAGTGGCGGGACAAGCTACGCAGAAGTTTACCGAAGATCAAGAACCTATACCTCACAATCAAGAAGCGAGCACAAAGAAATCAAATTGGTTTATACTAGCTCGTAAAAACGATATTGGATATTGGATCAATAATGTCTCCTAATCGTATTATATATAATCGCGCACTTTTAAAATCATTACAAACTACTGCGTTGTGCCAGCGAAAAAATTGAGAAAAAAGCATCACTGTGGCTGGCAGCGTGCACTGAAAGGTGCACAAATTAATCAAATGACTGTTCCTGAACTCTTTAGCACTAATTGTAGATCCCTGTCCAACAAAATGGATTATCTTCAATCCCTAATGTATTCCAATGTTTATCGAAATGATGGCGTTTTAGCAATACAAGAGACTTAGCTGCACCAGCATTATGATGATATTCTAGTTTCAATAAATGGATATAAGTTTTTCGCTAAGATAGAAAAAGTTCTGAGAAAAAATATGGAGGAGGGGTAGCCACTTTTATAAACACAAGTTGGTCTACATCAAATCACGTTTGCTTCAATTATTCTAATAACAATATAGATTGCATAACCGTCAGGTGTCGCCCAAAACACTTAAGCAAATATTCATATATATACATGACAAATATTTACATAACACCCAATTGTAGCCTTTCTAATATAGTTATGTTTGCAGATGAATTTACTGAATTCGCTGCTCCTGCATTCAGAAACTCGTTGTCTATAGTCTGTGGTGATTTCAATTCATGTGATCACAGCTTTCTTACTTCACTTGGTTATGAGAATCTAGTCAAGTTTAATGCACGTCTGGACAAATCACTAGACCTGGTTTTCATAAATGACCGTGATGTATATGAAACCCGCAGGAGAGCTCCTTTGCTAAATTCTGACCACTGCATTATTCGTATTTTACCGAAAGTGTACGGCAAGTCACAACGAAAATTGTTTAGTCATTTAACAAAGAAGATACATGAACGTTCATATTCCCATGACAACATTCTAGCACTAAGAAGCATGTTGTATGATATCAACTGGGAACTATTTACTGGCGATAAGTCGGATGCTACTGTCTCTAATATAACCGATTATCTGAAGTTTTGTTTGGAAATTTGCTGTCCATATGAAACACTGTTTTCGAGATTTCACAGAATCTCTTCTTTGCAACTGAAAAAACTTGGAAGACAAAAAGAGAAGTTGTATAAGAATTGTGATAATACTGGTGTCCGTAAAATAAACACCCTTATAAAAATTGACCAGGAGCAGGGTGAAAAAGTTGTCAGAAAACCGAAGTCAATGGAGGTGCGCAGCTGAAGCCCTATGTTCCTCTAGGAACTAAAGGATACAATAATAATAATAATATAAAAATTGAAATAGAAAGGTTGAACAGACTATATAATGAAAACTTTTTATCATGTAAAAATCCTTCAAACATTTGGAAACTTTTCAATAAACTTACAAGTAAAAAACAAATGTCTGTTGATGCTTATTCTGATGTTAATGCTTTGAACAAATCATTTATCAAGAAACAAATTAATATGGTTGTACCTGATGTACCTAATCAAGAAAATGGTCATTTTCCGGGTTTTAAAGAAAAGGATGTACTATTATGTTTGAAATCATTAAATCCAACACACAGCCTTGGTCCAGATGGTGTACCAAGCATTCTTCTTCAAAAGTGTGCAGACATCTTGTGTCATCCTTTTACTCAAATCTTTAACGCATCATTTAACAGGGAAACGGTACCTGCTGACTGGAAAGAAATCAAGGTTGTACCTGTACAGAAATCATCTTCTGAAGCAGGTATAAAGTTTAGACCGGTCGCTATAACATCCCCTTTTTTGAAAACTATGGAGAAACTTCTTTTGAATATTCTTAAACCTTCTTTAAAAGCTTTTAGTGACTCTAAGCAGTTTGCTTATAAGTGTGGAAGAAGTACATTAGATGCAGCCATTGTACTGTACCACAATATTGTTTCCTGCCTTGATAAGGGTGCTAAGTTCGTTCGAACAGCTTTTTTAGACTATACTGCAGCTTTCGACTCTGTTCCTGGGGCACTTTTATTAGGAAAGATGATTTCAGCACAAACAGAGTCCTGGGCAACTAGATGGCTGTCTTCTTATTTTAAGGATAGGAAACAGCATACTGTTTTGGCTGGAAAGCGCTCCACTTCTCAGCTAACTGAAAGTGGTGTGCCTCAACGTGCAGTACTTTCTCCATTTCTTTTCTCTTTCTTTTTGCATGACCTTCCGAACTCACCCAAAGTTGACTTCATTAAGTATGCTGATGATCTGACCGTTTCTGTCCCTGTAGTTTCCACATCGGATTGTTTCCATATGAATGGCTTCTTAGCTGAAGTTAAGGATTGGTCTGGCTCAAATGGTCTTAAACTAAATCCAACTAAATGTAACACTGTTGATTTCAGCTTGAGAAGTGAAAAAGACACGCATGGATTGATCCAATCTCATGATTGCTGTAATATTGATGGTACCATGATAGAGAGTAAGTCAAGTTGTCAATGTAGTTGAAGATTGAACGATAAATTCATGGTTGTTTGCTCAAACCCAACTTCCCCAATTTTCGCGGAGGCATCAATACGACAGTCATCGTCTCATCGGTCGCTGTTCAGAAAGAAGAGTGAAACATCGTCAGAAGTAATATTGTGATTTATTATTGTAATATTTGTTCACAGACCTTAGTCATACGTCATTTATATGTTGGTGTAACAATAAAGAATCCTCGAGTCAACAATTGGTGTTTTGGTTTTTTCGTCCGTTATTACTAAGCGTTTCTGAGAAACTTCAAGCGACAGCGTGAGCCCGAGCGTAGCAAGAGCTGGGTATTAACGGTTTACGAGACGTGGCTGACACAAGTGTTTCTTATCTTGGCATTAGTTTCTCTTCAAACCTTTGCTGGTCGTCTCATATTCTTATAGTTTCTAAGGAAGTTTAACGTCTGACTTATTACATAAAGAAGTTGAGGCACTCGGGTATAACCCACTCTCTTCTCATACAGTTTATTAATTCATGTGTTTTGCCCATCATTCTTTATTGTTCTCCATTATTCTTCCCTGGGCTACTCAAGAAAGACCATATAATACTACGAAGAACATTGAGGGCTGTAAGTAGGGTCAGTGCTATCCCTTTGACTCAACTAAATGACACTGTTGTCAATAGGCATATGAATTCTTGTAAACACTTAGCTAAAGTTATCTTATCTGATAGTGAACATCCTCTTTATTCACAATTGTTTCCTTGTATCTCTTTGGTTAAGACCAGAAAAAATTTCATAAACATTTATGCTCGTACTACAAAATATAAAAATTCGACTGTACCATATTTGGCACGAGTATTGTGTGAAGATACAAATATGAGAAAAGAACTTTTACAACTTTTAAATCATTAACTAAACTATAAAATGTAGTGATGCATATTAATGCATGTATTATTTGTTATATTATCTATTTATTATTCACTATGACCTAGCAATGGTGTGATTTTGTTGGGGTTTTATTTTTTCCTATTAACTATCAATATTTTAACATTTTATACATTTATATAATTATAAACAGAGCTAAACCATTGCAATATGTAAAAGAAACTCTGAAAATTCCATGCTGTAAATTGTTATTGTTGTGGAATAAAGTGATTACATTATTATTATTAATTAATGTCTTACCTTTAACTGGGATAGTTCGTACACTCAGCAGATCATCGTATTTTATCCGCTTTGCAACTCATCGAATGGATGTTAACACTGGCTCTATTACGGGCAGTCGTAGTTCATGTATTTGAATCTAGTACACTAAGCAATAATACGCATAAGAAACACTTACCCTTAAGGGTTCAGTTTCTTTTAGTTCCCCAAACTACACACAAGCACAACAGATTCATACGTTTCGTGCGGCTCAATCTTGTTTGACTTAGATTCTCTCTTTCTTGATGTGGTTTTGTTCTCTGAGCTGGATGGTTAGTTTGCGAAGCTTTCATCACCTTACTGGGTGACATCTTCAGCGCATACTTCAATTTGAAGTGAGCTTTTAGATTTCTCCACGAGTTTATTAATCATCTCTCCTGGTGACCTTGGACGTGATTGGTTGTTTGTGTGTGTTTTCACACCTTCTAGGTTACTTGTATTGGAACCGGTTGTTTCTTTGACTTGAACTTTGACCCTTTGTGTGTGAGATTTTTTTCTTATTGGTTGATAAATTTTGTCTATGTCGATGTGTCTATTGATTGATGATTCACTGGAATGCCAAGCTTCTAAAAATTCTCTAGCATTCTTGTTATTTCCTTTGTCTAATATTTGAACGTTGTCCCAGTCGAATTGATGTCCGTAGTTGTCTGTGTGTAGTGAAATGAGGGAGTGGATATCATGTCTTTTGACGGCTAGCTTATGTTCGTGGATACGAAGACGAAGGGGACGTCCACTTTGGCCGATGTAGTGTTTTTCGCAGTTGTTACAGTTTATTTTGTAGATGATGTTGGTTTTGTCTTCTTTCGCTGTTGAGTCTTTTGGTTGACATAGAATTGAGTGCAGCGACTTTGTTGGTTTGTGTACGACGTCAATTCCTAAAGGTTTGAAGAGTCTTGTAGTGATTTCTGAGATATCTTTATATATGGTAAGGCAATTTTCTTTGTGTTTCCTTGGTGGCTTTTGCTTTGGTAGGTTGGCTTGGGGGTATATGTCTCTTGATGAAATTCCGTGGATATCCATTCTTTTGGAAGACGTCCATGAGATACTTTTCTTCAATTTTTCTTAAGGTGGGAGTGCTGCAGTGAGTCCTTGCTCTCTTGAATAGTGTTTGTATGCAATTCCTTTTGTGTGTTATTGGGTTGTTGCTGTTGTAATTCAGTATTTGGTCTGTGTGAGTTGATTTCCTATAAACTTGAGTTTCTAATTCTCCTGTAGTTGTTCGCCTGACTAAGACGTCCAAAAATGGTATTTTGTTCTCGGATTCCTCTTCTCTTGTGAATTTGATGTCGTTGAAGACGTTGTTTATTAAGTTGTGAGTTTTATCTAATTCGTTTCTTTTGATTATTACAAATGTGTCGTCGACGTAGCGTATCCAAATCTTGGGTTTGATCTTTGGTAGAATTATATTTTCGAGTCTTTGCATCACTGCTTCTGCAATCAAACCTGATATTGGCGATCCCATGGGTGTTCCTTTGACTTGTTCATATATTTGGCCGTTGAATTGGAAGTATGTTGTTAGGCATAGATTTATGCATTCCATCCAGCTTGTGTGTTGCATTTTTGATTGTTGTGGCAGTTGTTCGTCGTTGCTAAGTAATTGCTCCATGGTTTCTTTTGCTAGGTTTTGTCCGATGGATGTATATAATGCTGTCACGTCGAATGATACCATTATTTCTTGTTCATCTATTTGGATGCCTCTGATTTTCTCTAGGAATTGGATAGCAGAGTTGATGGAGTGATCGCAAGATTCCGTTAGGTGTTTTAGTTTTCTGTATAATTCTTTGGATAAATTATATGTTGGAGTTCCTGGGAGTGATACAATTGGTCGTAATGGGATATTTGCCTTGTGTATTTTGGGTCTGCCGTAGAATCGGGTAGGACTGGTCCATTGGATTTCATTCGCCATTGGTCTTGTTTTGTGATCTGTCCAGTTTTGGTGAGCTTGTTTAAGGTCCTTTGGATGCGGTTATCCAATGTTTGTATGGGATTTGTTGGGAGTTGTTGATATACATCTTCATCTTTGAGTAGTTCTTCAGCTTTCTTGGTATATTCTTCTCTGTCCATGACTACTGTTGTTCTTCCTTTGTCGGCTGGTAAAATGACGATGTCCTTCCTATTTTTCAGCTTTTTGAGGGCCTTTAGTTCTTGAGCGTTGAGTTGTGTGTGTTGTCTTTTCTGTTTGACCATTGGTACAATTGTTTGGCGTATCTCTTCCTGTGTTTCCTCGTTCAAGTTTGATGATTTGAGTAATGATTCAAAGGCAGCGAAGAAATCAGTTTTTGAAGCATCTCCGGTGTTGTAGTTTAATCCTTTTTGTAGTAGTTGTTGTTCCATTTTTGATAGTGGTTGTTTTGATAGGTTGACTACGCAGTCTATGGGCGTATTGTCTGGTTGTTGTTTTCTAATCTTGGCTAGCTTGGTTTTGAGGACTCTTCGTCTTTGTTCTCTGTGTTTTTCACTTGACAGTGTAATTGCGGTGATCAGCGTTGACAGGTGTTCTTGGTTGAGGGTTTTCTCTAATTTTGCTTTTTGGATATCTATAATTTGTTGATATTTGTTGATCCGATAATGTGCGTCTGTAATCATTAATTTGACCATTCGTCTTCCACATTGTTCGGCCAATTTCCATCCCATTGGGCAGTTGACTGGTGGTTTGTATCTTACACTGTTTGGTAGGATTGAATGACGAAGGCACTCATGGAGAAAGAATAATTGTTCTCTGGTGGATCCTTGCCTTTTGGCGAAGTCTTCCCACTTTCGAACAGAGAGAAGCGTATCCCGCTCGTAAGATTTAGATATGATAGAGAAGATTTGTAGCTCAGGTGGATGATTTTGATGTGGTTTTGTTCTCTGAGCTGGATGGTTAGTTTGCGAAGCTTTCATCACCTTACTGGGTGACATCTTCAGCGCATACTTCAATTTGAAGTGAGCTTTTAGATTTCTCCACGAGTTTATTAATCATCTCTCCTGGTGACCTTGGACGTGATTGGTTGTTTGTGTGTGTTTTCACACCTTCTAGGTTACTTGTATTGGAACCGGTTGTTTCTTTGACTTGAACTTTGACCCTTTGTGTGTGAGATTTTTTTCTTATCGGTTGATAACTTTTGTCTATCTCGATGTGTCTATTGATTGATGATTCACTCTCTCTTTCTAAATGATAGCAGACACACTGATGGTATATTCACATCCTCAAAAAGCTTCAAAGCTTCTTCAAATTCAACCCAGGTTCTTAATTCTCCAGGATCATGTTCTTTGAAAACCTTGCTAATATCAACTTTCACCGTGCTCTCCCCACCAGATTTACTGGTAGATTGTTGCATGCTGTGGACATGAACGTGAAAGACATTAGTTTTCCAGACTTCTACATGTTAAATAACCAAATGAGCCAGCACCGAAACCTGCAACCAACAAATGTACTGGAAACAACTGCTTCTGTCAGCCAAACACCTTCATGTGCATAATTTCCTAAACTTCTACACAGTACTTATTCACTAATAGCTAAAAAACAACTAGAACACTGAGAGCCGCACGAATGCAAGGTATGAAAGAATTACAGCGAAATGAATGCACCGACCTGGTAGTGAAAACTTTCAAAACCAAAGAAATAATTCATTTTAACAGCAACAGAAACAAAAAAATGAGGTGAAACGCAACACTTGTGAACAATACGCATCAAGGTAAGTCGTGAATAACTGCAGGATAAACGGAACAACAAACGCGTAGGCGAACAGCTACGGAACTGCAATCCAGCATGGCCGACTAACGTGGACGAGAATGACCTTTGGGCGTCTCACTCCACCAATGACCTTGCAAGTTACGGACAATTTCAGTCCTTTTGAAACTGGCAGTCATTGGTGGGCAACTCGAAGGCGCGTATGGTTTGATCGTGTACAAGTTCGACGAAGACGATCAGAAACGAATAAAAGTACATAATATATTTGTTTAAAACATTTGTTTGTGGACTTGTACTGTTCTTCACTTTAACTGCCGAGCAATATAACGTCTTTCTTACAATACTGGTGTTTTGGAGCTAAAGTAGAAGAAAGTACATAGTATTTATCGGTGCGGCGCATCCTCGTAACAATAGGAACCTAGGGTTAAGTTCCTTGACAACAACATTCATCGCTGAACGTTGGATGCTGACCCTAACTGTTTAAGCCAACTTGTTTAGCTGAAGGTTTTCGGTCAAGCATCCAAGCCATCTGGTACGCTGTCGTGTTGCGTTCGTTTGTTCATGAACAATCTGTAACTAGCTAAGCAATCATCCCGCAGTCCGACTTGGTCACGAAATATATCTCGTAATTTCGATGGTTAATTCTGATGTTTCGCCTTGCCTTTGATCTACTCGGAATGAATACTATATAAGTTGTGCATGTTAGAAAATAGAATTCAACCAGGACTACTTAGGAAGAGACGCATGACACTGACTACTTTTCAACGACCAGTCAGTGTTGAATGTGTGCATATTATTGTTGATCGTAACTATAAATAAATCCTGCGTATATGTGTCATGCGTGTCTGTGGCTTACAGCAAGAGAGTTTTGCGCATTCAATGAAATGTGATAGCTCAAACTACAACAAAAATCGTCAGACATAAGATTCAAATTACTGAGTTTAATAATATTTTTTATTAAATCGAAAAATAGTCAGAACAGTACATTTTAGCCGCAGTAAACATTTGCTACAGTTCAACATCAAAGTGTTAACAAGTCTAATGTATACATAAGCGTATCCCATGCATATTGAAGCACATTCATGAGCGATTTCCATCAAAGTGAATGCTCATTTGTTATCTGTAACCGTGAAAACAGTTTCCTTGAATACCATGAGAACATATTTAAGTAATCATATATTTCACTGTCTCAAATTCATATCCAGATCCAAGGACTTCGATATACGTTTAGTGACAACTTCAAAACTAAGTGAGTTCAAAGAAATGTTAGGCTGAAACATTTACTCACTTCTGCACAGTGCTTTTAAATTGCTACCATGTCGGCGTAAAGGAAGAACTCCATGTAATACAAAATTCAGTCGGAGATGAAGAAAAATAGAAATTGGATCATAATATCCCCAGACAAATCTACTAGAACAACCTAACTGGACAAATCAAACTGCTATTTCATTCATTCCATCCAGTGGTAATAACTATCTTAGACAGAATATTTAAGCATAACTTAATGAACAAACAGAACTACTCTCGATAAAGATATTATAACAAATTAGAGGCAAATCATTCTTTAAAAAGGAGCTCTGTGAATAGTTTCACCTATCTGCTATAAAAATGCCGTGTTCCTCTGGTTTATCCGCTGCGCACAATGAAACAAAACGGAGATATTTTGAAACTTGGCATTCCACCTACACTCGAAGCATTTCGATCTAAAATGTGCTACTACAGACAGAATACTTGGCTGTGAAATAGACTCTTCTGGTGAATTTTGACCTTAAACGTTTATGTAGTAGCACAAATTATCTTTAGATAACTTCGAATAGCATGCTTCTAAAGAAGATTTTGGATCAGGTGTAAAGGACGATAAGGAGGACTGGAGTACATTAGTGTGGATATATATAAACTTATCTGACTTCATAAAACCTATAAGCAGAAATGTCAGTAACATACAGTGTAAAGACAAGAGGGCATCAAACGCTTGAATTAAGTTCATGAGTCACTACTTCCCGTAAAAGTTATCATCCAGCGTTCTCCAATAATAGACTGGAAGATTTACGGATAGTTCAGTGGATTTTGGCAGTGCTAAGAGCACTACGGCCACTGTGTTGGGTTTGGTCTGCCCAAAAAATCAGCCACTTTTTAATCAAAGCCCTGGTCAGATAAGTTAGATGGCCACACAACAATCATCAAAGTTATTTCCAGTAGAGGCCAGCAGAGAAGAGTGGTTGAAATTGCCGAGGCAGTGTAGCTAAGTGAGCTTCCAGAAGGCTTTTTTCGACAGTTTTAGTGTAGCTTAATCCTACTTTAGATTCGACCTTAGTAATAAACCTGGAATATCTAACATCCACACTAGTGGATTAAATTCAAGTTTACGCATAAGCAGATAAAGATTATGGGGAACACTGGTAACCTCAAGAAAGTAGGTACTAGCACTTACCGTGAGGATGGCCACCATAGAACGACTATGGCGAAATGTGCATTTAGGCGTTCAAACTATAAAACAACATGAAAGCTTCTTCAGCAAATGGATCTCACATGTTCTTTGGTAAGGTGAAGGGTGTAAATTCACGGGTGTTCACCTTCACAGTATGCCTTAAGCAGAATAAAATCTAAAGGCTAGCATAAGTTGAATGATATGGTGGTTAGATAATAATAAGGATATGAATAAAATTTTTTATGCAAGGTTAAAAATTAAAGGTGGATCAAAACTTGAAGTATAGGTAGAAAAATCCAGAGAAGACCAGACAATGCATAAAGAAAGCTGTTAGTTGAGGTTCATAGAAACACAAAATATCTTAAGTTTTAATTATACAGTTTTTATGGTTTTGTAGCACTCCTATCATTAAACAAAGAAATTAAAACTAATGTCCAGATTAAGTGGCTGCAGGTTTGGAGGTAAAATTTAATAAAATAATATTAAAATAATGTGTTGTCTTCTCTATTCTTAATTATTATTCGTAAATGTGCTCTTATTTTTTTGCTACTCCTCGTAATATAAAACAGTTTGGTGGCATAGTGACGTCAGCATGTTTTAGTAATGATCCCGTGCACCCTGTTAAATTTCAGCCGTTACTAACGATACCGGCCTACCAACACTTTTACAGCATCTGCACTATATAAGGTAAGAAAGCTGTAATTAATAAGGAACACGTTAATTCAGTGTTAATAGCCAAATATGAAGAGAATTTAATCTGGACCAATGTGTTTAACGAGTCATCAGTGAGCAGTAAGCAGGTTTACTACGCCAATAGAGTCTAGGAAGTAATATACTGCATCAAGATGCATAGCGAATACGTGACTCCCTTACATTGTTGAAGAACAGTCGCTGCAAGACTATTTGGCTTTTCCAAGATTGCTACTATGTTATAGGATATTCGAATTCGGATTTTGGCGCAACATATAACCTCAAGGTCATCTTCACGAGGATTCGGTGAGAAAAATTAATGTGTCTTGGTTGGTATGTCCTACGCCTGTATTCTAAGTTTGTCCATCAATAAACATATGAAATCAGTCGTTGAAATAATTTTAAAGTACTAATAATGCGTGTGAGTAACAGCATACTAGGTTAAACTAACGAATTGGTTCTTTGCTTTCATCCTGAATAATAAATGTTATCATCTATAATTTATATGCCACGAAAGACTTTCAAAACCGTTTTTTATTATAGTAACAATTCGTATGAATTGTTACTTATGCGAGACAGACTATAGTCTATCTCTTTATTAACATAAGGAGTCCGGACGTGGTGTGTATCGGAAGTTTTTTGGTCATAGTTGATTCACAATATTCATAATGTCCTTAATTTTCAACTGAAATTAACTTGTCATACTATTGTAGCCCAAAAAAGAAGATGTATATTCTAGCTACAAAAATTCGAATAATATTTTTTGTGTTGAGTGTATGAGTAGTCAAACCGAGAGGCAATTAATGTGTTTTTGTTGAAAAAAACTTCGCTGTCTAATATTTCCGCTAGTTTTTCACACGTAAAATCTGATTTTTCGTACGTACAGATATGACCTCATACGCGCCGTTTGTCATCATACTATTAGAAATATGATAACCGGGCATCTTTTTCACAATAAAGTCAATGTGTATGTCAAACGCTTATTCAGGTTTATCTTCTATCTCATAAATTAGTGTGTGGGTATAGCGTTGCTAGGTGACGTAACTGTAGCGTAATTCCTAACTTAGTCATTCTCTGCAGTAAAACACTTTAATATTCCGGTTTCTCATTTAGTTAAAATTCTGTGTAGTATATATCAACTATCCAAACATCCTGGCAAGTCGCATTATGACGATAGAAGATCCGGACCTGGAAGCTGGAAAGTAAGTTGCTATATATTGTATGCTTATCAAATTTATAGGAATATCGATGTAGATGAACTGCTAGCATCATGTATGTTTTCCATTTTTGATTAATTGAGTAAATTGACGGCGTATAGTTAAAATAGACCTGCCTATTGAGCTTTCTGATCCTGAAAAAGCTCTACGGAAAGAAATGATGTCTCTTAGACTAATGGTATAGTGTACATACCTTAATTCGCCTCTTCAGAGAAGAACTCTGAATGATATTGACAATGAAGTTAAAAAATGCGAAAGGAAAGAAGAAAAATCGAAAGGTATGTTTTGTGTCTTTCTTATAAAAAATAAAGCATTGAAACCGAGGGAGAAAGCTAAAGAGGAGGCAATGAAATTATTGAAATCAGGAGCAATATCGATTGAAAACAAAAATGAACGTCATACATTTAAGCGTAAACCTAAAGTGAGTAGATTGACAATAGAAATTAACACATTTGTTTAGGAAAGTGAAGAAGACGAAGTACCTGGAATTAGTGTAAATGCAATAAAAGCGAAACAATCACTCTACCGAAATTTCCTTCCTGGTCCAACGCTTAATCCAGTGCAGTTGGAGGAAAATAAGCCATCTGACTTAGCTGAATCTAAAACTGAAATTTCAGAAACAGATTGTACACCAACTTCTGAACCTTCAATAACTAGAAGAAAACAACAGTTTTACCCTGTACCAGATGATAAAACTTCAGAAACTGATCAGGTAATTACTGTGTTTATTTTATTTAAAGGTGTCGGATATTTCAGGTTCATCTTCAGGCGATCATTTACGTTCTCCAAATAGACCAATGCATTCTACCTTATATGTGGGATATCATAATATCACTGAGCCTTTTATTCATGATGTCTTCAAGGCGTATGGTACTGTCGTAAGGGTAAAGATAGGAGATCCTCCCAAGTATGTTTTCATTTGAACAGGATTTATTATACTTTAAGTTAACATGTTTTGATAGTTTTCAGATAAAATTGTAATTCTTATTTTTAAACTAAGATTAAAATATGCAACTATATCACAGTTTCACAATTTATTATAAAAACAAATACTATTATCTAATCGTTATGGGACAGTAGTCATTTTCCTCTCTCTTGCTTCGCGTGCTACACGGAATGTGGCGACTTGAACTTCCGCACATTTGTGCAAAGTTCTATGTCGAAAACAGACAGACAGACAGACTACCTCTGCAAGTATACACATTGACGACAACTGACGACTTAAATTATATAAAAACTTGCATGAATCTGCCATTGTTAGCATCTCTTCGATTATTATAAGCACTAATCCATATACCTGAACTTTATTTCTATTAATCACATTAGTTCCAAATGTTTGTGACTAATATTTTATTATGTAATTGTAGGACCCGGTGGAAAATTACCAAAAATACGTATTTGTTTAAACTGTATTCTGTTTTGACGGTGTCCACATTAATGAAGGTCTTAGGGCTTGAAATACTGACTCCCTCTAGAAGTAGCACTATAGATGGTTATAGGTCAAGGAGACAGATTTGCAGACACAATCCAATCTAGTAAGTCTCCAAGAATATTGTTTTGAGACAAAGTTAGCAATGAGTCGTGAACCCTATTAAATGTCCTATACTTCATGATAACCAGTATGGTACACTTGTTGATGTATATTTGATTGGGTATATTAATATAAAACACATAATAATATTTGGTTCTTTAAAGCCAATATATAGACAAAGTAGAATTCTGCATTCTTACTTATCTAAGTTGCCACAATAAGTCGAGACTTAGAAGGTAAAACAGTCAAGGTTATACTATCAAATGTCCGTCAATCTAAAAGAATAGCGACGACAGACTGCGAACTCACCAATAACTTTCAACGTATAGCATTCTTTGCATTACACAACCTACCGTTATTATTACAGAGCCAGTATGAACTCTGTGCACGAATTGATGTGTAAATTTCATCCTGATCTCGTTTTTAGATACTGTTTGTACAACTGTTTCATAGCACGTCAGGGTTAGGGTTGTAGATGGGGTTAAGGCCGGGATTGGGGTGTTTTATTATTATATCTATGTGTATTTTTCTTGTAGATAAGTAAATAGAAGGAGTGTTTCGTTGTCCGTATAGATGAAGTTGTTTTGATAGCTATAAAACGTGAAAACTGATGGCCTTCATTGTTACTGTGAAGTACTTTTCAGTTACATCAGAGCAATATACCATCTTTAATGTGTTTCTGTCTGTCTGTCTGGATTCAACATAGAACTTGGCATCAAAGTGTGGCAGTTCGAGTTGGCAGGACCCGACGGAATTATTCCGGAGGTGTTTAAATATGGGGGTGACATACTAGTTTGTAGATTAACTGAGGTACTAGGCAAAGTCTGGGAATCAGAGACAGTACCATCAGACTGGGGTAAGTCACTCATTATACCGATATTCAAGAAGGGAAACAAGTCCTCGTGTGATAATCATAGGGGGATCAGCCTAACGAACATAGTCTCTAAAATCCTAGGCTCAGTAATCATGCATAGACTAAGCAGAACTCGGGAGGAACAGACAAGGGAAAATCAAGCAGGCTTTAGACCAGGTAGAGGGTGCATAGATCATATCTTCACTCTTCGACAGATTCTAGAACATAGACACACTTTTCGGCGTCCAACAATTGTCATATTTCTTGACTTGAAGGCGGCCTTCGACTCCGTGGACCGAAAAGTACTATGGCAATGTCTGACTGTGAAGGGAGTGCCAAGAAAGTACATTGCACTAATCAAGGCACTCTATTCAAACTCACGTAGTCGTGTAAGGGCTTATGGGGAATTGTCATCTGAATTGGTAACAACCAGTGGTGTCCGACAGGGATGTCCACTTTCCCCATTTCTGTTTAACTTCATCATAGATATGCTAATGGAAGTATCCTTAACTGAACGTAGTGACTTAGGAATCGACTTGTTACCAGGGAATAATCTAATGGACTTAGAATATGCAGATGACATAGTCCTGTTAGGGGAGGATGCTGACAAAATGCAGAGTCTTCTGAACACCTTGAGCAGCAATCTTCGTATGTTTGGCATGCGATTCGCCCCTGCAAAATGTAAGATGCTGCTACAGGACTGGACGACGTCAACCCCTAACTTAGTGATAGGGAGTGAAGTGATAGAACATGTTGACCACTTCACCTACTTGGGAAGTTGTATTAGCACCAACGGACTGATTGGCGATGAAATCTCAGCACGGATCCGAAAAGCTCGAGCTGCTTTCGCTGACTTACACCATCTCTGGCGTAGGCGTGACATCCGGTTATCAACCAAGGGACGTGTGTACTGCTCATCAGTTCGCTCCGTCCTTCTCTATGGCTCTGAAACATGGCCAATACGCGTTGAAGACATGAAAAGGTTGACTGCTTTCGATCATAGATGTCTGCGATCTCTGTCTCACGTTAGGTGGTTTCACAAGATAAGTAATGTTGACGTTAGGCGTAGAGTGTTGGGCAAAGAGGGAAAATCAATCGACGAGGTTATAAAGTTACATAGACTAAGATGGCTAGGTCACGTGGTGCGCATGCCTAACCACCGCCTCCCCCGACGGGCATTGTTAGCTGATATAGGTTCAGGTTGGAAAAGAGCCAGTGGTGGCCAAACAAAAACATGGCATCAATCCATGAAATCCTTGACAGTTAAACTGAGTCAGGTAGGGAGATGCAGACTCCCGGGTTGGGGCCCTCGGGACTCTAGGAATCAATGGCTGGAGACAATAGGTGACATGGCTCAAAATCGTTGTCAATGGCGCAGATGTATTCAATCTCTGTAATCTTTCATATTCCTTTCTACCATTACCCATTCTGTTTCACTCTTATATTTGTCAAACTCTATTGATTCTCTTCACTCATCTTCTTGTCTACCTCTGTGTGCTATTTGGAAGGTGGCAACTCGAACTGCTGCACTTCGGTGCCAAGTTCTATGTTGAATCCAGACAGAGACAGACAGTTCGAGTTGCCACGTTCCAAATAGCACACAAAGGTAGACAAGATGAGTGAAGAGAATCAATAGAGTTTGACAAGTATACGAGTGAAACAGAATGGGTAATGGTGTAAACGAATATGAAAGATTACAGAGACTGAATACATCTGCGCTGGCCATTGACAACGATTTTGAGCCATGTCGCCTATTGTCTCCAGCCATTGATTCCTAGAGTCCCGAGGGCCCCAACCCGGAAGTCTGCATCTCCCTACCTGACCGACTCAGTTTAACTGTCAAGGATTTCATGGATTGATGCCATGTTCTTGTTTGGCTACCACTTACTCTTTTCTAACTTGCACCTATATCAGTTAGTAATGCCCGTCGGGGGAGGCGACGGTTAGGCATGCTTAGCACATGACCTAGCCATTTCAATCTATGTAACTTTATAGCCTCGTCGATTGATTTTCCCTCTTTGCCCAACACTCTACGCCTAACGTCAACATTACTTACCTTATTATACCACCTAACGTGAGAAAGAGATCGTAGACATCTATGATCAAAAACAGTCAATCTTTTCATGTCTTCAACTCGTGTTGGCCATGTTTCAGAGCTATAGAGAAGGACGGAGCGAACTGCTGCGCAGTAGACACGTCCCTTGGTTGATAGCCGGATGTTACGCTTACGCCAGAGATGATGTAAGTTGGCGAAATCAGCTCGAGCTTTTTGGATCCGTGCTGAGATTTCGTCGCCAATCAGTCTGTTGGTGCTGATACAACTTCCCAAATAGGTGAAGTGGTCAACATGTTCTATCACTTCACTCCCTATCAGTAAGCTAGGAGTTGACGTTGAATTTGATATGATTATGAGCAATAGTTTGTGCCCGAAACGTCATCAGTTAATATTACTGTATACCATCACTGTATGATTTATCAAAATAAAATCTTATCCATAATGGAGTTATACTCTACCACAGTGGCCAAGTTTTATACTTATTCTTTAGTTATTCTTCTGCAAAAACTGTTTTCAGATTTCGAATGAACCCTTTATTTAACTAGTGGTTGTATTCTATTGGTGTAAATAAGGACTTGGAAATCGTTAAAATGGGTTTATTTTTTTTTATTTCCTTCATGTTCCCAGTGGAACATAGGACTTCAAGCTAAAGACTTGAGGTTTCTTTAGCAGTGTTTATTTTTACAGGATGGGGTTGCTAGCCAGCCTCATGCCCAACCTTTCCTCTTTACCAGTCTCACTACTGTCTTAGCGAGTTAAAGGAGTGCGTCCGTGGCCGGGTATCAAACCACAGACCATTTGCATAGCCGGCGAGCGTCCTAACCACTGTGCCACCAACGCACCAGTGGTTTAGTGTAGTCAAAAAATCGATTTGTTTTTGGAACTGTTATTTAGAATTGACTGTTTACTAATGGGAATATGTTAGTTACACGCGCGCACATCCACACGCGAAGAGTTCTTAGACATCGCTTACACCGGTAAATTTCTATTACATGTCATTGGACTGTTTTATTAAAGTTTAGTTAAATTTATTTTTTCTAAAAATACTTCTTTCAGTCATGCATATGTTACAATGGCTACAAATCAAATGGCAGAAAGTGCATTAAAGGTATGTGTGTGTTTATTACATAATTCTTTTGGGCTTTATAGTTGGATCATCAAATGGTAAGCAATCGTCTTCTACGTGTTTCATATGCTCGGAGACCATTTCATCATTCAAAGCCATTTTCACCTACAAAGTATCATTTAGGTAGGTGGTTTACTTTCTTTTGATTTCTCTGTCTGTTTTAAATCTTTAAATATAAATACCTATTAAAAAACATTTCGACATCGAAATTCCAGTTATTAGTCTGAAAGACTTGCTTCTAAGACGTACTATGAATGAATGTACACTTCACATTTAACAACCTTTATTAAAGAGAGACAAGTCCACGGTATTACCATGGGGGGTTCTCCATTGGGGCCAATTTTAGCAGATTTCTTTCTTTCCAAGATTGAAAATGGTCCATTGAGACAAGTAATAAAGAAAACCGATTCTTATTTTCGTTGTGTTGATGATACGTTTATTATTTTCGATGTGAAAGCTGACAAGAATGAAATGTTAAAAAAGTTTAATGATGCACATCCATCGCTCATCTTCACTTGTAAAAAAGAACATGATGGTAGACTACATTTCCTTGGCGTCCAATTGAGCAGAAGAGAGTATGGTTCTCTCAAGAGAGATGTCTATAGAAAACCTACATCTGTAGGACAATATACACATTTCCTCAGTTTTGTACCAATCCGATACAAAATCAATTTGGTCAGATGTCTCACGAATAGAGCAAGACGTATCTGTACAGATGACTCCCTAGAAAATGAGCTAGGATACACCCAAAAAACGTTGGTCCAAATGGGTTATCCTAGTAGATTTGTAAGGAGACACATGAACATCAATTACAATAAAGAGAAACTAACAACACTTAAAAAGAGACAACTATTCATAAAACTGCAATTTAATGGGGACGTGGCTAGCAAAGTCTTGCATCTGAGATTATCGAGAGGAATAAAACGGACTTATACTGCCATCACCCTTAGTTTGTTACTTTCCAGCTCTCCACCAATTATGACTACTCAAGCGAAAGACAAACTACCTAGTTGCGCCACTTCTATGCGTATCTACAAATTTAGTTGCTCCTGCGGAGAAAACCGGCTATATGGGGCGAACAACTAAACAGCCCAACAAACGTATTAATGAGCATCTTCCTTCATGATTTGGAAAAGGCCAAATAAAATCTATAAGAAGTTCTATTTTGTCTCATTTGATTGATAGCGGTCACCAAGTGTGGACAGGAAAAGTGCCTTCAAAGTTATCTATCGCATTCCATCAAGCCTTTCAAAAGGAATTCGAACCCGCCTTTTACACATAGCCGAAACTATGGGAATTAATTTGAGAGAACAATCCTAGTCTTTGCATGCCTTTGTCTCTCCCTCCCTCCTTTTCTTATTTTCCATCTTTTTCATATTTTATGATATTTATTTAAACTCTGATTATCTATCCACTTCACCTTTTGTATTAAGTAACTTTTAAGATTCAACCTAATTTATTTATTGAACTGTCTACATATACACATAGTACAACCTTCGTTATTCTTATTGCCACCTGATTAAATCTTATCATTATTTTGTTATCATTATAATAATCGTTATTACTGACGTTCAGAACAGTTAACGCTTATTATTATCATTATTTGATCCACAAAATCACCGTCATTGGTCAAAAAATTTATATATATAAATCTATGTAATTTAGAGTAAAGCTTAAAGAAGATCTCATTGAAAACAACATTACTGTTCGCTTATATGTCTTGTTAGTTTTTTTATTCTCATGACCAACACTTGGGAAGTAAACATTGACGTAAATTGCTGTCTAGTAATTTTGGCTAGCAGACCCGCTCTCACCACAAGATAACCAAGCGGTTTAAAGCATCAGGTCAATAACACCACGCTTACTGGTTCAAATATTCTTTTAATATCTTGAAAAATATTTCTGGCACAGTAAAACTGATCTCTTCTTCAGGAAAAAACGTATATAATCAATCATTTACTTTTCATTTAACTTTAGGTCGGTCATTTCGAAAAGCTTCTTTCAACGATTCCTTTTCTCTGACAGAAGGATCTTCAAACTGTACGCCTGGTGGTAATAGCAGTGAATCCAGTCGAGATCTAGTCACCTATGAAGACTTGTATTCTAATAAAGAATAATAATATGTTGTATATATACTAACTTTAAATATATATTTTTTATAATTTCAATTAGCTCAGTGTTTTTCTTTTCTGAATGTTTGAGTATTGTGTTAAATTCTTCTTTGTTCATCTAAGCATACAGCATGTCTGCATCCGATAGATATACTTAGGAGATGCGAATCGCTTGAATGAGGGAAAAGATTGACGTCTTATCTTCATCCCTGTCTGTTTCCAACATAGAACTTTGTACCAGTGTGCAGCAGTTCAAGTCACCACACTCCATGTAGCACAAAAAACAAGAGAAGAAATGTAAAATAGAGACAGTAAGCAGAGGTTTGACACAAAGGAATAGTAATAACGAAGAACAATATAGTTTCATTGGAAATGATAAGTCACAAGGAGTGGATGCATCTGCAACAGCCATTGAGGACGATTTTGAGCCATATCACCAATTGTCTCCAGCCGCTATTGGTGTTTACCGTCCCAGGGACCCAACCAGCCAGGAAGTCTACATCTCCCTACGTGGCTTAAACTAACTGTTATGGATTTCATTGACTGGTGCCATGTTCTGGTTTGACCGCCGCTAGCTCTTTTCCAACCCGACCGTATGTCAGCTAACATTGTTAGTCGAGGAAGGCGATGTCTAGCAATGCATGCGTAACACATGTCCTAACCATCTCAATTGATGTAAATTCACAACCTCGTCTATTGATTTCCCCCCTTTACCTGTCACTCGACGCCTAACCTCAATATTGCTCACCCAATTATACCACCTATGATCAAAGACAGCTAGCCAGACTTTACATGTCTTCCACTTCCAATGGGCAGGTTTCACAGCCATAAACGAGGACGGAGCGGACTGTTGAGCAGTACACACGCCCTTTGATCGATAGCCAGCTGGATATCACATCTACGCCAGAGATGGTGTAAACTGGCATATTCGAAACGATTCTTCTGTATCCGTGCAAAGATTTCGTCAGAGATCAACCCGCTGGACTGACTGACGGGACTTCCCAAATAAGTGAAGCGGTCAATACGCTCTACCACTTCACTCCCTGTTTCTGAGCTACGAGTCAATGTAGTCCAGTCCTGTAGCCTCATCATCTTACATTTGACAGCAGGAGGTGTTCAGAAGACTCTGAATTTTGTCAGCATCTACACCTAGAAGGATTATGTCCTGACGGTAACAAGTCAATCCCTGAGTCTCTGAAGTGAGCTAGGGTTAATTCCATTAGTACATCTGTGGTGAAATTAAGCAGAAATGGGGACAGTGAGCATCCTTTACGGACACCAGTAGTTGTCACCACTTCAGATGACAACTCTGCCTCTGTAGGCTCTCACCTGGATGGCTGCATGAGTTCGAGTAGGAATGCGTTGATCAGTGCAATGTATTTTCTCGGCATTAACTTCACCGCTTAGTTCACGCATGATTATTGAGCCTAGAACTTTAGCTACCATGATGGTGTCGATGTGTGTGTGTAAAAGTGATTTCTTAGAATTTAGAGTGATACTGAATCAGTATAAATTGTCATTCACTCTCTATATTCCATGTGTGAGACACTTGAAGAAAGGGATATACGGTGAAGTCGGCTGCTGAACACCATCTCCGTTTGTGCATATGCATCAAGTACTCCAGTAATCAGACTAATGTACTGACCTGACTATATTTGATTAAGGCTTATCGCTACTGTTCGATTGTCTGATGTGAGTATAGGTATTCAATTACAAGTATTCAAAAGTCAAGAGCGCATTTGACTTCTTCACTTGTGACTCAGGTACTTTTTACTGATTTATAGATTTTTATGTACATTATTGTCAGTGGAGAAGCAATATCTTCTGATTGATTGTTTTCTTGCTGAGGGTTATTCTGTACTGCTTGTAACCGTTTCTCAGAAGCTAAGCTGTATATCTGCGAATAGTATTTGCACACGTTAAGTCTTCCTTGATTGGTTGTCGAGTTCCTCAAGGTTAGGCTTTGTTATTGTTTTTTCACATGACCCTGATTCAGGGCGTAACACTGACGTGAATTGCTGTCTACAATTTTTGACTTGCAGCTAGCTCTCACCACAGTTGGAGTTATCTCCACACCCCTACCTTACTATGCTTCAAATTATTTTTCTGCTGGGGTAAAGGCATATCATGAGATGGTTAGGATACGTGTTATGCATGCTGAGGCATCGCCTTTCTCGACAGGCGATGTTGGCTGACATAAGATCACGTTGGTAAAGAGCTGCTAGCGGTGGTCAAAACAAAAAATGGCTTCATCGGTCAATGAAATTCACAACAGCTAGTTTGTGCCAGTCAAATAGGAAGGTGTAGACTTCCTGGTTGGCTTCCCCGGGATGGTAAGAACCAATGAGGGTTGAAGACAATTGGTAATATGGCTCAAGATCGTTCTCACTGGCTAGGGCAACTAACTGCATTCACTCTTTATGATTGGTCATACCCAATAGAACCCTATTATTCCTAATGAACTTTCCTTTTACCCTCACACTTCTGTTTATTGTCTCTGTTTGCTCTCTCTTCTCTTCGCGTCGGTGACACAGCGGGAGAATGCTCACCAATCACGTATGTGGTTTGGGGATCGACCCCCGGCCACCGACTCGCACTTCTGTACCTCGCTAAGCCAGTGACGAGACTGGTAAAGAGGAAAGGTTGGGCATGATGCTAGCAACCCCATCCCGTAAGGATACAACACCTTTGCTACCGAAACTTCAAAGCTCTAGCTTGGAGTTCTATGTTTCACTGGAAATGTAAAGGAATAAAAATAACTCTCTTCTCTTGTGGGTACAATTTATTTTGATAAAGTCGCACAGTGTTATACAGTAATATTTAATGATGACAACGTCTCGAGCACAATTTATTGCTGCTCATAATCATATCAAGTTACTTACACAACTTTCTAACTTCGTTTATATGGTTCCATTATTTTTTCATCGCTTGACTTGATTGGTAGTAGTGGTATTTTCTATATTTCCGGTATGAGTGATGAGTCATTCCTGTTGCACGTGTTGGGTGTAGGTTCACTCGATGAACCAGGATTCAGTAGTCAATCTCTCTTTCCACCTACCTATATTACTTCTCCCACCCTATTGTGTGATTATGTTAATGCATTCCGTGCAATTGCTGAACTGTTTTTCCAAATTACTTATTCTCGCGGGTCAATCATTCTAACCTTAGCTAAATTCTTATATTCTGACAATCTGACTACCCGCCAATCTACTAGTTTGACGTATGTAGTTGACCTAACCCACAGTCATTGCAAGGTATTTTGTAAATTATATTACTTTTGTTTAATTGAGCCAACTGTGAGGCTTTATCAAAATAAATTTTACCCACCATGGAACTATACTGTACCACAGTGCACATGTCCTACCCCTGTATCTCTTCTCTTGCTTTGTATGCGAAATGGAATGTTGCATCTCGAACTACTGCACATCTGTGCGAAGTTCTACGTTGAAAGCAGTCAGTTATTCAGTCAGTCAGTCAAACGCGTATTTAACTCTTATATTTCATTGGTCGACGTTGAAAATAGTCAAACTTGTATATATTTTCGTCTGAAGAACCTATTTGGCTAAAGCAAAACGATTGGAGATAAAGCCTAACTTTTAGATTTAGATTAATGAATTCCTGGCAAGAGATGTTACTTTTAAGCACCAGTCTCTCAGAATAAACTATCGAGTCTATTGGATATAAAAGTTTCAGGTGTTGTATGAAGATAATCCTCTACACTCAGTAATGGTGTAACGACAGAAGACAAGGGCCAGGCAACAGATCGTTTATTGAAAAAATCAACAAATATTTTTTGTATTTTTAAGTACATTATTATAGGTTATTGTTAGCCGAGAAACAGCGTGTTCTGATTGGTTATTTTCCGGCTGAAATTTATTTTGTCATCTCTTTGTGGCTGTTTCTTTGAAGGTCAGACCATATAACTGTGGATCGTATCCGCCCATGCTAAGTCTGCTGTGATTGGTTGTTGAGTTAGTCTTTGTTCTTGTTTTTTCTCATGACCAAGATTTGGGACGTAAATTGCTGTCTACCAATTTGGCTAGCAGACAGCCCTCACCACAATGGTAATAATAACAATAATAGCTTTATTCTGAATAGTGTTTAAATAATGTATAGAATGTTTAGCGGATCTTCAAGTAAAGTACTAACTAACAGCAAATCGTGTGACACATAGCTGTCTGATCTGAAACCTGAAACCAATCCCTCATCCCTATATTTCTTCTTTACCTCTCCGTCCGTCGACAAAGGCACAACATTTAGTTGAAAGCCAATTAGTAAAGATGCAGGAGTACATTATTTCTGACCCCAATTACATAATAGTAGCTGAATAATACAAGACTGCAGGTAATTCGTTCTATATCTCAGTCAGTGGTTGTTTGTGCATCCACGATTTCGCTTTTTCTCAAGTTTAATGGAATCTTGAGAATCATCAGCGGGTTTTCGATGTTTTAAATATTCGTGAGAGTAGAATTCACCACCAGAGGTCATGTTTTTTTATTGATACATTAAAACAAAGTGAACGAGAAAAATTATATGTAATATAATATAATGGGCAAAGTTCAACAACACTGTCCCAAACGATGCGAACGCACGAGTGACGTTCAGTCGACCAATCATAAAAATGAGGAATTTTCACACAAAAATTGACGTACATTTACAAGTAAATTCATGAAAACACATTAAACAGGGTATCTTTCTCTGAAATGACTTAAAAATACGTCCCTTTGTTATAATGAGGAGTATCAGTTGCTAAGTTAGACTAGTTTCTGTGCATGTATTATTCACCGAGGTGACTAAAAATGAGCTGTTTTCGTGAAGCGTTTTTCTTTCTTATTCTCATGTGCAGTCTTCTCCAAAAGCCCTCGGTTGAATTACTATAGTTTCCAGTAAGAGGATTGACGACCAATTACCAGGAAAATGTGGATAATAAAACAAATAAAAATAAATGACATCAACTCTAAATCTATCCTTAGTTGTAACCTTAACCTTAATCCTTACCCTAACCCTAATAATAACCCTTATCCTAACCATAAACCCAACCCTAATTATAACCGTGATCCTAACCCTAAGGAGCTATTAACACATTGTCCAAGCAGTATTTAAAAACGTGATCTGGGTAAGATTTGCATCTTAGTTGATGAATAGTGTTGATATTTCAGCAATGATAATGATAGGTGCCATCAGCGGACGACTGTCATGCGTTCGAGGTCATTGGAGCGTTCGCACTCTTAGGACACTACGGTTGAACTTCGCCATAAAATGATGCAGTATTTTAGTAGCCCAGGTTTAAGACAGGCCGCCGCCCCCGGCCGAATTTTGCATAATTTTCTGTTTGCAAATAAAGCTAACCAGTAGCAATTGAAGCGTCGGTAGCACAGCGGTTAGGACGCTTGCCCTCTGTGCACTTGGTCCGGGGTTTGATCCCCGGCCGGCGCACTCCTTTAACTGGCTAAGACAGTAATGAGACTGGTAAAGAGGAAAGGTTGGGCGTGAGGCTGGCTAGCAACCCCATCCTGTAAAAATTAAGACTGCCACAGAAACTTCAAGCCTCTATCTTGGAACTCTATGTTCCACTGGCGAACGTGAAGGAAAGAAAAGTAGCAATTGCCATCAAAACATTTGTCATGACAATATTGAATGACATTTAATTAACGAATTCGCTGATTTTCACACTTTTCTCCTACATTGCTGTTTTTCTTTTTAAAAATTTATTTTCAGTCGAATGTTCAAATCTGCTGCAAATAAATTTTTCAAAGATTTGGAAAAAATCTGCATCTATGAGGGCATAAATCGATTGAAACATATTCGTTGTTTTGGTATATTCTGTGTCACACACTCTATTCTATTGGGTTATTTAACCTATAACCGTAATGCATTCGAACCATTAGAAGAAAAGTTAAGAGGTTCATCTAAGAAGCTAAGGGATAATCCTAATTTCAGTATTTTATCAAAATATGATTGGTATAAATCTTGGTCAACTATGGTGAAAAATACACAAGAAAAACTGCATATTAATGAAATGAATTCTGTGTTTACAGGATTGGCTGGTGAGTTAAATATCGTATTAAATGCATGAATTTTTTTTCTTTCATATGCTCTGATGGTGTTCTCATGACTTTTTGTTGCTAGGTCCGCCAAGAGTGAGCGAGCGATGGTTGTGTGCAAGGTGTGAAGAAGGCTGTGTGCGCTATATACATGCGCCTCGCCCTGATAATGTTTGTGCGTTGGTGGCACAGAGGTAGAGTGCTCGCCAACCACGCCGCCTCATTTGGTTCGGGGTTCGATCTCCGGCCACTGATGCACTCCTTAACCTCGCTAAGCCAGTAGTAAGACTGGTAAAGAGGAAAGGTTGGGCATGAGGCTAGCAACTCCATCCCGTAAAAATAAGCACCACTGCTACCGAAAATTCAAAGCTGAAGATTGAAGCTCTATGTTCCACCACTGGAAACGTAAAGGAATAAAAAGTACCCACTAAAATAGGAACAACTAATTGGAGAAAAAAGGCAACTTAATTTTCTTCGTTTGTTGTACACGAATGGAGTAGTCTTGAGTGTGGTTTTAATTCTTAAAAAAATTAGGATTTAACTTGTGATTATTAAGAGTCAGTCACTAGTCATGAACAGCTCTGTTTCAAACGGAAATCCTCGAGGAATAAAAGTGTTTCTGTACTTTCATAATTGATAACATTAGGTCCCAGTGGCTGAGTTGTCTACAAGCTCGCTAACCCTGTAATTGTAAGGTCCCTGGTTGGAATCCCCGATCGGTGGGTTCGTGGCAATGAAGACTCCCAGACTAAAACGGAACAGCTGTTCAGTACTCCCAGGTTTTCCAAACTTGAAACCAGTTAAATCCCTATAGTCAAACTCTTGAAAACAACATATAATAACTGTCAAACCTGATGTGGGACCGTTATTGTATTGTACCTCATTATTCTTTGTGAGATAGATGAATTCCAACCTTTAAAGTGCCGGTATTGATCTTTTGAAAGCGTCTTACAAATCTGTTGTGTATATAGTAAGACTGAAGATACTGTTCCATATTAGTTTGTTTATTAGATATATCACACAGTGAAACAGTATCATTTACTGGATGACTTCTCGAACAAAATTTGGCGAAGTACAAGAATAGCGTCCCAGGAATGCGAACGTTCAAATGACTTTGAACGCATGCTAGTCGTTGGCTAACGGTCCCTGTCATTATCATAGCTGAAATATCAACCCTATTCATCAAATAAGGAGCAAGTTTCACCCAGATAACACTTTTAATTACTCTTTGGACAATGTGTTAACATCTCGTTAGAGTTAGGATAAGGATTAAGGCGAGTATTGGGGTTAGGGATACGGTCATAATTGGGATTAGGGTTAGATTTACGGCAGGATAAAAATTGTCATTTGGGTTAGGATTAAGGTTAAGGCCAGTGTGAAATTTAGGGTTAGGGTCAGGATTAAGGCTAGGGTTGCGATTAAGAATAGATTTGTCGTTTATTTCAACTTGTTTTATTATCCTCATTTTCCTTGTATGTAACCGTCTATCCTCTTACTGAAACCATAGTAATTTAACGGGGGCTTTGGAGAGGACCACACAGCAAGAGAAAAGAGATGAACGATTCACAGAACAGCACATCTTCAATCACTTCGGTTAATACATCTATAGAAACTAGTCCAAGTTAGCAACTGATACACTTCATCATAATTGGGACGTATTTTCAAGTCATGTCAGAGAGAGAGATAATCTGTTCAATATGATTCCATCCATTTTCTTGTGAATATACGTCATTTTTCGTGCAAAAATTCCTCATTTTTATGATTGGCTGCCTGAAGGTCACTCGTGCGTTCGCATCCTTTGGGACGCTATTGTTGAACTTTGCCCAAAATTTTTTGTTCATTATCATCTCATCAGTTACAATCACACGACTTCGAAACTTGAGTTTTATAGTTTTTTTTTGTTCTCCTATTTGTCGTCGTTTGGGTAGTAGGACTTTCCAGATATCTGGGACAGGTGTTGAATCATTCCTATTACACGGATTCTCTCTGAGTTGATTCGATAAATAAAGTTTCTGTTATCAATCTCTCCCTCCACCCTGTGACATTAGATTTTAAAACTGTTCTCGGGCACTTTTGGTGCCCGACAACTCCTAGAAGCCTGGTACTCGAGTGAGTCAGCGATTAACAAACATGTTAATATAGACCAAATTTACCAACTAATAAAAAGTAAATCACGTGACGAGAAAGTTCAAATTCTAAGTCAATTAAAAATAATCACTACAGATGTAAATCGACTACCAATCACCTTTGTAGGCAAGATTGATTTTCGTACATATGCTGGTTGCAGCAGGTGTGTTATGAGATAGATTTTAAATTACAAAATAAAGAATCGGAATGTGCTTCATTGGCTAAACTACTACTGCTTTTAGACTAATGGACCACCTTGACTTCACACCGTGTAAGTATGGTTTACAGTCTAGTGTATGAGAAAATCTATAACTACTTTCCACTCTTCAAATAACTTCCGTGGACCTGCACACACACACAGACTGTGATTATTTAATAGAAATTTGTATTGACAAATGTATGTAGTAATATCAGTAGGCAAAACCATTCAAACGTGTATTCTTAGAACACATGAAAACTAACTCAGTGCATAAATGATACATAAACGCCTTTAAGAGTGAATTTTGTTTGTTTGCCGGTTTCTTCAACTGCTCATAATTCTTGTATTCATTTAAAACTCTCACGTAATTCCATTATTCTCTACTTCGTTTCTATGTGCATCCTGAGTACAACTCAATCACGCAACTATTCATATTGTTACGTAAATCCTTTTTGACAACTGTTTGTGACAACCCATCATCTTTGTTACTACCCTAGTTTCATTAAGACCCAATTTTCTTGACCGTTTTTGTATTATGTAACTCCATCCTAAACTTATTAATTCTCGATATAAAAACAGAACTTGTGCACTGTGGTGGTCGAGTATAATTCCATTGTGGGTAAAATTTATTTTGATAAAGTCTCACAGTGTTATACAGTAAGTAATATTTACTGATGATGTTTCGAGCATAATTTATTGCTCATAATCATATCATATCTTATCAAAATAAATTTTAACCCCCCCCCACAATGGAATCATACTATTTCTCACCTGTTTAGTTAAAATAACCATAGCCAATTTCATTTTTCAAGTATTGGTTTTTTTTAGAGAATCAGTTTGATTGGTTGGACGATTTCATCATGAGCTGACATCAGTTAGAGAAGCATTGGAGAACCTGGGAGTATACTGGACAGCTGTTTAACACTATGAGACGCTCACAAGCGACTGGTTGGTGGGTGAAGCGTACTGGTGAAGAGTCTCCAACTAGGACGAAACAGCTATCAAGCACTCTCAGGTTTTCCAGTGGTTCGCTGACTTATGTCAGCTCATGATAAAATCCTCCAACCAATCAAACTGAATCCCTACAAAAACCAATACTTGAAAATTCATCTGATGCTCACTAGTAATTGGTCCTATTCAGGCGGTGACCTGGGGTTCTAGTGGGAAGTCGTGACCAGAAGGGTGCAGCAGGTTGAAGTTGAGGGTCAGTAACTTATCGAAGAAGACATTGCTAAGTGGTCGCGCTGTGTCGTGAATTGGCAGAAGTTGGAATTCATGAACTTGCCATTGGATCGGGTGCCAGTGGCTTAATGGTATTGTAACCAGAAGGTCCTTGGTTTGAACCCCGGTGGCTGTGACCTGATGAAGAGTCTCAAACTAGGCTGACGAAATAGCTGCCCAGTACTCTCAGCTTGTTTTCCAATGGTTCTCTAACTGATGTCAGCTCATGTTGAAGTCCTCCAACCAATCAATTGTATTTTTGTTTGACAAACTGAACGTACGCATACATACAGCTAAGAAAATAAATTCACCGGCGAAAAGAGACTCTTCGCTGAACTACACATGTTTGGTTTTTATTAATGCCCCGGATGGGGAGTATTCATGAATTTCCTAACAAATACATTAGTCCTACTTCATCTAATGTTGTTGTATTTTGTTTTTGTTTGTACTTATTAGCTGTATCCTGTTTAGTTCTCGGATTTATTGTCCCGCGTCGTTTAATTCGTCAGATGTCTTTAATCGTCACAAAAAATGACGCCACCGCCAAAATTGAGAAATACATTGAAATCAATACATATGGAGCTTTTGGTATAAGAGGGAAAGGTGTCACATTTAGAAAACCTTTGAGTGAAATAAAATTTCAGTATAAATTACACGAAACTAACTTGTCTAGATTAACGCTACAGATGAAAAATGTACCAATTGTATTTTTATTAGATTTAAAAGTGAAACAATACATCAATGAAGAAGAATTACACTGTCTAGTGTGTGACACAACCGAGGAGTAAATAATGGAAAAATCACAAAACTTCTCTCTCTGTATGTGTGCGTTTGTTCTACTACTCAGTGATGATTTGCAGCTTATTGAAGCATTTAACTATAATAGACGAAAATTATGTCATCATTGTGTATACTTTCATTTCCTATTTTTACTGTTAGATATATGCTTAGTGATCACTTTAAATAATGTTATATATTCATTTTGACCGGGGATACAAAAATAAGTGTCATCATGTAAAAATGTCTGATCCTATTTGTGTATGAATCTAGAAGTTGATGTGCCTTTAAGGATATTATGCTGATGAGGATTTAGCAGGAGCTCTGGTGTTTCCTATTCATTCTGACTGAATAGTTTCAACATAGAGCTTTGCACCGATGTGTAGCAATTGCAGTCTCCATACTTCCTCCAATTAACACAAAAAGCAAGAGAAGTAAAAAAAAATAGCAAAATAGAGACAGTAAACACAGATACGAGGCGAAAAGAATAGTATT
The DNA here is from genome assembly GCA_944472135.2 of Trichobilharzia regenti. Classification (NCBI taxonomy): domain Eukaryota; kingdom Metazoa; phylum Platyhelminthes; class Trematoda; order Strigeidida; family Schistosomatidae; genus Trichobilharzia; species Trichobilharzia regenti. Next base: position 172,107,578 of record OX235262.1, on the reverse strand, counting down.
ATCGAAGAATCATAGTTTTATTGGGCACTATAAGTCACAAGGAGTAGATGCATCTGCGCCATCCATTGAGAACGATTTTGAGCCGTATCACCAATTGTCTTCAGCCGCCATTGGTTTTTACCATCCCGAGGACCCCAACCAATCGGGAAGTCTACACCTCCCTACGTGGCCTAAACTAACTGTTGTGGATCTCATTGACTGACGAAGCCATGTTTTGGTTTGACTACCACTGGCTCTTTTCCAGCCTGACCCTATGTCAGCTAACATTGTTGGTCGAGGAAGACGATGGCTAGGCATACGTAACCAATGTCCTAACCATCTCAGTCGATGTAATTTCACAGCCTCGTCGACTGATTTCCCCTCCTTATCTAGAACTTGACGCCTAGCCTCAATATTGCTCACCTTGTGATACCACTTCATACGGGAGATAGAACGCAGACACCTATGAACAAAGACAGCTAGCCAGGCTTTTCATGTCTTCCTATCTCAATGGCCAGGTCTCACTCACAACCACGATGGAGGACGGAGCTAATTGCTGAGCAGTACAGATGCCCTTTGGTCGATATCACGTCTACGCCAGAGACGGTGTAAACTGGCATATGCGAAACTGGCCCTCTGTATCCGTGCTGAGATTTCGTCAGAAATCAACCTATTGGCACTGGCTGATGCAGCTTCCCAAATAAGTGAAGTGGTCAACACACTCTACCACTTTACTCCCTATTTCTAAGCTAGGAGTCAGTGTAATCCAGTCCGTTCGTTCTTTTTTTTTTGTTTGGTGTGTCTCAGTAGCAGATTTATCACTCCTGCCCTGTGACACGGCAGCAGGAAGCGCGGTCGTTGTTAATCCGGGCCACGGCCGATCCGGCATGAAATTTTGTGTTTTTGTATTGGACATGATGTTGGATTGGGTAGCTGCTTTTTGTTTAACCGCTATCCAAACAACCTGCCTGGCATGTAGGACCTCAAGAGAGTTCTAGGTAAACGGGGAAATCAATCGACGAAGTCGTGAAGCTACAAAGACTGAGATGGTTAGGACATGTGTTACGTATGCCAAGCCATCGCCTCCTCGACGAGCACTGTTAGCGGATATAGGGTCAGGCTGGAAAAAAGCTAGCGGCGGTCAAACAAAAACTTGGCATCAGTCAATGAAATCCACAACAGTTGGTCTAAGCCACGTAGGAAGGTGTAGACTTCCAGGCTGGGGTCCTCGGGACGGTAAAAATCTATGGTTGGAAACAATTGGTGACATGGCTCAAAACCGTTCTCAGTGGCGCAGATGCATCCACTCCCTGTGACTTATGATCTTCAATGAAACTGTTTTGTATTTCTTTATTACTCCTTTGTCTCACACCTCTGCTCACTGTTTCTATTATGCTTTTCTTGTACTTTCTTCTCTTGCTTCGCGTGCTACACGGAATGTGGCGACTTGAACTTCCGCACATTTGTGCAAAGTTCTATGTCGAAAACAGACAGACAGTAATCCAGTCCTGTAGCATCATCTTACATTTGACAGTTGTTGTTGAGATGGTTCTGCTCAATTTTGTCAGCACCTCAAAGGACTATGTCATCTGAATATTCTAAGTCGACCAGATTATTCTCTGGTAACAAGTCAACCGCTGAGGTCAGCAGTTAGGATTAATTCCATTATTACATCTGTGATGAAATTGAACAGAAATGGGGACAGTGAGAATACGTGATGGACACCACTAATTGTTACCACTTCAGATGACAACTCGCCTTAAGATCTCACCTGGTTGCATGAGTTCTAGTAGAGTACCGTGATCAGTGCAATGCATTTTCTCGGCATTCCCTTCACGTCCAAACATCGCCATAGTACCTCTCGGTCGACAGAATCGAATGCCACCTTAGGGTCGAGAAATATAATGATTGTCGGACGCCGGTTAGTATGCCTATGTTCTTGAATCTGTCGAAGGGTTAAGATATGATCAATACACCCTCTTCCTGGTCTAAAGCCTGCCTGGCTCTCTCGTGTTTGTGACTCCCGAGCACCACTTAGTCCACGTATGATTACTGAGCCTAGAACTTTAGATACCGTATTAGCCAAGCTAATCCCCCTGTGATAATCTCCCTTCTTGTCTATCGGGATAATCAATGACTTACACTAACCCGACTTTAGTTAACGCAGACAGTAAACTGTCTCCGCCATCCTTAAACACCTCTGGAGTCATTCCATCGGGTCCCTCCGCTTTGCCTCGTTCCAGACTAGTGACAGCTTTAGTAACCTCAGTTAGGGACGGAGGACCAGTATCTATATCCCATTCAGGGAGGTGTTGGATGTTCGATAAGTTGAGCGTGGCTGTAAGCCAGTTAAATTTGCACCGATGGGAAGCAGTTCTAGTCGCCACACTCCATGTAGCACACAAAGCAAGAGAAAAAAGTAAATTCAAAACAGAGACAGTAAACAGAGGTATGAGGCAAAAGAATAGTAATGTCGAAGGAAAATTCTTATTGGATATTATAAGTCACAAGGAGTGGATGCATCGGAGTCATCCATTGAGAACAGTTTTGAGCCATATCACCGATTGTCTCCAGCATTCATTGGTTTTTACCGTCCCGAGGATCCCAACCAGCCAGGAAGTCTACACCTTCTATGTGGCTGGCTTAAACTAACACACACAAACACTTGATTAAATTTGCTAGCTTAATAGTTCAACTCAGTAAGTGAAAGGCAAACTTACGCGGAGTATTACACACAAAAAACAGTTACAGTCATCAAGGTAGTGGGAGATTACTCACGCCAATCTTCTGCACACAGCTTGGGTCGACGTCTTTTGACAGCAATGACTTCTGTGAGCCAAGATAACCATGCTTTTCTCTGTGTATCGATTTTTTCGAAAGCCTGAATAATTTCCTCTGTATGTCCCATGTCAACTAAATGTCTGGCAATTGCACCTGAGAACACTTTGCTGCCTTTCATACGGAGATTTTTACGCGTATGCTTAGAAAACCTAGCAGATACTCTCCACTCAGTCTTTCCTATGTACTCACTGCCTCAAGTACAAGTGACTTGATCAATCCAGTTGGAGTTGACATGAGCAGGATATCTATCTACTTTTGACTGAGTTACCGAGGATGCCCCAATGTAAAGTGGGATGACTCTGGCGGTAGGAAATGTTCTTTACAATGCCCCCTTATTTCCAGGGTAAATCTGAACTGCATCTCCCTTTTCTAATTGTACTACAAAGAGTTAGTCTTTTAACACTGAATAATTCGTCTACTTACATCATTATTGAAATTATTTTGCTTCATACTTTCTATCTATAACCCGACGTCATTGGAAAAAAAAGTATGTCCAGAAATTTTGTAACTTTAATTGATTTTGTTTAGGATATATGCAGTTGAAGAGAATCCATGAAATAAAACGAGCTAATGTTATCTTTTAAATATTTTCTTTTTTTTTATTCAGACTAGTAAAGGGAACCGTTTTGTATGAAATTTGCTATGTATGCTAGTTTAGTGCACTCAGCGAGAAAATAAGTTCCGCGTTGTAGTTTTGTTCGGATTTTACTCACTTTACAGTCTGACACTAGGCAAATAAAACAAGGAAGACATTCGAAAACATATAAGTCCTGATGTTTATCACCATTTATGGTTGTGTATATAGTAAGACATCCAAGTTTGGTGCAATACATTCATTCCTCGCTAAAAAGCTGATGTATGAAACCGCGAACATTGCCCACTGTAGTGGTTGCCTTTGTATCCTGTTTTTATGTTTACTACTGAGGCGAAATTAGTGTTTCAACTTCGGGCAGTACGAAAGTGTTTTCAATTATCTGCTGTATGTGTTAACGGCAAATATTTTCGACCGACTCCTGATAACAATGCAAGCATTCACTTAGAACGTGCCGAATCCCATCTACATCCCAGCTGTCCTATTCGCATGCATAAATGGTCTGCTGATGGTTAACGACAATTTCCCTTCCTATTTTTACAGTTAATCACAAGTGTATGAATATAAAGCTAAGCGATGCGTTTACTATTGTCAACCTTAACTGAAAGTTAGCATCACTCATTAATAAGACAGTATCTGTCTAAACGGAAGTGCATAACTTCACTTAATCAAAAATTATTTAGCTCGAATATTCAAATACAGTCAGTATTACAAGTTCCTGTAAAAGTGGGTTGGGTTAAACTGCATTATCCAAATACCTAAAGACGACAAGTGGTTCCCTGGTTGTGGTCATCATCCGAAGGTCTGCGTACATTTAGTCCTATTTGCAGTCTAGTCAGGTAACTTGTATCAAAATGGTTCGCTAATTAGTCGGTATCATTCACAAAAGACGAGTTAAAGAACCAGTAAGTGATGTAATAATGTTAGCTAGCTATCAGATGGTCAATAAACGGTATTCATAACCTGCGATCCTCTCGTTAATCTACTTACATGTGCACTCCATTTTGTGGTAAACCGATTTCGCGAAAATAGACACAACTCGAATGTTTAAACGTTAAAAGGAGACTTACAAGCTTTTGGCGTGATGTTTAGCCTAAAAAGTGTGCTACATTCATACCTTGAGTGGTCTAATCGATAACAAAAGTATTTCATTTTTCTCGCTACAGATTGTTGAATTTATAGCGTGAATTACCAAGGCTTTGTTTTACAGATGAAACCATCTATTAAGAATATTCTTAAAGCAAAATTAAGACCTACTGCGTTGGTGACACAGCGGTCAGGACGCTCGCCGACCATGCACATGGTCTGGGGTTCGATCCTCGGCCTACGCACTCCTTTACCTCGCTAAGCCAGAAAAAGTGCTGGTAAAGAGGAAAGGTTGGGCATGAGGCTAGCAACCCCATCCTGTAAAAATAAACACTGCTACATAAACTTCAAGACTCTGGCTTTAAGCCCTATGTTCCACTGGGAACGTGAAGGAAAAAGAATTAAGACAAACTTTGTTAGTTATCTTAGTCTGTTCAAACAGCAATTGCAGTTTCATAGAAAGACTACGTTTGTAGTTTGCGAAGTAGGATATGTACGTTCCCTTCCGAAAACAAAACCAGTTAGTTTATTCCAAATTTATTTTCATTACAGTTCCTGCAGCAGATCTTTCAACGGCAATTTCATCCTATAATGTTAAGGTCCGGAACAGTACGCATATGGCTACTCATTGCACACTGAAATGTAAGACATTTATGTTACGCGATTCATATTTCCAACAATACTGCATATTTTAAGTAGTAACACGATAGTAGCAGTAGTAATGGATCGCGATTAAGTTACTTCACTGTAAATCAATAGAATTCCTCCTTGACGATTCACTTTAAGTGAGAATCTGGAACTTTCTATCACTTATTAGTAAGTCAATGCAATCTAATCCCTTTTAGCCCCTATCGGAATCTCAAACACCGAAAGTCGCATGAACCGTTTCTATGTTAGCAAAGTGAAACAAACTAAATAATGAAATTTATAGTAAAAAATTTACTGGTTATATTGTAAATAAACAGAATTTTCAAAAACAACCATTTATTTCAGTCACGTCTCAGTGGAAAGGAGACTTCACTAACACCATCCTTTGTAACAGTATGAATGACAACACTATCACCACACTGAATATCTCTTTCTGCAGCACTAATAAAGATATCGTGAGCAAGTTTAATAGCCGTTTCCTTGTCTAAATTTGATGCATGATATTTCGAAGTTTTATTCCCAACCTATTAAAAATGAAAAACTTAGGTAAACGACATTACCGTGCTGTCCAAAAATGGTTGCAATATTGCCGCAGAACTTCCTGAGGCTCTGTATCCTTCAGATTCGTATGACCCGACTGGATCGTAACTGTACAGAACGCCACGCCCTTCCTCAAGTCCAACCAATACATTGCCCACATAGAATGGGAAGAAACGTCTGTTGTACAGAGTTACAGATAAGAGACCAGCTAGAGCCTTTGTAGAAATATCTTTTCCATGATCGTACCGGTAGGTCTGAATTTATAATTTATGTATTGACAACTTACTTTAACTTTATTCTCTAACAGCTTAGTCAAAGTCAGTACATCCCCATGAAAACCAGTGCATCCAAGAATATTACCGGGACCCCTAATACATGCACATATGAAGAAAGTTGCTTACATTTTGAACAATCGTGGGGAATTCCTAGAGAGGATAACAAAACCCCCATCACTAAGACGGGTGTCTGAAGCAATCAAGGCAAAATCTTTCCCAGCAATTCCCATGACTGTCCTGAACGTCTCACTTTTTAAAACCAAACAACCACTTACCCTCCATTAGATGCATATGGGTCGAACATGAGTAAGCAAAACCGTGAAGTGACGCAATCTACGAAAACCGCGCCTTTGTTCTAAGCACTTTTCAGTAGAATGTAAGCCTAGTTCGAATCCTGTTTTCGTGGAAACGTCTGATCAAAACGTTTATTTCATCTATACGTATCTTCTAATTGGCCTGAGGAGTTGCCAGAATGATAATTATTCAGTATTTAATTTCAGTGTTTAACAGTTTCTTGGTTCAAATATTGCTTTGCTGTATTTACTGTAAATAATCGTATCTCATTCACTCACATCTGTTGGAAAGGATTATCACGCTTGCATTGCGTAGTAAAATCCGACGACGTATAGTTTTATCAGGTTCTCACCAGAATTTTCTTTCACTTAGGAACACGTTTATCAAGACGTAGTGATACATCTTGTTAAAAGGCTAGCAGGGTGTTGAGAAGGTCCCTTATAGAAAGTGGCAGGCCCACACTTTAGGCATAGGATGAAGCTGATAGGTACATCATACCAATATATTCGGAGGCTTAGGACTTTTGTGCAAAGTGGAGTTTTTTAATGAGTTATGCCTAGTGTTTCAGAATATGATGTCGTGACTACCTGAGGGTGAGTGCTTAAGTGGATATTAGATATGGAAATATGCTTCAGTCTAATATACTATGACCCCGGACTGTATTTAAAACACTTTGTTTCCACCTACGTGGCTCTACTTTGCCTAAGAATCTGCTGCGACATGAAGGAGCAATGATCGGTCCCCATGGATTCAAACTTGTTGAAATCCTAAAATCGCCTCCAATGATTTCACAGGCAAAGTTTAATTGTGAAGTGTAGTGAAAAGCTTTAGTTATTCTAGTCAGCGGTTTGTGATTTTGCCTGACTGGGTGATAGATGGCACTGAATAAAAGCCTTTGTTGCTTAGCAGCGTCAAGTGTCACCCATTATGTACAATGCATCTTAAGCTTTGCGTCTTTGCGGTGTACAGCTTTACAGCCGGATTTCACATGTATTATTCGCCTGTAGGATCCCTAAAGTAGAATAAGCTGTGATCTCGCATCGTGATTAAGAAACTCAGGAGTATTTGAGGGATAATCAAGGGGAGACTATGTCTTTATGATTTGTAAGCCCCTTATTATCTATCAAGTGGCGAATGCCCTGTGATGGGCCTGACTGTGTTTCCCGCTTTACTCGCTCAAAGCCTTACTTTCAAAAAGCAGGCATATTATAAACGAATCGGTCTTCAGCGGTAATAACTGCTCTCGGTCAGTAATTTCTGGCAATTTTTTGATGGGACAGTCGGTTTCCTGGCATCATCCAACTCACTTAATTGAAGTGAACTGCCTGAAGAGTGAATAAACTTCTCATTGAAATTGTAGGGCTTCTGCAACATGACATTCTATGACCACTCAAATATTGTTAGTGACTGAGGAGCTCAGAAGGATGGAAGGAGTAAACATGTGGGAACTGTATCTTCTTCATGATTTGTAAGGCCTCCTTCATCTACTGGAGGGAGGGTGGCGTTAGCTGATCAGTAGATATGGTGGTGGTCACTAAGGTGAATCGCCCCATTCTGCAGGAACAGCAATATACAAATTAAAGGCTCGAGATATTTCTGATTTTTATGAGGGCTTAGATCTTTATCTTGAAAAAGATAATAGTGAACGCCTTGACAGATAATGCTTCTACCTTTAAATATATACCATTCGCTCAGCCTATTGTTGAGATGCGACCACGTGGGATCTGCACAGATTTATGGGGCATCTTATGAATTAACTTGCTATCCATTGTCAGATCTTTAAATACCACTTCACAATATCTTGTCTCACTTATTTTCTAATAACGTCTTTACTTGATTCTCATTATATTCCATTAAACCTAACATTTTATAGCTCTTTATGAATTTGATTCGACTTATTCTATTCCTATTCTCTTTAGGGTACGGTTGTGCACCAAATAGAAAAAAAGACATGAAATAAAGACAACTGGCTTGAAAATAATTGTATTAAAGCCAAAAGTGAACGCATGATAGTATAAAATATATTGGTTTCATTATACATTGCAAATGAACGTTGTCGGCCTAAGGATTAATTACTTCCCCATTCTGTTTTCTATATAAATGTGTTTATTAATGATATATTTCACTCACTTAATCTATTACACTTTAATGTTACACCACAGCACTTTAATTTTTCTAAAACAGCTTCCAATTCCTTGTAAACGTTGTACTTACCTCAATATTGGTTGATTATCGTATGCCTACAACCACGGGATGAAAACGAAACGAAGTCGATTTTCCCGCTCAACCTGGAGGACAATTGTACAATTCAATAACTATACAGCCTAGTTCAGACAATGTGTATTTATATATATATCAAATATTTAACTGTTGAAACATTATTAACTTGTAGACAATTTAAGATTTTTTTTTATATCATCCTTGATCGTGCCTGTAAAAATGGCATGCATTTTCATGTAAATTTATGTTTATATGAAAATAAATTATTATTATTATTATTATTATATTGTTCCCACAGACCTAAGAAAAAAACGCCAGCAACCATGTAACTTAACCATAAACCAAATTTATGAAATTTATATAATGCTTATCCATGCCTGTATATTTGGTGTGTCCTACACAAGTAGGAAAAAAATGTGTATTTTATTAAAACATTATTATTAATTATGATTGCTAATCGTATATGTAATTTATCATATTGATGATGCCTGTAAACTGGCGTCTCTCATGTACAAAATGAGAATATTTATTATTATTATTATTATTACTGAACGATGAATGCCCTTCTGTCTGTCTGAACAGGTATTCCCTGTTTCACCTGCCCTCTTTTAGGCCTTCAGAAGTGAATTTTCGTAAACCTCAATGGTTTTCTGTAATATTAAAGACTGTCAGTTGCTAATCTGAGTGATTACTTTAATATAAAAACCGGTTTACAAATTGGAAAACTCGTTTCTTCCACACATTGCCTTTTATTGCGCCTATTAATATGTTTTTTCCTCTATCATTTATTATTTTTCAGCATTTTCGTTCACTATATATTTCATCCTACCAACGGGCAGCCATACACGGTGCTTAATTGCTAGGTGATAAAACGCCTCTATATGCCAGAAAACCAGCATAAACAGCGATTACTTCGAGGGGAGGGCATGGGAGATAGATCCTCGTTATGCTTCCTACACCATCTCCAGCTGATTGTAGGAGAAAGCACGATGGGAGAGGCTGTACTGAAGCAAGGTTGGATACAAGCCCTCACGGAGTATCTGCAAAAAGTGCGAGACGTGCAAGATCTTGACGCTTCGGTGATTGGATTTGGGAGCGATGACTCATAGAAGGGTAGGTTAACCATATGAGTAGGAGCAAACACTCAATAGTTTCGAAACTAGTTGTCAACGTTACAGCATCAGCGGAACAACTAGCACAAATTCAATGAACACAGGGTAGGAGAGGTAGATCACCGTAAGGGCGCGTTCTCAGTCAAAGAGTAAGACCAGACAAGCTGGATCGACATGCTAATTCTGTTTGTATCCATAGTGCTTTGGCCAGCCAGCGAAACGTACACAACCAAGCGACTGGCCTGAAATTCCTCGCAAACAACAGGGAAAACATTAACACCTTCACATGCGGCATAAATGTCTTAGTTGATGCGTAAGTTGCACTCAGTATCACACTAAAAGCAAAGGCCCACCGGAGAAGACTCAACTATCTCGTAACGCTACGTTCGGGCAGAAACTACCGACTTTTGATCCCAAGTTTAAGCGACTGCTTCCAGTGGTGTTCACTATCGCTGATTTTGACCTGGGATATCTCGGTACCAACTTTCAAGAAAGAAACGATTTTTTGGTGAATTCTGGAAAGAGAAGTTCAACAATTAAAATAACCTCATAGCATACATGTGGGAAAGTAGGCTAGTTCAATCTCTGCCAAATGCCATCAAGAATGTTCTAGAGAGTACTAATGGAATTCGAATTCAGTCGGTGACCACACCTCAAGCTCTTAAGGTTGACCCGAAGATCATTCATGCTGTAAAGATGCAGGCTCCCAGTATTCTCTAAGCCAGGAAAATTGACCATTGATCATTTCATCTCACCAGAGGCCTCCTTAAGGGCAATCTACAAGGTGGAGAATTACCTGCCAATGACAACGTTTCCATCTTCTTCGCATTGCGGTAGCCCTAGCCATTCAATTAAAGGAACCCGAACTGGGCATAAAAAAGAAAATTATTCAGCCACCTCTACTATCATGGCAACAACTCCGCTGATTTGACTTGATTTCCGCTTGTTTGACTGCTTTTCTAAATGCTTAAAAATTTGCATACCTTCAAGGCTCTTGCGTAATTCTGTATTTTGTTTTGTTTCCATGAGCACCCTGAGCACAACTCTTCCATCAAATTGTTCATATTATTACGTAACTCTTCTTCAGAAATCGTTTGTGGCGACTCACCACCTTTGTTACTACCCTCTTGTTCCAGAATCTAATTTCTCTGAACGCCTTTCGTGTCGGGTAACTCCACGAAATCTTACTAATTTTCACTCCCTTAGTTACAACAACCCTAACCAACTGTATTTTCGTTTGACAAATTTAATGCACACACATACAAAATAACCATATATATCCGCGACTGTACATATGTGAAAATGGATTCGCCGAAAAGAGACTCTTCGATGAATCACTGGTCGTCTCTATAATAATTTTCGAATGGTAACCTTTCGCGAATTATTGATATTTCTTGATTGTAACTTATGTCACGTGCGATTGCGCGTGTATAAATGGCATGCATTGCACGTAAACTTAGGTGTTTATGGGAAATTCAATTCTAGTAGTACCACAGTTACTACAGTATTTGCTAAAGTTCACTTATTTCGCTGTTATCATAATGTTTCGGTGACTTAAGAAGACATATCCAAAGTGACCACTGCAACCCCATTTAGATTATGTGGGTTTGTCTCAGAAATACTTCAAGGACTTTCCAATGACTGTTGTATGACTTGCTACATGAATCACCTTTCTCCGGAGTATACGCTGAGAACGCACTGATTACCATTCATATATATTTTATATTTATATTTTTGATTATGGCTTGATTCCACACTGTATTTTTGGTACAAGTATGGTATTTTCATCGTGGATATCGGTAGCCCAAATTCCGCAGGCCGACCATAAATATCAGGCGTGCGTCGGCAGGGGTCAAACCTTGGACCATGTGCATGGTCAGCGAGGGTCCAAACCACTGTGCCACCGACGCATACATTAATACCACATTTGGGTAGTATTGCGCAAACTAGAAAACAATGGAATGGTATTCACCCAAAGTAAATGAATTTCGGGGCAAAAACAAAAGACTTAATAGTGTGAAATATCCCCATATCATGAACTAAAAGTCAGTCCGAACGCAGAATATTCTTTTCGATAATTTCCCTTCCGGTTTTTACTTTCCATCGTAGACATGTCTAATTCAACCTATCAAGAGACGGCAAAGTGGCTAGTGGACCTACTTCAACCCTTGCATGACGAGTTAGTGAAGTATAATGTCAAAGATAACTTCTAATCTGTTGACAAGATTAAAACTTGAACGCAGATGCCAAATATGTGGTGTCACTTGATGTTGCTTCTCTATTCACTAATGTGCTTCTAGTGGAAGCCATCGGTTGTATCTGCGAACAGATTATAGAAAGGCAAGTGTGCACTGATATTACTATTAGTAATATGAAACATCCACTTGTTAAATGTAGAACAAATGCTCAGCTCTTGTTTAATAATGAAATTTAGAGACGGGTTAGGGAAGAGCTTATGGAATCCCCACTTGGATCTATTTTCGCGAAAGTATTTGAAGCGAATCTAGAGAATAGTTTGTCAAGGAACTTATCCCTAAGTTCCTGTTGTTACGAAGACGTTCTGCACCGATAAATACCATGTACCTTCCTCGAATTTAACTCCAAAACACCAGTATATTAAGAAGGAGGTTATATTGTCTGGCAATTAAAGCGGAGAATACTACAAGTCTATAAACAAATGTTTTTTACGAAATTATTATGTGCTTTTATTCGTTTTCGTTCGTCTTAGTCGAACTTGTACACGATCGAACCATTGGCGTCTTCGAGTTGCCAACCAATGGCTACCAGTTCCAAACAAAAACGGTCAGTGTCCAACTCTACTGATGCTCCCCGGCAAAAAGGGGTTCATCCCTCTTTTCCATGGCGCAGATAACCTCGAACTAAACTGCCAACCCGGGAACCTGGGCCAACCGGGACTAGGCTAAAATGGAAAAGCGAGACAAAAAAGCCCAACACACAACAGGCATACCACATCACACCAGTACACTCTCTCCGGCGTGTGGGATCTTCCCCAGTGATCGGAACTTTCCTTCGCTCTCTGTCGACAGTGCTACCACTAATCTGGTCCATGGGGTGTTGGATGCTTCATATCACTCTGGCACAATCCACTCCCCGGCGTGTCAAATCGAATACACTGACTCTAACACTACTCGATTCGTTCAAAAGTTTAGAAGATTAGAAGCGACTTCAGAAGTACTTACAACAACATTACAAGCTGATTCACACAATGCGACAACTATAAGATAAACCGACAATTACATTAATTGGAACCCACTCAATTGCTTAACACAAATACATGTACAATCAACACCTGAAATTTTGTGGATTCTGTCTTAGCGAACTACCTTGAAGAACTCTACGGGTCAGTGTAGTTGAAGATTGAACGATCAATTCATGGTTGTTTGCTCAAACCCAACTTCCCCATAATTTTCGCGCGTGGTCAACCTGCCAGTCATCGTCTCATCGGTCGCTGTTCAGAAAGATCCTAAAAACTGTCAGAAGTATTATCGTGATTTGTTGTTGTAATATTTGTTCTTAGACCTTAGTTTATTATAATAATAATAATAATATATATTCTCATTTTTTACATGAGGGACGCCAGTTTACAGGCATCATCAATTCGATAATTTACACATAATATTAATAAGCATATTTAGTAAAGATAATATAATAAAGTACATTTTTTTCCCTAGCTATGTAGGGTACACCAATCGTATAGGCATGCATAAATATTGTTTTAATAATAATAATATATTCCTTCCTGTTTATGCAGGAACATACCTATTGTACAGGCATGGATAAGTTATTATATAAATTACACATAATTTGATGTATAATGGACTTACAGTTTGGTTGTTCTTTCTGACATTAGAGTCAGTCGGAACAGTCTGCTATAAAGTCTGTTTGTGTAGCACATAAAGAGATATAGAAATATTGTCTTCGCATTAACAAAAAACCCAGACATCACATGAATGTAATACAGATATCTGGGAAAAATAAAGCTTGAAGTCAATTCTCTTATATAACTTTGTTGTGAACAGCACTCTTAGCTTAAAGATTATTGATGTATTATGTTGAGATCAGTGATATATTTATTCCATTTTTCAGCAGTCTTATCGTAGTTTCATAACAGGAAAGAAATTTGATAGTGGAGGCGAAAATTAGATAAAGTCATGCTAAGTTGTTTTACTGCATCAAATGGTGCCGAGGTCGATTCCAGAATTCTCCATTTGCTCCATTTGTGTCTGCATGGCGGACTGTACTCGTAAGTTGAGTAAAATGTTGGAAACCAGTTGCTTCTTTATTTCAGATCATGAATACTCATTTACATCGTGTCCGCCAGCTTCTTTAAATGGTAGAATTGGATCGTTCCTGGAATTTGAGTGATTATGGGATAAATGGTTTGGAATTAATCATAGCAGTTGGAATACAGTTAAACATGCAGAGAAGCACTTTTGATTCAGCAACCGGTGAATTTTTTATTCTTTTCGATCTAGTACCAGAATAACTGCGAGCCATTCCATTCAGTTTGTTGAATAAGGCACGCAGGAGGAGATCATTACCATGGAATGAGTCAACTTGATCTGAGATGCAGCTTTCAGCATGTTTTCGTTATATCATAGATATCCAGGTTTATTGGAGCTGTAGAGGCAGTGATTTGGATTATAACGTATTCTACAAAGTCTCCGTGCCCATTTGAAGTATACATGTGCTTTGAAAGGATTACTTTGTTGGCTCCTACCCCCACTGAGTGTTAACAACAGCTGCTGTGGGTTTATGTATTTCCTCGCCTTTTTGGATAAAACATTGCCGCATTCTTTTTGGGTAGGAGACCAGTTGGTGGATTATAAATGATATCCAAGTAACTTTTATCTTTTCATGTGGTGTTGCGGTAAGTTTCTACCTTGTTTTCTCATATTTCATTCGTATGTTGATTATGGTTCGCCCTTTGTATCAGATAGACATAGTTTGAACGACTCTTAGTTGAATGGGTGTTATTGTCATGCTCCTTATATGTTGGTGTTAGAATAAAGAATTCTCGAGTCGCCAATCGGTGTTCTGGTTTTTGCGTCCGTTAGTACTGGGCGTTTCTGAAAGGCTTCGAGGGACAGCGAGAGGCCCGGCGTAGCAAGAGCTGGGCATTAACGGTTTTTGAGGCGTGATTGACAGTTTCTGACAGTTGGTGACAGTTTCTTATAGTTTGGATAGTCCCCGTCTGTCCTTCTTGATGCCAGCCAAGTCTTCTTTGAACAAGCGTTATCTGGAACTTTCTGGAATTTTGGTTACGTTCAATAATGCCTGGGTCAAAAAAGGGACGGAGAGTCTTGGAAGCAAACAGGAAAGTAGGTCATGTTGACTTGTCTGTTACATGTAACGACGTGTCTGATGTTAAGCATGACATAGTTGATGTTACTGTTTCGCCGTTTGGGGATAATAGGAATATCAAACTCCCTAAGTATTAACCTCGATGTTTCTACGGAAACCCAGCTGACTATTTACAGTTTGTAAAGGAGTTTGAAATCATGTTGAGTGGTTTTTTATTACATGATGAAATGAAGTTTATGTATTTCAATTCATGGATAATCCCCATCCAGGCATTAATGAAAACAAAACACGTAGATCAGCGAAGAGTCTCTTTTCGGCGAATTCATTTTCTTAGCTGTACAATCGCAAATATATATGCATTGTTTTGTATGTATGTGTACATTAAGTTTGTCAAACAAAGTTACAATTGGTTAAGGTTACTTTTAACTAAACAAGTGGAGGATGGTAATACAGGTCAAGAAAATTAAGTGCTAATGAAACTAGGGTAGTAAAAAAATGATGAGTTGTCACAAACAGTTGTAATAATAATAGTGAGTTTTACTCAGGATGCACATAGAAACAAAGTAGATAATGCGAAACTATGTAAGAGATCTAAGTGGATACAAGAATTATAATTGCTTAAGGTTATTTTAACTAAACAAGTAAAGGTTGGTAATATAAGTCAAGACCATTAAGTGCTAGGGTAGTAACAAAGGTGATGAGTTGTCACAAACAGTTGTTAAAAGAAGTTATGCAATAATAATATGAATAGTTTGATGAGTGAGTTTTACTCAGGATGCACATAGAAACAAAGTAGATAATACGAAACTATGTAAGAGATTTAAGTGAATACAAGAATTATAAGCAATTAAGGAACAGGCGAAGAAACAAAATTAAGTCATCAAAATAAAATAAAAGCTCAAAACAAATCAAAACATTGTTACCATGAGAGTAGAAGTGGTTGAGTAATCTTCTCTTGTATGCACAGCTCCGGTTTTTCCATGTGAATGGCCAGAGCTTCAGCGATGCAAAGGAGACGAAACCGTATTGCCTTTGATATGTTATTCTTGACTCTGTAGATTACTTTGAAGGAGGCGTTCGTTGAAATGCAATGATCAGTGTTGACCAGGTGTTCTATTATCGCACTCCTTATTGCACCAGTATTGCCTTTTCGCAACCATGCTGGATAAAGTTCTTGAATTCTCTTGGACAGGATGCGCGTCGAACGACCGATGTACCTGGCTCCACAGCAGCAGGTGAACTGGTATATGCACATAGAAGTGGCCAGATGCGGGATCTTGTCCTTGAGGCTTCTGCAGATCAGTGGGCGACTGGAGAACACTATTCGTAGCGTTGCTGCAAAGAACGTTCTTCTCAGAGATGATGTGATCCTTCTCTTGAGAATATCGCTTGCTAAATCTCCCTTGAAATCCAAATTCATATAGATTTTCTTTTTAGGCACAGTTAAAGTTTCGTTTTTCCGAATTATTGGTTTCATATTTTTGTCGATAAATCTTATTGGGTATCCATTTTGGATGAATATTTCTCTCAGAATCTAATTCTGTTTGTACCATTCCACGTAGGTTGTGGAGCCAGGTACATCGGTCGTTCGACGCGCATCCTGTCCAAGAGAATTCAAGAACATTATCCAGCATGGTTGCGAAAAGGCAATACTGGTGCAATAAGGAGTGCGATAATAGAACACCTGGTCAACACTGATCATTGCATTTCAACGAACGCCTCCTTCAAAGTAATCTACAGAGTCAAGAATAACATATCAAAGGCAATACGGTTTCGTCTCCTTTGCATCGCTGAAGCTCTGGCCATTCACATGGAAAAACCGGAGCTGTGCATACAAGAGAAGATTACTCAACCACTTCTACTCTCATGGTAACAATGTTTTGATTTGTTTTGAGCTTTTATTTTTATTTTGATGACTTAATTTTGTTTCTTCGCCTGTTCCTTAATTGCTTATAATTCTTGTATTCACTTAAATCTCTTACATAGTTTCGTATTATCTACTTTGTTTCTATGTGCATCCTGAGTAAAACTCACTCATCAAACTATTCATATTATTATTGCATAACTTCTTTTAACAACTGTTTGTGACAACTCATCACCTTTGTTACTACCCTAGCACTTAATGGTCTTGACTTATATTACCAACCTTTACTTGTTTAGTTAAAATAACCTTAAGCAATTATAATTCTTGTATCCACTTAGATCTCTTACATAGTTTCGCATTATCTACTTTGTTTCTATGTGCATCCTGAGTAAAACTCACTATTATTATTACAACTGTTTGTGACAACTCATCATTTTTTTACTACCCTAGTTTCATTAGCACTTAATTTTCTTGACCTGTATTACCATCCTCCACTTGTTTAGTTAAAAGTAACCTTAACCAATTGTAACTTTGTTTGACAAACTTAATGTACACATACATACAAAACAATGCATATATATTTGCGATTGTACAGCTAAGAAAATGAATTCGCCGAAAAGAGACTCTTCGCTGATCTACGTGTTTTGTTTTCGTTTATGTATTTGTTGAGGTACTGCACTGGAGTTGCTGCAAGAGCTATACAGTGCTGTAAGTTCATGCCCCCTAACGAAGGATATACTAAGGCGATGCGTATCCTGTGTCAAAGGTTTGGAAGACCTTCGATGATTGTAAGGAATGTATTCGAGGCTGTCAAAGGCAATGGTAGTCAATTACAAGATGACTCAAAGGCACTATCTCAGTTTTTGGATAATCTGATGAATTAAAAGAATACGTTGATTTCAATGAATTGAATGAGAGATCTGGACTCAAGCTCCGCCCTAAAGGTAATAGCGAGACGCCTACCTACTCGACTGCAAAGGAAGTGGGTGAAGATGAGCTCTCGTATAGAGGATGAAGGTATTTAACCAAAGTTTGACGGTATTCTGAAGGTGGTACAGGACAGCGTCAACCAGCCGATGGGCGAATTTGCCAGCATTTTGCTTTCTAAGGTAGAACCTAAGGAACCAGTGAATATAAAGAAAGCACTTGTGGTGAAGACTCAAGGCACATCGAGGAAGGATGAGTGTATTGTTTGCCATAACACGCATCAATTGAGCGATCGCAATCGCTTCATTGCTATGTCCTCCGCAGAAAGGTTAAAAGTGGCAAAACAGAAGCGTCTGTGTTCCAGCTGTTTAAATATTGGGCATACAAAGTTGAATTGTAATGCGACAAGCAAAGGAATTAGTGGTTTAACTGATATGCGCTCACTTCTGAGGACAGTGAACGAACCTGGGAATTCGGTTAATTGTAATGGTATCTCTAGATCCCTTAACAACCCACAAGTTTATTTAGGGGTATTACCAGTTAAGGTGAAAGGACCGAAATCTTCAGTATAGACTTATGTATTGTTGGATAATGGTTCGGACGTTACGTTGATAGATGCCAAGTTGGCTGGTTGCTTGAGTATTAAGGGCCCAAAGCAATCCTTGGTTGTAAATACTTTCAATTCTTCGAAAACGGTAGTATGTGAGCGAGTGTCATTTCAGTTAGAAACCTTGGCTACTGGGGAGACCGTGGAAGTGGATACTGCTTACACCACCTCCAGTATGAAACTTGGCGAAGCTATAGTACCTAGTCGTGAAACAGTTGTCGGTAAGCCATAACTGTGTGACATACCGTTCCCAACACTGCAAGATGGTGGGGTGAGAGCACTCATTGGATGTAGTGTGCCAGAAGCTCACAAGGTATTAGAAGAGAGATTCGGAGGTAGAGATGATCTGTTCAGGACGAAAACACCGCTGGTATGGACGGTGAGAGGACCCATACCCATAGTTCACATATCATCATTAGTTGCAAACAATGGGGACAAACTAGAGACTATGATTAAAAATATCTATGACAAGGAGTTTTTTGACTGCGGTGTCCCAGAGAAGGGTCGTTCTGTAGAAGACTTAAAGGCAGTTAAAATAGTTGAGGAGTCCTGTAAATACGAAAATGGGCGTTTCAGTGTTGGCCTACCATAGAGATTCAAAGATATACAGTTAGTTTGTAATAGAAAAGTTGTCCTTAAGGGACTAATGGGTTTAAAGAGGACGTTTCTGACGGATGCAGAACTCTGGGCCAAATATAAGGATGTCGTCGACAAACACGTAATGAAGGGTTACGTTGAAAGACTAGCTGATTGGAGTGAGCCAGGGAAATGGTATTTGCCCCAACATCCCGTCTTTAACTCGAGGAAGCCAGGTAAACTCCGTGTAGTGTCCGATTGTTCAGCGTAACATGAAAGGGTTTCTTTGCATGATAATCTGTATAGTGGCCTAGATTGCGTGAGCTCATTAGTGGGACTGCTGTTAAGATTCAGAAAGTTTACAGTTGCTGTCGCTGAGGATATTGAGGAAATGTTCCTACAGGTGAAGATGCTAGAGGGTGACAGGGATCACTTAAGGTTCTTGTGGTTTGATGATGGTCCTTGTAGTAAGGTGTCAGAATATAGGATGACAGTTCATCCATTTGGTGCCACGTTCTCTCCGATTTGTGCTAATTATGCCCCACGAAAGGCAGTGTCCACATTTGGTTCTAATGGTCTGCTGGATGTCATCGATTGTTGCTTCTATGTGGATGATTGTTTAGCCTCCTTCTGCAGTTAAACTTGCAACAAGCACTACTGAGGTGCTAGCTAAGGCTGGCTTTCGTCTAACTAAGTGGGTCTCGAACAGCCTAGACGTTTTGAAGCACATAGGTCCAGAAGACAGAGCACCTACTGTACGAGATTTACCTGTTGATACTCTACCAGTTGAACGCACATTAGGTATGCGATGGGATGTGAACTCTGATACCTTTGGATTTAGTGTTGGTGATATTGATAAGCCAGTTATACGGAGAGGTGTGCTCTCTGTGTTGTCGTCCGTGTTTGACCCACTTGGATTAGTAGCACCTTATCTACTTCCGGCTAGGAGGTTATTTCAAGAGACATACAGGAAAGGGTTACAGTGGGATGAACTATTAAGTGTGAGGCACAGTGCAGAATGGAAAAGGTGGGTTAACAGTTTAAGAACGCTGAATCTACACTCCGTCTCACGTCCACTTAAGTCATCGAGGAATCATGATATAATTGACTTCCATGTTTTTTCTGAGGTTGGATTTGGAGCAGCCGTCTACGTCAGAACCACCTTAAGGAATGATATAGATGTTCGCCTGGTGATGGGTAAATCTAGAGTTGCACCTCTAAAGACGGTTTAGAGTCCGAGATTAGAACTTACTGCAGCCTTGCTAGCTGCGTGGTTACTCACAACGGTGTGTAAAGAGTTGAATTATTCCAAGTATCCTGTAACGTTTTGGACTGATTCGATGTCTGTGATATATTATATACGCAACGAGTCAGCAAGATATGCATGTTTTGTAGCTAACAGAGTATCTCAAATTCGTGAACTAACAACTGTTGAGCAGTGGAGGTACGTGCCGTCTAGAAAAAATCCAGCTGATCTAGCATCGCGAGGAGTTATTGATATGAATGTGGTTAAATATAAGTGGTGGAAAGGTCCAGAATTCTTGCTAAGTGCTGATAGTATGTGGCCTAGTAGAGAAGATGAACCACCGATAAGCGAGTGTGTCTTGGAGTTTAAGACAAGTGTCAGTTTAACATCTACTCAAGAAAGACATTCAGGTTTACATCCACTTTTTAAATATTTTTCTTCTTGGTACAAATTACTGAAAGCTGTTGCGTGGTTGACATGATATGTTACATATTTAAAGGTCATACATCTTGCAGGATACGAAAATATGAATGTGGGACCTTTGAGAGTAAAAGATATTAGAAATGCAGAGTCAGCGATTTTGAGGGCTGCTCAGGGGGAAGAGTGGGGTGAGGTTGCCAAGGAGGATAGTCATGATTTCGCAGATTTCAAGGTGCGGTTAGATAGATTATCTCCTATAGTTTCCGAAGGGATCGCTAGAGTTGGTGGACACCCACAAATGTTAGAATCGTCATATGAGACCCGTCATCCGGCTTTATTACCTTGCTACCATCCAGTCACTGATTTCATTATAAGACACTACCATGTTCTTGAAGGTCATTTGGGTTCTTCGCAAGTACGATCAAGTATTCGATGTAAGTTTTGGATAGTGAGGGGAGGTACTGCTGTCCGTAAGATAAGTTCATGGAATGCAAACTGCGGAATACTCGTTCAGCACAGCAGATGATGGCACCACTCCCAGCGTGACAAGTTTCTGAAGGGAATCATCCATTCGAATACGTTGGAGTGGATTTGTTCGGACCTTTTGTAGTGAAGAGAAGCAGAACCCTACGTAAAAGATATGGCTGTTTTTTCACCTGTTTGAAAATGAGAGCTGTGCATATTGAGATGGTTCATACGTCAACTACTGATTCATCCGTGCTAGCATTACGTAGATTTATAAATCGCCGAGGTGCACCGAAGATGATGTGCAGTGACAGAGGGACTAATTTTGTTGGCTGTCACGCCAAGCTTAAAGAGTACTTCGAAGGTCCTCAAACGAGAGTTCATGAAGAGTTGCTGAAAAGAAACACCGAGTGGCACTTCAACTCACCATATGTCAGCCATGAAGGTGGACTATGGGAAAGACTTATAGGAATTATCAAGCGTCTTTCAAGCTCCATAATTAAAAACCAGAGTTTGAATGACGAAACGTTGGAGACATTTTTTTGTGAAGCTGACCGAATACTAAATGACCGGCTGCTATTACCTGTGGGGGACGACGTCAAGGATTTCGATATGTTAAACCCGAATAAATTATTTTTATTGAGGAGTGACCCTGGCATAGAGGATTCAAGAGGGGAACGAATATCCACGATTAAAAGATGGAAACAAGCCAGGCACATGAAAGATACTGTCAATGGAGTTGAAGATTGAACGATCAATTCTTGGTTGTTTGCTCAAAATCAACTTCCTCGATTTTCGCGGAGGCATCAATACGACAGTCATCGTCTCATCGGTCGCTGTTCAGAAAGAAGACTGAAACATCGTCAGAAGTAACATAACGATTTATTATTGTAATATTTGTTTTCAGACCTTAGTTCGCTTATTCCTTTTATATGTTGGTGTAACAATAAACAAATATCAAACGGCAGATCGGTGTTTTGGTTTTTGCGTCCGTTATAACTAAGCGTTTCTGAGAAATCTTCTAAGAACAGCGTGGGCCCGAGCGTAGCGAGAGCTGGGCATTAACGGTTTATGAGACTTTGCTGACAGTTTCTGACGATGGAAACAGATCTGGCGGATTCAAACAGTTGGTGAAAGTTTGGATAGTCACCGTTCATCTTTCCTGGTGCCGGTCAAGTCCTCTTTGAACAAGCAATATCTGGAACGTTTTTGGAATTGGGTCAAGTTCAACAATGCCTGGGTCAAAGAAGGGACAGAGTGTCTTGGATGCAAACAGGAAAGTAAGTCATGGTGACTTGTCTGTTACTTGTAACGATGTGTCTGATGTTAAGCATGACATGGTTGATGTTACTGTTTCGCCGTTTAGGGATAATAGGAACATCAAACTCCCTAAATTAGAACCACGATGTTTTGATGGAAACCCGGCTGATTATTTACAATTTGTAAAGGAGTTTGAGATCATGTTGAGTGGTTTTTTATTAAATGATGAATTGAAGTTAATGTATTTGATGAGATATTGCACTGGAGATGCTGCAAGAGCTATACAGTGTTGTAAGTTTATGAAGCCAAAGGAGGGCTACGATGAGGCTATGAGCATATTACGCCAAAGGTTTGGAAGACCCTCGATGATTGCAGGGAAATTATTCGAGGCTGTTGAGGGTAATGGTGGTCAGTTACAGGATGACTCCCAGGCACTCACTGAGTTTTTAGATAATTTGCTAATTTACAAGAATGGAATGATTTCGATGAATCGAATGAGTGACCTCAACTCGAGTTTTATCCTAGAAGTAATAGCAAGACGTCTACCTACTCGACTGCAAAGGAAGTGGGTGAAGATAAGCTCCCGTATGGAGGATGAGGGTATCGAGCCAAAGTTTGATGATATCCTGAAACTGGTAAATACTAGTGTCAATCAATCTATGAGCAAGTTCGCCAGTCTGTTAGATCTCACCCCTAGAATAGAGCAGTCTGAGGGTAAAACGCACTCATTGATGACGAATAAGCCTCAGAGAGGTGGATATCGAGAAGGCTCCATGATGTCTAGTAATGCATATAGACCTAGTGAGTGTAACAGGTTTCGTAGTACATCCTCAACAGATAAGTTACAAGATGCAAGACAAACACGGTTTTGTTCTACACGTGTGCAAGAGGTGCATACAGAAGTGAACTGTGAACCAGTGAGCAAGTTCAGTGATAAGCTAAATGTAAACTCCAGGCCTGACTCCGAATTGTGTGACGATAACGTTGTTGTGAAGAAGTCTGTAGTTGCAACTGGTAAGCCGTTGCTGAATAGAGTGTCACAGAATAGAGTTACTGCTTCAGAGTGGAGTTCTGACTCCACAAGTTTACAAAGTATAACTAGTCAGAGTGAAGATGTAAAACCTTTAATGATTTGTGAGGAGGAACCAAAATTGTCTACTTCTGTTATTAAAGAGTTTGAAAATGATGAAGTTGACGGTAAATTGAATATTTGTGATAATGATCATGATAGTGCAGATTTGTCTTTGGTTGATCATGATGAAATGGAGGGAATGCCTACTACTGCTAAGTTAAATAAAGGTTCTGTACAACTTGAACGTGAAGTAGAAATAAATGCAGATTCAGTTGCAGAAGGCATGCATACTTGTAAGACCGTCAGTGGGAGTGATCAGCATGTAGCCCACCTATCATCAGATGCTAGTGTTAAACCTGAGCTGATAGTAAAAGACAGCAGTGGTGGTGGTCTTGCAGGTAGACAAATTTCTGAAAAGCGAGCAACAACAGCTTTTGATCCACCGCTAACTTCATCAACTGATATCAATCAGTCGGCGTTGGTGCTGTCATCCGCAGTGAAACAGACACCCATCAACTCAAGTATCTTGTGCAATGACTATGGTAGTATCAGTTCGTTTGAAAGGACGAATATCAATGGTCAGTTTAGTGTGGATAAGCCAAGTGTAAACGAGAGAGTAATTGTTAAATTGACTTGCACGAATAAAGGCATTTCTAGTTTCAAGTTACTAATTGAATGCTATTATCTTTGGTGTAAATTACTCTGTTTCTACACTTGGTTGATGAGATATGCCGTGTGTTTGTTCGTCATCTATATTCTACGATACAATGACATGGGCGTGTTACTGTTCAGATTTGAGGATTTAGCTCATAGAAGGAAGTCGGCAAATGAACTCTGCGACGATTTTCCAACCTAGGGCGTCAACCTGAGAAGGGTTGTAGGCGTACTGCTGTAAGTCCTACAATTCTTCAAAGGGTAGCGCATCAATGAGCAGTCCAATGTGCTTGGTGTATGATCTTGTACATATGTTCATATTGTATATACTGAATTGATATCATCTGTCATCTAGCTGTTGGTAATTCTGTTTGTGTCCGGACGACTTCCACTTGGATCATCAACCTGAGAAGGAATGTAGGCGTACTGCTGTAAGTCCTACAGTTCTTCAAGGGTAGTTTGTCATGCCGGAATCCACAACATTTGATGTGTTGATTGTACATATGTTTGTGTTAAATAATTGTGTGAGTTCCAATTATTGTAATCGTTGGTTAATCTAGTGTGTATCCGTACATTCCACAAACTACAATCGTCAAACTGTGATGGTTTGCAGGTGTACTGGTGTAAGTCCTGCGATTCTTCAAAGGAATTCCATCGAGACACAATCTGCGAGTTTGTTTGTACTGTTTGTATATATGTGTGGTGTGTCATATCAATTGGTGTTTTTGGATCCATTGTGTTTACTCGTTGTTTTCGTACCTTGGTGTTATTGCATAATTTTGTTAAAATTTTCGTCGTGCTTACTTCTGAAGTTGTTTCGAGTCTTCTTCATCCGTGAATCAATTGATTGATGTAAGAGACAGCAGATGGGTTGTATACGCCGGGGAGGCTAGGCTATTGCTGAGAATGAAATGCACACGGAGATAATTGTTAGCTGCGGTCCGACACGCCGGGGAGAAAGAGTGTAAACGACTGAGGCTCGCATGCGTCACCGCTACTAGAACTGAGGCAGAATGAGTGATAAGCGATTTCAGTGGTAATTGGTAATGAGTAGATAAGAGGATGTGCGTAGAGTATCGTGAGGTGGTGCCATGGTCACTTTGCATTCTGCAAGAGTCATTCTAGTAAGTGGAGACTGTGTTGCAAGATGTCAAGAGGAGGTCTCTATCTGGAGGCGCAGGTCGTCATTGATGTGTGAGATTGTGCTGTGGGTATGCTTGTGGTGTGTTGGCTTTTCTGTTTGTTTTCCATTTCAGCTCTGTCCGTGTGACCCAGGTTCTCGCAATGGCATCCAAGTCAACGTGCATTGGTCGTGAAGGGAAAAAGGGTTGGATCCCTTTTTTGCCGGGGAGTGTCAATGGAGTTGAAGATTGAACGATCAATTCTTGGTTGTTTGCTCAAAATCAACTTCCCCAATTTTCGCGGAGGCATCAATACGACAGTCATCGTCTCATCGGTCGCTGTTCAGAAAGAAGACTGAAACATCGTCAGAAGTAACATAACGATTTATTATTGTAATATTTGTTTACAGACCTTAGTTTGCTTAGTTCGCTTATTCCTTTTATATGTTGGTGTAACAATAAACAAATATCAAACGGCAGATCGGTGTTTTGGTTTTTGCGTCCGTTATAACTAAGCGTTTCTGAGAAATCTTCTAAGAACAGCGTGGGCCCGAGCGTAGCGAGAGCTGGGCATTAACGGTTTATGAGACTTTGCTGACAGATACATTTTGGAAAAGATGGATAAAGGAGTATGTTCTAACACTGCAAACCAGAGACAAGCGGAAAAATTTGTGCAGAAACTTAAAGTTTGGTGATATAGACTTATTAGCAGGTAAATGTGCCACAGGTAGATGGCCTTTGGGAGTTGTAGAAAGGCTACTCTGTAGTGGCGATCGGTTTGTGTGGACGGTTGAGGTGAGGACAAGTTTTGGCATGTTGGTGTGAGATATTAGAAAACTGTGTCTACTGGAAGGTGCTGAGAGTCGACAGTCGGAGGATGAACCACTTGATGATTTTCCAACCTAGGGCATCAACCTGAGAAGGGTTGTAGGCGTGCTGCTGTGAGTCCTACAATTCTTCATGGGTAGTACGTCGAAGCGCAGTCCATCGTACTTGGTGTGTGCTTATGTACATATGTTCATGTTGTATATACTGAATTGGTATCATCTGTCATCTAGCTGTTGGTAATTCTGTTTGTGTCCGGACGACTTCCACTTGGATCATCAACCTGAGAAGGAATGTAGGCGTACTGCTGTAAGTCCTACAGTTCTTCAAGGGTGGTTCGTCATGGCAGAATCCACAACATTTGACGTATTGATTGTACATATGTTTGTGTTAAATAATTGTGTGGGTTCCAATTATTGTAATTGTTGGTTAATCTTGTTTGTGTCCGGACAATCCACAACTTACAATCGTCAACTTGAGAAGAGTTGCAGGAGTACTGGTGTAATTCCTGCAATACTTCAAAGGAATTACATCGAGACATGATCGGCGAGGTTATTTGTACTTTTTGTATATACTTGTGGTGTGTCATATCAATTTGTGTTTGGATTAATTGTGTTTACTTGTTGTCTTTATATCTTTTTGCTATTGCATAATTTTGTTAAAATTTTCGTTGTGATTACTTCTGAAGTTGTTTCGAGTCTTCTGCATCCGTGAATGAATTGATTGATGTTAGAGACAGCAGATGGGTCGTGTACGCCGGGGAGGCTATTGTTGAGAATGACATGCACACGGAGATAATGATTAGCTGTGGTCCCACACGCCGAGGAGCGAGAGCGTATGCGACTGAGGCTTGAATATGTTACCGTTACTAGAACTGAGGCAGAATGAGTGACAAGCGATTGCAGTGGTAATCGATAGTGGGTAGATAAGAGGATGTGTGAAGTGTATCATGAGGTGCTGCTTTGGTCATGTTGCATTCTGCAAGATTCATTCTATCAAGTGGCGATTGTGTTACAAGATGTCGAGAGGATGCCTTTAACTTGGAGGTGTAGGTTATCATCGATGAGTGAGATTGTATTGTGGGCATACCTGTGGTGTGTTGGCTTTGCTGTTTGTTTTCCAACCAGGTTCTCGCACTGGCATACAAGTCAGAGTGTATTGGTCGTGATGGAAAGATAGGGATGGATCTGTTTTTTGCAGGGGAGTGTCAATGTAGTTGAAGATTGAACGATCAATTCATGGTTGTTTGCTCAAACCCAACTTCCCCATAATTTTCGCGCGTGGTCAATCTGCCAGTCATCGTCTCATCGGTCGCTGTTCAGAAAGATCCTAAAAACTGTCAGAAGTATTATCGTGATTTGTTGTTGTAATATTTGTTCTTAGACCTTAGTTTATTATGCTCCTTATATGTTGGTGTTAGAATAAAGAATTCTCGAGTCGCCAATCGGTGTTCTGGTTTTTGCGTCCGTTAGTACTGGGCGTTTCTGAAAGGCTTCGAGGGACAGCGAGAGGCCCGGCGTAGCAAGAGCTGGGCATTAACGGTTTTTGAGACGTGATTGACAGTAGGACTTACAGCGGCACGCCTACAACCCTTCTCAGGTCGACACCCCAGGTTGGAAAATCATTGCAGAGTTTATTTGCTGACCTCCTTCTATCATCTTTATCCTCAACTCTGAAGGTTGACACGCCTATATCATTGTATCGTAGAATATAGATGGCTAACAAACACACGACGTATCTGACCAACCAAGCGTAGGCACATAGCAATTTACACCAAAGATAATAACATTCAAATAGTAACTTGAAAAACCTTTATTCATGCAAGTCAGTTTAACATTTGCCATTCACACACAGCTGGTATATCCTCACTAATCTGAGCAATAGCTTTCGTCTTTTCAAACGGGTTGATACTAGCATAGTCACAGCATAAGGCACGTGAGTTCACGGATGTCGCTTTCCTTATTGATGATAAAACCAACGATGACTGTCTTATACAAGTAGATGAACTTAGCAGTGGACCAGAAGCTGTTGTTGTTCGACATTTAGAAGTTTGTCTATCTGCAAGATTACCACCACTGCTATCTTTTTTTATTAGCTCCAGTTCAGCTTTACCGTCTGCCGATAGGTGGACTACAAGCAGATCATTTACACTGAGGGTCTCACGAGTATCCATACATTCTGCCTTTAATTCTACTTCACGTTCAAGTTGTAGAGAACCTTTGTTCAACTCAGCAGTACTAGGCATTCCCCTCATCTCATCATGATCAGCCGAAGACAAATGTGCACTATCATGACCATTGTCACAAGTATCCACTTTACCACCGTTTGTCCTTCATCATTTTCATACTCTTTATTAGCAGGAGTAGACATTTTGGGTTCTTCCTCACAAATCCTTAAAGGTTTTGTACCTTTGCTCTGACTAGCGATACCTTGTAAACTTGTGGGCTCAGAACTGAACTCTGAAACTGTAACTCTCTTTTTCTGAGCAAGGTGCGGTGTCGTCTGTGACACTCTTTTCAGCAAGGCTTACCAGTTGCTACGACACGCTTCTTCACCGCACCATTATCGTCACACAATTCGAAGTCAGAACTTGATTTCACATTTAGCTTACTAATAAACTTGCTCACTGCTTCACAGTTCGCCTTTGTGTGCACTTCTCGCAAACGGATATAATATATTTCTTCCTGTTTATGCAGGAACATACCAATTGTACAGGCATGGATAAGTTATTATATAAATTACACATAATTTGATATATGGTGAATTTACAGTTTGGTTGTTCTTTCTGACATTAGAGTCAGTCGGAACAGTCTGCTATAAAGTCTGTTTGTGTAGCACATAAAGAGATATAGAAATATTGTCTTCGCATTAACAAAAAACCCAGACATCAGATGAATGTAATACAGATATCTGGGAAAAATAAAGCTTGAAGTCAATTCTCCTATATAACTTTGTTGTGAACAGCACCCTTGGCTTAAAGATTATTGATGTATTATGTTGAGATCAGTGATATATTTATTCCATTTTTTCAGCAGTCTTATCGTAGTTTTATAACAGGAAAGAAATTTGATCGTGGATACGAAAACTAGATAAGGTCATGTTGGGTTGTTTTACTGCATCAAATGGTGCCGAGGTCGATTCCAGAATTCTCCATTTGCTCCATTTGTGTCTGCATGGCGGACTGTATTCGTAAGTTGAGTAAAATGTTGAAAACCAGTTGCTTCTTCATTTCAGATCATGAATACTCATTTACAGCATGTTCGCCAGCGTCTTCAAATGGTAGAATTGGATCGTTCATGGAATTTGAGTGGTTATGAGATAGACGGTTTGGAATTAATCCTCATTTCAGTTTAGATGCAGGGTTGTTCGACCTCGACCAGAAGATGAATAGGAGCAGCAAAATACCAGAAAGAGAAAGTATGTGAACATGAAAAGGACATTTATATTTATGCATATATAAATGTTTATGTCAATTGTATATTATACTTTAGTAAATATTTTTCTATATTGTAGTTGTGTTTTCACGTATTTATGCGAAGTCTTAGAGTTTATTTAATGTCATAATGTGTATTAATGAGTCTGAGCGTTTTAGTGTTCTAATGACTGATGCGTTTTAGAAATAAGTGATGGGTTCTGGTAGGGATAGTCATTGGATAAAAGTTTATATAGCAAGCGTTTGAAGGTTACAATAGGGTGACAGGTCCTATTTCTAAGGGTAAACTAATCCTGTATGTTCCGTACTATGTCTTTATGCATCCATGCTGCTAGTTTATTTATAGTTTTAGATTGCTAAGGGTGTTGAAGTGCGTCTTTTAGGTGCTGTAGTAGATTAGTAGTTGATTCGTTCTAGGAGTAAATAGTTTATTAATATAATCAGTAGAGTGAAACAGTCTGTATAGAGAGCGTTTGAAGCTTGTAACCGAAGAGCAAGTTCTGATATCTAGGGGTAGGCTATTCCATATTTTAGAATACATGACTGTGAAGAAGTTTTCACGGAGTGTTGACTTAAAAGAATGAGTTGTCACTGTGGAAGTTTGGTTACGCAGATCGTAAGAACCTTCCTGTGCGAATTGTATGTCCCTGTTACCTGAGAATGATATTTTGTGAAGGACCTTAAAGAAGAATATTAGGTTTATAATAAGTCGCCTTGTCCAAAGTGGGTCAAGTTTTAGGATCATGCACCGTGAGATGTAGTCTTTCTTACAATCGTAGCCAAGCAGTTTTGAGGTAAAATATCGTTGGATACTTTCCATCCTTAGCTTGTCACGTGTGCGAGTGCTGCTTATAATAAATGGACAGTATTCTAGTAGTGGTCTGACACATGTTTTGTACAGAATTAGCTTGGCTTCATTGTCGTGAAAGTTCCTGAGTATGCATCCTAAGAGCATCCTCGATTTTCTAGTCTGTGATGCTACTTGCTCAGAGAATGTCAAGTCACTAGAGTACCTCAGGCCTAGGTCAACGACACTTCGGAGTCTGGTTAGGTTAGCAGATTGGAGCGTTAATTTCAGGTCAATTGAGGGTGCACCGAAGCAGATCCAGCCACATTTGTTCAGATTAAATTGGAGATTCCATAGGGACGACCAAGCAGTCATTTTATCTAATTCCTTCTGCACTACATTCTCGAAGTTCCCTAAGTCATCACGTTGGAATGTATAAGCTACTTTTAGGTCATCTGCAAAGATGAATGGTTTCCCGTGCGTGAAGCAAGCGCATATGTCATTGATGTATAGTGTAAATAGGAGGGGTCCAATGACACTACCTTGTACTACACCAGAAGTGATAGGGCTAGGTTTGGAGGTTGCAGACCCGAGTTTAACTATTTGGGACCTATTGTTAAGGAATGATTTAAGCCATCCTAATAATGGGTCACGTATTCCTAAGGAGTTCAGCTTATTTGTTAGCAGTAAATGGTCAACACGGTCAAATGCCTTAGAAATGTCAAAGTAGATGACAAGTACTAGTTGCCGTCTGTCACGACTGCTGGTTACAAAATTGAAGAAGTCTAGGTGACATGTTAAACATGATCTGGATTTCAGGAATCCATGTTGGTTCGGACTTATAATATTGCAGCTAAGCATATGTTTGATTAAGTTATCTTTGACTAGTCTCTCCATGATTCTAGATGCTATAGGTGTGATATTGATTGGCCGGTAGTTACTGACTTCAGTTTTCGAGCCAGATTTGTGTTTAGGCATAATGAATGTTGTCTTCCATATGTCAGGGTAAGTTTGGGTTTCTAGGGACATTGTGAATATTTTAAGCAGCAGTAGAGGAATGTCAGGGCCACCATATTTATAGAAGTAAGATGATATACCGTCGGTACCGAAACCTTTTGAACTTTTGAGGGTTCTTATAGTTTGGTTAATATCAGCGTAAGTGAATTGAACAGTGCTAATTTGGTTTGGTGTGAGTGGAGATGGAGTTTGTGCCATTTTAGTAATAGGGTGTATATCGAGTAGCTGGACTGAGGGCTTAAGGTAGTTACCTGCAAACGTTTTGTTGAATAGTTCACATATGTCTGCAGAGTTAGTGCATAGCCTACCTTTGTCTATGAGGAGAGAAATGCTGTGATTTTTGCGATTCATTCGCTTCCTTAAGATTTCTGTGAGTGCATACACTCTAGCAGGACTGGCTACTGCGATGCGTTCTTCCTTTCTCATACGGAAATCTCGAGCTTGTGAGATGGAGCTAAGGGTGTTAAGTATTAGACCTAGAGTGCCAAAGTCGTGGTGTTTGAAGTAACTTGTTGAGAGTTTCTTCAGTTTCGTACGATCCTTTGGTTTTATGAATGACTTTCTGTGTGGGGAAACCTTTAGTGTTTGGAGTGGAATGACAGCATCTAAGCATATGTTTGAGTTATGGTAGAAGATGGTTAGGGCTCTCGATAGGTCATCAGTAGTGAAGTATTCATCCCATTTGGAGGATCTTAGCATCGATTCAACTAAGGCCCAGTTTGCCTTACTATAGTTCCTATATATTACTTGTTGTGAAGTGGAGGTATGAGATGCATTGCTACTCAGCGGAATTGGCAGTGCACACATCACTGTTTTGTGGTCGCTCCCTGGAAACTCAGAACCTACTAGCGTTGAAAGGGGGCTTATATTGTGGCAGAAGATTAAGTCTAGTACGTTATTACCTCTTGTGGGAGTAGTGACAGTTTGTTTCCAGCCAAGTATATCCAGTGTGTCTAAGAACTTATCAAATTTAGTTGGGCCTGTGGGTATATCCCAGTTGATTTCAGGTAAGTTAAAGTCCCCACATAGGATCTTATGATCGTATTGTAAGTCGGATAATTGCTCCAGAGTATTAATAAGTTGGGTCTCGTAATTACTAAAGGTGCCAGGTGCTCTGTAGGTGCATCCAATTAATGCTGTTACGTTATTTAAGTGTACATTAACCCATAGAGTCTCAGGCATGTTAAGTGTACTACTTTCTAGCTGTGATACAGTAAGTGCATTCAGAAAGTACATGAGACAACCCCCTCCCTTACCACCTTCCCTGTCACACCGAAAGTGTGTGTAGTTATCTAAGCTTATTTCTTCATCCAGGATGTTCGAATGACACCAAGATTCAGTGATGACAATTACAGGGGGTTTGTATATTACTGTGAGTGCTCTGAGCATCGGCAATTTATTTAGAACAGATCTAGCATTTATGAGGATTACGTAAAGATGAGAGTTGAAGTAGCATTTGAAGTATTTAAGTTCGTTAGTCAGCCCCGAATATGGTTCAGCACCCAGTAGTTCTGCTGGACATGACGATCCTATGTTAAGAGGAGTTCCAGCATCATGCTCACCTATGTCTATCGAGTTGGTGTGTGCTGTTTTCGGTGAAGAATTAGGAGTTGGAGTACTGGATTTGCTATAGACTAAGGAATTTTTATTTTTAGTTAGGTTACAGAAGTGGGTAGGGTTCTTTATTTGGCCTATACTTGTGCAAGTGTCAAGTGTGCCTAATGGATACGGGTGCACTAGACCGTTCCTGTTTTCATGCAAGGAGGGAGCCAGCACTAGTGGTTTAGGAGTGTTAACATCCCTACCAGCTGTTTTTTCAACGCTGACAGGGACGCGGGGGATAAAAAATGATTGGATCCTTGTGATGACCATGGCTTATTATTCCACCTATTGTTTGATGCTAGTTGTGTCCTTGTGTGGGTTTCGTGTGTACTGCATTGTGGGTTAGTTCCCAGCAGACTTGTACCATATATCCGGTCAAAATTTGTTTGTGTGCCATACTCTGAAGACCCTGAGTTGTTGGTAGCCGAGTTCTGACTATTACCACTTGTACTACTGAGGATGACATTGTTGTGACATTGGATATTAGTGTGTGCCATGGTGCGATTTAGCACGTTGTGAGTGCTGATACTATTGACCATGGGGAGTGTGGGCTTATTTAAGCTGCCACTGTTTTTGTTGGTATGATTAAGGAGCATATTTTTCTTATCTTTAGCAATGGAGTTATGGCTAGGAGAGGACAATGTCGAATTTCGGGGGGTTTTGACTTTTTTCTGGGGTTATTTAATGGCGTTTTAGATTCTGCGGTGATGGGTGGTATGGTTTCATTATTTATTTGGTTACAGTCTAGTGGCCTTTCGGCTGGTGTTGCACTCTGATGGGATAATTCTGTGTGTTTTGAGAGGGGTGATGCGGTGGGGTCTACTGCATCTTTCACAGAAATGGGAATAATGGCTGCTTGCAATGTCCTATTACCTATTTCACAATTAGTCTTAGCGAGATAGTTGTATGCGCACCTTTCTATGACTGTTTTGTCCACCCCGACCTTTATATGTTTGTAGTTCCTGGCTTGCGATAGGGTGTGTTGGGAGTGGATGAATTTTCTGGTCTCTGTCGGTGTTTCGAACTGAAAACGAATAGGACAACACTTTTCATGTTGACTCTTCTTCAGCCTATAGCACTTAGTCTTGGAGTTAGGCATTTTCTCCTCACTAAGTAAGATGCGCTGTACTTTTTTTAGTGCCTCATTGTCCGGAACGTTTTAGACAATAGCACTCAGTTTTGCGTCGAGTCGTTTTGTTACTTCTGTGGTAACAAAATTAATGAGGTTATCTACCTTAGTTACTGATTCTGTGTCAAGCTCGTTAAGGTTTACAGTTTTCATGAGGATAGTAAGAGGTGTCAGTTCACAGACATGCGATCTGATATCGCTGATCTGATCTGATAATTTGGATATCTCGGTATTGGTTTCGATGTTTCCAGCATTTACTGACTTACTGTTTTTTATTTGCCTTAACTCAGCCTTGAGTTCTCCTATAGACATCTTTAGAAGTTCTATTTCTGAAGATAGTGCTGAAAAAGAGCTTGATGGCTGGAGTTTTTCGATAAGCACATAAGGTGAAGGGAGGAGTTCTGTATGAGCAGAGGGTACTGAATTTTTAGGGGTAGTGCTAATACTAGCTGTCAGTACAGTTTTATCCTCAGTTCCAGCTCGACGCTTACGGCATACAAGTGAGTTATGTGACACACTATAGACGTTTGTAGGGGGTGTGTTGCTTGATGTAGCAATCAAGGACGTTAAATTAGACACGAGTTTTACAGGGGATTGGGTTCGTTGCTTTTTACTTTGATTAACCATAACTATTAGAAATGAGATTTAATGGTTACAAGTATGGAAGTGGTATAGTACTTGTGCAAGTATGACAACAAGATAAATTTTATGTAACGAATCACGTAAAAATGTAACGCAAGCGTTGAACGTACCGCGATCGGTTGGGTTTCCATCAAAGTGTCGAGGCTCGAATTTAGGTAACTTGAAACCCCTACCATCCCTAAACGGCGAAACATGAGCACCAATCTTATCGTGCTTAACATCACACACATCAATACATATAACAGGCTACTCAGCATTACTTACTCTCCTGTCTGCTTTCAAGACGCTTTGTCCTTCCTTTGACCCAGGCATTACTGAACGTGACCAAACAATCCAGAAAAGTTCCAGATAATGCTTGTCCGAAGAAGACGGGCAGACACGAGGAAAGACAAACAGAAACTATCGGAAACTATCAATATCCAGCCCTTACCACGCTGGACCTCACACTATCCCTGGAAGACTTTCAGAAACTCTTTGTAATAACCAGCGCGAAAAACCAGAACACAGATCAGCGACTCCAGAATCCTTTATTCTTACGCCAATATGTAACCAAGAATAAGGTTATTATACACAAGGTCTAAGAGTAAATGTTACAACAATAAATCATGATAACACTTCCGATAGATTTTTGTCTTCCTCTGAACAGAGAACGATGAGACGATGACTGGCGTATTGATGACTCCCGCGAAAAATATGAAGGAGTTGTGTTTGAGCAAACAACCATGAATTGGCCGTTCAATCTTCAACTATATTGACAACGCATTTCCTATTACTTCTTCACATTTAATAATGTGCATAGGGGTTGTGGCTACTCGGCACCCATAACGTAAAACCAAAAGGCACTTGCGGAGAGTATGATCATGTATTATAGCAATAGACAAATTTAAAAAAATTCAAAATTGTGTCAAGATTATGTTCAATAGAAAATTGACAAATATTTACGAAGTACACATAAAATTGGTCTGTGTAAGCATATAAGTATACAAATTAGATTAAAAAGCGTGTTGACTGTTGGTAACAGGGTATTATATGCCTATGTGGTGATTGACAATTTCTATCTCTGTATTGTTTAAAATACTTACTGTTGACTGTTGATATGTTTCTTATATGAATTGCATTCTAATTCCGCTAAATACAAATTCCTGATTGCTGCCCTCTTTGGGTTTTGTTTGGATTCTTATAATTCCGTCAGATCGAAATACTAATACTTCAAGTACAATAAATTACTACAAATTGGCGTCGCGATGGAGCTAAGTAACCTGGGAAAATTTCCTCTTAATGGTTCTCCGCGGGAGATTGCTGATTATTTGGAATGCTTTGATGCGTGGTGCAATTCCAAGAATGTTCGGGATGATAAAATACCTGCTCATTTCATCACTACTATTGGGCTTGAGGCATATAGCCTGGTGAAGAATCTGGCGTTTCCAGATAAACCCATTTCTATGTCATATGACAAGATTCGTGAACTTCTGACAAATCACTTTCATGTGACTACATTTGAGACCAGAGAGAGGGCTCACTTCAACAAACTGGTACATCTCCCAACCAGAAGATTAGAGACTTCATTCTTCAACTTCAAATTCAAGCCTCAAAGTGTAACTTTGGAGATCAGCTACATACTCAACTACGTGATCGTCTAATTGCTGGAATCAATATTCCTAAATTAGAGAAAGAGTTAATTCAGATTCCTTCTTGTACGTTTCAAACTGCCAAAGATGTATGCATGACATATGAAGATGTCAATAATGAATACTCTGCTTCCACTACGTAAGTGTCTGATGTTATGCTTTCTAAATTCGAAAATACAAGTGTTCATGGAAAGCAATCCAAACCGCCGTCCACAGGTAATAGAATGCAGCGAGAGATCAAAAACATTAAACCGTGTTTTTCCTGTGGAAAGTTACATCTACGAAGCACTTGCCGTTTTCGGGGTGCTAAGTGTCACAAATGTGGTAAAGTTGGACATCTCAAGACGGTTTGCAGAAGTTCGAATACTTATGTTGCTCAACATGCTTATAATTCTCCCAAGCTGTCTAGTAAAATGGAGTCTATGTGTCTTTCAACCTTTCAAAATACTCAAGCTAATCCAACGAAAACCTCCACTGCAAGTTCAGCAACTCAAGTGTCAACTGTTTCAAAAATGAGGTAGCTGAGTTGCAATGTGAACTGTCGAAAGCACGAAAAGACCTGAATGAGATGAGAAAGCAACTGAATGAAATTGAGGAATTACTGCATATACATAGACTACGTCTGGTGAATCCAGAGCATACAAGTTCTTGTGAAAGTCCTGCAAAACTTTCAAATCTCGAATTCTCAAGAAGCATCTGATGTCCACGACTTCTAATGTACATTATTTCAAAGATAATAACTATAGACCTTCTGTTGGAATTATACTACAACAAATGGGAAATCGAGTGGTGAAGATATTAGACATCAAAGGTCACTCAGTTCATAACGGACACCTGGACAAAGTGACAATAAATGAAGTAGGTCGTTCCAATTATAATATTATTGATTCCGCTAATAATCCTGATTTTGTAGATAATTCAAAAATAAGTCCAGATAGTACTGATGAAAATAATATCACAGAATCAGTTAGGTCGAAGCTACTTGCAAGCAAACCGAGACATCGTTATAAATACGCGAGGAGATATTCGAGGTGTGGCGGATGTGGTGATTGACAATTTCTATCTCTGTATTGTTTAAAATACTTACTGTTGACTGTTGATATGTTTCTTATATGAATTGCATACTAATTCCGCTAAATACAAATTCCTGATTGCTGCCCTCTCTGGGTTTTGTTTGGATTCTTATAATTCCGTCAGATCGAAATACTAATACTTCAAGTACAATAAATTACTACAGCCTACCAGATGAAACACGGTTTCTATATCTTAAATTAGCAGCTTATTTGTTATGTTAGAGAAGTGAATAAATGACTGTAATCTCCAGTGATAGACTGGCCTAGTCAACTAGCTCGCTAGTTTTCCAGCCGGTCCCAGGCACAGGTAAAGAGGGAGGGTTAGGTGGGGGGCTAGCAATCCTATATCAAAAAGGCTACCAAACTACTTGAGAAACTTCAACACACAAAAGTATATTAAAAATGCAAAAAATCTGAAGAACAAACTTATTCTTCGGTCGAATCGGAGAAGCGAAATAACGCAGGGGGTTGGTGAAAGCCTTCGAGAAGCCAATCAGCTGATATATCTTCTCTTCTCTCGATGAAAGCAAGAGTAAGAATGGGTACGTGAAATGTCCGTACAATGTACGAGACTGGGAAGGCTACCCAGGCTGCCGAAGTGATGCGAAGATATGGCTGAGAAGTACTGGGTATATGCGAAAGTGGATGGAATGGATGTTGATTGACAACATTGTCAATAGGAGAGTCAATAATCTACTCCGGTCTGGTCACCCAGACGACAACACACTGACGCAGTGAGTGGCTATCATGATGTCACCAGCCAAATAGATTTCATATCAGAGCTGCTCAAGGAAGTGGAGACGCAGCTAGACTGATGGACACCAAATCGAGAAGAGGAGCAGATTTGGGCTCAGAGCATCATCCAATTCAAGGAACCTTCAACGTGAAGCTGAAATCCATGGAAACAAATGGAGACAGTCCACAATTCAAGTTTAGCACTCAAAACTTGAAAGATGCAACTACAATAGACACCTTCACTACAGATGAGACCAGAGCAAAGTTGGAGACACTGAATGACATCACTGAAGATACATGTGTGGAAGAACACTGGAACTCTCTGATCTGGGAAAAAGGAAGAGACAAGATAAGGAATGGCTCTCAACGGATACCTGGAGGCTAATAGAAGAGAGGAGGATGGTGAAAGAGATGGTGACTCAATGCAAAGATAGACAACATGATGAGAAGCTGAGTTCACTGTACACTGCACTAAATAAGGATAGAGGCGAAGAAGAGTGCTAGGGAAGACAAACGACAATTCTACGACACATTGGCAACAGAAGCAAAACAAACCGCAGGCAAAATAGATCTCAGGACGTTATATCAAATATTCAGGTCTCTATCCGGCAAGAGATCAAGCCAGATGATGAAATCAATTTAAGATGTTCAGGGGAACCTGTTCACCAAGGAGGAGAGACAAATAAAACAATGGGCTGATCACTTTAAAGGACTCTTGAATCGACTATCACCTGCAAATCGCCCAGAAATACTACCAACAGCACACACGGAAGTGCCTATCGGTGAGCACCAATCCTCTAACGAAAGCAGAAATCCTAAATACGATAAAGGTACTGAATTTCGGGAAGGTAGGAGGGTCAGACGGAACTCCCCCTGAAGCACTAAAAACGGATCCAGAGACTGTGACAGATGTGCTCACGCCATTACTGAAGAAGGTTTGGAAGGAAGGAGAGGCTGGCTGCCTCCTCAAGCTGCCAAAGAAGGGTGACCTAGGCCTCTGCAAGAACTGGCGTGGAATAATTCTCTTCTCCACGCCAAGTAAAATACTAAGTCGCATCATTCTGGACAGAATAAAAGGTGCACTGGATACAGAACTCCGCTCCACTCACCATAACAAGCTGGAGTCAGGAAAGGCAAATCATTTGCTAATTATATTGCAACTCTAAGCATCTTCATCGAATAAAGAATAGAATATGTAGTAATTTATTGTAATAGGAATATTAGATTTCGAGATGACGGAATTATAGGAATCTAAACAAAACCCAGAGAGGGCAGCAATCAGGAATTTTTATTTAGCGGAATTAGAATGCAATTCATATATGAAACATATCAACAGTCAACAGTAAGTATTTTAAACAATACAGAGATAGAAATTGTCAACCACCACATCCGCCACACCTCGAATATCTCCTCGCGTATTTATAACGATGTCTCGGTTTGCTTGCAAGTAGCTTCGACCTAACTGATTCTGTGATATTATTTTCATCAGTACTATCTGGACTTATTTTTGAATTATCTACAAAATCAGGATTATTAGCGGAATCAATAATATTATAATTGGAACGACCTACTTCATTTATTGTCACTTTGTCCAGGTGTCCGTTATGAACTGAGTGATCTTTGATGTCTAATATCTTCACCACTCGATTTCCCATTTGTTGTAGTATAATTCCAACAGAAGGTCTATAGTCATTCCCTTTGTAATAATGTACATTAGAAGTCGTGGACATCAGATGCTTCTTGAGAATTCGAGATTTGAAAAGTTTTGCAGGACTTTCACGGGTACTTGTATGCTCTGGATTCACCAGACGTAGTCTATGTATATGCAGTAATTCCTCAATTTCATTCAGTTGCTTTCTCATCTCATTCAGGTCTTTTCGTGCTTTCGACAGTTCGCATTGCAACTTGGCTACCTCATTTTTGAATACAGTTGATACTAGAGTTGCCGAACTTGTAGTGGAGGTTTTCATTGGATCAGCTTGAGTATTTTGAAAGGTTGAAAGACACATAGACTCCATTTTACTAGACAGCTTGGGAGAATTATAAGAATGTTGAGCAACATATGTATTCGAACTTCTGCAAACCGTCTTGAGATGTCCAACTTTACCACATTTGTGACACTTAGCACCCCGAAAACGGCAAGTGCTTCGTAGATGTAACTTTCCACAGGAAAAACACGGTTTAATGTTTTTGATCTCTCGCTGCATTCTATTACCTGTGGACGGCGGTTTGGATTGCTTTCCATGAACACTTGTATTTTCGAATTTAGAAAGCATAACATCAGATACTGACGTAGTGGGAGCTTGATATTCACTGTTGACATCTTCATATGTCATGCATACATCTTTGGCAGTTTGAAACGTACAAGAAGGAATCTGAATTAACTCTTTCTCTAACTTATGAATATTGATTCCAGCAATTAGACGATCACGTAGTTGAGTATGCAGCTGATCTCCAAAGTTACACTTTGAGGCTTGAATTTGAAGTTGAAGAATGAAGTCTCTAATCTTCTGGTTGGGAGATGTACCAGTTTGTTGAAGTGAGCCCTCTCTCTGGTCTCAAATGTAGTCACATGAAAGTGATTTGTCAGAAGTTCACGGATCTTGTCATATGACATAGAAATGGGTTTATCTGGAAACGCCAGATTCTTCACCAGGCTATATGCATCAAGACCAATAGCGGTGATGAAATGAGCAGGTATTTTATCATCCCGAACATTCTTGGAAATGCACCACGCATCAAAGCATTCCAAATAATCAGCAATCTCCCGCGGAGAACCATTAAGAGGAAATTTTCCCAGGTTACTTAGCTCCATCGCGACGCCAATTTGTAGTAATTTATTGTACTTGAAGTATTAGTATTTCGATCTGACGGAATTATAGGAATCTAAACAAAACCCAGAGAGGGCAGCAATCAGGAATTTGTATTTAGCGGAATTAGAATGCAATTCATATATGAAACATATCAACAGTCAACAGTAAGTGTTTTAAACAATACAGAGATAGAAATTGTCAATCACCACAGAATGGCAGTCAAACCTCTCACTTCATCGACTTCGAAAAGGCCTTCCACAGCGTTGACTGAGACATAATTTAAAAACTATTTTAACACTATGACGTACATCAAGTCTCTACCAACCTCAATAAATATCTAGATGGCAGTGGCATGTGTCAGATGATCCACAACGGGAAACTCGGCGAGGCGTTCGAAGTGAACACAGGAGTAAGACAGGACTATCTATTACTACCACTGATGATATTCTTAATTGGAGTGGACTGGATTATGCGTCAGACTGTGCACAGGGAGCAAGGGGACAAAAGTACGCTTGTGATGATGATGAGAAGACTCTAGAAGATCTGGATATCGCAGATGATATATATCTGATGTCACACAAACTCGAAGACTTGCAGGCAGGCGAAAACCAACAAACTGGCCGGAGAGGCAGCGTGCGTCGGTGGCACAGTGGTTAGGACTCTCGCCGACCATGCACATGGTCCCGGGTTCGAGCCCTCGCCGACGCACACCTGATATCTATGGTCGGCCTGCGAATTTGGGGCTACCGATATCCACGCTGAAAATTCCATACTTGTACCAAAAATACAGTGTGGAATCAAGCTGTAATCAAAAATAAAAAATAAAATAAAATAAAGTCAAACTGTAGGTGAACACAGAGAAGACGGAGGTAATGAAGATAACCATCAGCAGCAACAACAACCAGCACCAATCATCATCAATGGGAGTCATTTAACAGAGGTTACCTCCTTCACTCGTTGTTTCAACTACAGGCCAAAAAGGTTGCAATCTTTTATCAGCAGCTGCCACCTTCGCCGACTTTTTACTGAGGACAGAATGGTAGGCTGGCCAGAAGGAATTAGTAACAAGAAACTGTGGAAACAAACCGACCAAAAGCCGATCGCTCAACAAATATGCAGGAGAAAGTGGAGATGGATCGGGCATACGTTGGGGAGACCATCGAATGACATAGCGCACCAGGCCCTCGAGTGGAATCCAAATGAGAAACGACAAGTGGGCCGTTGGTCTTAGGGTGACATCGAGGAGATAATGGGAAGAGGATATTAGAGATTGTGGACAATCGGAGTCCAGGCTGAAGAGGATGGTAGAAGATAGGAGAAAGTGATGTGTTTTCGAATCCCTATGCTCCGCTCGGAGCTGAAGGGAATAATAATCTTTACTGATATGGCCTTTTGCATGGAGAAATGAATTTTGTCTTCTCAGCATGAAAATATTATTCGAACGATTGGTAGTATATTGTTTGCTAGTGTCCCATTTCTCGTTACAGCATAATAAAATCACTTTTTCTGAAATACCCAACAGTTAACGAAACACTGGTAGGAAAACAATGAATGGGTGAGTTCAGAAAATGCAGAAAATTTTATGGAAGCATAGTCTTAGAATAAATGATGGCGAATTGTCATAAAATAGTCGAATGACTAACCAGTTTACAAAATAGGAAGGAATATTTACCAACCAACAGGAAGTTAGGTTTAATGTGACATGTCAAATAATATTTACATCAGTGGAAAAAATCATGTTATTTAGGTGAGTAGAAAGGAATGAGTGTCACTGCAATCATCACCTCTTTTCAAAGGGATAACTACTGTTTACAGCAATAGTAGCACTAAAGCTAGACAAATAATTGGCACACAAGTAATTTGGGTTGCTTGAAATTCCTTGGGCTTTTTAAAGAACAGATTGTTAATGAACTCGTAAGGTTCTGGTAATATTGCTGATATGTTGCACTGTAGAAGCCTTTGCTAGACGTAATCGGCCTAGTAAACCAAGAAATCAGTACTCCATCTAACTTGTAAGTAATGATGAGAAAATGCATATAAAGGACTCAGTTAAACGGAAATATAATCTGGTGATTGGTATGTGTGAGTTAAATAATAAAGTCACGATTGCTCAGGGAAGGCGATTTAGAGCGTCCGTGGCACAGCGGTTAGGACTTAGACGCTCGCCGACCATGCACATGGTCCGAGGTTCAACCCCCTGCTGATGCACACCTAATATCAGTGGTCGACCGGCAAAATTTGGGCTACCGATCTCGCATGCTGAAATTTCTATACTTGTACCGAAAATACGGTGTGGAATCAAGCTATAATCAGAAAAAATATGTGACAAACTCAAAGAATGTGAGTGTTGACAGAGCGAAGGGAAAGCGCAGTATGGAATCGGAGCCAGCCAGTATGTTTATACGTTAAAAGAAAAATGTTAAAATGTTGGAAAGCACACTACTAACTTATTCAGCCAAATCATAAAACTTTCGCAGCTAAATATCAAAATTAGGAGGACGTCAGAAAGATTTCGGAAGCTTGTAATCTCTTCTACTGTTAGATTTTTTCATTAAACCATGTGGTATCTCCTGTTACATGTTTTGTATTCTTGAACATAACACAATAGCCATACGATTTTTCGATCATTATCAGATATACTGTGAGGCGAATTCGGATTCATTCATAGATCACTGTGGCATGTACACCAAGAAACCTTCTAAGGAACAAACAATAACCACTTGAAGGATATCACACTGACCCAATTACCCAGTATATTAATGAGTTCATTTGCAATATTCCACTTTATAATATATCTTTATTAATTGAATTAAATTACGTAGTCACTTGATATCAGTAATTATTGTGAATAAATAAGAATTTTGTGAACATCGACTCCATTCCAGTTATTAAGTATTTTGTCACGTTTCGATTATAACGGTAACTATTTTTAAGCATGCACATTTTGATTGGAATAACACAGAAACATTATAAAATCACAATACCTAAAACTGAAACATTTGTACCTTTTAATAAATGATAAATAAATAAATAAAAAATAAGTTTTCCCTGAGAGTACCATTTGCTTCTATTTACTTACGATTTCTCCCAGAAAGTTCATTGCTGTCCAGGAATTAGTGTGTAAGGATTTGATTTGTTTCAAGTTTCACCTCGGATTCACTTCAGTTACAGAATCACTGAAAACCAGAGAGTAATGGAAATCTGCTTCTTCCTAGTTCGGGACTCGTCGGCAGTAGAGACCTGTCAACTGAGGTTCGAACCTATGACCTTCCGGTTACCAGGAGAGCTCGTAGGTCATTAAGCCACTGGGACCCTATCTGATGGCTGGCTCGTGAATTCCAACTTCCACCAATTCGTGATTTTAGTGAGACCGACCACCGGCCATTGTCATCTGTGGCGAGTATTTATTCTCACTCCAGACAGAGTGAACCTCTTTGGTCACGATTGCTAACTAGAAACAGCTCCAGTTAGCTTCGTCCTGTAGCAAGTCCCTAGTGAGCACAGAGAGACTTCTCGGTCCCCTTTCACATTTTCGACATCTAAATGCATTTTATGATTTGTTAAGCCCGCAATTTTCTGAAGTTATTTCAAACAGTTACATAGTAAGCAGAAGCGAATTG
This sequence comes from Trichobilharzia regenti, assembly GCA_944472135.2. Taxonomy (NCBI): domain Eukaryota; kingdom Metazoa; phylum Platyhelminthes; class Trematoda; order Strigeidida; family Schistosomatidae; genus Trichobilharzia; species Trichobilharzia regenti. The sequence continues at coordinate 172,063,150 of OX235262.1, read as the reverse complement.
GGTCAGCACGCAGAAATCCTTCTACTGTTCGAAATCACAGATGTTCCTAACCTAACATGCCTAATAAAATCTGTATTTATCTTTACAACTTGGTTTACACAACCCCAAATGAGAGGTATTCGCATAGTAACTTTTCTCTATCTATTCATGAATTTCTTATTCATTCCTCATAGAATTTATGTAAATAAATCAAATTAACAATCTGCTGTGTTTGAGAGGTGAAATTTTTCACCACCTTTTCTCTTAGATACCAAACTACTCATATCACCACACTATGTGATCTGCTTGGTATCATGAATGATGATCAAGAAAGCAAGTAAATTCGCATAAAAACTATATACTACTAGTTGATTGACATGAGTAGTTGTATGCCACTCATCTAAACTAGTAGTGTTTGCTAGCCAGTCAGATCGAGGTGATCCAAACACCGGACGTCCGTTTCACTCATTTAGGGCCGGGCTTATCATCATGCTTTCTGTCTTGATTACCATTTATAGTATGAAATTGATCACATTTTGTGGTGATCGAAATAATAACTTAATTTCCAAAGGAAACTGTGGTGAAAATTTCACTCCTCGAATTGTACTCACTGAAAATAGCTAACTGATTTGCAAACTAAGAATTTCATTTACGGTGTGACCGGTTCGCCCAATTTACTAGCCAGAAATTGGGTGTTGTTTGAACTGATTATGCTCTCTGAGCTGACTCACGTTGGGTACACAATCGATGAATTAGGCTCCAAACGAGAGAAGTCTCCGTACGGCGTTCACATCACCTCGATCTGGCTGATTAGCAAGGACTACTGGTTGACAAGGGTGGTATACAGGGCAAGAGTGAACAATAGACACCAAAGTCAAATGACCATGATTTGACCAATCAGATAGCTCAGCAATACATATGGTTGGTAGTCATAGTTCTCGTTGAAATTGTCTCCCAGATTTGGTTTTTGACTTCTCCTTGGAAAGAGGGGTTGATAGGGAGAAATAAAACATGCATATGTGGAGGGATAATGACTCTGCAAAAGTATACAATCAGACGTAACTAGTTTATTTGGGGAAGTCCGTGGAAGTTCGTAAGTTGTACATAATTGTTGATTTTTATTAGATACTATATTCTCAAAATCAAAGCTCTCCCTAAGTAATATATTACGTACATGCAACCGGTATCTGCTACAGCCGGAGAAATAGAGAATACATTGGTTTGATCTGTCTATAACCACTTCTATGAGAATCTGGGACCAGTTTTTGCAGCATATTAGAGATACATACCCTATATGACTCATTTTTATTACATATTTATCGTAGATACACTTCTTTGTTAATGAAGTACCACTTTTCACACGGAAGAATTTGATTGGCTGTTTCAAGGTCGTATGAAGTTGATGTCTATTTTTTACTGCTGCCGCTACAGACTACTCATATCACTCAATCAGTAGTATATAGTTTTATGCTGTTTAATTAGCCCTAACTTCTTGAAGATCCACCTCATTTATTCAAGAGGATCAATATATTTTATGCGAAATTGTTATCTGCCTTTTTAAAGTGTTACGTAATATTAAAATGTGTTGTTTATACTATTACTATTATTTTTAAGAAAATTTTCATCATACTTTTTAATAATGATTGATATTTTATTTTTTTTCTTTCGAGTGTCTTTATGCTTTTAGCGTTTGTAAAATGCCAGTATTTTAGACAATCCAACACATCTTCAAACCTCAATGACGTAATGTGTAACGAATACAGAAAAACATGCTTCTCAGTGTTATTTCCGTTCCGTAATTTCCAAGCATTGGAAAGTTTGATTACGCATATAGTTGTGGGTAGTTAGGCTATCATATATTGGGAAATCTTTGTGCATTATGCGTTGATTTATAAATAAAAGAAATGCACTCGTGAAGTTTAAAGATTGATTAATGAACAAAGAATATGCCCTGCGATAAATTCGTCATCAGTCTCAACACTTGTATAAACAGAATAACTAAAGAAATATTCTTATCAACAACATTAATGCCTTTTCAAATTACAATGAATCAATAGTATAGATAGAATGGTTACATTTCAGGAACATCAATAAGAGAGAGATTATATGCATCACTAAATTGATTGAATATCATGGGTTCGATAGAAAGCCAGGGAAGCAGAAGTGGTGGGCTGAACCAGTTTCTTTTGCACGTAGAGCTCCAGTAGATTTAGACGATTTGCAAACGGCCTCTTCTTTTTGGAGTGTTCAGTATCTGGAGGCCTTTGGTAATTCATCCGATACCAGATAGATGACAAAGAAAGACTCTGATACAGAAAGAGACTCTAGTATTTTATTTTTAGACGTCCTTTTAACCAGATAAAAGGACGGTAGAATTAGAAATTAAATATATAAAACCTACATCAAGTTGTCATTATACTCATTTTTTCAGCTTTGTGTCACTGAAATACAAACGCAATCTACTAAAGTGCTTAGTCCACAGAGCAAGAAAAATGTGCTCTGATGAATGCACTTGAATAAAGAGCTTAATATTATTAAACAGTTGCTGAGTGAGAACATTTACCCAGAAAAACTCATCGATAAGAGTATGAATCAAAAGTCAAGGCAGACCAAAGTACCAATAGTTCCGGAAAAGGCCTTGTTCTTATAAATTCAGTTCCTCGGGGATAATATTAGTGAGATATTAACACAACGTATTAGGAATGCGGTAAAAAAGCGATGTTGAATTATGCTGTGTCTTCAAAACCATCCCTATTTTGTGTTCGGGAGTAAAACATAAACTGCCTAATTTCACCTCTTCCATGTGTATTTACGATTTGACTGCTCCTGTAGGACCAGTTAGTTGCATGGGCCGAACAACTAGGCGTGTTTATCGTCAGATTTCCGAACAACATCCTGCTTATTTGAATAAGGGACAAACAAAATCCATAAAGCATCATTCTATCTCATCTCGTGAATACAGAACACATGATTGTTATTAGCGAGGAGGATTTCAAAGTCATCTACCGCATACCAACTAATCTTAACTTTCAAATGTTGGTTTATAGGGATTTGATTTGTTACAGGATTTCATCATGAGTTGACATTGGTTAGAGAAACATCGGAAAACCTACAGGGAGTACTGGACAGCTGTTTCTTCCTAGTTTGGGACTCTTCATCAGCACGCACCCACCGCGGTTCGAACCCAGGACATTCTGATTAAAAGGCGAGCTCGCGTACCAATCAGATCCCTACAAACTAACACCTGAATATCGATGAGGTACTCACTAGCAACTTGCCCTATTCAGGTAGGTAGTTACCTGGGTTCTAGTGAGAAGTAGTGGCCGGTAGGGTGCAGCAGGTCGGGTGTGAGGACAAATAATCGCCGAAGACATTGGCTAGCGGTTGCGCTATATAGTGAACTGGCAAAAGTTAGAATTCTCGGCTGGTGATTGGATCGGGTCGGAGTGGCTTAATGGTCAATGAGCTTGACTTGTAACCAGAAGGCCCTGGTGGTGGATGTGTACTGATGAAGAGTCCCAAACTAGACTGACGTAACAGCTGGCTGTTCAGTACTCTCGTCTTGTTTTCGAATGCTTCTCTAACCAATGTCAGCTCACGATGAACTCTTTTGAACCACTCAGTCAAATCCCCACAAACCAATACTTGAAAACCACATTTTATTAATGGTTTCATCTGATTGGCTGTAGATAATACCTCTTTGAGATCCGTTGATGGCTTTAATCCTATTCTTAATTCTTCCACAAAATCATTGGCATAGGTGACAGTAATAGGATGGTGAATAATTCCAGGGGATGAAAATGAATTATATCCTTTCCATTCAAATATGTGTATTATAGATCTCGGTTTCACCGGTCTAGTGATAGTGAGTATTAAAGTACTTGACTTTCTGCCTAGTATTCGTCTGGCCAATCCTTTCCATAAACAAGGTTTGGTACAATTCAAGTACCTGAACATTTGTTTGCTTTTTCCTGACCTCAGAACTGTTCCATCTGTACGTACAAAATTACTTTCACTTCCTCAAAAAGAAGTAAGTCTTTCCATCTTGCAGGATGCATTGTGTCTGCAGGGTTGGTAATACTGAATGGTTTAGACGAGACTATTCTCCTTTTAAGCAGCTGTGGCTTTCAAAGCGTGTTTTAAAATGCAGTAATTACAAATATACAAAATTTGCATTATTGACTAATGCGATCTAGCGAAAAATGTTCCTACTAAATAGTATAATCATCAACTTACTTTCTGAAAGAAACAACATGTACCTAGCTGGGAAGCATCGTTTCAACTACAGGTGGAGGGAACTGACGAGGATACCAAGGCGAGGATCATCGGGAGTGGAAAAAAGGCTTTCATTATTCTCAAGTCTCTGTGGAGGTAAACAGCACTCAGCATCAAAAGTAAGATCAGGATTTTCAACTTCAATCTGAAGTCAGTGCTACTATATGGATCAGAGACTACAGACTTTCATCAAAAGCTGTCTTTGGTCAATACTCAAGATCAGATGTCTGGCCAGAAAAGATCAGCAACAGTGATCTCTGGGAACGAACCAACCCAGCAGGAATCAATTGTGCAACAAATAAGCAGGAAGAAATGGAGGTGAACTGGCCAAATTCTGACAAAATAAATCATCAAGTGACATCACACGGTAGGCCATCACTCGAGTGGAACCCTAATGGGAAGCGGCAAGTTGGTCGTCTGTGCGAGGGTGACATGGAGGTGGAGGTGATGTGAAGAGGAGATGAAAGCATGTGGGCAGACGGAGAGCCAGGTGAGAACGTTGACACAGAATCGAAAGCGATGGAGACGTTCGGCTGAAGCCCTATGTTCCTCTAGGAATTAAAAGAAATAATAATAACTTTCTATCACACTGATACGTCTTCAGAAAAGTTCGCATTAGTGAATACGTCCGTCAAGAGCTCTACTGAACGCTTCTACACTCACAACACCTCCACGAGAAAGAATTCTTTAACTTCCAATCAGTTTACCATCTGACCAATACTGGATTACTTCCCCTACACCATATTTTAAACGTAAGTCAGTTACAGCAAGTATTTACCTTAAATCAAGCTGAATAATACCTTAAGCTCACGTGAGGAATCTAATTGCTTGATTCAGGGCCATTGGTGCTGTAGAATTCCTTTTGGTGCTTAAAAATTAACTTGGGTGATATCTTTTATGTAAATGTCGGTGAAGTTAAACTATTATAGCCCAAACCACAGTGACCTTGAACAACCAATCAGAATTTAAATGTAAAAAAGTCGCATAATCCTTGAAAAATATAGTAAAAAATATTGCAAACATGAAATTACACTGTATAGGTGTAGCTTATATGTTGTAAGAATGTCTCCCAGGCAACAAACACATGATCTATGGAGAAATCATAATATGTGTGATATATCCATTCATCCAGGTGACTGCAGGTCATGGGAATTTGAAATCCATTGATATTTCTAACACCATTCTCCATTTTACTCCTAACTCTAACCATAATCCTAACTTTGGATCCTAAATTTAGTCCTAATCCTAACCCTAACCCTAGACCCTAAACTTTAATATTAAGGGCCATAACCCTACCAACAGTATGGAATTGCAGAAAAGGTACCTGTTTAATTATTAGAATACTTCATCTACCCTCTCGAAGTCCCAAAAAGCAGGCTTGATTTCATGTGGAATGACATTTCATAGCATTCCCTGTACCTGATGGTTCTTGAAGATCAACTTTTTTGCAAGACCTTAACATTGGCTATGACGCTTTAACTTTGCCTAAATGTCAAGTACTGGCAAATATAACCAGATCATTTAACTAAGAAACATAATATTTATGAAATAACAACATATCGACAAATAGTAACGCACAATTCAAATAATTCCCTCATTTGTAGCGATTTTAGCATATATAAACAAGTCCGACTAAGTAAACATGAAATCAGTTGAATTTTTTTATTTGTAATGGGATTGTCACTTATCTGCTGCATCATAATTAGGCATACTCAGTACAACCTGTGTTAAATTATACCGTATGGATGATTCCTGTACGGTAGTATCCCTCATGTATAAAGTTGTGGGAATACTAATGCTAGCCATTATCAGTGGTTGTTAACTGTCTATTATGTTTTCGTATATCTACATTACAGATAATTTTGCATAAGTGGCCACAACGATTCTGCATTCGTTTATGAATGCGTTATTTAAAGTGAAATGTACATTACCTCTACGTAAATGACTTAAAAATCTACAGAGAGAGTTGAAGGACGATAATCACACGTTGATGTTACAAGCAGACTTCGATAAATTGTTAGAGTGGTCCAAAGAATAGACACTCCCAATTAACTCTGGCGAAATGCGCAAACATGCGAAATGAACATGTAAGCGTTAGCTAATGTGAACTGGAAGGAATAACACACCCATCAGTTCCGACTCATATAGGTCTAAGTGTCATAACAGGTTATGATTTAAAAACGACAACACACTGTCGAGCGGTGACAGGTTGCAGTGTTAGATCTTTATGGGCAGTACTCACAGCGTTTACTAGAATTACCAGAGATATGTTCACTTCTTTAAGGGGGACTCACATATTCTAGAAAAGGTCCAAAACAGAGCAACACCTATTGTTCTCAGAGTGACCAATTTATCATACGACCAGAGACTAAACAGTTTAACACTTTAAATAATGACTACAAACCTGATCTATTAACTCTTTTCCCTCCCGCCAGATCAGAACACCTCAATCTACAAAAGAGTTCAAAGGCCAAGGTGAAACTACATTATTGTGGAGTACTGATTATCACACTGAATCATAAACCACTGGGTCCAACTCTCAAAAGAAGTAGTGACAGTACCCTCAATCGATTCATTCAAAAAGCGTTTGGATAGACACAGAAATTTACTAGAAAAAGATTAACATAGGCTTTAAACCTTCTATCTTTAATCAATAATTCTGAATTTGAACTTTAATTAAATGAGCGTAAAAAAAGGTTGATCTCTGTTCATCAGTACTTCTCGAAAATTATTTCACCTACTTTTCGAAGACTGTCTCATATTGTATAAGTTAGGTAAATAAACTTCAGTTATACAGAAAAAATGTTTCAACTTCAGTTGTTTTTTTTCAGACGAACAGAGTATTAAATTCTGTATGGTTTTATCGAAACGAAATTCATACAAAAATACTTTAAAGAAATACTTTGAACTTAAATGGCACCACATAATTTTGTAGGTTTTTATGAATATAAGATTATAATAGTGAGTATATTCTTTCTTATGTTTTTTTTCGCTTGCTTCTCGTATTGAATAGCATTAATCTAAACAGAAAATACTCATAGTCTTGTCTTATATTTATTTAAGTCGTATTGATTAATAGATTTAAAGTATATTAATCTTATTCTCAGTATAATAGAAGTTATTTATTGATTAATTAATGCTTATTCACAAAAATGTGAAATTGAATTAAACTTATGTGAAACGCATAATAAAATAGTATATAAACACACGAACTTGGTGTTAATTTTTAATTCATTAGTAAATTATTTATTACAAAATGTCTGGTAAGTGTGTATTTTTATGCAGTGATATAAAGTAGCCTCACATTTGTATCGAGTCTTTAAAATGTCTACTAAAATAGTATTATCAAGGATCATGTTATTTTCTTATGTTTAAACCTATTTATCACTTATATTCTTAAACATTAATATAGACGCAAGTCGGTTGAGAGACTAAAAGACGTGGTTTTATTAATATATGTGTTCAGCTTGGGCACAGTGGTAGTTAGTATCACACAGTCATTGAAACAGTATTATTTACTGGATGACAGAGTTTCGAACACACTCTGTTATTATTCATAATCATCTCATCAATTATAATTACACGACTTCGTAACTTGACTTTTATAGCTTTCTTTGTTCTCTCCTATTTGTCGTCGTCAGGGTAGTAGAATTTTCCAGATGTCCGACTGGACTGGTGTTGAATCATTCCTATTACATGTGTTCGCAGTTGATTCCATAAACAAAGCTTCGGATATCATTCTCTTCCTCTACCCAGCTGTCACATTACATTTTAAAACTGTCATCTTATCCTATCCCATCGTATTGTCTGGTTGTGTGTAATTGCATGTAGTGAGTGCTATAGCTGAACTGTTCTCTAGATTTCTTATCTTATTATTGGGGTCAACTAATCTAGATTTCGCTGCTAGGTTTTTATGCTCGGCTAGTCTGACTGCCCCAGTTCTACTACTTAGATCTATGCATTTGATATGGTTATATTTATTGCTTTATGAGATAGAGTATCTCTTGTAGTCATACTAATTTATGACTATTATATGTATACCTCTATGAGTAGAGAAAATGACTGTCGAACTCTGTTTAGCTAGATGAAAGATATGCCTAATTCGATGACAGAGACATTTCAGCAGTCTATGGCAGATAGAGATGGTCCCTCTTCTTCTTTTTCACCGACTTATTAGTCAGTTATTTTATAAAGCTTTTCACGTATAAGTGATGGGAGTCGAATACTATCCGGTTTATGTATATATGTGGTGTGTGTGTGTGTGTAATTTAACGAACTACTCAAACATATTGCGAATAACTCAGACAGATATTGAAGTAGAACTATCAAGACAAAGACTTCAAAATCCCTATATAAACTTTTATTCATTCATCCCTTTTATTATTTATTTATTAATTTATTTTACTAGACTGCTGTGAAAATAGCTGCGAATGTGGGTCATCATGTACGTGTAACAGTGGAAGCTGTAAATGCACCGGTAAATGTGGACAATCAAAATAGAAAACTATGCTGTGAATTCAGCGTACACTCGGATGTTTCCGATGTCTTCATTAATTCCATTTTCTTTCTTTCTTTTTTTTGTAGTATAGAATAGATTAAATGATATTAAATAAAAAGTTATGATTCACATTTAAAAATAAACGTTGTTTTTAATTTATTAGATGAAAAACAAACAAAATTGTCTAAGTTATGATATCAACTTTACTAACCATCCTATTAGCCAATGATGAGTTGTGTTCAAAGTTGATTGTCGCAATATTAAGTAAACACTATGGTGTTGTCTACAATACGTTGTGATAACTTCTTATCATTTTATAAATGATACTGATTACTGGTCATACCACATTTACCGTGCGTTAATTGTGAACTACACTTTTTTGTGAGGCAGTTAGTGAGAAATCGATTGTTTTATAATTGTAAGTTCGCATTCCACTGGCGGTTATATTAATAATTACATTGGCAGTCTTGTTCAGTGAGCTGTAGAGTACACACCAAATGATGATTGAGGCGAAAACTAATCTTTTGTGGCGTTGAAGTGAACACCACACGCGTTAGGAATCCCTTGTCACTAGTGTGTATCCGTATGAATAATGAATGAAAGTAGCTATCACATTTTAAGTGTCTTTTTTTTAAATATACCTATCCGACATACAATTTAGTCACAAATAATAATAATAGTAGCTTCATTCTGATAATTGAATTTAAACACATCACATTTATGAAGAAAATAAAACACAAATATAGCGAGGAACATTTTTTATCGACGAAATTATCTTCAGAGGGTGTATAGTCGTATTTATATTTAACAAAAATGTATAGTAGTCTATTATTGAGTAATAGGGGGCGGGGTGACATAATTGTTATAATTACTCAGAAGTGGTTTTAAAAGTAAAAATAAAAGTTGTAAACTACATAGTACTCAGTGGCACTTGGGAAGAAAGCGTTAGAAATTTGATAGGGTTAGAATTGTTATCGAGTGGGAAGAAAGGCAGTTGAGTGTCCATTTAGCAAGTGTGAAAAGGGTGTGAAAATGTACAAAAAGAACATATGACAGTGATAATAGTGAAATAATTATTAAAGTTAAAGTAAACTAAAAGTAAAATGAAAAAAAATAGAAAATTTACAGGGAACGATTCGCGAAGAGTTTAAGACCAAGGTAGAATAAGAGACTAGACAGACTTTTTCTGTGTAAACAGAGAGTTTGAGGTTGTATTGACGAAGTGCCAACGCCTGACTCCCTTAAGCCATTTGTACACATCTGTACCATCACAGTAATTTCAGCAAGTTTCATTGCAAAGTAATTACTCCACGTGCAGAATCTTTAGATAATATAGTAACCCATAATAAGTAATCTGAAACGATGTCGTTCCATCTAAAGCATGTACCACAGTCCCCTTGCTTCATTTCCTTCGAAAATATCCTAGTGATAGGACGGAACTTTAGAAGAAATTTTGCACCAGCATAAATTGTATCTCATTGTGATAATCATACGATTAAAACAATAATAAACGGAGTAAATATAATGATGTATTTTGACAGGCAGAAAATTTAGGTAGCTCAGGGATTTAACCAGAATCCCGTAGATAATTATCAAGACAAGTTGTAGTCATGCCGATCCTGTTTATCGCCAATCTAATATGCAGAAAATACAAGTTCAAAGACTCTTGCCTCTGATTTATCTCAAAACCTTATATAAGTTTTTAGTCCCTTAAAATGTCCAATGATAGTAAGGCAAGTAAGTAAGTAACTTGGGAGTCGCAATATAATAAATAATAAAGCTTTATTTTCAATAGTTGGTTTGTAAGGATTAGATTTATTTTCACGAGTTGATCACGGACTAATATCATTTAGAGAGCTACAATGAAAACCAGGGAGTGGTCGCGCTAAATCACGAATTGGTAGAAGTTAAATTCATGGACTGGCCATTGAATCGGGTCTCAGTGGTTGAATGGTATATGAACTTGACTTGGGACCGGAAGGTTCTGGGTTCGAACACGTATGTTGAGTGTGTAATTCGGATGATTCACAAGTACTAGGATGAGACAGCTGTCCAGTACTCCATGATCCACTCTTAAAATCCTTATTTCAAACAATATGTGAACACATATTACCGACATTTTCAGACTGTTTAGTTCCAAAATATTCCCCTTTCATACAGGATTTACAAGTGAGACGTAGTGTTGTCGCACATGATGAGATAACCAAATCAATAAACTGTTTCTTCATTTCCTTCAAGAATCTCATAGCCTTTTTTGTTGAAGGCTAATCAAAAGGTTCTTGAGTTCATGCAGTGATCAGCTGATATAATTGTATGATTTAAACAATAAGAAATGCTGAAGAGTTTAAAGAGCACTGCGATGTATGGAAATTTTGGTAGACCTAATTGACAGACTGTTATCAAACATATATGGGCCAAGTCACACGTTCGTCTGAATAACGTTCATTTACAACTGACTACTTATAATATCATACAATATGACTATGTAAAATAAACATGGAGCTCAAACGTTAACCGATAAAATAACACTGTATCGCTTTGTACCGTATCAAATACACAAATTATATTCAACTACAATGTTCTAGTTGTAAACTTACATCACTATGAATTCAAGAGTTCTTTTAGTTATCATCTGGTTATCCCTTCAGCGAATGATTTCTGGCCCAAATAGTTGGGTGGCAAAGTTTCTGACTTTAAAAGGAGTTTATCTAAGATTGTAGATACAAGCCGCTGATGACTACCGGCTGATAAAAACTTAAGCATCGATCTTCTTGACATGTACCTCGCTCAATTATATAAGTTTTTATTCCTTTACGTTCCCAGTGGAACACAGGGAAGTTTAGGTAACAGTGGTGTTTATTTTTGCGGGATGGGGTTGCTAGCCTCATGCTTAACCCACCTTCTTTACCAGTCTTATTACTGGTTTAGCGGGGTAAAGGAGTGCGTCGGTGGCTGGGGATCCAACTGTGGACCACATGAAGCGTGGTTGGTGAGCACTCTACCTCTGTGCAACCAACGCACTATATATATATATATAATTTCCACATATTTTGATTGGATACCAGTAACTAGTGTTATGTGTCTAATCCTGTCTTTGGTGTAGGCTGAATTCTATCAGTCGGGGTTGACGAGTGCTAGCTAGTACGAAACTCAGGTAAAGCAAGGCTTTCTGTGGCCGATTGCCTCCAACCATCTAATAATATCCACCTGCTTACTTCTTGATCAAAAAGGCAGCAAGAAAACTAAAGATGCATAGGCAACACTTTTTATTTCATAATTATAAATATACATCACTGTTCAGATGAAAGGTGAATTAGCATTTCTTTTATAATTTTCATAAGTGATTTATATACGTAAAAAAAGCTTCTACATAAAGTCCCTTGTTTTGAATGCATCCTTGCATCACTCACTCACTGTCTAACGACCATTAGGACGTGTGAATCTTCTACGATGCACATAGAATAGTTTATTTCGGCCTAGATCATCTGAATCGACTGGCAGCCATTTGTTGTTACTTTCACCTAAAATACATAAGCAAATAAATAAATAAACAAATAAAGAGTAGGTTAAGAGGAAATGTCCAAGGAGGTGTTGTAAACACAATTAGTTTAATAAACGTTTATCATATAATTAAAATATTCTATCCAGCACCAATCACTAACAACGGGAGGAATTTGAAAGAGGTTACTCCATTCACTTATCTAGCTAGGAAGCATTGTCTCAACTACTGGCAGTCGGAACGGACGAGGATGTCAAATCGAGCGAGAATCAGGAAGTCGAGAAACACATTCATCAACCTGAAACAACCAATCTGGAAATCTTCGTCAATCAGCCAGAATCAACAACAAAATTCATTCGGATTTTCAATACAAACGTAAAGTCAGTTCTTCTATATGGATCAGAAACTTGGTGGGTGGGTCACAAAGAATATTTCCAACAGCCTGTTGCAGACGTCACCTTTATTAACAACTGTCTTCGCTGGCTCTATACTGAAGATCAGATGGCCGGGCCGGGCCGGAAAGAGTCACCAACAAGAAACTGTGGGCATAAACGAACAAAACAAGAACCAATCGCTGCCCAACAAATATGCAGGAGAAAGTGGAGATGGATTGGACACTCGCTTGCTGAGGAGGCCGCTGGGTGACATTGCGCGCGCGTCAGGCCATTGCTCGAGTGGAACCAGGCCGAAAGGGAAGCGGCGAGTGGGACGTCAATGCAAGGGTGACATGGAGGAGATCGTGTGAAGAGAGAGGAGTTGAAAGAGTATGGACTAACATGGCTGCAGGTGAAAAGTACAGCAGAAGGAAGACAGAAGCAAGTGGAGACGTGTGGTTGAAGCCCTATGTTCCACTAGGAACCCAAGGGAACAATAATAATAATCATGGGAACTGAAATTAAAATTAAAATGTATATTCCTGTGTAGTATTCTGAAGAAAATACTCGGAAATTAATGTGATGATGGAATTTTCACTTGTTAATAAGCGACTTTTATTGATTTATTCATATGTATAATCGATTTGTTACTCATGTGTACAGACGAAGTTGGAAAGTTGTGTAAGTATCTTGATATAAATGAATATGAGTCGCAATAAACTGTGCTCGAAACGTTGTCATTAGTAATTAATAATAATACTGAATAACAACACTGTGAGACTTTATCATCAAATAAATTTACAGCATAACTGAATTATGCTCTATACACTGTCAAAGTTCTATCCTTATATCAATGTTCTTCGTATACATCTGACTGGTTTCTGGAAGAAACGTTTGACTTCATAACTCCCCACTAGTTTGTTTTTATACTCGCTGTCATTGTCTCTTGTTTTTCAACCAATTTTTTGATAAATTTCTTTGTGAAAGTACTCCGATACCTCATCTGCTTCAAGGAATTATAGAATTAAGTGATCTTCCAAGCATATCTTTCTTGCTCTGCTCTTAAGAAAACCTGACAAAATTTCTTTTATGTTTAATGGACACTTAATTAACAGTTTGATTTTCCTATACAAGCTTCTTCTAGGCGACGCATTTTCTCACCTATTTAGGAAGAAATATGAAAAATGCCGCGTATTATCGGATTTTCAACACCAGTGTTAAGTCTGTCAGCCACTTCTTCTATATGAGTAAGAAAACTTAGCGCCTTATTGAAAGGATTTCCAATAGGCCACTGGAGACTTTGTCAGGAGCTACCACCTTCATTGGTTCTATACTCAAGATAAGATTGCTGGCCGACTGGAAAGAACTAGCGAAATGGAACTCTGAGAACGAACCAATCAAGGACCTATCACCCAAAGGAAACGGAGACAGATTAAACGTACACTGGGGGACCATTGTGCGACGTATCGCGCTAGGTCATCAAACGGAGCTCGAGTCGAAAGTAACTAGTTGGGCCTTCGTTCAAGGATAACATTGGAGGAGATATAATGAAGAGGAGGTGAGAGCCTACGGTCATTCGTGAAACCAAATGAAGAGGAGTGTAGAGTATAGGCCAAAGTAGAGATGTGGTGTGGAGACAGTATATTCCACTAGGAACCTTAGAGGTAAATACTACTGCTAATAATAATATAAATATTCACAAATGAAAGTGAGAGAAGGGATGGATATTATGGAATACTGACATACTATTGATATAACTGAATAAAACTCTGCCCTAACCATACTCCCCTGATTAGTTTTAATGTTCTTCGATTAATCTATAAAGCTACAGGTAGATTAAATGTAAGAATAATGTCAATTTGACTAAATAAAATGCCTAGAAGACTGAGTTATTCGTTTTTCTAACATTTCTTTAAGTAGTTAACATAACTCTTGGTTCATGTTTTGCTGTGATCTAGACGAATTAATTGATTTGTAACTTATAAATATATTGACTGGTTAGACAAATGACACGTTTTATGTGACTGATAGACGGATGAAATATTCTATTACTATGACGTATAATAAGATTGTATAATAACTCCAAATTAATTTGTTTATTAAATATATCACACACACAGGGAGGAAATAGTATTATATACTGGATGACAAGTTTTGAGCACAATTCTTTCTTTTCCTTCCTATTTGTTGTATGGGTAGTCGAACTTTCCAGATGTTCAGGACGGGTTTTTAATCATTTATATTGCACGTATTTTCATTTGATTTGATAAATAAAGCCACAATTGTCAATCTCTCCCTTCACCCTGTGACATTAGATTTTAAAACTGTTATCTTATTCCATTCTATTGTATGGTTGTGTGTAACTGCATGTAGTGAGTGCCAAAGCTGAACTTTTCTCTAGATTTCTTATCTTATCAGAGTCAACTAATCTAGATTTCACTGCTAGGTTTTTGTGTTCCCCTAGTCTGATTGACCCTATTCTACTAGTCTGACCTACGTATGTGACCTGACAATCATTGCAGACAGGGTATCAGATAAACAGGATTGATCCTTTAACCGACAAAGCTTGTTTCTAATTGAGTTTGTTGGTGGTCAGAATAACAGCCCCTTTTATTCCTGCTTCAATCGTCAAGATTTCTCCGTAAGGTGGTTTCCGAGGTTCCCTCTTTTTGTGGAAGTACTACTGCTGATTAAAATATCTTACTGTTGGTGTTGTCATCATTCTATGCATGTACATGAATGAATTAACATCTGACCCAAACATCTGGAAGACTGTACTACGCCTTCAATCAATGGGAAGGAATAAAGAAAACTGTAAAAGGGAGTTTCTATGTTGTATGGCTATAACTGATTTGATTATGAAAAATATATATACTGTGCTTGAGACTTTGTCATCCAGTAAGCAGTACTGTTTCACTGTGTGTGTGTGTGATGTATCTGGTAAAAAATTAATATGGAACTACACACTACACCACAGTACCAAAAATTTACAAATTATATATTAGTGAGATTCCACCATAAGCTGAGAAATTCATTGAACTCTTTCGGGGAAAAAGCAACATCCTGATCAGTCACCTGTAATTTTTCGACAGAATTTTATTCACTACTAATAAAAATCAGTAGCTAATACTCTGTCTCTCTGTGTGTATGTGTATGTAATCTAGATTCAGACCATAAATTATCGTGAATTCACTGTTCTCATTTTCACAAACAGCACATACTTACACATGATTCTCAAACTTTGCTCATTTCACATACTCTTCATTTTTTTCACATTTATTTCATCCAGTTTATAGCCAAAGAAGTAACATCTATTCCTCGCCCCCTCTCTATCTATCTGTTTCTCACATACGCTGTCAGTCATTAGGTAATTCTTATTTGGTTTTTATTTATTTATTGTTTTTGAGAAATTTACCAACACTGAGCATAGTGATTTAACTTTGAGTTATGCTTAAGTGATGACTATTGAAAAAACGCAACCCTGAAACGAACTAATTAATACTAAGGAGAAGCTTACTATTTGGAAGTTTAGTCTAAAGAGGAGAAAAAACAGACAAACAGCACAGTTAAAGTGCTATAACCAAAGTCAAAGTGTGCAAAAATTTAAACCTTGAACACATAAATGGCAATTATCCAGTGTAACCACTATGTGTAGGACATTTTTTGAAAAAAACGATTATGCGACTATTTTTGCATCTGAATTCTGATTGGTTGTTCGAAGTCGCTGTGATTTAGGCTAGGATATAGTTTAACTTCACCGAGACAACCGTCATTTGGAAGCTATGAGATATCGCGTAGAACTATATAAAGAAGACGGAGTTTTTTGATATAAAACGGGTGTTTTCACGAGTTGATCACGGATTAATATCAGTTAGAGAACCATTGAAAACCAATCACAGGGAGTACTGGACAGCTGCTGTTTCATCAGCCTAGTTTGGGAATCATCGGCAGTACACACCCACTGGGATTCAAACCCAGGACCTTCCGGTACCAAGGCGAGTTCGTATACCATTCAGCCATTGGGACCCGATTCAATGGCTCATGAATTTTAACTTCTACCAATTCGTGATTTAGCGTGACCCCAACCATTGTCGTTGGTGGGACATCCATTCACACACGTGACATCTAATTGGACCTCACTGGTCATGAATTCTCACTAGAATTACAGGAAACTTCAACCTGTAGCAAGTCACTGGCGAGTATCAGATAATTTTTCTATAGTTTGGTTTGTAAGTTTGAAATATAATTATACTTGGTTTGTAAGGGTTAGTTATGTTTTTACGAGTTGATCACGGATTGATATCATTCAGAGATTCATTGAATTGGTAGAAGCTAGAATTCATGGGTTAGCCATTGAATCGGGTACCAGTGGCTGAATGATATACGAGCTAGCCCTGTAACTGGAAGGTCCTGGGTTTGAATCCCAGTGGGTGCGCACTGCCGATGATTCCCAAACTAGGCTGACGAAACAGCAGCTGTCCAGTACTCCCTGGGGCTGGTTTTCAATGTTTTTCTAACTGATATCAATCTGTGATCAACTCGTAAAATCAAAACTAACCCTTACAAACCAAACTATAGAAAAATAAAACGGGTGTTACAAAATTACAATGGCTGAATACATGGTGGGATGTTCATAGCCGCTTTATTATTGATACCACTGAAGTATAAATGCATTTTCTGTTTTTATCCCTTTACTTTCACAGTGGAACATAGGCCTTCAAGCTAGAGGCTTGAAGTTTCGGTAACAGTGGTGTTTATTTTTGAAGGATGGGGTTGCTAGCCTCATGCTCAACCTTCACTCTTCACCCGTCTTATTACTGGCTTAGTAAGGTAAAAGAGTGGATCTGTTGCCGGGGATCGGACCCCGGACCATATGAGACGTGGTTTTCGAACATTATACTGCTTTGCCACAGACGCACAATATAGATCCTTTAAAATGACTCTGAAGTAGCGAATAAAAACTTTTTCATCAAGGATTTCGAAAATCCGATAGCAGAATACAGTTAAAATAGATATACTTGAGCCAAACCTTTGCTTTAATATATTAATGGTATAGATAACAATTACGCAACACAAAAAGCAACAATCAGATAGAAAATAAAATAAAAATAGATAAGTAAATTGAGTGGTGTCATCGAACTGACGAACTTAAGTAGAGCTCAACTAAAACTGACAGAATATCAAGTTAAGATTAAAATTTAAAAAATTAGGATCAAATGTTGGGAACAATTAGATTCAGTTTAGGCTCATTGACTGAACGAATTTCTTCTGTATGCAGAGTTTACTACTCAATGTGTAGACTGCTATAGCTTCTGAAGTTTGAAGAAGTTTGATTCATTCTTCTACGGCGGAATTTCTGAGGTTTCTGTGTGAGCTTAAACAGTTTGAGAAGGATATCTCTGGAAAAAGTAACTATTTGCTGATCACCTGTAATTTTTACATGACTTATTGAGAACTTTTAGGCTATTATATGATTGGAGGCGATTGGCCACAGGAAGCCTTGCTTGACCTAGGTTTCGTGCGAGTTGGAACTCACCAGTCAGAAAGGTGTAGGTGAAGGAACTCATGTCCCTTCTGAGATTCGAACTTGTGTCATCCAGTGCAGTGCTGCAGTTAGAGACGTTACCGCCACTGAGCTATTCGGGCTCACGATTGACCTCCTCTAGGATTGTGTTGGATACTTTGATTTGACACTGGTAACCAGTGTGATGTGTGCAGACTGAATTCTATCAGTCAGTCAGGTTTGCAATGTGGCTACCATTCTGGGTAGCTCGCCATCACGGTCTAAGGCTCCTGCCGATTGCTTCCAACCATCTAATATCATCAAATCAATGTTCACCATGATGGCGAGCTACCTGAAGTGGTGGCCAAATTGTAGACCTGACTGACTGATAGAATTCAGTCTGCACCAAAGGAAGGACTAGACACATCACACTGGTTACTAGTGTCCAATCAGGGCTTTGGCTAGTTGAACCAGAAATGCTCAAATAATGCGGAGCATGGAGAAATATGAAAGTGTGACATCATATTGTGAAGAAAATTTGATTTGGAAAGGATTGAAAACTTCACTTTTTATTTTACTGAAACATAATTGCTATTGAAATGTCTACAACAGAACAGAAAACTTAAGGACGTCGACGTCTTTGAGTTAAGTTTAAGGCAGTGATTATCACTTATCTAAAATGAACAAAGTTAGTCAATATCTTAGACAAAATTAGGATATGTCATGATCACCCCACTACGCGATAGTTAAGTGACAGTTTGAAATTCTTCAGCATTCTCTGATTTCATCCGATAAACGTAGCGGGAGATCGAGTATGCTATGACTCAACATACAGACTCTCCTTATACATGCATGATTCGCAAAGATAATCCTGTTTTCGATACAAATATATCGGTGAAAACAGTGTGTATATAAGAACATCTATCTCATATTCAGAAAAAACTGTTGACAAAATACATCTCAAACGTTCAGATCTCTTCCAAGGAAATGAATGGTTGGCATGAGTCCTCTACTGGGCCAACTTCTGGTTTTTGTCTGGTTTTGAGGAAGTGTAGTTTAAAGCCAGTAATTGACAGGTTTTTCAGGACATAAGTCAGACTGACAATGTTTTCATAGTTCGCCATGATGATCACAACTCAGATAATGTTCCAGGAGCATTTAACAACAGCCATTACACTAGAAGTAGGAAGCGGATGTAAACTTAATCGGATAGGATATTGAGATATGGAAAAAACCTGTGAACAGTAGACTTTTATGAGATGCTTAGTCTAACATTTTCAGCGGCTAAGCGCTTATAATTTTCAAGAAAACCATAAGTTTGACCATTGTGCATCCCATTTGGCGATTCAGCAGGATTGTGTTTTTCTTGAAAAATGCTTATTTCAAAGCTATTACGAAGCACTATTCGTCGATAAGAATATAAAAGCAAAGCAGCAAAAAGGAATATATATTTCATTGCTGAGAAAAGGACTTCATGAATTCGAAACATGGATGACTAATTCACTGATGTTCTGAAGAGGAGTAAGCAACTTTATTCGAGCGTTCTTCGACTGTCATTTTTTTTAAACTTATTCGATAATTTTCAAGAAAATGAATGTATGCACGCTTATATTATTGCTCCCTTAGATTCTGAATGGAAAACAGGGCTTCAGTAACATATCTCTACTTTCCCCTATCCTCTGCAGTCCTCTTGAGCTGGCCCTGCGATTGTCTATAGGCTGTTATCTTCTCCTTGCGGGATCTCCTCCGTGTGACCCTTGGACGCACGTCCTACTCGTCGTATCCTATTCTGGTTCCACTCGAGCAATGACCTGACGTGCGATACTATCCGATGGTCTCCAAAGTGTGTCTCCAATCCATCTCCAATTTGTTTTGAATATTTGTTGAGCGATCCTCCCTTGATTGATTCGTTCCCAGAGCTCCATATCGCTAATTCTTTCCGGTCGGCCGGCAATCTGATCTTGAGTATGGAGCCAGTGAAAGTGGTAGCTGTTGAGAAAAGTCTGCAACTGTCTGTTAGAAATGCCCTTCGTGACGCATGCTGAAAGTTTCTAATCCATGTAGACGAAGTAAATGACTTAATATTGGTGCTTAAAATCAGAATCATGTTGTTCATGGTGAGTGCAGCCGATTTCCAAACTGATTTCAAGGTGTTTTACAGTCTTCCTTACCTTTCGTATTCTGGTTTTGAAGTCTTTCTCATTGTCACCTTTAGCGCAAACCGTGGTGCCTGGTCGGTTAAGTGAGGCAAGTGACCTCTTTCAAATATCTTTCGTTGATAGGGATTGATGCTTGTGGTTGTTACTCGTGGCTGGTTATCTTCACCTTTGTCTTCCCGATGTCCACCTGAAGCCCTGTCTTTACCACTTCAACTGTCAACCTTTTGGTTTTCACCTGCAAGTCTTCGTATTTGTGTGACAACAGACATTAATCACCTGTAAATTTGTATCAAAGAACCTGACAGAAGTCACAGCGGGAAAATCTTCGCTGACCTTCATCGCATAATAACAAAAGTAGTAGTCAAGAAGAGAATTTGTCCAAAACTAACTTGTCCTCAGACCCTCCATACTCCAAAAGTTCTTGAAAATTCCGTGAGGAACCCGAAATTATGCGCACGAAAGAGACTTGTTCATCTTATGCCACTATCTCAGTTCTAGTAACTGGTTTATTTCTGTCTTGTCGGTTTTTTAAATTGTTTTTTAAGGCACAGGTGTTCATCTACCTCAAAATCTTCACATGGCGTCGAAATTATTAACCTAAATTATCTTTGATCTGTACCCATGTCTTCCCATGATTACATTATTCTGGATGTTACATGTTTACTTACTAAGCAAGCGTATATTCACCTTCCTTATTGCTATGGTCCCTGAGTCTTTTCATGATTGACACTCACTCTGCTTAGCACTTGTGATTTTTTCCACGTCATGTCTTAAATTATCATCCCCATCTAACTTGATGTCTGTCAACTGGGTTAAGCAGATAAAGTCTGTAATCATAAATGTTTGTGAAAACTGAAGAAGAATAAGAGTGGGACTGTACATTTATTGAAACTGGAATCTTTGGTTGGACACTAGTAACTAGTGTGATGTGTCTAGTCCTTCCTTTGGTGCAGATTGAATTCTATCAGTCAGTCAGGTTTGCAACGTGGCCACCATTCTAGGTAGCTTGCCATCACGGTGAACATTGATTTGATGATATTAGATGGATGTAAGAGATTGGCAGGTAGTATTCTATCTAGCTCAGTGGTAACGTCTCTGAGTGCAGCACTGCACCGGATTGTGCGGGTTTGAATCTCAGACGGGACATAAGTTCCTTCAAGGTGACTGCAGATACACCTTGCTGACTGTTGCTTTCCAACTAGCAGGAAACCTAGATAAGTCAAGGCTTCCTATGGCTGATTGCCTCCAACCGTCTAATTTCATCGAAACTGGAAACACTGAAACACACCTATATCTCCAATAATTATGCTGAGGAATTCTCTAACACAAAATTTAACAGCATTAATTTACTTTCAGTTCAGTGAAAAGATGAGCTGGTTGTCTGTTACCGGTTTACGTCTCATTTTCATGCTCAAACATTTACATCTCAACTTTATTATCATAATGATTTAACCCTTCAAACTTGTTGTTAACCTTCTAAATGGCGCTGGAACAGATGTTGATCATACAGTGAAAGGCATGTCTCCAGATACTACCCAACCATATTCCTCGTTTTTAGTTGTTTACGATCAAAAAAGTGTTTAGAATATAGATTATCTCATGGGTAAAAAAAAAGTTAATAGTTTTTGTCAAAAATAGCTATAAGCGAGCACTAGTCAAGACTATGTACTTTAGAGCTAGGCGAATATGCTCTGCAGAGAAATTAGTGGAAGAACTTACGATCCTCGAAAAGTGTTGAAAAACAACGATTATCCTCAAAGATTCACTAACTAATACGGAAGATGCGAAGGCTCAAATACCAAACAAATCACAGAGAGAAAAACGTCTGTCTTCACTGAACTTGATTTTAAAGGTCGTAATATTGCAGGAATAGTTAACTGAAGATTGACTACGGCACCAGTCACAACCTATCATGTAGCTAAGATGGTTGTCGTTTATTGGACAATATACTCTTTGGTGCAGTGAAAAGTCAACAGATACCTTTCCCATGTTAATTCTAACTGTGTATACAGATTAACATGGATCCACGGGAACAGTTACATTGGGAGAACAGAAAGGAAGGCACACCTTGGGTTTTCTGAATGTGCTAGAACAAGAAATATAAGGGAATAAATAGGAATATTTAAAGGTTCTGAATATGTATCAAAAATTCCACATTTCAAAAGAACAAACTTTCAAAACAGTGCCACTTCTAGACATCTTATCAACACGGGTCATGAGGTCGACAGTAGGTAATCCTTTACAATCATTAGCAGGTGCAATTGTTGAATTCTGCTCAACTTTGCCGGAGCAATACCTGTCATACGCCTGAAACCTAATTTATTTGTTCAGAGTGAAGCAGTTATCATTGATATAGGAATAGAAATTTGGAACTGCGGTAGAGTATAATTCCGTTATGAAGGAAATTTTATTTTGATAAAGTCTCACAGTGTTATACAGTAGTATTTACTGATGACATTTCGAGCACAATTTATTGCTAATTTTCATATCACCTTAGTATGATGGAAGCAGTTATCAGTTTTCTCTTGTCGTGATAACTGCATGTCTTTTGATTGCGTAATCTTTGACCTTAATCTTTCCCCCTTCTCAGAAGGGACATGAGTTGCTTCTAGGTTGCCGGCTTCCTGACAAATGCCTCAAGCCATCCAGTAATAGCAACAAATCTTCTCCATCATATTTAAATCTTACGAGTGGAACACTCTTCTTTCTGTTCGGAAGGGTGAAGACATCGTCAAAAGGCAAGGATCCACCAGAGAGCAATTATTCTTTCTCTATGGGTGCCTCTATCATCAAATTCTACCAACTCACCACACTGTTACTTAATGTATTGGTTAGTCATCATCTTACTCTCCTCTTGTTTCTTTGACGTAACTCTTTTAGTTTAAACTTGAATTTCCTGGATATAGACTATATAAGTGTAATTTATGAGCACTGTTCATTAAGTTTGGAGACTCCTGCCAACTGACATCATGTAACATTTGAAAGTAGGTTAAAATTGTTCCGTGCATAAATTCGATAACTTCTTTAGGCTGTGTGCAGATGATGGTTGCCCTCTTATTCCGCGAAAACCGCTGTTGTTCAGGCCTTATTCAAATTCATAAAGGGGAATAAATGTGTGGAGGAAATTGCAGTTGATAAATGTATCAAAGGGTAAAATTCATTGAGTAATACCTTGGATGCGTCGGTGACACAGCAGTAAAATCCTCGTCCACCACCCCTCATGTGGTCCGGGGGTCGATTTCAGGCCACTGACGCACTCCTTTACCTCACTTAGCCAGTAATAAGACTGGAAAAGTGGGAGGGTTGGGCATGAGGCTGGCTAACAACCGCATCAGGTAAAAATGAATACCAACTTCTACCGAAACTTCAAGCCTCCAGCGTGAAGTTCTTAAGGGAATAAAAAACAATACCTTGGATAAGAATGGTGTACAGCATCTTTAAGATTAAGTGCCAGGTCACACTGTGTTCCTTGATAGATAAATTTTCATCAGGATAGCAATCGAAATTGTCATTCACTAACAAACTCAAACATTTTCAAGTTGTACTTTGGAGCAGATTGTTTAAAATGAATTATTTTATGAAATTGAAATGGAACAAGTTTTATTATTATTTCTCTGTCTGAGATAACCTAACGGCCTGAACTCAGAAACATAAACTACTTCATTATATGAGATTTATGACTTTTTTGACTAAATAAATTGAATTCATTAGGTCTAAAAAAATTTCATATAATCCTTCACATCAATAAACTTGAACAAAACACGTAGTTCGGGCAAATTCATTCAATTAGCTAGCTGTACAATCGCAGTTATATATATATATATATATACACACACATACACACCTATTTTCGTATATGTGTGTGCATAAAGTTTGTTCGATGAGAATAAAAATATGCTAGTGTTATTATTGTCAGGACATTTCAAAAAATGTGACAAATAATCAAATTGTAACTAGGTTGTGAGGGTGAAGATTGGTCTGGAGGTTGTGGTGATGCATTGGCAAGAAAGCATAGTTATAAACATTCAAGTGTTGATTTATAGGGATTCGATTGATTAGTTACAGGATTTCATCATGAGCTGACATCAGTTAGAGAACCATTGGAAAACAAGCTGGAAGTACTGGACAGCTTATTTTCCAGTGGTTCTCTAACTGATGTCAGCTTGTGATGAAATCCTGTAACCAACAGTTATAAACATCAATTAGCGCATAAAAGAAGGTTAATAAGTGTAATGCAGTTACGTGATAAGATGAATAGTTTAATGAATGGGTTGTGATTAGGATGCACAAAGAAACAAAGGATAATATCGAAGTATGTAAGAGTCCTAAAAATTGCAAATGTTGTATGGAGTTTCAAAAAAAAGCAAGTACACAAACATCAAGTCAGTAGGAGTCAACATCTTGATAGTAAAGGTGGTTGGATGATTTCCTTTTGTATGTATAACTCTAGTTTTCCCGAGTGAATGGCTAAGGCTTTGCAAATGTAACCAGAAGAAGAAAGAGTATTGCCTTTGGTAGACTGTTCTTCACTGTGTAGATCACTTTGGATCAGGAGGCAATTGTTGAGATGGAATGACCAGTGTTGACGAGATGGTCAATTATCTCACTCCCTAAACAGCTCGTATTACATTTTTGTTGGCATGCGGGAAAGTGTTCTTGAGCCTTTTTGGACAGGATATGCATCGAATGATCAATGCACCTTGTACCACAGCAATAGGTGAACTTATATATGTGCATAGAAATAACCAGATAAGAGATCTTGTCCTTAAGGCTTTTGCAGACCAATGGAGGACTGAAGACCACTGCCCTTGCCATTGTTACGAAGAATTTTTTTTCTCAAGATGCCAAAATTCTTCTCTTGAGGATATCGTCAGCTATGTCTCCCTTGAAATCCAGATTCATGAAAAGTATCTTTTTAAAACAAGTGGCATTTCGTTCCTCTGGACTTTTGTTTTTATATTCTTGTCAATGAACCTTGGTGGGTATCCATTTTGGATGAAGGTTTCTTTCAGAAGATTCGGTTCTGCTTCAGCTGCTTCAGGACTTCAGTCAATATGTTTTCGTCTCCTGGCTGCATTGCTGAAGCCTTCGACATTCAGCTGGAAATAACCAGAGTTATGCATACAGAAGAAAATCATCCAACCAATTCTACTATCATGGTAACAACCGTGTTAACTTCTACTAACTCGATATCTATTTTTTTTGTCTAACTGCTTATAACATTTGTAAATTTCAGAACTCTTACATAATTGCATATTTTCCTTTGTTTCTATGTGCGTTCTAATCACAACTCACTCATTATACCATTCATTTTATTGCGTAATCGTATTACGGTTATTCAACTTTTATGTGTTAATTAACGTTGGTAACTTTTATTTGACAACACATCATCAATACCCGCGGACCAATCTTCACCCGCAATTTGACTACTTTTTGCATTTTCGCAATGTCTTGACAACAATAAACCTGTCATATTTTTATTCTTATCGGACAAACTGAATGTACACACACATACAAAAATAAGTGTGTATATAATTGTGATTGTACAGCTAGCTGGGTGAATGAATTCGCCTTCAAAAAGAGACTCTTCACTGAACTACTACTGGTTTTGTTTTCATCAATGTCTCGATGTTAATTATTCATGAAACTTGAGCAAAGTATGACTGAAAAATGTACCAGGATAATTTAAGCTCATCTTTTATTATTTCGAGAATTCTTATCAACTGGCTACAACCTGAATAATACAGAAATATAAATCACATTAGAGATTTGAACATACTGTTTTCGTGATAATAAGGAGTGATTTGTGGGACCCAAGTGTAACACTATAATTCTAGAGTAATGTAAGTTATAAGATAGTTAAGAGTTGAAAAAGACTGGCTATTTACAGGATAATTAGATGGACATAAATAAGCACAAATCATCTATATTGTGTAGATGATGTGTGTTTATTGTCACACAAACTCGAAGACTTGTAGGCAAAAATCAACAAACTGGTAGAAGAGGCTGGCTGGCAGCTAAGATATGACTTTAGGTGAACAAAGAGAAGACGGGGGTGATAAGAATAATCAGCCAACCGACAGCAATGGCAGCAAAAACCAGTAACAATCATCATCATCATCAGGAGAGATTTCACAGAGGTTACCTCTTTCACTTATCTTTTCAGCTAGGAAGGTCTCAAACCCCAGGCAGCCGGAATGGATGAAGATGTCAAAATCAGAATCGGAGAGGGGTGGTAAGAAACGTCTTCATCAATCTGAAATCAGTTTGGAAACCTTCTGCACTGCATTCAGCCGACCAGAATAAAGAACGAGATTTGTATTTTCAACACAAACATGAAGTCAATCAGTCAGTGCTTCTACACAAGTCAGAAACTCGCACTGTCTGTCACGAAAACGATTTTTCCAACAGGCTGCAGACTTTTATAAACAGCTGTCAGCTTTGCTGGCTGCATACTGAAGATCAAATGTCCAGTCAGGAAGAACTAGCAACAAGAAACTTTGGCTGGTGATTAACCAATCGAGAACCGATTGTTCAATAAATATTTAGGAAAAAATGTAGGTGGATCTGGCATACTTTGAGGAGGCAGTCGAATGACATTGGGCGCAACACTGGTCTTTGCTTGAGTGGAATCCTAATGGGAGGCGACAAGTGGGTCGTCGGTGCGAGGGTGACATGGAGAAGATTGTGTGAAGAGGAGCAGATGAGAGATTATAGGCAGTAGTGGAGCCAGCCAACTGAAGAGGATGGGAGAAAATATAACAAAGTGGAGATGTGTTGTTGAAGCTTTATGTTCCACTTGGAACGCAAGGGAATAATAATAATAAACGGATGTGCTTGGAAACAAAAAGACAGAGTTCAACATTTTTGTTTTGGGTAGAAACGAAGTTTGACCAGAGAAAATATAGGTTGCGCAACTACAGAAAATATGTTTTTCTAAAATAGCAAAAGAAAGATGAATAGGGTGAGTCATTTTTCAGATGAAACAATAAAATTTTCTAAACAGGACAGAAAATGACGTTGTTATTACTAAGAAATTGAAAGATTCACCACTATCTCTTTCTGCATGTGTAAATTTAGCTTTAACTGTTTGATGACGATTGGCACAGATGATTATTATGGACACCTTCGAATTTATTCGGATCTCGAATAAATCTGATGAAGAAGCTGTGGCTTACACAGCGAAACGTTCAGAAAAATCTTGTTTTGATTTTCTTAACACGCTGGGATTAATTTAAATAATTTACAATGAATCAATCTGACTCGGCGCTCAAATTATTCCAGGAAGTTAATAACACCTACGGTCTGGAAACCTTCAGATTGTCCACAACATGACCAGTGTCCTTTAGATGCTTTGCAACCACACTGTTTAATGCCTGTAAGCCCTCTAGTCTCAGGTTCTTTGGTATATGTTGAGAAATACGGATAATAACCTTTCTCTTTGTTCTTCCATGACATCCACTCCCTCGCTCATATCGCCTCACTGCATACAGACAACGGCTGACATCAATTCGACTGTGACAACCAACGTTCAGTATTAGACACAGGGAACACAAAGAATACCAGAGAATTTTCACTGGCCTGAGATCGTTTTCCAGCGAATCGTCAATCAGTAGACACAATGACATCGACAAAACTTAGCACTCGAAAATAAGGAGATCTCACACAATCAGTACTAATACAAGTAGCTCCGGAGGGTGTGAAAACACACAAAACAACCAATCACTCTCAAGGTCACGAGGCGAGACAACTAATAAACTCATGGAGGAATCTAAAAGCCCACTTCAACAAACTGAAGTATGCGCTGAAGATGTTGCCGAGTAGGAGGCAATGAAAGCTTCGCAAATAAACCATCCAGCTATCTCAGAGAAAACAACTACATCAAAATTCTCACTTCATTCGGCTCAACTTGTCTCAATAAGACATGTAGAGTTAAAAATTATTTTTAAAGTTATTGAATGAGTTTGTATTATTGCCACCACCATTGAATCGAATCCCAGTGGCTGAATGGTGCACCAGCTCGCCTTGTAACCGGAAGGTCCTGGGTTGGAACCCCAGTGGGTGCGTACTGCCGATGATTCCCAAACAGCCGTCCAGTACTTCTTGGTTTTCAATGGTTCTCTAACTGATATCAATCCGTGATCAGCTAGTAAAAACATATAAAAAGTACTTTTCTATGTGAAAATCCACTGAAGTCAACAATGCACGTGTCAACTGTGAATTATTATCATTACCATTATTAGTTTTCATAATGAAATTGTTATGAAAGATCTCTAACGGCACCACACGTTCACCTCTGAAAGAAATTCTGCCTATCTGGTATGTGTGTTTCACCTGAAATGACCTTGACATGGCAAAGTCAACAGTAAACTTTAAAATGAAGGTCACATGACATTGGATAGCCACAAAAAATGACTATAGAAACACAACAGAAGAGACATTTTAACATAGCAAGACGATGATAACACTTACTATTTCCTTGAAGAATATCTGTTAATATTTCATCTGATGTATGAGGCAGTTTAGCGTACATTTCATAACCTGGTCGATTAAAACCATCTTCATCCATAATTTCTCCAGTGCATAGAACAATAATACAGAGGAGAACAATCAAACCATAAGAAGATTTCATTGCTTTTCTTTGTGTAGTTTAAATTATTATATTCTTCTAATAATTATGAAGCTATAATAATAAATAATAATAATAACAGAACGAAAGGAAATCAAATTCTCATTCTAATCAGACTTATTGTACACTGACCAAAAAAAGAAAAACCTGGTCAAGAAATGAAACAAATTTAAACAATGTAATTAGTATTTTGAAAAGAGATATGCAAAAAGCGTCATTAGGATTGTAAACATTTGAATACAATTACAATAACATAATAGTTCATTTGTTTGGTGGGCTGAAAAGAAAAAATACTTGCTCGTATTTGATAATATCTAGCATAGACAGAATGAGTAGTGAAAATCAAGGATGTTATCAGGGTTGTTCACTGTCCCTATTTCTACCTAATGTTGATCATAGATCGATCTACTGATGGAATCGACCCCAATCGACTTGGGAGTTGACTTATTGACAGGCAATGGTCTTGTTGACTTAGAGTATGTAGATGACACTGTCCTGCTAGGTGAAGGTGTTGACAAAATGTAGAGTCTTCTTAACACTTCAAGCACCTGATTTGCTGTTATAAAATGTAGGATGACATCACAGGACTGAACTACACCAACTCCTACCTTAAAGATGGAGAGAAAAACTGGTAAAACGTGTTGACCACTTCACTTATTTGGTAAGTCTTATCAGCCCCAATTTAGTGAGATAAAAGGCTCGTGTGGAATTTACCAACTTTACCATCTATCTCTCGTAGACGCTATTCCTGACTATCGACTAAACGACTTGTGTGCTGTGCAGCATTTCGCTTCATTCTCCTCTCTTGGTGTGTGTGTGTGAAGCATACAAATTGAAAGTGGAAAATATGAAAATGTTATCTAGCTATCTGCCTTCTTTCTCCAATGTTAGGTAGTATAAAAGGGTGAGTAAATATTGACGTTAGGCATTGGATGTTGCTTAAGGAGGTAAAGTTAGTCGATTGAGTTATGAAACAATATTGATTGACATGATCTGGACATGTTTTACGTAGGTCTAACTATTGTGTTGTATTGTGTTATGTCAGCTGGCATACGGTCAGGTTGGAGAAACGCTAGTGGTAGTTAAACCAAAACATGGAATCATTCCATAAAGTCTTTGACAGTTAGTTTGAGCCAGATACATAGGGAGATGTAGGTCCCTTGGTTGTGGTGCTCGGGACTCTAAGGACCAACGGCCTAAGACTATTAGAGATATGGCTCAAAATCACTCTCAATAGCACAAACATACTGACTCTCTACACTCTCCTATATTCACTAAACCGTCATGTTTTACCATCTCACTATTCTTTCACCGACACAGTCTTGCTTAATATTGTTTTTTAATCTCCGCTTTCTCTTTGTCTCTATTGTGTGCTAAATAGAGTGTGGCAAGTTGAACTGCTGCACTTCTGTGTAAAGGTCTACACTGAAACCAGTCTGCTAGTCAGTCACTCACTCAGCTTAGCGCAGTTCAGGTAATTCCTCATAAAATGTAGGTTTAAATCTCGTGACAACAAAGCACGACATCAGAGTTTTATTCGAAACATCAGACACACTGCGAAACAACCTTGTCCATATAAACTACCAAATCCCTAAAGATTCTCTATATAATTGTGTCTATAAAATAAAATACTTGTAGTGTGATGCGACATGGCCAGAGAGGAATCAAGATGAGAAGAATTGAACACCGTAGAGTATCTATTCGACCAGAGAGAAATTCAGTCGAACTAAGAAAGTTTCAAAAATCTTCAGCTATAGAATTAGGTCACCAAATTGATTTCAACAATATTGAAATCATCATCCAGAAAAGAAATTTCAGAAATCACAAAGAACATCTAATATCAGAAGCAATCCACATATTGAATAAAATCCAAATTATCTGAATGGGAATGATGGACTAAAACAAAATATAACCTGGTTACAACACCCCTGTCGCCTACAAAATGGCAAATCCAACACGAATGTGATAACTGATTTCATTATGTAAACACACGCTGCTTTTATAATTTTACACATGTATAAAACCCAACAATCTACACCTGGTTTCAGGATTTCATTATGAGCTGACATTAGTTAGAGAACCATTGGAAAACCTGGGAGTAGTGGACAGCTGTTTCGTCCTAGTTTAGGACTCTTCAGCAGTGCGTAATGAAATGATGAAATCCCGAAACCAATCAAATCCCTACAAACCAACACTTGAATCTACACCTCGTTTTGTTATCTTTACCAATTGGCCAGCTTGCAAGGCCAAAACACCCCCTGTGCTGAGGAATGATGATTAAGTTGTTATATATATAAGCTGAGTGGATTTTGTAAATTCTGGTTTAGTAATACTTTGTTAAGGCTATTAGCAGCATTAAACAGCGAAACGTCAGTAAAAACAGTAATATCGGTTTGCTTTTCATTCATTGGGGAATGCAAATGTTTTAGAGCTACTTCGGTTCGGAGTAAATAAGGTATTAGACACAATTTCGAGTGGTCTTTGTGTATCTTTTGATTTTTCGTTAACATCCTCAGATAAACTACAAGTTTTATCCCGAAGCAGTAAAAATAATAATAACAACTTATTTCAAGGTTAATATATTTAAAAGTATTAACATTCCATTTTCTCACTGTGACCTGAGATAAGAAGTTATGTTAATTAAATAAATAGAAAAAACAAAATATGGATCAACTATGCTGATCATGGATGAACTTTTCGTTATCTTCTGTTATCTCACTTGTGCCTTGTTTCTGTTTTAAAAGTATTTTATTACTTCGCTTTCTTAGAATTTAACTTATCAGCAGGTTAATTACGCAAAACAATGCTCATTAATTACTGTGGTAGTAATTGTGAAAAAATAATTCATATGACCTATCTATCATATTTATTACGAAACAAAAAGCTTCTTTTCTACGGGTGTATTGTCTCGATTTTACTTCATCACCACCAGACTACAATCTAACTTCAAAATAATCTAGAAATTTTATGATTTTATTGGCTTATTGGCAAAAAGCCTTAATTGTGTAATTGTTATTCCATTGGGTTCATAGTGGGACACACAACTTCAGCAGTGCATCTCTATTCTGTCCTGTTATTTGCAGTCTGCCTAAGCTGGCCCCATCATTGTGTATAAGCTTTCATCCCCTAGTCTTATAATCTCCTACAATTCACCCTCAAATACACGCCTAGCTCGTCGTCTTTCACCCGAGTTCCTCTTGGACATTGCCCTGGAATGTAATTGTCAGTTAGCAGTCTTTTCAAAGTGTGTCCAATCCATCTACCTTCTCTTCGGTATATTTGCTGAGCAAGAGGTTCCTGACTGGTTCGTACACAGTTTATGGTTATTAATGGAGCCAAAGAATGCATTTGTTAGTGAAAGTTTACAGTAGCCTGTTGGAAATGCATTTCGTGACACGCACGGCAAGTCCGTCGCCCGTATAGAAGAACTGATTGACTTGAAATTAGCGTTGAAAATCCGGGTCTTGTTCTTTATACTAGTTGCAGAAGATTTTTAAACTCATTTAGGAGTGATGAATATCTCTTCTGCTTTTTCTATCCTGTCTTCGACGACACCTTTATTCATGTAGACACTTGTAATCGGAACGATAATACCCAAATAAGTTGAAAGAATTTATCTCGTTTAAATTTCTTCCGTTGACAGCGACTGCTGTTTTGGTGAATTCTGGTGGTGGTTAGATATCTTCATCATCACCCTCTTCTCTACATCCATTTGAAGTCTTGCCTTCACTACCTCTGCTGATAACTTGTTGGCTTTCACCTGTAGGTCCTTGAGTTGGTGTGACATTAGACATAATTTTTTTATTTTTGATGACAGCTTGATTCCACACACTGTATTTTTGGTACAAGTATGGAATTTTCAGCATGGATATTGGTAGCCCGAATTTCGCAGGCTGACTATAGATATCAGGTGTGCGTCGGCAGGGGATCGAACCTCGGACCATAATATGTATAGTCGGCGAGTGTCCTAACCACTGTGCCACCGGCGCACATAAATCACCAGCAGAAGCCTTAGAGGAGAACAACGTGAATTGTATATGACTATTTCTTTAATCCTGTGAAGCGGTGGAAGTAATTTTAATTAGTTTGAAACTAGTCATTCTCGTGCAAAGTCAGTACATATTGTAAGTATCTTTTCATAAACTTCATGGTTCGCACCTTAGAGTGATTACTAAACAAAGAATATTCATTTCGATTACTTTTTTATCAGTTTCTACAGTTATATATATCAATAATGATGAAAGAGTTATTCTTGCTGATAAAATTAATGTTTTTTAAAGAAAGATTGAATCATTGTCATCAAAATTCCAAAAGTTATATGCGGATAGATATGCAAGTGAAAAGCAAAAAGTTCGCAGAAGAAGCGTCAAAGCTAGGACTTTCATTCACGTGAATATAGAGAAGACAGAGGTGATGAAGATTACTGGCCAACAGCAACAACAACAACAACAACAGACAACAGTCAGCATAAATAGGAGGAGTCTGGGGGAGAAGCATCCTCCTTTACAGACCTACCTACTTGAGAAGCATGATTTCAACTACAAGCGGACGAGACTGATGAGGATACGAAACAGAGGATCGGAAAAGCAAGGGAAGCTTTAAATACTCTCAATTCTGTGTGGAGATTGACAGCATTCAGCATGAAAAATTAGATCTGGATTTTCAACTTCAATGTTAATTCAATGCTACTATATGGATCAGAGACTTGGTGTCGCGTCATGAAGGGTACTTGGAATAAACTACAGACCTTCATCAACAGCTGTCTTCGCTCAGTACTACTCAAGATCAGATGGCCGGCCAGTAAAGATGTGCAATGGGGGTCTCTGGGAGCAAACCATCGAGGAATTGATTGTGCAACAAATATGCAAGAAGAAATTGAGGTGGATTGGCCATACTCTGAGAAAACAAACCATCAAGTGACAACACATGACAATCCATTGCTCGAGTGGAACCTGAATGGGAAGTGGCGAGCTGTTCGTCAGTGAGTGGGCGACATCGAGGAGGTGATACGAAGAGGAGATTTAAGCATGTGGGCAAAAGTGGAGCCAGATGGAAACGTTGACAGAGAACCGAACGCATTGGAGACGTGAGACTGAAGCCCTACATTCCTCTTGGAACTAAAGAGAACAATAATAATATGTGGATAGATTGTTAATAGATTATATTGGCAAACATGTATATGTGGTATTCCGTAGAAATGGCCGTTGATCCAGGAACTTAATTTTTTGTGCTTGGGAAAACCTATCAGCTTGACTAAATAAAAGTGTTGTAAAAACTATAAACAGTTTGATATTAGATCACCTGGTTTAAAATGGTTGTAAAAGTGACATTGAAAAATCTTCCTCTGTCGTTTGCTGTGTAGCCAATAAATCGCTGAAAGCCTCCAGTTACAGAACACGTCTGTGACTATTGCAAATTGCTCACAATAATCAGTGTTTTGTGTGCAAAAGAAACAGGTTCAGCCAGTCACTTTTGCTAGCCTGGTCTGCTATGGGATCTACAAATTCATAAATACTTTGTTACGTCGACGTTTAATCTATAACCTTCCACCTTGTATATATTAACTCCCTTACCAATTACTATCGCACCAGTATGTAATCTTTTATTTTCTTATTTAAACTTGATCAAACGTTTTTGTATTTATTTCATTCCTTAAGTTTCTGCATGGTATATAAGAATTCAAGCTTGATTTTTAGAGTTTGGGTAGCGGTAGTGGAGTTACTAGCTTCATGCCTAACCTTCAGTCTTTATCAGGCTAACTGCCAACTGGGGATCAAAACCCAGACCACCTGGGTGGTAGGCGAGTATTCTCCCGCTGAACCACCGATTCACCAACCAACTTATACACTGATGCATTCGCAGCCTTCTACTTCCCGCCCCCCCATTCTCTCCCCGTCCTTGAAATTATTATTCATCAATATTAGGGTCATAAGCACTATGAATAAAGTTTAATATGAACATTAGTCTTGAGCATTCATTACTGTATACTCATTGTTATTTATAATCATTTACTATGGAATATTGATGTTCAATTCAGTGTTACATTTATACATATTACCTCACACGCGTGTTTTGAACTATAATCTACTAACAGTCTATTTGCATATAACATATGGAATTTTGGAGTCAATGATCCGATATTACTTTGTAAAAAGCATTAATGTTGTCAGCGAGAATGATGGTTTCATTAATATGGATGTATAATTGTAGGACCTGATGAAAAATTTATCAAAAAGAATATTCTTTATTCAGTAATTAATCTACTGAAATTTCTAATGGACATATTCAATCAGTTGAAAGCATTAGACTTTAGATTTAGATTTACTATATTACCTAAGTGTTAGGTGATGCATTTTCCAAACTTAAAAATCGAAAAAATTCCTAAATAAATATTCTTTTCTGTCAAGCTTCCTCAGATGTCTGTGAATTTTTATCTTTGGTAAATTGAAATGGGAGATTCGAAAATACACATGTCGGTGGATGGTGACTAGCAGTGGAATCCAGGATGTGCATTTTGTCCTATTTAGGACTCGTGGTCAGCTGGATGTGCCCGCATTCCCCAGTGAGTCAGTGATGATGTTCCCATCGAGGCTCAAAATAAGTGTCCATAGTTTCAAATGCCAAAGCGTTATCTACAAGACCATTTAGGCCACGAGAGCCACCTCTTGTGCAACGGGTAATACTAATTATTTAATTGAATCTTAGATTTTCCTGTCGAAGTGCTCGGTCTCCTGGATTCCAGTGTTGGTCACTATCCACCGCTTAACTTCTAATACCATGCCCAGATGTCGTCAAAGCATCTGCACAAAAAGACGACATGTCAACCTGAGACCAAGCACTTTGGTCCAGTCAGTCGATGGGAAATTGTAAAATTCAGTTAAATAATAAATATTACCCTTTGCACAAGAGGTGGCTCTCGTGGTCCAAGTGGTCTAGTGGATAACGCTTTGGCGTTTGAAACTATGGGCAAGGGGTTTGAGCCTCGATGGGAACATCATCACTGACTCACTGGGGAATGCAGGTACATTCAGCTGGAGGACGAGTCCCAAATAGGATGAAATACGCATCCTGACTGGATTGCACTGCTAGTCACTATGCACCAATTGACTAAACTAGGCTAGACAGATCTTCATCACTCTGAAGTCATTGTGGAAATCTGCTTCTCCCAGAGCAAAGAATACAATTTGGATTTTCAACACCAATGATAAATCAACCAGTTCTTCTATACTGGTTAGAAACTTGGCCAGTGAGTTACAGAAAGCATTTCCAACAGGCCGCTGCATACTTTCATTAAGAATAGCCTTCACTGACAGCATAATGAAGATCAGATGGCCGGCTGGCAGGAAGCAATTATCAACAATAAACACTGAAAACGAACAAACGACAAATGTCTCGGAGGAAATAGAGGTGAACCAGACACAAGCTGAGGGGACTGTTCGGTAATGTCGTGAGCAATACAATCTCGAATGAGAAACGATAAGTTGGGCACATGTCAAAGGGGGATATGAAGGAGATCTAATGAAGAAGGCAAGACAGCCTATGGGCAGTCATGGCGCCAGCTAAACAGGGGTGTAGAGAACAGGAAAAAGCGGCGATGTGTGGCTGAAACCCGGCTTTTCCACTCAGTACACTATTATTATTGCTCACTTAGGTTCCTAGTGGAACATAGGACTTCGACTGCACGTCTCCACTTACTTTTGTCTTCCTTTTGCTGTACTTTTCACCTGCAGCCATGCTAGTCCACACTGTTTCAACTCCTCTCTCTTAACACGATCTCCTCCATGTCACCCTTACACCGACGTCCCACTCGCCGCTTGCTTCCCTTTCGGCCTGGTTCCACTCGAGCAATGGCCTGACGCGCGAGCGATGTCACCCAGCGGTCTCCTCAGCGAGTGTCCGATCCATCTCCACTTTCTCCTGCATATTTGTTGGTTGGCGATTGGTTCTTGCTTTGTTTGTTCCCATAATTCCTTGTTGGTGATTCTTTCCGGCCCGGCCATCTGATCTTCAGTATAGATCCAGCGAAGACAGTTGTTAATAAAGGTCTGCAACAGCCTGTTGGAAATATTCTTTGTGACCGCCCGCCAAGTTCTATAGAAGAACTCTGACTTTACGTTTGTATTGAAAATCCGAATATTTTGTTGTTGATCTGGCTGAGTGACGAAGATTTCCAGATTGGTTTCAGGTTGATGAATGTGTTTCTCGCCTTCCCGATTCTCGCTCGATTTGACATCCTCGTCCGTTCCGACTCCTGTAGTTGAGACAATGCTCCCTAGATAAGTAAGTGAATGAAGTAACCTCTTTCAAATCCCTCCCGTTGATGGTGATTGACGTTGGATGTTGTTGCTGTTGTTGGTTGGTTGGTTATTTTCATAACCTCCGTCTTGTCTATGTTCACCTGGAGTCCTGTCTTCGCCGCTGCTTCTTCGACCAGTTTGTCGGTTTTCGCTTGTAAGTCTTCGATTGTGTGTGACATCAAACATAAATCATCCACGCGCGAAATCCAGGTCTTCTAGGTTCTTCACGTCGGTCCAGGATATTCCTGTCTTCTCGTTTCCCACTGTCTGACGCATAATCCAGTCCACCACAATTAGGAATATCATTGGTGATAATAAGCACCCTTGTCTGACTCCTGTGTTTACTCCAAACGCCTCGCTGAGTTTTCCGTTGTGGATCACTTGACATGTGCCGTTGTCGTACAGCTGTTGAATAAGGTTGATGAATATTTGGGGTACGCCATAGTACTCGAGTAATTTCCAAATTACTTCACGGTCAACGCTGTCGAAGGCCTTCTCAAAGTCTATAAAGTTGAGGTAGAGGTTTGATTGCCATTCCATGCTTTGTTCTGTGATGATGATGCGTAGAGTTGCAATTTGGTCAGTACATGATTTGCCTTTCCTGAATCCAGCTTGTTCTGGTCGGAGTTCTGTCTCCAGTGCGTCCTTTAATCTCTCCAGGATGATGCGACTCAGGATTTTACTTGGCGTCGATAGGAGCATGATTCCTCGCCAGTTCTTGCAGAGTGAGTCCTAAGTCGCCCTTCTTTGGTAGTTTCACGAGGTAACCTTTCCTCCAGTCAGTAGGCACCTTTCCCTCCTTCCAGACCTTTTGCAATAATGGAGTCAGCATGTCTGCTGTAGTCTCTGGGTCGCTTTCAGTGCTTCAGGGGGTATTCCATCTGGTCCGGCTGCTTTTCCAGCTTTCAGAAGCTTGATTGCATTCAAGACTTCAGCTCTCGTTGGAGGATTGGTGTCAACTTGCAGTTGTGTGCGCGCTGTTGTTGGTATTTCTGGACGGGTTGCAGGTGATGGTCGGTTCAAGAGTCCTTTGAAGTGATCCGCCCATTGTTTAATCTGTTTTTCTTCCTTGGTAATTGGGTTCCCTTGGCTGTCTTTTATAGGTTTCGCTTGTGTTGGTCTCTTCCCGGATAGAGATTTGGTTATCTGATATAGTGTCCTCAGGTCCCTTTTGCCTGCTGCCTTCTCAGCTTCAGTGGCTAGATTGTCGTAGAATCGTCTTTTGTCCTTCCTAGCACTCTTCTTCACTTCTTTGTCCAGCTTTGTAAGTTGAGCTCAGCGTCTCCTTCTCCTGTCCGTCCTTGCATTGAATCATTTTCTCTTTCACCATTCTCCTCTCTTCTATTAATTTCCAAGTGTCCGTTGAGAGCCATTCCTTGTCTTGTCTCTTCTTTCTTCCTAGAACCGTTGAACACGTTTCGTTGAGAATCGCCTTCAGAGACTTCCAATGTTCTTCCACGCATGATTCTTCAGTGATGTCGCGTAGTGTTTCCTGCTTTGCTCTGACAGTTGCAGTGAAAGTGTCTTTTGTGGTTGTGTCCTTCAGTTTGAGTGTTGAACTTGCATTGTGGCCTATCCCCAGCTATCCTCGAGGCTTTTAGTTTCACCTTGAAAGTCCCTTGTACTAGATAGTGGTCTGAACCCACATCTGCTCCTCTCCTTGACCTTGTGTCCAGTAGGCTCCGTCTCCACTTTCTTGAAATTGAGATGAAGTCTATTTGGTTCTTGGTGTTTCCATCTGGTGAAATCCATGTCGTCTTGTGTATATCCTTGTGTTTGAACACACTACCACCAATCACCAAATCATTGAAGGCGCAGAAGTCTGAGAAGAGTTCACCATTGTCGTTCATTTCACCGAGGGCCTCACGACCCATGGTGAGTTCTCTTCCTGTGTTGTCTCCTCCCAGCTTCGCATTCATGTCGCCCATCAGGATTTTGATATCGCCATTTGGGACGTTGTCCATTATTGCTTGTAGTTGTCTGTAGAACGCCTCCTTCTTCTCTTGTTCTGAGACGTTTGTAGGCGCATA
This sequence comes from Trichobilharzia regenti, assembly GCA_944472135.2. Classification (NCBI taxonomy): domain Eukaryota; kingdom Metazoa; phylum Platyhelminthes; class Trematoda; order Strigeidida; family Schistosomatidae; genus Trichobilharzia; species Trichobilharzia regenti. Next base: position 172,023,907 of record OX235262.1, on the reverse strand, counting down.
GCATTGAATGACTGTAACTTTCCTTCCTTTTGAGTTGAACCTGGCTGTCATTATCCTGGAGGAGATTGGTTCCCACTGCATGAGAGCTTTGGTTGCTGTTGGTGACATCATGATGGCCACTCCCTCGGTGTGCTCATGGTTGTCCTCTGGGTGGCCGGAAAAGATTACTGTCTCTCCAGTAGGTAGTTGGCACCTTCCAGTTCCGTTCCATCTGCTCTCGCAGATTCCCAACACTTCTATTCTGTACCTTCTCATTTCAGCGGCTATCTGGGCAGCCTTTCCAGTTTCGTACATTGTACGAACATTCCAGGTACCCATCCTTACTTTTGCTTTCATCGAAAGAAGGCACATCGGCTGACTGGCTTCCCGAAGGCTTTCACCAGCCTGCGTCATTTCACTTCCCCGATTCCAGCGAAAAGTAAGGCTATTGCTTATGTTTTTAGAATTTTTAATATATTTATTCGTTGAAGTTTCTGTAGCGATTTGGTTGTTTTACAGGGGTGGAGTTGCTAGCACCACGCCCCAACCCTCCCTCTTTACCCGGGCTTGGGACCGGCTAGAAAACTAGTAAGCTAGTAGCCTAGCAAGCTAGTAATCTGGCGAGTTTCAGTACACTAGGGATTAAGAATAATGTGAACCACAACAGACCTCAAGGGAATGATTACTATTTTCAGATTTAGTGAGTAAACAAATCAACAAACAGATGAACAAATAAACAAATAAATAAATAAGGAATAGTAAACTGCCTGACTGATTGATATCTGATGGTTTAAATGAGTCTCTAAATTGATTTAACTTAACCATAGAAAAAAAAAATAATCGAATCATTCATTTCACGTTTGCCTTCTATTGAGTTAACACAGTTTATGTTGACATAAGTTAAGGTTTAGAGATTTATTTATTGGCGTTGTTGTTTTTGTTACTATTAGTGTTGTCATCATCTGTTTTGCTTCAACTATTTGTTAATTTACAAATCCATCATCATCGTCAACAACAACAACAACAGGTGTTGATTTATACAATTATTAGCTAATCTATAAACGATGACCTGTTTTACACACTATGTATTTACTAAATAAAAACGGTTATAATCAAGTAGAAAATTAACCTTAAGTACGATTATTGTTTACGTAGGTCTGTTGTGCCTCTGTGTTTATCGATGATATCCAAGTCAACGTTTAAGATCAGTTGAACCTAAGGAGGGGGAGGAGACTGTTCATTGGTCTAAAAATTACGTTCAGATGATCCTAGGTTTTCCAATGCTTCTCTAACCAATGTCGGCTCACGATGAAATTCTGTAATCAGTCAATCAAATCCTTAAAAACCAATACTTGAGTATCAATGAGATCCTCACTAGCGACTGACCCTATTCGGGTAGGTAGTAGTTACCTGGGTTCTAATGGGAAGTTGTGACCAGTAGGGCTAGTGGTCGCGCTATGTCGTGAATTGGCAAAAGTTAAAATTCATTCACTGGCCATTGGATCGGGTCCCAGTGGCTTAATAGTCTACGAGCTCGCTCGGCTTGTAACCAGAATATCCTGGGTTCGAACCCTGGCTGTGGGGGTGGTTGCGTACTGATGAAGAGTCCCAAGCTAGGACGAAATAGTTGTCCAGTACTCCATGTAGGTTTTCTAATGGTTCTTTAACCAATGTCAGCTTATGACACTATTTGACTTCATGTGACTTTTTCTTTTTGTTGTCTTTATTTGAAATTAAATTCAAAATTTGTCACTTGGTCAGCAAGCTGCAGTCTATACACAGTTCAAAGGGTGAAATTTCACCATTTCCTTTGGGAATCAAGTCATTCCGATCGTAATATTTGATCTGCTTGGTCTATCATATACGGAAGTCAATCAATCAAGAAAGCAAACAAATTTGCATGAAACTGTTGACATACTACTGACTGAATGAACTGAGTAGTTGGATTCCAATCACTCATATCAAACAGTAGTGCTTCCTATTCAGCCAGATCTAGGTGGTATAAACTAAGGATGACTGTTTCTTTCGTTTGGAGCAGAGCTCATCAATAGTGCAGCCTGAATGACTCAACTTAGACGGACGAATCAGTTCAAGCAACACCTGAATTCTGGCTAGCTACTTCAATTGGTTTCACCACTGAAGACTTCGGCCCCATACTAGCTGATTGTCTGTCTTGTGTTTAGATCACCTGGATGATCTGGCTAGTGAGCACCGCTACTTAGTACGAGTGGTGCACAACTACTCATATCAATGAATCAGTAGTATAAAGTTTTATTCGAAATTACTACAAAGATGTACATTCCGGTTGTTGATATTTTTATCTGTAATTAGCATTGTTATTACTTCAACCCACAGAAATCTCCTTGATGACTTCAGTTAATCATATAATATTTGCTATTCATATATCGTTTTCACCTAAGGACTACAGATCCCCGGCTGATTTTCATCATTTCACATATCAGATGTGCGTCGGTGCTCGAACCCCGGACCATGTGCATAGTCGGCGAGAGTCCTAACAGGATTCCACCATGGCCGCTATTGGTTAGAGAACCATTGGAAAACTTGGGAGCACTGGACAGCTGCTTCGTACTACTAGTTTGGGACCCTTCAGCAGCAAGCAATCACCTTCACTTGAACTCAGGACCTTCTGGTTAAAAGGCGAGCTAGCTCGCGGACTATTCAGCCACTAGGGCCCAATCCATTGGTCAGTGCATGAATTCCAACTTCTACAAATTCAAGGTATAGTGCGAACATTATTTTTGATACATTTGTGATTAATATCATTGAGTGTTCAGCCACGTTTTCAAGTGTGCTTTTTAACACACTTTGCAGGTAGTATTTGTTCGTGCACAGCGTTTAGCAAATTGATGAACGTGAAGAAGTGGTTGTATTATAGCGTATTGGTCCGAGTCGTATACAGCACACAGCACATCTTAGGGCCAGCTTAAAGATTAGTAACAATGAAGTAGAGACCAGTGACTAATGACCTCGTTGGACTAAAGAACCTGATGGTATTTCAGTGCGAAATGATGTGTAACTTTCATCCTCATCTCTCGTTTTTAAGTACTTCTTGGACAATGAGTTGATAACGACGTTACAATAACGATTTCTACTGGGTTTGGGGTTGTGGTTAAGATTTGGATTAGGGTACTTTATTATTATCGTCTGCATCTTTCTTGTAAATAAATATATGAGAGGAGAGTGTTTCGTTGTTCATATTAGGTGAAAGTGTTTTGATGCTTATATGACTTGGAAACTGATATCCTTCATTGTAACTCGGTTACAATCAGTTACATCAGCGTAAAATATCGTCTTCATTTTGTTTTATGGTTATTATGTTAACAACTCTTGTAAATAAACGGTTTTTTGGTGCAAAATAATACTTGGTAGGTTGTGTAATCCAACCAATGGTATGAGGTCAAGCTAAATGGTGAGTTCTCACTGCATAGTCAATATTCTTTATGTCTTGATTGGACACTAGTAATTGCTTGCAGTTTTACTCACCTGATGTGATAGATGCAAGGAAAGACTTGTATATTGACAGGAGTCTCAGGGCCTGGCAAGATTATATTTCCTAATCTCTTGTAAAGGTCCATGTATCCAGCCACAACTGTATCAACAAGCAGGTTTAACGGCGCACCACTTGCCCTACTGATAGCTTTCAGCGCTTTTCACAGTGTGACGAAATCTTTCTTAAGTAGTCCAGGAAAGATCAAGGGAGGGGGGCAATAAAGAAGAATCGATAGGCTGACTGAGTGATACTAAATTTTCTTTTAGAATCTTACATGATCTGGAAAGACTAGGATGATCAGAGGAAATATACAATTCGAGGTATTTAACATTAGACTTAGTTCCAACTTCAATGTCACTTATGATACTAGAATCATGGGAATAAACCAGTTCATGTAAGTTGTGCTTCTTTGTTTGAAAGTGATGTTGACAACCTGACATTTAGAGAGATTAGTCTTAAGACCATTTGACAAAGACCACTGACTATTTTCTGATAAAAAGTGATTCATCATGAGCTGATATTAATTAGGGTACTGGACAGCTGTTTCGTCCCATTTTGGCAGTCTTCATCAGCATGAACCCACCGGGGTTCGAAACCGGAAGCTTCGGGTGGGTGCGTACTGATGAAGAGTCTCAAAATAGGTTTAAAAAACAGCTGTCTAGTATTCTTTGCTTGTTCTCCAATGGTTCTCTAGCTGATGTCAGCTCATGATGAAATCCTTCAACCAATCAAACGAAGTTCCCTACCAAACCAATACTTGAAAAAGTGATTCACTTTGGAACAATCTAATGATTGGGTAGTAACCGTGGGCATGAGAGCGGTCAGATCATCGTCGTACTTAAAAAAAATCGGCTTCATTAGAATGGGGCCATTCCTTAAAGGAGAAAGAAAAGCACCTTGAGGAACATCAGCTCTAGTAAGTAAATCAATGGTAGACTTTCTATTCAATACTATGTACTGCCTCCTATCAAAAAAGTAAGAACCCAACTATTTACTAATCAAATGCTGTGATTGCGCCGCAGCAAGCTTGTTTAACAAAAGAGGCTGAAGGTACAGAGTCAAAGGCTGATGCGTAATCAAAAAGATACACTGACCCTGCCTTTGATCTTTCTTATAAATTGTAAGTCATTAATAACACTTACTACAGAATAATAGTGATTTCGACATCTCCATAAGTTACTCGACAACAAATGTCTCCACTCTGTACTGAAGATCAGATGGCCGGACCGGAAAGAATCACCAACAAGAAACTATGGGAAGAAACAAAACAGGAACCAATCGCCAACCAAAAAATATGCAGGAGAAAGTGGAGATGGATTGGACACTCGCTCGCTGAGGAGGGCGCTGGGTGACATCGTGCGCGCATCAGGCCATTGCTCGAGTGGAACCAGGCCGAAAGGGAAGCAAGCGGCGAGTGGGACGTCGGTGTAAGGGTGACATGGAGGAGATCGTGTTAAGAGAGAGGAGTTGAAACAGTGTGGACTAGCATGGCTGCAGGTGAAAAGTACAGCGAAAGGAAGACAAAAGCAAGTGGAGACGTGCGGTTGAAGCCACTAGGAACCCAAGAAAACAATAATAATATTAATAATAATAGGATACGCAAAGTAAACAGATACTTAGTTCAAAACTGAAAGAGCACCTTCACTGGATTCAGTAGTGTTCACTTAGTATTTTGGAAAGGCAATCATCTCAAATATAATTCGTGAAGCCTAAAGCCCATGCAATCATTTCCATTGCTTTCACGTTTGCTGTTAAGAAATGGAAAATAAAGATGCATTGAACACTGTTTTACTCATACATGACCTAAAGAAAGTTTTGATAAAATCCGACAGTATTCACTAACTGGAATTCTGCTACAAAGATATCCGAAAAATGAAAAATCATGTTAGCAATAGAATCAGATAAACAAGGGAAAATATGCTACAAAAATCTAAAAGTTAAAATTTAAGGGACCACAATTCAGTTTGTACGGGTTATTTACTATATATTTACTAAGATTTGGAATTGAAATTCAGTAAAGTTCTCAATCAAATCCTTTACAATTAAAGCCAAGTTAATCTCAGGTATAAACTTATTTGACTTCTAGTAAATAGATCCTACTCCCCTTCCACAGAAAACGTGAAACTCTAAGAGATAATTGTATTCCTTGATCAATTTTTGACCTTATCATATGGCGGCCTGCTTAAATCCTGGACTATCAAAAAGCCATCCATCATTTTATTGCATCTAATTTACCGTGTTCAACTTGTTTCAGCCTCTAAGCTATTAAAATATGCCCTCTTATCGCATTGCTAATTCTCACGAATATTTCTAATGCTTAAAAATCGTGGATTTGTACATTTCCGAAAATCCTTAGAAAAAGTACCATTCTGGCTGCTAATGTGCTTTAAAACGTATTCCCATACATCAAATGGCTGTTCCAGAGACTATGAGTACAAACTGTCACTCCTTACCAAGTAAAATTCATTATCTGCAAATCTCTCGTGTCCTCCAATTCACACTGCAATATATGAATTATAACTCTTCAAGAAACTTGGATCCATAACCTATATGATTGTGATTTAGGGTGTGTGTGAATGGTTTTCAGACTATTTAGACAAGATCAGTGTAACTCTAAGAATAAATGTGGCGGTGATGTTCCAACCCTAACCATTTCTTAGTGATGTACTCCCAGTGATCTGTATTTTAGGCTCTGAAGTGGCAGAATTGACTGCCTCACTGTAACATGTCAGCCGGAGCACCCGATCAAATATAAATACGTGTACATATGAAACATTTATATTGCATCTGAATGTATTCTGCTAGAACTATTCTTACCTGCTGATGATTTTACTTCCTTTTCTGCCACTTACCATGGCAACTCCTTATCAGTAGTTACTGAAGAATCCAATCCCTTTGACTACAGTTTCCTAACATTATTAGGTGATAAAACTTTTGTCACCCAGGAAATACTCTCGATTTAGTGTTCACAAATGACTACGATATATAAGAAAATCGGAAAAGGGGCTCACTACTAAATTCAGATCCTTGTATTATACGAATATTGACTAAAATATACGGAAAGCTACGCAAAAGGGCTTTACTTAACCCTGGCTAGACTAACACGATAATATACAGAATCTAAGGAGCATGTTAAATGATAAAAAATGGGATTTATTTACTGAACAAGTTCTAGATGACACAGTCAAAAACATAACATGTTTTCTCAAATTCCATCTTGTTGTTTATTGTCAGAAAAGAGTCACTCTTGTTACGATTTTACTGCCACCTTATTTGTATCAAAATACTGTTTGAAATAAAACTAATGTTATTATCAAAGTCGTGAAATACTTGGCCGACCATTAAACAAGCAAGTCTAACATTTCCAACGTTTGTACATCGATACTAGTATCCTGTGTGCTACTAACAAGGCTTGTAAGTAGTATGTAGATACAGATATAAATATTCCTATCATCAGAAAGAATACAGAGTGTCGGAGAGATTCCATGAACGATGCTTGTAAAACGACATAGAAAACATGGAATAGAGACAAAGAAGCACCATACAGAAGAAAAAAGTAGCACAATACACGTGTTTGTTTTCATATTTGTGTGCGTCGGTGGCACAGTGGTTACGACTCTCGCCGACTATGCACGTGGTCCGGGGTTCGAGCCCTCGCCGGTGCACACCTGATATCTATGGTCGGCCTGCAAATTTTGGGCTACCGATATCCACGCTGAAAATTCCATACTTGTACCAAAAAAAACAGTGTGGAATCAAGCTGTAATCAAAAATTAAAATTAAATTAAAATTAAAAAATTAAAATCGAGTTGCCCATAGAAAATTGCATTACTAAATATTCTTGTCTTCTTTATATGTCCAAACCAAGTTCACTTTTAACAGTCTCAAAAATTAGGGCATTTGGTATATGACACTCATCATATTAAAGGTTTTTCGTATTTCTCAATGAATGAAAAATAAAACGATATTACTGTTTTTACTGCCTTTTCGCTATTTAATGCTAATAGCATTATTAAATCAGAATTCAGTACAAAATCTCAGCTTATATCTAACAACTAAATCATCGTCCCTCAGCATAGGATCATTTTTGCGTTGTCAGATTGGCCAATCGTTGAGGATAAAAAAACCAGGTGTAGATTGTTGGATTTGATAAGTTTATAAAATTATAAAAACTGCATGCCTGTTTACATAATGAAATTGCTTATGACATTCGTGTTGATTTTGTCATTTCATGGGGTGGTGGTTGGGTGTTTTAATCAGGTGAAATTCCGTTTCAGTTCATCATTCCTATTCAGACAATTTGGATTCCATTCACTATGTGAAGTGCTTCTGATATTAGGTGTTCTTTATGATATCTGAAATTCTTCTGGATGATGATTTCAATATTGTCAAAATCAATTTTGTAGCCTGGTTCTATGGTGTAGCGTGTGGACGTCCTATGGTTGATGATTTTTCAAGCTTTTCTAGTTCAGCTGGATTTCTTAGTGGTCGAAAAGCTACTAAACTGTGTTCATTTCTTCTGATTTTGATTTCCCTCTGGTGGCGTTTGTCCTATGTATATTGCATCACATTTCAAGCACTTTACTTTATAGACACAATTAGATGGGAAATCTTTAGAGATTGGTCTTTTATATGAACAAGGTTGCTTTGCAGTATGTCTGATGTTTTGAAGTAAACTCTGATGTCGAGCATATTGAGTATCCTTCTAATATTGTCTGACGTCTCTGCTCTATATGGAATGACAACTGTTGAAGTCCATGTTTTTGGAATACGGTGCAATGGGTTCCCAAGCTTCCTCAATAGTTGCTGTTCTTTCAATGAATAGATTCGAAGATAACATCTTCTCAAGCATACTCACTTCTAAAGTATAGTTAAGATATGTAGATGGTATTTTTGTAGTACTAAAACGAGATCTACACAGTTCATTCTTGAAGAAAATAAACTATCTATCTCCCAGAATCCAGTTTACTTAAAAAACAGAATCAGACGTCGGTGAACTATCATTTCTAGACTGCCAGCCTAGTTAAGAGGAGGGAAAACGGACATTTTCGTATATCTGTCTGTTGTTTCACTAGATGTCCAGAGCAACTTTATCTGAGCAGTTGCAGAATTCCAATGAAATTCCTGTTTCTCTGTGTCATTTTGAAAATATACATCTAGAATGTTAACAGTGCTGACATATATTTCACAATTCAAATTTTAGTTGCCTCATAAAATAACCTAAAATAGTTCTTATTGTAGTGTTTTTATGTTCATGTAACGATATAGTTACTCGGTTTATTTAGATATTTGACAGTGAACCATGAAACGGTAGAGTTTTTATACGAAATTTATTTACACGGCTTCAGAGTTTTTACTACGATTCTTCCGACAGCAAATCACAATTCATATAGTCATTCATATCTAGGCTTCAGGCTTCAATGTCCAACATAGGAATTAAAATATTAATAGTTTTATTCTGCTTATATGCTACCTATTGGGTAAAGAATGCTTTGTTTTATTGTTTTTGCTCAAATGGCGCCCATTTAAACTGGGGGAAGGTTGGTTTTTTAAGTTGATATCATATAACCTGTCGCATCGCATGATGAGAAACAGGGTCGTTATAAGTATCAGCTAGTCAAAAGGAAAGTTAGTTCACCTTAAATAAACACAATGCTTATTCATCAGTCTTCATTGAAAGTTTTGGCGGTATTTTAAAGGCATATTATTATCATGATTATTTGAAATTATTAACGGTAACATTGAGGCAAGAAATTATCAAATGAATATGCTACCTAAGGTTACAGTTGCTACATTCTGATGTTTTCATTTTTAATGCCAAGTTACGTAGTGTAACAAATTTGTTTAAACTTAAAATAAAATTCTACTGAAATATTGCTAAATTGAATGGACCTTTTATTTTCAAATGATAATCCTAAATGCTTAACTGACAAATGAAATGCGGCAATAACAAGTGGCAGTTAATGAATAAAAACACATTTTAGTTTTGAGGGAAAGTATAAAGGTTTGAAAAGTTGGGTTGAAATGAGCAAGGAGATATTGTGTAACTAACTTCTTGGGTTTCAAATGGAATGTAGGGCTTCAGCAGGACATCTCTATTTCTGTTCTACTTTCTGCGGTCCTCTTTAGCTGATCCCACGACTTCCTATAGTCTCTTATCTCTTCCTTACAAGATCTCCCCCTATGTAACCCGTGAACGCACTCCCATCTCATCATCTTCCACTCGGTTCCTACTAGAACGATGCCCTAATTGGCGTGTGATGTCTCTCAATTGTCCCAGTCCGTCTAAATTCCCTTCGGAATATTTGCAGACTAACAGGTTCTTGGTTGATTCGTCCCCAGAGTCCGATATGCGGCATGGGGCCAGAAGAGGTGGAAGCTAATGTTAAGAGTCTGCAGTGAGTCGTGAGAAATGCTTTTCATGACGCAAGCGCCAAGTTTCTGATTCATATCGAAGAAGTGGTTGACTGACTTCGCATTGGTGTTGAAAATCCAAATCCTGTTGTTTATGCTGAGTATAGAAGATTTCCACACGAATTTTAGAGTGTTGAGGGTGTACCTCCTTGATCAACTTCAACTTTTATTCTCAAAGCAGGTTAGATAGAAGTGATTACATAAGCTTAAGGAATAGTACTTGTAAAATATGGAGGAAATTAATTCGTCGCTTATACTATGGTACAGACTTCGTCAGGCTGTTAAACGTTAGGTTCACAATCGATTAGACATTACTACTGGTATAATTTTAGCAAAAATAAAATCTTCCGCTACCAAAACTGTGTTTATACGAGGAAGTTACATGGTAATCCAACCAAAAATACTCGTTCTTTAGTTACATACCAACTTTCTGGAATCAAAAAACGAGAAATATCCACATGTGGTATGTACATAAAAACGATTTATGTGTGTACCAGTCAGAAGTAACAGGGGAATATCGTATTTCTTAGCATCGATTGTCCAATAAAGACAATATAGTTGGCCATAATGAGCATAATGTATGCTAACAGGTGTGACATTCAATTGATTTAGATGTCACGTGACTGCAACTGACTGATTTGGATGCCTTAGAAGGTTCGGATGAAGCCGTACACTTCTGTTAAATCTTTTGAAAAGCTCTGTTATTTTACTTAGTACACGAGCATTAGGCATCTTGGTATTTATTGGGAAGAGAATGCCCTCAAGCCATTCAGGTCATAACTAAAATGTTGGTGGAGATATGTAGACGACACACTAGTAATAGTGAAAACAACGATATTGAGAAACTTTTCTCACACACAAACAGCCATGTCGACTCAATAAAATTCACTATGGAAATAAAGAATGAAATTGGGGAACTGCCCATGTTAGACTGCAAAATACAAAGAATAACAGTTGATAGCATAAAAACGACGATATATAGAAAAACCACACACTCTGGAAGATTCCTTGATTGTCACTCAGCTCATCCACTCACGGTAAAATGAGGATTAATACAAGGTCTTGCAGATAGATTACGTAGACTTACAACAACACCAGAGAACCAGTGTAAAGAAATAAACGTCCTATTCAAAATGCTACTCGAAAACAACTACCCAAAAGAATTTATAAAAGATAATATAAAAAAGAGAAAAAACAGGGTAAGACCGGAGAATAACAAAATGGAAGAATGGAAAAAAACAGTCACAATACCATATAAAAATGGTACATAAGAGGCAATTCAAAGAAACCTCAAAAATATCGACATTCTTACAACGTTTAAACTGACGAATCTAATCAAAAATAAAATAAATCAACTAAAGATCCTATAAAACTGATGGATAAAAACAATTTGATTTACAAAATATCTTATGCTGACTGTCGGACTAAATATGTGGGGCAAACGTCCAGATCATTCAAAATAAGAGTGAATGAACATAAACGCCTAACCAGAGGTCAGCCAACTGGAACACAAGCCTACAAGAATCTTGAAAAAAATTCATCGATAGTTGCACATGCATGGGACAAAAACCACGATATCGATTGGAACAACGTGTGTATTCTAAATATGAACTAATATGAACAAATGGAAAGATAGACTCCTAACAGAATCGATATTCATTAAAGTCACACCGGATACATGCAACAAGGGTGACTCAGTACAATTATCGACAACTTGGAATATAATTCTAAATACAAAAACATGAATGAATGTGGAATATAATTCTGAATACAAAAGACATGAATGAGCAAAAAAATAATAATAATGAACTATATATATGAGTTCAAATCATAAATGTGTGAACAAAACAATTCCAACAGTGGTGTGAACATGGGCAGTAATTTTGCTCGAAATATTACCAATAACAAAACTTATCATTGTGTGTAAACTATTGAAATATAATTATACTTATTTGATGTATTCCACAATGCTCAGACTTTTTACTGATATTAATCTTGGTATTTCGCTACCAACTATTGTACAAGCAAATGAGTAAGATTAATTCACCAGTTACATTGCCGAACAATTAATATCTAACGCAAACGTATTTAAATTAGATAACTGAGTGTTTCTTGACATCGACTGTCCAACTAGTGAGGTGTTCATTTTTGCAATATGAACGTTTTACGAGTTGATCACGGATTGATATCAGTTAGAGACCATTGAAAACCAGGGAGTACTGGACAGCTGCTGTTTCATCAGCCTAGTTTGGGAATCATCGGCAGTATGCACCCACTGGGTTTCGAACCCAGGACCTTCCGGTTACAAGGCAAGCTCGTATACCATTCAGCCATTGGGACCCGATTCAATGGCTCGTGAATTCTAACTTCTACCAATTCGTGATTTAGCGCGACCCCAACCATTGTCTTTGGTGGGACATCCATCCACACACGTGACATCTAATTGGACCTCACTGGTCACGAATTCTCACTAGAACTCAGGAAACTCCAACCTGTAGCAAGTCATTAGCGAAACCCAGTGGGTGCGTACTGCCGATGATTCCCAAACTAGGATGAAACAGCAGCTGTCCAGTACTCCCTGGTTTTCAATGGGTCTCTAACTGATATCAATCCGTGATCAACTCGTAAAACATAACTAATCCTTACAAACCAAAAACTATAGAAATATGAACGTTCACAACTGTGATCATGGACACGTTATAAACAGTCCGCAATTTAAATGTAAAAGTATTTTAAATTGCAAAGATGTTACGACGAACATGCAGGACTGATGCGAATCTTAGGTAAGTGATTGACTTACAATTTATAATGTATGAAAATCGAACTGCTAAGCACCCTCAACAAATGATGAAACAAAACCAAAAAAGCTGACAACGTCTTCAACAGACAGATTATAAATGATGTCAAAAGATAACTGGGATCTAAAAAGTTGGTTTGTAGGGATTTGATTTGTTTCATATTCGATCACGGGTAGATATCAGTTATCAAAGAACCATTGAAAACCATCAGGGAGTACTGGACGGCGGCCTTATCCCAGTGCTTGAGACTCCTCATCAATACACACCACTAAAGTTAGAACGCAGCACCTCCCGGTTACGAGGCAAGCTCGTAGGCCATTCAGCCACTGGGACAAAGTCCAATGGCCAGTTCATGAATTTCGATCTCTAACAACTGGCAGTATGTATAGAGCAACTTCCGGCCAACCTCATCAACGAGTATGTGTCCTCATGCCTACTAAGTGAACTACACTCATCAAAACCTCCCACCACGGGTCACTGAATCAGGTCCTGCTGATTGAATGATCTATAAACTTGCCTTGTAACTGGAAACGTCTGCATCCAAGCCCGGTGTAGGGGTGCGTACAAGCCATGGGTCCCAGACTAGAAAGAAACAACTGTCCGGTACTTCCTGGTTCTCAACAGTTCTCAATCTGTGGATGGGACTTGAAAATGACGGTATTTTTCACCTCATTAAATGACACTGAAATTTCGATATGTATAATGAATCTTACAGGTTCAATCCGTAGATTAATTTGGCATTTTAAATATCATTAACTGTTGAATATACGTGTTCAGCACTGTGTCTGAGAATCATAAGACATAATCATCTTTTACAGGTTAAACATTCTAATAACTTAGTTAAAACTGTATGTAAAATACGTCCAGGAAAATCAAATTTAGACTGTTCTTGATATTTTCTAGAATATTTATGCAGTTCACCTATCAACAGTTAAAAAGTACTTTATATTTTTGTTTAAGTAAACATTTTCCTATAATGTAATTACACACTGACCTGAATTATATATTTTTTGGTATAGTGATGAGATTATTCAAATTGTTGTTATAAGTGTAACGAATTTTGTCCAGAATTAGTTTGTTTTTGGTGGTTTTATTGAAAGATGCAACGGTAAAGGAAGGCGAAACTGTCGTCACTTATAAAAAGAGCACTCAGTTAGTCAAGATTTGTCTGTACGTGTCCGAGCATAGACTGACAATCATGCGGAACGATTATTATATCTTAGTATTAGAGTATGAGAATAACTATGGATACTGATCTGACCACAAATATGTGTGATACTTAGAGCAAAAGAAAGACTGAGAATACCACAAAAATCTTGTAAGTTTGGTATTCATATGAATCTATTCGTAGCTCTGGTTTATATGCCTTGTAGATAGTGAGTATAAAGCATTCCAACTAATCGTAATTTTGCTTACAATTTCGTCACCTACATACATACGTCTAAAGCCATTGGAATCCACCTGAAGAAGACGAACCTGTATTTTTACAAGAAATTCTTACAGCCACTTTCCTTATTTTGGCCAAAGTGATATGCATGTGAAAACCTGACAGTTTTACCCTCCTCCTAAGCCTTTAACGAATTAGCACTGCCCAAATTATTTATTTTCCAGAATCCTTCATCTTATTTGCTTATTATGGAATCAACTTGAGCATTCATTTATTTCCTAATTACTCTTTATATATTCCTGAAATTATGTAAAATACAATCCACTGTGTCATAAACCCACAAAAACCCATTCAGAAGATAAATTCGCAGAAGTTAGGATTCATGGGATGGCCATTGGATAGGGTCCCAGAGGCTGATGAATGGTCTACGAGATCGCCTTATAACTAAAAGGTCCTGGGTTTGAAACCTGGCGTTGAGGTGGGTGCGTACTGGTATATATATACACATATATAAGCAGAACTAGAGATGAGATCCAATTGGAAATTAAACATTTCTTCGCTCAATCCTTTTGTCTTCTTATCGTCCACATAGAGATACTGTCTAAGCCGAGAGCCGCAATAAATAAGTATTGGCGCAAATCAGATTTATCAGGGGGTAAAGAAACAAGTTATGTGCGTGAAGGACTATACACCGTGTCAACAAAATCATAATTACAAATACAATTTACCAACAGAATAAGCAAAATTCTGTAGGCAACCAGTCATGATCAAGTTCACCGAGTAGGGTAACCGTTACATTCACTTAATCTTGATGTACACTCTGAAGATGCTGTCTAGGAAGACAGTTAAGGCTTGACATTAACATGACACGACACCAAAAGGTATGAAATGTGTATAAAGTAAAAAAAATAATTGTTGGTGTTTATGATTGGATATAGACTGATGAGCAATGGTAACTAATTGTAAAGCTTAATTGAGCTGAACTCAAAAACTTCACTTTTTTTCTCTCTTTCTCAATGCTGAGTACTTTTCATATCATTAATGTTTGAAAATTTATTATTTATATTATTTTATTCTTTACTTTCCCAGTGGAACATAGGGCTTCAAGCTAGAGCCTTGAAGTTTCGGTAGCAGTGATGTTTACTTTTACGGGGTGAGGTTGCTAGTCTCATGCCAAACTTTCCTTCTTTACCAGTCATATTACTGGCTTAGCTAGGCAAAGGCTATCGAACCCCGGACCACATGATGCGTGGATGGCGAGCATTCTACCGCTGTGCCACCGACATCACGTTTGACAACTTATTTTCGTTCTATTATAGGTATTCTCTTCTTACACCATCTGTTAGAGTTCACCAGTTTCACAATGTTATTCAGTTTTCTAAACTCTGAGTAGATTACAATTCACTTAATATTTTTGCCACAAAAATGAATGCGGTAAATAAGTTAACAACAAAATATTGTTACAATAACTATCATAAAACGTTTACTACATGGATTATCTTTGATTCTTATGCCGATTATGAATCATCCCACTATTCAACAAACTGGTTATTCACATAAATAAAAGAGTCATCAAAGGAAACATTAATGTCAACAACCTTACCATCATAAGACCTCATTTTTAGAAAACTATTTACGAAAACCAGTTTTTATTTTAAAGATTTTTTTTGAATATTTAAACACTCTTGCTGAGTCTTTTTACTCTGTAGAAAAGAATGGATCATTATAATGCAGTTGACTAGTACAAATAACTATTCGTCAACTACTTTTTGTTCTGTTTATTAATGATATTTTCGTTACTTATCAAGAAAATTGGCTTATCCTCATTTTAGAAATACATTTGCATACTGAAATTTTACCATAGGTAGAGTGTCACACAAAGACAACTGATACAACATTTGTTTAGCAAAGATGATTTTAAACCGATCTATAGGGAACTGGTAGCATGTTTTTGCTTTCGAAGTAAGAGTTCATTAAAAAAGAGGAGTTTTTAAAGTTCTACGAAGTAGTAAATCACTTTTTTGTAGATCATACCCTTAGGTTCCAATTGAAAAATAGAGCTTCAAGGTTAACATCTCCATTCCATCCTGTTGTCCATAGTCTAACTTATCAGTATCAATTATGGGATATAAGCTCTCATTTTCTCCTTACAACACCGTCTTCTGTATCAACCTCGAACTCACGCCCGACTTGTCGTTTCTAAATCAGGTTTCAATCGAGTGATCGGCTGGCCCAGCATGGTACTCAGCGGTGTATTAAGCAGGTGTTTGATCTATCTCTATTTCCTCTGAAACATTTGTTCGCCGCTAGATTCTTGCTTGAATGGCTGTATTGCAGATTGTTTTGTGGCTGGCTCACTACTTGCGGCCAGTCATTTGATCCGCAGTATCGAATAACGGCAGGTGTTAGTGAAAGTCTTTAGCCTGCTGAAAATGATTTTGGCTACCAGTCAAGTCTGTAAAACATATAGGAGAACTGATTTCACATTTCCTACAGCCAATTCGTTTTGTTATTTTGAAGAGAATAGAAAAAAACAAATATATTTTTAAGAGAATAAAGGCTCGCTTTATCACATGGATTCATCTCAACTACGTATTTCTTAAACATTATCAAAATGGAAGCTACGCAATTTCAGAACATACTTCTTTCACAGTGATATCGAGTTACAGATACAAAATGAAAGTAACATCATAATTCCCAAAGTGATGTCAATAGACGAATTATTCAGTGTTAACAGAATAGCTCTTTATAGTTCAATTAGACAAGAGACGACAGGCGGAGTTCTGAATTTGCTGAATGTTGATAATTTGTCCTGAAAAGTGCATTAAAACTCAATTCAGAATTTTTAGTGAGTTCTACTGCAAGGTATTTACTCCGTGTGTCGAATCTTTAAATAATATATTTGTTTCCCTTCACGTTCCCGGTGGAACATAGGGCTTCAAGCTAGAGGCTTGAAGTTTTGTAGCAGTGTTTTTTTACAGGATGGAGTTGCTAGCCTCATTCCCAACCTTCCTCTTTACCAGCATTATTTCTGGCTGAGTGAAGTAAAGGAGTGCACCGGGCAGGGATCGAACCCGGACCATGTGCATGGTCGGCAAGCGTCCTAACCACTATGGCACCGACGCACATTAAATAATATAATAACCACCAATATAACGTTTGAAGCAATATCGTTCCATTTGAAGCATGCCCCAATATCTTCTTTTGTCAATTCCTTGGAAAATTTCTAAATTGATCATGAAGCTCTACACAAAGAAAATCATGGTCATTTCGGTTCTCTGAAGCTATTGCTATATGATGACTCTAACTCAACCACTCTATGCAGAAAGATAATATGACTTATCTCTCACTATCCTAGTACCTGTGATTGTTAATTTCGCATGCTTTTGTGTTTTATTCTGTTGTGTAACATTCCCCTGTTAATTTTGATCCTCATTTGATATGCTGCAGTCACTGCTGAATTCCTAAATTTACTTGATTATATTTGTCTATATCATAGTTTACTGCGCTATCCACTCGCACCCTCCTCAACTCTTCATCACAATATGCATGAATGAACTCAGTTGTTCTGTTTCTAGTAAGTCCTTGTTTCTAAGATTCAATGTGCTACCTAAATTATTATATGTGTAAGACTTGGGCACTGTGGTAGTAAGTAATTCCATATTAGTTTGTTTATTAGATGTACACCCAGTCATAGAAACAGTATTATTTGCTGGATGACACAGTTTCTAAAAAATGTATTGTAAAAATAAAATAAATAATTATAGTAGTGATAGTGATAATAATAATAGTATTAATGATGATATGCATGTCAAACACGCACCAGTAGATGACAACACCAATAAGGAATAAGGAATCGAAATCGTCAGTAGTAATTTCATACAAAGAAGTAACCTGGGAAACCACCTTACGCAGAATTCTTAACAAGGCAGGAATAAAAGTGACTGGCATTCAAACCCCCCACAAACTCAATTATAAACAAGCTTTGTCGGTTAAAGGATCAATCCTGTAAAGCCTTTAAAACAAAACAATTTAGTTTATCTAATACCTTGCCTGCAATGATTTTCAGGTCAAATACATAGGACAAACTAGTAGAACAAGAGGAGTCAGACTAGCCGAACATAAAAACCTAGAGAAATCTAAATTATTTGACCTTATTAATAAGATAGCACTCACTACATGCAATTACACACAACTATGCAAGAGGACCGGTAGGATAAGATGACAGTTTTAAAATCTAATGTAACAGTAGGATGGAGGGAGAGATTGATAACAGAAGCTTTATTTGTCAAATCAACTGCGAATACATGTAATAGGAATGATTCAGTACCTGTCCGAGATATCTGGAAAATTCTACTACCCCTAAGGTGAATAAGAAAGTATAAAGAAAGTCATAAAACTCAAGTTTCGAAGTCGTGTGATTACAATTGATATGATTATGAACAATAAATTTTGTTCGAAACCTCGTCATCCAGTAAATAATACTGTTTCACTTTGTATCATATATCTAATAAACAAACTGACATGCTACCTAAATTTTCTATCCATCTAAATTCACTGACGTATTAACACCGTTTCATTTTGTTTCAGTCATTGAATTACCAAAACAAGTCACAATCTTTACTGGCACACGATTTTCGATAAGTTTAAACCCATCGCTGGGAGATTTTTGAAGGAGGCTGAGTAAGAACACTATGAAGTAGTATTGGAACTGGTTTTCGATGGAATGGTATTGCATCAAACGATATATTGTCGATTGTTATTTCATTTAAAGCTTCTACACATGGAGTAAATACCTGGAAGTTGAACTCATTGAAATTTCTGAATTGTGTTTAAAAGAATTTTTCAGAATAAAGCTGTTAATTATAGTGAGCGAATTCAGAACTCAACCCATCGTCTTTTGTTTAATTATACTATAAATAGCTAGTCTTTTAACACTGGATACTGCGTCCATTTGCATCACCTTGGGAATTATGTTGCTATTTATATATTTCTATCTGTAAGTCGACATCACTGTGAAAATAGCATGTTCGAATATTTTGAAATTTCTATTTTAATAACGTTTAGGATGTACGCAGTTGAGAATAATCCACGAGATGAAGCGAGCCTGTTTTCTCCTGAAAACATGTTCGTTCTTTTTCTAGTCTATTCAAACTAGTAGAGGGAACCAATTGCATGAAACTACATAAACTAATCGCTTTCCCTTATAAAACAGAAGAATATAAACGGTGAAAAAATGTTTCTCAAAAAAAAGGACGAGAAAAACAGATTGTCTCAACTCAAACCATATGGGAAATCTGACACTTTTAACTCTGGTTCATTATCAAAATACGTATGTACAAACTTCTACAAAATGAAATGAAAACATATTTTTGTGACAACAATGTGAATTCTTTAATTTTAAGAGTTTTGATTAATTAAATGCTAAAATTATTGTGAAGGAAAGAAACAGAAAACAAGGTGAAAACAGAATTTTTCTTCTTAAACCTTATAATGTTTAAAACAGTAGTGTTCCTGATCAGTTGATTGTATTTTGTGATTTGATCAGGTTTTTTTTCCAAGCTGGTTCATTCAATTGTCAAGCTTTTGTTGTCATTCTTGTTTGAATTCTTTTTGTGATGTGGTTGTGTTCTCTGAGCTGGAAAGTTAATTTCCGAAGCTTTCATTACCCCACCACCAGGCGACATCTTCAGCGCATACTTCAATTTAAATTGATGACAGCTTTTGGATTTCTCCACGAGTTTACTAGTCATCTCTCTTGATGGGTGATCTTGGACATGATCGGTTGTTTTTGTGTGTTTTCACACCTTCTAGGTTACTTGTATTGGAACTGATTGTTTCTTTGACTTACAATTTGAGGTTTCTTTCTTATCGGTCAATAAGTTTTGTCTATCTCGATGTGTCCAATGGTTGACGATTCACTGGATTACCAGGCGAGGCTTCTAAGAATTCGTTAGCATTCTTGGTGTTTCCTCTATCTAATATTTGAACGCTGGTTGTCCTAGTCGAATTGATGTCCGTGGATTTATTTTGGAGATGATGTTGGTTATATCTTTTTTCTTTGTTGAGTCTTTTGGTTGACATAGAATTGAGTGAAGTGACTTTGTTTGTTTGTGTACGACGTCAGTTCTTAAAAGTTTGAAGAGTCTCACAGTGATTTTTGACACGTCCTTTATATATGGTAGGGCGATTTTCTTTGTGCTTTCCTTGAGAGCTTTAATTTGATAGGTTGGTTTGAGCGTATATGTCTTTTGATTAAAGTCCATGGATATCCATTCTTTTGGAAGACGTCCATGAGATATCTTTCTACAGTTTTCCTTAAGATAGGAGTGCTGCAATGAGTATTGGCTGCCCCTCTTGAATAGTGTTTGTATACAATTCATTCTGTGTGTTATCGGACTGTTGCTGTTGTAATTCAATATTTGGTCTGTTTTTGTTTGAATTCTTCATAATTGAATGATATAACTGCATCTCCTGACAACCTCCTTTCTCGTGATTAGTTGTTAATTTACATCTTTTTTATTGATTATTTTTATTGACTTGAAGTTTCAGCTTTCTTGTCATGCGATTCATTTCTTATCCGTTGGTAAATTTAGTCAATCGCTGATTCATTTGACTGAAGCACTGGGTGAAGTGAGTTCAAACCTTAGAAGGGACATGAATTCTTTGAGAATCGAAGATAAGTCTTGTGGATGAGTGATAACTAGAACGAAACCTAAGTCAAAGGCTTCCTAACCATCGCTTCTGACCGTCTAATAACAACATTTCAGATTTCACCATGATGGCTGACCCACCTAGATTGACGGTCTTATCGCAAAGTTGACTGATACAATTCAGTCTGCACCAAAGGGAGAATTAGGCAGATTACACTTGTGACTAACTGGTGTCCAAATGGAGTACCAGACTTCTAGAAATTCCCTGGGATCTCTGGTGTTTCCTCTGCTAAAAATTTCTACATTTTCCCAATAAAATGCATGTCTGCAACTTTCCACATGCACTGGCATGAAAGAATACATGTTGTGCCTTTTCACAGCTAATTTATGTTCTTAGGTTCGGATTCTAAGGGGATACCCATTTTGCCCGATGTGGTGTTTGTCGCAGTTAACTTAATTTATATTGTAATTGGTATTGATGTTTTCTTCTTTTTGATTGGACACTGGTAACTAGTGTGATGTGTCTAGTCCTTTCTTTGGTGCACTTTGAATTCTATCAGTTAGGTTTGGAATGTGGCCAGTATTCTAGGTAGCTCACCATCACGGTACACATTGATCTGATGATGTTAGGGGGTTAGAGGCAATCGGCCATAGGAAGTCTTCGACCTAGGTTTCGTGCTATTCGGCAGTCAACAGTCACCAAAGCATATCTGCAACCTTGAAGGAACTCATACCCTTTATGAGATTCGAACCCGCATCGCCCAGTGCAGCAGTCAGAGACGTCAACAGTGGCCATATTGCAAACCTGACTGATAAAATTCAGTCTGCACCAAACAAAGGACGAGACACACTCTACTAGTTACTAGTATTCAATCAAAATATCCACTAGAGCCTTACAGGAGGTCAATCGCTATCCCGAATAGCCAAGTGTTAACGTGTCTGACTGCAGTTCTCACTGGGTGACGCAAATTCGAATCTCAGAAGTGATATGTTCTCCTTGAAGGTTGTAGATACGCCTTGCTGACTGGTGAGTGTCAACTAGCACGAAACATAGGTTAAAGAAGGCTTTCTACCGATTGCCTACGACTATCTGTTACTATCTCCTTTTGTTGTTATATCCTTTGGGGAGCAAAATACCTGTTTCGCCAAATGGTTTTAGTATTCTAGCCGTTATTTCAGAGTTATTCTTTATATGTGATGGCATGAATAGTTTCTTATTGGTATTTCGATTTGAGCTTAAACACTTTCTGATGAAGCTTTACGGATATTTATTGTTTTTGTAGACAGCTTTTAGATATTTCCTTCTGTCATTTTCAGTACTGGAGTCCTACAGTGTGTTTGGACACTTTTTTATACAATTTCTGTACACAGTTTCTTTTGTGAGTCAATGGGTTATTGCTGTTTATTTTCGACTATTTGAAATCTCTGTGTGTTGACTTTCTGTAGACTTGCGTTTATAAATTTCCTGTGTTAGTTCTCTTGATGAGGACATCTAAGATAGAAATTCTGTTATTTGATTGCTTTTTCTGATGTGAATTTAATTTCTTCAAATATGTTTTTTATTAATTTGTGACAACCATATTCTAAATCATATCTTCTAATTACTACGATTGTATAATCAACAATAATTCACCCAGATTTAAATTTGTGTAAAATCAGCCTATAGCTGGCCCTAAAATATAACATATGTTTTGATGTCTACACAATCGGATTCCTTACAACTAAACTTTTCGCTTTCATTATCAAAACGTTAGAATATCTGTTGTAAAGGGTTTAAATCTGAAAACATCTCCCGCCTGACCACAACATGATAATTAATGTCGTTAGTAAGATTAAAAAATAACCACAGTTACAAGATTAATTTAGATGATAATTAAATTTAATCCAATTGTAATATTAACCTGCTCACACCGAACCCAATTAGGGATTAAAAACGTTGTAATAACAAGATAGGCGGGAAGTTCTGATGATAAAACTAAGGAATGCAAAACACAACGGAAAAAAATAACAGGAACAAGCAGAAAGACTGACCAAGAAAGGTAGTGGAATGATCACTATTGAAGGATGGCCATGAGAGGGGCTATGGTCGGGCGTATCTCTTCTGAATACATAGTTTGGGATTGAAAGTTTGGACCACCATCGACTAAGCTATGCCTAGATGCCTTAACTTCATTCCTTTTGACAGGTTTGAACAGATTTTGTATGTGATTTTGAAGGACTTGTCATATGGATCTAAACGTTCTGAATTTATCAGAAGTTCTGTTACCAAATTATACACTTCTTCATGTTTAATAATCAAGAGAGAAATATGGCAGGAAAAACCTCCATACCATATATAAAAATATTTATGAAATAGTACCAAGAATATTAAGACCGTTTGAAATAGGTATAGGACACAAGCCAGCCAGTCAACACAATCATCTCATTTGATATTGTGCAAACCGAAAGATCCGATAGAAAAGGAAGATAAAATTAATACCATTTACAAAATAAATTGCGTGAACATTACATCGGTCAAAGTGAGCCTCCCCTTCGAATCAGAATCCTGGAACACAAATCAGCTGTGAAAAGACACGATATATATTCCTTCATATCAGTGCATCTATATTATTATGAACATCAATTTGATGGTTGGGATAATGCAGAAAGTTTAAAAAGAGGAAAAGCCAAACGTGTCAGAGAATTCCTAGAAGCCTGGTACTCAAACGAATATGCCATTAGCAAACATGTTAATATAGACCAAATCTGCCAACTAATATAAAGTAAATCATGTGACGAGAAAATTTAGGATCTCAGTCAATAGAAAATGATCAATACAGATGTAAAGATGGTTGGTCACCAGAAAACGAAATTCTATCATTCAATGAAAATTAAAATCATTCCACTTTATGCTTAAGAAAATTGTGCTGAAGATGTTGTTCAGAAGGAAGATGAAAGTTCACCAACTAAACCAACCAGCTCAGAGAACACTACTAATTGTAGAAAAAACTGCCGTTTCAACACCTCAAATATTTATTTTCTAATTTAAATATTTCTCTAATTATTTCAGAGCTGATAATTTTCGTGAACAATCAAGAACAACTTCAGTTTTATAACTTCAATTTACGTCATTAGCATAAAATGAATGAAACTCAAGCAACTGTTTTCAAACTCATATTATTCACGTAATTACCCAGTCAATGATATATCACATTTGTATGTTTGTAGCAATCTTGTTTAAAGCATAATTCCTCTAACTAGCTGTAGATTGACTAGAGATATGCCGAACAAGCGTATTATCTCACCTGATAACTTGATTCGGTGTTACAATGTGGTCACTGAACACCTCAGTTTCATGAAGGTTGACATTTTCACCGCATGAGTGGCAATGTGTTTAAAATTAGGGCTACCAATTTATTATTTTTTATTATTATTGTTCCTTTGGGTTCCTAGTTGAACATAGGGCTTCAGCGGCATGTCTTCACTTGGTTCTGAGTTCTGCTGTAATTTTCACCTACATCCACGTTAGTTCATACTGTTTCAACTCCTCTTCACACGATCTCCTCCATGTCACCCCTACACTGACGTCCAACTCGCCGTTTCCCTTTCGAGTTCCAATCGAACGATGGCCTGACGCGCGCGCGATGTCACCCAGCGGCCTCCTCAGAGAGCCAGTGTCCAATCCATCTCCACTTTCTCCTGCATATTTGTTGGGCGATTGGTTCTAGTTTTTTTGTTCCAGGGCTACCAAAATACGCCATCATTGTATTGTTCATAGCTTCTTTTGTTCACTTTCTCTTAATGTATTAAACCATGACCTTTGGTGGTGTTTTTTACTCTCAAGATTATTTAAAATGTCCATAATCCAGTGATTCTTCAAAACATTCTACTAAACTTGAGAAAAAGCATAATCATCGAGGAGAGACAACGTATTCCACTACATGAGATAACTGCTGATGAGATTTTTGGTGCAACTGCCATTACTTGAGAGATAAACTGGTTACCTGTAATCTCAGTTACTCAGCTATTATTATTTGTATTATCACCATGTCTTTAGATCAAAGAAATGGACTCCTACACCTCTTTTAATTACCTTTCAAACAAATGTTGTGCATTTCTCGATGGAGAGATAGGCAAAGAACATCCATCAAAAGAGATTACCTTTCGTTTCAAATGAGGCAGTGACGTGTCACACGACTCACTATCAGTTACTATTTGAGTTGAAGATGCTGTACAAAGACAAACTATTATGCAATAATATATAATGAATATTCTGTGCATCATATAAAGACTCTTCAGCATAGAGCTATTATCATTATTTCGATGAGAATTAGATGTTTGTTAAAGACGTTGATTATAAATCATCATTGCAAGATAAATCACACATAGTCAAATATGAATGATTTATGCGTTCAGAGTAGGCTTTTATACTTAGAAGATTCATTTTGTTGGATTATGATGAAACCAGGCTGATCAGAATGGGATCTATTCTTCCTCGTAAATTCAAGCAATCTTTATAGTTGCCATTCAAAATAATGGATGTGATAACTAGTTCTGATGCTGTTAACCACTCGGACCCCTGAAAGTCATGTTTAGAAGGGCAACAAGAGTTTCGCCAGTAAGGTTTACTTTTCAGAGGACACAGTACAAAACGAACACCCCACTAAGCTACAAATCTTCCAAAATATTTTAAAGTCGGAAATTTTGTAGATAAGGTACTGCTATGTATTGTATTTGATGCTGTGATGATACTATGACTTACAGAACGATCTGCTTTTAAATTGTTGTAATTCCATAACTGAAGGATGCAGTGTACCTATGCTAGCCGCCTCATATTGTATCTGTCAGTTCTATCACCTTTTTTGCTCTAATTATATTGGTCTGTGCCCTAGCTGCTTAATGTTTGGTGCTCGAAATACTCAACAGTCTGGTTAAATTGAAGAGTTGTTAAAACCACCGAGAGCTGTATATTAGTTCACCATGTCGAAACAGATCACAAAGTAAGCTAATATTGAAGAGTCATTTTCCTATTTTCTACCTGGTATCAAATAAATTACTGAACACTGTGGACAGCAGAGGCTGTCGCAATTCACTTAAAGCAGAGGGAACTCTGAGAGCAAATGAAGCTGAACCAAACAGCTTTCACTGCTACTCTGGCGCGACGTCCAACTTCGAACATTCAGTCTGTTTAATGTTATTATAATAATGCATATTATCTCTCTCTCTTTGAAATGTAATCACCTGTAGATACCATTGTCTCAGTGTAAATAAAGCAGAATTTATGTTGCTACTAATAATAACTGTTTAATCATCGCTGTCATATAATGGTAGAACCTGACATTGAGGAATTTGTAGAAAAGAATATTCTTGTTCATAATCAGTCTTTTAAGTTTTCAATATGTAAACCACATTATAATAACATGAAGCCACTTCAAACCGTGTTCAACTCAAACTACCACAAACCAGTTAATATTCACAAGAAATCTATCAGAAAACAGTTAATGAGGCGGTGATTGATACATATTGATGTAAACAGAATTTTAGTGTGGTGTATGGTTGAGGGCGTCAGTGGTAAAGCGGTTAGGACGTTCGCCGACCATGCATATGGTCCGGGGTTCGACCCCCGGCCGGCGCACTCCTTTACCTCACTGAGCCGGAAATAATGCTGGTAAAGAGGAAAGGTTGGGCATGAGGCTAGCAACCCCATCCTGTAAAAATTAAACACTGCTACAGAAACTTCAAGCCTCTAGCTTGGAGCCCTATGTTCCAGTGGGAACGTGAAGAAAAAATTATTAATTATTATGGTTGAGGGACTAGTTAAGTTTGTATGCGTGGAAATTTCAAGTTTTCAGTTTCATCTCTTCCTCTTACATGAAACTGACTAACTTCATCACATACATCAGAGTATAAAGTTGAGTTGGTAATGTGCTGTATACTACTCACATATAGTAACCTGCTTAGATAAAGATGCATGTGTGTATATATGCACACACAGATATTTAATAAGATTGAAATGACTTTTCTGTTGGCGTACACCTTAATATTCTCATTTAATAAATTTCACTCCCTACTTTGACATTTGATGAGTGTTATGGAACTTATTCATTATGAATATCAAAAATTCGGAAATAAGTTTTCCAAGGAACTTAAAAGATTGTAACGGCGTAACAGTTTGGAAAATCCCTCTTGAACGATCTGATCACAGTATTCATACTTATTTTCCTCTTTTCTGCTAGGCTATATATCATTGCTCTACTAACTCAGTTCTTATTATTTATCCTTGTTCTCGTGTAATCCCTAATATAAACGCCTCATTTCTCTGTTGTGTGATGGTATTGACAGTGTCTTTCTACGACTGAGATTTTGTTTGAATGAAGTATCAGATTGACTGTGGAGATTTTGACCTTAGACTATCTGCTGGAGTGTTTGGTGAGTGATTTTTGCTGATGGAATTTTGATGCAACCACTTTGAGAATATTCTACTTGATTCTCAGTACCTCTTACTGTTGATTTGAGTCGATCAATTTTGTTGCATAATTTTGATGTGATTGTGTTATAAAGTAATATTTACTGTAAATCAGTAAACATTACTATATAACACTGTTAGACTTTATCAAAATAAATTTCACCCATAATGGAATTATACTCTACCACAGCGCAGAAGTCTATTCTTACATCGACAGACTGAAGTTTATCATCGATTCAGCTACAAATAAGAACGTAAAAAAGTGTGACAAAAAGATTTACAAAATATATCTAAAGTTGTCTTATTCACGTAGTTTACAGTTAAAAATCATTGCCATATACTTATATATGTGCCGAATTTTTAGCCTTCTAAAGTAGATCTACTTGATTACAGAGAAAATAAAAATGTCATTTGATGCAATCTTCCAGTAAATTTCAATTTCAAGAGCTGTACAGCTGCGGATTTATCCAAGTATTGCGTTGTATGTATTTCACATGAGTTGACATTGGTTAGAGAACCATTGGAAAACAAGCAGAGAGTACTGGATAGCTGTTTCGTCGACCTACTTTGGGACTTTTCATCGGTATCCACACACAGGGGTTCGAAACAAGGTTTGTAGGGTTACGAGGTGAGCTCATGGACCATTAAGCCATTGGGACCCGATCTAATGACTAGTCCATGAATTATAACTTCTGAAACTCACGACATAGGGCGACACTAACTAATGTCTTCGGCAATTATTTGTCCTCATGCCAACCTGCTGTGCCTTCTGGTCACGGCTTTCTAACAGAATCCTGTAATCAGAAGTTCCGGGTTCGAACCTTGGTGGAGGGTGTGTACTACTGAAGAGTCCCAAACTAGATTAATGGATACAGCTGTCCAGTACTCTCAGGTAGTGCAGTGTTTCTCTAACTGATGTCAGCTCATGATGAAATCCTACGGGTTTATCTCCTCTGTGTTATTATGTTAGTATTATTTACTTATCATTTACTAAACTACAGGCGGAACGAGTTAGTATGTCAGAACCGGAAACTCTAAAATAAGTGTGAAAATCTTTCACCATCAGTATAAATAACTGAATTTGGATTTTCAACACCAACGTGAACTCAAACAGTTCTTATAGTTGGGTCAGTAACTTGGTCAGTGCGTTACGGAAAGTAATTCTAACAGGCCACTGCAAAATTTTATCCACAGCTGCCAACTTCACTGGTCCTACATTGAAAGTCAGATGGCTAGCCACCCGGACAGAATTAGCAATGGAAAACTCTGTGAACAAGTCAACCAAGAATCCACATAAACTTTGCGAAAAAAAGGGAGATGTACTGGGAACACACTGAAGAGATCATCGGGTAACATCGCGCGCCAGGCTGTTTTTGGACTGAAAAGTGAATGACAGATGACGAGTTAAGTACTCTAAAGTGATACAGAGGGGATCGTTTAAGCTGGAGATGAGGGCCTATGAGCAGTCTTAAAGCCAGGTTAAGAGAAATTCAGAGGAGAGAACTAAGTAGAGATGTGCTGTTGAAGGTCTCTTTTTCACTTGGAACTCAAGGGAATAATAATTATTATTTATTGATTGTTGCTTGTATTGTCTTAGTTCCTCAATCACTGGACTTCACTTCCTTCTCTATCTCCGTTACACTTATGGTCAGTATTACTGACAAGACTCGCCTACGTCCCGTTACTATGGCATGCAAATATATACTAACTCTCTAAATTGTCTCTTTCATGATTGCTATCGACCAAGCATTACAGATATAACTTTTTTCATATCATGCTTCCTGTTGTTGTTACTTTATCCTGTCAGTGGGAATGTTCATATACATTTTGTAGTTACCATTTGTAAAACTGTGATTTGATAGTAACTCACTCACTTTCTTAACAAACGACCCTATTCTGATACTTGGCAAGATTGTGAGTTAATTTTTTCATATCCCAAATATCCTCAAAATAAAATGAGACGTTTAACAAGGGTATGTTATCAGCAGCTGAAAACTACCCTCGCTTCATATTGAAGATCAAATAGCCAGAGGGAATTAGCAACTAAAAATTATGAGGACGAATTAATCAAGGACCTTTTACACAACAAGGATGTAGAAGAAAATGGAGACGGAGTACAAACATACGTAGGAGACCGTTGAACGACATCGCACAGGTAATCGGTCGAGTGGAGTCCGAATGAGAAATGACAATTGGAGCGTCTGAGGCGACATGAAGGAGATCGTATGAGAAGGTGTGCAGAGACTATGAGCAATCGTGGAGGCAGCTGAAGAGGACCTTAGAAAATAGGACAAGGTGGAGATGCGTTGTTGAGGCTCTCTGTTCCACTCGGAATCCAAGGGAACATTAATAAATAATTATGTAATTAACGCCAGTTCTCTTAAGAAGAAAGCCTTTAAATTGTTGAACAGGTGTTTAGAATTTTATGACTTACTTATTTTACGGTCAGTGACAGTGAAGTTATTCTGCTAGGTACAGGGATTAAGAATTAGATCCCTGTTGAAATGACAAAATTATCTCTGCTTAAAAAAACGATGTTATGGTACGGATAAAAGTTCTATGATTACAAGATAACTTACTCAGGCAATTAGTAAACACTCGTTTAGAAAGAAGATGAACTATGGTTGCTAATAGTTTCATACCTAAGCTTATAAATTATCTTTCTAAACCACATAAAATTTCAGTATACTGTTTGCTTATTAGGCCGTACAATTAGGCGTGTTTATCTTCGGATTTTCGAACATCACGCCGCATAGCGGTTGAGTAAAGGATAAACAAAATCTATTCGTAGAGCTATTCTATCTCATCTTGTGGATACCGAACACAAAATTGATTTAACTAGGTGACTTTCAAAGTCATCTACCGCATACCAACTAACCAATCTTAAATCCACCTTAATAGTTCGTCTACTACACATTTCTGAGGCTGGCTGTTGCGATCTAAATTACGAAACCTAACTTATATATCCAAAAATAGTTCAATAGTTCAGACATTTTCCTTATGTTGGCCATCAGGGTTCTAATGATCCTCAATTTGTTACCGAAATTTTCTTAATTTTATGTGTTATTCTATTTACTATTACATTCTTATGCTTATTATAGCTTAAGCGTCTTTATTAAACTGCAGTTTCATTGATCTAGCTTAAAAATCGATAATATTAAAAAACACCGGTACTGTTAATGGCGGTTATTCTAGAATATGTGAGTCGGTGGCACAGCGATAAGGACGCTCGCCGACCATGCACATGGTCCGGGGTTCAATCCCCGGCCACGACGCACTCCTTTACCTCACTCAGCCAGAAATAATGCTAGTAAAGAGGAAAGATTGGACAGGAGGCTAGCAACCCCATCCTGTAAAATAAACACTGCTATAGAAACTTCAAGACGCTTGCTTGAAGCCCTATGTTCTACTGGGAACATGAAGGAAAAAATTCTAGAATATTATATGTACATCAGCATATATGTAATTGTAAAGCCGGATGGGGAAATCACCGAAAACGATATTCTTTTCTCAATTATTTTTTTCTTTATAGATGTCTGAATGAATGTTTTCGCTATATTTAAACACATTGTCAGGTTTTAAAAATATCATAGTCTCTTCACTATATACATTCTTATAAGCCTAAAGAGAATTTATGAACGTTGGTAGTTGTTTGTTTTGTTTCAAGTTTGACCTTGGATCGATATCAGTTAAAGAGCCATAGTAAACCAACCAGGGGGTACTTGACAGCTGTTTCGATCTAGTGCTTGAGATTCATCGTCAGTATGCTTCCGCCGTAAATCGTGGCCAGACTTGAAAAGAACAAAATCCCTGCAAAATAACAACTTGGAAATTAATATGATGCTCCCTAGTGACTGAATACACAACGACACTGACTGAAGCTCTTTCTAGTAAGAATTCATCACCAGTGGGGTCCATCCGATGGTCGGGGAGGAAAAATTTGCTACAGATGGCACTGTCTGGTGGTCGGTTTGGCTGAAATCATGAATTCGTAGAAGTTAGAATTTTATGGACTAGTCACCAAGTGAGGTCACAGTGGCTGAGTCATCTAAGAGCTTCATTTGTACTCAGAAAGTCCTGGGTTACAACCACAGTTAGTGGGTACGTATTGATAAAGAGTCACAAACTAGGACGAAGCAACTATCGAGTACTCCATGTTGGTTTTCAATGGTTCTCTAATAACTGACATCAATCCGAAATCCAATTTGAAGCATATCGAATCACTACAAGCTAATACTTGAGATATTTAAGTGTTGGTTTGTAGGGATTTGATTGGTTACAAGTTGTCATCATGAGCTGCAATCAGTTAGAGAACAATTGGAAAATCTGGGAATACTGGATATCTGTTTCCTCAGCCTAGTTTGGGACTCTTCATCAGTACGCACCCACCGGGGTTCGAACCAATGTAATTTAACCAATGTGAGCCCATGATGAAATCCTGTAACCAATCAAATCCATACGAACCAACACTTTTTGATGTGGTTGTGTTCTCTGAGCTGGTACACCAGCTCGTCTTGTAACCAGAAGGTCCTGGGTTCGAACTCTGGCAGTGGGTGCGTACTGCAGATGGTTCCAAAACTAGGACGAAACGTCTGTCCAGTACTCGCAGCTTGTTCTCCAATGGTTCTCTAACCAATGTCAGCTTATGATGAAATCCTGTAATTCTTGAGAGTCATTTATTTTTGCAAGTTTGACCACACGGATTGATATGAGTTAGAGAATCAGTGAAAAACACCACGGAGTACTGGGCAGCTGTTTCATCCTAGTTTGAGAATCATTGGCAGTACACACCCTCCACAGGTGTTTGAACAAAGAACCTTCCGGTGACAAGGCCAGAGGAGCTTGTATACCATTTAGCCACTGGCACCCGAATCAATGTCTAGCCCATGAAATCTAAATTTTACCAATTCGTGATTCAGTGTGACTGACACCAACTAATGTCATCGGTGGGAAATCCATTCCCACACTTGACTGGATGAATCCCACTGGTCACGACTTCTTACTATAAGTCCAGGAAACTCCGTTCTGTAGCAATTCGCTAATGAGCAGCAGATTAGTTTTCGATAGTTGGTTTGTAAAGATTAGATTTGTCTTGATTACAGCATAGTAGTCAATACCATATCTAAACATATATGACAAAGGTTTATGGAAGCCTGTAGCCTTTCGATTTTGTAACACATAGTTTCCAAATGCATAAAAAAATTAATAAACCTAATTACTTTTCATCCATCTATGAGGTATTGCCACTTGAACGTGTCATTAATTTTAAAAGCTCTATGACAGATAACATTAGGGATGGAATGAATGATAGCGTTGCATAAAATCAGCATAAATGAATGCATTATGATTTCTCCAGATTTTATGTGATTCAGACATCAATCATTCTTGCAGAATGTTTGTTAAATACGTTATAACTGTCAATAACAGTTATTTGATTGACAACAGTTCAAGCGTAAATGTTACGTCAGATTTGGTTTATTTTAGAGAAATAAATAAACAATAGGTAATTACAATTTTATGGAAAAAATGGAATAGTGATTTGATACTTTCCTTACTGAAAATAGACAAATTCAGTAAATGAAAGGATTTGCATCTTAGTTTCACGTCAAAACCTTAAATAGCAGCAAAAGTACAATAGTAATAAATTGCTTTATCCCGAAAACAGGAATTATATTACAGGATGTAATTCTCAGCACTGACTACAAAATTGCATCTTTTTTTATTCATTCACCTTCCCTCCGGGACATAGGGCTTCAAACTAGTGGCTCGAGGTTTTGGTAGCAGTGGTGTTTGTTTTTACAGGACGGGGTTGTTAAAATCGTGCCCAACCTTCCCTCTTTACCAGCCTTATTGCTAGCCTAGAGAGGAGAAGGAGTACATCACCCGGGGATCAAACCCCGGATCATACGCATGGTCGGCTGGAATGGCTCAGTCTTTAGCTAAAGCACTGAATGACGTGGGTTCGAATCCCAAATGGGACATGAGTTCCTTCTAGGTTGCAGATACGCCTCGCTGATGAGTTCCGACTAGCACAAAGCTTAGGTCAACCAAGGCTCCTTGTAGCCGATTGCCTCCAACCATCTAATATCATCAAATCAATGTGCATCATGATGGTGAGCTACCTATAATGGTGGCCATATTGCAATATTGCATCTAATTTACTCAAAATATAAATATAATTAATCACAAAGAGCTGGTCACCTTTACAGTAGGAATAAATTGAAAAATGTGCAAAGGACAAAATAAGAATAATAACTAATGATAATAACAGTGAGTATGTCTCAGTCAATATTTCGATACAGTATGGAAATCTTAGCATGTTGTTGTATTTTGGATTTAATGTTTTCTCGACATCGCATGGTAAGGGGAAAATCAAAACGATAATTAATACAGAGCTTAAATTATTTATAATTATTAAAAGCAAGGGAACTTCAAATATAATAGGAATAATAACCACAAAGCTTGATTTTATAAGGGTGGGGAAAATTGTTTATTTACAACTGGAAAAAAGGTCAGTTATTTCGTGCCTGATACTATTTTCATCACGTAAAATACCGGCGCCAAATATGGATAGTATCGTCGAATTTACATACTCAAAAGTGCCTGCATAAAGTCTTTTGAAATGACTTCTTGTTTTACCCGAGGAGATGCTAAGTGAAAGCTGCGGGTATAGTGGATGCTCACAGTATGACAAAATTCCTTTAGCAAATTTATTGCATGAAATCAAGTGCCTATCAATTGCAATGTCAACGATGTGGCCCAATGGGATACCACAACTCGCCCTACTGACTGACAGTCTTCAGAGTTCTACAAATATGATGTAGTCTTTTTTAAGCAATCCAGGAAAGAATAAGCAAGAGTGAACAGTAAAGAAAAATAGCTAAGATACACGAGTTGACAAACTGTAAAGGACGGGTTGAGCTATGCTTGAAGGCCTTAACTTCTTAATATAAAAAGTCAGACAAAATATTCTTTTGGGCATCGATGAGATGTTGGAAGACCAGAACAGATCAGAAGAAAGAATATTCTCTTCGATAACGCCTTCATCATGAGGTTCTATGGTTAATAATAATAATAACAGTAATAATAATGACGACATGCAAGTCAAATATGCGCAAGACAACACCAACATTTAGGAATCGAAATCATCAGTAGTACTGCTATACAAAGACGGAACCTTGGAAACCTTACAGAGAACTCTTAAGAAGGCAGGAATAAAAATGGCTGGCATTCAAACCCTCCAGAAACTCAATTAGAAACAAGCTTTGTCGGTTAAAAGATCAATCCTGCGGAGTCTTTAAAACAAAACAATTTAGTTTATCTAATACCCTGCCTGAAATGATTGTCAGGTAAAATACGTAGGTCAAACTAGTTGAACTGTCTGTCTGTTTTCGACATAGAACTTTGCACAAATGTGCGGCAGTTCAAGTCGCAACACTCCATGTAGCACACAAAGCAAGAGAAGAAAGTAGAAGAAATGCATAATAGAGACAGTAAACAGAGGTGTGAGACAAAGGAGGAGTAATAACGAAGAACAAAACATTTTCATTGGAAATCATAAGTCACAAGGAGTGGATGCACCACTGAGAACGGTTTTGAGCCATGTCACCAATTGTTTCCAACCATTGACTTTTACCGTCCCGAGGACCCCAGCCAGTCTACACCTTCCAACTACGAGGCTTAGACTAACTGTTGTAGATTTCATTGACTGGTGCCAAGTTTTGGTTGACCGCCGCTAGCTTTTTTCCAGCCTGACCCTATATCGCTAACATTGCTCGTCGAGGAAGGCGGTGACTAGGCATACGTAACACATGTCCTAACCATCTCAGTCTTTGTAACTTCACGACTTCGTCGATTGATTTCCCTGTTTACCTAACACTCGACGCCTAACCTGAATATTGCTCACCTTATTATGCCACTTCACACGGGAAATAGAGCGCAGGCACCTATGATCAGTAGAGCAGGAGGATCAGAACAGGAGCAGTCAGACTAACCGAACATTAAAAGCTAGAGAAATCTAGATTAGTTGACCCCAATAATAAGAAAAGAAATCTAGAGAATAGTTCAGCTATACCACTCACTGCATGCAACTACGCACAACCACACAACAGGATGGTATAAGATGGAAGTTCTAAAATCAAATGTACCAACAGAGTGGAGGGAGTGATTGATAACAGAAGCTTTGTTTATCGAATCAACTGCAAATACGTGTAATGCGAATGATTCCTCAGCTGTCCCTGATATTTGGAAAATTCTGCTACCCAACGACGACAAATAGGAGAAAACAAAGAAAGCTATAAAACTCAAGTTTCGAAGTCGTGTGATTATAATTGATATGATTATGAACAATAATAGATTGTGTTGAAGCGTCGTCATCCAGTAAATAATCCTGTTTCACTGACTGTGTGATACATCTAATAAACAAACTAATATGGAATTACTGGATGGAGATTATTCATGTTTACTATAGTCAACTGTTGAAATGAACATATAGTCATAAACAATTTAATCAGCAGTAGGGTTTTCTGTTTTATTGTTTACTGAAAGACCACCAATTTACAGCAGGCTGTATTTGTCATTTTGTGAACACATTCCAAAAGGAAACTAATGCATATCTTAGATGTGATTAGATGACGCAAAGGAAGCTCAGCGGGTCGGTGGCACCACTAGAGAATGCTCGCCAACCCCGCCTCATGTGTTCCGGGATTCGATCCCCAGCCACCGACGCACTCCTTTACCTCACTAAGCCAGTTATTAGACTGGTAAAGAAGGAAGGTTGGCGTAAGACTAGCAACTCCATCCCGTAGAAATAAATAAACTCCACTGCTACCAAAACTTCAAACCTCTAGCTGGAAGCCCTATATTCCACCGAAAACATGAGAGAATATAAACAAAGAAGTGGGGTGTTTCAAATGTTTATGAAAGCTTGGTGCTGAAGTATCTGATAGTACCACTTCCTCTATATGGAGTAGAGTAGAATCATTTCCCCCTACGTTTACAACTACACTATTTAAACGACTAGAAGACCTATACGATCATTATTCCTATCAAAATATAAGTTAAAGACTAACATAGTTCACTGCTTACTGTTAAACGTCTAAACGTGTTGCATAGATTGCATAGAATAACATTTCAGAAGGATTATACTCACAAATGATTTCACCAGAAGTTATCATCTTCAACAGATCTACCACTTCATTAAATAGAATTTCATAATTAAGTTTGACATTCTTTTAACAATACGCATTAAGAGTAATTACTGATTGACGAAGGTTAACTCAAAAATTATGCAAGCTAAACATTCATTTGTACGAAAACATACAAATCGATTAAATGAAAAAAATATTTAAAGCATTTAAAACAATTAGTTCCCTTTATGAATTTAGATAAAGCAATAAGAAGACGTAATTTGTCTTAATCGTGTAGTGTATATGAGCAACACATTTTGAACAATCTGATCACACACACGGACTTGTCATAGAAATATATGTGGAGTTAATAAAGAGTTTTCAGGTGAGAAAATAGACTTATGTCAAGTTAAAAGGACATATTCAAGGTCAAAGTAACAATGAAGACCACTAAACCAAATAAGAGAAGTAATAGTACATCACTATAGTATCAAAACGAAATTTACCAAGGGAGGTGGTTAGTGTGATGACGAATTGTTGCTTTGAATGTATAAAGGTGGTTTAAGCTTTATAATTGCTAGGGCTCCCGCAAACTTTAGGATACGCCCCAAGCACGTTTTATAGGTAGATTTAAAAGCAGTGTGGTGACATCAATTTTATATTCTGTCTCTGTTATATGCTTCGCAATAGAGGCGCTAATAGTTTCTGAAGATTCCGTTTGATTTTGAAGCCACTTTGGAATATGCTGTGAAGTCCTTACTTGCAGAGATCGATGAATGAATGTGTGTTCACACGTACAATGAAATTGGTAAATGCAGTGGGTGTGACATCATTTCTCGTATGTTCAAAGGGCTTAGATGGATATATTGGCTTCACATTCTCAGTTATTATGATATTAGTTGCAGAAAAAGTCTTTCTAACCACAACAGAGTTCAGTCTTTGTCTAGTTATCAAGCTGCTATGATGCCCCATATAGGGTTGCTTGATGTACATGTCTTTCTTAACGACAAGCTAGAGAGTGGGTCTTGGTGTTCTGACCACTATATATCTCCCAATGAACTTGTCTGGATAGTTATTATCAACCAGGGTTTGTATCAACTTTCTTTTTTCTTCATTAAGTGTGTCTTCAGTACATGTTCGTTTGATTCTCCTGAAGAGGCACCTTACTGGGGCTGTTCTGTACCGAACAGGGCAGAAACTGTTGTAATTAAGACACTGTCCTGTTCAGGTAGATCTCCTATAAACAGATCTTTTTATTGATCTATCAAATCGTTGAACGAGCAGTGCATCTAGGAAAGATAAACAATTGCCTTCCTCTTCTAAGGACGTAAGTAATATGCTATTCTGAACTTCATTCATTTGATTTAAAATTGAGGTGGCAGAACAAGGCTTATCACTGATGACTACGATATCATCTACACAACTTCTATAAAGTGGCACATTTTCGATTAAATCTTCCGATAAATTCTCAATGTACAACATATAAATATTTGCTAAAAGGGGCCTTAACGGACTGTCCATAGCAACACCATCAACTTAGCGGAAACAATCGCCTTCAAATGTAAACCTAACATTGTTAGTACATAGAAGTAATAAATCCCTTGAATAAGATATAGGGAACGGGATGAAAAAATTGTTTGTGGAAATATAATCACACAAAATGTCAACTATTTTGAGCAAAAGCACATTAGTAAATAACGAGTTTACATCAAAAATATTATTCAGACGGTTCTTTATTTGTAAGTTTCCAGACCATAGTAAATCCATATATGAAAATTTAAGAAAGAAAAGCACTGACAAGTTTTAGCTGTCATCCTAGTATGTGATACCGATATGTATATGACACATTTATCATTATGAAGAAAGCTGTGTCTATAGGATAAATTGTTCAGAATATGGAACGTGCTATACTGGGGAAAGCAGTAAATAGGTGAAGGTCAGAGTAAGTGAACATAGACTATGCACGAAACGTCCACCTAAAATGAAGTAGAATTAAAAAGTCTAGAAAAAAGATCAGCAATAGCAATGCATTCTACAGACAGCATACATAAGACTGAATTCGACAACGTCGAAATTCTAGTAAATGGCTTTCGTTCACACAAAGAAAGGTTGTCATCTCATGCCTTGCATGCATAGACTTATCACCTACATGGCAGGCTCTAATGAAGCACAGCAGATAAGAAAAACAGTGGAATCCCATGTTGCGACCGCTGTAAAAGTATTATCTAGTTTTGATGTGGTTTCCGCATAACGAACAGCATACATGCACACAAGCTCATACAGACCAGGGGAATCCATGACAATTTGACATTAGTCATTACAAACATGTCTACCAACAAGTAACCTTCAAAAAAATTGACTTCAGTTTATGTAATTCTTTGACGATATATTTTGATGGCTTATTTTAAATCTGAATAATTCTGATTCTGTGGCTTACACAGCGCAACGCCCAGAAAAATCTTGTTTTGATTGAATTTTTCCTAATCACTCTGGGATTATTTTAAATAATTTATAATGCTACTTGTTTTTTTGTGGTATGTTTAAGTTAAACAGTTTTGGCCTAATATCTTTTGGGTTCAATTGACTGACTGACTGAGGCTTTAGTATTTTCAGTTATTAGTTTTGCTGGGATTTTGTTTGCCTGTTTAGAAGATTTCATCATGAGCTGACATCAGTTAGAGAACCATTGGAAAAGAAGCTGAGAGTACTGGACAGCCAGCTGTTTTTTTCAGGCCAGACTCTGCTTCATCAGCACGCACCAACTGACAGGATTGGAACCCAGAACGTTCTGGGCTTTAGTATTTATAACTTACGGTGGCCTGTTTGAATCACTGGGCCTACTTAGATTTCAATCCAACAAAATGTGAATAAAACTTTCCCTATTACTCATTGTTTTAATCATTCGTTTATGTCAGCGAGAGCACCTAATGTACTCAAGCACATTTTTAATTAACTTTGCATCACATAATGTTTTTGTAAGATTGCTGTTTTACTTGAAGATCCTAGATAAGAAGAGAATATTATACTGAAAATTCTATTGATAATAATATTAAATGTATGACAAGGTTCCAGGATTATTTCCGGTCAGAGGTCAGATTAAAAAAAGAGCCAAATCAAGACATCTAGGAACAGCTGAGGCAACCGTCATCCCTATCGTGGCTATTATGAAAAGTCAGTCCAACCAATAATGACTATCCAATTACCTTTGTGGTTCAACCTTCCTGTATGTTTCTGTTATATTTACGTTTTATTTTCTATCTGCAGATTTAGTTACTGTTTTTTTCAATTTTTTTTATTTTTCAAGTATTGATTTGTAGCGGCTTGACTGATTGGTTACAGGATTAGTTAGAGAATCATTGGAGAGCATTGGAGTACGAAACAGCTGTTTCGTCAGCCCAGTTTGGGACTCTTCATCAGCACGCACACGCCGGGGATCGAACCCAGGACCTTCCGGTTACAAGGTGAGCTCTTAGAGAATTAGACTACTAGGACATGATCAAGGGGCCGATGTATGAATTCTAACTTCTGCCAATTCATGATGTGAAGCGACTGCTAGCCAATGTCATCGGTGGAGAGTATTTGTCCTCACACCCGACCTATTTTATTTTTATATGTCCGGACCTCCTACTTATTTTGTTAATATTACTTCCTTAATCAGTAATTATACAAACTGACGAGTTTTCCAGCAAATATAGTTTTATTAGGATGCTCGCTGACAGTGCGCATGGTTCGGGGTTCGATCCCCGCCCGGCGCACTCCTTTACCTTGCTAAGCCAGTAATAAGACTGGTAGTGAGGGAAGGTTGGAAGAAAGGCTAGCAACCCCATCCTGTAAAAATAAACTCTGCTACAGAACCTCCAGGCTTTTAGCTTGAAACCCTATGTTCCACTTGGAACGTGAAGGAATAAAAAAAATCATTTCTATCTGATCTTCCTGACTTCTGCACATTACAATTTGTTTTAAATTTGACCTTTGACCTGAAATATTTCTAGAATAGTACCACTGCCTATCTTCTGTTTATTACACTTAGTGAATTTATTTATTCTGACCTCTGACCGGAAATAATTCTGGAACTTTCTCACACATGTAATATAAATGTACAGCCAATGCATGTCCAAACCAAGTTCACTTTTAACAGTTTGAAAAAATCAAAGCATCGGGTTTATGATATTCATTATAATAAGGTTTTCTTGTATTTCCCAATGAATGCGAAACAAAACGATATTATTAACTTTACTGACGTTTCGCTATTTAATGCTTCTAATATCTTTATCAAGGTATTACTGAACCAGAATTTACAAAATCTCAGCATATATATAACATTAGAGTTTTCTTCAAAACATCAGACACACAGATTGAGAAACAACCTTGTTCATATAAAAGATCTGATCCCTAAAGAATCTCTATCGAATGGTGTCTATAAATTAAAATGCTTGGAATTTGATGTGATATACATCGGACAAATCTCACCAGAGAGAAATCAAGGTAATCAGAAAAGATGAACACCGTAGAGCGTCTGTTCGATCAACCACCGAAAAATTCAGTTCGCGAACTATTAAAGCTAGTAAAATAATCAGCTATAGGTCATCTACACTCCACACTATAGGGTCAGGTCACAA
This sequence comes from Trichobilharzia regenti, assembly GCA_944472135.2. Classification (NCBI taxonomy): domain Eukaryota; kingdom Metazoa; phylum Platyhelminthes; class Trematoda; order Strigeidida; family Schistosomatidae; genus Trichobilharzia; species Trichobilharzia regenti. The sequence continues at coordinate 171,982,973 of OX235262.1, read as the reverse complement.
AATTGATTTTGACAATATTGAAATCATCATCCAGAAAGATTTTGGAAACCACAAAGAACGGCTGACATCAGAAGCACTTGACATATTGAATGGAATCCAAATTATCTGAATGAAGATGATAGACTAAAACAGAATTTGACCTGGTTACAACACCCATAACCACCCCATGAAATGAAGAAATCAACACAAATGTGATAAGCAGTTTCATAACGTAAACACACGCTGCTTTTGTAATTTTACACACTTATCAAATCCAACAATCTATACCTGGTTTTCAAATCTTTACCAATTGGCCAACTTGACAAACACGTAATAATACCCCCATGCTAATGAACGATGATTTAGTTGTTGTATATAAGCTGAGATTTTGTAAATTCTGGTTCAGTAATACTTTGATAAACATATTAGAAGTATTAAATAGCGAAACATCAGTAAAAACAACGACAGTATCGTTTTGTTTTTCATTCATTGAGAAATTCAGAAACCTTTTATTACAATGAATGTACAGCCTAGTATATCACTTCGTCGAAAAGAAACTTTTCTTCTCTGCAATCGTCTTTTTATTAATTCTTATGAAAGTTCTGTACACTGTATGAGCACTCTATGCAGAATTAAACTATTATTATTAACAGAACCCCTGTTCAACATACTTTTTAGATTTCGTAACTAAGTCGAAAAGCTTTGACGCCTGATAACAGACAGCTCTGCTTTTCATGATGTGGGTCAACTTTAACCATAACTGATAAGACATTTTGAGCGGTGATCATAAGAAAAAGATGAAAAAGAAGAACAACAACAACAATAGCAACGTAATATAACAGTTATCTAAAAATGTCAGGATAACTAAAATAATATTCTTAGCCTGGTTAACGGATATGTTATCGTATTTAGGCAATCTTTAAATCTGTCACAAATAACTGTTTATTTCAGATCACATTCAGTGTGACGTGTGATCTATGCACAGAAGGAAAGATTTTGCCGTTTTTTTTGAGTGAGTACACTGTAAGTATCGAATCACTCAAGCCGGATGAAGTGGTATGCATATCTCTGTTGACACTACCTTTAAAGACAAATATATACGTATATTTAACTTTGAATTTTGTTTAAATTTTATTAATGCTTTAATCAACCATATTATCGTGCATTGAAAAATGAAAAAAAAAATACTTTCATCTACAGTTTTTGTTCTAATGTTCACTCATTTCATTTTGTGGTACATTTTGTTTACGTAAATAGAGTTAAACTGTGAGTTGACGATAACTAAATGTTTACAGAATTGAATTTGCTCATATGTATATATTTATTTATTTCATCCTTGAGTTCATTTATCAATGTGTGATATAATCTTATAAATATGCATAATGGATGCGTGCAACTTATGTTGTTGTATTATTCTAGAATAAGGCGTAAATAAGGAAGGATACTATGTAAAACGCCTTAACAGATAATACTGTGTATAAACCAACAACACCAAAAACTTGAGTAGTTACTTTAAAACTTCAAAAAAAAAATGACAACAGTGTTCGTACACTGGAAAGATGAAGTGAGCAGTGAAAGAGGAAAAATAGAAAACATTTCTTTCTTGTTTTATTTCCACATGAGTAATATAAATCACCGTTAAAATACGTGTCCCTTCGTGGAACACAAATACATACATACATAAATATGTTATAAATTCTAGATTCCTCAGTGTATTGTGATAGCTCAAGAATAGTAAACAGGGGACCAAATGTTAGTATTTTAACACTTCCAAAAGTTTTGATAAATGCTTCACTGATTTTTGAGTAATAAAGATTGATGCAAGGCGTGAAAAAGGCTTTCAATAACAAAAATGAGGCCTTAATTCTTGCACCGAAAGTAAACAAAACACTAATTCGGAAATGGTATAGATTCTGTGCCATTTAAGATGAGTCTTTTTTTAAATTTTTAGATATTTGAAGGTAATCGGAAGGAAGCCTAAGTTGACTTAGGCTATGTGCTTGTTAGCACTTCCCAGTCAGTCAATAAGGCGTATATACAACCTTGAAGGAATTCATTTTCCTTCTTAGAATTGAACCTGTGTCACCTAGAGATGTAGTCAAAAGAGTTGCCGGTGAGCAGCTGTTCGAGCTGGCGGTTGGGCTCCTATAGGATTATCGCGGATATTTTGCAATGTGGCTGAATGGAATTCAGACTGCATTAAATAAAGTTTTAGACGCATGACTTTGGTTACTTAATACCTAGTGTTCAGTCTTTGATTATTTGGTCAACCTTTTCAGTCTGGTACATTGTGGTTATATTCCACGTCCCTATTCCCATTCTTGCTTTCGTCGAGAGGAGATACATCATCTGACTGGCTCCTCAAGTGCTTTCACCAGCTCTCGCGGCATTTCACCTCTCCCACACCAGCGAAATATGTGTTCGTATTGTATATTTTTGGTATTTTTATTATTTTTCTTGTGATTTTAAGTTTCTACAACAGTTTGATTGGTTTTGTGAGGTAGGGTCGCTAGTACAACACCCAACATTCCCTCTTGATCTGAACCTGGGGCTAGCTGGAAAACTAGCCAGCTAGTAAACTAGGCGAGGGGGAGATCGGAGATTATGGTTAATCATGGACTCGGCTAAAAAAAGACACCATCAAGTAGAACAAGGTGGAGATGTTATGATGAAGCCCTATGTTCCATTCGAAACCTAAGGGGATAATAATGTAGCGTTCGATCGAAGGATGTGAGAAATTTACGTACATTATCTAATATAAAAAAGGAATATGTTACAATGCGTCGGTGTTTAAACAGCTGAACGCTGGCTGCCACACTCCGAAACCCAGCTAAGCGTATAGTAAGGCTGGTAAAGAGCGAAGGTTGGACGTGTGGTTAGCGACTTCACTCCCTAGAAATAAAACCACAGAAACCTAAACTTCAAGGCTTAAGCTTGAAGCCCTCTCGGAACGCAAAAGAAATAAAATATATTGAAAAGCTAAAATTTTGAATTTAATTGTTGATTTAGTCAGCGACTGCAGTGACTGATTATCAGGATACACAGAAAGAGGTGATATCAGTTTTCATATGTCTTCGAAATCTTTCCAGATTTTAAATACAGCCAAGAGGTTTCTATATATATAACACGAACTGTTACCCATCAACACCATATCCAAACACAACTAACTCCATTTAGAAATCAGTAGGTATCTAGTTGGATAAATGACTTCTAAAAATAATGAAATTTATGCGAAACGGAGTTTAATGGTGTAGGTGAGATTTAATTTTAGCAGTGAGCCATTTTTGTTCTTTAATAATGCAGAAATACCTACATATTAGAGATTCCCGCTAATACATTCTAATCAAACATTAGCCAGTTCAATGTACATTGTTTTCCTATACAAGTTAGAATATATTAGCTTGTTGTTGAAAAGTAGTTTGGATACGCCTTTTCATGACTTCTTCCACAACTATGAGTTAATGTTAAAAAATTTTTTTAACTTCCATAGACAGAAAATTTAAATCTTAAGTTTTAAGAGTAATGCAGCATTGAAGAAAATAATTACTACGTATGAAAACGTAAACGAACCCTATTATTAGTATTTTTGTCTAAAATAAATACACTTAAGACCTTTCATTGAGCACTACCAATTAGAGTAGCCCTATCGAGGCCTTGTTTAACCCTCCCAGGTTCTATGTGATAAAGATAATGTTGAACGTAAAACGTATAACTTATTATGCAGTTAGCAAAATAATCGGCTCTTTTATTATCCCCTCCTGTTTGTAATTTATGGTGACACTGTTTTAGTTATTCACATAAGAATAACTTTAAATGTTTGTCCATAGTGTTAATGCTAACGAGAAGACGTTAGTATTATCAGTTTTGGTCAACTATACCCTGTAACGATTTTTGTTGGTGTCGCTGTTGTTGAATAAATTAATTGCGATGTAGAACAAAATGCTGAGAATTACATGATGTATTGCCGGATTTAATCATGAGAGAACCATTGGAAAACAAGCTATGAGTACTGGAGTACTGTTTAGTCGTCCCAGAGTGCCACTCTTCAGAGCAGCGCGCATTCACCATAAGGGTTCAAACCCAGGATCTTCTTGTTATAAGACAAGCGATCTGGTAGACCATTAAGCTACTGCGTCCCTATTCAATGGCCAGTCCATGAATTCTAACTTCTGCCATTTCACGAAATAGCGTGCAATGTTTCCTTCAGTGAGTAGCTGACCTTACCTTCGACCTACTGTAACCTAGGTCGAAACACCTGTCTAGTACTCCTAGCTTATTTTCCAATGTTTCTCTAACTGATGTCAGCTCATGATGAAATCCTCCTACCAATCAGACGAAATCCCTACAAAACCAATAATTGAGAGTTCGATGATGTATCATAAGTATTGCTGTAGAATAGGGTGAATTATTATTTTTTAATCCCAAGCAGCGGCTTTATACAAAACGAGTACAATGAATTTTCCTTACATGAATTTTAAGGATGATAAACTACTCAGGGAGACACTACAACTCAAACAAGTGTTGATATGTGTTTCTAAACACAGCCGCATATTACGCAAGTGAATAACGTTAATCTCGTGAATAAGAGAAGTGGAAGATGATACAATTTCATGATCATGAAATATATACATCGTTATAGATAAGCCATAATCTCTGATTGGAAACTAACTAGCGTTTGTTTGGTGCAAACTGTCAGTCAAGTTTGCAATGTGGCTACTGTGCTAGATGGTTCACCACTGCAGTGAGTTCTGGATTGTTGTTATTAGATAGTTGGAAGCGACTGGGAGGAAGCCTTTAACATAGATTTTATGATTGTTGGCACTCATAAGTCAACAAGGCATATCCGAAGTCTTGAAGGAACTCATATCCCTACTAAGGCTTGAACCTATGTCACCCAGCGTGTGGTGCAGTCAGAGACGTTATCATTGAGCGATTAAGGTGTACGAAGGACTAGACACATGAAACTAGTTAGTAACCAATGCAATCCTAAAGAAGTTTAATCGCGAGTCAGAATCCCTAAGGATTCTCTTTCTAATTGTGTCTACGAAATACAATGCTTGGAATGTGATGTGATATACATCGGACAAACCCCACCAGGGAGAAATCAAAGGTAGAAGAAATGAACCCCTTGGAGAATCTGTTCGACCAACCACCAAGAAAACCAGTTCGTGAAATAGAAAAGCTTGGTAAATCATCAGCCACAGGTTGTTTACACGCTATAGAATCAGGTCACAAAATTAATTTTGACAATATTGAAGTCATCATCGAGAAAAATTTCAGGAATCACAAATAACGTCTAATATCAGAATTACTTCACATATTGAATGGAATTCAAATTGTCTGAATACGAATGATGGATTAATAGAGAATTTGACCAGGTGACAACACTTGCCCCCCTCCCCTCACGAAATGACCAAATCAACACGAATGCCATAAGCGGTTTGATTATGTAAACACACGCTACTTTTATAATCTTATACACTTATCAAATCCAACAGTCATGTACACCTGGTTTTGTTATCTTTACCAATTGGCCAGATTGACAGTTGACAAATGACCCCATATTGAGAAACGATGATGAAGTTGTTATATATAGAGCTGAGATTTTGTAGTGAATTCTGGTTTAATAATACTTTGTTAAAGCTATTAGCAGCACTAAATAGCGAAACGTCAGTAAAAACAAGAACATTATCGTTTTTTTCGTCATTCATTGGAAAATACAAGAAAACCTCAATTAGAATAAATATCATGTACCCGGTGCCTAAATTTCTCTCAAACTGTTAAAAGCGAACTTGGTTTTTACATATATAACTTCTTTAACAATCCTTTGAGACAACTCATCACTTTTGTCACTGCCCTCTTGTATCAACATCTAATTCCTCTGAACGCCTTTTTTATTACGTAATTCCACCAAAACTCACTGATTTTCACCACCTTAGTTACAACAACCCTAACCAACTGTGTTTCCACTTGACAAATTTAATGTACAGACACGAACAAAATGATCATATATATGTATTTGCGATTGTACAGCTGTGGAAATGTATTCGCTGAGAAGAGACTCCTTGCTGAACTATTGGTCATCTCAGTATTAATGTTCGAATGGTGATTTTTCTTAATTTATTTGAATGTTTCGACTAAGTGTGCAATTATCATCCTTTTTTCTTCTGACTGTATACCATCATTCTGATACCTTGTCATTCGTCTTTGTTCTTGCTTAATCTCTAATTTTATTGCTTCTCTCTAAGGTTCTGTGATGATATTGATAATGTGCTGTTTTACGACTGCAATTTCTTTTATTCGGGTTAACGTTTTTCTGACTTTGGATTGTCTACAAGAATTGTTTGGTGAGTGATTCTTGCTGACAGAGTTTTGATCTAACCCTATTGGGCATATTCTACTTGATCCTCAGGTACTTCTTACGGTTGGATTTTGTCTAGCTATTTTTGTTCCACAGTGCTTATTTTGTATTTGGAAGCCAATTTGATCTGTTTGGCTGGTTAACGACATTGTTGTTAAGGGAATTTTGTGTTTTCAACATTTTATGCCTGTTGAACAGTACTTCAGAACGTATCGTAAATAAATATCTTTTTACTATTATCAGGACATTTTCATCCTATCAGTAATTCAAGGAATTTCTAGTTAGATATACAACGGAATGCAAAGATCAGTCCCCTGAGCGTTCAGATCATAACACGTGGGTGTTGATCGTTTCAGTAATATTCCAGTTATCATAATTTATATGACAAAAGGTTATGCCGACTTAAATTAGTATTATGTTTGTTTTTATAGTCGAATTTTAGCATACAGGCCGAAAAAAACCTCAAATAAAAGTAGTTAGTTAACTTGACAGTAACCAAATCAAAAAGGAATTAAAAAGCAATCGGTAGGTAATAGACACCGTTTCACTTTTTGTATTGCAGTGTGAAATATAATTTTTACCCCCATTTAACAACAACTGGTCTCTTTCATCTCTTTGACAGTTTTTTTTTCAAAAAGATAAAATACACCACAACACCAGTTTCAAAAAGTTTAAATTTCTGATCTCTCTCCCTCTGCTAGCCAAATAAGAAGGATAAAAAACATTGCTTACACCACAAAAGTTTAGAAATTGAAGTTACGCCTGAAATATAGTACGCTTGTTTAAAATTGTATTTTAAAATAACTTTTTTTAAAGCATTTTGGAAAATGTTTTAAAAAGATTTATTTTCATTATAAATACTTTGTAAAGGCAAGTGACTTAGATGAGCTACACAGTCTATGGTTATTTTATTGATCTTTATAACGTGGTGAACGATTCCTCTTCTATTTGTCACTTGAAATGGGTAACAATAGTCTCATCAGTACCAACTATATGCTTTACAGTAGCAAATTTAGTGAAAATATTTATTCAGATATCTAGAAAAAACTAAAAATTGAGCAGAGAATATTTTTTTGAGAATTTCTTCTACTGGCTCTACGATTATACATATTCCGCGTTCAAGAGCTAAGGATAAACTGCCTAATTTCGCTGCTTCTATGTCTATCTACCAATCGGAATGCTCCTGTGGAGCAAATTATATAGACCGTACAATTAGACGTTCCTTATCGTGGGATTTCCGAACATTATCCTTCTTGTTTGAATAAGGGATAAACAAAGTCCATTCGTAGTTTAATTTTGTTTCATCTCGTAGATATATTTATCGTATACCAACTTATTTTAACTTCACTTTAAAGTTCCATCTACTGTATATTGCTGAGGTTGGCTGTTGGGATTCACATTAAGGAAACCTAACTTATATATCCAGAAGTTGGTTTAGGCACCATCCTTACCTCCCTGGTCATCAAGGTTTTAATGATCTTCAATTTATTGCAGAAATTTCCTGAATTTTATCAAATATTCTATTTGCTATTACATTGTAATTCTATTGATCTTACTTAACAAATTGACAGGATATTATTTTTTAAAAAAACACCAAAATTGTGTTTTACGACTACTCTAGAACATTCTGTGTATACATATAACTGTAAAACCAGAAGAGGAGATTACTGAAAAAGATTTTCTTTGCTCAAATTTTTTGTTTTTTCTAAATGCCAAATATGTATATTCACTGTTGTGGCGTGTGCCACGAACGAGATATATCGGCAGTAGTACATAAAGAGACGTTCATCGGTACAAAAAAATATCAAATAGCGGAGAGGTAGATTTAACATCAAACAGTAAGGAAATGTTGAACCAGTGTATCGCAGCAAAGTATGAGAGACACAAAGAGAAGACGAAGATACACAACACATTAGAAGGGCAAGGTAGCTCAACACGTAAGATTTGTGCAAGTGACGATTTCCAGATAAGGTATATATAATTTGCCTATTTGTATATATACGAAACTCCTAATAAACATTCCGTTACTAAGTCTCTTATCTTATCCTGTCACACTGCCACCTCAGTGGTAAATATTTATCTGGAACACTTTCTGTCAAGTAATGAATGTTCTATTGCATGAATTTCAAATTGTTGAGTTATAAGGAGGGTATTATACTGCAACTAAATTGCCTGGGAAACTGATTTTATAAACAGAAGTTTTACTAGCATACAAGGAAAATGGCGGTCTATTAGCTCAATGGAATACTAGAATTATCATCCATCAAAATGCTGTTTTAGCGCTTCCGCATTTCTTATTATTGTTTTAATAATTCAATTATATTAAATGATCAATACGTAAACTCGCGCATATTTAATTAGATTTTAGCTAAATGCTGTGGAATTCTTAAAAGAAGTGAGGAGAAAAATCTACAGAATTAGTGCTCTTTTTATATACGACACATGATATACTTCGGATTATTACTCTACATGTAAATCCTGTGTAAAGAGGAAATATTTTGGAATTAAACAGGCGAAAATGTCTGTACTATATGTTCATTTACTGCCTCAGATAACGCTTTATTATTAATAAAATCATTGATAAAGCTGTGTAGTTAAGATGTTATTGTGGTTTTAACGGCTCAAGTGTAATAATAACCAGCTTTAAAGACAAACTTACTGTTTAGCTTTCCTTTTTTAAACTTTTTGGAGTTGAAACCAAATCAGGTAAAAAAGATTAAGCATAACAGGCATGATATTGCTTAACATGCAACCCAAAATCTAATCACGAAAAAAATGTCTTAAATCTGTGTGATTCTACAAAAAAATACACATTCATTACTCATTTTTAAGTAATGAAAATGTTTGATTTAATCGGTTAATACAGGTTTCTTTATCAAGCTATACATGTGCTATTTGCAATTTCATAATACGGAAGTAGTGTGTTAGTGGCACAGTGGCAGAATGGTCGGTAACCACTCCTCATGTGGTCAGGGCGGGGTTCGATCCGCGGCCAACAAGGCACTCCCTTACCTCGGTAAGCCAGTAATAAGACTGGGAAAGTGGGAAGGTTGGGCATGAGGCCAATAGTTTCATTCGGTGAAAATAGACATCACTGCTAATGAGTCTTCAGAGCTATAGCTTGAAACCCTATGTTCCAATGAGAACGTAAAGGAATACAAAAACGTAGTACCACCATGTCAAGTGACCCACGACGGAAGGTTCATCGAAGCCTCTGAAGGTGGCGGTAAGACAGAGCTAACTGCCAACTATCACCGATGATATTCCTAATCGTAGTGGATTGGATTATGCGAAACGCTGTACGTGTGGATTGAGAAGCAGGAACACGTTTGGCTGGTAGTAACACTGTAAAATATATGGATTTTTGGACGATATTTATGTATAATGTCGCAAAACCCTAAGATCTACATTTGGAATCCAACAAGTTGACAGAAGAGGCATCAAAGAAGGGACTTCAGGCAAACATAGAGAAGATGAGAGTGATGAAGACACCTAATCACCAACACCGAACACCAGTCCCCATCAGCGGGATAAATCGGAAAGAGGTCACCTCTTTCACTTATCTAAGGAGCATCGGCTCAACTGCAGGTAGCATGTATGACGACATCAAATGAAGGATTGAAAATCTGCTGCAATCAGCATAATGAAAAAAGATCATGATCTTAAACAACAGTGTCAAAACAAAAGACTCAAATAGTCACGATAAACATTTTTAACAGCTTTATGCAGACATTTTTTACCTGACTACATACTAAAGATCAGATGGCCAGCCTGACAAAATTAGTACACTAGCACCAGGAAACTCTGTGAATGAACCAATAAATAACTCTATTGTTCAACAAATATTCCGAAAAAAATAAAGATGGATTAGACACACTGTGATGAGAATCTTGGATGACATCGCTCACTAGGCCATTGCTATAGTGGAACACGAACAGGAATCGAAGAATTGGGTGTGTATGTCCTAGGGTGGCATTAATGAGATTGTATGAGTAGGGAAGTTAAAGCTTACGGGTTAAAGAAGATATCAGAGAACAAGCCAAAGTGTTCATCTGTTCTGCTGAAGTCATATGTCCACTATGAACCAAGAGAACAATAATAACTAACAGACAACATGTGAAAAGTAATTTTCATGACATTACATGAGAGAAAAAAAAGAATGTTCATGACTGTCACAATCAAAACAAAGCTAATGCAGAACATATCTTAACTACACGATCTTTTCTAATTTAGCAACAATTCACAATCATAATTCACCTAGTTTGGGGGACTCTTTAACAGAATGAAATGAGGAAGAATAACAAGACAGCTTCATCCAAAGGAGTCAAATTCTGATTTTCAAGCTCTCAATTTACATTGAAAACTAATTTAAAGTGTAGAATATTAATAATACATTTTGTCCTATAGAAAGGATACATGTAACAGAATAAAATAAAATAACCTCTGTGTGTGCAAATATGTTTCCCTTAAAGCGATTTAAGAAAAATAGAGAAGGTTGTGTAATGTATTCTTAAAGTGGTCATGTATACAACAGGTTTACAAAGTAAAAGGTTCTCAACAGCCTGACACTGACTGTATGACTTATTTCTTTTATCCTATTTTCAAATTCTCCAAAAAAATCTATATCTGGGAGACGGAACTCACCGTCCTATAGAAGATCTATGATAACCCAATCACATAAATGCCCATGACTTCTAATTTTATTTCATTTCGAGTGGAACATGGGGCTTCGGGCATGATCATTTGTGTTTTTTATGGAATCAAGTTGTTAATCTCACGCCTAACCGGCTATGGGGAAGATAAAGATGTACGCCGGTCGGGTACCGAACCCAGGGCCACATGCATATCTAGCCAGTATCCTACCGCTGACCCACCGACGTGCTCATGACTTCAGTTCTAAACTACTCAATATTGATAAAGTGTTGAAATAATAGAGAAGATTTGTAGCTCAGGTGGTGAATTTGCAGTTAGTAGTGTTCTCTGAGGTGGTTGGTTTAGTTGTGGAGCTTTCGTCGTCCTTCTGGACAACATCTTCAGCGCAAGTTTCAGCATACAATGAATGAGAGACTTGTGTCTCCTAGAAACCATTTTGTGATTGTTAGTCGATTCACATATGTAATGATCGCTTATTATTGACTTAGAGTTTGAACTTTCTCGTCACTTGATTTACTTCTTATTAGTTAGTAGATTTAGTCTATATTAACATGTTTGTCAATTGCTGGCTGATTCACTTGAGTAACAGGCGTCTAGGAATTCTCTAACACTTTTAGTATTCCCTCTGCTTAAAATATCTCTGAAATAACAGTGAGAATATTTAAACCGTTTGAATTAGATATAGCAAACAAGCCAGCCAGCCAGTCCAATCACTTCATTCGATACTGTGCAAACCGAAAGATCCAAGAGAAAGAGAAGATAAAATTAATATCATTTACAAAATAAATTCTATGAAGTGTAACAGACATTATATCGCCAAAGTTGGCGTTCCCTTCCCATGGAATCAGAATCCATGAACACAAATCAGCTGTGAATAGACATGATATATATTCTTTCATATAAATGGAGGTACATAACTATGGACACCAATTTTGATGATTGGGATAATGTAGAAAGTTTAAAAAGAGGAAACGCCAAAAATACTGTCGGGGAATTCCTAGAAGCCCAGTACTCAAACGATTATGCGATTAACAAACATGTTAATATAGACCAAATCTACCAACCAATAAAAAGTAAATCATGCGATGTGAAAGTTAAAATCCAAGTCAGTGAAAGTGATCAGTACATATGTAAAGATGGTTGGTAACCAGGAGACGCAACTGTATCACTCATGGAAAATTTAAATTAGTTCACTTCATGCTTAGGAAAATCGTGCTGAAGATGTTGTTCAGAAGGACGACGAAAGCTCCACAACTAAACCAACCAGCTCAGAGAACACTGTTAATTGCAAATTGATAAAGTGTGCCATTCAAAGAGAGGTAATACCGTCAAACTCTACGTTATTTTCTGTGTTAAGTAAAACGTTACAAAAATATTTTTTTCCTTCACGTTCCCCAGTGGAACATATGGCTTCAAGCAAGCGTCTTGAAGTTTCTAAAGCAGTGTTTATTTTATAGGATGGGGTTGCTAGCCTCATGTCCAACCTTTCCTCTTTACCAGCATTATTTCTGGCTGGGGATCGAACCCCGGACCATGTGGATGGTCGGCGAGCGTCCTAACCGCTACACCACCGACGCAAAAATGCCACCCGATATAATGGAAGATCCATGCCTCCAGAGAGTAGCCAACAGGTGCCCTATCCAACTTTGTGGAGGGGACTGCCAACCATCTCTCCTTCTCTCACGCACTTAGAAAAATATACACTGAGTTAAATAAACGATTAACTTAAAAAATAATAAAAACATAAATATACTTCTGAAAGATGAATATCATTCAGACAGATGACTTACTCACTTCACTGATGGTGTATTATCAAAGAAGTAATATATGTGTATGATTGTAATGTGTTAACTAGTTCTATTATTGTTATTATTGAATAAAATCAGAGTTTGTATTTGTTATGCTTACTTTGTAACCTACTGCGTTCACGTATTTATTGTCTTTATTTAGTATATGTGCAATTTCATCCTCGCAACACCTACAAAAAAAAGGAAGAAGGAAAACACAAAATGAAATATACGAAATAGAAAACAACGCACCAATGAGAAACTAGGAATGAGTAAATTTTGCCTACGCTTAGTCAAACAGGGGAAATTTTTTTTTAAAATGAAAAACTAATTTGAATAAACATGAGCTTGCTTTTACTGTTTACTCAACTTACAAATATATTCAATTTCTAGCTTTATTTAGTTCAGCAAGATCCCTTAGCCTACATTCTCTTTAAGGTGTTCAACAGTTTGGAAATCGAATCAGAAACTGTACTATTTGGGAAGATAAATTTAATGCTCACTAGTGACTTGCTACAGGATGGAGTTTCCTGGAGTGATTTCTAGTGAGAAGTCATGACCAGTGAGGTTTATCCTTAATGTCAAGTGTGAGGATGGATTTCCCACCGACGACACATTGGTTGTGCCAGTCGCGCTAAATCACGAACTGTTAGAAGTTAGAATTCATGCACTGGCTGGCTACTGAATCGTCTCCCAGTGTCTGAGTGGTATACGAGCCCTACTGGCCTTGTAACCGCAAAGTCTTAAGTTCGAACTCTGGCGGTGGGTGAGTACTGCCGATGATTTTCGAGCACTAGGATGAAACAGCTGTCTAGTACTCCAGTGCTGGTTTTCAATGGTTCTCTAACTGATACCAATCCGTGATCAACTCGTAAAAATTAATTAAATTATTATGATAGTGGTAGCTTTCTATAGAGAAAGAAAGACTACATTTGTAGTATAAAATGGTACCAATCTATTCTATTTCATAGGTTCTCTTCAGCTGCAAACTAACTGAAAATACAATGGTTATAAATAACAACATTTCATACTTCATTGTTTGAAAGGTAATAAAGAAAATATTATAAGATGAACGCATATGGAATAAAAGTATTACAATTCTTCTAGTTTAAGTTACCATCAGTTGACATGCTATTAAACCATGAGAAAAAGGGGGAGGTTAGAGAAGACAAAAAAATAGAATGAACAGTGATAGCTTGTACGTCAATATGGCAACTCAAGAAGGTTAAAATTCATCCAACCAAAACTGGTCCAGTGAAGTGAGCTCACTAGTGTGTATAACTAATCGGTGTAATGAAAGTGATACGGTTTCCAAGGGAGTAAGAGAGTGACTACACTCCCTTTCTGTGTGCATAAGTTTGGTCTGAGAGGTTTGATTGAAGGAGATTCAGGAAATCGTAGTAGATTCGCTGTCCTTTGTATGTTCATATTTTGAAGAATTTGGAAATCTCGACAAAATGACCGAATCCACAGGGTGGGCGTCTGGTAACTGCACTTCATAAATATTTGCTTCCTTTTGAACATAAGTTTCATGGATTATGCTCTGGAAAACAGAGAGAAGTCCTTTCAGGTAGTTTGCAGCTGATGAGAGCCTGTGATTATTATTATATTATTATATCCTTTAATTCCTAGAGGATCATAGGGCTTTAGCTGCGCATCTCCATTGCTTTCGTTTCTCTGCCAACATTTTCACCCCACTCCAAGTCTGCCAACATGTTTTCATCTCCTCTTCACATCACCTCCTCCAAGTCAACCTTGCACTGACTACCAACTCACCGCTTCCCTTTCGGTTTCCACTCTAGCAATGGCTTGTCTAGTGATATCACTTGATGGTTTCCTCAGAGTATGGCCAATCCAACTCCATTTCCTCCTGCCTATTTGTTGCACAATGGTTTCCTGGTTGGTTCGCTCATTGCCAGAGATCCCTGTTGCTGATCTTTTCTGGCCATCTGATCTTGAGTATTGAGCAAAGACAACTATTATTGAAGGTCTGAAGTTTGTTTGAGATGTTCTCTATGACGCGCCAAGTCACATTGGAGTTGAAGATCCGGATCTTATTTTTAATGCTGAGTGCTGTTGACTTCCACACAGACTTAAGAGTAATGAAAGCCTGTCTTGCTTTTCCGATTCTGACTTTGATATCCTCGTCAGTTCCTTTGGCCTGTAGTTGAAACGATGCTTCCCAGGTAGGTAGGTGAAGGAGGCTTTTTCTTTCAGGTTCCTCCTATTTATGCTGATTGTTGTCTGTTGTTGTTGCTGCTGTTGGTGTTGGCCAGGAATCTTCATCACCTCTGTTTTATCTATGTTCACTTGGGGTCTTTTCCATCTTTGATGCTTCTTCTGCCAACTTGTTGCTTTTCACTTGCATATCTTCTAGTTTTTGTGAAATCAGACATATATCATCGACGAAGTCCAGATCCTCCAAGTTTTTTGTGTGAGTCCATTTTATGCCTGTTCCCTCGTTAGTTGCCGTTATCTGTGGCATTATCCAATCTACTGCAATCAGGAATATCATTGGTGATAGTAAGCAGCCTTGTCTCACTCCCGTCCTCACTTCGAAGGATTCCGTAAGTTTCGCGTTGTGGATTAGTTGGCATGCAGCATTGTCGTATAACTGTTGGATAAGATGTATAATTGTCGATGGCACCCCACAGTAGTAGCGAAGTAGTTGTCAAATGACCTCTCGATCGACGCTGTCGAAGAACTTTTCAAAGTCGATCAAGTTGAGTGAGGTGAGAGGTGACTGCCATTCCAACCTTTGTTCAGTGATGATCCGTAGTTACATAGGTCAGTCAAACTAGTAGATCAGGGTCAAGTGGATTACCGGATCAATACATGACTTGTTTCTCCTGAATCCAGCTTGTTCCTGTCGAGAGCCTGTGAAGTAGGATGATATCATTGTATACTACAAATCTGGTCTATCTCTGTCGAAACTTATCAAGTGATAGCTTTATTCTGAGCAGCATTTATGTGCAAAGCACAGAATTTCAATAGAAATGATCGCATAATAGGTTCTCTTCAACTGAATTTATGTTTTCCCGTTGGCTGATTGGACCGAAGTGCTCAGGTCTCAGGTTGACACGTCGGCTTCTTTTGCAGATGCTTCGACGGTGTTTGGGCACCTAATTAGAATTTAACTGGAATCCAGATGACGAGTCTCGAATAGAACGAAATGCGAATCTTTGATTCCACTGCTAGTCACCATCCACCAATTAAATTCTAATAGGTTCTCTTTGTCCAACAATTTTAAGTATAGTAATAACTGACAGTGAATCGACCGACACATCCGGTGACCAGCTAGAATTTTGGGGCTACCAAACTTATTCTATTTTCCATCAACTTACATTTTGCGTCGATTCGCTCCTATTTTTTATTTTAATCAATCAAAATGTCTTCAAATTGTATTATTTATAACCGCATATTTTTAAAATCTTTCCAACCTATAGCGTTAAGTCATTCTCAAAAAACTGAGGAAAAAACATCACAGTGGTTGGTAGTGTGCATTACAACATAAAGAATGGCTATTCACGAATTGTTAGCATTAACTGAATTTCTCTGCCTAAAAAAGTGGACTATCTCCAATCTCTAGTATCCTGAAATTTACATCGAAATGCTGGTGTTTTAGCTACACAAAAAACTTGGCTCCATAAAAAATATGACATTAATCTAGTCTCATTGAATTGGATAAAAAAGTTTCCTACAGGACACACATCATTCAAAGAAACAAAATGGTAAAGGGGTAGCCACTTTTATTGATACAAAGTGGTCTACATTTAATCATGTATGCTTTAAATTTCCCAATGACAATGTAGACTGCATCACTGTTAGGCGTCGTACAAAGCACTTAAGTAAATATTCGTCTGTATACACAATAAATGTTTATATGACCAAGCCTTTGAAGACCTCTGATATTTCTATCTTCGCAGGCGAATTTGCTGGATTTACTGCTCTGTCTTTCAAAACTTCCGAGTCAATAGTCTGTGGTGACTTTAATTCTTGTGATCACAGCTTTCTCATATCACTTGGTCATGAGGACCTTGTCAGATTCATTCCTTGTCTGGATAAAACCCTAAATTTGGTTTTCATAAACGATCGTGACATAAACAAGCTGAGAAAGAGATCTCCACTGCTAAATTCTGACCACCGCATTATTCGTATTTTACCAGAAGTGTATTGCAGGTTACACAGAAGGCCATTGTTCACCTAACAGAGAAAATCCAGGAATACTCTTATTCATTGCATGACAGTTTTCTTGCAATAAGTTGCTTGTTGCATGATATTGACTGGAACCTATTCGTCGTTGATGAAGTGTCAGACGTTACTGACTCTAATATCCCCAAATATCTTAAGTTCTGTTGAATATTTGCTGTCCTACTAAAACATTCACTGTTCACGAGATTCGATGAAATCTCTTCTCGAAAACCAAAAAGCTTGGAAGAGAAAAAGAGAATTTGTATAAATCACATGATCATGCAGTTTTTCGAAGAACAAACTCCTAATTAGACTAAATTAGATATACAATGAAGCATTTTTTTACCATGTACTAATGTTTCTAACATACGAAAACATTTTAATCAACTTACAGCAAAAAATATATTTCTGTTGATGCTAATCCTGATATAAATGTCTTAAATAGACCTTTTTATAGTGCAGTAAGCTAATATGACTGGACCTGATGTTTCTCTGGTTTTAATAAAAACATTGTATTGTAATTATTGAATTGAATTTTTGATTTTCCTGTCGATTGATTGGACCGAAGTGCTCGGTCTCAGGTTGACATGTCGGCTTCTTGTGCAGATGCTTTGATGATGTCTGGGTATTTAATTAGTATACAATTGGTGGATGGTGGCTAGCAGTGGAATCCAGGATGCACATTTCGTCCTATTTGGGACTCGTCAGCTGGATGTACCTGCATTTCTCAGTGAGTGATGATGTTCCCACGAGGTTCGAACCCAGTAACCATAGTTTCAAACGCCAAAGCGTTATCCACTAGACCACTTGGGCCACCAGACATCGTCGAAGCATCTGCACAAGAAGCCGACATGTCAACCTGAGACCGAGCACTTCGGTCCAATCAATCGACGGGAAAATCAAAAATTCAATTCAATAATTAATATGACCCGTCGCACAACAGGTGGCTCTCGTGGCCCAAGTGGTCTAGTGGATAACGCTTTGGCGTTTGAAACTATGGGTACTGGGTTCGAGCCTCGGTGGGAACATCATCACTCACTGAGAAATGCAGGTACATCCAGCTGACGAGTCCCAATTAGGACGAAATGCGCATCCTGGATTCCACTGCTAGCCACCATCCACAAATTGTATTGTATTGTAATGTCTCAAATCCTTAAATCAGTCACGCAACCTAGAACCCGATGGTGTACCAAGCATTTTGCTTCAAATGTGTGTTGATAATTTGCGCCATCCTCTAATTCCACCTTTTTAGACCACACTGCACCTTAACTAATCAAGCCGATGTTTGCAAACACTGAGTTATCAGTTGCAAGGTGGCTCTCTGCCTGTCTGTCAGGTGAAAGACAACTGACTGTTTTAAACAGTCAGCACTCTGCTCCTCTGTTTACGGAAACTGGTGTGTCTAAAAAGGCTGCACTTTCTCTATTCATCTTTTCTCTCTTGTAGCATGGCCTACCGTATTCATCTAAAACTAATTTCATTAAATATGTTGATGATCTGACGATTTTTGTCCCAGCGGTTTCTCCGTTGGGTTGTTCGGATATGAATATATTCTTATATAAAGTTAACTAATGGTCTTGGTTAAATGGTCTTAAGCGAAATCGACCTAAATGTCATATTGTTGAATAAGACACGCGTCGACTAATTCAATCCCACGATTCCTGTCATTTTGACAGCACTGTCAAAGGGAGTAAATCTAATATCTGTTATCTTCGTATCAGTTTCTCTTCAAATCTCTGTTGGTTGTTTCACATCTTGTTGAGTTCTAAGAAAACTTTTCGTTTGATTTATAACATGAAGAAGTTGAGACTTTCTGTTGACATAACTCAACCTGCTCTCTTAAAATTTATTAACTCATGTATTCTGCGCATTCTTCTTTATTATTAGCCCTTATCTCTCCCTGAACTTCTCAAAAGAAACCATATCATATTACGTAGAAGACTGAGGCTGTAAGTGAGCGGGGGTTATTGGCACTCCTTTGTTAACGGTTACTTCATTTCTTGAAGGCAGTTGGTTGAAGTTATATTGTCTGATACTGGACATCCTCTGTATTCTCAACTTTTCCCCTGTATCTATGAGTCGGTGGCACAGTGTTTAGGACTCTCGCCGACCATGCACATGGTCGAGGTTCGATCCCCTGCCGACGCACACCCGATATCAATGGTTGGCCTGCAAAATTTGGGCTACCGATATCCATGCTGAAAATTCCATACTTGTACCGAAAATACAGTGTGGAATCAAGCTGTAATCAAAAAATTAAAATTAAATCTCTTTGGATTAAGCCAGAAGGAACTTCTTAACAATTTACTCTCGTACAACCAAATCTAAAAATTCACCCATTTTATATTTAGCACACGTTTTGGTGTGAAGAGCCATAAGGAGCCATCAATAACACTCATATTATTATTTCTGAATGTACATTATCCTATACTGATTTTTATTTAATAATCTATTCAGTTCCACGTATGTATATAAATGAAGGGAGAAAGTTGTGTGCGTGACTTGATATGATTATGAGTGGGAATAATTTGTGCTCGAAAAGTTGTCATCAGTTAATATTACTATGTAACACTGTGCGACGTATCAAAATAAAATCTTATTCGTAATGGAGTTGTACTCTACCACAGTACCGAAGTTTTATATTTATATCAATGAAGAGCCATATGTCACGAAAGAACTTATAAACTTTGAAAAGGAAAGACTATTATTAAATGTATTATCCATGATACAATCTACGTATACTTCATTATTTTTACACCAATATTCTGTTTATATTGGTTTCATTATTAATATTATTATTATTCCATTCTGTTCAGCGTGGAACATAGGGCTTCAACAACACATCTCTACTTTCTTCTGTCTTTCGCCATCCATTTCACTTATATGCACGATCGCCGACAATCTCTCATCTTCTCCTCCAAATCACACGATCTTCTCCATGTCAACCGTTCACTGAGGACACACTCGTCACTTCCTACTTGGATTCCAATCAAGTGATGGTCTGCATTGCGTGCAAAGTTACTCGACGGTTTCCTCAAAGTATGCTCGATTCATCTACATATTCTCCTGCATATTGGTACTCCTTGTAGGTTTTCCAACGGTATCCTAACTGATACCAATCCCTGGTTAAACTCGTAAAAATAAATAACTTTAAAGAGTTAGTTTGTAGTGATTTGATGTGTTTCAAGTTTGATTATGGATTGATGTCAGTTATTAGAGTACCACCAAAAACCAAAACAGCAAATACTGAATAACTGTTTCGTCCTAGTTTTGGACTCTTCATCGGCACACAGCTGCCAACTGTGTTTCTAATCAAGGACTTTAATGTGGTTTTGTTCTCTGAGCTGGGTGGTTAATTTGCGAAGCTTTCATCACCCTACTGGGTGACATCTTCAGCGCATACTTCAATTTGAAGTGAGCTTTTAGATTTCTCCACGAGTTTATTATTCATCTCTCCTGATGACCTTGGACGTGATTGGTTGTTTTTACACCTTCTATGGGATGTCCCCTTCGTCTTCATATCCACGATCATAAGCTAGCCGTCAAAAGATATGATATCCACTCCCTCATATCACTGCATACAGACAACTACGGACATCAATTCAACTGAGACAACGTTCAAATATTGGACAGAGGAAACAACAGGAATGCCAGAGAATTTTTAGAAGCTTGTCATTCCAGTGAATCATCAGTCAATAGACACTTCGAGATAGACAAAATTTATCAACCGATAAGAAAGAAACTTCACACACGATTGGCCAAAGTTCAAGTCAAAGAAACAGTTAGTTCCAATACAAGTAACCTAGAAGGTGTGAAAACACACACAAACAACCAATCACGTCCAAGGTCATCAGGAGAGATGAATAATAAACTCGTGGAGAAATCTAAAAGCTCACTTCAAATTGAAGTATGCGCTGAAGATGTCACCCAGTAGGGTGATGAAAGCTTCGCAAATTAACCACCCAGCTCAGAGAACAAAACCACATCAAAATCATCCACCTGAGCTACAAATCCTCTCTATCATTTCTAATCAAGGACTTTCTGGATGCAAGTGAGGCTCGTAGATCACTCAACCGCTGGGCTCTGCCTTAGTAGCCAGTTCATGAATTCTTAATTCTTCCCGTTATTGATTTTAGCCCGATCAAACACCAACCAAAGTCATCGGCGAGTATTTGTCCTAACCATCCATCGGATGGACCCTACTGGTGACGAATTCTCATTAGAAAGAGCTTCAGTCAATTTCGTCCTATACCGGTGAATAGTGAGGATCAGATTCAAGTCTGATTAGGAACCTTAGCGGGTACGCACTGACGATGAGTCCCGAGCACTAGGCAAAAACAGCTGTCAAGTACTTTCTGTTTGGTTTTCAATGGTTCTTTAACTAATATCGATCCCGGGTCAAGCTAGAAACAAAACAAATAACCACCAACGTTCACAAACTATCTTAGGCTTATAAGAATATACATAATGAAGAGAATAAGTGCTTATGATATTTTGAAAACCTGACAATATGTTTAAATATAGCGAAGCATTCATTCAGACACCCATAGAACACAAAACAATTGAGCAAAGAATATCCTTTTTGATAATTTCTTCTTCTGGCTCTACAATTATGTGTATGTTTATGCATACAGAAAATTCCAGAATAGTTGTCATTAACAGTATTGGCGTTTTTAAATAGTGTCAATCTGTTAAATTAGACCAGTGGAATTACAGTTCATTAAAGATGCTTAAGTTAGGACGCTCGCCTACAGTACACATGGTCTGAGGTTCGATTCTCAGCCGGCGCACTCCTTTACCTCGTTAAGCCAGTAATAAGGCCTCTAGTCTGAAGCACATGTTCCACTGGCAGCATGAAGGAATTAATGATAATAACAATAAACTAAAAGAGGGCTTAAATTGTAATAATAGTAAAAATAGAGTAGAAAATAGAATATTAACTAGGAAAACAATCTGGCGCGCGATGTCACCCGATGATCTCTTCAGTGTGTATCCAGTACAACTCAGTTTTGTTTGCTAAATTTATTGACCTAGGGGTTCTTGGTTGACTTGTTCACAGAGTTTTTCATTGCTAATTCTGTCCGGGCGGCTAGCCATCTGATTTTCAATGTAGGACTAGTGAATGTGGCAGCTGTGGATAAAATTTTGCAGTGACCTGTTAGAAATACTTTCCGTAACGCGCTGACCAAGTTACTGACCCAACTATAAGAACTGAATGAGTTCACGTTGGTGTTGAAAATCCAAATTCAGTTATTTATGCTGATGGCGAAAGATTTTCACACTTATTTTAGAGTTTCCGGTTCTGACATACTAACTCGTTCCGCCTGTAGTTTAGTAGATAATAAGTAAATAATACTAACATAATATATGCAGGATTTCATCATGAGCTGACATCAGTTAGAGAAACACTGCAAAACCTGAAAGTACTGGACAGCTGTATCCGTTAATCTAATTTGAGACTCTTCAGTATTACACACTCTCTACCAAAGTTCGAATCCCGGACCTTCTGGTTACAAGATTCTGGTGGAAAGCCAATGAAAAGTATGACACAGCAAGTCGGGCGTGAGTACAAATAATTGCCGAAGACATTAGCTAGCTGAAATGCATGGACTGGCAGTTGGATCGAGTCCCAGTGACTTATTGGTCTACGCGTTCGTCTCGTAACTCGAAGGACCTGTGTTCGACGCCCTTGTGTGCGTACAGATGAACGGCTTCAAATCAGGTTGGCGAAACAGATGTACAGTGCTCCCAGCTTGTTTTCCAATGGTTCTTTAACCAATGTCAACTCATGGTGAAATACATACCACCCAATACTTGGATAAATCCGCAGTTGTACAGCTCTTGAAATTGAAAAATACTGGAAGATTTTATCAAATGACATTTTTATTTTCTCTGTAATCAAGTAGATCTACTTTAGAAGGCTAAAATATTCGGCAGAGACGTAGGTATATGGCAATGATTTTTAACTGTAAACCACGTGAATAAGACGACTTTAGGTATTTTGTAAATCTTTTGGTTACACTTTTTTTACGTTCTTGTCTGTAGCTAAATAAGTGACAAACCTGAATCTGTTGATGTAAGAATAGAACTTGTGCACTTTGGTAAAGTATAATTCCATAATAGGTAAAATTTATTTTGATAGAGTCTCACAGTATTAGACAGTAATATTTACTGATATACAGTAAATATTACTGTTTTTATACCCGGTAGATGAAAGAGAAAAACACTTACTTTGTCGCCTGTTTGGATAGTGTGCTCGGATGTAGAAATGTTGGTGGCTTCAACAACCCCTTTATTTAACTAGGTCTTTGTGATTTGGAGCATCAGAACTAGTTAACACAGTCATTATTCTGATTAAAAACTATAAAGACTGCTTATAGTTATGAGGGAGAATAGATCCCATTCTGATCAGCCTGGTTTCATCATAATCCAACAAAATAAATCTTCCAAGTATAAAAGCCTACTCTGAACGCAAAAATCATTCATATTTGATTATGTGTGATTTATCTTGCAATGATGATTTATAATCAACGTCTTTAACAAACATCTAATTCTCATCGAAATAATGATAATAGCTCTATGCTGAACAGTCTTTATATGATGCACAGAATATTCATTATATATTATTGCATAATAGTTTGTCTTTGTGCAGCATCTTCAACTCAAATAGTAACTGACAGTGAGTCGCGTGGCACGTCACTGTCTATTTGAAACGAAAGGTAATCTCTTTTGATGGATGTTCTTTGCCTATCTCTCTATCGAGAAATGCACAACATTTGTTTGAAAGGTAATTAAAAGAGGTATAGGAGTCCATTTCTTTGATTCAAGGACATGGTGATAATACAAATAATAATAGCTGAGTAATTGAGGATTACAGGTAACCAATTTATCTCTCAGGCAATGGCAATTAGCACCAAAATTCTCATCAGCAGTTATCTCATGTATTGAAATATGTCGCCTCTACGCCACAAATTATACTACTTCTCAAGTTTTATTGGAATCTTGTGAAGAATAACTAGGTTGTGGATGTTTTAAATACTCGCGAGAGTTGAAAATACCAATGGAGGTCACGTTTTAATAGAATAAAACAAAGTGAAAAAGAGAAGTGGTATACAATATAACGATGGCGTACTTTGGTAGCTCTTGTTTTAAACAGACTGCCACCCATGCGGTGAAAATGGCAATTTTCATGAAACCGAGGTGTTCTATGACCATATTGTAACACTGATTAAGTTATCAGGTAAGATAATACCCTTGTCTGGCATACTTGTGGTTAGTTAGAGGAATTATGCTTTAAACAAGATTGCTACAAATATACAAAATGTGATACATCATTGATTGGGTAATTACGTGAATAATACGAGTTTGAAAACAGTTGCTTGAGTTTCATTTATTTTATGCTAATGACGTAAAGTGCAGTTACATATATTGTTCTTGACCGTTTAAGGGAACTATTAGCACCGAATTAATGAAAGAAATAGTTAAATTGGAAAATAAATATACAAGGTGTTAAAACGAAGGATTTTTCTGTCATATTTTCTCTTGGTTACTGAACGAAAAGGGGGTGTATAGTTTAATATCAGAACATCTGATGAATTCAAAACATTCAGCTCCATTTGTGAAGTCCACCAACGTTATACACAAATAAAAGTTAAACTTTACAGAGCGAATAAATTTAGGGCGTCTGAGAACAACTGAGGCATTTACGATCCAATATTTCAATCTCAAGCCGTGCATTCAAAGTAAATACTCTCGACTACTTTCCCCACCATGGCACTCAGAAAAAGTCACTTCTGTCAATAGTGATCATTCTGTTACCTTTCTTAGCCAAACTTCATGTTTGTTCCTGTTATTTTACCGTTTTCTTTAACATTCTTATTTGCATTTCTGAGTCTTTTTTATCCAAAATTCCCGCCTACATTATGATTATTATAACGCTTTTGATCCCCAGTTGCATAAATAGTCAAATTTCTCAGTAATTAGGATCTTATGGTGTTTCTTATCTTATCCTCTTTTATATTACACTTTGTAATTTTATTAATTCCACCTTCGACAGGAAGCAATTCTGGAACTTTCTCACGCATTTACCCTAAATAAACGAATGCAGAGCCTTTCTGATGACTTCGCTTAAAATAAAATCTCCTTCGCTGCAACTGTCTTTTTAATATTTTTTATGCTGTAATGTACACATTCTACGGTTTGAAGAGTAGCATGGACCGTTCGAACTGAACAAGTCCCCACGTTTGTCTTTCAAGCTCACTGAGGGAAATGCAAGTATTTCATCTTGAAAAAATTGTCTAGATAAGCATGAATAGCCTAAAGCATTCTGGAAGCATTTCAATCGAAATGTTATATCCCATAACTCACGTACACTGAAATGACACACCCTGAATCACATCAATGCCGTTCGATCAAGACTATCTCAAATGGAGCAGAATATCACGAAAACCCCCAAAGTTTCCTCTGAGTTATCTGATGATGAACGAACATCACTTGTGAACTATGCCAGCATAGTTGCAAAGCAAAGAACAGATTATACCCTCAGGAAACTTAACTAGAGTTTAAAATCTGTACCAAGCGAACAGTTTTGCCTACCTGTCCAGAAAAATATGTATTCAGTTATTCTAACGTCTCACTGTTGCCAGTTCAAATGAAAATCTTAACAATTAAACCTAAGTTTTGTGACACAAGGTCAAAAGTGAACGGGTTGAACACGAAGGATCTGCTTCTAATCTCATGTGATAATGCAAACCATTTCAAAACAACCACTTTATATTGCTGCCTCGATAACACCAAAAAAAATCTAGCTTTTGTCATATGCTGTCCAAAGAACATTAAAAGCAGCTGAAAGGATTTGAGGAAAATGAAATCCTGATTATGACACAAGCAGATAAAGGTTTTGAAATTGTCCTACTGTGAACAAATCATACTATCTTAGTAAACTCTTGTTGCTGCTATCTGATGACAATAAATTTCAAAAATAAAATCTTTAAAAAGATCCCACTAAACTGACGAAGAAACTCTAGCTGACAAAAATATTGAAGGTGAAGAATGATGAATCTCTGATTATCAAGGAAATATACGACCAACTTTGTCCATCCGGTTGTACAACGCTGCACATTTACGGTCTATCTAAAGCACATAAACAATATCTCCAATGTCCCTAAAATTAGGTATGATTGCTGAGAAATATATTATTGTACTGTGTTACGGATCTAATAAAAATGTCCTTTCTAGAATAAGAAAAATTAGTAACAGTCAACTTCTAAGATGTAGTATTGGTGCATCCAGGTTTGAGTGCGTCTGTGGCACAGCCGCAGAATGCTTACCAACCATGGCGCATGTGGTTTGGGTTCGATTCCCAACCACCGACGCATTCCTTCACCTTGTTTAGCTGGTAACAAGACTGGTATAGAGGGAAGGTTGAGCATGAGGCTGGCAACTCCATCCCTTAAAGATAAATACCACTGCTACCATAACTTCAAAGGTCTAGCTTGAAGTCCTGTGTTCCAGGGGGACGTAAAGGAATAAAAAAATCGATTGTTAAACTGGTCTGTTTCTTATACAACGGAACACAGTTTACGCACACACACACACGCACAGCTGATAATTTGTCATCATTTTATGTAGTGAATTAACAAAGTTCAGATTTCATAGGTTACTGAATCCAGACTCATTGACCAAGTAGTCAACCTCAGTCTCTTCTGGAGCGTATATATCAGCTGTTGAGGAACTTCAGACTAGGATAGAACAGCTGCTTTGTTCAGGCCACACTTTCCAATGGTCCTTCGAGTGACTTCAGATTGTGATAAAGTCTAGCGTGGAATCAGTAAAATCTTCACCAAACCAAAAGAATATATCTCTGTTTGACATCTAGTTTCTTTCGAATTCTGAGAAGTCATCAGTGAAAAATTCAGGGATAATGATTTCCAAGTGTAATTATACTGAAATGTCTGTGTGATCACCGTATTTCTCATTGAGAAAATTTTATTGATTCATATCATATTCAGGTGAAATTTTCAGAGGAATTCCACCACGAGGAGAATAATTAGAAGTGAAGCTGAGCACAGTGATAAGAATTATCCTTGAAAATAGCTTCCCCGGGCGTTTCTTCACAAAATTCGTGAAACCTGAACCGCCAATACTTTCTGCTCCTAAAAGACTTCTCCAAATGAATCTACAAATCAGTGGAAACTCATCGACAGAAATACTGAGCAACCTTTTGTTTTTATCATTGAAGAAAAACTTCTTCATGGCTGAGCTTTCATTAACTTAGTCCAAAAAACTTGTGATTCACATCAACGTGGAGAACAAGCTTCCACTGCTGACTGGCCGGCCTCATCAATGTGTATCTAATAACTCATCTGCTCATGTAAAGTCAGGTATGTCAACCGTACCTAGCTTTGGGTATACAAACAAAGCATCGAACATGGTAGGATAAAGGAGATAAAAGATCGCACTGCAGCTATATCCTCGAACACCTAACCGAATGTGGACACCAAGCCAGTACGAAAACCAACATTCAATTCAACTGCATAATGCGCGGTAATCTTGCTAAAGGAGCACGAATCAAACTTTTCAAACCACAGAAGCAATGGCAATTCACATGTTGCATCTTGAACTCTGAATACAGAATAAGTTTGCTCAGTCACTAAATCTGCTATTAACCACATACGTCTTAACATAGAATACATAATTTTCATTTTTTGAGTTTTTTTAATTTCGGACAAAAAAGCTAGAAGATGTAATTTGTCTGTCATATATAAAGCACTTGCGTAACATATTTTGAACAATCTGATCATACACACAGCTTTGTCAAAGGAATATATATATAGGAATATATATGAAATTAATAAAGAGTTAAGAGGTGAGAAAATGATTTTAGGTCAAGTTAAAAGGCAATATTGAAGGTCAAAATAACATTGAATATCACTGAACGAAATAACAGAGGTAAGAGTGTAACAACAGAAGACAAGGCCAGGCAACATATCGTTTATTAAGGAAATCATGCACATTATTATAGATTACTATTAGCAGAAAAACACCGTCTTCTGACTGGTTGTTTCTCATGAAAAGTTAACCTTGCATCTCTTTGAATATCAGATCATCTATCTGCTAATTGTGTCCGCCTATGCAAATTCTGCTGTCAGTCTTTGTTCTTGTTTTCACATGACTAATATTTGGGACAAAAGCACTGATGTAAATTACTGTCTACCAGTTTGGCTAGCAGCCATCTCTCACCCCAAGGGTACATCTACTCTTGCTGTTATCAAAATGAAGTTTACCAAGGAAGGTGGTTTATTGTGACGACAAATTATTGCTTTGAACACATAAATGTGGTTTAAACTTCCTAAATGCTAGCTGGGGCCTCCACAAACTTTAGGATACTCCCTCTCCCAGATACATTCTACCGATTGGTTTAAAAGACGGGTAAACATCAATTTTATGTCCTGCCTCTAAAAAAAGTTTCATAACAGAGGAGCTAGGTCCCCTGTTCTCTCCAATAGTAGGTTTTGGGGATTCTGTTTGCTTCTGGAGCCATTTAGGAATATGCTCTGAAGCCAATCCTTACTTGCAGATATCGATAAGTCCTCCTTTTGAATGTGTGGCCAAATGTACATTCAAATAGGTAAATACAGTGGGATGTGACATCATTTTCGCATGTTCAAAGGGCTTAGATTGATATATTGGCTTCACATTCTCTATTATTATGATATAAACTGCATAAAAAGTCTTTTTGACAGCATTTTTCAATCTTTGTCTAGTTATCAGGCTGCTATGATGCCCCATTATAGGTTAGCTTGATGCACACGTCTTTCTTAGCGGGGAGTTGGAGACTATTTTTTGGTGTTCTGACTATTTTATATCTCCTAATGAACTTGTCCGGAAAATTATTATTAACCAGAGTTTGTGTTATCTTTCCTTCTTTCTCACCAAGAGTATCTTGGTGCATATTCGTTGGATCTACTGAAGAGATACCTCACACACTAAGGACCTTCTGAGCCAAACTGGGCAGAAACTGTGATAGTTAAGATACTGTCCTGTCCAGGTAGGTTTCCTATAAGTAGGTTGTTGTAATGATCCATCAAGCTGTCGACGAAGCAATATATCTAGGAAAGATAAACAATTGTATTCCTCTTCTACAGATGTAAGTGATATGCTATTCTGAACTTCATTTATTCGACTTAAAATTAAGATGACAGAACAAGGCTTATCACTCATGATTACAATACCATCTACATACCTTCTATAAGGTGTCACATTTTTGATTGAATCCTCCGGTAAATGACATATAGGTATCTACTAAAAGCGGAACTAACGGATACCCTATAGCAACACCATCAACCTTACGGAAATAATCGCTTTTAAACGTAAACCTAGTGCATAGAAGTAATGAATCCATAAAATAAGATATAGAGAACAGGATGAAAAAAATATGTGTGGAATTGTAATCATACAAAACGTCATATGTTTTAAGTAGAGGCACATTAGTGAATAGAGAGTTTACATCAAAATAATTCATATTTTTAATCATACTATCAATATCACCACCAAGACAATTAACCAGTTCAGATGTATCTTTTAATACATATTTACAGAATTGTCTTTTGACTGGATGCAATAATTCTACTAACCCTTTAACAAGTTTATGTGTTGGGGTTCTACACATCCTTTCATCCCCCATTAAATTTCTTCCTTTACTACTTCCGTTGTTAGCCTAACTCTCGTTCACTTTTAACTGAATTCTACTCAGTCCATCAATGATATTATGTCACTCATTTTAGTTTCTACTCGATAATGCTTTCTACATTACGTAATTTGTTATCTAAAGAATTTACAATTCTAATGGCACATCTTTGGAAATATCCCCTTTACTGCAAAGACAGTAATTCATAAGATGTGTGTAAAAAGATAGTCTTCCCTATAATGTATAAATATCTAGACAGGTCGAAACACTTTTCATCTCTGAGTTAAATGCAGTGTGGAAATAACTTTGCTTGACATTATGCTTACCCTTCTGACAATTTATCTGCGACGTATCAGATAGTAGTCATGCATTTTTAAAGCCATTACGAGTAAAAGGTATACAAATATCTTCATTTCTATTCTGCTGTCGCATTTTATCTAATTCTTTTTAGAATATAACACAAAGAAACTAAATTTTTCTGTTGACAAAAACCCAACAGAGTACACACTTTATCAAAGTGAGGTGTGTATCACTTTTCCGATGGAAAATGATATGGGTAGGTTAAGCGGTATACTATGACTAAGCTATGTTAGATTGTAAAATAAAACGAATAGAAGAAGGCAAACTACACACTGGTGTTTATAGAAAACCAACGCATTCTAATAGAGATTTAGGCTTTAATTCATCTCATGCGTTAACTATTAGGGTAGGCTTAGTTAAGTGTTTAACAAACGAGCAATGGCATTAAGTAGCACAAAAAAGACCTAAATGATGAAATAAAACAGATAGAAGAGGCGTTGGTGTTAAATAACTATCCTTTAAAATTCATAAGAAGGTTGAAAAGGCCAGAAGAAAAAGAAAAGTAATTGCGAAACTAGTAATAATAGCATAAGAGAGAGAGTGTAAGCTAAACGTCTTTCGCAGTCAGGTGAATTCACTTTCCTTGTCATATACCTGAAAATTATCGAAAACTGCCATAAAAAAATGATTGAAATTAAAAGACATTAGAAATTCTGTCTTACTTCGATTTTGCAGGTTATTAAATCAAGTTAATGAACTACAGAAGAAGACGAAGTAGACAATAAATTTTGCCGCCGAAAGTGCCATCTTTTTTTTCCTTCACGTTCCCCAGTGGAACATAGGGCCTCAGGCTAGTGGTTTGACGTTTCTGTAGCAGTGTTTAATTTTACAGGATGAGGTTGCTAGCCTCATGTCCAACCTTACCTCTTCACCAGCATTATTTCTGGCTTAGCGTGGTAAACGAGTGCGTCGACGGGGATCGAACCCCGGACCATGTGCATGGTCGTCGAGCGTCCTAACCGCTGTGTTACCGACGCACAAAGTGCCATCTGCTACTCTTTTAATAGGATGAGTAAAAAGGGAGATAACGCATGATTTTCCACTTAGGATGATTTAACATTTCTGGATAAGTGAATGAGCTGTAATCGACTATGAAACGTGACTAAGTAGTTCCGTACATATGCGACAATGCTACTTATCATTCAGAAGTAGTAATTATATTGAGTTGAAGTCTGTCACCTCCAGATAACAGAGGACTGTTTTCACTTTTAGTCGCGGTCCACATAAGATCAACGTTTATTAAGATATTTGTTTAATTTAAACCAGAACTACTTCCGTTGCATTTCTCTAAAAGCATTCAAGTTAACGGACTCTGTATGTTTACTAGGCGTATTTTGATAACCTGAACTTGATCTTCTATAGTTTGTTTGTAAAGGTTAGTTTTGTTTTTTACGAGTTGATGACGAATTGATATTACTTAGAGAACTATTGGAGACCAGGGAGTACTAACAGGTGTTTCATCCTAGTTTTAAGAATCATCGGCAGTACACAGCCTTTGGGGTTCGAACCCAGGATGTCCCGGTTACAAGGGAAGCTCATATATCATTTAGCCACTAATCCTCACAAACCAACTATAGAAAATTAATCTGATGCTCGCTAGTGACTTGCTAGAGGATGGAGTTTCCTGGCTTATAATGAGAAGTCGTGATCAGTGAGGTTCATCCACTCACGTATGAGGATGGATGTCCCACCGACGACATTGGTTGAGGTCGCGCTAAATCATGAATTGGTAGAAATTAGAATTCAAAGGTTGGCCATTGAATCGGGTCCCAGTGGTTGAATGGTGTACGAGCTTACCTTGTAACCGAAGGTCCTGAGTTCCAACCATGGTAGATAGGTGCGTACTGACGATGATTCCTGAACTTGATCTAGCGTTTACAAATGACTTTAGAATTCACAAAGCTCGGAAAACAGCCGCACCACTTAATTTGGATTATTGCATCATACAAATATTGCGTAAAATATGTGGTAAGAAAACACAACATATATGTACTCTCACGGCAATATATAGAATCGAAGAGGCATGTAAAAGACAAAGGCTGAAACTTGTTTAGTGAACAGTTTCTAGACGACTCAATCATAAACCTTATCAAATATGTCGAAGATATTTAAGAAAATCATCGGTAGTATGCAAATGAATAATGATCCATTTTCATTTGATGCTGGTACACTTATAAGTCCTTTATAAGTCAACCAGCAGATGCTATAACTTCAAAGTTCACAAGGGCAAAGAGTCATCCCTTAAAACAAATGACATCCTAAAGTGTCTACAATCCCTGGAAAGTGCCCAGTTCGTTGATTCTTATAGTGTGGCTATTACTATCGTCAGAAAATGAGCAGGCATTTTATTTTGTCCTCTCACTAAAATTTTCAATGATTCATCTGCTTTTACTCAAGGTCGAACCTTCACTGAAGGCTTTTAATGACCCCAAACTATCTGCTTATACACATTGTATGTGTACGTTAGATGACACTGTTTTCTTATACAATGATATTGTCTCTAATTTAATCAGAAGTGTCATATATTTCGATGTACCTTCCTTGATTACACATCCGCTTTTGACTATGTACCCTGGCCTGTTTTGCTAAATGTGTTTGCTGCTACACAAGCAGAGTGTCGAATTACTAAATAGTTGCATTATTACTTTTCTAATAAGAAGCAGTAAAGTTTATATAATGGGAGGTCTTCCACGGCTTTAATTGCTCTAGCCGGCGTTTTCCAGAGTACCGTTCTTCACCCTTTTCTGTTTTTTTCCTTTCTACATGACTTGTCTCAGTCTGATGAAGCCATTTTCGTTAAATAAGCCGATAATCTGACTGTTATCATGTCGGTTGCTTTTCAATCATCAGGTTGTTCCAAAATGAATGGTAGCTTGTCACTGCGTCGGTGGCACAGTGGTTAGGACTCTCGCGACCATGCACATGGTCCGGGGTTCGAGCCCACGCGACGCACACCTGATATCTATGGTCGGCCTGCGAATTTTGGGCTACCGATATCCACGCTGAAAATTCCATACTTGTACCAAAAATACGGTGTGGAATCAGCTGTAATCAAAAAATATAAATAAAAAACAAATAAAAATAAAAGAAATTAGTCAGTGGCACTTGTCAAATGGTCTTAAGGCAAACCTTTCCAAATATGAGTTTGTCAATATCATCTTCAGACACGCAAGTCAGCTTTGCTGAATTGGTTTGTTCGTATGATTCTAGCATCAAAGGTGGCACTGGAGTTGAAAGTCAGTCGGGTGTTGAATACTTTGGATTGTGTATTTCTTCTTATATTTATTGATCTTCATATAATGTGTAAGTTTCTAGGATGATATTTTGTTTGACGTTCTATGTATGGAAGTGACGACAATTCGGTATCACTCAATCAGTCTCTACTTTTACATTTCGTTAATTCTTGTATTCTGTATATCCTTCCTTATTGCTCTCCCCGATTTAATCT
The DNA here is from genome assembly GCA_944472135.2 of Trichobilharzia regenti. NCBI lineage: Eukaryota > Metazoa > Platyhelminthes > Trematoda > Strigeidida > Schistosomatidae > Trichobilharzia > Trichobilharzia regenti. The sequence goes on along the minus strand of OX235262.1, from coordinate 171,949,506 downwards.
TTCCTCGCCTACTTAAGAAAGACTTCGTCACAGCGCGAAAGGCACTAAACGCTGTGATTAGGATGAGTGGAGTGTCGCTAAACAAACTTGTTAACACTCCTGTTAATAGACGCATAGACCCATCCAAGAAATCAGCGAAAAGTGTCATGTCAGACCCTGAACATGATCATGTATAACTCTCTCCATGTATCTACTGCATCAAGTAGGGTTACAAGGAAAACTTTCCGAGACTTTAACCTTGACCAACCAAGTATAAAAATTTACCAATACCTAATTTGACAGGCACAGATTTTATGTGATGAGGTAAGGTATTATTGTCTGTTGTTGTTGCTGTTGGCCAGCAATCTTCATCACCTGCATTTCTCCATGTTCACCTGAAGTCCTATCTTTGGTGCTTCTTCTGCCAACTTGTTGCTTTTCAGTTGAATATCTTCAGTTTGTGAGAAATGAGACGTATATCATATCGGTGAAGTCCAGATCCTCCAAGTGTTTTGTACAGGTCCATTTTATGCCTGCTCCATCATGCCTGTCGTCTGTCGCATACCTAGTCTATTTCAATCAGAAGAATCATTGTAGATAATAGCCAATCAGTTTGTCTTACTCCCATTATCGCTTTGTAAGCTTTGCAATCTCAAATGCACTCAGTCTGTCTCGAAATTGTCAGATTTAGTATGTTATTTGTCCCACTTATTATAGCCTCATCACTGCAACATACAAATTTCTCCATACTTCAAGAGAGATTTAGACAGTGATTATATAAATCAGTTATGTCAGTGATAAATTACTCCTAATATTTGTACCTGTATTTATTCTTTTACTGAATATAAGCTGTAATGAAATAATTCTGCATGATTAAGTGATACATCAATTGTCAACTATTATCAATGCTTAGCATCAAATAGAGTAATTATTAGCAGCTGAAAAATTCACTGATTAGATGGTTACTACTATAAATATACTGTCATCAAAAAGTTCACAGTAAAATAATAATGAAGTGTCTGTCTAGAGGCTGGAAAACTTATTTTTAACCCTTTAATTTCCGAACAACCAACTGCTTCTCACTGAAAGATGTTTAGTACAATTAATCATATTATTATCCCTTGGGTTCCAAATGTAACATAGAACTTCAACGGAACATCTCCTTTTTTTCCTGCACTCTAAAGTCCTCTTATTCTGGATCCACAATTGCTTATAAGCTTTCATCTATTCCCCCATTAGATCTCCTCCACATCACCTTCTGATGCCTAACTTGCCATTTCTTATTAGGGTTCCACCCGAGCGATAACCTGGCGCATGATTTTACCCAACATTTTACTCCATGTGTGCTCGAATCATTTCCGCTGGAATATTTGCTGAGCAATAGGTTCTTGAATCGATTCCTAGAGTTTTTCACCTAAACTTCTTCCCGGGTAGTCACCTGATTTTTAGTAAGAAGCTAGTTGAAGCTGCGGGTGTGCCAAGTTTCCAACTCATATAGTGGAACTGACTGATTTGACATTCATGGATAATTCTTATCCAGGCACATGTAGTTCATCAAAGAGTCTCTTTGCGGCGAATTCATTTAATTAGCTGTACGATCGCAAATATATATATATATATGGGTTATTTTGTAGGCATGTGTACAGTGAGTTTGTCAAACAAAAATACAATTGTTAATTGAATTTTAGATTTTCCCGTCGATTGATAGGACTAAAGTGCTCGATCTCATGCTGACATTTTGGCCTCTTGTGCAGATGCTTCGGCGATGTCTGGGCATGTAATTAGAAGTGAGTAATGATGTTCCCGCCGAGGCTCAAATCCAGTGCTGAGAGTTTCAAACTCGCTGCGGAATGCAGGTACACTCAATGACGAGTCCCGAATAGGACAACATGAGCATAGTAGATTCCACTGCTAGTCACCACCCACCAATTAACTTCAAAAATACATTTTTTCAATGGTTATTTTAACTAAACAGGTGAAAAAATAGTAAGTTTTGGGCAAAGTTACGTGATACAAAAACGGCCAAGAAAATTAGGTGTTAATGAAATTAGGTTAGTGACAAAGGTGATGAGTTGTCACAAACAGTTGTTAAAAAGGATTTACACAATAGTATGAATAGTTTGATGATTGAGTTGTACTCATGATACAAATAGAAACAAAGTAGACAATGCGAAATTACGTAAGATTTCTAAATGAATACAAGAACTATAAGCAATTAAAGAAACAGGCAAACAAACAAAATCAGGACTTCAAAAATCAACAAAGTTGTTACCATGATAGTAGAAGTGGTCGAGTAATTCTCTTTTGTATGCACAGCCCTAGTTTTTCCATGTGAATGGCCAGAGCTTCAACGATACAAAGAAGACAAAACCGTTTTGCCTTTGACAGGTTATTCTTGACTCTGTAGATTATTTTGAAGCAGGAGGCGTTCACTGAGATGGAATGATCAGTGTTAACCAGGTTTTCAATTATCGCACTCCTTGTAGCCCCCTTACTGCCTTTTCGTAACCATGCTAGATAGTGTTCATGAATCCTTTTGACAAGGTGCACGTCAAACGACCAATGTACCTGGCTCAGCATTGGAGTTGAAAATTCGAACATTGTTGTTTATGCTGCTAAGTGGAGCAGATTTCCACGCTGAAATCAGAGTGACGAAGGTCTGCCTTGGATTTCTGAATAAAATCTTTTAAAAACTTTATCCAGTAAATTTTACTATTTCATTCTATTGAACAAATAAACTAATATAGAAAACTTTAAAGTATCTGTCCAAAATCTTTACTTATCAACTTTATTTTAAAACGTGAACTATAATTGGAATTTCCAATTTTTATAAGAAATCGTGCGGAAAGTGGTAATGAAAAATGTTTTTTAATCATAGTCGCATAAATACCCTGTCATTATCAGGGTTATCAATACGAATAATTTGACCTGAACTATGTCGTCGGTTTATTCATGCAAAAAGGAGCAATAAAAACGTGTATATCTCGACAACAACATCAAGGAAAACAACACCAAAATAAGGAGAATCAATGACACTTATATCACTAGTAATTTTGACTGCTCATATTATGTGTAATTTAAAATATGAGGTTAATCGTGATGCAGATGGACAGAAGGATCGATCGGAATTAATAATTGTGTTGGTATGAAATGAGTTTAATTTAGAAGGTCGAATCTTGCTGCACTCAGTTTATTTTAAGCAGTTGGATGTGGTATCGCCAACAGTCAAACAATAAATTATACGACCAAAACAGACTCTTTTTGGTCTGAGAACAAGCAGCCAAACTCTGGGTCGTATGGAATAACTGGTTTCAAAGGAATGATTACTGAACAAAGAATACTCATTTTGATAACTTCATCATCGGGTTCTACACTTGTATTTACATTATGGTGAATGAATTATAGTTATTAACAATATTAATGTTTAAATAACATCGAACCAATAATATCAGTAGATTATAGTTCAATAGCATCAACATAACAATAAACTGAATGTGAGAAAAATTGGGAAGAATAATAATACAACTTCATGAATTCATAGTGTTTTCTGAAAGCCAGAGCAGTAGTAGTGGTTGGCTGGATTTGCTTCTGCTACACACAGAGCACTGGTTGTGTGATGTGAATCTCAATAGCCTCTGGTGTTTTTGGAGCATGCGGTGCCTCGATGATTTAGGCAATTTATTAGACACCCGGTGGATGATAAAGAAGGATACTCCAACGCTGGCTTTGTGGCCGGTTTGCCCTAGATGGTCCAATATCAAACTGTTGATGGTCTTCACTGCACATTTACTCAGCCATACTGGGAGATGTTCTCGAGTGAGCAAGAAAAATCAAGTTCTTATAGCAATGACCGATATAATTTGCGACATCTTCAGAGCAGTTGAATTGGTAGATACATTTTGAAGTGGCTAGTCTAGATACGTCATCTTTCCGTCGAGGAATCACCATCGGTTGTGTAGAGAATAAGACGTGTAGTTCGCCAGCATTAAAAGATCTTTGAAGTGATTTTATTAATTTCTTTTTAACTGTCTCACTTGTAATGTCGCCCTTGAATTGCAGTCGTATGTAAAGTGGCTGGTTTAACACACAGTCACGAAACATTCCAAAGAGAGAAAACAAGAAATTACTCTTCAGTTATATGCAGTTCTGTTAAGGAAATATTATTATTGTTCCCTTGGGTTCCTAGTGTAATATAGGGCTTCAGTTACACGTCTCCACTTTCTTCCATCTTCCTTCTGCTGTACCTTTCACCTCCATCCATCTTAGTCCATACTGTTGCAACTCCTCTTCACACAATCTTCTCCATGTCACCCACCCTTGCACTGACGTCCCACTCGCCGCGTGCTTCCCTTCCGGCCTGGTTCCACTCGAGCGATGGCCTGACGCACGCGCGATGCCACCCACCGGCGGCCTCCTCAGCGAGTGAGTGTCCAATCCATCCATCTCCACTTTCTCCTGCATATTTGTTGGTTGGCGATTGCTTCTTGTTTTGTTTTGTTTCTTTCCATAGTTTCTTGTTGGTGATTCTTTCCGGCCCGGCCCGGCCATCTGATCTGATCTTCAGTGTAGAGCCAGCGAAGACAGTTGTTGGTTGATAAAGGTCTGCAACAGGCTGTTAGAAATATTCTTTGTGACCCGCCCGTCAAGTTTCTGATCCGATCCGTATAGAAGAGCTGACTGACTTGACGTTGTTTGTATTGAAAATCCGACTGAATTTTGTTGTTGATTCTGGCTGAGTGACGAATATTTCCAGATTGGTTGTTTCAGGTTGATGAATGTGTGTGTTTCTCGCTTGGCTTCCCGATTCTCGCTTGACTTGACATCGTCGTTCGTTCCGACAGCCTGTAGTTGAGACAATGCTCCCTAGCTAGATAAGTGAATGAAGTGACTAACCTCTTTCAAATCCCTCCCGTTGGTGGTTATTGGCGCTAGATATTGCTGCTGTTGTTTTTGTTATTGTTGGTTATTTTCACAACCTCCACCTTGTCTATGTTCACCTGGATTCCTGTCTTTGCCAACCGCTTCTTCGACCGGTTTGTCGGTTTTTGCTTGTGAGTCTTCGATTGTGTGTGACATCAAACATAAATCATCCACGCGCGAAATCCAGGTCTTCTAGGTTCTTCACGTCGGTCCAGGATATCCTTGTCCCGTTTCTCGTTTCCCACTATCTGACTCATAATCCAGTCAGTTCACCACAATTAGGAATATCATTGGTGATAATAGGTAGGCACCCTTGTCTGACTCCTGTGTTTACTCCAAACGCGAGGTGTCGCTGAGTTTTCCGTTGTGGATGACTTGACATGTGCCGTTGTCGTACAGCTGTTGAATAAGGTTGATGAATATTTGGGGTACGTCATAGTACTCGAGTAATTTCCAAATTACTTCACGATCAACGCTGTCGAAAGCCTTCTCAAAGTCCATAAAGTTGACGTTAAGATTTGATTGCCATTCCATGCTTTGTTCTGTGATGATGATGGTCAGAATAATAAAGAATAAATAATAATAATGAATGAAAAAGAATAATAAAAACAAAAACTGAAAATTATCTCAAAAGTGCCATCAGGCAGCAGCTATACAGTCATGTCCGAGCAAAATATTCCCGAAATAGTGGGAACAAAACTATGTCCACAAGCATCACACATGAAGGCTTCTCTAGGACAGTTGAAGGTCAGAAATGACCTTGAGTTACTCAAACATAAATCACATCCTGTAACACATTATCAATGTATGCCATCGCACAACCACATAGAAAAGCAACAGGATTACAGATTAAACAGGGACAAAAACAAATAATTATAAAGTTAGGTAGAAAACCCAAATAAGTATGAATATTTTGATTAGATCGTTCTGAATAGATTTTCTAAACAGTTATTCCATTACAACAAGTGTGGCTCATACCCGGGATATGGAGATTCGATCATAACAACTGGGTTACATCATAACTCTAAAAGCCCTTGAATTTCCCAATGAATGAAAAACCAGACAGCATTAGTGTTTTTACTGAAGTTTTTCTATTTAATGCTTCTGATTGCTTTATCAAAGTATTATTCAACGGAATTTTAAAAATTTCAGCTTACATGTAATAATTTAATCATCTTCCTTCAAAATGATGTCATATTTATGCAGGCAGGTTTTTCATTTGGTAAAGATAACAAAAACATGCGCAAATTGACGGATTTGGTAAGCGTGTGAGATTATATAAACAGCGTGTGTTTACATAGCGAAATCGGTTATTACGCTTGTGTTGATTTCATCACTTCATGGGGAGGGGATTTCGAGACTTTGTAAAATTCTGCCGTTGTCCATCACTCTTATTGGGGCAATTTGGATTCCACTTAGTATGAATTTCTTCTGATATGAGACGTACCTTATGATTTCTGGAATTTTTTTTTGGATGATTTTAATATTGTAAAATTCAATTTTGTTACCCTATTCAATAACAAGAGTACCTGATGGCTTTTCAATATTTTCTAGTTCACCTAGATTCCTTTTTGGTTGAATAGATGTTTTTTATGACCTTGATTTGTCGTGGGTTTATTTTATATTATCATTATTGTTCCTTTGACTTCCGAGTGGAACAATAGCATATCTCCACTTTCTTATATTTTCTGCTGTCTTCTTCATCTGGGTCCACCATTGACCATAGTCTCTCATCTCCTCCTTGCCACACAGTCTCCTTTATGTCACCGTCGCATCTTCCCATTTGGATTCTATTCGAGCGATGGCCTGCATTATGCGCGCGATGTCATACGAAGGCATTCTCAATGTATGCCCGATCCATCTCTATTTTCCCTGACATATCTGTTGAGCAATCAGCTCTCGTCTGTTGCTTTCTTCTTGCTAATTCTTTTCTGGTCATTTGACCTTCAATATGGAGCCAGAGAAGGCAACTGGTGACAAATGTCTGAAATTGCCTGTTTGAAATGCTTTTCCTGACACGTTTGCCAATTTTCTGACACGTATAGAAGAACTGACTGACTGATTTCACATTTGTGTTGAAAATTAGGGTTATATATTATTTATGCTGTTTGAGTACAGAAGATTTCCGAAGTGGTTTCACGTTGATGAAGGCATATCTTGTCTTTCCGATTCTGGCTGGCTGGCTGGCTGGCTGGTCTTGATATCTTCATCCATTCCGGTTCCCTTTGGTTGCAACCGTGCTTCCTAGATGAATGAAGACAGGAAGTGACCTCTGTTAAATCTCTCCTATTGATGGTGATTGGTGCTTGCTGCTGTTTCTGTTAATGGAAAGTGGTTTATCTTCATCACCTCTGTCTTCTCAAAGTTCATCTGTCTTCACTGCCAGCCCCTTCAGCCAGTCTGTTTCTATTCGCCGGTAAGTCTTAGAGTCTGTGAAACATCAAACATAAATTATCCACAAGCGAGATCCAGATCTCTTCTTAAAATCGCTTACAAGATCTGAATGTCATGGAGTTTATCTAATGCATATCGCATCACATCCCAGGAATTTCATTTTACAAACACAATTAGATTGTGAATATTTTGGAATACTTTGAGATAAACCGTGATCGACATGTCACATTTGAAAATTTCGTCTTTTATACTCACAAGGGTGCTTTTTTAGTGTGTCTGATGTTCTGAAGAAAACTCTGATGTTGTGCTATTTGAGTACTCTTCTAACATCATCTGACGTTACTCATCTGTATATAGGTTATACGACAGTTTCTTTTTAACTCTCTGTGATAGTGATTCTGAAGACTTTCCTTTAAGGGGTTAAACAAAAAACAAAACATCGTTTTAAAAGCATCAGTATGCTGACTGTAATATACTGAGTCGGTAGTCTGTTCCATGAATTATCGTTATTGAAAATGAACTCATAGTTTTTTTTTACTTAAACTAAACATTTCAGGATATATATCACATGACCTACATTTCTGTTAAACGGTACACCCTTAACCACACACACAGTTAGTTGTGGTACTTTAGTTACCCTAAATATTTCTCTATGTTACTCAGTGCTCAGTGTAACGGAATAACTGTGTGAAAAATGCTTCTTGAATGAACTAATTACATTATCGGTTATTATTTGGTTGTTTCAACTAATTTTATGGCAATTATTCCTTTTTTGACTACATTGTATATCATTCTTCTGACATTTGTATATCATGTGCAGACTTGATCCTTATTATTTATCTTTTTCACTGTTTGATCTATAGTTTTAATGACTCTTTTTGTGGTTATGTGATGACATTGATGATTTGTTGTATGATGTGAGTTTGTTTGATCGGGTGAAGGCAATTCTAACCTTGATCTATCTTCGGGAATTATTGTTATTATTATTTCCTTTAACTCCTAGAGGAACATAGGGCTTTAGCCAAACATCTCAATTACGTTCAGTTCTCTGCTAGAGTTTTTACCTGGCTCCAAATCTGCCTACATGCTTCCATCTCCTCTTCAAATGACCTCCTCCAAGTCACCCTTGAACTGACGACCAACTCGCCATTTCCCTTTCGGGTTTCACTCGAGAACTTGTCTAGTAATGTTACTTGATGGTTTCCTCAGAGTATGGCCAGTCCATCTTCACTTCTTTCTGCTTATTTTTTGCACAATCGGTTCCTGGTTGGTTCGCTCCCACATGTCCCAATTACTGATCTTTTCTGGCCATCTGATCTTGATTACTGGGAGAAGACAGATGTTGATGTAGGTCTGTAGCTGGTTTGAAGTGCTCTTTATGACCCGAAGAGTCTCTGGTCCGTATAGTAGCACTGAAAATCTGGATCTTATTTCATCTTCGGGAATTGTTTATGTGTAATTATTGCTAATAGAGTTTCTGATCCCAGTTTGTTAGGAATATTCTGTTTGATATATGTTTAAAACGTGGGCACAGTGGTGGTAAGTAATTCTACGTTAGTTTGTTTATTAGATCTATCACACAGTCAGCGAAACAGTATTATTTACCGGATGACACAGTTTCGAACACAATTTATTGTTCATAATCATTTCGTCAATTATAATCACACGACTTCGAAATTTGACTTTTATAGTTTTTACATTAGTCGTCGTTGGGTAGTAGAATTTTCCAGATGTCCGACTGGACAGTTGTTGAATCATTCCTATTACACGTATTTACAGTTAATTCGATAAACAAAGCCTCAGTCAGTTATCAGTCTCTCTCTCCACCTTGTGACATTAGAATTTAAAACTGTCATCTTACCCCATCCTGTTGTATGGTTGTGTGTGTGTAATTGCATGTAGCGAGTGCGGTAGCTTAATTATTCTCCAGATTTCTTCTCTTATTATTGAGGTCAGCTAATCTGGATTTTGCTAGGTTTTCATGCTCCGCTAGTCTGACTGACTGAGTCTGTTCTAATTCCATTATGGGTAAATTTTTGTTTTGATAAAGTCTCACAGGGTTATACAGTAATGTTTACTGATGACGTTTCGAGCACAACTCATTACTCATAATCATATCCTTGATATGATTTACACATAATGGAATTACACTCTACTACAGTGCACAAGTTTTATTCTTATATCAATGAGCCTGTTCTACTATTCTGACTCATGTATTTGACCTGACAATTCTTGCAGCAGGGTATTAGATAGACTAAACTGTTTTGTTTAATTGGCTCTACAGGACTGATCCGTTAACCGACAAGGCTTGTTTCTAATTGAACTATGTCAGCCACTTTTATTCCTGCCTTCTTAAGAATTCTCCGTAAGGTGGTTCCCGAGGTTTCTTCTTTGTATGAAATTACTACTGATGGTTTAGATTCCTTATTGTTGGAGCGTTGTCATTATCTTGAGCATGTTTGACATGCGTGTCGTCATTAACATTATTATTATTACAGTAAATAATACTGTTTCATTGTGTGATACATCTATTAAACAAACTGATATGAAATATTTTATTAGCTTTTCAGTTACTTCTTATGGTTGAATTTTAGTTAACTAATTTTGCTCTACAGCATTTGTTGTGTATTAAGGACATTTTCTCGACTGAATGACTGACTAACGACACCGTTGAGGTTATTTTGAGTTTCCAATTTTATTACTGTTGAATAGAAAAACACATAGATCTATCGACGAATCACTACATCCCTCAAAGATGTTTCGGACAGCTTTACAGGAGAACGCAAAGAACACTTCTAAGAATCCAGGCCACAAAAACACATTTTTATGACTTTTCAATTATTTTAATCGTGATCAGATTCTGAATTCTATATAACTAGCTACTTGAGTAAATTGAAAGCACATTTCCAATATCAATCACAGTAGGACATGTTCTTTTATGGCTTTGCCTACTGTTTTTTGCTTACCCCATGGGAAATTAAGGAGGGCAATGTATTCTGACCTCGAAAATTTCTGGTTCCAAATAAACCGGTAATAAAATTACCATCTCAAGATATGTTGTCTAGAAAAGTTGAACTTGATTTCATTTCATCAATAGAAGTTTTTTATAATTCCTAATAAAACGAAACACGTAAGTCAGCAAAGAGACTCTTTTCGACGAATTCATTTTCTCAGCTGTACAATCGCAAATATACAGAAGTTATTTTGTATGTATGTGTACATTAAGTTTGTCAAACAAAATTACAATTGGTTATGGTTATTTCAACTAAACAGATGAAGGGTGGTAATACAAGTCAAGAAAATTAAGTGTTAATGAAATTAGGGTAGTACCAAAGGTGATGAGTTGTCACAAACAGTTGTTAAGACGAAGTTATGTAACAATATGAATGGTTCGATGATTGAATTTTACTCAGGATGCACATAGAAACAAAGTAGAGAATACGAAATTACGTAAGAGTTCGGAATTAGTACAAGAATTACAAGCAATTAAAGGACACGGAAAGAAACAAAATTAAGTCATCAACATCTATGTGCATATATCAGTTCAACTGTTGCTGTAGAGCCAGGTACATTGGTCGTTCGACTCGCACCCTGTCCAAGAAGATTCAAAAACACTATCCAGCATGGTTGCGAAAAGGCAATAGTGGTGCAATAAGGAGTGCGATAATTGAACACCTGGTTTATACTGGTCATTCCATCTCAACAAACGCCTCCAGCTTCAAAGTAATCTACAGACTCAAGAATTGCCTATCAAAGGCAATACAGTTTCGTCTTCTGTGCATCACTGAAGCTCTCGCCATTCACATAGAAAAATCAGGGCTGTGCATACAAAGGAGAATTACTGAACCACTTCTACTATCATGGTAACAACTTTTTTTATTTGGTTTTTTTCATTTTGATGACTTAATTTTGTTTCTTTCCCTGTTCTTTAATTGCTTAGTTTTCTTCTGCCACTTCTACTATCATGGTAACAACTTTGTTGATTTTTGAAGTCCTGATTTTGTTTGTTTGCCTGTTTCTTTAATTGCTTATAGTTCTTGTATTCATTTAGAAATCTTACGTAATTTCGTATTCTCTACTTTGTTTCTATGTGCATCCTGAGTAAAATTCAATCATCGAACCATTCATATTGTTACATAACTTCGTCTTAACAACTGTTTGTGACAACTCATCACCTTTGGTACTACCCTAATTTCATTAACACTTAATTTTCTTGACTTGTATTACCACCCTTCACCTGTTTAGTTGAAATAACCATAACCAATTGTAATTTTGTTTGACAAACTTAATGTACACATACATACAAAATAACTTCTGTATATTTGCGATTGTACAGCTAAGAAAATGAATTTGCTGAAAAGAGTCTCTTCTCTGAACTACGTACGTGTTTTGTTTTCATTAATGCCTGGATGGGGATTATCCGTGAATTCCTAATGACGCAGAAAATGTTATTTATTACAGGGCTAATTTTTCAATCTAAAAATAAGTGTCAAAAACTGTCTGTTCACCTAACATATAACGCATCTTCATTGTTGAAGAAGAGACGATTTGCATTTTCTGTTAAAAGCCTGTTTACACTATGAAGTCATAGTCACAGTGATCTTTTTAAAACTTCTTCTAATCAATAAAAAGATATTTTGAGATCATTACTTTTCTAGTGCTCTACAGCTTTATTCATAATGACGATACTTCATCATCTTGATAGTGGAATGAAAAGTGCTGTGAATAAACTCTTCTGAATGTTAGAAGATAAGTCTATATATATATATATACTATATTACATATATCCATCTCTAGTATATTCTAGGGATCTGTATTCCTTGTTAAGCTCTATTGTTGACTTAAGGACAATAAAACAAACTGAATAGTATAGAGTAGTTTGCTTGTTTGTTTGGCTATTTTTCAAATCAGATGAGGGAAAATTGAATTGTAATTTAGCCACCAGGGTAATTTTAAAAAGGGTAAAGGCTAATGAGATTTCTTCGAAGTGTGTCAACAATACCTAATATAGTCATTCATATTATTATTATAAAAGAATACTATTTATTACACTTAGGTCATTACAGTGTGGTTGGTCATAAAAGAAAGGGTGAAATATGAATTTTGAGATGATTATTACAGACAAAAAAAATACAAATATCGAATTTGTACTTGTATATTGGCAAACAAAGCTGGATCTTGCCTTATGCTTTGTTGGTAAAAAGTTAGATAAGGTTTCAAAATCTGGAGTGGGAATTATAAACTCCGGAAATACCCTTTGAGATATGAGATGATAAGAGACGATTCAGAGTAGAAAACTTTCTTTATCGAAGAAACCATCCTCACAGACTGGCTAGTCCTATTTATATTTACCTTTAATGTATAGAATTCAGTTGTTTGTTTTTGCAGGAAGTTGATTGGTTTCAGGATTTAATCATGAAATGACGTCAGTAAGACAACCATTGGAAAACAAGCTGGGCGTACTGGACAGCCAGCTATTTCGTCAGCCTAGTTCGGGAATCTTCACTAGTACGTGCAAACCACAGAAGTCTGAACCTAGGACATTCTGGTTACAAGACTGACGAGCTCCTAGACCAGTAAGCCACTTGGACCTGATCCGATGGCCAGCCCATGAACTCCAGCTTCTGCCGATTCACGATATAGCGCGACCACTAGTGACTTTCATTCGTCACGAATATCTGTCCTCACACCCAACCGGGTGGAGCTAACTGGTCATGACCCCTCACTAGAACCCAGGTAACCACCTACGTGATGTCAGCTCATGGGGAAATCCTGGAACTAATCAAACCCCTGCAAACCAACATTTAAATACAGGTTTGATGCTCAGCAGCGACTGATTCATTCAGGTAGGTAGTTACTGGATTCTATTGATAAGTCGTAACGAGTGCTATCCACTTTTGTTATAACCGTAATGTTCTGGATTCAAACTTCTGTGGTGAGTGCGTACTGCTGAAAAGTCCCGAACTAGGCTGACGAAACAGCTGTCCAGTACTCCCTGTTGGCTTTTCGGTGGTTCTCTAACCAATCTTAGTTCATGATGAAATCCTGAAATGTATATTAGTCTACTAATGAGTAATAGTGAAAGGGGGCACAATTAATATAACTACTCAGAAGTGGCTTCAAAAGTAAACTTGAGAATTACATATTGTTCAGCTGCCTAAAGAAAGAAAGGGCTGAAAATTTCATATGGTCAAAAGTGTTATTGATTGGAAAGAAAATTAGTTGAGTGTCCATTTAACAAGTATGAAGAGGGTAGGGAAACGTACAAAAGGAACATGTGACGGTGATAATAGTTAATTAATTATTAAAGTGAAAGCAAACTAAAAGCAGTATTTTAAAATTAAAAATATACGGGGAACGACTAGTGAAGAAGTTTAAAACCATGGCAGAACTAATGTTAGTTAGTCAGCTAAAGAGGATTGAAGGGAACAGGGTCAAATGGAAGTGTGCTGCTTAGGCCCTATTTTCTACCCGTAACCTTTTTTTTTGATTTACAGCTTGATTTCACACTGCATTTTTGGTACAAGTATGGAATTTTCAGCATGGATATCGGTAGCCCAAATTTTGCAGGCCGACCATAGATATCAGGTGTGCGTCGGCGTGAGCTCGAACCCCGGACCATGTGCATGGTCGGCGAGAGTCCTGACCACTATGCCACCGACGCACCTGGTAAACTGATAATACTGCCGATGAGTCTCAAGCACTAGGATGAAGCAGCTACCTAGTAGTCTCTAATAGTTTTCAATAGTCCTATACCTGATATCATTCTGCGGTCAATCTTAAAAGAAATCAAGTCCCTACAAACCAATTCATGGAAATAATAATAATACAGTTCAAAATATCGAGAGTTGGTTTGCAGGGATTTGACTGATCACAGGTTTTATCGTGGTTTGACATCATTTAGAGAATCACTGGAATACGGAAAAGTGCTATAAAGTTGTTTCGTTTATAACTTAACCCTTCAGCAGTATGCGCACACCAGCATTCGAACTGGGCTCCTCCGATTAGAGTTCGAGTTTAAATACCATTCAACCACTGGGACCAGACCCCGTAGTAAATGGATTCCAACTTCTACCGATTCATGTGAAGTTATAACCAGCGTGTTTCACCAAGTAAGGTAGGAAAACAGTTACTAATCTATGACACCGACTAGCGGTTGCACTGTATGCATTGCAAATCGGCGGGCGTTAGAATTCATGAGCCACTGGAAAGCTCTAAGTTCGGGATATGGTCAGTGGGTGTGCACTGTGAAGAGTCCCGGGCTTGGGCGAAACAGCTATCCTTTGCCACCATCTTTCCAATGGTTTTCTAAAAGATGTCAACTCATGATCAATCCTGTAGTTCAAAATAGCTTGATGATACAGTTCTGTTCAATCAGTCATTCACATTTATCATACTATGACAATAGATAATTTCATGGAATCAATAGCTACAGCTACCCTGACATTCAACATTAGTTGCTGACGTGCTCTAATTAACTCTAGGGGTTTCGCTGAAGGCAGCCAGTTAGGTGTCTTAATCAAATGAGACACTGTTTCTCGTGTATTATCACTAGTTAACTAAGCACGCATAACAATTTAGCAGGATCAATGCTGAAATATTTATCACATTTTGAGCAATCAAAAAGGCTGTCCTTCATTTGTCATCTAGGATACAAGAAATGAGTACAATGAGGTTGATAAATAACAACAGGCATATCATGTTCACTACCGTATCGATTCATGCACCTAAAATGCTAGTGGTTTTATAAGATTCGGGATAAAAGAGTTTCTATACTCACTTTTGTCTTTCAAACATTTTATGTTTCACAGTTAAGACAAAGTTATCTGGGGTAGCAAAAGTAGACATATCCTCAGGGTTAAACATTTCCTAGGTTTACTTATTCGTCAGATTGTGTACTATATAATACACCTTAGACATAATGAACAAGATTTGTAGCTCAGGTGTTTTATTTTGATTTAGTTGTGTTCTCTTAACAGGATGGTTTTTTCTGAAAGCCTTCATTACCCTACTAGCCAACACCTTCGGCGAATACTTCAATTTGAATTCAAGTGAGCTTTTCGATTTCTCCTCAAATTTAATAGTCATCCCTCTTAGTGATCTTGAACGTAATCCATTGTTTGTGTGTGTTTTCACACCCTCTAGGCTACTCGCATTGGAACCGATTAGATCCTTGACCTGAAGTTTGAGCCTTTGTGTGTGAGATCTCCTTCTTATCGAGTGGTAAATTTTGTCCATGTCAATGTGTCTGTTGACTGACGATTCACTGAAATATCAGGCACGTTTCTAAAATTTCTCTGTCATTCTTGATGTTTCTTCAGTCCAATATTTGAACGTTGTCCCAGTCGAGTTGATGTCTGTGTTGTTTGTATCCAGTGAGGCGATATGAGGGAGTAGGTGTCATGTCTTTTGACGGCTGGTTTGTGATCGCGGATACGACGACAAAGAGGACGTCCACTTTGGCCAATGTAGTGTTTTTCGTAATTGTTACAATTTATTTTGTAGATGATGTTGGTTTTATCTTCTTTCGTTGTTGAGTCTTTTGGTTGACATAGAGCCAGCCAGCTTAGTGAAGTGATTTTGTTGGTTTGTATACTGTGTCAACTCCTAAAGGTTTGAAGAGTCTTGAAGTTATTTGTGTGATGTCTAATTTATATGGCTGGGGAATTTTTTTTGTCTCTTCCTTAGAGGTGTTTAATTTGGTAGGTTGGTTTCGTCTTCATGTCCGTGAACACAAACTAGCCGTCAAAAGACATGACATCTACTCCCTCATATCGCCTCACTGGATACAAACAACTACGGACATCAACTCAACTGGGACAACGTTCAAATGTTGGACTGAAGAAACATCATGAATGACAGAGAATTTTTAGAAACGTGCCTGATATTTCAGTGAATCGTCAGTCAACAGACACATTGACATGGACAAAATTTACCACTCGATAAGAAGGAGATCTCACACACAAAGGCTCAAACTTCAGGTCAAGGATCTAATCGGTTCCAATGCGAGTAGCCTAGAGGGTGTGAAAACACACAAACAATGGATTACGTTCAAGATCACTAAGAGGGATGACTATTAAATTTGAGGAGAAATCGAAAAGCTCACTTGAATTCAAATTGAAGTATTCGCCGAAGGTGTTGGCTAGTAGGGTAATGAAGGCTTTCAGAAAAAACCATCCTGTTAAGAGAACACAACTAAATCAAAATAAAACACCTTAGAAACACTCTTATTCTTGTCTACGAAATTTGGACCAAATCGCCAAAACGTCCCTTAATTTAAAATAAAGCACATGCGCAATCTGTGAACTACATCCTTTTAATTCCTCTAGAGGATTTCCTATCCACTGAAGCTCCAGCTGACAAAAGGATATTTAGATGGTATCAGTGTGAATACATTTCCTTTGGAACAGTAACATAATGAAAAGTATGAAATTAGTAAGACGACAATTTTTTATAAATATGCCTTCTCAGTACTTTACATCAAAAGTCACTTAGTTAAAAGCGTCAGGATTCATTTTTCATAGAAATTTTGACAGAATTCTTTTAATCCCACATACTGAATTAAAAATACTCAAGTACCAGGCAATTTGGATCACAGTGGATTTAGAATAGAGTGTCTATGTGAACTACTCACTGAATGACACCTGAAGTACATTACCTTAATACTGATACGAGTCTTTAAGATTTTAACTTTATTATTTGAAGTGTTAAAATACGTGAGTCTAGAATAAATCAATAATAAGGTTCATCTGCTGAATCGAATATGAGGTTGGCTAAAACATTCTCCTCACCATGGACGTTGGCTAGAATTATTTTCAGTGGGCAAATAAATAACAACTTCATTAGGATACCTGATATTTTAGAGGCTCTCAGTCATGAATAAGATATTCCTTCTTATTATTTTCACTTGAGTTCCGAGCAGAGCATCGAGTTTCTGCGGAACATCTTCACTTTTTCCTGTTTAATGTAGTCTTCTTCATCTAGATCCACCATCTTCTCTATATCACCGACGGACTCACACCCAACTCGCCGTTTCCCATTCGGATCCCACTCAAGGGGGGACCCAGTGAATGATGTTACTCAATATCCTCCTCGATCTAAGCTTGATTCATCCCTTTTTTTGGCATATGTGTTGGGCTACGGGTTCTTCATTGGTTCGTCACACTGCTACAGTTCCTTGTTCCTGGCTCATCCTTTCTGGACTGTCATTTCCAAACTAGACTGACGAAACAGCTGGCTGTCTGGTACTCCTTGCAAGTTTTCCAATGTTTCCCTAACTGATTTCAGCTCATGATGAAATCCTGTAACCAATCCTCGTCCAGTTCCTTGGGCTGAGTGCAGTAGATTCCCACAGTGATTTCAGAGTAATGAGGGTTTATCTTTATTTTACGATCCTTGCTTTGAGATCCACATCTAACACAGATGCATGTAGTTGAAAGTATGCTTCTAATCGCATGCTCAACCTTTCCTCTTATTCCTATCCTTTGACTGGCTAACGAAATAGCCTGGGTTCTCCACTTCTTCTTAGATGATTCGGTCAAAAAACTACTAAGTTCGTTATTAGAAGTATCAGCCATAATATGTTGCCCAACAAATATAATCAATAAAATGGGGCTGAGGGAGACGGTCAAATGACCTCGCACTTTAGGCCTTCAAATGGAACCGGAATGGTAAACGGCGAGATCTTGCGAGGAGGAAATAGGAGCTTATAGACAGTCGTGGATCCAGATGAATGGAACTGCAGAAAAAAGGATGAAACACAGATGTTCTGTTGCAGCTCTATGTTCCACTTTGGAACCCAAAGGAACAATAGTAATAGTATAACAATAATTCTTAAATATATTTAGGGTTGTCTGGTAAAAATCCACTCAGACTGAATTACTTTGTTATATTATAAGTAGCTAAAGAAAGTGTAAAAAAAATTATTAGTAATTACACATCATTTCCTGGATAAGTAACTTTTATTTTCATCGTGAACTTCATCTATTGATGCTTATTCTGATGTAAATACCTAAAATCGACCTTTTAATTATGTAACTAGAAGGTATGGTTGTCGCTGATGTTTATAGTCAGTTTTAATAACAAGGATATATTAACATTTCTCAAATCCTTGAATCAATCAGACAGCTTAGATCCAGATGGTGTACCATGTATTTTACCTCAAAGATGTATCGTCGTCTTACTCAAATCTCTAGTGCATCTTTACACAGGGATACAGTACCTGTTGCCTGGAAAGAAAATAAAGGTGGTGTCCATAGCAGAACAATATTCTCGAACAGGACAATTTAGGACAGTTATAGTCACCACTGCAGGTGAGTTAGGAATGAGATCGATAAGTGCATGAAACATCAGAATAAAAATCCAAGTTAATGAAGGAATATTGAGACAGTATATCGTACGCATGCAGATAAGTGAGCCACCGAGGCTAAAGAATACTTGAAAATACAGTTTATAGTCAATTGCTATAAACTGATAATATAATCCCCAGATACGATTCACTACTGGATTTTGTTCACTGACCTTAGTTGTTTACCAGTTGTTGAACAGTCTATGGATGAAGATGAGATGTTCTTCTAAGTCTCAAAGAATGCAGCCTGGGGATCAACGGAGCGAATAAACAGTAGAAACCAGTGAGAAGACGAGGCGAAGCACAGCACGGCTATACTTTCATTCGAACTCGAAAGTCACTTATATCTGACGAAGAAGTCGATCAAACAAAAGCCGTGTAAAATGTGTCCACTGTCAACATCAAAAACTGTACAGACGCGCTGTTTAGGCTACACACATCTTTGTTTCTCAAAACTATACAGGTACTTCCTTTGCATGATTTTAAACCTTTGAATTATTTTAGTGATCCCAATCAGTTCGCTTATAAATTCTTCATCAGCACCGTAGATGCTTCTGTTGTACTCGACCACTTTATTGTTTCGCATCTAGATAAAAATGCAAAATTTGTTCGAGACTCCTTTTTAGACAGCACTGGTATTTTTGATTTTACTCATAGAGAATTTTTACTAAGCAAGCTAACTTCAGTATCCATTGAGTATGGGAAAACATGAAGGTTGTATTTTTATTTTTGAGACAGAAAACAACATACTGTTTCAAATCGAAAGCGCTCCACTTCCTTTTTGCTGATGGAAATATGTGTGCCTCAAGGCCCTGTACTTTCTCCGTTTATTTATTCTGTCTTTGTGCATGATCTTCCGTATTCATCTAAGGCCGACTTCATTAAATATGCAGATGATTTGACCATTTCTGTTCCAGTAGTTCCTACGTTGGATTGTTCTTATCTGAAGTTAACAAATAAATGGTCTCACTCGAACGGTCTTAAACAGAATCCATCTAAATGTCATATTGTTGATTTTGGTTTCAGATGTGAACAAGATTCACGTCAACGGATTCAATCCCACGGTTCCTGTAATATCAACGGTACTGTTAAAAGGGGTAAAGCCAACGTCCCCAATCTCAGCATCAGCTTCCCTTAGAATCTCTGATGGTTGTCTCTCTTCTTGTTGAGTTGTAAGAAATTTATCTTTTGACTTATTACATAAGAAAGTTGAGAATTTGTTCTGGCATAACTCAAACTCTTCTCCTGCAATTTATCAATTCATGTATTCTGTCTATTTTTCTTTATTATTCCCCCTGACACTTCTATTCCTGGGCTTCATAAGAAAGACTCTGTCGTATTGCCTAGAGTACTGAAGGTTGTAATTACAGTTAGTGGTGTCCACATTTGACTCAAATTGATTGGCACTGGTGTTTTGTTAGGCATTTTAATTCTTGAAAGAAGTTAGCCAAACTGATCTTTTCTGGTAGAGAACATCCTCTCTTTGTCATTCACAACATTCCACTTGCACCTCTTTGGGTAAAACCAGAAAAAATATTTCGTAAGGATTTATACTTGTACAGCAAAATATAAAAGCTTAACCATACCATATTTGGCGCAGGTTTTATGTGAAAAGACGAATGTTAGAAAATAGTTTATCAAACTTTTAAATCATTGAATTAACAGTAAATTTTAATCAGAATTATTATTAAGTATATTTTCAATAGTTGGTCTGTAAGGATTAGATTTTATTTGATGAATTGAGCACGGACTGTTATCAATTAAAGAACCATTGAAAGCCAGTCACAGGTAGTACTAGACAGCTGTTTAATCAGCCTAGTTTGGAAATCATCGGTAGTAAGCATCAACAGCCAAAGTTTGAACCCAAGACCTTCCCGTTACAAGGCAAGCTAACTCGTTTACCATTCAGTCACTGGGACCCGATTCAGTGGCCAGCCCATGAATTCCAACTCCTACCAATTCGCGATTTAGCGCAACTGGTACCAACCAATTTCGTCCGTGTGACATCCGTCCTCACGCACTTGACTGGACGGATCTCAGTGATCATGACTTCTTACTAGAACTCCGGGAAATTCCGTCCTGTAGCAGGTCACTAGCAAGCATCAGATTAATTTTTGGATGGTTGGTTTTTAAGGATGAGATTTATGCGTGCGTACTGCCGATGATTCCCGAACTAGAATGAAACAGCTCTCCAGTACTCCCAGTTGGTTTTCAGTGGTTCTCTAATTGATAACAGTCCGTGATCAACTCGTGAAAAATTAATATTACTTATTATGTTATTTATTTATTATTCAGGATATTCTATTGTCTTTCAGGTTTTTGTTTTTGTTATTTTCACTTTCTTATGTATTCATATATTTATAGAAGAAGCCAAGTTTTCGCACTGTGTACAAAACGCGGGAATTTTCATTCAGTTTAATTATTATTATTATTGTTTTAAATAAAGTGACTATACCGTTACTATTAACTTGTTTGTACTTTTAAAACGTTGATACTATGTGATTTCTCACGTACTCAGGAACATCTACCAGTTTGACTCAATAAATGGTGTAATGAAAAGCATTAACAGTCCAATATTAACCCAGTGGGTTCAATCAAATCACAAGATCAGCTTCGAGGAATCGTTTTCTATCATCTATTGTGTACCTAATAAACTGCCACTAGGTAGTGAATACTCCAAACAGTGCAGGTCATGGGATAACTGGCTTGAAACAGACGGAACGTTATGTAAAAAAGAGAAACATATCCAGATATTATTGCTACTCTGGTTTGCTTTGAAAGCCCCAGATCCATAATACTGTATTATGTCTGCTTTTTAGAAATGACCGTCTATCCTATATATATATATATATATTCCCTTACCCCTCATTACTCTACTTGCACTGGTGACGACTTCTCACTAGAAAGAGCTCCAGTCAACTTCTTCCTGTAGCCAGTGGTCACTAGATACTATCAGATTAGTTTTCAAGTGGGTTAACTTGTAGAAGTTTCATTTGTTTCAAGACTGAGTCTTTCAACTTATCATTTCCATGAAAATGCCACTCACATTAACATATTTTATTTATCCTGATAGGTAGTTTAAAACCTTTCAATCAAAGACTATCAACAACTGTGGCATTTTCGCAAACACATCTGATGAGATTCTAATAAATACTGGTAATGTGTTGTAGTCATTAACTTAATAAGATATCATGTGTTCTCAGTTATTCGTCAAATATTAATCTATTAATAATCTTTACGCAATTTCCATTAGTGTACTTATTACTATGCTCTATTTTCATTTATGATTTATGTTGTACCTGACTGATTACAATTACATTATTTCTGCTTGTTTGATTCGCTTGTGAATGAAATGAAGGTAGAGCTTCATTGCATAAAGAAAAGAGGGCAAGATCAGAAGAGATTTAGAGGACGGGAACAGAAACTGGCAATCAAACAGGATGATTTGTTTATGACTACTCCAAACTGAATGTCCTTTTATCAGAAATCAGCCAGTGGTCCAAGGAAAACAGTCTTAGCTTAAATCCTTCCACATGCCGATCAGTCAATTTCACCTTTGGGCATAAATCTAACCTAAACAAAGTGGTTAGCACTCACGAGGTGTGCAACATAGATGGCACTGAAATAGAAACCAAGTCGGAAATTAAATATCTTGGTGTCTTAATATATGCTGATCCTTCCTAGTCGTCTCATATCTTGATTTCTATTCCGTCTTACCTTCTACATCAAGAAGTTAATACATTCTGGAATAACCCAACCCTTACTCTTACGATTCGTTCACTCATGCATCCTGCCTGTTATTCTCTTTTGTTCCCCCTTAGTTTTCTCAGGGCTACTGAAGAAATACTATACCTTATTACGCAGGATGTTAAAGGTTGCCAGTAGGGTAAGCCACAGGGTGCCACTTAACCAGCTTGTTAATATTCTGATTGACAGGCACATGAACTCATGTGAAAAATGAGCAAAATCCATTTTATCTAACTCACACCACCCTCTTCATTCACAACTCTCCCCTTGTATCTCATCAGGCAAAACCAGAAGCCTATATAGGAAACTATATGCTCGCTAAAGCAAGTACAAAAACTCAACCATACCCTACTTAGCTCGTGTTCTGTGCGATAAAGAAAGCACTAGGCGTGATACCTACAACTTATTGAATAGTCAGTAGAACAACTGGATCTCGTCTTTCCAACTCTTATAAAACGTATGAGGTATTAAGATGCAATGTATTGTAATGCATGCTGAAAATTCCATAACTGTACCACAAATACTGTTTGGAATAAAGCTGTTATTATTATTATTAAAAAATTAACTCATATCATTTGTAGTTAAACGTTTTCTTTCTCTCTTTTCCTTTTCTCTCTTTTTTTTTCTCTGTTATGTGCTGCTTTGTTTCTTTCTTCCTTACAAACTCCATTTAATACATTCTTCTTCTTTCTTTCACACTCTGTTTATCTCGACCATTTTGTTACCGCTTACACCAGTAAATATGCTAGCATCTACTTTTCTAACAACTTCAAACACTCTGTTCACTTTTGGCTTTGCTACCGACGTGCTAATACGTTGTTGTCAAAACTAATCGAGATTAACCTTAATCTATGTAGAATTTTATTTATTGTTAATATACAAACTGGATGCGCAATACTGTAGTAAAATCCTGAGAATTCCATTCTGTATCAACAACTACTGTTCTGAATAAAGCAAATTATTATCGTTATTAGGATTAGATGAAAGAACAGCTGTCAGTATTTTTTTATTTTTGATTACAGCTTGATTCCACACTGCATTTTTGGTACAATATGGAATTTTCAGTATGGCTATCGGTAGCCCAAATTTTGCAGGCCAACCATAGATATCAGGTGTGCGTCGGCAGCGGATCGAACCTCGACCATGTGCATGGTCGGCGAGAGTCCTAACCACTGTGCCACCAACGAACAAAAACATGGGAAAAAAGTATTTTCTTAAGTGCTTAATTTACGGCGAGCTGAAAACCACCTGTTAACCATCCAATGAAATTAACTATGAGCAGATACTATGAAAGGATTCAGTCTTCGCTGTGCTTAACTTTAGGTGTTGTTTGCATCGCATTTACACAATCAGCCTTCAATGTGGTCAAGTTCGTACATTTTTTCAAGTAACAATTTTGTAGGGATCTAACTGACTTCAGGTTTGATCATAGATTGACGGAAGGGTTCTGGATAGCTGTATCTCCTTTACTTAGAACTTCTCGATAGTAATCATCCTTGACTTCACAGGAAATTGGAATCACGGCCTTTGTGTTACAAAGTGACATCGTTGACCATTCGGCCTTTGGAACGAAATCAACTAACCCATCACTCCTAACTTCAGCTATTTTGTGATATACAGAGAGAAAGCTATTCTTCTGCCCACACAACCTCTTTGGGGGATCCCAGTGGTCATGACATCCCAGAAAACCTAAAGTAACTTCATCATGTGATCAGTCACTTGTGAAGGCTGGGTTTATTCTCAAAATTGGTTAGCAGGGATATGAATCCTTGATTAGATCCCCATTGGTGTCATGGGTGTTTCCTGATGAGGAGTTTCAAACAAGAGCGGATCAGCTGTCCAACATTCCCTGGTTTTTCGTGATTCTATCATTGAAGTCAGTCTGTGACCATGCTTGAAATAATGCTACCTTATTTTTCAATCACAGAATCATATTAAATAGTATTTTATGTTTTTTACGAGTTGATCACGCATACATATCAGTTAGAGAACTGCTGAAAACCAACAGGGAGTACTGGAGAGCTGTTTCATCAGCCTAGTTTGGGAATCTCCGGCAGTACGCACCCACCACCAGATTTCGAACTCAGGACCTTCCGGTTACAAGACAAGCAAGCTTGTATAACATTCAGCCACTTGGACGCGATTGAATGGCCAGCCCGTGAATTCTAACTTCTCTGTATCGTGAAACAGTTTACATTGCACCCACATAAATTATTAATTTCTATTATTTTCATTATTTTTCTTTAGGATTTGAAAACACCTAACTGTTGTATGCATATTTGAAGTTTATAAGTGAAACGTCGTCTGTCATAGCTAGGTTGGTTCCCATTTATCAGACGACCTGCTCTCTGGTTCAGTCAGAGGTCGACAGATATCCCTTTCATGTTAAATCTAACCGTGTATACAGATTTATATGTATCCGCGGGTAGGGGTTACACTGGGAGAAAAGAAAGAAGGGCACACCTTCGCTATTCTGAACATGTACCAAAATGCCTACATTTCAAGGGAACAAGTGTTTATAATAGTGCCATTGCGAAACATCTCATTAATACGGATCATGTGGTAAAATGGTTCGCTTCTCCTCAAGTTCGCTTCAGCGATGGCAATCAGACAACTGAAACCCAGTTAAAGTGTTCAGAAAGAAGCAGTTATCATTCTGTCCTTTGCCCCGATAACTGGATGTCCTTATTATTTCTTTCAAGTGATTGAGTAATCTGTAGCCTTAACCTCTCCTCGTTTGATATTGTGTAACTTCGCTTGTCTCTTATTTCTATCATTTGCATTCAAATCACCACATTGTTACTCAATTTATTAGTAACTCATCAGCTTATTCACCTGTTCCTCTGTTACGTAACTCTTTGTTTAGACGTGAAGTTTTTGAGTATGAACTATATAAGTGTAATTACTTGAGCACTGTTTATTGAGTTTGGAGCCTCCAGTAAACAACTGATATTATATAACACTTACAGGTGTAATAAAAATAATTCTGTACGCAAACGTAATTGATTTCTTTAGACTCTATGAAGCTGATGATGAGAAGCCAATAAAATGAATAATGGTACCATTTTATCCCGGACAAACGGCTGTTGTTCCCGCTTTATTCAAACGTCATAGACCATTAAACTCATTTCAATGTTTGTTTCATTTTGTTTTGAACTTCCTCATTTTTTATTGGTGATGGGTTTAGACTAGATACCTATGTTACTCATCTCTCCTAGTGTGCAAGGATTGAGTGCTAACAATCCCACACGGTTGGGAATTACTCGGGCAGTCTCTGCTGTCTATTTATTTTATTATTATTCCCTTGGGTTCCATTTGGAACATAGGGCTTCAGCAACACATCTATACTTTATTCTGTTTTCTCCCATATTTTTCAGCTGGTTACAAGACTGACCGAACTCTTTCATCTCTTCCTCACACAATCTTCTTCTTGTCACCCTCTCACTGATGACCCACTCTCCTCGCTTTCAATTTGGATTCCACTCAAGCGTTGGCCTGGCATGTGATGTCTCCTCAAAGTATGCCCAATCCACCTCTATTTTCTCCTACATATTTGTTCAGCGATCGGTTCTTGGTTGGTTTGTTCCCACAGTTCCTTTTTGTTTATTCTTTTCGGCCTACCATTTGATGTTCAGTATGGAGCCAGCCAACAAAGTTGGCAGCAGGCTGTTGGATATCATTTTTGTGACACGCAGTGCAAGTTTCTGCCCCCTACTGAAGGGCCAACTTGAAATTGGTGTTCAAAATCCAAATCATGTTCCTTAAGCTGAATGTGAAAGATTTCCAAACTGGTTTCAGGTTGATGAAAGCATATCTTGCCTTTCCAATTCTGAGTTTGACATCTTCGTCCATTCTGCCAGTAGATGAAAAGATGCTTCCTAGGTAACCTCTTTTGAATCTCTCTCGTTTATGGTGACAAGTGCTGCTTGTTGTTGATGTTACTGCTCGTTGGTTATCTTCATCACTTCCGTCTTCTCTCTGTGCCTACAGTCCTGTTCTTCCTGCCTCTTCAGCCAATTTATTGCTTTTCGCTTGCAAGTCCTCGAGTTTGTGTGAAATTAGACATATATCATCAACGAAACCCGACACGTGGCGTTGTCATATAGCCAGCTAGCTGTTGAATGAGGTTGATAAAGACTCGAGCACTGCACGCCGTAGTGTAGAAGCAGTTTTTAAATTACTTCTCAGTCATCGCTGCACTGTCAAAAGCCTTTTCAAAGTCGACGAAGGCAGTTGAGGTAGAGGTTTGATCACTATTCTATACTTTGTCCTGTGATGACCATGCGTAGAGCTGCAATTTGATGAGCACATGATTTGCCTTTCCTGAACCTAACCAGCTTGTCCCGGTGGGGATGGTGCAGTGCTGTTTCCGGGCATCCTGTATCTTCTTTAGGATGATGCGACTTAGTATTTCACTTGGCGTAAACAGGTGTATTATTCCACACCAATTATTGTAGAGAAAGACCTGAGTCGCTCTTCTTTGGCAGTTTGACGAGGGTGCCCCTCTTCCAATCATTAGGCACCTTTCGTTTTTCTCCAGACTTCCTTACTGCTCTCCCAAATTTAAGCTTTCCTCGGTTGCTTGGAAGATAGACTTGGTTACTTAAAGACCGACATTGGAGGCTGTCAGGAGGACAAGTGGTGTGTCGTTAAACCAACTTGTAAATACTCTCGTAGACAGACACATCGACTGATGCAAGAAATTAGAGAATATTATGCAGTCGGACCCTGAACGTCCTCTCTATACAGAAGTCTCTCCTTGCGAATATCTCATCAGGCAGAACCACAAGCAAGTATAGAAAATGTTGTGCTTGAACAACTATGTATGAAAACCATATGACACTTTATTTGAACAAAGCAAGAAGAACTACAGTTTTTGCAGAATAAATTGGTACCATCTTTTATTTCGTTGCCTTCTCGTCAACCGCTTACATGGCAAAGACATTATTAAATGTATCTACAACAACAATTTTAACATACTTGCACAGAGTTAAGTTTAAACAAAAATCAATCGATCAATATTTACATACAGTAATAATGCATTGATATGTAATATAAAACACTATTCCGAACAATAATAATCAAACACAATGGAACTTTTAGCATTTCACATTCGGAGGAAAGAGAGATAAAAATATCCAGTTACTAGAGTGGCAAAGGAAGACTGATAACCGCTTCTTTCTGAACGCACAAATCAGGTTTCAGGCATTTGATGGAAATGGCTTCAACAAACTTGAGGAGAATTGAACTCTTTTGCCTGTTGATAATTTTGAACGATCTTGCGACATCCACCTCATGACCTGTGTCAAGGTGATGACTGGCGATGGCATTGTTTAAAGCATTTGTCCCTTTTAGACATAGGCTTTTTGGTACATGTTCAGAAAATCGTAGATATGCCCTTCTTTCTGTCCTTCCAATGTAACTTCTCCCACAGATACATGTAAATTTGTATATACAGCTGGAGTTAATATGAGAAGGATATCTATCGATTTTTGATTGCACCAAAGAGCAAGTTGTTCGATAGACGGGACGAGCTTAGCTACAGGATAGGCTCTGGCTAGTGATGCACTCAGCCTTCTGTTGATCATTGCTGCAATATTTTCACCTTTATAATCAAGCTGAATGTAGACTGGCTTTTTACCCACTGTGAATTGTTCTACATTTGTGACTTCAGATCTTCCATACTTGTTGATGAACCTTCGAGGTTTCAAATCATTGTACGTATTGCTGTCAATCAATTTCTTCTTTAGAAGATCGCTCAATACGTTTATGATACATTTTTCAACTGCATCTATCTTTATTTGACAAACTCATATTTTATATTATGAGAAAGGTGTGTAAGGTATGACACCATTAATTTATCGGGAAAACCTAAGCAAAATGGCCCTCTTTATACCTTTATAATAGTAGAATCAGATGCAATAGCGTACTACATGCTAAAAATTTCACATTTGTATCAAAAGTGCTCTTTGTAATAAAGCTATTATTACTAACTATTATATATATATACATATATAGTGATTGGTACCGTGTATCTGCTGAGTAGCGAAAGATATGTCCATATCGCTTAGGTTTTCCCCTGACTATTTTGAAAGAAACCAAAGCAAATTGAATTTACAAAATGACACACAGAAATTCATTTTTCTGTACAACTTTTTTCAACCGTAATAAATAAAATGCCTTAAGCTGATGAAATAGTTTACTGGTTCATATTTTCAGTAGAGAAGTGAATATATGTACATTTGATGAAGTCTAATCAAAACAGATAAGTTTTATTATTATTATTATTATCAGCTCTACACATGGCATAACAAAATGTATAGAATGTATAAAAATTATTTTTAAATAATTTGAGAAATTCAGTGACGTATATATAAAACAGATTTCACTTTTTTTTCAGAAATCCTGTAAGGTATATCAAGGAGACAGGGAAGGAAGTGAGAAAGGTAGTCTATATGTAACGGAAGGGAAATTTTTAAAATATATCAGGTAAATTGTACATTTTATAAAAACAGACCTTACAGAATGACTTAGCAATATTTTAGTGAAAAAAGATCTATATTTCCGACTTAGTATAATAACTATTCTACTATTAATACTTAAAATGTTGTTCGAACTGTGAGAGTTAGAGCCTGTCTGATAGATTAATATATGTGTAAAACTTGAACACTGTGGTAGTATGTAATTCAGTATTAAATTGTTTATTAGATACATCACACACTGTGAAACAGGATTACTAACTGGTGGATGACACAGTTTTGCCTACAATTCATTATAATTCACAATCATACCATCGATTGTAACTACACAAATTCGAAAATTGAGTTCTGTAGTTTTCTTTATTCTTTCCTATCATCGTCGAAGGAGTAGTAAAAT
Source organism: Trichobilharzia regenti (assembly GCA_944472135.2). Lineage (NCBI taxonomy): Eukaryota > Metazoa > Platyhelminthes > Trematoda > Strigeidida > Schistosomatidae > Trichobilharzia > Trichobilharzia regenti. Next base: position 171,920,243 of record OX235262.1, on the reverse strand, counting down.
TTTTCAGATGTCCGGCTGGACAGGTGTTGAATCATTCCTATTACACGCGTTTGCAGTTGATTCGATAAATGAAGCTTCTGTTATCAATCTATCCCTCCACCCACCTGTTGCATTAGATTTTGAAACTTTCAAATCATCAGTAGTACTTCCATAGAAAGAAAGAACCTAGGAAACCTTAAGGTGAAGACTTTTTAACAAAGCAGGAATAAAAGTGGCTGGCATTCAAAACCCCCACAAACCCAATTAGAAAAAGGCTTTATCGGTTAAAGGATTGATCCTATGGAGTCAACAAAAAACTAATACCCTGCAGTGATTGTCAGGTCAAATACATGGGTCAAAGTAGTAGATCAGGGCCAGTCAAACTAGCGGAGAATAAAAACACAGAACAACCTAGAATAGGTGACCTGAATGAGAAAATAAATCTGGAGAATAGTTCAGCTATATCAGTCACTACATGCTATTGCACACAACTAAACAATAGGATGGGATAGGATGACAGTTTTAAAATCTGATGTAACAGCAGGGTGGAGGGAGAGATTGATAGCAGAAGCTCTGTTTATTGAATCAACTGCGACTACGTGTAATAGGAATGATTCAACACCTTTCCAGCCGGACGTCTGGAAAATTCTTCTTCTCCTAAGACGAAAAGGAAATTATTATTATTTCTTTTGATTCCTAGAGGAACATAGGGCTTCAGCCATACCTGTTCATTCCGTTCGGTTCTCTGCTACAGTTTTCACCTGCCTCCAGGTCTGCTCACATGCTTTCATCTCCTCTTCAAATGACCTCCTCCAAGTCACCCCTGGACGACCAACTCGCCGCTTCCCGTTCGGGTTTAACTCGAGAGCTTGTCTAGTGATGTCACTTGATGGTTGTTTTCCTCAGAGTATGGTCAATTCACCTCCATTTCTTCCTGCTTATCCGTTGCACAATCGGTTCCTGGTTGATTCGCTTTCAGAGATCCCTCCCTGTTGCTGATCTTTTCTGGCCGACCGATCTTGAATATTGAACGAAGGCAGCTGTTGATAAAGGTCTGTAGTTTGTTCGAAGTGCCCTCTATGACGCACCAAGTCTGTGATCCATATAGTAGCACTGACTTCACATTAAAGTTGAAAATCCAGATCTAATTTTTGATGCTGAGTGCTGTTGACCTCCACACATACTTGAGAATAATGAACACTTGTCTTGCTTTCCCGACCCTTACTTGGATATTCTCGTCAGTTCTGCCTGTAATTGGAAAAATGCTTCCAAGGTAAGTAAAGGAGGTCTTTTCTTTCAGGTTCCTTCCATTTATGCTGGCTGATTGCTGTCTGTTGTTTTGTTGCTGTTGGTATTGCCCAGGAATCTTCACCACCTCCGTTTTCTCTATGTTTCTCTATGCTTCTTCTGCTAACTTGTTGCTTTTCACAAATAGGAGAGAATTAAGAAAAATATAAAACTTAGTTTTCCAAGTCGTGAAGCTGCAATTGATGGCATGATTATGAACAATAAGTTGTGTTCGAAACTGTCCTCTAGTAAATAATACTGTTTCACTCTATGCGATATATCCAATAAACAAATTAATTTGGAATTACTTATTTGACAGGGACAATTTACTTCTTGTAGGTTCACTGGGTGGTTAAATCTCCAACATGAAACATGGTTGTTACAAGATTTCAACCGAAGATAACCAGTTTATTACTACGATCAGCTGCAGCAGAGAATGTTTATTCTGGTCGGACACTTGGTGGTAACCAGTGTCGTGTGTTTAGCCTTTGGTATTTAGTGCAGACTGAATTCTGTTGTCAGTCCAGTTTGCAATGTGGCCGTCATGCTAGGCGGGTTAGCTATCACGACGAACTCTGAACTGTTGTCATTAGATGGTTGGAGGCAATCAGCAGTAAGCTTTGAATCCAGGTCGCGTGTTTCTTGATATGCACTAATCAGCAAGGTATACCTACAATCATGAAGGAGCTAGTGTCCCTACACGAAGTCAGTATCAAGCCCGAACTGGTGCTCAGTGATAACATCTCTAACTGCAGCAATGGGTGAGGTGGTTTTGAATCTCCGAATGAACATGAGTTCCTTCAAGGTAACTGCGGATACGCCTTACTAACTTGTAAGTGTCAACAAGCGCAGAAACTAGGTGAAGCTAGGCTTCCTACCGATTCCCTTAAATCCTTTAATAACAACAAAATGTTTATTCTAACTGTTTCTCAACTGCACTTCTAATGATCACCAGAATTATTTTAATGCGTGTGGATGCCTATCAGGAGTGTAACCATCTTACAGTAGTTTTCTTACATTTATGAGTAATTCACATCAGAGGATTATTAAAAACAAGACACATACCTCACTGAGCAGTAACTTCTCAGTAAGTTCATTTTCCTTAGGGTACTTATTAACACCAATGATATTCCTAATTGTGATGGACTGTATCGTGCCTCGGACAGTGAGAAACGAGAAGACAGGGATATCCTGAACCGACGTGAAAATCCTAGAAGACCTGGATTTCCCACGTGAATGATTTATGCTTGATGTCACACAAAATCGAAGACTCACAAGCGAAAACCGACAAACTGGTCGAAGAAGCAGACGGCAAAGACAGGAATCCAGGTGAACATAGACAAGGTGGAGATTATGAAAATAACCAACCAGCCAACAACAACAACAGCAATATCTAGCGCCAATCATCACCAACGGGAGGGATTTGAAAGGGGTTAGTCACTTCATTCACTTATCCAGCTAGGAAGCATTGTCTCAACTACAGGCTGTCGGAACGGACGAGGATGTCAAATCGAGCGAGAATCGGGAAGCCAAGCGAGAAGCACACACATTCATCAACCTGAAACAGCCAATCTGGAAATATTCGTCACTCAGCCAGCATCAACAACAAAATTCAGTCGGATTTTCAATACAAACAAGGTCAAGTCAGTCAGTTCCCCTATACGGATCGGATCAGAAACTTGGCAGGCGAGTCACAAAGAATATTTCTAACAGCCTGTTGCAGACCTTCATCAACCAACAACTGTCTTCGCTGGCTCTACACTGAAGATCAGATCAGATGGCCGGGCCGGGCCGGAAAGAATCACCAACAAGAAACTATGGGAAGAAACAAAACAAAACAAGAAGCAATCGCCAACCAACAAATATGCAGGAGAAAGTGGAGATGGATGGATTGAACACTCACTCGCTGAGGAGGCCGCCGGTGGGTGACATCGCGCGCGCTTCAGGCCATTGCTCGAGTGGAACCAGGCCGAAAGGGAAGCACGCGGCGAGTGGGACGTCAGTGCAAGGGTGGGTGACATGGAGAAGATTGTGTGAAGATGAGTTGAAAGAGTATGGAATGACATGGATGGAGGTGAAAGGTACAGCAGAAGGAAGATAGAAGAAAGTGGAGACGTGTAGCTGAAGCCCCATATTACACTAGGAACCCAAGGGAACAATAATAATAATACATTTCCTCTCTCATAAACACAGGCAGTAAGAAAGGAATGAATCATCATGAGAATAGTTGCTAATTTTAATCATTACGTATGAGAAGTCGAATAAGAGTTTTAGAATTGCATAATGAGATAAACAGCCTAACAAGTGAGTTGCAATCAGGGTGCACATAGAAACAAAGGAAATTTTTCATATTATCTAAGTGTCTGGGAAGATGAGTCAAAAAGGGTCATAGAAATTAAAAAAAGTGAAACCATTTTAGGGTCCATACCATGATAACAAAATCGGATGAAAGATTTTCTTTTGTATGAAAAGCTTTGCCTTCTCCATCTAGATAGCTAGATAGCTTCAACAGTGCAAACGAGACAAAAATGGATCATCTCAGATGACTTATTTTTCACTTTGTAGATCCCCTTGAAGCAGGAGTTTCTGAGATAGAGGGACCAGTGTCTATAAGATGTTCAATTATTGCATTTTTTATAAAGACGCTGTAACCCATGTGTAACAATGATGGATAATGTTCGTGAACTCTTTAAGACTGGATACACACCTAACAACCAATATACCTGACTTCACAGCAACCGGTGGACTTATCAATATGCACAAAAGTGGTCAGTTACGAGATCTCATCCTCGGGCCTTCTGAAGATCAGTGAGAGACTGGAGGACATTACTCTCAGCATCGCCACGAAGTACTTCTTAAAGAAGATGTAATTCTTTTTTTAAGGACATCACTGAGTAGGTTGTCTATGAGGTCGACGTCCATGTAAAATTTCGTTTTTGGTACGCATTGCGCCTCTTGTCTCTGAATTTTTGGCTTGATATTCTTGTCAATAAATGTTGGTAGATATCCATTTTGCGTGAAAATTGACTCCGAAAAGCATTAGGGCTGCAAATGAATATGAAAAGACTAGTAAGAAATATAGTTACGTTCCATTTGCTTTCAACTGGCACCCATGAGATGCCTCGTTTTCATCTTATCGTATCCAAGTTTCTGCAATTTTGTTGTTTCAGTTAGTTATCTATACCTTCTTCTTTTTGTTAAGCATATTCTCGTGCACCTTTGGAAATGTTTAAGTCTATATAAAGTTTCATGATGGATGGAAACTTGTTTACATGAGAACTGGATTATCTAAAATAACACGATCTGTTCATCTTTTCACGATACCGAATTCCTCATAATCTCTTATCTGTTCAAACGTTTTTCGTTTTCTGAGTGAAACACGTACCGAGAGTACAAACTAAGGAGCTTTGTGATGTAGCTGATGAATACAGAACACTTCTTCTGTCAAAGTATATTATTTTAATAAAATGACAGTTGCAGAGAAGAAAATTTTCTTTTCGACAAAATCATCAACTAGGCTGTGCATACGTGTATACATAATAAATAGGTAGGAAAGATACAATGGCCATATCATGCGCCAGCTTGAAAAATGCGCTAGTCAACACTACCCAGTCTGGCTAGTAAAAAGACACCAAAAACGTGTATACAGTTCAGTGACAGAACATCTGGTCATTTCAGGACATTCACTGACTTTCAGAAAATCCTTCAAAATAATATTCAGGATTCAATCAAACCTATCAAAGGGAGATAAATTAAGACATCTGGGCATAGCTGAGGCACGAGCTATCCCAAAGCTAAACCCAAGCTATGTCTCCAAAAGTAATACGTTCAAACATTGTCCCTGCCATGGCCATCATAAACAGGTAATCCTGTTAGTAATGCCCATCCCATTGCCTTTCTTATCCAAACTACCTGTCTATCCATGTTATTTTCTGTTTTACTTAATCCCTATTTCCACCACCACATTTTCATATCAAAATTTCCTGTCTATTTTGTCATTTAATTATTCTTACACATTTAATCCCTAACTGCATAAACAATTATTCATCATATTAGTTATGATCCTACTAGATTTTTAATCCAAACATCCTGTCTACTTTTGTAATTACAACATTTCTAACCCCCAATTGAGCAATATATCAATCTTCTCAAAAATTTGTCTGAGTTTTATCCATCTCTTTCCTGTTTTTTACGGCATTTCAATTCCTTATTGTAATTTTATTAATCCGACCCTTGACCAGAAATTATTCTGCAACTTTTCTACCCAGTTATTATAAATACACAAATGTACAGCTAACTAGTTGATGATTTCGTCGAAAGGAAAACTCTCTTCGCTGCAACCGTCTTTTTATTATTCTCTATGACCAAATGTGTTTATTATTCCCTTGGGTTCCAATGGGGACATAGGGCTTCAAAAACACATCTACACTCACTTCTATCCTCTTCAGCTGGGTACACGATCACTCATAATCTCTAATCTCCTCCTCACACTCTCTCCTCCATGTCATTCTCACAATGACAACCCACTCGTCGCTTCCCATTTGGATTCCACTTGAGCTAATAAGGCCTGGCGCGCTACGTCATGTTGAAGTGTATACAGAAAGACTTTTATATTTGAATTTCGGTAATCAAGAATTTGATTAGTTTCAAAATTTAATCGTTAAATGACATCGGTTAGAGGACCATTATAAAATCTGGGGCTACCGGACAGCCAGCTATTCCATCAGCCTAGTTACAGGATCTTCAGCAGTACGCACTCACTGACAGATTTCGAACACAACACCTTCCGGTTACAAGACAAGCGAGCCACTGAGAACCAACCCAGTGGCCAGTCCGTGAATTTCAAATCCTGCCAATTCACTATAAAACCCGGCCACTCACCAATGTCCTCACACTCGACTATGTGGACCTCACTCGTCATGACTTCCAACTAGAGCTCGGGTGACTAATTACTTAGTACTAGCTCATGATTAAATCCTGAAACCAGTCAAATCCCTGCAAACCAACATTTGAATACGAATCTGATGCTTAATGGCGACTGACAACCTTCAGGTAGGTAGTCACTGAATTCTAGTGATAGATCGTGATCAGTGGGGTCCACCTGCTTGGGTGTGAGGACAAATACTCGCCACTGATGACATTCGCTGGTGGACACGTAAATTGGCAGAAGTTGGAATTTATGAACTGTCGGTTGATGAGGGTGTCAATGGATGATGAATGGTCTAGGAGCTCTCTTGTCTTGTAACCGGAATGTCTTGGGTTCTAAAGCTTTCTCTTCTTGCTCACTCCTGAAGAGTCCTTAGCACTAGGATACAACTGCTGTCCAGTACTCCCTGTTAGCATTCCAGTGGTTTTTTAACAGCTTTTGGCTCGTGAAGGACATCTACACATACTTTTTAAGCCAAAGATTCTCTAATGTTTTGATAATCAAACATTTCTAAAATGCTTACCACCTTCAAATGAGTTTTGAAGGATTCTAGGGGAATAATAAGTCTGAACAGTGGAATAATTTCTAACGATGAGCGAATGCCTTCAATTTAAAGCTAAATACACCATATGTGACATAGAAGTTTCAGTGGTCTCTTACGGAGATCGTCACTTGGAACTAAATAGAATCCGGTTATCATTTTTATTTACTTTATTCTCTTACTTCCAAAGTGGAACATAGGGCTTCAAGATCTAAGTTTTGTAGTTTCAGAAGCAGTGGTGTAATATTTTACAGGGTGGAGTTGCTAGACTCACTTTTAACCTTCCCGTTTTACTGCCGTTGATTGAACCCCTAACCGTATAAGTGGTTTAAGAACATTTTACCGATACACCGTCAAAGCACAATGGAATTCGATGCTTCACTTAAATATGATCTAGTACACTAATGTCGTCCTTTAAAAAATACTTATTGGAATGCAGATACAAACGAAAATATCAAAATTTTCATTTATCAAACTGTTAAACTGAACAGAATGATAGAGGTTTTTGTACTAAACGGTGCACACCACTTAATGCATAAGATTTTATTTAAAAAAACATATCGTGTCTTCTATTAATTGAAACCATTGGGACGGGATTCAACTCCACAACTTTTCGCTTAAAAGTCAGATGAATAAATCAGTCTTGAGAAGATTTCTGTTTAACTTGAGGAAACACAAAATTGATTTCATTTGAGGAGGTCTAACATTTAAAAATCACATAAAATGTGACTTTGCGTTTACCAAAAACGTGTTAATTTGATTGCTTTAAAAGATCACATGAATCGGTAATGTTAGTGTTTTGAAATATCATTAGAAATTTCAAATCAATGATCAGTGAGCAAAGATGTATTAAATTAGTTATGTTCTCTCAGCTGGTTCATTTAATTGAGGAACTTTTGTCGTCCAACTTCTAGATAACATCTGCCCTCAGTGCAGGTTTTAGTATAAAATGGACTTATTTGAATTCGCCATGACTGATGTTGTTGTATCTCCTGGCGGTCACTGTCGTGACTAACTAATTGTTAATTTACGTCCCTATTGATTGACTTAGGATTCAAACTTTCTCGTTGCGCGATTTACTTTGCTATTAGTTGTTAAATTTCATCTATATTAATATGTTTGTTAATTGCTCATTCGCCTGAGTATCAGACGTCTAGGAATTTTCTCACACCTTTGGTGTAACCTTTATTTACTCTTTCTACATAATCCCAATTAACTCAATGTGTATAATTATCGACATGCATAATTATCCACATGATATGAAGGAATACATATCATGTCTTTTCACAGCTAATTTGTGATCCTGGATTCTGATTCGAAAGGGACGCCCATTTTGGCAGTTGTAATGTTTGTTACAGTTCACACAATTTATTTTTGTAAATGTCATTGATTTTATCTTCTTTTTCTGTTGGATCTTTCGGTTTGCACGATATCAAGTGAAGTGATTGTGCTGGCTGGCTGGCTGGCTATGTGCTCAACTTTATAACGGTCTGAACATTCTAGGTGTTATTTCAGAGATATTTTTACTGATATATAGTAGGGTGAATTTTCTTGTAGTCCTTGATGATGGTTTCTTGTTGGTGTTGTGACTTGATTTTAAACATTTTTTGATGAAATTATGAGGGTATGCATACTTTTGAGAACGGTTAATATGTATTTTTCCCCCATTCTCTTCAACACCCAAGTAGTGCTACAATGTGTTTGAACTCTTTTAAACAATGTTTGCACACAGTTTCTTTTGTGAGTAATTAGATTATTACTGGTATAGCTGAGTATTTGATCTCTGTTTTTGCGTTGATTTTCTATATAGATGTGTTTCTAAATATCTTATGTTAAGAAATCTAAAAATTGTTGTCTAATTTCACTTGTGAATTTAATGTCTTCAAATATGTTGTTAATTAGTTTGTGGGTATATTCCAAATCAATTATTTTAATTACTATGTACCCAGATTTCTGGTTTAACTATAACTTGGTCTATAATTTTAATCTTTGCATAACACCCTCAGCTAATAATCTTGATCTGGCCAATCCCAATGGGTTTTCCCTTTATCTATTCGTATATTACAAAGGAGTATCTAGGTTAGTCACCTCTAAATGCATCTATCAATTCAATGGCCCCTGTGAAGCCAGAAACTTAATTTCTCGTGCTCAGAAACAACTACTGATGTGGCTAAATAAAAGTGTAGTCAACACTATCAACAGTTCCATAGGAGACCGCCTCCTTTAAATAGGCCACAAAGACAGTTAGCTTTGAAGAATCTTTCGGGTATTGAATAAATTATCAAAGGCCTTTTAGATACTGAACACTGCAAACAGAAAAGGCTGTTGAAACTCACTTAAAACAACTAAAGCTCTGAGAGGAAAAAGCAAGTCTAGTTAGTCTGTTGCTGTCTCGGCCTACTGTGGAGCCTATTAATTCATAAACCGTCTGTCACTTCTCTTATTTTTATCTGATATTCAGTCAATTTGGTTAGTGCTTCATTTAATCCATACCATCTCTTTCCGACTGGTACTTTTGAAATGTGATCCATCAATACTACTAATACAGTGTAGTGTAAAACAGCATAAACGTTATTAATAACAGCACTTCTACAATTATTACTGCAGAAGAAGAGAAACATTGAGCAAAAAATATACTTTTTGATAATTTCCTCTTCTAGGCTCTACATTTATATATATATATATATCTACATAGAATATTCTTTTTCATGTGGTTGTGTTCTCTGAGCTGGATGGTTTATTTACGAAGATTTCATTGCATTACTAGGCAAAATCTTCAGCAAATACTTCAGGTTAAATTGAAGTGAGCTTTTCGATTTCTCCACGAGTTTCTTAGTCATCTCTCCTGATAATATTGAACGTAATTCATTGTTTTTGTGTGTTTCCACACCCTCTAGACTACTCGCATTGGAACTGATTATTTCTTTGACCTGAAGTTTGACCCTTTGTGTGTGAGATCTCCTTCTTATCGAGTGGTAAATTTTGTCCGTGTCAATGTGTCTGTTGACTGACAATTCACTGAAATATCAGGCACGTTTCTAAAATTTCCCTGTCATTCATGATGTTTCTTCAGTCCAACATTTGAACGTTGTCCAGTCGAGTTGATGTCTGTGGTTGTTTGTATCCAGTGAGGCGATATGAGGGAGTAGATGTCATGTCTTTTGACGGCTGGTTTGTGATCGCGGATACGACGACAAAGAGGACGTCCACTTTGGCCAATGTAGTGTTTTTCGTAGTTATTACAATTTATTTTGTAGATGATGTTGTTTGTTTTATCTTCTTTCGTTGTTGAGTCTTTTGGTTGACATAGAGCCAGCCAGCTGAGTGAAGTGATTTTGTTTGTTTGTATACTGTGTCAACTCCTAAAGGTTTGACGAGTCTTGTAGTGATTTCTGAGATGTCCTTTATATATATGCTAGGGCGATTTTCTTTGTGTTTTCTTTCGGGGCCTTTGATTTCATAGGTTGACTTTGGGCATATGTCTTCTGATGAAGTTCCGTGGATGTCCATTCTTTTGGAAGACGTCCAATTTTCCTTAAGGTGAGAGTGCTGTAATTTGTCCTCGCTGGCCCTCATGAATAGTGTTTATATACAATTTCTTTTATATGTTATAGGATTGTTACTGTTGTAATTCAGTATTTGGTCTGTGTGAGCTGATTTTCTATGAACTTGAGTTTCTAATTTCCCTGTGGTAGTTCGCCAGACTAAGACGTGCAAAAAATGAGATTTTGCTCTCGAATTTCTCTTCTCTTGCCAGTAGAGCATTGAAAGCTTCGCAAATTGACTATCTAGCTCAGAGAACACAACCACATCAAAAGCATCCACCCGAGCTACAAATCTTCTCCATCACATAGAATATTCTAGAATAGCAGTAGTCTATAACAATATTGGTTTTCCTACATAATATCGATTTGTTAAGTTAGATCAATGAAGTTACAGTTCATTAAAGATTCCTAAGTTATAATAAGCATAAAAATTAACGAGTAAATAGAATATCAAATAAAATTAAGGGAATTTGCACAACAAATTAAGGATCATTAAAGCCTTTATGGCCAAGGGAAGGGGGTTAATGACAGTGTCTGAACCAACCAACTTTTTTTGGATATATAAGTTAGATTTCTTAGTGTGGATTCCGACAGCCAGCCTCAGCAATATGTAGTAGATGGATTCTTAAGTTAAAGTTAAGATTCGTTGGTTGGTGTGCCATAATTTTTACTGTCGTATAAATGTAAAACCTAATGACGAGAATTTATCTAAAAGAATATTCTTTGTTCACTGGTCAGTCAGTTTTAATGGCCATCTTAATCCGTTGGAATATAATTAGTAGAATTTTTCAAAATCAATTTATCAATCTTTTATGATTATTCATATGTTCATATCAATAAACAGAATAAATGAATAAATTTCAGAATTCCCTTATAAAGTGACATTTCGTTCACATTGATCCGAATATTTAGTGATTATACTGCGATAAATATATATATTCTACATATGTACACCCTAATCAAGCGAAAAATGATCTAAATCCATATTGTCTGACTATCGACACCTTTGCTGTTCACAACTCTTCCCTCTCATCCTATTGCATCTCATCAGGTTGCACTGAAAGTCATTAAAAAGGATTACATGCCCTCTCTCTCACACACACTACTTAGTACAAAAACATAACCATTCCCCTTTGGCCTGCTCATCTTATATGTAATAGAAATAGCGTTAGGGTGTAAAACTTATAACTCACCATGAAAGTGGCTGAAAAATAACTGACTCTTTGATCTTCTCTCATTTGTAATTTATAGTGACACAATTTCAGTTATCTCATAATTTCATTTATACACCACGGATTGATATCAGTTAAAGAACCACTGAAAACCGCCAGCGGCTACTGGACAGCCGTCTCCTCTTAGTTTAGGATTCATCAACAATACTCACCCACTAGGTTTTGAAATCATTTCCATCTGGTAGAAGTTAGAATTCATGGGCTGGTTATTGAATCGGATCCCAGTGCCTGAATGGTATATGTGCCTCCTTTGTAACCAGAAGGCCCTGGGTTCAAACCCTGTCGGTGGGTGCGTACCACCAGTCCAATTACTCACAAAAGAAACTGTGAGCAGACATTGTTTCAAAAAGAGTTCAAACACATTGTAGCACTCCAGAGTTAAAAAGAATGGAAGAAAAATACCTACAAACGGTCTTCAAAAAGAGGAATGCTTATCCACAAAATTTTATCAAAAAGTGTTTAAAGTGGAACCGAAACACCAACAAGAAACCATCATCAAAGAACAGGAGAAAATTCATCCTACCATACATGAGAAATATCTCTGAAATAACAACCAGAACATTGAAACTGTTTGATATATATATATAGCACACAAGCCAGTAAAATCGCTTAATTTGATACTGTGCAAACCAAAAGATCCAACAGAAAAAGAAGATAAAATCAATAACATTTACAAAAATCAATTGTGTGAACTGTAACAAACATTACAACTGCCAAAATGGGCGTCCTTTTCGAATCAGAATCCAGGATCACAAATCAGCTGTGAAAAGACACGATATAAGTTCTATAGTATCAATGCATATAGATAATTACCGACATCAATTTGATTGGGATAATATCAAAATCTTAGACATAGGAAACACCAAAAGTGCACTCATGGAATTCCTAGAAGCCTGGCACCCAAACGAAAGTGCAATTAACAAACCCGTTTATATGGACGAAATATACCAATTAATAAAAAGTAAAAATCAGGTGACCAGAAAGTTTAAAATCCAAGTCAATAGAAGATGGTCAATACAGATATGTAAAGATGGTTACCGAGAGACGCAACTATATCACTCATGAGGAAAAACTTAAATCATTTCACTTTATGCTAAATACTGCGCTTAAGATGTTGTCTAGAAGGACGACGAAAGCTCCGCAGCTAAACCCAATCAGCTCAGAGAACACTATTAATTGCAAACTACTAATGAATCTCAAACTAGGCTGACGAAACAGCTGTTCAGTACTCCCTGGTTTTGGTTTTCAATGGTTCTCTAACTGATATCAATCCGTGGTTCAAACTGAAATAAATACAATCCCTACAAACTAATTCTTGAAAAAATATTATCATTTTATGCTTTTCCCGTGCGTCGGTGACACAGTGTAAAAATGCTCGCCAACCACGCCTCATGTGGTCCGGAGTTCGATCCCCGGCAACTGAAGCACCCTTTTACTTCACTAAAGCATTAATAAGATTTTTTTAGATTTAGATTTTTAGATTTTAGATTACAGCTTGATTCCACACTGTATTTTTGGTACAAGTATGGAATTTTCAGCATATCGGAGCCCAAATTTTGCAGGCCGACATAGATATCAGGTGTGCGCCGGCGTGGCTCGAACCCCGGACCATGTGCATGGTCGGTAAAGAGAGAAGGTTGGGTATGTATGAGGCTGGCTAGCAATCGCATCCCGTAAACGCCACTGCTACCGAAACTTAGAACCTCTAGCTTGGAGCCCTATGTTCCACCTGGGAACGTAAAGGAATAATAAATAATGACATACTTTTTCTACATTCCTGAATTAATCCTTACTGCTAAAGCCAAAAATGTTGTTATTATCAGTTTTGGTTGCCTGTACCACGTAGTCGTGAGTCAATGGTTCTGTAGTGAAAATCTTACCAACTATAGACGTGTTCCAGGATTGAGTGCCGGCCGCCACACGCTATTTACTTCCCATAACCGGTTATATGCCCGACAAACAGGAAGGAGGGATTGTGTGTTAGGCTACCGACCTCGCCCCGTTACAAAATGTCTTATGTTGCACTCGGAAAGAAAACGAATAAAATAATAAACAGTATTATCACCGTAATGTTTTTCATTGTTGTTGTTGAGCAAACTACATGCAATATTATATCAAATGTTAAGAATTCCACACTTTATCATAAGTACTACTGTTTTGGAATAAAGCAAAACATGTATACAGCGAAAAACATTACTGACAATAATAACAATAATAATAATAACCACAATATTCTTTATTACCGCGTTTTGACTGTATCATTTTCTGTCTGTATTACTTTTTTTGCCTTCCATCCTTTCTTGCTTCCTTCAAAAGAAAAGACAGTTAGCTACTGTTAATAAAGGAAATGAGGCATTTTAATAAATATTTGTGTTCAACAAAACGATTGCTTCAGGCTTCAAAAGTAAACTAATTATGTTAGATTCATCACCAGGAATAGTTTGCTGTAGGGCAGAGATTGAAAGACAGAGAGATTGATGTGATATATATACATATATATACTTTGGAAAAATATTATAAGCAAATTATAGACAAATATATATATATTTACATCATGTTATCTTTTTTCAAAAAGATCTTGTTAGCCAAGAGAAATCATGATTGACTTCTAAAAAAAAGACAACCAGCGCTGCAGTTTTCTTACTTAACACAGTGTCTAGTATGAAATTCGTATGATGGTGAAATATTTGGCCCGATTTGCTTCTTATCACTCAGGCATAACCCAACCCCTCCTCTTACAGTTTGTCAACTCTTGTATTTTACACATTCTTCTTTACGATTCATTCTTATTCTTTCCTGGATTGCTTTAAAAAGACTATGTCATACTTCGTAGAACTCCGAAGACTGACCGTCAGCAGGGTGAGTGGTATCCCGTTGGGCTATATCGTTGACATTGTCGTCACTTGATATATCATGCAACGAATTTGTTAAAGAAATTTTGTCATGCTGTGAGCACCTACTGCAGCACCCGCAGCTCCAACCTTGTGTCTCCTCAAGTAAAACAAGAAGTCTTTTCAGAAGACTTTATGCACGTACGTCTAAGTATAAAAATTCCACTATACCATATTTCTCAGCACGTACTTTATGTGGTGAAAATAGTGTTAGGCATGAACTAATTAACCTTTTTTCCACTACCCTCCACCCTTACAACATCGTTGTTACAACATTGTTTTACTTTTTATACTCATAATCCTCTCAAGTTTTTGTTTTTACTTGTGTATTTTTTCATAAATGTGAACATAATTTAAGCTGCATTATAACTGTTAATTTTGTGTTTCCCCTCATCATACTGCATCAACAGAACATTAGATTCAATAATCTATAACATGCTAAAATTTCCAAACTGAATCGACAATGCTGTTTGAAACAAATTCACTGTTATTATTATTATTACATTTAATAATCTCAATTCGTGCTTCGAATATTTTTGACTTTATATCGTAAACGTGGACAAATCCCTCTGATTAATTTTGTTTTAATTTTACTAATATTTTAAGTAAACCACATGCAATACTGTGAGAAATGCAGAGAATTCCATTCTATATTATAAGCACTGTTTTTGGAATAAATTAAATTATTATTATTATTAAACTCCTTCTGTGAATATGATTATTTATTCCTTGGTGGATGGTGACTGCCAGTGGGATGTAGGATGAGAATTTCCTGGTCATCTGGATATACCTGTAGTCCCACAGAGACTTGAACCCAGTACTCATCGTTTCAAACGCCAAACTGTTATCCGCCAGACATCCTGAGACACAAGAGACACCCCTTGTGCAACTAGCATCAGTTATTACTTGTTTCTAAGTTTTCTAAAGACGTCGACCATGTTGATATATCATACGACGTGACTGCCGTATTTACAAATGTACCAGTAATGGAAACAGTAGACAGCATTTGTAAACAAATAGATCTGTTGCCATTATCGGAAACAGAGATGGATCGCCTATTAATTCTTTACACAAAAGATATCCACTTTAAATTCACCAATCAATTCTACGGCTAATTGTTGGAGTCGCCATGAGTTCACCTCTAGAACCTCTTCTAGCCGATATCTTCATGGGTTATCTCGAACAGACGTGACTGAGGGATGCTACCAACGAAACAACATACTATCGTCGATATTTCAATGATACATTTGTTGTCTGCAAAGATATGAGTCATGCATCTGTATTATTTGACCGCCTTAATGAGATCCACGCAAACATTAAATTCACCATGGAATATGGACACAACGACGACTTCACTTTTCCTGGACCTTAATGTAAAATGAAGAAAGGATGGAGTGGTCAAAAATTCCATCTATCTAAAAGAAACCTGGACTGGACAATATCTTCACTACAACAGCTTCCGCCCTATAAGTTTTCAGCGGGGATTAGTAAGACACTGTACAACAGAGCCAAAAAGTTATGTTCGCCTAACAAGGTAGAAGAAGAAATAAGCCTTGTTGTAAAAATAACTCAAACGGGTATCCAAAAGGATTTATCCTCAAGTAAAGCAAAGAAAAAATGAGATAGCTATGTATTCAACAGTTTAAAAGAAGAAAGTGTTCATTTGCCTCCCATACAAATGAGAAGCAGTATCACAAATGATTGACAAAAGAATGAAAGTAACAATAAAAAGATGCTTCTCGGCAGATAAGTACTACATGCCCAATAACCCACTCGAAACTGAATAAGTACCTGCTGATAAATTTACGTGCTCCTGCGACAGCAAGTACATTGGAAGGACATTAGTAAGGACATAAATTAGGGCTTCTGTCCGATTTTCTAAGCATATTCCAAGAAATTTATACTTAAAAGGAAGCAGATATTTACAAAGTGAAGTTACCAGACACTCACCATGTGGAGACGGGCCATTTTTTCGAGATTTCCAAATCTTTAAAAATATTAAATATACAAAAGACAGCGAATTAACTGCGATCTGACGAAGCAATTGCAATTAAGCATTTCAGATCAAACTTATGCGCATAGAAAGAGAGTGTAGTCAATTTCTCACTGCCTTGGTAACCGTATTACTTTCATTACACTGATTAATCATACATACTAGTGAGCTCAGCTTACTGAGTAAGTTTTCAACTGGATGAACTTTAACCTTCTTGAGTTGCCATGTTGACGTACAAGCTAACAATGTTTATTAGATTTTTCTGTTTTCTCTCACCCGCCCCTTTTTTCATAGTTTGATAGTATATAAATTGATAGTAAATTAAACTAAAAATTGTAATACTTATATTTCGGATGCGTTCATCTTATAAAGTTTTCTCTATTACCTTTCAAACAATGAAGTATGAAATGTTAGTACTCATTATTATTATTATTATTGTATCCTTTAGTTCCTAGAGGAACATAGGGCTTCAGCTGCGCACCTCCATTGCCTTCGGTTTTCTGACAACTTTTTCACCCTGCTCCAGGTCTGTCCACATGCTTTCATCTCCTCCTCGCATGACCTCCTCCAAGTCACCCTTGGACGACCAACTCATAACCATTGTAATTTCAGGTAGTTTTCAACTGATGATAACTTGTGAAATAGAATTATGATATCATTTTACACCGCAAATCTGATCTTTCTTCCCTTATAGAAACTTATCAACGGAACCAAATGTATTGGACCAAAGTGTTCGAAGTCTGTTAACATCTCGTCTCTTAATACAGACGTTTCGACGATGTCTGAGTAGTATTTGACTTGAAGTGATTTGATGAATGAAAAGTCAACATTAACTTGGAAAAAAATAATAACTGATGCCCGTTACACAAGCTGTGACTCATGTAACCAAATGGTTTAGTGGACAATGCCTTGGCGTTTGAAACTATGGGTACTGGGTTCAAGCCTCTGTAGGAGCATGATCACCAGCTGAGGAATGCGGATATACCCAGTTGGCGACTCGCGAATGCGTCGAAACGCACATTCTGGATTCCACTTCTGGTCACTACCCATCCAGCTGCTTCAAGTTACTCCTCAAACATCGTGGAAGCATCCATACTAGGAACTGACATGTCAGTAGAGGCCAGATATTTCTATCCAATCAGTCAAAGATTTCATTTCTACTCTCAAAATGAGAATGATTATGTCAAACCCAAAGCTTATAACTTTTAGGAGCAGTGGTGTTGTTTCTTAAGAGGTAAGGGTGACGGTCTCACGCTTAACCATCCTTCTTTACTTGGCTTACTACTGGGCTAGGTGACCTTTAGGAGTACATTTGCTAGGAATTTAATCCCGGACCACATGAGGCGTGGTTGGTAAGCATTCTGTCACTGAACTACTGACGGAATATTAACTCAAAATTAAGAAAATAGAAATGCAGAAAGCCGGTGAGACTTTTATTCATAATTTTTTTCAGGAATTTCTTGGCTGAAATCATTCACACCTTGAAAGTATATGGTGGATAAACGCTTTAAAGTGCTAGTACTAGTACAGCTGCTGAAATCTATTTCAGTACCGGAAACGTTACTTGTCTGTTATACGCCAATAGATTGGAGTTTATTTCTCCTTCAGAACATATTTAGGTGAAATAAATTGTTTTAAGTTTGACCATGGATTGATGTCGGATAGGGAACCATTAAAAACCAACAAGAGGCATTTGACAGCCCTTTTCTCCTAGTGCCTGGTGCCCACTGGCAGTACATATCCATCAGTCACGAACTCAGGACCTCCCAGCTACAAGTAAATCTCTTGAACACTTCAGCCATTGGGACCCGGTTCAACAGCCACTGAATTTCAACTTCTAGCAATTTTTGATCTTAGCGCTATCGCCAGCCAGCTCAACATGAAGGACCGCAATTATCATGGCTTCTCGCTAGAAAGCGTTTCAGTCAACTTCATCTTGAAGCCAATCACTCACTAGCTAACATCCGATTGATTATCAAGAGTTATTCTTTAAAGATTTGGTTTGTTTTAGGTATGACTAGGATTAAATTGCGTATAGCGTATATTTCATTGACTTAAAAGTGTGAAAGTTACGTTTTAATTGGAGGTTAGAATTAGATTTGTGTAGTTTAATGTTAAAATAAATGACAATTTATTTCAAGCTTATGGTGTGTACAAGCCGACTTGATCATGAATCTGAATATATATTCTACAGTGAAACATATTAATCGAATTAACTTAAATCATAATATATTGTATCTTAGTATAGTATATTGTGTCTTATCACGCCTAGCATGAATTTGGATTCTACCGCACTGTTCAAATCTCCCATTATTTCAACCTAAATGTACTTTTGACTTCGCTAATAAGTTATTCATTAGGATAAGAGAAAAAATGGTCGCAAATAAGAATCAGTAAAGCCATCTAATAGTTACTGTATTAGTTAACATCTTTCGGTAAGTTATGTCATGGGGTTGTTTATTTGGAAAGCATCCTACCGCCAAACCTTGCCTGACACGCACGTGATTCATTTTCAACTACCAGACGAATAACTCTTAAGCCTCACTTGTCTGGTAGTCAGCCTGAACAAGAGAAAAGGTTGGGGGTGTGGTTTACAACGTCATTATGTGAGAACAATACCAATGCTTTTGAAACTTCTGATGCCTGAAGTGTACCAGTTAGCATCTGTCGATCAGACATGCAGTGCGTTTGCTTGGCTACACAGTTCTATTCACTGTGATGTTGCTTTTAGGTGTTAGATGTTAGGAGTCTAAAGGAAGTCCTGAACATGTCTTCCATGTTTCTTAGCAAGAAAAAAACAGTCACACTGGTTATTATCTGGCGATTTATTCATGAACAGTCAGTTGATTGAGAAACTTCTTTCAGATTAGTTTCAAGTACTTAACATTTTTCCTTGGAACTAGGGAAATTTGGATTGAAATGTGTTTTTAAGTAACTCATAACTCGCAAATTCATAAAATGTCTAGCTGAATTTAATTAATTCGCTGTAATTTGTCATTCAATAAGCTATCACAGCTACAAGAAAATTACTTTCAACAGGTTGAAGGCTTTTATCAACATCTGCCACCTTCTCTGGCCATCTCCATACTGAAGATCAAATAGCCAACCGGCCGGCCGGCCAGAAAGAATTAGCAATAAGAAACTCTGGCTGGCTGGCCGAGAACAAACCAACAGGCGAGAGCTGATTACTCAACAAATATGTTGGAGAAGATGGAGAAGGATGGATTGGGCTTACGCTGAGGAGACCATCGACTGACTTCGTGCACGATGCAGGCCATCCTCGAGTGGAATCTCAATGGGAAGCGAGCGACAAGTGAGTCATCAGGGTGAGGGTAACATGGAAGAGATCGCTTGGGGAGGAGGAAACGAGTGATTGTAACCGATCGTGGACAGAGCTGAAAAGGTTGGTAGAAACTAGAAGAAAGTGTAGATGTGTTGTTGACGCCCTATGTTCCCCTCGGAACCCAAAGTGAATAATAAAATTACATTATATAGTTAGATTTGAGGTCACCTCACTTTGCACCAGTAGAAGCAGTCACTGTTAAGTGTTTATGGAATCTAAGGTAAAAATATGAAGAGTTCATCTACACTACTCACCCAAGGATTTAATAAATCCACTCAGACAAACTTTCCGACTCTCTATCAAAATATGATGGTATGAGGATAAAATGAAGTACATATACTAAAGGAGCCTAAAGCAGTTTATTAGGTGATCAGAATATAACAGCTTATTTAAGTGACAAATTGAGAAATTTAAAGCAGCTCAGCTATTGCGATGAGAACAGCAACACCCAGGCACAAAATAAGGTGGGACAGGGAAACACTTTTGAAAGATAATGTTGTCTTTGTAGAAGCTGACATTAATTACTGGATCTTACCATACCACCACTGTGTTACATGAGATAAAATTATTCCATCATAAAATTAGACTCTTCTACAGTGTTTAAGTTCTATCCTTAGGTCAAAAAAACACCTGCCTATTAATGAAATTATACCTCTTAACTCAGCTTTAAGAATAAGGCTAACAGACGACTGAATGTTGAGACTTCAATGATTTCATTTAATTTCATACATTTATTCCCCTTAATGAATTTGAACAAAGCAAGAAGAACTAAAGTTTTAGCAGAATAAAATGGTACCATCTTTTATTTCGTTGCCTTCTCTTCAGCTGCTTACATGGCAAAGACATTATTAAATATATCTACAACAACAATTTTAACATACTTGCACAGAGTTAAGTTTAAACAAAAATCGATCGATCAATATACTCATACACTAAAATATATACATACATAAATATGCAATATTAACCACTATTCCGAACAATAATAATCAAACACAATGGAAACTTTAGCATTTCACATTCGGAGGAAAGAGAGATAAAAATATCCAGTTACCAGGGCAAAGAAAGACTGATAACCGCTTCTTTCTGGACGTATAAATCAGGTTTCAGGCGCTTGATGGAAATGGCTTCAGCAAACTTAAGGAGAATTGAGCTATTTTGCTTATTGATAATTTTGAAGGACTTTTCGACGTCCACCTCATCACCTGTGTCAAAAAGATGCCTGCCGATGGCATTGTTTAAAGCATTTGTCCCTTTTAGACATAGGCTTTTTGGTACATGTTCAGAAATCGTAGATATGCCCTTCTTTCTGTCCTTCCAATGTAACTTCTCCCGCAAATACATGTAAATTTGTATACACATTTGGAGTTAACATGAGAAGGATATCTATCGATTTTGGATTGCACCAAAGAGCAAGTTGTTCGATAGACGAGAACGAGCTTAGCTGCAGGATAGGCTCTGGCTAGTGATGTACTCAGCCTTCTGTTGATCATTACTGCAATGTTTTCACCTTTATAATCAAGCTGAAGGTAGACTGGCCATGTAAGCAGCTGACGAGAAGGCAACGAAATAAAAGATGGTACCATTTTATTCTGCTAAAACTGTAGTTCTTGCTTTGTTCAGATTTCATTTAATTCATCTATTTTTAGATTCAGCAATGTACAGATGGCGTATTCGGCTTCCATTTTTACGATATTGAGGGCCAAAATCAACCAGCTCAGTGTGTATTTATCAGCTTACTTACTCGTGTGGAGCAAAGCATGATAGCCGTACGTGACCACAAGTCCACAAACGTATTCTGCAACACTGTCCACCTTGGTTAGCCACAAGAGGAAAGAAGAATATAGTAGCAGCTCAATCCTCGAACACTTTGTCAACTATGGACATCGAGCACCCCAACATGAATGCTTTACAGTGCTACGCAGAGTGTCTCAATATCGTACAAAGGGACTTCGAATACACTATCTGTACCTAAGTGAATCTTTGACTATTTGGAATCTGAAACCGAACCTATGCATTCGAAAGCATGGCATACATTCACTCGCCCTACCGTGGCCAGAGTAACTTTCTTACTATTATTTTGCTTGTTTTTATTGTGTAAGTTTAATATTATTGTTATTATTTTATTATCATTATTATTCCTATCATCCATATTTTATTATCACTCTATTATTGTTTATTATGAATATTGTGTTTTTAAACAGATTTTATAAGAAAACAATTTATCGTCTTTCCACTAGTTCCTGTCATCTCTACACAATCATACCGATTAGTAATTTTCTCACACTTAATACGTCATACCAGTTTCTGCTTCTTTTCTAACTTCCAGTTAGTCACCCCTTCACCCTGCATGGAATGGCAATCAAACCTGAACCTCTACTTTAGAGACTTTGAGAAGGCCTTCGGCAGACAGCGTTGACCGCGAAGTAATTTGGAAACTACTCGAGTACTATGGCGTACTGTGCCCAAAATATTCATCAGCCTTATTCAACACCTGTACGACAACGGCACATGTCAAGTCATCCACAACGGAAAACTCAGCGAGGCGTTTGGAGTAAATACAGGAGTTAGACAAGGGTGCCTATTATCACCAATGATATTTCTTGTTATGGTAGACTGGATTATGCGTAGGACAGTGGGAAACGAGAAAAGGGACAGGGATATCCTGGACCGACGTAAAAATCCTAGAAGACCTGGATTTCCCACGTGAATGATTTATGCTTGATGTCATACAAAATCGAAGACTCACAAGCGAAAACCGACAAACTGGTCGAAGAAGCAGTCAGCAAAGACAGGAACCCAGGTGAACATAGACAAGGTGGAGATTATGAAAATAACCAACCAGCCAACAACAACAACAGCAGCAATATCTAGCGCCAATCACCATCAACGGGAGGGATTTGAAAGGGGTTAGTCACTTCATTCACTTATCTAGCTAGGGAGCATTGTCTCAACTACAGGCTGTCGGAACGGACGAGGATGTCAAATCGAGCGAGAATCGGGAAGCCAAGCGAGAAACACATACATTCATCAACCTGAAACAACCAATCTGGAGATATTCGTCACTCAGCCAGCATCAACAATAAAATTCAGTCGGATTTTCAATACAAACAAGGTCAAGTCAGTCAGTTCTTCTATACGGATCGGATCAGAAACTTGACGGGCGGTCACAAAGAATATTTGCAACAGCCTGTTGCAGACCTTTATCAACCAACAACTGTCTTCGCTGGCTCTACACTGAAGATCAGATCAGATGGCCGGGCCAGGCCGGAAAGAATCACCAACAAGAAACTATGGAAAGAAACAAAACAAAACAAGAAGCAATCGCCAACCAACAAATATGCAGGAGAAAGTGGAGATGGATGGATTGAACACTGACTCGCTGAGGAGGCCGCCGCTTGGTGACATCGCGTGCGCTTCAGGCCATTGCTCGAGTGGAACCAGGCCGAAAGGGAAGCACGCGGCGAGTGGGACGTCAGTGCAAGGGTGGGTGACATGGAGGAGATTGTGTGAAGAGGAGTTGCAACAGTATGGACTAAGATGGATGCAGGGGAAACGTACAGCAGAAGGAAGACAGAAGCAAGTAGAGACGTGCAACTGAAGCTGTCTGTTCCACTAGGAACTCAAGGGAAAAATCATATAATAATAATAATAAAAATGAGTCACTCCTCCTAGGTTACACCTCACATTACGCAGTACATTTTTTGAGGACGAATTTTGCCAGTATCTGATTGGTTTTATGATTTCCTTGTTAAATATAATTAGAATTATTGTACAGCTTATGAAAATGAATCGTCGAAAAGAAAATTTTCTATGCTGTTTACGTGTTTTTCTCAAAACGCAAGGTTATTTACGTTGTGATAGGAGTGTGCTGAACAAACTCCTTATTCGGAGCTACAGAGAATATGTAGACGCATAAACTATCAAAATGTCGGATAGTAATCAAAACTTTGAAAAGTTATCTATTTTAAAACTTTTGTATACATACACATATTGTGTATGACGTGAGAATAAATTTTTTTTATCCAGACAAGTAGTAGTAATCCATTTTCATCGAAGAAGCACTACTTCTTCTCGCTACTGTTACCTGTAATTTATAACATGTGATGCAAGCGTCTTCTCAGGCAACACCTTTCCAAATATCTGAAGAAGACATTTCAAGCAGTCACCCTAAGAAACACATTCTACAGAGGACTGTTAATCTAATCGTAGATTAATAAAAAAATACCTCTTTCTGTCACCTGAATACGCATCTATCTCTTTAATTGTTGCTGTGGAACAGAATATGTGTGTGAAATCCATAGGCGTATTCTGGAATACTGTCTAGACTGGCTAACCAGTGGAGAAGAAAAAATACTACTGGTTCTGTTTTCGAAAACCTTGTCACTACTCAACATCCGGCACACCCACTTGACTACTTCGAAGAGTCCTTCATTTTCGCATTAAAAGACTTTTATTTATTTCTTTACATTCCCAGTGGAACACAGGGCTTCATGCTATTGGTTTGAAGTTTTTGTAGCAGTTTTCATTTTTACAGGAGGGGTTTGCTAGCCAGCCTCATGCCCAACCTTTCCTCTTTACCAGCCTTAATACTGGCTTAGCGAGGTAAAGGAGTGCGGAGGCCGGCGATCGTCCTAATCGCTGTGCCACCGCCGCACACGAAAGCATTTGGAGCACACCATATAAAGACAACTGAATTATTGACTATTTGGGATCTGAAAGTGGACCTTTGCGTTGATAAGTACTAAGTACATTCACTTGCCCTACCGCGGCCAAAGTAACGTTCTTACCATAATTCTGCTTCATTTTCTTGTGTAAATTTATTATTATTAATCTTAATTATCACTCTTATTTTATTAGAAACACCCACACATTTACCGTAGCCATAGTAACATTCTCAGCATAATTTTTTAATGTTTTTACTGGCTTAATTTATTAATATTATTTCACACTTATTTTTATTACTACCACTGCTATTATTATTTATTACTAACAATGAATTTTTCTGAAACACTTTACCACCTTACCATTAGCTTTTGTACGTTTAGATGTTCTGTCAGTTATAGACTTTTGTACTGCTTCTCTGCGTTACTTTTTCAAGATGCTTTTGCACTTCAAACAACAGAGATCATTGCAGTTTGTTAAAATCATCCGGAACTGTGCCTACTTAGGCGCCGTTGCTATCCTGTTCTTTCGTGGAACGTATAAATTCATAAATTCTCTGTCACTTCCCTTAATTTATCTGATATTTAGTCGGCGTTCCTATACCTTTTGTACAAGAGCTTCCCTTGAAATGCACAAATCGATGGTGTGGCAAGGGGGTCACCATTTGGACCCATTCTAGCCGACATTTTCCTTTCCAAACTAGAAAATGGGCCTTTGAAAGATGTAATTGATAAATTTTAATTCTACTGTTGCTACATGGATGATAGATACATTTTTGATTATGAATAAAATGAGGATGAAGCAAAGAACATCCTAATTGAGAAATTTAACGATGTGCATCCTTTCAATAAATTTTACTATCGAGAAAGAAAGAGACTCCAGTATTTCATTTCTAGATGCCCTTATAATTAGAAAAGAGGACGGTACATAGAAGAAGAAGTGTACATAAAAAACTTACATCAACTACTCAGTATACTGATTCTTTCAGCTTCTTGCCTTTTAACTACAAACGCAATTTAATAAAGCGCTTAGTCCACAGGGCAAGAAGAATCTGTTCAGATGATTGTCTTGATGAGGAACTTAATATTATTAAACGGTTGCTGGGTGAAAGTGGTTATCTGTAGAAGTTCATTGATAAGAATATGAATCTAAAATCAAGGCAGCACTAGGTACCAACAGTTCCAAAAAAAGCCTCAGCCTTCTAAATTCAAGGATAACATCAGTGAGATACTAACACAACGCCCTTATGAATGCGATAAAAAGAGCATTTCCTGCTACTGAATTACAATGTGTCTTCAAAATCACCCCTATTTTGCCTTCGAAGATAAAAGTGTGGTGAGAGCAAGCTGCTAGCCGATTGGTTGACACTAATCTACGTTAATGTCTAGGTCACTAATATGGGCCGTGAGAAAATATGAACAAGGCTGTTTCAACAACCAATCACAGCAAACTTAAATGTGGACAAATATGATTCGCAGATAGATGGCTCTACTTTCCGAGAAATATCGAAAACAACCAATCATAAGACTGTGTTTGTCTGCTTAACTTCCGAGAAACAACCAATCAGAAGACTGCCTTTTTCTGCTTGCATAAGCCTTATTAATGCACATAAAATATATATAAATACGTGTTGATTTTCGTAATAAAACGATCTGTTGCCAGCCCTTGTCTTCTGTTGTTACATTTGGTGTCGCTGCCTCCAAAAAGATGAAGATCCCGTGGCCAGCTGCGTTTGAAGAAGGAGACATACGGAGCTTCTTACGTGACTTCGAGGCCGTTGCTGAGCTGGTGGGTGTCAAGGAGCAGGCGGCGAAGGCAGTTGTCCTGGGGACGCTGTTGAGAGGCCGAGCGAAGGCTGCATATGACAGCGTAGACAGGTCAAATGGCACAGCGTCTTGGAAGAAATTGGTTGAACGACTAGTGTCCGAGTTTGACAGCGAAACAGACAGACAGCTAGCAATGCAGCAGTTCCGGTCAATGAAGCTTGGACCTGATGGAGACCCGCTAGTGTTGGCGGTGAAACTGACTAATCTACTTCGACGCGCGCTTCCCACTTTAGATGAAGAATCAGAAGCGCAGTTACTGTCTTCCCAATTCATCGAGAGTGTCCCAGACCACATTTCTCAGCGATTAAAACTGGTTAACGCAACGCAGCCGATGGATATTAGTGAGCTGGCGAAGGTGACCAGACAGCTGCTGAGCACAACGGTAGCCGCTATAGACCAACCAAAACCAAACGAATATGAGCAGAAAATTGAAGCATTGCAGCGGGAAGTGGCGGCGTTAAAGTTGGCTGATAGAAAAGACCGGTGTTTTGAATGCGGTAAGCCGGGACACTGGAGAAGATACTGCCCAGAAAGGCGAAAAAGAAAAAATTTCAGACGGTATAATGCTTGTTCTTTCTTTCGTATGAACCTAGATTTAGTGGGGGCTATTGAGAAAGGGGCTCTGTATTCGAAGTTGCGAGTGAATGATCGAGAAGTAGTATGTTTGATAGATACAGGGGCGGCCGTGTCGTTAATAGATAAGAATTTATGTAAGAGTGTTAGCCCGTGTTCATTGACAGTACAAACAGTAGGCGGGTATGTGTTGCGTATCACGGGTAGATCGAACTGTACGGTCGTTGTTGGTGGCTGCGAGGTGACGTTTCCTTTCATTGTTGTACCCGAACTACAGCGAACGATATTAGGAGCGGATTTTCTGCGTGAGATTGGTGCAATAATCGACACGCAAGCGAACGTGGTGATCACGAAATACGGGCATATCAACATGTATGAGACCAGCGAGATAGCAGCGATTAAGCTGTCGACGGTACACAATGTGACAGAGTTAATTAATAAATACGATCATCTGTTCACTGGAGATGGCGACCCATACGGTTATTGCGATAAGGTGAATCATGAAATTCCGTTAAGTGATCCGAAAGTAAGGTCATTTTTAACGCGAAGAGTTCCATGTCATCTGGAAGGCGAAGTGGAGCGACAAGTGCAAGAGATGTTAAAAGATGATATTATTGAGGAAGCTGATAGCCCGTACAACTCTCCAGTGCTGTTAGTAAAAAAAGCGAATGGGAAGTATAGATTCTGTGTTGATTTTCGACAGTTAAACAGTATGACAGAGTTAAGACCGTGTGCCATGCCAACAGTGGTAGAAACTTTAGATCGCCTACAAGGTGCGAATGTGTTTTCGGTTCTCGATCTTCGCTCAGGATACTGGCAGATACCGATAAAACAAGGTGATAGAGATAAGACGGCTTTCATCGTGGGTCAGACACAATATCGATTTAAACGCATGCCGTTTGGACTAGCAGGTGCACCGTTTACGTTCAGACGACTGATGAAGCTATTACTTAGGAACTTGAAAAACGTGGAGGTTTATGGTGATGATCTCGTCATATACAGTCAAAACGAAAACGATCACGTCAACCATGTAGAAGCCGTGCTGCGACGCATCGAAGAGTTTGGACTACGCGTCAACAAAACCAAGTCTCAGATAGCCAAAAAGAATGTTACTCTGTTGGGACATAAAGTGGGAAATGGTGAGATTAAACCACTGCCGGAGAAAATTTTGACGATTAAAACGATTCCAGCCCCGAATTCAAAGAGAAAACTGAGACAATTCTTGGGTAGAGCAGCGTTTTATAGTCGCTTCGTGAAGAACTTCAATGAGATAGCAGCCCCTCTATACAGGCTACTAGGTGAGCCAAAGTTTGTTTGGTCGGAAGAATCGCAGAGGACATTCGACAGAATTAAACAGCTGCTCGACCACCAACAAATGACGCTAAAACTACCTGTGCCAGGAAGACAGTTCACAGTGTGCACAGATGCCAGTGACTACGCTATAGGTGCGGTCCTAAGACAGGACGAGGGAATCGTTGAGTATGCCAGTAGGGTTTTGACCCTCACAGAGAGAAAGTATTCAACGATAGAGAAAGAATGTTTAGCAATGGTATGGGCAGTCGACAAATGGAGACCTTATTTACTCGGCCGGCGGTTCCACATCGAAACTGATCATAAGCCGCTACAATTTTTGAAGACAGCGAGAGACCCACGGGGGAAGTTGTCACGGTGGATGTTGCGTCTTCAGGAGTACGATTTTACGATCTCACACGTTCCTGGAAGTGAAAATGTCTTGGCAGATTTGTTATCGAGACCAGAAGATGAGTCTGAGTTGCCCGAGGTCGCTTACGGAGTGCATGCAGTAGAACAAGACCCACTAAGACTTGCACGTAGGCAGAGGTTGGACGATACGCTGAATACAGTAATACAGGTGATCACCAACGGAATAGAAGTGGATCAAACTACGGCGAGTAAGGAGCTAACCACACTACTCAGACAGAGGGATCGACTCAGAGTGAATGCCTACGGGACTCTGACCTGGCGAGAGAACGACGGAAGCTGGCTGGCTGTCATACCTCAATCGTCGCGCCACGACATGATAGAAGAATGTCACCAGCTAGCGCATACAGGCGTGGCCAGAACGACCGACCTCCTAAGACAAAGTATGTACTGGCCAGGTATGAGAGAAGACGTAGCAAGATACGTACTTGGATGTCCACGGTGCCAGCTGATGAAAGGTGACCGGTATATACGACCACCACTTCAGTCGATTCCAGTTACCGCGATAGGTGACTTGTGGTCCGTAGATGTCATGGGTCCATTTCCTCAGACATCCAATGGTAATCAGTACCTCTTGGTGATGACGGAACACGCGACACGATGGGTAGACGCCGTAGCAATCCCAGACCAACGTGCAAGAACCGTGACAGATGCAGTAGTTAGACACATTGTTGCAGACCACGGCGTACCGAAGACAATACTGACAGACCAAGGTCCCTGTTTCGAGAGTGAAGAGTTTACTTCCCGTTTGCAACAGCTGGGCATCAAGAGGATCAGAACGACCCCATACCATCCACAAACGAATGGCCTAACGGAGAGAAACAACCGTACACTGAAGGAGTGGCTGGCCTCGAAGGGCGGGAACTGGGAAACGGAGCTTCCACTGATTTTACTAACACATCGGGCTACCACTCAGGAAACAACGAAGAAGTCACCCTTCCAACTGATGTATGGTAGAAAACCACGATTACCGGTACACAATGAGACCTGGCCCATGCACCAAAAGTGGAGTACGACGAAATTAAAAGCAGAGAGGAAAGAGGCAGTCAAGAATGTAATACGGAAGCAGCGCAGTGATGTCACGAAGTCTCAGATGAAAGAAAGGACGCAGTGCATTACCTTTGCAGTCGGGGACCAAGTGAAGTGTAGAGACAGGAGATATACAGTTGGAGGCGGGCTAGGTTCACGGAAACTCCTTCCAAAGTGGGAAGGACCATACACAATCACAAAAAGACGGGGTCAAGTATATACCATCCGAAGAGGTGATAAACAGAAACGAGTTAACGCCAGTCAGCTCCAAAGATGGGTACAGTGGGACAAGCCGGTCAGTAACAATCCTCAACTAGAGGATGTAGCACCCAGAAGGTCGGAACGTCTGCGCACGAAGCTATTTGACGGGGGGACGAGTGTGGTGAGAGCAGGCTGCTAGCCGATTGGTTGGCACTAATCTACGTTAATGTCTAGGTCACTAATATGGGCCGTGAGAAAATATGAACAAGGCTGTTTCAACAACCAATCACAGCAAACTTAAATGTGGACAAATATGATTCGCAGATAGATGGCTCTACTTTCCGAGAAATATCGAAAACAACCAATCATAAGACTGTGTTTGTCTGCTTAACTTCCGAGAAACAACCAATCAGAAGACTGCCTTTTTCTGCTTGCATAAGCCTTATTAATGCACATAAAATATATATAAATACGTGTTGATTTTCGTAATAAAACGATCTGTTGCCAGCCCTTGTCTTCTGTTGTTACAAAAGACAAACTGCCTGATTTCTCCTCTTCCATGTGTATCTACCAATTTAAATGCTCCTGTTGGGCCAGTCAGTTATATATGCCGTAGAATCAGGCGTCTTTCTGGTTGAATTTCCGGACATCACCCTGCATAGTGGTTAAGTAAAGGACAAACAAAATATATTCGTAGCTCTACTCTGTCTCATCTTTTGGATACAGAACACAAAACTGATGTCAACGAGGCGGCTTTCACAGTCATCTACCGGACACCAACCAACTATTCTTAACTTCACCTTAAGACTTCGTTTACTAAATAATTCTGGGGTCGTTAGGGTCCACATTGAGGAGCCAAATTTATGTGTCCAAAAGAAGCTAGTTCATTCATTATCCTTACCTTAGCCATCTAGGTTTTAATAATCATCAATTTTTGTGGAAATTTCTCTATTTTTAGTCGATGTTCTATTTGCTATTATATCTTTATTATTATTATAATTTAAGCATCTTTAATGAACTGTAATTCCATTGTGATCTTACTTTAAAAATCGATATTATTTAAAGAACACTAATATTGTTAATGATGATTATTCCAGAACACTCTATATAATATACATATATATATATATATATATATAATTGTAGAGAGAAAAGATGAAATTATCGAAAGGGATATTCTTTCCTCAATTATTTTGTTTGCTTATAGATGTCTGAATGAATATATTCACTATATTAAAATACCTAACGCTGTCTTATTTACGTGGTTTGCAGTTATAAAATCGTTTCCATTTACCAATGTCTGTCCCGAATATTTTGGCCTTCTAAAATAGATCGGCTTGATTAAAGAGTGAATAAAAGTGCCATTTGACGAAATCTTCCTGTGTATTTCACTTTCAAGAGCTGTGCAGCTGCGGATTTATCCAAGTATTGGGTTGTAGGGATTTAACTGATTGATCACAGGATGTCACCATGAGCTGACATCAGTTAGAGAACCATTGGAAAACAAGCAGAGTGTACTGGACAGCTGCTTCGTCAACCTAGTTTGAAACTATTCATCGGTATGCACACACGAGATTTCGAACCCAAATCCTTCAGGTTACGAGGCGAACGTGTAAACCATAAAGCTACTGGGACCAGATCCAATCACCAGTTCATGAATTTTAACTTCTGACAAGCCAGGACATAGCGTGACCACTAACTTATGTCTTCGGGAATTATTTGTCCTCACTCTCAACCTGCTGTGCCCTACTGGTCACGAATTTCCATTAGAACCTTGAAACTAGAAGGTCCAGGGTTCGAACCCTGTCGGCGTGTGCATGCTGATGAAGAATCCAAAACTAGGACAACGGAAACAACTGTCCAGTACTTCCAGTTTTTCCAGCAGTTCTCTAACTGATGTCAGCTCATGATGAAATCCTACAGATTGATCTCCTCTGTGTATATTATGTTAGTATTACTTATTTATTATTTATTAAA
The DNA here is from genome assembly GCA_944472135.2 of Trichobilharzia regenti. Lineage (NCBI taxonomy): Eukaryota > Metazoa > Platyhelminthes > Trematoda > Strigeidida > Schistosomatidae > Trichobilharzia > Trichobilharzia regenti. Next base: position 171,888,515 of record OX235262.1, on the reverse strand, counting down.
CTACAGGCGGAACTGGTGAGGATGCCGAAATCAGACACTCTGAAATTAGTGTGAAACTCTTTCGCACTCAGCATAAATAACTTAATTCGGATTTTTAACACCAATATGAAATTAGTCAGTTCTTATAGTTGGGTAAAAAACTTTGCCAATGCGTTACGGAAAGTATTTCCAACAGGATACTGCTAAATTTTGCCAACATCTGCCATTTTTGCCGGCCCCACACTAAACGTCAAGTGTTGATTGGACAGAATTAGCAACAAAATCTTTACGAAAAAACCGATCAAGAACCCATAGGTCAATAAATTTTGCGAAGAAAATAGAGGTGTACTGGGCAGACACTGAGGAGGTCGTCGGGTGATATCGCGAGCCAGACGAGTTAAATACCCTAAGGTGATGTGGAGGAGATCGTAGGAAGAGGGATTGAGGGCTTGTGGACAGTCGTGAGGATAGCTAAAGAGAAATTCAGAGGAGAGGATAAAGTAGGGATGTGCTGTTGGAGCTATGTGCTCCATTCAGAGCCCAAGGGAATAATAATGATAATTATTTATTGATTGTTGCTGGTTTTGTTTTTGTTCCTTAATCACTAGATTTCATTTCCCTTTCTTTCTTCATCCAGTTACTGTCAGTATTACCGACAAGACTCATATACGTCCCGTTGTCATGGTATATATTACCATATTATCCTAAGTATGTATATACTAACTCTCTAAATTTAGTCCCCTTCATGGACCACGCATTACAGTTGTAATTTTTTTCATATCACGCTTCATGTTGACGTTTCCTTCTCCTCTCAGTAGGAATATTCAAATAAATTTTGTAGTTACTTGAAATTGGTGAAAACTAACGGAAAATCAAAGTGCGATTTGTTATCTACTCACTATCTGGTCGATAGTTCACACACCTTCTCAACAAGGGATCATGTTGTGATACTTGGTAAATTTGTGAGCTGTACTATGATAACATGAATACACTTCAGAATGTTTCCAGCTTAAATTGTAATAAGCCAGCAAATGAATACTGGAGCGTTGATTGGCACCTTCAAGTACAAACTCAATTCATTTTCGTATTGATGTAGTGTAATGTATGGTCAGGAGGTGAGTTAAAGTTGTGTGCTTGGAGGTTTCTTCTCTTCCTCTTAAATGAAACTGACTAGCTTCCTCATAAACACGAATATGATGCAAGTTGAGTTCGTAACGTACACTGTACTACTTACTCACACTTACTAACTTTCTCAAAGGAATACACACACATACAGAATGCACGCAATGATATTTAATCAGACTACTATTCCCATTTGATAAACTTTAACTTCATACTTTGGTGTTTGGTAAGTATTACAGAACTTAATTATTGTGAGTACGTGATCACAAAGGACTTCGAAAATTTGAGAAAAATAATTTTTACAAGTTGATCACCAATTGACATCAGTTAGAGAACTATTGAAAACCAGCAGGGAGTAATGGAACCTCGCCAGATACTAGCTTGCTAGGCTACTAGCTTACTAGTTTTCTAGCCGGTCCCAAGCCCGGGTAAAGAGGGAGGGTTGGGGCGTGGTGCTAGCAACTCCACCCCTGTAAAACAACCAAATCGCTACAGAAACTTCAACGAATAAATATATTAAAAATTCTAAAAACATAAGCAATAGCCTTACTTTTCGCTGGAATCGGGGAAGTGAAATGACGCAGGCTGGTGAAAGCCTTCGGGAAGCCAGTCAGCCGATGTGCCTTCTTTCGATGAAAGCAAAAGTAAGGATGGGTACCTGGAATGTTCGTACAATGTACGAAACTGGAAAGGCTGCCCAGATAGCCGCTGAAATGAGAAGGTACAGAATAGAAGTGTTGGGAATCTGCGAAAGCAAATGGAACGGAACTGGAAGGTGCCAACTACCTACTGGAGAGACAGTAATATTTTCCGGCCACCTAGAGGACAACCATGAGCACACCGAGGGAGTGGCCATCATGATGTCACCAACAGCAACCAAAGCTCTCATGCAGTGGGAACCAATCTCCTCCAGGATAATGACAGCCAGGTTCAACTCAAAAGGAAGGAAAGTTACAGTCATTCAATGCTATGCGCCTACAAACGTCTCAGAACAAGAGAAGAAGGAGGCGTTCTACAGACAACTACAAGCAATAATGGACAACGTCCCAAATGGCGATATCAAAATCCTGATGGGCGACATGAATGCGAAGCTGGGAGGCGACAACACAGGAAGAGAACTCACCATGGGTCGTGAGGCCCTCGGTGAAATGAACGACAATGGTGAACTCTTCTCAGACTTCTGCGCCTTCAATGATTTGGTGATTGGCGGTAGTGTGTTCAAACACAAGGATATACACAAGACGACATGGATTTCACCAGATGGAAACACCAAGAATCAAATAGACTTCATCTCAATTTCAAGAAAGTGGAGACGGAGCCTACTGGACACAAGGTCAAGGAGAGGAGCAGATGTGGGTTCAGACCACTATCTAGTAGAAGGGACTTTCAAGGTGAAACTAAAAGCCTCGAGGATAGCTGGGGATAGGCCACAATGCAAGTTCAACACTCAATTACTGAAGGACACAACCACAAAAGACACCTTCACTGCAACTGTCAGAGCAAAGCAGGAAACACTACGTGACAGCACTGAAGAATCATGCGTGGAAGAACATTGGAAGTCTCTGAAGGCGATTCTCAACGAAACGTGTTCAACGGTTTTAGGAAGAAAGAAGAGACAAGACAAGGAATGGCTCTCAACGGACACTTGGAAATTAATAGAAGAGAGGAGAATGGTGAAAGAGAAAATGATTCAATGCAAGGACGGACAGGAGAAGGAGCCGATGAGTTCAACTTACAAAGCATTGGACAAAGAAGTGAAGAAAAGTGCTAGGAAGGACAAAAGACGATTCTACGACAATCTAGCTACTGAAGCTGAAAAAGCAGCAGGCAAAAGGGACCTGAGGACACTATATCAGATAACCAAATCTCTATCCGGGAAGAGATCAACACAAGCGAAACCTATAAAAGACAGCCAAGGGAAGCCCATTACCAAGGAAGAAAAACAGATTAAACAATGGGCGGATCACTTCAAAGGACTCTTGAACCGACCATCACCTGCAACCCGTCCAGAAATACCAACAACAGCGCGCACACAACTGCAAGTTGACACCAATCCTCCAACAAGAGCTGAAGTCTTGAACGCAATCAAACTTCTGAAAGCTGGAAAAACAGCCGGACCAGATGGAATACCCCCTGAAGCACTGAAAGCAGACCCAGAGACGACAGCAGACATGCTGACTCCATTATTGCAAAAGGTCTGGAAGGAGGGAAAGGTGCCTACTGACTGGAGGAAAGGTTACCTCGTGAAACTACCAAAGAAGGGCGACTTAGGACTCTGCAAGAACTGGCGAGGAATCATGCTCCTATCGACGCCAAGTAAAATCCTGAGTCGCATCATCCTGGAGAGATTAAAGGACGCACTGGAGACAGAACTCCGACCAGAACAAGCTGGATTCAGGAAAGGCAAATCATGTACTGACCAAATTGCAACTCTACGCATCATCATCACAGAACAAAGCATGGAATGGCAATCAAACCTCTACCTCAACTTTATAGACTTTGAGAAGGCCTTCGACAGCGTTGATCGTGAAGTAATTTGGAAATTACTCGAGTACTATGGCGTACCCCAAATATTCATCAACCTTATTCAACAGCTGTACGACAACGGCACCTGCCAAGTGATCCACAACGGAAGACTCAGCGAGGCGTTTGGAGTAAACACAGGAGTCAGACAAGGGTGCTTACTATCCCCAATGATATTCCTAATTGTGGTGGACTGGATTATGCGTCAGACAGTGGGAAACGAGAAGACAGGGATATCCTGGACAGACGTGAAGAACCTAGAAGACCTGGATTTCGCGGATGACTTATGTTTGATGTCACACAAAATCGAAGACTTACAAGCGAAAACCGACAAACTGGTCGAAGAAGCAGTCAGCGAAGACAGGACTCCAGGTAAACATAGACAAGACGGAGGTTATGAAAATAACCAACCAACAACAGCAACAACATCCAACGTCAATCACCATCAACGGGAGGGATTTGAAAGAGGTTACTTCATTCACTTATCTAGGGAGCATTGTCTCAACTACAGGAGGAACGGACGAGGATGTCAAATCGAGAGAGAATCGGAAAGGCGAGAAACACATTCATCAGCCTGAAATCAATCTGGAAATCTTCGTCACTCAGCATCACCAACAAAATTCGGATTTTCAATACAAACGTAAAGTCAGTTCTTCTATACGGATGAGAAGCTTGGCGGGCCACAAAGAATATTTACAAGAGGCTGCAGACCTTTATTAACAACTGTCTTCGCTCAATACTGAAGATCAGATGGCAGGAAAGAATCACCAACAAGGAATTATGGGAACAAACAAAGCAAGAACCAATCGCCCAACAAATATGCAGGAGAAAGTGGAGATGGATCGGACACTCGCTGAGGAGACCGCTGGGTGACATCGCGCGCCAAGCCCTCGAGTGGAACCCGAAAGGGAGGCAGCGTGTGGGATGTCCAAGGGTGACATGGAGGGGATCGTGTGAAGAGGAGTTGAAAGAATATGGATTAACATGGATGCAGGTGAAAAGTATAGCAGAAGACAGAAGTAAGTGGATACGTGGAGTTGAAGCCCTATGTTCCACTAGGAACCCAAGGGAGCAATAATAATAATAATAATAGGGAGTAATGAACAGCTGTTTCGTTAGCCTAGTTTGGGAGTCATTGGCAGTGCGTACCTACAACAGGGGTTCGAACCCAGGACATTTCGGTTACAAGGCAAGCTGGCTCGTATAGCATTCAGTCACTGGGACTCGATTCAATGGCCAGCCCCTGAATTCTAACTTCCATCACTTCGTGATTTAGCGCGACTGGCACCAACCATCGTCATCAATCCATGATCAACTTGTCAAAACAAATTTAATCCTTACAAAACAACAATAGAAAAAAAAATAATTGTTTGGAAAATCCATCTTGAACGATGTGAATACGATACTGAAACGTATTCGGTCTGTAACAACAGAAGACAAGGGTCAGGCAACAGATCATTTTATTACGAAAATCAACACGTACTTATATAAATTTCACATTCATTATTATAGCCTAGTCAAGTAGACAAACGCAGTCTTCTGAGTGGTTGTTTTCGAGTTTCTCGGAAAGTGAAGCCATCTATCTGCGAATCATATTTGCCCACGTTTAAGTTCGCTGTGATTGGTTGTTGAAACAGCCTTGTTCATATTTTCTCACGGCCCATATTAGTGACCTAGACATTGTCAACCAATTGGCTAGCAGGCTGCTCTCACCACAGGTCAAGTTAAAGTACCAAAGCCGAGGAGCGTGAACGCTTCGATAGCCTTGAACGTATGCTAGTCGTTGGATAACGGGATTTGTCATTATTTTACCGATGAGTGGTGAATGCTATTTACCAACTAAGGGGTGAATTTCACTCAAATGATGTTTTTAATTGCTATTTGGACAATATAATGATAACAAGTAGCCTCCAATTTTCTTATGATGCTTCTATGTACCTGTAGTGGTGTTCAGAAGCTGATGATGCACATATATTTAGGTCCAGACAATGTAGGAAACGAATGAGTGTTCGTCCTGGTGAGTTAAACACTCAGTTCACTGTTTTCTAGGAACTTTCTTTGCTAAATCGAAACTTTCTTTGATGAATATACCTTTTATGTGGCATTACTGGATATTAAAGTCTGGAATGAGTTCAACGGCTTTGGAGACAGAAAGTACCCTGGTTTCTACGGTGCAATGGTCCTAGCATCGCAGAAATATAGAATCGTGGGAGGTGAACACTGTTACACAACTGGTAGGAAGAGTTGTTAGGACTGTTCATATCGACGAAGCATTTCTCACAAAGGAGAAATACAACCCCCGTCACCTTAGAGATGACAACGTTTGTGTATAGCATATTTATGACACTGAACGGATCGTAGTACCGACACTATTTTATCCATTATTAAAAATGTTAGTCACTACTACTATCCACACTGCCGAATGGGCAGGTTACGACCACTCGCCAGATTCTGAGATATATTCATCATCGAGTTAACCCTTCTGATAACTTCATCCACTCTGTAGGTGGCACTCATACCAATTCAGTCGACGACTTCTGAAGTACGTTGAAAAACAATAAAAGCAATAAACATCTAAAAAAACGAAATTATTTTAATTTTTATGTAAAACTTGGGCTCTGTGGTAGTAAGTAATCCCATATTAGTTTTTTATTAGATGAAACAGTGTTACTTGTTGAATGACGTTTCGAACAAAATTTATTCTTCATAATCAATTCATCAGTTATAATCACACGACTTCGAAACTCGAGTTTTATAGTTTTCTTTGTCTTCTATTTGTCGTTGTTGGGGTAGCAGAATTTTCCAGATATCCGACTGGACAGGTGTTGAATCATTCCTATTACACGTATTTACAGTTAATTCGATAAACAAAGCCTCAGTCAGTTATCAATCTCTCCCTCCACCATCTGACATTAGATTTTAAAACTGTCATCTATCCCATCCTATTTTATGGTTATGTGTCACTGCATGTAGTTCTTTTTTTCTTTCCTTCACGTTCCACAGTGGAACATAGGGCTTCAATCTAGTGGCTATAGCTGAAGTATTCTCCAGATTTCTTACCTTATTTGGGTCGACCAACCTAGATTTTCCTAGGTGTTTATGTTCAGTTAGTCAGACTGACTGCCCCTGAACTACTAGTTTGACCTATTCATTTGACCCAAAAATCATTGCAGCAGGGTATTAGATAAACTAATTTGTTTTATTTTATTGGATCCACAGGATCCTTTAACCGATAAAGCTTGTTTCTAATTGTGTTTGTGGTTGATTTGAATACCAGCCACTTTCATTCCGGCCTTGTTAAGAATTCGGCGTAAGGTAGTTTCAAAGATTTCTTCCTTGTATGGAATTACTACTGATGATTTAGATTCATTATTGCTGATGTCGTCATTGTTATTATTATCACTATTATTATTATTATCATCAATATCATTATTATTATTATCACTATCGCTACTATCATTCTTTATTTATTTTTATTTTTACATTTCCCTACATATTTCCTGACTAATTTATCCGGATAATTATTAAGTTTCAAAGCTTCTCTTATATGTCTCACTTCCTGTCTTAGATTTTCCTTGATACTGCTTAGTTTTGTGCTCTATTACTTAAACATTTCACCAATCTATTCTCACTGACATAGGATGGGATGATCGGAAGTTCAAATATCTGTTTGAATGTGTGGGTTTCCTGTAAACACTAATGTTTAACTTCCCATCTTCTTTCCTTTTTACGTTGCAATCTAACATCGGAAGTTCCCCTTCCTGACTTTCCAATTCATAAGTGAATTGAATTGCCTCTACCTTCGAGTTGATGTGTTCGAAAAATCTATCTATATCTTGTGTTCTAAGTACAGTAAATGTGTCATCTACATACTTCCACCATACTTTGGAGTGGGGATGAACGTTTCAATCTCTATCTTTTCCCACCTATCCATGAATATATCTGCTACAACCGGGAATATTGGTGATCCAATGGCAACTCCCTTAGTTTGTTTGTATATTTTCCCATGGAATTTAAATTATTTTCAGTCATTTTGATGAATATACGTATAGAAATTGGTTCAACTTGAAAACTGACATTCATCATTATAACTGGGACATATGTAGAATTCATTTCGCGGAAAATTGTTCTGTTTAATGTGTTTTCTTGCATTTTCTTGTCAATTAATGTTATTTTTGTGTAGAAATCACTTGTTTATATGATTGGTCGACTGAAGTTCACTCGTACTTTCGTACCCCATGGATCGTGATCCTTTAAATTACCGTTATTATTAACATTTTTTAAATAATTTTCTTGAAATTCCTTTACGTTCCCAGTGAAACACAGGGTTTCAAGCTACAGCTTTGAAGTTTCGGCAGCAGTTATATTTATTTTAATGGGATTGTTTTGCTAGCCTCATGACTAACCTTCCATCTTTACCAGTTTTATTACTGGCTTAACGAGGTAAAGGAATGTGTCAGCAGGGGACCGAACCCAGGACCACATGAAACGTGGTTGGCGAGCATTCTACCGCTGTGCTACTGACGCACATAACTGTAGAACTTGATGATAAATTTATCGGAAAGAAATAAGATTTTCAAAACTGGCATGACCTATTATAAGTGATACTTTTATTTCAGCGGTTGAATACATAATTAAAAACTTGAACTGCTTGTAACTGTGTTTTTTTTTAATATTCTACTTTTTCAATTAGTAATAAAAGGATAGGTAATGATAAACCTGCTTTGCAGTAATCTGACCTCACTCTCCTAAAAAATTTATTTAATTATTTCCGTTATTAGTTTAGGCACATACTTTTAAACGTATATTTTAATATAGCGAAAATACTCTTTCAAACATTTTCAAAAAAGAATATCCTTTTCGATCAATGCCTCTTTTGGCTCTACAATCATATATACATATGCTTATGTGCATAGAATATTCTAAAATAATCGTCATTAACAGTATTGGTGGGCTTTTTAAATATTATCGATTTGTTAAGTAAAATCAATGAAATTACAGTTCATTAAAGATGCATAAATTATAATAAGAATTAAATGTATTAGTAAATAGAAAATCAAATAAAATTAAGAAATTTCCACAACAAAATGAGGATCATTAACACCTTGATGACCAAGGTGAGGACAATGTCTGAACCAACTTCTTTTGGATACATGAGTTCGGTTTCTTAGTATGGATCCCAACAGCCAGCCTCAGTTATATGTAGTAGACGAACTGTTAAGGCGAAGTTTAGATTACTTGGTTGGTATGTGGTAGATGAGTTTAAAAGCCTCCTTGTTAACATCAGTCTTGTGTCCTGTATTCACAAGATGACAATGAATACAGCTATGGTGATGTAATATGTAACATGTCATATGACGATGTAGTGTAAAATACAGTCGACTTGTTAGTTCTGGCTTCTTTATCTCGATTTTCTGAGCTTGAGACATAAATCGTCATTTCGCTCAGTTTCAGATATGTATAACTCGCCATTTCACGCAACAGAGAAGTCATCAGTGAAGATTCCGGGAGATTTGCACAAAGAAATTGTACGATACAGAATTAGTGGTGCCTTCAGCTAAAATTAGTGATAAACGTATGTTATCCATGAATATGTCATCGATATTCACACATATATTTGCTGTCGAAACGGTGGATTACATATGCCGAAAAATGACCGAAAGGTGAATTGACTTAGGAACTCCTTTACATAGCTTCAAATAACTACTGCTTAAACGTAAAATTAATGTGTATTTTCATATTACCGACAAGTAGATGGAATAGCTACTATTAGGCGCTATCTTAGCTGACTTCTTCCTTGCAAAACTTAAAAATAGGAGATTGAAAGACATCATGAAGGAGCTGGATATATAGTACCGTTATATATTAATGATACATTTATCTTAGGTGATGATAATGTAAAATATAGAAGAATTGCTGATGATACTCAAAAAACACTAATCCTTTGCTTACTTTAACTTGTGAAGAGGAGCAGGACAATTAAGCTGCAATTTTGGACGTCTTGCAAGTTAGTGAGAAGGTGAGTCACTTGAGAGAAGCGTATATAGAAAAAGCGCATTCACAGGACAATACATACACTTTCATAAATACGTGCCCATTAAATATGAAAGAATTATTGTCTTACAAGCAGAGCAAGAAAGATATGTACGGATGACCACTAGCAAAAGAAATCGGAATATATTCCTGATTCACTGACGGAGGTGGGCTATCCGATTAGTTTCATAAAGAACCAAAGAGAAAACCTGAGGCCATAATCGCGGGTAAAATATCTATTTATTTATTTACAATTTAATGGTAACTTGTCAAGTGAAATTTTATTCCAGAGACTTTCCAGGAGTATATGAAGAACTTTTCACGCAGCAACCCTATGTTTGTTATTGTCTAGCCGACGAGTGATTGGCACACAAACAAAAGATAAGCTAAATAGTTTTGTCACATCCATGTGTATGTATCAATTCAACTGCACCTGTGGTGATAGTTATGTTGGGCGTACTAGTAGGCAGCTTAGTCACCGTATCACTACTGAACATCTGCCATCGTGGTTTGCCAAAGGACAAATAAAAACAGTTCGTAGCTCTATTTTGTGACATCCAGTTGATACTAGTCATGTAGTGGGAGAACGAAAGCATTCAAGGTAATTCATCGCATCCCACTGGATCTTTCCAGTAGACTTTATGTTCGTCTACTGCACAACCATTGTTCTTCCCTTGATCTATTAAGACCCAACCGACTGATGACGTCTCCACCATCCCTTACTCGTATCTTCAATCCCTTCTCTTATCGTCCCTTAGTCTTATCACATCTTCATTAAAAACGTGTTTCATTTACTTCCCTTACAATCTAGCATTACCCAATCAATTCATTTGTTTTTCTTAGCCTTTATTGACCACCGTGTCTACCTGAAAATTTATATATTTAATCAGGCTGTTTTTCGTTATTCTTGTCACCACAAATCTCTCCATTTTGACATTGATGGAATCATTATTATTATGATTAATTGCACAATTTATATTAACAGTCTTACTATCCTATGGACAAAACACCATGATTGCTTTGTATTTTAATACTTATTCGTAGTTATGTATATTAGAGTTAAGCCTGATGAGATCTAACTGAAGACAATATTGTTCGTATAAATGTATTGTTCTGAAAATTTGGCAACCATTAATATATGTAATATCATTATTATTATTGTTTCCTTTAATTCCTAGAGGAACATAGGGCTTAGCCGCGCGTCTCCATTGCATTCGGTTCTCTACTAGAGTTTTCGCCTGGCTCCAAGTCTGCCCACATGCTTTCATCTCGTCTTCTCATCACCTCCTCCGTGTCACCATACCCTTGCACTGACGATCAGCTCGCGGGTTCCCATTCAGATTCCACTCGAGCGATGGCCTGGCGTGTGATATCACTCACTTCATGGTTTGTTTTCTCAGAACATGGCTAATCCACCTCCATTTCTTCCTGCATATTGCATACTTCACAATCGGTCCCTGCTGGGTTGGTTCGTTCCTAGAGATCCCTTTCTATTGCTGATCTTTTCTTGCCATCTGATCTTGAGTATTGAGTGAAGACAGCTATTGATGAAAGTCTGTAGTTTGTTCAAAGTGCCCTTCGTGACGCGGCGCGGCGCCAAGTCTCTGATCCGTATAGTAGCACTGACCAACTTCACATTAGAGTTGAAAATCCGGATCTAATTTTTCATGCTGATTGTTGTTGATCTCCACACAGACTTGAGATTAATGAAAGCTTGCCTCGTTTCCCCGATGATACTCGCTTCGATATCCTTATCGGTTCCTCCCGTAGTTGAAACGATGCTTCCTAGGTAGGTGGGTAGGTAAAGGTTGTTGATTCTTTCAGATTTCTTCCATTTATGCTGGCTGACTGTTATCTGTTGTTGTTGCTTTTGGTCAAGAATCGTCATCACCTCTGTTTTCTCTATGTTCACCTGAAGAAATTCCTATCTTCACTGGATGCTTCTTCTGCCAAATTGTTACTTTTCACTTGCATATCTTCTAGTTTTTGGGAAAACAGATATAAATATCATCAGAGAAGTCCATATCCTCCAAGTATTTTGTGTAGTTCCACTTTATGCCTGTTTCTTCGTCGCATACTATCTGTCGCATTACCCAGTCTACCGAAATCAAGAAATTCATTGGAGATAGTAGACAGCCAACCAGCCTTATTGTACTCCCGTCTTCACTTCGAAGGATTCTGTGAGTTTCCCATTGTGGATTACTTGGCATGCAGCACTGTCATACGACTGTTGGATGAGGTGTATAATTGTTGGCGGCACCCCTTGTTAGTAGCGAAGTAGTTTCCAAATCACCTCCCGATCGACGCTGTCTCCTGCAAGCCTTTTCAAAGTCGATGAAGTTGAGTAAGGTATAGAGAGAGCTGACTGCCATTCTGATATGTAGCCACATGATGTGTGTTTTGTTTTTGACAGTCTATTATATTTTGCTATGTGTATATGGCTCGATATTTCATTATAACTGACAATATGCATTTGTCTGTCCACTAACTAAATAAACATGTATGACCTTGTTATCACATAACATTACAAACAATCATGGTAAGATGACTGTCTATTGGTTCATGTGTATTAGTCATTTCCATATATACTTTTGTACTGTACACTTGTTCCCATGTTTCGTACATTACGTACCATTTCACTCACACACTAGTGTGACATTTATTTTCCCTGTCTGGAAAATACAAGTATCATCGTAAACCTGGTGGTCTTCTGATTTCCCTCTTTCCGCGTCAGGACTATTAACTACTCGACGAGTACATAACATAATTGGCGACGGGGAAAACTCTAATAACTCACTCATCAGCAGTACATAACACATTCCAAGCTCTGTTTAGTGATGATGCGCAGTGTTTCGATTTAATCTATGCATGATTTGTTTCTCCTGAATTCATAATGATAGCATAGCCATTTGTTAAACATTTTTCGAAAAGTTACTATCGGTTGACTGTAATTATAGAAGAATTTTTCACTAAGTGGTTGAACAATACACAGACTAAACTCAGAATTTACGTAGAACGTATTGCTCGTTTAACTTCCTGTACACAACAATAGGTGAAAGGAAGTAAGCAGAAAGTACTCCACAGCAGTAAAATATGTCTTGTAAGACATTCATCTATCAATCAAACAAATCAGAAACAAGAAAAAACAACATTTTCTTTTAGATATAATATTATGTTTGAGTTATTTTTTCTTTGTTAAAAACTAATTTCAACCACTTCTTTTGAAATAATGGACTATTTTTAGACGAAACGAAATTCAAATAAATCCAACAGTTTAAACGTAAAGTAGTAAAGAAAGATGCCTGAGGACTGCTAAACATGCAAAGTGAAGCAGTTCTATATTAAGCTGACAAAGATATACCAACACAACAATAAAAAAGCGATGAATTCGTGTTTTTATCTTCTTAGAAGTGAAATTTTTTGAAGGAATTTAGACTTCTGTGTGTGATGTGATGTACATTTCGTCCTACTTTTATTCTAATTCAACTCAGTCAATTTTCTTCAGCTTCAGAAATTCTGAGGTTTGGACAAAATGTAGGTAAAAATTTGAAAAGCAAACAAACATCCACAGCTCTCAATGATACACCTTTGAACTATCTGTGAATAAATTTAGGAGATAGCAACTAGCCGTGAACCCACTGGGATGCTCAGTGTGTGTCGGTGTTCCCATTGAGGCTGGGACTAAGTACCAGCCGTTTCAAACGCCAAAGAGTTATCCACTAGACTATTAAACTACTTAGGCCACAAGAACCGTCTCTTGCGCAACAGATGTCAGTTATTATTCATCTTTAATTCAATTTTAATTCTACAGATAGGTACCAATCGGTAGGAAAAGAAACCTAATTAGATCTCTTGCCAATGGCGTCCGACGCATTTGCAGCTCCGACACCATGAAAGAAGAACTAAACTTCCTGAAAGAAATCTTCATACAAAACGGTTATCCATCAAGATTCGTAGACAAAAACATCAAAAAAAATCCAAAAGCATGAGACAGCATCCGTGCCAAAAAAGATACTTTATATGAACCACGACTTCAAAGGAGATCTACTCAGTGACGTCTTTAGAAGGAGAATTTCCACCTCTTTAAGAAGAACTTTCTTTGCGGCAAAATTCAGAGTAGTGTTCTCCAGTCGCCCACTGGTCTTTAGAAGCACAAAGGACAAGATCCCGCACCTGACCACTTCTATGTGTATATATCAGTTTACCTGTTGCTGTGGCGCCAGGTACGTCGGTCGTTCAACGCGCATCCTATCAAAAAGGGTCAAAGAACACTATCCAGTGTGACTGCAGAAAGGAAGTAATGGCCGTATAAGTAGTGCAGTAATCGAGCATCTCGTCAACACTGGTTATTCCATATCAACAAACGCCTCCTTCAAAGTAATCTACAAAGTAAAGAATAACCTTCCAAAGACAGTACGATTCCGTCTTCTTTGCATCGCAGAAGCCCTAGTCATTCAGTTAAAGGAACCAGAACTGTGCATACAAAAGAAAATTATTCAACCACTTCTACTATCATGGTAATAACTCCGTTGATTCGACTTAACTTTTGTTTGTATGCTTATTTTTCTACTTAAAACCCTTGTGTAATTCTGTATATTATTTTGTTTCCATCTACACCCTGAGCACAACTCTTGCATCAAACTATTCACGCTGTTACGTAACTCTTATTTAACAATCATTTATGATAACTCATCACTTTTGTTACTATCCTCTTATATCAACATTAAATTCATCTGAACTTACTAATTTTATTTTCGTTTGACAAATTTTATGTATACATACATAAAAAACAACAATATATATTTGCGATTGTACAGCTATGAAAATGAATTCGCCGCCGAGAAGAGACTCTTCGCTGAACTGCTGGTTTTCTGTCCATTAATGTTCGAATGGGAATTTTTGATGAATTTTAATTTTCCCGCTGACTGAGTGGTCCTCTTTTGACATGTTGGCTCATCGTGTGGATACTTCGAGGATGCCTAAGGATTTAACTTGAATTTCCAAAATAGGGTGAAATGCGTATGTTAGTGAATGCCACTTCTAGTCACCATTTACCAATTTACTCCAAGTTAAATCCTCAGATATCGTCGAGGCATCCATAAAAGGAGCCAATATGTCAAGAAAGGCCGAAATATTCGGTTCAATCAATCAAGGGGAAAATCGATATTGAATTGAATAATATATGAACTTGATTTTTCGTGCTCTCTGGGGAACATATACTAGTGTGGCTGAGTAAAGGTGTAATAAAAACCATCAACAGCTCGATATTAGACCATCTTGTCGAAACCGGCCACAAAAGCAGCACTAAATAATCCTTCTACACAGTCATCATCTATTGGATATCAAATAAGCTGCCAAAAACATTCAGGTATCGCATACTCCAAACAACAGAGGCTGTCGAATTCCATATTAGTTTGTTTATTAGGTGTATCACACAGTCAGTAAAACAGTATTATTTACTGGATGACGTTTCGAACAAAATTTATTGTTCATAATCATATCAACTGTAATCACACGACTTCGAAACCTGAGTTTTATAGTTTTCTTTGTCTTCTATTTATCATTGTTGGGGTAGTAGAATTTTTCAAATATCAGGGACAGGTGTTAAATCATTCCTATTACACGTGCTTGCAGTTGATTCGATAAACAAAGCTTCTGTTATCAATCTCTATCTCCACCCAGCTGTCACATTAGATTTTAAAAGTCATCTTCTCTCATCCTTTTGTATGGCTGTGTGTAAGTGCATGTTACTAGTGCTATAGCTGAACTATTCTCCAGATTTCTTATCTTATTTGAGTCAACCAATCTAGATTTTGCTAGGTTTTTATGCCCCTCTAGTCTGAATGCACCTGTTCTACTAGTATGACCTATGTATTTGACCTGACAATTATCGCAGGCAGGATATTAGATAAACTGAATTGTTTTGTTTTAAAGGCTTTACAGGATTGATCCTTTAACCGACAAAGCTTGTTTCTAATTGAGTTTCTGGAGGGTTTGAATGCCAGCCACTTTTATTCCTGCCTTGTTAAGAATTCTGCGTAATGTGGTTTCCCAGGTTACTTCCTTGTATGGAATTACTACTGATGATTTAGATTCATTATTGCTGATGTCGTCATTGTTATTATTATCACTATTATTATTATCATCATCAATATCATTATTATTATTGTCACTATCGCTACTATCATTATTTATTTTATTTTTATATTTCCTACATATATCCTGTCGCAATTCGCCTGTAACAACTGGTGCTCTGTGAGCAAAAGTAACAAGTCCGGTAAGCCATTACTACTGCACTAGCTGGCCTTCAGTGGAGACTATAAATTCATGCATGAGTCTGTATTATTATCTTTCCTAATTTTTCTGATATTCAGTGTATTGTTATGTTGTTGATGCTATCGAACTGTCATCCATTGATATTATCGTTATTATTATTATTATTGATTCGATGTTATTTAAACAACATGAATGTTTTTGATGACACTAAATCATTCATTCGCAATTATGGATGTATATAAATGTAGAACCTGATGATAAAGGCCTTGTAGAAAAGAATACTTTTGTCCAGTAATCATTCTTTTGAAAGAAAATGTTAAAGAGCATTTTTAATCTGTTAATATCAGTGATTAAGTTTTCAATAAGTGAAATTAGGAGCTTAGTAAATACTCCATTCATCTTTGAGAGTACAATACGACTCACTGCAGAAGAATTAACAAACAAACAAACCCAGTGTACAGAAATAAAATACCTGGTGTTACTATCTACTACTAAAGAAACTTCCTGGGATAAAACCAACAAATTTCTGAGAGAAAATGAACGCCATTTTAAGTATGGTGGTTATTCTAAATCTTCGTTTATGTATTCATGTATTTTGTTAACCTTACTGTATCCAGTAAACAATATTGCTTCGTCCATATGTTTCCCTTTATAAAGTTGCAAGCAGCAGTAACATAAATTGGAACAGTATTCAACGAATCGTTATATTAAAATCATGTCCCTTGTCATATATTCATTCATTTATCTTTGCAATATGCTACTCAATAGTTTTAATTCAGTAGTCTTTGATGTTCTTCATCAGAATTTCAAAAACAGTGTTCGACTGTTGATATCATTCACATGTCCATATCAGTTCACTGGCACCTACGGAACTAAGTGATTAAGCTATGCCCGTAGAACACTATTCAGATGTGTACAAGAACATCTTCCAGTATGGTTGTCAAAAAACACAGAAATTACACGAGCCAGTAGCTCGATCCCCAGACATCTAGTTCGTAACCATTACTCTACATCAGTAGAGAAGTTTTTCAAAGTTATGTATAAGGAATGGTTAAGTCGTTTGAATGGTTTCCGGCTACATCTATCCAAAGCTGCAGCTCTTGTCAAACACAGGGAAATCCATAAAATGTGTATGTAAGAGCAAGTCCCTCACTTCCATTCACCACTGGGGAATTAAACCTCCGTTTTATGAATTGAACAATAATTTTGTCTGTAATTTATCTCCATTCACCTCAAACAGCTAACTTTCAAATATACTTGGTAAATATTCTGAATCTCCTAATCTGATGAAGAATATTTGTGCTTCAGAGTCATAACAGTTTTAATAATAATCATTTCTGAATGAAATTCGTCACTTAGTTGATGATAATAATGGCGTTATCATTCAATCAATCTACATTCAACTTGATTATAAAGGTGAAAATATTGCAGCAATGATCAACAGAAGGCTGAGTATGTCACTAGCCATAGCCTATCCTGCAGGTAAGCTCGTCCCCGTCTATCGAACAACTTGCTCTTTGATGCAATCAAAAATCGATAGATATCCTTCTCATGTTAACTCCAACTGCATATACAAATTTACATGTATCTGCGGGAGCAGTTACGTTGGAAGGATAGAAAGAAGGGCATATCTACGATTTTCTGAACATGTACCAAAAAGCTTACGTCTAAAGGGAACAATGCTTTAAACAGTGCCATCACCAGGCATCTTCTCGACACGGGTCATGAGGTGGACGTCGAAAAGTCGTTCAAAATTATCAACAGGCAAAATAGCTCAATTCTCCTTAAGTTTGCTGAAGCCATTTCCATCAAGCGCCTGAAACCTGATTTATGCGTCCAGAAAGAAGCGGTTATCAGTCTTTCTTTGCCCTGGTAACTGGATATTTTTATCTCTCTTTCCTCTGAATGTGAAATGCTAAAAGTTTCCATTGTGTTTGATTATTATTGTTCGGAATAGTGTTTTATATTACATATCAATGCATTATTACTGTATGTAAATATTGATCGATTGATTTTTGTTTAAAATGAACTGTCTGTGCAAGTATGTTACAAATGTTTTGTAGATATATTTAATAATTTATTTGGCCTGTAAGCAGCTGACGAGAAGGCAACGATATAAAAGATGGTACCAATTTATTCTGTTAAAACTGTAGTTCTTGCTTTGTTCAAACTACCAATTTGTTTACTTGTGCACATTGAAACACCAGGTGGAGTATTGGATTTTCGAAAGACAAGAGTTTGTCAGCTTTGTTGTAGTGTGATTATCAACATGTAAACTACCTCCAAATCATCGTCAACATGTACATGTTTCAGCAGCCGTAAGTATTGTATTCTCCTTTCGCTAGATGGGGTGGCGTAAAGGATGGCCTGATCACCAGGTAAGATAGGTCAAGCTAAAGAATCAATAGGTAATACTGTGGTGGTATGATACAGACAATGTGTACCGACGGAATGTTATTCTAACATGTTCCCACAGTTCAATTCGACATTAGCAACATAATACGATATATTTATTTGAACATTCTATTTGATGTTAGAGAAAGAATACATTTCCCACGGTTATATACTGCATTAACAACACACTAGTATGCATATTTGAACATTCTATTTCACATCGTTTGATGTAAACCGAAATCACAGTCTCAGTAACTGATTATAGAATATAAACTGTAGATATATAAACAGCGATTTGATCACTGGAAAATATACCTTGGGTCCCGTGTCTCGCCTTCTTTTGTTACAATACGGCCGGAGATCAATTCTAGCAGGATAGATTGTAGCCACACATCTAGTCGAAACCAACAACTGGATTCGAGCTTGACGTCCCTCAAACAGAATAACTTATTGGTTCCCTAGAACACATAATGTACAGAATTACCAGCGGTAATTATTACATAATACTTTCTTTTTCTCCACCATCTTTAAGTAAATTAGTAACAGACAGTAAATCGTGTGACACATTGTTATCTGACATGAAGCAAAAACCGATCCTTTTTGATGTTTCTTGTCCGCCTCCTTCCTTCGAGAAATGCACAGCATCTGGTTGGAAGTCAATTAAAAAAGAGTACAACAGTACATTTCAAGAACCAACAACAAATCTCAGGAACAGTTATCTTATATATTGGGATACTTTGAGTTTCCCCAAGTTTTGTAGAAACTAGAAAATCAGGAGGTTTCAAAACACTTTAAATACTCGAGACAACAAATATAAGCATAAGGAGTTATATTTTGGTCTTTAAAAACAAAGTGGACAGGAAAAATTACCTGCAAGTTTCAAGCAGGTCAGTGGATGGAATTTTAAATTACTCAAGATCACTGACAATGATTACAAACATTGAACGTTTGTTTATTGGCTTTGGTCAGAATTGGCGGGCAACTTGAAGGCGCGAATGATTCAACTGTGTACAAGTTAGAAGAAGACAAAAGAATACGAATAAAAGTGCAATACATTTGTTTATAGACTCAGTATGGAATATAGATTTTAATAATCGAAGAATACAATTTCTTGTCATCCCTTGTGTTTTGGAATTAAAGTCGATATCTGTGTTTAGTGTTTGTCGATTCGGAACGTATTTGGAAGTAATAGTATTTTAGGGTTAGGTACCTTGACAATTACTTAATCAAATTTCACAATTCATGCTTTTTTCTTCATCATACGAAATTTCAGATGTATTGTTACCTATTGATATTAGCATTTGACGAGTATTTGTATTTCCAGTGGTTTCTTAGGAACAAAATTTAGTTTGGTTAGAGGATTTCATCATGAGCTGACATCATTTAGAGAACCATTGGAAAACAAGCTGGGAGTACTGGACAGTTGTTTCGTCAGCCTACTTTGCGACTCTTTAGCAGTGCGCACCCACTGACAGGGTTCGAACCCACGACTTTCTGGTTACAAGATGGGCTCCAACCAATCAAAAAAGGAAAATCCCTACAAAACTAATACTCGAAAATCGATCTACTGCTCACTAGCGACTGTCCGTACATCGGTAGGCAGCTACCTGAGGTTCTAGTGGGAAGCTGTGACCATTAGGGTGAAGCAGAAACCCATCGATGGAAACATTGCGAAGTGGTCACTCCATTTCATGCATTGGAAGAATTTAGAATTCATAGACTGGTCATTGGATAGGGTCTCAGTAGTTTAATGGTCTGCGAGCTAGCTGGCCTTGTAACGAGGAGATCCTGGGTTCGAACCAAGTTGACTGCGTACTGATGAAGAGTCCTAAACCAGGCTGACGAAACAGCTGTCTAGTACTGTCAGCTTGTTTTCTCTAACTGTTGTCAGCCGATAATGAAATCCTCCAACTAATCAACAACGAAAATTCCCTACAAAACCAATACTCGAAAATTTAGACCGACAGTAATTAATACCTTTTGTTTCACTGAAATGACATATTTGAAGCTGTCTGAACCATAAGTAATCGAAAGATAATTCGCTTGTTTATTAATTAACAATAGTGAATCAGTTCATGAAAGGGTAAAACTTGCACACTTTGGTAGAGCATAACTCCATTATGGATAAGATTTTACTTTGATAAAACCACACAGTGTTATACAGTAAATATTTACTGATGACCACGTTTCGAGCACAAATTATTACTGCTCATAATCATATCAAGGCACTACTCACACAACTTTCTTGCTACATTTATACACATGAGTGAAACTGATCAGATATTTGAATCAAGTCAATATAAGATAAAGTAAATTTGGAAATAATATTAGTGTTATCCAACCAAATACAATAAGATGGGAAGTAAGATGTTTTTCACAGTAAAAACAAACAACTTGTTAGAATATTATGGTGTACGCGAATTGAAATAGAATTATAAGATTACTTATTATCCTCTTCTGGTTTGACTGTCTGGCGGTAATAATATCTCCCATATCTCTGGTATTTGCGCCGAGTCATTTCTGTTACATATGTTGTGTTGGGTGTAGACTCAATGAACAAAGATTCAGTAATCAGTCTCTCTCTCTCTCACTCTCTCTCCACCTACTTAAATTACTTCTTAGAATTTCAACTCTATCCCACCCGCCCTATTGTGTGGTTGTGTGTTAATGTGTGCTGATAATCTGACAATCTCACTACCCCCTAATCTACTAGTTTGACCTATGTAGTTAGTTGACTCAACTCACGGTCATTGCAACGTACTTTGTAAATTATATTCTTTTTTATCTGATAATTTATATTAGTTTTAAAAATTTTATTTCTTTTAATCAATGAATCTTTTTAGTTTTAAGAGTTTCATAAAAACGTGATAAGAATACAGAGTACTAATATGACATACAAAAGTCACCTGCTTCCTTTAAAGTATACTTTTCATCTTACTTAATATTGATTTTTAATTCGATTGTTTCACCACTTTGATAAGCCTGTGCTGACTTATAATCTTAATGTAAAAGCGAAAATAGTTTGTTTGTCTTTAGCATGTCGGAAACGAAACATATACACCAAAAAAAAACAAATAGAAAAGGCTGTTGTTAGTCAACCAGCGGGAATACAGGATAATCACAAAGTGCCATTGTACCATAATACTGTTTGGAGGCTTGATAAGGGAGCAAAGTTTATTCTTGCCTCCTTTTTAGACTATACTACTGCTTTTAACTCTATTACTAGGGTGCTTTTAAGAAGCAAGCTCATTTCAACATGCAATGAGTCTCCGGTCACATCGTGGTCTTCTTTCTGACTGTCAAGTAGGAAGCAACATACTGTTTCAAATAGGGAAGTGTCCAGTTTCTTTGCTTACGAAAGATGGTGTGCCTCAATGGTGCTGTACTGACCCGATTTATTTTTTTCTTTCTTTTTGTATGACCTACCAATTTCTTCTAAAACTAACTTCATTAAGTATGCAGATGATCTGACAATTTCTGACCCAGCGGTTTCTACATTGGATTGTTCGGGAATGCATAGATTCTTATCTGAAGTTAACAAATGAATTGTCTCACTCAAATAGTCTTAAACTAAATCCTCCTAAGTGTCATATTGTTAATTTTAGTTTCAGATGTGAACAAAACTCGTGTCGACTGATTGAATCTCACGATTTCTGCAATATCAATGACGCCATGATGGGGAGTAAATCGAATATCTCCTATCCTGGTATCAGTTACGCCTAAAATCTCTGACGTTCATCTCATTTCTTGTTGACTTCTAAGAAAAATTATCTTTTGACTTATTGCGTAAAGAAGTTGAGACTTTCTACTGGCATAAATCAACTCAACAACCTCTTCTCCTACAATTTATTAATTCATGTATTCTACCCATTCGTCTTCACTGTTCCCCACACTTATCCTTCCCTAGACTTCTCAAAAGGTACTATGTCATATTACGTAGAACACTGAAAGTTGTCAGAAGGGTTAGTTGTGTATGCCTTTGACTCAGGTAACGGATATTATTGTCAACTGGCACTTCAATTCTTGAAATCAGTTGGCTAAAGTCATTGATATAAGAATAAATTTGGTGCACTGTGTTAAAATTTTTTTTATTTTTTGGTTACAGCTTGATTCCACACCGTATAATTCCAATATGGCTAGAATCTTATTTTGATAAAGTCTCACAGTGTTGTTGTTATACAGTAATATTTACTGATGCCACCACGTTTCGAGCACAATTTATCGCTGCTCATAATCATCACATCAAGACACTCAACCACACAACTTTCCAATTTCGTTTATATCACTCCACTATTTCTCATCTCTTGATTTGAATGGCAGTAACATTTTCCATATTTCCGATATGAGTGATGAGTCATTCCTATTGCATGTGTTCGATGTAGGCTCACTCGATGAACGAGGATTCAGTAATCAACCTCTCCCTATCTCCACCTACCTAGGTTACTTCTTAGAGTTGGAACCCTCTCCCACCCACCCTATTGTGTGGTTGTGTGTTGATGCATGCATGCAGTGCAATCACTGAGCTGTTTTCTAAATTGATTATCTTCTTGGGTGAGGTCAACCATTCTTACCTTAGCCACGAAACTCTTATGTTCCGACAATCTGACTACCACTGACTTACTAGTTTGACCTACGTAGTTGACCTAACTCACAATCATTGCAAGGTATTTTGTAAATTATATTATTTTGTGTAATTGGGTCAACCTACAGAGCTTGTCTTACCTGAGTGAGTTTGTAGGTTTGAATGCCACTCTAATTCCTGCTTTATTAAGAATCCTTCACAGGGAGGGTCTCAGATGTCCCCTCCTTATATGGTATAACAGTAGACGCCTTATATTCTCTCTTATCTTATCATTACTAGTTTCACAATTATCTTTATTTTGCCTTCGGCCTTTTCTTATCTTCCTAATGAATTTTATTGAATTGTTATTTAGCACCAACCAGCTATTCTTCTATCTGTTTCGTTTCGTCATTTAGGTCTTTTTTGTACTACTTAGTGTTATTACTCGCTTAGTTAGACACTTGATTAAGCTTGTCTTGACAGTTAACGGATGAGATGAATTCAAGTCTAAATATGTGGGAAGTATAGTGGAATTATACTCTGCCACATATAAACTCACTCAGGAACAAGCTCTGTAGGCTAAAAGACCCATATGACCCAGCTAGACAAAGTAATACAATTTACAAAATACCTTGCAATGATTGTGAGTTAGGTCAACTACGTAGGCCAAACTAGTAGGTCAGTGGTAGTCAGATTGTCGGAACATAAGAGTTTCGTGGCTAAGGTAAGAATGGTTGACCTCACCCAAGAAGATAATCAATTTAGAAAACAGCTCAGTGATTGCACTGCATGCATGCATCAACACACAACCACACAATAGGGTGGGTGGGAGAGGGTTCCAACTCTAAGAAGTAACCTAGGTAGGTGGAGATAGGGAGAGGTTGATTACTGAATCCTCGTTCATCGAGTGAGCCTACATCGAACACATGCAATAGGAATGACTCATCACTCATATCGGAAATATGGAAAATGTTACTGCCATTCAAATCAAGAGATGAGAAATAGTGGAGTGATATAAACGAAATTGGAAAGTTGTGTGGTTGAGTGTCTTGATGTGATGATTATGAGCAGCGATAAATTGTGCTCGAAACGTGGTGGCATCAGTAAATATTACTGTATAACAACAACACTGTGAGAATTTATCAAAACAAATTTTGTCCATAATGGCTGAAGTCACTTTGTCTAATACTGAACATCCTCTGTGCTCGAAACGTTTTCCTTGTATCTTCTCGGAGGTAAAACCAAAAAATATGATTTTATGATAATTTGTGCTCGTATAGCAAAGTATAAACATACTCAACCATACCAATATTTAGCACAGGTTGTGTGTGAAGAGACAAATGTCGGAAAAGAGGATATATAAACCTTTTTAAATCACTAAATAAACCTCAAATTAGAACAAGAGTTATTACTACATATACACATATATTACTTGTTATATTATTTATAGGAAACATTAATTTCTCGTTATGAATCTGAAACAAGCAAAAGTGAGGTTAATAAAGCAGTTATTCACTTTTGTTGCTTGTTTTATTTTTTTTATTTATTATTCCGTATATTCTATACTCACTGTCAGTTTTTGCGGTTCTGTTATTTTTACTATTTCATGTATTCATATATATATATATATATATATATATATATATATATATATATATATATATATATATATATATATATATATATGTCACATATATGCACAAACAATACAGACAGATTGATAGTATGGCAAAGGGGTTACCCCAAGAACCCATTCTAGCTAACATTCTCCTACTCGTCAAAGTAAATCTAATCCTTACAAACCAACTAATGAAAATTAAGCTGATGCTCGCTAGTGACTTTCTACAGGACAGAGTTTCCTGGAGTTCTGGAGAGAATTCATGACCAGTGAGGTCCATCCAAATGTCAAATGTGAGGATGGATATCCCACCGATGACACATTGGTTGGTGCAAGTCGCACTAAATCACGAATTTGTAGAGGTTAGAATTCACGGACTGGCCACTGAATCGGGTCCCAGTGGTGGAATGGTATACGAGCTTGCTGTCCTTGTAACCGGAAGGTTCTGGATTCGAGCCCCTATGGTGGGTGTGTACTACCGATGATTCCCAAACTAGGCTGATAAAACAACTCTCCAGTACTCCCTGTTGGTTTTCAATGGTTCTTTAAGTGATCTCACTCCGTGATCAACTCGTCAAAACACATCTAATCCTTACAAACCTACTATCAAAAACTAGAGAACGTGCCTTTGAAAGGTATGATTGATGAAACAGAATCCTACTGTCTGTACATGAATGATACATTTTTGATTATGAATAAAATGAGGGTGAATCAAAGAACACCCTTGTTGACAACTTTAGCGATGTTAATCCTGCAATAAATTTTACCATCAAGAAAGAAAAAGACTGTAGCATTTCAAAGCCAGATATCCTTATGACTAGAGAAGAGGATAGCACAATAAAAAGAAGTGTATATAGAAAAACCTACCCACATCATTTGGTCAGTATACTCATTTTTAACAGCTTCGTGACTTTGAAATACAAACGCAATCTAATAAAATGCTTGATCCACAAACCAAGAACAATCTGCTCTGATGAATGTATTTGAATGAAGAGTTTAATATTATTAAAGAATTGTTGAATGAGAACGGTCAAGTCAAGACGGGTGAAAGTACCAACAGTTCCGAAAAAGGCTTTATTCCTAAAACTTCAGTTCCTCCATGACAACATCAGTGGAATGGTAATACAGCGCTTAATGAATGCGTAAAAAGAGTTTTCATTGCCGCTGAAGTACTTTGTCTCTTCTAAATCACCCCTAATCTACTTTACGAAAGTAAGAATAAACCGTTCGATTTCGCCTCTTCAATGTGTATCTATCATTTTGACTGCTCCAGTAGAGGCAGTTAAATAGGGAATACAATTAGACATGTTAGTTATCTGATTTCCGAACATTGTCCTGAGTAGCCAAGTAAAGGACAAAGAAAATCCATTCATAGTTCTATACTATCTCATCTCATTGCTGCTAATGAGGCTTTCAAAGTCATCTACCGAATGCCAACTAATTTTAACTTCACTTTAAGAGCTCATCTACTACATATTGCTAAGGCTGTTGAGAACCACATTAAGAAACCTAACTTATGTATCCAAAAGAAGTTGGTTGCTTCAGATGCTTTACTTACCTTGGCCATCAGGGTTTTAGTGATCCTCAATTTGTTGTGGAAATTTCTCAATTTGATATCTCTGAACAACCTTATCAGAAAGTTGTCATTTTATTGCCGGTATATAGATGACACTTCTATTTTTTGTGATAATGATTAAACTAGGAGTACAATAATTACTGAATTCAATGAAGTACATTCTGCTGTGAAATTCACGGGCTTACAGGAATCCTAAAATAGACTTGCCTTCCTGGGTGTCCTTCTTACAAGAAAACCAGATGGTAGCATAAAAAGAAATTTACATAGAAAAAGTTCATAGACAGGACACTGAACACATTTTCACAGCTTCGTTCCCGTTGAATACAAAGTAAATTTAGTAAGAACCCTCAGCCACAGGGTTAGAGGTATATGCTCAAAAGAGGTAAATGAAGATGAATTAAGCATTTTATATGATATCTTGATTGAGAATAGCCATCCCGAAAAATTTATCAAGAAACACATGACAAAGAATGCAGATAAGGACTATTCACTATCCGTAAACACGAAGCCTTTATACATTCGACTGCAATTCAATGGCAGTATACTTAGCGAAATAATTACGAAGAAGTTAAGAAAATCAGTTCAAAAAACTTTTAGTGCTGGCAAACTACAAGTCTTATTTTCTACACAACCGATGGTGATTCCCTAATTGGAAGATGAAGTGCCTAGACAATACTAGCCACTTTCAATTGTCTCTCAATTCAACTGAACTTGTAGAGTGAGTTATTTTAGCCGTTGCTCTAGGAACTTGATTTTTCATGCTCTCTCTCTGTAACATCTACCTGTGTTGAAGATGTCCACTTTTATGACTGGATTGGCAGTTGCTTTAGTAAATTAATCTGTCGTCCACGGGAACATCCGATAGTGTAGTTAAATAAAGCTGTAGTGAGAAGCATCAACAGCATGATAATAGACTACCTGGTCCAAACCTGTCACAAAGTCACCATTGAAGAATCCTTTTCTTTCGTCTACTGGGTTTCAAACAAATTGCGAAAAACATCTAGGTACCGCATACTCCATACAGCAGAGGTTATACAGATTCACCTTAAACAACTAGTGCTCTGTGTGCAGAGGAAGCAAGTCCAGTCAGCCACTGCCCTACTGACCTGACTGGCCTTCAGTAGAGTCTAGAAATTCATGAATTGTGTGTTGTTATTATTTTTCCTAATTTCTCTGTTATTGTTATGTTGTTGATGCTATCGAACTGTAATCCATTAATATTGTTATTATTACTATCATTATTGATTCGATGTTATTTAAACAACATTAATGCTGTTAATAACACTAATTCATTCATTCACAATTATGGATGCATATAAATGTAGAACCTGATGATGAAGGTCTTGTAAAAAAGAATATTCTTTGTTCCGTAATTATTCTTTTGGAAAAAAATGTTAAAGGGCATTTTAAATCAATGAAAATCGATATTTCATACATTTGGTTCCCTTGGTAAATTTCGATAAAGAAAGGAAGACGAAATTTACAGTATAAAATGATATCATTCTATTTCACAGGTTCTCATCAGCTGCAGACTACCTGAAATTACAATGGTGCTATAATTGATAATAACATACTTTAATGTTTAAGTGGTAGTAGAGAAGAGATACTATAAAATTGACGCATCCAAAATGAAAGCATTACAATATTTTTAGTTTAAGTTTTCATCATCAATTTATACGTTTTCAAAGTTGAAAAGAAGGCGGAGGGGTAGGACAGAAAACAATTGACTAACAGAACAGTGTTAGCTTGTAGGTTCATATAGCAACTCAAAAAACAAGAGCGGTTACAGTTTATAAGATTAAGATTTGTTCAGTGAGTTGAGATCACTAAATTAGATGACTAATTGTAATCAAAATCAAAATCCAGTTACCAAGGGAGAGAGAGGTTAATCACACTCTCTCCTTGTATGCATAAGTCTGGTTTAAATCGTTTGATTGCGATCGCCTCGGCAAATCGTAGTAAATTTGCTGTCCTTCGTCTGTTTAATATTTTGAAGGATTTAGAAATCCCTACGAGATCTCCGGTATCAACAATGTGTCTTGTAATTGCACTCTGGGAATATTTGCTTCCTTTTAGGCACAGGTTTCTTGGAATATGTCAGAAAACCAGATAGAAGCCCTTCTTTCTGTCCTTCTAATGTACTTGTTCCCGCAAGTGTACGTAAATTCATAAGCGCAGTTGAAGGTGACATCATCAGGGTATTTATCCAGTTTTGAGTGGATTAAAGAAGGAGTGGTGCTGTATACTGTTATAAGTTCAGCTGCCGTGAAACTTCTTTTTATTGCACCTTTCAGTCTTTTTTCAATCTTTTGTGACACTGCATCTCCTTTGAATGGGAGACAAATAAACACTTTCTTCTTCTCTACAGTCGGATGCTTTTCTTTCTTGTCTTTTTCTTTGCTATCCTTGTGTATAAATCGATATTATTTAAAAAAAACACCAATATTGTTAATGGCGATTATTCTAGAATATTCGATATACATAAACATAACACTGTACACGAGAATTTAGTTATAAACACAATGAAAAAGAAGTTAAGGGTATTTCGTTTAAATAATTGAATATCACTTCATCAAAATTAAAATCTGAGAGCATTTTACTTTTGTGACACTCTTCATAATGTATTATTAATAGTCAAACGTAAGAAAAACCCTGAAATTGAGTTGTAATACTTGTTGTCCTTCAGGAGAAAAGCATCTTCACATCTTGTGACTCACACCTTTACACAGGACATCAACTAGATGCTCTAAAGCTAAACTATGCAGACCACAAGTGACTCCTTGTTGAAGTGGTTTATGCATGCGTATTTATCACTAGATTGTAGTCAAAATGTGTTGAGAGAAATCTATCAGTCAAAGGAGCAATAAAGAGCATTCAAGTTGAGTGATGAGATACTTCAATTTAATTCCAATCAGAGATAAATAATGAGTTATTGCGAGATAACAAGTTGGCACTACTGCTGAATGCTGATTAGTTGAAAAATTAGTTTCAAAGCCTTCTGACAGTTAAATCTTGAAAACCTATATCCAATTAAAGTTCACTACAGAGAGATCACCGCTGTCGATTCACTGAATTTATTGACAAAATAGTTCACTTCTTAGGCAGGTTTCTGTCAGGTGATCGACAAGAGAAAACTCAGTGAGGCGTTCGATGTGCATACAGGAGTAAGACAAGCTGGCTGCCTATTATCATCAAGGATATTCCCTAATTATGGTGGCCTGGATTATGCATCAGACTGTGGACAGGGAGTGAGGAAATAGGAATACGCTGCACTGACCTATAAGAAAACTCTAGAAGATTTTGATTTTGCGCATAGATGATTTATGTCTAATGCCACACACACACACACTCGAAGACTTACAGGCGAAAACTAGCTGAAGAGGCAGACAGAGAAGACTGGAGTGCAGAGGGACAAAGAGAAGACAGAGGTAATGAAGATAACCAACGACCCGCAACAACAACAACAACAACAACAACCAGCACCTACCACCATCAGTGGGAGAGATTTAACAGAGGTTACCTCCTTCACTTATCTGGCCAAGAAGCATCGTTTCAACCACGGACGAAGATGTCAGAGCTAGGCAGAAGTGGAAAGGCAAGATACGCCTTCATCAACCTGAAACCAATATGGGAATCTTCTGCACTCAGCCAACAAAAACAACAAGATTTAGATTTTCTACAAAAACATGAAGTCGGCCCATCTATGCGGGTCAGAAACTTGGCCAGTATGTCACGAAAAGGATTCCCAGACTTTTGTGAACAGCTGTCACCTTCGCTGGCTGGTTCCATACTGGAGATCAAATGGCCAGCCAGTCAGCTGGCAAGAATTAGCAACAAAAAACTCTGACTGGGTAACAAACCAACCAAGAGCTGATCTCTCAACAAATATGTAGGAGAAAATGGAGGTGGATCGGGCATACATTGAGGAGGCTGTCCAATGACATCGCGCTCAATCCAGGCTATCGCTCGAGTGGAATCCTTATGGGAAGCGACGACTGGGTCGTCAGTTTCAGGGTGAGATGGAGGAAATTGTGTGGTGAGGAGGAGGAGGAGGAGGAGATGAGATATTATGGGCAGTCTTGGAGCCAGCCAGTGGAAGAGGATGACAGACAACAGAAAAAATTAGAGATGCGTTGTTGAAGCCCTATGTTCCATTCGGAACCCAAGGGAATAATAATATAATAAACAGCTGACATTCGGTAACCCGATCACATTCTTGATCTTGTCTTAATTATGATTTTATTATGACATCGAGATAACTTATTAAACGTGTCCGTAATGAGTAACCCTGATGTGATCGAAAATTTTTATTATTGTTGTAGATTTTTCCGAAAAAATCTGCAGCGATAATCCAGTCGATTAGTAGAAGCACACGTTGAGTGACCCGAAAAATTCAAAAACACAGGATTTTTCTTTAATACAACACTGTATAATACATAAAAAATAATGATGTGATGTGGTTTTGTTCTCTGAGCCGGATGGTTAGTTTGCGAAGCTTTCATCACCTTACTGGATGACATCTTCAGCGGATACTTCAATTTACTGAAGTGAGCCTTTAGATTTCTCCACGAGTTTATTAATCATCTCTCCTGGTGACCTTGCACGTGATTGGTTGTTTGTGTGTGTTTTCCCACCTTCTAGGTTACTTGTATTGGAACTGATTGTTTCTTTGACTTGAACTTTGACCCTTTGTGTGTGAAGTTTCTTTCTTATTGGTTGATAAATTTTGTCTATCTCGATGTGTCTATTGACTGATGATTCACTGGAATAACAAGCTTCTAAAAATTCCCTAGCATTCTTGTTATTTCCTTTGTCTAATATTTGAACGTTGTCCCAGTCGAATTGATGTCCGCGGTTGTCTGTGTGTAGTGATATGAGGGAGTGGATATCATGTCTTTTGACGGCTAGCTTATGATCGTGGATACGAAGACGAAGGGGACGTCCACTTCACACACAAAGGGTCAAAGTTCAAGTCAAAGAAACAATCAGTTCCAATACAAGTAACCTAGAAGGTGGGAAAACACACACAAACAACCAATCACGTCCAAGGTCACCAGGAGAGATGATTAATAAACTCGTGGAGAAATCTAAAGGCTCACTTCAAATTGAAGTATCCGCTGAAGATGTCATCCAGTAAGGTGATGAAAGCTTCGCAAACTAACCATCCGGCTCAGAGAACAAAACCACATCAAAATCATCCACCTGAGCTACAAATCTTCTCTATCATATCTAAATAATGAAGTGAAACAGATAAACTTCAAATTGTGAGGAATCTGTGGCTAAACGCTGTCAAATAATAAGTCAATGTATGTCAATAAGAAAAATAGTAAAGCTGTGGATTAAACAGCGCACGAAATGAAGACAAGAAATAAATTGATTTGAATAAACAGTGTTCAATAAATAAATAAATAAACTATAAGCAAATAATTATTATACATCAAATGGAATATTAATACATTAAGTGAGTTAGCATTAAGTGAGTTCATTAGCAAACAAAAAATATGGTTATGAAGCAACTAATATAACTAATACTACTTGCTATCGGTAAACAGAATAAAGCTGGACACAAAATTTTATTTTTTTATTTTTTTTTATTTTTTTATTTTTTTGATTTACAGCTTGATTCCACACTGTATTTTTGGTACAAGTATGGAATTCTCAGCATGGATATCGGTAGCCCAAATTTTGCAGGCCGACCATAGATATCAGGTGTGCGTCGGCGGGGGATCGAACCTCGGACCATGTGCATGGTCGGCGAGAGTCCTAACCACTGTGCCACCGACGCACAGTGAGAGACAGGAAAAGAATTAACAACTGTATTGTTTAAATGTTCGTTGATATTTGTTGAGATTTATTGCATAAATCCAGTTCACATAATTCTGTCGAATACAAATTCCTAACTTCTATTCTCTGTGGGTTGTTCTTCTGTGTAATTGGACTGAGTCATTGAGAATTAAAATTACAAATAAGTATTACGAATCCATAAGAGCAATGAGAGATCATATTTAGGCGTAAATAACCCGTAGGCAGAATGTACGGTGAAGTTTTCAAAAGTGATGCATAAACATTTTTTCATTAGAATTGTTTGAACTACTCATAAATAGTAAGTAGTTAAAATTATTTGTACTCACGAGCAATGTAAGAAGATTAAGTCATCATTTTCTAAATATAAGTTGATGAACACACTTTCTTTGAATTAGCAATTTAGTCTTTTGAGGAAATTCAATTAGAATTATAGCAAAAAAGAATGGGAAACTAGCTTTTACTCATAGGACACTAAGTTAACTAGGTAGCCTTGGCGGCCTGTTTACAACCTGAGCTACCAATAAACCTCCATCAGTGTATTGCCTATAATTCCTCTTATTCGGTGTGTTTAAGTCTAGTAAAATGTGACCTCTAACTGTTTTGTTTACTCTGACGAGTGTCTGAAACATTCAAAACCTTCAGTTTTGCAGGTTTCTAAGCAATATAAGAAAAAGCATTGTCCTCGATGACAGCTTATCCCAATAAATGAGATGACCGTTCCTGAGTGGTGTGCTTGATTCACTAAAATGTACTCCTGAACTTTTCACAACTAGTATTCAACCAAATGTCGTGAATTTCTCGAAGAATAAAAGGAAGAGATATCATACTGGATTGGTTTGAGCTTCAGGCTAGATAGAAGTGTGTCACAGTATTTACTGTAAATTCAGCTGTTATTTGAAGATCCTGGACGAAGAGAAAATACTATGCAATAAAATCCTCTGAAAATTCTGCGCATTATATAAGCATTATTTAGAATAAAGCTATTGTGATTGCTATTGATAATGAAATGTGTCATATATATTCTGATGTATTCATATGACAGAAAACTACAAGATGAATATTTTCCTATTTCATGAAGGATTCTACAAATGGGAATAAACAGGTTAAAAAAGAATTGAAAATTACGACTGGGAGGATTTTAGAAAACATCTGGAATACATATATGTTCCTGAAATAATTAGTTTAAGCGCCAAGTTTGATTGAAAAGTCATAAAATTATCTGAAATAATCTAAGCAGTCTTAGGAACATGCTGTCTCATTTTCTAAACGGTGCTTTTAAAACAAACTATTTTAAATAATCCTGTAAAGACAATGTGTAGGGGTGCGTCTTTAAACCCTTTCCACACATGCCTTTATTTACCAAAAGGTGAAAGATAAGACTCCAGTAGTGACAGCTTCACTATGTATTTGCCGGTTCACTTACTCCCATGGAATCAAGTATATAAGCCGAACCAAGAGAACATTGTCTAATTTATTTATTATTATTCATTTATTTAAACGCAGAAAAAAAATTGGTACAATATGGGACCAAGAAAGATGCGCCACACAATAATAATAAAACAACATAGATCAAAAGTAAAAAAAATATAAGTAGAGAACGGATAAAGAACTTCATCTTGAAGGAAAACAATCATGCTTAACAGGTTCAAACAGTATTCGTTAACTATCAACCGGAAGTAGAGAAAGAAGGAAATTGCAACGCGTTCACCATTGATCACTGGGATTCTCGGCCATATCCGATAACGTTTCGAGCCATCGATTCCAGCTATATCGTGGACCCCAACCAGGGAGTCTTGACACATCAACCGATGCTAATCTAGCACAAAAATCCTTCATCTCACGATGCCACGTCATGAACTGACCACCCCTCCGCCCTTTCCATCCCGTCCCAGGGCTGGCTAGCGAACAGAGACCTGTACGGAAGCCTCCTCTGGGATGACATTCGCAGCACATGTCCAAGCCACCGGAGCCGGTGTTTCCAGATGACGATACTCAATGAATGGTGATCTCAACTGTGTTCAAACATACGCCACCGAACTTCAGAATTACTCACGCGATGATGCCATCGAACGCAAGCAATCCTGCGGAGACAGCGACGATCGAACAAGCAGAGTCGCCGCACATCCTCAGCCTACTCGGAGAGGCCAGGTTTCACAGGCGTAGAGCAGGACAGCCCCCACCAAAGCATTGTATACCCGACCTTTGACAGCCAGACTAACATCGCGACGGCACCATAGGTGGCTCAAGTCGATGTATGCCACCCTAGCCTTCATTATACGGTTGGAAATCTCATCCGTCACCCCTCCGCCAGCACTCACACAACTATCCAGGTACACAAACTTATCAACAACTTCAAGCGGTTCACCCGCAAGAGTGAGTGTAGGTACAGACTCCTGCCAATCTTGTAACAGTACTTTGCACTTAGACGGCGCAAAGCACATACCATACTTACAGACACTGATCGCCAATTGATTAAGTGCGATTTGGGCAACCTGCATGCTATTACACAGTAAGACGATATCATCTACATACTCGAGGTCAAAAATTCTATCTCCAAGTAGCAGATCTACACCACTTTCACGCACATCCTTCAGAGCTGACTCCAGAATGTCATCTATGGTAAAGTTAAAGAGGAATGGAGAGATCGGGCAACCCTATCTAACCCCACTGTTGGTTGGGAACAGTGATGATAGTTGGTTGTATGCCCTCACTCTACCTGAGGTGTTTCTGTATAGGGTTTTCAAGATGTTAACAAATTTCTCAGATACACCTCTCTCTCTAACAGACAGTTCCAGAGCACAGTTCCGTCCAACGAATTGAAGGCAGCCCTAATATCAAGAAACACAACGATCGTTGGCCTGCAATACATGTGGCGGTGTTCCAATAACTGACGAAGGGTCAATGCATCCACGACCTGAACGAAACCCAGCTTGCTCTTCGCGAATCAACCCCTCACGTATGAACACCTAACAACATGGCTGTCGGAAACTGAACACAGCACAGTCAACAGCTTAATTCTACAGCATATTATTACTTCTGTTCACGCAACATCATCAGAGAATTCATTGAGAGTCATACATATGTGAAGTAAGATAAAACCGTTCAAACGGATTTGGCTTGTATCTTTTTTATACAGCTGAATCCTTAGAAATTCATAAGGAAAAATTGAGAGTTTGCGTTCAGAAACGTTCTATCCAGCCTGCTTTATTACAATGGCCTTCGTGTAAGTTGCCATTATCCTAACTTGTTGCGTAATTAATTCTGTATTGTTTTTTTTTATTTCTTTGCAATCCATTTTCAATGTTTTATTCTCTTGTTTCATGTCAATTATTTACAAATAACTACTCGTCACTTAACTAATTAGCTGTCAGCTTTCTTGATGTTGTAAGACCATTCGCTATTTTCCACTCACCATTGTCTCTCATATACTTTGACAGTAACTTCTAATCTTTATTGTCAATTAGTATTAGATGGTTGGAGGCAATCGGCAGGAGGACTTTACTTGATATAGGTTTCGTGTTAGCTGGAACTTATAAATCAGTAAGGTGTATCTGCAGTCACCTTGAAGGAACTCATGTTCCTTTTGAGATTTGGTCCCGCGTCACCCAGTGCTGCAGTCAGAGACGTTACTACCACTAGACTATTCGGGTTTGCGAATGATCTCCTGGCTATTTTTGATTGGCGAAAAATACCCATTAAGACATTGAAATAAGAACAAATTAGTTCAGCGAAGAGTCTCTTTTCGGCGAATTCATTCTCTTAGCTGTACAGTCGCAAATATATACAATTAATTTTGTGTGTGTGTGTGTGTGTACATAAGGTTTGTCAAAATCAAAATAACAGTTAGTGTGGGTTGTTGATTACATCATCAAAATAATAAAGAAATTAAACTGTGTGAATAGTAATCAAAGTTGTAACTAAGTGGGGTGAAAATTGGTAAGATGTGAGTAGGGTTACGTAATATAGACATGTTTAGAAAGATTAGATGTTCGTGAAGGAGTATGGAGACAATTATGAAAATAAACTAGATAATAGGTGAAAAGATTGAATGGGTTATTTACTAAAAATTATTATACGAATATTGCAAAAAAATTTGATAACAAAATGTTGATGACAGATGAACTTGAAATTAAACTCACGGTAGTAGGAGGAGGGGGTGGAGAAGTTTCTTCTGTGTGCATAATTCAGGCTTTTCTATCCAAATCGCTAAGGCTTCGGCAATACAAAGTATACGGAAGCTTGTCGATTTTGGAAGGCTTCTTTTGACTTTATAGATGACTTTGAATGACTTCTCCTTGCAAATCGAATGACCAGTGTTGAGTATATGTTCAATAATGGCGCTCCTTATTGCTCCATTGTTACCTTTCAAAGGTGACCTTCTGGCTGACACCTTGAAGAAGAGGATATCTACTGCTCTAAGAAGGACATTCTTCGCTGCCACACTACGACTGACATTTTCCTCCCGGCCATTGTTCTTCAACTACTCTAAAGATAAACTATCGCATTTGACCACTTCCATGTGTATCTACCAATTCACCTGCTCTTGCGGAGCGAGGTATATAGGTCGATCGATTCGAGTTTTATCTAAAAGAGTTCAAGAACACTATCCCGCCTGGCTACGGAAAGGTAGCAATGGAGCAATAAGGAGCGCCATTATTGAACATATACTCAACACTGGTCATTCGATTTGCAAGGAGAAGTCATTCAAAGTCATCTATAAAGTCAAAAGAAGCCTTCCAAAATCGACAAGCTTCCGTATACTTTGTATTGCCGAAGCCTTAGCGATTTGGATAGAAAAGCCTGAATTATGCACACAGAAGAAACTTCTCCACCCCCTCCTCCTACTACCGTGAGTTTAATTTCAAGTTCATCTGTCATCAACATTTTGTTATCAAATTTTTTTGCAATATTCGTATAATAATTTTTAGTAAATAACCCATTCAATCTTTTCACCTATTATCTAGTTTATTTTCATAATTGTCTCCATACTCCTTCACGAACATCTAATCTTTCTAAACATGTCTATATTACGTAACCCTACTCACATCTTACCAATTTTCACCCCACTTAGTTACAACTTTGATTACTATTCACACAGTTTAATTTCTTTATTATTTTGATGATGTAATCAACAACCCACACTAACTGTTATTTTGATTTTGACAAACCTTATGTACACACACACACACACACAAAATTAATTGTATATATTTGCGACTGTACAGCTAAGAGAATGAATTCGCCGAAAAGAGACTCTTCGCTGAACTAATTTGTTCTTATTTTTGATTGAACACTAGCCAGTCTGCACCAAAGATATAGGAATAGACATATTACACTAGTTACTAACTAGTGCTCAATCAATTAGTATTGTACATATAAACCCCCGTAAAAGTGTACAGCTTTGAAGTGAAGTAACTAGAAGAGGTGATTTCTTTGTTTACTTGTGCATTTCAAATAAGTTTTTATTCATAGTATAAATATTTTACTCAAATTATAATTCAAACGCGCTTACTTTATTGCATCTGAATCACCTGAAAACATGCTATACACTGTCAAAAGTCCTATTTATCATATCACTTTTATGTGAAATGAGATTATTATTACTATTACTATTGTTCCTTTCGGTTTCAGCAACTCATCTCTACAACTGCGCATAGTCACTGACCTTCTCTTCACACGATCTCCTACATGTCACTCTCGTCATCTTCCATTCAGGTTCCACTCAAGCGATGGCCTTGCGCGATGGTGTCATTCGACGGTATCCTCAGCCAATGGCCAATAGGTTGTTGGCTGATTTACTCCCAGTGTCTCTTGTTTCTAATTCTTTCCGGTCACTTGATCTTCGCTATGAAACGAAAGTATCTGTTGATGTAGCCATTTGGGATTTTGGCCATTACTGTTTGCAGTCGTCTATGGAAATCTTCCTTCTCCTCCTGTTCCGCCTTGGTTGTAGTCACATAGCTTTAGAGAACTGACACCTTCCTTTTGAGTTCAGTTTTGCTGTCATGATCCTGCAGGATGAAATTAGTTCCCCCTGCATTAGGACTTTGGCTTCCACAGTGTACTAGTGGTTGTCGTCTGGGTGACTAGACTAGAGTAGATTACTGACTTTCCTGTTGATAATATCGACAGTTCACATCCATCCCGCCTGCTCTTGTAGATTCCTAGCAATTCCATGCTGTATTTCCTCATTTCATCGGCAACCTAGAAAGCCTTCTTAGTCAACTTCTTACATAGTACGAACATTCCACGTTCCCACTCTTATTTTTGCTTTGTTTCACTATCCTATTTCATTTTCGGTGAAATAGGGAGTATTAACCAATTAAGATTCTATTACTAGATGAGAAATATTCACACTTCATATGAAAGTGATTTTAATTAGTGGACTTTTGAGCAAATGATTCAAGCACTCAGTATACCACTTAATGTGTAGCATTTTTGAAAACCATTCAGTCTGCTAAGATTTGAGTAGTCATGTTGTAGTATCCCTAGTTTTGATAGAATAAGTGTTGCACACGCATGACAAATAGAAAGCACCACACTAACCGTTGTCATAGATACTCAAGAACTCGGTGATTGTATTTGGTGCAGAGAAGTTGTAACCCCCTAACCTAACTTTGCTTGCTGACGTTTCACCCCTGTGACTAAATATACTTCACCGTGTAAATATAACTACGGCAGTGCTTGAATTCAATCTTAAGTAACTTTGCTTGAATAATATTATAGTGTGGTGAGAGCTGGCTGTTAGTCAAAATTTGGTGGACAGTAATTTACGTCAATGTTTAAGTCCCCAATATTGGTTGTGAGAAAAATTAGGACAGAGGCTTTGCGTAGGCGGATACACTTAACATATAGATGATCTGATGATATTCAAGAAACAGCCACAGAGAGATGCAAGATTAACTTTCTGTGAGAAACAACCAATCAGAAGACTGTGTTTTTCTGCTGCTAATAATAGTCTTTAATAATGTACACGAAAATCTATAAATATGTGTTGATTTCCTTTATAAACGATCTATTACCTGGTCCTTGTCTTCTGTTGTTTCAATAGGTGTGATATTAGTAGTCAGGAATAATATGAACAGAAGAATTGGCAAAAAGCCGTGAACATTTCCCTTTTGTGAATTGGAATAAATCAAAAAGAAATAAATAAATAAAACAACGGTTTGAGTAGAAGATTATATCACTTAATTTCATCAGCTGCTATTGTCAGCTGCCCACAAACTAAAATATTTGTATGACGTACACGTACACAGAAATCTTTTTTCAAGTACTTACAAAGGTAACATGATGTTCTTGTGCTCTTTTTGTTAACTCTAGCCAAACGCTTCCAAAACTAATTTCCATATGCCCATACTATACTATACTATACTTTTACAGAAACTAATTTTACTTATGTTTGATTGAATATTGATTCATAAAGAAAATAAGTGAAAGACAAATTCACCCAGCGAAGAAAATTTTCTTTATCGACGAAATCATCTTCACAAGCTGTACAGTCATATTTATATTTATAATAGTAATAATAATAATAATGGTCTTATCAATAATAAGGATGAAAAAATGAGGCAATCTGTGATAACACGAATAATGAAAAACAGTATGATTAAACAAACAATTGTTCAGGTGGAAGTAGTCGATAAAGGTCGACTGATAACCGCTTCTTTTTTGAGCACATAAATCTGGTTTTAAACGTTTGATAGCAAATGCTTCAACAAATCTGAGACGAAATATAAAAAAATTATGATACTAATTTGGAAGTTGTAATTTTTGATGACCGAATTCCAGAAAGACGATTGTCTACTCGCATGATACAGCATTTGCCAAAGTGGTTGAAAAGAGCTGAATGCAAATTGCTAGAGAAACCTCAAAACACTTTGTGGACTGTGGACATCATATTGACGCTGCCAAGTCATTCACTACTGGAAGATGCTTGCAATTCCCGAAGAGGCTTGTGCAATTCGAGTTTATAAACCAGGTCTCTGCGTACAAAAGGAGATGGTCGTCACTCTGAATCTACCATGGTAATACGTTTTAGTCATTATTCTACCTCTTATTATTATTATTATTCTTGATTCATTTAAAACTATCCTTTATCAGTAGGATTATCTTAACTCACTTCAACACCATTATTATTGTTATTATTATTAGAACTATTACTATTGATATTAGTCTGTTTGCAGTTCTCGTTATATTCCCTAATGACTAATTGTTTATCTAAGTGATGTAATTGAAGCGTAATGCAATTTATACCTTAATTTTGATCTCTCATACTCTCTCTCCCCTTATCTATTTGAACATGACCTGTAAAAAATCCGCACGTGTCATTCTGCATGATTAATTCAATGTAGTTTGTTTACTTATCAGTCTTATATCTCCCAATGTAATTTCAAAAGTATATACATCCGTGTATGTATAGTATTCAGCTAACGAGTTCTACCGAAATTTGATGAATTCATTAAATCATCCTGCTTTATTAACCACATTTGTTGCCTGTTTTAAATTCTTATCGGGGAATAAATGTTTTCAATTTCTGAGTTCCAAGAAACCAAAATACAACACACTAAAAGGATAGAAGGATAGAGGAATTTGTATTTAGCAGAATTATTTGCCGTCCAATAACTCCAAGCCTATTTTCCAATGGTTCTCTAACCGATGTCACCTCATGATGAAATCCTGTAGCCAATCAATCAAATCCTACACACTGATACTTGAAATTGGTGTTTAAGTTTACCAAAAAAGTACAGTTCTGCAGCAGTTTGATCGATTTTCATATTGAAGATCAAACGGTCAGGAAGAACTCTAAGAACGAACCAATAGAGAACCTATTGTACAACAAATATTCCGAAAAAAAATGAAGATGGCTCATCAGACACACACTGAGGAGTCTATCGAATGGAAAAGCCCACCAAGCCAATCCTCGAATGGAATCCGAATGAGAATAGACGAGTTGTGTGTGTGTGTGTGTGTCCAAGGGTGACGTGGAGGAGATGAGAGACTATGCGTAATCTTGGAGCCAGCTTAAGATGACTTCTTAAAATGGGACAAAGTGGAGATGTGTTGTTGAAGCCCTATGTTCCACTAGGAACCCAAGAGAACAATAATAATAAAAACGTACAATATGGTATTATGGAGTAACTGGAGGAGGTGATATAACAGATATACTTACTCAAAAGTGGTTTCTATAATACAAATAAATAATTTAGAAATTACGTATTAGTCAGTGATACAATGGAGAAAAGGATTCGAAGTTGGATAAGGTTAGAATTGTTATTGAATGAGAGGTAAGGTAGTTGGGCATCCACTTGATAAGGATGAAAATGTACAAAGTGCACATGTAAGAGTGATAATAGAGAATTAATTATTA
The DNA here is from genome assembly GCA_944472135.2 of Trichobilharzia regenti. Classification (NCBI taxonomy): domain Eukaryota; kingdom Metazoa; phylum Platyhelminthes; class Trematoda; order Strigeidida; family Schistosomatidae; genus Trichobilharzia; species Trichobilharzia regenti. The sequence continues at coordinate 171,847,261 of OX235262.1, read as the reverse complement.
AAAATAAGAGCAAATAATGTATGTAAAACTGGTGGATGGTGATTGCAGTTGAATCCAAGATGTGCATTTTTCCTATTTGGGACTCGTCAACTGGATATACCTGTACTGCCCTGTGAATGATGATGTTCCCACCAAGGCTCGAGCCCAGTGCCCATAGTTTCAAACGCCAGAGTTATCCACTAGACCACTTGGGCCACGGGAGCCACCTCTTGTGCAACGGGAACAGCATCACTCACTGGGGAATGCAAGCACATCCAGTCGACGAGTCCAAATAGGACGAAATGCGCATCCTGACTGGATTCCACTGCTAGCCACCATTCACCAATTAAATTCTAATTGGATGCCTAGACATCATCGAAGCATCTGCACAAGAAGCCGACATATCAACCTGAGAGCAAGCACTTCCGTCCAATCAGTCGACGGGAAAATCTAAAATTCAATTCAATAATGTGTGTCCCCAACCACTGTCGTTGGTGGGACATCCATCCACACACATGACATCTAATTGGACCTCACTGGTCACGACTTCTCACTAGAACTCAGGAAACTCCAACCTGTAGCAAGTCAATCCGTGATCAACTCGTAAAAAGATAACTAACCCTTACAAACCAAACTATAGTAAATAATGTGTGTGTTCTTAAACTTACCTGCTTCTATGGAGATGGCTGGTTATGTTAGCCTCACAGAGCATACACTTTCTAAACTTATCTCCGGAAACCATCCAGCATGGTTAGTGATAGAACAATGCCATACAAAAGCCAGCTCAATTCTCCACCACCTGGTGAACTCAGGTCACGCAGCTGCACCACAGTCATCTTTTAAGATTACCTATAAGGTGAGACGGAATGGTACAAGGCGTATTAGGTTTCCGCATTTTTGTGGGTCGGGAGCACTGGTGATTTATCAATATAACCCAGAATTCAGTGTCTAGAAGACGTTTGTTCACTCTTCTATTCTACTATAATGTCAATCTCTTTCCGAAGTGAGTAATTAATTCGCTTTGATCACCCTTACACAGTCCTTTTGTGAATATTCATACTTGTCAAGTGGACACTCAACTACCTTTCTTCTCATTCAATAAGACTTTTAAAGTTAACAAATTTCAAACCCTCTCCTACACTGTGTCACTGACTGTCACATAATTTCCAATTTTAGAAACAAGAGAACACGAAGTTCAACAAAGATAACTGTCTTTTCGGCGATATCATTTTCAAAGTATTTGTACAATCTCATTTAAATACATAATTTTACATTCATACAATTCTTGTTTGATTCCACATAATTACAACGGCGAATAAAAGGTGACAATTATTTTCAACTAGAAATGGCTTTTTTTACGAGAGGCTTAGAAACAAAATTACACACAGGATTAGAACGGATAACAAGTGTATAAAAATGAGCATGGAAACAAAATTGAAATAATATTATCAAATTGTTTCGATGCTCATTTTCTATACGCCAGTAATTCGTTGTGACCCTGTATAATTTTCGTTTCTAAGGCTTGTAAGCTATATTCGCACTTGCTAACTTCCATCTCAAGTTAAAAATTATTCAAGTGATGGTTTGTAGGGATTTGTTTGGTTTCGGGATTTCATCATGAGCTGACATTAGTTAGAGAACCATTGGAAAACCTGCGAGTACTGGACAACTGTTTCGTCAGCCTAATTTGGGACTCTTCAGCACTATGCACCCACCGGGATTCGAATCCAGGACCTCCTCGTTACAAGACGAGCTCGTATACCATTAAGCCATTGGGAACCGATCCAATGGCCCACAAATTCTAACTTCTGCCAATTCACGACATAACGCGACCCAGCCAATATCTTCGGCGAGTATTGTCCTCACACCCGACCGGCTGCACCCTACTGGTCACGACTTCCCACTGGAACCAGGTAACTACCTACCTGAATAGGGCCAGTCGCCAGTGAGCATCTCATTGTATTCAAGTGATGGTTTGTAGGGATTTGATTGGTTTCGGGATTTCATCATGAGCTGACATTAGTTATTATTCAATTATTATTTCAATTTTGTTTCCATGCTCATTTTTATACACTTGTTATCCGTTCTAATCCTGTGTGTAATTTTGTTTCTAAGCCTCTCGTAAAAAAAGCCATTTCTAGTTGAAAATAATTGTCACCTTTTATTCGCCGTTGTAATTATGTGGAATCAAACAAGAATTGTATGAATGTAAATTATGTATTTAAATGAGATTGTACAGAACTTTTGAAAATGATATCGCCGAAAAGACAGTTATTTTGTTGAACTTCGTGTTCTTTGTTTCTAATTTAGAAACCATTTTTGAGTAATCGTATCATTTATTTACCTTCTCCTATTACTCAATAATAATAGACTGCTACACGTCTTTGATAAATATAAATGCTACTGTACAGCATCTAAAGATGATTCATCAATGAGGAAAATTCACCTCTCTGAATTTTATTTTATTTTCCGTGCAACGCTTAAAAAAAAGGAATTATAATATCTTAAAGGGTTTCAAGATACCTATTTCACGGCCAGTATCAACGAGACACCTGGCAACAGCTCTATTCAAAAGTATTTCTTCCTTTGAGATGTATCATTTCTCGTAATAAGCAAAGAATCTAAAGCATGCCTTTTTTCGAATACCCCCAATATAATAACTGCTACACTTCGCGTAACCAAACACTACCCGGTTCGGTTAATGAGAGGTGGGTAAAGGACGACACAGCCTTCAATCTGTGAACACCTTCTGCAGTAAGCTCATTCAGACCCACCCACCCACCCCAACGTCATTTATCCTTTAATATTACCTACAAGACCAAATCTAATCACTCCAAAAGCCCAAGTTTTCTCCACTTATACATACATAATCGAAGCTCTATCTATACATGGACAAAAACCTAAATTATGCGTCAAAAATGTTTTTTGAATTCATTCCACTTCACATCTTTATTCTTACGTAAACGTACTCTAAATTTTAAAATTTTTAGACAACACTTGACATTTTTTTGTTAAAATTTTTTGGTATCAATTCACTTATAAAACAAACAAATATTTAGTGACAATTAATAACTTTTTTGTAATATAAATACGATTGTAAAAACTTGAAAATGAAGTCGTTGAAAACAAATTTCTTCGCTGAACAAAAAAACTTTTTATTTATGAATATATGGGTATTTTTCGTTATTTAATAATCTTTAATAGTTTTGTAATTTATCCACTTCAACTCTACCCCCCCCCACCCCTTAGTACATTTTTTTTATTAGAGCTTGATTCCACACATATTTTTGGTACATGTAGGAATTTTCAGCGTGGATATCGGTAGCCAGAAATTTGCAGGTCGACCATAAATATCAAGGTGTGCGTCGGCATGGCTCGAACCTCGGACCATTTGCATGGTCGGTGAGAGTCCTAACCACTGTGCCACCGACGCACATTAATTATCTTTACTTTATCACATGTGCAGTAATGACCGAGCAATTTCTACTGCCACTTAATGCCTTCTTTTTCTGTAATATAAATACGACTGAAGTCGTTGAAAAGAGATTCTTCGCTAAACAGTGGTAACGTCTCTACTGCAGGATTGAGCGGAGTGGGTTGTAATCTCAGAATGGATAAGTTCTCCTTCAAGAGGCAGATACGCCTTGCTGACTGATGAGTTTCAACAAGCACAGTACCTAGTTCCAGACTTCCTGCCAATCGCTCCCAACCAACTAATAATAACAATTCAGAGTGCGATAATTGAACATCTGGTACTGATCATTCCATCTGAACAAACGCTTCCTGCATCAAAGTAATATACAAAGTCAAGAATAACCTACCAAAGGCAATACAGTTTCGTCTTCTTTGTATCACTGAAGCTCTGGCCATTCACATAGAAACACCGAGCTGTGCATACAAAGGAGAATTTCAACACTTCTACTATCATGGTAACAACTTTGCTGATTTTTGATGACTTAATTTTGTTTGTTTACCTGTTTTTTTTACAGCTAAGAAAATGAAAACTGAGACTCTTCGCTGAACTATGTGTTTTGTTTTCATTAATGCCTGGATGGGGAGTTCATCATGATGGCAAGACACCTAGCAAACATTAGATCAAGGATTATTAACCTTGAATATCGATTTTCCTACAGTGAACTGAAAAGAGTAACAAGCCCCTCAGAAAAAAAAGTTATTGTCGTTCACAGACACATATGTAAAGTTACCTTTCCTCTATTTGCAGATAATTTCAACACCTCATTAAGCACACCATAAGTGTTCAGATGTCCTATAGATGGTATAGCATACTCATATTCTCATGTACAAGAGAAAAACGTATTCAGTGATGAGACAGTTCTTTTCGAATCCGTCTCCAAACTGTAAAATCATATTCATACTATGTTAAAAGGTAATCAACCACACCGATAGTTGCTCAGTCAATACACATACGTCATTTTTAAAGGGTTATAATTGAGATAGGTGAAATAATGAAAGCAAATGACATTAAGATGCACGAAATGGATCAAGTGCTATCAAAAAGTTCTAAGTTTCAATGATAACAACAAATCTACTAGTAGATTTGTAAGGAGACACATAAACACCAGATACAATAGAAACTGACAACAGTTAAAAAGAAACAACTCTTCATAAAATTTCAATTTAATGGGGACGTGGCTAGTGGGGTCTTACAGCTGAGATTATCGAAAGCAATAAAACGGACTTATACTGCTGCCACTCATTGTTTTTTTTTTTTATTTTCCAGCCAACCAATTATGATTGCTCAAGCGAAAGACAAGCTGCCTAGCTGCGCTACTTCTATGTATATCTATAAATTTAGTTGCTCCTGTGGAGAGAGCTATATAGGGCGAACAACTAGACAGCTCAACAAACGTACTAATGAGCATCTTCCTTCATAGTTTGGAAGAGGTCAAATAAAATCTATAAGAAGCTCTGGTTTGCCCCCATTTGATTGATAGCGGTCACCAAATGCACAGCAATAGCGCCTTCAAAGTTATCTATCGCATTCCAACGAACCTTTCCAACAGAATTCGAACCCGCCTTTTACACATAGCCGAACCTATGTCTGTCTGTCTGTTTTCAACATACAACTTTGCACCGATGTGTAGCACAAGAAGCAAAAGCAGAAATTAGGAGAAATGCAAAATAGAGACAGTAAACAAGGGTATGAGACAAAAGGAATAGTAATAACGAAGAACACTAGAAATTATAAGTAACAAGGAGTGGATGCATCTGCGCCAGCCATTGAGAACGATTTTGAGCCATATCACCAATTGTTTCCAGCCATAGGTTTTTACCGTCCCAAGGACGGCAACCAGGAAGTCTACACTTTCCTACGAGGCCGGCTTAAACTAAATGTTGTGGATTTCACTGACCGATGAAGCCATGTTTTGGCTTGACCACCACTGGCTCTTTCCAACCTAATGTCAGTTGGCACTGCCCGTCGAGGAAGGCGACGGCTATGCATACGTAACACGTGTCCTAACCATTTCAATCGGTGTAACTTCACAGGGAGCTTAATGATCCCAGCAGTGTCCATCAGGGATGTTTAGTGTCGCTATTTTTGTTTAATCTTACTACAGATATACCAATGGGATTCGCCCTAGATACCTTTAGCGACTTAGGGATAGACTAGTTAGAAGGTAACACTCATGCCGACTCAGAGTATGTGGATGAGGTTGTCTTACTAAGTGAAGACACTAATAATAAAAAATCTCACCACCACAAGCGGCTGACTAGCTCCTGGTAAGTGTAATATAATGCTACAAGACTGGACTGCACCGACTCCTTGCTTACAGAGAGGGAGTAAAATGGTAGAGCATGTTGACCACTTCACCTATTTGGGGAGTTGCATTAAGCAACGTCAGTGGGTTGATCGCTGACAAAATCCTAGCACGGATACAGAGGGCTCGTTTAGCATATGCCAACTTACGCCATCTCTGGTTTAGTAGATGCGATATCCGGCTGGCTGTTGACCGAAGGGCGTGTGCAAGTTCGCCGTCCTCCTTCATGGCTGTGAGTGAGGCATGACCATTGGAAATGGAAGACATGAAAAGGCTAGCCGTCTTTGATCATAGGTGTCTGTGTTCTATCTCCCATGTTATGTGGTATAATATGGTGAGTAATATTCAGGTTAGGCATCTAATGTTAGGTAAAGAGCAAAGGTTAAATTGATGAGGTTGTTGAGCTGCAACGACTGAGATGGCTAACACATAAAGACTAAAAAGAACATTGCTACGACCAAGGTAAAGAAAGAGGTTAGCAAGACGTTTTTGAACACATAATTTAGGTTTCTGTTCATGTGTAGCTACAGCTTCGGTTATGCATAAGTGAAGAAAACGTAAACTTTTGGAGTGATTCGATTTTGCCATGTAGATCACCTTGAAGGACGAATCACGTGGGGCTATATCATCAGACTCTAACAGGTAATCACAAATAGACGACTTTGCAGTTCTACGTTCGCCTTTCATTAACCAAACCGGATAGTGTTCAGCTACACGTTTTCGGAGAGTACGCTAACAACGTCCAACATAATCAGCTCCCCAGGAGCAGGTAAGAGTAAATGCACATAGATGTGGACATAAGCAGTAATCTATCCTTGACAGCCTTTCCGTCAGTCTAGTTTGGGACTCTTCATCAGTACGCACTCGCTGGGCTTTGAACTCAAAGCCTGCTGGTTTACAAGGCGAGCTTGTAGACCTGGTGTTCTAGAAGGAAGCAGTGACTAGTAGGATACAGCAGGCTGAAGGTGAGGACAGTTACTCATCGAAGAAGACATTGAGAAGCGGCCACGCTACGTGAATTAGCAGAAGTTAGAATTATAATTTATATTACAACGAAATAAATGATGGTCTTAAATTTTTATATCATGGGCTGGTTATTGGATTGGGTCCCAGTGACTTAATGGTCTACGAGCTTGTCTTGTAACCTGGGGTTGGAACCCCGATGACTGAGTACTGATGAAGAGTCCCAAACTAGGCTGACGAAACAAGTGTCCAGTACTCTCTAACCGATGTCAGCCCATGCTGACCAATCAACAACAAAAAAATTCCTACAAAACCAATACTTGAAAATAAGTTAGTTGAACAAATATACTCAGTAATCATTATTTCACCTAACAAAAAGTTCGGGGAAAATCTACAGTTTAAAATCAACGACAGTATGGAATGGGGTGTTTGATTATTGTCAGTTATGGTTGCAATGTAAGAAAAGTCACAATACTGGTAATGGGAAAAGACGGCTGGAAGAAGGCCTGGGGTTGATACTTTCTGGCTTCTAAAAATACCCCAGAAATCGGTCTTCACCATATATAAGGCAAAAGATGAGTTAATCGCGCCTAACCGCGAAATTTAAAGGACATTTGTTTGAGGTTTCTGGAAGCAGCCCAAATGTGCTGAATCTCACAAAGTTGTCTTCACCTGAAGAACAATGACATCGGAAAGTAGTAAGACCTGTACCAGCTCTCCCCTCCCTCCTCCCCTAGGAAAAATACGTAGTAATGTAGCTGGAGAGACTGTCACCTTTAAGAGACATCCTGGTCTCGCCAGATCTACCAAGTGAGCAGTAAGACTTCGTCCAGAAATCCCAATATTAGAAAATTCACTTTTTATTTTTGTCTTTACTCTATCGAACTATAATGCACACTGCGACCTCGTTTCAACCAGCACATAACGTCAAGTCATTAACACATACAAGTCTCACTAGGGCAACCTTCAACCCAAATACGTAAGCCGTTGTCTAAACTAACACTCAACAAACACTCGTATTTTTTACAATGAAGAACCACCTTTCAGAGGCACGAAACAGCATACTACTACTAAGGAAAGACTACATAACCATGATATCCTACGACTCCTGGAAACTTGCCTGACGAACAAATTTCGCAAAATTTTGAACGCTTAAACAGAAAGCCCGCTGGGATAAAGAAAATACCCACTGGTATTAGTGTAACGAAAATGTAAGGAATAAGTGTAAAGAATGAACGTTTTCTTAAAAGTAACTTTATACCAGTAAATCAATACAATGAGATTCTGTATAGAAAAATATTTTTTACAATCAAATTTAAAGCAAATATCACAGATAGAGATATTCACTGAGTAGTATAGTAGTAGTATAAAAGAATAAACAAATAACTTCCTTGTAATATAATATGTGAGGTTTAAGCTATACAAATTTCTGATAGTTACCGTTTATTCCATTCACTAGAAAACTAGAATCTGTGGGATTATGTACATGTGGAGGGCACTGAGATTTGTGATCACGTTTATTTTTACGATGACGTTTACGGCGTCGCGTTTTCGCCTGCTTAGATGGTTCACCACCAGTGAACTGTAAATCTTTTAATTTTTCTACACTATCGTTGGTAAATTCGCTTTTAGATTCAGCGGCACCATCATCGTCCGCAGCTAGCTGTGATGCTACATTAGGTTCATAACCTTCTGATATTAAATACTTTAAACGATCAAAATAACGAGATCTTGCTTCTATCTCCCAAATACGATTGGATCGTTCTAATCTGCTTGCTGTAGCATATGTTCGTAAGTTGTAGACAGCCGAGACAGGATTACCGCTAGGAAAACGTACACGTCTTGAACTGTTGAGAGTCTTATCAATACAACAGGAATCTGACGACCCACTCTTACTAGAGATAACTTTTTTCGCCGCATTATTTACGCTGTATGTGAATAACCATTTTTTATTTACTTCACTCAGTCGCTTGTTCCCAAGTTTCGCCGGTAACGTGAAACAAGCTGAATTAGTATCTGCTGGTAATTTCTTATGAGAATTTGTAGACGACTGTAATAAATACAACTCAGGTGTATAACTGATCTTAACTGAGAACGTTGGTTCTGGACAGTCGCTTTCATCTGAGGAGCTGGATTTCTCAACAGAGCGAAAGAAGTCGGAGTGACCTTGGGGAATTATTGATCGAATAGTACAATGAAGACCTAAGCCATCTTTTTCAGGAATACTAAGATCATCATCACTACAATAGAGTAAGTCGAACAGCTGACGACCATGAGAAGGACACACCCAATATCGTTTTCTTACACACAGTTTAGTACTGACCAAAGTTATATGATGATGATCAGATTTTATGTGTAAGTGAAGCAGAGAAGTTAAATTTGTTGTTTCACATTCAATTTCTGTCAGACAATTGCGATTTAAATTGAAGCCACGTAATACTGCTTGAATAGCTCGTGTAAGGCTGTGAAATGGTGAAGATGAAGCGAATACTTTGTTGGATCTTGACTTTACACTTTGAGTCGACTGTAAATCCTTGGCTACCAGTTGATGGTACAAACGTCTGAACCAACAATCTTTACACTGAAGTATATTGCACAATATTTGAAGATCACTGGCAGGAAGTAAAGCGTGTGGACCAAAATGAAAAGTTGGTCCGATAGACCAACTTTCTGTCATCTGTGAGCCAAGAAATTAAGAGGATATTAGACTTATTAGACAAAAAGCACTAATCAATACACTGACAGTAATTATTGCAAATGGCTTTTCAAGATAAAAAAAGTGAAATCTGAAACAGCTCTACACAGACACTCACACATATAAGGTGTGAAACAAGTTGACAAAGATTACAGTTCAGGTGTAAACAACAATTGCGTGTGACAACCACCAGCTGGTCATGGCTAACGAGAAGCCTTTAATGAGAACAATACTGATTCGTCTGGAATGGTAGTGAGCTTAAACACACCCAGAAATCATCAGAAGGATGAGTGCTACTGAAGTATTTTTTATATTCATATTTTACGCTGAGACAAACTGTTACTTGAAAAATCCTTTATAAACATTAAATTTTAGATGTTCCAACAGAAGTATATCTACTAATAAGTGTGAATGTTAAGTAGTACATCTGAGGATGGTTTGTGATTTAACTGGTATTCCTCTAGGCCCCACTTTTAACTACATCCGAAATCCACCGATGAAAAACTGATCGCTTACTAGTAAATGACTATACCATACTGCTTATTTCTAAGTTTCCGTAATACATCTATTTTGACAGACGGATAAGAATCCTAACCCTATATCACATGTCAGAATTTCAGCTTGGAGCTCTGGTTGTGAATGCACTTGCATCTTTGTGCAGTTAACAAAGAGCCACATCTATTGTGTAAGGACTGCTTGGCTGCATAAACCTCAGTAGCTGACATAGGATTACAACCACTTAGAACTCGAGTCTAGGCCGATGAGTCGCCGACCCAACTAACTCCAAGAGTTGGTTTGTAAGGATGATTTGTTTTTACGAGATTGACCACGAATTGATATCACTTAGAGAATCACTGAAAACCACCAGGGAGTACTGGACAGCTGTTTCATCTTAGTTTGGGAATCATCAGTACGCATTCACTAGGGTGGCTGAATGGTAAACGAGCTTGCCATATAACCAGGAGGGTAAAGTTAAACTTAAAGCGCCGCCAAATATCAATCAGAAAATGATCTCGAGCGCACCAATCACGTGAAGGAGACATTTTCGTGTATGGAATACATATATTTATGAAAAAACTGCCTAAAATATGTATAGTTACAGAGGATACCATCTTCTCAGTACAATAAAAAATAGCTCTTAGTTTTAGGTTGGAGTATGAAAAGAGTATAAATCCATTGTGGGTAAGATTTATTTTGATAAAGTCTCATTGTTATACAGTAATATTTCCTGAGCAATAAATTGTGTACGGAATGTCATCAGTAAATATTACTGTATAACAGACTGAAACTTTATCAAAATAAATTTTATCCATAAAGGAATTATACCCTATTCTTATATCAACAGAGTAATTTAATTACATTCTATGTATGTAATTATTTAGGCCTTCTAACCCTAAGAAAAAACCCTAATCTTTCCTTAACCTAACCCTAACGTGAAAATATCCCTAGACTAACCCTAACCTAACTCAAACCAACTCTAATGTCGCCCTTATTAGGTTAATCTAACCCTAACTTGTCCTTGGCTAAAAGAGTAACTTAATCTTTCCCAGACCTAAGCTGAAACTTGCCAGATATCCCATTTAATAGCGTGACACATCGACGAACATATTTTATTGATGCTGACATTATTTGCCAGGTTTCTGTAACCTGCTCAATGAGCATTTGAAGGTTATCAATGTGGTTGCACTCCACTGATTTTTACTGGTGCTTAAAGTTTAACTTGGCCACCGAAAGGTCCTGGATTCGAACCTCGGTGGGTGCGTACTGCCGATGATTCCCCAACTAACTCCAGCTGACGCTGGTGATCGAAATCAATTTCCATTCTCTTAACTTTTCAACTCTAGACCAAAATAACACAGAAGTAGGGTGAAAATTAAATCACATCTCAATATCCTTTACTGACTGAGTTATCACATACAAAGTACAGGATAATCAAAATTTATATTTTCTTAGACCCTGATAAATAATTACAGTAACAATTTACTTGAAATGTTTAGTTTTAACTATACAAGAAAATGCCAGTAATCTCTAGTGAGAGAAAATACTTCAGCTAGTATAACAGGCCAACCTCTGGATATAAACGCTTTCAAGAAAAACTCCATAGTTAAGTTCACTTAGCGGTTTACGCAGATATTAGTGCTCACCTTACCACAGCGATATATGTTCACATATAAGAACCAATCGAAATTCCTGGTGAAATTTTTAAACACAGTAATCCTGCAATGAAACTAGGGGCTGTGAACACAGTAGAAAACTTCCAAGGGGAGAGTGATTTTCTGACTAAATGTACATTTATACATACGCCAAACCTATTAAGTTAGACAATGATGTGTGAGGTGAAATTGTAAAGCCTTCTTCTGAGATTAACACAACAACGATCTGCTTAATTAAAACCAAAATCCTGACCTAACAAGTTAATATGAAGGAATACTTAGACAGTTAGCAGTGGTCACAAGATTTACACAGCTTTCACCAACTCCATAAACTTACCAAAAATCTTCGAGCACCCCTTTATATTTAAATATAAATTTTCTCCGTAATTTGATACGATATAGTGGGAAATAACGCATGGGAAGTTCGGAACAAAAAGCATCTGTCAGGTGGAAATTTTATTGAAAATGCCGCTTGTCTGTAATTTCCAAATTTGCCTACACATTTGGTTTCAATGAGCTTCCAAAGAAATAAGCTTGTACTGACATCGAAAGAGGAAAACACAAATAATAATTGTCTCGAGACATGTACAGGTTTCTATAATTCTGAATTAAATGTGATATCGTAACTCATATACTCTCTTACGTATGCTTCTGTATTCAATGTCCAATATCCAATATCGTTTTTACGAGCTTGTATAAACCAGTTTGATTTCTCTGTGCTGGGATTAATTATATGTCGTTAAGACTGTTACTAAAGTGAATGGAGTTGATCCCTTCACCAGTTAGTCCTCCGGTATCGTCATCAAAAGAAAAGAGATTTCGTTATTGAAATCTTCCCTATCAAATTTTAATATGCTCTAGAAGTCTCAAAACATGGGATGTTTAATGTCTCATATCATAGTTTCCTAATATTCTACATGAAAGAGTCCTGCCAAGAGGACCATGTAGAACCGGGTGACGTACAAGCAACTATTCCGTAGGTGACGTAGTATCGTGAATAGTAGCTGTTTCTTAGTAAGAGACTACGAGGTTACTGAATTTGTTGCTAAAACTGACATAACCCATATAACCTTAACTCTACAATCTAAACCTAAAATAAGATTGCATCCGTCCTCACTGGATACCTTAAGGATTTCGTCCTTGTTGACACCTTGATAACTGCTAATATAAGAAGTTTCATATAGACTTAGTGTAGAGAAGTCACTGGTTTTCCCGGGCTAGCTAAACAAAGCCGTTATTTTAGTTTTGGTTGGAAAAAATACCATTTCCCGAATTCTAGGCAGCCAAGTGGTTTAACCGTTTATTGACATGCTTGTTGACGCTTGTGGGAGCGCAACAGTGTCTAGCGGATTCACTCAGATGGCTGTTTTTTGTCTACTGAGAAAATTTATTACTGTATGCCTTCCTTTGTTTCAGAACTTAGCAGTTTGAAATTACCCTCGAAGTGACATCAAATGACCTTGGCGGTCTGTTTGAACATTTTGGGCTACCACATTCCATGTACATTTTGCATCTATTTACTCATATTTTATTGGTGTTTACATATCATTCTAGTCGTATTATTCACTCCGGGATTTTATAAAACGTTTTAAACCCAAAAACTTTCATATTTGCAATAAACCCAAGAAAAAGCACCATGGAGGTTGGCAGCGTACCTTAAAATCTACACCCATACATCACACCACTGTCCCAGTTATCATTAGTACCAACTGCTGGTCCCTGCCTAATAAAATTCTGGATTTTCAGTCCTTGTTGTCGTCCCAAATTTACCACAATACTGGTATTGTCACTCTACAAGAAACCTGGCTCCATGACTCATACGATGACAATATTGTGTCTCTAAACAATTTCAATGTTTTCCGACAAGACCGTGTTTGTTCCAAGAAAAAATGTGGCGGAGGTGTTGCAACTTTTATTCACTCAAAATGGTCCATTTCTAACAAAGTTTGTTTCAAGTTCTCGAATGACTACATTGATTGCATCACTGTGAGATGTCGCCCGAAACACCTGTCAAAATACAAATTCATTTATGTTTCTAATGTTTATGTCTCTCCTGGCTGTACCATATTGGATTTATCTAAGTTCGCTGATGAATTCACCGCTTTTGCTGCAGCTCGTTTCGAGAACTCTTTATCAATAGTAACTGGCGACTTCAACGGAAGCGATTGCTCCTTCCTTATATCACTTGGTCATGACAATATTGTTAACTTTGCCACCCGTCTTGGTAAAACACTGGACCTAGTATTTATCAATGATATTGGTATATATGAAGCTCGCAAACGTGCTCCTTTACTTAATTCTGACCACTGTATCATACGTGTACTGCCTAAAATATATTCCAAATCCCACAAAGGTGTCTTCTCATACCTCTACAGTAAAGTTCAACGGAGATGCTACTCACAAGACAACCTAGACAAGCTCAGATGCATGTTGAAAGACACTAACTGGGACTTATTTACAGAACAAACATTAGATGAAACAATCACAAACACTACCGATTATCTTAAATTCTGTTTCGAAATATGTTGTCTTAAAGAAACATTATTCATTCGATTTGATCGCTTATCTTCACCATATCTCAAAAAGCTACGAAGAGATAAAGAACTGTTGTTCAAAACAAATGATAAGCCTGGTGTAAAAAAGTTAAACATTTTGACAAAAATGAAACGAAAAGACTAAATGTTTTATATAATCAAAGATTTTTGTCATGTAAAACCCCTTCTAATTTGTGGAAACTTTTCGAAGAAATTATTAGCGGTAAGCGATGTATTTCTGTTCCATCTCTTAATGTCGATACTCTTAATAAGTCTTTCATACGCTCTTCTGTTGATACCCTTCCTAATGATACAAATCATATTGACAATAACTTTAGTGGTTTTAATACCCTTGATGTGCTTAAATGTCTCCGGTCTCTTAAGCCTTCTCAAAGCCTTGGTCCTGACGGCATACCTGCCATTGTCCTCAGGAATTGTGCTGATATTTTGTGTTATCCTCTTACTAACATTTTTAATGCTTCTTTTTCCGGTAACGTTCTACCTTTTGCATGGAAAAACATTAAAATTATCCCTATACCAAAACCATCTTCTGGTTCTGATATTAAATTTCGGCCTATTGCAATTACTTCCCCCTTTTTAAAATTAATGGAAAAATTACTTTCACTTCGTCTTGGACCCGCATTGAAACCTTTTAATGATCCTAAACAATTTGCATACAAACATGGTAGAAGTACCTTGGATGCTGCGGTTGTCTTATATCACAATGTTGTCTCTTGTTTAGACAAAGGTGCTAAATATGTTCGTAGTGCTTTCTTAGACTACACATCTGCTTTTGACTCTGTACCTAGGGGCCTTTTGTTAAATAAGCTATTGTTGACACAAACAGGATCCTGGGCTAAGAGTTGGTTGCATTCCTATTTTTCTGATAGAATGCAGTATACTGTATATAACGGCAAATCTTCTTCTACCTCGCTTACAAAATCCGGTGTTCCACAAGGTGCTGTCCTCTCTCCTTTTCTTTTTTCTTTCCTCCTACATGACCTGTGTCAATCACGTCTCATGAACCGTTAATGCCCAGCTCTCGCTACGCTCGGGCCCACGCTGTTCTTCGAAGATTTCGGAAACGCTTAGTTATAACGGACTCAAAAACCAAAACACCGATCTGCCGCTTGATATTTGTTTATTGTTACACCAACATATAAAAGGAATAAGCGAACTAAGGTCTGAAAACAAATATTACAATAATAAATCACAATATTACTTCTGACGATGTTTCACTCTTCTTTCTGAACAGCGACCGATGAGACGATGACTGTCGTATTGATGCCTCCGCGAAAATTGGGGAAGTTGATTTTAAGCAAACAACCAAGAATTGATCGTTCAATCTTCAACTCCATTGACACTCCCCGGCAAAAAAGGGATCCAACCCTTTTTTCCTTCACGACCAATGCACGTTGACTTGGATGCCATTGCGAGAACCTGGGTCACACGGACAGAGCTGAAATGGAAAACAAACAGAAAAGCCAACACACCACAAGCATACCCACACCACAATCTCACACATCAATGACGACCTGCGCCTCCAGACAGAGACCTCCTCTTGACATCTTGCAACACAATCGCCACTTGCTAGAATGACTCTTGCAGAATGCAACGTGACCATAGCAGCACCTCATGATACTCTACGCACATCCTCTTATCTACTCACTACCAATTACCACTGAAATCGCTTGTCACTCATTCTGCCTCAGTTCTAGTAGCGGTGACGTATGCGAGCCTCAGTCGTTTACACTCTTTCTCCCCGGCGTGTCGGACCGCAGCTAACAATTATCTCCGTGTGCATTTCATTCTCAGCAATAGCCTCCCCGGCGTATACGACCCATCTGCTGTCTCTAACATCAATCAATTCATTCACGGATGTAGAAGAGTGGACACAACTTCAGAAGTAATCACGACGAAAATTTTAACAAAATTACGCAATAACAACAAGATACGAAAACAACGAGTAAACACAATGAATCCAAAAACACCAATTGATATGACACACCACACGTATATACAAACAGTACAAACAACCTCGCGATCATGTCTTGGTGGAATTCCTTTGAAGAATTGCAGGACTTACACCAGTACGCCTACAACCCTTCTCAGGTTGACGATTGTAATTTGTGGAATGTCCGGACACAAACAAGATTACCAACAATTACATTAATTGGAACTCACACAATTATTTAACACATTAACATATGTACAATTTCAACACATCAAATGTTGTGGATTCTTTGGCACGCTACCCTTGAAGAACTGTAGGACTTACAGCAGTACGCCTACAACCCTTCTCAGGTTGACGCCCTAGGTTGGAAAATCATCTATTGTTTCATCCTCCGACTCTCTACTCTCAGCACCTTCCAGGAGACACAGTTTTCTGATATCTCGCACCAACATGCCACAACTAGTTCTCACCTCAACCGTCCTCACCAATCCATCACCACTACAGATCAGCCTTACTACCACTCCCAAAGGCCACCTACCTGTGGCACATTTATCTGCTACTAATACTATGTCACCAACCTTTAAGTTTCGGCACAACTTTTTCCACTTGTCCCTGGTCTGCAGTGTTAGAACATACTCCTTTAACCATCTTTTCCAAAATATATCTTTCATGTGCCTGGCTTGTTTCCATCTTTTAATCGTAGGTATTCCTTCCCCGCTTGCGTCCTCTATGCCAGGGTTGCCTCTCAATAACAATAATTTATTTGGGGTTAACACATCAAAATCCTTGACGTCGTCCCTCACAGGTGATAACGGCCGGTCATTTAATATTCGTTCAGCTTCACAAAAAAATGTCTCCAGCGTTTCGTCATTCAAACTCTGGTTTTTAATTATGGAGCTTAAAATACGCTTGATAATTCCTATAAGTCTTTCCCATAGCCCACCTCTATGGCTGGCATGTGGTGGATTGAAGTGCCACTCGATGTTCCTTTTCAGTAACTCTTCCTGAACTCTCGTTTGAGGACCTTCGAAGTATTCTTTAAGCTCGGCGTGACAGCCAACAAAATTAGTCCCTCTGTCGCTGAACATCATCTTCGGTACACCCCGGCGATTTATAAATCTATGTAATGCTAGCACGAATGAATCAGTAGTTAGCGTATGAACCATCTCAATATGCACAGCTCTCATTTTCAAACAGGTGAATAAACAGCCATATCTTTTACATAGGGTTCTGCCTCTCTTCACTACAAAAGGTCCGAACAAATCCACCCCAACGTACTCAAATGGATAATTCCCTTCAGAAGCTTGCCACGCTGGGAGTGGTGCCATCATCTGCTGTACTGGACGAGCATTTCGGAGTTTACATTCCATGCACTTATCAATTATTTTACGGACAGCAGTACCTCCCTTCACTATCCAGAACTTACATCGAATACTTGATAGTACTTGCGAAGTACCCAAATGACCTTCAAGAACATGGTAGTGTCTTATAATGAGATCAGTGACTGGATGGTAGCAAGGTAATAAAGCCGGATGACGGGTCTCATATGACGATTCTAACATTTGTAGACGTCCACCAACTCTAGCGATCCCTTCGGAAACTATCGGAGATAATCTATCTAACCGCACCTTGAAATCTGCGAAATCGGGACTATCCTCCTTGGCAATCTCACCCCACGCTTCCCACTGAGCAGCCCTCAAAATCGCTAACTCTGCATTTCTAATATCTTCGACTCTCAAAGGCCCCACATTCATATTTTCGTATCCCGCAAGATGCATGACCTTTAAATACGTAACATATCGTGTCAACCACGCAACAGCTTTCAGTAGTTTGTACCAAGAAGAATAATATTTAAAAAGTGGATGTAAACCTGAATGTCTTTCTTGAGTAGATGTTAAACTGACACTTGTCTTCAACTCCAAGGCACACTCGTTTATCGGTGGTTCATCTTCTCTACGAGGCCACATACTATCAGCCCTTAGCAAGAACTCTGGACCTTTCCACCACTTATTTTTAACCACATTCATATCAATAACTCCTCGCGAGGCTAGATCAGCTGGATTTTTTCCAGACGGTACGTACCTCCACTGCTCAACAGTTGTTAGTTCACGAATTTGAGATACTCTGTTAGCTACAAAACATGCATATCTTGCTGACTCGTTGCGTATATAATATATCACAGACATCGAATCAGTCCAAAACGTTACGGGATGCTTGGGGTAATCCAACTCTTTACACACCGTTGTGAATAACTGCGCAGCTAGTAAGGCGGCATTAAGTTCTAATCTCGGAATCGAAACCGTCTTTAGAGGTGCAACTCTAGATTTACCCATCACCAGGCTAACATCTATATCATTCCTTAAGGTGGTTCTGATGTATACGGCTGCACCAAATCCAACCTCAGAGGCATCAGAAAAAACATGGAAGTCAATTATATCATGATTTCTCGACGGCTTAAGTGGACGTGAGACGGAATGTAGATTCAGCATTCTTAAACTGTTAACCCACCCCTTCCACTCTTCTCTCTGCCTCTCACTTAATGGTTCATCCCACTGTAACCCTTTCCTGCATGTCTCTTGAAATAACCTCCTAGCCGGAAGTAGATAAGGTGCTACTAATCCAAGTGGGTCAAACACGGACGACAACACAGAGAGCACACCTCTCCGAGTAACTGGCTTATCAATATCACCAACACTAAATCCAAAGGTATCAGAGTTCACATCCCATCGCATACCTAATGTGCGTTCAACTGGTAGAGTATCAACAGGCAAATCTCGTACGGTAGGTGCTCTGTCTTCTGGATCTATATGCTTCAAAACGTCTAGGCTGTTCGAGACCCACTTAGTTAGACGAAAGCCGGCCTTAGCTAACACTTCAGTGATGCTTGTTGCAAATCTAACTGCAGACTTATCATCATCGAAGGAGGCTAAACAATCATCCACGTAGAAGCAACAATCTATGACGTCCAGCAAATCATTAGAACCAAATGTGGACACTGCCTTTCGTAGAGCAAAATTAGCACAAAATGGGGAGGATGTGGCACCAAATGGATGCACTGTCATCCTATATTCTGACACCTTACCACAAGGACCGTCATCAAACCACAAAAACCTCAAGTGATCTCTGTCACTCTCTGGCACCTTCACCTGTAGGAACATTTCCTCAATATCCGCCGCGACAGCAACTGTAAACTTTCTGAATCTCAATAGCAGTCCCACTAATGAGCTCACGCAATCTGGGCCACTATACAGATTATCATTTAAAGAGACTCCTTCGTGTTTCGCAGAACAATCAAACACCACACGGAGTTTACCTGGCTTCCTCGGGTTAAAGACGGGATGATGGGGCAAATACCACTTCCCTGGCTCACTTTGATCAACTAGTCTTTCAACGTAACCCTTCATTATATGTTTATCGACGACTTCCTTATATTTGGACCAGAGTTCTGCATCTGACAGGAATTTCTTCTGTAAACCCATTAGTCTCTTAAGAGCAACTTTCCTATTACAAACCAACTGTCTATCTTTGAATCTCCATGGTAGGCCAACGCTGAAACGCCCGTTTTCGTATTTACAAGAGTCCTCGGCTATTTTAACTGCTTTTAAGTCTTCTACAGAACGACCTTTCCCTGGGACACCGCAGTCACAAAACTCCTTGTCATACATATTTTTAATCATAGTTTCTAGTTTGTCCCCATCGTTTGTAACTAATGATGATATGTGGACTATGGGTATAGGTCCTCTCACTGTCCATCCCAGTGGTGTTTTTGTCGCAAACAGATCATCTCTACCTCCAAATCTCTCTTCTAATACCTTGTGAGCTTCTGGCACACTACATCCAATGAGTACTCTCACTCTTCCATCTTGCAATGTTGGAAGAGGTATGTCACACAGGTATGGCTTACCGACAACCGTTTCACGACTAGGTACTATAGCTTCGCCAAGTTTCATACTGGAGGTAGTGTAAGCAGTATCCACTTCCACGGTCTCCCCAGTAGCCAAGGATTCTAACTGAAATGACACTCGCTCACATACTACTGTTTTCGCAGAATTGAAAGTATTTACAACCAAGGGTTGCTTTGGGCCTTTAATACCCAAGCAACCAGCCAGTTCAGCATCTATCAATGTAACGTCTGAACCATTATCCAACAATGCATAAGTCTCTACTGAAGATTTCGGTCCTTTCACCTTAACTGGTAATACCCCTAAGAAAACTTGTGGGATGTCAAGGGGTCTAGAGATACTATTACAATTAACCGAACTCCCAGGTTCGTTCACTGTTCTCAGAAGTGGGTGCATATCCGTTAAACCACTACTTCCTTTATTTGTCGCCTTACAATTCCACTTTGTATGCCCAATCTTTAAACAACTGAAACACAGCCGCTTCTGCTTTGCCATTTTTAACCTTTCTACGGGTGACATAGCGATAAAGCGATTACAATCACTCAATTGATGCATGTTATGGCAAACAATACACTCATCCTTTCTCGTTGTGTCTTGAGACTTCACCACAAATGCCTTCCTTATATTCACTGGTTCCTTAGGTTCTACATTAGAATGCAAAATGCTGGCGAATTTGCCCATCGCCTGGTTGACACTGTCCTTCACCACTCTCAGAATATCATCAAACCTTGGCTCGATACCCTCCTCCTCTATACGAGAGCTTATTTTTACCCACTTCCTTTGCAGCCGAGCAGGTAGGCGTCTCGCAATTACCTCTAGGACTGAGCTGGAGTTGAGGTCACTCATGAAATTCATAGAAATCAAGGTATTCTTGTAAGTCATAAGATTGTCTAAAAACTCAGTGCCTTGGAGTCATCTCGAAGTTGACTGCCATTACCTTTGACAGCTTCGTATACGTTCCTTACAATCATCGAAGGTCTTCCAAACCTTTGACGTAATATGCTCATAGCCTCAGCGTATCCCTCATTAGGGGGCATGAGCTTACAGCACTGTATAGCTCTTGAAGCATCTCCAGTGCAATACCTCATCAAATACATCAATTTCAATTCATCACTTAATAGAAAACTACTCAGCATGATCTCAAACTCCTTAACAAATTGTAAATAATCAGCCGGGTTTCCATCGAAACACCGTGGTTCAAAGTTAGGGAGTTTGATGTTCCTATTATCCCTGAACGGCGAAACAGTAACATCAACCATGTCATGCTTAACATCAGACACATCGTTACAATTAACAGACAAGTCACCATGACTTACTTTCCTGTTTGTATCCAAGACACTCTGTCCCTTCTTTGACCCAGGCATTGTTGAACTTGACCCAATTCCAAAAAGTTCCAGATATTGCTTGTTCAAAGAGGACTTGACCGGCACCAGGAAAATGAACGGCGACTATCCAAACTTTCACCAACTGTTTGAATCCGCGAGATCTGTTTCTATCGTCAGAAACTGTCAATCACGTCTCATAAACCGTTAATGCCCAGCTCTCGCTACGCTCGGGCCCACACTGTTCTTCGAAGATTTCGGAAACGCTTAGTAATAACGGACTCAAAAACCAAAACACCGATCTGCCGCTTGATATTTGTTTATTGTTACACCAACATATAAAAGGAATAAGCGAACTAAGGTCTGAAAACAAATATTACAATAATAAATCACAATATTACTTCTGACGATGTTTCACTCTTCTTTCTGAACAGCGACCGATGAGACGATGACTGTCGTATTGATGCCTCCGCGAAAATTGGGGAAGTTGATTTTAAGCAAACAACCAAGAATTGATCGTTCAATCTTCAACTCCATTGACAACCTGTCTCATTCAAACGAAACTAACTTTGTCAAATATGCGGATAATCTGGCTGTATCACTGCCTATGACTTCTGAGTCTAACAGCTCCAAAATTAATAGCTTTCTGTTGGACATCAACAACTGGTCCAAGTTAAATGGTCTTATATTAAATCCTTCCAAATGTCAGGCACTTGACTTCACTTTCAAGCATCGACGTGACTTACTTGAACTCGTTAGCACACATGATCCCTGTAGCATAGATGGCACGGAAATTGAAACCAAGTCAATTATATTGGATTAGTTCTCTCCTCTGACATTTCACAGTCATCACACATCTTATCTATCTCTAAGAAAATGTTTCGTCTTACCTTCTACATTAAAAAAGTCAAGACAATCAGGTATCAATCAACCTTTAATTTTGCAATTTTTAAACTCCTGTATTTTACCTATTGTACTCTATTGCTCTCCATTAATTTTTCCTGGGCTTCTCAAAAAAGACTATATCATATTACGAAGAGTATTAAATGCTGCGAGTAGGTCTTGTGGTCTGCCACTGCGTGAGATCGCCAATACTATAGTCGAGAGGTATTAAAATTCCTGTACAAAATGGGCAAAGGCTATACTGTCAGACCCTATGAACCCCCTTTATTCACGACTATTCCCTTGTATCTCATCAGGTAGGACGAGAAGTTAATGTAAAAAGTTATATGCTTGTACCACTAAGTACAGAAATTCTACAATACCCTATTTAGCCCGTACTTTATGTGACGAAGACTCTGTTAGACGTGAAACACACAAGTTACTAAGTAATTAGCACAGTGAATCGACCCTTTCATCGTTCATCTTTCTGTATTTTATGGTGTCACACTTTCTATCGTTTAATTGTTACTCTGCTATTTTATTTTAGTTGTTATTACTATTATTACTACAATTTTGTACTTCATGCATATTTTTCACCATATGGCATACAGTATTTTGCTATGTAGCTGCTATAACAATCGTTTTATTACTATTATGTAATGTGTATTTTTAATTTTTTTGTCGCTTTTGAGTAAATTAGATGCAATATTGTACTGAATGCTGAAAATTCCTTGCTGTATCATTAGTACTGTTTTTGGAATAAAGCAAAAAAAATTATTATTATACAGTAAGTTGCGATGGAATTCGAAGCTAGGTTAGATTAGTTAGTTTTATCTCTATAGGGCTCATGAGGTTCAAACATTTTCCCTTATACCTCGCCTAAACTTCAGTGGGAAGTTACCATGATGTGTATTCATAACAACAATATAATATATATTTATTCCTATCCATGTAGGACACATCAGTTGTACATGTATGGATAAGTATTATTTAAGTCACATAAATTCGGTTTATGGTGAAATTACATGGTTGCTGTCCATTTCGTCTTTAATTTGTGAGGACAATCTACTAGCTAGTCTCTCACTGGAGCACATCAAGAAATATAGAAATATTGTCTTCGCATTAACAAAAAACAACTCAAATATGTGTTGATTGGATTACAATTACTTGGGCCAAAGTAAAGCTGGAAGTCAATTTCCACAAATATAACTGTGGTGCGCACGGAATCGAATCTTATTCTTGATTTATATCCAAATAGGCTATTAATTTAAAATAATTGATGTATTTGTATAATTTTGTCAGCATTTTCATCGTGATTAACACGAGAAGTGAACTGCACTCAAAGCAGACTAATATTGGTCTTTGTCAGACAGATTTGTTTTACTGCGCCCTGGTCAGCCGCCATTTGTTGCCGCATGGTTGTTCTTGGCGATTAAGCTGATTAACATGTAGACGGCTATTTGTAAACCATTTTGAATCAAGGACACTGCCTTTATAGGATGATATCCAACGTCCTCTAGCGGTGGCAGTAAATTTTTTTAAGGGTGTCTAGCTATTAATAGTCAAACCTTGAGAGATGACATGGTATGTAAAAGTAAGTGGCTTCAAGTCCTTCACTCTAATTGTTCAGCTTCCACTGTTATACAAATAGAAGAGAAGGAGAGAGCAGTAAATTACCAGGGGGAAATGAAAAGTATGTGTACGCGGACAGGAACTTAATGCTTGTATATGTATATGCCGATTGTACATTGCCGTCTAGTAAATCGACATATTTATTTATATTCAGTCTTTTTATGCATCTAAGCGACCAGTTTATTTATCGTTTATAGATCAATTAGGGAAATTTCACTTGTTCTTTAGGTACTGTAGTAAACTTATAACTGATTCGTTCTTGATTTAAATGGCTTGGTAACGTAACCAGTAGAGTGAAACCGTCTGCACAGACAGCGTTTGAAACATATGGCTGAGGTGAAAGTTCTGACTACTAGGGGCAGGCTGTTCCATGTTTTAGAGTATATGACGGGTCAAGAATATTGTTATATCGTGTTGGGAGGCGTACCCACTTCTACTGTCAATGTCCAGGTCTTACTACATTGAACCTCACGCTGTCCTTGGAAGACCTTCAGAAACTATGCGTAATAACTAACACAAAAAACCAGAACGCAAATTGGTGACTCGGGAACCGTTTATTCTTGCACCAACATAGAGCCAACCATTAAGTTATTGTACACAAAGTCTAAGAATGTTACAACAATAAATCACCATAATACTTTTGATAGTTTTCTCTCTTCCAACGAACAGCGAACGATGAGACGCTAGCTGCCGTAAAATATGAATTCGGGTTTCAGTAGACAACCATGAATTGATCGTTCAATCTTCAACTACATTGATAGCTTCCATCCTTCATACATTGTCAGGGACAATGGAGTGAAGTTCCAGTAAGTTCTTAACATCACACATAACTTCGGTTACTATATGAAACCAAATTGCAACTATAGGTCGAATTTTTGTTGAGGGTTGAAAGCTACTCTTCATATAAGAAAATATCTCGTATATCACTGCTTGTTTTTTCCTTTCTGAAACTTGGTCGAAATGAGCAAGCCAGATACTAATTTATGTTGGCGAGTATGCTTGTCATCATGACGGTTCATATTTCAAGTGTATCCTGGTAGTGAGACTGTGGATAGTGATAATGATGAAACTTAATGACACTTACTGGTAGCGGGTTGTGTCCCTTCCGCGAATCGAAGCAATAAGAACAGCTAGCTGTCGAAATTGGAGGCTAATTAAAAATTAAGTTCCCCTCCCTGTATTTACATGGATCCCGGCTCATTTTAAGTTGGACACCGAAACCCAGCCATCAGCATCACGAGCTGACCACAACATTTAAGTAGTATGGTATAATGTGGTTTGCCTTTTGTGTTCAAATTTAGTGCAAATAAAGCCTCACAAACAATGATTGTATTCAATCGAAACTACATGAAATACTGGAATTTGAGATGGGAATTATGTTCCTACCCGAAACACTCAAATTCGCATGGTGTCTGGACGACAATACGCCTCAGTTTATCAAAGGCAATTTAACCGTGCAGTGCCCTCATTATTTCATGTCTCTTGCAACTGGTAGTGAAATCAGACTGTCTGTAACTGAGCACAAGCCGCATATCACCTTATGCTGTTTACCAGTTTAGTTGTGCCACTAAAAAGTGCGGGGTAGCAAATACTCTATGTCAGCCACGTCTCGTAAACCGTCAATGCCCAGCTCTTGCTACGCTGGGACTCACGCTGTTCCTTGAAGTTTCTCAGAAACGCTTAGTAATAACGACGCAAAAACCAAAACACCGATTGGCCACTCGAGAATTCTTTATTGTAACACCAACATATAGCCAACTTTAGAACTAAGCTTTAAAAATAAGGTTTCTGACGGTTTTGTCCTGACTTCTTTCTGAACAGTGACCGATGAGACGATGACTGGTGTATTGATGCCTCCGCGAAAATTGGGGAAGTTGGTTTTGAGCAAACAACCATGAATTGATCGTTCAATCTTCAACTACATTGACACTCTATCTTACCTTTACCACCGCGTTATGGGATAGCTATTCGTTCATTCATTTAAAAATTATGACATTTTATCAATAATAAATGCTGTCTTCCACCACTTTCACTTTCGGATCTCCAAAATGTGGTGAATAATTCAAGGTCTTCATTGTACTCCTACACCTAGATACTAGCTTCACTGAACTGTCAGTTGAATACAAAGCAAGTACCTACATAATATTCGTGAAGCCCTTTGCTCTGTGAGGCGAAAAAGCAAAGAACGTAATTAAATGGCTTTCAGCACGCGCTGAGATGTCAAAGTAGCGGACAAGAATAAATCGCTCAACAAAGCAACGTGGTCGAAAACTCCCAATTAACTTAGCATCTTAATGGATACAAGAACTCTTTTCAATTATTCCCTTCAATGAGCTTGAACGAAGCAGAAACACTGAAACGAAGGGACACTGTGATATCTTTATATTTCGCTGCTTTTGTTAAATGCATATAATCTACAGTCGTTACAGCGTAAGTTTACGAAACTCTCACATATTTTAATGAAACATTTAGATGACAACTACTTAGACTACGTGACTGATTTTACAAAGAATTGAAGAAAGACAGCTGTATGCTTAGGTAACCGTGTTAGTTCGCAAGTGTAATTTACAGGAATATTCTAAAATCAGTGATAGAAGTTTAACTTTATTTAAAAATGAAATAACTTGTAAAATAATTAAATTTTTACATAAGAATTTTTAATTTTGAAGATTTTCAGTGATTCAAACGATAAAAGATTGAATGCAGGCAAAATACACTCGTCAAAAGTAAGAATATGGGAATATAACAAATTAAGTACTGTGAAATAAATTTCCCAAAATTAACAAGAGCAACAGCAACGAAAGAAGGAAAAATAATGAAAATCACAGTTTCCCCATCACTTTTTTTATAGAGCGAGTTGGATTCGAACAGTTTGATCGTGGTAGCTTAGGACTAACTTGTGCTTCATTTGTCTTGAGTGATTTTAAAACGTCTGCCCTGCTTCTGGAAACATTGTATTGATGATGTCCTATACGCCTTTCAGTAGTTAGTTACCCGCATTATTTTCAACAGACGATCACAGGAGGCTCTTTTTTCATTCGACGTATGTCGGCACGAACACTAATAGGTAGTTTACACACGTCTCAACATATAATGCAAAGTGTTTGGCTCACTGCAGAAACTTTAGTGACTTCAGGCAGAGCCTAAACAACTTTAGCCGTGGGAGAGTGTAATAGTGGCACTCCCAGGGTTTTCTCCAATATCTTGTGCTCACTGTTGCCTCACTGCAAGTGAAGTTTGTCGGCCAAAAGTGCGCATCTGTGTTAAGACGCGATACTAATGTTGCGTAGACGATCTGTAATTTTTGACATGACAGATGAAATATAACCACCCGGTTATCGACATAAATTTCAGTGTGTAAAGCTGTTTACCACCTAATCACATAGCACTTCCGATTCCAAAACGTTCCAGACATTTTGCAAGATTTCGAGTGAAGGTAAAGGAGAGACTTAGGGGTAAAAGATTTGCACTTAATCTTGTGGTCATAAAACAGTAATGAAAAAGACTACCTGAACAGACACACTGTAACGTTTACGAATAAAAGTGATGACTATCAGATGGAAAGAAAGGCTTCAGATACATTCAGAAGCGAAAATGAAAGCGTCAGATGAAACTATGGACGTCGATGAGACTAAAGCGGTAGATAATTGTCCATAATTATTGGCCAAAGCATTCATCACCGAACACTGGATGCTGGCCCTCACTGTTTAAGTCGATTTGCTTAGCCAGAGGCTGACAGCCAAGCATCCACGCCATTTGACACACCGTCATGTTATCTTCGTTCATCAGTGCACGATCCATAGTTAGTTAGGCAGTCATTTCCGCACTACGACTGAATCCCGAAATATATACTTCATACTTCGGACGACCATTTCGGTGTTCTTTTTGCCTTAGGTCTACACGTAACGAACACTACAGAGGTTGTGGGTTTCAGATATTGCGTTAGTGTATATATTACTGTCCGTGAAATTCAACACCCTCTGGCCCTAAAGATTCATTATCGAGCATGAAGTATGTATTTGAGGACTTTCTTGGTGTCTTGATAATGTAGATATGGCTAAGAACAAATTAGTCTCTAGAGTGTTCTTTGGGCTTAAAGTGGTGAATTTTATGTTTCGGCTGTTTATCTATGTTCCAGCTGTTGTACCGAGGCTAATGGTAGCACTCATATTCATTGCGAAATGAACGAAATGAACCCCGCAGATTAAGGTGACTTTAGAAGGGCAGACTTATATGCCCAACATTTAACCGATTCTTCAAATATCTCATATAAAGGGACCGTCAATCAAGTTCAGGCTAAACAACCAAAATGTCCGTATCTTACTGCAAAGTGATTAGAAAGTGAATTTGTTTTCATTATGGATAAAGTTTGATCACAAAAATCTACAAACGACTCAGCTGCCAAGACAGAGCTTACTGGTTAATGTGAATCCCTTTCATCACTGCCCACATCTAGAGGTCTTAATGCAGAAGACTCTCTTATGGATTGGGGTTTTTATACTAAAACCGAAGGGAGCTTGGAATGGATTTATTCTCCATAAGGGGTGCTTCTGTGTGTTGGAAGGAATGACTAATTAGTTGCCACTTAAGTTAAAGAATACAGTGAAAGTAAAACACTGGGGGGGGGATGGCTAGCAGTACGTCAGGAAAGTTAAACATACCCTGATGCCAACTTCAGTATGATTTGCAAACATATATATTCTGTTGTCCCCATAAAATATACAACTCTGAATATGTTTTATGCATTGGTAATCTATCGGAGGAAGACTTTTGGCTCTAAAGAGCGGATAAACAGAAACAAATGAAGATTGAATGATACATTTATTTATTTAAAGCACAGAAATGTTGCCTAACCTTGACAATTGCGTACGATTTTAACCACATTTCAATGTGTGCACCTTGTAGTTCGAATGGTTGTTTGTATAACTTAGCCGGACCATGCATATATGATCCCACGTTTTCAAAGGTTTGCCAATTTTATAGAAATTATGGTTGCAGTTATCTCAATGCAACATATCTCTAACTCATGCTCTTAGACTGGCATTTATTAAGGTAACAAGAAGTTACCAAATAATTTCTTACTGGTTCATGGGATTATGAACCAGTGGATCTTCAGGTAGAAAATGAATATCCCGGTTTTAGCGAACAGTTCATATTGCGCTTATTAGAGCGTCTTGGCGTCGATATTTCAGTTGATATGCCGGAAACATATTTGAAGATTGCTAGCTTACCCACTCACTGTCAGTTCATCTTCCGAATTATCTAAGATCTACAGATCTTGAAAAGCAGAATGCAGCTTTTGGCGAAATAGAAGCTTCGGCAAATCTTTTAAGGTTACATTTGAGTAAGATACCGGATGAAATTTGTAGTAGTGATTGTTTTACCTCCCTAATAAGGTAAGATATATTCCTTAATTATTTCCAGAGAGATTGCAAAGACTACAGAACACTTTTTGGAATCCTTGTCTTCTCAGTGTAACCACCGCTCAAGACTTAAAACATTGATTCACTTGAAGTTTGTGTTCATTCAGTCGTGTAAGGAGTTTACCAAGACACTAAAAACATTTTCTCATGACCAGAAGTAAGTATGTGCACCATATCAGCATCAGTTATTAAAATTATCACTTTGGAAGAGTTGATGAGTTTTCATATTACTCACAATCCATTTATATTCTAATCATTTCTCTGTTAAAATCAACCTCTTATTTTAAATCAAAAAGTAAAAATCGGCTTATGGTTTCAATTTTGGTGCGAAAATAAGTATAAGTTTTTCAAAGATACTTTTACATCTCTAGCACATACATTAATTACTGAGTTAACAGTGACGTGTATGGAATCTATTTATTAAAAAATGTCGTGTAAAGGGAATAAATGAAATATAAGTAGAATAAGTTTTCAGCATTTAATCACATGTAATTGGGTTCAAGATTCAGATTTATTGGTTGAGGATAGGAGGCATGAAGCCTATGTTAATCCTTTTCTAGAAAATTTCTGTGGTTGTCCAAACCCTTCTTGAATGAATCAGTTGAGGTTGCAGACACCACTTCTTCTGAGAGTCGTTTCCAGGAGTTTATAACTCGATGTGAGAACCAGTATTCCACAGCAATATGGTTTCGCCTTGGCTTTTGAACTCTACTGCTATCTCCACTAAGGTGTTCCTACCTGGTGGGAAGGAAAAGAGAGAATAGGTCAGGTTCGTAGTCATTATTTAAAATTTTAAACATTGTGATTAAATCTCCTCTCTGCCTACGGTATGACAGGGAGAAGAGGTTTAAACTATCTGGTCTTTCCTCGTATGATAAGTTAGCTATGCCGTGAACCATACGTGTTGCCTTGCTTTGTACCCTTTCTAGAATGTGTGAATCCCCTTTTAGACAAGGACTGGCGGCCTAGATTCAGTTTTCCAATCTTGACCTCACCAGAGATGTGAGGAGGTGAACATATCTCTGGTAATTCTAATAAAGGCTCCGTTAATAGCCCATAAGGACCTGAAACCACGTGCAGCCACCGCGCGACAGTGTGCGTTAGTTTTTAAGTCGTGGCTAACTATGACACCTAGTGAGTCTGAACTGATGGAAGTGTTATTCCCTCTAGTTCGTAGGAGCTCGTGATTGCTTGTCTAATGCGCATGGTTGCACATTTAGCTACATTTATCGGGAGCATCCATTCTATGGACCACTCTAACAATTTGTTGAGGTCCTCTTGCAACGTGGACGTATCACTGTTGCCCTTCAG
The DNA here is from genome assembly GCA_944472135.2 of Trichobilharzia regenti. Taxonomy (NCBI): domain Eukaryota; kingdom Metazoa; phylum Platyhelminthes; class Trematoda; order Strigeidida; family Schistosomatidae; genus Trichobilharzia; species Trichobilharzia regenti. The sequence goes on along the minus strand of OX235262.1, from coordinate 171,816,731 downwards.
ATCTCTCCAAATTTTTAAGTCATCTGCGTATAGGATCATAGGGGAGTCGGTAAGCAGAGATAACTCATTGATATACAGAGTAAATAGGAGAGGTTCGAGTTGATCCTAACCCTTTGCCTCTTATCTATGAGGAATTCCCTGAGCCAGTTTCGTAATCTGCCTTTGATGCCAAGACTTTCCAACTTCATGAGTAGTCTTTTGTGAGGTACTTTATCAAAGGCTTTGCTGAAGTCTATGAAGACGACGTCAACGCGTCCTTTGATTTCACCCAGCTTTCTCTTGCAACTGGTCAACAATGTATTTTTGGGAATAACCCGGGAGCAGGATTAACTGCTTCAGTTATGATCGTAGAATAATGGAAATTCTATCTATGAACTGATTGATCTTCAACATACAACTTAGCACAGAAGTGCAGCAGTTTAATTTGCCATACTCTATGTTGTACATAAAAGTAGACTAAAGAGGGAGAGAGAAAAGAGATTTAAGAGAACTATGATGAACCGAAATGTGCCACTGAGAAGAATTCCCAGCCATATCTCTAATAGTCTGCAACCATTGTTTCTTAGCGTCCCGATGACCCCAACCAGGCAGTTTACACCTCCCTACATGGCTCAAATCAGCTGTCAATGACTTTATGGTTTGATACTAGGCTTTGTTTTGCCCACTCTTAACTCTTCTCTAAAGTAATCCTATGTCAAATAACGCTGTTCTTGGAAAAGGGCAATGTCTTGTCATGCGCAACACGTGTCATAGCAACCGCAATCGATGTAACTTCAGTATTCCATCGATTGACTTGTCCTCCTTATCTAACACTACGCCTAACCTCATATCTCTCACCATATAATGCCGCTTAACACATGAGATAGAACACAGTAACCTAGGGTCAGAGACAGTTGGTCCTTTTATATCTTCCACTTTCAATGTCCACGTGTTGCAGCCGTGAAGGAGAACAAAGTGAACATCTGTTCAGTTCACATCCTTTGATGGATAGTCGGATATCACGTCTACGCCACAAAATGATGCAGGTTGGCAAACTCCACACGAGACTTTTGTAACCATGCTGAAATCTCATCAGCAATCATTCAATTGGGCTCGATGCAACTTCTCAAACAAGTGAAGTTGTCAACGTACTCTACCATTTCATCACCTATCTGTAAGTTAGGAATCGATGTAGTTCGGCAGCGTCATCTTACATTTGATAGGAGTGAATTTCATGCCAAACGTTTAAAGATTTCTGCTTAATGTTCTGAGAAGACTGAATTTTATCATTGTTACACCTTGGAAGATAATATTTTCCGCTATCTGTGGTGTTTATAAGGATTCACTTCTAAAGTTTGTAAACACACATTTTGACAGTAATTGGTCGAGGATATCATTATCGTGTTTTAGCATATTAAAAGTAGGAGTCAAGTACTGTTGTATTGAGTGAAAACAGCTGTTGATGAAGGTCTGTAGTTTGTTTGAGATGCTCTTCGTGACGCGCCAAGTCTCTGACCCATAAAGTAGCACTGACTTCACATTGGAATTGAGAATTCGGATCTTACTATTCATGCTGAGTGCTGCTGACCTCCACACAGACTTAAGAGTAATGAAAGCTTGTCTTGCTTTTCCGATTCTGGCTTTGATATCCTCGTCAGTTCCGTTGGCCTGTAGTTGGAACGATGTTTTCCAGGTAGGTAGGTAAAGGTGGTTGCTTCTTTCAGATTTCTCCCATTTATGCTGATTGTTGTCTGTTGTTGCTGTTGCTGTTGGTCAGAAATCTTCATCACCTCTGTTTTCTCTATGTTCACCTGAAGGAAGTCCTATCTTCTCTGGATGCTTCTTCCGCCAACGTGTTGCTTTTCACTTGCATATCTTCCAGTTTGTGGGAAATCAGGCTTGTATCATCGGCGAAGTCCAGATCCTCCAAGTTATTTTTGTGTGGGTCCATTTTATGCCTGTTTCCTCGCTGTGTTAGGCATGCATTGCTAGCTATCGCCTTTCTTGACCAACAGACAATGTTAGCTGAAATAGGATGGATCAGGTTGGAAAAGAGTTAGCCAGTGATGGTCAAACTAAAACATGGCTTCACGAGCCAATGAAATCCACAACAGTTAGTTTAAGTTAGTAACGTAGGGAGGTGTAGACTGTTTGGCTGATTGGGGTCCTCGTGACGATAGGAACCAATGAAGACATGTGACAATTGATGATATGGCTGAAAATTGTTCTCAATAGATGGCACAGGTGCATCCACTCTTTGTGATTTGTTATATCCAGTAAAATTCTGTTTTTCTTCCATATTACTACTCTTCTTGTCTCACACTCCCGTTTGCTATCGCTCTTTACTCTCTTCTCTTGCTTTATTGTGCTACATAGAGGAAGTGTAGTAACTGGAACAGGTGCACATCTGTTCCAAGCCCTTTACATAAAACATCAACTGATGAAATTGCAGTTAACAATTCTAGAAATCAATATTACGAGTAGTGAGTATATGAAATATAAATAAACCATGAAATTCATCACAAGTCCTCACCCGAGGTAGATTAATTACTGATAAAGCTTAAGTATGACGGTGCAATTTGTCGTTTGACCTCTCCTTGGTAGTTGATAAGAAACAGAACTAATTGCATCTATGCTGTAAAAATGGTAGTGGTCTTATTTAAGTGTTTGTGTGGACAACTTAACAGACGTTTTTGAACAGTTTCCTTGTCCCTTTAATTAGTACTATAGTAATAAAACTGTAATACAGTTAGCATAAAGTTTACTGAGACCTAATTATTTGAGAGCAATATTCACATATTTGATCTTATTCATGTCTATTTATATAAAGTCTACTTAAACTCTATGATCTCCTTCTTTTAGTGAAATTCCAGTTCTTATTCAAGCCAATCATCTAATGCTATGCACAAACACTATTCTTGACGCTATATACTCTTGTGATAAATGACGGTGTGTTGACCAACCCGATTTTGGATTCACTGGCAATCCCCGTATTTCAGCACTACTGATTGGTTTCCGCATATCTCTGCTTCACTGCTCGACGATGACTATCAAATTAAAGAAAACGGGTTGGTCAAAAATTCATTCTGTGCACGGACAAAAAATGCATTTCGTGTATTTCTACGCCCATCAAAAATTACTATTCAACTTGCATTGATTACTATTGCTATTCTTTACTATTTATCCTATGTAGTTACTGTTAATGATACTAAATCGTTGTATGATTATCTTCCGAGCTTATTTTCTTCTAATGATGAAAAGTGGAGTCTTAACTTACAATACGTGTACAGACTCCTTCAGCCTATTTCTGCGCACATACAGAGTGCATTTACAAAGTGAGATATTTAACTATATGAATTAATTATCTTTAGATTTTCGTTTTCCATGTTTTGCTCAATTTTCGTTTATTTTATTTTGTTGTTTTGTTTTTATTTTTGATGCCATTTGAAATCACAATCATCATTTGATTATTTCATTTGTTTAAATAATTAATGCCTTACTATACTCTTGACTACTATCAGTTTGTGTAGATTAACATTTTGTTCCAATGAGCAGATGTTTAATCGATTATTTTTTTTCATATTGAGGCGCCTTAATTTTAAGGTGATTTTTGGTGTAATTCTTACTTCTATTGGTATTAGATTTACCCCCCCCCCCGCCGGGGCCTCCAAAAATATAGAAGTGTCCGGTTTTTTAAGCGTTTTCAGACTTCAATATAGCGAAAATATTCATTCAGACATTTAGAAAATATCTGAGCAAAGAATATCCTTTTTTTGATAATTTCCTCTTCTGGTTCTACAATCATATATTTTGATCGGAGGATTTCATCATGAGCTGACATCGGTTAGAGAATCACTGGAAAACAAGCTGGGAGTACTGGATAGCCAGCTGTCTCGTCAGCCTAGTTCGGGACTCTTCAATAGTAGGCACCCAACAGTCAGGGTTCGAAACCATGACCTTCTGGCTACAAGGGGAGCTCGAAGACTATTTAGCCACTTGGACCAGTGAATGGGGTACAGCAGGTTGAAGGTGAGGACAGTTACCTATCGAAGAAGACATTATGAAGTGGTCGCGCCACGTCATGAATTGGCAGAAGTTGGAATTTATGGACTGGCTATTAGATCCGGTCCCAGTGGCTTAATGGACTACGAGTTGGTTCGCCTTGTAACCAGAAGGTCCTGGATTCGAACCCCACCGCTGAAGAGACCTAAACTAGGCTGAAGAAATAGCTGTCCAGTACTCCCAGCTTGTTCTCCTATGGTTCTCTAACTGTTGTCAGCTCATGACGAAATCCTTCAACCAATCAAACGAAATCCCCACAAATCCAACACTTGAAAATTATGCATATGTCTACATACATAGAATATTCTAGAATAGTCCTCATTAACAATATTAGTGTTTTTAAATACTATCGATTTTCTAAGTAAGATCAATGGAATTACAATTCACGAAAGGTGCATAAATTATAATAAAAAGATAAAGTACAGCGACCACAATGTGTGAACGCGTACAATCAGTTGGATTACGGAACTTGCCTACGTGTACTATTCATCAAAAAGCCGTTTATTTTCGCGAAAAATTAATACATAATAATAATAGTAATAATAACAACGAGACACATAGAAGACGATATTTTACCCTGATATAACTGAAAACTAATTAATTAAAACAAAACACTTAGTTCAGTAAAGAGTCTCATTTCGGAGGCGAATTCATTCAATTAGCTGACCGTACAGTCGTAATTATCTATACACTTATTTTGTGTGTGTGTGTGTGTGTACATTAGGTTTGCCCGATAAGAATAAAATTTAGTTAGGGTTATTGTTGTCAAGACATTTCAAAATTGTGATAAGAAGAAGAAGGCACAAACAGCGAAGAAAATTTTTCCTTTTCGACGATTCATTTTCATGAGGTGTACAATCGTAAATATATTTAACAAAGAAGTGTTCAGACCAATTAGATACTGGTAAACTTTGTCCTTAAAAAAATTGTATTACACACTGTAAGGTGTAAGCGGCCAAAAGGGGTATCTTGTCCGTAGCGTTAGACTGGATTAACTGTCTGCCGGAAAATGTGATACGTAGGGTGGCTTTTGGATAAAATTGTGATAAATAATCAAATTGTAGCTAAGGAGCGGGAGTGGAGAAGTTGAATAAGCGGGATGCAGTTACGTAATAAGATGAATAGTTTAATGAATGGGTTGTGATTAGGATGCACAAAGCAACAAAGCAAAATATGAAATTATGTATAAGTTCTAAAAATTACAAATATTGTAAGGAGTTAGAAAACAACAAGCACACAAACATCAAGTCAGTAGGAGTCAACATAGCTTTTATCGTGATAATAGGAGTGGTTAGATGATTTTGTTTTGTATGCATAACCCTGGTTTATCCAAGTGAATGGCTAAGGCTTCAGTAATACAGCCAGGAGAAGAAAGCGTACTGCTTTTGGTAGGTTATTCTTCACTTTATAGATTACTTTGAAGCAGGAGGCGTTTGTTGAGATGGAATGACCAGTGTTGACGAGATGTCCAAATATCGTACTCCGTATGCAGCCAATACTACCTTTTTGAAGCCATGCATGGCAGTGTTCTTAAAACATTCGGAGAGGATACACGTCGAACGACCAATGCACCTGGCACCACAGCAACAGGTGAACTGATATATGTACATAGAATTGGCCAGATATGGGAACTTGTACTTAAGGCTTCTGTGGATCAATGGATGACTGAAGAACACTACTCTAAGCATTGCTGCGAAGAATGTGCTCTCCAGAGACTCTGAAATTCTTCTCTTGAGGATTTCGCAAGCTAAATCTTCAGATCTTGAAATTCAGATTCATGTGAAGCGTGTTCTTTGAAGCAAGTGATGTTTTGTTCCTGTGGACCTTTGATTTGATATTCTTGTCGATAAATCTTGGTGGATATCCACAATTTAGAAGGATATTTCTTTCAGAACATTCAATTCTGCTTCCATGACGTCAGGACTCCAGACAATACGCTTTCGTCTCCCGTTGTATTGTTGAAGTCTTAGACATTCAGTTGGAAATACCAAAGTTATTTATACAAAAGAAAATCCCATTATGGGTAAAATTTTGTTTTTGATAAAGTCTCACAGTGTTGTTATACAGTAATATTTACTGATGACAATGTTTCGAGCACAATTTATTACTGCTTATAATCATATCACCTCGGGAGGGTAGCATGGAGGAGGGTGTGTAGCGAGGTGGGAGGGATGAGAAATTATGGTCAATCGTGTGGCCAGTCAGCTGAAGAGGACAGTAGAAAATCGAACGAAATGGAGGTGTGTCGTTGAAGCCCTACGTCCCACTAGGAACCCATGGGAATAATAACAATTCCATGTTGTCCTATAATTCTCTAACCGATATCAACTGCTGATCACACCTGTCACCAATCGAATCCATAAAAACCAACACTTAATTATTATTGTTAGTTTGTTTGTTTCACATATGTTTACTTTATAGTTCAACTTTCAAATCAATATTTCAATTTTTGTGAATATGCTGTTGTTTCGTATATATATATAATACAAATCTAATTTATTTTTATGACCTACTCACGGTTTCTTTGTGCACTTTTAGTCTGTTACTTGTTTAACTCACTAACTAGCCGAAAGGACAATGACTTCAATAACATTTAAACAAAAATATGTGCTTTTTCTCGAAATTCTATGGGCGTATTGGTCACAGGTTTTTGTTAAAACTGCATTGTCACTATCGAATATTGTGCGTCGGTGGTATAGCGGTTAGGACGCTCGCCGACCATGCACATGGTCCGGCGTTCGATCCCCGGCTGCCAACGCACTCTTTTACCTTACTGAGCCAGAAATAATGCTGGTAAAGAGGAAAGGTTGGGGATGAGGCTAGCAACCCTATCCTGTAAAAATTAAACACTGCTACAGAAACTTCAAGCCACTAGCTTGGAGCCCTATGTTCCACTGGGAACGTGAAGGAAAAATTATTATTATTATTATTATTATTACTTCTTTTATTGACAAAATACACTTTGACGTGTACACAGCTTCTAACTTATTTTGTTCCCTCAGTTATGGCATCATTTGAATGGAATAAACACAACTCAGGAGATCTTCAGTCGGGTTACCTTAAGAAACTACAAAACTTTTCTTCGAATACACTCACACATGTAAGTAGACATTATTACTACTTCCATATTAGTTTGTTTATTAAATGTATTACACAGTGAAACAGTATTATTTACTGGATGACGTTTCGAACAAAATTTATTGTTCGTAATCATATCATAAGTTATAATCACACAACTTCGAAACTTGACTTTTATAGCTTTCTCTTTTCTCTCCTATTTATCGTCGTAGGGGTAGTAGAACTTTTCAGATCCCTGGCTGGACATATGTTGAATCATTCCCAGTACACATATTTGCAGTTGATTCGATAAACAAAGCCTCAGTCAGTTATCGAACTCTGTTACATTAGATTTTAAAACTGTCATCTTATCCCATCCATCTTGTTGTATTTTTTTTTCCTTCACGTTCCCAGTGGAACATAGGGCTCCAAGCTAGTGGCTTGAAGTTTCTGTAGCAGTGTTTAATTTTTACAGAATGGGGTTGCTAGCCTCATCCCCAACCTTTCCTCTTTACCAGCATTATTTCTGCCTCACCGAGGTAAAGGAGTGCGTTGGCGGCCGGGGATCGAAGGCCGGACCATGTGCATGGTCGGCAAGCACCCTAACCGCTATACCACCGACGCACATCTTGTTGTATGGTTGCGTGTAATTGCATATAGTGTTATAGCTGAACTATTCTCTATATTTCTTATCTTATTCGGGTCAACTAATCTAGATTTTGCTAGGTTTCTATGCCCCGCTATTCTGACTGCACCTGTTCTACTACTTTCCCTATGTATTTGACCTGACAACCATTGCAGACAGGGTATTAGATAAACTAAATTGTTTTGTTTTAAAGGCTCCACAGGATTGTTGCTTTAACCCGCAAAGCTTGTTTCTAATTGAGTTTGTGGGTGGTTTGAATGCCAGTCACTTTTAATCCTGCCTTGTTAAGAATTTTGCGTAAGGTGGTACCCGAGGTTCCTTCCTTGTATGGAATTACTAATGATTTTGATTCCTTACTGTTGGTGTTGTCTTGCACATATCTGACATGCATGTCGTCATTAATATTATTATTATTACCATCACTATCGCTACTATCATTATTTATTTTATTTTTATTTTTACATTTCCCTACATATTTCCTGACTAATTTATCAAGGTAATTATTAAGTCTCAAGGCTTCTCTTATATGTCTCACTTCCTGTCTTAGATTTTTCTTGGTACTACTTAGTTTTTGTGCTCTGTCATTTAAACACTTCACCAATCCTATTCTCACTGACATAGGATGGGATGATCGGAAGTCCAAATATCTGTTTGAATGTGTGGATTTCCTGTAAACACCAATGTTTAACTTCCCGTTTTCTTTCCTTTTTACGTTACAATCTAACATTGGAAGCTCTCGCCTTTCTGACTTTCCAATCCATAAGTCAACTGGATTGCCTCCACCTGTGAGTTAATGTGTTCGAAACATTTCGAAGGGATTACTGGCCTCACACCCACCTTTCCCTGTTAACTGGGCTTACTACCTATCGACTAGGCGGAGTGTAGAAGTTCTTCGGCCGGCGATCGAACCCTGGGCTGGGTACTTGTCTGAAGAGTACTCTCCTCCTGAATTACTGACGCACTATTTAGTCAGGTTATCATGAAGATGATGTATTCTATTTTATTCTTCGTTACGATAAGACTGACTGCCAGTAAATCAGTCAACCTTCATTTGGTTATCTCCGTAAATATGTGGCATAAGTCAAGCTTACCTAAAAATGCTCGTGTCAAAGTTGAAAATATCAGACTCCACAGACTTCATTAAAAGAATGAGTTAGAAACACCACATAGTTGATTTCGAAATGACACTCTTGGACAGGCATCACCAAGCCTGAAATAACACGTACCTGCCTTTGTGTTGTATGTTTTTTGTTAGGCTATTTCATCAATTTCCCTAATAGTGAAAAACAGTATTTTCGTCAGGAAATATTATTTGTCGAAATAAGTGATTCAGAGAAGAAATTCTTTCCAACGAATTAATCATCAAGCTTTGCAATCGTATATATGTGGTTTTTAAGAAGTTATATCCCGTGAGGGAACTGAATCATAAATACATAAAAATAATAATATTAGTATGAAACGCAATTAAAATGTTTGTAATTATAATCATAGTTCAACGTCAAGTGGCAAAACAATGAATGTCATATATAGAACAATTCATAGGGTGTATAGAAATTGGATAGAGGGTGTGAAATGATGGGATAAGTAAGCAAATAGAATAAAAATGAAAACGTCACCTAACATTCTGTGTAATTTGATAGCATAGAGTTTAACGTTGCAAAACAGAATTGATTCAGAGTGACAAGTGGAACGAGCGAAATAATACCGGGGACAGTTCAAAGTGAGAAGAGTAATAGTAGCAATTGACGTAATAAGAGGAAGGTATATGAATTAAACAGACAAAATGAAAAAAAATTAGTAGAGCCAAAATATGAATAGGGATTACCTTAATTTAGCAGAGAGGGTTTAAGGCAATCAACGTTGTAGGGGTATACAGAGATCTGGCTCTTCTGTCTGGATAGCCAAAGCTTCAGCAATACAGATGACACAGGTACGTAACAATTTGAGCAAAATACATTTCTCGTTGTAGATGACTTTAAAGACGGAGGCTATAGAAATAGGCTGATCATTATCGACCAGATGTACAATGATCGCGCTTCTTATTGCTTCACTTCCACATCTTCGTAACCATGCAGGACAGTGTTCTTATACCCCCTCGGACAAAACTCGCGTCGAGTGACCGATATACATAGCTCCACATGAGCAGGTGAATTGATAAACGCACATAGAGTTGGTCAACAGTGGGATCTTGTCCTTCAGGTTATTGAATAGTAATGGTCGACTGGTAAAGGCTATTGTCAAAGATACAGCGAGGAATGTCCTTTTCAAGGACTGATATCCTCCTTTTCATGATATCGGAAGCTAAGTCACCTTTGAATTCTAAGCTCATGTACGGTATTTTCTTGGTTATGGTTGATAAGTCACATTTCACAGGATTTGACTGTATATTCTTGTCTATAAAACGTGGTGGAAATCCATTTTCAATGAGGATTTTTCTTAAAAGATTCAACTCATCCTCCACAGTATCTGGATTACATATAATTTGAATGCGAGTGGCAAGTGACTGGATCAGGTTTTGTTTTCAACCAACAGGTACGCAGCTGTAGAAATATGTCAGTTGACCATTCCATGGCAGTTTTGTATAAATCGGTCTCTTCAGAGTTCCAGTGGCCCTCCTTGATAAGTTCACATCAAGGAAATGAATGCTAGACTCGTTCTCCATTTAGAGTATGAATTTTACTTCTGGATGAGTAAGTTAATCATAGACCGGAAGAGAATTAAAGTAATATAGTAGCAGAAGAAACTTTCATGACTTTTTAGTCGCCTACTAATTATTCTAGCAGAATATGCGTCTTCATTTTATGCACACTTGATCTGACCCCTGTGACATACACATACACTTAGATCACCAACAGTTGTTCACGATTCTTAGTGTGCCGATATACACAACGTAAAAGTAGAAGATTGTGCGTCGGTGGCATAGCGGTTAGGACTCTCGCCGACCATGCACATGGTCCGGGGTTTGATCCCCGGCCGGCGCACTCCTTCACCTCGCTAAGCCAGTAGTGAGACTGGTGAAGAGGAAGGGTTTGGCATGAGGCTAGCAACCCCATCCTGTAAAAATAATCACCACTGCTACAGAAACTTGAAGCATCTAGCTTGGAGCCCTATGTTCCACTGGGAACGTGCAGGAAAATAAAAAAAAGTAGAAGATACTTGTTAAGTTTGAGGAATGTTAATTGCCAGTAAAGTTGAAATCATTCAGTGCAAAACAGCCATTCATTTACAAACTGAGTTAATTACAATAACAAAAATGGATCGAGACACTATATCGAATGACAGCCAATTCTCTACCTCAATTTCATTGGCTTTCAAAAGGCTTTCGATAGCACTGACCACGAAGTAACTTGGAAACTACTACAACACTATGGAGTGCCCTAAGTCTTCATCAACCTCATGCAACAGCTATATGACAATCTCACATGTCAGGTTTTTCACAAGGGAAGGCTGAGCGGACCCTTTGAAGGGGATACAGGATTAACACAAGGCTGGCTATTATCACAAATGATATTCCCTATTGTGGTGGACTGGATTATACTACTTGGAGAGCGACAAGACAGGAGTGTATTGGAGCGATAAGAAGATTCTAGAAGATCTCGGTTTTGCGGATAATGTATGTCTAATGTCAAACAAATCCGAAGACTTACTGGTGAAAACCAACAAACTGGCTGAAGAAGCAGGCGGGCATTGAAGACAGGACTGTTGGTGAAAACAGAGAAGGCGCAAACGGAGGTGATAACGATAACCGACCAATCATCAGCAACAATTATTAATCACTGTCAACTGAAGAAATCTGAATGATGTCACTTCATTCACTTATCTGACCGGGCGTAATCATTTCACCTGCCAGCTACAGCACTGCTGAGGATGTGATAACCAGTCAGGTTTAGATAGACTAGACAAACCTTATTACTCAGTTTGGAAATCTTCTGTACTCATTTTTAAACAACAAATTTCGGATTTTCAACAACAATCGATCAGCAACTTGTACTGAGCGTCAGGAAAAGTATTTCAACCTGGCGGCTTCAGGTTTTTATCAACAGCTGTCTCCTACGACTCCACATTGAAGCTCAGATGGCTGGCCAGAAAGAACTGGAGTCAAGAAACTCTGGTAACGAACTAACCAAGGACCTACTGTTCGACAAATGTCTCAAAGAAAATGGAGATGGATCGGACACACATGGAAGAGACCGTCGAATGACCTCATGCATCCGGCCATCGCTGGAGTGAAACCCTAAAGGGAAGCGATGAGTTTGGTATGGGACCGAGAGTGACACGAAGGAGACCGTGTGATGAGGAGATGAGAGACTATGAGCAGTCAGGGCGTCAGCAGGTGAACACAGTAGAGAACAAGATCAAGTGGAGATGTGCTGTTGAAGAGGTATGTTCCACTCGAAACCCATGGGAAAAATAATAAATAATAATACTGGTTAGTACGTGTGATCACCTTAGTTTATTCATATCTACCAGTAATATATATGTCTTAACTGTTGCCAGTATTCACGGCTATAACTGAATTTTTTTCCTGTGTCATATTCTCAGCAAGGTTGATGGATAAGTGATTTTTTGATAGAATCATTAGGATTCACCCTGTGCTGATTTAAAATGCCTCTTCTAACAGTATCACAGAGCATATCACTTAAAGACAACCTACTCTATGAATTGAAAATGATTGGAAAAGGAAATTCGTATATTTATTCCCCTTTATGAATTTGAATAAAGCAAGAACAGAAATTTGTGCGGAATAAGATGATACCATCATTCACTTTCATTGGCTTCTCCTCAACTGCGTTCAGTCTAAACAGATTAACTAAATTCATGTACAGAACAGTCTTAACATACTTGAATATGCCACATGGTGTCAGTTAATGACAGGAGACTTTAAACTTAATCAATACTGCTCAGAAAATTACAGTTATATAGCTTATGCTCAGGGAGCTCAAGCTTAAACGAAAAATAAGTGTTTTCATGCAATGGCGAAGGAATTACGTAATAAAGGCAAGAGGAGGACAAAAGGTTAAAGCCAAAGATCGTGTAGTCAGATGAAAGAGAGGTTGAAGACATTCAGTTACCAGGAGAATTAAAGATTGATAACTGTTACTTTCGATTTTCAAGCCTTTGATAGCGATTGCTTTGGTAAACTTGAGGAGAGTCAGAATTTGTTGCACAACTCCTTTACCATTGCACACAAACATTTATTTTTGTTTAAACTTGAACTTTCTGAGTATAAACTATTGTTTTTTTTAATTCCTGTGTAACATACGGCTGCAAGCTAGAACCTCAAAGTTCCGATAGCAGTGGTATTCGTGTTTACGGGTTGGGGTTGCTAGCCTCATGCCCAACCTTCCCTCCTTACCAGTCTTATTACTTACTTAGCAATTAAAGCTTGTGCGTTGCTGGTTGGGGAGCATTCTACCTCTGTGTCACTAACGCACGAATATCAACTATACAAGGATAATTTTTTCAGCTCTGTTTATTAAATTTGGAATCTCCTGTCAACTGAAATTATGTAGTTCCATTATGGATAAAATTTAATTTTGATAAAGCCATACAGAGTTGTACAGTAATATCTACTGATGATCACGTTTTGAAAACAATTTACGGCAGCTCATAATAATATCAAGGCACTCACACAACTTTCTTGCTTCGTTTATATACGTGAGCGGAAAGTGGCCAGTCATTGGGATAAAATCAACACAAGACTTGTGTGAAACAGAATGGAAGATAAAGTACATTCAGAAATAATATTAGTGTTATCAATAAAATACAATAGGAAATAAGACGAGTTAATAAGATGTTTTTATGGTAAAATAAAATAAATAACTTGTCAGAATGTTATAATGTAAACTGAATACATTTTAACATTATTTATTATCCTCTGATTTGACTGGTGGTGATAATATCTTCCATATATCTAGTATTTGCGTTGAGTCACTTCTATTGCATGCGCTGGTTGTAGATTCGCTCGATGAACCAGGATTCAGTAATCAATCAATCTCTCTCCATCTACTTATATTACTTTCTAGAATTTTAACCCTCTCCCACCCAGTTGTATGGTTGTGTGTTGATGCACGCAGTGCGACTGGTGAGTTTTTTTCTGAATTACTTATCTTCGTAGGTGGGAACAATCATTCTAACCTTAGCTAAATTCCTATATTCTGATAATCTGACTACTCCTGATTTACTAGTTTGACCTATGTAGTTGACTTAACTCACAGTCATTGCCTGGTATTTTGTTTAATTGGATCCATCGGGTCCTTAAACTACAGAACTTGTCTCTGAGGTTTGAATGCCACCCTAATTCCTGTTTTATTGAGGATCCTATGTAGGGTCTCAGATGTCTCCTCCTTATATGGTATACCAGTGGATCACATATATTCTCTCTTATTGATGTTGTCATAACTAGTTCCACAATTATTTTTATTTTGCTCTTGAGCTCTTTTGATATTCCTAATGAATTTTATAGGATAGTTGTGTAACAGCAACGCCTCCTCTATCTACTTCATTTCATCATTTAGGTTTGTTGATGAACTGCATAGTGTTGTTATTCCTCGGTTTATTATTATTATATCCTTTAGTTCCTAGAGGAACATAGGGCTTCAGCTGCGCACCTCCATTGCCTTCGGTTTTCTGACAACTTTTTCACCCCGCTCCAGGTCTGCCCACATGCTTTAATCTCCTCCTCGCATGACCTCCTCCAAGTCACCCTTGCACTGACGACCAACTCGCCGATTCCCTTTCGGGTTCCACTCGAGCAATGGCTTGTCTAGTGATGTCACTCACTTGATGGTTTCCTCAGAGTATGACCAGCCAATCCATGTCCATTTCTTCCTGCCTATTTGTTTCACAATCGGTTCCTGATGGGTTGGTTCGCTCATTGCCAGAGATCCCTGTTGCTGATCTTTTCTGGCCGGCCATCTGATCTTGAGTGGTATTGAGCGAAGACAACTGTTGATGAGTCTGTAGTTTGTTTGAGATGCTCTTCATGACGCGCTGCAAGTCTCTGATCCGTATAGTAGCACTGACTTTCACATTGAAGTTGAAAATCCGGATGTTATTTTTGATTCTGAGTGCTGTTGACCTCCACACAGATTTGAGAGTAATGAAAGCTTGTCTTGCTTTTCCGATTCTGGCTTTGATATCCTCGTCAGTTCCGCCTGTAGTTGAAACGATGCTTCCCAGGTGGTAGGTGAAGGAGGTTGTTTCTTTCAGGTTCTTCCCATTTATGCTGGCTGATTGTTGTCTGTTGTTGTTGCTGTGCTGTTGATGTTGGTCAGGAATCTTCATCACCTCTGTTTTATCTATGTTCACGTGAAGTCCTATCTTTGATGCTTCTTCTGCCAACTTGTTACTTTTCACTTGCATATCTTCCAGTTTATGGGAAATCAGACATATATCATCGGCGAAATCCAGATCCTCCAAGTCTTTTGTGTCAGTCCATTTTATGCCTGTTTCCTCGTTGCCCGTTGTCTGTCGCATTATCCAATCAATTGCAATCAGGAAGATCATTGGTGATAGTAGACAGCCTTGCCTCACTCCCGTCCTCACTTCGAAGGCTTCCGTAAGTTTCCCGTTGTGGATTACTTGGCATGCAGCATTGTCGTATAACTGTTGGATGAGATGTATAATTGTCGATGGGACCCCGTAGTAGCGAAGTAGTTTCCAAATGACCTCTCGATCGACGCTGTCGAAGGCCTTTTCAAAGTCGATGAAGTTGAGATAGAGAGGTGACTGCCATTCCAAGCTTTGTTCAATGATGATCCGTAGAGTGGCGATTTGATCAATACATGATTTGTTTCTCCTGAATCCAGCCTGTTCCGGACGAAGTTTTTCATCTAGGGCTTGTTTGATTCTCTCCAGGATGATGCGACTTAGTATCTTGCTTGGAATGGACAGAAGCATAATTCCACGCCAGTTTTTACATTGACTTAAGTCTCCTTTCTTTGGAAGTTTGAATAAGTAACTGTTCTTCCAATCCTCGGGTACTTTGCCCTCTTTCCACACCTTCTCCAGTAGTGGTGTCATCAAGTCCGCTGTTGTCTCTGGGTCTATTTTCAAAGCCTCTGCTGGGATTCCATCTGGTCCCGGTGTTTTCCCAGCTTTAAGCATCTTGATTGCATTCAGGACTTCTGATTTCGTCGGGGGGTCAGTGTTCACTGGTAGTTCTGCTTCCGTTGTTGGTATTGCTGGACGTGTTGTAGGTGGCGGACGATTTAGAAGTCTTTTGAAGTGTTCAACCCAGTGCTTTCTCTGTTCCACCTCTTTGGTGATTGACTTTCCATTGTCGTCCTTTATTGGCTTAATCTGTGTCGAACGTTTGCCCGAAAGGTTCCTAGTTGTTTGGTAGAGTGTGGCGAGGTCTCCTTTGCCTGCAGCTTGTTCTGCTTCGTTTGCCATGGTTTCATAATATTTTCTTTTGTCTTCCCTGGCACTTTTCTTCACTCTTTTGTTCAGTGTATTGTAGCTTGCATTCAGCTCCTGTTTTTGTTGCTCGTCGGTGCACTGGATAATCTTTTGCTTCACTGTCCTTCTCTCTTCTATTAGTTTCCAAGTGTCCGTAGTGAGCCACTGTTTGTCCTGTCTCTTTTTTCTGCCTAGAATTTCTATGCAGGTTTGGCTCCACACCGTTTTCAAGTTGTTCCAGTGCTTTTCGACGCTGACCTCTTCGCTGGTGTTGATTTGTGTCTCGGCTTTGTCCTTTATGCTTGCAATGAAGATGTCCTTTGTAGCCTGGTCCTTCAGCTTTTGAGTGTTGAACTTGGCTTGTGGTCTATCTGCAGCTCCTGATTCCCTGAAAGCTTTTAATTTGATTTGGATTGTCCCTTGTACGAGATAGTGGTCTGAGCCAACGTCTGCTCCTCTTCTTGCTTTTGTGTCCAGTAGGCTGCGCCTCCACTTCCTTGAGATTGAGATGAAGTCGATTTGGTTTTTGGTTTGCCCGTCTGGTGACACCCATGTAGCCTTGTGGATATCTTTGTGCTTGTATACACTGCCACCAATCACTAGTTCGTTGAAGGCGCAGAAGTCGGCGAAGAGTTCTCCGTTTTCATTCATTTCTCCTAGAGCTTCTCTACCCATGATGAGTTCCCTTCCTGAGTTGTCTGGTCCCAGTTTGGCGTTCATGTCTCCCATTAGTATTTTCATGTCGCCAGCTGGAGTATTGTCCATTGTTGCCTGTAGTTGCCTGTAGAATTCTTCTTTCTTTTCGAGGTCTGCGTTGTTTGTGGGTGCATAACATTGTATGATTGACACTTTCCTTCCTTTGGAGTTGAATCTGGCGGTCATTATCCTGGACGAAATCGCCTCCCATTGTATCAGGGCTTTCGTTGCCGTTGGTGACATCATGATAGCCACGCCCTCGGTGTGCGTGTGGTTATCTTCTGGGTGACCGGAGTAGATCACTGACTCACCCGTTGACAATTTGGTGAGTCCACTCCCATTCCATCTGCTTTCACATATTCCCAGCACTTGTATTCCGTATCTTTTCATCTCGTTGGCGATCTGGGCAGCTTTCCCTGTCTCGTACATAGTTCGGACGTTCCATGTTCCCACACAGACTTTTTCTTTTGGTGCAAAGAGGTTCATCGTGCTGAAGTTTCTGTAGCAATTTGTTTACAGGGTGGGGTTGCTAGCCTCACGCCTGAGAAAGGAATGGTTTGTTAGACGCTTAACTAAGCCCTGCCTTCACAGATAATGGATATGAGATGAATTAAAGTCTAAATATGTTTGAAGTGTAATGGAATTATACTCTACCACAATGCCCAAGTTTTATCCTTATAGGAAATTATGCAACTTTTGTAAGCACGTTAAAATTGTTCTGTACATGAGGTTAAAGTTGTTTAGACTTTAGGCAGCTGAGCTGATGAGAAGCCAACGCAATGAACGCTGTTGTTCTTGCTTTATTCGAATGAAAAAGAAGTTATCTCTTCAAATATATATGGAGAGCTACAAGGGTGAGAATAAACTCTGTTTCAACGACGTTAGCGTGTCAATTAAATGAATTTTTTTATTTTCTCCATGATCTATCTAATCATGTCTAACCTTTAGTAAAATACAGTTATTCTCACAAAACTACCACTATTCTAAATTAGGTGTCGCGTGATGTGTCAGCGATATAGCCATGTGAAAAAATTCAAAGACATTTATATTTGTTATATAATCAATAATTTGTGAAGGGTTCATATTTAAAAGTTATGAAGAATATCATTCTAAGGTTACACACACACACAAGTTGTTTGTTCCGTTTACTGTCAAATATTGTACATATTCGAATTAGCAACAAAAACTTTGTCTGGCTAGCAAGCAACAAACCTCCAAAGAGTTGACTGCTCAACAAACATGTAAGACGCTTCTTTAAAAATTGAAAACATTTATTTCCCGATACGAATTTAAAACAAGCAATAAAGGTCAATAAATCAGGATTTAATGAATTCGTCGAATTTCGGCAAAACTCGTCAACTGCTGAATACTCTACATACACCAATATATATCCTATTGAAATTACATTCAGAGATATACGACTAATAAGCAAATAAACTACATTTAATTAATCATGCATGTGCAATTCGAGTTTATAAACCAGGTTTCTATATACAAAAGGAGGTGGTCGTCACTCTGAATCTACCATGATAATACGTTTTACTTGTTATTCTACCTCTTATTATTATTATTGATTCATTTAAAGCTATCCTTTATCAGTAGGATTATCTTAACTCACTTCAACACTATTATTATTATTTTATAACCATTACTACTGATATTAGTCTGTTTGCAGTTCTTGTTATATTCTCTAATGTCTAATTGTGTATCTAAGTGATGTAATTGAAGCGTAATGCATTTTTGAATTAAGCGAGAACAACAGTGGTTTGTGCAGAATAATATGGTACCATCACTGTTTATTTCGTTGGCTTCTCATCATCTGCTTACAGCCTAAATAAATTATGAGGTTTAAATACAGAAACGTTTTAACATACTTGAAAATTTTACGTGTTGTCAGTTCACAGAAAGTTCCACAATTAGTGAATAATGCTCAGAAAATTGCGCTTATAAAGTTTTTACAAAGGCAGTTCAAGTTAAAACAAAACAGATGTATGCATATAATGGTAAAGGAGTTACATAATAAAGATAAGATGTGCGTTAGATGCATAGTGACTAATAAGTTAGGTAACAATCTACTGAGTTGAACTGAAATCATAGAAACAAGAGACAAGCAAAATTACAGATTGTTGAAGGAGGGTGAGGTTAAAGACGAAGATTACGTAATCAGATGAGAGAAAAAAGACATCCAGTTACCAAGGCAAGGAAAGACTAATAACTGCTTCTTTCTGAACACATAAATCTGGTTTGGATCAAGCCTTTGATAGAAATTGCTTCGTCAAACTTGAGGAGAATCGAGCTCCTTTGTCTATGGATAATTCTGAAGGATTTCTCGATTTCCACCTCATGACCCGTGTCGAGATGTCTAGTAATAGCGCTACTATAAGAGTTTTATTCCCTCGAGACGTAGGCTTTTCGGCACATGTTCAGAAAATCGGAGGTGTGCCCTTTTTCTGTTCTTCTATTGAGATCATTTGTCAACAGTCTGATCTTCTCCCACTACCAGAGCCAGAATTCAAACCCCTACTGCTATTGTGTACCATGGGTGTACAATTCCAGTTTGACAACACTTTTTACCGCCAAATAGATGGTGTAGCTATGGGCAGTCCACTTAGTTCTGTTTTAGCAGATATCTTTATGTCAAACTTTAGAAAACAAAGTTGAAGCATGCAATTGATCAAACAACTTCCTATCGTCGATATGTCGACGACACATTTGTAGTATGCAACAACGACAGTCATTCCTCCTACCTACTCAGACTATTCAACAACGCACATACAAATATTGTATTTACTATGGAACATGAAAATGATGGAAAGTTCCATTTCTTGACGTCGCCATGCAACGCCTAGAAGATGGTAGTCTCCAGAGGTCAATCTACCGAAAGCCCATATCTATTTGAGCATGACCTGGACAACATTCGCACCTATCGTCTTTCTGCATGATTAATTCAGTGTAGTTTGTTTACTTATCAGTCTTATATCTCCAAATGTAATTTCAAAAGTATATATATCCGTGTATGTAGAGTATTCAGCAGTTGACGAGTTCTACAGAAATTTGACGAATTCATTAAATCCTGATTTATTAACCTGCTTTGTTGCTTGTTTTAAATCTATAAGAGAAAATGGAGATAGGTCGAGCATAGTTTGAGGGAACCGTTGAATGACATCACACTCAATGCAGGCCTTCGCTAGAGTAGAATTCGAATAGTAAGTGACTAATTGGTCGTTGGTGCAACGGCGAAACGGAAGAGATTGTTTGGGCGGAGGATAGGAGGAGGTGAGAGGTTATAGGCAGTCATGGAATCAGCCAGCTAAAGAGTAGAACACTAAATAGAACAAAGTGGAGGTGTGTTGTTGACGCCCTATGTTCCACTCGGAACCCAAAGAATAATAGTTTATGTACTGTTTACAGTACAGTACTGATTACATACCAAAAAGACCTTTCATATTCTAATTATTAAATGTTAATATTTATTCCTATTTCTAATAATAAAGTAATGAAAAGTCCAACAAATAAATCGAATAGCTTTTTGTTTCTATTGAGAAATTAAAAGGGGGAATGGAGTTTTTTTTATTATTTCCTCATTATTTATTATACTGGACAGAATTGATTTATTTCGTTTTCCGAAAAATTAATCATGAAATTATTGAACGGACAAATCGCTGGATTTACTTTGACTTTCGATCAAATATTGCTAATGGTTACGATTGTGGGCAAAAGTAAAGAATAGATTAATATTATTACTTATATTTATTATTCGCTGGAGGATTTCATCATGAGCTGAAATCACCTAAACAACCATTGGAAAGCCTGCAGGGAGTACTGGACAGCCAACTATTTCATCAGTCTATTATGGGACTCTTCATCAGTACGCACCCACTGGGGGTTCCAACTGACAACTTTCTGGTACGAGACGAGCTCGCAGATCATTGAGCCACTGGGATCCGATCTAATGACCAGTCCATTAATTCTAAACTCTGCCAATTCATGACATAGCGTGATCATCTTCAGCCTGCTGTACCTTACTGGTCACAGCTTCCAACTAGAACCCCAGGTAACTGATTGAATATGGCCAGTCGCTAGTGGGCATCAGCTATCCAGTACTCCCTACAGGCGTTCCGATGGTCCTCTAAATGATGTCAGCTCATGATGAAATCCTCCAACCAAACAGACGAAATCCCTACAAAACCAATACTGGAATATTTATTATTCCCCTGGGTCCCAAGTGTAACGTAGGGCTCCAACACCATATCTCCACTTGCTTCTGATCTATGCAATCCTTTTTAGCTGGCCTCGCGATTCCCCGTAATCTCTCATCTCCTCCTCGTCACACAGTTTTTTGCATGTTACCCTCCTAATGTGGACCTGATCTTCGCTTCACACTGAGATTCCATTCAAGGGGCTGGTGCGCGATGCCATTCGACGGTCTTCTCAACGTTTGCGCTATCCAGCTCAATTTTCTTCTACATATTTTTTGAGGAATCGGCTCTCGCCTTTCGGTTTGTTCCCAGCTAGAGTTTCTTCACGCTAATTGTTCTTGGTTGTCCTGCCATATGATCTTTAGTGTGGAGTCAGCGAAGGTGGCAGTTGTTGATAAAAATCTGCAGTTACTTGTTGGAAGTCTTTTTCGTCACACGCTGACCAAGTTTCTGACTCGTGTAGAAGCATTAACTGACTGACTTCACATTTGTGTTGAAAATCTGGATCTTGTTGTTTATGCTGGCTGGCTGATTTTCGAAACTGGTTCCAGGCTGATGAAGACGTATCTAGGCTTTCCGATTCTGGCTAGCTTAGACATCCGATCCACTGGCCAGTAGTTGAAACGATTGGGTCACAAATCCCAAAACTATACGGACGCGTAAAAATACACAAACCAGAAGCCAAGAACCATACTCTCTATGATGTACTCACCATACCCCATATTAGCACAGTGGCTATGTGAACTGTTGCAGCCCTTGCTGAAACGTTTCGGAACATATATAGTCTCTGATTCATTTCAGTTTGTCAAGCAAATTAAAGATTTTAATGTATCTGATAAGCATTTGGTCTCTTTCGATGTTACCTCCCTCTTCACAAATGTGCCAGTCGTTGAGACTATCGACTTCATATGTAAAGAAGCTGAAGACGTACCCATTCCAACATCGGAATTGGGGAAATTGCTACTTATATGTACTAAAAATGTCCGATTCCATTCAACGGGCGTCTGTTCCGTCAAGTTGATGGTGTCGCAATGGGAAACCTTTTGGAACCACTTTTCGCTGACTTATTCTTGTCACGCCTAGAAACCGTTACCTTGCAGCAGCATATACAAGAAAAGTATGTATACCTAAGACATGTTGATAAAATTCAACTCATGCCATCCAAATCTAAATTTCACAGTAGAACATGAGGAAAACGATATCATTAAATTCCTAGACGTTTTTCTAGCGAAAATGAATGATGGCACAATCGAAAGGTCTATATTTAGAAAATCTTCATGGACAGGACAGTGCAGGCATTGCAAGAGCTTTGCTCCAATCCAGCATAAAAAGAACTTAGTCAAAACACGGTTCAATAGAGCACGAAAAATTTGTTCTGACAGTACTATTGAACATGGAATAAAATCTCTGAAGGATATTTTATGTAAGAATGGATATCCTGAGAAGTTCATTAATAAGTTATCTAAAGAAACTACCCCCTGCAAAACAATCCAAACAGTTCCGAAGAAACCTGTCTATATCAGTTTGCCGTTCAAAGGAGATGACGTACAGGAAGTAGTCAAACGAAGACCCGATAAAGCCATCAAGAGAACTTACTATGCTGCAAAACTTGTCATCCTTAACACCGCCAAGCGAGTGCTTCAACAATCTGGGAAAGACCAGCACTCGCCAATCCTCGACACTTCAAACTGCGTATATCAGTTTGAGTGTGTTTGTGGAAGCAAATACATAGGTCGTATTGAAAGGCGATTGTCTACTTATCGCATGATGGAGCATTTGACAAAATGGTTGAAAACAGCTGAGTGCAAAGTGCCAAAATCCTCAATAACAAAACATCTTGTGGATTACGGACATGATATCGACGCGGTCAAGCCATTCACTATTGTCAGCAGACAAAGAAACAAGAGGATGCTTGCAATTGCAGAGGCTTGTGCAATTCGAATTTATAAACCAGCTCTCTGTATACAAAAGGAGATGGTCGTGGCTCTGAATCTACCGTGGTAATACGTTTTACTTATTATTATTATTCTACCTCTTATTCTTCTTATTGTTATTATTATCATTATTATTCTTGATTCATTTAAAGCTATCCTTTATCAGTAGGATTATCTAACTCACTTCAACACTATTATTATTGTTATTATTATAACTATTACTATTGATATTAGTCTGTTTGCAGTTCTTGTTATATTCCCTAATGACTAATTGTTTATCTAAATGATGTAATTGAAGCGTAATGCAATTTATCTTAATTTTGATCTCTCATACTCTCTCTCCCCTTATCTATTTGAACATGACCTGGACAACATTCGCACCTATCGTCTTTCTGCATGATTAATTCAATGTAGTTTGTTTACTTATCAGTCTTATATCTCCAATGTAATTTCAAAAGTATATATATCCGTGTATGCAGAGTATTCAGCAGTTGACGAGTTCTACAGAAATTTGACGAATTCATTAAATCCTGATTTATTAACCTACTTTATTGCTTGTTTTAGAAACGATGCTTCCTGACCAAATGAGTGAAGGCAGGAAGTATTATTATTACATCCTTTAATTCCTAGAGGAACATAGGGCTTCAGCTGCGCACCTCCATTGCCTTCGGTTTTCTGACAACTTTTTCACCCCACTCCACGTCTGCCCACACGCTTTGATCTCCTCCTCGCATGACCTCCTCCAAGTCACCCTTGCACTGACGACCAACTCGCCAATTCCCTTTCGGGTTCCACTCGAGCAATGACTTGTCTAGTGATGTCACTCACTTGATGGTTTCCTCAGAGTATGACCAGCCAATCCATGTCCATTTCTTCCTGCCTATTTGTTTCACAATCGGTTCCTGATGGGTTGGTTCGCTCATTGCCAGAGATCCCTGTTGCCGATCTTTTCTGGCCGGCCATCTGATCTTGAGTGTATTGAGCGAAGACAACTGTTGATGGTCTGTAGTTTGTTTGAGATGCTCTTCATGACGCGCAGTGCAAGTCTCTGATCCGTATAGTAGCACTGAGATTTCACATTGAAGTTGAAAATCCGGATGTTATTTTTGATTCTGAGTACTGTTGACCTCGACACAGACTTAAGAGTAATGAAAGCCTGTCTTGCTTTTCCGATTCTGGCTTTGATATCCTCGTCAGTTCCGTTGGCCTGTAGTTGAAACGATTCTTCCTAGGTGGGTAGGTAAAGGAGGTTGTTTCTTTCAGGTTCCTCCCATTTATGCTGGCTGATTGTTGTCTGTTGTTGTTGCTGTGGCTGTTGGTGTTGGTCAGGAATCTTCATCACCTTTGTTTTATCTATGTTCTTCTGCCAACTTGTTGCTTTTCACTTGCATATCTTCCAGTTTGTGGGAAATCAGACATATATCATCGGCGAAGTCCAGATCCTCCAAGTTTTTGTGTGAGTCCATTTTATGTTTGTTTCTCCATTTCCCAGGAAGTGACCTCTGTCAAATATCTCCTGTTGATGGTGATTGGTGTTGGTTTTTTTTGTTGCTGTTGCTTAGGTTGGTTATCTTCAACACCTCTATCTTCCCTGTGTTCACCTGGAGTGCTCTTTTTTCACTGCCTGTTTCTTCAGCCAGTTTGTTGGTTTCAACAAACTTAGAGAAAGAAAATTTACAATGAATGCTCAGTATACGTGGCTTGTAGACGTGCTAAACGTACCTATAAGCGAAGATTTTCACATTAAATCTGCATCTTTTTCGATAGTGAACTTTAAATAGTCAGTATTGTCTTGATATATCATCTTTGTTCATTTTTAACAACTTTAAAAGAGATAATGACTTATCATTATTACTTTTCTGTGTGTGTGTGATATCTCATACCAACCGGTCGATTTTCTTTTACAAAATTAAATAATAATAATGCTAAGTATAAGGATTTATTGATTACGATTACATAATTTATTGTCTATTGTACTTGAGTTTGTGTATTTGTGTGTCTGTAAGTTCAATATAAACCAGACATACTTTAAACACAATCAAAATTCAACAACAACAAAAAAGAATTTAACAATGGAAGAAGTGCCGAATAAATATCTCAATTCCTAGAATTGTGTTTCGTTCAATATTGCAAGTCAGCCGCGTATTAGAAGAGACTGGTTCTTGAACAATATTAATTAGTGAAACAGTGAAGTGATCGTACCGTAACTATAAAAAATTCTTAATGGTTAGTACAATAATAATCAAAACAATACAAACAATAATACGATCATATGAATGGGCGACGGTTTCTCCGCTCTCCGTCGACTTTAAGTTAGTTCTCTTTGTTAGTTGGCTATCTTTACCACCTTTGTCTTCTGTGTGTTCACCTGGAGTCTTGTCTTCGCTGCCTGCTTCTACAAGCTAGTTGGTTTTTTGATGTGGTTGTGTTCTCTGAGCTGGATAGTTTATTTGCAAAGCTTTCATTGCCCTACTAGGCAACATCTCCAGCCAAAACGTCAATTGGAAGTGAGGTTTTAGATTTCTCCACGAGTTTATTAATCATCTCTCCTGGTTATCTTTAACGTCTTGATTGGTTGTTTTGTGTGTTTTCACAACCCCTAGGCTACTTGTATTGGAATTGATTGTTCCTTTGACTTGAAATTCGACCCTTTGTATGTTAGGTTTCCTTCTTATCGGTCGGTAAATTTTGTCTATCTCGATGTGTCTATTGATTGATGATTCACTGGAATACCAGTACAGGCAAGTGAAAATTCTCTAGCATTCTCGATGTTTCCTCGGTCTAATATCTGAACGTTGTCTCAGTCGAATTGACGTCCATGGTTGTCTGTATGAAGTGATATAAAGGAGTGGATGTCATGTCTTTTGACGGCTAGCTTATGTTCGTGGATACGATGACGAAGGGGACGTCCACTTTGACCAATGTAGTGTTTTTCTCAGTTGTTACAATTTATTTTGTAGATGATGTTTGTTTTATCTTCTTTCGTTGTTGAGTTTTTTGGTTGACATAGAGCCAGCCAAGTGAAGTGATTTCGTTAGTTTGTGTGCGATTCCAATTCCCAAAGGTTTGAAGTGTCTTGCAGTGATTTCTGAGATGTCTTTATACATGGTAGGGCGATTTTCTTTGTGTTTTCCTTCGGGGCCTTTGATTTGATAGGTTGACTTGGGGTATATGTCTTTTGATGTAGTTCAGTGGATGTCCATTCTGTAGGAGAACGTCCATAAGATATCTTTCTTCAATTTTCCTCAAGGAGTCCTGGCTGGTTCTCTTGAATAGTGCTTATATACAATTCCTTTTGTGCGTTATGGAACTGCTGCTGTTATAATTCAGTGTTTAGTTCGTATAAGTTGATTTTCTATAAACTTGAGTTTCTAATTCTCCTGTGGTTGTTTGCTTGACTAAGACGTCCTAAAATGCGATTTCGCTCCAGATTCCTCTTCTTTTGTGAATTTGATGTCGTTGAAGACGTGTTTATTAAGTTGTGAGTTTTATCCAACTCGTTTCTTTTGATTATTACAAATGTGTAGTCGACGTAGCGTATCCAAAGCTTGGGTTTGATCTTTGGTAGAATTATGTTTTCGAGCCTTTGCATCACTGCTTCTGCAATCAAACCTGATATTGGCGATCCCATGGGTGTTCCTTTACTTGTTCATACATTTGGCCGTTGAACTGGAAGCACGTTGTTAGGCATAAGTTTATACATTCCATCCAACTTGTGTGTTGCATTTTTGATTGTTGTGGGAGGCGTTCATCGTTGCTGTAAGTCGCTTAGTTAATGTAACAATAGATATAAATCGTCCAAGAAGTTCTGAACTTTTAAAGTCTTCTTATCGGTCCATAGTATTCCCGTCTTTTCTGTTCCTATCAGCAGCGCTCCGCATAATCCAGTCCACTATAATTAGGGATATGATCGCTGGTAGTAGGCACCTTGGTCTTATTCCTGTCTTCTCTTCAAACGCTTTACTGAAATTTCCGTTTCGAATCACTTACCATGTAGCATTGTCATAAAGCTGTCGAATGAGACTGATAAAGATTTGAGAACGTGTCGCATTCCTTAGTGTTGAAGTGGTTTCCAAATTACTTCATGGTGGACGCTGTCTAAGGCCTTTTCGAAGTCGATGAAATTGAGGTAGAGATATGACTGCAGTTCTAGGCTCTTTTCGTTAATTATGCGTGGCTCTGCTGTTTGATCTTCACATGATCTGCTTTATTTGTATCCAGATTGTTCTAGGGGATGGGGATGAGTTCTGCAACCAGTACATGTTAAGTTCTCTCCAGCATGACGTGACTTAGTATTTTGCTTGAAGTGGACAAGAGCTTGATTCCGTGCCAGTTGCTGCAAAGGCCTAAGTCGCTATTCTTCCGTAGTCCGGCAAAAAACTGGTTAGAGGATTTCATCATAAGCTGACATCAGTTAGAGAATCATTGGAAAACAAACTGAGAGTACTAGGCAACCGTTTCGTCCCAGATCGGGACTCCTCGTCAGTACGCACCTATCGAAATGGTTCGAACCGACTACCTTCTGGTTACAAGGCGAACTCTTAGACCATTCATCAGCCACTGGGACCCGATCTAATGACCAACCCATGAATTCTAACTTCTACCAATTCACTACATAGCACGACCACTTTTCAATGTCTTCTCCACACCTTCAACTTGCTGTACCCTACAGGTCACGGCTCGCCTTGTAGCCAGTAGGGCCTGGGTTCGAAACCCGGTTATTGAGTGCGTACTGCTGAGGCGTCTCAAACTAGGCTGACGAAATAGCCGTTCAATAATCCCAGCTTGTTTTTCAATCGTTCTCAAACTGATGTCAGCTGATGATGAAATCCTCCAACCAATCAAATGAAAATTCCTACGTAACCAATATTTGGAAACAAAAAAATTAACCAATAAACATTTAGTAACTAATCTTTATTTATATATTGATAGAATAAGGCCAAGTATTGGGTGTATTCGTATAGAATGGATTTATTATACACCCAGTTTCCTTCAAAAGATTGTCTCCCAAATAGAGTTTTATATTTCCAACCAAACTAACGCTTACATCGTTTTCAATAAAGTAGTATAGTGGCACTATTAGTAAATGAAATTAGTTTATATTTATGTGGGAAATTACCAAGGTATGCACATAATGCAATGATAAGCACCACCATCCTAAAGGATCTATATTCTCTTTACTATGAACAGCGCTTAGGATAAACGCAAGATTTCCAGCCAAATGCTTCCTTTTGTATTGATTTCCTTCCACTCAGAAGATAGTTCTTCGAGATTTTGTTGTTCCAGTAAAGGCGTAGTTGTTTTTCATGAGCTGTGTCCGCTAAACTCATGTCTAGCCTTCTATTTCTCCAGGCTTACTATCGGCTGGTCAATTGGATGAAGTTAAGAGGTGCATTGACCTGGAATCAATCCTGGACCACCTATGTGACATTCAGGCATTCTACCACTGAGCTGCAGACACACCAAGTGTTCCTAGTATCTAACTGACAGGTTCAATAATACCAAGGCTTTATGGTTTATCAAAAATACACAAAGTTGGTCAATCACCCTCTCCAATTCTCGATATGTCAGTTTCTCCTTATCATTCTGTTGTAAAATAACTGACTGATATTCTGGAACCTGTAAGGAAATATCTATGCATTTACTCACTTCACGATACATTCGAATTCGTCGACTAAATACAAGATATGAATGTTACTAACAAAAGTATACTATCCTTCGATAGGGGATCACATTACACCAATGTCCCGCTTACCGAAACTGTCTGATTTACATCTAGATACACAGATGACAACCAAATCAATACGGGAAGACCGACAATATGTCTGAAACAACTGCTACTGAGGTGTACTCTCAAAGTATAATTTACTTTCAATGACACCATCTACTGACAAAAAGACGGTATTGCAGTGGGATCTTCCTTGGGTCCATTTCTACTAGACTGCTTCATAACTAACCTTGACAACGGCCTACTCAATCCGTTCATTGACAGTTTGCAATTGCACAAACGATAGGTACCTGATATTTTCGACGCTTGCGTCAACAGTTACGACCAAAATCAGTTGCTACAAATATTCAACAACTGCCATCCGGCAATAAAATTCACTCTAGCAATGGAATGCGGATCCGAAATTCCCTTTCTTGGTGTCCAGCTAATAAGACGTCCTGACTGAACCTTAAGAAAGTCAATCCACAGAAATCTCACCGGAAACAGCCAACTATCAGATTTATACAGTTGAGTACCTATTGAGAGGAAACGAAATGTGATGGAATCCCTTACCATTCGGATCTAAAGCATCTGCACTCTTAACGTCCTGGAAGCAGAAATGAATGTTATGAAAGAAACATCCACAAAGAATACCAACCAAGATTCATCGACAAGAATATCAAACCAAAGGTTCAGAGGAACGAAATATCATTTCTCTCAAAAAGCATATGTCATATGAATCTGGATTTCAAGGGAGACTAAGCTTGTAATAACCTCAAGAGAAGAATTTCAGCATGTTCGAAGAGAACATTCTTTGCAGCAACGCTGAGAAGTGTTCTCTAGTCAAAAAGACCTAGCATCTAGCCACTTCTATGTACATATATCAGTTCACCTGTTACTGTGCAGCCAGGCACATTGGTCGTTCGACGCGTGTTCTGTCCAAAAGGCCTCACGAACACTGTCCCGCATGGATTCAAGAAGCTAATATTGGCTGTATACAGGGTGTGATATGCAAGCATCTCCTCAACACTGGTTGTTCCACCTCAACAAACGCCTCTTGCTTCAAAGGGATCCACAAAGTGAAGAATAACCTACCAAAAGCAATACGCTTTCGTCTCTTGGTTGTATTGCTGAAGCCTCAGCCATTCAGTCGGAAAAAACCAGAGTTATATATACAAAAGAAAATCATTCAACCACTTCTGCCATCTTGGTAACAAACGTTTTGACTCCTACTGACTTGACGTTTGTCTACGTGGTTTTCTTCTAACTCCTTCTAACTCTTTATTGCCTTAGAACTCTTACACAGTTTCATATTTCCCTTCGTTTTTTGTGCATCCTAGTCACAACTCAGTCATTTAACTATTTATCCTACTAGGTAACTAACTGTATTACGCTTATTTAACTTTTTTGTTTGTTGAGTGGCATTAATAACTACGTTGTCTTGACAACGCATAACTACCAGCCTCTTACCAACCTTCACCTCTACCCACATTCTAGTTATAATTTGATTATTTATCACAATTTTGAAATGTCTTAATAAAAATAACACTAACTTATTTTTATTCTTATCGGACAAACCTTATGTTCATACGTATACAAAACTAAGTGTATGTATAATTGCGATTGTACAGCTAAGTGAATGAATTCGCCGCCTAAATGAGACTCTTCGCTGAACTACATGTTTTGTTTTCATTAATGTCTGGATGGGGATTATTCATGAAGTACCTAATTTTTGACTAGAAATGTATAGTTATAACTGTTTGTGAATCCTGTCTCACGTATAACAAACAAAATTTTAATGATTGCATGGAGGATTTAATCATGAGCTGACATCAGTTAGAGAACCACTGGAAAACCTGGGAGTACTGGACAGCCGTTTCGTCCTAGTTTGGGACTCCTCAGCAGTACGCACCTACCGGGATTCGAACCCAGGACCTTCTGGTTACAAGGCGAGCTCGTAGACCATTGAGCCACTGGGACCCGATCCAATGGTCCTTGAATTCTAACTTCTGCCAGTTCACGACATAGCGCGACCACTTCGCAATGTCTTCTTCGATGAGTTACTGCCTCATCTTCAACCTGCTGTACCCTACTGGTCACGGCTTCCCACTAGAACCCCAGGTTAACTGCCTGAATAGGGCCAGTCACTAGTGAGCATCAGATGAATTTTCAACTATTGGTTTTTGTAGGGATTTTGTTTGATTGCATGGAGGATTTAATCATGACCATTGGATCGGGTCCCAGTGGCTCAATGGTCTACGAGCTCGCCTTGTAACCAGAAGGTCCTGGGTTCGAATCCCGGTGGGTGCGTACTGCTGAGGAGTCCCAAACTAGGACGAAACGGCTGTCCAGTACTCCCAGGTTTTCCAATGGTTCTCTAACTGATGTCAGCTCATGATTAAATCCTCCATGCAATCAAACAAAATCCCTACAAAAAACCAATACTTGAAAATTTTAATGACTTTTAAATCTGTGTCATTTTTGAAATCTTGCGTTTATATTGGCCGCTGTTAGTGTATCATCAATAAAGAACACTTAGAATCTCGAGGAAGGTAATACTTAGAATTCTTCCATGTTTACTTCAGATGGCAATAGGGAAAGAGTAAAGAATAGATACTACAGCCAAATAACCTTGAACAGACCAGCCAGATTGCCCGACATTACAAACGAATGTGGTTCATAAGCTTCGTTAAAAGTTTCACCCACATCTAGGGTTAGGGTAAGATTACAGTCAAGGTGAGGGTGAAACCTACAAGGAGGATAATGGGCAGCACCCATCTGTAATGCTGAACGAAGCGGTCATCACCATTAGGTTATTTATTTAAATTCCTTCACTTTCCTAGTGGAATATACAGCTTCAAGCTAGAGGCCTGGAGTTTCGGTAGCAGTGGAGTTCATTTTTACGGGATGGTTTTGCTAGCGTCATTCACAACCTCCCCTCTTTACCAGGTAAAGAAGTTCGTCGGCGGTCGGGGATCGAACCCGAAACCACAGGAGGCGTGGTCGGCGAGCATTCTACCACTGTGTCACCGACGCACTAAGAGTGATTTCGAACTATATCATCGAAAGTCTCAAGCGATTGTTGACACAACACATAGGAAAATAGGGCTTACAGTCCTTTAAGTGTAGCGTAAGAATGTTTCCCTACGGTTATTTCGTTATTCTATCAAATAATTATACCTGAATATTTTTCTACTGTTTAATATGGTGCATTTTGTGGTGAATATTTTTCACCTCTGATAGCCTTTAAAAGGTTAAATAACGTTTACATTAGAAGTAGAGAATTACCTTAAGTGAGCCGATGAAGGAGTAAACACTCATGAACCAAAGTGTTAGGAGTACATGTTACTTATATCTGGACGCTAACTTCCTTGACAAGTGACGTCAACTGAGGTAGAATTAGGTTTCAAAAGTGAAATTACATTGTGTCATCGACTAGTGTTTTTCTACGACAGCTGGTTCAAGCCCTTCAGTTGCCTTGTTGCGATTCTCAGTGTTACGAATAAACAGAAATATATTCCTGGTGATATAACTCGAAATAGTCTATAATGATAAAGACATTAATTTTATTGTGAACACCTTCCCTTTTAAGTTAGTTTGTTTGTATTCATACAGATTCTGTTGAAGGATTATGGGAATATCTAAAACACGAATTAGAAGGGTACATGTCCATTTAACCATTCCTATGAGAAAATGGAAAATGATTTTTTTAGCATATAAGAAACATGTACCCTGTATAATTTAATTTTTATCATATTTATACCCTATAAAAATACCATTTTATACTATACGTGCCACTTCTTACATAGAAGATTAATACTAGTATATTCAAGGCGAAAAGAAGAGAGTTGGCACAGAAGTGTTATGTTGCTGCCGCTGAGTGGTTAATAGTAGTTTTCTCCATCGCCAAATTATTGTTATGTACTGGTCGAGAGTTTAATAGTCCTGACGCAAGAAAGACGGAATTCAGAAGACCACTAGGTTTGCGATGATACTTCTACTTTCCAAAACACCAGGAGAATCAAAATGTCACATAAGTGTATGAGAGCAAAAATATAAGAATGTCCGAACAAGTGTGTGAACACAAGTGTGGGAGCGAATATTCAAAATGAATAAATCAATAGACAGTCTTAACATGATTGGCTAATTATAATGAAATATCGATCCATATATGCATAGCAAAATATACCGGATTGTCAAACAAACACACACATTATATGGATATATATCACCAAGGACGGACTATCAAACAAACACATATTATATGGATATATATGTATATGCATATATATATATATATATATATATATATATATATATATATATTATATATATTATATATATATATCAAGAAGATAGGACTTCAAGTGAACACAGAGAATACGGTATGATTGATATCTATCCACATATATATATTTATGTGTGTATATGTTGCTCTCTCTTTCTGTTTGCTCGCTTAGTCTGTGACCATTTCACTTGTATGAACTTGTCTCCTTTATCAATGTATATTCTCCTTATATTATATTATATTATATATAATATGAGTGTTTGTTGACAGTCCGTTGCTTGGTGACATATATCCATATATGTTGGTTGTTGAGATGTCTGTTATATTTCGCTATGTATATATGGATCGATACTTCATTATAATTAGCCATTCATGTTAAACTGTCTAATGATTGTTCACACCCTTGTCTGAACATTCATATATATTTCGCTCACACAATTTGTGTGAACTACTTTACTTACTTACCACTTTGGTGTGAGACCACTTTTGCATTCTCCTTGTGTTTGGAAAATAGAAGTATCATCGCAAACCTAGTGGTCTTCTGATTTCCGCCTTCTTGCGTCAGGACTATTAGTCTCTCGACCAGTCCATAACAATAATTTAGCGACGAGTACATAACAATTTGGCGACGGGGGAAACTAGTACTTAACAATGATGATGATAACCAACCAACAACAACAATGACAACAAGTACCAGTTACTACTAGCAGCAGAAATGTCAAGGACGTCACTTCATTCACTTTTTTATGAAGCATACTTTCAGATACAGACAGTCGTCATGGATGATGATGATGATGATGATGCTATCCAAAATCAGAATCGGAAAGGAAAGACAAACGTTCAGCACTCTGAAGTCAATTTGGACATCTGCTTCACTCAGCATCAACAACAAGATTCCTATTTTCAACATGAATGCTAAATCAGTCCATGCCTTTATATGGATCAGAAACTTGCACTGCACTTCTTCAAAAGCATTTCAACAGGCTACTGGAGACTTTTATTATCATCAGCCACAACCATCCCTGGCTCCATTCTAAAGATCAGATGACAGGACGGCCAGAAATAATTAGAAACACGAAACTCTGAGAACAAATCAATGTAGGATAGAATAGTAGTCAATAACAATATTGGTTGGCTTTTTAACTACAATAGATTTGTTAAGTAAGATCAATTGAATTACAGTTCACGAAAAATGCATAAATCATAATAAGCCTAAGAATGTGACAGTAAATAGAATATTACATAAAATTAAGGAAATTTCCACAACAAATTAAGAATTATTCAAATCTTGATGGCCAAGGTAAGTGAAGCGTTTGAACCAATCAACTTCTTTTGGATGCATGAGTTAGGTTTCTTAATGTGCATCTCAGCAGCCAACCTCAGAAATATGTGGTAGACGAACTCTTAAGGCGATGTTAAGATTAGTTGGTGTTTCGTAGATGACTCAGAAAGCCGCCTCGTTAACATCAATTTTGTGTTCTATATCCACAAGATGAGATAGAATAGTGCTATGAATGGACTTTGCTTGTCCTGTACTTACCTAGGCAGGATGGTGTTCGTAAATCCGACGAAAAGCACGGCTAATTGTACGGCCTGTGTAAGTGGCTCCACAGAATCAGTTAAATTGGTAGATACGCATAGAAGAGGCGAAATTATGCAGATTATCTTCTACTCCCGAACGCGAAATAGGGTTGGTTATGAAGACAACATAATTCAGTAGCAGGGAACGCTTTTTTACCACATTCTGAAGACGTTGTGTTGGTATCTCGCTAACGTTATCCTCGAAGAACTGAAGTTGTAAGAATAAGACCTTTTTGGAAATGTTGGTACCTTAGGCTGCCTCTTAGAAAGAAGAGACAAGCAAAACTACACTAAATCAAAGGGGTGAGGTTAAAGTCAAAGATTACGTAATCAAACGAAAGACAGAATAAAGAAATGCAGTTACCAGAGCAAGGAAAGACTGATAACTGCTTCTTTCTAAACACATAAATCGGGTTTCGGGTGTTTGAATATCCAATTCACCATGGAATATGAACATAATAATGAGTTCGATTTCCTGGATCTAAATGTAAAAAAACAACGAAGGTATGGTCGAAAAGTCCATCTATAGAAAGGAAACCTGGACTAAACAATATCTTCACTATAACAGCTTTTGTCCCATAAGCTATAAACGTGGATTAGTGAGGACTTTGTACGACAGAGCCAGAAAGCTATGCTCACCAAACAGGGTCAAAAAAGAATTAGATTTCGTGGAGAAATGTCTAAGGGAAAATGGATAGCCTAAGGGATTTATACAGAAGTATAGCAGAACAAAAGATAAAAAAGAAAAGCATCCAATTGTAGAAAAGAAAAAAGTGTTTATCTGTCTACCATACAAAGGAGATGCAGTGTCACAAAAGATTGAAAGGTGCAATAAATAGAAGCTTCCCAGCAGCAAAACTCATAACAGTATACAGCACCACTCCTTCTTTAATCCACTCAAAACTGGATAAATACCCTGCTGATGTCACCTCCAACTGCGTTTATGAATTCACGTGTACTTGCGCGAGCAAGTACATTGGAAGGACAGAAACAAGGGCTTCTATCTGGTTTTCTGAACATATTCCCAAAAACCTGTGCCTGAAAGGAAGCAGATATTCCCAGAGTGTAATTACCAGTCACATTGTTGATACCGGACATCTAGTAGATATTTCTAAGTCCTTCAAAATATTAGATAGACAAAGGACAGCCAAATTTATTACGATTTACCGAAGCGACCGCAATCAAACGACTTAAACCAGATTTATACATACAGAGAGTGTGATTAACCTCTCACTCCCTTGGTAACAGAATTTGATTTTGATTAGTCATCTAATTCAGTGAGCTAAGCTCACTGAACAAATCGTAATCTCATAAACCGTAACCGCTTTTGTTTTTTGAGTTGCTATGCGAACAAGCTAACACTGTTCTGTTAATCAATTTTTTTCTGTTTTTTGTCTTACCCCTTCCCCTTCTTTTCAACTTTAAAAGCGTATAAATTAATGATGAAAACTTAAACTAAAAACATTGTAATGCTTTCATTTAGATGCGTCAATTTTATAGTATCGCTTCTCTACCACCAGTCAAACATTAAAATATGTTATTATCATCTATAAAACCATTGTAATTTCAGGTAGTCTGCAGCTGATGAGAACCTGTGAAATAGAATGATGTCATTTTATACTGCGAATTTCGTCTTCCTTTCTTTATCGAAAGAGTATTCATTTTGGTAATTTGCCCTTGATCGGGTTCTACAGTTATACATAAACATAATAGTGAATGAATGAATTAGTGTTATCAGTAACATTAATGTTGTTGTTTAAATAACATTGAATCAATAATAACAACGATAATATCAATGGATTAAAATTTGATAGCATCAACAACATAACAATTCACTGAATGAATATCAGACAGGCAAATAAGGAAAGATAATAATAAAAATTCATGCGAGAATTTATAGTCACCAGTGAAGACCGCTCAAGTGCGTTGGTAGCATAGCGGTAGAATGCTCACCAGCTATGCAGTTAGTCCAGCGTTCGATCCCCGGCCACCAACGCACTCGTTTAACTCGCTAAGCCAGTAATAAGACCGTCAAAGATGGAATGTTGTGCATGAGGCTAGAAACCCCCATCCAGTAAAAACAAATAAACACCACTGCTACAAAAACTTCACGCCTGTAGCTTGAGGCCTTATGTTCCACTGGAACGTAAAAGAATAAAAACTTATGAAGGCCAGTCAGCGCAGTAGTAGTGGCTGTTTGGACTTGTTTCTTCGGCACACAGAGCATCAGTTGTTCCACGCGAATCGCGACAGCCTCTTATGTTTGGAGTCTTCGGTACCTGGATGTTTTTGGTAATTTATTTGGTACCGGATAGATGATTGTTGACAAGGATTCTCCGATGCTGGCTTTGTGACCTGCCGGTTTGAACCAGTTGGTTTAATATCGAACTGTTGAGGGTTTTTACCACACCTGATGACGAAGTAATTGAAAAGAATATGCTTTGTTTAGTAACCATTCTTTTGCAACTGTATCTTTTGTACGCCATATTGATACTTTTCGCTAATTGCGTTAGTTCTGTTGAATTAGTTGTGTTCTATGAGCTGGCTGATTTAACTGCGAAGCTTTCATCTTCCTTCCTTCTTCAGAGCAGGTTTTAGTATAAAATGAACTCATTTAAATCATTCATGAATTTGTAACTGTATCTCCTGGCAACGTTGTGTCGTGAATGGTTGTATATTTACCCATCTATTGATCATTTATATAGACTTTGAACTCGAACTTTCTTGTCATGTGATTTACTGTTTATTAGCTGGTAAACTTGGTCTATAATAATGTGTTTCAATATGGTGAAAATACTCATTCAGACATTTAGAAAAAACGAAAAAAATTAAGCAAAGAATATCCTTTTCGATAATTTCTTATTCTGGCTCTACAATTATATATATATATATATATATATATATATATATATATATATTATATACATAGAATATTCTAGAATAGTAGTCAATAACAATATTAGTGGACTTTTTAAATACTATCGATTTGTTAAGTAAAATTGATGAAATTACAGTCCCAGAAAGATGCATAAGTTATAATAAGCATAAAAATTTAATTATTATTATTGTTTCCCTTAGTTCCTAGAGGAACATAGAGCTTCAGCCACACGTCTCCATCGCGTTCGGTTGGTTCCCTGCCAACGTTTTCACTCCGCTCCACGTCTGCCCACATGCCTTCATCTTTTCTTCACATGACCCACTCCATGTCATTCTCGCACTGACAACCAACTCGCCGCTTCCCAATCGTGTTCCACTCGGCCGACGACGTGGCGTGTGACGTCACCTGATAGTTTTTTTCAGAATATGGTTAATCCACCTCCATTTCTTTCTGCATATATGTTGCACAGTTAGTTTTTACTGGGTTGCTTCGCTCCCAGGGATCCCTGGGTATATCAAATAAAATTAGGGAAACTGCAATCACAAACTGAGGATCAATCGAACCTTGATGGCCACAGGGGTACAGACAGTGTCTGAATCAGCTTCTTTTGGATAGAAAAGTTAAGTTTCTTAATGTGGATCCTATGCTTCTAGAAATTCCCTGCCATTATTGGTGTTCCCTCTATTTAAATTTCCTCTATTATCAACATCATATATTATGTCTTTTTACAGTCACTTTGTGTTCGTGGATTCGGTGTTAACTCCTGTGTGAACTTATGGTCTAAAAACTAACTTACTGATAAGTGTTAGAACATTATCGTTATTATGAACTTCTGATTAGTGATACACAATTGGAAACCGCATATTTTGCATATCATCTCAACATAAGTGCTGTTATAAATCAATTATTCTTCATATATTTACTTAGTCTCTTCATGATTCTTTTGTCAAATCATCATTGTACTATTATTACCTTTGGCTCCGAAGGGGAACACAGGGATTCAACACTAGATCTAGATTTTGTCCTATTCCTTCTGTTTCTCTCTTTTTCCTTGTCTT
The DNA here is from genome assembly GCA_944472135.2 of Trichobilharzia regenti. Classification (NCBI taxonomy): domain Eukaryota; kingdom Metazoa; phylum Platyhelminthes; class Trematoda; order Strigeidida; family Schistosomatidae; genus Trichobilharzia; species Trichobilharzia regenti. Next base: position 171,778,243 of record OX235262.1, on the reverse strand, counting down.
TTTATTATTTATTATATAATGGTTTAGAATATCATATGTTTTTTTTTATATTTTTATATATATTTCGTTCACACAGTTTGTGTGAACTACTTTACTTGACTTACACTTACTTACCACTTTGGTGTGAGACCAATTTATTTTCGTCTCCTCGTGTTTGGACAATAGAAGTATCATCGCAAACCTAGTGGTCTTCTGATTTCCGCCTTCTCGCGTCAGGACTATTAGTTTCTCGACCAGTCCATAACAATAATTTAGCGATGAGTACATAACATCCTTGCAGTCCTCTTCATCTGGTCGCATGATCGCCCATATGCTCTCGTCTCCTTTACACACAATCCTCTCCATGTGAACTTCCGACGTCCAACTCGTCGATTCCTACTAGGGTTCCCCACAAAAATGTCATTCGACGGTCTCCTCAGCATTTGTTCAATCAATCACCATTTTCCTCAGAATATTTGCTGAGCGATAGATTCTTGACTGGTTAGTTCCCAGTGTTTCTTGTTGCTAATTCTTTCTGGCCAGCCAGTCGGCCAACTGATCTTCATTCAGTATAAGGAGAGCGTAGGCAAATGTTGATAAACGTCTTCAACAAACTTAAGGAGAATGTTTTTCTTGATGAACCAAGATTCTGACACACACAAAAGATTGGTTACAGGATTTCATCATGAGCTGATATTTGTTAGAGAACCATTGGAAAACCTGGGAGTACTGGACAACTGTTTCGTCCTAGTTTGGGACTCTTCAGCAGTACGCACCCACCGGGATTTGAACCCACGTCCTTCTGGTTACAAGGCGAGCTCGTATACCATTAAGCCACTGGGAGCCAATCCAACGACCCATGAATTCTAACTTCTGCCAATTCACGATATAGCGTACTGCTGAAGAGTCCCAAACTAGGACGAAACAGTGTCCAGTACTCCCAGGATTTCCAATGGTTCTCTAACTGATGTCAGCTCATGATGAAATCCTGTAACCAATCAACCAAATCCCTACAAACCAATACTTGAACACACAAAAGAAATGACTGACTTAAAATTAGTGCTGGAAATCTGAATTTATGCCGATTGAAGCACACACAACCATACAATACGGTGGAATAGGATGACAGTTTTAAAATCTAATGTCACAGGGTGGAAGGATAGATTGATAACAGAAACTTTGTTTATCGAATCAACTGCAAATACATGTAATAGTAATGATTCAACACCTGCCCCAGATATCTGTAAAATCCTACTACCCGTACGACGACGAATAGGAGAAGACAAAGCAAAATATAGAACTCAAGTTTCAAAGTCATGTGATTATAATTGATGAGATGATTATGAACAATAACAGATTGTGTTCGAAACTTCATCTAGTAAACAATACTGTTTCACTGTATGTGATACATCCAATGAACAAACTAATGTGGAATTACTTACTACCACAGTGGTCAAGTTTTACACATGTATTAATGTGAGTGAAGCGGATATCCAGACCGATTTCAGAGTTATGAAGGTTTGTCTTACCCTTCTGATTCCGGTTTTGACATCATCCTGTAGTTGAAAGGATGGTGCTTAAACAACCCCATTTCATTAGCTCTTATCATACTGTTATTACACCGTCTTTTTTCTACCTTAGCTCTGAGTTAAACTACAAGAATGTACCCCACTTTTCGTATATACTCTTTATTCATAGATATTAATTACTTCAGAACCTTATTCACATCAGAGAAACTAAATCCATTCCTTGCTGTTTGGATGATTCATTTCACCCTGATGTTGCCTTAATGGTGATTTAAATGAGATAACATAGTCAATTAAAATAATTATACAGTCAATTCTTCACAATATGCGAATTTCTTGCATTCATTACAAACGTTACTTACTTTGTTTCTCTTACAAATGTTTTGAATATTAAAGCCGAGGTGTTTAGAAAATCAAAACAAGAACTTCTTTCTTTTTCGACGTTTTACTGTTCTAAACAGTAATAAAAAAAGCGTTTTAATTGAATTTTAGATTTTTCCGTCGATCGACTGTACCGAAGTGCTCGGTCTCAGGTTGACATGTCGGCTTCTTGTGCAGATGCTTCGACAGTGTCTGGGCATGCAATTATAAGCTAGTTGTTGGATGAGATCCAGGATGTGCACTTCGTCCTATTTGGGACCCTTCGCCTGGATGTACCTGCATTCCTCAGTGAGTGATTATGTCCATACCGAGGCTCGAACTCAGTGCCCATAGTTTCCAATGGGAAAATTCTTGTAGTGGTAAATAATTCCCCAAAACTATTGACCACAGCAATCATCACTGAACATTGGATGCTGACCCTTAGTGTTTAAGTCGACTTGTTTAGCTGAAGGCTTCCGGTCAAGCATCCTCGCCATTTGGTACTCCGTCGTGTCACCTTCGTGCACGATCACTAGACAGCTTAGCTTCCGCTTCAGTCCACGTGTGGGTTCCGAAATATATCTCGTAATCTGGAAGGTCAACTCTGGTCTTTTGCTTTACCTTTGGTCCACGAGAAACGAATACTATAGAAGTTCTTGGTATAAATCGTGCGTTAGTATACTATGTACAATTCAAGAACGTCGATACCGTCAGCCTCTAAAATCTAAAATTCGATTAAATTAATATGACCCGTTGTACAAGAAGTGGCTCTAGTGGCCCAAGTGCTCTAGTAGATAACGCTTTGACGTTGGAAACTATGGGCGCTGAGTTCGAGCCTCGATGGGAACATCATCACTCACTGAACAATGCAGGTACATCAAGCTGACAAGTCCCAGATAGGACGAAACTGGCATCCTGGATTCCACTGCTAGTCATCATCCTACCAGTTAAAAAGAGTTTTTGATGTACTTTAACATAAGAGACTGGTTTTTTGTCGCTAATTCTTCTGCCTCTACGGCGAATAGAAAGGAATGACGAAAACTATGAATAGAAAGTTTCGAAACTGTGCAGTTATAACTGATATAATTATGAACAGTAACTGTGATGATATAAGCACTTTATTCCAAGTAATCGTGATAACAGAGAATGGAATTTTCAGCTTTTTATACATATTGCAACAATTTAGCTTCTTTTATAAGCATATAAAGCATAAAATTGTAAACCCTAATGGCGGTCTGCTTAAAGCTTGCTCTACCAAAAGCTTTTATCTCTCTATCCCAGATATTTTCTCTCCTTCAGTTTGTTTTAGTCGATTGAAATATGACCTCTAGTGGTATCATCCACTCTTGTGTGTATTTAAAATGTTTACAAGCTTCGGTTCCTACTAAAGGTGAAGAGAGACCTGATTGTGGAGGTGGTATCGTGTCCCAGTACTTGAGATAACTGTTCTTCAGTTATATCCCTAAGTCTCAAAATGTACTTATGAATATCTTACAACTGGCTTTCAGCTAGAACGATGTCGTGGATTTCTTGAAGCAGAGATAAAGGTGATATATCATCATAATGGAATGGTTTGTGCTTCAGCTCAAAGACTGTTGTGTCACTTAATGTGTACGAAGGGAAAATATCATGCAATAAAACTCCTCTGAAAGTTATGTACGAACCACTAAATCTGAAAGTTAGTAGAATATACTGTATAGTAAATAAATAAACAATATAATCAATAACATATGCAGTAATAATCTTTGTCATACTTTGCAGTTCAGTTACTCAATAAAAATGTTTATAAGTTCTTTTCTGACATCTGACTAGCTCTTCACACAAAACTCGTGCTAAATATGGTGGTATGGTAGAATTTTTATATACAGTGGTGTGAACTTAAATTCTTATGAAGTTCCTTCTGGTTTTACCTCCGGAAAGATACAAGAAGAAAGTTGTGAGTAAATAGAATGTTCCGTATCACACAAGATAACTTAATAAAACACAAAATAATCGAGCAAAGAATATCTTTTTGGATAAGTTCCTCTTCTCGCTCTACAATTATATATGCATGTTTATATACATAGAATATTCTAGATTAGTAGTCAATAACAATATTAGTGTTTTTAAATAATATCGATTTGTAAAGTAAGATCACAATAGAATTGCCACAGTTCATTAAAGATGCTTAAATTATAATGGTAATAATAAAGATATAGTAGCGAATAGAATATCAACTAAAATTAGGAAAATTCCACAAAAATTCAGGATCATTCAAACCTGGATAGCCAAGGTAAGGATAATGTTTGAACTAGCTTCTTCTGGATGCATAAATTAGGCTTGTTAATATGGATCCACACAGTCTCAGCAATATTTAGTAGTCGAACCCTTAAGGCAAAATTGAGATTCGTAGGTATGCGGTAAATGACCCTGAAAGCCTGGTTAACATCAATCTTGTGTTCTGTATCCACAAGATGAGACAGAATAGGGTTGCGAATAGATTTTGTTTGTCCTTTACTTAACCAACTACGCAGGGTGATGTTCGGGAATTCGATGAGATAACTTTAGCCAACTGCTTTCAAGAATCAGAATGCCTATCGAAAACTATGTCAGTTGGCTGAGTCAAAGGCTCACCGTCGCTAACCCTGCTTATAGCTTTCAGTGTTCTTCATAATATGATATAGTCTTTCTTGAGAAGTCCAGGGAAGAATAACGACGAATAATACAGCAGAATAGGCAGAATACATGAATTAACAAATTGTAAGCGAAGAGATTGAGTTACGCCAACAGAAAGTCCCAACTTCTTTGTGTAAAAAGTCAAACGAAACATTTTTCTCAGAAATCCACAGGATATGCAACGACCAACAGAGATTCAAAGAGGAACTGATGCCGAGATAGGAGATATTTGATCTACTCTCTATCACAGCGCTGTCAGTTTTACAAACATCACGCGACTGAATCAATCCACGCATATCTTGTTGACATCTATAGCTAAAATTAACAATATGATATTGAGATGGATTTAGTTTAAAGGCCAATTCAGTGAGACAATTTGTTAACTTCAGTGAAGAGTGTATTCCTGCAAGAGCAATCCAAGGTGGAAACTATTGAGACAGAAGTTATCTGATGATTGGTATATTGAATGAAATTAACTTCAGAAGAATACAAAAGAAAGAAAAAAGAAGTAGAGAAGCTACGGCACCTTGATGCACACCAGCTTCCGTAAGCAAAGAAGTGGAGCGCTTTCCTTTTAAAACAGTGCTTTGTTTTCTACCCGAAAAATTGGAAGACAGACGCCTTGTTTCCCAATACTCAGTGCATGCTGAAATCAGCTTGCCCAGTAGAAGTGCGTCAGAAATAGAGTCAAAAGCAACTACGTAGTTCAAAAAGGAGTCTTGAACAAACTTTGCGCCCTTATTAAGACTAGAAACAATATTGTGATGGAGCACAACGTTAGCGTTCAAATTGCTTCTACTAAATATATCGGCAAACTCCTTTGGGTCACTGTAAGATTTTAAAGAAGTTTCAAGAACAAGCAAGAGAAATCTCTCCATTTTTTTTCTTTCCTTCACGTTTTCCAGTGGAACATAGGGCTCCAAGCTAGTGGCTTGAAGTTTCTGTAGCAGTTTTTATTTTACAGGATGGGGTTGCTAGCCAGCCTCATGCCCAACCTTTCCTCTTTACCAGCATTATTCCTGGCTCAGTAAGGTAAAGGAGTGCGTTGGCGGCCGGGGATCGAACGCCGGACCGTGTGCACTACACTATTCAAAAATGGACACGTGACAGCTATTGGCTGCAGCTTTAAACCTGATCGAGATGGTTTTGGTACAGACACAACCTTTATTTATTTCTAGGCCGCATGTACTGTATCTCTGTGAAATGATGCATTAAAAAAAACATGAATGTAGGCGGAGGAAACTCATAAAATATCTACACAGTTATGAAGTAAAATGCTTGCTACACTATCAGGACCTAAGATGTTTCATGGATTTCAGCATTTGCGATATGACAACCCATCCTTTTCCTTAAAGCCATGAAAATGTCCATTTACCTGACTGGAAACATCAGATAAGAGCAAATAAGCATCTGGCCGTAAAAAAGATTGATTAAGTCGTTGAAATTTGAATAAAGATCAAGTGAAAATTGTTTTTTCAATAGCATGACTACTGAACAAAGAATATTCTTTTCGATAACTTGCTCTTCATCAGGTTCTATAGTTATACATACACATAATAGTGAATGAGTGAATTAGTGTTATCAACAACATTGTTGTTTAAATAACATCCAATCAATAATAATATCAACGTGTTACAGTTCAATAGCATCAACAACATAACAATACATTGAATGAATATCAAACATGCAAATTAGGAAAGATAAAAATACAAATTCAATAATGAATTTATAGTATCCACTGAAGGCCAGTCAGAGCAGTAGTAATGTCTGGCTGGACTTGCTTCTTCTGCACACAGAGCACCGGTTCTTTAAGACGGATCGCAATAGCCTCTTCTGTTTGGAGTTTGTGGTATCTGGATGCTTTTACAATTTATTCGGTACCCGAAAGATGATTGTGGAGAAGGATTCTTCAATGCTGGCTATGTGGTCGGCTTGCACCAGGTATTCTAATATCGAACTGTTGATGCTTTTCACTACACCTTTATTTAATCACACTGATGGATGTTTCCGAGCGAGCACAGAAAATCAAGTTACTAGAGAAACTCCTTGTGGAGTCAGTTATATTGGCCGTTGCTCTAGTAACTTCCAGTCACAACACCAACTAGAAACCATCATCAAAGACTACACTGTGCGTCGGTGGCACAGTGGTTAGGACTCTCGCCGACCATGCACATGGTCCGGGGTTCGAGCCCACGCCGGCGCACACCTGATATCTATGGTTGGCCTGCAAAATTTGGGCTACCGATATCCATGCTGAAAATTCCATACTAGTACCAAAAATACAGTGTGGAATCAAGCTGTAAATCAAAAATAAAAAATAAATTAATTAATAAAAAAATAACTTGATTTTTCGTGCTCGCTCGGGAACATCCATCAGTGTGATTAAATAAAGGTGTAATGAGAAGCATCAACAGTTCGATATTAGAACACCTGATGCAAACCGACCACATAGCCATCATTGAAGAATCCTACTCCACAATCATCTATCCGGTACCAAATAAATTACCAAAAACATCCAGGTACCGAAGACTCCAAACATAAGAGGCTGTCGCGATTCGCGTGAAACGACCGATGCTCTATGTGCCGAAGAAACAAGTCCAAACAGCCACTACTACTGCGCTGACTGGCCTTCATAAGTTTTTATTCTTTTACGTTCCCAGTGGAACATAAGACCTCAAGCTGCAGGCGTGAAGTTTTTGTAGCAGTGGTGTTTATTTGTTTTTACTGGATGGGGGTTTCTAGCCTCATGCACAACATTCCATCTTTGACGGTCTTATTACTGGCTTAGCGAGTTAAACGAGTGCGTTGGTGGCCGGGGATCGAACGCTGGACTAACTGCATAGCTGGTGAGCATTCTACCGCTATGCTACCAACGCACTTGAGCGGTCTTCACTGGTGACTATAAATTCTCGCATGAATTTTTATTATTATCTTTCCTTATTTGCCTGTCTGATATTCATTCAGTGAATTGTTATGTTGTTGATGCTATCAAATTTTAATCCATTGATATTATCGTTGTTATTATTGATTCGATGTTATTTTAAACAACAACATTAATGTTGTTGATAACACTAATTCATTCATTCACTATTATGTGTATGTATAACTATTTTATTTTTAGAAAAAATCTTAATGGGTATTTTTAATCAGTTAATTTGTTTTCTCCTTGTGAGTTGATTAAAATGTATCCAGATGTCGGAATCATTTTCATACGATAAAAAATTTTGCGTTATTTTGTTCGAAATATAATCCAATAAGTAATGCTAGTACACTACGTGTGATACATTTAATAAACAAACGAATGCGGAATAGTATACTAGCGTAACGACAGAAGACAAGGACCAGGCAACAGATCGTTTGTTGAGGAAATCAACAGATATTTACAGATTTTTATGTACTTTATTATTCCTTATTACTAGCAGAAAAACAGCGTCTTTTGATTGGCTGTTTCCTCGCCGAAGGTTATTCTGTCATCTCTTTGAAGGTCAGACCATATGTCTGCTAATTTTATGCCCCCACGTAACGTCTCCTGTTATTGGTTGTCGAGTTATTCTTCGTTCTTGTTATTTTCTCATGAACAAGATATGGGACGTGAACATTGACGTAAATTGCTGTCTACAAATTTTGGCTAGCAGGAAGCTCTCACCACACTACTAGTGTGCCCAAGATTAACGCATATATTATTAGGAAGTTATTCAGATGTAAAAAGTATTCATATTGTTTAAATTGTTACGCTAATCTGAAAAGAACTCACAATTCATATTATAATAAAATTATTATTTATAAAATGACAATTACTTGTCAAATCTAAACGATTTATTCCAAAACTTAACTAAGATGGCAGTTTAAAAATGTTTAAGTAATTTATTGTTTATGTGAACTTAAAATAGTTTCAAAGTTAACAGTACACATTTTGTCCATGTGATCGTTTGGAGGATTTCATCATGAACTGACATCACTTAGAGAACCATTGGAAAACCTGAACGGAGTACTGAACAGCCAGCTGTTTCATCAGGCTAGTTTGGGACTCTTCACCAGTACGCACCCACCGATCAGGGTTGGAATTCAGGGCCTACTGGTTACAAAGTGAGCTCGTAGAGAATTAAGCCACTAAGATTGCTGTTCGATTTTATTTTTCAATTGAAAAATTTCTGACTTTAAATCTACGCTTCTTCAAATATCTATAAATATGTAAATCCACTTTTACGACAATGGAAGAATGCTTACTAACCAAGAGGCCGATCAGGGCTACATATCTCAGCTTATATACTCAAAAAACCTCTCATACCCGGTAGAAAGCTCCGTCAAAACGAGCACGTGGGGGGAGGTTAACAACCCCTCCCCTTAAAAAGCAAACACTACTGCTTTGGTGAGAGCTGTCTGCAAGAGAGAATTGTAAACAACAATTTACGTCAGTGTTTACGTCCCGAATCGGGGTCATGAGAAAAAACAGTAACAAACCTTAACCTTAAGAAACTCAACAACAGTCACAGAAGACTTAGTGTGAGCAAATACGATTCGCAGATACATAGATAACTTTGTAAGCAAAGGTTACGAGCAGTTTAGAATAACCTTCAACAAGAAGAACCAATCAGAAGACGTTGTTTCTCTGCTAACAATAACGAATGATAATGCACATAAAAATCTATAAATACCTCTTGATTTTCTCAATAAACTGTCTGTTGCCTAGCCCTTATCTTCTGTCGTTGCAATGTTACTCATATATAATTATAAGAAAAATCTGCTTTACTCTAAAACAGTACTAATGATACAGTGTGGAATCTCCAGCATTTGGTGCAATATATATATATATATATATCAGAACAAGTGATTCAGCGAAGAGACTCTTTTCAACGAATTTATTATCAACCTGTACAACCGTATACATATTTGGTTTTTTTAGGCAATTATATCCTGTGAAGGAATCGAATCATAGGTGTGAATGCATAAAATAATAATAATAGTATGAAATGTAATCAAAGTTAAAATGTTTGTGATTATAACCATAGTTAATTGTCAAGTGGGAAAATAATTAATGTCATATAGAGAATAATTTATAGGATGTATAGAACTTAGAAGGGGTGTGCGATTATAGGATTAGTAGGTGAATAGAATAAAATAAAAACGTTGCGTAACATTGTGTGAAATATGATAGCATAGAGTTTAACGTTGCAAAATAAAATTGATTTAGAACGACAAGTGGAACGAGCGAAATAATACCGGAGACAGTTCAAAGTGAGAATAGTAATAGTAACAACTGACGTAATAAAGGAAGAGTATACAAACTGAATAAACAAAACGAAGAAAATATTGGTAGAACCGGGATATGATTAGGGATTACCATACTTTAGCAGAGGGGGTTTGAGATAATCAACGTTGTAGGGGTATACAGAGATCTGGTTCTTCTGTTTCAGTAGCCAAAACTTCAGCAATACAAATGAGACAGATACGTAATGATTCGAGCAAAATACTTTTAAAGGTGGAGGCTGTAGAGATAGGATGATCATTATCGACGATATCTTCAATGATCGCACTTCTTATTGCTCCACTTCCACCTCTTTTTAGTGACTATGCAGGATAATGTTCTTTCACCGTCTTGAACAAAACTCGAGTCGAACGACTGATGTGTTGAGTACGTAACAATGTGATTGTACACTTTTTGGTTACTTGTATAAATTCGAGATATTGTACATAATTTTTGTTTAAAACGCTTCTTGTTGAAATATACATAACTTCCGTGTACAATTGAAAAATACACTCTGCTGTTGGAGACTTCGTCTTCTCCCTGGTCCCTTCTGCTTACTTGTTCCACTCACACCGTGTTGTATACTTCGGATTTATTGTAGGAGCCTACTACTTTCAACCGAAGACATTTCTACAACCGGAACACAGCAGCTACAGCAGACGCAGTTCAAACAGTTAACGTGCCTGTGGATTATATAATTAATTTGTAGCCGAGGACTTACACTGTATAACCAAGTAATCCTTTTTGTTGCTATAACTCGTCACTGTATTTTTGGTAATATATTGTGGTTTAACACTCCACTGACTTGGATTATTACTTTTATATTTGGAATGTTAGTGAACTCTAATATTAGTCCCCTACAGATGTACCTAGGTCCGAATGAACAGGTGAATTGATAAATGCACATAGAGTTGGTCAACAGCGGGATCTTGTCCTTCAGGTTATTGAACAGTAATGATCGACTGGTAAAGGCTATTCTTAAAGATGCAGCAGGGAATGTTTATTCAAGTACTGTGAAATCCTTCTTATCATGATATCGGAAGCTAAGTCACCTTTGAATTGCAAGCTCATGTACAGGATTTTCTTGGCTACGGTTATTAAGTCACATTTCACAGGATTTGACTGTATATTATTGTCTATAAAACGTGGTGGAAATCCATTTTCAATTAGGATTTTTCTCAAAATACTTAACTCATCTTCCACAGTATCAGGACTTAATATGCGCGGGATTCGGGTGGCAAGCGACCGGACCAGGTTTCGTTTTCGACCAATGGGTAACCAGCATATATATATATATATAGTATATACAAAAAATTGTAAATGTTAATAATGTTAATAGCTAAGATTGTATCTGAGGGAGCTGTTACATCGTAAAGATGGAAAGAAGGGTATATCTACGATTTTCTGAACAAGTATCAAAAAGCTTGTGTGTAAAGGGAACAAATGCTTTAAACAGTGCTATTGCCAAGCATCTCCTCGACACGAGGCATGAGGTAGACATCGAAAAGTCGTTCAAAATTATCAACAGGCAAAAGAGTTCAATTCTCCTCAAGTTTGCTGAAGCCATTTCCATCAAGTGCCTGAAACCTGATTTGTGCGCCCAGAAAGAAGCGGTTATCAGTCTTTCTTTGCCCTGGTAACTGGATATTTTCCATCTCTCTTGCATCCGAATGCGAAAAGCTAAAAGTTTCCATTGTGTATGATTATTATTGTTCGGAATAGTGTTTAATACTGCATATATATATATATATATATATATATATATATTATATATATATATTTATATATATATATATATATATATAAATGAACTCTGTGCAAGTATGTTGAAATCGTTTTTGTAGATATATTTAATAATGTCTTTACCCTGTAAGCAGCTGACGAGAAGGCAACGAAATAAAAGATGGTACCATTTTATTCTGCTGAAACTGTAGTACTTGCTTTGTTCAAATAAATATAGAACATGGAGAATGTAAAGAATCATTACTCCGCCAGTTATAGTCATACAGGAATATGACCTAGTGGCCCGGGAACTCCAATCTCACTCAGTAGATGTTGAATTCCTAATCTCATTCTGTAACAACATAAGACAAGGGCCGGGAAACAAATGGTTTATTTTTATGTACATTATTATTATCGATTATTGTTAGTAGACAAACACAGTCTTCTGATTGGTTGTTTCTCACTGAAAGTTAATCTTTCGTCTCTTTGTGTCTGTTTCTTGAATGTCAGATCATCTAGATGCTAACTGTATCCGCCTACGCAAAGTCTGCTGTGGTTGGTTGTTGAATCAGTCTTTGTTCTTATTTTTCTGACGACCAATATTTGGGACGTAAATATTGACGTAAATTACTATCTACTACATTGGCTGGCAGCCAGCTCTCACCACAATTCCACTTACTTTTATAACCTTAACAACTGATAGCAATGTCATTAGCCCTCAGTCAACAAGTATGGCTTATAACCTACTATGTGAAAAATCTGCCTTGGATAACTGAATTCCCACGGTAGCAGTAGAAGCTAAAAGACTGGGTAAAGGAATGCTTAGCTTGAAATTGATAACTCTATATAGGGAAATGATGTACACCTTATGTGAAAATTGTGATTTGCACAGATCCTCCAAGTTGTGCCACTTCTGACCGTTGTACTGTGTTTCGTTGTATTCTTTTCTTGTCTCTCACGTTTTGCTTCAATACTGTCTAATTATTTGCTCTTTTCGATGTCGAATCGATCTCTCTCTCTCTCTGTGCTCTATTTGATATTTTTGTGTACCAATGAACGTCTCTAAATATACCTTTTGGTAAATCTCGTCCCTAGCACACACCACACCACTGAAATGACCAACCAACTAACCCTGGTATTATACTTCTCCACAGTCTTTTTATAATTAATGACCAAGATTATTCCATAATAATTTAGTATAAAACAGAGGGATTGTTAGGAAGAATTATTATTATTTCTGTTTCTCTTAGCTCTTGGAGAAACATAGGGCTTCAGCCGCACGTCTGCATCGCATTCGGTTCTCTGCCAACCTTTTCACCTGGCTCAACGTCTGCCCACATGCCTCCATCTCCTCTTCATATCACCTCCTCCATATCACCTTCGCACGGATGACCAACTCACCGCTTCCCGTTTGGGTTCCACTTTAGCAATGGCCTGGCTTGTGATGTCACTCACTTGATGGTTTGTTTTCTCAGAGTATGGCCTGACAATCCACCTTCATTTCTTCCCACATATGTCAGAAAGGATCAATCAATAGAAAATCAGTTCAAAGAACTTTTAGTGCTGGCAAACTACACGTCTTATTCTCTACACTACCGATGGTGATTCCTCGATTGAAAGATGAAGTAACTAGACTAGCCACTTCCAATTGTATCGACCAATTCAACAGAATCGCCATGTTTTATATCAGTACAACAACAGAGACAGTAAAGTTTCATGAATACCGATATATATGTCACCGTATGTACTAATTATAGGTATAAAAGTACTATTAATAACTCCAAATAGTACATCTAATCTTACCTTTGCAGTACATAGTACAGGGGTAAATAAGTTTTTTTTTAAACGCATCTACACCAATAATATTGTTCAAAAGAAAATGAATATAAAGTTAAGATTTCAATCGAAATATTAAAAACAGTATAACAATGGATGAAAGAATAAGAAGGGCCACTGACTTAGTGTTTTGCAGTAAATTTGTAGCTTTGTGTATTACACACTTCTTATAAAATTAAATGTGCTCCAAATAAGGTGTATAGTAGAGTCGTTATACTCCGTCGTCCAAGCATAAAGTCTCCTATAGTTGCCTCTAGTTCTACTCACTTGATAAGAACCGTGGAGACACAGTTGTATGTTGAGAGGATTCTCAGGGTGGGTCAATATGATATTCCATAGTTTTCTCATGAGTCCATGTGTCTATCCACAACAGTATTTACAAGTTAGTTAAGCACCACCACACTCGTCCCAATCACAGCTTTCTCTCATCTTCACAGTGTAGCTAAATCATTCCAAGTAGTTCAAGAAAAATTTAAATGGGAAGCAATTAAGAATAATAGGAAGAATGTAACATTAAACACAGTGTAAAAGTAGAAGCCCACTCAGTGATACCAGATTGTCTCTAGTTTAATGCACAGAACACTAAACAAAACATCATCCTAGAAACTTACATAATACTTGAAGACCAATAAAGATGAGAAGAATCACACAGGCAAGGCTATTCAACACACGATTCAGTTTCAACTCCAATGTCATTTATGACATTGGATATATGTGCAGGAACCAGTTCATGTAAGTCATACTTGCGTATCTCCCATTTCTGACTTTCCAATTCATAAATGAATCGAATGGCCTCCACCTTCGAGTTAATGTGTTCGAAAAATCTACCTTTATCCTGTGTTTCACGTACAGTGAATGTGTCATCTACATACCTCCACCATACTTTGGTGTGGGGCGATTCAATTCACTTATGAATTGGAAAGTCAGAAAGGCAAGAGCTTCCAATGTTAGGTTGTAACGTAGAAAACAAAGAAGATGGGAAGTTAAACACTAGTGTTTACAGGAAACCTACACATTCAAACAAATATTTGGACTTCCGATCATCTCATCCTAAGTCAGTAAAAATAGGATTGATGAAATATTCAAGTGACAGAGCAAAAAACTAAGTAGTACCAAGGAAGATCTAAGACAGAAAGTGAGACGTATAAGAGAAGCCTTGAAACTTAGTAATTACCCTGATAAATTAGTCAGAAAGTATGTAGGGAAATGTAAAAATAAAATAAATAATGACAGTAGTGATAGTAATTATAATAATGATAAGAATAATAATAGTAACATTAATGACGACATGAATGTCAAACATGTGCAAGTTAATGACAACACCAACGGTAAGGAATCGAAATCATCAGTAGTAATTCTATTCAAGGAAGGAATCTAGGAAACCTTACGCAGAATCCTTAACAAGGCAGGAATAATTGTGACACTGTAACCGCCCTCACCCCACCCCTCCCACAAACCACATTAGAAACAGGCTTTTTCGGTGAAAGGATCCTGTGGAGCCTTTAAAACAAAACAATTTAGTTTATTTAATATCCTGCTGGAATTGTTGTCAGGTCAAATACACAGGGGAAAGTAGTAGAACAGGTGCAGTCAGACTAGAGGTGCATAAAAACCTAGTGAAATCTAGATTAGTTGAGCCAAATAAAATAAGAAATCTACAGAACAGTTCAGCTATACCACTCACTAGATGCAACCACACACAACCATACAATAGGATGGATGGCATAAGATGACAGCTCTAAAATCTAATGTCACAGAGTGGAGAGAGAGATTGATGGAAGAGGCTTTATTTATCGAATCAACTGAAACTACGCATAATAGGCATAATTTAGCACCTTTCCAGCCGGAAATCTGGATAATTCTACTACCCCAACGACGATAAATAAGAGAGAACAAAGAAAACTATAGAACTTAAGTTTCGAAGTCGTGTGATTATAATTGATGATATGATTACGAACAATAAATTGTGTTCGAAACTGTGTCATACATCTAATAAACAAACTAATATGAAATTACTCCAAAGAAAACATGAAATAGACATCTGTTAGTCTTACGTGCTTTCGATTCCTAAACTTATGCACTTAGGCATTTTTGAAATCATTAAGTTGACTGCTTGTTTTCGCTATGAAGCGAAACCTTCGGTTTAAAAATAATAAGTTCTTTTTTATGACTATGTAGTGCGCATTGTACCTTTGAACTTTTGTTTAAACTCGCTCACCCACGGTGATAGACTTTTTACCTTTTGAGTTGTGAGTCTTCCGTACGTTCATTGGTTCGCTCTCTTGTTGTGCTCTCTTTCTGCACACTCTCCGAGCCTACCTCCAGTAACGTCTGCAGCTAAGTTGTACAGTCACTTTATTTATTAAATCTGTTATTCTGTTACGTTAAATACAACTCATACTAAGAATTCTTTCCATTGTTAGCTTTTAAACTTTGATTGAGTTAATCAGTACTTACACGTTAGGTAGAGTACTCGTAAAGTCATAAGACGGTGAAGTTTTTAGTAAGTGTGGTGATATCGAAGACTATCTTAAGTCTAACCTCAACACTTACAAGTGGTGAGCCCGTTTTCACCGTTTTCCGCCATAGTAGCTTAACGTGTTAACAATTCTTTTTACGTACCGTTTATTTTGTTATTTTTTTCTTTTTCACGCACGGTTATAAAGATTTGATTTGTTTTCTTTGTACTTATATTGTTTTTTTTATCACCTTGTTAATATTTTGTCTTGTGTGCAAGATGGCTGATGGGGGGTCATCAAGCTTTGACGCGGTGGCCCATATTGCCAAGCTATACGAGGAGATCTGTAGTATACGACAGGAGATGAACTCCAGGAGTCGTGGACGCAGTCCCTCGAGTTCGCGTAGTAGTAGACCCTTGCCACGTGCTAGCAGCAAGCGCCGACAGTCCCGAAGTAACCAGCCTGGAGTGTGCTGGTATCATCGACGTTACGGAGCAAAAGCCCAAAAGTGCACTCGCCCGTGCACCTTCGATGTTCAACAATCGGGAAACTAGCAAGCCAGCACGTACTGGCGACTAACGTCGCTGGCGAACCGCTCTCATGTCGCCTCTTCTATGTTACCGACCGTAACACTGGGATACGCTTCCTAATTGATACCGGAGCAGAGGTCAGTGTAATCCCACCCACAGTAGAGGAGCGCAGGCGGCCAATGTCTCTTCAACTACGAGCCGCAAACGGTTCGCCAATTGCTACGTTCGGCAGGCGCTTTATAGATCTTAACATCGGTTTGCGTCGTTCACTTCGTTGGGTCTTCCTGGTGGCAGACGTTACCACAGGTATAATTGGCATGGATCTATTGCAGCACTACCAATTACTGGTAGATACAGGTAATCATAAGTTAAGAGATCCTGTCACAAACCTCTCCGTCAGCGGTATCGTCACACAAGGCCCAGCCCTCAGCCCTGTATATGCCACACCCACTAGCACTGGTCCTTATTCGCATATACTGCAGTCTTTTTCAGATTTGTTCAAACCTAGCAGCGGCCTGCCATGTGCGACTTCCAACGTCACACACCATATTGTCACTACTGGCCCGCCAGTTTTCGCAAAGCCGAGGCGACTATCCCCAGAAAAACTAAAGGTTGTCAAAGCGGAGTTTGAGCATATGCTAGAAATGGGGATTATTAGGCCATCCAGCAGCCCGTGGTCCTCACCGTTGCACCTGGTACCTAAGAATAACGGTTTAGTTTTATTGGCGATTGGCGACTACCGCAGACTAAACGCACAAACTGTTCCCGATCGCTACCCTGTCCCTCACATACACGATTTAACCGCCTCACTCAAGGGAGCTCGAGTATTCAGCAAACTGGACCTTACACGGGCTTACTACCAGATTCCCGTCGACCCCGAGGATATACCTAAGACTGCTGTGATTACACCGTTTGGCCTGTTCGAGTTTCTTCGAATGCCTTTTGGCTTACGGAACGCTGCCCAAACCTTCCAGCGTTTTATACATGACGTTTTGCGCGGGCTTGATTTCGCCTTTGCCTATCTGGACGATATCTTGGTAGCTAGTCCAGATGAAGCCACTCATCAACTTCATTTGCAGACAGTTTTCCGAAGACTTGTGACACACTCCCTCACACTCAACTTGCCGAAGTGTCAGATTGGAGTCACTTCCCTGAAATTTTTGGGACATAGGATAGACAAAGATGGAATTTATCCGTTACCTGACCGGGTAGAAGCTATTCAAAACTTCCCTCTACCCACTTCTCCCAAGGCACTACGCACTTTTCTCGGGATGGTTAGTTACTACCGTCGCTTTATCCCACAGTGTGCTCATATCGTGACCCCCTTGACTGATATGCTTAAAGGGAAATGCAAGTCTTTGGTGTTCACTAAGGAAGCCTCGACAGCTTTTGCAGCTATCAAGAAAGCTATTGCTGACGCCACAATGTTGGTCCATCTAGATGTTCAACTTCCAATCAGCATCTCCGTAGATGCCTCTAATACTGCGATCGGAGCCGTCCTACAACAGCGTATGGCTAATGTATGGCTACCGATTGCTTTCTTTTCACGTAAACTTACCGCATGCGAATCTCGATACAGCACATTCGGTAGGGAACTTCTCGCTGTCTACGCTGCTGTCAAGCATTTTCGTCACTTCGTGGAAGGCCGGCAATTTACGGTATTTACCGACCATAAGCCATTGACGTACGCCCTCCACACTACTTCAGACCGGTATTCACCGCGAGAATCACGCCATTTAGACTATATTTCCCAGTTCACTTCTGATATCCAGCACGTTTCTGGATCGGATAACGCGGTAGCAGACGCTTTGTCTCGCGTATGTGCTACGTCCGTACCACCAACCATCGATCTTCATAAAATGGCCGAACTCCAACTGAACGATTTGAACTTAGAACACCTGTCAAATAAAACCTCACTGAAGATAGAACGCGTCCCCTTGCTAAACAGTGAGGCAACTATACTTTGCGATATGTCAACTGGTACTCCTCGACCGATTGTTCCCACGTCTTTACGCCGAACTGTGTTTGAGTCACTCCACAACCTCTCCCATCCTGGCATACGAGCAACGGACAAGTTGATTTCTGCGAGATTTGCGTGGCCCGGTATGAACCGTGATGTGCGTCAATGGACACGTGCTTGTGTGCAATGCCAACGTGCTAAAGTCACCAAGCATAACATCACGCCGTTGGGGACGTTTGCGACCCCAGACGCTCGGTTCCATCATATCCACCTGGATATAGTAGGGCCTCTGCCCCCGTCTAACGGCTGCTCGTATTTACTCACATGTGTGGATCGTTTCACACGTTGGCCGGAAGCCATTCCGATACCAGATGTAACGGCTCAAACCGTCTGTCGTGCCTTCATGGAAGGCTGGGTTGCCCATTTTGGATGTCCCGCAACTGTCACTACCGACCGCGGACAACAATTCGAATCCACAAGCTTCAAAGAATTGTTAGAGATGCTGGGATGCAAACGCATTCGCACAACCGCGTATCATCCCGCGGCAAATGGCCTAGTAGAACGTTTCCACCGTCAACTCAAAGCTGCGTTGATGGCAGTGGACAACAGTAAGTGGACAGATTCGCTACCACTGGTCCTGCTTAGCATCCGGGCTACGCTTAAGGGGGATCTGCAGTGCTCGCCAGCTGAATTGGTGTACGGTACCACCATGCGTTTACCAGGCGAGCTAATCGCTCCCGAAACTTTCGAGCCAAATTTCCCGATACCACCCGTTACGCTCAGCAACTTAAAAGTTTTATGCAGCGACTCCGACCAGTTTCCACACGCACTCAGAACCGAAAGGTTCAGGTTGATCGGCGACTTGATGACTGTACACACGTTTTCGTGCGTCACGACGCCATACGAAAGCCATTACAACCACCGTATGACGGGCCTTTTAAGGTCCTTAGTCGTAAAGATAAATTTTTCGTTATTGACCGATGCGGCCGCCCAGACACTGTCAGCATAGACAGACTTAAAGCGGCATACACTGAAGAACCTTCACCCTCCCCATCGGCTCAATCAAATAGCCCCACTGAACCTAGTCCTTGTCCAGACTCAACTACCTCACCTCCGGTGGTGAATGATGATTCTCCTACCGTCACCAGTAAGACCCCTGTCACACGTGCTGGTCGACGTGTTCACTGGCCCAAGAGGTTCGTAGAATTCTTTCACTGAACTAATCCATAGGTAATGCTACTAGTGATTTTTTATTCCTTGTCACAATTTCTTATTCAATTCTGCTATATTTAATCTATTTGGTCCCGCTTCTGGGAGTAGTCGTTTTAACCCTCACTAATCCTTTTAATCTTTATCTCTCGTTACAGAGGACCAGCAGCAGTTTGTTTTTACCCCTAATTTTTCATCTATTTCATCTCAATCTACTCGCTAGATCAGTTGGCTTCTCATGTCATCTTGTAACCCACACCAAAAGAGGAATTATGAACAGTATATTACCTTTCACTGCCCATTTTCTTCCAAAAAAAATTAATTATTATTAAAAAAATTTTTATAAAAAAAAGAAAATATAAAAAAAGAAAATACAAAAAAGTAAAAAAATGTAAAATAATAATAAATAAACAAAAAAATTTTTTTAATAAAAAAAAGATTATTTAAAAAAAACAAAAAAAACTTCCACTGTATAGTTAAATGGACAGATATACATATTTTTTGCGCATAAATGCTTCACTTCTATGCTGTACATAGTAATCCGCTCAATTTATTTTCTTTTTACATTGTATTTTCCTTCGGGTTTATGCCCTCCTGCAATTCATTTATTTTGTGAACCGTACTTATAAACATTATGCATCATCTTAGTTATGCACTTAGCAACATGAACAAAGTAATTTTGGTAATGATAACTACTCATAGCTATTGGTTATGTACTAACTTCTCTGTAATTTTATAAGTTCTCACAGGGTAGAAACTTCCTTTGTTTTATCTCATTCTAACGTACTACTTCCAAGTTGCACCACTTTTCCTCGCATTGATTTCGCACAAGCTTTTGTAGTACCTTTACACCGATTTTGAAATCTTAACCTTCTTTCCCATTTTCTTCTGTTGTTTTTTTTACCCTGCTCCTTATCATACGCTGGTATAATGATTGCCTTTAACATGACTGCTAGGTTCTGTTGAAGCGGAGGAAGGGAGCATTGGTCTAATATGAAAGTTAGACATAATGAGTCACCTTCTTGCTACGACAGCCTCGGCGCCAGAGGTTTACCATCAAACCTCCACATAAGTAAGCTTGTAATAGTGCGGAATTAAAAAAAAAGAATGAATCGATACAATAAAAAAAATACCAAAAAAAGATTAATAAAAATATGAAAGACAAAAATAAAAGAAAAAAATTAAAAAAAACAACAACATCAGACCGCAGAAGCTTACAACCACACAAGGCACCAGCGTCATTTCTTATCATATTCCGTCTTACTTCACTAATCATGTACATACCACTTCCAACTTACCTTAATTTTTTTCTTTTCTTTTGCTTTCTTTCCTTTCGGTAAAATTTCTTTTTTTACTATTGCTATTTTCAAACCTTCTCATTCACTCATTGCTATTGTGCCAAGCCATCCTACTGTTGTATATCGAAGCTTGCTGGCTTCCCACCAACCTTCTAGGGGGGGATAACCTGTAGTGCACATTGTACCTTTGAACTTTTGTTTAAACTCGCTCACCCACGGTGATACACTTTTTACCTTTTGAGTTGTGAGTCTTCCGTACGTTCATTGGTTCGCTCTCTTGTTGTGCTCTCTTTCTGCACACTCTCCGAGCCTACCTCCAGTAACGTCTGCAGCTAAGTTGTACAGTCACTTTATTTATTAAATCTGTTATTCTGTTACGTTAAATACAACTCATACTAAGAATTCTTTCCATTGTTAGCTTTTAAACTTTGATTGAGTTAATCAGTACTTACACGTTAGGTAGAGTACTCGTAAAGTCATAAGACGGTGAAGTTTTTAGTAAGTGTGGTGATTTCGAAGACTATCTTAAGTCTAGCTTCAACACTTACAACTACTACACAATCTTCAGTTAATCTATGTACGTTAAAAGATACCTAATTTATGATATATCACAGTGATGAGATGATAGAATCGTTTTTGCAAACGTGTTTAAGTTTATGGTTTCTCTAGAAACTTCACTATGTCACTGAGTGCATACTGTAAAAGACTCAAATTTTTTTTCAAGTTGAAAAAGTGTAGATGTCATATTACTCACATTTAGCCTTTTAAAGATATTTACAAAAGTTAACATTATAAATACAGTTCTGTCATCTAATAGTAAAATGCTTAATAAGAGCTATTTCAAAGGTGCTTGTGTACTACAACATATTTAGATGCCATACATATTCAAAAGCTATAAGTGATAACTAACTCATGACATCTAAATACATCACTAAAGTGGTATAACTTAAAACAAGAGGTTTTCATTTTATAAAACACAAAATAATCGGGCAAAGAATATTCTTTTCGATAAATTCCTCTTCTGGCTCTACATTTTCACTTTAGTCGCCTCTTACGTAGTAACAACAGTTAACAAAATAGTAATCAAAAAATCTGTATCTGTCATCCTTCTGCTTTCTTCCTCCCTACATGACTTGTCTTACACTCTGATGAAGCCAGTTTTGTTAAGTATGTAGATAATACGACAATCATCATGCCCCCCTCAGTTACTTCTCAATCATCAGGTTGTTCCAAAATGAATGATAGCCGTGTATCGGAAACCAGTCAGTGGTTCTTGTCAGCTGGTCTTAAAGTGAACCCTTCCAAATATGAGGTTGTCGATTTCACTTTCAGACACGCAAGTGTGACTTACATGAACTGGTTCCTTCGCATGGTTCCAATGTCATAGATGACAGTGAAGTGGAAACTGAATCGTGTGTTGGATAGCCTTGCCTGTGTGATTCTTCTCATCTTTATTGGTCTTCACGTAATATGTAAGTTTCTAAGATGATATTTTGTTTAGTGTTCTGTGTATTAAAGTAAAGATAATCTGGTATCACTGAGTGGGTTTCTTGTGGTGATTGACAATTCCTATCTCTGTATTGTTTAAATACTTACTGTTGCTTGTTAATATATTTCTTATATGAATTGATATATAATTCCGCCAAATACAATTTCCAGAATTCCGCCCTCTCTGTCTTGGTTGAATTCTTGTAATTCGGTCATCTCGGGATACTAATACTACCAGTACAAATAATTACAACATTTCTACTTTTACACTTTGTTATTATACCTAGTTGCTTCCCCACCTTAATCTTTCTTGGGTTAATTGGGAAGGATTTAGCTACACTGTAAAGATGAGTGAAAGCTGTGAGTGTGACGAGTGTGATGTTGCTAAACTAACTTGTAAATACTGTTGTGGATAGGCACATGGACTCATGACAGAAATAATCGAATATTGACATGTCGTATAACCTTGTCTGGTTTACTAGCTCGCTAGTTTTCTAGGTGGCCCTATTACGGTAAAGAGGGGAATTCGGGTATGAGGCTAACGTCTCTACCTCAGGAAAACCAGTCAAACTTCTACAGAAACTTCAACGCACAAAAAATATTTAAATCTCAAGAAATATAAAGAACAAATTTCTTTTTCTCTAGAATTTGAGAGAGGAAATGACGCAGATTGCTGAAAGCTTTCTGGATGCCACTCAGTAGGTGAATGGAGAAATAAGGATAGGAAAGTAGAATGTTCATACAATGTACAAGGCTAGCTAGGAATGCCGCTCAGGTAGCCAGAGAAATGAGAAAATACGGCGTGGAAGTGTTAGGAATGTGAGAATCCATGTGGAATTGATGAGGAGTATACCAATCTTCAGCTTGACAGCCCGTAATCTACTCCGGTCACCCAGACAAAAACCATCACTATCATGATGTCAGCAACAGCATCCAAAGCTCTCTCACCTCAGATTATTGTTGCAAGACTCAGCTAAATAGGAAGAAAGGCCACAATTATCCAATGCTATGCACAGTGCAGCAAACAACCCGGAACAAAAGAAGGAGGAAGATTTCTATAGAAAACTATAAACAGTCATGGATAACATCCCAAATGGAGATAACAAAATCCTTATGGGCGATATGAATGTCAAACTGAGAGCAGACACTATGAGAAGAGAACTCATCATGGGTCGAGAGGCTTTCGGGGAAATGAATGCGGACGGAGAACCCTCCTCAGACTTCTTCGCCCTCAATGATTTGGTGATCACAGACAGTGTGTACAAGTACAAGGATACACAAAAGGTGACATGGGTTTAACCTCATGGACACACTAAAAACCAGATAGACTTCATCTCAATGCTGCTCAAGGAAGTGGAGAAGCAGCCTGCTGAACACGAAATCAAGAAGAAGAGCAGATATGGGCTCAGATCACTATCTAGTCCAAGAAACCTGCAAAGTCCAGCTGAAAGCCTTCAAAACAACTTCAGATAGACCACAATTCGAGTTTAACACTGAGAAACAGCAAAAGACAGCTCCACCACATGCATCGGACCAAAGTCGGAGACATTACGTGGCATTACTGAGGAAACTGGTGTGGAAGAAGACTGGAAATCTCGGTAGTTGATGTTTAAGGAAACGTGTATAACCGTCCTAGGAAGACAGAAGAGACAAAACAACGGAAGTCTCCCAATGGACACCTGAAAGCTTATAGACTAGAGGAGTATGATGAAATAGGTGAACCTGTAGTACCCCTATACCAACCGTAAACATGCTTTTTAATCTAATTTGTATACTTGCATTATATGTGTACACAGACCGATTTTGTATATACTTCGCAAATACTTGTCCATTCACTGTTGAATATTACCTTGACACAATTTCGAATTTGACTACTGCTTCAATACATATTCGTAATCTTCACAAGTGCCTTTTGATTTACGTTGTGGGCGTCGAGTAGCCACAACGTCTGCGCACATCAATAAGAACGAAGAAATACATAGAATATATGTGTACAGCAGTTTAGTCAGACAACGCACGCAACAAAATTGGTGAGCCCGACGACCAATTTCGACAGTGACGACAAATTGGTGTCCTTGACGATAACTGGTTCACCCCGACGACAAATTGTTGACCCCAACGACAAATTTCGACCCCGACGACAAATTGTCCATCGCAACGACAACTTTTTCACCTCGACGATAACTTGTTGACTCCAACGACATTTTGTTCACCCGGACGCAGCATTACACTTGCTGGATTAATTAAACTCTAACTTTATCGGATATATATACATATAATAGACATTTCGAGCTGATTCTTGTGCTTTCTCATCGCACAACTTGCAGTAATCTGTGGTAAGCACCGCATTGCATGTTTTTCTGTTTTACCATATTCTTGGTGTGCATAATTTTTGCTATTTTGTTACTGTTAAACCATTTTTCTACGAATTGTATCATGTCTTCCGATACCCTGATACCTTACAGCTGGGATCTGTTGGTACCATTTCTCTTACTGTACCAGTTTTTAGGCCCAAAGACTCCCATCTTTGGTTTGCACGACTGGAAAATTATTTCACTGCCAATAAGCTTACGTCACAGACGGTTAAATTTGGCATATTGAGTACAGTACTACCAGACGAAATCGCCGAACAGGTTCGACAACACATAGTTCAGCCCAGCACAGACGCTCCTTACGACAAGTTGAAAGAAGAAGTACTTCGATGCACTTCACTTTCTGATAGGCAAGCACTCGATCGTTTGTTAAGCAACGTAGAGCTAGGCGATAAAACCCCATCACAACTCATGAGGCACATGCAAAGCCTAGTAGCAGGAAGGGATATCGACAAAAGTCTCTTTTACCAAATTTGGTTGCGACGACTTCCTGCAAACATTCAACAAGTTCTTGCTTACGGAGATGACGACATTGACATTGAGAAGCTTGCCAAAATCGCAGATCGCATGTATGAGAGGTCAACACCTCAATCTGTTGCTTCCACCAGCAGAATGCCAGACACTGACGACAGGATACAGGCTCTAGAACACAAAGTCGACACCGTACTGAGTCAGTTAGCAGCACTGACCACACGCACACGACCAAGCCGTTCTAGAAGCTCGTCTCGTCGACGTCTTTCTCGATCACCCAGCACGTCACGACATCACGATACTATTTGCTGGTACCACCGTAGTTACGGAGACAATGCACGACGGTGTCGTTCACCTTGCAACTTTCAGGCTAAACCAAAAGATATATCATCATGTATGAAAACTTCTACTGTTGGCAATCTACGATCTAGCAGTCGTTTGTTTTATGTAACAGATAGAAATACCGGTACTACGTTCTTAGTCGACACAGGAGCAGAGGTTAGTGTTCTCCCTCCGACTACGCAGGAACGTCAACATCCTGACCCTGCAGTTACGCTCCAAGCCGTTAATAAGTCTAATATTGTTACATATGGTAGTAAACGAATGACTTTAGATTTTGGTCTGCAGAATACCTACATTGGTCTTTCATCATCGCAGACGTTCCATCCCCAATCCTTGGTATAGATTTTCTACAGCAACACAAACTGCTAGTTGATCCGGTAAGCCCTAAGCTTATAGACTCGCTCAATAAAAGGTACATCGCTGGTACGATTAGCCGTGCATCATCGCTGAACTTGATGGTCACACGCACACCAGCATCTCCATATACTGACTTAGTAAATCAGTTCCCTGACCTTCTACAACCCTCTTTCCGAGCAACAGAACTAAAGCATCAAGTGGTTCATCACATTAAAACCACTGGACCACCAGTTTTTGCACGTCCTCGACGCCTTGACCCACATCGACTTAAAATCGCAAAAACAGAGTTCGATAAAATGTTAGAGCTCGGCATTATTCGACCATCCAACAGCTCTTGGTCTTCACCGCTGCACATGGTACCCAAAAAGTCTTCTGGTGAGATACGGCCATGCGGGGATTATCGAGCTTTAAACAAGCAAACGGTACCTGACCGATACCCCATACCGCATATTCACGATTTCGCCAGCAACTTGCCAGAGGTTAAAATTTTCTCCAAAATCGACCTTGTCAGAGCGTACCATCATATTCCCATCCACCCGGATGACGTTCCAAAAACCGCTATCACCACGCCATTCGGCTTATACGAATTCGTGCGCATGCCTTTCGGGCTGATGAACGCCGCTCAGACATTTCAACGTCTCATCGACCAAGTACTCCGCGGCCTGCCCTTCGTCTACGCATACATTGACGACTTACTAATTGCAAGTGCAGACGAAACCGAGCATGTGAAACATGTGAAGACGGTGTTCGAAAGACTTCACAAATACGGCATGACTATCAATTTAGATAAATGCGAATTTGGTAAGAAATCACTGAAATTCCTCGGTCACTTGATTGACAATCAAGGAATTAGACCAGTCCCCGACGATGTACAAGCCATCAAAGACTATCCATTACCAGATTCTTTCAAGAAACTACGGCGATTTTTGGGTCTAGTCAATTTTTACCGGCGTTTTATCCCGAACTGTGCTAGAGTTTTGCAACCGTTGACCGACTGCTTACGTGGACATAGTCGTTCATTCCATTTGCCTGCAGAAGCTGTTAAAGCATTCGAAGCTGTTAAACAATCACTAAACGACAAGACGCTCTTAGTCAGACGCCAGAATGACGCCCCCTGTCTCTCATGACAGATGCTTCAGATGTCGCCATTGGGGCAGTGTTACAACAGCAGGTACATGGCGAATGGCAACCCCTTGCATTCTTTTCGAAACGACTGAATCCTACTCAATGTCGATATAGCACCTTTGGTAGAGAGTTATTAGCTGTTTATTTAGCAATCAAGCACTTTCGACATATGCTGGAAGGTACACCTTTTACTGTCTTTACAGACCACAAGGCTCTAACGAAAGCCTTATCAGCAAAACAGGATAACTACTCTCCACGTGAACTACGACATCTCGAGTTTATATCACAGTTCACCTCCGATCTGCGACACATAAAGGGTAAAAACAATGAAGTGGCAGACGCTTTATCACGTATGCACATTGATAACATTGTATGCCCAGACATCGACTACGAACATCTCTCAAACTTACAACGAGATGACGCCGAACTCAAAAAGATCATGTCTTCTAAAACAACATCTTTAAACCTCGAGGCAATTCCTTTCGGCACGACAAAAGTTATCTGCGACACCTCTACAGGTAAATATCGACCTTTCGTTCCAATAGCTATGAGACATACAGTATTCGAGAAGTTACATAACTTGTCGCATCCTGGTGTTAGCGCTACTACCAAGCTACTAAGAGAAAGATTTATCTGGCCAAACATTAACAGCGACGTTAAGAAGTGGACACGAAATTGCTTGTCTTGTCAAAGAGTCAAAATCAACCGGCACACCAAAGCACCAC
Organism: Trichobilharzia regenti; assembly: GCA_944472135.2. Lineage (NCBI taxonomy): Eukaryota > Metazoa > Platyhelminthes > Trematoda > Strigeidida > Schistosomatidae > Trichobilharzia > Trichobilharzia regenti. Next base: position 171,750,584 of record OX235262.1, on the reverse strand, counting down.
TTGGTCGCTTCCCTAACCCCGACTCTAGATTTGACCACGTACATGTAGACATAGTTGGTCCACTGCCTCCTTCCAATGGTTTCAACTATATTCTAACCTGCATTGACAGATTTACTCGTTGGCCAGTAGCAGTTCCATTAATCGACGTCTCAGCTGAAACGGTAGCTAAAGCTTTAGTCGAAAACTGGATAGCCAACTTTGGTGTCCCATCAATTATCACTACAGACAGAGGTGCCCAGTTTGAAAGCCGACTGTTTGACCAACTAACTGAATTACTAGGCATTAAACGAATACGAACGACAGCGTATCATCCTAGTTCCAACGGTATGGTCGAACGATTTCATCGACAACTCAAAGCTGCACTCGCTGCTTCTTTGACTCGAAACGATTGGTCAACCAAACTTCCACTAGTATTACTTGGTATACGAGCTACTATAAAGAAAGATATTGGCTGCTGTGTTTCCGAACTAGTCTATGGAACAACATTACGATTACCAGGAGAATTTTTCACCCCGGGTAACAAGTTCCACACGATATGACTGGTTACGTGCACCAGCTAAAACGACACATGAACGAGCTAAAGATATCAATTCCACGTCAGCAGGAACGAGCGTCATACATCCCGTCACAACTGACAGATTGTACTCACGTCTTCGTCAGGAGAGAAGGTGTACAACGACCACTTCAACCCGCTTATGATGGCCCATTCAAAGTTCTAAACAGAAACGCGAAAGTTATCACGATAGAAAGATTGAATAAAACAGAAGCCATCAGTATCGACAGAGTCAAACCAGCGTTCCTCGACGATTTCGAAGTCAACGATAAGAACCAGCTGAACGACGTGCCAACACCTACATCTACACAAGCTTCAACGTCGACAGAGAAGCCTGCGAAAACAACACGATCTGGTAGACGAGTCCATTGGCCTAAACGTTACGTGCAAGTCATCGAAATATAACTTACTATGAATTTTCATTTTTATTATCTTTATTCGTAATTGTCATTTGATTACTCATTTAACTGATTAATATTTTCATACATAAATCACGTCACTATTATTTTAACATCGATATTTCCTATATTATTACATTTAATCACATCTCGTATATTATTCACGTATCGTTTTCGTCTACCGACTACAGATCCCCGGACAATTTTATCGTTCCTTATATATTCTATTACGATTAGGAATTCCACTTTCCCTAGATTATCGCATTTATTATCGATGTTATTAACCGCATTAAACTGCTCATTTTTCAGCTTAATAAATCGCCTTCTGTGTACTATCGCTGCTACGTATTACGCTGACGCATGTTATTTTCGAACACTTAAATGTATTTTTTTTATATTTTAGTGTTCTGGTGGGGGAATTATGTAGTACCCCTATACCAACTGTAAACATGCTTTTTAATCTAATTTGTATACTTGCATTATATGTGTATACAGACCGATTTTGTATATACTTCGCAAATACTTGTCCATTCACTGTTGAATATTACCTTGACACAATTTCGAATTTGACTACTGCTTCAATACATATTCGTAATCTTCACAAGTGCCTTTTGATTTACGTTGTGGGCGTCGAGTAGCCACAACGTCTGCGCACATCAATAAGAACGAAGAAATACATAGAATATATGTGTACAGCAGTTTAGTCAGATAACGCACGCAACAAACCAATACGAAGGTAGAGAACAGAAGGAGAAGCTGAGTTCGATGTACATCGCACTGAATAAAGAAGTAAAGAAGACTGCAAGGAAAGATAAAAGACTATTCTACGACACACTGGCCGAGAATTAAAGCAGAATATGCCGCTGGCAAAAGGGACTTCAGAACCAGGTTTCCATCGGGGAAGAGACTGATACAGATAAAAGCTATGAAAGATGGTTAAGAGAACCTAGTTATCAAAGAGGAGAGACAATTAAAACAGTAGGCTGATCTATTCAAATGATTACTGAGTCGGCCATAACCCGAAATTCGTCCAGCAATACCACTAACAACCAGTGGACACCGATCCTTCAATAAAAGCAGAAATCGTGGACACAATCCAACTACTGAAATCATGGGGGGTAAAACAACCAGATGGAATTCCCCCCCCCCAAAGCACCGAAAATGGACCCAGAGACTGTGCTCATACCATTATTGCCAAATGTTTGGAAGAAAGGAAAGGTGCCTACTGATTTGAAGAAAGGCTGGTTACTTTGTCAAACTATCAAAGAAGGGTGGCTTAAGCCTATGAAAGAATTGACACGGAATCACGTTCTTCCCCATACGAAGCAAAAAACAAGTCGCGTAAATCTGCAGTCAAAAAAGATACACTGAATGCGGAACTCCTCCCTGAACAAGCTGGATTCAGTAAAGGTGGATCATGCGCTGATCAAAAATTGCAATTCTATGTATAATCATCGAAAAAAGGCATAGAATGACAGGCAAACCTCTGCCTAAGTTTCACCAGCTTAGAAGAGACCTTCGGCAGAGTCGAAAGTTCAGTAATTTGAAAAGTAATTCAAAACTACGATGTGCTGCACATCTTTATCAACCTTATTTTACAGAAATATGATAATACCACATATCAATTGATCTACGACGGAAAACTCAGTGGAAAGTCCGAAATGAATGCAGGTGTAAGCCAAGGTTGCCTGTCTGCTATCACTGATATTATTCTTGAATGTGGTGGACTGGATAATACGTCAGAATGTGGGGAGTGAGAAGACGGAAATCCATCGGATCGACAAAATACTCTAGAAGATCCGGATTTAGCGGACAATTTGCCTCATATCATATAATAATATATATTTATTCCTGTTTATTCAGGAACATACCAATTTACAGGCATGGACAAGTTATTATATAAATTACACACATTCTGGTGCATGGTGAATTTACGGTTTGGTTGTTCTTTCTGACATTAAGGTTAGTCGGAACAGTCTGCTAAATAGCCTGTCCGTGTAACACATGAAGAGATATGTAGTACCCTTATACCAACTGTAAACATGCTTTCTAACCTAATTTGTATACTTGTATTATATGTTTACACAGATCGATTTTATATGTACTTTGCAAACATTTGTCAATTTACTGTTTAACATTACCTTGACGCAATTTTTAAAATTTGACTATCCCTATAATACATGATCGTACTCTTCGCAAGTGCCTTTTGGTTTTACGTTGTGGGCGTCGAGTAACCACAACGTCCATGCACATTAATAAAAATGAAGAAGTACTAGGAGATACGAGTACGCTGATTTAGTCAAATAACACACGCAACAAATATTGAGATATCGTTTGGCATTAACAAAAAACCCAGACATCAGATGTATGAAAAACAAATATCTGGGGAGAAAAGCTTGAAGTAAATTCTCCTATATAACTTTGTTGTGAACAGCATCCTGGACTCAAAGTTTATTGATGCATTATTTTGAGATCAGTTACATATTTATTCCATTTTTTTCAGCAGTCTTATCGAAGTTTTATGACAGGAAAGAAATTTGACCGTGGATGAGAAAACTAGACAAGGTCATTGTCAATGTAGTTGAAGATTGAACGATCAATTCATGGTTGTTTGCTCAAAACCAACTTCCCCAATTTTCGCGGAGACATCAATACACCAATCATCATCTCATCGGTCGCTGTTCAGAAAGAAATCAGTAGAAAACCGTCAGAAGTAATATTGTGATTTATTATTGTAATATTTGTTCACAGACCTTAGTTGTAACAGTGTTTATATGTTGGTGTTACAATAAAGAATCCTCGAGTCGCCAATTGGTGTTTTGGTTTTTGCGTCCGTTATTACTAAGCGTTTCTGAGAAACAGCGTGAGTCCCAGCGTAGCAAGAGCTGGGCATTGACGGTTTACGAGACGTGACTAACAGTCATGTTGGACTGCTTTACTGCATTAAATGGGGCCGAGGTCGATTCCAGGAATCTCCAATGGCACTATTTGTGTCTGCATGACATACTGTACACGTAAGTGGAGCAAGATGTTGAAAACTGTTTGAAAACCAGTTGCTTCCCTATTTCAGATCACGAATACTACTTGTACAGAACGTTAACCAGCGTCTTCAAATGGAAGCATTGGATCGTTCATGGAATTTGAGTGGTTATGAGTTGAGTGGTCTGGAATCCAGCTTCATTTCAGTTTAAATGTAGGGTTGTTCGACCTCGACCAGAAAGTAAATAGAGGAGTAGGCTCATCAGCAGAATACCAGAAAGAGAAAGTATGTGAACATGATAGGAACATTGATGTTATATGCATATATAAATGTTTATATCGATTGCATATTATACTATTGTAAACATTTACCTAAATTCTGGTTGTGTTTTTCACGTATTTATGCGAAATCTTAGAGTTTATCTAGTGTCATAACATATATTAATGAGTCTGAGAGTTTTAGTGTCTTAATAACTGATGCGTTTTAGAAATAAGTGGTGCGGTCTGGTTTTGATAGCCTTTGGGATGAAACAGTTTATGTAGCAAGCGTTTGAAGGTTATAATAGAGTGACAGGTCCTAATCCTAGGGGTAAACTGTTCCAGTGTGATCCGTACTAGGTCTTTTTATGCATCTATGCGACCAGTTTATTTATGGTTTTTAGAACTCTAGGTGTATTAAAGCTCGTTTTTTAGTTGCTGCAGTAGACTGATAAATGATTCGGTCTACGAATACATAGTTTACTTATATGATCAGCAGATTGAAACAGTCTGTACAGACAGCGTTTGAAGCCTCCTACCGACGAGCGAGTTCTGACATCTAGGGGCAGTCTATTCCATATCTTCGAATACATGACTGTGAAGAAGTTTTCACGGAGTGTTGAATTAAAGACATGATTTCTCACTGTGAAAGTTAGGTACGCAGATCGTAAAAGCCCTCCTGTGCGAATACCATGCGCCTGCTACTTGAAAATGATATTTTGTGATGGACATTTGTCAATCACGTATCTTAAACCGTTAACGCCAAACTCTAGCTGCGCTGGGCCTCACGTTGTCCCTTGAGGCCTTTCAGAAACCCTCAGTACTAACAGGCGCAAACACCAGAACACAGATTGGCGACCCGAGGATTATTTATTGTAACACCAACGTATAACCGGCATTATTGGTATTACCGACTAAGGTCTAAGAACAAATATTACAACAATAAATCACGATATTACTTCTGACGGTTTTCTGCTGACTTCTTTCTGAACAGCGACCGATGAGATGATGATTGGTGTATTGATGTCTCCGCGAAAATCGGGGAAGTTGGTTTTGAGCAAACAACCATGAATTGATCGTTCAATCTTCAACTACATTGACATTCCCGGCCAAAAAAGGATCTATTCCTTTTTTCCATCATGACCAATACACGTTGACTTGGATGCCATTGCGAGAACCCGGGTCACACGGACAAAGCTGAACTGGAAAACAAACAGAAAAGCCAACACAACACAAGCATACCCACACCACAATCTCACACATCAATGACGATCTCCGCCTTCCAGTTAAGGTTTTCCTCTTGACACTTTGCAACACAATCACCACTTGCTAGAATGACTCTTGCAGAACGCAACGTGACCATAGCAGCACCTCATGCTACCCTTCGCACATCCTCTATCTACTCACTACCAATTACCACTGCAATCGCTTGTCACTCATTCTGCCTCAGTTCTAGTGACGGTGACGTACGCAAGCCTCAGCCGTCTACACTCCCGCTCCCCGGCGTGTGGGATCACAGCTAACAATTATCTCCGTATGCATGTCATTCTCAGAAATATCCTCCCCGGCGTATACGACCCATCTGCTGTCTCTAACATCAATCAATTCATTCACGAATGTAGAAGAATAGAAACAACTTCAGAAGTAAGCACGACGAAAATTTTAAGAAAATTACGCAATAACAACAAGGTACGAAAACAACAAGCAAACACAGTGAATCCAAAAACACCAATTGATATGACACACCACACATATACACAGAGTGCACATGACTTTGCAGATCATGTCTTGATGAAATCCCTTTGAAGAATCGCATAACCTATACCAGTACGCCCGCAGTCCTTCTCAGGTTGACGATTATAAGTTGTAGAATGTCCGGACACAAGAAAGATTGACCAACAATTACAATAATTCGAACTCACACAATTATTTAACACGAACATATGTACAATCAACACATCACAGTGGTGGACTCTAGCATGACGAACTACCCTTGAAGAATATTAGGACTTACTGCAGTATGCCTACAACCTTTCTCAGGTTGACGCCCTAGGTCGGAAAATCGTCGCAGAGTTCATTTACTGACTTCTCTCTATCAGCTATATCCTCAAATCTGAACGGTAACACGCTCATGTTATTGTATCGTAGAATATAGATGACCAACAAACACACGACGTATCTGGTCAACCAAGCGTAGGCACAGAGTAATTTACACCAAAGATAATAGCATTCAAATAGTGACTTGAAGCTAGAAATGCCTTTATTCATGCAAGTCAATTTAACAATTACTCTCTCGTTTACACTTGGCTTATCCTCACTAAACTGAGCAATATCTTTCGTCTTTTCAAATGCACCAATACTATCAAGGTCATTGCACAAGATACTTGAGTTAATGGGCGTCCTTCTCATTGTGGATGACAACACCAACGACGACTGATTGACACCAGTTGATGAAATTAGCGGTGGATCAGAAGCTGGTGTTGTTCGGCTTTCAGAAAGTTGTCTAACTGTAAGATTACCACCACTGCTGTCTTTTACCACTAGCTCCGGTTTAGCACTAGCATCTGATGATAGGTGGGCTTCAATCTGATCAATTGCACTGACGGTCTCACAAGTATCCATACCTTCTGCAACCGCATCAGCATTTAATTCTACTTCACGTTCAAGTTGTACAGAACTTTTGTTCAACTTAGCAGTAGTTGGCATTCCGCTCATTTCATCATGATCAACCAAAGACAAATCTGCACTATCATGATCCTTATCACAAATATTCAATTTACCGTCATCTATCTGGTCGACTTCATCATTTTCAAACTCTTTAATAACAGCAGTAGACAATTTTGGTTCCTCCTCACAAATCCTTAGAGGTTTTATACCTTTACTCTGACTAGTAATACCTTGTAAACTTGTGGAGTCAGAACTGCACTCTGAGACTGTAACTCTATTCTGTGACACTCTATTCAACAATGGCTTACCAGTTGCAACTACAGGCTTCTTGACCGCACCGTTATCGTCACACAATTCGGAGTCAGACCTTGATTTCACATTTATCTTATCACTTAACTTGGTCACTGATTCACAGTTCATCGTTGTATGCACTTCTTGGAAACGTGTAAAACACAACTGTGTTTTTCTCACAACTTGTAACCTAAGGAGGGAGGGTGGCGTTAGCTGATCAGTAGATATGGTGGTGGTCACTAAGGTGAATCGCCCCATTCTGCAGGAACAGCAATATACAAATTAAAGGCTCGAGATATTTCTGATTTTTATGAGGGCTTAGATCTTTATCTTGAAAAAGATAATAGTGAACGCCTTGACAGATCATGCATCTACCTTTAAATATATACCATTCGCTCAGCCTATTGTTGAGATGCGACCACGTGGGTTCTGCACAGATTTATGGGGCATCTTATGAATTAACTTGCTATCCATTGTCAGATCTTTAAATACCACTTCACAATATCTTGTCTCACTTATTTTCTAATAACGTCTTTACTTGATTCTCATTATATTCCATTAAACCTAACATTTTATAGCTCTTTATGAATTTGATTCGACTTATTCTATTCCTATTCTCTGGAGGGTACGGTTGTGCACCAAATAGAAAAAAAAGACATGAAATAAAGACAACTGGCTTGAAAATAATTGTATTAAAGCCAAAAGTGAACGCATGATAGTATAAAATATATTGGTTTCATTATACATTGCAAATGAACGTTGTCGGCCTAAGGATTAATTACTTCCCCATTCTGTTTTCTATATAAATGTGTTTATTAATGATATATTTCACTCACTTAATCTATTACACTTTAATGTTACACCACAGCACTTTAATTTTTCTAAAACAGCTTCCAATTCCTTGTAAACGTTGTACTTACCTCAATATTGGTTGATCATCGTATGCCTACAACCACGGGATGAAAACGAAACGAAGTCGATTTTCCCGCGAAACCTGGAGGACAATTGTACAATTCAATAACTATACAGCCTAGTTCAGACAATGTGTATTTATATATATATCAAATATTTAACTGTTGAAACATTATTAACTTGTAGACAATCTACGATTTGACATTATATCATCCTTGATCGTGCCTGTAAAAATGGCATGCATTTTCATGTAAATTTATGTTTATATGAAAATAAATTATTATTATTATTATTATCTGTTGGGGACGTCCCACGAAAGCTGTTACACTCACTAAGTTTATATGGGTTACTAGACACCATAAAGCTTTCTCTATATCCACTTCTCTGAGACCCTTTCGTCATCAATGACTGTGTTTCGCTCCCAGACTGCTCTATTCTAAAGATAGGATCCAATATACTGGCAAACTTGCTCATCGATTGATTCACACTATCGTTTACCATTTTCAGAATATCACCTAACTTTGGCTCAGTACCTTCATCCTCTATACGAGAGCTTATCTTCACACACTTCATTTGAAGTTGAGTATGTAAGCGTCTCGCTATTACTTCTCGGACGGAACTTGAGTTCAGATCACTTATGCAATTCATCGATACCAATGCATTCTTGTAAGTCATCAGATTATCCAAAATCTCAGTAAGTGCCTTGGAGTCATCTTGCAGATGACTGCCGATACCTTTGACAGCTTCGAATACGTTCCTTACAATCATTGAAGGTCTTCCGAATCTTTGACGTAATATGCTCATAGCCTCGGCGTATCCCTCATTAGGTGGCATAATCTTACAGCACTGTATAGCTCTTGAAGCATCTCCAGTGCGATTCTTCGTCCCAATTTAAAGTGATATGTTTTCGTATAAAGCGCACTTTTCGTCTATTACGCTACATTTTGCTCATAAATAAAATCTCTTATTACTCTAAAATTTTATGCAAAGTGTTTGCGGAAATTATCACAATTATTAACCTTTCGAACACTGAATCCAAAAAATACAATCTTATTGACAGATAATACACATAACTCACTGTTTGGATTTGTGGAATTTTTAAACATAAACACATCTATAATTGTATATATTGTTGGATTTATATGTTCAAGTTGCTCCAAGTCAGTGAGTTTATGGTTAAGATATCATTTTAGTTAAATGTACTGAACTATATTGCATGTTGTCTTATTGTATAGTTGTCGTCGCTTTTTGCCCTTTTTTCTGTGAACTGTTTCCTTTGTTGATGTTGTTCTCATTGTTTGTCCGTTATTTTCTGATTTTGAGGGGAGCAACCCAAAAAGTTGCTTCTCTCTAAACTTTTACTTAATGTAATCATTCTTTTCTCAGGCGTGAGGCTAGCAACCCCACCCTGTAAACAAAAATTGCTAAAGAAACTTCAGTATGTTGAACCTCCTTGCACCAAAAGAAAAAGTCTGTGTAGGAACATGGAACGTCCGAACTATGTACGAGACTGGGAAAGCTGCCCAGATCGCCAACGAGATGAAAAGATACGGAATACAAGTGCTGGGAATATGTGAGAGCAGATGGAATGGGAGTGGACTCACCAAATTGTCAACAGGTGAGTCAGTGATCTACTCCGGTCACCCAGAAGATAACCACACGCACACCGAGGGCGTGGCTATCATGATGTCACCAACGGCAACGAAAGCCCTGATACAATGGGAGGCGATTTCGTCCAGGATAATGACCGCCAGGTTCAACTCCAAAGGAAGGAAAGTGTCAATCATACAATGTTATGCACCCACAAACAACGCAGACCTCGAGAAGAAAGAAGAATTCTACAGGCAACTACAGGCAACAATGGACAATACTCCAGCTGGCGACATGAAAATACTAATGGGAGACATGAACGCCAAACTGGGACCAGACAATACGGGAAGGGAACTCATCATGGGTAGAGAAGCTCTAGGAGAAATGAATGAAAACGGAGAACTCTTCGCCGACTTCTGCGCCTTCAACGAACTGGTGATTGGTGGCAGTGTATACAAGCACAAAGATATCCACAAGGCTACATGGGTGTCACCAGACGGGCAAACCAAAAACCAAATCGACTTCATCTCAATCTCAAGGAAGTGGAGGCGCAGCCTACTGGACACAAAAGCAAGAAGAGGAGCAGACGTTGGCTCAGACCACTATCTCGTACAAGGGACAATCCAAATCAAATTAAAAGCTTTCAGGGAATCAGGAGCTGCAGATAGACCACAAGCCAAGTTCAACACTCAAAAGCTGAAGGACCAGGCTACAAAGGACATCTTCATTGCAAGCATAAAGGACAAAGCCGAGACACAAATCAACACTAGCGAAGAGGTCGGCGTTGAAAAGCACTGGAACAACTTGAAAACGGTGTGGAGCCAAACCTGCATAGAAATTCTAGGCAGAAAAAAGAGACAGGACAAACAGTGGCTCACTACGGACACTTGGAAACTAATAGAAGAGAGAAGGACAGTGAAGCAAAAGATTATCCAGTGCACGGACGAGCAACAAAAACAGGAGCTGAATGCAAGCTACAATACACTGAACAAAAGAGTGAAGAAAAGTGCCAGGGAAGACAAAAGAAAATATTATGAAACCATGGCAAACGAAGCAGAACAAGCTGCAGGCAAAGGAGACCTCGCCACACTCTACCAAACAACTAGGAACCTTTCGGGCAAACGTTCGACACAGATTAAGCCAATAAAGGACGACAATGGAAAGTCAATCACCAAAGAGGTGGAACAGAGAAAGCACTGGGTTGAACACTTCAAAAGACTTCTAAATCGTCCGCCACCTACAACACGTCCAGCAATACCAACAACGGAAGCAGAACTACCAGTGAACACTGACCCCCCGACGAAATCAGAAGTCCTGAATGCAATCAAGATGCTTAAAACTGGGAAAACACCGGGACCAGATGGAATCCCAGCAGAGGCTTTGAAAATAGACCCAGAGACAACAGCGGACTTGATGACACCACTACTGGAGAAGGTGTGGAAAGAGGGCAAAGTACCCGAGGATTGGAAGAACAGTTACTTATTCAAACTTCCAAAGAAAGGAGACTTAAGTCAATGTAAAAACTGGCGTGGAATTATGCTTCTGTCCATTCCAAGCAAGATACTAAGTCGCATCATCCTGGAGAGAATCAAACAAGCCCTAGATGAAAAACTTCGTCCGGAACAGGCTGGATTCAGGAGAAACAAATCATGTATTGATCAAATCGCCACTCTACGGATCATCATTGAACAAAGCTTGGAATGGCAGTCACCTCTCTATCTCAACTTCATCGACTTTGAAAAGGCCTTCGACAGCGTCGATCGAGAGGTCATTTGGAAACTACTTCGCTACTACGGGGTCCCATCGACAATTATACACCTCATCCAACAGTTATACGACAATGCTGCATGCCAAGTAATCCACAACGGGAAACTTACGGAAGCCTTCGAAGTGAGGACGGGAGTGAGGCAAGGCTGTCTACTATCACCAATGATCTTCCTGATTGCAATTGATTGGATAATGCGACAGACAACGGCAACCAACGAGGGAACAGGCATAAAATGGACTGACACAAAAGACTTGGAGGATCTGGATTTCGCCGATGATATATGTCTGATTTCCCATAAACTGGAAGATATGCAAGTGAAAAGTAACAAGTTGGCAGAAGAAGCATCAAAGATAGGACTTCACGTGAACATAGATAAAACAGAGATGATGAAGATTCCTAGCCAACATCAACAGCAACAACAGACCACAATAAGCATAAATGGGAAGAACCTGAAAGAAACAACCTCCTTCACCTACCTGGGAAGCATCGTCTCAACTACAGGCGGAACTGACGAGGACATCAAAGCCAGAATCGGAAAAGCAAGACAAGCTTTCATTACTCTCAAATCTGTGTGGAGGTCAACAGCAATCAGCATCAAAAATAAGATCCGGATTTTCAACTCCAATGTGAAGTCAGTGCTACTATACGGATCAGAGACTTGGCGAGTCATAAAGAGCATCTCAAACAAACTTCAAACCTTCATTAACAACTGTCTCCGCTCAATACTCAAGATCAGATGGCCAGAAAAGATCAGCAACAGGGATCTCTGGGAGCGAACCAATCAGGAACCGATTGTGAAACAAATAGGCAGAAAGAAATGGAGATGGATTGGCCATACGCTGAGGAAACCATCAAGTGACATCACTAGACAAGCCCTCGAGTGGAACCCGAAAGGGAGGCGGCGAGTTGGTCGTCCAAGGGTGACTTGGAGGAGGTCATGCGAGGAGGAGATGAAAGCATGTGGACAGACCTGGAGCAGGGTGAAAAAGTTGTCAGAAAACCGAAGTCAATGGAGGTGCGCAGCTGAAGCCCTATGTTCCTCTAGGAACTAAAGGATACAATAATAATAATAATACATCTCCAGTGCAATACCTCATCGAATACATCAACTTCGTTTCATCATTTAGCAAAACACTACTCAGCATGATTTCATACTCCTTGACAAACTGTAAATATTTAGCTGGGTTTCCGTCGAAACACCATGGTTCAAATTTAGGGAGTTTGATGTTCCTATTATCCCTGAACGGCGAAACAGTAACATCAACCATGTCATTCTTAACATCAGACACATCGTTACAAGTAACAGACAAGTCACCATGACTTACTTTCCTGTTTGCATCCAAGACGCTCTGTTCCTTCTGTGTTTAGTCATCATTGAACGTAATCAAAATACCAGAAAGTTCCAGATAACGCTCGTTCAAAGAAGACTTGGCCGGCCTCAGAAAAGACTGACAGAGACTATCCAAACTTTAAGAAACTGTCACCAACTCTCAGAAACTTTCTGTCAAGTCTCAAATCCGTTAATGCCCAACTCTAGCTGCGCTGGGCCTCACGTTGTCCCTTGATGCCTTTCAGAAACCCTCAGTACTAATGGGCGCAAACACCAGAACACAGATTGGCGACTCGAGAATTCTTTATTGTAACACCAACGTATAACCGGCATTATTGGTATTACCGACTAAGGTCTAAGAACAAATATTACAACAATAAATCACGATATTACTTCTGACGGTTTTCTGCTGACTTCTTTCTGAACAGCGACCGATGAGATGATGATTGGTGTATTGATGTCTCCGCGAAAATCGGGGAAGTTGGTTTTGAGCAAACAACCATGAGTTGATCGTTCAATCTTCAACTACATTGACAACCTTAAGGAAGCACATTAGGTTTATAATAAGTCGTGTTGTTCAAAGCGGGTCAAGTTTTGGTATCATGCAGCTTGATATATAATCATTCCTACAATCATAGCCAAGTAGTTTTGACGTAAAATATCCTTGAATACTTTCAATCCTCAGCTTGTCATGTGTACGAGTGCTGCTTATATTAAATGGACAGTATTTTAGTAGTGGCCTTACATATGTTTTTGACAGAATTGGCTTGGCCTCACTGTCGTGAATGTTCCTGAGTATGCATCTTAAGAGCATCATTGACTTTCGAGTCTGTGGTGCCACTTGCTCAGGGAATGTTAAGTCACTAGAGTACCTAAGGCCTAGGTCAACGACACTTCGGAGTCTGGTTAGGTTAGCAGACTGAAGCGTTAATTTCAGGTCAAATGAGGGCGCGCCGAAGCGGATCCAGCGACATTTGTTCAGGTTAAATTGTAGTTTCCACAAGGACGACCAAGTAGTCACTTTATCTAATTCCTTCTGCACTACATTCTCGAAGTACCCTAGGTCATCATGTTGGAATGTATAAGCTACTTTTAGGTAATCTGCAAAGGAGAATGGTTTCCCACGTGAGAAACAGGCGCATATTTCATTGATGTATAGTGTAAATAGGAGGGGTCCAATGACACTACCTTGTACTACACCAGAAGTAATTGGGCTAGGTTTGGAGATTACAGACACGAGTTTAACTATTTGGGACCTATTGTTAAAGAATGATTTAAGCCATTCTAATAATGGGTCACGTATTCCTAAGGAGTTTAGCTTGTGCATTATCATTAAATGGTCAACACGGTCAAATGCCTTAGAAATGTCAAAGTTGTGGAGTGCGTAACGATATGATTGTACACTTTTGTTAGTTGTAGTTACTATAGACATTTGTATGACTTTTGTTTAAGACGATTCTCGTTAAAATATACTTAACTTCCGTGTACAGTTGGAAATACACTATGCTGTTGAGAACTTCACCTTCTCTGTGGCCACTACTGCTCACTCGCTTAACTCACACGGTATTTTATCCTTTGGATCTATTGTAGGAGTCTACTATCCTCATCGGAAGACAATTCTACAACTGGTACACAGCATCCACAGCAGACGCAATTCCAACAGTGAACACTCTCGTGGATTATATAAAAAATTTGTAGCAGGGGACTTAAACTTTATATCCAAGTAACCCTTTTTATTGATATAACTCGTTACTGCATTTCTTGGTAATATATTGTTACTCGACGTCTCCCTGACTTGGATTATTATTCTCATATTTCTGTACTTTGGTATTTGGATTTAACTTCTTCAGTTTTTGTTCCCAACACTACCCTATATAAGAGTAAAAAGCATCATTCGTTTTGCCATAATTTTTATTTTTTTATTGTTATTCTATGCTTTAGTTGTTGTTTACTACTGTAAACTTGAGCTAACCGTTACTATGTAACACTATAAAACTCAATGGCTACAAATTCTTAGTAATGAAAAAGAGGAGTAAACCCTGCGGTTATCGCATATTGTTTGCTTAAGCTATTAATATCTGCTGTCTGCCTCTGCACCCTCTTTCTGTTTTCTTCATTTCCAGAGTGTATTGCATTGAAGCGCTGCTGCATTCTACATTTGTATTACTTGAGCGTTATTCAGAATATTCCGTGAACTCACAACGAACAACGGAGCAGATTCCATTCTAAATTCAGTTAAACGTCGCAAAGCTGGTCCCTTATAAGTGCTAATACCAAAATAATGCTGTATTTACCATCTCCTGTGTAGTGTTATAAATTCTCGAACCCCTGAAGATTAACAACAACAACAATAATGTGTATTGTAACATAAACATATAAATTAACATGGAAATGCATGCCGTTTTTACAGGCACGATCAAGTATGATATAATATCAAATCGTAGATTTTCTACAAGTTAATAATGTTTCAACAGATAAACATTTGATATATATATATATGCATATATGAATACACTCATTGTCTGAACCAGGCCGTATAGTTATTGAATTGTACAGTTGTCCTCCAGGTTGCGCGGGAAAATCGACTTCGTTTCGTTTTCAACCCGTGGTTGTAGGCATACGATAACCAGCCAATATTGAGGTAAGTACAGCGTTTACAAGGGATTGGAAGCTGTTTTAGAAAAGTAAAGGTGCTAAGGTGAATCATTAAAGTGTAATGAAATAGGTAAGTGCAAGTATCATTAATAAATGCATTAATGAAGGAAACCCCTGGGCTGACAACGTTCATTTGCAATGTATAATGCTACCCACATAGTTCTCACTATCATGATGTCCACTTTTGGTTTTAATACATTTATCCTCATGCCGGTTCTTTTTATTTTTTACCTTTTTGTGCATTTGGTGCACAACCGTACCCTACAGAGAATAGGAGTAGAAAAAGTCGAATCAAATTCATAAAGAGCTATAAAATGTTAGGTTTAATGGAATATAATGAGGATCGAGTAAAGACGTTATCAGAAAATGAATGAGATAAGACATTGTGAAGTGGTATTTAAAGATCTGACGATGGACAGCAAGTTAATTTATAAGTTGCCCCATAAATCTGTGCAGATCCCACTTGGTCGCATCTCAACAATAGGCTGAGCGAATGGTATATATTTAAAGGTAGAAGCATGATCTGTCTAGGCGTTCATTATTATCTTTTTCAAGATAAAGATCTAAGCCCTCATAAAAATCAGAAAACTCTTGAGCCGTCAAATAATAAAATGATAATGATCACAAGGCCTGCATCCTGTGTCTTACTCTAGCACCTATATATCACCTCTCTTAGCTTCCATTCACGCATGAATTTGACTCACTATAATTATATTAATTATTATAATTTAGACTTAAACCAAAATCTTGTAATCTATTCTTTTAAAGTTTCTAGAGGTTTTTTTCCATTTTTACTATTTTTAATGTCATAAAACAGTGTTCCATTTCAAATTGCACTCGTCAAATATGACCATGCCTCTACAAACGGTGTGTCAATGATGTAAATGCTTAATTTATGTGAAATATATATACTTTTATAAATAAATAAATTTATTCTCATGATACAGTACATGAGGGACGCCAGTTTACAGGCATCATCAAATTGTTACAGAAATAGGATCATATTATTTAGTCACAATTTACAGTCGATAGCAAAATATGTTTAACATGTACACTGGAGATTATACATACACTTGATAAATGTTAATCCCAATAGTATAAAACATCCTTTTCACTTATGTACAATCATTTCTGTGCATAGTTGGAAAGATCCGCTAGATTGTCAGTGAGTGCAACACATCAGGAAATACAGAAGTATTGTCTTCGCATTAACAAAAAAACCAGGTCTTTGGTGGATGGGTTATAAGTGCCTGGGAAAAAAATAAAGCTTGAAGTCAGTTTTCGTACAATACTTTGTTGTGTGCAGAGTCCTTGAATTATAGTTCATTGATGTGTTATTTTGAAATCAGTGATATGTTTATCTCATTTGATCTGCAATGTCATTGTTGGGAGTAAAATGCATAAGCTTTAGACGCATTAATTATTGGATTTCTACTGCTTGTGGGTATTTACTTCTCGTGAGGAAGGTTTTTGAATTTTAGTTGTTACGACATGAGTTGTGGATATTGACTGCTCAGCAACATTACGGATATAAGTTCATCACATTATCTCAGGAATGTTGGGTTGTAGTTGGTGAGGCATATATGATGTCCGACGAGCGTACATCTGTCCATGTGATGTTGTGGTGAGTTATATCTTTTTCATGTTGTCGGTTTATGTCCATTTTATTCCACTTATTGTGTTGGGTAGAAGTTTTACAAACGAAACTTCTTGTCTGTTTGAGGGTAAGTATCTTAATCGTTAATGTTTTATCTAAAATTATAAATATAGGCAAAAACAACAGGTGTAGTATTTGAGCTTATACATTAAATGGACCTATAATTTCGGAGGCTCTCAGATAGGAACTAGGACCACCGTCGTTTGCGAACTCGTGTAGTTTGTCGTTAAGCACTTTTTTGAATGAGGCCAATGTACCTGCTTGACGCATTTCCATTGGTAGTTTATTCCATATCTGTGCATACCTAATCAAATAAAACTTTTGCCTGGTAGCTGTTTTACATTGTTCGATAGCTACTGTACCCTTAGTGTGTCTTAGTTTGTAGCCACTGTCATCTGAAAGTCGAATGCCATTAGTAGAGGTAAAAACTAAGTGGTTTAGAAGCTTATAGTAAAGTGTTAAGTTTAGTCTCAGGCGTCTTAGCCATAGTGTTTCTAATCCTAGGGTGTCACATCTAGTGGAGTAGTTCGCACCATTTTCGGTTCCGAGTAATTTTGACGTGAAGTACCTCTGCACTCCCTCGACTTTCAATTTGTCCTCAATGCGTATACTACTATACATGAATGAACAGTAATCAAATAAAGGACGCACACAAACCTTGTACAACAGAATTCTGGACTCATTTCTGTAAAATTTCCTGAGTAGAAAGCCGATAAGTCTGCGTGACTTTGACACTTGTTTGGAGATATGTTCAGAAAATGATAAGTCATGTGAGTATTTCAGTCCTAGGTCCAATACAGATTCCAGTCGTAAAAGTGCATGGCCTTGAATTGTCAGGTCAAGTTCTAAATTGTTGCAACCTATGCAGAGCCAGCCACATTTGTCGACATTAAACTGGAGTTGCCAGGTGTCACACCATCTGTCCATTTTTTCTAATTCTTGCTGTATGGCGTTTACTGTTATTCCGAGATCTGTGTTCTTGCATTTATAGGTCACTTTTAAGTCATCTGCATATAGTATTGGTTTACCAACACTAAAGCATTCACAGATACTGTTTATATATATTATGAATAGGAGTGGGCCTAATACACTTCCCTGGATTACACCACTACTTACTGGTTTAGGCCTTGACATTATCGAGCCAACTTTCGTTATCTGATTCCTGTCACAGAGAAATGATTTTATCCAGCTCAGGAGATGGTCACATATCCCTAGTGAGCATGACCTGCTAACTAGCAGATTATGGGGGACTCTATCGAAGGCTTTTGTTATATCAAAATATAGCACAATTACTAGTTCTCTGTTGTCCCTTCTTCGTGTAACTTCATTGAAAAAGTCTATGTGACAGGTCACACATGATCTCTTTTTGAGGAATCCGTGTTGTGATGGATTGATAAGTTCACGTTCTAGTAAGTCGTCTGACACTTGGTCTTTAACCACTTTCTCCATTATTCGTGATATCACCGGTGTTATATTAATAGGTCTATAGTTGAATGCACTGGTTTTGGCCCCTGCTTTGTGCTTAGGTAATATGTATGTGGTTTTCCACACTTCAGGATAAGTTCCAGTTTCCAGTGACAGAGTAAATATTCTAAGTAACAAGACTACCATTTCCGTGCTACCATTTTTGTATATGACAGATGGTATGTCGTCTGTTCCAGTACTGCCATTTGACTTCAATGTCTTAATCGCTGAGTCTATATTTTGTATATTAAAATCTATTTCTCCTAATTTGTGGTTACTTTTGCAGGTCATTTGGAAATTTGGGGTCGGGTGCACTCTGGTGTCATTGCAAAACCACTCACTGAGGAGTTCACTTATAACCTGGGGATGGTTGTATATTACACCCCTATGTTCCAAGATGCTTACATTATTATCTTTACCGCTTTTTAGACGTTTTTGCAATATCCTACAAAGTTCCTGAGTTTTGGTGTTACCCATAAGCGCTTAATTTTCCTCATGTTGTGACTTCATTTTGTGTTTCTCTTCAAGCAGTTTAAGAGTTTCATGTATTTGGTTTAACGCATTAAATTCCTTAAATACATGGTATTTCCTTTCCAATTTCTTTAGTTTTAGTCGCGTTTTCCGGTCAATAAATGGAGTTGGTGTCTTTAGGGCAGATTTTAGGGGCGCGATTGTGTCTCTTGCTGAGCCAACTCTTTTGTAGAAAATCTCAAGTGGTACTTCTAAGTCATTGTTGATGAAGTATTCTTCCCAGTCAGAACTTCTCAACAGATCTGATAGGAATTCCCAATCAGCATTCTTATAGTCCCTATATTGATAGCGCACCGGGGAATTTTTAGGTGTGTATTTAGTTGTTAGTCGGAGGGGTAGTGTGCAGTACAATATGTTGTGATCACTGTTATCGAGTTTATTTCCCGCCTCTATCGAGATGGGCTCTATGTTATGACAGAGTATTAAGTCAAGAGTATTTTGGTTCCTTGTAGGTAGGCGTACGCACTGCTTCCATCCTCCTATGTCTATAGCTTGTAGTAGCTTTTCATGGATTCTTGGTCCTGTACAGGTATCCCAGTTTACTCCAGGTAAGTTGAAATCTCCACATACTACTTTGTAGTCGAAGTCCAGCGTGGCTACATGCTCTAGTATTTCTGCAATAGTTATATCAGTCATTTCAGGGCTATTGGGGGGTCTGTATATACATCCCACGAGAATTTTACTTTCGTTTGTGTGGATGCTTATCCACTTAGATTCTGGGAGTTTGTCAGTATTTGGGTTATTGAAAGTATTGGAGTTAGTGGATTTATGGGCATATATTAAGCAACCGCCTCCCCTTTTGTCAACTCTATCGTTCCTATAGATGTCGTAGTTGTCTATTACCAGCTTTGTGTCAGGTATATCAGTAGTAAGCCAGGTTTCAGTCACCATTATTAGTGTTGGCCGTTCTATGTATGCCAGGCAGCGAAGCGTTGTTATTTTATTAAGGAGAGATCTAGCATTCAGGAGCATAATTGTTAGTAAACCAGAGTTATTGGGGGAGAGGTTAACACGGTTACTTGTTACTATCCCTACGTTATGTTTGGGGGGGCTCTGAGGTGAGACAGAGTCAGTGTGTGTACTATTTCCTGGATGAACTGTGCTGCGAGTGGGGCTATTGTTTGCTGCAGCCGAAAATAATCCTGTTGCATATTTTGACTATTAGCATCCATGGGTCGGCATCTGCGTTCATCTACTGGTGATATATGGTCTGCCCTGCAATTTGGGTTGTAGTTTGCTGGACCTGGGTACCCTGTGTTAAGATCACCTTGGTAGTTGTACCTCATGGGGCTTTCATAGCCGTATGCATATTGGCTCACGTCACGTGCGTGAGTGAAGTTATTGAGGGGATCAAGTGTCGACCTGTTCTCATTATGTTGATGAGGTTTAACATATATAGTGCGGGAGTCTGGACGAGAATTTTCGTTAATATGGTGCCTATATGAGTCCCGTTTAGTGCCCCATGTATCCCGAGGATCCATTCTACGTTGCATTCCCAAGTTATGTGCGTTGTTATGCATGTTACTTGTAGTCCGGGAAGGGGTATTCCTTCTCACATGCTGCGTGACGTCTTTGGGAATGTGCTTCGTTACCCATGCTTTGTCATTTTTTAGACTGACACGCTGCTTATTTGACTTATTACGAGGGAGGTATGTCGAAGTCTGGGGTGGGACTCTGGGTTTTGTGGTCTTTTTTGCGGTTTCTACTGAGGGACTCTCTGGCTTGGATCCAGATTGAGTGTGGTCTGCCAGTAGTTTCTGGTCAGCCATAGTTTGTGCGTCTATGTCAACCTCATGTAGGTCAGCAGGTTTTCGAGATGTGCTCTCGTGCACTCTAAGACTGCACCCAGTGGCACTGCTCTTACTGAGTTTTGGGTCGCTCTTACTTGCCGTTTTTTCTCCTAACACTATACACGTGACTTGCTGTGCCTCAGTGTCCGTCGACACTTTAGCACTGATACCAGATGTATTTCTCAGTGTTGTCAACTTTGTGTCGAAGGAGTTCTTGGTTGCTTGCCTTTGGTTTGGTGTTTTATCCGAGACTACTTTAATAGTCTTGAATTTAGTGGCAGTAGCCAGAAGATCTTCGGCCATCTTAAATCGTTCAGCTGTTATGTAGCTGTCGAACCTAAAGAGTATAGGACAAGGATGCTTTAGGTCTTTTTTGCTTAGGCGAATGCACTGACAAGGTGCATTCAAGAGATTTGCAGCCTTCAGCAATGAGTGCTGGACTGACTTTATGGGCTCACTATCCGGTACATTATACACTATTGCGTTTTGTTTTGAAGCCAGCCTTTTAACAACTTGGCTGGATAGAAAGTCGATGGCGTTTTCTAACTCCTTCGCATTTTCTGAGTCAGTATCAGTCATTCTAGAGGTCATATTAAAAAGCTTTAGGATTGTAGGATCCTGCATTTCTTTTTTCATACGTGAGATAGTTTCAGGTATACATTCTAGGGAACTTAATTTCGTTTTTAATTCATCTATCTGTAGCTGCATCTCTTTAATTACGCACGTTAAGTAAGAGAGCTCTACTTTTTCAGACAGAACATCTTCCACCTGTATTACAGGGGTCAGAGTTATGTTCGAGGCTTTTATGTTGGGTGAACTACTAATAATATGGGGTGGTAATGTGTTATTAGACGAGCCGGTGCTATTTTCTAAATTACTGGTGTTCACACGAACACGCTTTTTAGAATTTTGAACCATCGTTATTAAAGATCAATTATTAGTAACCAATAAATGAATATAAGCGAAAACACGTGCAAAAGCGTCACCTGATTTGAACGTACCGGGTTATAGTTAATGAGCTCCCATAGCAGTCCCCTACAAAGTAGATGACAAGTACTAGTGTCCGTCTGTCACGACTGCTGGTTACAAAATTGAAGTCTAGGTGACATCATAAACATGATCTGGATTTCAGGAATCCATGTTGGTTCGGACTTATAATAATGCAGCTAAGCATATTTTTGATAAGCATATCTTTAACTAGTCTCTCCATAATTCTAGATGCGATAGGTGTGATATTGATTGGCCGGTAGTTGCTGACTTCAGTTTTCGAGCCAGACTTGTGCTTAGGCATAATAAATGTTGTTTTCCATATGTCAGGGTAAGTTAGAGTTTCTAGGGACATTGCGAAGATTTTAAACAGTAGTAGTGGAATGTCAGGGCCACCATATTTATTGAAATAAGATGATATACCGTCGGTACCAAAAACTTTTGAACTTTTGAGGGTTCTTATAGTTTGGTTAATAATAGCTTAAGTGAATTCTAAAGTACTAATTTGGTTTGGTGTGAGTGGAGATGGAGTTTGTGCCATTTTAGTAATAGGGTGTATATCGAGTAGCTGGACTGAGGGCTTAAGGTAGTTACCTGCAAACGTTTTGTTGAATAGTTCACATATGTCTGCAGAGTTGGTGCATAGCCCACCTTTGCCTATGAGGACAGAAATGCTGTGATTTTTGCGATTCATTCGCTTCCTTAAGATTTCTGTGAGTGCATACACTCTAGCAGGACTGGCTACTGCGATGCGTTCTTCGTTTCTCATACGGAAATCTCGAGCTTGTGAGACGGAGCTAAGGGTGTTAAGTATTAGACCTAGAGTGCCAAAGTCGTGGTGTTTGAAGTAACTTGTTGAGAGTCTCTTCAATTTCGTACGATCCTTTGGTTTTATGAATGACATTCTGTGTGGGGAAACCTTTAGTGTTTGGAGTGGAATGACAGCATCTAAGCATGTGTTTGAGTTATGATAGAAGATGCTCAGGGCTCTCGATAGGTCATCAGTAGTGAAGTATTCATCCCATTCGGAGGATCTTAGCATTGATTCTACTAAGGCGCAGTTTGCCTTACTACAGCTCCTATGTATTACTTGTTGTGAAGTGAAGGTATGAGCTGCAATGCTACTCAGCGGAATTGGCAGTGCACATATCACTGTTTTGTGGTCGCTCCCTGGAAACTCAGAACCTACTAGCGTTGAAAGGGGGCTTATATTGTGGCAGAAGATTAAGTCTAGTACGTTATTACCTCTTGTGGGAGTAGTGACAGTTTGTTTCCAGCCAAGTATATCCAGTGTGTCTAAGAACTTGCCAAATTTAGTTGGGCCTGTGGGTATATCCCAGTTGATTTTAGGTAAGTTAAAGTCCCCACATAGGATCTTATGATCGTATTGTAAGCCGGATATTTGCTCCAGAGTAATAATAAGCTGGGTCTCGTAATTACTAAAGTTGTTGGGTGCTCTGCAGGTGCATCGAATTAATGCTATTACGTTATTTAGTGTACATTAACTCATAGAGCCTCAGGCATGTTAAGTGTACTACTTTCTAGCTGTGATACAGTAAGTGCATTCAGAAAGTACATGAGACAACCCCCTCCCTTACCACCTTCCCTGTCACACCGAAAGTGTATGTAGTTATCTAAGCTTATTTCTTCATCCAGGATGTTCGAATGACACCAAGATTCAGTGATGACAATTACAGGGGGTTTGTATATTACTGTGAGTGCTCTGAGCATCGGCAATTTATTTAGAACAGATCTAGCATTTATGAGGATTACGTAAAGATGAGAGTTGAAGTAGCATTTGAAGTATTTAAGTTCGTTAGTCAGCCCCGAATATGGTTCAGCACCCAGTAGTTCTGCTGGACATGACGATCCTATGTTAAGAGGATTTCCAGCATCATGCTCACCTATGTCTATCAAGTTGGTGTGTGCTGTTTTCGGTGGAGAATTAGGAGTTGGAGTACTGGATTTGCTATAGACTAAGGAATTTTTATTTTTAGTTAGGTTACAGGAGTGGGTAGGGTTCTTTATTTGACCTATACTTGTGCAAGTGTCAAGTGTGTCCAAGGGATACAGGTGCACTGGACCGTTCCTGTTTTCATGCAAGGAAAGAGCCAGCTCTAGTGGTTTAGGAGTGTTAACATCCCTACCAGCTGTTTTTCCAACGCTGACAGGGACGCGGGGTATATAAAATGATTGGATCCTTGTGATGACCATGGCTTATTATTCCACCTATTGTTTGATGCTAGTTGTGTCCTTGTGTGGGTTTCGTGTGTACTGCATTGTGGGTACGTTAGCAGCAGACTTGTACCATATATCCGGTCAAAATTTGTACGTGTGCCATACTCTGAAGACCCTGAGTTGTTGGTAGCCGAGTTCTGACTATTACCACTTGTACTACTGAGGATGACATTGTTGTGACATTGGATATTAGTGTGTGCCGTGGTGCGATTTCGCACGTTGTGGGTGATAGTACTATTGACCGTAGGAAGTGTTGGCTTATTTAAGCTGCCACTGTTTTGTTGGCATGATTTAGGGTCATATTTTTCTTATCTTTACCAATGAAGTTATGGCTAGGAGAGGAAAATGTCAACATTCGGGGAGGGCTTTGACCTTTTTCTGGGGTTATTTAGTGGCATGTTAGATTCTGCGGTGATAGGTGGTATAGTTTTATCAGTTATTTGGTTACAATCTAGTGGGCTTTCGGCTGGTGCTGCAGCCTGAGGGGATAATTCTATCTGTTTTGAGAGGGGTGATGTGGTGGGGTCTAATGCATCTCTCACAGGGTTAGCTATAGTGGCTTCTTGCAGTGTCCTATTACTTATTTCACAGTTGAGCTTAGTGAGATAATTGTATGCGCGCCTTTCTACGACAGTTTTGTCCACCTCAACCTTTATAAGTCTATAGTTTCTGATTTGCGGTAGGATGTTATGGGAGTGGGGAATTTCCTGGCCTCTGCCGGCGTTTCGAACTGAAAACGAATAGGACAACACTAATCATGTTGACCCTTATTCATCCTATACCACTAACCCATAAAATTAGACATTTACGCCTC
Organism: Trichobilharzia regenti; assembly: GCA_944472135.2. Classification (NCBI taxonomy): domain Eukaryota; kingdom Metazoa; phylum Platyhelminthes; class Trematoda; order Strigeidida; family Schistosomatidae; genus Trichobilharzia; species Trichobilharzia regenti. The sequence continues at coordinate 171,725,702 of OX235262.1, read as the reverse complement.
AGTTAAAGCAGGGAGGTTGGCGCAAGCTGATCAGTAGATATGGTGGTGGTCACTAAGGTGAATCGCCCCATTCTCCAGGAACAGCAATATGCAACTGGACGGCTCGAGAGTTTTCTGATTTTTATGAGGGCTTAGATCTTTATCTTGAAAAAGATAATAATGAACGCCTAGACAGATCATGCTTCTACCTTTAAATATATACCATTCGCTCAGCCTATTGTTGAGATGCGACCAAGTGGGATCTGCACAGATTTATGGGGCAACTTATAAATTAACTTGCTGTCCATCGTCAGATCTTTAAATACCACTTCACAATGTCTTATCTCATTCATTTTCTGATAACGTCTTTACTCGATCCTCATTATATTCCATTAAACCTAACATTTTATAGCTCTTTATGAATTTGATTCGACTTTTTCTACTCCTATTCTCTGTAGGGTACGGTTGTGCACCAAATGCACAAAAAGGTAAAAAATAAAAAGAACCGGCATGAGGATAAATGTATTAAAACCAAAAGTGGACATCATGATAGTGAGAACTATGTGGGTAGCATTATACATTGCAAATGAACGTTGTCAGCCCAGGGGGTTTCCTTCATTAATGCATTTATTAATGATACTTGCACTTACATATTTCATTACACTTTAATGATTCACCTTAGCACCTTTACTTTTCTAAAACAGCTTCCAATCCCTTGTAAACGCTGTACTTACCTCAATATTGGCTGGTTATCGTATGCCTACAACCACGGGTTGAAAACGAAACGAAGTCGATTTTCCCGCGCAACCTGGAGGACAACTGTACAATTCAATAACTATACGGCCTGGTTCAGACAATGAGTGTATTCATATATGCATATATATATATATCAAATGTTTATCTGTTGAAACATTATTAACTTGTAGAAAATCTACGATTTGATATTATATCATACTTGATCGTGCCTGTAAAAACGGCATGCATTTCCATGTTAATTTATATGTTTATGTGACAATACACATTATTATTATTAAGTGAGATGCGGTGTACCTTTTTTAGTGGCTCTTTGTCCGGACGTTTTTAGACAATACCACTCAGTTTTGCGTCGAGTCTTTTTGTTACTTGTGTAGTAACAAATTAATGATGCCATCTACCTTAGTTACCGATTCTGTGCCACGGTTGTTTATGTTTGCTTCTTTCATGAGGATAGTAACAGGTGTCATTTCACGGACCTGCCGTCCGATATCGCTGACCTGATCGCGTAATTTGGATATCTCGGTATTGGTTTCAATATATCCAGCATTTACTGACTTATTGTTTCTTTAGTTCCCTTGACTCAGCCTTAAATTCTCCAATGGACAACTGTATAATAATAATAATGTGTATTGTCACATAAACATATAAATTAACATGGAAATGCATGCCGTTTTTACAGGCACGATCAAGTATGATATAATATCAAATCGTAGATTTTCTACAAGTTAATAATGTTTCAACAGATAAACATTTGATATATATATATATGCATATATGAATACACTCATTGTCTGAACCAGGCCGTATAGTTATTGAATTGTACAGTTGTCCTCCAGGTTGCGCGGGAAAATCGACTTCGTTTCGTTTTCAACCCGTGGTTGTAGGCATACGATAACCAGCCAATATTGAGGTAAGTACAGCGTTTACAAGGGATTGGAAGCTGTTTTAGAAAAGTAAAGGTGCTAAGGTGAATCATTAAAGTGTAATGAAATATGTAAGTGCAAGTATCATTAATAAATGCATTAATGAAGGAAACCCCCTGGGCTGACAACGTTCATTTGCAATGTATAATGCTACCCACATAGTTCTCACTATCATGATGTCCACTTTTGGTTTTAATACATTTATCCTCATGCCGGTTCTTTTTATTTTTTACCTTTTTGTGCATTTGGTGCACAACCGTACCCTACAGAGAATAGGAGTAGAAAAAGTCGAATCAAATTCATAAAGAGCTATAAAATGTTAGGTTTAATGGAATATAATGAGGATCGAGTAAAGACGTTATCAGAAAATGAATGAGATAAGACATTGTGAAGTGGTATTTAAAGATCTGACGATGGACAGCAAGTTAATTTATAAGTTGCCCCATAAATCTGTGCAGATCCCACTTGGTCGCATCTCAACAATAGGCTGAGCGAATGGTATATATTTAAAGGTAGAAGCATGATCTGTCTAGGCGTTCATTATTATCTTTTTCAAGATAAAGATCTAAGCCCTCATAAAAATCAGAAAACTCTCGAGCCGTCCAGTTGCATATTGCTGTTCCTGGAGAATGGGGCGATTCACCTTAGTGACCACCACCATATCTACTTATATGCTGACGCCACCCTTTGTCCTTTAGAAATTCTGTTTCTGAATACAGTACTCATAAGGAACTTGATGGGTGGAGTTTTTTTTGGGCGCATAAGGTGTGGGGATGTTTTCCTAATGAGTATAGGGTACTAAATTTTTAGGAGTAGTGCGAATACTAGCTGTCAGTACAGTTTTATCCTCGGTCCCAGAATGACACCTGTGGCATACAGGTGGGTTATGTGACTCCCTATAACTGTTAATGTAGTTGAAGATTGAACGATCAATTCATGGTTGTTTGCTCAAAACCAACTTCCCCAGTTTTCACGGAGGCATCAATACGACAGTCATCGTCTCATCGGTCGCTGTTCAGAAAGAAGTCAGGACAAAACCGTCAGAAGTAATATTCTGATTTATTATTGTAATATTTGTTCATAGACCTTAGTTTTAAAGCTTAGTTTTAAGGTTAGCTATATGTTGGTGTTTTAATAAAGAAATCTCGATTCGTCAATCGGTGTTTTGGTTTTTGCGTCCGTCATTACTAAGCGTTTCTGAGAAACTTCAAGGAACAGCGTGAGTCCCAGCGTAGCAAGAGCTGGGCATTGACGGTTTACGAGACGTGGCTGACAATAACCGTTTTTAGAGGGTGTGTTGCTTGATGTAGCAATCAGGGACGTTAAATTTGTCACCAAATTTACAGGGGGGGGTTCTTTGCTTTTTCCTTTGATTAACCATAACTATTAGAAATGAGAGTTAATGTTTACATGTATGGAATTAGTATAGTACTTTTGCAAGTATTACAACAGGATAAATTTTATTTAACAAATCACGCAAAAATGTAACGCAAACGTTGAACGTACCGCGTGCAATGGCAAAGGGTTAGAGAGGAACTTGGACTTCAATGAGAAGATGATATTCTTCACCATAGAAAAGTAACTCAGGAAAGAAACCCGTGGAAGAGTGTACGGAAGTGCGATAGGCCCGGATACCGTGAGGCAGTGCATCGTCGCAAGCGCCAGTTGACAGGCGGTTGAGGAAAACGCGTAGGATATTCTTGATCGTTCGATTAATACGCTTTACCATACCGTTTCCTTCTGGGTGATCAGGAGTTGTGCGTGTGCTCTGATTACCAAATACGCCACAGATGTGATGAACAAGTTGACTCACAAAAGCAGCTCCTTGATCAAAATGCAATAAGTGTGGGGCACAAAAGCGAGCAATCCAGTTGTCAATGAATGCCCTGGCCACGCTTTTGCATCTTTTTGCAGCAGAGGTAGCACCCCACACCATTTTATAAGGTAATAAATCATCACCAAGACATATCGGTTACTCCTTTTTGATTTTAGAAGTGGTCTCATTATGTCGATACTGACGCGCTGATTCTGTGCATGGGTCAGCGTTGGTACAAGGGGAGCTCTAGGCGTTTGTGTAGGCTGTTTGTAGCGGCTACAGAAGTCGCGGTTTTGACGGAATTCAGTCACATCCCGATGAAGCAGCGGTCATTAGAAACGCTGAGGGAGTGTGTTCAGTTTTTTCGACCAGTGTACCCAAGTAGGTGATGTACTCAACGTACTCTGACGTTTGGAACGAGGAGTCGTTGGTTGGAATTCGACTTCACTATGCATAGGACATCATCGATTAGCCCTATTTATCGCGAATACTTCGCGTAGCTGCTGGAAGGTCTCGCAAATCCTTATACATCTGTATACTGTTGCCGTGCTGTTTTCGTCAATAAACGGGTTGTATATGTGTACGCCGCTTTCAGGAAGGCCCAGTCAATGTCAGCTGCAGTAGAGAGTTCCTGCGTTATTCTGTCAAACTTGCCGTGGTGAATGCAGAGATTTGTTTTCTTAATGAATGCATCAATAATCATGAGTATCCGAAATGGTATTGGAAAGTGCTCCGACGCAATCACATATATCCTAATGCAAAATCTCTCAAGAGACACGCATTGAATCACATTGATTCTATCAGTTCACGTATCCCTGAGCTAGAAAGGAATATATCACAAAGATCTTCTGCTCTATATGACTTATCGGTTGATGAACGTCAGACGTTTGATGATTATGTCAATGTGGTCACCAACAAACAAACTATGTCTTTTAATTCGAAGCTATCTAATAGCCTAAAACCTATCGAACGTCTTCGACAATTTCCTGAGAATTCGGAGAGATACGTGTTCAACCACTCCTCTATATCTTTATCGAAATTACAAATGGAAGCCTTGTCTATGGGCTCGAAGTTTTGCGATGTTAATCTCAATATCAACAAGCTACATACTCATGTCCAGTTTGAGAATTTACTCAGTCAAACCTATGATCTCACACCATCGTCAGACCAGGATTTCCAATGCTTCAAATCTACCATTACGGACTCCTGCAATCAATACCTTAATGCTAGATCAAAAATGCAAAGTCTTCTTACTAAACAGCACAAAGAAGAACTTAAGCTTTTGACGCATAACAGCGATATACTATTAACACGCCCTGACAAGGGTACAGGTGTTGTTATTATGGATCGAAAAGATTATATCGATAAAATGTCATGTCTACTTTCAGACAGCAGTAAATTCTCGAAACCGAACGAGAAAAACAAGACGGAATTAATTGAGAAACAACTTACTGATACTTTAAAGAGAATGAAGAACAATCATCTCATTCGTGAAGAATTATACGAAAAGATCAGACCAACAGGATCTCTAATACCAAGACTGTATGGTCTACCGAAAATACACAAAGCTGGAGTTCCACTTCGCCCTATCTTGGATATGTCTGGATCGCCCTATCATCCAGTAGCTGGGTGGTTAGCTGAAATCCTCGAACCAGTCAGGGGGCAACTATCTAATCATTCCCTTCGGGACACCTTCCAATTTGTTGAATGTATACAGGATATAAATGCGTCGAATAAACAAATGTTGTCTTTGGATGTAGAATCCTTATTTACGAACGTTCCACTGACAGAGACCATATGTTTTATATGCAAATATATTGAAGACAACAAATTGAACATAGGGATACCTACTACAGATCTTAAAGAACTACTTTTGAGATGTACATTGAATGTACAGTTTACTTTCAATGAAACAATCTACAGGCAGAAGGATGGTATTGCGATGGGTTCTCCCTTGGGTCCTCTCCTTGCAGACGTTTTTATGTCCAGTCTAGAAAATGGTTCCCTGAAGCCTATGATCCAAAGCTTTCAAATATATAAAAGGTATGTAGATGACACCTTTATTATTTGTAATATTGATTGTAACCTGAATAATATATTAAGTGTATTTAATGATTGCCATCCTGCGATAAAATTCACACTCGAAATGGAGAACGAGTCTAGCATTCATTTCCTCGATGTGAACTTATCAAGAAGGACCGATGGAACTCTGAAGAGATCGATTTATCGTAGGCTGTTATGGAATGGTCAACTGACAAATTTCTATAGCTGGGTACCTATTGGTCGTAAACGAAACCTGGTCCGGTCGCTTGCCACTCGTATTCGGCGCATATGTAGCACTGATACTGTGGAAGATGAGTTATACATTTTGAGGAAAATCCTAATGGAAAATGGATTTCCACCACGTTTTATAGATAAGAATATACATTCAAAGCCTACAAAACGTGACTTATCAACCGCTCCCAAGAAAATACTTTACATGAGCTTAGAATTCAAAGGGGACTTAGCTTCCGATATCATGAAACGAAGGATATCACAGTCCCTGAAAAGAACATTCCCTGCTGCCTCCCTGAGAATAGCTTTTACTAGCCGACCATTATTGTTCAATAACCTGAAGGACAAGATCCCAATGTTGACCAACTCTATGTGCGTTTATCAATTCACCTGCTCTTGTGGAGCTAGGTATATCGGTCGTTCGACTCGAGTTTTGTCCAAGAGGGTGCAAGAACATTATCCTGCATGGCTACGAAAAGGTGGAAGTGGAGCAATAAGAAGCGCGATCATAGAACATCTGGTCGAAAATGATCACCCTATCTCTATAGCCTCCGCCTTTAAAGTCATCTACAAGGCAAAGAGCAATCTACCTAAATCCCTACGTACCCGACTCATCTGTATTGCTGAAGCTTTGGCTATCGAAACAGAAAAGCCAGATCTCTGTGTACAGAAAAAGTTCGTTCAACCCCTCCAACTTTCATGGTCTTAATCCCTCTATGCTAAAATATGGTAATCCCCAATCATATTTTAGCTCTACCAATTTTTCATTTTTCATTTTGTCTATTCAATTTGTATACTTTTCCTTATTAAGTCAATTGTTATTATTACTATTCTCACTTTGAACTGTCCCCGGTATTATTTCACTTGTTCCACTTGTCATTCTAAATCAATTCTTTTTTACAACGATAAATTCTATGCTATTAAATTTCACACAATATTACGTAACGTTTTTGTTTTATTCGATTTGCCTACTAATCCTATAATTGCACATCCTTTTTCAAGTTCTATCCCTCCTATGAATTATTCTATATATGACATTAATCTGCTTTGCCACTTGACATTTAACTACGATTATAATCACAAACATTTTAGTTTTAATTGAACTTCATATGATTATTATTATTATTTTATGTATTCACACCTAAGATTCAATTCCCTCACCGGATATAACTTCTGATAAACCATATATATACGACTGTACAGCTTGATGATAAATTCGTTGAAAAGAGTCTCTTCGCTGAATCACTTGTTTTGATTTTCTAAATGTTACAATGGGAATTTTCCATGAGTTAAAAAATAGCAAAGATCCCTTGACAGTAAAGGAACTCAACGGGTTCCTGCGTTATTCTGTCAAACTTGCCGTGGTGAATGCAGAGATTTGTTTTCTTAATGAATGCATCAATAATCATGAGTATCCGAAATGGTATTGGAAAGTGCTCCGACGCAATCACATATATCCTAATGCAAAATCTCTCAAGAGACACGCATTGAATCACATTGATTCTATCAGTTCACGTATCCCTGAGCTAGAAAGGAATATATCACAAAGATCTTCTGCTCTATATGACTTATCGGTTGATGAACGTCAGACGTTTAATGATTATGTCAATGTGGTCACCAACAAACAAACTATGTCTTTTAATTCGAAGCTATCTAATAGCCTAAAACCTATCGAACGTCTTCGAAAATTTCCTGAGAATTCGGAGAGATACGTGTTCAACCACTCCTCTATATCTTTATCGAAATTACAAATGGAAGCCTTGTCTATGGGCTCGAAGTTTTGCGATGTTAATCTCAATATCAACAAGCTACATACTCATGTCCAGTTTGAGAATTTACTCAGTCAAACCTATGATCTCACACCATCGTCAGACCAGGATTTCCAATGCTTCAAATCTACCATTACGGACTCCTGCAATCAATACCTTAATGCTAGATCAAAAATGCAAAGTCTTCTTACTAAACAGCACAAAGAAGAACTTAAGCTTTTGACGCATAACAGCGATATACTATTAACACGCCCTGACAAGGGTACAGGTGTTGTTATTATGGATCGAAAAGATTATATCGATAAAATGTCATGTCTACTTTCAGACAGCAGTAAATTCTCGAAACCGAACGAGAAAAACAAGACGGAATTAATTGAGAAACAACTTACTGATACTTTAAAGAGAATGAAGAACAATCATCTCATTCGTGAAGAATTATACGAAAAGATCAGACCAACAGGATCTCTAATACCAAGACTGTATGGTCTACCGAAAATACACAAAGCTGGAGTTCCACTTCGCCCTATCTTGGATATGTCTGGATCGCCCTATCATCCAGTAGCTGGGTGGTTAGCTGAAATCCTCGAACCAGTCAGGGGGCAACTATCTAATCATTCCCTTCGGGACACCTTCCAATTTGTTGAATGTATACAGGATATAAATGCGTCGAATAAACAAATGTTGTCTTTGGATGTAGAATCCTTATTTACGAACGTTCCACTGACAGAGACCATATGTTTTATATGCAAATATATTGAAGACAACAAATTGAACATAGGGATACCTACTACAGATCTTAAAGAACTACTTTTGAGATGTACATTGAATGTACAGTTTACTTTCAATGAAACAATCTACAGGCAGAAGGATGGTATTGCGATGGGTTCTCCCTTGGGTCCTCTCCTTGCAGACGTTTTTATGTCCAGTCTAGAAAATGGTTCCCTGAAGCCTATGATCCAAAGCTTTCAAATATATAAAAGGTATGTAGATGACACCTTTATTATTTGTAATATTGATTGTAACCTGAATAATATATTAAGTGTATTTAATGAGTGCCATCCTGCGATAAAATTCACACTCGAAATGGAGAACGAGTCTAGCATTCATTTCCTCGATGTGAACTTATCAAGAAGGACCGATGGAACTCTGAAGAGATCGATTTATCGTAGGCTGTTATGGAATGGTCAACTGACAAATTTCTATAGCTGGGTACCTATTGGTCGTAAACGAAACCTGGTCCGGTCGCTTGCCACTCGTATTCGGCGCATATGTAGCACTGATACTGTGGAAGATGAGTTATACACTTTGAGGAAAATCCTAATGGAAAATGGATTTCCACCACGTTTTATAGATAAGAATATACATTCAAAGCCTACAAAACGTGACTTATCAACCGCTCCCAAGAAAATACTTTACATGAGCTTAGAATTCAAAGGGGACTTAGCTTCCGATATCATGAAACGAAGGATATCACAGTCCCTGAAAAGAACATTCCCTGCTGCCTCCCTGAGAATAGCTTTTACTAGCCGACCATTATTGTTCAATAACCTGAAGGACAAGATCCCAATGTTGACCAACTCTATGTGCGTTTATCAATTCACCTGCTCTTGTGGAGCTAGGTATATCGGTCGTTCGACTCGAGTTTTGTCCAAGAGGGTGCAAGAACATTATCCTGCATGGCTACGAAAAGGTGGAAGTGGAGCAATAAGAAGCGCGATCATAGAACATCTGGTCGAAAATGATCACCCTATCTCTATAGCCTCCGCCTTTAAAGTCATCTACAAGGCAAAGAGCAATCTACCTAAATCCCTACGTACCCGACTCATCTGTATTGCTGAAGCTTTGGCTATCGAAACAGAAAAGCCAGATCTCTGTGTACAGAAAAAGTTCGTTCAACCCCTCCAACTTTCATGGTCTTAATCCCTCTATGCTAAAATATGGTAATCCCCAATCATATTTTAGCTCTACCAATTTTTCATTTTTCATTTTGTCTATTCAATTTGTATACTTTTCCTTATTAAGTCAATTGTTATTATTACTATTCTCACTTTGAACTGTCCCCGGTATTATTTCACTTGTTCCACTTGTCATTCTAAATCAATTCTTTTTTACAACGATAAATTCTATGCTATTAAATTTCACACAATATTACGTAACGTTTTTGTTTTATTCGATTTGCCTACTAATCCTATAATTGCACATCCTTTTTCAAGTTCTATCCCTCCTATGAATTATTCTATATATGACATTAATCTGCTTTGCCACTTGACATTTAACTACGATTATAATCACAAACATTTTAGTTTTAATTGAACTTCATATGATTATTATTATTATTTTATGTATTCACACCTAAGATTCAATTCCCTCACCGGATATAACTTCTGATAAACCATATATATACGACTGTACAGCTTGATGATAAATTCGTTGAAAAGAGTCTCTTCGCTGAATCACTTGTTTTGATTTTCTAAATGTTACAATGGGAATTTTCCATGAGTTAAAAAATAGCAAAGATCCCTTGACAGTAAAGGAACTCAACGGGTTCCTGCGTTATTCTGTCAAACTTGCCGTGGTGAATGCAGAGATTTGTTTTCTTAATGAATGCATCAATAATCATGAGTATCCGAAATGGTATTGGAAAGTGCTCCGACGCAATCACATATATCCTAATGCAAAATCTCTCAAGAGACACGCATTGAATCACATTGATTCTATCAGTTCACGTATCCCTGAGCTAGAAAGGAATATATCACAAAGATCTTCTGCTCTATATGACTTATCGGTTGATGAACGTCAGACGTTTAATGATTATGTCAATGTGGTCACCAACAAACAAACTATGTCTTTTAATTCGAAGCTATCTAATAGCCTAAAACCTATCGAACGTCTTCGAAAATTTCCTGAGAATTCGGAGAGATACGTGTTCAACCACTCCTCTATATCTTTATCGAAATTACAAATGGAAGCCTTGTCTATGGGCTCGAAGTTTTGCGATGTTAATCTCAATATCAACAAGCTACATACTCATGTCCAGTTTGAGAATTTACTCAGTCAAACCTATGATCTCACACCATCGTCAGACCAGGATTTCCAATGCTTCAAATCTACCATTACGGACTCCTGCAATCAATACCTTAATGCTAGATCAAAAATGCAAAGTCTTCTTACTAAACAGCACAAAGAAGAACTTAAGCTTTTGACGCATAACAGCGATATACTATTAACACGCCCTGACAAGGGTACAGGTGTTGTTATTATGGATCGAAAAGATTATATCGATAAAATGTCATGTCTACTTTCAGACAGCAGTAAATTCTCGAAACCGAACGAGAAAAACAAGACGGAATTAATTGAGAAACAACTTACTGATACTTTAAAGAGAATGAAGAACAATCATCTCATTCGTGAAGAATTATACGAAAAGATCAGACCAACAGGATCTCTAATACCAAGACTGTATGGTCTACCGAAAATACACAAAGCTGGAGTTCCACTTCGCCCTATCTTGGATATGTCTGGATCGCCCTATCATCCAGTAGCTGGGTGGTTAGCTGAAATCCTCGAACCAGTCAGGGGGCAACTATCTAATCATTCCCTTCGGGACACCTTCCAATTTGTTGAATGTATACAGGATATAAATGCGTCGAATAAACAAATGTTGTCTTTGGATGTAGAATCCTTATTTACGAACGTTCCACTGACAGAGACCATATGTTTTATATGCAAATATATTGAAGACAACAAATTGAACATAGGGATACCTACTACAGATCTTAAAGAACTACTTTTGAGATGTACATTGAATGTACAGTTTACTTTCAATGAAACAATCTACAGGCAGAAGGATGGTATTGCGATGGGTTCTCCCTTGGGTCCTCTCCTTGCAGACGTTTTTATGTCCAGTCTAGAAAATGGTTCCCTGAAGCCTATGATCCAAAGCTTTCAAATATATAAAAGGTATGTAGATGACACCTTTATTATTTGTAATATTGATTGTAACCTGAATAATATATTAAGTGTATTTAATGAGTGCCATCCTGCGATAAAATTCACACTCGAAATGGAGAACGAGTCTAGCATTCATTTCCTCGATGTGAACTTATCAAGAAGGACCGATGGAACTCTGAAGAGATCGATTTATCGTAGGCTGTTATGGAATGGTCAACTGACAAATTTCTATAGCTGGGTACCTATTGGTCGTAAACGAAACCTGGTCCGGTCGCTTGCCACTCGTATTCGGCGCATATGTAGCACTGATACTGTGGAAGATGAGTTATACATTTTGAGGAAAATCCTAATGGAAAATGGATTTCCACCACGTTTTATAGATAAGAATATACATTCAAAGCCTACAAAACGTGACTTATCAACCGCTCCCAAGAAAATACTTTACATGAGCTTAGAATTCAAAGGGGACTTAGCTTCCGATATCATGAAACGAAGGATATCACAGTCCCTGAAAAGAACATTCCCTGCTGCCTCCCTGAGAATAGCTTTTACTAGCCGACCATTATTGTTCAATAACCTGAAGGACAAGATCCCAATGTTGACCAACTCTATGTGCGTTTATCAATTCACCTGCTCTTGTGGAGCTAGGTATATCGGTCGTTCGACTCGAGTTTTGTCCAAGAGGGTGCAAGAACATTATCCTGCATGGCTACGAAAAGGTGGAAGTGGAGCAATAAGAAGCGCGATCATAGAACATCTGGTCGAAAATGATCACCCTATCTCTATAGCCTCCGCCTTTAAAGTCATCTACAAGGCAAAGAGCAATCTACCTAAATCCCTACGTACCCGACTCATCTGTATTGCTGAAGCTTTGGCTATCGAAACAGAAAAGCCAGATCTCTGTGTACAGAAAAAGTTCGTTCAACCCCTCCAACTTTCATGGTCTTAATCCCTCTATGCTAAAATATGGTAATCCCCAATCATATTTTAGCTCTACCAATTTTTCATTTTTCATTTTGTCTATTCAATTTGTATACTTTTCCTTATTAAGTCAATTGTTATTATTACTATTCTCACTTTGAACTGTCCCCGGTATTATTTCACTTGTTCCACTTGTCATTCTAAATCAATTCTTTTTTACAACGATAAATTCTATGCTATTAAATTTCACACAATATTACGTAACGTTTTTGTTTTATTCGATTTGCCTACTAATCCTATAATTGCACATCCTTTTTCAAGTTCTATCCCTCCTATGAATTATTCTATATATGACATTAATCTGCTTTGCCACTTGACATTTAACTACGATTATAATCACAAACATTTTAGTTTTAATTGAACTTCATATGATTATTATTATTATTTTATGTATTCACACCTAAGATTCAATTCCCTCACCGGATATAACTTCTGATAAACCATATATATACGACTGTACAGCTTGATGATAAATTCGTTGAAAAGAGTCTCTTCGCTGAATCACTTGTTTTGATTTTCTAAAAGTACCACATTCACTGCGGTATCACAATTTGGTAGGCGTGAGAGAGCATCGGCGTCAGCACGCAGTTTTCTGGGATGGTATTCACAAGTGAAATCAAACGCCTGTAGATGTTCCTGCCAGTGGACAAGTTGGCCTTCTGCATCAGGAAAATTCTTCAACCACTGTATCACCTTGTGATCATTCCAGACCTGAAATTTATTCCCCAATAAATAATGGTGAAAGTAAGTGAGAAGGTACACAAAAGCCAACATCTCACAGCGAGTCGGAGAATAATGTGTCTCCATATTGTCCAATGTCCAGTTAGCGTTTGCTATTACAGCACCTTTATGTCAGAAGCCATCTGTCAAAGTACAGCTCCTATCACCCGTGCACTGGAGTCAGGATAAAGGTGCCGCTGCCAGCTGATGTATTTGGAAGTGTTAAACAGTGGGAGAATTAGTGATATAAGTATAAAACTTGGACACTGTGCTAGAGTATAACTACATTATAGATAGGATTTTATTTTGATAAATCACACAGTGTTGTATTATTATTATTATTATTATTATTATTATATAAGCTTTATTCCAAATCAGTACTTGTGATACAGAATGGAATTCTCAGCATTTTACTACAATATTGCATCCAGTTTTTTGTTTACATTAACAATAAATAAAGTTCTACATAGTTTAAAGATTATCTCAACAACATATTAGTATGTCGGTAGCAAAGCCAAAATTAAAATGTTTGAAGGTGTTACAAAAGTAGATACTACTAGCATATTTACTGGCGTAAGCGATAGCAAAATGGTCGAGATATACAGAGTGTAAAAGAACGAACAAGAATGTTTTAAGTAGAGTTTGCAAGGAAGAGAGAAACAAAACAGCACATAACAAAAATAAATACAGAATGAAGAGAGAGAAAACGTTGTACCTATAAATGATGTGAGTTGGAAAGACGAGATTCATTGGTTCTAGTGACTATTTAATAAGTTAAAGGTTTCATGCCTGATGCATTCTTTATCACACAGAACACGGGCTAGGTAGGGTATGGATGAGTTTTTGTACTTACTAGTGCGAGCATATAGTTTCCTATATAGACTTCTTGTTTTCCCTGAAGAGATACATGGGGAGAGTTGTGAGTGTAGAGGGTGTTGTGAGTCAGATAAAATGGACTTCGCCCATTTTTCACATGAGTCCATGTGCCTGTCCACCAGAATGTTAACAAGCTGGCTAAGTGGCAAGCTGCTTACCCTGCTGACAACCTTTAACATCCTACGTAATAAGGTATAGTCTTTCTTCAATAGCCCAGGAAAGACTAAGGGGGAGCAATAGAGAATTATAGGCAGAATACGGGAGTTAACAAATTGTAGTAGTAAGGGTTGGGTTACACCAGAATGTCTTAACTTCTTGATGTAGAAGGTAAGACGGTATATTTTCTTGGAAATCGTCAAGATATGAGACGACCAGGAAAGATCAGAAGATAGAGTGACGCCTAGGTATTTAATTTCCGACTTAGTTTCTATTTCAGTGCCATCTATGTTGCACACCTCGTGAGCGCTAACCAGTTTGTTTAGGTCAGATTTATGCCTAAAGGTGAAATTAACTGTTTGGCATTTGGAGGGGTTTAAGGTTAGACCGTTTTCCTTGGACCATTGGCTAATTTCTGATAAGAAGCCATTTAGTTTAGAGCAGTCATTTTGACATTTGACAGGTAAAGATACAGTTAGGTCATCAGCATATTTGACAAAGTTAATATCATTTGAAGACGGTAGGTCATGTAGGAAGAATGAAAAGAGAAGTGGGGAGAGTACAGCACCTTGGGGGACACCAGATTCAGTGAGCACAGCAGAGGAGGATTGACCTTTGTATACGGTGTACTGCATTCTGTTTGAAAAGTAGGAATGCAACCACTTAGTGACCCAAGACTCGGTTTGTGTCGTGGAGAGCTTATTTAGCAAGAGACTTCTAGGTACAGAGTCGAAAGCAGAAGTAAAGTCAAGAAACGTGCAGCGGACATATTTGGCACCTTTGTCTAATGATGAGACAATACTGTTGTGTAAGACGGCTGCAGCGTCTAAAGTACTCCTACCCTGTCTGTAGGCAAATTGTTTGGGGTCTTCGAAGCTTTTAAGGGAGGGTTCGAGTTTAAGAAGTATTAGTTTTTCCATGAGCTTTAGAAACGGGGAAGTGATGGCGATGGGTCTGAACTTTACGTTCTTGCTATTTCCAGGTTTAGGGACAGGGACTATTTTAATGTCTTTCCATGGAACAGGTACAACGTTTTCGGAGAAAGAAGCATTTAGTATATTAGTTAGAGGAGAACATAAAGCATCTGCACATTGTTTTAGGACATATGCAGGTATGCCATCAGGGCCAAGACTATGTGAGGGCTTAAGAGTTTTAAGACATTTCAAAACATCGAGAGTATTGAAGTCCTGGAAGTTATCAGCTACAAGATTGGTAACATTAGAAGTGGTTATGGTAGAAGGAGAGCGTATAAAAGACAGATTAAGAGCATTAACATCACAAGAGGGAAAAACATTACATCGCTTACTATTGCCAGTAATTTCATTGAAAAGTTTCCACATGCTGTTTGGAGATTTGCATGATAAAAGTGTTTGGTTATAGATAGCATTAAGATTTTTGATTTCAGATTTGATTTGAGCATTTATCTTTTTAAGTCCTAACTTGTCTTTGCATTTATATAACATTTCTTTTTGCCTGCGAAGTTGTTTGAGATGGGGAGACGAGAAGCGGTCGAGGCGTTTGAACAGTGTTTGTTTGGGACAGCATATGTCAAGGCAGAACTTAAGATAATCCATTATATTGGTGATTGAGTCATCTAATGTACTTTCATAGAATAGATCCCAGTTGGTATCTTTTAACATGCATCTTAGATTGAGTAAGTTGTCAGATGTGTAGCATCTTTCTTGTGCTCTCGTAGACAGGTGTGAGAAGATTTTAATATGTGTTTTGCTGTATATTTTTGGCAAAACGCGGACAATGCAGTGATCGGAGTTATGTATCGGTGAACGTCTACGTGTTTCATATACTCCTTCGTCATTAGTAAAAACAAGGTCGAGGGTTTTGTCAAGTCGAGTGGGAAATTTGACTATGTTTGTGTGACCAAGAGCTTCAAGAAAGGAGCAATCTGATGTGTTGAAGTCTCCAGTAATAACGGATAGAGAGTTGTCGAAGTTGGCAGCAGCAAACATGGTGAATTCATCAGCAAAATTAGATAGATCAGATGGAGAGCAACTAGGAGAAATGTACATGTTTGTAATATAGAATTGTTTGTATTTGGGGATATGTTTGGGGCGACATTTGACAGTAATACAGTCAATGAAGTCATTTGAGAAGGTGAAGCAGATGTTATTTGAGACAGACCATTTGGAGTGAATAAAAGTTGCAACGCCACCACCATTTTTCTTATTACAACATTGACGGTCTTGTCGAAATAAAATAAAGTCCTTTAGTGAGATAAGGTTGTCATCATACAGTTCATGCAACCACGTTTCTTGTAATGCGATTATGGCAGTGTTATGATACGTATCAGTTGACATCAGGGATTGTAGATACATTATCTTATTTGGTAGAGAGCGACAGTTTGAGTTCATTATGACGGGGACCGTAGTTAAGTGTATTGGTGTACGTTTGAGAGCTCTCTGCCAACCACTACGATGTTTCCTCCTTGGTTTCTTTGGAATATGAAAGTCATTTGGTCGTAAATTATTAATAAAGTTACGAGAGTAAATGATTCTGTTAGAATTCATATTTAAGTGATAAGTGTATGCTGGTAAACGGGAAACTGGATGCAAAATGTAGATATTTTGTTAGCAGGCCCAAAAATTCAACAGGCCGCCAAGTACAGTTATATGAACAAAAAGAACAAAGTTGTGTGAATAACTTGATATGATTATGAGCAATAGTTTGTGCTCGAAACGTCGTCAGTTCATATAGCTGTACAACACAGTGTGATTTATCAAAATAAAATCTTATCTACGGTGAGAGAAGTTGAACATGTTTTAAGCGTATCACGTGCTACCTGGCACCCGTTAGTCCAAGTGAATTTCCGTCCGTTTTCCGGGGGGGGGCTTTAGTGGCAAAATTTTGAACGAAACGACGGTAGCAAGAAGCAAGGCCCATGAAACTATGTACGTTAGTTGTCGATTTAAGGATAAGCCAGTTAAGGATTACTTGTGCTTCGCTTCTATCCATGCTAACTCCTCGTGGAGAACTCTCATGACTAAAGAAAGTGACAGATTTATTCAGGAAATGGCATTTTGAGGCTTTCGGCTTAAGATTATTCTTAAACGTTGGAATACGCCTCGAAGGTTGGCATGTTGTTCTTCGAGGGACTGTCCGAACACGATGGTATCGTTCTGGTAAATAAGGCATTGTTTAGGGAATAACCCTGCAAGTACATTCTGCATGAGCCGTTGAAACGCAGTAGGGGAATTAGACAGGCCAAATGGTATGGTTTCGAATTTATACAACACCGTAGGCACGACAAAGTCAGTTTTCGGTCGATCTTCGGGCGAATTTCGACTCGTCAATAGGCAGAAGCCAGGTCTAACGTGGAGAACCACTGGGCACCATCCAAAGCATCTAGTTAGTGTCTTTTCGAAGTGAGGGGAACAGTCTCGTTGTGTGATTGCATTTAGACGGTGGTAGTCTACGCACAGATGGAGGAGTCATCTTTCTTGCTCACAAGGACGACAAGAGATGCTCGCGGTGAAGTGGACGGTTTAATTACTTTCTACTGTAAAATTTCTGTTATCATCGTGTCCAACTGTTGTTGATAAAAAATAGGCACCCGCCAAGGTGGCATCATAAATGGCAAGTTATTCCCTGTCTTGGTACATGACAAAATAATGATTGCAGGTGAACCCTTATAAAGTCATGGGAAGGGTGACGGAATCCGTTGCCTAAATAGGGGCTCCGTTGGGGGTCATTAACTGCAGCTGATTGGTGAGAGGTTTAGGGTTGGCCCCCAGTCGCTGAAAAAACTCTGTGAGAACAACAGAGGACGATGACCCGGTGTCAGCCAGGAGAACTATGTCTACACCATGAACTTTAACCTCAAGGATAAGTGGGGATCTCAAACAGTGACTGAATAGGGTAGCATTAAGAAGTGGTTTTTTATTGTGTCCACATTTCCATGCTCTGCGACCAAACTGATGACAATAATAACAACTGTCGGGCTCATTATTTGGTTTGAAGGGGGCTGCAGATGGCGTTGTAGGTCGTACCGGTGATGGAACGTTAAGGAGATGTTGTCTGGGAGCTAGGACTGGCGTTCTTCAGCCATTGGTCTCTAGTTCATAACAGGATGTAGTGGCAGCTGACGAAAGAATATGATCTATATTCTCGAAGTGTTTGACTACCTCGAGAGCCTATGAGGTGGATTTTTCTGTTTGATGTAATAGCTGACACTTGAGGTCGTAAGATAAGAGGCCTTGTCCAAACCGAGTACACATGCAGAGGCACTAGAAGGTTTTGCGTAGCACTCACCTAGGATGCGCTAGTTGTCGTTGAGCGTCTCGGACTGGGAGAATCCCCCAGCGATTGCACGACGTAATGCGGCATCACTCAACGCTAACATGATCTGAGTATACTAGGCTTGTGTGGATAAATCTGTGAGGAGAGACTCCATGCGAAATTTCCACAGCTCATAGTCGCTGTTGATATCCAAAGTGGCGGCCCTCGCACAGGGAGAATGTGTTCTGTGGATGAAGGATATGTGTTGCCTTCCTGGTCGGAGACTATTGTAGGAGGTTCGAATGAGTCCGGTTTCATGTTTAGACTGAGTTTGGAACACTTCCGTCACCAATTTGTAACAGGAAAAGCAGCAGACACACAGGTAATAAAAACAGAACGCGAGCTGTGCAGGGAAACGTTTATCCCACGAAATCAACTTTTAAAAATTGCGGGATTCCAGTGACAACCTGTAGACTACCGTAGGTCATTTGATTAGCTGATGGATGCTGGCTTTATTTATTGAAAAAACCTCAAGGTTAGGTAATTTTTCGTTGTTTTACACGCATTTACACTTGTATTCCTGCTAAAGGTTGACGGAATACGACGTTTCGAGCATAAACAGCAAATGATGGTGTCCTTATCCGGCCGTAATTTACGACCAATTTACAAATTGTTGACATATATACTCTTCGGTTCAGAAAACTAATGACAAACTGGCCAATCACAAGCGAGCAATCGCTTGTTTATCTCATTCGCGGTCACTCAAAATTACGGCCGTCGTCAGGCTGCCTCTAGTGACAAATTGGCCAATCACGGGTGATGATCTGTTTATCTTACCTGCAGGCTCAGGTAATTACGACCGTCGACAGGCTCTAAATTTAGTCCAAACCAATTTGGGTACATAGTTTCCTCGTAATAGTCGCATTTCCCCAGTCGCGAGAGAAATTTTCACACCTGTGATTTGTCTATAACCACTTTACATATAAAATGGATATATTCGCCTAAAGCAGCTACACACCAAGGTAAAATCATTTCATTTTCATAAATGTATGTTTTGGTCTATCCTATCATTGCTGAAATACTAGTTCTAGATGGCACTTGAAACTTAGTCCATGTACTTCATCTATATATATATATTATATATATATATATGGACGTTTTTATTTTGGTGTTGTATGTTTGGCTATTCAAAGTTATTTTGGTGGTCATCATATTTTACCTTGACTGGTACCACAGATAGTTTGTTAGGTCTCTCCT
The DNA here is from genome assembly GCA_944472135.2 of Trichobilharzia regenti. Lineage (NCBI taxonomy): Eukaryota > Metazoa > Platyhelminthes > Trematoda > Strigeidida > Schistosomatidae > Trichobilharzia > Trichobilharzia regenti. Next base: position 171,706,011 of record OX235262.1, on the reverse strand, counting down.
GGACTTTTGGACACAGTACGGGTAAGTTACAAGTTCAGAAATTTATTCTCGCTGTAATTCTTTTGATTCCAACTTCTCCCCAATGATTTCAGTCTTCAAGTGTGTGACGCCGATAGGCTTGTGTTGCTACTTGTTCTTTTATACGTGCATAATCTGTGCCAGTGAATTATAAGTCTTCAATAGGGACTAGCGTGTTTCGTCTCACAACAGCCAAGCTAGTAAACATATTGATATAAGTATAAAACTTGGACACTGTGGTAGAGCATAACTCCATTATGGATAAGATTTTATTTTGATAAATCACACAGTGTGGTACAGTAATATTAACTGATGACGTTTCGAGCACAACCTATTGCTCATAATCATATCAGATCTTGTTAGATGAGTCAGAATTTCGGAAAAATAAGCGTGTTCAGGTCAAAATATACTTGATAGTTCATTATTACAATGCCCGCGCATGTATTGTAGTGCGAAATAAATAAAGTTGAACCGGTAGAGAAACAAATCACACAGGTTTCAAAACTTATGAATAACGATTTGTTGTCGACATCAGTCGTATGAAAAGTTGAAACTCTCTAGATCTATTGTACCTTGACTCTATGGCCTGCTGTAGATACACAAATCTGAACTACCATTTCGTTACATTCTTGACATAATAGGTTCACGTTATCGTAATGTCTCAAAGGGGAAACGGAACTCCAAGATCGTTTAAAACGACGAGCATGTAGCTAGTCTTTGCATCTAAATTTGAATTAATTAATTGCATTGGTAATCTGGACTTCGCCGATGATATGTGTCTGATTTCCCACAAACTGGAAGATATGCAAGTTAAAAGCAACAAGTTGACAGAAGAAGCATCAAGGATAGGACTTCAGGTAAACATGGAGAAAACAGAGGTGAAGATTCCTGGCCAACACCAACAACAGACAACAATCAGCCTGCATAAATGGGAGGAACCTGAAAGAAAAAACCTCCTTTACCTACCTGGAAAGCATCGTTTCAACTACAGGCGGACGGAACTGACGAGGACATCAAAGCCAGAATCGGAAAAGCAAGACATACTTTCATTACTCTTAAGTCTGTGTGGAAGTCAACAGCACTCAGCATCAAAAATAAGATCCGGATTTTCAGCTCCAATGTGAAGTCAGTCAGTGCTACTATACGGATCAGAGACTTGCACTGCGCGTCATAAAGAGCATCTCAAACAAACTTCAGACCTTCATTAACAGCTGTCTTCGCTCAATACTCAAGATCAGATGGCTGGCCAGAAAAGATCAGCAGCAGGGATCTCTGGTAATGAGCGAACCAATCAGGAACCGATTGTGAAACAAATATGAGGAAGAAATGGAGATGGATTGGCCATAATCTGAGGAAACCATCAAGTGACATCACTAGACAAGCCATTGCTCGAGTGGAACCCTAAAGGGAAGTGGCGAGTTGGTCGTCCAAGGGTGACTTGGAGAGGTCATGCGAGGAGGAGATGAAAGCATGTGGACAGACCTGGAGTGGGGTGGAAAAGTTGGCAGAAAACAGAAGGCAATGGAGGCGCGCAGCTGAAGCCCTATGTTCCTCTAGGAACTAAAGGATACAATAATAATAATAATTGCATTGGTAATGTTAATATGAAAACTGTTGCCACTTGATGTATACTCGTTGTTTACTGATTTTTCCTTATAGGTAGTATTATGCTTTATTTGTAATAACACCGACTTCACAAAGTAAATATAGGAATGTCAACTTCATACTTTAAAGAGCCTGTACCTCGATGTACATTGTGTTTGATTTCATCTTAAGTGAGACGTTAAAATACCGATGAAGCATTGACTAACCCACATGGTAACGTTTTGAATACATACAAGCCTGATTGAACAATAAATGCCGTTTTCCGTCTGTCTTCGAAGTTCCTCATCATCTTCGCTATACTTATATCTAGTTTCTTTTACATCACATAAAACATGCGGTTTATTCAATAATTATCAGTTTTAGGTATAGAGGGGTAAAAATAAGAGATTAAAAGTCATCGAAACAACTAACTAATAGATGTTAGTAACGAGATATCTAACTTTTAAAGCAGGGGTGAAAATTAATCACGGAATTCAAGAGAAGGGGATTCTTAGGCATTAGCAACAAGTTATTACATAACCAAGAAATGTGTAAAATAATGATGACTAAGAAGAATAGGATGACTAAGGAGAATTACGTAAAATGCAAACAAGTTAATGGGATTAGCTAGAATTGTAAAAATTAACAAGGTCAAAAGATAGTTACAAGGAAAAGAGGAAATCGTTTGTATAACTTGGTGCATATTACGTAGTTGGCCACGGCAAAGGTAGGGGCTGCACAATTTTCTTTTGAACACACAGATTTAGCTTGTTTAGGTGAATTCCGATTGCCTCTGCTGTATGTAATAGTCGTGCTTGTAGTGCACAAGAAACGTTGGGTGACATAGGATAAATAACCTTAGATTAAACTGAGTCAGGTAGGGAGATGCAGACTCCCGGGTTGGGGCCCTCGGGACTCTAGGAATCAATGGCTGGAGACAATAGGTGACATGGCTCAAAATCGTTGTCAATGGCCAGCGCAGATGTATTCAGTCTCTGTAATCTTTCATATTCCTTTCTACCATTACCCATTCTGTTTCACTCTTATACTTGTCAGACTGCATTGATTCTCTTCACTCATCTTCTTGTCTACCTCTGTGTGCTATTTGGAACGTGGCAACTCGAACTGGTGCACTTCGGTGCCAAGTTCTATGTTGAATCCAGACAGACACAATAACTTTAGAAGCTTTGATAGGGTCAACTTGACGAGATAAGCTGGGTATAGCTTCATTTGAACCTTTGCCAAACCTATTCGATCCCCACGGGTCATAAAAACTATCCTCTATACGTGGGAGGGTGAACAGTATCGTCTATGTGGTCCGTTCAGTGTACTATGATCCACGCATAAGGGAAGTAATCCATTCGGGTTTTGTAAATTAAACCACTGGAGAAGTCAAGCAAAATACAGAGGGTTTGATAACATTCTTTTGCAAAAGTTTATCGTCTATTTTATTCGGCTTTTTTTAGATAATGTGCTATATTCGACTTGAAGGTTGCTTCCAAGATGGAGTGTTACCTGTATCGATCAGGCATTGAATCACTTTTGCTACTTCCTCCAGGTTTTTTCTGTCTCAATCAAATCAGCCTATAAACGTATCCCATTTTACTAAAGTGGGTTGTCGTTTCCGCCATTGGAGGTACTTCTGTCATTAACACTTGCTGTTTCTCATTTTTAGTGTCATTCTGTACTATGTAGTCAACTTGCTCCGTTTCGTATCATTTTAAAAATGGAATGATTATAATGATCCGTGTGGGGACCCTATTGCCGCAATCAATCAGAACAGAAAGCTTTTCTTACAGATCGATTTTTATTATGATTTGGCACGGGAACTGGATGAACACTGAAACCATGCTCAAGTAAAGCTGTACCTAATTCTAATGTCAGTAGAATCCTCCTCTTGGATTACATGCAACTTCTGCTGGCCGTTGTAAGCCACAGCTGTAGAGGGATCTGAAAACATTCGGCATCCCCTACTACCGCTATGGAGCCACATAATATCATAAGTGACAAGGGATGTGCTCATAACGTATCAAAAGGTACCAGGGATAACGTTATGATAAGAAAGCATATGGGTCACCTATGAAATCGGGAGGTAAAGTAATGTTACTAAAAGGGGCACCGACTAGAGGAAGAGCTCTTAAATGCCATAGAGGTATTTAGTGACTTCACATGGAGAATTCGGAAGCAACATTCTGCTTTTGTAACCCATTAACACATTTCAGTAAACTGCAACTGTTTTCACAACTAGTCATAGTTCAAGCTAGGACTGTAGACACAGTAACCCAACACTAGGGGCAATGCTCTTACCGGTGAGAAGGTATAATGTAAGATAATTCTCATGCTTTAACTGTACCCCTCTTTGGTTTCAGGTTGGCTGCATGACGTGTATGGATTGGTGTCCCAAGACAGTGCGGTGGGCAACCATTTGGAGGAATCCTACTCTCTGTAATATAACTGGTTGTAAATATATAGCCTTTGATTACGAGTGATGGTTCTTATTCTTACTGGCATGCGACACTTGTATGATCATCCTGGTAACCCGCTATTTGCTTTCTGTTTTTCAGGTTATTACTGGACGTTTAGCAGTACAGTGTGTTGGATAGTTAGTTTTCATTTCAGATTCTTACGCAATTTTACCGTCTTGATAATCACCGTGAAAAATGTGAGTACATTTTATCAGCTTACCATATCTACTACACATTTTTATTACATGAGTTGATTCAGAATTATATTTTATTCTCACTCTATTCTGGCTTTTGGGTACGATTAATTTACCTGCATTATTAAGACAAATAGCGAGTGTTATCAACAGTTTTGTAATGAACTGCCACTCGTCTTTTTAAAAAAATTTAGATTAGGACAATGTTTTGAGCACAATCTATTGCTCAAAACTATATATCAATATATTCACATATGGCTTCATTACCTCCAGATTTCTTCTGTAATTTTGTATATATCTAAAACATTAAAATTTAGTTGTATCTCTTCAAAAAAAAAAATAAATAAAACTTGACCATTACAATGCATTCACTTGCATGTATTTAGTTATACATTGAGGTAGAAGAGCAACTATAAAATGTTGAAGGCTAACTCCGCTAGCCAACAAATTGGTACTGAATAACCTATTAAATTCGTCCCATGAAACATGCATCTATCGTGTGAGAAATTTTTTTTATTTTTTTATTTTTGATTTACAGCTTGATTCCACACTGTATTTTTGGTACAAGTATGGAATTTTCAGCATGGATATCGGTAGCCCAAATTTTGCAGGCCGACCATAGATATCAGGTATGCGCCGGCGTGGGCTCGAACCCCGGACCATGTGCATGGTCGGCGAGAGTCCTAACCACTGTGCCACCGACGCATCAAATGTGTATTTAAGGCAAATGCATATTAAATAATGACATCTGAAACCAGTTTCGTCTAAATCCGTCTAAATGTCAGGTAGTCAATTTCACTTTCACACGTAAACGTGACCTACAGCAACTAGTTAGCTCACATGGCCCCACTATCATTGACGGCATAGAGGTTGAAATTACGCCTTATGTCAAGTACTTTGGGCTGGGTTTTTCCACCGATCTTCCCTGGTCCTCCCACATCTTGCTAGTTACTAGAAAGATGTTTCGCTTAACGTTCTACATTAGGAAGTTTGGACAGTCTGGCATAAAGCAGTCTTTGCTTTCTCAATTTGTCAATTCTTGTATTCTACCCATCCCCCTTTACTGCTCCCCACTAATCTTTCCTGGACTACTTAAGAAAGACTTTTCTTTGTTGAGAAAAGCACTAAAAGCCGTTAGTAGGGCAAGTGGGATATCGTTAAACCAACTGGTAATCACTATTGTGGATAGACATATTATTATGTCATTTAAGAAACTAGCGAATACTATATTGTCAGACCCCGAGCATCCTCTCTATACGCGGTTGTCTCCTTGCATTTCATCTGGTAGAACTAGAAGCAGCTATAGGAGGCTATGTGCTAGGACTACCAAATACAAAAAATCCACAATACCATATCTGGCTCAGCTGTTATGTGATGAGAAATCCGTTAGGTATGACACGATAAACTTACTGCGGCACTCAAACAAATAGTCCGATTGGTTTTTGTTTTCCTTTCTTCGTTACTATTACACTGTTGTTCTCATCTTCTATCACACACCAACTTTATATTTCATATCCTGTGGTGCATTGTTTGAAATGTAAACGCTACGCTTTTATTTTTATTTTTTTATTTATCTTTTATTTCTTGTGTTGCTTTTTAATTTTTAATTTTAAAAATCTTATAAAATTTATGAGGTGATTAGATGCAATATATTGTAATGCGTGCTGAAAATTCCATAGCTGTACTACAAATACTGTTTGGAATAAAGCTGTCATTATTATTAAATGAAATGATTGTGTATTATATGTTTTTTGGACCCGCTCATCATGCGTTTTTCAAAGTGTGATCAAAATCCTGCGATCGAATTTGTATGGGCCCCTGTGACATATATATGTATATATATATAATTCCTTTATTCATTTCGAGTTTATTGAGTTGTTCATGATTGCTCTTTTACGTTTCATTTAATTTCTTACAACTGATGTTTAGCTTTATTTCGAGAACTCTTATTTTGAATGAGTCATACATCAATTGTGACAGCCTAACACGTATGCATGTTATCACATAATTGGAGGCTAAAGGAAGGAAGCTTTGCTTGACCTAGGTTTAATGTTTGTTGGTACTCACCGATGAGAAAAGCATATATCTGCAGTCTTGAGGGAACTTATGTCCCTCCTGGGATATATCATTTCTGGGGATCGCATCATATGTTGATTATTAAACTAATTTTTTCCTGGGAAGAATAACTCTCTTTCACTTCAGGGTTTTAAACTTTTAACTTGCACATCTCTAAGTTTCTTGAAGGCTGAAATTACCATCTTACTATAGAAGCTTTAATTAAACGCTTACAGTATTATATACCACTATTATCATTCTCTTGATTTCCTAGTGGAACTTTAGGACGGTTCCAGCGACGCATTTCCACTTTGTTCTATTTTCTGCTGTCCTCTTTATCTGGACCCACGGTTGCCTATAGCCTCTCATCTCCTCCTCTCACAAACCCCGTCATATCAATGTCGGCCACCCAACTCATCGTTTCCCATTCAGGTACTAGCCGAACGATAGCCTGCATTGCGCGCGACATCATTCGACGGTCTCCTCAACGTGTGTCCGGTCCATCTCCATTTTCTTCGGAGTATTTGTTGTTCAATAAGTTCCTGGGTAACTAACTCGTTCCAAGAGTTCTTGCTGCTAATTTCTCCTGGCCTGCCCTTAGTCTTCAACATAGAGCGAAGGTAGTTGTGAATAAAAGTCTTCAGTGGCCTTCAGGAAATGTTTATCGTGACGTTCCAAGTCTCAGACTCATATATTCTAGGGAATGACTGACTGACATAACATTTGCGTTGAAAATCGTAATTTTGTTGTGTATGCTGAGGAGTGAAGAAGGTTGTCAAACTGATTTCAGAGTGATGAGAGTCTGTCTCATCTTTCCCATCCTGGTTTTGACATTCTCATTCGTAGTGTCGCCTTTAGTTGAAAGGCTGGCTCTCAGATAAGTGAAGAATGTGACCTCTTTTGAACTCCTCTGGTCGACAGTGATTGATTGATTGATTGGTTGGATATCTTCATCACCTCCGTCTTCTTTATGTTAACATGGGTAGTCCTGTCTTCTGTGACTGCTTCTTCAGCCAGTTTGTTGGTTTTCGCCTGCCTACAAATCTTCGAGTTTGTGTGACATTAGACATATATCATCGGCGCTTGGAATCCAGATATTCTAGAGTCTCCTCATAGATAATCCAGCGTATTCCTGTCTTCTCACTCCTTGTGGACAGTCTGATGCATAATCCAGTCCACCACAATTAAGAATATTATCCGTGGTGATAATAGACAGCCAGCTTGACTGATTAGCGGTACACACCCTTTGGTCGATAGTCGGATGTCACGTCTACGCCGGAGACGGCGTAAACTGGCATTTGCAGAACCAGCCCTCTGTATCCGTGGTGAGATTTTGTCAGAGATCAACCCGTTGGGCGTTGACTGATGGTACTTCCCAAATAAGTGAGGCGGTCAACGTGCTCTACCACTTCACTTCCTATTTCTAATCTGGGAGTCGGTGTAGTCCAGTCATGTAACCCCATCCTCTTACATTTGGCGGGAGCGAATCGCATGCGAAACATTCGTGGATTGCAGGTCAAGGTGTTCAGAAAACCGTGTCTGCATTTTGCCAGCGTCTTCACTCAGAAGGACTATATCATCCCGATGCATATTCTAAGTCAACGAGATTATTCCCTGGTAGGAAGTCAATCCCTCAGTCGTTGAAGTGAGTTAGGGTTAAGTCCATTAGTACATCTACGATGAAGTTGAATAGAAATGGGGATAATAGGCATCCTTGACGGACACCACTAGTCACCACTTCAGATGAAAACTCGCCGTAAGCCCTCACCTGGCTGCATGAGTTCGAGTAGAGTGCCTTAATCAGTGCAATGTATTTTCTCGTCATTCCCTTTACAGCTAAGCATCGCCAGAGAACTTCTCGATCGACAGAGTCAAATGCTGCCTTCAGGTCAAGAAATATAATGACTGTTGGACGCCGGTAGGAATGCCTATGTTCTAGAATCTGTTGGAGGGTGAAGATATGATCAATACACCCTCTTCCTGGTCTAAAGCCTGCCTGGCTCTCTCGTGTTTGTTACCCCCCTAGCACCACTCAGTCTACGCATGATTATTGAGCCTAGGACTTTAGATACTATATTAGTCAAGCTAATCCCTCTGTGATTATCACAAGAAGACTTGTCTCCCTTCTTGTATATGGGGATAATCAGTGACTTACACCAACCCGATGGGACTTCCTATGATTTCCAGACGCTGCTTAGAACCTCAGTTAATGCAGTCTGTAAACTGTCTCCACCGTACTTAAATACCTCTGGAGTCATTCCACCAGGTCCAGCTGCTTTGCCTAGTTTCAGATTGATGACAGCTTTAGTTACCTCGGTTAAGAAAGGGAGGCCTGTGTCTATATCCCATTCAGGAAGGTGTTGGATGTTCGGCAGGTTGAGCGTGGCTGTGGGCCAATTAAACTGCTCTTCATAGTGCTCTTTCCAGTCGTCTATCCTGGGAGCTAATTATGGTGCCATTTTTCTCCGAGATTGTTTCACTTATGATTTGCCTTCTCCCACCCGTTTCCCTGATGAGTGTAAGGAGTTGCCTAGTGTTCCCTATCGCCGATGCCTTTTTCATCTCTTTCGCCTTTGTCACCCACCACTGTTCACGGTCCTTGCGGAGACTTTTAGTAAGTTTCCTTTTGTGCAGCTTTCGCTCCTCACTGAATTCGGAGCTCGCCGGAATAAGTCTTCTAGCATCTATCAGTCCGGATGAGGCGGTAGAGATCCAATGGTTTTTACTCACCTTTGGATTTACCTTATTCGCAGCTTTTACAGCTGTATCTATGGCTGCCTGGATATTTGTCCAAGCTTCTTCAGGGTGAGCACAGCTGTCGAACACGGATATGTGTTTAGCTAGTTCTTTCTCAAATACGGATTTAGTTACCTGATCGAGCTGGGGATGTAATGGGTTTACCGCCAGCTGTTTCCTACGTCCGTTCAGTCGTAAGCACACACGAGCGCGGACCAGTACGTGATCGGTATCTACACACGTGTTCCAGAGGGAGCGACAATCTCCTACCGACCCACGCCAACGATAGCTTATTGCTGTGTCTCTGTCTGTCTGGATTCAACATAGAACTTGGCACCGAAGTGCACCAGTTCGAGTTGCCACCTTCCAAATAGCACACAGAGGTAGACAAGAAGATGAGTGAAGAGAATTAATAGAGTTTGACAAATATAAGAGTGAAACAGAATGGGTAATGGTAGAAAGGAATATGAAAGATTACAGAGACTGAATACATCTGCGCCATTGACAACGATTTTGAGCCATGTCACCTATTGTCTCCAGCCATTGATTCCTAGAGTCCCGAGGGCCCCAACCCGGGAGTCTGCATCTCCCTACCTGACTCAGTTTAACTGTCAAGGATTTCATGGATTGATGCCATGTTTTTGTTTGGCCACCACTGGCTCTTTTCCAACCTGAACCTATATCAGCTAACAATGCCCGTCGGGGGAGGCGGTGGTTAGGCATGCGCACCACGTGACCTAGCCATCTTAGTCTATGTAACTTTATAACCTCGTCGATTGATTTTCCCTCTTTGCCCAACACTCTACGCCTAACGTCAACATTACTTATCTTGTGAAACCACCTAACGTGAGACAGAGATCGCAGACATCTATGATCGAAAGCAGTCAACCTTTTCATGTCTTCAACGCGTATTGGCCATGTTTCAGAGCCATAGAGAAGGACGGAGCGAACTGATGAGCAGTACACACGTCCCTTGGTTGATAACCGGATGTCACGCCTACGCCAGAGATGGTGTAAGTCAGCGAAAGCAGCTCGAGCTTTTCGGATCCGTGCTGAGATTTCATCGCCAATCAGTCCGTTGGTGCTAATACAACTTCCCAAGTAGGTGAAGTGGTCAACATGTTCTATCACTTCACTCCCTATCACTAAGTTAGGGGTTGACGTCGTCCAGTCCTGTAGCAGCATCTTACATTTTGCAGGGGCGAATCGCATGCCAAACATACGAAGATTGCTGCTCAAGGTGTTCAGAAGACTCTGCATTTTGTCAGCATCCTCCCCTAACAGGACTATGTCATCTGCATATTCTAAGTCCATTAGACTATTCCCTGGTAACAAGTCGATTCCTAAGTCACTACGTTCAGTTAAGGATACTTCCATTAGCATATCTATGATGAAGTTAAACAGAAATGGGGAAAGTGGACATCCCTGTCGGACACCACTGGTTGTTACCAATTCAGATGACAATTCCCCATAAGCCCTTACACGACTACGTGAGTTTGAATAGAGTGCCTTGATTAGTGCAATGTACTTTCTTGGCACTCCCTTCACAGTCAGACATTGCCATAGTACCTTTCGGTCCACGGAGTCGAAGGCCGCCTTCAAGTCAAGAAATATGACAATTGTTGGACGCCGAAAAGTGTGTCTATGTTCTAGAATCTGTCGAAGAGTGAAGATATGATCTATGCACCCTCTACCTGGTCTAAAGCCTGCTTGATTTTCCCTTGTCTGTTCCTCCCGAGTTCTGCTTAGTCTATGCATGATTACTGAGCCTAGGATTTTAGAGACTATGTTCGTTAGGCTGATCCCCCTATGATTATCACACGAGGACTTGTTTCCCTTCTTGAATATCGGTATAATAAGTGACTTACCCCAGTCTGATGGTACTGTCTCTGATTCCCAGACTTTGCCTAGTACCTCAGTTAATCTACAAACTAGTATGTCACCCCCATATTTAAACACCTCCGGAATAATTCCGTCGGGTCCTGCCGCTTTGCCTCGTTTCAAATTACTGATAGCTTTTGTAACCTCACCTACAGACGGCGGACCAGTGTCTATATCCCATTCGGGTACGTGGTGGATGGCGGGGAGGTTCAGTGTGGCTGTAGGCAAGTTAAATTGTTCCTCAAAGTGTTCTTTCCAGCGTTCAAGGCGTCTATCCTGAGAGCTAATTAAGGAGCCATTTTTCTCAGAAATAGTCTCACTTATGAATTGCCTTCTCCCGCCCGATTCTGTGATGAGTCTAAAGAGTTGCCTAGTGTTGCCTATCGCCAATGCTTTTTCCATCTCTTTCGCCTTTGTCACCCACCACTGTTCACGGTCCTTGCGGAGACTTTTAGTAAGTTTCCTTTTGTGCAGCTTTCGCTCCTCACTGAATTCGGAGCTCGCCGGAATAAGTCTTCTAGCATCTATCAGTTCGGATGAGGCAGTCGAAATCCAGTGGTTTTTACTCACCTTTGGATTTGTCTTATTCACAGCTTTTACAGCTGTATCTATAGCTGCCTGAATATTTTTCCAAGCTTCTTCAGGGTGAGCACAGCTGTCGAACACGGATATGTGTTTAGCTAGTTCTTTCTCAAATACGGATTTAGTTACCTGATCGAGCTGGGGATGTAATGGGTTTACCGCCAGCTGTTTCCTACGTCCGTTCAGTCGTAAGCACACACGAGCGCGGACCAGTACGTGATCGGTATCTACACACGTGTTCCAGAGGGAGCGACAATCTCCTACCGACCCACGCCAACGATAGCTTATTGCTGTGTCTCTGTCTGTCTGGATTCAACATAGAACTTGGCACCGAAGTGCAGCAGTTCGAGTTGCCACGTTCCAAATAGCACACAGAGGTAGACAAGAAGATGAGTGAAGAGAATTAATAGAGTTTGACAAATATAAGAGTGAAACAGAATGGGTAATGGTAGAAAGGAATATGAAAGATTACAGAGACTGAATACATCTGCGCCATTGACAACGATTTTGAGCCATGTCACCTATTGTCTCCAGCCATTGATTCCTAGAGTCCCGAGGGCCCCAACCCGGGAGTCTGCATCTCCCTACCTGACTCAGTTTAACTGTCAAGGATTTCATGGATTGATGCCATGTTTTTGTTTGGCCACCACTGGCTCTTTTCCAACCTGAACCTATATCAGCTAACAATGCCCGTCGGGGGAGGCGGTGGTTAGGCATGCGCACCACGTGACCTAGCCATCTTAGTCTATGTAACTTTATAACCTCGTCGATTGATTTTCCCTCTTTGCCCAACACTCTACGCCTAACGTCAACATTACTTATCTTGTGAAACCACCTAACGTGAGACAGAGATCGCAGACATCTATGATCGAAAGCAGTCAACCTTTTCATGTCTTCAACGCGTATTGGCCATGTTTCAGAGCCATAGAGAAGGACGGAGCGAACTGATGAGCAGTACACACGTCCCTTGGTTGATAACCGGATGTCACGCCTACGCCAGAGATGGTGTAAGTCAGCGAAAGCAGCTCGAGCTTTTCGGATCCGTGCTGAGATTTCATCGCCAATCAGTCCGTTGGTGCTAATACAACTTCCCAAGTAGGTGAAGTGGTCAACATGTTCTATCACTTCACTCCCTATCACTAAGTTAGGGGTTGACGTCGTCCAGTCCTGTAGCAGCATCTTACATTTTGCAGGGGCGAATCGCATGCCAAACATACGAAGATTGCTGCTCAAGGTGTTCAGAAGACTCTGCATTTTGTCAGCATCCTCCCCTAACAGGACTATGTCATCTGCATATTCTAAGTCCATTAGATTATTCCCTGGTAACAAGTCGATTCCTAAGTCACTACGTTCAGTTAAGGATACTTCCATTAGCATATCTATGATGAAGTTAAACAGAAATGGGGAAAGTGGACATCCCTGTCGGACACCACTGGTTGTTACCAATTCAGATGACAATTCCCCATAAGCCCTTACACGACTACGTGAGTTTGAATAGAGTGCCTTGATTAGTGCAATGTACTTTCTTGGCACTCCCTTCACAGTCAGACATTGCCATAGTACCTTTCGGTCCACGGAGTCGAAGGCCGCCTTCAAGTCAAGAAATATGACAATTGTTGGACGCCGAAAAGTGTGTCTATGTTCTAGAATCTGTCGAAGAGTGAAGATATGATCTATGCACCCTCTACCTGGTCTAAAGCCTGCTTGATTTTCCCTTGTCTGTTCCTCCCGAGTTCTGCTTAGTCTATGCATGATTACTGAGCCTAGGATTTTAGAGACTATGTTCGTTAGGCTGATCCCCCTATGATTATCACACGAGGACTTGTTTCCCTTCTTGAATATCGGTATAATAAGTGACTTACCCCAGTCTGATGGTACTGTCTCTGATTCCCAGACTTTGCCTAGTACCTCAGTTAATCTACAAACTAGTATGTCACCCCCATATTTAAACACCTCCGGAATAATTCCGTCGGGTCCTGCCGCTTTGCCTCGTTTCAAATTACTGATAGCTTTTGTAACCTCACCTACAGACGGCGGACCAGTGTCTATATCCCATTCGGGTACGTGGTGGATGGCGGGGAGGTTCAGTGTGGCTGTAGGCAAGTTAAATTGTTCCTCAAAGTGTTCTTTCCAGCGTTCAAGGCGTCTATCCTGAGAGCTAATTAAGGAGCCATTTTTCTCAGAAATAGTCTCACTTATGAATTGCCTTCTCCCGCCCGATTCTGTGATGAGTCTAAAGAGTTGCCTAGTGTTGCCTATCGCCAATGCTTTTTCCATCTCTTTCGCCTTTGTCACCCACCACTGTTCACGGTCCTTGCGGAGACTTTTAGTAAGTTTCCTTTTGTGCAGCTTTCGCTCCTCATTGAATTCGGAGCTCGCCGGAATAAGTCTTCTAGCATCTATCAGTTCGGATGAGGCAGTCGAAATCCAGTGGTTTTTACTCACCTTTGGATTTGTCTTATTCACAGCTTTTACAGCTGTATCTATAGCTGACTGAATATTCTTCCAGGCTTCTCCAGGGTGAGCACAGCTGTCGATTCAGATATGCGTTTAGCTAGTTCTTCCTCAAATAGGGATTTAGTTTCCTGATCGAGCTGGGGACGTGATGGTTTTACCGCCAGCTGTTTCCTACGTCCGTTCAGTCGTAAGCACACACGAGCCCGGACCAGTGCGTGATCGGTATCTACACACGTGTTCCAGAAGGAGCGACAATCTCCTACCGACCCACGCCAACGATAGCTTATTGCTATGTGGTCTATTTGTGTCCAGCGTTGGTTTGATGATGGGGGTCGCCAGGTTAAACAGTGTCTCTCCTTGTGTTTAAAGTTAGTGCTTACAAGAAACAAATGATTATCTGAACAGAACTGTAGGAGACGGTCACCGTTGTCGGTTCGCTGGCACGGAACTCCATAGGTGCCACCGACATCCTTCTCAGATTGACACAATTTCCCTACTTGAGCGTTAAAGTCACCAGCTAGAACGACTATATCTGAGCGTTTAGCCTTTCTCACCAAACTAGACAGCTTTTGGTAGAACTCATCCTTCGTTTCATCCGAACTGCAGTCAGTGGGGGCGTAGGCGGAGATTACGAAAAGGCATCGGCGAGTAGTGCAGTCCTTTCTCCTTCTTACTGATCCGTTCAGACGGACAGCACACATTCGGCTATCTACTGGGATCCAGTCAAGCAATGTCTTTTCTGCCCTAGTACTCAGAGCTATCCCTACGCCAGCTAATCCCCGTGAACTAGCTGTGGCATCTCCTGACACCCTCAAGGTGAATTTTGAAGATTCATCCTGTTGGCCAGGTGGGGTTAGGTGAATAACCACACTTGGGTCTTGTATGCGTGTTTCTGAAACACAACATACATCAATGGCTCGAGATGCCAGGGTCTTAGCTAGTGATGCTTGTTGTCCTATTTGGCAAAGTGTCCTAACATTAAATGCTCCTATATGAAATTGGTGGCGTGGCTTTAGGAGACTATCCGTGGTGGTTTTTTGGCTTTCGTCGTTTTTAGTGGACACAGAGTGAAGAGGGAGTGAGGAGCCATCAAGTAGAGGAGTTGCATCACTGGGGGGAAGGTAAGGTAATAGAGATGAAGATGAAGACAAAGATAAGTGAGGATTAGAGAGGTTTTGTGTGCATTTCGGATTGTGAGGGCGATTGTTACTTCCCGGCTGCCCACACCGTGGAAGTTGGTTGCGTGACCGCAGAGCCCAGGGGACAACTGCTTGAGGCCGGTCACACGCGGCCTGTTTTTGTTCGTTCTTTGTTGTTTTGTGTGCCTCAGTAGCATACTTATCACTCCCGCCCTGTGACACGGCAGCAGGAAGCGCGGTCGTTGTTAATCCGGGCCACGGCCGATCCGGCATGAAATTTTGTGAATTTGTTTGGATCATGGTATTGGATGAGGTAGCTGCTTTTTGTTTAACCGCTATCCAAACAACCTGCCTGGCATGGTAGAACCTCAAGAGACATAAGTCTCAGCCAGTATAGCTTGATTAGGTCATTGCGGTGTTCAAGCCCGACCACCACGTCAAGGTAGCAGCTTTCGGTCGGGCCAGTCAGTCACACACTGGATACCACAGAGACACTCACCTGAATTCGAAACCACACCTATCATTCTCCCAATACAACGAACGACTCTTCTTCACTCACGATCTACACACAAATCACGCTACCATTGCTGTGTGGTCTATTTGTGTCCAGCGTTGGTTTGATGAAGGGGGTCTCCAAGTCAAACAGTGTCTCTCCTTGTGTTTGAAGTTAGTGCTTACAAGAAACAAATGATTATCAGAGCAGAACTGTAGGAGGCGGTCACCGTTGTCGGTTCGCTGGCACGGGACTCCATAGGTGCCACCGACATCCTTCTCAGATTGACACAGTTTCCCTACTTGAGCATTAAAGTCACCAGCTAGAACGACTATGTCTGAGCGTTTAGCCTTTCTCACCAAACTAGACAGCTTTTGGTAGAACTCATCCTTCGTTTCATCCGAACTGCAGTCAGTGGGGGCGTAGGCGGAGATTATGAAAAGGCATCGGCGAGTAGTGCAGTCCTTCCTCCTTTTTACTGATCCGTTTAGACGGACAGCACACATTCGGCTATCTACCGGGATCCAGTCAAGTAGTGTCTTTTCTGCCCTAGTACTCAAAGCTATCCCTACACCGGCTAATCCTCGTGAACTAGCTGTGGCATCGCCTGACACCCTCAAGATGAATCTTGCAGATTCATCCTGTTGGCCAGGTGGGGTTAGGTGAATAACCACACTTGGGTCTTGTATGCGTGTTTCTGAAACACAACATACATCAATTGCTCGGGACGCCAGAGGCTTGGCTAGTGATGCTTGTTGTCGTATTTGGCAAAGTGTCCTACCATTAAATGCTCCTTTATGAATTTTATTTTTGATTACAGCTTGATTCCACACTGTATTTTTGGTACAAGTATGGGACTTTCAGCATGAATATCGGTAGCCCAAATTTTGCAGGCCGACCATAGATATCAGGTGTGCGTTGGCAGGGGATCGAACCCTGGACCATGTGCATAGTCGGCGAGAGTCCTAACCACTGTGCCACCGACGCACAGTGGCTTTAGGAGACTATTGGTGGCGGTGTTTTGGCTTCCGTCGTTTTTAGTGGACACAGAGTGAAGAGGAAGTGAAGAGCCATCAAGTAGAGGAGTTGCATCAGTGGGAGGAAGGCAAGATAATAGGGATAAAGATGAAGACAAAGATGAGTGAGGATTACAGAGGTTTCGTATGCATTTCGGATTGTGAGGGGGATTGTTACTTCCCAGCTGCCCACACCGTGGAAAATGCTTGTTGGTATATATATGATAGCTGTTTGTGAACATTGATTATTTGCTTTGCGAATATAAATGCTTCTGTTAATCGGTCTACTTACTGACAGTGAATACTTCCCAGTTGTGACAGAGTAATAATCTGAATTGGGTCGGGTTCCAATAGCTTTTAATGGTCTACGAGCTCGTCTCGCAACCATTAATGTCCTGGCTTCGAATGTCAATTGTTGGGTGCGTATGAATGAAGAGTCTCAAACTGGTACGAAACAGCTGTTCATTACTGTCAGGTCTTTCAATAGTTCTGTAACTGATGTCAACTCGTGATCAGTCCTGTACTCGATATAATACAATAATGTAATTAATAGTGTTCTCTGGGCTGGTTGGTTTAGTTGCGGAGCTTTCGTCGTCTTTCTGGACGACATCTTCAGCGCAGTATTTAGGATAAAGTGAAATGATTTAAATTTCTTCATAAGTGTTATAATTGCGTCTCCCGGTAACCATCTTTACATATGTATTGACCGTTTTCTATTGACTTGGATTTTAAACGTTCTGGTCACCTGATTTACTTTTTATTAGTTGGTATACTTCGTCTATATTAACGTGTTTGTTAATTGCATACTCGTTTGAGTACCAGGCTTCTAGAAATTCCCTGGCACATTTGGTGTTTCCTCTGTCTAAGATGCCAATCAAATCGATGTCCATAATTGTCTGTATGCATTGATACTAAAGAACATATATCGTGTCTTTTCACTGCTGATTTGTGTTCTTGGATTCTTATTCGAAGGGGATGCCCACTTTGGCCAATGTAATGTTTGTTACAGTTCATACAATTTATTTTGTAAATGGTGTTAATTTTATCTCCTTTTTCTTTTGGATCTTTTGGTTTGCATAAGATCGAATTAAGCGATTCGGCTGGTTTGTGTGCTACATCTATATCAAACGGTTTCATTATTCTAGCCGTTATTTCAGATGTATGGTAGGATGAATTTCTTTTTGGTCTTTAGTGATGGTTCTTTGTTGGTGCTTTGATTCGACTTTAAAGTCGAAACACCAAATGTGCCAGGGAATTCCTAGAAGCCTGGTACTCAAACGAGTATGCAATTAACAAACACGTTAATATAGACGAAGTATACCAACTAATAAAAAGTAAATCAGGTGACCAGAACGTTTAAAATCCAAGTCAATAGAAAACGGTCAATACATATGTAAAGATGGTTACCGGGAGACGCAATTATAACACTTATGAAGAAATTTAAATCATTTCACTTTATCCTAAATACTGCGCTGAAGATGTCGTCCAGAAAGACGACGAAAGCTCCGCAACTAAACCAACCAGCTCAGAGAACACTATTGCGGAATTGCAAATCATCCACCTGAGTTACAAATCTTTTCTATTAATACAATAATGTATTATTTACTATCATGGAAAGATGCAAATAGTGGGTAATATGTGGTAGGACTATGCTAAAAACTTTGTGATCCATTATATATATGAAAACTATGGTATAAAATTGTAAACATTCAAATGTTTCTGCACGCAGGATCTATCAAATAGTGTACTGTATTATTAAATGTGAGTTATTTGCAGTCAATAAAGTAACACTAAAAATGTGGGTTGTGTATTACTTGCCGTAAACTCATTAGTGTTAATCAGTTAAAAATAGTTAAGAAGTTCCAGGGCTTTTCACGTTTAAATTTAAAGGGATGCTGTTTTTCACCCTCAAAATAATTTTTATTGATGCCTACTAATTTAGAGGTTTTCTTTTTTGTTTTTTTTGTGTGTGGAATCTTTCAGATGAACAATCTGCAATTTACTTGCCATGTCTGCAATGTGCGGTGTGATACTGAAAGTGTTCTTAGATTACATGAACAAGGGAAAAAGCATCGTTCAAAATGCCTTAATTTCCAAAAAAATAACTCATCCGGTCATATTAACCAACCATTGAAAGTCTCACTACCGGTACTTAACACACCTGAATCAACGTCATCTAAAGATCTATCTTGGGAAATGCGTAAACCTTCTCCTAGAATAGTGACAAATTCAACTTCTGTACCTCAATCACTTGTAGACATGCCTTCTGTTGATTCCAACACAAAATTAAATGAAGATATAAAGCCGAAATTTTTGAATCCTGATGGCAGTTTCTCTTGTAATTCGTGTGATGCAAGAATGAATTCTTGGGAGCAATTAGCAGCTCATCTTCGTGGACGTAAACACCAAATTAAATCAAATATCAACATAAGAGACCTCAAACATTTGGAATCTATAACCGTATGTGGTATACTACTTTAAAAAAATTTTTATATACCTTCCTTATATGTTATGCTGACACTATTAAACAATGGGCACTGTTATGCTAACAATGTCAACTGTCCTAATGGTTAATGGTTAAGTAGAGGTATACGAACTCGCTTTGTAACCGGAGAATGTTCTAGGTGCAAACTCCGGTGATCAATGTATGCGTACCGCTGGAGAGTCCTTAACTAGGACGAAACAGCTGTCCAGTATTCCCTGGTAGTTGTCCAGTAGTTAGTTCTCTAACCGATGTCATCACGTAATCTCCAGGTGGATGATTTTGATGTTGTTGTGTTCTCTTAGCTGGATAGTTAATTTGCAAAGCTTTCATCGCCCTACCAGACGATATCTTCAGCGCCCATGCTTCAGTTTGAAGTGAAGTGAGCTTTTAGATTTCTCCACGAGTTTATTAATCATCTCTCCTGGTCGATGACCTTGGACGTGATTGATTGTTTTTGTGTGTTTTCACACCTTCTAGGTTACTTGTATTGGAACCGACTGTTTCTTTGACTTGAACTTCGACCCTTTGTGTGTGAGATTTTTTTCTTATCGGTTGATAAATTTTGTCTATCTCGATGTGTCTATTGATTGATGATTCACTGGAATACTAAACTTCTAAAAATTCTCTAGCATTCTTAGTGTTTCCTCTGTCTAATATATGAACGTTGTCCCAGTCGAATTGATGTCCGTGGTTGTCTGTATGAAGTGATATGAGGGAGTGGATGTCATGTCTTTTGACGGCTAGCTTATGTTCGTTGATACGAAGACGAAGGGGACGTCCACTTTGGCCAATGTAATGTTTTTCGCAGTTGTTAGACTTTATTTTTTAGATGGTGTTGGTTTTATCTTCTTGCGCTGTTGAGTCTTTTGTTTGACATAGAACTGAGTGAAGTGATTTTGTTGGTTTGTGTGCGATGTCAATTCTTAAAGGTTTAAAGAGTCTTGCAGTGATTTCTGAGATGTTTTTTTGTATATGGTAGGGAGATTTTATTTGTGCTTTCCTTGGGGGCTTTTAGTTTGATAGGTTGGCTTGGGGGTATATGTCTTCTGATGAAGTTTCGTGGATATCCATTCTTTCGGAAGACGTCCATGAGATATCTTTCTTCAATTTTCCTTGAGGTGGGAGTGCTGTTCCTCTTGAATAGTGTTTGTATGCAATACCTTTTGTGTGTTTTTGGATTGTTGCTGTTGTAATTTAGTATTTGGTCTGCATATGAGTCTCTTTGAGTCTTCTGCTGACCCTCGCCAACGATACCCTGTGGTTATGCGGTCTAGCTGAGTCCAGCGTTGATTTAGTGATGGAGGTCACCAGGTTATGTATATGTGCAGTGTCCCTAGAGTTAGTGCTGACTAGGAAAAGATGATTATCTGAACAGAACTGTAGAAGACGATCACCGTTGTCGGTTCGTCGCCGGGGAACTCCATGCGTACCACCTACATACTTGTCAGTCTGACACAACTTCCCTACTTGGGCATTGAAGTTGCCTGCTAAAACAACTATATCTGAGCATTTTGCTTTTTGCATCAAATTAGACAGTTTCAGGTAGAAGTGATTTTTCCGCCCTACCACTCAGTGCTATCCCTACACCTGCGAATCCGCGCGAGCTATCTGAGAGGTCTCCTGAAACCCTTAAAGTGAATTTTTCAGATTCACCTTGTTCGTCGGATGAGGTTAAGTGAATGACCACACTCGGGTCTTGTATGCGTGTCTCCGAAACACAGCATACATCCATGGCTCGAGATGCCAGAGTTCTTGCTAGTGATGCTGTTGTCCGACTTGGCAGAGGGTCCTGACGTTAAATGCTCCTATATGAAGTTGGCGACGTGGCTTTAAGAGACTGTCAGGGTGTTACTATGGCTCTCACCGTTGTTTATGGTCACAGTGTGAAGTAAAGATGACTCACTAGCCTGTCGAATAGTATTAGCTGTAGTAGAGGTGCAAGATGAGGAAGGTGATGTGAGTAAAGGAGAGTGGTGCTCAGGAAGGCTTCGTGTGCTTTTGGAAGTGTGTGGACGGTTGTTACTTCCCAGTTGCTCACACTATGGAAGTTTATTGATTCTTCGGGTACCTGAAACAGAAAGTGTTGCGTGACCACAGAACTCAGGGGACAACTGCTTGAGGCCGGTCACACACGGCCTGTGTCAACTGGTTTCTGGGATTGGGTCCGTATTAGTAAACTTACCGCCGGTTACGGACCACCATATCATCATCCCATGTGAATCCTTATTTCCTCGTTCTATCTAAATAAAGCATTTATCAATGTGGTCACGATGCTTTTACCCACTTGTAAAAC
Organism: Trichobilharzia regenti; assembly: GCA_944472135.2. NCBI lineage: Eukaryota > Metazoa > Platyhelminthes > Trematoda > Strigeidida > Schistosomatidae > Trichobilharzia > Trichobilharzia regenti. The sequence continues at coordinate 171,684,613 of OX235262.1, read as the reverse complement.
ATTTTTATCCTTTTAGACACCACCAGATGGCGGTGATGCAAAAAGTATTTTCTTTCGATGTGAAGATTGTGAAGCTATAGTATTCAGTTCAGCGATGCGAGAACATTTAGCCTCCGAAGAGCATAAATTGGAAACTGCCAAGATCCATCGAAGCTCAGTATTAGCACATCCCAGTAGTAATGGTAATATTGATCATGTCCTTCCACTACGGGAATATGGTCGATCGTGTAAAGAAGTTTTGCGTCCTGTATGGCCTTCAGTGAAATTTACTGATGCAGAGGTAAGCTAATACCAACTAATTATGCCTGTTTAATACAGAAAATTCATCTAGTCATTTATTATTATTGTCATTATTAGTATATATTGTTCCCTTGGGATCCGAGTGGAACATGTAGGACTCCAACAACACATCTCCATTTTTCCCTTTTTCTCTGCGATCTTCTTCAGCGGATCTCATGGTCGCCCATAGTCTGTCATATCCTCCATGTAACTCGTCTTTTCTCACTCGGGTTCCACTTGAGGGATAACCGTGGAGTCTGTTTGTTTTCGACATAGAAGCCCCGTTTTCCGCTAGGAACTGAAGGTGAATTAATAATAGTTTATTCTGGGTAAGTATTAGGAGTAAAAAAAAGCAATACTGTGATATTCATAACTCAGAGTCTATATCGATAGTGTGGTTATTTCAGACTTGTTTGCGTCATAGTGATTATATACACATTATGGTAGCCAACGTTCAACAAAATAGCATCCCAAAGAATGCGAACGCACGAGTGACCTTCAGTCGACCAATCATAGAAATGAGGAATTTTTGCATGAAAAATGATGTATCTTTACAAGAAAATGCATGAAAACACATTAAATAGGGGGTATTTTTCTCTGACATCACTTCAACAACACGTCCATAGAACTTCGCACCGAAGTGCACCAGTTCGAGTTGCCACGTTCCAAATAGCACACAAGATAGACAAGAAGATGAGTGAAGAGAATTAATAGAGTTTGACAAATATAAGAGTGAAACAGAATGGGTAATGGTAAAGGAATATGAAAGATTACAGAGACTGAATACATCTGCGCTGGCCATTGACAACGATTTTGAGCCATGTCACCTATTGTCTCCAGCCATTGATAGAGTCCCGAGGCCCCAACCGGAAGTCTGCATCTCCCTACCTGACTCAGTTTAACTGTCAAGGATTTCATGGATTGATGCCATGTTTTTGTTGGCCACCATTCTTTTCCAACCTGAACCTATATCAGCTAGCAAAGCCGTCGGGGGAGGCGGTGGTTAGGCATGCGCACACGTGACCTAGCCATCTTAGTCTATGTAACTTTATAACCTCGTCGATTGATTTTCCCAGTTATAATGTGGAGTATCAGTTGCAAAGTTAGACTAGTTTCTGTACAATGTATTATTCATCGAGGTGACTGAAGATGAGCTGTTTTTGTGCATCGTTTATCTCTCTTGTTTTATAAAGCAGTCCTCAGTTGAATTACTATAGCTTCCAGTAAGAGGATCGACGACTATCCATTCACCAGGAAAATTTGGATAATAAAACAAATTAAAATAAATGAAATCAGCTCTAAATCTAACCCTAACCTTAATTAATCCCAACACTAATTACAACCCTTATCCTAGGCCTAAGCGCAACCGTAATCCTAATTATGACCCTAATCCTAACCCTGGCGAGCTATAAACACATTGTCGAAACAGTGCTTAAAAATGTGATCTGGGTGAAACTTGCTCCTTAGTTGGTGAATATCATTGATATTTCAGCCAACGAATAGCATGCGTTCAAGGTCATTTTGGGGTTGGAGCACTTTGGGACGCTATCGTTGAACTTCGCCTTATGGTATTAAACAATCTTATTATATATATATATATATATATATTTTTCAAGTATTGGTTTTTGTAGGGATTTTGTTTGATTGCATGGAGGATTTAATCATGAGCTGACATCAGTTAGAGAACCACTGGAAAACCTGGGAGTACTGGACAGCCGTTTCGTCCTAGTTTGGGTCTCCTCAGCAGTACGCACCCACCGGGATTCGAACCCAGGACCTTCTGGTTACAAGGCGAGCTCGTAGACCATTGAGCCACTGGGACCCGATCCAATGGTCCTTGAATTCTAACTTCTACCAGTTCACGACATAGCGCGACCACTTCGCAATGTCTTCTTCGATGAGTTACTGCCTCATCTTCGACCTGCTGTACCCTACTGGTCACGGCTTCCCACTAGAACCCCAGGTTAACTGCCTGAATAGGGCCAGTCACTAGTGAGCATCAGATGAATTTTCAAGTATTGGTTTTTGTAGGGATTTTGTTTGATTGCATGGAGGATTTAATCATGACCATTGGATCGGGTCCCAGTGGCTCAATGGTCTACGAGCTCGCCTTGTAACCAGAAGGTCCTGGGTTCGAATCCCGGTGGGTGCGTACTGCTGAGGAGTCCCCAACTAAGACGAAACAGCTGTCTAGTACTCCCAGGTTTTCCAGTGGTTCTCTAACTGATGTCAGCTCATGATTAAATATATATATATATATACTCAATTCCTTATGTAAATTTACATATAAAAGCTATATATATTATCCTCACATTATCATCATCTTCAGCGCTGAAGATGTCTAGCAGGACGGCGAAAGCTATGCAGTTAAACCAGCTAGTTCAGAGAACACAACTAAATATGAAAATCATTCACCTAAGCTGCAAATATTCTCCATTGTAGGTAAATAGTAATTATTAGTTTTATCTTTTATTAAATTGTTAGGCTGCACTTTTAACGGAAGCAGCGAAAAATGATGATGATTGTATTTTACCCTTGTTGTCACCTGATGGTCGATCACGTGTTGGTCTACATTTAGCCGATGGTCTGTTGACAGTTAATCGAAATTTTCCTGGGTCCTGTGTTTCTGTTAATCCGTTGCAACCAAATACTACTACTACTACTGATATTACATGCGTGCTATGGATTGCACCCGAGAAACCAATGACGTCACACCGTACTCATTCTACGTTTACATTTCAGTGAGTATAACATCATTTGACTGGTTATATATATATATATATATATATATATATATTTGTATACTTTTTATTTTACAAACATTCTCGTATATAATATACCTTCTGCAATTATATTTGTAATCTACGAATGTTTGGCATGCGATTCGCTCCCGCCAAATGTAAGAGGATGGGGTTACATGACTGGACTACAGCGACGCCTAGTTTAAAAATAGGAAGTGAAGTGGTAGAGCATGTGACCGCTTCACTTATTTGGGAAGTACCATCAGCCAGTGCTAACGGGTTGATCTCTGAAAAAATCTCAGCACGAATACAGGGGGCTCGTTTCGCATTTGTTAGTTTACGCCGACTCTGGCGTAGACGAGATGTTCGACTATCGACCAAAGGGCGTGCTTACTGCTCATCAGTCCGCTTCGTCCTCCTTCATGGCCGTGAGTAAAACATGGCCATTGAGAGTGGAAGACATGAAAAGATTAGCTGTCTTCGATCATAGGTGCCTCAGCTCTATCTCCCCTGTGAAGTGGCATAATAAGGTGAGCAATATTGAGGATAGGCGTCGAGTTCTAGGTAAACAGGGGAAATCAATCGACGAGGTTGTGAAGTTACAAAGACTGAGATAGTTAGGACATGTGTTACGTATGCATTGCTAGTCATCAACTTCCTCGACCGACGGGCAATGTTGGCTGACATAGGGTCGAGATGGAAAAGAGCTAGCGGAGGTCAAACAAAAACTTGGCGCCAGTCAATCAAATCTACAATAGTTAGTTTAAGCCACGTAGGTAGGTGTAGACTTCCTAACTGGTTTGGGTCCTCGGGACGGTGAAAACAATTGGTGATATGGCTCAAAATCGTTGTCAATGGCTAGCGGAGATGCATCCACTCCTTGTGACCTATGATTTCCAATGAAACTGTTTTGTTCTTCGTTATTACCCCTCCTTTGTCTCACACCTCTGTTTACTGTCTCTATTATGCTTTTCTTGTACTTTCTTCTCTTGCTTCGTGTGCTCTACATGGAGTGTGGCGACTTGAACTTCCGCACATATATGCAAAGTTCTATGTCGAAAACAGACAGACAGTTATATTTAATCTGGTTTGTACTCATCTTTAAAAAAATTTTTTCACCTGTTATTATTATTCCGCTGGATTCCGCGTGGAACACACACGGCTTCAGCAACGCATCTGCACTTTGTTCTATTTTCTGCTGTCCTCTTTATCTGGATCCACGGTCATCTATAGTCTCTCATCTCCTCCGCCTCTCACAATCCCCGTCATATCAATCTCGGCCACCAAACTCATCGTTTGCGCGCGATATCACTCGACGGTCTCCTCAACGTGTGTCCGGTCCATCTCCATTTTCTTCGGAGTATTTGTTGTTCAATAAGTTCCTGGATAACTAACTCGTTCCAAGAGTTCTTGCTGCTAATTTTTCCTGGCCTGCCCTTGGTCTTCAACATAGAGCGAAGGTAGTTGTGAATAAAAGTCTTCAGTGGCCTTCAGGAAATGTTTTTCGTGACGTTCCAAGTCTCAGACTCATATATTCTAGGGAATGACTGACTGACATAACATTTGCGTTGAAAATCGTAATTTTGTTGTGTATGCTGAGGAGTGAAGAAGGTTGTCAAACTGATTTCAGAGTGATGAGAGTCTGTCTCATCTTTCCCATCCTGGTTTTGACATTCTCATTCGTAGTGTCGCCTTTAGTTGAAAGGCTGGCTCTCAGATAAGTGAAGAATGTGACCTCTTTTGAACTCCTCTGGTCGACAGTGATTGATTGATTGATTGGTTGGATATCTTCATCACCTCCGTCTTCTTTATGTTAACATGGGTAGTCCTGTCTTCTGTGACTGCTTCTTCAGCCAGTTTGTTGGTTTTCGCCTGCCTACAAATCTTCGAGTTTGTGTGACATTAGACATATATCATCGGCGCTTGGAATCCAGATATTCTAGAGTCTCCTCATAGATAATCCAGCGTATTCCTGTCTTCTTACTCCTTGTGGACAGTGATGCATAATCCAGTCCACCACAATTAAGAATATTATCTGTGGTGATAATAGACAGCAAGCTTGTCTTACTCTTGCCATGTTCATTTCGAACGCCTCACTGTGTTTTCTGTTGTGGATCACCTGACCACATTGTGACATTGTCATATAGCCAGTCAACCAGCTGTTGAATTAGTGTGATAAAGACTTGGGTACTGCACGCCATAGTGTTGAAGTAGTTTCCAGATTACTTCTCGATCAATGGTGCAATGTTGAAGGCCTTGAAGTCGGTGAAGGAAGTTGAGTTAGAGTGAGGTTTGACTGCCATTCTATGCTTTGTTCGACAATGTTGGTTAGATTCGCACTTTGATGAGCACATGACTTGCCTTTCCTGAATCTAACCAGCTTGTTCTGGTGGGTGGGTGGGGGGCCGGTGGGGTTCTGTGTCCAGTGCATCTTTTATTCTCTGCAGGATTTCATGTCTTAGCATTTTACTTGGCGTGAACAAAAACATCATTCCATGTGAGTGAGTCATTGTGGAGGCCTAGGTCGCCCTTCTTCGGTAGTTTGACCAGGTAGCCTTTCTTCCAAACAGTAGGCACGTTTCCTTCCTCATTTGTTGATTTGTAGAAATTTTATCGGTTTCTAGTTAGATTTCATTGTTGTTTTTCGTTCCTCTAGACTTTTGGTTGAATATTCTTCTCAATGAACCTTGGGTGGATATCCACTCTGGATGAAAGTTTCTTTCAGAAGATCCAGTTCTGTCTGCCGATTAAACTAAAAGTAGTTGACGTTTGTATTGAAAATCTGAATTTTGTTGTTGATGCTGAGGGACGAAGATTTTCAGATTGGTTTCAGGTTGATGAATGTGTTTCTCGCCTTCCCGATTCTCGATTTGAAATCCCCGTCCGTTCCTCCTCCTGTAGTTGAGACAATGCTCCCTAGATAAGGCAATGAAGTAACCTCTTTCAAATCCCTCCCGTTGATGGTGATTGACGCTGGATGTTATTGTTGGTTGGTTATTTTCATAACCTCCGTGTTGTCTATGTTCACTTGGAGTCCTGTCTTCACTGTTTGCTTCTTCGACCAGTTTGTCGGTTTTCTCTTGTAAGTCTTCGATTTTGTGTGACATCAAACACAAATCATCCACGCGCGAAATCCAGGTCTTCTAGGTTCTTGATGTCGGTCCAGGATATCCCTGTCCCGTTCCTCGTTTCCCACTGTCTGACGCATAATCCAGTCCATCATAATTAGAAATATCAGTAGTGATAATAAGCACCCCTGTCTGACTCCTTTTCTTTCCCAGACGCAGTCCTTTATTTATTCCCTACCTATTTTGTTTACATGTTTTATTATTATTATTGCTAATATTGTGTAGTGCACCAGATTTTGTTTTTGATGTTGTGTTCTCTGAGCTGGATAGTTAATTTGCGAAGCTTTCATCGCCTTAGTATATGACATCTTCAGCGCATACTTCAATTTGAATTGTAGTGAGCTTTTAGACTTCTCCACGAGCTTATTAATCATCCCTTTTGGTCGGTGACCTTGGACGTGATTGGTTGTTTTCTTTTTAAATTCTCGAGCTTGGCATTCTAGTGAATCATCAATCAATAGACACATCGAGATAGACAAAATTTATCAACCGATAAGAAGAAAGCCTCACACATAAGGGTCAAAATTCAAGTCAAGGAAACAATCAATTCCAATACAAGTATCCTAGATGGTGTGAAAACACACAAAAACAATCAATCACGTCCAAGGTCACTGACCTGATTAATAAACTCGTGGAGAAATCTAAAAGCTCACTTCACTTCAAATTGAAGCATGGGCACTGAAGATGTCGTCTAGTAGGGCGATGAAAGCTTTGCAAATTAACTATCCAGCTAAGAGAACACAACAACATCAAAATCATCCACCTGAGCTACACATCTTCTCTATCATCATACCAGGTTTTGTGTTTTAAAATAAGTAAAATTAAACCTTTTTTTTTCATATGCCTTGTAGACCGGGTGGTGAGACAAGTTCAAATGGGCGTCCATTGATTTTTGCATATCCACCTTTCGATCCGTCAGTCCTATCAGGAGTTGATATCGTGAGAACAGATTCTGGCAAGTTTTATTTTGTCTCTTTTAATGGTATTGTATTCAGGTAGAGTATCGATCGGTTTATGGTCAGACTTGTTATTTTTGCTCTCTAGAGTTAAGTGCCACGAACTCAGCTAACTAAACCGATCAGTAATCCGGTTTTGTTTATCGTGAGTATAGAGTCTTTACAAAAGATTTTATTGTTTTATCAACTGAAAGGTTTCAACACACACACACATATACTTTCTACTCATAATCTTCAACCACTACTTGTTTTATTTCATATATATATATATAAGTAGTTAGTTGGAGGATATTTTAGTATGTTTATATTGGTTGGGAGACTTCAGAATGAGCTGACATCAGTTAGAGCACCATCGGAAAACAACCTGGAAGTACTGGACGACTGTTTAGTCAGCCTAGTTTGGAAGTTTTCGAAGTACGCACCGACCGGCGGAGTTCGAATCTAGGACCTTCTCATTACAAGGTGAGTTCGTAGAACGTTGTTCGTGGCAATCTGAGATTTCTCCTTGTTGATGCGTAGACCGAATTCTTCGACGCGTCTTAGGACCGTCTCTGCATGCTCTAAGTGGTCAGTCTCGCTCGTACTGTATATCACTAGATCATCTCCATAAACTTCGACGTTCCTCAAATTCTTCAGCAGCGACGTCATTAATCGTCTAAACGTAAACGGAGCACCTGCCAATCCAAAAGGCATGCGTTTAAACCGATACTGTTTTTGTCCCACAAAGAACGCCGTCTTATCTCTATCTCTTCGTTCTATTGGCAGTTGCCAGTACCCCGATCGCAGATCTAAGACTGTGAACAGCTTCGCACTTTGTAAGTGATCCAGAGTTTATGCTATTGTTGGCATCGCGCACGGTCTCAGTTCTGTTATACTGTTCAATTGTCGGAAATCAACACAAAATCTGTATTTCCCGTTGCTTTTCTTCACCAATAGCACTGGAGAACTATATGGACTATCGGCTTCTTGATTAATATCATCCCTCAACATCTCTTCAACCTGTCTTGCAACCTCGCTTTCTAAGTGACACGGGACTCTTCGAGTAACGAATGGTCTCACCTTCCCGCTTGTCACTGGAATTTCGTGTCTCACTTTATCACAGTAATCGTACGGATCTCCCTCTCCAGTGAAAAGATGGTCGTATTTGCAAAGTAACTTTGCTACACTGAGGACTTCCGACACTGCAATCCCTGCTGCCTCACTATTCTCGTGCACGCTGAAACAACCATACTTTGTAACAACAACCCTTTTCTTCATATTAATCACTGCATCCACTTCTCGCAAAAAGTCTGTCCCAAGGATTGTTTAGCGCAATTCAGGTACGACTAGGAATGGGAACATCACACTATCCTTTCCAATTCTAACTCTGCAGTTCGACACTCCCTGATTCTTAATACGTGACCCCCCACTGTCTGTACTGTCAACGATTACGGTCTTATATTCTCACATAGGCTCCTCTCTACGAGTGAGACTGCTGCTCCCGTATCAATTAGCACACCAATTCGCGGTCATTTACACATAACTTCGAATATATCGCCCCCTTCTCCGCTGTCCCTATTACCTCAAGTCCCGGAACACAGGAAAAAGACATGGTATATCTTTAAAAAAGGTCTTCTTCGTGCGGGCGTAATCGTTGGTTTTTCTCGATGTATCCATTTCTGAAGCTTGCTAACGCGTGCACCAGGAAGATCCAGCCGACTTCAGTCCAAACTACTTGACGGGGGAACGAGTGTGGTGAGAGCAGACTGCTAGTCAATTGGTAGACAGTATTTTACGTCAATGTTTATCTCGCCAATATTGGTCGTGAGAAAATATGAACAAGACTGATTCAATAACCAATCACAGTAGACTTTATGTAGGCTGATACAGTTGATATATAGATGACCTGACATTCAAGAAACAGCCACAAAGAAGTGTAAGGTCAACTTTCTGTGAGAAAGAACCAATCATAAGACTGTGTTTGTCTGCTTGAATAAGCTATAATAATGTACATGAAGTATATATAAATACGTGTTGATTTCCTTAATAAAGGATCTGTGGCCTGACTCTTGGCTTGTGGTGTTACAATACTATTACGTCTGTTATTTGGTTTAGTGATGTCCATTTTTGTTTTGACCTACAATATGTCCGTTTGACTTGACCTTAATTTATTTTCTCACCTATTAACTCTCTATTAATTTCATATATATTCCTATGACAAGTCGTGTGTGTGATCAGATTGTTCCCAATGTTTTGTGCAAATACACATTACACGATTCAGAAAAATGACATCATCTTATTGCCTCATCTTAATTCGTAAAGAGAACTGATTGTTTTAAATATAATAAAAATAAGAACATCTTTATTCTGGACAGTATTTATAAAATGTACAGAATTTTCAGAGGAGTTTGTTGCATGGTACTTTACCTTCGTACGACGTCTTCAAGTCAAATATTAATTGACAGTATATCCTGTGTATGTGACCCAATGCTCGCTGAGCTGACGCGCAAACCATTCCATGTTGATGATGATGGTGTATCTGCTTTATCTCTGCTTCAAGAAATCCACGACATCGTTTTAGTTGAGAGGCAATTGTAAGATATTCAGAAGCGCATTTTGAGGCTGAAGGATATAATTGAAGAACAGTTATCTCATGTTGTATTGGAACACGTTGCCACCCCACAATCAGGCCAATCCTCAAATATAGTAAGAAGTGGCGAATCAGTCAGGAGCTTGTGAACACTTTAAATAAATACACACAAGACTATATGATATATCTATTAGAGGTCATGTCCTAATCGATTAAAACAAAAACACAAGGATAGAAAATATATAGCCAATAGAGAGATGAAAGTTTTTGGTAGCCCAAGTTTTAAGTAGACCGCCTACCTTGCTTCCGTACATATCTTTCTTGCTGTGCTCGTAAGACAACAATTCTTTTATATTTAATGGGCACGTATCTAGGATAGTGTGCGTATTGTCCTAAATTTTAACACCTATCTTATCCTCCCTTAGTCTCATCACATCTTCATTAAAACGTATATTCTTTACTTCCCATACAATCTAGCTTAACGTAATCGGTTCATTTGTTTTTACTAGCCTTTGTCGACTACTACTACCTCAACATTTGTTTGTTTAACTATGCTTGCTTTTTTTGTTTTGTTATCACAGATAGCCTCATTTTGTCATCCTTATGATTGATAGAACCATTATGATTATTATCATTACTATTATTAAGACTAATTGCCCAATTGATATGCACAATCTTACACCGTGATTTGAGTTTTTATTTGTAAAATTATTCATATTAGATCTGATAATGAGATCTAATTTGAAAGCACAATATTGTTCACTAAATTGTGTTGTTCTAAAGTGTGAATTGACAAAAGGATTACACATACTAATGTTTTTATAGTCAATAGAATGTAATTTTCATTGAGGCGGGGGTGTGAGGGAGTGTGAGTTATATTCAGTGGTGTGTAACCAATTACCACAAAATACATACAAATACATATATTAAAAATTGGGGACACTGAATGATGAACGTCATATTTGACAATATTAAACACTGAACTATCACTCACTCCATATTATTATACATGTACCCCTACTACGGACAGTTCCCGATATAATTTTCACACGCCATTAATGGCTATTTGTATTCTTCTAATAGTCATGGTTCTATAACTGTTATATTATTATGGAGTCGTCACCAATATGTTTTTATGGTGTGACCGAGTGTAAATATGCGCTAATGATATATATAACGGACGATAACGTACAGACTGGTATTGCTTAGTTGTTAATTTGTCCTGACGCGAAGATGAAAATCAGATGACCCCTACGTTCATGAATGGATACGTGTATTTTCCAACAAGGAAAGTTAACTGTCACACAAGAGTTTGAGTGGAAAAGTACTAAAGTGTACGAAGTGTGCAATACAGTACTGTACAATAAAACAGTATGTACGATATAACTAACACATATGAACCGATAAGACAGATAGTAGTTTTTTTTCTACCACTGGATTCTGATTGGTTGTTATGTCATGTGATAAAGGTCATACATTGTTTATTTAGTCAATGGACATAAAAGATATCTTGTGGGTTATAATAGAACAACGATCAATATACATATAGCAGAATATATCAGACTGGGAAAACAAAGCAGACATCATGTGACTACATATCATGTAGAGCCTGAAGAGGGAAGAATTTATCGAAACCACAATTGTTCGCTCCATATCATCTTGTTTTGAGTGTTGTTTCTTTTCAAGTTGAGAACTATTTTATCTACTGCATCAATCGAATTTCATATTCAAGTGTAGTACGCAGTTATGTCCTCATTAGGGATCGAAAAGTCCCGAACAAGGAGGAGACAGTTTTGTATGATGAAATTAGCTGAAGTTCTAGTGGCTTGTCGTGATCATTAATGTCCACCCAATCGGACTTGAGGACAGATTAGTCACCGATAACGTTGTCTGGCGGTCGCGGTCAATCGCAAATTGACTGAAGCTAGAATTCATGGGCAGGTCACTGGATTCCATCCCGATGGTTGAATTTTGCAAACTTGTTCGCTTGGTAACCTGAAGGTTATTGGGTTGGATGCATACTGGTGTGGAGCAATGGGTGCATACTGACTGGGAGTGCTGAAGAGTCTTGAAAAAGGACAAAACAGAGCTGCCCAGTACTCCTCCTTCTCCTTGGGGTTTTAAAGGATTCTCTAATATATGCTGCAAAGTCTATTCACATTCAAATAAAAATTTACATTTCATTCGCATAAATTTATATTCTTTACCATTTTTCTATTTCTTAGATGGCTTTAAGACACATTTGGCCTGGTTGCTTATGCAACAGAAATTTTTATGTGCTATTATTATCGAGGATGTGAAAGCTATATATAGAGATGAAGAGTTTTGTCAATTGCTCAAATGCTATCTAAAAGTCTATTCTCATCACAATAATCGTGGTCGAGTAAGTTTTTAAAGAACTGTTATTGAACTCCTTTTATTATTATTATTATTATTACTGGCCAAGATAAACTTAAAGCGCCACTGAGTGTGACTGACTACCAGTGGAGTGCGACCGCACCAGTGACCTTGAAACGCTGACTAAGTTAGTGAAACCTGGCAAATAACATTGTCATCATCAAAAGAAAATAGGATTTAAGTGTTGGTTTGTAGAGATTTGATTGGTTTCAGGATTTCATCATGAGCTGACATTAGTTAGAGAACCATTGGAGAAACTGGGAGTACTGGACAGTTGTTTCGTCCTAGTTTGGGACTCTTCATAAGTACGCGCCCACCGGGATTCGAACCCAGGACCTTCCGGTTACGAGGCGGGCTCGTATACCATTAAGCCACTGGTACCCAATCCAATGGTCCTTCAATTCTAACTTCTGCCCATTCCCGACATAGTTGGTTTCTGTCTATGGGAAAACAAAGAGACGGGCGCACCTCCAATTTTCTAAACATGTGCCGAGAACTCTACGTCTCAAGGGAACAAACGCTTTCAATAGTGGCGTTACTGGGCATCTCCTCCATACGAATCATAAGGTGAAAGTCGCAAAATCCTTTAAAATCATTAATAGACAAAGCAGCTCAATTCTCCTTAAGTATGCTGAACCAAAACCTGATTTACGCGTTCAGAAAGAAGTAGTTATCAGTCCTTCCTTACCCACCTGATAACTGAATGTCATTCATTATTATGCTTTTCATCTGATTACGTAATCTTCGGCTTTACACCTCCTGTCGTTATTACGTAACTTGAGACCTAGAGTTCTCGGTACATGTTTAGAAAATTAGAAACTTAGCCGCAGCATGTGTTCTGGCCTTTAAGGTATTCGACCTTCTGTGAACTGTTCTTGCAATATGCTCATCTTTAAAATCGAAATGAATGAAGACAGGCTTTTTTTCCCACTGCGATTTGCTGTATTATTATTTGTTTGTGTGTGTGTGTACATGAGGTTTGTCAAATTTAGATAATTGATCAGGTAATACAAGAATGATCTAATACAGAAACAAGGTTAGTTAGACAGCAACTAAAGTAAGATTGAGTTAGTAAGTTAGATGACGTGAGCCTTCAGTTCTGCAGTTTGAAGAGGTCTGATTCGTACATCTTTAGGAAGACTACTTCTTACTCTGTAGACGACTTTGAAGTTTGTTTGGGGTGCAGCTTGGTGTCCAGATTCTATCAGAGGTTCTAAGATAAGAGCTGCGGGGACATCGTTTTTCTCCTTTGTAAAACTATGTTGGTAAGTGTTCGGTGATACGCTTGGAAAGCGAACGCTGGGTACGGCCGACATACCTGGCTCCACACAAGTAAGTGAATTGATAAATGCACATTGATGAGGCCAGAAGTGGTAGCTTATCCTTCACGTTCACATGAATCATAGGTTTTGTGGGGAAAGTTAGTCGTAGTTCAGCTGCGAAGAAGGTCTTCTTGAGTGAGCTCGACAGTCGACCTTTTAGTGTTTCCGCAGATATATCTCCATTGCTTATTTTTAATTCGCGAAAAATACCCATTAAGACATTGAAATAAGAACAAATTAGTTCAGCGAAGAGTCTCTTTTCGGCGAATTCATTCTCTTAGCTGTACAGTCGCAAATATACACAATTAATTTTGTGTGTGTGTGTGTACATAAGGTTTGTCAAAATCAAAATAACAGTTAGTGTGGGTTGTTGATTACATCATCAAAATAATAAAGAAATTAAACTGTGTGAATAGTAATCAAAGTTGTAACTAAGTGGGGTGAAAATTGGTAAGATGTGAGTAGGGTTACGTAATATAGACATGTTTAGAAAGATTAGATGTTCGTGAAGGAGTATGGAGACAATTATGAAAATAAACTAGATAATAGGTGAAACGATTGAATGGGTTAGTTACTAAAAATTATTATACGAATATTGCAAAAAAATTTGATAACAAAATGTTGATGACAGATGAACTTGAAATTAAACCCACGGTAGTAGGAGGGGGTGGAGAAGTTTCTTCTGTGTGCATAATTCAGGCTTTTCTATCCAAATCGCTAAGGCTTCGGCAATACAAAGTATACGGAAGCTTGTCGATTTTGGAAGGCTTCTTTTGACTTTATAGATGACTTTGAATGACTTCTCCTTGCAAATCGAATGACCAGTGTTAAGTATATGCTCAATAATGGCGCTCCTTATTGCTCCATTGTTACCTTTCCGTAGCCAGGCGGGATAGTGTTCTTAAACTCTTTTAGATAAAACTCGAATCGAACGACCTATATACCTCGCTCCGCAAGAGCAGGTGAATTGGTAGATACACATGGAAGTGGTCAAATGCGATAGTTTATCTTTAGAGTAGTTGAAGAACAATGGCCGGGAGGAAAATGTCAGTCGTAGTGTGGCAGCGAAGAATGTCCTTCTTAGAGCAGTAGATATCCTCTTCTTCAAGGTGTCAGCCAGAAGGTCACCTTTGAAGGGTACATGCATGTAGACCATCTTCTTCTGCACTGTAGTGGGTTGTTCTTTGTAAGTCTTAGGCTTAATATGCTTGTCTATAAAACGGGGTGGGTAGCCATTCTCGAGCAGTGTCTTCCTTAAGAGGGTGATCTCTTCCTCTATTGATTCAGGACTGCAGATTTTTCGGATTCTAGTCGCCAGAGATATTATCAAGTTTCGCTTGCGACTAATTGGTACCCAACTGTAGAAGTTTGTCAACTGACCGTTCCATGTAGGTTTTCTGTGTACTGATCTGTTCAAGGTACCATCGGTCTTCTTACTTAAACGAACGTCCAGAAAGGAGATTGTCTGTTTGGTTTCTACTTCGATTGTAAATTTGATGGCGGGGTGGCAACTATTGAACACTTGAAGAACCATATTTTGATCACAATTGTTATTGCAGATGACGAAAGTATCATCAACTTACCTTTTGTATAAGAAGAATTTGTCTCTCGGACCAAGATTTTGCGACATGAACTCAAACATAAGCAAGGTCAATACTTATATCGAGTTTGAAAATTTGATCAATCAGACTACTGATCTTGTCCCAGCTTCCGAAGAAGAATTCAAACATTTTAAGTCTACTATTTTAGACTCCTGTCAACAGTATCTCAATACAAAGTCCAAGTTCAACAATCTCTTGACCAAAGAGCATAGAGAACAACTCAACCAACTGAGACAGAACAAAGAATTGCTTATCACACGCCCTGACAAAGGTACAGGTATAGTCTTAATGGATAGAAAAGATTATATTGATAAAATGGTGGCGATTGTCTCAGATAACAACAAGTTCTCAGTATGCGAGAAAGAGAAAAACAAAACCGAGGCAACGGAAAAACAGCTAACTGAGATCTTGAGAAAGCTAAAAACTGATCAAGTTATCTCTGAAAATGTCTTCGAGAGCATTCGACCGACAGGTTCAATAATACCCCGACTATACGGATTGCCAAAAACTCATAAACAAGGTCTTCCACTGCGCCCTATTTTGGACATGTCGGGATCTCCGTATCATCCAATAGCGAAATGGCTAGCAGAACTCCTACAACCTGTTAGAGAACGAATTTCAAAACATTCTCTTCGAGATACTTTTGAATTCATCGATTGTATCAAAGATGTTAAAGTGGGAGACAAACGTATGATTTCACTCGACGTCGAGTCTCTCTTTACAAACGTCCCTATCACTGAGACGATTTGTTTTCTATGCAAATACTTGGAAGAAAACAACCTGAATATTGGAATACCTACCACCAAGCTAAAAGAACTCCTACTCAGATGTACCCTAAATGTCCAGTTCACATTCAATGGGAACCTCTATAGACAACAAGATGGCGTGGCGATGGGATCACCTTTGGGTCCGTTGTTGGCTGATATTTTCATGGCAAGTTTGGAAAATGGTCCGCTGAAAGCAACCATCGACAAATTCTTCTTATACAAAAGGTATGTTGATGATACTTTCGTCATCTGCGATAACAATTGTGATCAAAATATGGTTCTTCAAGTGTTCAATAGTTGCCACCCCGCCATCAAATTTACAATCGAAGTAGAAACCAAAGAGACAATCTCCTTTCTGGACGTTCGTTTAAGTAAGAAGACCGATGGTACCTTGAACAGATCAGTACACAGAAAACCTACATGGAACGGTCAGTTGACAAACTTCTACAGTTGGGTACCAATTAGTCGCAAGCGAAACTTGATAATATCTCTGGCGACTAGAATCCGAAAAATCTGCAGTCCTGAATCAATAGAGGAAGAGATCGCCCTCTTAAGGAAGACACTGCTCGAGAATGGCTACCCACCCCGTTTTATAGACAAGCATATTAAGCCTAAGACTTACAAAGAACAACCCACTACAGTGCAGAAGAAGATGGTCTACATGAATGTACCCTTCAAAGGTGACCTTCTGGCTGACACCTTGAAGAAGAGGATATCTACTGCTCTAAGAAGGACATTCTTCGCTGCCACACTACGACTGACATTTTCCTCCCGGCCATTGTTCTTCAACTACTCTAAAGATAAACTATCGCATTTGACCACTTCCATGTGTATCTACCAATTCACCTGCTCTTGCGGAGCGAGGTATATAGGTCGTTCGATGCGAGTTTTATCTAAAAGAGTTCAAGAACACTATCCCGCCTGGCTACGGAAAGGTAACAATGGAGCAATAAGGAGCGCCATTATTGAGCATATACTTAACACTGGTCATTCGATTTGCAAGGAGAAGTCATTCAAAGTCATCTATAAAGTCAAAAGAAGCCTTCCAAAATCGACAAGCTTCCGTATACTTTGTATTGCCGAAGCCTTAGCGATTTGGATAGAAAAGCCTGAATTATGCACACAGAAGAAACTTCTCCACCCCCTCCTACTACCGTGGGTTTAATTTCAAGTTCATCTGTCATCAACATTTTGTTATCAAATTTTTTTGCAATATTCGTATAATAATTTTTAGTAACTAACCCATTCAATCGTTTCACCTATTATCTAGTTTATTTTCATAATTGTCTCCATACTCCTTCACGAACATCTAATCTTTCTAAACATGTCTATATTACGTAACCCTACTCACATCTTACCAATTTTCACCCCACTTAGTTACAACTTTGATTACTATTCACACAGTTTAATTTCTTTATTATTTTGATGATGTAATCAACAACCCACACTAACTGTTATTTTGATTTTGACAAACCTTATGTACACACACACACACAAAATTAATTGTGTATATTTGCGACTGTACAGCTAAGAGAATGAATTCGCCGAAAAGAGACTCTTCGCTGAACTAATTTGTTCTTATTTCAATGTCTTAATGGGTATTTTTCGCGAATTAAAAATAAGCAATGGAGATATATCTGCGGAAACACTAAAAGGTCGACTGTCGAGCTCACTCAAGAAGACCTTCTTCGCAGCTGAACTACGACTAACTTTCCCCACAAAACCTATGATTCATGTGAACGTGAAGGATAAGCTACCACTTCTGGCCTCATCAATGTGCATTTATCAATTCACTTACTTGTGTGGAGCCAGGTATGTCGGCCGTACCCAGCGTTCGCTTTCCAAGCGTATCACCGAACACTTACCAACATAGTTTTACAAAGGAGAAAAACGATGTCCCCGCAGCTCTTATCTTAGAACCTCTGATAGAATCTGGACACCAAGCTGCACCCCAAACAAACTTCAAAGTCGTCTACAGAGTAAGAAGTAGTCTTCCTAAAGATGTACGAATCAGACCTCTTCAAACTGCAGAACTGAAGGCTCATGTAGAGTAGTTTTTTCGGGACGCTAAGCATGGGCGGCTTTTGCGGTCTAGGGTTCATAGATTTCGCAATAAATCGCTCTGGGTAACAATTCTCGACGAGGATTCTCTTGAGATTGTCCAGTTCATCTTCTATGGTGTCCGGGGTACAAATTCTGCGAACTCTGTAGCTGAGTGAACGGATCAGGTTTCGTTTGGTGTTTAGTTGTACCCAACTGTGAAAGTTAGTAAGCTGTCCGTTCCATGTCGACTTTCTGTAGATAGTTCTTTTCAGTGTTCCATCCTGTTCTCGTCTTGTTAGTTGGACGTCAAGAAAGGATATTTTGGAGTTGGACTCTTTCTCCAGCGTGAACTGAATCGCGGGATGGCAGCTGTTAAACGACTTCAGGATGTCGTCTAGATTTTCTTCATTGTTGACGATAATGAAAGTGTCGCCGACGTATCTCTTATAGATTTCGAAGGTATCGATCATTTTCTTCAGGCATGTGTTTTCGAGGTTTGCCATGAAGAAACCTGCAAGCAATGGGCCTAGTGGTGAGCCCATAGCTATACCTGTAATTACCTCTGTTGCTACTCTGACCTAAGTTGAAACATTTTAGTCAATCATATTACGTCATCTAACTTACTAACTCAATCTTACTTTAGTTGCTGTCTAACTAACCTTGTTTCTGTATTAAATCATTCTTGTATTACCTGATCAATTATCTAAATTTGACAAACCTCATGTACACACACACAAGCACAAAAGAATTATACATATGTCTAAAATTAACCGAATACAATGAAATTAGTGGGAGTGAGGTCAATTACATAGGTCAAACTAATAGATCGAGGTCAACTAGACACAGAATAACTGACCCTGCTAAGTTAAATGACCTAGAAAAAAGCCAAGTCATTGCACTGCACTGCATTCACTTGGATGTAATCACAAAATAGGGTGGGTGAGACTGGGTGGGAGTATTAGAAAGTAATATAATTACGTGGAGAGGGAGAGAGAGAGGCTAGTCAATAAAGCTTGGTTTATCGGTTGAAAATCCAACACACGCATTCAGAATGACGCAATAAGCCTACACTGGAGATATGGAAAGTGCCAACAAAGAACAAACGGATAGTGGAGAGACAAAGGGAAAGACAGAAAAAATAAATATGAGACAAAGTGTGAAACTGTGTGACTAAAATTATAATATGGATACAATTCTGATTTGTTTAATTCCACATAGCAACGAGGGTGATAATAATTTTCAACTTGATATGAAAGTTTGAAGGTAGGAATATAGATTACAAGGGACTTAGAGACAAGATTTCATAGGATTAGAAAATAGTTACAACGTATGCAAACAATTAATATCTGATAACTGGAGAAATAATTTTAAGTCAAATAGAAGGTGATAATTGTTTTCAACTTGATATAAATTACTAGAGGCTTAGAAACGCAGGGATAGAACGAATTACAGGTGTGAACAAAATGAGCATGGAAACAAATTGAAATCAAAATTTTTCAACTTGAAATGTTAGTTAGGAGGTATGAATATAGATTACAAGAGGCATAGAAACAAAAAATTACACAGGATTAGAATATAATTGTAAAATGGTTATTCTAAACGGATTACAAGTGTGATCAGGAGGAGCATGGAAACAAAATTAAAATAAATAGTTTTATAACTACACATGATCTTAGCTCAGAGAGCCAAGAAGCGAGTAGCGCTCTTCGACTACTGCGCTACATTTCCCCACTTTCATAAAAACTCGTTTCTGTAGAATTTCATGCCAAGAGTTTGTGGAAATTATCACAATTATTTACCTTTCGAACACTAAAACTGTGGACATAATCCTATTGACAGATGATACTTATAACTAACTGTTTGGATCTATATGTTCAAGTTGTTCCAAGGCCGTGAGTCTGTGGTTTTGATATCATTTTAGTTAACTGTGCTGAACTATATTGCATGTTGTTGTCGCTTTTTTCCCTTTTTGCTGTGAATCGTCTTCCTTTTGCTGGTGTTATTCTGATTGTTTTATCTCTTGTTATCCGATTTTAAGGGGAGCAACCCAAAAGGTCGCTTCTCTCTAAACTTTATCTTAATGTAACCATTCCTTTCTCAGACGTGAGGCTAGCAACCCCACCCTGTAAACAAATTGCTACAGAAACTTCAGCACGATGAACCTCTTTGCACCAAAAGAAAAAGTCTGTGTGGGGACATGGAACGTCCGCACTATGTACGAGACTGGGAAAGCTGCCCAAATCGCAAACGAGATGAAAAGATACGGAATCCAAGTGCTGGGAATATGTGAAAGCAGATGGAATGGGAGTGGACTCACCAAATTGTCAACGGGTGAGTCAGTCATCTACTCCGGTCACCCAGAAGATAACCACACGCACACCGAGGGCGTGGCTATCATGGTGTCACCAACGGCAACAAAGGCCCTGGTGCAATGGGAGGCGATCTCGTCCAGGATAATGACCGCCAGATTCAACTCCAAAGGAAGGAAAGTGTCAATTATACAATGTTATGCACCCACGAACAACGCAGACCTCGAAAAGAAAGAAGAATTCTACAGACAACTACAGGCAACAATGGACAATACCCCAGCTGGTGACATTAAATTACTTTTCATCTAGGGCTTGTTTGATTCTCTCCAGGATGATGCGGCTTAGTATTTTGCTTGGAATGGACAGGAGCATGATTCCGCGTCAGTTTTTATATTGACTTAAGTCTCCTTTCTTTGGTAGTTTGAATAAGTATCCCTTCTTCCAATCTTCGGGTACTTTGCCCTCTTTCCACACCTTCTCCAGCAGTGGTGTCATCAAGTACGCTGTTGTCTCTGGGTCTATTTTCAAAGCCTCTGCTGGGATTTCATCTGGTCCCGGTGTTTTCCCAGCTTTAAGCATCTTGATTGCATTCAGGACTTCTGATTTCGTCGGGGGGTCGATGTTCACTGGTAGTTCTACTTCCGTTGTTGGTATTGCTGGACGTGTTGTAGGTGGCGGTCGATTTAGAAGTCTTTTGAAGTGTTCAGCCCAGTGTTTTCTTTGTTCCGCCTCTTAGGTGATTGACTTTCCATTGTCATCTTTGACTGGCTTAATCTGTGTCGAACTTTTGCCCGATAGGTGTCTAGTTGTTTGGTAGAGTGTGGCGAGGTCTCCTTTGCCTGCAGCTTGTTCTGCTTCACTTGCCATGGTTTCATAATATTTTTTTTTGTCTTCCCTGGCACTCTTCTTTACTCTTTTGTTCAGTGTATTGTAGCTTGCATTCAACTCCTGTTTTTGTTGCTCATCGGTGCACTGGATAATCTTTTGTTTCACTATCCTTCTCTCTTCCATTAGTTTCCAAGTGTCCGTAGTGAGCCACTGTTTGTCCTGTCTCTTCTTTCTGCCTAGAACTTCCATGCAGGTTTGACTCCACACCGTTTTCAAGTTGTCCCAGTGCTTTTCGACGCTGACCTTTTCGCTGGTGTTGATTTGTGTCTCGGCTTTGTCCTTTATGCTTGCAATGAAGATGTCCTTTGTAACCTGGTCCTTCAGTTTTTGAGTGTTGAACTTGGCTTGTGGTCTATTCGCAGCTCCTGTTTCCCTGTAAGCTTTTAATTTGATTTGGATTGTCCCTTGTACAAGATAGCGGTCTGAGCCAACGTCTGCTCCTCTTCTTGCTTTTGTGTCCAGTAGGCTGCGCCTCCACTTCCTTGAGCAGTATTGAGATGAAGTCAATTTGGTTTTTGGTTTGCCCACCTGGTGACACCCATGTAGCCTTGTGGATATCTTTGTGTTTGTGTACGCTGCCACCAATCACTAGTTCGTTGAAGGCGCAGAAGTCGACGAAGAGTTCTCCATTTTCATTCACTTCTCCTAGAGCTTCTCTACCCATGGTGAGTTCCCTTCCTGTGTTGTCTGGTCCCAGTTTGGCGTTCATGTCTCCCATTAGTATTTTAATGTCACCAGCTGGGGTATTGTCCATTGTTGCCTGTAGTTGCCTGTAGAATTCTTCTTTCTTTTCGAGGTCTGCGTTGTTCGTGGGTGCATAACATTGTATAATTGACACTTTCCTTCCTTTGGAGTTGAATCTGGCGGTCATTATCCTGGACGAGATCGCCTCCCATTGCACCAGGGCCTTTGTTGCCGTTGGTGACACCATGATAGCCACGCCCTCGGTGTGCGTGTGGTTATCTTCTGGGTGACCGGAGTAGATGACTGACTCACCCGTTGACAATTTGGTGAGTCCACTCCCATTCCATCTGCTTTCACATATTCCCAGCACTTGGATTCCGTATCTTTTCATCTCGTTTGCGATTTGGGCAGCTTTCCCAGTCTCGTACATAGTGCGGACGTTCCATGTCCCCACACAGACTTTTTCTTTTGGTGCAAAGAGGTTCATCGTGCTGAAGTTTCTGTAGCAATTTGTTTACAGGGTGGGGTTGCTAGCCTCACGTCTGAGAAAGGAATGGTTACATTAAGATAAAGTTTAGAGAGAAGCGACCTTTTGGGTTGCTCCCCTTAAAATCGGATAACAAGAGATAAAACAATCAGAATAACACCAGCAAAAGGAAGACGATTCACAGCAAAAAGGGAAAAAAGCGACAACAACATGCAATATAGTTCAGCACAGTTAACTAAAATGATATCAAAACCACAGACTCACGGCCTTGGAACAACTTGAACATATAGATCCAAACAGTTAGTTATAAGTATCATCTGTCAATAGGATTATGTCCACAGTTTTAGTGTTCGAAAGGTAAATAATTGTGATAATTTCCACAAACTCTTGGCATGAAATTCTACAGAAACGAGTTTTTATGAAAGTGGGGAAATGTAGCGCAGTAGTCGAAGAGCGCTACTCGCTTCTTGGCTCTCTGAGCTAAGATCATGTGTAGTTATAAAACTATTTATTTTAATTTTGTTTCCATGCTCCTCCTGATCACACTTGTAATCCGTTTAGAATAACCATTTTACAATTATATTCTAATCCTGTGTAATTTTTTGTTTCTATGCCTCTTGTAATCTATATTCATACCTCCTAACTAACATTTCAAGTTGAAAAATTTTGATTTCAATTTGTTTCCATGCTCATTTTGTTCACACCTGTAATTCGTTCTATCCCTGCGTTTCTAAGCCTCTAGTAATTTATATCAAGTTGAAAACAATTATCACCTTCTATTTGACTTAAAATTATTTCTCCAGTTATCAGATATTAATTGTTTGCATACGTTGTAACTATTTTCTAATCCTATGAAATCTTGTCTCTAAGTCCCTTGTAATCTATATTCCTACCTTCAAACTTTCATATCAAGTTGAAAATTATTATCACCCTCGTTGCTATGTGGAATTAAACAAATCAGAATTGTATCCATATTATAATTTTAGTCACACAGTTTCACACTTTGTCTCATATTTATTTTTTCTGTCTTTCCCTTTGTCTCTCCACTATCCGTTTGTTCTTTGTTGGCACTTTCCATATCTCCAGTGTAGGCTTATTGCGTCATTCTGAATGCGTGTGTTGGATTTTCAACCGATAAACCAAGCTTTATTGACTAGCCTCTCTCTCTCCCTCTCCACGTAATTATATTACTTTCTAATACTCCCACCCAGTCTCACCCACCCTATTTTGTGATTACATCCAAGTGAATGCAGTGCAGTGCAATGACTTGGCTTTTTTCTAGGTCATTTAACTTAGCAGGGTCAGTTATTCTGTGTCTAGTTGACCTCGATCTATTAGTTTGACCTATGTAATTGACCTCACTCCCACTAATTTCATTGTATTCGGTTAATTTTAGACATATGTATAATTCTTTTGTGCTTGTGTGTGTGTACATGAGGTTTGTCAAATTTAGATAATTGATCAGGTAATACAAGAATGATTTAATACAGAAACAAGGTTAGTTAGACAGCAACTAAAGTAAGATTGAGTTAGTAAGTTAGATGACGTAATATGATTGACTAAAATGTTTCAACTTAGGTCAGAGTAGCAACAGAGGTAATTACAGGTATAGCTATGGGCTCACCACTAGGCCCATTGCTTGCAGGTTTCTTCATGGCAAACCTCGAAAACACATGCCTGAAGAAAATGATCGATACCTTCGAAATCTATAAGAGATACGTCGGCGACACTTTCATTATCGTCAACAATGAAGAAAATCTAGACGACATCCTGAAGTCGTTTAACAGCTGCCATCCCGCGATTCAGTTCACGCTGGAGAAAGAGTCCAACTCCAAAATATCCTTTCTTGACGTCCAACTAACAAGACGAGAACAGGATGGAACACTGAAAAGAACTATCTACAGAAAGTCGACATGGAACGGACAGCTTACTAACTTTCACAGTTGGGTACAACTAAACACCAAACGAAACCTGATCCGTTCACTCAGCTACAGAGTTCGCAGAATTTGTACCCCGGACACCATAGAAGATGAACTGGACAATCTCAAGAGAATCCTCGTCGAGAATTGTTACCCAGAGCGATTTATTGCGAAATCTATGAACCCTAGACCGCAAAAGCCGCCCATGCTTAGCGTCCCGAAAAAACTACTCTACATGAGCCTTCAGTTCTGCAGTTTGAAGAGGTCTGATTCGTACATCTTTAGGAAGACTACTTCTTACTCTGTAGACGACTTTGAAGTTTGTTTGGGGTGCAGCTTGGTGTCCAGATTCTATCAGAGGTTCTAAGATAAGAGCTGCGGGGACATCGTTTTTCTCCTTTGTAAAACTATGTTGGTAAGTGTTCGGTGATACGCTTGGAAAGCGAACGCTGGGTACGGCCGACATACCTGGCTCCACACAAGTAAGTGAATTGATAAATGCACATTGATGAGGCCAGAAGTGGTAGCTTATCCTTCACGTTCACATGAATCATAGGTTTTGTGGGGAAAGTTAGTCGTAGTTCAGCTGCGAAGAAGGTCTTCTTGAGTGAGCTCGACAGTCGACCTTTTAGTGTTTCCGCAGATATATCTCCATTGCTTATTTTTAATTCGCGAAAAATACCCATTAAGACATTGAAATAAGAACAAATTAGTTCAGCGAAGAGTCTCTTTTCGGCGAATTCATTCTCTTAGCTGTACAGTCGCAAATATACACAATTAATTTTGTGTGTGTGTGTGTACATAAGGTTTGTCAAAATCAAAATAACAGTTAGTGTGGGTTGTTGATTACATCATCAAAATAATAAAGAAATTAAACTGTGTGAATAGTAATCAAAGTTGTAACTAAGTGGGGTGAAAATTGGTAAGATGTGAGTAGGGTTACGTAATATAGACATGTTTAGAAAGATTAGATGTTCGTGAAGGAGTATGGAGACAATTATGAAAATAAACTAGATAATAGGTGAAACGATTGAATGGGTTAGTTACTAAAAATTATTATACGAATATTGCAAAAAAATTTGATAACAAAATGTTGATGACAGATGAACTTGAAATTAAACCCACGGTAGTAGGAGGGGGTGGAGAAGTTTCTTCTGTGTGCATAATTCAGGCTTTTCTATCCAAATCGCTAAGGCTTCGGCAATACAAAGTATACGGAAGCTTGTCGATTTTGGAAGGCTTCTTTTGACTTTATAGATGACTTTGAATGACTTCTCCTTGCAAATCGAATGACCAGTGTTAAGTATATGCTCAATAATGGCGCTCCTTATTGCTCCATTGTTACCTTTCCGTAGCCAGGCGGGATAGTGTTCTTAAACTCTTTTAGATAAAACTCGAATCGAACGACCTATATACCTCGCTCCGCAAGAGCAGGTGAATTGGTAGATACACATGGAAGTGGTCAAATGCGATAGTTTATCTTTAGAGTAGTTGAAGAACAATGGCCGGGAGGAAAATGTCAGTCGTAGTGTGGCAGCGAAGAATGTCCTTCTTAGAGCAGTAGATATCCTCTTCTTCAAGGTGTCAGCCAGAAGGTCACCTTTGAAGGGTACATGCATGTAGACCATCTTCTTCTGCACTGTAGTGGGTTGTTCTTTGTAAGTCTTAGGCTTAATATGCTTGTCTATAAAACGGGGTGGGTAGCCATTCTCGAGCAGTGTCTTCCTTAAGAGGGTGATCTCTTCCTCTATTGATTCAGGACTGCAGATTTTTCGGATTCTAGTCGCCAGAGATATTATCAAGTTTCGCTTGCGACTAATTGGTACCCAACTGTAGAAGTTTGTCAACTGACCGTTCCATGTAGGTTTTCTGTGTACTGATCTGTTCAAGGTACCATCGGTCTTCTTACTTAAACGAACGTCCAGAAAGGAGATTGTCTCTTTGGTTTCTACTTCGATTGTAAATTTGATGGCGGGGTGGCAACTATTGAACACTTGAAGAACCATATTTTGATCACAATTGTTATTGCAGATGACGAAAGTATCATCAACTTACCTTTTGTATAAGAAGAATTTGTCGATGGTTGCTTTCAGCGGACCATTTTCCAAACTTGCCATGAAAATATCAGCCAACAACGGACCCAAAGGTGATCCCATCGCCACGCCATCTTGTTGTCTATAGAGGTTCCCATTGAATGTGAACTGGACATTTAGGGTACATCTGAGTAGGAGTTCTTTTAGCTTGGTGGTAGGTATTCCAATATTCAGGTTGTTTTCTTCCAAGTATTTGCATAGAAAACAAATCGTCTCAGTGATAGGGACGTTTGTAAAGAGAGACTCGACGTCGAGTGAAATCATACGTTTGTCTCCCACTTTAACATCTTTGATACAATCGATGAATTCAAAAGTATCTCGAAGAGAATGTTTTGAAATTCGTTCTCTAACAGGTTGTAGGAGTTCTGCTAGCCATTTCGCTATTGGATGATATGGAGATCCCGACATGTCCAAAATAGGGCGCAGTGGAAGACCTTGTTTATGAGTTTTTGGCAATCCGTATAGTCGGGGTATTATTGAACCTGTCGGTCGAATGCTCTCGAAGACATTTTCAGAGATAACTTGGTCAGTTTTTAGCTTTCTCAAGATCTCAGTTAGCTGTTTTTCCGTTGCCTCGGTTTTGTCTTTCTCTTTCTCGCATACTGAGAACTTGTTGTTATCTGAGACAATCGCCACCATTTTATCAATATAATCTTTTCTATCCATTAAGACTATACCTGTACCTTTGTCAGGGCGTGTGATAAGCAATTCTTTGTTCTGTCTCAGTTGGTTGAGTTGTTCTCTATGCTCTTTGGTCAAGAGATTGTTGAACTTGGACTTTGTATTGAGATACTGTTGACAGGAGTCTAAATAGTAGACTTAAAATGTTTGAATTCTTCTTCGGAAGCTGGGACAAGATCAGTAGTCTGATTGATCAAATTTTCAAACTCGATATAAGTATTGACCTTGCTTATGTTTGAGTTCATGTCGCAAAATCTTGGTCCGAGAGACAAATTCTTCTTATACAAAAGGTAAGTTGATGATACTTTCGTCATCTGCAATAACAATTGTGATCAAAATATGGTTCTTCAAGTGTTCAATAGTTGCCACCCCGCCATCAAATTTACAATCGAAGTAGAAACCAAACAGACAATCTCCTTTCTGGACGTTCGTTTAAGTAAGAAGACCGATGGTACCTTGAACAGATCAGTACACAGAAAACCTACATGGAACGGTCAGTTGACAAACTTCTACAGTTGGGTACCAATTAGTCGCAAGCGAAACTTGATAATATCTCTGGCGACTAGAATCCGAAAAATCTGCAGTCCTGAATCAATAGAGGAAGAGATCACCCTCTTAAGGAAGACACTGCTCGAGAATGGCTACCCACCCCGTTTTATAGACAAGCATATTAAGCCTAAGACTTACAAAGAACAACCCACTACAGTGCAGAAGAAGATGGTCTACATGGATGTACCCTTCAAAGGTGACCTTCTGGCTGACACCTTGAAGAAGAGGATATCTACTGCTCTAAGAAGGACATTCTTCGCTGCCACACTACGACTGACATTTTCCTCCCGGCCATTGTTCTTCAACTACTCTAAAGATAAACTATCGCATTTGACCACTTCCATGTGTATCTACCAATTCACCTGCTCTTGCGGAGCGAGGTATATAGGTCGTTCGATTCGAGTTTTATCTAAAAGAGTTTAAGAACACTATCCCGCCTGGCTACGGAAAGGTAACAATGGAGCAATAAGGAGCGCCATTATTGAGCATATACTTAACACTGGTCATTCGATTTGCAAGGAGAAGTCATTCAAAGTCATCTATAAAGTCAAAAGAAGCCTTCCAAAATCGACAAGCTTCCGTATACTTTGTATTGCCGAAGCCTTAGCGATTTGGATAGAAAAGCCTGAATTATGCACACAGAAGAAACTTCTCCACCCCCTCCTACTACCGTGGGTTTAATTTCAAGTTCATCTGTCATCAACATTTTGTTATCAAATTTTTTTGCAATATTCGTATAATAATTTTTAGTAACTAACCCATTCAATCGTTTCACCTATTATCTAGTTTATTTTCATAATTGTCTCCATACTCCTTCACGAACATCTAATCTTTCTAAACATGTCTATATTACGTAACCCTACTCACATCTTACCAATTTTCACCCCACTTAGTTACAACTTTGATTACTATTCACACAGTTTAATTTCTTTATTATTTTGATGATGTAATCAACAACCCACACTAACTGTTATTTTGATTTTGACAAACCTTATGTACACACACACACACAAAATTAATTGTGTATATTTGCGACTGTACAGCTAAGAGAATGAATTCGCCGAAAAGAGACTCTTCGCTGAACTAATTTGTTCTTATTTCAATGTCTTAATGGGTATTTTTCGCGAATTAAAAATAAGCAATGGAGATATATCTGCGGAAACACTAAAAGGTCGACTGTCGAGCTCACTCAAGAAGACCTTCTTCGCAGCTGAACTACGACTAACTTTCCCCACAAAACCTATGATTCATGTGAACGTGAAGGATAAGCTACCACTGCTGGTGATGGTGTGGTCTTCTTTGCAGTATTTTGTGAAGTTGGACGAGTATGTATATATTTCCGCGGAACATTAGGAGAAGTAGGTGGGTCAGGAGTAGCTGATGAGAGATTTTTGCTCTTGCGTAATGCACGAATATCAGAGCTTCTCGGAGGTGTTGATTCGACCAAATGTGTGTCTTTCTGCAGATTAATCAGCCGTTGATATTCATCAGCTATGTCATGTAATGTTATCTTGGGATTTTGTTGTAGCTGATTGAGCAGTCGAGTTCGGATATCTGTGAAACGAGGAGATTGGAGACTGCGTATGAGAATCAAGGCTTTGAACTGATCATCTGTTAAGGACCTGAGTCGAAATCTCTCACATTCTCGGTTGACTGTGCCAACGTGAGTAAGAAAATCATCATTTTCATTCATTGCCAGCTTGAGGCAACGATAACGTATACTGAATAATGAGGAGTGGTCTCCAAAATGTTCACGCAGCAGTTTTATTGTATCATCGAAACTCCTGTCACGTGGTTTCTGCGGTAAAATTAGGTTGCAGTACCGTTCATATTCTGCCGGACCCAATTTACGTAGCAACACTCGCACCTTCCAGGCATCGTCTTGTGAGGCGAGATCAACAGTGAATAAATCCTCATAACGTTGATACCATGTGTCAAAAGTGACATTAGCCTCTGGGTCATAATTGAACTGTGAAATGCTGTTCACAATTCCGTCGACAGATGGTGGCATGGTATGATTGGGATTGCTTGAAGGTGGAGCTGGACCAGTCTGTTGGTTGACGAACATTTCCATTAATTTCAATTGTTGTTCAAACAATAATTCCAATTTAGAATAATCCATAGTAAATTGTTATGTTGTTGCTGCTGAGTGGTTAATAGTAGTTTTCCCCGTCGCCAAATTGTTATGTACTCGTCGCTGAATTATTGTTATGGACTGGTCGAGAAACTAATAGTCCTGACGCGAGAAAGGCGGAAATCAGAAGACCACTAGGTTTGCGATGATACTTCTATTGTCCAAACACAAGGAGACGAAAATAAAATGGTCTCACACCAAAGTGGTAAGTAAGTAACGTAGTTGTAAAGTAAAGTAGTTCACACAAATTGTGAATGCGAATATATATAAATAATTCAGACAAGCGTGGGGAGAATCATTAGACAGTCTTAACATGAATGGCTAATTATAATGGAGTGTCGATCCAATTATACATAGCGAATATAGCAGACATGCCAACAAACATATATGGATATATGTCACCAAGCAACGGACTGTCAACAAACACTCATATTATATATAATATAATATAAGGAGAATACACATTATTAAGGAGACAAGTCCATACAAGTGAAGTGGTCACAGACTAACCGAGCAAACAGAAAGAGAGACCAACATGCACACACACACATAAATATATATATGTGGATACATATCACTAACTTTCACAGTTGGGTACAACTAAACACCAAACGAAACCTGATCCGTTCACTCAGCTACAGAGTTCGCAGAATTTGTACCCCGGACACCATAGAAGATGAACTGGACAATCTCAAGAGAATCCTCGTCGAGAATTGTTACCCAGAACGATTTATTGCAAAATCTATGAACCCTAGACCGCAAAAGCCGCCCATGCTTAGCGTCCCGAAAAAACTACTCTACATGAGCCTTCAGTTCAATGGAGATATATCTGCGGTAACACTAAAAGGTCGACTGTCGAGCTCACTCAAGAAGACCTTCTTCGCAGCTGAACTTCGACTAACTTTCCCCACAAAACCTATGATTCATGTGAACGTGAAGGATAAGCTACCACTTCTGGCCTCATCAATGTGCATTTATCAATTCACTTACTTGTGTGGAGCCAGGTATGTCGGCCGTACCCAGCGTTCGCTTTCCAAGCGTATCACCGAACACTTACCAACATAGTTTTACAAAGGAGAAAAACGATGTCCCCGCAGCTCTTATCTTAGAACCTCTGATAGAATCTGGACACCAAGCTGCACCCCAAACAAACTTCAAAGTCGTCTACAGAGTAAGAAGTAGTCTTCCTAAAGATGTACGAATCAGACCTCTTCAAACTGCAGAAGCAATGGCGATTCACTTGCTATGTCCTGAACTCTGCATACAGAAGAAGTTTGTTCAATCACTACACTTGCAATGGAAGTAATCTGTCTTAATACCCGACAGGTAAATTCTATTTCTTTCTTTCTGTCTCTTCATTCGTATTATTTTGTCCTTTCCATTGTAATATTTTGTATCTTCAACTTTCTTGTTCTCTACCCCCACCCGATTTAATTTCTACACCTCATTCATTACCACTGTTACTGATTTGACCAACACTCAATTTCTAGTCATTTATGGTACCGTCATCCAACTTAATTGCTTAATTTCGTTTCTAATTTAAATTGCATTATTCTCTACCCCACTTTTACTCAGTCTCTACCTGTAATTACCTCTGTTGCTACTCTGACCTAAGTTGAAACATTTTAGTCAATCATATTACGTCATCTAACTTACTAACTCAATCTTACTTTAGTTGCTGTCTAACTAACCTTGTTTCTGTATTAGATCATTCTTGTATTACCTGATCAATTATCTAAATTTGACAAACCTCATGTACACACACACACAAACAAATAATAATACAGCAAATCGCAGTGGGAAAAAAAGCCTGTCTTCATTCATTTCGATTTTAAAGATGAGCATATTGCAAGAACAGTTCACAGAAGGTTGAATACCTTAAAGGCCAGAACACATGCTGCGGCTAAGTTGGTTTCTGTTTATGGGACAACAAAGAGACGGGCGCACCTCCAATTTTCTAAACATGTACCGAGAACTCTAGGTCTCAAGTTACGTAATAACGACAGGAGGTGTAAAGCCGAAGATTACGTAATCAGATGAAAAGCATAATAATGAATGACATTCAGTGATCAGGTGGGTAAGGAAGGACTGATAACTACTTCTTTCTGAACGCGTAAATCAGGTTTTGGTTCAGCATATGTTGTAACTGTACTGAATTAAGGTAAACCCCGTCGCCAATTTGTTATATCTTGCTCTGTCTGCGCCTGAACTTATATGTTATATCTCCTCGTCGTACCTCCCGACTTAGTAAAGCACGCAAATATCAAAAGACAAAGGCTGGACTGTGACTGTGTATTGAAGTGCAACAACGATAAAGAAAGCCATGGTATTTATACATTTTACAACAATATGGACAGCTAACAGCATTTGAAATAATTGACCTTAATAGCCAATAACAAAGTGTGTGAGAAATGATAATATGCCATATGTGCGACATTGACAGTCAGTAACAAAATGTGTGGGAATGATATACCATATATACAAAATTAGCAGTCACTACCAAAATGCGTGAGAATGATAATATACAAAATTAGCAGTCAATACCAAATGTGTGAGAATGATAACATACCATAATGCAAGTTTAAACAGTCAATACCAAAATATGTGGGATCCTATCACCTCCCCCCGTAAAGAGTGTAGGACTTGCTTTTTGGATCTATTTGCAAAGGTTTCGGAGCTCTTCTTTGTCGAGTTGACCTTTGCGTGGTACTGGATAGAGCGTGATCTGTGTGTCTGACACATAACTGTCCTTTTTCATTTGTACGATAATGCAGCAAGAATTTATCCAAAATTTTTTTCTGTTGTTCCCTCCCCCTTCGCTTTTGCATAAGCACGCTTAAAGGTGTCGACGAAACGTTCAGTAATAGTTGACGTAGGAGGGACACTGTTGCAATTGATGTGGCAGAATGCATAGGAAATATCTCTGGCCATTTGGAAAACGCGTCGACACATATTAAGAAATGCATACTATTTAACGGTCCAGCGAAGTCAACATGAACACGGGACCATGGTTTGTCCGGTCGTGGCCAGGAACATAGTTCTGTCTTGCGTGGACACTTTGATGCTTGAGCACATTTACTACACTTGCGA
Organism: Trichobilharzia regenti; assembly: GCA_944472135.2. Classification (NCBI taxonomy): domain Eukaryota; kingdom Metazoa; phylum Platyhelminthes; class Trematoda; order Strigeidida; family Schistosomatidae; genus Trichobilharzia; species Trichobilharzia regenti. Next base: position 171,651,976 of record OX235262.1, on the reverse strand, counting down.
ACGAGGTCTTCGATATGGTCATCGATGTTGGGCCAGTAAACATAACTGCGAGCGATCGCCTTCATTCTCCCAACACCAGGATGTGATATATGAAGCTGCCGAAGCACATGGTCACGAAGATTAGCTGGAACAACAACACGATCAGCAACCATTATGCATCCATTAACGATAGATAGGGATTTGCGTCGCTGGTAAAACTGTTTTAAAACATTTGAATGAACATGTGGAGGCCAGCCAAATCGGATGAACTTTGATACTTGCTGTAAAACTGGATCACGCAGTGTGTGTCTGGCAACCTCAACTGCAGTCACCGGAAGATCGTCCAGAGAGATAGACATTATAATTGGGTTGTAATTAACACAGTCAAAAATGTTATATAGTTGCGCTGAACAGAATGAAAACTGTCGTCGTTTGCGTGCTATAACTGCAATGAATTTAGGTAAAACCCCGTCGCAAATTGTTATATCTTGCTCTGTCTGCGCCTGAACTTATATGTTATATCTCCTCGTCGTACCTCCCGACTTAGTAAAGCACGCAAATATCAAAAGACAAAGGCTGGACTGTGACTGTGTATTGAAGTGCAACAACGATAAAGAAAGCCATGGTATTTATACATTTTACAACAATATGGACAGCTAACAGCATTTGAAATAATTGACCTTAATAGCCAATAGCAAAGTGTGTGAGAAATCATAATATGCCATATATGCGACATTGACAGTCAGTAACAAAATGTGTGGGAATGATATACCATATATACAAAATTAGCAGTCACTACCAAAATGCGTGAGAATGATGATATACAAAATTAGCAGTCACTACCAAAATGCGTGAGAATGATAACATACCATCTATGCAAGTTTAAACAGTCAATACCAAAATATGTGGGATCCTATCAGCATACTTAAGGAGAATTGAGCTGCTTTGTCTATTAATGATTTTAAAGGATTTTGCGACTTTCACCTTATAATTCGTATGGAGGAGACGCCCAGTAACGCCACTATTGAAAGCGTTTGTTCCCTTGAGACGTAGAGTTCTCGGCACATGTTTAGAAAATTGGAGGTGCGCCCGTCTCTTTGTTGTCCCATAAACAGAAACCAACTTAGCCGCAGCATGTGTTCTGGCCTTTAAGGTATTCGACCTTCTGTGAACTGTTCTTGCAATATGCTCATCTTTAAAATCGAAATGAATGAAGACAGGCTTTTTTTCCCACTGTGATTGGCTGTACTTTTTAGCCGTGATATCTTCCATATTTTCAAGTTTTGGTTTGTAGGGTTTTGATTGATTGGTTACAGGATTTCATCATGAGCTGACATCAATGAGAGAACCATTGGAAAACATGGGAGTACTGGACAGGTGTTTCGTCCTAGTTTGGGACTCTTCACAGTATGCACCCAGTGCAGGTGGTTCAAACCCAGGACATTCTGGTTGCAAGGCGGGCTTTTAGACCATCAAGCCACTTGAACCCGATTCAATGGCCAGTCCCTGAATTCCAACTTCTAATTAGCGATATAGCGCAACCGCTAACGAATGCATTCGTCGAGTATTTGTTATCACACCCGACCTACTCTTCATGGCTTCCCACTAGAATCCCAGGTAACTTCCTACCTAAATAGTGTCAGTCGCTACTAAGCATCAGATGAATTTTCAAGTGTTGGTAGGTGCGTACTGCCAAGGAGTCCCAAACTAGGGCTAAAAAGTTGTCTACTACTCCAAGGTTTTCCAACACTTCTCTCACCAATGTCAGCTCATGATGAAATCCTGTAACCATTCTTCCATATTTGTCGACAAATCTCTGACGGTAACGGATTTTTTTCAGCATCTTATGGAGAATCATAAAATTCTACTGTAATTTCTCTGCAGAGCATTTTCGCCTAGCTTTATAGTACACAGTCTTGACTGATGCTTGTTTCTGGCGACTTTGACAAAACTATTAAAATGTAGGTATCGTTCATTCGATGTCGGCTGTGAGTAAATAAACCTCTGGAGACTACCAGCCTCCAGGTGTTGCATGGCTTGGTGCAGTCAAAAGTCGACATATACACCCACCTTATGTTAACTCCAAATATGTATACAAATTTACGTGTATCCGTGGGAACAGTTACATTAGGAGAAGGAGAAGTAGGGCGCACCTCTGATTTTCTAAACATGTACCGAAAACTCTACGTCTCAAGGGAACAAACGGTTTCAATAGTGCCATTGGCAGATATCTCCTTGATAGAGATCATGATCTGGACATCGTAAATTCCTATAAATTTATTAATAGAGAAAGGAGTTCAATTCGCCTCAGGTTTGTTAAAGCAATCTCTATAATACTCCTAAAATAATACCCCATTTATGTGTTCACATAAAGAAACAGTTGTCAGTCTTTGCTTGACCACCTGGTAACTCGATTGTCATTCTTTACTATGCTTTTCATTTGATTACATACTCTTTGGCTTTGACCTCACCCCGGCCTCCCTTGATAAAGTGTAATTGCTTCTGTCTGATGTTTCTATGATTTCAGTTGAACTCAGTATATCATTACCCAACTTGCTAGTAACTCATCATCTTACCTACCTCTCATCTTTATTATGTAACTCCTTTACCATTGTATGCATACATTTACTTTGTTTAAACTTGTACTCCTTGTGTACAATATATATATATATATATATATATATATATATATAATAGCGTAATTTTCTGAGCATTGTTCACTAATTGTTCGGATCTTTCTTAATGTGGTGAGAGCAGGCTGCTAGCCAATTGGTAGACATTAATCTACGTCAATGTCTAGGTCACTAGTATTGGCCGTGAGAAAATGTGAACAAGACTGATTCAACAACCAATCACAGCAGACTTAACGTGGGCAAATAAGATTCTCATATAGATGACCTCACTTTCCGAGAAACCCAAAAACAACCAATCAGAAGACTGTGTTTGTGTACTTGAATAAGCTATAGTAATGTACAGGAAATATATATATATATACGTGCTGATTTCCGTAATAAAAAGGATATGTTTCCGGCCCTTGTCTTCTATTGTTACACATTTACTTCGTTTAAACTTGTACTCCCTGTGTACAATGATGGTATCACTGGTGTACTTGCTTTATTCAAAAGGCTATAACACTTTAATCCCTTATTGATATCTTGTATTATATATGTATATGCGCTTATCTTAAATTTCCTGTTTACATACACAGATACATATGTATTGTTTTCTTTAACGATTATAGATCATTTGTTTCAGCGAATCAAAAGTTGAACCTGGCGGTGTATTTTCATCTTTCACACAGTACAAATCACATGAATGGTGAAGTATGAATGAGGAGTATTATTGTGACAGTTGATGAGGATCAGGCTGAGGAGGAGGATGACGATGAAACATACCAAAATTAATCCCAGTGTTTAATTATTCAGATCATTTGTTTTATTACCTAATTATAATCACTTCTGATTGGTGTTTCTGTACAGTTGTTTTTTTCAATTTCTATCATAACTACTAACTATCACTATATATATATATATATATATATATATATATATATATATATATATATCACAACAGCAGCAACAACTACTGAGATATTGATGTTTTGTTTCTCAAGTCTGCTTGCTTGCTTACTTATTTTCTGGAACAAATTAGAAAAATCATGCTTGTATAATTTTGAAAAAAAAACAAGAAATCGCCTGATTTGCTTTTGCTCTTCTCTCTTTCCCATTCCTTCATATTTTAGTGTAAATTGGCGCTGAATTCTGATAGATCACTTCCTCCCCCTCCTCCTTCTTCCTATTTTCGAGTTAAATTATTCCATATATATTTTTTGTTATCTCACTCAGATTTTATTGAAATTGATTAAATATAATATATATATATTTATTGATTACCGTTATTATTATTATTATCATTATTATGACCTTTAATTCCTAGAGGAACATAGGGCTTCAGCCGCGCGTCTCCATTGCCTTCGGTTTACTGCCAACTTTTTCACCCCACTCCAGGTCTGTCCACATGCTTTCATCTCCTCCTCGCATGACCTCCTCCAAGTCACCCTTGGACGACCAACTCGCCGCCTCCCTTTCGGGTTCCACTCGAGCAATGGCTTGTCTAGTGATGTCACTTGATGGTTTCCTCAGAGTATGGCCAATCCATCTCCATTTCTTCCTGCTTATTTGTTTCACAATCGGTTCCTGATTGGTTCGCTCATTACCAGAGATCCCTGCTGCTGATCTTTTCTGGCCGGCCATCTGATCTTGAGTATTGAGCGAAGACAGCTGTTAATGAAGGTCTGAAGTTTGTTTGAGATGCTCTTTATGACGCGCAGTGCAAGTCTCTGATCCGTATAGTAGCACTGACTGACTTCACATTGGAGTTGAAAATCCGGATCTTATTTTTGATGCTGAGTTTTGTTGACCTCCACACAGACTTGAGAGTGATGAAAGCTTGTCTTGCTTTTCCGATTCTGGCTTTGATATCCTCGTCAGTTCCGTTGGCCTGTAGTTGAAACGATGCTTCCCAGGTAGGTGAAGGAGGCTGTTTCTTTCAGGTTCCTCCCATTTATGCAGGCTGATTGTTGTCTGTTGTTGTTGTCGCTGTTGGTGTTGGCCAGGAATCTTCATCACCTCTGTTTTACCTATGTTCGCCTGTAGTCTTATCTTTGATGCTTCTTCTGCCAGCTTGTTGCTTTTCACTTACATATCTTCCAGTCTAGAGGGAATCGGACATATATCATCGGCGAAGTCCAGATCCTCCAAGTTTTTTGTGTGGGTCCATTTTATGCCTGTTTCCCCGTTGCCCGTTGTCTGTCGCATTATCCAATCTACTGCAATCAGGAAGATCATTGGTAATAGTAGGCAGCCTTGTCGCACTCCAGTCCTCACTTCGAAGGATCCGTAAGTTTTCCGTTGTGGATTACTTGGAATGCAGCATTTTCGTATAACTGTTGGATGAGATGTATAATTGTCGATGGGACCCCGTAGTAGCGAAGTAGTTTCCAAATCACCTCTCGATCGACGCTGTCGAAGGCCTTTTCAAAGTCGATGAAGTTGAGTGAGGCGGAGAGGTGACTGCCATTCCAAGCTTTGTTCAATGATGATCCGTAGTGTGGCGATTTGATCAATAAACGACTTGTTTCTCCTGAATCCGGCCTGTTCCGGTCGAAGTTTTTCATCTAGGGCTTGTTTGATTCTCTCCAGGATCATGCGGCTTAGTATCTTGCTTGGGATGGACAGGAGCATAATAATTGCCGTTAGTGACATCATGATACTAACCATATCCTCGGTGTGCTCGTGGCTGTCTTCTGGGTGGTAACCGGAGTACATCACCGACTCTACCGTTGAAAATTTGAAGGGTTCACTCTGCTTTCATGTATTTTTCCAGTAGTTGAATTCGGTATCTTTTCGTCTCGTTTGCAATCTGGGCAGCTCTGTCAGTCTCATACACATGGTGCGAACTTTCCATGTCCTCACACAGACTTTTTCTTTTGTCGCAAGGAGACTCATCGTCCTGAAGTTTCTGTAGCATCCTTGTTTTACAGGGTGGAGTTGCTAGCCTCATGCCTGCGAAGGGGGGGTCTGTTACTTGAATGTATAGGTTACAGGGGAGGAACTTTTTGGGTTGCTTGCTCCCCTTTAGAATCAGAAAAACAAGGAATAAAGCAATCAGAACAACACCAGCGAGAAAGGGTTATAAAAAAATTTACAACAGGAAGGGCAGCAACAAAAAAAACCGTAGCAGTAGTATCACTGTCAAAAGAAAACAGTTAACAAAAATGATATCAAAACCATAGACTCACTAACTTGGGTCAAATTGGATATACAATTATAGATAGTTGTTAGTGTTTAACAGTCACAAAATGCCAAACAGATACTTATATAGGTATATTATCAGTCAATAAGATTATATCCGCAGATTCAGTGTTCGAGGGTAAACTAAATTCCAATAAATTCCACAATTTCCTGGCCAGAAACACCAGATAAATAAGAGTTTTATGTAGCTAAGCAAAAGTAGCGTACTAATCGAGAAGCGCGTCAAAGTCCATTTGCTGTGGTCTTGTCTTTTTACACAATAGTTGGATGGATAGTCGGTTAAGATAAACGTGGCTTTGATGATAATATTACGGCTACATGTTGGTTGATCTAATTACACAGTTGATAATAGCGTCCATTTTTATATTTAATATATGACCAGTTGTTGTGTAGATAGATGTCAGAATCACGTTCGGGGTTTTAACAGTTTGAAAAAAAAAATAATTTGGGGTATATGATATTCCTCATGAATGAAAAACAAAACGATACTGTTGTTGTTTTTACTGATGATTCTCTGTTTGATGCTGTTAACAGCTTTATCAAATCATATTAGTTTGTTAATTAGATATATCACACACAGTGAAACAGTATTTTTTACTGGATGACGAGGTTTCGAACACAATCTGTTATTGTTGGTAATCATTTCATCAATTATAATCACACGACTTCGAAACTTGAGTTTTGTAGTTTTCTTTGTTCTCTCCTTTTCGTCGTCGTTGGGGTAGTAGAATTTTCCAGATGTCCAGCTGGACAGGTGTGTTGAATCATTCCTATTTACACGTGTTTGCAGTCGATTCGATAAACAAAGCTTCAGTCAGTTATCATTCCCTCCCTCCACCCTGTTGTTATATTAGATTTTAAAGCTGTCACCTTGTCCTACCCATCCTATTGTATGGGTGTGTGTAATTGCATGTAGTGAGTGGTATAGCTGAACTATTTCTCTAGATTTCTTATCTTATTCGGGTCAACCAATCTGGATTTCGCTTGGTTTTTATGTTCCGCTAGTCTGACTTCTCCTGTTCTACTACTTTGAGCTGACAATCATTGCAGCAGGGTATCCGATAAACTAAATTGTTTTGTTTAAAGGACTCCACAGGATTGATCCTTTAACCGACAAAGTCTGTTTCTAATTGGGTCTGTGGGGGTGGGGGGCTGGTTGAATGCCACTTTTATTCCTATACTGTTAAAAATTCTCCGCCGTAAAGTTTCTGAGGTCGCTTCTTTGTATGAAAGTACTACTGATGACTTAAATTCTTTATTGTTGGTGTTATCATTATCCTGTGTATATTTGACATGCATGTCTGTCTGTCTATCTGTTTTCGACATAGAACTATGCACAAATGTGCGGAAGTTCAAGTTGCCACATTCCGTGTAGCACGCGAAGCAAGAGAAGAAATTACAAGAAAAGCATAATGGAAACAGTGAGCAGAGGTGTGAGACAAAGGAGTAATAAAGAAATACAAAACAGTTTCATTGAAGATCATAAGTCACAGGGAGTGGATGCATCTACGCCACTGAGAACGATTTTGAGCCATGTCACCAATTGTTTCCAACCATAGATTTTTACCGTCCCGAGGACCCCAGCCTGGAAGTCTACACCTTTCTACGTGGCTTAGACCAACTGTTGTGGTTTTCATTGACTGATGCCAAGTTTTTGTTTGACCGCCGCTAGCTTTTTTCCAGTCTGACCCTATATCCACTAACATTGCTCGTCGAGGAAGGCGATGACTAGGCATACGTAACACATGTCCTAACCATCTCAGTCTTTGTAGCTTCACGACTTCGTCGATTGATTTCCCCTGTTTACCTAGAACTCTACGCCTAACCTCCATGTTGCTCACCTTATTATGCCACTTTACAAGGGAAATAGAACGCAGACACCTATGATCAAAGACAGCTAGTCTTTTCATGTCTTCCACTCTCAGTGGCCAGGTCTCACAACCATAAAGGAGGACGGAGCGGACTGATGAGCAGTACACCCGCCCTTTGGTCGATAGTCGAACATCTCGTCTACGCCAGAGTCGGCGTAAACTTACAAATGCGAAACGAGCCCCTTGTATTCGTGCTGAGATTTCGTCAGAGATCAGCCCGTTGGGGCTGATGGTACTTCCCAAATAAGTGAAGCGGTCAACGTGCTCTACCACTTCACTTCCTATTTTTAAACTAGGCGTCGATGTAGTCCAGTCCTGTAACATCATCTTGCATTTGGCGGGAGCGAATCGCATGCCAAACATTCGTAGATTGCGGCTCAAGGTGTTTAGAAGACTCTGCATTTCGTCAGCGTCTTCGCCTAGAAGGACTATATCGTCTGCATATTCCAAGTCAACGAGATTATTCCCGGTAGCAAGTCAATCCCTGAATCGCTGAAGTCACCTAGAGTTAAGTCCATTAACACATCTATGATGAAGTTGAATAGAAAAGGAGATAATGGGCATCCTTGACGGACACCACTGGTCGTCACCAGTTCAGATGACAGCTCGCCGTAAGCCCTCACCTGGCTGTATGAGTACGAGTAGAGTGCCTTAATCAGTGCAATATATTTTCTCGTAATTCCCTTTACAGCCAAGCATCTCCAGAGAACTTCCCGATCGACAGAGTCGAATGCTGCCTTTAGGTCAAGAAATATAATGACTGTTGGACGCCGGTAGGAATGCCTATGTTCTAGAATCTGTCGGAGGGTGAAGATATGATCAATACACCCTCTTCCTGGTCTAAAGCCTGCCTGGCTCTCTCGTGTTTGTGCTTCCCGAGCACCACTCAGTCTACGCATGACATGCATGTCAGCATTATTATTCTTATTATCACAATCACTATTATTAATATGTATTTTATTTTTACATTTCTCTGCATAATTTCTGATAAATTTATCACAATTAGAAACAAGCTTTGTGTTATTTACTCGTTGCCAAATTATTGTTATGTACTGGTCGAGAATTTAATAGTCCTTACGCAAGAAAGACGGAAATCAGAAGACCACTAGGTTTGCGATGATACTTCTATTTTCCAAACACAAAGAGAATGCAAAAGTGGAATTGTGGTGAGAGCAAGCTGCTAGCCGATTGGTTGACACTAATCTACGTTAATGTCTAGGTCACTAATATGGGCCGTGAGAAAATATGAACAAGGCTGTTTCAACAACCAATCACAGCAAACTTAAATGTGGACAAATATGATTCGCAGATAGATGGCTCTACTTTCCGAGAAATATCGAAAACAACCAATCATAAGACTGTGTTTGTCTGCTTAACTTCCGAGAAACAACCAATCAGAAGACTGCCTTTTTCTGCTTGCATAAGCCTTATTAATGTACATAAAATATATATAAATACGTGTTGATTTTCGTAATAAAACGATCTGTTGCCAGCCCTTGTCTTCTGTTGTTACATTTGGTGTCGCTGCCTCCAAAAAATGAAGATCCCGTGGCCAGCTGCGTTTGAAGAAGGAGACATACGGAGCTTCTTACGTGACTTCGAGGCCGTTGCTGAGCTGGTGGGTGTCAAGGAGCAGGCGGCGAAGGCAGTTGTCCTGGGGACGCTGTTGAGAGGCCGAGCGAAGGCTGCATATGACAGCGTAGACAGGTCAAATGGCACAGCGTCTTGGAAGAAATTGGTTGAACGACTAGTGTCCGAGTTTGACAGCGAAACAGACAGACAGCTAGCAATGCAGCAGTTCCGGTCAATGAAGCTTGGACCTGATGGAGACCCGCTAGTGTTGGCGGTGAAACTGACTAATCTACTTCGACGCGCGCTTCCCACTTTAGATGAAGAATCAGAAGCGCAGTTACTGTCTTCCCAATTCATCGAGAGTGTCCCAGACCACATTTCTCAGCGATTACAACTGGTTAACGCAACGCAGCCGATGGATATTAGTGAGCTGGCGAAGGTGACCAGACAGCTGCTGAGCACAACGGTAGCCGCTATAGACCAACCAAAACCAAACGAATATGAGCAGAAAATTGAAGCATTGCAGCGGGAAGTGGCGGCGTTAAAGTTGGCTGATAGAAAAGACCGGTGTTTTGAATGCGGTAAGCCGGGACACTGGAGAAGATACTGCCCAGAAAGGCGAAAAAGAAAAAATTTCAGACGGTATAATGCTTGTTCTTTCTTTCGTATGAACCTAGATTTAGTGGGGGCTATTGAGAAAGGGCTCTGTATTCGAAGTTGCGAGTGAATGATCGAGAAGTAGTATGTTTGATAGATACAGGGGCGGCCGTGTCGTTAATAGATAAGAATTTATGTAAGAGTGTTAGTCCGTGTTCATTGACAGTACAAACAGTAGGCGGGTATGTGTTGCGTATCACGGGTAGATCGAACTGTACGGTCGTTGTTGGTGGCTGCGAGGTGACGTTTCCTTTCATTGTTGTACCCGAACTACAGCGAACGATATTAGGAGCGGATTTTCTGCGTGAGATTGGTGCAATAATCGACACGCAAGCGAACGTGGTGATCACGAAATACGGGCATATCAACATGTATGAGACCAGCGAGATAGCAGCGATTAAGCTGTCGACGGTACACAATGTGACAGAGTTAATTAATAAATACGATCATCTGTTCACTGGAGATGGCGACCCATACGGTTATTGCGATAAGGTGAATCATGAAATTCCGTTAAGTGATCCGAAAGTAAGGTCATTTTTAACGCGAAGAGTTCCATGTCATCTGGAAGGCGAAGTGGAGCGACAAGTGCAAGAGATGTTAAAAGATGACATTATTGAGGAAGCTGATAGCCCGTACAACTCTCCAGTGCTGTTAGTAAAAAAAGCGAATGGGAAGTATAGATTCTGTGTTGATTTTCGACAGTTAAACAGTATGACAGAGTTAAGACCGTGTGCCATGCCAACAGTGGTAGAAACTTTAGATCGCCTACAAGGTGCGAATGTGTTTTCGGTTCTCGATCTTCGCTCAGGATACTGGCAGATACCGATAAAACAAGGTGATAGAGATAAGACGGCTTTCATCGTGGGTCAGACACAATATCGATTTAAACGCATGCCGTTTGGACTAGCAGGTGCACCGTTTACGTTCAGACGACTGATGAAGCTATTACTTAGGAACTTGAAAAACGTGGAGGTTTATGGTGATGATCTCGTCATATACAGTCAAAACGAAAACGATCACGTCAACCATGTAGAAGCCGTGCTGCGACGCATCGAAGAGTTTGGACTACGCGTCAACAAAACCAAGTCTCAGATAGCCAAAAAGAATGTTACTCTGTTGGGACATAAAGTGGGAAATGGTGAGATTAAACCACTGCCGGAGAAAATTTTGACGATTAAAACGATTCCAGCCCCGAATTCAAAGAGAAAACTGAGACAATTCTTGGGTAGAGCAGCGTTTTATAGTCGCTTCGTGAAGAACTTCAATGAGATAGCAGCCCCTCTATACAGGCTACTAGGTGAGCCAAAGTTTGTTTGGTCGGAAGAATCGCAGAGGACATTCGACAGAATTAAACAGCTGCTCGACCACCAACAAATGACGCTAAAACTACCTGTGCCAGGAAGACAGTTCACAGTGTGCACAGATGCCAGTGACTACGCTATAGGTGCGGTCCTAAGACAGGACGAGGGAATCGTTGAGTATGCCAGTAGGGTTTTGACCCTCACAGAGAGAAAGTATTCAACGATAGAGAAAGAATGTTTAGCAATGGTATGGGCAGTCGACAAATGGAGACCTTATTTACTCGGCCGGCGGTTCCACATCGAAACTGATCATAAGCCGCTACAATTTTTGAAGACAGCGAGAGACCCACGGGGGAAGTTGTCACGGTGGATGTTGCGTCTTCAGGAGTACGATTTTACGATCTCACACGTTCCTGGAAGTGAAAATGTCTTGGCAGATTTGTTATCGAGACCAGAAGATGAGTCTGAGTTGCCCGAGGTCGCTTACGGAGTGCATGCAGTAGAACAAGACCCACTAAGACTTGCACGTAGGCAGAGGTTGGACGATACGCTGAATACAGTAATACAGGTGATCACCAACGGAATAGAAGTGGATCAAACTACGGCGAGTAAGGAGCTAACCACACTACTCAGACAGAGGGATCGACTCAGAGTGAATGCCTACGGGACTCTGACCTGGCGAGAGAACGACGGAAGCTGGCTGGCTGTCATACCTCAATCGTCGCGCCACGACATGATAGAAGAATGTCACCAGCTAGCGCATACAGGCGTGGCCAGAACGACCGACCTCCTAAGACAAAGTATGTACTGGCCAGGTATGAGAGAAGACGTAGCAAGATACGTACTTGGATGTCCACGGTGCCAGCTGATGAAAGGTGACCGGTATATACGACCACCACTTCAGTCGATTCCAGTTACCGCGATAGGTGACTTGTGGTCCGTAGATGTCATGGGTCCATTTCCTCAGACATCCAATGGTAATCAGTACCTCTTGGTGATGACGGAACACGCGACACGATGGGTAGACGCCGTAGCAATCCCAGACCAACGTGCAAGAACCGTGACAGATGCAGTAGTTAGACACATTGTTGCAGACCACGGCGTACCGAAGACAATACTGACAGACCAAGGTCCCTGTTTCGAGAGTGAAGAGTTTACTTCCCGTTTGCAACAGCTGGGCATCAAGAGGATCAGAACGACCCCATACCATCCACAAACGAATGGCCTAACGGAGAGAAACAACCGTACACTGAAGGAGTGGCTGGCCTCGAAGGGCGGGAACTGGGAAACGGAGCTTCCACTGATTTTACTAACACATCGGGCTACCACTCAGGAAACAACGAAGAAGTCACCCTTCCAACTGATGTATGGTAGAAAACCACGATTACCGGTACACAATGAGACCTGGCCCATGCACCAAAAGTGGAGTACGACGAAATTAAAAGCAGAGAGGAAAGAGGCAGTCAAGAATGTAATACGGAAGCAGCGCAGTGATGTCACGAAGTCTCAGATGAAAGAAAGGACGCAGTGCATTACCTTTGCAGTCGGGGACCAAGTGAAGTGTAGAGACAGGAGATATACAGTTGGAGGCGGGCTAGGTTCACGGAAACTCCTTCCAAAGTGGGAAGGACCATACACAATCACAAAAAGACGGGGTCAAGTATATACCATCCGAAGAGGTGATAAACAGAAACGAGTTAACGCCAGTCAGCTCCAAAGATGGGTACAGTGGGACAAGCCGGTCAGTAACAATCCTCAACTAGAGGATGTAGCACCCAGAAGGTCGGAACGTCTGCGCACGAAGCTATTTGACGGGGGGACGAGTGTGGTGAGAGCAGGCTGCTAGCCGATTGGTTGGCACTAATCTACGTTAATGTCTAGGTCACTAATATGGGCCGTGAGAAAATATGAACAAGGCTGTTTCAACAACCAATCACAGCAAACTTAAATGTGGACAAATATGATTCGCAGATAGATGGCTCTACTTTCCGAGAAATATCGAAAACAACCAATCATAAGACTGTGTTTGTCTGCTTAACTTCCGAGAAACAACCAATCAGAAGACTGCCTTTTTCTGCTTGCATAAGCCTTATTAATGCATATAAAATATATATATAAACGTGTTGATTTTCGTAATAAAACGATCTGTTGCCAACCCTTGTCTTCTGTTGTTACAGTATCACACCAAAGTAAGTAAGTCACACAAATTGTGAGAGCGAAATATATATGACCATCCAGACAAGGGTGTGAACAAATCAATAGACAGTCTTAACATGAATGGCTAATTATAATGAGGTATCGATCCATATATACATAGCAAAATATAGCAGACATGTCAACAACCACCATATATCGATATATGTCACCAAGCAACGGACTGTCAACAAACACTCATATTATATTATATATAATATAAGGAGAATATACATTGTTAAAGGAGACAGGTTCATCAAAGTGAAATGGTCACAGACTAAGCGAGCAAACAGAAAGAGAGATCACCATACACCCACACACATATATATATGTGGATACATATCACTTTGTCGGTTAAAGAATCGTGCAAGTTAATCATCGTTGTTCAGCATGAGGTGATTTTGTTTATATTGTCAAGTTGATCAGTATTTGGTAAAGACACAACAAAACCAAGTGTAGATTGTTAACTTTCATAAGTGTATTAAATTATAAAAACAGCGTGTGTGTTTACATAATGAAATTGCTTATCACATTTGTGTGTTGATTTAGTCCATTCATGAGATGGGGTGGTGGTAGGGTGTTGCAAATGGGTCAAATTCTGCTTTAACCCATCACTCCTCTTCAAACAATATGGATTCCATTCGACATGATGAAGTGCTTCTGATAATATTAGACGTTCTTTGTAATTTCTGAATTTTCCTCGGACGATTTCACTATTGAACGAAGTATTCCCATACTGAGTTATGAGAAAAAGACGTAAACAGCGAAGAAAATTTTCGTTTTCACGATTCATTTTCATAAGCTGTACAATAATCGTATATTTAACAAAGAAATCATAAGGTCAATCATATACGGGTAAAAATTTATCCTCGAAAATGCCTGTTACGTAATGCAAGGTGTAACCTAGAAGTGGTGACTAACTGGAAGTTAGAAAAGAAGCAGAAACTAGTATGACGTAATAAGTGTGAGAAAATGACTAATTAATATAATTGTGTATGGTGCACGATAACTAGTGGAAAGGTGATAAAGTGTTTTTCATAAAATCTGTTTGAAAAAGCAGTGTTATTAAGATACAGTAACAGGGTGATAATAAAATATGGATGATGAGAATAGTAATGATAATGAAATAATAATAGTAAACTTACATAATAAAAAGGAGCAAAACTATAATAAGAACGTTACTCTGGCCACGGTAGGGTGAGTGAATGCATGTAGTGCTTTCATGGCGTCCGTGACACAGTGGTTAGGACTCTTGCCGACCATGCACATGGTCCGAGGTCCAATCCCCTGCCGACGAACACCTGATATCTATGGTCGACCTGCAAAATTTGGGCTCCCGATATCCATGCTGAAAGTTCCATATCTATATCAAAAATACAGTGTCGAATCAAGCTGTAATCAAAAATAAAATTAAATACGAGTGCAGAGGTTCCGATTCAGATCCCAAATAGTCTGTCTGTCTGTCTGGATTCAACATAGAACTTGGCACCGAAGTGCAGCAGTTCGAGTTGCCACCTTCCAAATAGCACAGAGGTAGACAAGAAGATGAGTGAAGAGAATTTATAGAGTTTGACAGATATAAGAGTGAAACAGAATGGGTAATGGTAGAAAGGAATATGAAAGATTACAGAGACTGAATACATCTGCGCCATTGACAACGATTTTGAGCCATGTCACCTATTGTCTCCAGCCATTGATTCCTAGAGTCCCGAGGGCCCCAACCCGGGAGTCTGCATCTCCCTACCTGACTCAGTTTAACTGTCAAGGATTTCATGGATTGATGCCATGTTTTTGTTTGGCCACCACTGGCTCTTTTCCAACCTGAACCTATATCAGCTAACAATGCCCGTCGGGGGAGGCGGTGGTTAGGCATGCGCACCACGTGACCTAGCCATCTTAGTCTATGTAACTTTATAACCTCGTCGATTGATTTTCCCTGTTTGCCCAACACTCTACGCCTAACGTCAACATTACTTATCTTGTGAAACCACCTAACGTGAGACAGAGATCGCAGACATCTATGATCGAAAGCAGTCAACCTTTTCATGTCTTCAACGCGTATTGGCCATGTTTCAGAGCCATAGAGAAGGATGGAGCGAACTGATGAGCAGTACACACGTCCCTTGGTTGATAACCGGATGTCACGCCTACGCCAGAGATGGTGTAAGTCAGCGAAAGCAGCTCGAGCTTTTCGGATCCGTGCTGAGATTTCATCGCCAATCAGTCCGTTGGTGCTAATACAACTTCCCAAGTAGGTGAAGTGGTCAACATGTTCTATCACTTCACTCCCTATCACTAAGCTAGGAGTTGACGTAGTCCAGTCCTGTAGCCCAAATAGCCAACGACTCTGTTATGTACTCGTCGCCAAATTATTGTTATGTACTGGTCGAGAATTAATTAGTCCTGACGCAAGAAAGACGGAAATCAGAAGACCACTAGGTTTGCGAAGATACTTCTATTTTCCAAAACACCAGGAGAATCAAAATGTCACACAAGTGTGTGAGAGCAAAATATATGAATGTCCGAAAGTGTGTGAACACAAGTGTGTGAGCGAATATTCGAAATGAACAAATCAATAGACAGTATTAACATGATTGGCTAATTATAATGGAATATCGATCCATATATACATAGCAAATATACAGACTATCAAACAAAACACACATATTATATGGATATATATCAGACTCACTTGTGTACAGATAGTGTATTCGTATTCTCTTTGTGCGATATTGGGGAACTCTGTGTAGCACTGTGGAGCATTCACGCGTGGTTGCTCGATGTCCAGAGTTGACAAGCTGTTCGAGTATCGAACTGCTACCATATTCTCCTTTCCTCCTCTGGTTAAACAAGATGGACAATGTTCCAGAATTCCTTTGTGGATTTGACGTTTTGAACGGCCGATATACCCTGCTCCACACGACTAAGAAAGAGCCTGAAACTGTCTCGCTGTTTCCACATAATCCTTAAAAAATAGGTCTTTAACCTTTCGAATTTTTCCTCTCATTCCTATTCAAATCCAAGCCCTATCACTTGGTCCGAAATTTTGTGATATATAGAGTCAAATCAACGAATTACAAACCTAGGTCCAGTTCGACAAGGTATTCTCACAAACATTTAACTTGTCATCTACTTCGGAAAAAGATCTCGAACAATTCAAAACTTCACTTCTCGACAGCTGCTACAAGTACATCCGTACACTACCAATTTACCGTTATTTACTGACCAAGTAACACAGAAAACAACTTCAAGAAAATAAAGACAACGCTCGTCCGTCCTGGTTAGGGCAATGGGATTGTGGTAGTGAACACATCCTACTATAGTGTGAAATTAACAAACATACTATCAGACAACACTAAATTCTCCAAATCACCCGATCAAAAAAAAACAACGAAACAAACAGAAAACCTCATTACAAAATTGCTGAAGAGAATGAAAGAGGATTCAGTCATAACATCGGAGGTGTATGAGCAAATCAAACTATGCAGTCCAACTATATTCCAAAACTATATGGACTCCCTAAAGTGCATAAGGAGAATGTTCTACTACGATCTATCATAGACATGGTCAACTCACCACATCATCAGATTGCGAAGTGGCTACCTGATATCCTTCAAGACAAATGATAAAGTATAGCCTTAGCGGTACATTTGACTTCATCAACTCAATGAGAGATATCGACGTGTTTGAAAGAGAAATGATTTCATTGGATGCCACCTCTCCATTCACAGGAATCCTCCTGACCGAGAAAATATGCTTCATCTGTGACTACATCGAAACCAACAACCTAGAATTCCCTGTTCCTATCAATTACCTGAAGGAACTACTTCTCAGATGTACGTTTAGTGTACAATTCAAATCCAGTGAACAATTCTATGTACAGAAAGATGGTGTAGCTATGCGATGTCCTCTCAGTCCACTCCTGGCTGACTACTTCATGGTGGGTTTCGAAAATAACATCCTCGATCCTTTGATCAGTCAACTGCACTTATATATGAGAGATACGTAAATGATACCTCTATAATTTTTCCTGAAAAAGTTGATTTAGAGTAAGTATCTCTTCAAAACCTTCCATGCAGCACACCCATCAATAAAGTTAAGGTAAGAATGTGAATCAAATAACCATTCCTGAATATACTACTACTTAACCAGAAGACAAGACTGTACGATCCAAAGATTGATATGTAGCAAGCTGACATGGGTGGGACAGTTTATTAACTTCCACAACACCTTCACAATCATCCGAAAGCAACACCTAGCGCATACATAAGGTTCAAGGATAAGAAAAGCCTGTTAGGAAGACACGATATACAACAACAACAAAAATTAAATTAACTACATGAAACCCTAATAGACTACGGCTATCCACCAAGATAAGATTTCGTTTGAGTGAGAGGAGCAAACGAAATGAAGTGGGTTTATTGTCCAACCCATTACTTCTTCCGAATATCACTCCTCTTATTAATACTGCCACCATTTTGCCTTGTTGTAAGCAGGACATCGAAATCTGATAATGTATTGTCTTCCTCTGTTTCATGTGTGACTTCAATTTGTAGGTGAGGCATACTGTGAATGTTTTGAGAAAGACCTCAGCATCGATTTTATTCTTATGCAAGATAAAGGTATCATCCATGTATCTATGGTAAAACGACAGTCCGCTGGTTACATTTTTCAGTGAATCATTCTCTAATTTAGCCGAAAACACACATCGTCTAAGAGAGGATCCAGGAGGGAGTCTGTTGTTATGCCCTCCACTTGATGGTAAAATTCATTATGAAACTGAAACTGCCTTTTCATCGTACAACGGAGAAGCAGTTCTCGTAATGTTTGTAGTGGTATACCTACGCCCATATCATTTTATATGTAAGAGATTCACAGATGAAGTCGATGGTCCGTGATAAAGGCACGTTAGTGAACAGAGAGGTGAAATCCATGAGCACCACTGTTTCATCGTTGATCTTTTTATCTCTCACTTTCTCTATAAATTGAAAACGTTTCCTTCAAACTATACTTATCCCTATTCTTAGCTGCAGTGGTTTAAGTATGTCTGCCAGACATCTTGCTATTCCACGATATGTTGAGTTAAACATATCTAATATTGGTCTCATGGGCACGTTAGTTAGCCTACAGATTCTGGGTATATTTGCTCCCAAATGTTTCAGACTTTCGAGAATTTGGGGAGACAGTATATGGCTTGATTCAAGAGCTTTGAGTACTTTGGAAAATGTTTTTCAACCTTCTTTGTCTTTAGAAGGTTATGGAATAAGATGAATAGCATTCGTCAGGACACTGCAAAATTAAGGATAGGGGTAGGCTGAAGAACAAAGTCACGAATGCCAATGGATCCCAAGGTACAAAGATCTACAGTCAGTCACCTACATGAACACATGTATCGCGTATGGAATAATTCTGTACCAATTATTTATAGATTAACTAGGAGACACTCCTTCAGCACATAAACAAGTGGCAGTTATCCAGGTTAATATCATGTTTGCAGTGTTCTAACTACACTTTTCTTTAACATATGAGAATGTTGTTCCATCTGAATTCCAATTGATTGTTCAAAATCACAGTGACTCTGGCCAGGTTGGTTTAACCTCACTATATTCATAAATGTGATTGTCAAGTATGAAAGCTTGACAATTTCATGGTGTATTTTCTTCGCTGACCTGAACGGAAATACTTCAGGATGACCTACATAGTAATTTTAGAATGAGGATATGAGAGAGAGACATAATCATGTATTTACAAATATAGGTGATAACACGAAAAAGTATCAACAGTGCTTTCTGTATACGCAGAGCTGTATACATGAGCTGACTAGTGAGCGCATATCAACGTGGCAGAATCTAAAAGTCAATCTGAACGAAGAATATTCTTTTCAGTAATTTCTCTTCAGGTTCTTACAATTATAAAATATAGTATTTGTGGTCGTTACAATAAAGGCTAGCTATGCGGCGGATACATTTTTAACGTAGAATAACAGATTAGTTATGGGGTGCCAAAATAAATAGTCATGTATGTGTGACAAACGTGCTAGGCTGAAATCGATTAGAAATATTGTAAAACGGGAGACAATGGTGGTAATTAATCATAATAGAATTGTAGAGTGTGGGGTAGGAAAATTGACAAATCAATTCAAGGTTATAAAAGGTGTCAGGTGAGTGGCTAGTACAAAGTGGTCTGAGTTAAACAGGAGATATTAAGATTGGAATGAGAGGCTCATAGTGAGATAACATATTTGTTAATAGTCTTAATATCTCCTCTCGTGGCCCAAGTGGTCTAGTGGATAACGCTTTGGCGTTTGAAACTATGGGTACTGGGTTCGAGCCTCAGTGGGAACATCATCACTCACTGAGAAATGCAGGTACATCCAGCTGACGAGTCCCAAATAGGACGAAATGTGCATCCTGGATTCCACTGCTAGCCACCATCCACCAATTGTATACTGAAGAGAAATTATTGAAAAGAATATTCTTCATTCATATTGACTTCTAATTCATAATGTGGTAGAATCTGATTGGTTGTTTAATCTGACTACAGCATAGAGAGGATAGACAGTCAATATTTGTAAAGTTGAAATTCTGACTGACGGATCATCGAGCTGATGTGTATACGTTATTCTTTAATATTGGTGAGCTTTAAGAAATGTGCTCGTCTAAGTACAGAGTTTGGTCGTAATTTTTTTTTTTGAATTTCTAAACGGCCTGAGAAGTAAGTAGTCTTCAATAAAGTAGTGAAAATACAGGCTTGAAAGGATCAATTTTTAGGCTAACTGCAAAGAGAAGGCGGATATCCTAATTTCATAAAATCTTTACAGACATATTTCATTAGTATCATAGGTTTACTTTTATTGCAAAATGAATAGCTTCTTATTAGAAATAATTCAGTGATCCTTGTCAAATTGTATTAAACTAAGTCTGTCGAAATATCAGATTGTTAATTTCACTTTGAGAGAATCAATCACCACTTACTGGTTCGTTTACTAGATTCCGCTATCATAGTTGACGTTGGAGGTGAAACTAGGCCAAACTTGAAATACTTTGGACAATATATCTTTTCTTTGACCTTTCTTCGTCTCCACAAATCATTTTAGTTGCCATAATGATAACGATCATTCAGTGTCTACTATTATAATTTGTTAATCCTTGTAAGCAACCTATCCTTCTCTATTTACCTCTCCCCCCCCCACCATCTTAATCTTTCCTACACTAATTAAAGAAGACTTTGTTACACTGAAAAGAGCCTTAAAAGCTGTGAGTAGGGTGGTAAGGATGTCGCTGAACCTACTTGTTAGCACTGTTGTAGATATACACGTAGACTCAAACCTTGAGCATCATTTATGTACACAATTCTTTGCTTGCATCTCGTCAGGTAACCTCGCCTCATTAACTAGCCGGTCCCAAGCCCGCGTAAAGCTGGAGAGTTAGGCGTGGGGGCTAGCAACCCTACACTATAACCAACGGAATAGCATCAACGACCACAACAACTACCAGCACCAATCACCATCAGAGGGAGAGATTTGATCGAGGTTAATTCCTTCACTTATCCGGCGAGGAAGCATTTTTCGAAATGCAGATGGGACGGGTGAAGAGTTCAGAATTGAAAAAGCAAAATACGTCTTCACAAACCTGCAACTAGTTTGGAAATCTTCTGCACTGCACTCAGCCAACCGGCATAAGGAACAATATTCAGATCTCCAACACTAATGTCGAGTCAGTCAGTTCTTCTATACGGATCAGAAACTTGCATTGCGTGTCACAAAAGTGGTTTTCCAACAGGTTGCAAACTTTTATCAGTAGATGCCACCTTCGCTGGTTGGCTGCATATTGAAAATCAAATGGTAGGCCAGAAAGAATTAGTAACAAAAAATTTTGACTGCGGAACCAAATATGTAGGAGGAAATAGAGATGTACTGATCGCGTATACACTGGGGAAACCGTCGAATGTCAACGCGCGCCAAGCCGTTGCTGGAGGGGAATCCAAACGCGAAGCGACTACTGGTCATCCTAGGCTGACATAGAGGAGTTTGTGGGAGGAAGAGATGAGAGAATGTGGGCAATCGTGGACCCAGAAAACGGAATGGATGAGGTGTTTTTGAAGACCTATGTTCCACTCGGAACCAAAGAGAATAATAATAATCTCATCAGAAGCAACTATAGAAGACTATATGCTGGGACGACTAAGCATAAATAACTCTATAATACCTTATTCGACAGGTACACATTTTCTGTGATGAGTAAGGTGTAGGTAATGCGACTACTGATTTTTTTTTATTTCAGCATGATTCCACACCGTATGTTTTGGTACAGGCATGGAATTTTCAGCATGTGATATCGGCAGCCAAATTTTGCACACCGACCATAGATATCAGGGCATCGAACCCCGGGGCGTGTGCATGGTCGGTGAGAGTCCCGACTACTGTGCACCGACAGACAAAAACTGTGAGTAGATGGCGCTTTTTATTCTTTCTTCCATTATTACACTCTTGTTAATATTTCCACCTAAATTTAAACTTTATATTCATATTTTTATTGAACAGTATTATGAACGTAAATGTCCTCTCAATTATTCAGCCCTGTATTATGTAATGTGAAAATTAGATGCAATATTGTACTAAATTGCTGAGGCTTCATATTTATATCAGAAGTACTGTTTGGAATAAAGCTAATATTATCATATCTACTATTATTCTATCCCGTGAGAATTCTATTATCTTCATAAATACATCTTGGAGGGATTCGGTTGATTGAGCCTAAACCGCATTGAACAAAGGAGTGAAGAAGAGTGCAATAAAAGATATGAAACGTCTGTACAACACAATGGCAACTGAGGCAGAACAGACCAAAACAGAGAGAGAGAGAGACAGAGAAACCTCGAAATATATCCTGGAAGAGCTCAGTGCAGATGAATCCATTGACATAAGGATAAAACTTGGTCACTGCGGTGGAGTACAACTTCATTACGGATACAATTTTATTTCGATAAAATCACACAGTGTCGTTATACAGTAAGTTATATTTACTCATGACCACGTTTCGAGCACAACTTATTGCTACTCATAATCATATCAAGATACTCACCCACACAACTTTATTGCTTCATTTATATACATGAGTAAAAACTGATGATAACTGAATAAAATCAATATAAGATAAAGTACATTCAGAAATAATATTAGTGTTATCAATCAGATACAATCAGATGGGAAATGAGACGAATGTTTTTATAGTCAAAATAAGTAACTTGTTAGAATGTTACAATGCGAATTGAAATATATTTTAACATTATTTATTATCCTCTGATTTGACTGGAGAGGGGGGCGGTTATTATATCTTCCATATCTCTGGTATGTGCATTGAGTCATTTCTGTTGCATGTGTTGTGTGTAGACTAGATGAACCAGGCAGGATTCAGTAATCAGTCTCTCTCTATCTTACTAACTTATATTACTTCTTAGAATTTTAGCCCTCCCCCACCTTATTGTGTGTTAATACATGCGTGCAGCGCGATTACTGAGTCTTTTTTCTCAATTACTTATCTTCACCGGTGGAGTCAATCATTCTAACCTTAGCTAAATTTATATGTTCCGACAATCTGACTACCCCTGACCTACTAGTTCGACCTAACTCACAGTCATTGCAAGGTATTCCGTAAATTATATTATTTTGTTTAATTGGGTCAACCTCTATGGTTCTTTGACCTACAGAGCTTGTCCTACCTGAATGAGTTGGTCAGTGTGAATGCCACCCTAATTTCTGCTTTATTAATAATCCTACACAGTGTCTCAGTTATGTGAGTAGTACCTAGATATAATTATGAATAGCGATAAATTGTGCTCGAAACATTGTTATCATTAAATATTGCTGTATAATATACGCTGCTTCTCCACTGACACATAATGCACATAAAATTCTATCAATATCTCTTGATTTTCTCAATAAACGATCTGTTGCCTGACCCTTCTGTCATTACAATCCTAGTATCCTAAATTTAAAAAAAATAAATGTATCCACCGCATAACTCACAACTGGCTATCATTCTGACGATAAAAAATATGATATTTTATAACTGTAAGAACACAAAGACAATTTATGCAAAGGAATGTTCTTCACATTCAGATAAACGTGTAAAACTGACAGAATTTTTGAAAACAGCAAAAACATCCTTCCTTTCAGATAAACATTAGTATTATTGTTAATATTAATTATTGACGGACGAATAAGCAAACAGTAGTCATTCACACAAGCATGTAAAGAATAATTAAAAAAAAAAAAACTACCCGTGAGAATATCAGTAGTATATAATACTACCAGTAGTTTTCTTTTCTTTTCTTTTTTAAAAAGACCCTGAGATAGATATTATGATAAAATAAAAATGAAAAATATAAAATATCACATCACATATAGATTATTTTGAGCATTCGCACGATAAAATAACAGACTAAGAGCAAATGTTAATATTGTATATATAAAAGTCAACTGTATCGTATATAAATATTTTAAGGGGGGGGATACAATTCAAGTGACAAAAAAAGATGAAATTAAATAATAACAGTAATTTTTTTTAAAACATGCTAAATCAGAAGGTGTATTTTAAGTTTTAATAAAACAAAAGAAAAAAACTGACTAAAAATTATTCTGTTTGTTCTTAGGCTGGCAGTCAGTTGAGCAATCAGTCCGCCAGTCAGTCAGTCAGTCATCGTAAGAAAGGAGATGCAATATCAGCTAGATTGGATATGAATCTGCGTTTCTCATCATCTGATGACTGAGTACAGGCTAGTTTCAAGTGTTGACTAGCAACGCGACGATCTTAAAAGAAGAAGCCAAAAAAATAAAGAAAAAGAGTGTGATTGAGTGAAATTCAACTTAAACATTATTATGAAAACCAGCTTATATAATAACCCTAAACTGGATTATGACCTGGATTTTGCGCTTGGATGATTTATGCTTGATGTTACACAAAATCGAAGACTTACAGGCGAAAACCGACAAACTGGTCGAAGAAGCAGTCAGTGAAGACAGGACTCCAAGTGAACATAGACAACACGGAGGTAATGAAAATAATCAACCAACCAACCAACAACAACACCAGCAGCAACATCCAGTGTCAATTACTATCAACGGGGCGATTTGAAAGAGGTTACTTCATTCACTTATCTAGGGGAGAATTGTCTCAACTACAGGCAGTCAGAACGGACGAGGATATCAAATCGAGCGAGAAGCGGGAAGGCGAGAAATACATTCATCAACCTGAAACCAATCTGGAAATCTTCGCCACTCAGCCAGCATCAACAACAAAATTCGCTCGGATTTTCAATACAAACGTCAAGTCATTCAGTTCTTCTATATGGACAAGATGAGAAACTTGGCAAGCGGGTCACAAAAAATATTTCCAACAGCCTGTTGCAGACCTTCATCATCAACAAGTGTCTTCGCTCTATACTGAAGATCAGATAGCCGGGTCGGAAAGAATCATCAACAAGAAACTATGGGAACAAACAAACAAAACAAGGACCAATCGCCGCCCAACAAATATGCAGGAGAAAGTAGAGATGGATTGGACACTCGCTCGCTGAGGAGGCCGCTGGGTAACATCGCGCGCGCGTCAGGCCATTGCTCGAATGGAACGGAAAAGGAAGCGGCAAGTGGGTCGTCGGTGCAAGGGTGATATGGAGTAGATCGTGTGAAGAGGAGTTGAAAGAGTATGGACTAACATGGATGCAGGTGAAAAGTACAGCAGAAGACAGAATCAAGTGGAGGCGTGCAATTGGAGCCCTATGTTCCACTAGGAACTCAAGGGAACAATAATAAATAATAATAACTGGATTATACCAGTGTGGTGACAACTGGCTGCTAGTCAAAATTGGTGGACAGTAATTTACGTCAATGTTTATGTCCCCAATATTGGTCATGAGAAAAATGAGAACAAAGGCTTTGCGTAGGCGGATACACTTAACATATAGATGATCTGACGTCATTCAAGAAACAGCCACAAAGAGATGCAAGGCTAACATTCTGTGAGAAACAACCAATCAGAGGACTGTGTTTTTCTGCTAACAAAAATCTATAATAATGTACATGAAAATCTATAAATATCTGTTGATTTCTTTAATAAACGATCTGTTTCCTGACTCTTGTCTTCTGTTGTTATACCAGTTTGATTTTCTAGTATTTTTTTGTGGGGATTTTGTTTGATTGGTTGGAAGATTTTATCATGAACTCATATCAGTTAGAGAACCATCGGAAAACCTGCAGGGAGTACTCGACAGCTGGTAGGTTCGCGTCGGTGAAGAGTCCCACACAAGACTGGTGAAACAGTTGGGTGTCGTCCAGTACTCCCTGCAGGTTTTCCAATGGTTCTCTAACTAATGTCAGTTCATGATGAAATCCTGTAACCAATCAACCAATCAAACCAATACTTGGAAAACGATAAGTTGGGCATGTGTCCGAGGTTGACATAGAGGGAGATCTTACGACGACACAAGAGACTATGGACAATTTTGGAGTCAAATAATAAAGAGGACTACAGATAACATGACAAAGTGGAGATGTACTGTTGAAGCTCACTGTACCACTCGGAACTTAAGGGAATAATATCAGTAATAAACTACATACAGATGCAAATCACACCTACTTTATAATCCTAAGTTCTTTTTATCTACAGCTGATGGATTAGATACAAAGGTGCCACAACATGGTGCATTATATGTTAATTTAGTGCTTGCTGGAACAGTAGATGATTTATTCTACTCCTCTCTAGTTATTTTGTTACTATATGCGATCGATTCGGAAATGCACCAATCAATATTTGATAAACTGTCAGTAAAAATTTAAACTATGTGCTATACACATGATATACTTTGAAGGTTTTGATAGTATTTGTGCGTGCATGGACAAAAGACCTCAAAGAGGAGGTTAAACAGCTATTTAGAATTATCTTGCACCTCAAATGATATGATGATAACACATTCTTAAGAAATTTTTATCGTATTAATTAGTAACAGATTTTCCATAACTTTGTTACAATTAATTGATGTGAGGATTTACAGGCATATAAGCTAGTTTTCATAACTAATATTAATAATAACCGCTTTAAATCACCGAAAATTATATCAATTATTAATATATGTGTAAAACTTGACCACCGTGGTAGTAAGTAATTCCTTATTAGTTCGTTTATTAGATGCAGTAGAACCAATGGATCTCGTCTTTCCAACTCACATCATTTATAGGTACAACGTTTTCTCGCTCTTCATTCTGTATTTATTTTTGTTATGTGTTGTTTTGTTTCTCTCTTCCTTGCAAACTCTACTTAAAACATTCTTGTTCGTTCTTTCACACTCTGTATATCTCGACCATTTTGCTATCGCTTACGCCAGTAAATATGCTAGTAGTATCTACTTTTCTAACACCTTCAAACACTTTAATTTTGGCTTTGCTACCGACATACTAATATGTTGCTGAGATAACTTTAATCTATGTAGAACTTTATTTATTGTTAATGTAAAAACTGGATGCAATATTGTAGTAAAATGCTGAGAATTCCATTCTGTATCACAAGTACTGATTTGGAATAAAGCTTATGTTATGTTATGTTATGCATCACACAGTGATGAAACAGTATTATTTACTGGATAACGAGGTTTCAAATAAAATTTATTATTCATTATCATATCATCAATTATAATCACACAACTTTGAAACTTGAGTTTTATAGTTTTCTTTGTTCTCTGCTATTTGTCATCGTTGAAGTAGTAGAATTTTCCAGATGTCCAGCTGGACAGGTGTTGAATCATTCCTATTTACACGTGTTTGCAGTTGATTCGATAAACAAAGCTTCCGTTGTCAATCTCTCCCTCCATCGAGCTGTTACATTCAATTATAGAACTCATCATATCCCATCCTATTGTATGGTTGTGTGTAATTGCATGTAGTTAGTATTATAGTTGAACTATTCTCTAGATTTCTTATATTATTCGGGTCAACTAATCTAGATTTTGCTAGGTTTTATATTCGGCTAGTCTGACTGACCTCGTTCTACTATTTTGACATATGTGGACATATATGGAATTGAACAAATAATAATTGTATCCATGTAAAATAAAACAAAGTAGACAGGAAAATGTTTTACTACTGGCCCAAGTTTTAAGCAGACCGCCAGATTGAATGGCATAATGTAAAAGTGACGACAACAAGAACAGGAGAAACAAGTTAAAAGAATAAAAAATGTCCATTAAAAACTACCTTGAAAGAAAGAACCATTCGGATATCTTCGAACATTTGGTACCATTGACAACCAGACAACAGTATCAGCTCCTTGTTCTGGTGTTCTCAGCTTATTTTTCATTCGTTTATAAAATGATGGCATTGACAGAGCTACAGCCTAAAGAGATAAAAGAATGATTGAAAACCCAATAAGGGTGGTGGTGAAAAAACACACACAAAATGTTTGACTGCTGACAACTATAAAAAAAAAGAACAATACAACGCCTTCCTTATCAAATTATTCTTTTCTTTTGATCGAATCAAATTGGTTACTACTTCTCATTGGGACTTCAGGCTATTTCGTTAGGGGTTCGATGATCCTTGCTGGTGCTGGTGGTGGTGGTAGTTATGGGTACGTGTACTGATGAAGAGTCGCAAACAAGGATGAAGTAATTGATCAATACACCCTGCTGGTTTTCAATGGTTCTTTGACTGATATCATAATAAATAATAATAGCCTTATTCTTCGCAATACAGTATGTAAAATTTTGCTCTTCATCCAGGAGTTTTAAGTAAAACAGCCATCTCCTCTTGTACATTATGTGAGGCAGTTCTGTTCCATTTGAAGAATAGAACAATTCTTCATGGTATAGGAATAAAACTTGGGCACTGCAGTGGAGTATAACTCCATTATGGATAGAATTTTATTTTGATAAAATCACACACAGTGTTGTTATACAGTAATATTTACTGATGACCAGGTTTCGAGTACAATTCATTGCTGCTCATAATCATATCAAGGCACTACTCACACAACTTTCTTCCTTCATCTATATACATGAATAAAGATTGATGATTAGACATTTAAATAAAGTGAATACAAGATAAAGTACATTCAGAAATAATATTAGTATTACCAATCAAATACAATCACACGGGAAATGTTTTATAGTCAAAATAATAAGTAACTTGTTAGAATGTTATGATGTGAATCGAAATGTCTGTCTGTCTGGATTCAACATAGAAATTGGCACCGAAGTGCACCAGTTCGAGTTGCCACGTTCCAATTGGCACACAAGGTAGACAAGAAGATGAGTGAAGAGAATCAATAGAGTTTGAGAAGTATAAGAGTGAAACAGTATGGGTAATGGTAGAAAGGAATATGAAAGATTACAGAGACTGAATACATCTGCGCCATTGACAACGATTTTGAGCCATGTCACCTATTGTCTCCAGCCATTGATTCTTAGAGTCCCGAGGGCCCCGACCCGGAAGTCTGCATCTCCCTCCCTACGTGACTCAGTTTAACTGTCAAGGATTTCATGGATTGATGAGGCCATGTTTTTGTTTGGCCACCACCACTTACTCTTTTCCAACCTGCATCTATATCAGCTAGTAATGCCCGTCGGGGGAGGAGGTGGTTAGGCATGCGCAGCACGTGACCTAGCCATCTTAGTCTACGTAACTTTATAGCCTCGTCGATTGATTTTCCCTCTTTGCCCAACACTCTACGCCTAACGTCAACATTACTTACCTTATTAAACCACCTAACGTGAGACAGAGATCGCAGACATCTATGATCGAAAGCAGTCAACCTTTTCATGTCTTCAACTCGTATTGGCCATGTTTCAGAGCCATAGAGAAGGACGGAGCGAACTGATGAGCAGTACACACGTCCCTTGGTTGATAACCGGATGTCACGCCTACGCCAGAGATGGTGTAAGTCAGCGAAAGCAGCTCGAGCTTTTCGGATCCGTGCTGAGATTTCGTCGCCAATCAGTCCATTGGTGCTAATACAACTTCCCAAATAGGTGAAGTGGTCAACATGTTCTATCACTTCACTCCCTATCACTAAGTTAGGGGTTGACGTCGTCCAGTCCTGTAGCAGCATCTTACATTTTGCAGGGCGAATCGCATGCCAAACATACGAAGATTGCTGCTCAAGGTGTTCAGAAGACTCTGCATTTTGTCAGAATCCTCCCTAACAGGACTATGTCATCTGCATATTCTAAGTCCATTAGACTATTCCCTGGTAACAAGTCGATTCCTAAGTCACTACGTTCAGTTAAGGATACTTCCATCAGGATATCTATGATGAAGTTAAACAGAAATGGGGAAAGTGGACATCCCTGTCGGACACCACTGGTTGTTACCAATTCAGATGATAATGAATCGAAATACATTTTAACATCATTTATTATCCTCTGATTTGACTGGCGGTGATAAAATCATCCACATCTCTAGTATTTGCGTTGAGTCACTTCTATTGCATGTGCCGGTTGTAGATATATTCGATGAACCAGGATTCAGTAATCAATCTCCCTCTCTCTCCACCTAACCTATACTACTTTTCAGAATTTTGACCATGTCCCACCCGCTGTATTGTATGGTTGTGTTTTAATGCATGCACTGCGATTGCTGAATATTTTTCTAAATTACTTATCTTCGCGGGTAGGGTCAACCATTCTAACCTTAGCTAAATTCTTATATTCTGACGATCTCACTACTTCCGATCTACTAGTATCACCTATGCAGTTGACTTAATTCAGTCATTTCAAGATATTTCGTAAATTATATTATTCTGTTTAATTGGGTGAACCTACAGGGTCCTTTAATCTTCAGAGATTGTCCTACCTGAGTCAGTTTGTAGGTGTGAATGCCACCCTGATTCCCGCTTTATTGAGAATCCTACGTAAGATTTCATATGTCCTCTCCTTATAAGTAAAACTATTGAAGCTTTATATTCTTTCTTACTAGTGTTATCATTATTAGTTTAACCAATATTTTTATTTTGCTTTTGGCCTTTTCTGATCTTGCTAATGAATTTTATAGGATAGTTATTTATCACCAACGCCTCTTCTGTCTGTTTCATTTCATCACTTAGGTTTTTTGTACTACTTAGTTCTATGGCTTGGTTTGTTAGATACTTAACTAAGCCTGCCTTAACAGATAACAGAAAAGATGAATTAAAGCCTAAATATTTATCAACAGAACGCGTTCGCTTTTTATTAACGCAGTTAACCTTCTTCTGTTCGTTTTATTTTACAATGTAACACAGCTAATTCTCCTTGTTCATTTTCCAATTGAAATGTGAATTTTATTCTCTTTACTAGTGAGTTTATATGTGTGAAGAAGCTAGAGGTATGTTCTGATCCGGAACTTAGTCATAGGATGAATCTGCCAATTGAGGAAATTATTTTAGGAATTCAGTTATGCCTCACATCTAGTGTCTTTAAATTCCAGGGCAAAATTTATAGATAAACAAAAGGTGTAACAATGGGATCACCAATATCCCCTAGCATCTTTATGGATATCTGGGAAAATACTGCTCTAAATACGTTTAATCCTACTCTAAAGGTGGTATAGCGGATATATGTGGGTGACACTGTCACAGTGTTAAAAACAGAACATATCTTCAGTGGAATCATATAAACGAAGTTGGAAAGTTGCGTGAGTACCTTGATATGATTATGAGTGGCAGTAATTTGTGCTCGAAACGTGGTCGCATCAGTTAATATTACTATATAACAATGTGTGACTTCATCAAAAAATCTTATCTATAATGGAGTTAAACTCTACGACAGTGCTCAAGTTTTATACTTACACCATTAATATTGTGAACAAGAATGTTTCTTCACTTATTATTGGTCATACTAATGTAGAACCTCATGATGATGAAGTTATCGAGGAAAATTATTCTGTGTTCATTAAGAAGTCTATTAAATCTTTAACGAGGATCTTCAATGGAATATAGCAAATTATAGCAAAACAATTTTTAGTGAAAATAAAAACAAACAAACTTACAGGTGTATCAGCCCATCCAGGATGCATTGAACAGAAAAATATCTTAGGATAATTTTTAGCCCACATTTCAGTCATAACAACTTGTTGACGTTTATTCTGAGCATAAATCATAGTCCCATCAAATTTACCATAATTATTCTTACACATTGGTTCAGCATGATTCAATTTCTGTACTAACATTCCACCTGAACTGACAGTGATAACACGAGGCTATAAAAAATCCACAAGGAAAATGCTTATATATATATATATATATATATATATATATATAATATTATAAGCAGATTACAGCGAAGAAAATTTTCTTTCCAACGGAGTCATCAACTAGACAGGTGTACATTCGTATGCTATATGGTAAATGCG
Source organism: Trichobilharzia regenti (assembly GCA_944472135.2). Lineage (NCBI taxonomy): Eukaryota > Metazoa > Platyhelminthes > Trematoda > Strigeidida > Schistosomatidae > Trichobilharzia > Trichobilharzia regenti. The sequence goes on along the minus strand of OX235262.1, from coordinate 171,620,217 downwards.
TGAGAAAGTTCCATAACTTTAACCGATTAACGGAGTTGAAGTAGAATAATAAACAAGAATAAAACATAGTATCTTTTAAACTTTGGTTTTAGCTTGAAACCACACAGTAATTTTGGTACAAGTATGGAATTTTCAGCATGTGATATTGGTAGCCCAAATTTTGCAGGTCGACCATTGATATCAGATGTGCGTCGACAGGGTATCGAACCCCGGACCATGTGCATGGTCGGCGACAACCCTAACCACTGTCCCATGGACGCACACCATAGAGATTTAAAAAATAATAAAAATAACATAAATAAACAGAAAGATCAGATAAAAAAGTGATAGTGTGATGAGTGCTACTTATAATCAGATATAAGTAGTATGTTAGTAAATGGATTCAGAAAAGTAAAAAATACTTGTTTTGAACACTAAAAAAAGGCAATCGAAGAACTGTGAGAAGAACATTACAACAACACTGTGCAGAATCCAACCAGTTATCGACTGTGGTGATATTCGACCAATTTGCAAATAAAGACTTAAAGATAAGATATACCAAATGTATGTACGCACAAGGCGTTTTTGTCCTAATAAACATCACTTTTGTCTGTTTGTCTGTTTTCGACATAGAACTTTGCACAAATGTGCGGAAGTTCAAGTCGCCACACTCCGTGTAGCACGCGAAGCAAGAGAAGAAAGTACAAGAAATGCATTATAGAGACAGTAAACAGAGGTGTGAGACAAACGAATAGTAATAACGAAGAACAATATAGTTCCATTGGAAACCATCCGTCACATGAAGTGGATGCATCTCTGCACGCCATTTAGAACGATTTTGAGCCGTCACCAATTGTTTCCAACCATAGATTTTTACCGTCCCGAGGACCCCAGCCTGGAAGTCTACACCTTCCTACACGGCTGGCTTAAACTAACTGTTGAAGATTTCATTGACTGGTTCCATGTTTTGGTTTGACCGCCGTTAGCTGTTTACCAGCCTGACCCCATGTCAGCTAACATTGCCTGTCGGTCGAGGAAGTTGATGACTAGCAATGCATACGTAACACATGTCCTAACCATCTCAGTCGATGTAATTTTACAGCCTCGTCGATTGATTTCCCCTCCCACCTACGTAGAACTCGACCGAGGCCTAAGCTCAGTATTGTTCACCTTATTATACCACTTCACACGGGAGATAGAATGCAGGCACCTATGATCGAAGACAGCTAATCTTTTCATGTCTTCTACTCTCAATGGCCATGTTTCACTCCCGGCCATGAAGGAGGATGGAGCGGACTGATGAGCAGTGCACTCGCCCTTTGGTCGATAGTCGGATATCACGTCTACGCCAGAGACGGCGTAAACTGGTAAATGCGAAACGAGCCCCCTGTCTTCGTGCTGAGATTTCGTCAGAGATCAACCCGTTGGCGTTGGCTGATGGTACTTCTCAAATATATATATATATATTATTTATTATTTAATTATTATTAATTATATATATATATATATATATATATATATATATATAAGTAGAGAACGGATAAAGAACTTCATCTGGAAGGAAAACAGTCATGCTTAACAAGTTCAAACATTATTCGTTAACTATCATCGGGAAGAGTAGAAAGAAGGAAATTGCAACACGTTCGCCATTGATTACGATTCTTGACCATATCCGATAACGTTTTGAGCCATCGATTTGAGCTATCTCTCGGACCCCAACCAGGGATTTTACAAGAGGACGCATCATACACCCAATGTACTCATCTCCACGAGAACAAGAGAACTTTTATATACATTTAAAACAAGCAATAAAGGTTAATAAAGCAGGATTTAATGAATTCATCAAATTTCGGTAGAACTCGTCAGATGAATACTCTACATACACGGATTTATATACTTTTGAAATTACATTGGGAGATATAAGACTGATAAATAAACTACATTGAATTAGTCAAGCAGAAAGATACGTGCGGATGTTTTACAGGTCATGTTCAAATAGATAAGGGGAGAGAGAGTATGAGAGATCAAAATTAAGATAAATTGCATTACGCTTCAATTACATCACTTAGATGAACAATTAGTCATTAGGGAATATAACAAGAATTGCAAACATACTAAACAGACTAATATCAATAGTAATAGTTATAATAACAGTTTTAATAGTGTTGAAGTGAGTTAAGATAATCTTACGGATAAAGCATGGTTTTAAATAAATCAAGAATAATAATAATGATAATAATAATAATAATAATAATGGTAATAATAATAACAATAATAATAATAAGAGGTAGAATAGTAGTAATAACAAGTAGAGAATAATAAGTAAAACGTATTAACATGGTTGATTCAGAGTGACGACCATCTCCATTTGTATACAGAGAGCTGGTTTGTAAATTCGAATTGCACAAGCCTCTGCAATTGCAAGCATCTTCTTGTTTCTTTGTTTGCTGACAATGGTAAATGACTTGACTGCATCGATATCATATCCGTAATCTACAAGATGTTTTGTTATTGAGGATTTTGGTACTTTGCACTCAGCTGTTTTCAACCATTTTGGCAAATGCTCCATCATGCGAGTAGATAATCGCCTTTCCCAACGACCTATGTATTTGCTGCCACAAACACGCTCAAATTGATATATACAGTTTGAAGTGTCGAGGATTGGCGACTGGTCTTCCTCTTCTTCTTATTACTATTGTTATTATTATTATCATTATTATTATTATTGATTTATTTAAAACTATGCTTTATCAGTAAGATTATCTTAACTCACTTCAACACTATTAAAACTGTTATTATAACTATTACTATTGATATTAGTCTGTTTAGTATGTTTGCAATTCTTGTTATATTCCCTAATGACTAATTGTTCATCTAAGTGATGTAATTGAAGCGTAATGCAATTTATCTTAATTTTGATCTCTCATACTCTCTCTCCCCTTATCTATTTGAACATGACCTGTAAAACATCCGCACGTATCTTTCTGCTTGACTAATTCAATGTAGTTTATTTATCAGTCTTATATCTCCCAATGTAATTTCAAAAGTATATAAATCCGTGTATGTAGAGTATTCATCTGACGAGTTCTACCGAAATTTGATGAATTCATTAAATCCTGCTTTATTAACCTTTATTGCTTGTTTTAAATTCGTATCAGGAAATGAATGTTTTCAATTTTATATACATGTTGGAGTGGCCCAATACGGCAGCATGTCTTTAACAGGCAGGTTAAATACGTTATATATATATATATATATATGGACATCGGTGCTTCTGCAGTAGAACGTTCGCCCACCACGCCTCACGTAATCCGGGGTTCGATATCCGGCAGACGCACTCCGAAACCTCCTTAAGCCGGCGATAAGCAGGAGAAAGATGGAAGGTTGGACATGAAGCTAGTATCCTCACCCTATGAAACCTAAGCACCATTGGCAGTAAGAATTCACCGATCTAGCTTGAAACCCTATGTTCCATTGTCTGTCTATCTGTATTCAACATAGAACTTCGCACCGAAGTGCACCAGTTCGAGTTGCCACGTTCCAAATACCACACAAAAGTAGACAAGAAGATGAGTGAAGAGAATCAATAAAGTTTGACAAGTATAAGAGTGAAACAGAATGGGTAATGGTAGAAAGGAATATGAAAGATTACAGAGACTGAATACATCTGCGCCATTGACAACGTTCCATTGTGAACGTAAAGGAATAAAAATAATAAGAGAAATCACTGGTGACTGACTACACAACGAAGTTGTCTGGAGTTCTAGTATAAAGTTCTAACCATTGGGGGCCACTAAGCTTAGGTGTAAAGACAAATACTCACCAATGACACCAGCTGGCGGTGAAGCTATAAATCACAAATAGGCAGAAGTTAAAATTTATAGATCAGTGTAGCTGAATAAGACCACGGAGGCTAGCCTTATTAACCTGAAAGTTTTGAGTTTAATCCTCAGTGGGATCAAGTATGCGTTCTGCTGTTGGAGGGCTCAGTTCTCCAGGGTTTTCAATGGTTTCTGATTAATTGATATCAGTGTTCGTGATCTAACTTGAAACTAATCCGAATTCAAAGAAACCAACACTTGATTATTAATTTGATGCACACTAGCAACTGGCTGTATACAGGAATTTACCTGGAATTTCGGTGAGAAGTCATAACCAACGGGGTTACTCCACCAAGTCAGGTAAGAGAAGGGGTTACTTGCCTATGACATAGGCTGGTGGTTGCACTACGCATATATCGAGAATCGCAGGAGTTGAAATTCATGAACTGTCTATTGGACAAGGTCTATCAGCTGACGCTACAACCAGAATATCCTGGGTTCGAACCTCGATCAACGGGTGCGTACTGATGAGGAGATTCAAACTAGGAAGAAACTACTTTTCAGTACTCCTAGGTCTTCTAACCGATGTTAGTTCGTGATCAAACACCTGTAACCAATCAAAATCCATGAAAACTGACGTTTGAAAAAGAAATACAACACTGAGAACAGTAACATTCCTAAAAAATACTAAACCTCTTCAAGAACAATTATATATATATATATATTGTGATCTGTCTGTAAATATGTATATTCTTACATCTGGTGACCTTTCCAGCGCAGGTATTAAACACTCAGTAAGTAAATAAGTACCAAGGGTATTCGTGGCGAAATTAGCTTCAATACCATTTTCATCAGTTTGGTATTCGTTTATCATACAACCAGCATTATTTATCTAAAAATAATAAAAAAGAAACAAAAACAAAATGAAATCGACCGAGACAGTAGAAGAAAATCAGGTTTAACTGCGAACTGCTAAAAAAAGGGTGGAGATACACAACATGCAACATCGGTCAATTTATAAAATTAACGGGCATAACAGAGCATACAATTTCATATGAACTGTGATCAAGATTTGACCGGATAGTTGCAAAATAATTGAGCGCTGAGTGAGAAGTAGACATTTAAAAAGTTATATTTGTAAAATCTCAGCGAAATTGAAATGATTAATTAACTCTGAGGTCAACAATTTTTTGATCATAGTTCATACAATTTTTGTTTTGTTTTCTATATCCATTGATAGCTGTTTCTTGATTCATATTTAAAAATAAGATGTACTTTTATATATAAACATACAGTTCTATTTATTTATTTATTTATTATACATGTTGATACCTGTTGCATGACTCATGATTGGACAAAATTAAAAAAACAAAAAGTCTCCCGTTTATATATAAACCTTTGTTATGTTAATTTCAGAGAATGCTCTCCACACGGATACGAGAACATATTCCAGCTTGGTTTTACAAGGGAGAAAGGAAATGTGTGCGAAGCTCTATCTTAGAACACCTCATCGACTCCTGTCACTCGGTCAACCTTGACCATGATTTCAAGGTCATATATAGAATTCATGCCAACTTCCCGCGTTTTCTTCGTTACAGACTTCTAAAGACAGCTGAGGCCTTGGCAATTCATGACTTTAAGCCAGACCTTTGTGTACAAAAGAAGTATGTACAATCCCTACTGCTGCCTTGGCCGTAGAGGGATAGACATTTATTTATTTTATTATTCTATGTACTTTTCCCTTATTACTTCGATTATTATTATTATCATTATTACGACTCTCATTCTGAATCTTTTCCACTTGATTACTTGACATTTTAAACCAAAAATTATTCATGTGTATACTTTTATCTTTATTTTTACAATATTAAATTCTATGTTATCAAATTTCACACCATGTTACGTAACATTTTACATTCGTCTATTAATCTTACAATTATATGCCTCTCCCCAAAATCTATACACCTGATGTATTATCTTATATATGACATTAATTATTGTTCCACTTGACTTAAACTGTGAACCTAATCACAAATATTTTAAATTTATTTCATACTATTATTATTTCATGTATTTACACCTTTGACCTAATTCCCTCACCGGAAATAATTTCTTTATAAAACCATATATATACGATTGTACAGCTTGATAATAAATTCGTTGAAAAGAGTCTCTTCGCTGAAAATTGTGTTCTTAATGCTACAATGGGAATCATTAAATTATGTTAATTCCGGTTAATTTCCCTGAAGAAATTCGGACCAGATTGCCGAACGAAACGTTGGAATTAATCATTTCAATTTCGCTGAGATTTTACAAATATAACTATTTAAAACAATTAGTCCCTTTTATAAATTTTGATAGCGTTATTAGAAGACGGAGACTATTTGAAAAATGTGATGTATTAGCGCTATACATTTCGAACAATCTGATCATACATTTACTTGTCAAGTCAATATATATACATTTGAACTTGTTGACTGTCTTGTAGATATGAACATAAAAGATAGGAAAATGTATTCATTTGATGTTAATTCTTTGTTTACCAATGTACCATTGATTAAGACTGTTGATATTCTTTGTGACTATGTATCTTCTAGTTATTTTTCATTCCCTTTCCTTTTAACTTATTTGAAAGATTTATTATTATTATGTACTGACAACGTCCATTTCACGTTTGAAGGCGAACATTTTCGACAAGTGGATGGCGTTGCTATAGGAAGTCCATTAGGACCTTTGTTAGTGGACGTGTACATGTCTTATGTTGAAAACTTATCCCTTGATTTAATTTCTAAATTGCCCTTCTATAATAGATATGTAGATTATGTCATTTTGATATGTGACGATCATGACGATGCGAGTCGTCTATTAGACAGACTTAACTCTGCACAAAATCATATTAGTCTTACATGTGAGGAAGAAAGTCGCAACCAGCTAGCATTTTTAGACATACTTCTGAGTCGAAGAGATGATGGCTCAATAAGATTGTCTATCTACAGAAAATCCACTTGGACAGGGCAATACCTTAATTTTCACAGCTTCTGTCCATTACAGTATAAGAGGGGCTTGGTGAAGTGTCTGTTCAAGAGGATTCAGCGTATTTGCACGGCTGATGTTATGGACAGAGAAAACGAAATATTAATGGATACTCTTGTTGAAAACGGATATCCTTTGAAATTTTTAAACAGGTGTAGAAGTCAACTAGCCTCTAAACCTACAATCCATACCGTCCCTAAGAAAAAGGTTTTTATCAAATTACCATATAACGGGGAAATAAACAGTAGGATTGTGAGACAAAGGTTGAATTCAATCATCCGTAGAACCTACTATGCAGTCCAGCTTGTAATTGTGGAAAAAGCTAAAAATATGCTTCACTGTAAACCCCAAAAGTGCACAAGTAATTATATCACATCCCATACAATTTACCAATTTCCGTGTGTGTGTGGACATACATACATAGGGTGGAGTAATCGCGCTTTGCACGTGAGGGTGGGAGAGCATATCCCAAAATGGTTAGAAAAACAGATGAATTGTGACAAGCTAATAGATGCAGGTGGTAGACTACCAAACTCGTCTATAGCTAAACATGTAATCGAGATGAACCATAAGATTGATGTTAACTCAGCCTTTAAGGTCATCTATAAAAACGGTCAAGGGCGTTTACTGAAATACGCTGAGGTTATAGCTATTCATAGACTTAAGCCCCCCTTGTGTATTCAAAAACGTGGCTAGTGAAGTCTTACATCAGAGATTATCGAGAGCGATAAAACGGACTTATACTGCCGCCACCCTCTGTTTGTCATTTTCCAACCGACCAATTTTGATTGCTCAAGTGAAAGATAAGCTACCTAGTTGTGCCACTTCCATGTGTATCTATAAATTTAGTTGCTCCTGTGGAGAAAGCTATATAGGCCGAAAAACTAGACAGCTTAACAAACGCATTAATGAGCATCTTCCTTCATGGTTCGGAAAAGGTCAAATAAAATCCATACGTAGTTCTATTTTGGCTCATTTGATTGATAGTGGTCACCAAGTGGACAAAAATAGTGCTTTCAAAGTTATTTACCGCATTCCATCGAGTCTTTCGAACGGAATCAGAACCCGTCTTTTACACTTAGCCGAAGCTATGGGAATTCGAGAGAAAAATCCCAGTCTTTGTATACAAAAGAAATTTGTTTTACCTTTGTCTCTCCCTTGGCCTAGGTGAATTCTATTCAAAATCCTCCCACCCTTTCTTATCATCCCTCTCCTTCGTACTTTTATGATATTTATTTAAACTCTGATTATCGTTCCATTTGATTTGACCTTATTTATTTATTTATTGAATTGTCTACATATATGCATATAAGAAGGAAAAGAAAAGAAAATCGCGAAAGAAATTTATAGTGTTAATGGAGGATTTGTTGGCTTTATTGTAGGCCAAGGTAAACATAGAGGTTGAACATACTTCTTCTGTATGCAGAGGGATGGTCTTCTGGTATTAATTGCAACTGCTTCAGCTTCTTCTATTCCTCTGTTTCATTGACAAACGTTCATTTTCGACTTTTATGATTTCATGATCTTTCTTATGATTTTATTACCTTAGGTTTAAATAGTGCTTTTCTAACTTACTATCGTATTTACAAAATCCTGCTCATTCCACTTCATTATATTCATTATTATTATTTGACAATCATTCACCAATAGTACATTTAATTTTAATTTTACACCATATCATCGTTATTATTTTACAATCATTCTTATTGTTGTTATTTTCAACCTTGAACTTAAGTCTAGACCGCCCCATTCGTTGGTTTATTTTCATATTGCCTCACACACCCTGATTACACTCACTCTTGAAACCTGTATTTTCTGTTAACTATATATAAATACACATCATTAAATTATTTCATTTCATTCCGTCCCATGTTGTTATTGTCCATGCATATTAAAAAAACTATATGACTTGTTTCATCCCATTTTATACTTGTTCCACAATACACTTTCTGATATGATTCTAATTCGCCTTTACTGGCTATTGTATGCTTACATTAATGGATATATGCATATACTAACTTTTTTATTCTTATCACCTACATAAGCCTTATTATCAATATTTCGTTATTTTTATAATCATCGTTATTAACTTCGTTCAAAACATTTACCACATTATTATTATTATTATTATTTGATCCACAAAATCACCGTCATTGGTTAAAATTTTATATAAGTTTATGTAAATTAGAGTAAAGCCTGAAGAAGATCTAATTGAAAACAATATTGTTCGCTTATATGTCTTGTTCTAATATTCAAAAACAGTTTGTTATTACTCTTAACCTACCTTGGTAATCCTTATTTGATTGGATTACCAAACGTTTGTGTTAATTATTCTTAATTCCGTTTTCTCTCACTTTGTTTAATTTAACCTTTCTATATATATATATATTGACTTGACAAGTAAATGTGTGATCAGATTGTTCGAAATGTATAGCACAAATATAACTTTTTAAGAGCATGCAATATTTAGATTTTCACTAAACAACATTATTTTAACACAGAAGTTATATATATATATATATATATATATATATATATATATATATATTTCCTCACCGAAACTGAACACACCATTCCAATACTGAATTATTCAATGGATAGCAAGATCCTAAGTTTAACTGTGTTCTTTTCCTTCAGGGAATACCCAGCTATCGATCAAAGGGAATAACAAAGTACACAATACCCTATAGGTAAAAATTGTTTTGATAAAGTCTCACAGTGTTATGCAGTAATGTTTACCGATTACATTTCAAGCACTAGTGGAGGGAATAAAATTCACAATTCAATCGGAAAATGAACAAGGAGAATTAGCTGTGATCTGAGATTGTAAAATAAAGCGAAGAGAAGAAGGTAAACTACACATTAGAGCCAACGCATTCGGCTATTAGATATTTAGACTTTAATTCATTCCATCCGTTAACTGTTAAGTGTCTAACAAACCGAGCAACAACATCACTAAGTAGTACAAAAAAGACCTAAATGATGAAATAAAACAGATAGAAGAAGTTACGAGATTTGACATTGGTCAGAGAACCATTGGAAGACCAGCTGGGAGTACTGGACAGCTATTTCCTCCGTCTTAGTTTGGGACTCTTCAGCAGTACGCACCCATCGGGCTTCGAACCGAGGACCTCCTGGTTACAAGGTTGGCGAGCTCGTCTACCATTAAGCGATTCGGAGCCGATCCAATGGCGCATGAATTCTAACTTCTGCCAATTCACGATATAGCGCAACCGCTAGCCAATACTTGAAGATAGAAGAAGTATTGGTATCAAAGAACTATCCTATAAAATTCATTAAGAAGATTAGTAAAGGCCAAAAGAAAAACAAAAATAATTGGGAAACTAGTAATGGTGACATAAGAGAGAATATAAGGTATCTACTGTCATGCCATATAAGGATGGGACATCTGAGGCCCTACTTTGTAGGCTTCTCAATAAAGTAGGAATCAGGGTGGCATTTAAACCTACAAACTCACTCAAATAGGTTAATGTACCCAAATGACCCAATTCGACAAAATAATATAATTTACAAAATACCCTGCAATGACTGTAAGTTAGGTCAACTACATAGGTCAAACTAGTAGGTCAGGGGTAGTCAGATTGTCAGAACATAAGAATTTAGCTAAGGTAAGAATGGTTGACCCTACCCGCGAAGATAAGTAATTTTGAAAAAAAAAGGTCAGCAATCGCAATGCATGCATTAACACACAACCACACAATAGGGTGGGAGAGGGTTAAAATTCTTAAAAGTAATCTAGGTAGATGGAGATAGGGAGAGGTTGATTACTGAATCCTCGTTCATCGAGTCAGCCTACACCGAACACATGCAATAGGAATGCGTCATCACTCATACCGGAAATATAGAAAATGTTACTACCATTCAAGAGATGAGAAATAGTGGATTGGTATAAACGAAGTTAGAAAGTTAAGTGAGTAGTGTCTTCATATGATTATTAGCAACAATAAATTGTGCTCGAAACGTTGGTCATCAGTAAACATTACTGTATAACACTGTGAAACTTTATCAAAACAAATTTTACCCATAATGGAATTATACTCTACCGCAGTGCACAAGTTTTATTCTTATATCGAGAGTACACAATATTTAGGTTTTCATCAAACAACATTATTTTAATACAGAAGTTTTGTACATATTTCTTCAGCAAAACTGAACACACCAGTCCAGTATAGAATTGTTCAATGTATAGGAAACACTTAAGTTCAGGTGTGTGCTTTTCTTTCTGAGAATATCCGGCTATCGATATCAAAGGACGTGTGTACTGCGCAGAGATTCTCTCTGTCCTCCTTTATGGCTGTAAGATATGAAAAGGATAGTTGTCTTTCATCATAGATGTCTGCGTCCTATCTTCCAAGTTTGCTGGCATAATGGGGTGTGAATAATATTGAGGGTTGATGTTTAATGTTAAGTAAGAAAGGGAAGTCAATGAAGACGGCTGTGCTACGCATGCCCGACAATAGACTTCCCCGACGATCAATGCTAGCTGACATAGGATCAGGTTAGAGAAGAGCTATATCTAGCGTTGGTCAAACCAGAACATGGAATCAGTTGGTTTGAGCCATATAAGGAAGTGTAAACTGCTTGTTTGGTTGGAGTCATAGGGATTCTAAGAACCAACAAATGCCTGCCGACAAATAGGTGAACTCGAAATCATTGCCAGTGCCTCAGATGCATTGGCTTTTTGTGGCTTTGAATATCTGCTAAAATCTTATCTTTCTCAATTTTTGGCTTTTATTTCCTTCGTCGGGATATCAAAGCCAGAATCGGAAAAGCAAGACAAGCTTACATTACTCTCAAGTCTGAGTGGAAGTCAACAGCACTCAGCATCAAAAATAAGATCCGGATTTTCAACTCCAATGTAAAGTCAGTGCTACTATACGGATGGAGCAGAAACTTGCACTGCGTGTCATGAAGAGCACCTCAAACAAACTACAGACCTTCAACAGCTGTCTTCGCTTAATACTCCACTCAAGATCAGATGGCCAGAAAAGATCAGCAACAGGGATCTCTGGGAGCGAACCAAACCATCAAGTGACATCACTAGACAAGCCATCGCTCGAGTGGAACCCGAAAGGGAAGCGGACTGGTCGTCAGTGCGAGAGTGGGGTGACTTGGAGGAGGTCATGTGAAGAGGAGATGAAAACATGTGGGCAGACTTGGAGCGGGGTGAAAAAGTTGGCAGGAAACCGAAGGCAATGGAGATGCGCAGCTGAAGCCCTATGTTCCTCTAACAATTAAAGGATACGATAATAATAATAATAATAATAAATTTCCTTCGTCGAGTGAGACAATTGGAACTGTTGAACTTTTGTGCTATGTCCGCTCAATTACGAAACTCAGTCAGTCCTGCCCTTATATGGCTGACACATAGCTAATGAGGATGCACAAAGATAAACACAGATTTCCAAAAGAAGAACACAGACGATTGTCAAAATATAAGGGGACTAAGATATTGAGCCAAACTGTGAATCCAGAAATGAGTAATAATAATCGTACGACAGCATTGTTGGCTTCCTCAGATAAGCTTGTGTTGCAATAGGAATTAAAGCCTTAGAAAAGCTCATATCCACATAACCAGGGTAAAATATATTTACAGAAATGTACAGTGGTCTATTATTGAGTAATAGGGGGGTGAGATAATTGATATAATTACTCGGAAGTCGTAAAGTCTCACAGTGTTATACAGTAATGTTTACTGATGACTTTCCGAGCACAATTTATTGCTCATCATGCAAGATAATTCAAGACAATTATTGCTTCGATTCTCGAGCACTTCTTGGTGAACTCAGGCCACGTAGCTCCACCAGAGTCATCTTTCAAGATAATCTACAGATTGAAGCCAAATGAAACAAAGGGCGTCAGGTTTCGGCATTTGTGTACAGCGGAGGGGTTGGCGATTCGTCAATACAACCCCCAACTCTGTATACAGAAAAAATGTGTCCAGTCTCTTATCCTACCATGCTATTAACCTCTTTACTGGTCATTCCCCGTAAAAAAAATTATTTTTTATTCTGTTTTCAATTTTCCTTTTAGTTTGCTTTTACTTGAATAATTAATTCACTATTATCGCTCTCAAGTGTTCCTTTTTACATTTTCGCACCCTCTTCACACTTGTTAAATTGACACTCAACTACCAACTTTATTCTCACTCAATAGCAATTTTAACCTTACCAAATTTCTCACTTTGTGCCGTCAACTACCACGTAATTTACAAATTTTATTTTTTACTTCTAAAACATATTGATGTTGCAGTATTTCATCAAGAGCTGACATCAGTTAGAGAACCATTGGAAAACAAGCAGAGAGTATTGAACAGCTGTTTCATCCTAGTTTGGGACTCTTCCGCAGTACGCACCCACCGGGGTTCAAACCCAAGACTTCCGCTTACATGTAAAAAAATATGGCGATTTTTAGATGCTACTAAATATGCCTATGGCTTAAAGTTTCTGTAGCAGTATTTGTTTTACAGGATATGGTTGCTAGCCTCATGCCCAACCTTTCCTCTTTACCAGCATTATTTCTGGCTCAACGAGGTAAAGGAGTACGCCGGTCGGAGATCGAACCCCGGACCGTGTGCATGATTGGGGAGCGTCCTAACCGCTATACCACCGACGCACCGTAAAGTAGCAAAAATCTGCTCGCTTTTACTAACCTTTGGTTTTAGATGATCAACATTCATTACTGGTGTATCTACAGATGACTGGGTTTTGTACCAGGATTCCTCAAGATGAGTCTTGTTATTAATCTCAGATACATGTTGAGCTGTTTCCTACTTCAATAGGACCTCAGTGTCCCAAGTGAGTTGGAGGGCGTGGTGATCTTGGTATACAGTCACATGATGTCTTGTTTTGACAGTCTGATATATTTTGTTATGTGTATATTGATCGACATTCCATTATAACTCACAATATGCTTTGTCTGTCCATTAACTAAGTAAACAATGTTTGACCTTTTTGTCACATGACATTACAACCAATCAGAATCCAATCATGGTGAGATGTCTATATCTTATTGGTTCATGTATATTAGTCATTTTCGTATATACTTTCGTATTGTACACTTTTAGACACACTTGTTTACACATTTCGTACACTACGTAACCTTTCACTCACACACTTGTGTGACAGTCAATTTCCCTTGTTGGGAAATACACATATCTTCGTGAACGTAGTGGTCTTCTGATTTCCCCCTTTCCGCGTCAGGACAATTAACTACTCAGCAGTACATAACAGTTCTATCATGAAATTCGAGGAGTGTATAAGTCAGGCATAGTTATACATTTAAAATAAGGAAGTGTTAGATAGATAGAGAAAGACGAATCCCCAAATACAGCGTTAACAGCCAATATATGTTACACGACTTCCCTGTGCGCTGACATCAGTTAGAGAACCGTTGAAAAAAATGCTGGGAGTACTGGGCAGCTGTTTCATCAGCCTAGTTCATGACTCTTCATCAGTGCGCACTCACTGGAGTTCGAACCCAGGAATGACGACGCAACACCAATCCAAGATATGTTTGGAACGTGTGCAAAGTGATGATTTAGGATGTCGTATGAATACACCAACCTGATAGTGAATACATAAACTGCGCTCAAAACATCATCTACCTTTTGATACTGCCCAGCACACTGAATGAATTGATCTAATATGAAAGTATGCCCCATCATTACAATGCTCAGGTTTTACTTTTATATTTCGTAAAATAGTTTTGCGACTGTAAAGCTAATAAGAAAACTGAAATAATTATAATAGTAATAATAGATTACCAAAATATCCAGTTGTGAATCATGACTTTTAGCAAAGTTTTTCCCAAAGCTGCAAACATCAAATGGTTTAGACAGATCCAATGAATGAATAACCACACGCTAAAATGAATTAGAAAGAGAGAAATAAAATACAATGGAATTAATCGTTTTGATAAAGTAGAAGTCATAATTTATTGATCTTCCGGACTAACAATTCACTGTTGTTCTCCTATATTCATTTTTTTTGTTGAAAATATTTAAACAGATAGTATTTCCGTAACTTTCCGTTCGGTTATACAAGTGGGTGGGTTAGTGGAACCTCAGTGTACTAGTCCTCATAAACAATTTGACGATTGAGCTGTAAGGGTGAAAATTCTAGTTCTTATCACCACTTTATAGGCAATCTGAAGTGTTTGATAGTCCCCCTGAGGTAATCTAAACAGCGAACGGCCAATTCACTCGTTTGCAGCCTAGGTCATCCTCTGTGTACCCAGTTTGAGTCAGTTTAGAGAGTGGAATCAGTTGACACCACCCGAGTCAAACCGGGCACACCGCTGATGAGCTCAGCTTCAAACGAGCGAAACGGCCGTCTGATGCTTAGACTATCTTGATCTTGGGTCTAACAAGCACCTTTAGTTGTCATGAATGATATATGCATAACTACTCATCTCAACCGATCAGTAGTATGTAGTTTTATGAAAAGGATGGGAATTATTAAATTCTTGTAAGATACAATATAAAGATATCGTCGACGATACTTCAATTGTATCTTACAAGAATTTAATAATTCCCATCCTTCGATTAAATTAATAATGGAATTAGAAAACAATTCAAGGATTCCATTTCTGGATGTGGAATTAACAAGAAGAGATGGTGGTACTCTGAAGAGATCCATCCCTAGAAAACCAACATGGAATGGTCAACTAACGAACTTCTTTAGTTGGATACCTGCGAGCCGAAAACGAGCTCTCACCATCGCGCTAACCCATTGTATTAAAAAAATCTAAAGCAGTGATTGCTTGGAAGAGGAGCTCCTATTCCTCAAAAATATCCTGGCTCAAAATGATTACCCATCACGTCTTGTCGACAAGAACATGAAACCAAAACCAAAAAGAGAAGAATGCAGTTCAACGCCGAAAAACCCTGTATATGAATCTGAACTTCAGGGGGACTTGGCAGCTGATATGCTAAGGAGAAGAATCTTCAATTCTTTAAAGCAGGCCTTCCCTGCTGCAACACTAAGAGTGACATTATCTAGACGCTTAATACTTCTAAACAATGTAAAGGACAAACTCCAGCATATGACCAATTCAGTGTGCATATTCCAGTTCACTTGCTCGTGTGGAGCAAGGTACATAGGTCTTTGTATGCGCATCTTTTCAAAACGTCTTAGGGCACATTACCAAGCATGGCTGTAAAGAGGAGGCATCTGTCCAATTAAAAGAGCCATAATTAAACATCTGATTAACACCTCCCACAGCATCTCAACTGATTCATTCAAAGTCATTTACAAAGTAAACAGAAACCTACTGAAGGCAGTATGTTTCCGACTTCTTTATACTGCAGAAGCCCTCGCTATATGCATCGAAAAGCCGCATTTGTGTGTTCCATACTCATCCTGCTCACATTTGTAATTCGTTTAAAATAAACTATTTTACAATTATATTCTAATCCTGTGCAAATTTTTTTTTTATCTAAGTCTCTTGTAATCCATATTCACACCTCCTAATTTCTATTTCAAGTTCAAAATTATTATTTCAATTTTGTTTCCATGCTCATTTTGTTCACACCTGTAATTCGTTCTAATCCTACGTAATCTTGTTTCTAAGCGTCTCGTAAACCATATCAAGTTAAAAATAATCGTCACCTTTTATTCGCCTTCGTAATTCTGTGGAATCAAACAAGAATTGTATTCATGTAAATTTATGTATTTAAATGCGAGTGAACAGCTTTTGAAAATGAAATCGTCGAAAACATATCTTCGGTGAACTTCGAAGTTCTCTTAATTTGAAGTGCTGTTGACACCTGAAGCGAGACGTTTTATTACTTCGAGTATGGAGTATGGAGTGCGTACCTGTTTTGATTACCGGTAACCATTGGAATGAAGCTCAACTACTTTATGGAGAACTCTTCAAATTTTAAAACCATTTAAGACAATCACCCTCTTCTGTCTGGGTGTTTGTACAGTAGTATCCTAGCCCCTACACACAAACTATGAGACCTTGTGAGGTAGCAAGTTCGTGTTTTAACGATATACAATAGGTCGATTAAGTGTGTTTACGAATACCATGCAATGAAACCTAACACAGCCCATCTGTGTTTCGAATAACAACAAATATTTAAACTGGGATATCTATATTATATGCTTATAGCTATCTATAAGACTTCACCTACCTCAATTTGGATAGCTGTCATAATCAATATGGCTCATAGAGTGATAGTGGGAAAATCTATTCCCGGTAACCGAGATCTAATTAACCAACTAACGTATTAAGAGTGTACATGAGGTTAAAAATCAGTCATTTATTTACTACATGAATTTTTAATAGTATACACTTTCGATCTAGTTAACAATCTAGACAGCAGTAAAGAATAGACACCACAGTCCAATGACCTTGAAACAATCAATCAGATCGTTCAGTATTACAAGCGGTTGCCTTCCATAATCTTTGCCACAAGTTTCACCCTAACCTTAATCATAACCACCCTACCTTGATCCTACCCTAACCTTAACCCTGAATCAGGGTGAAACTTGCAATGAAAGTTAGTTATGATAAGCATCCACTTGCAATGATCAGCGATCTGATTGGTTGGTTTAATGTCATTTGTCTGCGGTATCCATTCTTTACTGTTATCACAAGCTATTATGCACAAGTCACCTGATTGAGTAATAACATTATGATTGAAGTAGGTTAGGAAAGTCTATGGTGGACTTAGACGTGCTGATCACCAACAACATTTTAGGACCTCTCTACCTATTTTCCCAAAGCCCATTCTATTTAAGCCAATACATTCAACGACGAGAGATGGGAAGTACGCGCTTATCCGTATAAGAAAGTAAGAAGTCAGAAGTAAGTCTACCAGAGCGAACGATGATATATATATATATATATATATATATATATATATATATATGGTCAAAAGCATTGCGAGAGTGAAGTTAGCTAGTAAGGATATTTCCTGACCAAGGAAATAGGCATCAGCAAGGATATCCAGACTACCTTGACCTTAGCCTCATCATGGTAACATAAAGAATAGTGACCAGGGAGTGCGAACGCCACAATGACCTTGAACGTGTACCATTCGTTGAGTGACAGAACCTGCCGTGTACTCTACATCGAAAACCCGTTTATTTACGAGAGAAATCAACACAATAATAGTGGAACACATTAAAGAATTTTCAGCAAAAAAAAACAAACTAACTGATGCATTGACTCCAGTTTCAGCAATTAATTGTTGTCGTGCTTCTTCAGCTCTCGATTTATTACGACAAACCATATGAATTTCTGCTCCATGTCTAGCCAATTCTCTACAGCAAATAAATCCAATGCCTGAATTTGCTCCAGTAACTAGAACACGTTGATTATCCAAGCGAACATTAACTAATTCAGTAGGATCAAAGTGTGAAGCAGCTGATTCATAACCTGATCTTAAAAAGGTGAAAATAGAAAAACCATACGAGAGAGAAAAAAGAGAAGTTTCATTTATCACTTAATGTGTTGTACAATTAAGGCAAATTCAAAGGTTGTATAAATATTATAATCCTGAAAATATCAGCCGCTGACGTAATATGTTAAGAAAACAAATATTTATATTTATTTTATTTTTGATTACAGCTTGATTCTACACCATATTTTCGGTACAGGGATGTAACTTTCAGCATGGATATCGGTAGCACAAATTTTGCAGGCCGACCATAGATATCAGGTGTGAGTCGGCAGGGGATCGAACCTCGGACCATGTGCATGATCGGCGAGAGTCCTAACCATTGTGCCACCGACGCACTATGTTCACATTGATATTAGATAGTTGGAGGCAATCGGCCACAGGAAGCCTTGTTTGACCTACGTTTCGTGCTAGTTGGCACTCATCAGCAAGGCGTATCTGAAACCTTGAAAAAAACTCATGTCCCTTCTGAGATTAGAACCCGCGTCACCCAGTGAGACCTGCAGTCAGAGACGTTACCACTGAGCTATTCAGGCTTGCAACTAACCTCCTGTAGGACTGTAGTGGGTATTTTGATTTGACACTAGTAACTAGTGTGATGTGTCTGGTCCTTTGTTTGCTTCAGACTGAATTTTATCAGTCAGCTTTTGCAATCAGGTTCGAATCTCAATAGGGACATGAGTTCCTTCAAGGTTGCAGATACGCCTTGCTGACTTATGAGTGCCAACTAGCACGAAACCTAGGTCCAAGGCTGGGCTTTCTGTGGCCGATCGCCTCCAACTACTATTTAATATCATCAAATCAATGTGCATCGTGATGGCGAGCTACCTAGAATGGTGGCCACATTGCAAATCCTGACTGATAGAATTCAGTCTGCACCAAAGAAAGGACTAGACACGTCACACTAGTTACCAGTGTTCAATCAAAATGTTCACATTGAACTAAGACAGCAAGAAAGAAAAGCATTAACTAGTGATCACAGTTAAGATAGATGTAGGCTAGACTAACTGCTGCGTTTTCCTGAATGTAAAGTTTGTTTTCCACCCAGTTCACTAGCCACTTTCGGTAACCTTAGAACAACAGTATATTTGAACACAGTTTCTCTACTCAATTACACTACTATGGATGTGCATTTAGAATATTGAAAGAACGATTGTTGGCAGGGTGATTATCCAATACAAAAGCTTGCAATACACGATTTATAAGTATATGCACTGATATTACTATAGAAATATATTTACCTTCATATCAATATTTTCTTTTCAGGGAGAGTAAGTGCAACACTTAACAGTCTCAAAATCACCAATAATATTTGTTATTATTGTTCCGTAAAGTTCCGAGTAGAATATAGTGTACTCCAATAGAACATTTCCAATTGTGTCTCATTCTCTATAGGCTATTTGAACTGGTCCTACGATTGGCTAAAGTCTCTCGGCTTTTCTTGCACGTCCCAGTCGAGTTATACTCAAGCGATGTCACTCAACAGGTCCTTTCACAATATTTGTTGAGCAATAGGTTTTAGAATGGTTCGTTCACAGAATTTCTTGTTGCTAATCCTTTCTGTCCTGAAATCTGATCTTCAATATGGAGTGAGAGTAGCTGTTGGGTAAAGTTTGCAACTTGTACAAAACACGGTGTTTGATGATTTAGCCAAGTTTTAGTAGTCGTCTCATGAGCTCTGCAGTTACGCAACACTAGTGTTTTTTCGGTTTCAGATATTCTAAGAAAAAGTCAACTTTCACGATGTGGACAGCTGGGAAGTAACAACCGCACACGAAGCTCTCCTGATCATCACCCACATTTATCTACGTCAACAGTTAATCATTATTAATAATAAAAAACTAAGGAGGACTGTTAGTAAGTATTTGACTACAGCCAACTTTGCATTATAGTGCATATACTGTGAACCTTTATAAGCTACCAGCTTCAATCAATCAGATCACACAAAAACCAGCTTCAGAATGATTACATTGAAAATTGATACTGCGGATTCATTGCGACGAGATGTTAGGCCTCTGTTGACAAGTCGGTTGCTAGTATGGTCACTTTCGACGATGTGTGAGGATTAACATTTGGAAGATGTTGGATTTATACCCTGATATTTCACTCCAACTTCCGGTTGATGAGGCATAAGATGGGTGACAGTGTACCAAATCTAGGGTTACATTTGACTAACTGAAATGATGTGCTGAGAGTTGCCTGACTTGAATTAAGTAGGTAGGTATGGATAAGCACAGACGGGATGCTTCTCGTAACAACTACTCATCGAGGCCACATAGTTAAATATCATGGAGTAACAGAAGTTAATAGGTATTATCCGTCAGTAACCTCATTCAACAGCTATATGACAATGTCACATATCAGGAGATGTACTCAGCGAAGAATGAATGAGGACAGGAGTAAAGTAAACAAGGATGTCTATTATCACTAAGGATATTTCTAACCATGGGGACTGGATTATGCGAAATATCGTACGTGGAGAGCATGAAGACAGGAATACGCTGGACCACCGATAAACAGACTCCAAGAAGATCTGGACTTTGCCGATGAATTATGTCGAATGTCATACAAACTTAAAGATTTACAGGAGAAAACCAACAAGTTGGCAAAAGAAGAAGAAGAAGCAATGGAGAAATGACTGTAGGTGAACAAAGAGAAGACGGAGGTGATGAAGATACCCGGCGACCATCACCACCACCAACAACAACAACAAGCACTAATCACTATTAACGAGAAAAAAATGGAAGTCAATTCTTTACTAATCCAGTCAGCAGCGTTTCAACTATAAGCGGCACAGATGGGGATGTTAAATCCAGTCAGCATCGGAAAGGTAAGATAGATCATCATCACACTGAAATCAGTTTAGAAATCTACTGCACTGCATTCAGCATAAGGAGCGAAATTCAGATTTTCAAAACTAATGTTAAATCGGCAGTCAGCTCTCTATCTCAGCTTCATTGACTTTGAAAGGCCTTCGACAGAGCAGCATCGATCGAGAAGTGATTTGGCAACTACTTCGCTACTATGGGGTGTCACCAACAATTATACACCTCATCCAACAGTTGTACGACAATGCCGCATGCCAAGTAATCCACAACGGGAAACTCACGGAATCCTTCGAAGTGAAGATGGGAGTAAGACAATGCTCCAATAATTTTCCTGATTGTGGTAGACTGGATAATGCAACAGACAGCGGCGGGCAGAGAGGAAACAGGCATAAAATGGACCCACAATAAAAAAAACTTGGAGGATCTGGATTTCGCCGGTGACATATATATGTCTGATTTCCCACAAACTGAAAGATACGCAAATAAAAGCAACAAGTTGGCAGAAGAAACATCCAGAGAAGATACGACTTCAGATAAACATAGATAAAACAGAGGTGATGAAGATTCCTAGCCAAAACAGACACCAATCAGCACAAATGGGAGAAATCTGAAAGAAGTAACCTCCTTTACCAACCTACCTACCAACCTGGGAAGCATTGTTTCAACTAAAGGCGTAATTGACAAGGATATCAAACCAGCGAGAATCGGGAAAGCAAGTCAAGCTTTCCTTTCTCCCAAGTTTGTGTGGAGGTCAACAGCGATCAGCATGAACAATAAGATCCAGATTATCAACTCCAATGTGAGGTCAGT
This sequence comes from Trichobilharzia regenti, assembly GCA_944472135.2. Lineage (NCBI taxonomy): Eukaryota > Metazoa > Platyhelminthes > Trematoda > Strigeidida > Schistosomatidae > Trichobilharzia > Trichobilharzia regenti. The sequence goes on along the minus strand of OX235262.1, from coordinate 171,598,315 downwards.
GCTACGTTATGCATCAGAGACTTGGCTCGTCATGAAGAGCATTTCGAACAAACCACAGACCTTCATCAACAACTGTCTTCGCTCAGTACTAATCAAGGTCAGATGGCCAGAAAAGATCAAAAATAGTGAGGGATTTCTTGGAGCGAACCAACCCAGTAGGAAACAATTGTGCAAAAAATATGCAGGAAGAAGTGGAGGGAGATTGCCTATATTCTGAGAAAACAAATCATCAAGTGACATCACATGCCAGGTCATCGCTCGAGTGAAACCCGAATGGGAAGTGGCGAGTTGGTCGTCAGTGAGAAGGTGGGGTGACATGGAGGAAGTCATGTGAAGAGATGAAAGCACTTGGGCAGATGTGGACCTAGGTGAAAACGTTGTTGGAGATCCGAACGCACTGAAGATGTGTGGCTGAAATCCTATGTTCCTTTAGGAATTAAAGGGAAACAATAATAATAATGTTAAGTCAGTCAGCCCTTCTATATGGATGAGAAACTTGGCTAAAGCGCCACGTAAAGCATTTCGAACAAGTTGTAAACTTTTACCACCAGCTGCCTTCGATAGCTCCATACTGAAGACCAGCTGGCCGACCAGAAAGGATTAACAACAAAGAACTCTTGGGAATGAACCAATTCATCAATAAATATTCCACTCGGAATGCGAGGGAACAATAATAATAATAATCCGTCAGTAAGAAGTTCTTGAATGTATATCGGAAAAAGAAAGTGGTAGCAGACGGTGCAATATAAGTTAGACGTCATAAAACACGGCTTTTACATGCCTTTAGTTTTTTTCAACTTACATTTCTCATAAACTAAATAAGAACACGTTATTATATGAAGGTTAGTCAACGCTTTATATTTTACTACAATTTACGGTTATGAATCTGATATGTATCCACATATATATATTTATGTGTGTGTGTGTATGTTAGTCTCTCTTTCTATTTGCTCTCTTAGTCTGTGACTATTTCACTTGTATGAACCTGTCTCGTTTAACAACGTATATTCCCCTTATATTATATATAATATAATATGAGTGTTTGTTGACAGTCCGTTGCTTGGTGACATATATCCATATATGGTGGTTGTTGACATGTCTGATATATTTCGCTATGTATATATGGATCGATACTTCATTATAATTAGCCATTCATGTTAAGACTGTCTAATGATTGTTCACACCCTTGTCTGAACATTCATATATATTTCGCTCTCACAATTTGTGTGACTTACTTACTTCGGTGTGATACCACTTATTGCTTCTCCTTGTGTTTGGAAAATAGAAGTATCATCGCAAACTTAGTGGTCTTCTGATTTCCGCCTTCTTGCGTCAGGACTATTAGTTTCTCGACCAGTCCATAACAATAATTTAGCGACGAGTACATAACAGAATCACATTTCCTTTCAAAAAAATAATGATAAAATAAAATATAAAATTACATATCTCCCTCAAATACAATGGAATGATTTACTTTGTGTATTCACGCATCCCTTTCGAGAACCATGCCAAATTACGAAAAAGTGACATAATCCTGAAATTGCAAAACATAAAACAACTTTTGATTATTTAATGAATAGATGAAAGTTAAATAGGGTGTAGATAAAGGGAAATGCATGCAAAAAATACATATACAACTTAGTTTTCTACATTGTAACACTGTTCAGCTTGGTTAGCCAAAAGAGGAAAGAGGAATATAGTAGTGTAACGACGGAAGGCAAGAGTGAGGAAACATTGTTTATTATGGAAATCAACAGATATTTATAGATTTTCATGTACATATTATAGATTATTGTTAGCTGTCTGTTTTCGACATAGAACTTTGCACAAATGTGCAGCAGTCCAAGTCGCCAAACTCCCTCTATGTAGCACACAAAGCAAGAGAAGAAAGTACAAGAAAAGCATAATAGAGACAGTGAGCAGAGGTGTGAGACAAAGAAAGAGTGTTAACGAAGAACAAAACAGTTTCATTGGAAATCATAAGTCACAAGGAGTGGATGCACCTGCGTTAGCCGCTGAGAACGATTTTGAGCCATGTCACCAATTGTTTCCAACCATAGATTTTTACCGTCCCGACGACCCCAACCTGGAAGTCTACACCTTCCTACGTGGCTTAGACCAACTGTTGTGGATTTCATTGACTGGTGCCATGTTTTGGTTTGACAGCCGCTAGCTTTTTTCCAACCTGACCCTATGTCAGCTAACATTGCCCGTCGGTCGAGGAAGTTGATGACTAGCAATGCATACGTAACACATGTCCTAACCATCTCAGTCTTTGTAACTCCACGACTTCGTCGATTGATTTCCTCTGTTTACCTAGCACTCGACGCCTAAACTCAATATTGCTCACCTTATTATGCCACTTTACACGGGAAATAGAACGCAGGCACCTATGATAAAAGACAACTAGTCTTTTCATGTCTTCCACTCTCAGTGACCAGGTCTCACAACCATAAAGGAGGACGGAGCGGACTGATGAACAGTACACACGTCCTTTGGTCGATAGTCAGACATCTCGTCTACGCCAGAGTCGGCGTAAACTAGCAAATGTGAAACGAGCCCCCTGTCTTCGTGCTGAGATTTCGTCAGAGATCAACCCACTGGCGTTGGCTGATGGTACTTCCCAAATAAGTGAAGCGGTCAACGTGCTCTACCACTTCACTTCCTATTTCTAATCTGGGAGTCGGTGTAGTCCAGTCATGTAACCCCATCATCTTACATTTGGGGGGAGCGAATCGCATGCCAAACATTCGTAGATTGCGGCTCAAGGTGTTCCTGCCGATTGCCTTTTAAGCATCTAACATATGCAGTTTATATTCTTTAACCAATCAATGAGTGTGATTTTGGTTTACACTAAACGATATGAAAGATAATGTTCGAATATATATAGCATTCTGTTGCTAAAGCCGTATTGAACTCTGGGAATAGTATTCAGACGTTAACACCAACAAATACAATGATTTTAACTGTGAGGATAATATTCCGTTGGTAGCCATTGTCTGTATCACACCACCAGGATATATATATATGATTGTACAGCTTGGTAATTCAAGAGAAACACTAAATCAGTGATAACGTCATTGACTGCAGAACTAGGTTCGAATGTCAGAAGATTTATAAATTCCTCAAAGATTTCAGATAGGCTTTCCTGACTTTTGAGTACCATCTAGCACCAAAACTTAGGTTCAAAGCTTCGTGCTGATTAGCTCCAACCATTTAAGCGTAACCAATTCACAGTGTACCGTGATGGCCAACCTGGCCGTCTGAATCAATACCAAGGATTAGACTTATGAAACTTGTTATTAAACTAGTATCCAATCAACCGGAGTCTTTTTGCTGAATCATTTGTTTTGATTTTCTATAATCTCCTAATGAGAATTTTCCATTGATGAACACGGTTACTATCAGTTATCTTGATGGCTACAATACGGAATGTAGCTCCTTTCAGTTATTATTTAAGAACACAGATAAACAATTTATGTACGCTAACATACCAAAATATTAGGAACTATTCCACAATAAGGAAGTTATATTAACACAATCGTTAAACAATGCAAGTGTGAACTAGTGTGAGTGTGAACTAGTGTTTAGAATCTACTGAATATTAGGGTAGCAAAAGCTCTAATATGTTAATGACAGCATTAGGTTAAAGGTGTGTAAACAAACCAACAAAAAGAATCATACAAGTAAAGAAACAGCAAGCAGCTTTTATTCGACAAATTTTATCGTCAGATGATGATGACAGATTAAGATAATCTAAGGAAGCGACCTTTAAATAAATAAAATCGCTCCAGAAACAAACGGAATCTACAAAACCTATTAATGGCGAGAACAGCAGACCTAGCTCTTCTATTGCTTTGTGTGGCAACTGGTTTGGCTGGGATGGCCGAGTGGTTAAGGCGATGGACTTAAGATCCCCTGGGGTGTATCTCCGCGTGAGTTCGAACCCCACTCACTACCGGCAGGCGGCTTTTGGTCCACCGAGTGAGAGGGCTCTCGAGTGGTTGCGCTACAGGATGATCCTGCATGTTGGTCTCGTCTCGCAAGAGGCAGGGATGGGTGTGTTTGGTTCTCCTGAAAACCAAAACCCAGTCAATGGGTGCATCTGTGCGTCGGTGGCACAGCGGTTAGGACTTTCGCCGACCATGCACATGGTCTGGGGTTCAAACCCCCGCCGACGCACACCTGATATCTATCTATGGTCAGCCTACAAAATTTGGGCTACCGATATCACATACTGAAAATTCTATACTTGTACCAAAAATACAGTGTGGAATCAAGCTATAAACAAACGAAAAATATTATAAGGACAGGACACAAAATTGACGCCATGTTTGGGGCGTATCCTTAAGTTTGTGGAAGCCCTAGCAACTGGAGAGTTTAAACCACCCCTATGCGTTCAAAGCAACAAGTCGTCATTCCATTAAACCTTCCTTGGTAAATTTTGTTTTGATACCACCCAAGGTAGATGTACTATTACTCTGCTATTTGGTTTAGTGGTCTTCATTGTTAATTTCACCTTGAATATGTCCTTTTAAATTGACCTAAGTAGTCTATTTTCTCACCTCTTCACTATTTATTAATTTAATATATATTCCTATGACAAGTCCATGTGTGTATAATCAGATTGTTCGAAATGTGTTGTGCGAGCAAATACATTACACGACTCAGACAAATGACGTCTTCTTATTGCTTTATCTGAATTCATAAAGGGAACTAGTTGTTTTAAATTTTTAAAGAGAATCAAACTATTACAAAAAAGCAAATAATCAATTTAAATAAAGCCATTAATAATATGAATATCTTCATTCAATGAATATGATGATAATGCATACATAGTTCATGTGTGCGTGTGTATGCATGTGAGACGACTTCATGCGAGATAGATGGAGGTGAGGTTGAACTTACGCTGATGAAGTGTAGGATAATAATCCAAGTCCAAGTAAACCACTGACAGAAACAAGTAACCAATTTACCATGAAATCTAAAAAATGGATAGTGAATAATAGTTATGGTGTAGAAAAGTGTCTTTCTTATTGTCAAAGTGATGTGAATGTTTCCGTAGAATAATCATCAGTTGAAAAAAAGAGTCAACAGTGGACTCTGAGTCAGTTAATTAATTAATTACTAAGTAGCACATTAACTAGGTGTAGCAAAAATTAATATGCATAGTTATCCAAAAAGTGAAGTTGAGCGAAGAGTATTCTTCAAGGATAAACTAAGTCAAAGGTCCTGGGTTCGAGCCCCAGTTGTTGGGTGCGTACGGAACAGTACCCTCTGCAGGTTCTCCAATGGTTCTCTAAATAATGTCAGCTCATGATGAAATCTTCCAATAAATCACACATGTCGAAAAATAACCAAATAGCTATTCTCGATGGATAGTTTTTAAAAATGCCACCTACATTACTGCATTTTTTTAACAGTATTGTGTACAGTGGGGAAATATTCATTGATTTGTGAAGAAAAACCGTCGGACAATTCAATAAAAACAACTTTCTCCATCGACGATAGCATCTTTAGAGAATTTACAATAGCATATACATTTACTAAAACCTATAATGAGCGTCAGTGGTTTTAGCAGTAGAATGCTCTCCAACTACGCAGCAACTCGTCCGGGCTTCGAACCCCAGCTGGCGCACTCTTAAATCTCGTTAAGTCAGTAGTAAACCTGGTTAGGAGAGAGAAGGTTGGATGTGGAGCAAGTAACGCTATTTCGTAAAAATAAAACTACTGCTACTGGTTCTTCAAACCTCAAGCTAGATGTCCCATATCACTCTCAGAACACAAAAAAATAAGGCAGATAAATATAAAACGTATAACAGACCCACGGAGAATAGGCGGAGAAGTGATCTCCAGACAATAGGAATATCAAACAAAAGAATGATTAACATCTATTTTGTTTTAGTTAATTGTTGGATGGTGACTAGCAGTGGAATCCAGTCAGGGTGCGCGTTTCGTCCTACTTGAGGCTCATCAACTGTATGTACCTTCACTCCGCAGTGAGTGATGATGTTCCCTCGATGGGAACATGTCAACCTGAGACCGAGCACTTCGATTCAATCAATCGACGGGAAAGTCCAAAAAAGTGGAATTAAATAATTAATATGCCCCGTTGTCCAAGAGGTGGCTCTCGTAGTCCAAGTGGTCTAATGGATAACACTTTGGCGTTTGAAACTATGGGCATTGGGTTCGAGTCTCAGCGGTGGGGACATCATCACTCACTGGGGAATGCAGGTAAATCCAGATGACGACTCCCAAGTAGGATGAAATGCGCATCCTCATTGGATTCCCCTGCCAGTCACCATCCACCAATTAACTATTTTGTTCTAGGTTAAAAATCTTCAGCAGTGTAAACCCATGAAATGAATCATTGGACTCCATTACAATGGATGAACAATAAACGCGCTATGCTCATAAGCTGAAGATTCTTAGATTTGATTCTTGTTAGGGTCATGAGTGCTATAGTCAAAAACTTAGACGAAACAGCTAGTTAGGTCTATCTGGTTCTCACTGATCATCGTTCAACTGATGTCGATTCGTACATAGATGATAACTTAGTCGGTAAGAAGAATCTTCTCTGCAAAAACAAGCTACGTAACTATCCTTAAGTACTAATGCAGTTATCATTATCCCTGAGTAACCTACTAACGCTACTTAGCATTTTGAAAACCTGAACTCTTTAAAAGTAGTTCAATATTTTGAGAAGATGAGAGGTAATATAGAAACAGTGATGAAGTTTCGAAGATTCATAGTTCTGTCTGACTGACTGACCGGTTTCAACGTAGAACTACTTTGCACCGATATACAGCAGTTTAAGTCACCACACTCCCTCCAATTAGTACACAAAGCAAGAGAAGAAAGTAAAGAGAAATGCATAATAGAGACAGTAAACAGAGATGTGAGACAAAGGATTAGTAATAACGAAGAACAATATAGTTTCATTGGGTATTATAAGTCACAGGGAAGGGATGCATCTGCACCAACCATTGAGTGAGAACGATTTTCAGTTATATCACCAATTGTCGCAAGCCTTCATTGGTTTCTAACGTCCCAAGAACCCCAACCAGCCAACCAGTCTTCACCTCACTACGTGACTGACTGCCTGGCTGGCTTAAACTAACTGTTGTGGATGAATTGCATTGACTGAAGAAGCCATGTTGGCTGGCTTTGGTTTGACCACCACTACCGGCTCTTTTCCAACCTGATCCATCTTATGTCAGCTGTGTAGTAGCTCTGTAATTTTTAGTTACCACTGAAGATATTTTCCAAGGAAATTCTTTTCCAAAAATTTTCTATTATCCTCTTCTATTCTACCCAATAATTACAAAACGATATTAGTATAAAACTTGGGCACTGTGGTAGAGTATAATTCCATTATAGATAAGATTTTATTTTGATAAATCGCACAGTGTTTACAGTAAACACTACTGTAAACACTGTGCGATTTATCAAAATAAAATCTTATCTATAATGGAATTACAAAACGATATTAGATTCTTATCAGTCTAGATGTTAGAAGAAAGTTAGCTTTATCACTGGAATGATATGTTTACTTAGAAATTCCCGTACGTAGAAGTCAAATACCGACCAAGTAAAAATAAAAGTTACATCACAGAAAATAAAATTGATTAGAAATGCAGTGAGACACATAAACTTTCAGTTGCTTGATATGCACATATATGTGACAAGATGTTGATGTTCCATTGAAATTCATAGATCGGAGAGAAAGAGTAACAAACAGAGGCATGCAAATAGTAAACTATTAGCTTGGAAAGAAAGTTGTGCTATCTCAGTAACCTACCTCTAATTTGAAACTGTCAGAAACAGTGTATCTCTCTCTCTCTCTCTCTACTCAAGGTCAAGGACATTTCACTATGGAGTAAATGATCAGTATCATTATTATCATCTAACTAAAAATTATTACATATGAGAATTAAATTTAACTTTGATTTAGTACTTATAAAATGCTAGTCATTAAAACTCCCAATAAGGAGATAAGAAAATTCACACTGTGCTTTCTATAAAATAGAGCATTAGAAATCACTTCAAAATTTTTAGTCTAGTCACGAAAGTTGGCTGGCTAACAGTCAAAGAGGTGATACACTGACCATTGAGTTACAAAGTCAAGTAGTAGTAGTAGTAGTGTCTACCCACTATAAAGAACTGATAGTTTTATGCAAGTGAAAAGCGACAAGTTGGCAGAAGAAGCATAAAAGATAGGACTCCAAGTAAATATAGAGAAAACAGAGGTGACGATGAAGATTCCTGGACAACACCAACAGACAACAATCAGCCAGCATAAATGGAAGAAATATGAACGAAGCAATCTCCCCTATCTACCTGGGAAACATCGTTTCAACTACAGGCAGACGGAACTGATGAGGATATCATCAAAGCGAGGATCGGGTAAGAAAGTCAACTTTTCATTACTCTTAAGTCTGTGTGGAGGTCAACAGCACTCAGCATTAAAAATAAGATCCGGATTTTCAACTACAGTGTGAAGTCAGTCAGTGCTACTATACGGATCAGAGACTTCCCCCCCCCCCCAGTCAACTTGGCACAGAAGTACACCAGTTCAAGTTGTTACACTCCCTCCACGTAGGACACAATGAGAGAAAGAGACTCTAAAGGACAATAAATACTAAGTGGAAATGTGATGGAGAAAGAATACTAACATGGAAAAACAATGATGGGATTTTGTTGGCCTATAGGAGAGTGAAAACAGAGTGAATGAATCTGCGCCAACCATTGAAAACAATTTTCAGCCATATCACTAATTGTCTATCTGTTTTCAACATCAAACTACTTTGCACCGATATGCAGCAGCTCAAGTCGCCAAACTTCCTGCATGTAGCACACAAAGCAAGAGAAGAAAGTAAAGAGAAATGCAAAACAGAGACAGTAGACAGGGATATGAGACAAAAGGAATAGTAATAACGAAGAACAATATAGATTGATTGGGTATTATAACTTACAAGGAAAGGATGCATCTGCGCCAGCCATTATCTCAAGCTTTCATTGGTTTCTACAATCCCTAGAACCCCAACCAGTCTTCACCTCCCTACGAGACTGACGGGCTGGTTTAAACTAACTGTTGTGGATGAATTTCATTGACTGACGAAGCCATGTTGGCTGGCTTTGGTTTGACCACCACTACCGGCTCTTTCTAACCTGATCCATCTTATGTCAGCCAACCTTGTCCGTCAGTCGAGGAAGACAATGGCTAGCAATGCATGTCTAACACATATCATAACCATCTCAATCTGTGTAACTTCACAACCTCATCGATTGATTTCCCCTCCCACCTACCTACCAAACTAGCACTCGACCGACACCTAACCTCAATATTGCTCACCCTATTATACCGCTTAACACGGTAGATAGAAGGTAGGAACCTATGATGAAAGACAGCTGACTAGCCGGCCTTTTCATGTCTTCCACTCTCAATGGCCATATCTCAGCAACAACCGTGAAGGAGAGCTGAGTGAACTTCTGAGCAGTGCACACGTCCTTTGGTCGATAGCCGGATATCACGTCTACGCCAGAGACGCCGTAAACTAGCATATGCGAATCACTAATTGTTTCTAACCATTGGTTTGTGTTCTAGGACACGAATTTCTGAGTGATTACAGAGTCATAAGTGTATATTTACCTTTTACAAATATAGATATCATCAACAATATTCAATTACCCGGTGGACCATTCAAGGATTTGGAAATAAATGATGGAACATAACAGTTAATGTTTGTTTGTAATGCAAATTTTGATTTTCCCATTGACTGAGCTGAACCGAAATGTTCGGCCTCTGTTGATATGGATGCTTCATAGATGTCTGAGGATTAACTTCGAGTAGTTTACTGAATGCTGACTAGCAATGGAATCCACGATGTGTGTTTCATCCACTAGCTAATCACTACCATCCACCAAACTACTTGCAGGTAATCATCAGACATCCATCCCCGAAGCATGCGTGCTAGGAGCCGACATGTAAACAGAGGCCAACTCATTGAGGTCCAATCGATCAACGGGAAAGTCAAAATTGAATGAAAAATAATAACTGACACCTGTCGCACAACAAGTGGTTGTCATAGTCCGAGTGGTCTATCACTCACTCACTCACTCACTGAGGAGTGCAGGTACATCCATATGACGAGTCTCGAATAGGACGAAATGAGCATCCTAGTGGATTCCACTGCTAGCTACCTGTTATGTACTCGTCGCTAAATTATTGTTATGGACTGGTCGAGAAACTAATAGTCCTGACGCAAGAAGGCGGAAATCAGAAGACCACTAAGTTTGCGATGATACTTCTATTTTCCAAACACAAGGAGAAGCAATAAGTGGTATCACACCGAAGTAAGTAAGTCACACAAATTGTGAGAGCGAAATATATATGAATGTTCAGACAAGGGTGTGAACAATCATTAGACAGTCTTAACATGAATGGCTAATTATAATGAAGTATCGATCCATATATACATAGCGAAATATATCAGACATGTCAACAACCACCATATATGGATATATGTCACCAAGCAACGGACTGTCAACAAACACTCATATTATATTATATATAATATAAGGGGAATATACGTTGTTAAAGGAGACAGGTTCATACAAGTGAAATGGTCACAGACTAAGAGAGCAAACAGAAAGAGAGACCAACATATATATATATATATATATATAAATGGATACATATCACTACCATCTACCAAAATTACTCCAACGGACGGAGCACTACTTACCAGTAAAATGTGCATAGGATAATGTAAAAACCAGAGTCGGAAAGGCAAGGCTGACCTGCATCACTCTGAAATCAGTTTGGATGTCTACTCCACTCAGCATGAACAACAAAAATCGGATGTCAAGTCCTTCAATTCTTCTATGCTGGTCATAAACTTGGCTAAAGCGCCACAGAAAGCATTTTTTAACAGACCACTGGAGACTTTTATCAACAGTTGTCTTCGCTCTACATTGAAGATCAAACTGGTGAGAAAGAATCAGCAACGAGGGACTACAGGAACGAACCAATCAAGAGGGTATTAATCAAGAAATATTCCGAAAGAAATGGTGATGGATCAGATGCACGCTGAGGGGACTGTCGAATGACATCATGCTCAATGTATGCCATCGTTCGAGTGGAACCCGAATGGGAAACAATGAGTTGAACATGATCCCGAGGATGAGATGGAGATCTTGTGGGGGAGGAGATGCGAGTCTATGGGTAATCGTGGGGCCAGCTAATAAGAACAGGGTGAAATGGAGACGTTCTGTTGAAGTCTTATGTCCCCCAGTAGAGACCCAAGGGAGCCTCAATAATAATAATAATACGGTAAACACACACACAGAGCGTCGATGACACAGCGGTAAGGACGCTTGCCGACTATGCACATGGTCCAGGGTTCGATCCCCGGCCACCGACGCACTCCTTTACCTCGCTAAGCCAGAAATAAAGGCTGGTAAGAGGAAAGGTTGGGCATGAGGCAGGCCAGTAACCACATCCTGTAAAAATAAACACCACTGCTAAAGAAACTCCAGGCCTCTAGCTTGGAGCCCTATGTTCCACTGGGAACGTGAAGAAATAGAAACACACACACAAAGGCAAGAGATTAGTCACGATGAACACCATATATGCATAACAACAGTATATAACACAGCAGAACAGACAGGCACTACAAGCACAAACTAATACTACAATAAGAAAAGACTAAGACAATTACTCCAAAATAGATTTTTTTATCAAAGAATAATCAATAATAAAAAAATTCCAGATTTACAACCATTTTTTATACATTCAATATATGTATATGTACATGCGGAAAATGAGTATACACATATATTACCCTGAAGAAAGGGGAGAGAAGAAAACTGCTCATAGAAAAAAAGGAGAAGCAGAAAGGGGTTGGGGTGGGCGAAGGGCGGCGGAGTTGGTGAATTCTCTATTTCAAGGATAGAACATGTTGTCCATTAATTGTCTGCTTAATAGGTCTTAACTGACGTAATACATTAGCTAGGACAGTTTGAGCATCTTCATTTTTACTGACTAATTTACGCAATCGAATCTTTTTCAACAATTCCCTGACAGTTATAGGTTTTCGCATTAAATACTTTCTTACTGTACTGACTAATTCATTATCAGATGAGTTCACAGGTGCATTGGAGGAGGAGGCGGAGGATGTTATGCCATCAGCACGTGGTTTTTTTGCCGCCGGAGAGTCTAAAAGTGTGTCTGAAGTGGAAGTGGCTGCGGCAGAAGCACCGGCGCCGGATGTAGACAAATCACTACCAGGTAAACGTTTCAAACTACCACCACTACCACTTGTTATTTGATGATTGTCAGATAAACTATTACCTCCGGATGTAAGTGAAGAGGCATTGATTGTTTCTTGAAGTTTTTGTATGACTTCAGCTTTTTTCACATTTTTCTGTATTGACTTTAGTCGATTATCTAATTCAGAATCAGATGAAGAATATGTCGAAGAATCTTCATCGCCTGAAGATGAACTTGAACTAGATGACGATCCACTGTCATTTTCATCTGAGCCATTGTTTTGACGTTTTTTATGATTTCGATGTAATTTTTTACTGGAATCTAATCCACCAACACCATCCTCGTCTGCATCTGGTTTATGAGAGGTTGATGAAGATTTTATTCCCTTTCTGACATTATCTATTTCATTACGTCGTTTGGAGGAAGCTTCTTCATCAACTGAATCCTCTTCTATCTCTGGTACATCATTTTCAGATTTCTCCTCCTCTTCACTGCCTATTGACAAAATCCAGAAAAAAAAGGGGGGGAAAGATCAGTAGACATATGCACATACGGTCATGAATTTAGTTAGCATGAGAGATACCAAAGAAAAACGAACCTTTAGAAACTATATTATTTTTTTTGGCTTTGGTTTTATTATTTATTTATTCATTTATTTTTTATTTTAAAAATCTTATAAAATTTATGAGGTAATTAGATGCAATATATTGTAATGCACGCTGAAAATTCCATACCTGTACCACAAATACTGTTTGGAATAAAGCTGTTATTATTATGATTATTATTAAAACTATTTCAAGTAGCATACAGATAATCTTTTAGGTAGTCGTTTTAACTAACTACCTAACACCTTGTGCATGTCCGAGGATAATCATAATAATTTAAAGCCGTAGCGCACTCAGTGCTTGGGCAGTTGTTACTTCTCGGCTGCCCGCAACGTGGTAATTGATTTTTTCTTGGGTATCTGAAACAGAAGTAATGTTGCGTGACTGCAGAGCTCAGGGGACAACTGTTTGAAGCCGATCACACACATAGCCTGTTTGAATTGGCTTTGAGAAGAGCTGTACGCAGAAAGAGACAGTGGTGAATCTTGCACTGCCCTGTTGATAACAAAAAAAATACACAACTTCTATGAGTCAACCTATTTCTTATTTAGAAAACTCTACTCTCTCATCTAAACATGACTCACCCCACCTTGTTCTTTTGTTTGTTTTTTTCTGTTGGCTATTAGATAAGACGTTTTCGTTAGTTACGCAATCTACTTTTTTGTTATGCTCTTTCTAGCTAAACCTTGTTTCCATACACACACATATATACGCAACCCTGTTTTTGTTACCAAGCCTAATTGTCTAATTATTCTATTCTATAAATAGTCAGTGTTTGTAACTCCTAATCAGTTAAATCATTTGGGACTAATGTTACTTTTACTTCCTACAAATTACTCCTTATGATCGTGGAAAAGTATGTTCAAATCTCTAATGTAATTCATATTCTTTTATTCGTTCAGGTTGTAACCAGTTGAGAAAAATCCTCAAAATAATAAAAGATGAGCTCATATTATCCCGGTACAACTGTTGTTCTTGCTTTGTTCAAATTAATTTAATGGGGAGAATCGCATGAAGTTTTTAGAATTGTTTCCGTATTAGCAACTTACCTCCCGATACGGACCACCGTAGGATAAGTCGTAATGTGCAATTTTTTTTGGGGGGGGGAGGGGTTGACTTTTTCTAACCTCCTCCCTTTCCTGAGTGGAGAGACAGCATAGCTGGCACTCCTTTTACCCAGCAGCAATACAGTTTTGGCCACAGATCCCCAGCAGAGTGTAAACACCTTATACTACTCCGACAACTGCTTTTAATCTAAACACTATTCTAACAACCTTTTTGGCGTAGTAGGACCTGCATGAACATTAGTTCCAGACAGCGAAGCACATTGGTGGGGGGTTACCAACACTAGTGTTTCAACAAAAACTCAATATGAACACTGATATGCATCGCAAAAATTGACATCAAAGAGTTTTGAAAATAAAATAAAATAAATGGATAAACTAATAATGAATTTTTTTTTAAAGCGACAAAAGAAACAGAAACGAGGGAGTCTTCATTACTTTTCACACATATAAAATAGTGGTCGATAGAATTGGCTCTAACTAACATGTGATCACAATTCAAGTCAACTGTTTGCATGGTCAAGAGCTTGACATACACATATACTTCAAATTATGATCTTCACGTCATGAGATCCAATCACACACAATGATCATACTTCCGATTTTTCTAAACAGTCCTAAGGCGGATACACAGTGAGTGTAGTATGATTTGTAATAAAGATATCAACTACTGGAATTGATGGTTGAAAACAAACCTTCTTTTAGGAGGGGGGTGGGGTGGGGTTGGTATTCGCTTTACTCTGAAATGCACTGTTCATTTTCAGAACTATCTTTATAGCATTGTTGTTAATGTGTACAACTATTCCCAAGCGAGTATGGTTGGAGGGATGTATGGTCGTCAGATATATCTATCAGTGAAGATTTTTCAAAATTGACTGCAATAAAATAGAGACTTAGGTAGGGTATATATTTTTACATATAGTTTTGCAATCAATCAGGTGATGCTAGCTGGGTTTTTGCATACAGTCGAGAGTATAATCACACACCGTGAGACCAGCTACAAAGTTTTGACAATTTGACACTACAGGAAACCGTATTTACAATATCTGATGAGCTTTACACAAGGGTTTAGCAACTCAAGGCATGGAAATCTGCCACCTATAGTGTAAAGAAGAAACTTTGGATTTTTAACACCAATGTGAAGCCAGTCAGTCAGTCAGTGCTTCTATATGAGTCAGAAACAAGACGAACGCGTCACTGAAAGGATTTCTAACAGACAACCATAGACCCTTATCGACAGTTGCCATCTTGGCTGGCTAACTTCATAGCGAAGATCAGATGGACGGTCAGCCGGCTAGCGAGGGCGAACCAATCGACAACTTATTGCCTAACAAAAATTCCGAAGAAAATTGAGAAGGGTCGGACATACGCTGAGGAGACAGTCGGGTGACATCCCACCCCAGGACGGTGCTCGAATGGAAAACGATAAGTTAGGCATGTGTCCAAGGGTGACATAGAGGAGATCTTACAACGAGAAGAGAGACTATGGACAGTCGTGGAACCAACTAAAGAGGACTGCAGATAACATGACAAAGTGGGGACGTGCTGTTGAAGCCCTATGTCCCACTTGAAACACAATGGAATAATAACAATAATAATCGAAAACCCACTGACAACTCAGCTGATATGATTTGAGTTGGCATATGGTAAGAACGATATACTGCAACCATATTCCAAACAGAATATCCTTTTCCTGCAGGGTAATTAAGGCACCAGCGCGCCAAATGTAACGTTCAAAATTGTTTGAAGAATGTTTATGATACAAAAAATTGAAACGAGGTAATGAAATACAGGAATTCTGTATAACCTCCTAGTTGAAACATAGCTACATATCTCTTATTGCTATGTTGAGATACTTAGTTCTTCAACATATCTCATAAACTGACGCTAATTCCTGAAACAGTCAGTAAAACAGCTAGCTAGTGTAAGACCGTTGCATGAGAAAGATTTATTTCACACCTCTACAGTAGTCCGTAGAGGCTTACAGCTTTAATGAACATTTCCTATTCATCTAATGACTGAATAGGGTAGTGATGAAAGCTATCGCTATTAATGCAAAATACTATACTCACTTAGTGAGTGATGATGTTCCCACCGAGGCTCGAACCAGATGCCCACAGTTTCAAACGCCAAAGCGTTATCCACTAGACCACTTGGGCCATGAGAGCCACCTCTTGTGCAACGGGTCATATTAATTATTTAATTCACTTTTAGATTTTCCCGTCGATTGATTGAACCAAAATGCTCGTTGCACAAGAGGTGGCTCTCGTGGCCCGAGTGGTCTAATGGATAACGCTTTGGCGTTTGAAACTGTGGGCATTTGGTTCGAGCCTCGGTGGGAACATCATCACTATCTCATCGGACAACGCAGGTACATCCGGTTGACGAGTCCCAAATGGGACGAAATTCGCATCCTGACTGGATTTCAACACTAGTCACCGTCCACCACTTAACTTCTGATTACATGCCCAGACATCGAAGCATCTGCACAAGAAGCCAACATTAATGTTGTTTAAATAACATCGAATCAATAATAATAATATCAATGGACCACAGTTCGATAGCATCAACATAAAAATACACTGAATATCAGAAAAATTAGGAAAGATAATAATACAAATTCATGCATGAATTTATAGTCTCCACTGAAGGCCGGCCAGGGTAATAGTAGTGGCTGGTTGGACTTGCTTCTTCCGCACATAGAGAACAGCTTCTTTATGGTGAACCGGAGGTTGCCTCTGCTATTTAAGGTATACGGTACCTGGATGTTTTAGGCAATTTATGTGATACCCGATAGATGATGGAGAAGGACTCTTCAATATTGGATTTTTGGCTGGTATGGACCAAGTAGTCTCATATCGAACTGTTGATGCTGCTAACTACACCTTTATTTAACCACACAGGTAGATGTTCCCGAGCGAGCAACGGCAGATGTAACTCGCTCCACCACAAGCGCAGTTCAATTGGTAGATCCAATTGGAAGTGGCTAGTCTAGGTATGTCATCTTTCCACTCAGAACGTAAAAGAATAAAATCAATAAATCAATAAACAAATAAATCTTCTAATAAATTAAGTAAAATAGCAACAACAAAAATTATCATACTTATATCAGTGAGAAGAGCTTTCAATGCGAGTTCTTCGTCTACTCCAGTTTCTTCATAGATTTTTTCACGCTCTTCGCTAGGCAATTTCTCTTCATCTGATGATGAATTAGTCATATAATCGACCTAAAGTGAAAAAATATCCAGTGGAAAGAACTTTTTTAGGAAGAAAGAAGGTCTAGGACGAGAACAACTACAAACAGACTCGTAATGATTAGTAAGCAAACGATCTGACGTTATATTATACATTACTTAAATTACTCTTTTTTTATTCCTTTACGTTCTCAGTGGAATATAGGGCCTCAAGCTTCTTGGGCTTTGAAGCTTTGGTAGCAGCGGTGATAATTTTTATGGGATGGGGTTGTTAACCTCATGCCCAGCCTTCCCTCTTCACTAGTCTTATTAGTAGCTTAGCGAGGTAAAGGAGTGCTTCGGCAGCCGGGTATCGAAATCCGAACCCCATGCAGGGTGGTTAGCAAGCATTCTACGGTCGTGCCACCGACGCACATTTAAATTACTTTAGATCTCAATCCGGCGGCCTGCTTAAAAACTTAGGCCGCCAGAAACCTACATCACTAGATATATATACATATAATTATTTTCCTTAATTCCTAGAGGAATATAGGGCTTCAACCGCACGTCTCCATTGCGTTTGGGTCTCTGCTAGAGTTTTCACCTGGCTACAAGTCTGCCCACATCTTTCCCTGGTTCCTGGTTGGTTCACTCCTAGAGATCCGTGTTGCTGATCTTTTCTGCCCGGCCATCTGATCTTGAGCATTGAGCGAAGACAGCTGTTGAAGGTCTGTAGTTTGTTTGAGGTGCTCTTTATGACGCGCCAAGTTTCTGATCCGTACAGTGAGCAGCACTGACTTCACATTGGAGGTGAAAATCCGGATCTTATTTTTCATTCTGAGTGCTGTTGACCTCCATAAAGACTTGAGAGAAATGGAAGCTTGACTTGCTTTCCCGATCCTTGCTTTGATATCTTCATCAGTTTTGTCCGCCTGTAGTTGAAACGATGCCTCATTATATATATATATATATATATATATATATATATATATATAAATAAAGCGTTTACAATCTGGTGATTTGCTAGTGTTCTCCACTAGAACTGAAACAAGCATAATCGTGGGGTGAGGGGGAGGGCGGCAACGAAACCCAAAACGTGAGATAACTGTCCCTGAGTATTGTCTCTTAATCTCAAAATGTACTCGTAAACAACTCTTTTTCGATTGGCTTTCAACCACATGTAATGGATTTTTCGAAGGAGGCAAAGATGAAACATTATATCTATAAGGGATTGTTTTGTGCATCACACGTTAAAACAGCATTTTGTCACACGATATACTGTCACAATTAGTATTTAATCTGAAGATCCTGTACGAAGAGAAAATATCATGCAATAAACTCTGAAGGAAAATTCTGTACATTATATAAAGCCATTATTATCATTATTACTATTACACAAATCAAGATCTTTGTAGAATAGATCTTAGGGTTTCCTGATTTTAACTTCAACTTTACACATAATAAACTCTTACACCGAGACCAAGAATACATTTATTCTAATAATGTGTCACAAATAAAACATTACTGAAACCTCATCTAAAAAAACATAGAATCAAGGTTTGTGTATTTTAAGGGTATAGGAAAGGAATACTCATGTGAAACGTATCAGATTTGCAGAAGGAGACTACGGTTTTAGTGAAATTGGAAGCTGAAATCTTTGAATAATGCATTCAAGAATATTCAGTCAGACAATAGAATATTCACCTCGACAATGGTTATTCCACTTCAAAAATCCTCGTTCAGTGCGAAATCTACAAACTGATTATAAAAAGGGACAAGGGTCCGACCTCCACCTTTTGTAATCTTAATTCTTACGTCGGATTGATTAACATGCCTTACTGATCATGACCCTGTAGATGTATACTATGTCTAACCAATCACTTATTTCGAAAGTTGCATCAACCAACGCCAGTGGTGACGTGATATCCACCTAGCTATCTACCATAGGTGTGTACTGTGCGTCAGTTCGCTTAATCCTGCTTTACAGTTATGAGACATGGTCATTGAAAGTGGAATATACGAAAAGACTAGCTGTCTTTGATCACAAGTGTCTGCGTTCTATCTCCAGTGTTAGTCGGTATAACAGGGTGGGTAATATTAGACTTAAGCGTCGAGTGTTAGGTAAGGGGGGCATCTATCGATGAAGTTGTGAGACTAAAGCAATTGAAATAGTTAGGAGATGTGTAACTTATGCCTAGGCCATCGCTTTCCTGGACCGACGGACAATGTTAACCGACATAGGATGGAGCAGGTTGGAAAAGAGCTAGTGGCGGTCAAACCAAGACATGGCTTCATCAGTCAATGAAATCCGAAACAGTTAGTTAGACCACGCAGGGAGGTAGAGACTCCTTGGCCGGTTGGGGTACTCGGGATTCTAAGAACTATTGGTTGGAGACAATTGGTGATATGGCATTCACTCTTTGCGACCTCGCATATCCGCTAGAATCCTATTGTTTTTCCATGTTACATCTTTTTCTCCTTCACGGTTCTGCTCATCATCGTTCTTTCAGATCTTTCTTTTTACTCTCTTGTCTTCCGGGTGTTTTGTCAAACTCAATTATTCTATGATGAACAATACAAGTTATATTTTCTTACTTGAATGTATCAAATTCTTTCGTTGAATCGAGTGACAATAAAGTATCTCACAGCTTTGCATAAGCTTTCTTGATAGTGATCAGTTCTAAAGTGAACTATATCTTTCCATGTCTTTGTTGAAATGGCTATCTGTAGTCTGACATTTTATCAGTTTTACCCATAACGGAGTAACTGTGTGGAAACTCACTCTAACCCCCCCCCGCCACACCTGAACTCACTTCCCCACCCCACTTCTGAACGATCAGATTGCAATATTTATACATTTTTTGGATGTTTCAACTTTGTAACTACTACCTGTTTTTCTCATGGACTGTATATCATTGTTCTGACGTTTGCATATCATACTTTGACTTTATCCTTATTATTTGTCTTAAATTCTGTTAAGTCTCCAATTTTAATGGCTCCCCTTGTAGTTGTACGACACATCGATAATGTGTGTTGTTTTACGTTGTGATTTGTTTGAGTGAGTCAAGGTCATTTCGGCCCTGGATTGTCTGCGGAAAGCGTTGATGTGTGATTTTTGTGGACAGAGTTTCTGACCCCATCTTGTTGGGGATATTCTCCTTGATTCTAAGATACTTCTTACAGTTACATTCAGGTTAACCAGTTTTGTTCTACAGTACTTGTTTTGTACTTAGACTATTATCTTGACTGTATCCCGACCGATAGCTGTTACATTGACGTGGTAGTTGGGCTTGCACATCACGATGACCCAACAAGCTACACTGGCTGGAACATATGTTCCTGCAGGTCCTATCATGCCAGAAAGGTTGTTAGGATGGCGATTACACTAAAAGCAGTTACCGACATCGTGTAAGAATCTTTCTTACACTATGATGGGGGGTCTGTGGGTGAAGTCATACTGCCGGGGAACAGGGATTCAACAGCAGTAAGGTGTTTCCCTCAGATGACCAGTATGCCAGCCAACTATGCTGTCTCTCCACTCCGGAGAGAACGGGTTAGAAAAGGTCGACTCCAAAAATTGTACATCCCGACTTACCCCACCTACGGTGGTCCGTAACCGGCGGTAAGTTTACTAATACGGAACCAAACCAAGAAACCATTTCATACAGGCCGTGTGTGACCGGCCGGTCTCAAGCAGTTGTCCGCTGGGCTCTGCGGTCACGCAACACTTTCTGTTTCAGGTACCCGAAGAATTAATCAACTTCCACGGTGTGGGCAGCCGGGAAGTAACAACCGCCCACACACTTCCAAAAGCACATGAAGCCTTCCTGAGCTGCCTAATGGCACTGTTGAGGTAATTTCGATGTTATTGATGCTATTATTGTTGTGAATAGAGACACATGCGTAGATCTAACAACGAATAATCGTTATTTTGTTGTGTCTTTGAAGCGTTCGTTTCTCAAGGAGGTATTGGTCAACACTACATAGTAGCACACAGAAATCGGTTCTCTGTGTTCAGACTACAACGAATTGGTTTTGTTCGTGACACCATATCACTGACATTTTTGAAGTTAGTGTCCATGAAAAGACTGCAGCGATTCACTTCCCCGACAAGACATTATCACCACTGACTTCATAGTGTGGCGTGTTCTACTGATAAGATTTATCAGTATTACATACATAAAGAGATGTTCATTGGCATAAAAACATCAAATAACAGGAAGATAGATTTGATGTTAGCGAAAGTAAATGATACAATGTTGTGGAGACACATGGGAGACGCGAAAGAAACACGCAGTGAAGGCGAAAAGTAGCACAACACCACGAAAGACCTGTGCAGCTGGTGCGTTGAAGATAAAGTGTACATAATTTGGCGGCATAGATATTGCCAAGTTTCTCGTCATCTGGTATGTGAATACATTAACAAGCTTTCCTGACACAGTTTCGGGTGGAGAGAGAGAGGGAGCTTTTTCTACTGTAAATATTAGATTGTGACTTTATGGTTGATCGACCTGCTCTATAAAACAAGGCTTAGCACTATAATATTAAGTTTTATAATAAAATTATATAACTGAATAAAAATAATGATTACTTATCGGCATACGGTTATTATAGTGAAATTATGTGTGTGTGTGTGTGTACATGGCAGATTTAACTCTCATAATTAATAGAAAAAGAACTGAATGTACTAGATAAAGATATAACATGTGACACAAAGATTTACATTATCATCAATGTAGAGAATCAAGCCATTAAGTCTGGTTTGCATATCTATAGGTAATTCACCATGTTTCAAGGTGAAATACACAAAACAACCCGCCCTCCCCCCTATCACAAGTTAGAATAGAATGAATCCAATATTTTACATTCGTTGGATGAGTAGTTTAAAAAGTGCTGTGTGAATTCTGATCTGAAATATATCCGATATCAGAAAAACAAGAGAAAGAATACGCAAGAAACGATTGACAAGAATAAACTGAGTTCATTATGCACTGAAATAGTCCCTATGCCATAACCCGATGTTAAAGAGATTTATATTATGGAGTGTATATAAGGTGTGTACTGAGCAGCAGTCCGCTCTGTCCTCCTTTATAGTTAGCTGTGAGACCTGACCATTGAGAGTGGAAGACATGAAAAGATTAGCTGTCTTTGATCATATGTGCCTGAGTTCTATCTCCCGTGTGAAGTGGTATTATAAGGTGAGCAATTCCATTGTGTGTAAATTGTTGTTTTGATAAAGTCTCACAGTGTTATGCAGTAATGTTTACTAATGACGTTTCGAGCACAATTTATTGCTCATAATCATATCAAGGTAATCACACGACATCCTAACTTCATTTATATAGTTCCATTGTTTTTAACTTGATTTTCACTTGATTTGATTGGCAGTAGTACTTTCCATATTTCCGATATGAGTGATGACTCATTCCTATTGCATGTGTTTGGTGTAGACTCGATGAACAAGGATTCAGTAATCAACCTCTCTCTCCACCTATCTAGATTACTTTTTAGAATTTTAACCCTCTCCCACCCTATTGTGTGGTTGTGTGATAATGCATGCACTGCAATTGCTGAGATAAGTAATTTAGAAAAAAGCTCAGCAATTGCAGTGCATGCATTATCACACAACCACACAATAGGGTGGGAGAGGGTTAAAATTCTAAAAAGTAATCTAGATAGGTGGAGAGAGAGGTTGATTACTGAATCCTTGTTCATCGAGTCTACACCAAACACATGCAATAGGAATGAGTCATCACTCATATCGGAAATATGGAAAGTACTACTGCCAATCAAATCAAGTGAAAATCAAGTTAAAAACAATGGAACTATATAAATGAAGTTAGGATGTCGTGTGAATACCTTGATATGATTATGAGCAATAAATTGTGCTCGAAACGTCATTAGTAAACATTACTGTATAACACTGTGAGACTTTATCAAAACAACAATTTACACACAATGAAATTATACTCTACCACAGTGCACAAGTTTTATTCTTATATCAAGGTGAGCAATATTGAGGTTAGGCCTCGGTCGAGTGCTAAGTAGGGTGGGAGGGGAAATCAATCGACGAGGCTGTGAAATTACATCGACTGAGATGGTTAGGACATGTGTTACGTATGCATTGCTAGTCATCGCCTACCTCGACAACGGTCAATGTTAGCTGACATGGGGTCAGGCTGGAAAAGAGCTAGCGGCAGTCAAACCAAAACATGGCACCAGTCAATCAAATCCACAACAGTTAGTTTAAGCCAGTCACGTGGGAAGGTGTAGACTTCCTGACCGGTTGGGGTTCTCGGGACAATAAAAACCAATGGTTGAAAACAATTGGTGATATGGCTCAAAATCGTTCTTAGTGGCACAGAAGCATCCACTCCTTGTGACTTATGATTTCTAATGAAACTACATTATTCTTCGTTATTACTATTCCTTTTGTCTCATACCCCTGTCTACTGTCTCTATTTTGCATTCCTTTTTACTTTCTTTTCTTGCTTTGTGTGCTACATGGAGTGTGCCGACTTGAACTGCCGCAAATATGTACAAAGTTTCACGTCGAAGACAGACAGACAGAGTGCATATAAGGAATTAAGGTAGCGTGACTCACTTCATCGCCTTCATGATCGTCTAATTCACTTTCATCTTGTGCTTCTTCGTCGGGATCATCTTCTTCCTCTGAGGAGCCCATCATATTGACAGTTTTTCGTTTACGCCGTTTTACACCACGTCGCATTTTTGTGACAATAGCAGCTACACGTTGTTTTTTCTTTGCTAGTCGAATACGTTCAGAAGCTTTTAAAAGTCCACCTTTAGATCCTGATTTACTGCGATCATCTGGATCATCAAATAAAAGGCTTTTCATTTTACTAGAAGAACTTAGACCATCTTCTGCTTTAGTTGAATCAGTATTTGCACTTTTTGCATGATGATTTTCATCATCCATGTCGTCTTCATCTTCATCGTCGTCCGCTTCACTACCAGTGTCCAATTCATCTAAATCGGTAAGCTTTAAGGCATTCTCTGACTTCAGATCTTTGGATTTCGGTTCTGTTTTATTCCGTTGGCTTGAATTAACATCCCCCAATGAAGACAGAAATCTAAAAAAGACATTGGGCAAAAGATTACAGAAAGTTTAGAAATTGATTTTTATTTATTTTATTCGTGAGCCCGAATAGCTCAGTTGTAACGTCTCTGACTGCAGTTCTCACTGAGTGACGCGGGTTCGGATCTCAGAAGGGACATGAGTTTCTTTGAGGTTGCAGATACGCCTTGCTGACGGATAAATGCCAACTAGCACGAAACGTAGGTCAAGCAAGGCTTCCTGTGGCCGACTGCCTCCAATTATCTAATATCATCAAATGTAGTATAGGCAAATCTGAGTTTTCAACACAGAATCAAGGAGAAGAAAAATACACTCCAACGGATTCAGTTTGGTATTGACTTCCACAACAGGGATAAAGTATTTCCAAGTTTTTGACGACAGGATTCAAATGAGCAATAATTGGTTAGTAAACTTTAGAAAAGAAATATCTTCAGGAAGCCTACACATTCTGACAGATACCTGGATTACAACAATTCGGCACATTCCTTTATCACCAAAGTAACTCTGTGACCCAGAATCTGAATAACTGAGTAAAAGGTCTAGTTATTGAGGAGGAGGAGGAGGAAGAGATCAATAAGGGAATTAAATTGGTTCAATTTACTCTTGAATCGCATAATTAACCGAAAGCCTTCACAAAAATATACTTGGAAAGTGAAGATAAGGATGAATCAAAACGTGTTGCTAAGACTTAAGCTTAGTACACTGGTGATAAAATAAAGCGAATCCTTAACAATTATGACATAAGAATGTAATTCCGTGCAATGGACACCTTGCGCTCATCACTGGTGAGGGTTAAGGATAAAATAGAAGACAATCAGTTAAATTGCATGTACCAGATGAATTGTGGGGATTTAGATGCTGTTTATGTAGGAGAAACTTGCGGACAGGTAAACATACGAGCAAAAGAGCACAAATAATGTTAAGCAGCGGTTCCAAACACCTCTTTAGATTTGAAGAAGCCAGAAAACAAATCAGCAATTGTACTACACTCGATAGAAATGGGAAATAAGAACGACTTTGATAGGATAAAGATTCGACAGAAAGGTTTTGGTTCGTATCAAGAAAGACCGACTGCAGAAGCCCTACATGTATGGGCGATTAACAAAAGCATGAATAAGCGTTAAGATATAATGTTAGCTGATGTATGACAAGTCCTGATTAATAAATAAAAATGAATATATATCACTAGTCAATCAAAGTCAGTTTAAACTCCCAACCGTCTATATCTTCTTATGGGGAGGCGGACAAATGACATACAACTGTTCCCTGAAGTGCACACATACATCATTGTATATTGCATATACATATGTTTTTCATATTCAGTTACCTATGATCCCGAACTTAAGTTGAACATAATCACTACAAAGATTCGATGCAAAAGTACACATAGTTTTTAACAAAAGTAGACTAATATTTCTAACTCTGTGGCCAAATTTCAATCACAATTCATGCTATTGTGTTTATTATGCTTTGCTCTTCAAGTCTGACCAGGAATTGATATCAATCACTTAGAGGGCCAATGAAAACCAACAGGAAGTAGTGGACAGTGGTTTCGTCCTAGTTTGTGATTCATTGACAGCATGCACCCATCGGGTTTCGATGTCTGTTCGTGACTCATATGATTAAACAAGGTTTTTAAAGACTAGATGTGTCCTTTAATATATACACCTTTCTTACTTCAATTTTGATTAATTTTCCTGAAGAATTTTGGACGATTTACCGAACGAAACATTGGAATCTGAGCACTAGATAAGACTCTGTACTATAAAGCGAAGAGAATATGCTCTGCAGAAAAACTAGAGGAAGAATTTACGAATCTCGAAAAGGTACTGAAAAACAACGGCTATCCTCAAAGACTCATTAACAAATATGGAAGATGTGAAGGCTCAAACACCAAACAAATCACAGTTGAAAAAAAGCCTGTCTTCATTCAACTACATTTTAAAGGTGAAAACATTGCAGAAATGGTCAACAGAAGACTGAGAACGTCACTAGCCAGAGCCTATCTTACAGCTAAGTTGGTTCTCGTCCATCGAACAGTATGCTCTTTGGTGCAGTCAATAGTCGATAGATATCCTTCTGATGTTAACTCCAACTGTGTATACAAATTTACGTATATCTACGGAATCAGTCACATTGGGAGAACAGAAAGAAGGGCATACCTCCGATTTTCTGAACATGTACCGAAAAGCCTACGTTTCAAGTGAACAAACTCTTATAGAAGCGCTATTACCAGACATCTCCTCGACACGGGTCATGAGGTGGAAATCGAGAAATCCTTCAAAATTATCAATAGACAAAGGAGCTCCATTCTCCTCAAGTTTGCCGAAGCAATTTCTATCAAAGGCTTGATCCAAACCAGATTTATGTGTTCAGAAAGAAGTAGTTATTAGTCTTTCCTTGCCTTGGTAACTGGATGTCTTTTTTCTCTCATCTGATTACGTAATCTTCGTCTTTAACCTCACCCTCCTTCAACAATCTGTAATTTTGCTTGTCTCTTGTTTCTATGATTTCAGTTCAACTCAGTACATTGTTACCTAACTTATTAGTCACTATGCATCTAACGCACATCTTATCTTTATTATGTAACTCCTTTACCATTATATGCATACATCTGTTTTGTTTTAACTTGAACTGCCTGTGTAAAAATTATATAAGCGCAATTTTCTGAGCACTGTTTACTAATTGTGGAACTGTCTGTCAACTGACAACATGTAAAATTTGCAAGTATGTTAGAACGTGTCTGTGCTTAAACCTCATAATTTATTTAGGCTGTAAGCAGCTGATGAGAGGCCAACGAAATAAATGATGGCACCATATTATTCTGCACAAACCACTGTTGTTCTTGCTTTATTCAAATACTTGAATTTCGCTTAGATTTTACCAATATAACTTTTACATTTAAATTAGTTTGTTATATTATGTTCGAAGTGCATACAGGAGTAAGACACGGCTGCCTATTATCACCACCGATGATATTCTTAATTGTGGTGGACTGGATTATGCGTCAGACTGCGCACAGGGAGAGAGGAGACAGGAGTACGCTGGGCCACTAATAAGAAGACTCTAGGAGTTCTGGAATTCGCAGATATCATGTCTAATGTCACACAAACTCGAAGACTTGCAGGCAGACGAAAACCAACAAACTGGATGAAGAAGCAGCCACAGAATACAGGACTCCAGGTGGACGTAGAGAAGACGGAAGTGGTGGAGATAACCAACCACTACCAACAGCAGCAACAATAACCAACGCCAATCACCATCAACGGGAGAGATTTAGCAGAGGTTACTCCTTTCACCTATCTTACCATAGAGCATCGTTTCAACCACAGACCAGTGGAACGGATGAATATGTTAAAGTTAGAATCGGAAAGGTGAGATACGCCTTCATCAGCCTGAAACAACTTTGGAAATCTTTTGCACTCAGCATAAGGAACAAGATTTGGATTCTCAACACCAATGTCAAGCCAATCAGTTCTTCTATACGGGTCAGCAACTTGCACTGCGTGTCACGAAAAGGATTTCCAACAGCCTGTTGCAGACTTTCATCAACAGATGCAACCTTCGCTGGCTCCATACTGAAGATCAAATGGCCAGAAAGAATTAGCAGCTAAAAACTTTGGCAACAAACCAAACAAGAGGCGATTGCTCAACAAATATGTAGGAGAAAATGGAGATGTACTGATCGGGCATGCATTAAGGAGGCAGTCGAATGACATCGTGTGCAATGCACGCCATAGCTCGAGTGGAATCTCAGTGGTCTGTGCAAGAGTGACACAGGGGAGATCACGTGACGAGGAGGAAGAGATGAGATATTATGGGCAATGATGAACTCAGCTGAAGAGGACAGCAGAAAGTAGAAAAAAGTGGAGATGTGTTGTTGAAGCCTATGTTCCACTCAGAACCCAAGAGAACAATAAAAATACAAAATGATAAATAAATATTATGTTCTGAAACATTATTAAGAATTTTCTAAGGAAATTAGCATACAAAATATCTTTTATTTCATGAACCCTGTTAGCTAATCTGAGGTAGAATTAAATACTACATATTTTTAAAAATATTTTGTTAGCCCATCATTAGTTGTTTATAACCAATAAAGATTGAAATATGAAATGAACCACTTTCCCAGTGAGTCAGTTACATCACTTCAGTACAATTCTCCTATCTGGGCCTAAATGGGTAATGAAAAATTCTCGTGGTCAAGGGGAATGACGACAGCGATCACATAACATTTGAAATAAACACATCTTGTATGAGATAAACAAGCTATAAGCTTACTTCAACCCCTTTGAAATTTCACGGTCCATATCGGCATCCTCTTCGCCAGCATTATCTGTAAGTTTTCGTTTAACCATAACGTTAAACAGATTCAGTGTTTTATGTAAACGACTGTATTCTGCTTCCGCTTCATCTTCTTTAAGAAAACGATAATTTATCTCCGGTTTCATTTTGTACCTATTCATGTATTCAGAGTAAAAATGAGACACTGTCGAATTAGAGGCAGCCATGAAATCAAGAAGCTAAAATAAAACGTTAAAATGATGAAAATCTCTTATTATGCATTTTCATCACGAATTTGTGTCATCTAGAGGATTACTAGAAAACTAGGGAGAGCTGGACATACATATATTGTTATATCTTGGTGTCATTCTATCTGCTGATCTTTCCTGGTCGTCTCATATCTTGATGATTTCTAAGAAAATACTCCGTCTTACCTTCTACATCGAGAAGTTAGGAATAAGCCAACCCTTACTCCTACAATTCCTTAACTCTCGCATTCTGCGTATTATTCTCTATTGTTCCCCTTAGTTTTTCCAGGGCTACTGAAGAAACACTATACCTTATTACGCAGGATGTTACAGATTGTCAGCAGGGTAAGCAATGTGCCACTTAACCAGCTTGTTAATATTCTGGTTGACAGGCACTTGGACTCATATGAAAAATGGGCTAAATCCATTTCATCTAACTCACACCACCCTCTTCTTTCACAACTCCCCCCTCCTTCTATCTCGTCAGGCACTACCAGAAGCCTATATAGGAAACTATATGCTCGCACTAGCACGTACAAAAACTCGCGTTCTGAGCGATAAAAAAAGCGTTGGGTGTGATACCTATAACTTATTAAATAGTCAGTAAAACAACTGGATCTCGTCTTTCCAAGTCATATCATTTATAGGTACGACGTTTTCTTTCTTTCTTTTCCTTTTCTCTTTTTTCTGTTATGTGCTGCTTTGTTTCTTTCTTCCTTACAAACTCTATTTAAAACATTCTTCTTCGTTCTTTCACACTCTGTATATCTCGACCTTTTTTGTTACCGCTTACGCCAGTAAGTATGCTAGCATCTGCTTTTTTAACACCTTCAAACACTCTGTTCAATTTTGACTTTGCTACTGACATGCCAATATGTTGTTGTCAAAACGAACTGAGATTACCCTTAATCTATATAGAATTTTGTTTATTGTTAATGTACTAACTGGATGCAATACTGTAGTAAAAATGCTGAGAATTCCATTCTGTATCACATGTACTGTTTTGGAATAAAGCAAATTACTATTATTATCTTTTGAGATTTGTGTGTTGTATTCAGCTACAAATTTTCGGGGCATGGTACCAGAGACTGAGTGATTTTACGATGAGTACGCTGTTTCCTGGCCAGTAAATGTGAATATGATAGGTCAATTAATATTCACACAACTGACTATTTGTAAAAATGTCTACAAGGAAGAAAAAGTACCTTCTGATTCGAAAAAAGGCTATCATATTGTCAAAATATTAAAGAAGGGTGATTTAGACCTGTGCAAAAAATGGCGCAGAATCATGCTGTTATCTACGCCAAGCAAAATACTAGGTGGCGTCATCCTGGAGAGAGCAAAAGATGTATAGGGTGCAGAACTCCGTCGACCGGGACAAGCTGGATTCAGGAAAAGCAAATCATGTGCGAGTCAAATTGCAACTCTAGGCATCATCATCATCGAACAGAACATAGAATGCCAATCAAATCTCTACCTCAGTTTCATCGACTGAAAAGACCTTCGACAGCGTTGATTGCGAAGTTATTTGGAAACTACTTCAACACTATGGCGTGCCCCCCCCCACACTCATTCAATAGCTATATAACAATTCCACACGTCAAGTGATCTACAATGGAAAACTCAGCGAAGTCTTTGAAGTGAAGTCACGAGTAAAACAGCGCTGCCTACTATCACCGATGATATTCTTAATTGTGGCGGACTGGATTATGAGTCAGACTGTTGGGGCCAGAAGAAAAGGGTACTTTGGACTGTACAAGGTACCGATTTCATTAACGATTTATGTCTGAAGTCACATATATTCGAAGACTTACAGGCGAAAACCAACAAGTTGTCAGAATAAGCAAAGATAAGACTTTCGGTGGTCATAGACAAGAGGGAGGTCATGAAGGCAACCGACCAGCACTAATCACTATCAACGGAAAAAATTTGAAAGAAGTTGCTACCTTCATTTATCTAGGAAGCATCCTTTCAACTAGAGGCGACAGAACGATAAATATGTCATAAGCAGCCAGAATCGGAAAGGCAAGACAAACCTTCATCACTCTAAAATCGGTTTGAAAATCTACTAAACTCAGCATAAAAAAACAGGATTCGCATTTTTTGCACCAATGTTAGTTCAGTCACTTCTTCCATATGAGTCAGAAACTTGCACTGCGTGTCACGAAAAGTATTTCCAATAGACCACTGTAGACTTTTATCAGCAGCTGCCTTTGACGGCTCCCTACTGAAGACCAGATGTCTAGCCAGAAAGAATTAACAACAAGGAATTCCGGTAATGTAACGAACTAACCAAGAACCTATTGTTCAACAAATATGTGGAAGAAAGTGGAGATGAATAGGACACACGCTAAGGAGACCGTCAAATATCGACCACAATATAAGGTATCGCTGAGGTGGAACCCGAACGGGAAACGACGAGTGCTGCGTTGATCCGAGGGTGACATGGAGGAGATCATGCGGGGAGGAGAGATGAGAAACTGCACAGAACAAAGTGGAATGGAGATGTACTGTTGAAGTACGATGTTCCACTGGGAGCCCAAGGGAACAATAATAAAATACGCTGTCTTCCCGCCAGTGAATACCAATGTCATTCGTCTATTATTATTTACATAACCAACACTAGGTAGCCAATAATGAACACAGAATTTGTATTGGAACCACATAAAACCCATTAAGCAGAGAACTGCTACTTAACTATAAAATGGTAAAAATAGCTGTTGGATTCAGAATCAACCACTAAGCCTATTAATACATTGAAAACCACCCATATTAGCTTCAAACTGGAATTTATGGTGGCTAAGGACTAATTGACTGTCTGGTTTCAACATGGAACCTTGCACAGAAGTGCAGCACTTCAAGTTTCCTCACTCCATATACCACACAAAGGGAGATAAAGGAGACAAAAACAAAATGAGATTCAAAAAAAGGATAGTAAGTGGAAATGTGAAGGAGAAAGAAAAGTAACATGGAAGAACGACAAAGTTTAACGGACATGAGAGACCACGAAGAGTGAATGGGTCTGCGCCATTGACAACAATTTCGATCCATATCACCAATAGTCTCCAGCCTTCTTTGGTTCTTAGAGTCTGTCTGTCTGTCTGGATTCAACATAGAACTTGGCACCGAAGTGCACCAGTTCGAGTTGCCACGTTCCAAATAGCACACAAAAGTAGACAAGAAGATGAGTGAAGAGAATCAATAGAGTTTGACAAATATAAGAGTGAAACAGAATGGGTAATGGTAGAAAGGAATATGAAAGATTACAGAGACTGAATACATCTGCGCTGGCCATTGACAACGATTTTGAGCCATGTCACCTACTGTCTCCAGCCATTGATTCTTAGAGTCCCGAGGGCCCCAACCCGGAAGTCTGCATCTCCCTACCTGACTCAGTTTAGCTGTCAAGGATTTGATGGATTGATGACATGTTTTTGTTTGGCCACCACTTACTCTTTTCCAGCCTGCACCTATATCAGCTAGCAATGCCCGTCGGGGGAGGCGGTGGTTAGGCATGCGCAGCACGTGACCTAGCCATCTTAGTCTATGTAACTTTATAGCCTCGTCGATTGATTTTCCCTGTTTGCCCAACACTCTACGCCTAACGTCAACATTACTTATTTCTTAGAATCTCTAGGACCCAACCAACCAAGCGGTCTACACCAACCTACGTTGCTGGCTCAAACTTACTGTTAAAGAAGCGATTGTTAAAGGCGATTAATACTAAGAATGAATACTAAACCATGTAAAAGAAATTATATTAACAGAGCTACCGACTAACTGAGCACTTATTCACTGATTTGTAGTTCATCTTGTTGGTATGACTGCTGTCGACTTGAAATTTTAATAAATAATGCAGACAAACAGTAGGTGCATAAAGTCATACCGCACTTGCCTATTTTCAGTAGTTTTCAATATTATGAAATCTAAAACAGCTAGTGCTCTGAATAATTTAAAGAAAACCAAGATCCTTGTAGTATTCCTTACTAATAAGCGATGAACATGATTTCAAAAGACTTCCGTGGTGTAACTGTAAGAGCCTCCCTTTTCCACTGAAAATATACATTATGAGAGATAAGGAAGAAAGATGTGTAGCGTGCCTTCAAAAGCTTTAAAATTTTTGTTTTAATGGGTACATACATCTGGACAGGCTCGAATGACATTTTGCGCTTTTCTACTGTGCTGTTAACGCGAACATTCACAGAGTTTGTAATTCAGCTATACCAGCTAGATAAGTTCTAGAACCATTTCCTTGAATAATCTTAACTAAATTACTGAGTCTTCTAGATTTGCGTTTTGTTGTTAGTACTTACAAGTTAGGTAGAGTACTGATTTATTGGCTAGTTAAACAAACTACGCTTATAATAAGGGCTTGTATAGTGTAGCTAAACCCTATAACACTACCAATACTTTACTGATACATTAAGACAGATTAAAATTCGTAGATATTTCAAAAGTAATTTGCAAAACAATTTAATTTCACTTACCAAGCGTTTACTGGATAGGCATCGAAATTTCCATCTTTGCATTGACAAAACACAAAGTATTCTACATTCTCTGATACACTACCCTCTCGAACTCCCCTGAAACGACGGCGATTAGCCTTGCCTTTCCCAACAGTCATTAGCCATGGTTGATCGTCTGGTTTATAGCTTTCGCGTACAACACCATATTTCTTTAACCTCGCCTCTTCTTTAGCTTCCCGACCGAATTCACTGCCAGCCCCTATATCTGGCATTTCAGTTGTTCCGTACAAGCTTCGGAAAGCTTTAAGGTTATTTTCGCGTTGCATAAAAACCTCAGGACCTGATGACAAATCAATTCGATCAGCTGCATGGAAACGCAGTACACTGAAACGCTTATCTTTCTTGTTTGGAACCCTAACCTAAAATGTAGATAGACTGTTGTATTAACAAAAAAAATACAGACATATAGGCAGAAAAACGTAAACGTCTTAGTTTATGACCTGCATTGAGTTGTGGCTCATCCGAATATATACTTTAAGAAACCGCTAAGATCCAGGTTTCAAACCACTTTTTGGAGACGATCAGCTGCTCAAAGTGTGTATACCTTTCTTTAATAGCCCAACACAAGGAAATGTTAACCCTGTCGAAGCTTCGTTGATAATTTACATAGTTACTATATTTTCTCAATCAAATTAGGAGTAACAAGTGAAAACATGTTATAGAAGCAAACAATTATATAATACAACTTACTAACCCAATACAGATTTGTCCTATAGACTAGAAGCCATACTTGTTTTTTTTTCACATCAAACATTAATACTCAGAAGTCCGGACCAAAGATGAAGACAGGCGAATTATCTACTATTATCACTGACATAATCTAAGTATCTACATTGATTTAAACAAATCAAAGTGATAAATAAAACGAAACAAATGATGCTAGGTTTTCTTTGTACAAAAATAAAGCCATTGAATAAACTAAACCCGACCGATAGCTGTTACCTTGAGGTGGTGGTCGGGCTTGCACATCACGATGAACCAACAAGCTACACTGGCTGGGACATATGTTCCTGCAGGTCCTATCATGCCAGAAAGGTTGTTAGGATGGCGATTACACTAAAAGCAGTTACCGACATCGTGTAAGAATCTTTCTTACACTATGATGGGGGTCTGTGGGCGAAGTCATACTGCTGGGGAACAAGGATTCAACAGCAGTGAAGTGTTTCCTTTATATGAAAGTATGCCAGCCATACTGTCTCTCCACTCCGGAGAGAACGGGTTAGAAAAGGTTGACTCCAAAAATTGTACATCCCGACTTACCCCACCTACGGTGGTCCGTAACCGGCGGTAAGTTTACTAATACAGAACCAATCCCAAAAACCAGTTTATACAGGCCGTGTGTGACCGGCCGGTCTCAAGCAGTTGTCCGCTGGGCTCTGCGGTCACGCAACACTTTCTGTTTCAGGTACCCGAAGAATTAATCAACTTCCACTGTGTGGGCAGCCGGGAAGTAACACACACTTCCAAAAGCACATGAAGCCTTCCTGAGCATCACTCCCCTCTACTCACATCACCTTCCTCATCTTGCTTCTCTACAGACAGAATAAACTAAACACTTTTATGTGAATTTCTTAAGGAAAAGCGAGTATTTGCTTTCCTAATGTTGAACTTTTCACAGACAGCTACTAATTTAGATAATGAATACTAGCTTTAAAAATCCTATAAGCATTACTTAACTATACAGTGTATAGTGACAATCTATCGATCTATCAATCCTCAGACTGCAATTGTTAGACGATGTGACAGACCTAAACAAATCTTTTTTTACCTTTTACTCGACAACCACAGAATGCTTTTAGGTGAATTTCGACTCCTCAGCCCTTTCTAAAAGCAAAAGTATTATTTGATCCTCTAATTTTACGACTTCTATACCCTTCTACGGATTGCACTGAAATAGAATCTTTGTTAATTCAGTTGTAGATTCACACCTGCTAAACTGTTTCAATGCATAACTTGGAGGATTACAATGTTATGAAGTTTAATGTAATAGATGTATACTTGGTTAGTGGAGTATTTTCTGAAGATTTGTATTTCAGACGAAGCAGTTTACCTTTCTAAGACACTACTTTAAAGTAATGTATCATATTTTAACTCTGGTCACTAACATTTAAACAGTGATGGTGTCATGGGTTGAGTTACAGGCCATAAATATAACAATACGAAAACAAAAAAGGGTGGAACGAACACGATTAATACATGCTACACATTTGATAGTAAAAATCCTTTGAGGAAACCCAAATGGGAGTTAGTTAACTGTAATGCGGCGCGCATGCTGCTTATTAACTAATTATACTACCTGGTTATTTCAAACTCGATAAACGCAATAGATTTGGGAGCCGAAATGATTTAGTAGAATGTCAACCACTTAGATCGATGAGCCACAGTGCTGCAGTTAAACTAAACTCTCCATCAACAATAAACAATCTTAATTAAAAATGAATTCATTTAACGTAAGCAATTTAAACACTCTATGAAAAATATTGGATTATACCTGCATTTCTCTTATTATATTGCGTTGAGACGTTTGCTTTTCTTCCGTCTGATTTGTTATTGGCACTTTCGAATTTCCAGCCAAACCACTGAGTACGGCACTACCCGATTGAATAGTCTGAGGTTGAGTGGAATGTGTGATGAGATTAGTCGCCTTTGCAGGCGATGCTGATGAACTACTTTGCGGCTGAGATGATATGGAACTAGGACGTGATGCATTCGATGTCGATTGGATGGCAGATATTTTTAATGGGCCGATAGGAGTGATTTTCAAACCTGTGGTAGAAGCAGCAGTTACATTCACTGGAGTCGATGAATTGCCAAGAGGTCGTATAACAACAACAGAAGCCGTAGAAACAACTGAATCACGTGGAGCTGTAATGAGATTGTGCGCCGGACGAGCATACTGAATGCCTTTATTTGGGGGCAAACGCGAAACAACTGTGATATTTTGTGCTTGAGAAACTTCTGATGTTATTGGAGGTGCGACCTTCTCCACTCTATAATTAAGTTAATTTAAATAAGACCGTTGACAGTACAAGTCTTTTAAATGAGGGTTAGTGAGTTTTAAGTATCAGTTGATACGAAAGAGTACTACTACTTCAAAGATAATACAGAAAATGCACTGAAAAAGGAAGCGAATAAGGTTTTCATAATGACTACCATTTATACAATATAAGCCGTTAGTGCAAGCTATCCTACCATTGCTAATCTGTTACCAGTACTCCTTTAGACTTATCCAAATAGCCAGTGTGATTCTTTAAAGGCACTAGTCAGAGTATTCTTTACGTCTCACATCTGTAAGAATACAACTAAAGTTTCAACCTTTTAACATTGTGATTGGCGCTTTTTACTCTCTAACCGGAAATATCCACTTTTGTGAATTATTCGTATGGGAAATCTGATCTTCCTACCCGGCGAATTTTATTCAACCATTTCTTCCTCACCGAGCCTGTGTGTGATACTTCCCGCTGTCTCGAACTACTGCCAAAGCTTCAGGTGCTACTTCTGTAGCAACATCCTCCTCACTCTTTCAAATATACAGGACTTGTTGGTCTGTTAAGTGATTGCTGTGAAGCCGAATAACCCGAAAGTTACAGGTAAAGTCAAAAGCTTTTACTTAAATACTTTATCCTTCTGTTCTGTGCTCTCTATTGTCTTTTGCTGTCAGTCTATTGGACAAAATAACAGTCTCTTATTATTTAATCACCGGTATTAATTTAGGAGTAATATGAC
The DNA here is from genome assembly GCA_944472135.2 of Trichobilharzia regenti. Taxonomy (NCBI): domain Eukaryota; kingdom Metazoa; phylum Platyhelminthes; class Trematoda; order Strigeidida; family Schistosomatidae; genus Trichobilharzia; species Trichobilharzia regenti. The sequence continues at coordinate 171,561,316 of OX235262.1, read as the reverse complement.
GATAGATTCTCACTCTAAGATAAGTAATGGGACATCATACTCCGTAGTCACCAGGGCTTCAGCCAAACTAGCCAAACAAGTGAAGCTGATGGACTCTCGCATACCGGTCTTGAAGACCAGGGCAAATATTTCCTGCTCCTACAGATTGCCCATGTCGCCACAGTCCTACAGTGAAGCTGTGCAAAGTCAACCAAGTGGATGTGGCTCCATCCCTGTTAACACGACTAGGTTAACAGAGCCGAGTGGGAAAATTGCACTAAGTGAGAACTGTATAACTCCCATATCCATGGTAGGCCATGTCGCAAGACGACAAAAACGCTTCCCAGGAAGGCAGACGACTGCGAGGTCTGCGCTTCTGTTGTCGAACAAGCAGACTGCTTTCGAATGTAACTTTTGCAAGCGATGGGTGCATTATAGATGCGACAATGGGGTACCAAAAGTATATTATGACTTTATGCGTAAGAACCCATGCCCATGGTTCTGGTACATATGCCCAAGTTGCCATCATGATGTAGCCTCGTGTAGTCCTTTGAAAACTAAAGATGGCGCAAAAGTAGCAGGGAAAAACGTGAAATGTTGGACTCCCACCAATTCGGAAAATAGCACAAACGCGCGTAAACCGGGGATACCAAAATCCTCACCGGTTAAACTTGTAACTCTTGACGAATCTTCTACTAGCTTGGAACGATTGGACACTATCCTGGGACGAAAAGGTACCAGCCTACGTGATCTTTCTCGACTTTGCGAAAGCATTCGACGGTTCACCATGGTCTGCTCCTTCACAAAATAAGCAAGGCGGGTGTTTCTGGAGCACTTCTCGCATGGCTGAAAGATTACTTAGGCGAGAGAGAATTCTGCACCAAAGTCAACCGCATCCGATCATCCTGGCACACCTCGGCATCAGGGGTTCCAAATGGGTTCTATCCTAGGGCCGTTGATGTTTTTGGTTTTTATCAACGACCTGCCCTCCCAACTAAACTGCTCTGCGCCTCTTTACGCTGACGACGTAAAGATTTGGAGAGCAATAAACTCATCGGAAGACTCAGACAGATTGCAGGCTGACCTGCAAACTCTGGGAAACTGGGCTCTGGCTAACGGAATGCCTTTCAACCTAAAGAAGTGCAAAGTAGTGCAACTTCATTCGGGTAGGTCACAGAGTGCAAATTACACCCTTGGTGGGGATGCTAACATTCTAGAAAGTGTCCAGAGACGAGCGACAAAATGGATGATCGACCTCCGCAACAAATTATACGAAGAAACACTAAAGAAATTAGGTCTTTTCACACTTAGTTACCGTAGGCACAGGGGAGACCTCATCACCGTATACCAGATCTTAAATGACCAGGCCCACCCAAATAAAAGCATCCTGCCATTAAGTGAATATAGGCTTCCACGGGGTAACCCGCTAAGGATAGCACACCAGAGACCAAAGACTCGAGTGCGATCACATTTCTTTTCGCTTCGAGTTTGCCGTCTCTGGAACGCTTTACCAGCGGCCGTGACTACAGCGCCATCTGTGGAGATTTTTAAGCGGAAGGTAGACAATCATGCAGAAATGCAAGGTTTGTGTCTCAATGGCTTATCCTCATAAAACTTAAAACCACACTGTCAACGGATAAGCGTACAAACTAAATCCCCATCTGTTCTGCCTTCTCTCACTCTATCTTTTCCTTAGGTCACCTTTATTATTCCACTTATCTGAACCCATATTATCTACACTACAACCCATTATTATTATTACTATTCTGCTTTTATGACTACACCGAATGACCAATGGGAGTTAGGTCAAACTCCATTCACGGCAGCAATACAGTCCTAACATACTGCATACTACAAACCACATCTTGACCAATCCCCGCACCACTCCTCTTGGAGTCTACCAGAGCTAAAGCAGTCGAGTGGCGGGACTTACTACGCAGAAGCTCACCGAAGATCTGGAACCTCTACCTCACAATCAAGAAGCGAGCTCAAAGAAATCACTGGTTTATACTAGCTCGTAATCAGGATATTGGATATTGAACCTTAATCTATCAGCGTATGTTCAGACAGATATCCAGCTTCCGAAGTATGCAGTACTAAGTAATTAAGAGGATAGATTTGGAAAGCCCTGAATGACATTTTCGGAAACAGCAAAAGGTCAATGGATTGAATATAGATAATAAAGACAGAAAATATGGACTAATAAACTAGTCAAACGGTTGAAGTATGAATTATCAACACACTTTGGGAAAAAAGCATTTTAAGCTGAAACACGCTTCGAAGGCAGGCAGAAACGCAACCCAACTTAAATTTACCATAATGTAAGGGAGAAAGAATTACTTACAGAATTATAAGGATTATCAATCTTAAGATGTATGAATCACACAGTGAATGTGTCTGTGCCAAATGCATACACAAAATTTATTCTCAAAATCTTACCTTATAGCAGTGGGATTAGGAACTCCCGACATACTTCAGGTTCTGAAGAATGCCAAAACAGATTATAGATTAATAAAGCTATGCATATTTTTTGAAAGAGAATGCTCTTTGTTACAGGGGAAAGGTGGTATGTCACTTAAGCATTAAATATGTGCACTTTATGGGCCATTAATTAGGAATACGAAGCGATGTTTATCAAAACGCCTGAAAATAGCACCCCCAGTAGTGAATCAAAATTCCGCTCAAGAAGGACGGAATTTGAATAAGCCGCTCTGTTTATCTCTGAACTTCCTTGTAGAGACGTCAATGTTGACCTTCAGGTTCTCAGGACAATGTATAAAGCTAATGGAACTCAGTTATCAAGCTCGAACTGAACAAAAGGATTAGGCATTGAAACTGAATTACGTAATATTTGAATTTAAGCACTGCTGAGCAGTGCATAGGCTGCCAGGTAAGTTAGGTTAGCGAAAAGTAGCTTTCGAATTGAATATTACTGGAGTTTTCATCAATCATTGTATATTTATATTGTCTCCTTGACTTCCCAGTGGGACATATGGCTTCATCGACTCATTTCTACTTTTTTTCTATTTTATGCATTCCTCTTCAGCTGAGTCTACAGTTGCCCATCTCTCGCCCCTCCAAGCGTGATCTCCTGCATGTCACCCTCTAACCTCGGCCCCACTCGTCTTTTGTTATTTGCATTCCACTCCAGTGATACCCTGCATTGCAGCAGATATCATTCGGTGGACGTCTCAGGGTATAGCCAATTTAACTCCATTTTCTTTCACATATTTGTTGATCTTGATTGATGCGCTCAAATACATTCTTGTCGCTAAATCTGACTGGCCGGATATCTGGTCGTCAGTATGGAGCCCTCAATGAGAGCTGCTAATGAACCCCTGCATCAGGCTGTAGGTGAAGCGTCCGCTAAGATTCTAACCAATATAGAGGCACTCGGTGACGTAAAATTGTTGTTGAAAATAAGAATTTCTTTCCTTATGAGGAGAAGAGTAGATTTCTAAGCAGATTTCAGAGTGATAAAGGCTTTTCGTATGCAGTTAAGGCTATAATACGTGCAGAAGTTATTTATCTATTTATTGTTCCCATGGGTTTCTGGTGGAACATAGGGCTTCAACGCCACGTATCCATTTGCTTCTGTCTTCTGCTGTACTTTTCACCTGCATCCATGTTAGTCCTTACTCTTTCAACTCCTCTTCACACGATCTCCTCCATGTCAACCTTGAACGTCCCATACGCCGCTTCCCTTTCAGGTTCCACTCGAGGGCTTGGCGCGCGATGTCACCCAGCGGTCTCCTCAGCGAGTGTCCAACGCATCTCCACTTTCTCCTGCATATTTGCTGGGCGATTGGTTCTTGCATTGTTTGTTCCCATAGTTTCTTGTTGGTGATTCTTTCCGGCAATCTGATCTTCAGTATGGAGCGAGGACAGTTGTTGGTTGATGAAGGTCTGCAACAGGCTGTTGGAAATATTCTTTGCAACCCACCCGCCAAGTTTATGATCCGTACAGAAGAACTAACTTGACATTTGTATTGAAAATCCGACCAAATTTTGTTGATGCTGAGTGACGAAGATTTACAGATTGATCTCAGGTTGATGAATGTGTTTCTCGTCTGCCTTCCCGATTCTCGATTTAACATCCTCATCTGTTCCTCCTGCAGTTGAGGCAATGCTTCCTAGAAGTAACCTCTTTCAAATCCCTCCAATTGATGGTGATTGGCGATGTTGTTGGTTGGTTGGTTGGTTATTTTCATAACCTCCGTCTTGTCTATTTTCAATTGGAGTCCTGTCTTTGCTGCTTATTCGACCAGTTTGTCGGTTTTCACTTGTAAATCTTTGATTTTGTGTGTCATAAAACGTAAGTCATCCGCGAAATCCAGGTCTTCTTGGTGCTTAACATTGGTCCAGGCTATCCCTGTCTTCTCGTTTCCCACTGTTGAATAAGGTTGATGAATATTTGGGGTACGCCGTAGTACTCGAGTAATTTCCAAATTACTTCGCGATCAACGCTGTCGAATGCCTTTTCAAAGTCTATAAATTTGAGGTAGAGGTTTGATTGCCATTCCATGCTTTGTTCTGTGATGATGATGCGAAGAGTTGCCTCTCCTGAATCCAGCTTGTTCTGGTCGGAGTTCTGTCTCCATTGCATCCTTTAATCTCTCCAGGATGATGCGACTCAAGATTTTACTTGGCGTCGATAGGAGCATAATTCCTCGCCAGTTCTTGCAGAGTGAGTCGTAAGTCTCCCTTCTTCGGTAGTTTCACGAGGTAACCTTTTCTCCAGTCAGTAGGCACCTTTCCCTCCTTCCAGACCTTCTGCAATAATAGAGTCAGTCAGCATGGCTGCTGTAGTCTCTGGGTCCGCTTTCAGTGCTTCAGAGGGTATTCCATCTGGTCCGGCTGTTTTTCCAGCTTTGAGAAGTTTGATTGCGTTCAAGACTTCAGCTCTCGTTGGAGGATTGGTGTCAACTTGCAGTTGTGTGCGCGCTGTTGTTGGTATTTCTGAACAGGTTGCAGGTGATGGTCGGTTCAAGAGTCCTTTGAAGTGATCCGCCCATTGTTTAATCTGTTTTTCTTCCTTGGTAATTGGGTTCCCTTGGCTGTCTTTTATGGGTTTCGCTTGTGTTGATCCCTTCTCGGATAGAGATTTGGTTATCTGATATAGTGTCCTCAGGTCCCTTTTGCCTGCTGCCTTTTCAGCTTCAGTAGCTAGATTGTCGTAGAATCGTCTTTTGTCCTCCCTAGCACTTTTCTTCACTTCTTTGTCCAATGCTTTGTAAGTTGAGCTCATCGTCTCCTTCTCCTGTCCGTCCTTGCGTTGAATCATTTTCTCTTTCACCATTCTCCTCTCTTCTATTAATTTCCAAGTGTCCGTTGAGAGCCATTCCTTGTCTTGTCTCTTCTTTCTTCCTAGAACCGTTGAACACGTTTCGTTGAGAATCGCCTTCAGAGACTTCCAATGTTCTTCCACGCATGATTCTTCAGTGATGTCGCGTAGTGTTTCCTGCTTTGCTCTGACAGTTGCAGTGAAAGTGTCTTTTGTGGTTTTGTCCTTCAGTAATTGAGTGTTGAACTTGCATTGTGGTCTATCTCCAGCTATCCTCGAGGCTTTTAGTTTCACCTTGAAAGTCCCTTCTACTAGATAGTGGTCTGAACCCACATCTGCTCCTCTCCTCGACCTTGTGTCCAGTCGGCTCCGTCTCCACTTTCTTGAAATTGAGATGAAGTCTATCTGGTTTTTGGTGTTTCCATCTGGTGAAATCCATGTTGTCTTGCCTCACGACCCATGGTGGGTTCTGTTCCTGTGTTGTCCTCTCCCAGCTTCGCATTCATGTCGCCCATCAGGATTTTGATATCGCCATTTGGGACGTTGTCCATCATTGCTTGTAGTTGTCTGTAGAACGCCTCCTTCTTCTCTTGTTCTGAGACGTTTGTAAGCGCATAACATTGAATGACTGTAACTTTCCTTCCTTTTGAGTTGAAACTGGCTGTCATTATCCTGGAGGAGATTGGTTCCCACTGCATGAGAGCTTTGGTTGCTGTTGGTGACTTCATGATGGCCACTCCCTCGGTGTGCTCATGGTTGTCCTTTGGGTGGCCGGAATAGATTACTGTCTCTCCAGTAGGTAGTTGGCACCTACCACACCCGTTCCGTCCACTCTCGCAGATTCCCAACACTTCTATTCTGTACCTTCGCATTTCAGCGGCTGTCTGGGTAGCCTTTCCAGTTTCTTACATTGTGCGAACATTCAAGGTACCCATCCTTACTTTTGCTTTCATCGAAAGAAGGCACATCGGCTGACTGGCTTCCCGAAGGCTTCCACCAGCCTGCGTCATTTCACTTCCCCGATTCCAGCGAAAAGTAAGGCTATTGCTTATGCTTTTAGAATTTTTAATATATTTATTCGTTGAAGTTTCTGTAGCGATTTGGTTGTTTTACAGGGGTGGAGTTTCTAGCACCATGCCCCAACCCTCCCTCTTCACCCGGGCTTGGGACCGGCGAGAAAACTCGTAAGCTAGTAGCCTAGCAAGCTAGTATCTGGCGAGGTTCCGCTAAGAATAAACAGGCAGTATTCTAAGATAAGTCGGACACATACTTTGTATAATGAAACCCTAGTTTCACAACAAAAGAAATTGCGTGTAATGCATCCTATCAGCCTTCGTGTTTTACGTCTGGCATAATCAGTCTGTTCAGCGAACGTTAGGTTACTAGAGTATCTAATACCGAGATCTACGACTGAGTTGAGCTTGGCTAGTTTTCGCCCATTTATTTCAAGAGTTAGATCAAGGTTACTGTTGGTGATACAAATCCAGCCGCATTTGTCAATGTTAAAGTTTAGACAGGATTCAGCACACCATATTGCGAGACTACTTAGTTCAAGATGTATTTTAGTAACCATATCGCTTAATTCATGAGTGTAGCAGGAGTAGACGACTTTGAGGTCGTCAGCATATGGAAATGGTTTACCTGAGGTGAAGCACTTGCGAATGCTGTTAATGTAGACTGTGAATAAAAGTGGACCTAGGACACCACCTTGCACAACCCCACCTGAGATCTGCCTAGGATGAGACAATACAGATCCAACTTCGGTTATTTGTACCCTGTTGCTTAGAAATGATTTTAACCAGTTCAGTAATGAGTTGCGAATTCCACATGAGTACAGCTTCTCAAAGAGTGTACTGTGAGATACCATGTCAAATGCTTGAGATATGCTTTTCTGCAGTATTGTTAACGAAATGCTGAAATTTTTTTGGTTATGTTAATATCTTTTTGTAATATATGTAGACAGGTTACTTTGCAATGTCAAATGTTTACTATATATACAACTGTCATGATAATTTAGTACACTATGTCCTGCCAACCGACCTTACCTTCAGTTCATAATACCCACATGGAACCTTAAATATAGTGTTCTGTTGAATCTTTCTCCACTATTCACAAAACCTATTCCTTTTATATTTTGAGGCGTTAACTTCTTATAAAGTAATCTGTTCATTAGGATGCATGCACACATATATAATATGTTCATAAAGATGTACGTGGAGACCTATTGGAAGCACTCATTAAGAAGGCTAGGAAGATGGAATATGAGGTACGAACATGTATGGTACCAAGCAATATATATGCAGTAGCCATAATAATCATAGTCTCAGAGCTTAACATCAAAAAAGGAGGGAGGGTGGCGCTAGCTGATCAGTAGATATGGTGGTGATCACTAAGGTGAATCGCCCCATTCTCCAGGAACAGCAATATGCAACTGGACGGCTCGAGACTTTTCTGATTTTTATGAGGGCTTAGATCTTTATCTTGAAAAAGATAATAATGAACGCCTTGACAGATCATGCTTCTACCTTTAAATATATACCATTCTCTCAGCCTATTGTTGAGATGCGACCACGCGGGATCTGCACAGATTTATGGGGCATCTTATAAATTAACTTGCTGTCCATTGTCGGATCTTTAAATACCACTTCACAATGTCTTATCTCATTGATTTTCCAGTAGCGTCTTTTCTTGATCCCATTATACTCCATTAAACCTAAGATTTTATAGCTCATTATGACTTATTCTATTCCTATTCTCTGGAGGGTACGGTTGTGCACCAAATAGACAAAAAGGTATAAAATAAAAACAACTGACATGAGGATAAATGTATTAAAACCAAAAGTGGACATCATGATAGTACGAGCTATGTGGGTAGAATTATACATTGCAAATAAACGTTGTCAGCCAAGGGATTTTTCTTCATAATTGCATTTATTAATGATACTTGCACTTACCCGTTTCATTACAATTTAATAATTCACCTTGGCACTTTAATTTTTCTAAAACAGATTTCAATCCCTTGTAAAAGTTGTACTTACCTCAATATTGGTTGGTTATCGTATGCCTACATCCATGGGTTGAAAACTAAACGAAGTAGATTTTCCCGCTCAACCTGGAGGACAACTGTACAATTCAGTAACTGTACGGCCTGGTTCAGACAATCAGTGTATTTATATATACATAAAATATTTAACCGTTGAAAAGGTATTAACTTGTAGACAATCCACGATGTGATATTATATCATACTTGATCGTGCCTGTAAGAATGTCACGTATTTCCATTAAAATTTTTATGTTTATATAAAAATGTGAATTATTATTATGAAGTAGAGAACAGCGACTAGCTTACGTGCTTCGCGACTACTAGTGATGTAGTTGAAAAAGTCGAAGTGGCAAGTAACGCAGGATCTACTTTTGAGAAATCCGTGTTGAGACCTTGTAACAAGATCCTCCCTAATTAGGTAGTCTGACAGTTGATCTTTTACAACTTTCTCCATGATTCGTGAGATAACTGGGGTTATATTTATGGGTCTGTAATTGCGGACGTTTGCCCTATCACCAGATTTGTAATGTGGAATTATGAAGCTAGTTTTCCACTCACTAGGGTAAGTGCCAGTGTCCATAGATATTGGGAAGAATTTAAGAAGTAACAGGGGTATATCACACCCACTGTTTTTGAAAATTATCGAAGCGAGGCCATCCGGTCCCGTACTAGTGGAAGGTTTAAGGCTTTTAATTGCTTGTACTATTAGTTGATTAGTGAACACAATGCTTTCAAGGGAAGAGATAGTAAGGGGAGCGGTTTCACCAGGCATATGTGTTTCTAAACTAAAGTTTGCAAACCAATCACTGAAGAGTTCACAGATAGTGGCAGGTTCATTGTAGATTACTTCGTCATGAAGTAAACAGGGGAATTCCCTCGCCGACTGCATTCGTATTTTTAAGAAGTGCCGTTAAGTTATAAACTTTGGAGGTACTTTCAGGTGCCGTTAACACTTCGTCCAGGTCCTTTGAGAGCGTAGGCGCCTGATAGATTCAAGAGACCCGTGGATTGAGAGCAATAGTGATATATCCTTAGAGGAATAGCACTGTTTCTTCAGTTTCCTTAATTCATTGCAGTGTGTCCTTCAAATATATTCAGGTCGGTGTCTACTTAAGTTCACCATTTTCTTAGGAGCAACAGTATCAAGACAAAGGGTAAAATTCCTGTAAAATAGGGACATTACAGCCTCCAGGAAGTCAGTGGTAAAACAGCCATCCCATTGACAGAGTCGAATAAGTTTTCAGCCACGTCTCATAAGCCGTTAATGCCCAGCCCTCGCAGAACTCAGGCTCACGCTGTTCCTTGAAGTTTCTCAGAAACGCTTAGTAATAACGGACGAAAAAACCAAAACAACAATTGTTGACTCGAGAATTCTTTATTGTTACACCAACATATAAATCACGTATGACTAAGGTCTGTGAACAAATATTACAATAATAAATCACAATATTACTTCTGACAGTTGTCTCCTGACTTCTTTCGGAACAGCGACCGATGAGACGATGACTGTCGTATTGATGCCTCCACGAAAATTGTGGAAGTTGGTTTTGAGCAAACAACCATGAATTGATCGTTCAATCTTCAACTTCATTGACACATCCGGCAAAAAAGGGATCCATCCCTTTTTTCCATCACAACCAATACACGTTGACTTGGATGCCATTGCGAGAACCTGGGTCACACGGACAGAGCTGAAATGGAAAACAAACAGAAAAGCCAACACACCACAAGCATACTCACAGCACAATCTCACACATCGATGACGACCTGCGCCTTCCAGTTAAAGGCATCCTCTTGCAGCACAATCCCAACCTGCTAGAATCACTCTTGCAGAATGCGACGTGACCATAGCAGCACATCACGATACTCTACGCACATCCTCTTATCTACTCACTACCAATTACCACTGAAATCGCTTGTCACTCATTCTGCCTCAATTCTAGTAACGATGACGTATGCGAGCCTCAGTCATGTACACTCTCGCTCCCCGGCGTGTGCGACAGCAGCTAACAATTATCTCCGTATGCATTTCATTCTCAGCAATTGCCTCCCCAGCGTATACGACCCATCTGCTGTCTTTAACATCAATCAATTCATTCACGAATGTAGAAGACAAGGAACAACTTCAGAAGTAATCACGACGAAAATTTTAACAAAATTATGTAATAACAACAAGGTACGAAAACAACGAGTAAACACAATGAATCCAAAAGACACCGATTGATTTGACACACCACACATACATACAAACAGTACGCACAAACTCGCGGAACATGTTTTGATGGAATTCCTTAGAAGAATTGCAGGACTTACACCAGTACGCCTGCAACCCTTCTCACGCTGACGATTGTAAGTTGTGGAATGTCCGGACACACACAAGATTAACCAAAAATCAAAATAATTGGAACTCACACAATTATTTAACACAAACATATGTACAATCAACACATCAAATGTTGTGGATTCCGGCACGACAAACTACCCTTGAAGAACTGTAGGACTTACAGCAGTAAGCCTACATTCCTTCTCAGGTTGATTATACAAGTGGAAGTCGTCCGGACACAAACAGAATTACCAACAGCTAGATGACAGATGATATCAATTCAGTATATACAATATGAACATATGTACAAAATCACACACCAAGCACATCGGACTGCTCATTGATGCGCTACCCTTTGAAGAATTGTAGGACTTACAGCAGTACGCCTACAACCCTTCTCAGGTTGACGCCCTAGGTTGGAAAATCATCACAGAGTTCATTTGCTGATTTCCTTCTATCAGCTATATCCTCAAATCTGAACGGTAACACGCTCATGTCATTGTATCGCAGAACATAGATGACGAACAAACATACGACGTATCTGGTCAACCAAGCGTAGAAACAGAGTAATTTACACCAAAGATAATAGCATTCAAATAGTAACTTGAAACTAGAAATGCCTTTATTCATGCAAGCCAATTTAACAATTACTCTCTCGTTTACACTTGGCTTATCCTCACTAAACTGACCAATATCTTTCGTCCTTTCAAATACACCGGTACTATCATAGTCATTGCACAAGATACTTGAGTTGATGGGCGACTGTTTCATTGTGGATGACAACACCAACGACGACTGATTGATACCAGTTGATGAAGTTAGCGGTGGACCAAAAGCTGTTGTTGCTCGACTTTCAGAGAGTTGTTTATCTGCAAGACCACCACCACTGGTGTCTTTTACTATCAGCTCAAGTTCAACACTAGCATCTGATGATAGGTGGGTTACATGCTGATCACTCACACTGACGGTCTCACAAGCATGCATGCCTTCTGCAACTGCATCTGCATTGATTTCCACTTCACCTTCGAGTTGAATAGAACCCTTGTTCAACTTAGCAGTTGTTAATGTAGTTGAAGATTGAACGATCAATTCATGGTTGTTTGCTCAAAACCAACTTCCACAATTTTCGTGGAGGCATCAATACGACAGTCATCGTCTCATCGGTTGCTGTTCCGAAAGAAGTCAGGAGACAACTGTCAGAAGTAATATTGTGATTTATTATTGTAATAGTTGTTCACAGACTTAGTCATACGTGATTTATATGTTGGTGTAACAATAAAGAATTCTCGAGTCAACAATTGTTGTTTTGGTTTTTTCGTCCGTTATTACTAAGCGTTTCTGAGAAACTTCAAGGAACAGCGTGAGCCCGAGTGCAGCAAGAGCTGGGCATTAACGGTTTACGAGACGTGGCTGACAGTTTCTGACAGTGAAGTCAGTTTCTGACGGCGGGAAACATTTTCTGACGGATTCAAATAGCTGTTGACAATTTCGATAGTCACCGTTCATCTTTCGTGGTGCCGGTCGAGTCCTCTTTGAACAAGCAATATCCGGAACGTTTTTGGAATTGGGTCAAGTTCAACAATGCCTGGGTCAAAGAAGGGACAGAGCGTCTTGGATGCAAACAGGAAGGTAAGTTATGTTGACTTGTTTGTTAATTGTAACGATGTGTCTGATGTTAAGCATGACATGGTTGATGTTACTGTTTCGCCGTTCAGGGATAATAGGAACATCAAACTCCCTAAATTTGAACCACGGTGTTTCGATGGAAACCCGGCTGATTATTTACAATTTGTAAAGGAGTTTGAGATCGTGCTGAGTAGTTTTCTATTAAGTGATGAATTGAAGTTAACGTATTTGATGAGGTATTGCACTGGAGATGCTTCAAGAGCTATACAGTGCTGTAAGTTTATGAAGCCAAAAGAGGGTTACTACGAGGCTATGAGCATACTACGTCAAAGGTTTGGAAGACCTTCAGTGATTGTAAGGAACGTATACGAAGCTGTCAAAGGTAACGGCAGTCAACTTCAAGATGACTCCCAGGCACTCACTGAGTTTTTAGATAATTTGCTGATTTACAAGAGTGCATTGATTTCGATGAATTGCATGAGCGACCTCAACTCGAGTTTTATACTAGAAGTAATAGCAAGACGCCTACCTACTCGACTGCAAAGGAAGTGGGTGAAGATAAGCTCCCGTATGGAGGATGAGGGTATCGAGCCAAAGTTTGATGATATCCTGAAACTAGTAAACGATAGAATCCGTCTATCTATGAGCCAGTTCGCCAGTCTATTACATCTCACCCCTAGAATACAGCAGTTTGAGAGCAAAACGCAATCATTGATGACGAATAGGCCTCAGAGAGGTGGATATCAAGAAGGCTCCATGATGTCTAGTAATGCATATAGACCTAGTGAGTGTAACAGGTTTCGTAGTACATCCTCAACAGATAAGTTGCAAGATGCGAGACAAACACGGTTGTGTTTTACACGTTTGCAAGAGGTGCATACAAAGGTGAACTATGAATCAGTGAGCAAGTTTAGTGATAAGCTAAATGTGAAATCAAGGTCTGACTCCGAATTGTGTGACGACAACGGTGTGGTCAAGAAGCTTGTAGTTGCAACTGGTAAGCCATTGTTTAATAAAGTGTCACAGAGGAGAGTTACGGTCTCAGAGTGCAGTTCTGACTCCCCAAGTTTACAAAGTATTACTAGTCAGAGTAATGGGTATAAAACCTCTAATGATTTGTGAGGAGGAACCCAAATTGTCTACTGCTGTTATTAAAGAGTTTGAAAATGATGAAGTTGACGGTAAAGTGAATATTCGTTATGATGATCGTGATACTTCACAGTTGTCTTTGGGTGAATAAGTCGCGGGATACTATAAACTGGCTTAAAATGTCACCATAACCTAAATCTATTTGTGCGTCAGCACCACAATAGTTTATGGATGAAAGGGAGGTCGGACTGGGTGTCTTTACTTCGGGGTTGGTGTGCAATGAGGTTTTCCTAGTTGGTATGGATCGTACCAGTGATTCGGAACACCCGGAAAATTTACCATGTGCTCCTGGATATAAGGGTATTAGTGGTTGGGCCTAGGTTGACAGTTAAAAAGCATAGCATCAAAAGGTCTACCCATCCAACTGCTATTCATCATACCGGTACACACCTTCGTCTTGTTTTTATAACTTAAAGCGAAGTGTGAGGGAAGGTGCTTCGGTTGCAAGACTTTGGGAGCCTTGGAGCCTGACCTTCCATAAGGTGGAGCATGCTGAAAACCTCCAGATATACTTGTGTTTCGAGAGGAGTTTTCGTAACAAGTGATGGTTTGTTGGCATTCTTACTCTCAGCAGGCTTATTGAATACAAAGTATTCTTCCCCATCATTAGTCTCAACCCTGCAAAATTTGTTCATCGTGGTGAGGTTGCTAAGTTTAAGTTGAAATTTCTTAGAACAATTTGCAGAAGTTCTAGCTATTTTAACATCCTGGGACTAGAAACATTATGGTTAAGGCGACTGCGACTAAATCTGTTACTCTTCTATAAGCTTCTTAACCAAATAGTGTATACCCCAGCTAACTATACTCGGTCCTCAGGTAACACAGGATACAACCTTAGGCACACTAAAGGTACAGTGGCTATAGAACCATGTAAAACAGCCACCAGGCAAAAGTTTTTCTTGATTAGGTATGCCCAAATATGGAACAAACTACCTGAGAAAATACGACTAGCAAGCACATTGGCCTCCTTTGAAAAGGCACTTAATGACACACTAAGTGAGTTTGTAATTGATACCAATGGTAATTCCCATGTAAGAGTTTCAGAAATCATAGGCCCATTTAATGTATGAACTCAGAGACTACACCTGTTGTTTGTTTTGTCTCTATTTATAATTCCAGACAAAAAAGCAGCAGTCATGACAACAACACCCATTCAACCAAGAGTCGATCAAACTATGTCTACCTGATACAAAGGGCGAACCATAATCAACATACGAATGAAATATGAGAAAACAAGGTAGAAACTTACCGCAATACCACATGAAAAGATAAATGTTACTTGGATATCATTTATAATCCACCAACTGGTCTCCTACCTAAAAAGAATGCGGCGATGTTTTATCCAAAAAGGCGAGGAAATACATAAATCCGCAGCTGCTGTTGTAAACACTCAGTGGGGGTAGGAGCCAACAAAGTAATCCTTTCAAAGCATATGTATACTTCAAATGGACACGGAGACTTTGTAGATTACGTTATAATCCAAATCACTGCCTCTACAGCGCCAATAAACCTGGATATCTATGATATAACGAAAACATGCTGAAAGCTGCATCTCAGATCAAGTTGACTCATTCCATGGTAATGATCTCCTCCTGCGTGCCTTATTCGACATATTGAATGGAATGGTTCGCAGTTATTCTGGTACTAGATCGAAAAGAATAAAAAATTCACCGGTTGCTGAATCAAAAGTACTTCTCTGCATGTTTAACTGTATACTAACTGCTATGATTAATTCCAAACCATTTATCCGTAATCACTTAAATTCCAGGAACGATCCAATTCTACCATTTAAAGAAGCTGGCGGACACGATGTAAATGAGTATTCATGATCTGAAATAAAGAAGCAACTGGTTTCCAACATTTTACTCAACTTACGAGTACAGTCCGCCATGCAGACACAAATGGAGCAAATGGAGAATTCTGGAATCGACCTCGGGACCATTTGATGCAGTAAAACAACTTAGCATGACTTTATCTAATTTTCGCCTCCACTATCAAATTTCTTTCCTGTTATGAAACTACGATAAGACTGCTGAAAAATGGAATAAATATATCACTGATCTCAACAGAATACATCAATAAACTTTAAGCCGAGGGTGCCGTTCACAATAAAGTTATATAGAATTAATAATAATAATAGTATATTCTCATTTTGTACATGAGAGACGCCAGTTTACAGGCATCATCAATATGATAAATTACATATACGATTAGCAATCATAATTAATAATAATGTTTTAATAAAGTACACATTTTTTCCTACTTGTGTAGGACACACCAAATATACAGGCATGGATAAGCATAAATTAAATTTCATAAATTCGGTTTATGGTTAAGTTACATGGTTGCTGGCGTTTTTGTTTTAATAATAATTATAATAATGTATATTCTCATATAAACATATAAATTTACATGAAAATGCATGCCATTTTTTTAGGTCTGTGGGAACAATATGATAACCAGTCATTCAATGGAGCACATCATGAAATATAGGAATATTGACTTCGCATTAACAAAAAAACCCAAGTAAGTTTCGGATGGATTAAAAATACTTGGGAAAAAATAAAGCTTGAAGTTATTCCACAATATAACAAGTCATTCAATGGAGCACATCATGAAATATAGGAATGTTGTCTTCGCATTAACAAAAAAACCCAAGTAAGTTTTGGATGGATTAAAAATACTTGGGAAAAAATAAAGCTTGAAGTAATTCCTCAATATAACCTGGGTGTGTACAAATCCGAATCTCATTTTTGATTTGATTTATATCCAAATTGGGTAATAAGGAAGCTATTTTTACAGATACGATCAGTTATGTTATAAGCTACAATCGTGAAGTTGTATTACAAATTGATACTTTTCCATTGGTATAAGAGTATATTCCACAAATGTAATCCAGGTTGCGTCGTGGAGAAAGTTAATTCGTTATTAACCAGGCAACTGAAAGATACGGGACCAATAATGTTTGCAGATCATTTGTCATTGTAAATGGTCAAATATCCACATTATTCATTCTCATTCAAAAAGTCAAATGGAAGCTGAAATGGTGAGAGAAAAAAGAAGACAAACAACAGCAACGCAAAAGAAAGCAACGGGAGTCCTTAAGGAGTGATTAATAAATATAAACATATATATTCTGTTTAGTAACTGTGGTTATTTTGGTACACAAACTAACTAGTCCCGTTATGCTAACTTTTATATTATGTGTGAACTAATATTACTGTCCTGTGTAGAAATGTTAATCATCTAGTTCCAATAATATTAAAATTTATAATTGTAGTTTGCTGTAACTACACGTTTAAACAACTTAAAATATCTATGTAGGGTGAAAAAGAGGGTGTAAGAGTTAGACGTATAAGTGCATTGTCATCTTTGAGCAGTCTGGTGACTGAGGAGATGAACACTGGAAGTGTGTTTGCATCGCGCACATTAGCTGGTAGTCTATTCCAAATGACTGAAAACTTATTTAAGAAGAAGTTGTACCGCACGTAAGTCTGACAGTGCTCTATAGCAGCTAGGTTGTGATGATTTCTAAGATTGTAACTGACGACAGCGGTAGGTTTAGTTAATGGCTCGGAGGAATGCAAGAGAAGATTAGTTAGCTTATAGTAAAAGATTAGGTTTAGCTTAAGGCGTCTTTTCCAGAGGGGTTCTAATCTTAGTCTTACGCATCTCTCATGGTATTCCAGACTACTTTCTAAACCAAGAGTTCTTGAGGTAAACTGCCGTTGCACTCCCTCTAATTTAAGCTTGTCATTTTGTCTTAGTCCGCTAAGAATAAACGGGCAGTATTCTAAGATAGGTCGGACACATACTTTGTATAATAAAACCCTAGTTTCACAACAAAAGAAATTGCGTGTTATGCATCCTATCAGCCTACGCGTTTTACGTCTGGCATAATCAGTCTGTTCAGCGAACGTTAGGTTACTAGAGTATCTAATACCGAGATCTACGACTGAATTGAGCTTAGCTAGTTTTCGCCCATTTATTTCAAGGTTTAGATCAAGCTTACTGTTGCCGATACAAATCCAGCCGCATTTGTCAATGTTAAAATTTAGGCAGGATTCAGCACACCACGTTGCAAGGCTACTTAGTTCAAGATGTATTTTATCTACCATATCGCTTAATTCATGAGTGTAGCAGGAGTAGACGACTTTGAGGTCGTCAGCATATAGGAATGGTTTACCTGAGGTGAAGCACTTGCAAATGCTGTTAATGTAAACTGTGAATAAAAGTGGACCTAGGACACTACCTTGCACGACCCCACTTGAGATCTGCCTAGGGTGAGACAATACAGATCCAACTTTGGTTATTTGTACCCTGTTGCTTAGAAATGATTTTAACCAGTTCAGTAATGGGTTGCGAATTCCACAAGAGTACAGCTTCTCAAAGAGAATACTGTGAGATACCATGTCAAATGCCCTAGATATATCGAAGTATAGAACAACGACTAGCTTACGTGCTTCGCGATTACTAGTGATGCAGTTGAAAAAGTCGAAGTGGCAAGTAACGCAGGATCTATTTTTGAGAAATCCGTGTTGAGACCTTGTAACAAGATCCTCCCTAATTAGGTAGTCTGACAATTGATCCTTTACAACTTTCTCCATGATTCGTGAGATAACTGGGGTTATATTTATGGGTCTGTAATTGCGGACGTTTGCCCTATCACCAGATTTGTAATGTGGAATTATGAAGCTAGTTTTCCACTCACTAGGGTAAGTGCCAGTGTCCATAGATATTGAGAAGAATTTAAGAAGTAACAGGGGTATATCACACCCACTGTTTTTGAAAATTATCGAAGCGAGGCCATCCGGTCCCGTACTAGTGGAAGGTTTAAGGCTTTTAATTGCTTGTACTATTAGTTGATTAGTGAACACAATGCTTTCAAGGGAAGAGATAGTAAGGGAGCGGTTTCACCAGGCATATGTGTTTCTAAACTAAAGTTTGCAAACCAATCACTGAAAGTTCACAGATAGTGGCAGGTTCATTGTAGATTACTTTGTCGTGAAGTAAGTATGGGATTTCCCTCGCTGACTGCATTCGTTTTTTAAGAAGTGCCGTTAAGTTATAAACTTTGGAGGTACTTTCAAGTGCCGTTAACTCTTCAAGCTTTATTTTTCCCAGATATCTGTATTACATTCATGTGATGTCTGGGTTTTTTGTTAATGCGAAGACAATATTTCTATATCTCTTTATGTGCTACACAAACAGACTTTATAGCAGACTGTTCCGACTGACTCTAATGTCAGAAAGAACAACCAAACTGTAAGTCCATTATACATCAAATTATGTGTAATTTATATAATAACTTATCCATGCCTGTACAATAGCTATGTTCCTGCATAAACAGGAAGGAATATATTATTATTATTAAAACAATATTTATGCATGCCTATACGATTGGTGTACCCTACATAGCTAGGGAAAAAAATGTACTTTATTATATTATCTTTACTAAATATGCTTATTAATATTATGTGTAAATTATCGAATTGATGATGCCTGTAAACTGGCGTCCCTCATGTAAAAAATGAGAATATATATTATTATTATTATTATCTTTCGATGATGTATCAATTTATAATACAACGTGACGATTTTAACTTATAACACAACTGATCGTGTCTGTAAAAATAGCTTTCTTATTACCCAATTTGGATATAAATCAAAGATGAGATTCGGACTCTTAGACACCTAAGTTGTATTGTGGAATTACTTCAAGCTTAATTTTTTCTCAAGCATTTTTAATCAATCCAAAGCATACTTGGGTTTTCTTGTTAATGCGAATTCAGTATTCCTATATTTCATGATGTGCTCCATTGAATGTCTGGTTATCATATTGTTCCCACAAACCAAAGACAAAAACATCAGCAACCGTGTAATTTGACCGTAAACCAAATTTATGAAATTTAAGTAATTCTTATGCATGCCTGTACATTTGGTGTGTCCTACACAGGTAGGAAAAAATATGTATTTTATTAAAACATTCTTATTAAGTATGATTGCTAATCGTATATGTAATTTATCATATTGATGATGCCTGTAAACTGGTGTCCCTCATGTACAAAATCAGAATATATTACTATTACTATATTCCACTATACAGTGACATAGGCGTGTCACCGTTCAGAGTTGAGGATATATATATGATAGCAGAGGGTCAGCAAATGAACTCTGCAACCATTTTCCAACCTAGGGCGTCAACTTGAGAGGGGTTGTGGGCGTACTGCTGTTAGTCATACAGTTCTTCAAGGGTAGCTCGTCGAGGCGGAATCCACAACAATTGATGTTTTGATTGTACACATGTTTGTGTTAAGTAATCGATTGGGTTCCAGTTGATCTGATCGTTGGTTAATTTTATAGTTGTTGCATCGTGTGAATCATCTTGTAATGTTATTGTAAGCACTTGTGAAGTCTTTTCCAGTCTTTTAAACTTGTGAATGAATCGATTAGTGTTAGAGTCAGCGCATGCGGTCGGATACACCGGAAAGAGGATTTTGCCAGAGTGATATGAAGTAACCAACAATTCGTGAACCAGATCAGTGGTGGTACTGTCGACAGAGAGCGTAGATTCCACGCGCCGGGGAGAGCGTGTCGGTGTGATGTGGTAGGCTTGTTGTGTGTTCGGCATTTTTGTCTTACTTTTCCAATTTGGCAGAGTCCCGGTTGGCACAGGTCCCGCATTGGCAGTTCAGTTCGAGGATATCATCGCTATGAAAAAAGGGATGGACCGATTTTTGCCGGGAAGTGTCAATGGACGTGAACATCGAAAGTTTGTTCTTGGAACTGGTAAACAATGGTGGGCAACTCGAAGGCGCGAATGGTTCGATCGTGTACAAGTTCGACGAAGACAAACGAAAACGAATAAGAACTTGTATTATTGTGCGCTTGAATTGCCAAACAATGTATCTTCTATCTCACAATACTGGTGTTTCGGAGTTAAAGTCGAAGAAAGTACATAGTTTTTATCGGTGCGAAGCGTCTTCGTAACAATAGAAACTCTGTGCGTCGGTGGCACAGTGGTCAGGACTCTCGCCGACCATGAACATGGTCCGGGGTTCGAGCCCGCACCGACGCACACCTGATATCTATGGTCGGCCTGCAAAATTTGGGCTACCGATATCCATGCTGATAATTCCATACTTGTACCGAAAATACAGTGTGGAATCAAGCTGTAAATCAAAAAAAAAAAAAAGTTACTTGACAGTGGCGTTATTACGTTTCTTCGTCATATGCTAGTTGAACAACCTTGACATATTCCATGTAAATGCACTTCATCTATTTGAGAACTTAAAATCGGACACATTGAGAATGACGATTCGTCAGCTGGCTCCATAGATCCCGACGGCGGCCGACGTAAAAATGTGCATAGCTATGGAGGATAGGACAATCGAAACGACATTTTCAGGGGAAACGTCTCTAGGGAGAGGCTGAAACAAAGTCACTACAACACGGTATGCCACACAGATGCGGTAAGCATTTTAGGAGTTCAAAAGGAGAAAATGAGTAACCTCATTATAATTCATAAGGATTAAATCAACTTATAAGTAGTGAATTCATTTGAGTAGTTTGAGGGGGTATAAGTCGTTCAGCAGACGCAAAGAAGTTATATTTAAAATAAGTATTCTTCAAAATTAATAGTCATCGACAATGCCAAAATCGATATGCAGTCTGAAAAAAATATCAGTGGAAAGTCGCAATCTATACATCAAGACCCAGATATCTAGAGTTCGCATGTAAGCCTCCAGATTTGTGTGACACCGTACGTAAATGGTAGGCGATGTCCAGATCTTCTAGAGTCTTCTCATCGGCCTAGCGTATTCCCGTCTTCTTGCTCCCCACGTGGGGTATGCCACATGATCCAGTCCACCACAATTAGGAATATCATCAGTGATAATTGGCGGCCTTGTCCTACTACTGCACTCATTTCGGAAGATTACCTGATTCCCCCATTGTTAACTAGCTGACATATGACATTTCCGTATAGCACTTGAATAAGACCGATGAAGATTTAGGGCACTCCATAGTTTTGCAGAAAATTCCAAATTATGTGGTGGTCAGCGCCGTCTAAAGCCTTTCCAAAATCGATGAAATTGAGACGGAGACTCGATTGGCATTCTATGTTCTGTTCAGTGATGATGCGTAGTTGTAATCTGACTCGCACATGATTTGATTTTCCTGAATCCAACTCGTCATGGTTGGAGTTTTGAACCCAGTGCATCCGCTAGTATTAGTATTTTACTTGACATGATTACGCGCCAGCCTTTGCACAGACTAAGTCGCCCTTCTTCGGAAGTTTAACTGGGTAGCCTTTCTTCCAATCATCAGATACCTTTCCTTCCCGACGAACGATGCGCAATGGTGGCGTGAGCACATCTTCTGCGGTCTCTGGGTCTGCTTCCAGTGTTTTGAGGAAGGCGTCATCTAGTCCTGCTGCCATCCTGGCATCCAGTAGCTTGACTGCATACAAGACTTCCGCTTTAGTCGGGAGATTGGTGTCCGTAGACATTTCTTTGCGTGGCGTTGGTGGTGTTTCTGGACGAGTCACAGGTGATAGTCAGTTAACGAATCCTTTGAAGTGATCAGTCCATTGCTCTATTTGTCCCTCCTTTTTCCCTCGAGCATGTTTCGCTGTTTTCGTCTGCGTTGAACTCTTCCCGGATAGAGACCTGGCTTTCTGACATAATGTTCTCAGATCTCTTTTTCCTGCAGCCTACTCTGCCTCAGATTCCAGTGCGTTGTGGAATTGTCTTTCCTGGTAGCCTTCTTCACTTCTTTATTCAGCGCGATGTACATCGAACTCAGCTTCTCCTTCTGTTCTGCACATTCGTATTGGTTCGTGCATTTCACCACCCCCTTCTGTCCCATCAGCTTCCAGATGTCCATGGAGGGTCATTCATTGCCTTGCTTCTTCTTTCCTCCAAAAATGGACACAGACATTTCCTCAAGCGTCGCTTTCAGGGAGTTCCGGTGTTCCTCTACACAGGTTTTATCGGTGGTGCTGGGCAATGTTTTCGACTTCGTTCTGACGCCTGTAGTGTAGGTGTCTTTTGCAGATTCATCCCTCAGTTTCTGAGTGTTGAATTTGAATTTTGGTCTGTCTGCAGTTGTTTCAAGTGCTTTCAGCTGGACTTCGGATGTTCGTCAGCCTAGATAATGGTCTAAATCCATGTCTGCTCTTCTTCTTGACTTTGTGCCCAGCAGATTTTGTCTCCACATTCTGGCGATTGAGATGCGTTCTATCTGGTTTTTTGGTGTGTCCATCAGGTGCAACCAATATCGCTTTGTGTATATCCTTGTACCTGTACACGCTGCCTCAAATCACCGAGTCGTTGAAAGCGCAGAAGTCTGCGAAGATTTCTTCCTACTCATTCATTTCGCCTCTCGACTCATGATAAGTTCTCATCCTGTATTATCTGCTCCCAGTTCGTCATTACCGTCTCCCATTAGGATTTTAATGTCGTCATTTTGGACGTCATCCATTGCCGTTTTCAGTTGTCTGTAGAAGTGTTCTTTCAGTCCGAATCTTCCCGTTTCCTCAGCAACCTGGGCAACCTTCCTAGCTTCGTACATTGTGCGAACATTCCAAGTCCCTATCTTTAACTTTGCTTTCATCGAAAGAAGACACTTTGGCTGATCGGTATCACAAATGCTTTCACCAGCACACGTCATCTTGCCTCTCCGATTTCAGCGGAGAATAGGTTTTTTATATTTCTCTTGGGTTTTGAATTTCCTGTATCGACTGAATTGACGTCACAGGTTAGGAACGCTGGCCCCACACCCAAATCCCTCTCTTTCCCCGTGCTTTGGACCTACCAAGAAGCTAGTGAGCTGCTAAACTAGGCGAGGGTAGCTCGGATACAAGGAGTGAACGATGTACAACAATGATAGGAACCTACACAATGTGATGTACAAGGGAATTTCGAAACATATATATTATCTCGTGTAGACAGTATAACCAGCCTAATATACTAGCATTGACACACACGGAGAACATAAATTGAATACCGTCATCGTTAAGGCAATTTTTGTTCATGAGACACTACGTGGTTACGCGTGAAGGCACTAATCAGAACTGCAGTGTAATCTTCACTCCCGGCCTAGTTAACTACCTCTTCAGATGCATATATGAACACAGATTTTCGTTTGATGGAACACTGGATGAACTTGGTCCTTGTGAGTGGCCTGACACTCAGAACTAACCTTTGAAATCAAAGTGTGTGTCGGCTTGTTAAAATGACTTAGCGATATATAACAGTACATATGTAAAAAGGCGGTAACATGAAGAAATGGTTGTTTGCAAAAGAGGTATGATTTTCTGCATGTATGATGAGTATATGTCGAAATAGAAGTTTACCAGGAGTCATAAAATTTTTTGATTTTTGTTTTGCTCTTGGGCAGTAGATTGGATGCTTAGATGATGTGCTTAAGATAAATAGTGTCGAATTCTGAAGTCCGAGAAAAATTAGTTTCTCTTTGCCTTGACTATTTTACAGCTTAATTTTCTTAGTTCACTTAGCTTGACCACTTCGGTAATCTTGAATGAGTCAATGCTCACCATGGTTTGTATAGTTAATTGCAAGGTACACTCTCGAAATCACAGTTCAGACTTGTTTTCTCGCCTAGGGATTCCCATCATGGTGAACGTAACCTAATGTGTCTGTGTCTTTTAGGTCACTAAATAACTCTTCAACAAGTTCATTGCGAAATGCCAGGAAGCCTTTCTGAGTTGTTGATTATTTCGCAACATATGTCGCGATATCGCGAAATAAAAATTAAATGCTGCGATTTCTAGCATATCCACACCAGTTTATGAGTTTCACAAATGAGTTTCTAGAATTGTGATGACAGCTGTTTATACCTGGATACATACTTTGAAACAAGTTTTTCAGGGAATAGTAGTAATGGAGTATAGCGTTCTTCTTCGTTGACTCTAGGTCAGCATTTTGTTGACTTCAGCACAATAGCGCTTATAATACATGGAGACAACATTTTTGTATTCATTTGGTGTGTTGAATATTTTAGAGGAAAGATACGATTCATAATAAATGGTCGGAGTTCTATAAGAGCACGCTCAACCCACAGAATATCGTCTAGAGTTATTTTTCTACTAACTAAACGGTTATTACGTGTTACACAGCGGTACAGTTGAGTGCCCATACAGTGAATAGCACAGCATAATGACACAAATCTGCGGGTTACCGTTCTCCGCAGTCAGAAGTCGTTCAGAACGAAGTATGTGAATTGATTGAGGTAACAAAACCATAGTTTTGAAGTGCTTAACCGAGGTGACACAGTAAAAGCTGTTTACAAATGTCTACCCTTCAAGATTTTAATGATGTATTTATTTATATATGTGTGTTGCAATCACAAAATAAATACATACCTTTGTATACGAATGTGAATTATTTTGTTGGATTATAGATGCACACCTTGCTTTGAATCAGCTATCAGACTATCGTAATCGCTTAGATAGTCAGAAGGATGGATTATTGGTGGAAGCTCTCAATCGGTTGATGAATGTATTCCAAAGTAGACTGTTTCTAAGCTTACTAGGTGAGCCATATTGTGTGTGTGTATTGTGTCGTGTCTTTGAATAATTTACGTCTCATGTGTTTGTTTTCATGAGAAGAGGAATTATATGTATGTTGAATTCTGCACATAACCGATTCATTCGGTTGAGTTATTTCGCCGTTTGGCTCTAGTTAAGAATAAATTTGTGGTGAATTTATCTCTAATATCTGCGGGGTTTTATTAATAATGAAAAAATTACAAGGCTTACGTCCAACCTCTCCTCTTTACAAGGCTTACTATCGGCCTAATATAGTTTTTGGGAGTGCTTCTGTCAGTATTTGAAGCCTGGAGCACATGAAGCGTGGCTTGTGGACATTCTGCCTCCGGCACACTTATTTATCTGTGTTGTTTTTAAATATGCTTTTGTGGAAAGAAAGTGTTGTTAGGTTGATGAATTGAATAATATTATTTTTCTTTTTAAATTGGAGTATTCGTAGTTATCCAGATGAATTACGATGATCTGGCCATTTGCTTTTTTAAAAAGTATACTAGTTTTATAAAAATCAATCAATTTCAAAAAGCGAAATGGATTACTCTGACATTGAAGGATATAATTTCCAGGTGAAATGATGAAGAAAATTATTAACGAAGGATATCAATAGGAGACTCGTGAATTCACTACAGTGCAGAAATAAAACATGGATGAAAATAAAGCTATATACTGACATTTGCTACTGGTCGTGCTAAAATCACAATTTGGTAGAAATTAGAATTCATGTGCTGGCTATTGGATGGGGTCCCAACGCCTAAATGGTTTACATGCTCGCTTTGTTAAGTCCTCGGCTAGAACCCCGGTTGGTGAATGCGTACTGCCGATGAGTCTCGACGTAGGACTAAACAGCCACCTAGTACTCCTGTTGGTTTTTACTGGTTCTCTAACTGATATAAATCCATAGTCAAACTTGAAACAAATCAAATTCTAACAAACGAACTATTAAAAGCTGTATACGTTTTGCCTACTTGCTTTAAATCTTTAATTAAACAGCACATTGTTGAATTAGACGTGTTCTCTAAGCTGGTTGATTTAATTGCAAAGCTTTCGTCGTTCTTCTAGACAACATATTGTTGTCGATCCGTCAGAAATTTCTCGCCAAACAATCTAGATGTGCTTAGGAGAACATATATTTTTGCAGACTAGATGGTTTAATTGCTTGCATCCACATACACACATTTGTTCTCTCCGTCGACCAGATGATAAGAAAACAACAAGTCAAGAGAATTCCACCTTTCTGAAAATTGATGAAATCATGATGAGATTTAACGTAAGACCATTTACCTCAGAACATTGGCTTATGTTTTACGAGCAAGTAACTGTGTTTTTTTGTGATGCTGCAACATTAATTGTCAATAAAGTAACCTTTTTAAGTTAAAGGATTGCGATTTATATAGGGTGTTTATGGGTTGGTGCTATTTGTTTTTTTTTATTGTAGTTGCTCCATGTCTTTATCTACCATAATATGGCTACTTCTTTTTATTATTCTATCAGTACAGAAGAATAGTCACGGATATTTATATTTTTAATCCACACATGCATTAGAGTTATTAAGTAAATAAAACTACTGCTCACAATTGTCAATTTCTTCTTTCTCATACACTGCAATATATAAACATTGTAGATATACAAGAATTTTATGAAGCTATCCTACTTGATCCACAGAAATCCAAAGAAGAGAAAACTTCTGCTGCACTTGAAATAGCATCCAGATGGGAGAATATATCAAGTCCATCACTGGTGGCTTCAACAACTGACTTAAGAATACCACACAGTTTAATGAATAAGACGAATAATTTTGATAGAGCAGTGAGTTCAATTATTTTTCTTTCTACTACTTATTTTGTTTTGAAAAATTGTAATCATCATTTTCTCATGGCGTTATGATACGTTTGGTAGGGAACGTTTAACAGTTGTCCACTTAATAGGAATATTTTTATTATTATGGCTGTTCATTTGGGTTCCCAGTGTAACATAGGGCTTCAACATCATATCTCCATTTTGTGCTGCTCTCTGCAGTCTTCTTCATCTGGCCACATGATCGCCCATAAGTCTTAATCTCCTCCAACTTACACGATCTCCTTTATGTTACTCTCGGACACATGCCCAACTCTTCGTTTGCCATCCGGGTACCACTCGATTGGTGGCCTGGTGTGTGATATCACCCAACGGTCTTCTCAGCGTTTATCCAATCCATCTCCATTTTCTTCTACATATTTGTTGAGCAGTAGATTCTTGATTGCCAATTCTTTCTGGTCCACCATTTGGTCTTCAATATGGAGCCAGCGAAGGCAGCTGCTAATAAAAGTCTTTAGTGGGCTGCAGGAAATGTTTTTAGTGAGAAGTTTGCCAAGTTTCTGACCCATATAGAAACACTCACCGACTTGACACGTGTTGAAAATCCGAGTTTTGGACTTTATGCTGAGTGAAGCGGATGTCCAAACTGATTTGTTAGTGATGAATGTTTCCCGTGCATTTGCAGTTCTAGTTTTCATATCTTCACCCGTTCTATCGCCTGTAGTTGACACTCTGGTGTGTAAACAGTTGGAGAAGTGATCTCATTCAAATTTAAACCGTTGTTAGTGATTGGTGCCGGTTGTTTTTGGTTGGTTGGTTGGTTATCTTCATCACCTCTGTCTTCTTATGTCTACTTAAAGTCCTATCCTTGCTGTTTCTTCCGTCAGTTTGTTGGTGTTTTTCTGTGGGCGTTCTAGGTTATGTGACATTAGACATAAATGGTAGGCAAAGTCCACATCTTCTATAGTCTTCTTATCGGTCGAACGTATTCCTGTTTAATCGCTCCCTGCATACTGTGTTCCACATAATTTAGTCTACAATAATTGGGAATATACGGCGAGTTAATTGCTTTTCACGAATCTTTATTTAAGTGGAAGTCATGAATTAGGAATACAGATCTTTAATGTACGCATGTAACTTTCAAACTACTGTTTCCAAAATTGGACCATATTGCGAGTTTAACGTCTTTCTTGTGTTGTTACACGAAGTCCATTATTAATTTTTACGCATATTATAAATCACAACACTAACTACCGTGTTAATTCTTAAAGTTTCTCATTATTAGACAGTATTGTAGTCATTTTACAAGTGAGTTGTGGTCCATATGCTGAAAAGGCTATATAATATGCCAGTCTTATATTTGCATTCGTCTAAGTTTATGTTAGTATCACTATACAGTGAAGGGGTGTCTCATAGTTAAGGTTGTCTTTGTTTGGTGTCTGCATCGACGATGCAGACAGTCTCAAATTTGCTGAAAAATCAAGGCATGATACACTGATTCTTATATGAATTGAACCAATAGTAATCTTTGAAAAAGACTCAAAGTGCCTACAGTCAATAAAGCCACCATTGTAGCCTCGAAGTTAATTTTGACACCTAACAGTGGTACACAGCTTGTATGTTTCGTCCCATTCGGGACTTGCCAGCTGGATTTGTGCTCTCCCAGGTGAGTGGTCATGCTTCCACGCATACTTGAATCCAGTACGTTATTCACGAGGCCGTTTAGCCACCCTTTGGTGTTTGAAGCGATTGGCAGTCGGTTCAAAACTCACTGGAGACATGAACACTTACTGGGGAACAAGTAAGTTTATCTGATGAGTCCCGAATGGTGGTGGTGGTGGTGGGGAAACGCATCCCGGACTCTCATGTAAGCAACCATCAAACAGGTAACTTCAAGTCTTTGATCCTGTTGATATCGAGGCATTAGTTCAAGAAGCTGATACACCAAAGTGAAGGTGATCAGTGCGGTTAGGTGTATCAACGGTAAATCACAAACATGAATAGATAGAATTTAATTGAATTTTAGATTTTTCCGTCGATTGATTGGACCGAAGTGTTCGGTCTCAGGTTGACATATTGGCTTCTTGTGCAGATGCTTCGACGATGTCTGGACATGTAATCAGAATTTAATTGGTGGACGGTGACTAGCAGTGGAATCCAGAATGCCCATTTCGTCCTATTTGGGAATCGTCTAATTAAATACCCAGAAATCGTTGAAGCATCTACACAAAAAGACGACATGTCAACCTGAGCCCGAGCACTTCGGTCCAATTAATCGACGGGAAAATCTAAAATTGAATTATAGTTAATATGGCCTGTGGCACAAAAGGTGACTGTCATGGCCCAAGTGGTCGAGTGGATAACGCTTTGACGTTTGAAACTAAGGGCACTGGATTCGAGCCTCGGTGGGAACATCATCACTAACTCACTTAGGAATGTAGGTGCATCCAGTTGACGAGTCCCAAATAGGACGAAATGCGCATCCTGGGTCCCACTGGTAGTCACAATCCACAAATTAAATTCTAATGAATAGATAGAAACTTAAATAGTTTCTCCACAGATTGTAAATATTTTCAGTCAAGCATGTACTGAGATTTATTGCTGAATTATATGTCCTTATAAATTGCTGTGTTTTACCCCTAGAAATGGGAAATATAGTCTCATGTTATTTCTTTAAATTCCGAGTGGAACCCAGGGTTTCAAGATTGAGCCTTGAAGTTCCGGTAAAAGTGGTTTTATTATTACAGGGTGGGGTTGCTAGCCTCATGTTCGACCTTTTCTTTCTACCGACCTTACTCTCGGTTTAGCAAGGTCTAGGAGTGTGTCGGCAGGGGGTTGAACTCATGAGGCCTCGTGAGGTGGCGTGGTTGGCGAGCAGTCTACTGCTGAACCACCGACGCTCAATATAGCCTCATGCATGTAAGTTTCATAATGAGACACCAAGTGTTATGTAGTCCTTGAGGAATGATCTTCATTTATCATTTTTTAAGTCAACTCCACGCAAAAATCAGTAAATTTCAAATACTTGAATACATTACACTATCGAAAGAATTAAAGTATTCCGATTTCAAGTAAATCTAATGTCATTTCTGATCACTTTCACATTGTGATGGTGATGTCTTCTGATATTAATAACCAGTCTCATATTCAAACATTTTCAGCAGTAGCACTTGTCTCGGCTCATTCTCAATAAATAAGAGAAATCAATATTGGGAAATTTCGTCATGTTCTATAAAAAAAACTAAAAAAAACGGAAAAAGAAGTCTGTTATCTGTCTATTTAATAAGAAAACAGATAGGTATAATAACTTACAGTCAAAAGGGGACTTCATTCTTAAACGCGTATATTGGGGTTTAAATTTCTGAAGGCTTATTGATTGCCTGAGTCGTAAAATAAACTAAATTCCTAGATGGTATATTATCGATGTGTGGTTAAATAGTCAATAAATTGTAATCACAAAGTAATTTAATAAAAAAGCTAAAAGAAAAAAGCCTTACTCTATACACAATGGCATATAAATATAAATAATTTTCAAGATTTAGTTTGTAGGATTTAATTTGCCTCAGGTTTGACCATTGAGTGATATCAGTTAGAGAACCATTTAAAAACCAAAGATTCATGAACGGCTGTTTCGTCCCGGTAAGGGACTCTTCTGTATTACGTACCCATGACCTTACCAAAGATCTAACTCACTCCATTATCAGATTTGGGACAAATCCCAATCCCTTCAAAATAACACTTGAAAATTAATCTGAGGCTAACTAGTGACTTATCACGGGATGAAATTGACTGGAATTCTATTGAGAAGTTGTGACTAGCAGAGTCCATCAGGTCGGGTGTAGGGACAAAATACTCGCAGCTATGACACTGGCGAGTAGTGTCGCGCTAAAATCACAAATTTACAGAAGTTGGAATTCATGGTCCACTAAATTCTGTCCCAGTGAATGAATGGTCTACAAACCCATCTCATAACCTGAAGCTCTTGGGTTCGATCCTGGTTGGGATCATGGGTATGTACTGATGAAGAGCCCAAAAAATAGGATGAAACAGCTGTCCAACGCTTCTTAGTTCTCAATGGTTCTCCAACTGATACCAGTCCTTGAACAAAGCAAGAACAACTATTGTACCAGGATAATATGAGCTCATCTTTTATTATTTCGAGGATTCTTCTCAACTGGTTACAACTTTTCTACGATCACAAGGAGTAATTGGTAGGAATTAAAAGTAACATTAATCCGAAATGATTTAACTGATTAGGAGTTACAAACACTGACTATTTATAGAATAATTAGACAATTAGGCTTGGAAACAAAATCAGGGTTGCGTATATATGTGTGTGTATGGAAACAAGGTTTAGCTAGAAAGAGCACAACAAAAAAGTAGATTACGTAACTAAAGAAAATGTTTTATCTAATAGCCAATAGAAAAAAGGAAAGAAAAGAAACACGGTAGGGCGAGTCGTGTTTAGATGAGAAAGTAGAGTTTTCTAACATGAGAAAGGGTGACTCATAAAAGTTGTATATTTTTTGTTATCACCAAGGCAGTGCAAGATTCACCACTGTCTCTTTCTGCGTACATAGATTTGGTTTAAGTCGTTTGATGGCAATTGCTTCAGCAAAGCGTAGCAAGTTAGGTTTCTTTTGCTTGTTGATTATTTTAAACGACTTCAGGTTGTCTACAATATGAACAGTGTCCGATAGATGACGAGGAGTCGCAGTGTTTAATGCTTGCGGACCTTTCAGTCTCAGGTTCTTTGGTATGCGTTCGTAAATGCGGACACTAACCCTTCTCTTTGTTCTTCCAATGTATATGCTTTGGCACGTACATATAAATTGGTAGACACAGTTGAAGGTATCACTCAATCTGTGGGCAAATCTGAAAAACCAATCCACTTGTGAAGATGATTAAGTTGTCATATGTGTAAACTGAGATTTTGTAAATTCCGAATTAATATTACTGCTTTAATAAAGCTATATTAGCAGCATTTAAAATAGCGAAATATCAGTAAAAACAACAACAACAGTATCGTTTTGTTTTTCATTCATTCATTGTGAAGCACAAAAGGAACTTTTATAATAATGAGTACTTATATCCAGTGGATGGGAAAGTTCCAGAATAATTTCCGGTTAAGGGTCAGATTAATAAAAATTAAAATTAGGAATTAGAATGCCATAATAAACAGGGGGACGGATAAAACTCAAACAAAGTAGCATCATAATAACTAAGAAGATTGACACATTGTGCAATTAGGGGTTAGAAATGTAGAAATAAAAAATAGACAGGATGTTTGGATAAAAAACTAATGTGATGAATAATTGTTTATGCAATCAGGGATTAAATATGTAGAAACAGTAAAATGACGAAAAAACAGGAAGTTAGGGTATAAAAATATGGCAGTGTAAACAGGGATTAAGAAAAACTTAAAATAACATGAATAAACAGGAAGTTTAGATAAGAAACGCGATAGGATGGTCATTACTAAAACAAATTACCTGTTTATGATGGCCATGGCAGGGTAGGGGTTGGACGTATTTCTTTTGGATACAAAGCGTGGGTTTGAGCTTTTGTATAGCTAGCGCCTCGGCTATGCCCAGATGTCTTGATTTCACTGTCTTTGATAGGTTTGGTTGAATCTTGTATATTACTTTGAAGGATTTTTCGAAAGGCGCTGAATGTCCTGAATTGACCGGATGTTCTGTCACTGAACTATATACACGCTTTCGATCTCCTTTTACTAACCAGGCTGGGTAGTGTTCACGAGCGCGTTTTTTAGGTCGGTGCATGGTACGGCCAACGTACTCAGCTCCACAAGAGCAAGTAAACTGGTATATGCACGTTGAGGTGGCTCAATGCGACAGCTTGTCTTTCGCCTTCCTGTTGAGCAGTTTCTTGCAGGAAAACGTCGGTCGTAGGCTCGCGGCGAGGTATGTTTTCCTCAGCGATTTTGAGAGGCGTTTGCGAAGGATTTCTGCTTCAATACCACCTTTGAATTCTAGATTAAGCAGAAGTATTTTTTGGAACGGATTGAACTTGTTCGGAAGTCTTCTTAGATTTGAGATTTTTGGCTATGAACTTGAGCGGGAAACCGTTTTCCATCAGAGTTTTTCGAAGATTACGCAGTTCTTCTTCAACCACTTCCTCGCTGCATATCTTGCTAATCCTCGAGGAAAGAGGGTATATCAGGTTCCTCTTTCTGCTCAGGGGCACGAAGCTTTGAAAGTTGATGAATTGTCCATTCCATGTAGGCTTTTTGTATATGGACCTTTTCAGGGAGTTGTTGGCGTTTCTTGTCAGATGGACGTTGAGGAAGTGGAACATTCCGTCGGATTCAGTCTCAAGTGTGAAGTTGATGTTTGGGTGGGCGTTATTGAAGACTTGAAGTAGGTTTTTTAAATCACAGTTCTCATCAAAAATAATGAAAGTATCATCGAAGTATATCTTGTAGAGATGGAGGTCGTTGATAGTTGGTGATAAGGCGTTGGTTGTTCTCTAAGCTAGCCATAAACCAAACATCCCGTCTATTTTGTTATTTCTACATTTCTAACCCCTAATTGCACAATGTGTCAATCTTCTTAGTTATTATGATGCTACTTTGTTTGAGTTTTATCCGTCCCCTGTTTATTATGGCATTCTAATTCCTAATTGTAATTTTTATTAGTGAGTATTTCTTAACACTCCCTTCTTTATTTCATACAAAAAACAAGTTCTAATTAGGTCATATACATTTGAGACAAATTAAGCATAAAATTTGTTTATACACTTTCTTTCTGGTTATCATTCATACATGATAGTTTGTTATGCTGATTTCCTTTATGCGTCATTGGGAAAAAGCTATTCTACTATCGACACGTTTTATAACATACATATAAGTTAGTTGATCGAAGTTTCTCTCTCTCTCTCTCACTCTCCCTCTGTCTTTCTAATAAGGTCACATGCTTGCATCCTACCCTTTGTTGGTATAATTTAATATAATTTCCAATTCACTTTTCTTTAAACCATTGTGGTAACTTTACAAAAGAATGACTGATGCCTTAAAAAACAACTAACTAACTAACAAACAACGTTCCGGTCTTTGACCTAGATAATCGATCCCAGTGTAATATGTGCTACTGATAAGATTTATTAGTAGTATATATATAAAGAGATGTTCATTGGCATATAATCATCAAATAATAGGGAGATACATTTGATGTCAGAGGAAGCAACTGATACAGCGTTGCGGAGATACATTGGAGACGTGAAAGAAATACAAAGAAACACTGCCTTGAAGAAAAGTTTTACATAATTTGGCTATATAGAGAAACGAAATAATTCGTCTTCTACCCTTGCAATTGCTGTCGCTGCCTCTAGACATTGAAGATTCCATGGCTGACTGCTTCTAAGGAAGGGGACATTCGGAGCTTTTTGAGGGATTTTGAAGCCGTCTTAGAGTTGGTGGGTGCCAAGGATCCGACTACGAAGGTGGTGTTTGTGCTGGGGATGCTGCTGAGAGTTCGGGCAAAGGTGGCGTACGACACTGTGGAGCGTTCAGGTGGGATGGAGACCTGGCAAGTATTGATTGGGCGATTTGTGGTGGAGTTTGACAGCCTGACGGACAGACAGCTGGCGATGCAGCCGTTCCGTGTGGCGAAGCTAGGGGCGGATGCTGACCCGCTACTGTTGGCGGTGAGGCTGACGAATCTACTACGTCGTTAACTCGCCATATTGGTTGAAGAGTCAGAGTCGCAGCTATTAGCGTTCCAGTTTATCGAGATCCTATGATTCATACTTTATACCTCGTATACAAATATCAGTGATCATTTGAGATTAAAACAAAATTATTTTTAGATACTACACGTTAATCAAATTGTAGGTTTATGAGTGTTGAAAAAGGACTGTTTCTGACACCATAGGGGAGGTGCTTTCAGATGTTTAACAGTCGGTAAACAGAAATATGTTTTTGGCAAAGTTAAACTTTTGAGCACCGGTAAGTACTAACGGACAAATGACCAACCACCTGATAACGGCAATTTTTGCGTATAAAATACACATATTCGTTGAAATAATGAAGAATTAAAAGACATGAAGCTGTTACACAGAATACCTTTCTCTGACATGTGACAGAAATAACTTTCAGTTTTCGATTGCAGCATCAACAAAGTAATTTAATCGCATCCCTAGCCCTAACTCGAACCAACCCTAATATTGCCCGCATTAGGTTAACCTAACCCTAACCTGTCCTTAGCCTAAACCTTAACTTAATCTTTCGCAAACCTAACCTAGAACTTGTCAGATATCCCATTTTATAATATAACACTTCATTAAGCATATTTTACTCATGATTACAATATCATTGGTGCGGTCTCATTCCAGTGGTACTTGCTGGTGCTTAAAGTTTAACTTGGACATATATTTCAAAGTAGTCTATCTTCTTAATAGGGAATACAATATTCTCGTTCAAAGTATGCTGTTGTCACCTTTGCCTATTTGAGATGTTATAATTCTCTGAACAAGACATATAAGCGAACAATATTGTTTTCAATTAGATCTTCTTCAGGCTTTACTCTAATTTACATTGACATATATATATATATATATATATATATATATATATATATATATATATATATATATATATATATATATATAAAATTTTAACCAATGACGGTGATTTTGTGGATCAAATAATAATAATAATGTGGTAAATGTTTTGAATGAAGTTAATAACGATGATTATAATAATAACAAAATATTGATAATAAGGCTTATACAGGTGATAAGAATAACAAAGTTAGTATATGCATATATGTAGACAATTCAATAAATAAATAAATTAGGTCGCTAGTGACTTGCTACAGGTTGGAGTTTCCTGAGTTCTAGTGAGAAGTCGTGACCAGTGAGGTCCAATTAGACGTCACGTGTGTGGATGGATGTCCCACCAACGACAATGGTTGGGGTCGCGCTAAATCACGAATTAGTAGAAGTTAGAATTGACGAGCCATTGAATCGGGTCCCAGTGGCTGAATGGTATACGAGCTTGCCTTGTAACCGGAAGGTCCTGGGTTCGAATCCCAGTGGGTGCGTACTGCCGATGATTCCCAAACTAGGATGAAACAGCAGCTGTCCAGTACTCCCTGGTTTTCAATGGTTCTCTAACTGATATCAATCCGTGATCAACCCGTAAAACATAACTAATCCTTACAAACCAAACTATAGAAAATTAGGTCAAATCAAATGGAACGATAATCAGAGTTTAAATAAATATCATAAAAGTACGAAGGAGATGGATGATAAGAAAGGGTGGGAGGGTTTTGAATAGAATTCACCTAGGCCAAGGGAGAGACAAAGGTAGAACAAATTTCTTTTGTATACAAAGACTAGGAAGGTTCTCTCGAATTCCCATAGCTTCGGCTAAGTGTAAAAGACGGGTTCTGATTCAGTTCGAAAGACTCGATGGAATGCGGTAAATAACTTTGAAAGCACTATTTTTGTCCACTTGGTGACCACTATCAATCAAATGAGCCAAAATAGAACTACGTATGGATTTTATTTGACCTTTTCCGAACCATGAAGGAAGATGCTCATTAATGCGTTTGTTAAGCTGTCTAGTTGTTCGGCCTATATAGCTTTCTCCACAGGAGCAACTAAATTTATAGATACACATGGAAGTGGCACAACTAGGTAGCTTATCTTTCACTTGAGCAATCAAAATTGGTCGGTTGGAAAATGACAAACAGAGGGTGGCGGCAGTATAAGTCCGTTTTATCGCTCTCGATAATCTCAGATGTAAGACTTCACTAGCCACATCCCCATTAAATTGCAGTTTCATGAACAGTTGTTTCTTTTTAACTGTAGTTGGTTTTTCTTTATTGTACTTGGCATTCATGTGTCTCCTGACAAATCTACTAGGATAACCCATTTGTACTAACGTATTTTGGATGTATCCTAGCTCATTCTCTAGGGAGTCATCTGTCCAGATGCGTCTTGCTCTATTCGTCAGGCATCTGACCAAATTGATTTTGTATCGGATTGGCACATAACTGAGGAAATGTGTATATTGTCCTACAGATGTAGGTTTTCTATAGACATCTCTCTTTAGTGAGCCATCCTCTCTTCTGCTCAATTGGACGTCAAGAAAATGTAGTCCACCATCATATTCTTCTTCACAAGTGAAGATGAGCGATGGATGTGCATCATTAAACTTTTTTAACATTTCATTCTTGTCAGCTTTCACATCAAGAATAATAAACGTATCATCAACATAACGAAAATAAGAATTAGCTTTTTCTATTACTTTTTTCAATGGACCGTTTTCAATCTTGGCAAGAAAGAAATCTGCTAAAATTGGCCCCAACGGAGAACCCATGGCAATACCGTCGATTTGCCTGTAGTAAAGGTAGTTGAATATGAAATGTACATTTATAGCAACTCTTTCAGACTACCAACCGGTATTCCGATGTCGATCTGTTTTTCTAGTATCTGTTGGCATATGAATTCCACAGTCTCCATAAGTGGTACATTGGTAAACAGTGATGCTACATCTAGGGAAAGCATTTGCTTCCCATTTACATTGATATCATCCACGTTAGCAATAAATTCAAAGACGTCTTTAACACTGTGACTTACTACCATCTTGTGTAACGGTTGGAGGAGTTCACCTAGCCACTTTGCCATTCCATGGTAGGTGGAGTTTGACATATCTCTGAAACAAAAATAGTGATTTCAGAAATTTCTTCCCTTTTATGAATTTGAATAAAGCAAGAACACCAGGTTGTACAAAATTAGATACTAACATCGTTTATTTCATTGACTTGTCTTCAGCTCAGCTGTGTACAGCATAAACAAATTATTTAAGTTCATGTATACAAAAACTTTTTTCATATTTAATTCACTTCTAGATTTTCCCATCGATTATTGATTGAATTGAACTGGTTGGTCTCAGGTTGACAAGTTGACTCCTTGTGCAGATACTTCGACGATGTCTGGTTATGTAACTTGAAGTCAACTGGTGGATGGTGACTAGCAGTGGAATCCAGTCAGGATGCGCATTTCATCGGTCCAATCAATTGACGGGAGAATCTATAATTGAATTAAATAATTAATAAAGCCAGTTGCATAAGAGGTGACCCAAGTGGGCTAGTGGATGGCACTTTGGCATTTGAAACTATGGGTATTGGGTTTGAGCCTCGGTGGGAATACCATCACTCATTGGAGATCGAGTACATTCACATGACGAGTCCACTGCTAGTCACCATCCACCAGTTGACTTCAAGTTACATAACCAGACATCGTCGAAGTATCTGCACAAGGAGTCAACTTGTCAACCTGAGACCAACCAGTTCAATTCAATCAATAATCGATGGGAAAATCTAAAAGTGAATTAAATATGAAAAAAGTTTTTCTATACATGAACTTAAATAATTTGTTTATGCTGTACACAGCTGAGCTGAAGACAAGTCAATGAAATAAACGATGTTAGTATCTAATTTTGTACAACCTGGTGTTCTTGTTGTATTCAGTTACAGTGATATTACAAAAAGCTAAGACGTAAACATTGACTCTAGGAATTGGTTTTTTTCGCTGTTCATTAAGCAAAGAATACAGTCTTCCTTCAATGAGATGTCTGGTGCAATACTTCATTACACAGTGCTTTCCACTAGGTTACATCTTTTAAATCCAGAAATGCTGTAACAATTCACTCATTTGAGTCACAGTCGAATACAAGTCACTTTATGGCAAGAGTGAAGAATAGATACACCACAGCCATATGACCATGAAGCAAACAATCAGATTCTTCTGGGTAAAAAATGCTATTTATAGTATAAAAAGGTATATTTACAGAATATATACATGATAAAAATGAATCATATAGGGTATATACCTCTAATATACTGCAAAAACAGAACCCAGATTTTATAAGAATCTTTAAAAACATATACCATTCCAATCTGTTTCTTTAGATTTGTAGGAGTACGAGTTATAGGATCTACCAATGGTGATGAGTGGTGGTTCATATTTATGATGAATGTAGCCTAATAATGATAGTTACGCATATCTTTTCCACTCCTCTGTATGAAAGGTGATGGTGCCTAGGAGGACTGTTCATTGTTTTATTGGTATTAAAAACATCGGCACTTCTGTTTGTAATGCTTTCTATTAACCCTCTTCGCTGTTTTCTATCGTACAGTACCACCACCCAAATATGATTTACTGTTCTCTTACCTCGATTCATTTTTCTTTGATAAGTATTATTTCATCAACGTCAACGACGACACCAATCCATCCAAGTACACAAGTAATTCTATCGATTTTTAGTGAGGCAATATATCCTGATAGTGCTGATAACACTGTACTGTTAACATATTAGTATTCTGTTTCGTAGTTGTAGCAGATACTGGTTAGTGTAGTCCTTTCTTTGATGTAGACTGAATTCTATGGGTCAATGTGGATACCATTTTAATTTTTTTTATATTTTTGACTACAGCTTGATTCCACACTGTATTTTTGGTACAAGTATGGTATTTTCAGCATGGATATCGATAGCCCGAATTTCGCAGGCCGACCATAGATATCAGGTGTGCGTCGGCAGGGGATTGAACCTCGGACCATGTGCATGGTTGGCAAGAGTCCTAACCACTATGCCACCGACGCCGTCACGGTGCACATTGACATTGCAAAACCTGACTGATAGAATTCAGTCTGCACCAAAGAAAGGACTAGACACATCACACTAGTTACTAGTGTCCAATCAAAAGTATCTAATACAGTCCTACAGGAGGCCAGTTGCGAGTCCAAATAACAGAGTGGTAACGTCTCTGACCTATAGCACTGGGTGACACGGGTTCGAATCCCACAAGGGATATGAGTTCCTTCAAGGTTGTAGATAGACCTTACTGACTGATGAGTGTCAACTAGCACGAAACTTAGGTCAAGCAAGGCTTCCTATGGCCGATCGCCTCCAACCATCTAAAATACTGGTCCTTTCAGTAGCCATTTTCAGCTTATACACAATATTTTATTTGGGGGAATTTTGATTTGGAGAAGAAAGTATCTAAAAAGTCACCACAATGTACAGCTAACCAACCCTTACTGACTTCTTGCTGTATGATAATGATTGCATCTGAATACGTAGTTATCAACAGCCTGGCAATACTTCTAAAGAGTCATTATCCCTCCACATGTGCATATTTCAATTTTGCCTATCAACCCGATTTCCACACAAAAGTCAAAAAACAAATCTGGGTGAAACTTGCAATGAAGATTATGAACAACATCTATTTGTAATGTTCAGTGTCATATGACTGTGGTGTTTATTCTTCAATCTTATTCATTTTATTCTGAAATCATCAGTGAACAGATATTTTGCATTTCGTTATGTTGATCTCGTTTAGTTAGGAACTTTCATATGAATTCCAGGAAATATATTTCAGGATCAGTAGTCATTGGTGATCGATATCAAGGTAGATATTCAATCACAGAAGCTATGAGCACTGAAGTTGAGGGGTGGGGGTGGAGTGAGAATAATTACTCATTGATTGTTGTTTGAGATGATTATTGAGTGAAGTGATACATGGCCATTGTGAGTGGGAGGTATGAAAAGTCTAGCTGTCTTTGATCATAGGTGCCTGCATTCTATCTCCTGTGTTAAGTGGTATAACAAGATAAGCAATATTGAGGTTAGGCTACCGTGGAGTGCTAGGTAAGGAGGGGAATCAATAGACAAGGCTGTGAAGTCACATCGACTGAGATGGTTAGGAAATGTGTTAGGCATGCATCGCTAGTCATCGCCTTCCTCAAGGGGCAATGTTAGCTGACATAGGGTCAGGTTGGAAAAGAGCTAGCGGCAGTCAAACCAAAACATGGCACCAGTCAATCAAATCCACAACAGTTAGTTTGAGCCAGCCAGTCACGTAGGAAGATGTAGACTTCTTAACTGGTTGGGGTCCACAGGATGGTAAAATCCAATGAACCCTGGAGAAAATTGGTGATATGGCTCAAAATAGTTCTCAATGGCTGACGCAGATGCATTCACTCCTTGTGACTTATGATTTCAAATGAAACTATATCGTTCTACGTTATTACTATTCCTTTTGTTTCATATCCCTATCTGCTGTCCCTATTTTGCATTTCTTCTACTTTCTTCTCTTGCTTTGTGTGCTACATGGAGTGTAGTGACTTGAACTGCTGCACATCGGTGCCAAGTCCTATGCTGAAAACAGACAGACAGAGAAATCAGTGAAGCTTATCATTTCCCCTATGAGTTGTATTAAAATTGCATGTTAGAGCATTTCCCCCACCCCCCATATTTCTAACATCTAATGTTTGTACATGAGGTGTTAATTTCTTAACGAATACACTGCAAATTTATTTCAGCGTTCAATGTATCATATAAACTTGGATGATTCACAAACTCCTCGACTATCTCAGCCTATTCAATCATCACCGAATAATCGTCGACATCTCCTTCCTCCACATGATGATTATCATCATCCTCATTTGTCAAATTTAAATAAATCCTGGAAACATATAGAACCAGATCAACAAAGATTTGACTATGCGACATCGTCTATTTCGCTGAACAATATGATGAATCAGTCGTCATCAGTAGAAAATGTATCATCTAATGTTCATCATGTAATAAAAAAGCATAATAATAATATTCATAATTCCGATTTCAATCCTCAGTATCCTTTGTACACACATGTAAACCGAGTCAAAATGAGCACGATGCTAGGAAACAACCGCCTTCTATCGTACCTGTGGCTAAACCACGACAAAAACGTTTAAAACGACTTAAATCAAGTCAAATACATCATTTAGAAGAGGAGAGTATATCCGTCAATACAGATGAAAATGCTTATTTTAATGAGAATCAATTCCCTGCGCCAGAAAATATTTCTCAAGATAATCTTTTAAATGATGATAATGAATTCAGTGATAGACAATGGCTTTACTTAGTCGTCTACCTGTTACTATGGAGGTGATTATTGATAAAAGTCCTAAAGGATTTGGATTTAGTATTGCTGGAGGACATGATAAAACAATCGGTTCAAATGATGAAGATACTGATATCTATGTGACTAAAGTGAATCCAGGGGGTCCTGCTGGCTATGAGTCGGGTTTACAGTAAGTTTGAGTGCATAAATATATATATATATTTCGTTGGTTTTATGGCATATCTTTTAACCTTTAGTACAGTATTCTATTTTACATTATGTTGGAGTTTGTTGTGCTGTAAAGAATTCCTCCAAGTTATACTGAAGAACGTGAGGATAGATGATTTTTTAAAATTTTGATCCCCTTACATTTCCAGTGGAACATAGGGCTTCAAGCTAGAGCTTTGAAGTTTCGGTACCAGTGGTGTTTATTTTTACGGAGTGGGGTTGCTAGCCTCATGCCCAGCCTTCTCTCTTTACCAGTTTTTTACTGGCTTAGCGAGGTAGATGAGCGCATCGACCGGGGATCGAACCCTGGACTATATCCGTGGTTGGCGAGTATTCTACCTCTTTGCCACCGACGCATGAGGGTAGATGAGGTTGAAAATGATTATAACACTATTTTCAAGAATTAGCTTCTATGGATTAGATTTGTTTCAAGTTTGATCCTGGCTTGATATCAGTTAGAGAGCACCATTAAAAGCCATCGGGAAGTACTTGACAGCTATTTTGT
This sequence comes from Trichobilharzia regenti, assembly GCA_944472135.2. Taxonomy (NCBI): domain Eukaryota; kingdom Metazoa; phylum Platyhelminthes; class Trematoda; order Strigeidida; family Schistosomatidae; genus Trichobilharzia; species Trichobilharzia regenti. The sequence continues at coordinate 171,518,901 of OX235262.1, read as the reverse complement.
CCTAGTGCTTGGGACTCTTCAGTGGTATGGCAAGGGTTCGGACTCAGACCTTCTGGTTACAAGTCAACTTCGTAGGCTATTCTCAACTGTGTCCCGATTCAGTGGCCAGCCCACGAATTCTAACTTCTACCAATTCGTTACTTTAGCGCAACCAGCGGTGAATGTCATCACTGGCGAGTATTTGTCCTCATTCCGACCTAGTGGACCCTACTGGTTACGAATTCTCACTCGACCTCCATTCATCTTCGTCGCACATCCTAGTCCATCACAATTAAGAATATCATCTCTGATAATAAGCAGGCAGCCTTGTCTCACTCCTGTATGCACTTCGGACGTCTCTCTGAGTTTTCCGTTGTAGATCACATGGCACATGGCATTGTCATATATCTGTTGAATGGAGTTGAAAATGACTTGAGGTACGCAGTATTCACAATACACAGTATAAAAATATGGTTTACACATCAATGGAAATTTAAACCATAAATTAAATATTCGATATGTGACTGATTGCATAACCTTGAAGATCCTCCAAAATAGACCAATCAAATATCGTGCACTATTGATATAAGTATAAAACTTGGGCACTGTGGGAGAGTATAACTCCATTATAGATAAGATTTTATTTTGATAATCACACAGTGTTATACAGTAATATTATCCGATGACCACGTTTCGGGCATAAAATATGGCTCATAATCATATCAAGTTACTCATATGCATCGGTCATAAGTTCATGGCTAACAAAGATAGTCCATCCTAATACCTCCCCTTTTCAATGGATTTTCATTTGGGGAGGCACCGAAAGATATTTGTAGGTCTCCGTCCATGATTGCTTCGATTACTGATTAAGGAAAGGCGAGTAGAGAATTCCAAAGAACAGGCCGTATACTTTCTTGAGTAACTATTATCACTAATGCCTCATTGTATTCACAACATTTAGAACAACACATTTAAGTGAACAATATTTATTCAACTAGATCTCATCAGGCTCTACTTTAATATACATAACTTTAAGGATAAGTATCAAAATAGAAATCAGTGATGGTGTTTTGTCAATAGGACAATAAGATAGTGCATATAAATTATGCAATTAGTCATACTACTACCAAAACTACTACTACTACTAATAATAATGGTTTTATTCCTGGCCGACAACTGCTACCTTGCCGTGGTGGTCGGGCTTGAATACCGTAGTGACCCAACAAACTAAACCGGCTGCGACTCATGTCTCTGAAGGTCTTACCATGTCAGAAAGGTTGTTTGGATAGCGGTCAGACTCAAAGCAGTTACCATGAGGTACATGGGCTCCAGAATGCAATGGGGTCAAATGGCGTACGAACCCATATGGGTCACCAGAAACCATGGGAATGCAGATCCTGACGCTGCTCCGCTGCCTTGCGGATTAGACTGCAAGTCGAAGTCTCGGGTGAGGGGGTGGTCCCTTAGCGCCCGGGCAGTATCTCAGCCCTCTCACAAGTGTGGTGCATCTTTCTTCGTGCCATATTGTACCAAGTTTTTTTCTGCGTTTAAATAATAATAATGGTTTTATCAATAATAAGGATGAAAAACTGAGGCGATCTGTGATAACACGAATAACAAAAAACAGCATGATTAAACAAACAAATGTTCACGTAGAAGTATTTGATATAGATTAAGAGAATTAAATGCTAGATTTTAGATGTGATAAGATTAAAGGGTGATAAAAGAGGGATTGAAAATATAAGTACGGGGTTGGGGGGACGTCATCAGTTGGTTAAGTCTTAATAGGCCAACATGGGAGGAATAATGGCTGTACGAACTTCTTTCGTATGCATAATTTAGGGGCTTGGTCGTTCGAATACATGTCGCCTCAGCTATATGCAGTAGACGAATACGAAGTCTACTGGAAAGATTCGATGGGATATGATGAATCACTTTGAAAGCTCTTGTTTTCTCCACTACATGACCACTATCAACTGAATGTGACAAAATCATCCTACGGATTGCTTTGTCTGTCGTTTGACAAACCACCACGATGGGAGATGTTCACTAACACGGTGGTTGGCTAAGCTGTCTAGTAGTATGCCCAACATAACTGTCACTGCAGGTGCAGTTGAATTGATAAATGCACATAGATGTGGCAAAGCTATCTTGCTATCTATCCTTGGTTTGCACCCCAATCATTCGTCGCCTAGAGAACAGCAAACATTCATAAAATGTACATTGAATATAACGTATTCTTGAATCTAAACATTTGAGTGTTTTGAGATAATGATAATACTGAATCAACCATCAGAGGATACAAAAAATATGATAGAAATAAATAAGAAAAAAAAATCAACTACTAATATCTTTTGTTTAGTGATCACTTAAGTGAAATTTGAAAACTCCGCGTTGCATTCAATCAATACACTATATTGAAGTTTCAATACTTTCTTATTAGTTAGTTCATCCATTATTTATCTTGTCTAGTCATGTAATATGTAGCATACAAGTGACTACATTGGTTATAACCAGAATTTTTTTTATGGAATTATTTATGATACTGTTGTTATTATCAATGCTAATTAATGCTTTTTCCAGTTGAGAAATTACTCGAAACATGTATTCTACTGTAAAACAAGAAATTTAAAAAAAGAAAAATTCTTCCATTCATACTCTTATTCTCTAACGTATTTTTGGCTTTAATTCGTTCAGTGTGTTACATGCATTTAAACTGGGTTTCAATGGAAATGGTTTGTTTTAAATAGGTATAGGTATGCATAACTAATAGAACACAAATTCGTTTTATTAATGTTAAATAATATTTACAATGTTTGTCTATCTTGTAAAGTTATTTAAAAAAAACTGTAACATTTTTTCAAAGTGATACATTTTTGGTCTGTGTATGCATGAATTCACTAGTAAAAAAGTAGCGCTCAAAGGTATAGAAGTTTCGAGTCTATTATGAATAAAATTTTATATTGTAATAATATATCAGTAATATTTACTGATGCCACTACATTTCGAGCACAATTTATTGCTGCTCATAATCATCACATCAAGACACTCAAACACACAACTTTCCAACTTCGTTTATATGACTCCACTATTTATTATCTCTTAATTTGATTGGTAGTAATATTTTTTATATTTCTGGTATGAATGATGAGTCATTCGTATTGCATGTGTTGGGTGTAGATTATTCGATGAACCAGGATTCAGCAATCAATCTCTCTCTCTCCTCACCTACCCACATTACTTTTTAGAATTGTGACTCTGTCCCTATCCTATTGTGTGATTGTATGTTAATACACGCATGTAGTGCTGTAGCTGAGTTTTTTTGAAAATTACTCATCTTCGTGGAATCAATCATTCTAACCTTAGGTAAATTCTTGTGTTCTGACAATCTCACTACCCTCGATCTACTAGTTTGACTGATCTATGTTGTTGACTTAACTCACAGTCATTGCAAGATGTTTTATAAATTATAGTATTTTGTTTAATTAGGCCAACCTACAGGGTCCTTTAACCTACAGAGCTTGTCCTACCTGAGTTAGTTTGAAGGTTTGAATGCCACTCTAATTCCTGCTTTATTAAGAAACCTATGTAAGATTTCAGATTTCCAGAAATATAAGCACCAAAAAATAAGTACCACTGCCACTAGCTCGAAGTCCTAATATTTCACTGGGAAAGTAAAGGAATAAAAACATACAGTGTCCAGTTGTAACCTACAGAGCTTATGCACCAGTGAAATTTTAGGTGTGAATACCACCCTGAGTCCTGCTTTATTGATTGACCCTACGAAGAAAAGTAATTTAGAAAAAGAACTCAGCAATCGCGCTGCCCGCATTAACACACAACCACACAATAGGGTGGGAAAGGATTGAAAATCTAAAAACTAATGTAGGTAGGTGGAGATAGAGAGAGAGAGAGATTGATTACTGAATCCTGGTTCAGCGAGACTACTATACCCGACACAGGTAATAGAAGTGGATCAACGCAAACACTAGAAATATGGACGATATTATTAACACCAGTCAAATCAGAGGATAATAATAATAATAAATTCATTATAAATTAGATATTCCAGGAAGATAAATCTGCTGAAGAAGCTGTGGCTTACACGGCAAAACGTTCAGAAAAATCTTGTTTTGATTTTCTTAACACGCTGAGATTAATTAAAATAATTTATAATGAATCAATCTGACTCGGCGCTCAAATTATTCCAGGAAGTTCGTAACATCTACGGTCTGGAAACCTATGATAATAAATAATGTTAAAATATATTCAATTCACATTATAACATTCTAACAAGTTACTTATTTCCATTATAAAAAAACATTTTATTTCGCATCTGATTGCTTTTTATTGATAACACTAATATTATTATTTCCTAATGTACTAAATCCTATATCCGCTTTAGTAAAATATCTAATCGATTTTTACTCATGTTTATAAATGAAGCCAAAAAAATTATGTTAATGACTACCTTCATATGATTATGAGTAGCAATAAATCGTGCTCGAAACGTGGTTATCAGTAGATATTACTGTATAACAACACTGTGGTTTTATCCACAATTGTGTTATACTCTTCTTCAGTGCCAAAGTTTTATCTTTATGTCAATAATAATTTTGAGATCTGAACTATGTTAATCGAAGATGGTAAAGAAACCGTCAATTTAATATTTCTGTTTAAGGATACTGAATAAAGTAAACGAATTATGCATGAATTGTTTGTGTATTGATAACCATTGATAATCATTTAGTCCTAAATGTTATTCATTAAGCTGAGTAAAATGATTTTGTCATCAAGACTCCGTCACTTGACCTATGTTTAGTATTTTCTGTATTTTATCAACAAGGCAAAATGTGTATTCCTGAGTGGATTCACTATCTTCTGTGTATACACAAAAAATGTAGGACTGATTAGTGTGCATAAAGCCTTTATCCATAGTTTACTGACGGCTGTTTTTCAGTATCTGATGCCACCTACGATATGTTATGGTGTGGTGAGAGCAGGCTGCTAGCCGATTGGTTGGCACTAATCTACGTTAAGGTCTAGGTCACTAATATGGGCCGTGAGAAAATATGAACAAGGCTGAGTCAACAACCAATCACAGCAAAGTTAACGTGGCAAAATGTGATTCGCAGATAGAGAACTCTATTTGTCAAGGAATCCCGAAACAACCAATCAGAAGCCTGCGTTTGTCTACCTGAAAACAACCAATCAGATGACTGCGCTTGTCTATAATAATGTAGTTGAAATATGTATAAATACGTGTTGATTTTCATAATAAAACGATCTGTTGCCTGGCCCTTGTCTTCTGTTGTTACATTTGGTGTCGCTGCCTACCGACAAATGGAAAGCCTATGCCCTGCTGTTTTTGATGGAGACATATGGATCTTCGGGCAGGACTTCAAGGCTTCTGCGCAGTTGAGTGGCGTTCAAGATCTGTCAGCGATGGAGCTGCTACTTGAGACGCTGCTGGGAGGTCGGGCGAAAGCAGCATATGAAGGTGTGGGCCGAAGTATGGACGAATGTTCGACAGGGTCAGGCAAACAGTTTCCAAAGTGGGAAGGACCATATATGGTCACTTCGAGATGGGGTTACGCAGACACAGTCGCAATGGCGAACAATGAGAGGCGCGTGAACGTCAGCGAGCTCCAGAAATGGATACAGCGAGACAAGCCAACGATGACGCCTGCACCAAGTAGATCAAGCCGACTTCAGTCGCACGTATTTGACGGGGGACGAGTGTGGTGAGAGCAGGCTGCTAGCCGATTGGTTGGCACTAATCTACGTTAAGGTCTAGGTCACTAATATGGGCCGTGAGAAAATATGAACAAGGCTGAGTCAACAACCAATCACAGCAAAGTTAACGTGGCAAAATGTGATTCGCAGATAGAGAACTCTATTTGTCAAGGAATCCCGAAACAACCAATCAGAAGCCTGCGTTTGTCTACCTAAAAACAACCAATCAGATGACTGCGCTTGTCTATAATAATGTAGTTGAAATATGTATAAATACGTGTTGATTTTCATAATAAAACGATCTGTTGCCTGGCCCTTGTCTTCTGTTGTTACAATGGTAGTTAGTTGAGTAGTGATCTCTATACGTCATTTTGTGCTTTGTTAACTTTTGTATGTTACCTACTGGCTCCCGCTTGGTCTTTCCTAGGCTACTGAAAAACGATTATATCATATTTCGAAGGGTACTAGATGTTGTCACTAGGGCAAGTGGTGTGCTACTGAGTCGGCTCTATACTATTGTAGTTGATAGACATCTGAGCTCATGAAGAAATTGGTTAACTCCATATTATCTGACACTCGGTACCCTCTTTATGCACAATTCTCCCTCAGCTTGCAGCTCATCAGGTAGGACTAGAAGACATTATAAAAAATTATATTCAAGTGTTGGTTTGTAGGGATTTGATTGGCTGAAGAGTCCCAATCTAGGACGAAACAGCTGTCCAGTACTCCCAGGTTTTCCAATGGTTCTCTAACTAATGTCAGCTCATGATGAAATCCTGAAAAAATTATATGATTGCACAACTAAGTACAAAAACTCTCACAGACACCCTATTTGGTTCGCACGTGTACTATGTGATAGACATACTGTTAAGCGTAAAACTTATAGCTTACTGTGTAATTCACAAAATAAATGGCTCTTTATTGTGACACTACTTCAATTATCTCATCATTCAGTTATTAATATCGTTATTATTTTTGTTATCATTTTATACTTTTTGTACATTTTTGACCCTATAGTCATAACACTAATACCAAAAAGTTGCTATTATCAATATTTGGTTACCTCTATACCCTGAAATATGTTTTGTTGTTGAGACAATTGGTGGTAATATTGTAACAAATGCTAAGAAATAATTCTACACTGTATCATATGTACTGTTTTGGAATAAAGCAATTCATTATTATTAATAGAACTGAAACTCTGTTCCACTCTATCGTGTGTGTTTGGTCGTGTGTTAGTACATGCATTGCAATTGCTGACTATTTCCCTCCGCCACCATTCATCTTTCTGGATTCAGTCATCTTAAACTTAATTAAATCCTCCTGTTCCAATTTAAACTTAACACACCTGCATTAGAAACGACGAATCCTAGAGATATGGAGAATATTATTAGTACATTCACAGGGCAATACACACACTTCCTTAGTTATGTGTCCATTAAATATAAAAGAAATGCTGTTAAATGTTTTACGAGCAGAGCAAGAAGGATGCGTACGGATGACCACTTACAAGAGGAATTTGAATATATTTAATATTTCTTGATGGAGATAAGCTATCCGAGTAGTTTCATAAAGAAAAATATGAAAACACCAGAGAGAAAACCTGAGACTATGACTTAACGTAAAGGGGCTCTATTTATTAATTTACAATTTAATGGTGACTTATCAAGTGAGATTTTATTCCAAAGACTTTCAAGAAGTATGTGAAGAACATTTTACGCAGCACACCTATGTTTGTCATTCTCTAGCCGACGAATAATTGGGACGCAAACGGATAATAAGTTTTATGGTTTTGCCACATCTATGTGCATTTATCAATTCAACTGCACCTGCAGTGACAGTTATGTTGGGCGTACTACTAGACAGCTTAGCCAACCACCGTGTTAGTGAACATCTCCCATCGTGGTGGTTTGGCAAAGGACAGACAAAAACAATCCGTTGATCAATTTTGTTACATTTAGTTGACAGTGGTCGTGTAGTGGAGAAAACAAGAGCTTTCAAACTGGTGATTCATCATATCCCATCGAATCTTTCCAGTAGACTTCGTATTCGTCTACTGCATATAGCTGAGGTGATAGGCATTCGAACTATTAATCCATTATCCCTCTCTTGCACTATTAAGACCTGATTAACTGATGACGTCTCACCCAACTCGTACTTGTATATTCAACCGCTTTCTTATCACCCTTTAATCTTATCACATCTTCAATAAAAATGTGTTTCATTTACTTCCTTTACAATTTAGCATTAATTAATCGGTTCATGTGTTTTTACTGGCCTTTATCGACTACTTCCCCCTGAACATTTGTTTGTTTAATCATGCTGTTTTTTGTTGTTCGTGTTATCACAGATTGCCTCAGTTTTTCATCCTCATTATTGATAAAACCATTATTATTATTATTAGTGTTATCATTACCACTATTATGACTAATTGCACAATTTATATTCACCATCGTATTATCCTATAGATAAAACGCTATGATTGGTTTTATATGAATATTTATTTGTAAAGTTATGTATATTAGAGTTAAGCTTGATGAGATCTAATCGAAAACAATATTTATTGTTCTCTTAAATGTGTTTTTCTAAATCATTATTAGTATCGTTATTATTAATATTAAATACCAGACAAATAGAAAAATATTTTCTGAATCAGACTACAATAATGTATCTAAAGTCATCCCTGTTACTAACAGTATCAACGATCTACTTTGATCGAATTCATTGTCTGAAGTTCAGGAGAGCTTGTTAGACAAGATAAATGCCATAAGTAAATGAATTTCGTTGAAAAGTTAACATTGTTTCTGTTTTTGGTTGCGATTTATTTATCCACTGTGTTATTTATAGTCTTGCTCAATGCAAACACCATTAGAGTAGTTTACTGAGCTAAATTCCTTTGGCATAAATGGCATTTATTCTTTCGATTGAACATTAGTTGGTAACTAGTGTAATGTGTCTAGACCTCTGTTTGGTGCAGAGTGAATTTTTTCAGTCAGGCTAGCAATGTGGCCACCATTCTAGGTGGCTCGCCATCACAGTATATTATGAATTCTTGATATTATATGGTTGGAGACAGTTAGTCACAGGAAGCCTTGCTTGACCTAGGTTTCGTGCTTGATGGCACTCACCAGTCAGTCAGCAAGGCGTATCTGCAACCTCCTTTAAGAACCTATGTCCCTTCTGGGATTCGAACCCGCGTCACCCAGTGGGGGCTGCAGTCAGAGACGTTACTAATGAGCAGCAATTCGGCCTAGCGATTGACTTCCTGTAGGACTGTATTTGATACTTTCGATTGGACACTAGTGAGTAATTAGTGCAATGTGTTTATTCCTTTTTTTGGTGCATTTTTTATTACCTACACAGAAAAGTTGTTCGTCTCATGTTAAGTGATATAATATTAGGCTTAGGTGTACAGTGTTAGACAAAGAGGTCAAGTTATTCAATCAGGTTGTGAAAGTACATCGATTGAGAGACGGCTAGAGAGCTCGTGTTAAGCTTGCTGAACCACAGTTTTACTTGCCGAGCACTGTTAGCTGACAAAGGATTAGGCTGGAAAAGACTTATTATTACTATAATTCCCTAGGGTTCCGAGTGCAACACAGAGCTTCAGTAGAATATTTCCAGTTTGTTCTGTTCTCTGAGGCAGTCTTTAGCTGGCCACATGATTGACCATGAAATTTCATCTCCTCCCCCTCCTCACATGATCTCCCCGCAGGTCACCCTCGAACTCACGCCCAACTCGTTTTTTTCTATTCGGGTTCCACCCCAGCCGTAGCCTGCACTGAGAGCGATGTCATATAACGGTCTCCACAGTGTGTGTCTGACCCATCTCCATTCTCTCCGGAATATTTCTTGAGCAAACGTTTCTTGAATGGTTCTTTGCGATAGTTTCTTGTTGCCAGTCTTTTCTAGCCGATCATCTGATCTTCAATATGGAGCCATTGAAGGCAGCTGTTGATAACAGTCCTCAATGGACTGTTTGAATTGCTTTTGCTGATGCTGTCTCCAAGTTTCTGAACTATATGGAAGAACTGACTGACTGACTGACATAACATTGGTGTTGCTAAAATCCTAAAATTGTCTTTCATGCTGAGTGTAGAAGATTTCCACAGTAATTTCAGAGTGATGAAGTTCTGTCTTGCCTTTCAGATTCTGGTTTTGATATCCTAATCTGTTCTTTCGCCTACGGTTGAAAGGATTCTGCCTGGTAAGATAAGTGAAGAAATTGACCTAATCCAAATTACTTCCGTTGATAGTGATTGGTCCTTGTAGTTGTTATTGTTACTCAGATAACTTCATTGCCTACGTTTTCTGAATATTCACTTAAAACCTTGTTTTCACTGGTTCCTTCTTCTGCCAGTTTTTTGGTTTTCTCCCGTAAGTCTTCGGTTTATGTGACATTATACGTTTAACATTGCCTAATCTTCTTTCGGACATTTAGCGTATCTTTGAAATAGTCGTCAGCTTAAAATGTACCCAATTTATTGTAAAAATACCCTTTATAGATTTTATGGTTAAAGTTTGAAATGTTGTGTCAATAATAACGATTTTAACTGATTAAAAATGTTCATTAAAATTCTCAAAAGAATGGATACTGAACAAAGAGTACTTTTTTATATAAATTCATCATCGGGTTCTACATTTATACATACATTATAGTGAATGAATGAATTAATGTTATCAACAACATTAGTTTTGTTTAAATAACATCGAATCAATAATATTGACAGATTACAGCTGAATCGCATCAACATAAAATAAGCTGAATGTCAGAGGAACTAGGAAAGATAATATTACAAATTCATGAATTTATAGTCTCTACTGAAGGCCGGCCAGGGTAGTAGCAGTGGCTGGCTGGACTTGCTTCTTTTGAACACAGAACACTGGTTGTTTGAGGCGAATTGCAATAGCCTCTGCTGTTTGGAGCATTCGATGCTTCGATGATTTTGGCAATTTGTTAGGCACCCGGTAGATTATAGAGAAGGATTCTTGAACGCTGGCTGGCTTTGTGGCCGGTTTACACCAGATAATCCGATATCGAACTGTTAATGGTTTTAACTACGCCTTTACTTAGCCATAGTGGGAGATGTTCTCGAGCACGATTTTATTTTTTGCCAAGGTTTTGGTTTTATTTTCTTCAGATTTCAAAATATACTTGATATTTTGAAAAAGTGCCCATATATTTTTATACTTTCATTTTGCTGATCCATGTTTACAACTATGGTATCTTTGTTGAATTCTGTATTACGAAGTATTCCTTCTCCTACCTCTTTCCATCAGCTGTTTGTGCCGATCATTCGAATATGCCATTCAATTTTCCCTTATAAACACTAATTCTTGTCCATAACTTTAACGTCTTAAAGTGATAAGTGTCATTTTCTTCTTTTAATTGTTTCGCTAAGGAAGCAGAGTAGTGCATGAATACATATCAGGTGTGAAACCGTCTATAACGAATCATAATTAACTTCCGAAATGAAATGTACTGGTGAATTATTTATTCTTATCACTCGTAGGTCCAGGGTTCGAACTCCGGTGGGTGGGTGGGAGTTTGCGTACTGACGATGAGTCCCAAGCACACTAGGACGAAACAGCTATCCAGTACTTCCTGGTTTTCCAATGCTTCTTTATCTTCTGCCAATTCATGACATAGCGCGACCACTAGCCAATGTCTTCGGCTAGTATTTGTCGTCACACCTGACCTGCTCTACCCTAATGGTCACGACGTCTCACTAGAACCCAAGGTAACTACCTACTTGAATAGGGCAAGTCGCTAGTGAGCATCTCATCGATATCCAAGTGTTGGTTTGAAAGGACTTGACTGGTTACGGAGTTTCATCATGATCTGACATTGGTTAGAGAAACATTGGAAAACCTGCAAGGAGTACTGGACAGCTATTTCTTCAGTCCAGTTTGGGACTCTTCATCAGTACGCACTCACCGGGGTTCGAACCCTTCTTTATCTTCTAGGTCAGTATTGATAAAATTTTCACTGGAGTACCTTGGTAACATAAGTGGGAAATTTTAAGTTTTGTCAAAGTGATGATGGATACTGAGGAAGTCATTTCTTTTAATCACTGTCTCCTGTTAGTAGTCTCTAGATAATTTGTAATACACTGTGAATTTTTGGTTTGATTCAGTCGTTATCCTGTCTGCTCTTTTATTGAGGGTCTAACTAGCATCGAATACGTGCGTCAGTGTTTCACTGGTATAAAACCCATTAGCCAGGTGAGCGGACAGGGGTTTAACTCCAGACTGACGTGATGTAAGTCCTCTCTCTTGATCGATATTAATTTCGGAAAAGTGAGGAGGTTGACCATAAGGTGCTACTGAAGCTTCAAAGCTTAAAGCCATATGTTTCGCGCAGAATGCTAAAGGAATGAAAAGGAGAATTGAATGCTAAGATTCATAACGGCATTTATGGTATTGTCAAAACCACCTGATAAGGTTTTATTCATCAGAGTTAATTGGTTCCGGTGTACATAATCTGTCAGGGATACAGAATGTAAAGCATAATGAAAAGAAGGAGAAAGATGATAAAGTTGATCTTGGTTTGGTACGCCACTTTAACTGGCATTCAAATTCTTTAGCTCTTCCTCTGAATCATTTCCCCTACCTTAGTAAGCTGTGTGCAGCTTAAATAAATATAAGTTGTTTCGTTATTCTAGTAGGAGTGAATAGTTAGTCATAGGAACCTGTGACCAATTTTTATGAATTATTTAATTCTTTCGTATATTACTATTGAAAGCCAGTATATTCTGAGTCAGTGATCATTATACTTCCTCTGTAATTAGATAAAACATGCTAGGGCTAAATCGCAAACTATGAAACTTGCAAAATGCACTCACTCACGTTTCTAATTGGCTTTTAACCTACTGCTTCATGTTAATCGAAGATTAACGAAAAATATTCTAAGGGATTAATCCATACTTCAGACTGAACAGTACTGAATCACATGAAATTCTGTAAATTTCAATTTTACTTGAAAATCCTAGTTTAAAAGAAAATATCATGCAATAAGTTAATATTCTACAGCTATTTCTGAAAAAATTCAATCATAGTTACGCCTGTTTGGATTTCATACTTGAAAACATTGACATGATGATAGACAGTATACTATTTAAGGTGAGGTCAAACTATCTTCACGTTTTTGCTTCTATGCATAGTGTGTCGACTTTTTTAGGATTTAGTAACCTAAACTATTTCTTATTTTTTCTGTTAACTGATGACGATAAAGCTTTTGTTAACATTAGTATTAGGAAAAGCGTCAAGTTACTAACGTCGGATAACTGTGAATACTTGATATCTCATGTAGGACACTATCCATTAATGTAGCCTGTTAGTCACCTTTCCATGTTGTTACTGTATTTGCCCCCCCTCCCCACAGATACACATAAATTAGTATGTCTGATATTAGATGTTTGGCGGCAATTGGAAGCAAACCCTGGACCCAAGTTTTGTGATTCTTGTCACTTACCAGTCAGCAAAGCGTATCTGCGGTCACCTTGAAGGAACTCATGTTCCTTTTGAGATTCGAACCCGTGTCACTCAGTGAGAGCTGCAGTCAGAGACGTTACCACCTGAGCAGCAATTCGAGCTCTCATTCGACTTCATGTTAGACTGTATTGGGTACTTTACTGAGACACTAGTTAGAAGGGAAATAATTCCCTTCAAGGCTGTAGCAGATAAACCCTGCTGACTGGTCAGTGCCAACAAACACGACACCTTGATCCTGGGTTTTCTGCTGATTGCTTCCAACCATCTAATATGTCAACAATTTACAGTGCGCAGTGCACCATGACAGTGAGCCACCTAGTGGCATGGTGGCCACATTGAAAACTTGACTGATGTAATAGAATTCAGTCTGCACCAAATATATCAAGGACTAGACGATACATGACATCAGTTAATTAGTGTGTCTAATCAAAATATAAATTAGTATGAGCAACATGATATAATGAGAATGGATGTAGTTTCGGCTTCTACTTGTTTAGCTACTCTTGTGATTCCTCATACATTTGGTTCCCTTGATAAATTTCGATAAAGAAAGAAAGATGAAATTTACCGTCAGCTTTGTTCATTATAACAACCCCAGAGCCTTTATCAGGTCTAAATATGACGATTTAATCGTTCTCATATAGTTTCTTCAGAGATTTTCTATGTCCTTCAGTCAGCATCTTCTGCTTCTCCATTAGCGATATGTGGTATTGGTTAGCAATATCAACAGGTTTAGACTTTAGCCATCCTCTTTCATCTTCGTCTGAGAGCTTCAGGTCGTAGAGTTGAAGGTATAAGTGTTCACATTGTACTTCTGTGTCTATACGACTGATGCGCTTCTTGGGGACCTGAAACTTGAATCCTAGAGATAAGGCTTCTAATTCGATTTTGTTCAATTGTAATTTTGATAGATTACAAACGTCAGCGTTCAGGTGCTTCTGAGAATTCTTCAATTAGCTTCTCTTTCACCAACGCTTTTGTCAGCTGAGTTTCATAATCCTTGGATGTTTTTGATTGTAGCTCTCGGATAAAATTCATGAATTTAAGTCAGCAAATAATGTTAAGCTCACTCAGTAGGGTATCATAGGAAGCCAGACGAGATTTCAATTCGGAGAGGTACTGGTTTGAGAATTCAGCGTCGTCTTTTCAATGTCGTCTTCAATTCACTTTCATCTTCCTGTCTTGTGTTTCTGTTTAAAATGTGCCATGCTATCTTCATAGAAGGTGCCACTGTGCGTCGGTGGCACAGTGGTTAAGACTCTCGCCGACCATGGACATGGTCCGAAGTTCGATCCCCTGCCGACGCACACCTGATATTAATGGTCGGCCTGCAAAATTTGGGCTACCGATATCCATGCTGAAAATTCCATACTTGTACCAAAAATACAGTGTGGAATCAAGCTGTAAAAAAGTCTGACTTCCACTGCTAGTCACCATCCACAAAAAATTACTTCAAGTTAATCCGCAGACATCGTTGAAAGGGTTCGTACTAGGAAAAGACATGTAAACAGAAGTCAATCAATAGGAAATTCAAAATTGAATTCAAAATACAAATAATAAGCTGTTTTATTTGTCAATCGTCTTCATTGTTTCATGTCTTTAAAGCATTTCCGTTTTATTTTCAAAGAAATCGATACAGTGATGACTTGTTTTCAATTTTTTTTAAATGAAATGTTAAATAATGAATTAACTTAAATGCCCATTAAAATTTTTCAAAAGAATAATTACTGAACAGAGAATATACTCTTTTCGATAACCTATTCTTTAGTACGTTCTACAGTGAATGAATAAATTAGTGTTATCAACAACAATAATGTTGTTTAAATAACACCAAATCAATAATAATAATAATATCAATGGATTACAGTTCGACAGCATCAACATAACACTACACTGAATATCAGACAGGCAAATTAGGAAAGGTAGTAATACAAATTCATGCATGAATTTATAGTCTCCACTGAAGGCCGGCCAGGGTAGTAGTAGTAGTGGCTGGTTGGACTTGCTTCTTCCACACACAGAGAACCGCCTCTTTAAGGCGAATCGCGATAGTCTCTGCTATTTAAGGTATACGGTACGTGGATGTTTTTGGTAATTTATTTGGTACTCGGTAGATGATAGAAGAGGATTCGTCAGTGCTGGCTTTGTGGTCGGTATGGACCAGGTGGTCTAATATCGAACTATTGATGCTTCTCACTGTACCTCTATTTAACCACACGGTTGGATGTTCCCGAGTGACTACGAAAAATCAAGTTCCTAGAACAACGACATGTGGAGAGAATTATATTGGCCGTTGCTATAGGAACTTGATTCTTCGTGCTCGCTCATGAACATCTACCAGTGTGGTTAAATAGAGGTGTAGTGGGAAGAATCAACAGTTCGATATTAGACTACCTGATCCAAACTGCCCAGCTACAAAGCCAGCATTGACGACTCCTTCTCCACAATCATCTATCGGGTAACAAATAAATTGCCAAAAACATCCAGGTACCGCACACTCCAAACAGTAGAGGCTATCATGATTCGCCTTAAACAATTAGTGCTTTGTGTGCAAAAGAAGCAGGTTCAGCCAGCCAGCCAGCCAGCCAGCCAGCCAGCCAGCCAGCCAGCCAGCCACCACTAATGCCCTGACCTGCCTTCAGTAGAGACTATAAATTCATGTATTTGTATTATTATCTTTCCTAATTTTTCTGATATTCAGTGTATTGTCATATCGTTGATACTGTCAAACTGTAATCCATTAATATTATTATTATTAATATTAATATGGAATTACTTAATACCACAGTGCCCAAGTTTTACACATATATTAACATGACTTATGGTCTTCCTGTACGAAGACTTATCAATAAACTCACTCGACTTTCACAAACTGAAGCAAGATATGAAAATCACCGTATTTTTAACATTCGATGCTTAAAAAATGAAATCATTCCTAAATATCTACGTCTACGAGCTCCAGTTCCAACGGACAGAGTTAGAAGCAGAATAGAAAGTCTACAAAAATTATGCCTGAAAGAAGAGATCCACAGAATCGTTAGAAAATTACAACATATCAGATGTGAAATTGAGCAATTAAAACAAAAGCTAAAAGGAATAGTTTCCAATGTAGATTATGATCTTATAACACAATCCTCCAACAATGCAAAATCAGCCACTTTCAAAAAGTCAAAAAATAGTCAAATCAAAAAGTTCAACAAATTATTAGAGGAGAAATCTTCATCTCAGAATAATGAAGTCAACAATCCAAAATCAACGGCGATCGATAAATCAAAGTGGGTTATCAATCTCTCATCACATATATTAAGTCCGATGGAAATAAGTGTATTAGAAAAGGGACTAAACTTCAATGTAGCGGTGGACAAGCTAAAACCTGAGGATGTCATCCCTAAAATAGAAATAGCACTAAGTGGGATAGACAAAACAACAGCTGAAGAAGTACGTGCACAATGTGCACTTACATTAAAACGACAAAAATGTGGAAAACCTAACCTGACAAAACAAGAGACAAAAGCCCTAAAACACCTCAAGAATAACAAGGATATAGTAATCACAAAGTCAGACAAAGGGAACGCAACAGTAGTATTAGACAAATCGGACTATTTGGACAAGGTAAATACTCACATACAAACAGGACCATATGAGGAAATTAATAAATCAATAGACACAGTTATGAATAAAGTTAAGAAATCCACAGCGGACCTTATACGCCGAATGAAGCCGTTTCTAGGTGAGTCTAAGTGGTTTAATTTAATGCCAAAAACTAATAACCCCAGTAGGATGTATGGTGTTGTTAAAATTCATAAATCAGGATACCCTATTAGGCCTATAGTTGATTTTAGAAATTCACCTACCTATGAATTATCTAAATATTTAGCCATGGTATTAAATCCCCTAAAAATCCACTCGAAATCTAGACTAACTAATTCTTATGAACTAAAACACAGATTAGATAATTTAAAATTAGATAATGAAGAAAAAATGGTTAGTTTTGACATTGTCAGTTTATATACACGTATACCAATAAATATGGCTATAGAGGCGGTCAGAAACGAACTCATTTCTGACCAAGAACTCGAACTTAGGACAAAAGTGCCAATTGAGGACATAATGCTGGGAGTACAGCTTTGCCTGACTTCTACAGTATTTAAATTCCAAGGGAAAATATACAAACAAACTGAGGGAGTTGCCATGGGATCACCAATATCCCCAGTGGTAGCAGATATATTCATGGATAGGTGGGAAAAGATAGCGATTGAAACGTTCACCCCCACCCCAAAAGTATGGTGGAGGTATGTAGATGACACATTCACTGTACTTAGAACACAAGATATAGATAGATTTTTCGAGCACATCAACTCGAAGGTAGAGGCAATTCAATTCACTTATGAATTGGAAAGTCAGGAAGGGGAACTTCCAATGTTAGATTGCAACGTTAAAAGGAAAGAAGATGGGAAGCTAAACACTAGTGTTTACAGAAAACCCACACATTCAAACAGATATTTGGATTTCCGATCATCCCATCCTATGTCAGTAAAAATAGGATTAGTGAAATGTTTAAATGACAGAGCACAAAAACTAAGTAGTACCAAGGAAAATCTAAGACAGGAAGTGACACACATAAAAGAAGCCTTGAAACTTAATAATTACCCGGATAAATTAGTCAAGAAATATGTAAGTAAATGTAAAAATAAAATAAATAATGATAACAGAGATAGTGATAATAATAATAATGATAACAATAATAATAATAACAATAATAATAATGGTAATAATAATAGTAATAATAATAATAATATTAATAACGACACCAACAATAAGGAATGTAAATCATCAACAATAATTCCATACAAAGAAGGAACCTCGGAAGCCTTACGCAGAATTCTTAACAAGGCAGGAATAAAAGTGGCATTCAAACCCACAAACTCAATTAGAAACAAGCTTTGTCGGTTAAAGGATCCTGTAGAGCCATTAAAACAAAACAATTTAGTTTATCTAATACCCTGCAATGATTGTGAGGTCAAATACATAGGTCAAACTAGTAGAACAGGGGCAGTCAGACTAGCCGAACATAAAAACCTAGCTAAATCTAGATTGGTTGACCCGAATAAGATAAGAAATCTAGAGAGTAGTTCAGCTATAGCACTACATGCAGTTACACACAACCATACAATAGGATGGGATAGGATGACAGTTTTAAAATCTAATGTCACAGGGTATAGGGAGAGATTGATAACAGAAGCTTTGTTTATCGAATCAACTGCAAATACATGTAATAGGAATGATTCAACACCTGTCCCAGATATATGGAAAATTCTACTGCCCATACAACAAATAGGAGAAGACAGAGAAAACTATAAAAATCAAATCTCGAAGTCGTGTGACAAAAATTGATATGATTATGAACAATAAATTGTGTTCGAAACGTCATCCAGTATACAATACTGTTTCACTGTGTGATACATTTAATAATCAAACTAATATGGCATTAATATTGTTGTTATTATTTATTGATTCGATGTTATTTAAAAAGCATTATTGCTGTTAATAACACTAATTCGTTCATTCGCTACTACGTGTATGTATAACTATACAACCTGATGATGATGATGATTAAGTTATCGAAACGAATATTCTTTGTTCAGTGATCATTCTTTCGTTAAATAATTATGAAAATTATGCAACTAAAATTATCTTGTTCATCTTTATTTTAAAAAAACAGTAGTTTTCCTTCTTAATGAATTCTTCGAATAAATTTTGAAACCCTTTAGCGTGAAATGTTGTTTTTTTTAACAGGAATATTTTAGAATTAGGAAATAATTCTATGCAGGCAGATGAAATTACAAGTCATATTGCAAATTTATTCCCACAGGGTATCTGATGTCACTGATAATTACTAATCCTTACGTCCGATAAAATTACAAGGAAATATAAAATATGCTTTCTTTTCTGCTCATATCTTGCTTATGTTGGTATATTCGCTCAGGTTCCGAGTGGAACAGCACGTTTTTCATTTTGTTCTGTTCTCTGCAGTTGTCTTTAGCTAGGTCCACGATTGACCGTAGGCTTTTATCTTCTCCTCTCATGTTCTCCTCCATGTCACAATCAGACTCACGCCTGAATCGTCGTTTCCTGTTTGGGTCCCAATGGAGCGATGGCCTGGCGAACTATATCGCTCAACGGTCTCCTCAAGCTGTGTCCAGTATATCTCCATTCCCTTAAGAATATTCGGTGACCAATAGGTTGTTGATTAGTCCGTAACCAGAATTTCTTATTGCTAATTTTTTCTGGTCATCCCATCTTCTGTATGGAGCCAGAGAATGTTGTTTTTGTTGTTGATAACATTCTGCAGACAACAGTTCAAGATGCTTTGGGTGCGTCATCAAAAAACGTCAGCTGTATTTTGTTGTTGGTTGGTTGGTTTTTTTCCATCACCTACGTCTTCTTTATGTTCACTTGAAGTCCTCTCTTCGCCGCCTTCCTATTCTGTCGAATTGTTCATTTTCTCCTGTAGATCTTCGAATTTATGTGACACTAGACATTGATTGTCCTTGAAGTTCAAATCTTCTTATCGATCCAACATGTTCTTGTATTCTTACTCCCTACGCATAGTGTGCTGCATCAAATCCAGTCCACGAAAATCAGGAATATCATCGGTGATAATAGGCAGCCTTATCTCACTACTGTCTTCATTTCAAAGGCTTTGTTGAGTTTTCTATTGTAGCACTATCAATTATATGTCTGATACTTATCTGATACTTTTTTTCAGCTCTGATGTGTTATCGTAAACTTTTTCCCAATCACTCACTCACTCACTCGATTGACTTTATTCACTTATGGATGAATTCAAATACCTCTAGGTTAAATGAATGTTCATTCATGCAAGTTTGGCATTACTTAATTTATTTATGATGAAAGCTTCGTGATCAAATATTAAAACTTGGGAAACACCAAAACAGATGAAATAATTTTCAAGTATTGAGTTGTAGGGATTTGACTAAAGTATCAAGGTGGATATCGTTGTTTGCGGATATCAGTAAGAGAAGGATTAAAACTAGGGCGCACTGGGTAGCCAGTGGCTAAATGGTCAATACGCTGTCCCTTGTACGTCAGGGGATACACAGTACTGAATTGTCCATTGATAGATTTTCGTCATGAACAGGTACCCCCCCCACCCATGAAGCACTGGACAGATGTTTCGTCCTATCTCGAGACCCTTCAATAGTGTGTGAACACAGCTCACGCTCTCAGAGGTCGAACTTGGGTTCTTCAGGTTACGAGAGCAGCGACTTCGGGGGGCAGAATTCAGTAAGCTCTGAGTGCTTTGTCAACTCATGATGTAGCTCTGCCTTCACCAGTGCCATCTGATGGCCAACCACTTCATCTTGACACATGGTTGATCCCACCGGCCAAAACTTCCCACTACAACTTTAGGAGATTCATCCAGTAGCTATCAGTAAACTGAAGATTGAAATTGAGATTATAGGATTGATTTGTCGTCGAGGGGCGGAGCAGGGGGAATAATGACGTCAGTCGGTGAAATAGCATCCAAAATGCGGAGGTGTAATTTCTTGCTTTACTATTACAACTCGATATTAGTTACAGGATTTCATCATGAGCTGACATCGGTTAGAGAACCTGGGAGTACTGGGTAGCTGTCTCGTCCTAGTTCCTGGCACTCTTTACCAGTATGCATTCACCACAGGGATTCTATACCAGGACCTTCTGGTTACAAGACAAGCGAGCTCGTAAACCATTGAGCCACTGAGACCCGATACAGTCGCCTATGAATTCCAATTGATGCCAACTCTTCACGAACCAATATTTGAATATCAATGAGGCCCTCACTGGTGACTGGCCTTATTCATGTAGGTAGTCAGCTGGGGTTCTGTTGGGAAGTCGTGACCAGTAGGACGCAACAGGTTGAGTGTGAGGGCAGTTATTCTCCGAAGACATTTAATAGTGGTCACGCCATATCGCGAATTGCCAAAAGTTGGAGTTCATAGAGTGGACATTGGATTGGTTCCCAGTGGCTGATGAATGGTCTAAGAGCCAGCTCGTCTGCCGAAGAGTCCCAAACTAGGCTGACGAAACAGCTGTCCAGTGCTTCCTGCAGGTTTTCCAATGGTTCTCTAACCAATGTCAGCTCATGATGAAATCCTGTATCTAATTTATTAAATCCCTACATACCAATACTTGAATATATAATATATTACTTTGTCCATAGATAGAGTGTCATTGTCAGTTAATTAGTGTTCCACACAGTCTTTAAATTGTTACATTTAACTGCTTCAACATTTCAATATATGCTTATTTGTTCAGGCTATTGTTTGAATGATTGATGCATATTGTATATGTATGTTTTTCTTGTTTTGTTTTGTTTTATGTCGCTATTCATGCATATATCTTTTGAATTTTCTTATGTGTTGTTATATATCGAAAATAAAAACGTTCTGTTGTTCTCTAATTCACAGTATTTCACTCTTATAATATCTATGCAATGGAATACGTGAAATGGTTCTTTTCTAGTTTTGTAAGAATGTAAAATATTAGTTAATTGTCGCTTGCTTGAAGTGGAAAAATATTTATTTAACTGGTGCTCTTTTTTATACACTCTACTTTGAAGCAGAAATACTTTTTGTTTTGTTAATATTATTCAAATTGTTTGTGTGTTTTGGATTTCGTATTGTGTTAAAGATAGAAGTCATTCTTTGTATTCTTGTATGCTCTGTTATAATCTAATTTATATATATATATATATATATATATATATATATATATATATACTGAGCATCGGTGGCACAGTAGTAGAATGCTCACCAACCACGCATGTGGTACGGAGTTCGATCCCCGGTCGCCGACGCACTCCTCTGCCTCGCTAAACCAGCAATAAGACTGGTAAAGAGGGAATGTTGGTCATGAGGCTGGCAACCCCATCCCGTAAAAGATAAATACCACTGCTATCGAAACTTCAAACTTCTTGCTTGAAGCCCTATGTTCCACTGGGAACGTAAAGAAATAAAAAAAGAATAGAAAATCAATGGGTACTAGCTTTTAAGATTGATATTATGACGAACCGACAGTAGATAGAATGGAGAACTCGATAACTGTTGTATTCCTTAACTCAGCAACAGATTGAGTCTAAGAAACGCCGGCTTGCACACCAAGCATATTATCGTGCAACCAATGGATCAGAGTTAAATTTCCAAATTTTGTCGAATGTCGTTAAGGAGCCGCCGGCATACATCATCGTTGATCGGTATATGTTCCTACACTCGATCTTACTATTCAAGATATCTCATTATCTGCTATCTGTATGCTATTTATTATTATTGTTCCCTTGGGTTTTGAGTGGAAAATAGGGTTTCGACAGAAAATTTCAACTTTGTCGTATTCTCTGCAATTCTCTTCATCTGGTTGCCCAATTTCATCTCTCTAGTGTAGAGAGAGAGGATACTATTGCCATCGGGGAAAGGACGTATCTACTACGCAAATGTTCGCTCTTTCCCTTTCTATAGCTGTATGGTTTGGCCAAGGGAGGTGGAAGACTTAAAGATGCTACCTGTCTTTGCTCATTAATGTCTGCCTTCTATCTCTCATGTTAAGTGGTTCAATATCGGTGATAGCATTGATGTTGGGAGGCAAAGCCAAGTGACATGTTTGTGAAGTTGTATCAATTGAGATGGTTAAGGCATGTATCATTTTAATGCTAAATTATCACCTTCCCCATCAAGAAAAGTGTTAGCTGATTTAAAATTAGCTTGGAAAAGGTTTATAAGTGGTTAAATCACAACATGTCATCAATTAAAGGGTTACATACGGGGGTGTAGACTGCCTGACTGGATGTATTATCTGAGAGATTAACAATCAATGTCTAGTGACATGGCTCAAAATCGTTGCCACTGTTTCACATACATACATTCACTCTCTGTGATCTCCAAAATCCACTAAATTCTTATTGGTTACAGGATTTCATCATGAGCTGACATTGGTTAGAGAACCATTGGAAAACCTGTAGGAAGTACTAGACAGCTGTTTCGTCAGCCTCCTTTGAGACTCTTCATCAGTACGCACCCACACAGTGGAGTTCGAACCCAGGACCATCTGGTTACAGCTGTCCAGTACTCTCAGGTTTTCCAATGGTTCTCTAACCAATGTCAGCTCATAATGAAATCCTGTAACCAACCAACCAACCAACCGAGTCCCTGCAAACCAATACTTAAATTCTCATTATTCTACGTTTAGTTTTTTTCCCTACATTTTCGTTCACTACAGTTGTTTCGCATTTTTTTCCTTTCATTACATTTGTATGGTAATATGAAGTGAATGTGTCAATTTGAAGTACTACACTTTTGTAGAAATTCCATCTCTTTGAAATTTAGTCATTTGAAGTACATCTTTTAAAATGTATTACTAGTTAATGATCTTTACAACTATGAATATCATATCCATTGAAAGAATACCAACTCCAACATCATTCATTCATTCATTCACTGTTTTCGTTGTCATTCAAACTTATTCGTTCATCTTTGTATGTACAGAGAGTTACAACAGAAAAGATATTTTTATGAATTTTCTGATAGACAGTATAATAATAAAGTACAAGAATTTTTTTTTACTTTCTGAATTTTAGAAGTCAGAAAATGTAAAGTATTTTTGCGCATGAAATTTGACATTTGACAAGTTTTGCTGAAGTGTAACAACATTTCCGGTATAAAAGAAAAAGCAAAACAAAACCAAAAACAAACTAATAACCAGTCACATGTTAAAACTTATCTATCAGATTATCTACCTATTGGCATTCTGATTTTTGTGTGGTGATTATTCGTTCTTACACCTTTTTAAAAACGAAAACCCCTATTAACTACATTGTAGCATTGACTACTATCCGTGTTCTTTATGTAACTCTTTAATGAATTGCTTTAGCGTTTTCACTGGTAAAGAAAGACTATCTAAAGTTGGGATTTCATACATTTATTCCCCGTCAATGAATTTCAACGAAGCAAGAACTACAGTTTTAGCAGAATAAAGTGGCATCATCATTTATTTCGTTGCCTTCTCGTCAGCTGCTTACAGACCAAAGATATTGTTAAATATATCTACCAAAACAATTTACAAAAGAATGGATACTGAACAAAGAGTACACTTTTCGATAACTTCATCATCAGGCTATACAGTTATATATACATGTTGTAGTGAATGAATGAATTAGTGTTATGAACAACATTAATGCTCTTTAAATAACATCGAATCAGTAATATCAATAGATTACAGCTAAATAGCATCAACATAAAATGAGCTGAGTGTCAGAAAAATCAGGAAAGATAATATTACAAATTCATGAATTTAAAGTCTCTACTGAAGGTCAGGGCAGTAGTAAGGGCTGAACTCACTTCGTTTGAACACAGAATACTGGTTGTTTGAGGCGAATTTCAATAGCCTCTGCTATTTGGAGCATGCGGTGCTTCGATGATTTCGGCAATTTATTAGGCACCCGGTAGATTATAGAGAAGGATTCTTGAACGCTGGCTGGCTTTGTGGCCGGTTTACACCATGTGGTCCAATATCGAACTGTTAATGGTTTTTGCTACATACTGGGAGATGTTCCCGAGGGAGCACGAAAAATCAAGTTCCTAGAGCAACGCCGAATATAACTTGCTCCACAAGCGCACTTGAATTGGTAGATACAATTTGAAGTGGCTTGCACAGGGTTCATTTTAAACAAAAATCAATCGATCAACATATGCATGCAGTAATTAAATATACACACATATATGTAATATTAAACACTATTCCGAACAATAATAACCGTACACAATGGAAACTTTTCACCATTACGCATTCAGATGAAAGAGAGATGAAAATATCTAGTTACCAGGTTGGTAAAGAAAGACTGATAACTGTTTCTTTTTGAACGCACAAATCAGGTTTTAAGCGCTTGATGGAAATGACTTCAGTAAACGTGAGGAGAATTGAGCTCTTTTACCTACTGATAATTTTGAACGACTTTTCGACGTCCACCTCATGACCTACCCGTGTCAAGGAGATGCTTGTTTGAAGCATTTGTTCCCTTTAGACATAAACTTTTTGGTACATGTTCCAAAAATCGTAGATATGCCCTTCTTTTTCTGTCCTTCCAATGTAACTGCTCCCACAGATACATGTAAATTTGCATATACAGTTGGAGTTAACATGAGAGGCATATCTATCGATTTTTGATTGCACCAAAGAGCAAGTTGTTTGATAGACGGGAACGAGCTTAGCTGCAGGATAGGCTCTGGCTAGTGATGTACTCAGCCTTCTGTTGGTGATTGCTGCAATGCTTTCACCTTTATCATCAAGCTGAATGTAGATTGGCTCTTTACCCACTGAGATTTGTTTTACATTTGTTGGGATTTATACACTAAGGCTACACTGGCTTCGAATCGTCGTTGGTGGGTGCGTACTGCTGATGGATGACTTCCAGGCACTAGGATGGAAAAGCTGTCCAGTACTCTTTGATTTATGCGTTGGCGGTTCAATAGTGGAATGCTCGCCAACCATACGTTTGGTGCAGGGTTCGATTCCCTGCTGATGACTCATCCCTCAGGACAGAGGGAAATTAGATCGTGGGGTTGAAAAATCCCCCTCTCCGTAAATGGCAACGCCTTCCGTCACCCCACCTTACTGAAACTAGAAAGCTTTGGCTTGAAGCTCTATGTTCCACTCAGATGGCGAAGAAATCAAAATAGGTTACACTAGTGAGTATTGGCCAACCAAAATTAAGGAAGATTATATAAACTTCTATAAGGTTGTCTATAAAATTTTATCTTTACACGATTGGAATGATTTTTATTTGAGTAATAAATTTTAAGAGGCAAAAAATGAATTTTAGTTTATGATAGAAATTTTCTCGCAGTTAATAAATAAACTGTTTTATCGCAGACTGGGTATTTCTAACCTCATTTTTTATCCTGCATCATAATTAATTTTCATTATCTTTTATTTATGTTATAACAATCCTGAGATAAACTAGTTTATTGATAAAGTATCAAATTGAATATCTTTTTAGAAGATGGAGTCTGTTTTAATTCCAAGGCCTTTAATGATGCTTTCGTTAAAGAATTTCATCATGAGCTGATATTGGTTAGAGGAGCATTGGATAATTTAGTCTAGTTTGAAACTGTTCATCAATACACACTCACCACAAGGAGTTCGAACCTAGGACCTTCTGGTTACAAGATAAGCGAGCTTGTAGACCATTCACCAGCCACTGGGACTCGATCCAATGGCCAGACCATCAATTCTAACTTCTGCCAATTCACGACATAGCACAACCGCTAGTCAATGTCTTCGGAGAGTATTTGTCTTCACACTCAACTTGCTGCACTCTACCGGTCACGACTTCCAAACAGAATCCCAGGTAACTACCTATCTGAAAACGGTCAGTCGCTAGTGAGCATCTCATTGATATTCAAGTATTGGTTTGTGAAGAGTTGATAGGAATTGGAATTCATTGGCAATTGTATCGGATCCCAGTGGCTTAATGGTCTACGAGCTCGCTCTTCTTGTAACTGGAAGTTTCCTTGTTCGAACCATGGTGGTGGGTGCATGCTTCTGAAGAGTCAAAAACTAGACCGACGAGACGGCTGGCTGTCCAGTACTCCCAACTGGCTTTCTAATGGTTCTCTAACTGATGTCAGCTCATTATGAAGTCCCGTAACCAACCAGTCGAATTCGTACGAACTAATACTTGTAAAGTAATAAGGATTAAGAGTTGACAGATGATATGCAAATGTCATAATAATGATATACAGTCTAGGAGAAAAAGGGGATAATAATTTCACAGTTAGTTGAAACATCCAAATAATTATAAATACTTTAATTAGATTGTTTATATAGCGTTTTGTAAATAATTATTTTGTTGCACTCAATTCTTTGTTGGGGTTTATGTGGGCGTGTATGGTACTTAAACACCTGAAGTATTATCGTCAGGTTCAAAATATTTTGCTAAGGATATCTTTCTCTGTCCAGTAATTATTTATCAGATTTATCATTTATTAATTACAATTGAGCTTGAAATTATATCCTGGATAGATGTGAATGGAGACGTTTCATCTGGTCTATCATTTTTTTCTTTCGTTTCTTCTTTTGTCTATATGAGGAAATCCGAAATACAGATACATTGAATAATATTATCATTTGATTCGTGTTAGACCACGGTTTGATATCAGATAGAGAACCATTGAAAGCCAGGGACTATTGGACAGCTGTTTCATTCTAGTTTGGGAACCATTGGCGGTACCCACTCACCTTCTGGGGTTCGAACTCAAGCCACCCCCCAGTTACAAGGTAATCTCGTATACTACCATTCAGCCACTGAGGCCTAATTCAATAGCCTGGGTTTGAAACCCAGTAATCGCATAGTGTCAATGAATCTCAAACTAGGATGAAACAGCTGTCTAGTACTCCGTGGTGATTTTTTACACAGTTTCTCTAACTGAAATCAATCCGTGGTCTAACCTGAGATACATAAAATCTCTACAATCTTGGAAACTGGTATCTCTATTTAGCCAAATTATCTATACCTTATCTTCAACGAGATCTTCCGTGTTGTGCTACTTCTGCCGTTCCTTCATATTGTGTTTCTTTGAAGTCCCCCATGTATCTCTGCAGCGCTTCACCATTTGCTTTCTCTGACATCAAGTGAATCTCCCTGTTATTTGATGTTTTTATGCCGATAAACATTTCTTCATATGTATACTACTTATAAATCTTATCAGTAGCATATTCCACAGTATGAAATCTATTCTAAGGCTTATTACACTTGTTTTAACTGTGAACTCAAAACCGAAAGTGTTTTTGTTTTTACTTTTTCAAATTAAAAGACTCAGGGGATTGTTATAACTTACTTTGATTAGTCAGTAAGATAGTAACCAATATCAAGCGTTTAGTCCTCGGAGTTGGTGTGGATTGAATGACTAACTATCAGTCAAATTTGAAATGTGTGTAATCTAAAATCACTTCAGCGTGTACAACCAATGGCATCTCTTCTAGCAGTAGTGACCATATTGCAAAACGTGACTGAATAGAAATCAATCAGTATCACTATGGTTGAGACATAAGACAAACTGACTGAATCCAAGTGACAACTGTTCAGTGGAGCACTATTCAATGGCTTCAGTATGCATGAAAAGAATTATACTGTTGTCAAAATTAAATTCTTCTCTCTTTAGAAAAATACTTTTAATTTTGAAAAAAATACAACCGAATGCACTCAAAGAATATCTTTATTTAAAACAAAAAGCGATTCTTGATTGCTTGCCGTCAACAGGAAATCAGAACATAAATCTCTTTTGACTAATGGATGAATATTTATCCAATGGTCTATATATATATATATATATATATATATACTTTCCTGTATTGCTGGCAATGCTGATTACGAATAAGCAAGAACATTAGGTTGTGCAGAATTAGACACTACCCCATCGATTTGATGATATTAGATGGTTGAAGGCAATCGGCCACATGAAGCCTTGGATCTAGGTTTCGTGATAGCTGTCACTCGCCAGTCAGAAAGGTGTATCTGCAACCTGACTGAGAGAATTCAGTCTGCACCAAAGGAAGGACTAGATACATCTTACTAGTTACTAGTGTCCAATCAAAGTATCCGCTGCTGTCTTTTAGGAGGCTAATCGCCAGTGTGCCCGAACAGCTCAGTAGTAACGTCTCTGACCGCAGCTCTCACTGGGTGACGCGGGTTCGAATCTCAGAAGGGACATGAATACCTCCAAGGAGGTTGCTGGTTTCTGATTGGCGAGTGACAACTATCACAAAACTTAGGTCCAAGGCTTCTCGCCGATTGCTTCCATCCATCTAATATCGTCAAATCGATGTGCGCCTTGATGGTGAGCTACCTAGAATGGTGGCCACATTGCAAACTTGACTGACTGATAGAATTCAGTCTGCACCAAAGACAGGACTAGACACACCGCACTAGTTACTAGTGTCCAGTGAAAATACCAACCCATTATATATTTCACTGGCTTCTCATTAGTTGTCTACAACCCTAAGAATTTAATTTACTTTATAATGTAGTGAACGGTTTTAACATACATGCAAATATGTCACCAAGTCAGTAAACAGGATCCCTCAGAATTAATAATTAACAGTGCTGAGAGAATTACACTTAAATAGTTTACATCCAGAAGTTCGTTCAAGTTTTGAACGAAATTAAATGCCTGCATACGGTGCTATTGGAGGTATGTAATAAAAATCAGAGGTGAGCAAGATGATGAATAACCAAAAACTAATGGACTTGACCCTGAGTGACTTCAGTGACTCAACGATTGACTTATTGCCAAGGAATAATATGCATCCTAGGTGAAGACGCTGACAAAGTGCAGAGTCTTCTAAACACCTTAGGGAGCTGCAGTCTTCGAATGTTTGGCATGTTATTCGCTCCCGTCAAATGTAAGATGATGATGCTACAGGACTGGACTGCATTGACTACTAGCTCAGAAATTGGGAGTGAAGTGGTAGAGCGCGTTGACCTCTCACTTCACTTATTTAGGAAGTTGCATCGGCCAACGCCAGCAGGTTGGGCGCTGACAAAATCGCTGCACGGATAGAGAAGGGTCGTTTGACATATGCCAACTCACGCTATCTCTGGTTTAGTAGATGAGATATGCAGCTGGCTGTCCACCAAAAGGTGTGTGTACTGCCAGGCAGCTCACTCTGTCCTCCTTCATGTCTGTTCATGAGAAATGGTCATTGAGAGTGGAAGACATGAAAAGGCCGGCTAGTTATCTTTGATCATAAGTGTCTGAGTTCTATCTCCCGCGTTAAGTAGTATAATAGGGTGAACAATATTGAGGTTAGGTGTCAGTTGAATGGTAGGTTGGTAGGTAGGTGGGAGGGGCAATCAATCGATGGGGTTGTGAAGTCACACCGATCAAGACGGTTAGAACATTTGTTAGGCATGCATTGCTAGCCATCGCTTTCCTCGACTGATGGGCAATGTTAGCTGAAATAGGATGGACCAGGTTGGAAAAGAGTTATCCAGTCAGCCTACCAGCCAGTCAGTGGTGGTCAAACCAAAGCCAGCCAACATGGCTTCGTCAGTCAATGAAATCCATCCAAAACATTTAGTTTAGGCCAGGCAGCCAGTCACGTAGGGAGGTGTAGACTGCTTGGCTTGTTGAGGTTCTCGGGATGGTAGAAACCAATGAAGGCTTTAGACAATTGGTGATCTGGCTCAAAATCGTTCTCAATGGCTGGCGCAGATGAATTTACTCTTTGTTATATGTCATATCCGATAGAGTTCTATTGTTCTTCCATATAACTATTCTTTTTGCCTCATATCTCTGTTTACTGTCTCTATTTTTCATTTGCTTTTACTTTTTTTCTCTTGCTTTGTGTGCTAATTGGAGGGAGTGTGGCGACTTGAACTGTTGCACATCGATGCAAAGTTCTGTGTTGAAACCAGTCAGTCCGTCAGTCAACTAATAAGATGAATAGCAATTGAAATAAGAGACAGCCAAGGGTACACTAAGTAAAACGGGAGGGAAAGTTAGTGCCAAAGATTACGTAGTCAAATGAAAGAGAGAGAGAGAGAGAGAGAGAGAGAGAGGGAATAATGACACACAATTATCAGGGCAAAGGAGAAGCTGATAACTGCTTCTCCCTGAACACATAAGTCGGGTTTCAGTCGTTTGACAACAACTGCTTAGGGAAACTTGAGCAGAGTTGAACTATCCTGTCTGTTGACAATTTTTATAGAATTTCGTCATGTCCACCTCATGATCTCCACATTGATGAGATGTCTGTTAATAAGCCCCATATTATTATAAACGTCTGTTCCCATGAGACGTAGACTTTTTGGGGCATTTTCAAAAAAATCGGAGCTGTGTTCGCCTTTCTTTGTCTCCCAATGTCACTTCTACCACAGATACATGTAAATTTCTATACACAGTTAGAGTTCACATAAGAAAGATATCTGTTGACATTTGATTAAACCAAAGAGCGAGCATGTTGTCCAATAAACGTCAGTCAACTTAGCTGCTAAATAGGCTCCGGCTAGTGACATATTCAATCTGCTGTTGACTATTCCTGAAATATTGTCACTTTGCTCTATTCAAATTCATAAACAGGTGGATAAATGTATGAATATGGATTAATTGCATTATCTGGACAATTGTTTCGTCCTAGTTTGGAACTCTCCATCAGTGCGCACCCACCAGAGTTCGAATCTAGGACCTTCTGGTTACAAGGCGAGCTGAAGAGTCCCAAACTAGGACGAAACAGTTGTTTGGTAGTACTCCCAGCTTGTTTTTAGTGGTTCTCTAAATGATGTCAGCTCATGATGAAATCCTCCATGCAAACAAACAAAACTCCCTACAAAACCAATACCTGATAATTACATTATCTATTCACAAAATTGACGTTTATTGAATTGAATCTTCTTCTCATTGTAATCAGATTGTATATAGCCTTAAGTGGAAAGTATTTTTTCTTTTATAAAACAATATGGTAGAATTTTTACTTTGAAGGGAAAGCTGTATAGATGAGCTAAAAAAATACTGGCACTTTTTTCGATTAGGTTTTCTTTTCATCGTAGAAACAACGTCTTGCAATTATCTAATTACTTCAGGTCATTGCTGTTAACGATAGTGGTATTCACTCTAAAATAAACAATGGTATTCTTTCTGATGATTTGTCTCTAATTCAAGTTTAACTTCATTCTGTTTATTGAACGGATTGAAATCTTCGGCCTGCTTTAACATATTGGCTTCTAGTATCGACGCTTCGACGAAGTAATTTGGTGAGTGGTTGATAGCAGTAGAGACCATGTCGAGCACTTTGTCCTATTTCGGACTCATCATCTGCACGTGTCAGGGGATTGTAGATATATCCTAGTTGATGAGTCTCAAGTAGGGCGAAATACCCATCTTAGATTGCACTGGTAGTCATCATCTATCAGATTACTTCAAAACGTTACAATCCATAAATATTCAGTTGTACATGGTACTGGATGAAGTTCCAAGGTTAATTCAGTCGAACCCCGTCGAATTGAGTCTAGGTTGTTTCGCTTCTATTGATTAGTTGTCACTCGGATATAACCATTGTCATAGATCTAGCTAGTCTTAATCAGTACTGAATGATTTCTATCAGTCAAGGTTTGTAATTAGTAAGGAGTATACGGGTGACTTATCACAAGGGAGGGGTAAATTGCAGTCTCGGGATTTCTCATCACATACATAATCTAATATGTACATTTTGTGAAGAGACAGGGGAGAAGTAACACAATACAAAGCCACCACCACCAACAACACTAGCGACAAAAGGATTAGGTTGTCTGCATTTGTAATAGATCAAGTGATTTATGTTCGTTTGAGTGAGAGGGAAAAGTATTATTAGTTAGTGATGGGATCAGAAGTAGGCGAGAAGCGAAGTCATTAGACATGCTTCTTTCTATCGCTCTTTCTCTGGTTGTTTTTCACTCAAAATACTTTTATGATTAGTCTGAAAATGCAACAAGAAAATCTGGCCGGGAGAGAAACCAACCTAAAGCCGATCGCTCAAAAAATATGAAGGAGAAAATGGAGGTGGTTTGGGCCGCGCAAAGAATGAAATCACGCGAAACGCAGGCCTCCTTTCGAGTAGAATTTCAATAGGAAGCGACAAGTGGGTCATCGGTTCCAGAGTTACATGGAGGAGATTGTGTGACGAGGAGGAGATAATAGATTATGGGTCTTCGTGTGGCTATCCAACTGAAGAGGGCAGCAGAGATTAGAACTAACTAGGTGGAGATGTGTTGTTGAAGCCCTTAACTGATCGAATTTTAGTTTGCACTAAAGGTATTGGATCAGACACATAACACTAATTACTGACTACTGTTCAATCGAAAAACTAATAATACTTTTCCCTCTCACTCAAACGAACATAAATCACTTGATCTATTACAAATGCAGACAACCTAATCCTTTTGTCGCTAGTGTTGTTGGTGGTGGTGGCTTTGTATTGTGTTACTTCTCCCCTGTCTCTTCACAAAATGTACATATTAGATTATGTATGTGATGAGAAATCTCGAGACACACAAATGAAGCCAAAAATATCTCATGTCAAATTCCTAAGTATATTTTTTTCATAAGGAAGAAAAGCATCTTTTTCTCTCCCTCCCTCTCTCTCTTCCTCTATTAGTTACCGATTTTCTCTTTCCACATTACCAGCAGATGACTTTCTCTTCCATTAAAATAACACAAACAGTGATACTAATCGGCATTATTATTATTATTGCCATGATTACCCATTAGCGTGAGAGGCTTATTCACAGTCAGGATAAAAGAAATAATTATTCCGAATGTCTTGAACAAAGCAAATATGATAATTGGGACTGAAATGTTCGGTTTCTGTTGACATGCTATCTCCTAGTACAGATGAGGTGGATTCTGTAGCCTAAATGGTTTAATGGATAATGCTTTGGAGTTTGAAACAATGAGTATTGGATTCGGGCCTCTATGGGAAAACACCATCCCTCAGTGACTGGGGAATGCAGGTGCGTGCAGATGGCAAGTCCAAAATGGGATGAAATGCACATCCTAGTAGATTCTACTGCAACTCTCTATCCACCAAATTACTTCAATATAGCACTACCATTTATTTCGTCAGCTCCTCATCAACTGCGTGCAGTCTAAAAAAAATTAAGTATGTGTGTGAAGTAACATACTTGCAAATTTGTAATGTAATTTTTGCTTGTTGTCTGCTCTTTTGATTGTGGTTGGAGTTAGCTGATTGGTACTCAACTTATTAGTTACTCATCCGCCATCTTATCTACTTCTTGTCTTTACTTCTCAACCCCTTTTCCGTTGTATCCAAGCCTTTGTTTCTTTATGGTTTTGTTTAAATTAGACCATTCTTTGTATGTTATATAGGTGTAATTCCTGAGGTGTGTTTATTACTTTTGATGTCTAATGTTAACAGATGATATCGTGTCACATTGCAAGTAGCTTAATAGTCCTCTGTTAAATGGATTTAATAATTTCTTTACGCTATAAGCAGCTGACGAGAAGCCAACACGATAAACAATGTCACCATCTTATTCTGAACAAGTCGTCCAGTTTTGCTTTATTCAAGATAATCAGAATAATTATTTATTTTATCCTGACTGTGACTAATGATGTCATAATGGCAATAATAATAATAATAATAATAATAATAATAATAATAATAATAATGCCGATTAGTATCACTGTTTGTGTTATTTTAATGGAAGAGAAAGTCATCTGCTGGTAATGTGGAAAGAGAAAATCGGTAACTAATAGAGGAAGAGAGAGAGGGAGGGAGAGAAAAAGATGCTTTTCTTCCTTATGAAAAAAATATACTTAGGGAATTTGACATGAGATATTTTTGGCTTCATTTGTGTGTCTCGAGATTTCTCATCACATACATAATCTAATATGTACATTTTGTGAAGAGACAGGGGAGAAGTAACACAATACAAAGCCACCACCACCAACAACACTAGCGACAAAAGGATTAGGTTGTCTGCATTTGTAATAGATCAAGTGATTTATGTTCGTTTGAGTGAGAGGGAAAAGTATTATTAGTTAGTGATGGGATCAGAAGTAGGCGAGGAGTGAAGTCATTAGACATGCTTCTTTCTATCGCTCTTTCTCTGGTTGTTTTTCGCTCAAAATACTTTTAATATTAATTATCTGAAATTGTCTGCGGAAGATGTGCATAAATACCGTATTTTGATCAGCAAAAGTCATATCATCTCAGGTGGATCAAAAGGAATATGCTTTAAGTTGGATCATTATCTGACATCAGTTAGAAAATGATTAGAAAATTTGGGAGCATAATTTGTGGCAAAATTGTTGTCTAAGTTTTAGACTCTTCAGCATCGCTGAACCATCAGGGTTCGAATGCAGCACCTTTCGGTTGCGAGGAGGGAGCTGATAATTCATTCAACCACTGGGATCCGATCCAGTGATTTTAGGACGGTAACCAACCAATGTTGTCAGGGATTATTTTTCCTCACGATTGAAATGATACACCCTAATGGTGGTCATGACTGCTCACTAGAAACACCGATGAAAAATGAACTACAGTATCGTCTCATTCTGCACAAATCATCGTTTTGTATACTTTATTCAAATTCATAAAAATGAATAAGTATATAATGGTTGTGATTATTGCTTTTTCCCTTGTTGACTAATAGTCTCTAACTGGTGTGGGTTCATGATGAAATCCTCCATGCAATCAAACAAAAATCCCCACAAAACAAATACTTGAAAATTCACCTGATGTTCACTAGCGACTGGCCCTATTCAGGCAGTTAACCTGAGGTTCTAGCTGAAAGTCGTGAGCAATAGGGTACACCAGATTGAAGATGAGGCAGTAACCCATCGAAGAAGACATTGCGATGTGGTTGGCACTTTGTCATGAATTATCAGAAGTTAGAATTCATGGTCTGACTATTTGGTCGAGTCCCAGTGACTGGTGAGTGGTCGACGAGCTTGCCTTGTAACCAGATGGTCCTGAGTTCGAACCCCACTGTGTGCGGGTGCGTACTCATGAAGAGTCCCGAACTAGACTGACGAAACAGCTGGCTGGCCAGTACTCCTTACAGGTTTTCCAATGGTTCTCTAACTGATGTCAGCTCATGATGAAATCCTCCATGCAAACAAACAAAAATCCTCACAAAATATCAATACTTGATAATAATAGTCCTAGAATTAATCTGTATACATTGTTCAGTTTTTGGTCAAGTTAAACATTGGCTTTCGCTTTCATAAATGTGAACTTTGCGATGAGTTTTTTTTTCTTTTTTGATTTTGCAACTGCCTCTATTCATTGTGACATGTTATTCTCATCATCCACTAATCTCTGTGCATTGTTATTTATGATTTTTGTATTTGGAGAGGAACTTCTTCCTAAATATGTATACATATATATCATGTGATAGTGTACAGTTGAAGGAAAATAAAATATTTAAGAAAGCAGATGATAGTAAAAAGCATGTGATATACTATATATATATATATATATATATATATATCTGCTTTTCGATTCACATTTATTTCTTGTGCCTTCCTTTATCTTTTATTTGTCTCATTCTATTTTGATTACTTTGCTTGCTTGCTTATATATATATATATATATATATATATAGGGAGAGAGAGAGAAGACGGAAGTTATGACGATAATCAATCAACAACAACAACTAGCACAAATCACTATCAACGGGCGACATATGACAGAGATTACCTTCTTCACTTATCTGGTTAGGAAGCATTCTTTCAACCGCATACAGTCGGGACGGATGAAGATGTTAAAGGTGGCCAGCCAGGATTGGAAAGGCAAGATACGCCTTTATCAACCTGTGCGTCGATGGTCCAGTGGTTAGGACTCTCGCCGACCATAAAAAAAATTGTCGGAGTTTCGATCCCCTGCCGACGCACACCTGATATTAATTGGTTCGGCCTGCTAAATTTGGCCTACCGACATCACATGCTGAAAATTCCATAGTTGTTTCAAAAATACGGTGGGGAATCAAGCTATAATCAAAAATATAAAAAAAATAAAAACCGATTGGAAGTCTTCTGCACTCAGTTTTCGTAAAAAATAAGATTCAGATTTTTAATACAGATGAGAAGTAAGTCAGTGAGTGTTCTTATATACGGGTCAGAGACCTGCACTACATGTCAAAAAGAGGATTTCCAACAGGCAACTGGAGACTTTTATCAGCAGCTGCCTTCCCTCACTCCATAATGAAGATCAAATGTCAGCTAGAAAGAATTAGCACCAAGAAACTCTGGCTGGGAACAAAGCAGTTGGTGGAGCCGCTTGCTCAACAAATATGTAGGAGAAAATGGAGATGAATCGAGCATACTTTGAGGGGGCTATCGAATGATATCGCGCGCCATGCGGGCCATCACTCGAGTGGGATCCAAATAGGAGGCAACAAGTGGGTCGTCGGTGCGCGAGGGTGAAATGGAGGAGATCGTGTGGATTGGTGGAGAAGATGAGAGATTATGGGCAATTGTAGACCTAACTGAAGAGGACAGTAGAAAACAGAACAAAATGGAAATGTGTTATTGTAGCCCTACCTTCTACTCAGAACCCAAGAGAATAATAAATAATATAAATGGTAATGATAATACACATACATATCACTATGTGTGATGCAAAATTGGTCTTCCTCTCTAGTAAACAATAAACGCCCCTGTTGATGATATACCACTCATAATATTTGTGGGGGGAGACAGAGAACAAAATACTAGTTTGCTTTAATTTCGTCTTTTGTTTACTTCATCGTGATGATTCATAATGTCGTGTTAAAGTATTTTTCATCATGTTTAATAGTTTCATGCTTCATAACAATAGTTATTAAGACGTAAATGACCAGAAAAGGAAGGCCAGTGTCAGTCAGTTATTCATTTTTCTGAAAATCGGTAGATTAAGTCAATACAATGGGTAAATGATTGCTTAACTGACTGACTTATTGAAATGCACCAGTTCAAGTTGCCGCAGTCAATTTACCATGAGATAGATCACAAAAAGTGAAAGCTTCTACGCCATTGATAACGATTTTGAGCTGTATCACTAATTATCTCCAGCCATTGTCTCTTGCTATCCGGAAGACCTCAGATAAGAATTCTACCCCTCCCTATGTGTCTGGCTTAAACCAACTGTCAAAGACTTCATGGTACCATTTTTTTGGTTTGGCCACCACTAGCTCTTTTCCAACCTGGTCCTATGTCAGCTAATATTGACTGTCGAGGAAGGTGATGGTTTGTTATCAGAAACACGCGTTCTAGCCGTCTCAATCAGTGTAGCTACACAACCTCATATCTTCTACTTTCAATGGTCATGTCTCCCTCACAGACACAAAGGAGGACGGAGCCGACTTTTTCGTAGTACACATATCCTAGAAAGATATCTGTCCGGATATCAAGTCTACTCAGGAGATGGTGTAAGCCGGAAAACCCCACACATACCTTCTGAATCCGTGATGAAATTTTGTAAGTGATTAGCCCGTTGAGGCTGATGCAACTTATGACAAAATAAGTGAAGTGGTCAACACGTTCAGCCACCACTTCACTCCCTATCTTTAAGCTAGGAATGAATTGATGTCATTCAGTCCTGTAGCACCATCTTGCATTTGACAGGAGAAAACAGCATGTCAAACATTCGAAGACTGCTGATAAAGGTGTGCTCGGAAGACTGGGCATTTTATTCAGCGTTCTTACTTAGGTGAACTATATCATCCACATATTTTAAGCCACCAAGACTAGCCCCTTGTAACAAGTCAATTGAATAGAAATGAAGATATTGGGTATCCATGACGGATAACCACAGGTTGTCATCACTTCAATTGACAACTCGTAGTACGCTCTTATACGGCTGTGTATGGGTTCGAGTAGATAATTTAAAAATAAATTTTGCAAGCCGTATATTTTATATATATCGCATAAATTACCAGTAAAAATCTTCATTTCTCTAGTTCTCATGCTTTCTTTTAAAATGTTACAAACAAACAGTAATGAATGTGTATTGCATATTGTGTATTATTCCATTTTTAGGCTTGGTGATAGAATTCTCTCCGTCAATGGGATCAGTTTGATTGGTGCTACGCATAGTGAAGCAGTTAAAGCTCTACAATTGGCCGGTAATCGATTAAAATTGGTAAGATGATTCTTGTTTATCAGTTGTTCTTTTTATACCAGCACAAAAAGAAGAAGACTGAAATCGTCTTAAGAATTTAGCGAATAAAAAGTTGTATTAACACGAAAAATATCACATTATGTGATCCGGTGGGATACCATGAAGGTATAAACTGATGATTGGGGTATGAGCAGTTGAGTAAGGGGTTTATATCGATTGAAGTGATCTAAACGCCAGACTGACGTTTCGGTCGTTCGTATTTTGCCTTATCAGCGTTGTTGCCGATTCGAATCCAGTTAGAGAGGTGAATCAGTTCAAAGCACCCACATTCTAGCTAGGCGGTTAGGCGAACTGGTAGTGTATGCAGTTAAGTTCATAATTTTCAAGTATTGGTTTTGTAGGGATTTTATTTCATTGCATGGAGGATTTCATCATGAGCTGACATCAGTTAGAGAGTCACTGGAAAACCACAAATGAGTACTGGACAGCCAGCTGTTCCGTCAGCCTAGTTTGGGACTCTTCAGAAGTACGCACCCGCACACAGTGGGGTTCGAACCCAGGACCATCTGATTACAAGGCAAGCTCGTAAACCATCGAGACGCTGAAACCCGACCGAATGGCCAGATCACGAATTCTAACTTCTGACAATTCATGTCATAGCGCAACCACTTCGCAATATTTTCTTCGATGAGTTATTGACTCATTTTCAACCTGCTGTACCATACTGGTCACAGCTTCCCACTAGAACCTCAGGTTAACTGCCTGAATAGAGCCAGTCGCTTTAGAAATTTACAAATTAAACGGTCTGAGATGACATTCCATGATAGTATTCCTTTTGGAAACTGAATTTATTCAAACCACAGCATTTTATCTGCTTGATATCGTCAATGGGAAACAAGAAAGTAAGAATAAGGCATGTGATGTCTGTGTTGTCCAACTGCTCATATCAATCAATTGTTTATACTGTCGTGAGTTATTTTGGTTGGGCTTTAATGTTTCTGTAGCCATTGGATTGTCACCAAATCTTCCTTCTTTTGGCGGACTTAGGACTGGCTGGAAACTGGCGAAATTGTAAACTAGGCAAGATGACCAACAAAAACAAGCATTAATGAGTATTAGCAGAAGAAATTCTAACGAGGTCACTTCCCTCACTTATCTGACCAGACAGCCTCGTTTCAACTACAGGCGGCAGTACAGATTACGATCCTAAAAACTAGAAACGGAAACGCAAGGAGGACCTTTGTCACTGTCATTTCAGTTTGAAAATATTCTACACACAGCATAAAGGAGAAAATTTGGATTTTCAACACCAGAGTTAGAAACTAGGAGAACAGCACACAGAAATGATTCCCAACAGATTGCTGCATACTTTTATCAACAAGCACCACCTTCGACGGCTCCATACTGAAGACCAGATGGCAGGCCGGCCAGCCAGAAAGGATTAGCAGCAGGGAACTCTAAGAACGAATCAAACACTCAGAAAGTATTCCAAAGGAAATGGAGACGGATGGGACACACTCTGTGAAGACTGTTGAGTCAAATCACGCTCCAGGTCATCGTTCGGGTGGACCCTGAATGGTAAACGTCGAGTTTAATGTGAGTCCGATGATGGTATAGATGAGATCGTGTCAGTATGGGGGAGATGCGAGTTTATGGACAATCATGAAACTAGCAGAGAACAGGGTAGAATGGAGATGTTATGTTGAAGCCCTACAGTTCCAATCGGTCACCAAGGGAATGATAAAGATAAATAACTATTATAAGTTTTTCTTCTTTTACTTATTTAATTTTGTACCTCCTTACAGTCACGGGTTGATTTATAGCTGCAAACATAAAGTTGAATTTTAAAGTATCATCATTTTCATATAATAGAATTGTATGTTTGTAGTGAATACTTAAAAATATAGTAAACGTTTTGTTTTCATTACACATGACACGATTTTGTTTAGTTTTAACAATTTTTCAAGAAAAAAAAGAAAAACAGTAACATTTCTTTCCTTTTGTAATCCTCATTTGGTTTTAGGTAGTGAAATAGTTCCAGGCTTTTTTTATATCACACTAAAGGAATTGTCGAGCATTTATAAATTCTTAATCCTGAAAAAGGAATTAGTCATCGAAAAACACTTTCTTTACTTCAGTATTTCAATGCATTATTTCAAGCTTGATCACGTGCTGAAATCGGTTAGTGGTTCATTAAAAATAATCAGAAAGTACCGGACCTCTGTTTTGTCCTGGTTTGTCACACTCCGATAGTACGCGCTCACCAGGGCTCCAATGTAGGGCCTTCTGGTTGCAATCCAAGCTCGTAGACTGGCTACAGAACGAAGCTGCCCCGAGTTAAATTAAGAAATCATGATCAGTGGGGTCTACCACATTAGGGATGAGGACCAATAATCACCTATGTCATTGTCTGGTTGTCTCTCTAAAATCATGAATTGGTAGAAGTTGGAATTCATTTGGCGATTTAATCGTGTCCCAGTGGCTGAATGGTCTATGAATTTGGCTTGTACCCGGAAGGTCCTGAATTCGAACTCTAGTGAGTGTGTACTGCAGAAGAACCGTAGACGAGGGTGAAACAGTAGTTCAGTACTCCCTGGTGGTTTTCCAATGGTTCTCTAACTAGTATCAGATCGTCATCAGACTCAAGACAAATCAAATCTCTACAAGCTAACTCTTGAAAATGCATTATCGATCTGAATAATTTGTTCTGTCTATCTAGATTAGTAATAAATTTTAATGTAGCTTACACTGTCTTATTGTTACTCATTTCTAAATGACAGTTCTTAATAAGAGAACTAGAGATATGCGCTGTGAATACCATCACTATGTAGTATATGGTAACATTGAGATATCGTTATGCATACCTCGTGTACGAGAACAACAGCTGATCAGTTGACTTGAAATACATTAATTTAACAAGAGATGTAGAGCTATCACTTGAAATTGAACCCTTCACTTGAACATTAGTCATCTAGACTGCTTAACAGACTCACGTGGTTAAATCAAATGGTATCAAGTTCACTTCAACGTTGATAAGACTACTTACTAGTTGGAAGACATCTTCAAGTAACCATGTTCTTGACAGAATTGAATTCGTGTATCGCAGCTCATTATTACAGAAATAGTAGTTTCGGATTTTCAACATGAATACAGTTCACAGTTATATGGTACACTTATTGTTTACTATGCTTT
The DNA here is from genome assembly GCA_944472135.2 of Trichobilharzia regenti. Taxonomy (NCBI): domain Eukaryota; kingdom Metazoa; phylum Platyhelminthes; class Trematoda; order Strigeidida; family Schistosomatidae; genus Trichobilharzia; species Trichobilharzia regenti. The sequence continues at coordinate 171,476,847 of OX235262.1, read as the reverse complement.
TAGGGTGATCTATTTTCCTTTCCTTGGGTTCCTAGTGTAACACGGGGCTTCAACAGAACATCTCCAATTCATCTTGTTTTCTGAGATCCTTTTGAGCTGGCTCAACAATTGCCCATAAGTTCTCATCTCCTCTTCACACAATCTTCGCCACGTCACTCTCACGCTGACGACCAACTCACCGTCGGTGGCACAGTGGTTAGGACTCTCGCCGGCCATGCACATGGTCCGAGGTTCGATCCCCTGCCGACGCACACCTGATATCTATGGTCGGCCTGCAAAATTTGGGCTACCGATATCCACGCTGAAAATTCCATACCTGTACCAAAAATACAGTGTGGAATCAAGCTGTAATCAAAAAAAAAGTTCCACTCGTGCGACGGCCTGGCTTGTGATGTCACTCCCTTGATGGTTTGTTTTTTCAGAGTATGGCCAATCCACCTCCATTTTTTCCCACACATTTGTTACCCAATCGGCTCCTGCTGTGTTGGTTCGCTCCCAGAGATCCCTGTTGCTGATCATTCCTGACTAGCCATCTGATCTTGAGTGGTATTAAGCGAAGACAGCTGTTGATGACGGTCTGTAGTTTGTTCAAAGTGCCTTTAGTGGCGCGTCATGGCATCAAGTCTCTGATCCGTATAGTATAGTATAGTATAAGTCGTTTTTCCACTCCAGTAATACTGTTCTGTAGTGCACACAATGTCATTCAACGGTCTCCTCAGTGCACATCTCTCTTGTAATCACATAATGCATAACTTTCACTGATAACCATTTGATTCTAAAGTCGTAAATTCTTAAATGATTCCGGGAAATGTGTTAACAATGAACTAATAAAATAACTATGAATATAAATGTTGTTTTTTTCTTTTTCAAAAACGACCTACATCTTTATAAAATGTAAAGTAAGTACTTTTTGAGACGCTTATTATATTTAGTGTTAAATATAAAGCAAAGTGAGATAAACACTATCTGGTAATGAAGTGGAGTAGTGGTAGTAAAGTGTGCTATTGTTTGGTTTTTTAAACTTCTACTCCTTCCGGATTCCTAAGTAGTAAGTAGCTTAGCAACGTATCATTCGCTTTAGGTACTTTAATACCTTATACTTTTGGATGTCATATTTATGGACAGTTCTTATTGGATAATTCACGCTTATCTGATATATATATATATATATATATATATATATATATATATATATATATATATGCATAATCTGTGTGTATACTGGATTATCCGTTTTATCTAAACAGTGGGATATTATATTATGATTTCACTTACATGTGTCTCATTGTGAATGAACAATATTAAGTCTTTCATCAAAACTATCTCCCCACCCCACCCCCCTATAATTCAGAGTTTTAACCCCAAGCAATGAAAAAAATACCTTGATACCTTGTGAGTATTATGATTTTGTTTTCAATTTTTTCTTTCCGTGATGGACGATATTGTTTTTGTGTTTTTGTTTGACTATATATAAAACTTAAGTTCTGATGATAGTAGTAACTAGATGCGTTTGTTTTTCTTGTGTTTAAGTTAATTGATTGAGCATGCTATTTACAAAAAAAAATTGAAAAGATTACTTCATTGAACAAAAACTATATTCTTCTGATGGAGCGTGTTGACCATTTCACTTATTTGAAAAGTTACATCAGCCAGTGGATTAATCGCTGACGAAATCGCAGCATCGATACAAAAGGCTCTTTTGGCGTATGCCAACTTACACCGTCTCTGGCTTAGTAGACGTGCTTACTGGTTAGTAGTTCTCTATATCCTCCTTTATGACTATGAGTGGAACATGGCCATTTGAAATTGGAATATACGAAAAGGCCGGCTAGCCAGCTGTCATTTATCATAGGTGCTGGCGTTTAATCTCCCGTGTTAAGCGGTATAACAAGGTGAGCCATATTGAGGTTAGGTATCGCTCAACTGATAGGCAAGGAGGGGAAATCAATCGATGACTTTGTGAAGGTGAATCAATTGAGATGGTTAGGGACATGTGTTACGCATGCATTGCTAGCCGTCGCCTTCCTCGACAAGCAAAAGCTAGCTGACATTGGATGGATCAGGTTGGAAAAGAGCCAGTGGTTGTCAAGCCAAAACATGGCTTCACCAGCCAAGGAAATCCATCCACAACTGTCAGTTTAAGCCAGCCAGCCAGCCAGTCACGTAGTGAGGTGTCGACTCTTCGGTTGGCTGGAGTCCTCGGGAAAGTAAAAACCGATGGCTAGAGACAAATGATGATATGACTGAAAATCGTTCTCAATGGCGCAGATACAACCACTCTTTGTGATTTGTAATATCCAATAAAATTCTATTGTTCCTCCATATTACTGTTCTTTTTGCCTCACATCTCTGTTTTACTATCTCTATTTTGAATCTCTTTTTACTCTCTTCTCTTGCTTTGTGGGCTACATGGAGGGAGTGTGGTAACTGCAACTGGTTCATATCTGTGCAAAGTTCGACGATAATACCAGTCAGTCAGTCTTCTCAATAAATTCGTCATTAGTGTCTACATTAATATGACCATGATAATGGAAGAATTATTGTTATTAACAAGACTAATGCTGTTTTAAATAACATTGAATCAGCACTATCCCTAGGTGGTTACATTTGAAAAGCATCAGTAAGAGAGAGATAATCTGCATTATTATAACGCTAAACTGTTTATATATCGGATAAACTAAGGGAAGTTACATAGAATTTATAAAATGTAGGCTTGACTGTAGACTAGGGTAGCAACAGTGTCCAGTTGAACGTGCTTTTTTGCATGCAGAGATCCGGTTGATTTCACCGAATTTCAATATCCTATTCTGTTTGAAGTGTTCGCCATCTAGACAACTTTGGTAATTTATTGGATACCCGGTAGACGATAGAAGGAAGACTCTTCAATGCCAGCTAGGTTTGTGACCTGTGTAGACAACGACATGATTTGCTATGGAACTGTTGACAGTTTTAACAATACCTTCATGTAACCACAGAACTGGATGTTCCTGAGTAGGAAAAATTAAGCTTATTGAGCAACTGCTTAGCCCTTTAGTTACCGTACACTCCAAACATCAAGGGCCATTTTGGAGGAACTTATGTCCATTATGAGATTCGAAACCGTGTCACCCAGTGAGTGCTGCAGTTAGAGACGTTACCACTGAGCTATCCGCGCTAGCGATTGACCTTCTTTCGGAATGTATTAGATACTTTGATTAGACACTAACTAATGTCTCTGAAAGCAGCACTTGGTGACATGAGTTCCTTCAAGATTACAGATACGCCTTGCCGACTGAGTGGTGAGTACAACCAAGCACGAAACCTATATCCATGGCTTCCTGTGGCCTATTACCTCCAACCATCTGATAACATCAAAGGCCACAGGAATGCGCTTGCCAAAGAAACAGGTTCAGCCAGCCACTATTGTTACCCTGGCCTATTGTAGAACCTATGAATTCATAAATTCTGTTTTACTTCCCATAATCTATCTAATATTCAGTCAGCTTAGTGTTATATATGTGATGCATATTATCTACCCCTAACTGGTGTTTTTGAAATGTGTAATTAAAAAAAGCACTATTGTTGTTAATAACAATATTTCTGTAATTATTATGGCCATATATATATGTAGGACCTGATGACGAATTTATCAAAAAAGAATATTCTCTCAATCACCTGCTTGATAATACTTTTCTTGTTTAAAAATTACAGATTGTTGAACGTAAAGCAGAATTGGCTATATCTGAACAAGACTCCCTGATGTCTTATTCATCATCGTATTCCCATTCAAAACCTCCAATGAATCCTCCTTCTTCGTCTTCTTCTTTAAAACACATTACAAAAGTAAAAGCTCCGTCTTCCTTTCATCATTCCTCTCCATCGAATGAGTTATTCCCCGTTGGACAGAATATTGAATCAATAGTGAGTACAGGTACTGGTACTGGGGGAAGTGGTGGAAAAAGTGTTGTTGGAAGCGGTATCAGTCTGGCGACAACAACAACATCAACTAGTCTGATAAGCGGTTCATTATTTGATCATAGAGACAGTAAACAAACAGTGAACTCTACTACAACAACACCAACATCAACAAAGCATAGATCACCGCATAAAGCAACAATCACTACTCAGCATGTCGTATCACCATCAATACCTGGAGTGATTACTCATGAGAAATTTCATAAGTCAAGTGATACTGTACAATCTTTAAATGATTATAATACTGATGTGATGATACAGAAAAATCAGAAAGATGGTCAGTTTAGCAGTTCAAGGTTATCAAGACGTGGAGTAGCATGTTCTGGGTAAGTTTTTTTTATTTTGCCAGTGTTAACAAAATATACCATATACAGTATATGAATTTTATTGATAATAATAATATTGGTTACAGGATTTCATCGTGAGCTGACATTGGTTAGAGAACCATTGGAAAACCTGGGAGTACTGGACAGCTGTTTCGTCAGCCCCCCTGTGGGACTCTTCAGCAGTACGCCCCACAGGGATTCGAACCCAGGACCTTCTGGTTACAAGGTGAGCTCGTAGACCATTAAGCCATGGGCAATTGGATCGGGTCCCAGTGGCTTAATGGTATACGAGCTCGCCTTGTAACCGGAAGGCCCTGGGTTCGAATCCCTGTGGGTGCGTACTGCTGAATAGTCCCACAGGGGGCTGACGAAACAGCTGTCCAGTACTCCCAGGTTTTCCAATGGTTCTCTAACCAATGTCAGCTCATGATGAAATCCTGTAACCAGTCAACCAAATCCCTAAAAACCAATACTTGAATAATAATAATAATATTATCAATAACAATTTAATTGTTGTATGGTGACATGTCAACCTGAGACTGAGCACTTCGGTTCAATCAATTGACAAGAAAATCTAAAATTCAATTGAAATATTATTAATAGTTTTATACTAAACGGTATTTATATAAGGTAAAGAGATTTCAATGGAAAATTATTGTGCAATAGCTTCTCTTTATCCAAGAACTTCAAATACATAAAGTAGTAAGTGACAGTAAATCGTGTGATACACTACTGTTTATCCTGAAGCACAAACCAATCCCCTAATGATAACCCTTCGACTCTTTTGAGACATAGACACAATAACTGGTTGAAAGCTAATCGGGAAAGGTGCAGGAGTACATTTTTTGACTCAACAGTTGGATAATTTCCAAAAGAATGGTTGCTGAACATAGAATACTCTTTTCGATAACTTCATCATCAGGCTATACAGTCATATATACATTATAGTGAATGAATGAATTAGTGTTATGAACAGCATTAGTGCTGTTTAAATAGCCTTGAATCAATAATAATACTAATAGATTACTGTTCAACAGCATCGAAATAGAATAAGCTGAATGTCAGAAAAATTAGGAAAGATAATATTACAAATTCATGAATTTATAGTGTTCACTGAAGACCGGCCAAGGCAATAGTAGTGTCTGGACTTGTTTCTTTTGCACACAGGGCACTGGCTGTTTGAGGCGGAGAATTGCAATAGCCTCTACTGTTTGCAGCATTCGATGCTTCGATGATTTTGGCAATTTATTAGGCACCCGGTAGATGATAGACAAGAATTCTTTCACACTGGCTTTGTGGTTGGTTCGCACCAGGTGGTCCAATATCGAACTGTTATCAAAAAGAGTATTCTTTGTTCAGTATCCATTCTTTTGAAAATTTTAATGGGTCTTTTTAATCAGTTGGATAAATGAAGATCGTAGGTATTTTATTTTATTTTTCAGGCAGTGACTGACTGGCAATTTGTCCTGAAAATCTCAAGGACAGTTATCTCATCTACGTTACATTCCGTGATTTTGCTTCTCCTCAGGATTATTCTAAACTTGTGAATCTACAGGCGGAAAACACCATTAGATGTCATGTTTTAATAGAATAAGACAAACTGAACAAGAGGAATATATGTGATATAGAGTATTTCGGTATTCAGTGCAAAAATACTCTAAAATTACATCATGAATGCAGCTATTGTTTCAATATTATACAAACAGTTATATCTGCAATATCCAGTAGACTCATTCGAAGTTCACATAGAAACTGGATTCCAAAAACATTGAAGTGTGTGGTGAATTTTTAAGTAGTTCACTCTTTGGAGATTTGAACTCGCGTCACACAGTGATTGCCGCATTCAGATAACTGAATGTTTTCATCCTCTCTTTCATCTGATTACATAACGCCAAAAGATCCCATTATGTATGATTATTATTGTTTGGGATTAAGTGACTACTACTATTAATATTATTATTAGCATTGTATGTATATAATAATTGATTGGTTTCTGTTTAAAAATGAACTCTGTGCAAGTATGTTAAAATTATTTCTTCTACATGGGTCAGAAACTTGCACTGTGTGTCACGAAAAGGATTTCCAACAGCGTCTTGCGGATTTTCATCAACAGCCGCCACCTTCTCTAACTGGCTGTATATTCCAGATCAAATGGCAAGCCAGAAAGAATTAGTAACAAGAAACTCTGGTCAGCTGGGAACAAACCAACAGGCGACAGCCGATCGCCTAGAGAAAATGGAGATGGCAGGCCGTCGAATGACAAGGCGCGCGATGCAGCCCATCGCTCGACTGGAATCCAAATGGGAAGCGACGAGCGGGTCGTTTGTGCTAGGTTAACATTTAGGAGATCGTATCAAGAAGAGATGAGAGAGTTTGGGCGGAGAATAATGTGGAGATGTGGTGTTAAATGCCTATGTTCCACTAGGAACCCAAGGGAACAATAATATTATAATAATAGTTGGTTATAGTGTCGTGTCTGAAGGAGCATTGTGGTCAAGTTAGACAGCAACCAACAGAATCACTAATACTCCGTTACAACAGAAGGTAACTTAGCTTAGCTTAAAATAAGGGTATCTTAGTAAAGAGAATCTCCAAACTAGCTGTCTTTGAGGCAGAAGACTTTATTTAAATCTTTCTTTTGGAATTTATAGTCGAATCTTTTAGTAATGAAGCACACGACTGACATTGAATTCCCAACTTTCAAATGATATGAAACTTCATATGTATTAGGTGATTGTAATAACTTTATAGAAAGCCTTAAATACACTTTTTGTGGAATTTATTGTCACTTGATGGTAACGTTGTCAATCTGCTAGTTGAAGAGAACCTGTTTCATTAAGAAAGTGATTTGTTAGTACAAAAGAGTTTCTGGTGACAAAATTACTTATTGGCAACTCGATTTACAGATATAAGCAAAAATCGTCTTTTTCTTATATTAGGATGACAATTTAAATACACCTTTGGTTTTGCGCTACCTTGTCCTCCTTTCATGTTTTTTCCATTTTGTTTCAGTAAGCATCATTCATTTCTTCTGTTTGCTATTTCAACATATTGTGCAAATAATATACATATTTAAATATTAAAAATCCCCATTGAGTCATATGAAAAAGAGAAGACGTTCAGCGAAGAGACTCTTTCCGGCTGTACAGCTGTACAGTCGCATTTATATATAATTACTTGTGTGTGTGTGTGTGTGTACATGAGGCTTGTCAAGTTCAGATAACTGATCAGGTAATACAAGAATGATCTAATATAGAAACAAGGTTAATTGGACAGCAACTAAAGTAAGATTGAGTTAGTAAGTTAGATGACGTAATATAATTGACTAAAATGTCTAAACTTAGGTCAGAATAGCAACAGAGGTAATTACAGGTAGAGGCTAAGTAAAGGTGGGGTAGAGAACAATAACTTAGTCTCTACCTGTAATTACCTCTGTTGCTACCGTGACCTAAGTTGAAACATTTTAGTCAATTTTATTTCTTTCCCTCACGTTCCAAGTGGAACATAGGGCTCCAAGCTAGAAGGCTTGAAGTTTCTTTAGCAGTGGTGTTTATTTTTACAGGATGGGGTTTCTGGCCTCATGCCCAACCTTCTCTCTTTACCAGCTTTTATTACTGGCTTAGTGGGGTAAAGGAGTGCTTCTGTGGCCGGGGATCGAACCCCGGACCATGTGCATGGCCGGTGAGCATCCTAACCCCTATGCCAACGACGCACAGTCAATTATTTTACGTCATCTAACCTACTAACTCAATCTTACTTTAGTTGCTGTCTAACTAACTTTGTTTCTATATTAGATCATTCTTGTATTACCTGATCAATTATCTAAACTTGACAAGCCTCATGTACACACACACACACACAAGTAATTATATATAAATGCGACTGTACAGCTGTACAGCCGGAAAGAGTCTCTTCGCTGAGCGTCTTCTCTTTTTCATATTTATATCTATGCCTATATACTATTTATAAATCTTGTCAGTAGCACATACCACAGTACAACTTCATTACTTCAGTTCGGTACAGATAATATTAGTAGTCCATGGATGAATCTTCACCGTCGTATCAAGTTCCAAGAACCAGTCGATGAATTCTACATTAGGATCACCCAGATATATGACAAATGGACATTAAATTCAGTTATATATGATCTTCGAATCCCCTGTAATAAAAAAAATGAACGAATGATTCCAGGGTAACTAACTGTACATAAAGTGTATTGAATGATAACTATCGAATAGGTATATTCCTTTTTTTAAAGTCTTTTGAGTTAAATCATGAAATTCTCAAACCCCCAGGCAGTAATTAGATCAAACACAGGAAGAAATATTAACAAGAATTATTAATTTATTATTTAACAAGGGTTTTTACGTCATCAAAGTGTTTCAAAAGTATGTTGAATAATCAAATTGTGACTAAGCGGAGTGGATGAATATTGGCAAGTATTGACAAGGGTTGTGTAATACGAAAGACACCCAGAAAATTAGGATGTTTATGAAAAAAAAACATGGAGACAATTGTCCAAAATAAATTATGCAATAGGTAGAAGGAATAAATAAAGGGTTGGTTAAAAGATGTTATTAAAATGTTATACAAAAATATAAAAAGCATTATTAACAAATTATAAGAACTTGGAATGATACCCAGGGTAGAAGGAGGAGGTGGGGAAGTTTCTTCTGTGTGGATAAATCAGGTTTGTTTTTTATCTGGATCGCTAAGTCCTCGCCAGTGCAAAGTTTACGGAGGCTTACCGTCTTGGAGAGGCTTCTTGTGAGTTTCTAGATGATTTTGAATGAATTCTCCTTACGTACTGAGTGACCAGTGTAGAATATATGTCCAATTATAGGAGTCCTTATTGACCCACTGGTACATTTTCGCAGCCACGCGGGATTATGCTCTTTGACTCTTTTGGATAAAATACTCATCGAACGACCTATATTCTCACTCGCTCTACGTGAGCAAGTAAATTGGTAGATATACATAGAACTGGTCAAATGTGATAGTTTATCTTTTGAGTTGTTGAAGAAGGATGGTTGGCTTGAGAGTACCACTAGTAATGTAACTGCAGAGGATGTTCTTTCCAGGACATTAGTTATTCTTCTCTTTAGGATGTCGGCCAGATTTTCCTGAATTTTCGTATAACCGTTTGATTACTCTTCATCTGTACGCGCCCACCGACAGGGTTCGAACCGATGGCCTTCTGGTTACAAGACAAGTGAGCTCTTAGAACATTGAGCCACTGGGACTCAATCCAGTGGCCACTCCATGAATTCTACCTTCTATCAATTTATGACATAGCGCTACCACTTTAGAATGTCTTCTTCGATGAGTTACTGCCTCACCTTCAACTTGCTGTAGCCTAGTATTCATGGCTTCCCACTAGAACCTCAGGTTAACTGCGTGAATAATGCCACTGGCTATTGAGCATCAGCAGGGTACAGCAGGTTGAAGGTGGGGCAGTAACTCATCAAAGAAGACATTGGGAGGTGGTCGCGCTATGTCATGAATTGTCAGAAGTTAGAATTCATGATCTGGCCAAGCTAGGCTGACTAACGAGCTGTCTAGTACTCCTTTCTGGTTTTCCAATGGTTCTATAACCGATTTCAGTTCCTAATGAAATCCTCCAAACAATCAAAATAAAGTCCCTACAAAATCCAATACGTGAAAATTTAGATTATGTTGTCAAAAAACATAGATTATCCGAAAAATATAGTGTATTTGTGCAGCATATTTCGAACATTCTGATTACACCATTACTTGTCAAGTTAATTTATCTAAAAAATATAAAGGTCATTTAAAATAAACACGGTGTTAAAAGATTGAAGGGCGCTTACTGAAATACAAAGAGGCAATGACAGCTATTCGTCGACTTAATCTCCTTTCTTTGTGTGTGTACATAAAAACAATTTATTATTTCTCTTAACTCACCTTGGCGATAATCCTTATCTTATTATATAACCAGATGTAACGTTAATCATTCTTTATTCTTAAGCCCCTTATCACCTTAATTATTTTTTAACTGGCCTTCTTGATGTATTTGTGTTTTCTGAGCTGGATGGTTTATTTGTGAAGTTTTCATTATCCTACTAGACATCATCTTCGGAGCATACTCCAATTTGAAGTGAGCTGATCATCTACAAAATAAGGTGCAACGACTTCGAAAAGTGGACATTCTCTTAGTGTCTTCGTACCCACGATCATTAACCAGCCATCAAAAGACACGACACCCACTCCCTCATATCGCTGCATACAGACAATCACGGACATCATTTCGACTGGGACAACGTTCAAATAGTAGACAGAGGAAAAAAACGAATTCCTGAGAATTTTTAGAAGTCCGCTTGGTATTCCAGTGAATCGTCAATCAATAGACACATTGACATTAGACTAAACTTAACAATCGATAAAAAGAAAATCTTATACTCAAAGGGTCAAACTTCAGGTCAAGGAAACAATCAATACTGATACAAGTAGCCTAGAGGATGTGAAAACACACAAAAACAAGCAATCACTTTCAAGGTCAACAGGAGAGATGCCTAATAAATTCGTAGAGAAATCTAAAGGCTCACTTCAACGAATTGAAGTATGCACTGAAGTTGTTGCCTAGTAGGGCAATGAAAGTTTCGCAAATAAACCATCCAGCTCAAAAAACCCAACTACATCGAAATGATCCACCTATATATATCTAATTGGCCTTTATTTTTCATATAAGTCGACTTGAAAGGTGTATGTCTGAACGAACTGTCCGAAATGTATTCCGCAACAACACATTTTTTCTAGATAATCTCTGTCTTTTAATAACACCATATAAGAATTATCATACAATTTGACTTTTGTGTGACATGTGTCATGATATGTTAAGTCATTTAGACGAATATTGTCTTGGTTACGTGGATTTAGCTTTATCGAATCGATAGTGAGTCATAATATTTAGAGGTCGTCAGGGAAATGTACTGTGGTTATAAACTAGAGTTTAGTGAAATAAATCTATTCTGTCAATAGTTGTGTAATGGAGAAAACAGAATTTAGTTTCAGTCAGAGGAATTCCTTGCCAGCAAATTCTACTCGCTTTAAAGTCTAAATTATCTTACCAAATTAAATAATCAGGATGCTGGTTATTAAACAGTGCCATCAACGTGTATAACATTTGATAAAATTGATATGGATAGTTACTAATAGTGGAATCCAAGATGCTTGCGTCGTCCTATTCGGGGCTCGTTGGCTGGATGTCCTGGGACAAGAGGTGGTTTTCGTAGCCTAGACCAAGTGGTCTAGTGGTCTTGAATCTAGCAGCGATCGTTTCAAAGGCCAAAGTGTCATCCATTGGCTCACTTGGGCTGCAAGAGCCACCTCTCTTCTGTGCAAAGGGTATCAGTTATTATTTGATTCAATTTGAAATTTCCTGTTGATTGATTGAACCGTAGTGTTCAGCCTCATGTGTTTACATGTCGGCTACTAGTTACACTTATGTGTAAGAATGAGGAAGATTGCACTTTCTGAATATATATGAGAAGAATCCTTTAGGTTTCATGCAGCTCTTTAACCAGCTAACTGCATGTCTCTTAGCTACTTGTGTGTGTGTGGCAACTTGAACTGCCACACATATGTGCAAAGTTCTATGTTGAAAATAGACAGACAGACAGACTCGTAGCGACAGTGATGTTCAAACAACTGGAATATATATCCCACATAATTTTAAAAATTGTCATGTTTGTTTGAAAAAAGTGAAGGAGAAAAAGTATTTCTGAAGTCGGTTTCATAGTTAATGAAAATTAAAATTTTGAAGAGTGTCATTTCTATTCTTCTCAATTTTTCGAATTTGGGCGTAATTTTATTTTTATATATTACATAGGTATGGATTTATTGCATTTTAAGGAATGGCGTATAGTGAACATATAACTATAGAAAGTAATAATTAGATAAGTGTTTTATAATGAAGGTTAATTGTTCTTACTGACTTTCGCTATCTTATGCTGCTTACAACTTTATCAAAGTTATTATTAAACCAGAATTTACAAAATCTCAGCTTATATTGTAAAAATTTAATCGTTGTCTTTTAGCATGGGGTAGTTTTTACGTCATCAGGTTAGTCAGTTGGTAAAGATAACAAAACCAAGTGTTAATTGTTTGATTTGATAAGTTTGCAAAAATTTATAAAAGCCGCGTGTGTTTACATAGCGAAATCGCTTATCACATTCGTGTTTATTTTGTCACTTCTTTGTGTGGGGAGGGAGGTGTTGTAACTAGGTCAAATTCTGTTTCAGTCTATCATTCCTATTCAGAAAATTTAGATTCCACTCAATATCAGGTGCTTCTTATACTAGACGTTCTTTGCGATTTCCGGATTATTTCAGTATTGTCAAAATCAATTTTGTGGCCTGATTTTATAGTGTGTAGACATATGGCTGATAATTTTCCAAACTTTTCTGGTTCAACTGGATTTCTCAGTGGTCGAACAGCTGTTGTATGGTGTTCATTTCTTCTGATTTTGATTTCTATCTGATGAGGTTTATCCGATGTATATCGCATCACACTCCAAGTATTTTATTTTATAGACACAATTAGATAGAGAATCTTTATGGATATGGTCATTTATATGGACAAGCTTGCTTTGTAGTGTGTCTGATGTTTTGAAGAAAACTTTAATGTAGAGCTGATTGAGTATTCTTCCAATAATGCTTAACGTCTGCGATCAGTATGGAATGACTAATGTCGAGGCCGGCGTCTTCGGAATACGTTTTCGACCATATTTCTATCATTTCCAACAATATTTTATATTTTTGATTACAGCTTGATTCCAAACCGTATTTTTGGTACAAGTATGGAATTTTCAGCGTGGATATCGGTAGCCTAAATTTCGAAAGCCAACCATAGATATCAGGTGTGCGTCGGAAGGGGATCGAACCTTGGACCATGTGTATGGTCGGCGAGAATCACAACCACTGTACCACCGACGCACTTGGTTTTGTTATCCTTACCAATAGGCCAATTTGACAAACAGGTGAAATGACCCTATACTGAGGAACGATGATTAAGTTGTTATATATTAGCTGACATTTTGTAACATATGGTTTAACAATACTTTGGTAAAACTATTAGAAGCATTAAATAACGAAACGTGAGTAAAAACAACAATATCGTTTTGTTTATCATTCATTGGGAAATACAATACCCAATGCCCAAATTTCTTGAAACTGTTAAAAGTGAGCTTGGTTTGAACATATATAAGATATGTGTTTTAATCTAATAATTTTTAAGAGGAAATAATCTAACAGAGACTTGAACAAAGTACAACTTTTTTATTCCTGTACGTTCTCAGTGGAAAATAGGGCTTCAAGCTAGTGGCTTGAAGTTTCGGTAGCAGCGGTTATTATTTTTACGGGATTTAGTTGCTGGCCTCATGCCCAACCTTCCCTCTTTACCAGTCTTAATACTTGCTTAGCGATGTAGAGGAATGCGTTGGTGGCCGGGAATCGAACCCTGGACCATATCCGTGGTTGGTGAGCATCCTGCCGCCGTGCCACCGACAATACCTACAGGTTACTTAACTGCAGAAAATGATTTTCCAAAATAGCAAAAAGGAGTAGGGTGTCTAATGTTCGCATGAAACAAAAGGATTTTCGCAATAAAACAGAATATATAGGACAGTGCATGATATAATCAACACTGTATAACATTATTTTGTAAGTTTAATCACCCTAACTACAGCATAGTTCACGATTATCTCTTTTTGCATACATAGATATGGTTTAACTATTTGATGGGAGTCGCCATAAGAAACCACAGCAACCTAGGTTTCTTTCGCCTGTTGGTTATATTGTACGTCTTCAGATTGTCCAATATCCAGCAGATGTCGTGCATTCACACTGTTTAATGCATGTCAGCCCCTTTACTTTCAGTTTCTTGGGTTTGTCCTGTTCAAGTTGTAGCCAGCTGATATGATATTGATAAGGAATGAACTCATATTGTAACGACAGAATACAAGGGTCAAGCAACACATAGTTTATTGAGAAAATCAATAGATGTTTATGGATTTTTATACATATTATTATTAGCGTTATTGTTAGCAGAGAAGCAACATCTTCTCATTGGTTGTTTTCTTGCTGAAGGTTATTCTGTACTGCTTGTGACCGTTTCTCAGAAAGTTAAGCCATATATCTGCGAATCTTATTTGCACACATTAAGTCTGATTTGATTGGTTGTTGAGCTCCTCTAGGTTGAGCTTTATTATTATTTTTTCTCATGACTCCGATTCGGGACGTGAACATTGACGTAAATTGCTGTCTAAAATTTGTGGCTTGCAACTAGCTGTCACCACAATATTTTCCCGGGTTTCCGATTGTAAACTGTGTGATCAGTTAGCGACGTTTTCTGTACACAACATGGTCTAAGAAATTTTTCACGCTGACATAGATGCGCCTATGTATATATATATATATATATATATATATATATTATTTATCACAATAGGAATCACTTGAGAATTTTCTTATCCTATATCAATATCTCATCGTTTCGCTTGCCTACTTTTCTTTTTCGCCTGCCATGTAACTTTTTACATCCATCAGGTTTTATATTTATGTTACACCGCATATGTATTACCAAAGAACACTGCAGACCTTGTGTGTCTGTTCGTGTGCGTGTGTGTGTGTGTGTCTGTCCGCTAGTTTGTCATTTTGGGGTAAAATAACGAACATTAGAAAATATATTAGAAATTTACATGCTTATTTTATGGGGCTTGCTTAGCATGTCAAAATTTGAAATTACTTTTCCGCTGATGATAAGTGTTTCAACATTCGGCTGTTTGTTTTGTTTTGTTGTTTTTTTTTGGTTTTTTTAGAGGGAAATTTGAATTTCATTGATCCTCATGGCTAATAATTTAATATTCAAGGAAGCATACTGTTCTACAGCATCCTCGTTTTCGTAGAATATACCGATGATGAAAATAGGCGTTAATTCGGCCAGTGCTTAACACTGGTCATTTCAAAAAGTGTAGTCACATCAAGGAAGCTGAAGGCCAGTTATTTCAATTTCTTATGGGTTATTAGAAATTTCGCATAGATAGATAGATAGATAACATGTCATAAAAACTTAGATAGCCATGTATCCGTGGGAAGTTGCCAGACTTTATAACAATATATCAAAAAATGAGTGCCCTCATTGAAACTGTATTACAGGGGGTAAAACATGTATAGAAGATTATAGAATATATTAATGGAGAGCAATGGAGTTGTTCTGTACTCATATCAGCAGGAGTTTGACTCAATTTTGCGTGAATAAAAGTTATTTCAGAGGAGCTATATCATTTTCTTCGATTTGACAGAAAGAATCTCATCCGGAGTATTAAATTATTATTATTATTCCCCTGGGTTTCGAGTGAGACATAGGGTTTCAACAACACATCCCCACTTTGTTCCGTTTGGTGCTGACCTCTCCAGCTGGGTTCACAATTGACGATAATCTCTCATCTCCTCCTCTCTCGTTCTTCTCCATGCCATCCTTTCACTAACGATCCATTCGGCGATTCCCATTGGGATTCCACTTGAGCCTAGCGCATGATGTCCCCTCTGCGATTTGAACCCACGTCACACAGTGAGTGCTGCAGTCAGACACTTTATCACTGGAGTAGCTATTTGGGCTCGCGATTGACCCATTGCAGGGCCGTATCGGATACTTTGATTGGTTACTGGGTAGTTAGTAACTAGTGTTATCCATTTATTCCTTTGTTTTAGGGCAGACTGAATTCTGTCAGTCAGGTTTTCACATGGTTGGGGGAATCAGAATTGATAAAGCCCGTGACTACAACATTAGATGAAGGGACATGAGTTCCTTCAAGATTGTGGTATACAATGCTGACTGGTGAGTGCCAACAGACGCAAAACTTGGGTCGAAGGCTTCCTTCTGTTTGCCTCCAACCATCTAATATCAACAAGTGAACTGTGATGGCGAGTCACCTAGAATGGTGGCTACATTGCAAACTTGACTGATAGAATTTAGTCTGCACCAAACAAAGGACTAGCCTCATGATACTAGTTGCTAACTAGTGTCCAATCAGAGTAAGAGTAAATGTATTACCCAAAGATGTAATAGACAAATTACACGTTAAAATATTTAAATATTTAGAAAAATATTCATATATACAGTGATAAATAACTTTTCTTTTGGCGATATAGGTAATACTTTGATTTCACTTTGCAAAAAAGAAACTAAGAGAAAAGGGTTATCTCACACCCTAGGAACAGAATTCCCAGGATTCCAGGCGAAGAAAGTCATCACCAATGGGGTTCACAAAACACGAATGAAAGCGCAGATATTTTTTCTGCTGTTACTGGACATCTAAAATACCTCTATTGCGAATCAGTAGAATTTAGAATTCATAAGCCATTGGATTAAAAACCCAGTGGTTTTCTCTATTACCAATGATCTTGAGTTCTATCCTCAGAAGAGTTAGAGATACGCTTTACTGAGGAGTCGTTCTACCGGACGAGAATAGACCATTGAGCACCCCAAGTATATCAGGAAAACAGTAAGTCTTTCAGTGACGACTACAAGGACATCAGGTTGACAAATACAGATTCCATAACCCCAGGGCTCCACATTCATGTATATGCTAAATGTAATATTAGAAATAATACTAACCCGATAAGGGTAGACTTAATCACTTTTGGATTCGAGCAAAGGATGCATCGAACAAATTGATATCTGATAAGTTTTCGAACGCAGTGGTACTCATCTTCGCATAGAATTATATACTACTGATTGATTGATTGAGATGAGTAGTTGCATACTACTCACTCATATCACAGTTTGCAATCTACGCAACTTCAATATAGTTTCCTTTGAAAACCATGTTATTCAGACCACACACACACACACAATATGTGATGATCGGTATACAGTTTTATGCAAATATGCTCGCCTTCTTGATTACCACCTATGGTGGTATCATACAGATCAAATATTGTGATCTGAATAACCTTGATTTCCAAAGGAAACTACGATGAAATTTCACCACTTGATCTATGTAGATTGCAAATTGTGAAAATATGATTTATGGTAGTCATCTTAACTTAACATTGACTAAATTTTCTCACCTTAGAGTGCCATTAAACTGTGTCGACCTAGGGGCATTCTACCAATAATTAGTTAGAAAGAAAGTATCCCCACCAGCGTGTTGTGATAACGTCTACTGATACCCATGCAGCCGTGTTAATATCTATCAGAAAATTCTAATATGAAGTGGAGAAATAGTTGTATCTGTCAGATATTCCGTGATATTGATGTTTTTATTTGGGTTTTTATGCACAAAATATGATGAAGCTTTCGTATAACGTTAAAACTTCAAGAACTCACTGGCAACCGATGAACCGATGGATAGGTAGATAGATCTGTAGTATATGTTGTGGTGAGAGCAGGCTGCTAGCCGATTGGTTGGCACTAATCTACGTTAAGGTCTAGGTCACTAATATGGGCCGAGAGAAAATATGAACAAGGCTGAGTCAACAACCAATCACATCAAAGTTAACGTGGCAAAATATGATTCGCAGATAGAGAACTCTATTTGTCAAGGAATCCCGAAACAACCAATCAGAAGCCTGCGTTTGTCTACCTAACTTCTGATAAACAACCAATCAGATGACTGCGCTTGTCTATAATAATGTAGTTGAAATATGTATAAATACGTGTTGATTTTCATAATAAAACGATCTGTTGCCTGGCCCTTGTCTTCTGTTGTTACAATGTGAAGACTACAGATGCGCCTTACTGACTGGTGGGTGCCAATAAACACAAAACCTAAGTGAGGTATGGCTTCCTTCTTTAATATCAACATTGCCTCTTAATATAGTGAAGAGCATTCAGAGGGAAATGTATCCAGTAAAGTGAAGTACCTATAAATTTATCACACACTTCAATGCTCCTATGTAAACTTCAAATGAGTCTACTGGATACAGAAGATTTAAGTATTTGTATGATATTGAAACAGTAGCTGCATTCACAATGTAATGCTGAATATGTTTTGCAGCAGATCATAATTAGTCTTTTTCAACTCCAAATAGAAGAGAGTTCAGATATTGTCCTCACCTTGGCCATCTAATTCCTAATGATTTTCAATTTTTGTAGAAATTTCCCTAATTTTAGTTGATGTTCTATTCGCTATTACATTTGTATGGTTATTATAATTTACATGGAGGATTTCATCATGAGCTGACATCAGTTAGAGTACCACTGGAAAAACTGCAAGGAGTACTGGACAGTCAGCTGTTCCGTCCCAGTTTGGGACTGTTCGTAG
This sequence comes from Trichobilharzia regenti, assembly GCA_944472135.2. Lineage (NCBI taxonomy): Eukaryota > Metazoa > Platyhelminthes > Trematoda > Strigeidida > Schistosomatidae > Trichobilharzia > Trichobilharzia regenti. The sequence continues at coordinate 171,458,280 of OX235262.1, read as the reverse complement.
GGCACACCTACCAGGATTTGAACCCAGGGCCTTCTGGTTACAAAGCGAGTTCTTAGACCATTGAGCCACTACGAGCTTGCCTTGTAACCGGAAGGTCCTGGGTTCCAACCCTGGAGCTGAGCGCGTACTGATGAGGAGTCCGAAACTAGGAGGAAACAGCTGGCTGTCCAGCAATCCCAGGTTTCCCAGTGGTTCTCTAACTGATGTCAGCTCATGATGAAATACTCCATGCAATCAAACAAAATCCCTACAAAAGCAATACTTGAGAATATTATAATTTGAGCATCTTTAATGAACTGTAATTCCATTATGATCTTACTTTACAAATCGATATTATTTAAAGAGCACTAACATTGTTATTGACTACTATTCTAGAATATTCTATGTATATAAAAACAGTGTATAATTGTAGAGCGAGAAGAGGAAGTTATCGAAAATGATATTCTTTACTCAATTATTTTATGTCTTATAGATGTCTGAATTGAATATTTTCGCTCTATTGAAATATCCTTGGAAGATAGGTAGTTGTTCCGACTTTATGAATAGCATACGAATTGATTTTTACAAGGAATTGATATGATGTATATTCCCCACAAAAATATATCCCGTGTTTGTTTTCTAAGTTAATTTTGATTTTTTTTTTCTCGTTGATTGAGCCGACCGAAATGTTTGGCCTGTGTTAACCTGTCGACTCCTAATGTGGACGCTTCGACAATGTCTAGGGATGTACTTGAAGTAATTTAATTGATGGTGAGTAGCAGTGGATTACATGATGTGCATTTCATCTATTTTAGGACTCATCATCATCGAGGGGTAATGATGTTCCTCCACTGAGACTAGAAAATGCATTCTAATTCCAATTTCGGATTGTTGACAGAAAGCAAACGAACTTATATATTCAGTATCTTCATTTATCTATTCCTCTATCGAATGAGTAGATTGAGGGTCAAGCGTTGGTTTTAAGAGTTTTTTTTAACTCAGTGGGAGAATAAATATTTTAAATCGACATAACTTCCCTTTTGGCTCTTGAACCCTTCTACGTTTTTTCCTCTGATATATCGCGATCTATTCTGTATTTGTTTATGCTAACATTTTGGACATCTTCATTAGATCTCCTTACTGTCTATAATTTGATAATTGAAAGGTATTCAATCTTGTTACCTTGTTCTTATTTCAGTGTTTCAATAATGTCCCGAAGTAGGAAAGAAAGGAAGAAAGAAGTGGCTATCGATTACTTTCTGACTTCTTATAATTTTTAAAAAAAACTGTATTCCTTTACTTTCTAAGTGGAAAATAGAGCTTATAACTACACCTCTGAAGTTTCAGTAATAGTCGGGTTGCCAGCCTCTCACCCAACCTTCCCTCTTTACTGGCCTAATACCCGCTTGGCGCGGTTTAGGAATGCGTCGGCCGGAGATCGAATCCCAGACCACTTTATGTGGTTGGCAAACGTTCTACCCCTGAGCCGCTGATGCACATAAACCAAGATACCTGACTGACTGACTGGTTTTAACATAGAACTTTACACCGATGTGGAGAAGTTCAAATCGCCACACCTCTTCCAATCAGCCCACAAAGCAGGAGAAGAAAGTAAAAAGAAACGCAAAACAGAGACAGTAAACAGTAAGATGTAAGAACCATATAGTTCTGTTGGGTATTATAAGTCAGAGGGAGTGGATGGAGCTGCACCATCCATTGAGTGGGAACGATTTTGAGTCATATCACCAATTGTCTCAGGTCTTCATTGGTTTCTGCCGTCCTGAGAACCCCAACCAACCAAGAGGTCTACATCTTCCTACTTGGATTAAACTAACTGTTGTGGATTTCATTGACTGTTGAAGCCATTTTTTGATTTGACTACCACCACTAACTCTTTTCCAACGTGATCCTATGTCAACTAACATTCCTCGTCGAGGAATTTGATGGTTGGACATGCGTAACACATGCCTTTTCATGTCTGCCACTCTCAATGACCATGTCTCACTGACAGCCATAAATGAGGACGGAGCGGACTGCTGATAGCCAGCCGGATATTAAGCCAGAGATAAAGGAAACTGGCATATGCAAAACTAGCCTTCTGTATCCGTGCTGAGATTTCGTCGGCTGGCGTTGGCTGATACAACTCTCCAAATAAGTGAAGCGGTCAACCACTTCACTCCCTATCTCTAAGCTAGTAGTCAGTGTATTCCAGTCCTGTAGCATCATCATACATTTGCCGTGGGTGAACCAATTGATCTGGTTCGTCCTAATGCTTAAAACTCATCGGCAAGCACGAACTCACCACCCACCGGGGTTTCGAAACAAGAACCCTCTAGTTACAAACGAAGCTCGTAAACCACTCAGCTCCTCTGGGATCCAGCCTATTTTTTAGTTGATTTCGGTTAATTTTCGTTATGAAAATCATAATTCCTTTAAATGAAGGCTGTTTTTCCCCCTGAGTAATTGAACTATACACCGAGTGTTGTTTATGTATCCATGACAAATCAATCTACTTAACATTTTGAAAAAAGGGGGATGAATGCAAAAAATAAACAAAAAGGAAAGATGTATATTGAACATGAACAACACTAACTGTTTTATTTGTATCTGTCACGTATTCATGGATGCATGCATTCATTCATTCAAATGATTATCCACACTTTTCTTTCTCTTAAAACGTGATCAGTTATTTTGTTTTTACTATTTGACATTGAAGAATAAACAGCATATAAAGTTAGAAATTCAGTTTTACTAAGCATGTTTCATTTCACACAGTGTTTATATTCGTGACTGGAATACTTCATTAGTAAATTATCGCATAAATGTTATTAGGCTTAAATTTTCACTAAATTTTTTAGTTTTATCTTACCTTGTTTATTCAGAAAACAGTTACCAAAGTGTTGTTTTAGCGCTGTTGTTAAATGCACTTAATTCCGTGTTAATGTGAATATCTGTAATTAAGCATATCAATTATTTATTATTATTATTGTCCCGTTGGGTTCGAGGGGGAACACACGGCTTCAATAGAACATTGGCACTTTGTCCTATTCTCTGTGGTCCTTTTCAACTCGCCCTACGATTACCCATAAGGTTTTATCTCCTGGTCTGGCATGAGATGTCACCCAACATTCTCCCCAGTGTGTTACTGATTCACCTTCATTTTCTCGCACATATTTGTTGAGCAATAGGTTCTTGGGTGGTTCGCTCCCAGAGTTTCGTGTGCCTGATTCTTTCTGGTCAGTCATCTGATCTTCAGTGTGGAGCCATCGAAGGTAGCAGTTGTTGGTAAAAGTTTGCCGTAACCTATGTAGAAGAACTGATTGACTTAATATTGTTACTTGCAGAAATAGGAATCAGGTTCCATTTGCTGAGTGGTGAAGGTTTCCAAACTGATTTCAGAGTGATAGAGGTATACCTTGCCTTTTTGATCCATGCTGTCCTCTATATTTAAAAGGATGCTTCCTAGATAATTGAAGGAAGTGACGTTTATCGAATTTCTTTCATTGACAGTGATTGGTACTTGTTGTTGTTGTTACTGGTTGAATGTCGTCAACACATCTGTCTTCCTTATCTTCACTTGAAGTCCTGTCTTGGCTATCAGTCTCCTCTGAAAACTTGTTGCTTTTATCACTTAGATCTTTAGAGTTTGTGTGACATTAGACATAAATAATCTGTGAGGTCCAGATCATCTAGTGTCTTCTTATTGGCCCAAAGTATTCTTATCATTTCGCTCCTCACCTACAGTGTTTCGTATAATCCAGTTTACGGTAATTAGGAATATCATCGGCAGTGTTGTCCCACTCTTGTATTCACTTCAAAGCCGGTTTCACTGAGTTTTTCATTGTCGATCACCTGACACATGGCGTTGTCATATAGCCAGCCAGTTGTTGAATGAGGCTGATAATGATTAGGGCACTGCACGCCGTAGTTTTGAGGCAGTTTCTTAATTACTTCTCGGTCAACGCTATCTGTTGAAGGCCTTTTCAAAGTCGATGAAATCGAAGTAGGGATTTGACTGCCATTTAATTCTGTGTTCTATGATGATACGTAGCGTTGCTTACTGATCCCCACATCATTTGCCTTTATAATATTTTAAATAATGCCTACTAAGTGATGTTGGGTCTATATTTCGTCTGTTTATTGATTATATATATATAATCAATGATTGGAGGCCATCGGCAGGAAGCTTTGGACCTAGGTTTCGTGCTAGTTGGCACTCATCAGCAAGGAACATGAGTTCCTTCGAGGTTAAAAATACGCCTTGCTGACTATCGAGTGCCAACTAGCCCGAAACCTAGGTCAAGCAAGGCTTCCTGTGGCCAATTGCCTCCAATCGTCTAATACCAACAATTCACAGTGTACCGTGATGACCATATCTCAAACTTGACTGATAGAATTCAGTCTACACCAAAGATAGGACTAGACGCACACACACACACATACATTACACCTAGTTACTGATTAGTGTTCAATCCAAAATATTATGTGATGTTATTACTATTGCTTGTTGAACTGTTGTAATAAGATAGTTTAAGTTCTCCACCTAAGAGATCTGTCTTCTTTCTTTCTTCTTTGCCATATGTGTCAGTACTTACTTAATTTACTTTACTTCGGCTATCTCCTACGGGAGGATGAGCCGGCTTCATGAACGTCTCGAATCATCGCTGCCCAGGCGCGGCGATCTGAAGCAAGGTTTTGCGATAGGGATATCCAATTCTTGTTCCACATACGGAGTCCGTAGACGGTTTGTAGCCCCAGGCACTCCATATCTGCCTTGACTGTACCAAGCCATGTCTTCAGCTGTCCACCCCTGCGACATCGCCAAGATGGTAATGGCGAGGGATTTAGAACTGATTTGACCAGATCGTCATCTGGTCGGCGCAGAACATGGCCAAACCACCGAAGGCGGCGTTGTTGGACCAGTACTGGAATTTGGTTGATGTTGTAGCAACGACGACGCACTTCTTCGTTGGAGAGTTTGTCCTGCCAACGAACATGCAGAATGTACCTGAGACACCAATGGTCTACTACCTCGAGTCTGCGTAAATCTTCCGCGCGAAGAGGCCAGGTTTCACAGCCATACAGGAGAACGGGTCGTATGGAAGCTTGGTAGACCCGAATTTTAGTCCTGAGACTGATTTCTCTCTTGCTCCATAGAACGCTCCTCAGCTGTAGAAACGCATTCCGGGCGTTGGAGATTCGCGCATTCACTTCGTTTTTCGCTTGGCCGTTGGGGAGCATTATGGATCCCAGATATCTGAAGGATGGCACAATTTCAATAGGTGCTCCATTTAGGGATAAGATTTCATCATTGCTGGTGGATGTGTTCGAAAACATTTTGGTTTTGGAAGTGTTAATTTTCAAACCGATAGTAGGCGCGAGGTGGTTTATCTGGTCGAGCGCCTGTTGCATATCGGGGAAGTTTTCAGCTAACAGCACGACGTCGTCGGCGAATTCGAGGTCGGTTATGTGAATATCGGGCGAAAGTTGGACGCCGTGGTGCTCGGTTAGGGCGTGCCGCAAAATCCAATCAATTGTGAAATTGAACAGGATGGGGGATGCTGGACAACCTTGCCGGACACCGCTGGTTACCTCAAAAGTGCGGGACTCTTCACCGTTCACTCGGACTCGAGCTTTGGTGTTGGAGTAGTATGACCTGAGCAGGTTGATTAGCTTGGTCGGAACTCCGTCGAGCTCCATTAGATACCAGAGTGCTCCTCGATCAACTGAGTCGAATGCCGCTTGGAAGTCGATGAAGCAAGCAACCGTCGGCTGTTGGAATTTGTCCCTGTGTTCCAAAATTCTTCGCAGTGTGAATAATTGATCAACACAGCCTCTTCCAGGTCGAAATCCGGCTTGATTTGGCCTTGTTCGCACGTGGCGTTCGGCCGCGAAGCGGTTCAGGAGAATGGAAACAAAAACCTTAGCAGCGATATCAATCAGACTTATGCCTCGGTAGTTCTCGCATATTGACCTGTCTCCCTTTTTGTGGAACGGTAGCAGAACTGAGGTGCTCCAATCGGAAGGAATGGTTTCGGACTCCCAAATTGAGCAGAACAGCGAGTGCAGTGCATCGATTAGCGCTGGAGTGCAGGCCTTGTATATTTCTGGGGGTAGACCATCTTCGCCCGGAGCTTTTTTGTTTCTGAGTGTGTTAATTGTTTTAGCTATTTCGGTTGGAGTGGGTGGATCGCAGTCAACTACGTAGGGTGTTGGTAAGTGTCGTATCGGTCGATGAGACGGTTGACCAGCGTCGCGATTGAGTAGCTGCTTGAAATGTTCGGCCCATCGTTCCATCTTACCATTGGTGTCCGAAATAATTTCTCCTGATGCTGTGCGTAACACAGCATGACTGTTAAGGCGTTTGCCAGATGATTGGCGTATGAGGCGATAAAGTTTTCCGAAATCGCCTACATTTGATGCTGCTTCCATGTTAGTCGCCACGTTAGACCAATAGCGATTTCTGTCGTTCCTAGCAGACTGTGTAGCTTTGCGCCTGAGGGAGCGATAAACTGGAGACTTTGCTAGGCGAGCGTCTCTGGCTTGCGAGGATAGAAGCATGGTGTGCTCTGAAATCCAGTCTTTCTGCTTCTTGGATGTGGTACCCAAATGCGACATTGAAGCTTTAGAGACTACTTCTTTGAAATGATTCCATCGTGTCTCGGGTGTATTAGAAGATGTGGATGTTGGTTCATCTGCGGCGCTTAGTTCGGCCTGGATTTGTTTGGACAAGGCTTGTCGCTTTGTCGAACATTGAAGCGGGGCAACATTGATACGCTTCGGAGGTCGCGCCTTCTGGCGTGTCGTTAAACGAAGTTTGAATTTCGCCCTAACTAGAGTATGGTCTGATCCCCCTTTATTTCCGGCCTCTGCTCCACGATAGGATCGACAGTCTTCCACCGAGGAGATCCAGCGTGAGCGCACTAGGATGTAGTCGATCTGATGTGCAGTGCGACCGTCGTTCGAATACCAGGTGAGAAGATGTTTTCTGGGGTGTTGAAATCGAGTGTTGGTGATATATAATCGATTGTAATCAGAAAAAGCTAAAAGTCTATCACCATTACGGCAGCGCTGATCGAGACCGTGTTTGCCTAGTATATGTTTTGTCGCGTCGTCTGAAGGGCCAGTGCGGGCGTTCCAATCGCCGGCTACTATGAGAACGTCACGCTTTGGGATTTTGTTGATTGCCTCTTGAAGATTGTCATAAAATTCGTCTTTGATACTTTCATCAGAGTCGAGGGTTGGGGCATAGACAGCGAGAACAGAAATGTCGAGCGGGGAACCCTTGAACCTAGCGACTGCAACTCTGGAGTTGACCGGTTCGAATGATATTAGGGCATTATTGGCTTTGTTACTGAGAGCAAATGCTACCCCATGTTGTCCCGAATTATTCTGGGGTCCACTATGAAGCAACCAGAATGAAGAATCTGTTCCAGGTACGGCTATTCGGCGGGAGCCATGATCGGGTAACCTCACTTCAGATAGACACGCTATGTCTACCTTGTAGTCGTATAAAGAACGCATGGTGATAGACTGGCTACCAGGATCCAACAGCGTCCTAACATTCCAGCAGCCAACAAATAGTTGGTTTCTAAGTGTTAATTTCCCAGCTAGCTTACTTTTCACACTGGCCACCGGGTGAGCACAGGGCGCGTCGCTTACCGGGAACGCCGTAGCATGGTGAGAGTTGTTTGTAGGAGAGTTCATGAAGTTTCTTGGGAATTTGGTACGAGTGATGTCCCCAGCATCGCTCGGCCTTTTGTTTGAGAGTGCAGCTCTAGCCTTTACACAGCCAAGTGTGACCTACAAGGCAGTAGGAGTGGAGTAAGGAGTCCACTATCCATTGGCAGCCGGTGACCGGAGTTCGGTTCATACGCCTTTTTGAATGGGGCCAGACATCCAGGACATCCAACAAGCCCTTTGTCCATACGTCTGCCGGTGAGCTCCAGTGAGCTTCATACGCCAGTCGTTGGAGGTTTGGAATCAGGGTTTAGCCATCTCCCCTAGACTGTCATCCAATGGACAGTCAACCCGGTGGAGAGCGCCGGGCATCCGCTTTTGCCCTCTCACTTTAGTGAGAAACACCTCCGCCACGTGAAGGCAGTGAGTAGGACTTCCTCAGGAGAGGCTATGTAAGACGCACGGTCATATGGGAGCATTTCAAGAGGTGTGCGGAGGGGTGGCCAACCCGCAGCGCAAGGCACCCACCCCCGTCCATCCTGAGGCTTTGGAGGCATATGTGTCAGTGGTAGCACATTTTTCGATGTCTATCGTTGCATATAGCTATTAGAATAGTAGACTCGCAAATCTACTAGTTATGAAGTTTGTTAGTGCAAGCAAGATACTCGTAAACTACTAGGCTTCGTTGACTGGCAACAGTTAACGTGTCTGTTAGCAGGATTGGCTAAAGTCTAAGTAAATGCTGTCGGCAGGGACACTTACAAATTGTAGAGTCTTCTGAAAACACCTTGAGCTGCAATCTACGAATGTTTGGCATGCGATTTGCTCCCGCCAAATGTAAGATGATAAAGTTACAGGACTGGACTACACTGACCCCTAGCTTAGAAATAGGGAGTGAAGTAGTCGAGCACGTTGACCGATTCATTTATTTGGGAAGTACCATCAGCCAGTGCCAATGGGTTGATCGCTGACGAAATCTCAGCATGGATAAAGAGGGCTAGTTTTGCATATGCCAGTTTACGCCGTCTCTGGCGTAGACATGATATCAGGCTATCGACTAAAGGACGAGTGTACCGATCAGCAGTTTGCTCCGTCCTCCTTTATGGCTGTGAGACCTGGCCATTGAGAGTGGAAGACATGAAGAGATTAGCTGTCTTTGATCATAGGTGCCTGCGTTCTATTTCCCGTATGAAGTGCTATGATAAGGTGACCAATATTGAGGTTAGGCGTTGAGTGTCAGTTGCTAAGGAGGGGAAATCAATCGACGAGGCTGTGAAATGACATCGACGAAGTTGGTTAAGACGTGTGTTACGCATGTCTAACCATCACCTTCCTTCACGGGGAATGTTAGTTGACATAGGATCAGGTCGGAGAAGAGCTAGTGGCGGTCAAACCAAAACATGGCTTCATCAGTCAATGAAATCCACAACAGTTAGTTTAAGCCAGTCACGTAGGAATCTGTAGACTTCCTGACTGGTTGGGGTCCTCGGGACGGTAAAAACCAATGGTTGGAAACAATTGGTGATATGATTCAAAATCGTTCTCATTTAATGGCTGGCTCAGATGCATCCACTCCCTGTGACTTATGATTTCCAAGGAAGCTATGTTGTTCTTCATTACTACTATTCCTTTGTCTCTTACCTCTGTTTACTGTATCTATTATGCATTTCTTCTACTTTCTTCTCTTGCTTTGTGTGCTACATGAAGGCAGTGTGGTGACTTGAACTGCTGCATATCGGTGCGAAGTTCTATGTCGAAAACAGACAGACAGAGAGACAAATGCTGACATACTATGTATATAATAGTTACAAGATGACAAGCAGTTTTATTCTTCGATGACTTTTTATTGGTTCTACTTCCTTCTAAAAAGAAGTTTCTATGACATCAATCATTTGCATCATCATCATCATCATATCACGCAGACACATTCAAAAAGGTGTTCTTCTTCTTCTTCATTTTTTTGGTTTGTCGTTTTGCGTAACACCAAACCAACTGATATATATATATATATATGTTTTTGATAACTGTTCGTTTTGTAAAATAAGGCCTATTTCTGTCAAGTATGTATTCGTATATGTAGAAAGTTTACTTGTCAAATAAGCTAAGCAGTCTTTTATTCAAACAGAAAAAAAGTATTTCGACATCCATAATTTATCATTGTTTACTTTGACATTTGCATATTGGCTTACTGAGACAATATCTTTTGATATTTTACTCAATAGATGTGAAATTTATTCATTTTGCTACTGACAAGATGCTTAAATTATCTTGTTATTTGTAAACTTTATCTCAGCAAAGAGAAGCAAGTTGGCTGAAGAAGTATAAAAGTATAAAGCTAACTGTCGGTTTGAGTTGTTCAGGGGAGTTTGGGAATTCACGTAACTAAAGTTGGCGCTTTAGTGGAACTATATATATATATTACTGATTGATTCATTGAGATGAGTTGTTGTATACTACTCACTCATAGCAACCAGCAGTGCTTGCTAACTGACGGGATTAGCCATATCAAGGTGACCGAAACGCCAGCCGATCGTTTCGCTTAATGGATTACACAGCTGGTGAGCTAGACACCAAACAAGCGAAACTACTGTCTGATGTTTACAACACTTCGATCTGGCTAGCCATCAGCAAGCCCTACTGGTTGTTATGAGTGAGCGGTGTACAGCTACTCATCCCAGTCAATCAGTAGTATATAATTGTATTCAAATTTGCTTGCTTTCTTGATTATCTTTTGTCTCATCAAGGAAATCATCGATTGTGCTCCGAATAACTTGCTTTTCGAAGGAAACTAAGGTGAAATTTTACCCGTTGGATTGTGTACATAACCATCAGCTAACCAATTTGTAAATTGTGAATTTAATTCGGTAGGGTATACTTATCCCTTCAACATACTCGTCATAATTCTAGTGCATTTATTTGATTACATAACCTTGTACCTTCTTGTACCTATTAACATTTCATGAGAACTTCAATTATTTCCTTTTTTCTTTATTGTTATTTCGCATATATGCTACTTGATTTATTGACATATGTATAAGTCTAAGGCTGACAGTATGCAGACATATTAACATTCTGCCGTCGGATTGGAATTCATGAGCCTCTAGATGGATTCTAAAGCTGTGATAATTGAATTATAAAGTAAAGTGCCTGTTTTGTAACCTAAAGGCACTGGGTTTGACCGCCAGCCTTCTTATGCATATCGTTGAGGAATCTCAATTTGGGACAAAACAGACTTTTAGCATTCTTTCTTTTTTTTTAAATGGCACTCCTACTGATGTCAGTCTTAGTAGTGAAAGATGGTGTGAAAAGTGTTTTTTTTTATTGAGGCACTGATACATTTATAGCATAGATATTCAGCTACTTTGGGTAAAATCGGTAGATTCATGACATCATTTTCAATTGGTTAATTATATTTACTAGTGTGTATGTAGTCCAAAGTACAAAATTTCTTTTTGTTTTTCAAAAGAATGGATACTGAACAAAGAATACTCTTCTCGATGACTTCATCTTCAGCAGGTTCTACAGTTATACATAAACATAATAGTGAATAAATTGGTGTTATTAACAACATTAATGTTGTTTAAATAACATCGAATCAATAATAATAATAATAACGATAATATCAATGGATTACAGTTTGATAGCATCAACAATATAACAATACACTGAATATCAGAAAAATTAAGAAAACTGATAATAATTCATGAGTGAATTTATAGTCTCCACTGAAGGCCGACCAGAGCAATATTAGTAGCTGGCTGAACCTGTTTCTTATGCGTACGGGGCATCGGTCGTTTCAGGCGAGTCGCCATAGCCTCTTCTGTTTGAAGTATACGAAAGCTGGATAAGTGATTCTGGAGAATGATTCTTCATTTCGTTTACTTTCTCTTACAAACACATCGTTATGATTAAAACAATTAGTCCCTTTGATAAATTTGAATAAGGCATTTAGAAGACAAATTTCGCGAGATGATATCGTAATTTCGTAGTTTCTTTACAACCGCTTTACAACTAACTTGGTTTACAATAATAAAATAAAATGCATGACAATTACTCACTTATATGAAACAAAAGTACATACTAATGACCAATCAAATTTAAATAGGTCAAGTAGAACACGTAAGACTAGGGTTGAAGTCTATTGTTTTTGAACACCGGTTTAGGCTGTATGTGATTAATCCCCAAAGTGCTTCCACCACCCTCAATAACCTTGAATTAGAGTTATGTGATCAAACAGTCATTAGTATTGATTTTGTTGCCTGACATTATTAAGTGTTTTGCAGTGGATGACGCTGATGGATTTCTATTCAGATTAATCGCATTGGGATTTTCTACATCATTCAGTAACCATTTTGGAAAATATTCTTTTCGACGACATTGGAACATTCTATTGGTTCTACCTACCGGAGCTGCAAGTTAACTTGTAGATACAGTTTGAAGTGGAGTCCACAGAATTGCCTCCTCTAATCGTAGGTACAGAGATCAAAAATGTTCGGCATGTGAGGGAAAGAGATGCGGTGTTGAATGTGCTTTCGATGGCTGACCGAAGTCTTTGATCTGTCAACTACATAATCTGGTCACCCTTGAATGGTAGGTTAACAGAGATAGCTTTCTTTGGTACAGAAGCTGTCTTTTTGAGATGTGGTATTTCTTTACTATGACAAGTGATAAAGTTTTCCGGATCACCATTAGCTAATAAAACTGAATGTATATGTTGAAACTCATCCATAAATGTGTCACTCGGGCATATTTTTTCGGGCCCTTGAGGACAAACATTTCACTAGGGTTGTAAAGAAACTACTAACTGATATCATGCTGAGAAATTTGTCTTCTAAATGCCTTATTCAAACACCATTATGAATAAAACTGACCGCGCCACTTTCAAGTTGATGGCATTGTTAAGTGTTATATTTTCCAAGGGAGGTATTCTGTGACTTATGTCTCTGATTAAAAGTAGACTCTTGTTTAATAACATGAAGATATTGATCAAGATTGGAATGTTTTATTTCTTCATTTATATCTATGAAATATGGTTTCAAGTTCTGGTTACCAACTGAATTCAGTTAGAGTGCGACTGAAAGCCAGTACCAGTGGTGGATAACTGTTTCTCCCTAGTTTGGATCGCATATAGTATGCACACAGGGCGTTCAAGTTCATTGGCAATTTAGCCACTGGGATAAATTCCAATGGCCTGTGAATTCTAACTTCTGCCAGATAGATAGATAGCACAACCAATGGGCAACGTCATTGTTACGAACTATTACAAGCCAAGCCAACTGTTTGCGTTCAGAACGCAAGAAATTGATCTCTTTATCCTACTGGATAACTGATGAAACTCCTCTAAGATAACCCTAACGTCAGACATAACATCATCGTGAACTATACTTGAACAAGCGCCATGACGTGTAAATGCGAAACCAGGGAATTGCCACCTTCCATACGATATATCCAATGTGGTGATATTCTTCTTATTCAAAACAGGATTCGGAGACGTCTTCGCTGAACGTCTACTAATCATATGATCACAGTGTGTTGAGAACTAATGCTGCTGAAAACTGTTATTGTTCCGAAATCTCTAAGGGAATAAGAAAACCATCCTTAATCTTTATATGTTCTGTATTGTCTTCATCCTTAAGGAGCTTTCTCTCGCAGAAAAAAGGATTAACCTTCCCGGGGGAATTTTAAACACTTGAGGCTTCGTCCTGCTGTTCTTCAACTGAGCATGAGCTGGGTACGGAAATCGTCTTCTCTTCCTTAAAGGTTCTTATCGGTAAATTGAAAGCAAGCATAGAAGACAGTACTGTCCGAGTTACAGGGTCATGCAATCCACCACCGTTATCGATTAGGTTTAACTGGCTCAGCTCATTTGGCAGGGATCGCATTTGTACTTCCTATTTAGCCTTTAGCTCACGAAATTCCAACAGCATTTTTTGTCTAAACTCGTCTATGAGTATATATGAAGGCTGAATATTTTTCATCACATCTAACTTGAGGAATCCCGTTGTTCAATAATGTTTTTTTCTCTCTCTGTATATGATCAATGTAAATGATCATTCTTTTGCTGGAATCTTTTTTACAAGGTAGTAATGAGATCTGTGAAACTAAACTAACAGAGTTCGAAGAATGTGAAATTTAGTGCATATTTTTTTTGTTTTTTTCGAAATATCTAGTCTTCAGCGACTCCCCAAAGAAATTTGCATTGAATGCCACAGTTTTTTAGCTCATCGAAGAAGACTTTGCGAAGTGGTCGCACTATGCCATGAATCGGCAGAAGTTAGAATTCATGGGCTGGCCATTGGATCTGGTTCCAATGGTTTAATGGTCTACGATCTAGCTTGTCTTGTAACCAGAAGGTCCTGGGTTCGAACCCTTATGGCGGGTGCATACTGCTGAAAACTTCCAAGCACAAAGACGAAATATCTGTCCAGTACTGCTAGGCTTTCAGCTCCTTACAAAACCAATACTTGAAGGTGAATAAAGAGGCGGTAATCTTTACTTTGATGAAATTGAAAGATAAATTGTTTACAATCGGTTTAGGAGAGCAGAAATGACAGGTATTTTCTTTTCTGATAGTGATGACCATGTCGATATTCATTTATATTGTTTATGATGTATCAATGATCTGTAGATGAGGCAAGTGCGACCTATGATGTTCCAGTGGTAAAATATTCACCAACCACGAACATATAATCTGGGATTCGATTCCCAGTCGATACACTCAAAAACCTCGCCCCCAGCCGATTACAAATCCGGTAAAAAAGAAAAAAAGTGAGGTTGGCAATCACACCCGGTAAAACAAAACATGGTACTTAGACTTTAAAGCTCTAACTTGAAGTCGTATGTTCCACTAGTAACTCAAAAGAATGAAAAAAATAAATGAGGCATGATATGGAATTCGTCAAAAGAATGGTTGAATTTACTGAGTCAACAAGAACTAACATTATGCAACATAAATTCTATATTTTCATACTGGACATAGCCTAAGCACTAGCCATCCAAAAGCTCAAACCCACGCTATGTATCCAAAAAAAATACGTTCAACACTTGTCCCTGCTATGGCCATCATAAACAGATAATTCTTTTAATAGTGACTATGCCATTAGCTTTCTTATCCAAACTTTCTGTTTATTCGTGTTATTTTTAAGTTTTTCTTAATCCTTATTTACACTATCATATTTTCATATCCGAACTTCCTGCCTACTTTGTCATTTAATTATTTCTACATATTTAATCCCTGATTGCATAAACAGTTATTTGTCACATTAGTCATGATCCCACTAGATTTTTTCTATCCAAGCATCCTGTCTATTTTGTTATTTCTACATTTCAAATTCCTAATTGCACAATATGTCAATCGTCTCAGTAATTATGATGCTATTTTATTTGAGTTTTATCAATTCCCCTTGTTTGTTATGACATTTTAATTCCTAATTGTAATTCTTTTTATCTGACCCTTGACCCTTTGTGCGTCGGTGGCGCAGTGGTTAAGACTTTCACCGACCATGCATATGGTCCGGGGTTCGATCCCCTGCCGACGCACACCTGATATCTATGGTTGGCCTGCGAAATCTGGGCTACCGATATCAAAAGCTGAAAAGTCCATACCTGTACCAAAAAATATGGCGTGGAATCAAGCTGTAATAAAAAAAAAAATTATTCTGGATCCTTACCACCCATTTATTATTAGTACACGAATGTACAGTCTAGTTGAAGACTTCGTCACAAAGAAAATTTTTTTCTCTGCAATGATCTTTTTGTAGTATTACTGTGGTAAGTTGTCAGTGAGTTTCCTCATAAAAATGTCTGACTAGAAATTTATTTTTCTATCCCTAAATATGCAAAAACTTTACTTCACCTTTTCTAAAATTCGATTATAATACTTTAATATTTGATAGATTTCCTGCTTTCTCTTGGTGTGGTGGTCTTCAACGCGTAACTGGTGGTTGTGCATCATTAGGACGTGGCCATCACAGTCTACAAGGAAGCAGTAAAAATTCAAGTCGACAAAAGCTACCTGGAAGTGGAGAACAACAAACCGCTTTCCGATCTCATGAACTGGCAACTATTGGTGCTAGACCCACACCACCACCAAAACCTGGTCCATTTGTTGTCGAAGTAATTCTCACTAGAGGTACACGAAGTGGATTAGGATTTAGTATTACTGGAGGTGTAGGAAATGAAGCATCCAATGGTGATTCGGGTATATTTGTAACAAAGGTATGTTTTATGTTTTTTTATTTATTTATTGATTACAGCTTGATTCCACACTGTATTTTTGGTACAAGTATGGAATTTTCAGCATGGATATCGGTAGCCCAAATTTTGCAGGCCGACCATTAATATCAGGTGTGTGTCGGCAGGGGATCGAACCTCGTACCATGTCCATGGTCGGTGAGAGTCCTAACCACTGTGCCACCGATGCATATATTTATTTTTTTTACTTTATCTGTATTGTATTTGTTTATGTTGTTTTGTGAGTAGCTAGTAAAATGATCTGTAAAGAAAGCGTTGATATTTATCGAATTAGATTATGAACACAATATAAGGTAAAACCTCTCGATAAACTTTGCCATAAGCAAACAAGTTGTCAAGGAACTTAATCCTAAGATTCTATTATTTCCGAAGACGCTCCGAATTTACAGTCACTAAGCACACATATAAACTTTTATTCCAAAAACACAATGACTGAGAAGAAATCGTATTCTTCGATTGTTAAAATCAATATCAAGTTCCCCGCCAATGACGACCAGAGCCAATAAACAAACGTTCAATGTTCATAATCATTGACACAATTGAATAGAAGAATTAGATAAGACTGTCTACTACCCTTGATTATATTCCTCACTGTGGTGGACTGGATTATGCAGAACATCGTAGGCTTGCAGTGAGAAGACAGGAATATGTCGGACTGATAAGAAGACTCTTGAAGATATGAGCTCCTCAGACGACTAATGTAGAGTACAGTAAGGTACAGCAGGTCGGCTGTGAAAGTGTGGTGAGAGCAGGCTGCTAGCCGATTGGTTGGCACTAATCTACGTTAAGGTCTAGGTCACTAATGTGGGCCGTGAGAAGATATGAACAAGGCTGAGTCAACAACCAATCACAGCAAAGTTAACGTGGCAAAATATGATTCGCAGATAGAGAACTCTGTTTGTCAAGGAATCCCGAAACAACCAATCAGAAGCCTGCGTTTGTCTACCTAAACAACCAATCAGATGACTGCGCTTGTCTATAATAATGTAGTTGAAATATGTATAAATACGTGTTGATTTTCATAATAAAACGATCTGTTGCCTGGCCCTTGTCTTCTGTTGTTACATTTGGTGTCGCTGCCTACCGACAAATGGAAAGCCTATGCCCTGCTGTTTTCGATGGAGACATATGGATCTTCGGGCAGGACTTCAAGGCTTCTGCGCAGTTGAGTGGCGTTCAAGATCTGTCAGCGATGGAGCTGCTACTTGGGACGCTGCTGGGAGGTCGGGTGAAAGCAGCATATGAAAGTGTGAGCCGAAGTATGGACGAATGTTCGACAGGGTCAGGCAAACAGTTTCCAAAGTGGGAAGGACCATATACGGTCACTTCGAGATGGGGTTACGCAGACACAGTCGCAATGGCGAACAATAAGAGGCGCGTGAACGTCAGCGAGCTCCAGAAATGGATACAGCGAGACAAGCCAACGATGACGCCTGCACCAAGTAGATCAAGCCGACTTCAGTCGCACGTATTTGACGGGGGGACGAGTGTGGTGAGAGCAGGCTGCTAGCCGATTGGTTGGCACTAATCTACGTTAAGGTCTAGGTCACTAATGTGGGCCGTGAGAAGATATGAACAAGGCTGAGTCAACAACCAATCACAGCAAAGTTAACGTGGCAAAATATGATTCGCAGATAGAGAACTCTGTTTGTCAAGGAATCCCGAAACAACCAATCAGAAACCTGCGTTTGTCTACCTAAACAACCAATCAGATGACTGCGCTTGTCTATAATAATGTAGTTGAAATATGTATAAATACGTGTTGATTTTCATAATAAAACGATCTGTTGCCTGGCCCTTGTCTTCTGTTGTTACAAAAGAAAGATACTCGCTGAAGACATTGACTAGTGGTCGCACTATGTCGTGAACTGGCAGAAGTTGAAATTCATTGGGTGAACAATGGATTGGATCCCAATGGCCTATTGCTCTACAAGCTCGCTTGTCTTGCGACTAGACGGTCCTGGGTTCGAATCCCGGTGGGTGCATACTGTGAAGAGTACTAAACTAAGCTGACTAAACAGCCGTCCAGTTCTCCCAGGTTGTCCAAGGATTCTCTACCTGGTTGTCAGCATATGATGAAATCCTGTTAGCAATCAAATCAAATCCTTGCAAACCAATACTTGAAAATCTAACAACTGAAATTTATTCATATCTGCTCAAATCCCATAATCTAACAGTGTCGAAATTCTGCTTTTATTTAAGTTTCAGTATTTGTAAAAGTATTCAGGTAGTTATTCCTACTCATAGGTGTATTTCGTCAATACTCATTGACCTCTGTAAAATATAAAAGAAATACAAATTGTATTCATAGGCAATCCATACACTAAACAGGTTTTCTTATAACTCCTTTTGTATGGCTGGTTAATTTCGGCCATGAATCAATAATGTGCGTAGAAATTATGGTTGAAAGAACAACAACAAAAAACGCAGTATTTCTGTCATTGTACTTGTGTTTATTCAACAATAAAAAACAACAGCATTGAACTTAAACGTATTAAATTTGACACTTTCTTAGTCGTAAATGGGAAAACAATTGTGCCTACTAACCGTTGTTATAACTGAACCTACAGTAATATAGACTTCTTCGTGTTTCACTATTTTCCACCTGAATTTCAAAAATATGGGTATTATTTCGAATCGTTGGGTATAGTTTTCGTTACGTAATAGGTGGATATATCAGCAATTACTTCATTGTGTCCTCTTGTGTACATGCATAGATATGCTTGTGCACACTGCCTCCAATCACCAAATCACTGTATGCACAGAATTTGGCGAAGAATTCTCCGTTATCATTCATTCCACCGAGAGAGAGAGAGCCTCTCGAAGTACGATTAATTCTCTTTCTATTTTTTCCGCTCTCAGTTTAGCATTCAAACCGCCTGTTAGTGCTTTAATGTCGTCAATTAGGATCTTGTCCAGTACTGTTTGCAGTTGTCTATAGAGATCCTCCTTCTTCTTATTCATTGGGTTTGAGTTTTTTGTAGGCGCGTAGTATTAAATAATGAAGATTATTGATTCATCAGTTGACAATTTGGATAATCCATATCCACTCCGCCTTCTCTCATTGTTATGACTAAAACCAACTGGTTGTAGTATGAACCCGAGAAATCGATTTCTGCGTCATACTGTATAGCTGCATCGATCAAATCACCACACTACGGATCATCATTGAACAAAGCTTGGAATAGCAGTCACCTCCCTACCTGACTCAACTTCATCGACTTTGAAAAGGCCTTTGACAGCGTCGATCGAGAAGTGATTTGATAACTATTTCGCTACTTCCAAGGGGTGCCGCCAACAATTATACGTCTCATCCAACATTTATACGACAATGCTGCATGCCAAGTAATCCACAACGGGAAACTTACGGAATCCTTCGAAGTGAAGACGGAAGTGAGGCAAGCTGGCTGCCTACTATCGCCGATGATTCTGCTGATTGCGGTAGACTGGATATTGTGACAGAGAGCGGGCAACAAGGGGACAGGCATAAAATGGACCCACACAAAAAGCTTGAAGGATCTGGATTTCACCGATGACATAAATATGTCCGATTCCCCACAAATTGGAATATGTCTAAGTGAAAAGCAACAAGCTGGCAGAAGAAGCATCCAGAGAAGGTAGGACTTCGGACAAACATAGAGAACACAAAGGTGATGAAGATTCTTGGCCAACAGCAACAGCACCAACAGCAGCTGTCAACAATCAGCCAGCATGAATAGGAGAAATCTGGAAGAAGCAACCCCTTTCACCTACCTAACTGGAAAGCATCGTTTCAGCTACAGGCGGACGCAACTAATGAGGATATCATCAAAGCGAGGATCGGGAAACCAAGGCAAACTTTCATTACCCTCAAGTCTGTGTGGAGGTCAACAACAACCAGCATGAAAAATAAGATCCGGATTTTCAACTCCAGTGTGCAGTCAGTGCTATTATACGAATCAGAGACTTGGCACGGAGTCACGAAAGGCACTTCAAACAAACTACACACCTTCATCAACAGCTGTCTTTTGCTCAGTGCCACTCAAGATCAAATGGCTAGCCAGAAAATATCAGCAACAAAGATCTCTGGGAGAGAACCAATCAGGAACCGATTGTGCAACGAATGTGCTACTTGGGACGCTGCTGGGAGGTCGGGTGAAAGCAGCATATGAAAGTGTGAGACGAAATACTGACGAATGTTCGACAGGGTCAGGCAAACAGTTTCCAAAGTGGGAAGGACCACATATGGTCACTTCGAGATGGGATTACGCGGACACAATCTCAATGACGAACAATGAGAGGCGCGTGAACGTCAGCGAGCTCCAGAAATGGATACAGCGAGATAAGCCAACGAAGACGCCTGCACCAAGTAGATCAAGCCGACTTCAGTCGCACGTATTTGACGGGGGGACGAGTGTGGTGAGAGCAGGCCGTGAGAAAATATGAGCAAGGCTGATTCAACAACCAATCACAGCAAAGTTAACGTGGCAAAATATGATTCGCAGGTAGAGAACTCTATTTGTCGAGGAATCCCGAAACAACCAATCAGAAGCCTGCGTTTGTCTGCCTAACTTCTGATAAACAACCAATCAGATGACTGCGCTTGTCTACTTGCATAAGCTATAATAATGTATGTGAAATATGTATAAATACGTGTTGATTTTCATAATAAAAGGATCTGTTGCCTGGCCCTTGTCTTCTGTTGTTACATAGGAATAAATAATAATAATAATAATATTAACAGCTTTATTCCAAACGGTATTTGTGGTACAGGTATGGAATTTTCATCGTGCATTACAATATATTGCATCTAATTACCTCACAAATTTTATAAGATTTTTAAAATCAAAATAAATACATGAAAAAAAACCAACGCCAAAAAAAGATAAATAAAAATTTTAAAAAAAACAGCGTAGAGTATACATTCCAAACAATGCACCACAGGATATGAAATATAAAGTTGATGTGTGATAGAAGATGAGAACAACAGTGTAATAGTAATGAGGAAAAAAACAAAAACTGATGGGACTACTTGTTAGAGTGCCGCAGTAAGTTTATCGTGTTATAAATGGAAGTGGATCGGCTATACTCTGAGAGAACAAACCATCAAGCGAATGACATCACACAGCAGGCCCTCTTTCGAGTGAAACCCATATAGAAAGCGGTGAGTTGGTCGTCTGTGCGAGGGTGGAATGACATGGAGGAGGTCATGTGAAGAGGAGATGAAAGCATGTGGGCAGACGTGGAGCCAAGTGAAAAGGTTGGCGAAGAACCGAACCCAATGGAGACATGAGACTGAAGCCGTATGTTTCTCTAGGAACTAAAGGAAACAATAATAATACTGTATAGTTGTCCGAAACTTTATCGATAGATGCACAGTGACAAAAGTCTTCAAAGACAGGAAAAGACGAATATGTGTGGTTAGATCTATGCTCCCATTCAACAACAATAATAACATCAAAAACTGAAAATTAGGCAGCTATGCAAAAAAAGTAATTTTCTAAGCACAAACCAAGTACTGCAAAACAAAATTAGTTAGCCGAAATCCAACTTTAGGAAATACCTGTAAATTCGGCAGAATATTCCCAAGAAGGTATGGAATCAAAAACTCTGTCCGTAAGAATCACATACGAACAGTTCCTGAAGACAGTTCAAGGTTAGAATGACTTTCATTCAGTCAAACAAAATTGCAGTCGTAAAATAACAGTAGGAGAATCATTAAAATTGGAGATTAGGTGCAGACAAAGACAAATAATAAAGCTGAAGTCAACTATATGATATGCAAATTTCAGAACAATGATAAACACTCTAGGAGAAAAAGGGATAATAATTACAAAGTTAGTTGGAACACCGTTCAGGAGCGAATTTTCAAAGTATATATATATATATATATATATATATATATCGCGAATCAGCAGAAGTTGGAATTCATTGGCCAATGGATCGAGGGGTCCCAGTGGTTGAATGGTCTACGAGGTCACCTTTTAACCTGAAGGTCTTGGGTTCCAGTCTCTGTAGGTACGTACTGATGAAAAATCCCAGGCACTAGGACGAAACAACTGTGTAGTGGTTCCAACCTTCTATAATGTCACTCAACTGATGGCATATAGCACATTTTTGACTTAATGTTAACTATTTGACGTAAAATTATTTCATTTCTTTTGAAGGCATATTCTTTTCCGTTCCTAATTGGAGCATAGAGCTTCGAGGTTTCAGTAGCAGTGGTGTCTATTTAACAAGGTGGGGTTCGCTAGCCCCACACCCGACCTTCCATTTTTACCTGGCTGACTATCAGCTTATCGAGGTTTTAGGAATACGTCGTCTCGGACTAGAACCCTGGACCATGTGAGGCGTAGTTGACAAGCATTCTACCAAAAAACTACCGATGATATGAAATATGGCGGTTTCAATATATATATATATATATATATATATATATATATATATATATATATATATATGTATATATATATATACAGATAAACTCGACTACTTTTCACTGAACTCCGTACAAAGTATACTTACAATCTATTTTTTTTTATTTCTACATACGTGTATTTATTAATTTCAGATTACTTCTGGTGGTGTTGCAGAAACAGACGGTCGAATTCGTATTGGGGATAGAATTGTTCAAGTGAATGATATACCACTTGTTGATGTAACACATGAACAAGCTGTTCGAGTGTTAAAACAAGCAGGTGATCAAGTGAAACTTGTTATTGTCAAACAAGCTAGTCATTCCTCACGTCATGTATCATCTACAGGTGGTGAGTGTGTGTTATTTTTAAGTTATTCATTGATATATACGGCATATGTATTATTATACATATTATGCGCTTATAAGTGTACATTAATTTCGACATTTGGTAAGGCATCTAGTGATAATAGTAATAATGGCTTTATTCTGAAAAGTGCATTTAGACAAAATAGAAAATTCTCAACGGGTTTCATAGCAAGGTATTTACTCCTTGTGTAGAATTTTCAAATAATAAAATGACCGATAATTTGTCATCTGAAGCAACATCATTTCATCCGAAGCATGTCCCGATCAATACTCCTCCACAATGCTGTTCTTGCATTTCTTTCGAAAATTCTCGAGCGATAAATAGAAAGTTATTTGAACTTGTACGTTGGTAGTACAGCTGTAGACTGCTCGCCGACCACGCCTCACGTGGTTCGGGATTCGATCCCCGGCCACCGACGTACTGCTTTACCTCACTAAGACAATAATAAGACTGTTAAAAAGGATAGGTTGGGCATGAGGCTAGTAACTCCATTCCGTAAAAATAAACACCACTGCTACAGAAACTTCAAAGCTGTAGCTTGAAGCCCTATGTTTCACTGAGAACGTAAAGGATAGATTGATAGCTACTGGGAATAAATAGATGATTAAAACAAAATGTGAAACGTAGTAAATACGTTAGCGCATTTAGTTGGGTAGAAAATTTTTGGCGATTATATGGCATATCACCTTTTTGTAAACGCGCAACCGGCTTTTTCCGTTGGGTCCTATTAGCGTGCAGTGATAACGACTCTGACTACAGAACTGGATAACATGAACTTGGATCTCAGAAAGAAAATTAGTTCCTTCAAAATTATAGATACGTCTTACTGACGAATGCCAGCCAGCACGTAAACTGGATCCAAGGCTTTCAGCCGACTACCTCCTAACATATAATATGTTGTATAGTCCATTTCTTTACAAGAATCATAATCTGTTTACGTATATTCTTTAACAGAAGTTAACAGACAGTGTTATTTAGTATTCGAATGACGATTTATCGATCTAAGGTGGTAACCAGACTGATACTTTACGTGTATCGATTTTGTTCAGTGAAAGAGTTTAGTGTACTTGTAGAGTCTCTGATAAAGCTCTATACTTTTGAAAATTACTTATGATTTTTCAACAGAACGATTACTGAGCAAAAAGTATTCTTTTCGTTAACTTTATCATCATTATCAGGTTCTACAGTTATACATACACGTGGTAGTGAATGAATGGATTAGTGTTATTAACAACATTAATGTTTAAATAACATTGAATCAGTAATATCGATGGATTACACCTCCATAGCATCAACATAACAATATACTGAATATCAGAGAAATTAGGAAAAATAATAATACAAATTCATAAATTTTCAGTCTCGACTGAAAGCCGGCCAGAGCAGTAGAAGTGTCTGGCTCTACTTACTTCTTTTACACAAATAGCACTGGTTCTTTAAGACGAATCGCGATAGCCTCTTCTGTTTGGAGTATACGATATCTGGATGTTTTTGGTAATTTATTTGTTATCCGATAGGTGATTGTAGAGAAGGACTCGTCAATGCTGGCTGGCTTTGTGGCCAGTATGGACCAGGTGGTCTAACATCGAACTGTTGATGCTTCTCACCACACCTTTATTTCGCCACACTGGTAGATGTTCCGGAGTGAGCACGAAAAATCAAGTTCCTATAGCAATGGTCAATCTATTGATATTATTGATTCGATGTGATTTAAACAACATTACTGTTGTTAATAACACTAATTCACTCATTCACTCTAATGTATATATAACTGTAGAACCTAATGAAGAGCAGGTGATCGAAAGGAATATTCTTTGTTGAGTAACCATCCTGTCGAAAAATTATTTATGAAATGTAGCGAGCATTCATTTGAATTCTAAGGTGGTTATCCTCGGTACATAAGCAGTATATTAAACAAGAATAATAATTATTTTATTGAATTTTAGATTTTCCCGTCGATTGATTGGACCGAAGTGCTCGGTCTCAGGTTGACATGTCTGTCGGCTTTTGTGCAGATGCTTCGACGATGTCTGGGCATTTATTTAGTATTTAATTGGTGGATGATGACTAACAGTGGAATCCAGAATGTGCATTCCGGCCTATTTGGGGGTCGTCAGCTAGTGCAGGCACATCCAGATGACGAGTCCAAAATAGGGCGAAATGTGCATCCTGACTGGATTCCACTGGTAGTCACTGTCCACCAATTAAGAATAATTATTGACTTTATTTCAAAGCAGTACTTGTGATACAATATCGCATCTCTAATTTACTCAATGACAGCAATAAAAAAGCATTACTTGGTATAGGTAAACAAATTTGATAACAGCAATATTTTTTCGGTATTACCAGGATCAATAAATTAAAAAAATGTACAAAAAGCATAAAATGGTAACAAAAATAATAATACTAATAACTAAAATTGTAACATAATTGAAACGGTGTCACCATAAATGACAATTAGGGAGGTCAATGAGCATTTTATACCTTGATAATTATGTAGTAGGTTATAAGTTTCACAATTGACACTATCACAATCATGTAGAAGGCTGACCAAATAGACTATCGTTGAGTTTCGTACTTTGTCATGCGTGTATATAATCTTTTTTTAATGACCTCTAGTGCTGACTACCTGATGAGATCCAAAGGGGGGAGGGTTGTGAATGAAATGGGCGATGATAGTCAGATATTATGGATTTAAACCATTTCTCTTGCATGAGTTCAGTTGAGGTTTGGCTACATTAGTGGCATGTCACCTGGCCTACTGACAACCTTCAATACCCTTTACAAGATAACATATTCCTTTTGGAGAAGTCCAGGAAGGACTAAACGGGAGCTGTAAAGTACAATAGGTAACATGCAAGATTTAACGAAGCGTAAAAGTAGAGGTTAAATTATTGTCGATTGTCTTTAGTTCCTCATGAAGAAGGTCTGAAGAAACGTTGTATTAGAAATCAGCAAGTGCTCTGTATGCTACGAAAATTTTGTGAATGAAGGTGAAGTTAACTGTTCGACATTTGGAGGGACATAAAGTAAGACCATTTAGCCCAGGCCACCGGCTGATGAAATTTGGAATAGTCAGATCATTAGCGTTTTTAATAAAGTTGATTTCTTCTAAAAGAGAGACAAGTTCTGTTTGAAGAAGGAGGAAAGAATAAGGGAGGGAACAACACTTTGATGGACACCGGCTTCAGCAAATAGGGCAGGTTAAGCTTTGCATTTTTGCATTCTGTTTGAGAGATAAGAATGAAATCAGTCACCCAACCTGCACTTCGTATATGTCAAGGTAAGCTTATTTAACAAATGACGTCTGAGTGACTGAAAAAGTCAATAGCGGATAAGTAGTCCAGAAAGGCTAATCGAACGTATTCGCCTCTCGTGTAGAAAGAGGAAACACTACTATGATGTTAGACAACAGCAGCATTGGCAGCATTCAAGGTACATCTGCCTTGTTTGTATACATACGGTTTTAGGGTCATTAAGACTTTTCAAGGAAGGATCAAGGTTGAGTAAAAGTAGTTATTCTTTTAATTTTATGAAAAGAGAAGTAATCTCAATAAAGCAGAGTATAACATTCGAACTAAGGCATGATTTAGGCAGGCGTTTTTGATTACAAGACAACCTGGCTGAGCTTCCTCGATGGGCAATGTTAGTTTACATAGGGTCAGGTTGGAAAAGAGTCAGTGGTGGTCAAACTGAAACATAGTTTCGTCAGTCAGTGAAATCCACAACAGTTAGTTCAAGCCACATGGGGAGGCTTCCTGATTGAGGTCCTCGGGACTATAAAAACCAATGAAGGCTTGAGACAATTTGTGATATGGCTCAGACTCATCGTTCTCAATGCCTGGCGCAGATGCATCCACACTATATTGTTCTTCCATATTACTAATTTTTTTTTTCGCCTTATGTCTCTGTTTACTATCTTTATTCTGCATTTCTTTTTACTTCTATGGTTTTGTGTGCTAAGAGAAGTTTGGCGACTCGAACTGATGCATATATATCAGTGGAACGTTTTATTTTGAAACCAGTCAGTCAGTCAGTCAGTCTTGGTGAACTATCATCATCTGGGTTATTTCTTCTCTGTGTCTCAATTTCTGTATCATACTGCATACATTAATAATTATACACAAAAAAATTATCCCGGATAGACTATTTTTCCACTGTCCCCTTACTCTGCTGGTTGTATTTAGCTGAAGCATTTTAGAAATGCATACATACATACATAGATAGATGATTTGCTCAAGGCTAAAAGTTTTTCTCTTTCTCCTCCCTGCCCCCCCCCAACCAACCACGCTTATAG
This sequence comes from Trichobilharzia regenti, assembly GCA_944472135.2. Taxonomy (NCBI): domain Eukaryota; kingdom Metazoa; phylum Platyhelminthes; class Trematoda; order Strigeidida; family Schistosomatidae; genus Trichobilharzia; species Trichobilharzia regenti. The sequence continues at coordinate 171,431,307 of OX235262.1, read as the reverse complement.
AAAGAAAATCCCATTGAAACTGAAATAATAATAATTGACCTGAAGATATTGAATTCCCATATATATCATATATATATATATATATATATATATATATATATATATATATATATATATATATATATATATAGCATATCTTATTCTTTCTTGGCTTTTTTTTAATTAATAATCTCGTTTGAGTACAAATCTCTCAATCATCATCAATAAAAAGATGGACATTGATGTTAGAATGTCAAAATAAGGAGGAAAAGAAACCCAGATGGTGAAATAGAAGTCAGAAAGTAAATTAGATTGAATTATGGATTAACCATTTCATCGTGATATATATATATATATTTATGAGAAAAGAAAGGATATAAAAAGCAATAGAAAGCGAAAAAGCTAGGAAAGTAGAGGCAGTTAAATAGTAGGAGGCAGTCGGCGACAGAAAACCTTGGAACTCGGTTTTGTGCTAGTTGGCACTCGACAGTCAGCAAGGCGTAACTGCAACCTCCTTGAAGGAAGTCATATCCCTTCATAAATTTGAACCCACGTCACCCGGTGAGAGCTAAAGTCAGAGACGTTACCACTGAGCTATTCAGGCTTGTGATTTAGCTCCTGTAGGACTGTATCGGATAATATCAGTAAAACGTGTGAGCATTGTGGATTAGATCAAATAAAGGCATAATTATATTTCAATAGTTTACACACACAATGATAAGTTTTGTTATTGGTAATATTTCGAGCAAAACGAATAAAACAATTCCAACAGTGGTGTGAACAGTGTGTGTAATTTTGCTCGAAATATTACCAATAACAAAACTTATCATTGTGTGTGTAAACTATTGAAGTATATAAGTATACTTTATATGTATTGGATACTTTGATTACACACTAGTAACTAGTGTGATGTGTCAAGTCCTTTCTTTGGTGCAGACTGAAGTATATCAGTCAGATTTGTGATGTGACCCCACCGTTCTGCAGCACTGAAGGGACATGAATTCCCTCAAAGTCGCAGATACGCCTTGCTGACTGGGGAATACCAACTATTGTAACAACAGAAGACAAGGGCCAGGCAACAGATCGTTTATTAAGGAAATCAACACATATTTATAGAATGTCATGTACATTATTATAGGTTATTCAGGCAAACAAACATAGTTTTCTGATTGGTTGTTTCTCCCAGAAAGTTGGCCTTGCATCTCTTTATGACTATTTTTTCAATGTCAGATCACCTATATGCTATCTGTATCTGCCTAGGCCAAGTCTGCTCTGATTGGCTGTTGAATCAGTTGTGTTCATATTTTCGCACGACCAATATTTGCGACACAAACATTTATGTAAATAATTGTCTGCCAATTTGGCTAACAGCCTGCTCTCACCACACTATCACCGTTTTCTATTGGTTTAGATTTTAAAGTTACTGATCACCTGATTTACTTTTTATTAGTTGGTATATTTTGTCTATATTAATGTGTTTTTTAATTGCATTTTCGTTTGAGTACCAGGCTTCTAGGAATTCCCTGACACTTTTGGTGTTTCCTCTGTTTAAGATTTTGACATTATCCCAATCAAACTGATGTCCATAATTGTCGATATGCATTGATACTAAAGGATTTATATCATGCCTTTTCACGGCTGATTTGTGTTCTTGGATTCTTATTCGAAAGAGGACGCCCACTTTGACATAAAATTCACAAGAGAAGAAGGGTTAGATAACAAAATCCCATTTTTAGATGTCTTAAGCACGAGAACCAACACAGGAGATTTAGAAACGCAAGTATATAGAAAATTAACGCACACAGATCAAATACTCAACTATACTAGCAATAATCCAATTACTCCCAAAAGAAACTGTGTGCAGACGTTGTTTAGAAGAGTTCAAACACATTGTAGCACACCAAAGTTGAAAAGAATGGAAGAAAAATACCTACAAACGGTCTTCAAGAAGAATGGTCATCCTCAAAATTTCATCAAAAGGTGTTTAAAGTCGAATCAAAACACCAACAAAGAACCATCACTAAAGACGAAAAAGAAATGCATCCTACCATATATCAGAAATATCTCTGAAATATCGGCTAGAATAATGAAACCATTTGATATAGATGTAGCACACAAACCAGTCGAATCGCTTAATTCGATCTTAAGCAAACCAAAAGATCCAACAGAAAAAGGAGATAAAATTAACACGATTTACAAAACAAATTATATGAACTGTAACAAACATTACATCGGCCAAAGTGGGCGTCCCCTTCGAATAAGAATCCAAGAACACAAATCAGCCGTGAAAAGGCATGATATAAATCCTTTAGTATCAATGCATATCGACAATTATGGACATCAGTTTGATTGGGATAATGTCAAAATCTTAAACAGAGGAAACACCAAAAGTGTCAGGGAATTCCTAGAAGCCTGGTACTCAAACGAAAATGCAATTAAAAAACACATTAATATAGACAAAATATACCAACTAATAAAAAGTAAATCAGGTGATCAGTAACTTTAAAATCTAAACCAATAGAAAACGGTCAATACATATCTAGAGATGGTTACCGGGAGACGCAATTATATCGCTCATGAAGCAATTTAAATCATTTCACTTTATCCTAAATACTGCGCTAAAGATGTCGTCCAGAAAGACGACGAAAGCTCTGCAACTAAACCAACCAGCTCAGAGAACACTATTAATTGCAGGTCACAAGGCAGGTTTTACTACCTACTGTAATGAATACAAGAATTATAAGCAGTTAAAGAATAGGCTAGGAAAAAAATAACACATATATATTTGCGATTGTACAGCTAAGAAAATGAATTCGCCGAAAAGAGACTCTTCACGGATCTATGTGTTTTGTTCTCAAAGAAAATATTTAGCAATCGTAATTACTGTGAAAGCTTTTATTCTTCAAAACACGGAAAAAACTACCCTTTTAAGATAGAAATGCGTTATTTTTAACCCCATCTTCTATAGAACTCATGAAGAATTTAAAAAGTAGTATTCACTGAGATGTTTAAAAATAGCTTACAATTATTATTTTTTTATTAATTAAGATATTTAAGCTATAAAAAGGTATTAAGTGTGAATTAGACTGAATGTACTGTTATGCTGAATATCATTCATTCAAGGTTTAATACACTAATACACTATAATCCTTAAAATATATCCTCTTTTCTGTCTTTCGTAATTTGTCCTAATGGATTAACAGCTGTAATTATTCTTATACAGATGAAATGCATTAGCTAATCAGGTGCACTTTGTTGGGGGGGGGGGTTGAGCATTCTCGGTGCGTTTATTTAACTAAGTAAGCCAACAACAATTGAAGAAAGAATTTATAACACTTGCTCAGGTGATTATGTACTGATAACTCCTCTTTATTTTTCTGTAGTTCGGTTTGTAAGGGTTAGTTATGGTTTTATGAGTTGATCTCGGAGTAATATCAGTTAGAGAGAACCATTGAAAACCAACGAGTACTGGACAGCTGTTTGATCCTAGTTTGAGAATCATCAACACTACGCACCCACCAACAAGGTTTGAACCCAAGACCTTCCGGTTACAAGGCAAGTTCGTATACCATTCATTCACTGGGACCCGATTCAATGGTTAGTCCATGAATTCTGACTTCTATCAATTCGTGATTTAGTGCGACCGGCACCAACCATTGTCGTAGGTGGGACATCCATCCTCACATGTGACATTTAATTGGACCTCACTGGTCACGACTTCTCACTAGAACTTCAGGGAACTCCATCCTGTAGCAAGTCACTCGCTAGAGAGCATCAGATTAATTTTCTATAGTTCGGTTTTTTGGAAGGTCCTGGGTTCGAATCCCAGTGGGTGCATACTGCCGATGCTTCTCAGACTAGGATGAAACAGCTGTTCAGTACTCCTTGGTTTTCAATGGTTCTCTAACTGATATCAATCCCTGATCAACTCGTAAAAACTCCTCTTTGCTGTTTGAATGCCTCTCTTTTGAGTAGATTTCAACTCTACAGAATAAGTGTCAAGAACTGGTTAAAAACTCCTGATTATTATTACTATTACCTTTAGACGAAAAAATACAATTTTCTCAGGATTTTAATTTTCAAATACTAGGAAAACGTTATCATTCGATAATAATGTATGCAAGGTTCATTAGTTTCAGCGAAATTAGACGCCCAATGGATTGTGAACGTTTATTGATGTTATTGTTATTATTAATATTATTTTCAGACATTTGAATGAGTTTGAAATAAGGAAGTAATTCCAACTTCTTCTTCTTCTCTTTGTCTAACAAAAAATGGGGTTAGTAATTCATCTTGGTAATTGTCAAGAGAATAAAATAACTTGAACATGAAATATATTCATTAGATATTTAGTGCTCAGCCTAACGAGTCACACTTCCATGTACTGACTTTTTATGACTAACATGTAGGCGGTATTGTTTTGGACTTTGTTTTGGTTATTTGCAGTTCATTTTTTATATCATAGAGAATGAAACTATTGGCTTTTGATTAACAAAGTGTCAGTGTGGTTGCTGTTCATTAGTTCAAGTTATCGCCATACTTTATCTCTACACAAGGAGTAGAAATTTTTGCGTAGGCAGACGGGGAAGTGTAATTCAAATTACCAATAATAAGTCAAATGCGGAGATAAAAGTTTGTTGTTATAAAACAATCAGTATTGTTAACAGCAATTTTCCCTTTTGGTTTCAATTTTGATTTTCTGGTTAACTGATTGAACCGAGATGTTCGGCCTCTGTTGAAATGTCGGCTACTTGTGCGCGAATGCTTCAGCTATGTCTGAGGATTCACTTGAAGTATTTTGGTGGATGGCAATTAGCAGTGGAATTCAAGACGCTCATTTTTTCCTATTCGGGGCTCTTCACCTGGATGCACCTTCACTCCCCAGCGAGTGATTGATGGCGTTTCTGTAGAGGCTCAAACTCAGTACCCATTGTTTCAAATTCCACTGCTATTCATCATCAACCAAAATACTTCCAGTTAATCTTCAGACGTCGTCGAAACGTCCGTATTAGGAGCCATCATGTCAACAGATGTCGAATATCTCTCATCCGATCAGCCAACGCGAAAATCAGTATTAACTTTGAAAATAAATAATAACCGATGCTTGTCTCACAGGAGGTGGGTCCCGTGGCCCAAGTAGTCTAGTGGATAATGCTTTGGAGTTTGAAACGATGGACTGTGGGTTCAAGTCTCAGTGGGAACACCATCACTCACTGACTGAATGGGGAATGCAGGTACATTCAGTGACAAGTCTCAGACCGGACGAATTGCTACCTACCATCCACCGAATTACTACAAAACAATTATTGCTTAACTAATATGAAAGTATAATCCCATTGTGTGTAAAATTTTATTTTGATAAAATCACACAGAATTATACACGGTATTATTCACTGATGATCACGTTTCAAGTACAGTTTATCTTTGGCAGTCATAATCATCTTAGGGCACTCACACTGCTATCTTGCTTGACAAACATGAATAATACAATAAAGCTAAAATATTCATTCAGACATCTATAAAACACAAAATAATCGAGCAAAAAACATCCTTCTCGATAAGTTCCTCTTCTGGCTCTACAATTATATGTATATGCATGTTTATAAACATAGAATATTCCAGATTAGTAGTCAATAACAGTATTAGTGTTTTTTTTGTAAATAATATCGATTTGTAAATTAAGATCACAATGGAATTACAGTTCATTAAAGATGCTTAAATTATATTATTAATGAAGATATAATAGCAAATAGAATATCAAATAAAATTAAGGAAATATCTACAAAAAGTTGAGGATCATCAGAACCTTGATGGCCAAAGTAAGGTCATTGTCTGAACCAACCAGCTTCTTTTGGACACATAATTTAAGTTTCTTAATGTGGATCCTAACAGCCTCAGCTATATCTAGTGGACGAACTTTTAAAGGTATAGTTAAGATTTGTTGGTATGTGGTAAATGACCCTGAAAGCAGGTTAACGTCAAACTTGTGTTCTGTATCCACAAGATAGGATAGAATAGCGCTATGATGAATAGATTTTCTTTGTCCTTTACTTAAACACTATGCAGGCTGATGTTCAGAACATCACTGATAAGATTTACCAGTGTAGTATATAAAGCGACGTTCATCGGCATGAAAACGTCAAACAGCAGGGAGATAGATATGACGTCAGAAAAAGAAAATAGCTCAGCCTTGTAGAAAAACATGGCAGACTCGAAAAGGATGACAAAGAAATACAATATGAAGAAAGGTGAGAATTAGCACAACACCCTGTACAAATGGTGATTTGAACATGAGGTGAACTTAATTTGGCTACAGAGAGAAATAACAAATTCCAAATAAACATTCCTTTACCATGTCTTTTGTCTTCTCCCCTCACATTAGTAGAGGTTTTATTTTATTAGAATAAAACCAAATGAACAAGAGAAATTATTTCCAATAAGTTGATGGTGGAGGTTTTCGGACATCTCAAATAAACTGTTAGTCAACTATCTCTTTATTCTTAGTCATTTCTGTCTAGAAGATTTTTCATGACTAACAATCCTACTTTTATTCATACATCGCTAGTTCACTTCATGCGTGAAGCACTTTATAAACTCAATTATTATGAAATAAAAAACTGTCCTCTTAATTATGGGTTGGTGTAGTTGGCAAATTTATTCAAGTCAAGAAAACTGTACTGATTAATGCATTAAAATTAATGGCTAAGAGCTTAGAATGTAAAAAGAAGACTAGGCATACATAGTTCTGTCTCACTCAAACTAACGCATTCAGTCGATTAACCGTGAACTTTAGTTGAAGACAAACAGAGATTGTCTGAAATAATCTGAGCGCACTCACAAGCAGAATTTATGAAATTTATTTTACTTCACAAATATATTGACATAAAAGACTGTATTCTATGAATATTGTAAACTTTGACACTATCACTTCTCCGTGGCAAACAGACAAAAACATTTCAAAAATATAATTTCTATAAAAACTGCATTTTCAAGTATTAGTTTTGTAGGGATTTTTTTTTATTGGTTGGAGGATTTCATCATGAGCTGACATCAGTTAGAGAACCACTGAAAAACCTGAAAGGAGTACTGGACAGCCGTTTCGTCCTAGTGCTTGAGAGTCTGTATCAGTACGCATCCACCAAAGGGTTTCAAACCCGGGGCGAGCTCATAGGGACCCGATCCAATGGCCAGTCAGTGAATTTTAACTTCTGCCAATTCAAGATGTAGCGCGACCACTTCTCAATGTCTTCTTCTTCTTCAATGAGTAACTGTCCTCATCTTCTACCTGCTGTACCCTAATGGTCACGGCTTCCCACTAGAACCCCATGTAACTGCTTGGGCTGAATAGGTTCAGTCGCTAGTGAGTATCAGATGAATATTAGAGCATTGGTTTAGTAGGAATTTTGTTTGATTGGTTGGAGGATTTAATCATGAGATGAAATCTCTAAACCCTTATTTAATCATATTTGTTTTTAATTCTTGTTGCCTACAGAAAATAAAATCCCATCAAATGATTCGAGTAATCAAGGTGTTCTTCCTCCTAATGCTGATTTTGACGACAGTGGTGACTTTCATCGTAGTCATATTGCTGATGAATATTGTGTCAAGTCATCGACACCTGTGTCTTTATCATCATTTCATCGATCGCCTTCTTCTCTTTCACCTACGCCTTCCTCACATTCAGCATCTCCAGCCTTAGAAACATCTGTACATACTGCCCCGAGTAGAAAATCATCTTCTGGTCAAATTGTTCGCAGTGGTGATTCAAGAGAACAACAACAACAACAAGAAGGGGAAGAGAATTTACAACAAGCGGCAACCACTTCAAAATCCTTACAGTCAAAACATCGTCACAGCCTCAACTATAATTATCAAAGTCAACTTCATTGTAATGATCTTTCAAAGATTGCAAAAAAGAATTCTTATACCTCATCGATGGCAAATAATGAAAATTATCGATCTTCTCCAGACTTATCAAATGATAAATTTCATAAACCGGCTTTCTATGGGTCAACCGGAACAAATATTCCATGTTTTGCATCAACTGGTCAAGAATTGCTTGAGCATAGAATGGTTGGAATAAGTGAGTAATTATTAATGTCAGTAGGCAGTTTTAAAAAAAACTCATCCCTAATGTATAACTCTGGACAGGGAATACAATTTGTTGATTTTTTTTTCGTTGTTTGAGGATATTTCTGCAAAATTGTAATAATGTGTACCTCATATTGATTTTTCGATTCAATTTCATTCCTTTACATTCTAATTGGAACATAAGGCACACTTCAAACTTCAATTTTGAAGTTCCAGGAGCAGTGATGTTTTTTTATGAGTTGGGTTGCCAGCTCTCCCTCTTCATCGATCTTACTACCTGCTAAGCGAGGTTGACGAGTGTGTCGACTGGAGATCGAACTCCGGACCACAGACGCACCAGTAGCTCAGTGGCTGATTGGTCGATGAGTCTTCTCTGGGACTGAAAAGACCTGTATTCGAACCCCACCGGTGGACTCTATTTCAAACTGTATCTACAAGTTCACTTGCAGCTGCGGTGACACCTATATATAGATAGAATCAATAGAATGTTCCAACGTCGTCGAAAAGAACATGCTCCGAAATGGTTACTAAATCATATACAAAATCCCAAGGCGATTAATCTGAATAGAAATCCATCAGCATCATCCATTGCAAAACACTTATTAATGTCAGGTCACAAAATCACTATTAATGACTATTAGACAACTATTTCACATAACTCTAATTCAAGGTTATTGAAGGTGGTGGAAGCACTTTGGACTAATCACATACAGCCTAAAGTGCGTGCACAAAAAACAATAGACTTCAACCTTCGCCTACTATGGACTACTTGACCTATTTAAGTATGATTGGTCATTAGTATGTACTTTTGTTTCATATAATTGAGTAATTGTCATGCATTTTATTATTATTGTTAACCATGTTAGTTGTAAAGCGGTTGTAAACAAACTACCATATGATATCATCATCTCGCGAATTTTGTCTTCTAAATGCCTTATTCAAATTTCGACCGGAACAAGCTGGATTCAGGAGGAACAAGTCATGTATTGATCAAACCGCCACTCTACGGATCATCATTGAACAAAGCTTGGAATGGCAGTCACCTCTCCACCTCACTCAACTGCATCCACTTTGAAAAGGCCTTCACCAGACAGCGTCGGTCGAGAGGTGATTTGGAAACCACTTCGCTACTACGGGGTCCCATCGACAATTATACATCTCATCCAACAGTTGTATGACAATCCTGCATGCCAAGTAATCCACAACGGGAAACTTACGGAAGCCTTCGAAGTGAGGACAGGAGTGAGACAAGCTGGCTGGCTGACTGCCTACTATCTCCAATGATTTTCCTGATTGCAGTAGATTGGATAATGCGACAGACAACGGGCAATGAATAAATAGGCATGGAATGGACTCACACAAAAGACTTGGAAGATATGGACTTCGTCGATGACATAAATATGTCTGATTTCCCACAAACTGGAACATGTGTAAGTGAAAAGCAACAAGCTGACAGAAGAAGCATCAAAGATAAGTGAACATAGATAAAACAGAGGTGATGAAGATTCCTGGTCAACATCAATAACAACAATAGACAGCAATCAGCCAGCATAAATGGGAGGAACCTGAGAGAAACAACCTCCTTTACGTATCTACCTGGGAAACTTCGTTTCAACTACAGACAGACGGAACTGACGAGGATATCAAAGGCAGAATCGGAAAAGCAAGACAAGCTTTCATTACTCTTAAGTCTGTGTGGAGGTCAACAGCACTCAGCATCAAAAATAACATCCGGATTTTCAACTCCAATGTGAAGTCAGTGCTACTCGCTAAACGGATCAGAGACTTGGCGAGTCATAAAGAGCATCTCAAACAAACTTCAGACCTTCACTGACAGTTTTCTTCGCTCAACACTCAAGATCAGATGGCCGGTTAGAAAAGATCAGCAACAGGGATCTCTGTGAGCAAACCAACCAGGAACCAATTGTGAAACAAATAGGCAGGAAGAAATGGAGGTGAATTAGCCATACTCTGAGAAACCATCAAGTGACAAGCCCTCGAGTGGAACCCGAAAGGGAAGTGGCGAGTTGGTCGTCCAAAGGTGAGTTGGAGGAGGTCATGTGAAGAGGAGGTGAAAGCGTGTGGGCAGACTTGGAGCGGGGTGAAAAAGTTGGCAGAAAACTGAATGCAATGGAGACGTGCAGCTGAAGCCCTATGTTTCTCTAAGAATTAAAGGATATAATAATAACAAATGCCTTATTCAAATTTATCAAAGGGACTAATTGTTTTAATCATGTTTGTTAGTTATTTTCTATATACTTTTGCTTTGTACAGTTAATTGACTCTTTCATACTTTTCCACTCACACTCTTGTGTGACAGTTGATTTCCCTTGTTGGAAAATACGCGTATCCACTCATGAACGCGGGGGTCTTCAGATTTTCCTTTTCGCATCAGGACCAATGAACTACTAAGCGATACCAGTCCTAACGCTATTGTTCATTATATTTCATTAGCGCATATTTACACTCGGTCACACCATAACAAGGATAAAAGTTCCTTCAAGATTGCAGATACACCTTGCTGACTAATGATTACCAAGAATCACGAAACCCAGTTGGAAGACTTTCTGCCGATTGCCTCCAACCACCTGAAATTGAGAAGTGTTATTTGGATTCAGTTATGCATTACACCAAGTAGCCAAAAGAAGTGATCGTAAAGGCCGTTACAAAAGCAGTTAAGAGTTAAGATATTACTCATAGTGTATCATCATTTATTTTTAATTCCGAGACTAATGTGAGGTATAAACGCATGTTATCCATGGATGTAGCACCACTATTCACTAACTTACCGCTTATGGAAACAGTAGATTATATTTGTCAAGAAATGACAGAAAGGCGATTGAACTTAGGAATCAGCTTGTGTAGCCTCAAAGAATTACTTCTTAAATGCACAATGAAGCATCACTTTGTCTTCAGTAATTCATATTATCAACAAGTAGATGGAATAACCATGGGTTCACCATTAAGCCCAGTATTAGCTGACTTCTTTCTCGCAAAACTTGAAAACGGGAAATTGAAGGACATCATCAAGGAGTTTGATATGTATTACTGTTATATGCCGATGATACACTTATATTGATTGATATGAATGCAAATATACACGAATTGTTGATAAAATTCAACAACGTCCACCCTTTGCTTACCTTTACTTGTGAAGACGAGCCGGATAATAAACTGGATTTTCTGGACGTCATGCTAAGTAGGCGTGAAGACGGATCACTTAGGAAAGCATGTATAGGAAAAGCACATTCACAGGGTATTAGACACACTTCTTTAGTTACGTGCCCATTAAATATAAAAGAAATGTTGTTAAGTGTATTATGATCAAAGCAAGAAAGATGTATACAGATGACCTCATACAAAAGGAATTTGAATATGTTCACGATTCCTTGACTGAGATGGGCCAACCGAGTAGTTTCATAAAAAAACATTTGAAAACATCAGAGAGAAAACCTGAGACTCTGACTGCATGTTAAAGAGCTCTATTTATTAGGCTACAATTTAATGGTGACTTGTCAAGTGATATTCTATTCCAAAGACTTTCCGGGAGTATACGAAGAACGTTTTACGCAGCACACCTATGTTTGTCATTCTCTAGCCGACGAATGATTGGGACACAAACGAAGGACGGATAGCTAGGTAGTTTTGCCACATTTATGTGTATTGATCAGTTCAACTGCACCTACGGTGACAGTTAAGTTGGGCGTACTACTAGACAACTTAGTCAACGTGTCAGTGAAGATCTACCATCGTGGTTTGGCAAAGGACAGACAAAAACAATCCGTAGCTCAATTTTGTCACATTTGGATGATAGTGATCATATAGAGCAGAAAACGAGAACTTTCAAGGTAATTCATCGTATTCCACCAAATCTTTCCAATAGACTTCGTATTCGTCTAGTGCATATAGCTGAGGCAGGCGAAAGGCATTCGAACTACTAAGCCCCTAAACTATTCATACGCAAGAAGTTCGTAAAGCCATTATCCCTCCCTTGGTCTATCAAGACATAACCAACTAATGAATTCTACACCACCCCTTGTTTATATTTTCAACCTCTTTCTTATCATCCCTTAATCTTATCTTCATTATAAACGTGTTTCATTTCCTTCCCCTACAATCTAACATTACGTAATCGGTTCATTTGTTTTTACTAGCCCTTATTGACTACTGCGTCTACCTGAACATTTGTTTGTTTAATCATGCTGTTTTTCATTATTCGTGTTATCACAGATTGTCTCAATTTTTCATCCTTATTATTGATAAGACCGTTATTATTATTATCATTACTACTATTATGACTAATTGCACAATTTATAAGCACAATCTTATTATCCTATAGACAAAACACCATGATTGGTTTATATTTTAACATCTATCTCCAAAGTTGTCTATATTAGAGTTAAGCCTGATGAGATCTGCTCGAAAACAATATTGTTCGCTTGAATGTGTTGTTCTAAATTTTACTATGGGAATATTTAATATATTTAAATCACAAGTGTATACGGTGGTGAATAGCGTTCTTAATATGGAAACATTTAGGGTTAATACTTTACTTGAGTGGATGTCTATTAAAACTAAAGTTTTATTACGTTCAATGCCTAAACATTGTATTCCGATATATTTTATTTTTTATCTTCGTTATTGGAATATTTTGAAAACACCTACTTTAAAGTGAGGTATGTTTTGAGCGATAAGGCATTTTAACGTATGATGCTAACATGATATTTTCACTGTTTCTTCACAATATATATATTTATATATACATGTTTGTATGCAATTATTATAGTTGACTATGCGGCGGCTGCTTCAGTATCCAACCTCCTCAGTGAATGGCCAGATGCTCGATTAGTCACTCTCTACCGTAGTGGTCGTAAAAGGGTTTCTTCTGTCCACAGAGATAAAGTCGACCCTAATGATACATTTCGACGTGGTTTTTCATCTAGTGGTGGTGTTGGTGGTGGCGGAAGTCTTGGTTTGAATATTGTTGGCGGTGATGGTTCTGAAGCAACTTTCATTTCTCATATACAACCTGATAAGCCGGCTGGTCAATCTAAAAGGATATTTGTTGGGGATCGATTGTTAACTGTAAGTTTTAAATATATATTTTTTCTGTACATTTTTTGACAACAAAATTTATCAGCTCAACAGTTGAAACTATAATGCGCTCAAGCAGCTCGTGTGGCATTTGCCAACTTACACCATCTCTGGCGTAGCTACAAAATTCGACCAGCTATCAATCAAATGACGTGTGGAATGCGCATCAGTTTGCTTCATTCTCCTTTATGACTGTGAGACATGGTCATTGAAATTGGAAGACATTAAAAGGCTGGCGCTACCGTTTCGCAATCTCTTCTTCGATGAGTCACTGACTCATCTTCAACCTGCTGTACCTTAATGGTCACGGCTTCGCTACTAAAACATCAGGTCACTGCCTGAATAGGGCCAGTCACTAGTGAGCATCAGATTAATTTTCAAGTATTGGTTTTGTAGGGATTTAGTTTGATCGGGTCCCAGTAGCTCAATGGCCTACGAACTCACCTTGTAACCAGAGGGTCCTGGGTTCGAACCTCGGTGGGTGAGTACTGTTGAAGAGTCCTAAACTAGATTGATGAAATAGCTGTCCAGTACTTCCAGGTTTTCCAGTGGTTCTCTAAGTGATGCCAGCTCATGATGAAATCCTCCACTGAATCAAACTTATGTTTCACTGACTTTTCAAAAATGTGGACTCACAAAATTGAAAAAGCGTATGCTTGGCTAATAGGATTTAACATAGACAACAAGAAAGTTTCAAACAACTTATAACTTATGTCAGTGGAAATTTCGTCGAGTTTAAATTAATTAGTTGTAATTTTTTAATTGAAAAAGTTGGTGACGCATCGATATCAGCTAGAGAATCATTGGAAACCAGAAAGTACTGGACAGCTTGTACACCATTCAGCCACTGGGACCCTTACAAACCAAACTATAGAAAATTAATCTGATGCTCGCTAGTGAATTGCTGCAGGACAGAGTTTCCTTGAGTTCTAGTGAGAAGTCGGGATCATTGAGATCCATCCAGATGTCACGCGTGAGGATGGACGTCCCACCACCGACGACATTAGTTGGGGTCACGCTAAATCGCGAATCAGTAGAAGTCAGAATTCATGGACTGGCCATTGAATTCGGTCCCAGTGACTGAATGGTATACGAACTTGACTTATAACCGGAAGGTCCTGAGTTCGAATACTGTTGATGGGTGCGTACTACCGATGATTCTCAAACTAGGATGAAACAGCTGTCCAGTACTCGTTGGTTTTCTATGGTTCTCTAGCTGATATCACTCTGTGATCAACTCATAGAAACAAAACTAACCCTAACAAACCAAACTACAGAAAATTTGAAAAAGTGTTTACATATTCTGCAGGGAAGTTCTGATTCTGGTTCATTGGAAAGGCACAACAATACACCTCATTAATAAAATAGCTTTGTTTCATGCAATACACAATAATGACGCAAATAACCCTTTTTTGAACTCAACTTACAGTCACATGTGAGGTAGGTACTCACATAATTTCAGAACTTTTTTGTATCACTTTAGTTAGTTCTCATCTTTTGTTTGTTTGTTTTATAATAGTAATTATGTCGATGGTTTAAAACTGTTTAAAACTTCTTGAGCTACGAAAATACTCTATCACTTCACTTTGTTTTTTATAATCTATTCTAAAATATGACTTTTAATGGTATTGTTTATTCTCGTGAGTATTTAAAGTGTTTACAATTTGCCGGTTCGGAGGTTTCTAGTAATCTTTAGAAGAAGCATAATAGTAAGGGGTGGAGGAGGTAGGCCACGTATCTCGTTGCATAAGGATGTGTCTCTGAGATTTTTAGAGAAAAAAAAACCATCACTTTCTGAGAAATAAAAACTGTTTACCTGAAAGTTTCAATTATTCAGTTATATGTATTTTCATGGGTCAGTAATGTACTCTCGACCTTTTTCTAATTGGCTTTTAACTAAATGTCATGCATTTCTTTAAGTAAAGAGACAAAAAAGAAGAAATATCATAGGGGATTAGTTTGCGCTTCCTATCAAACCGTAGTGTATCACACGAATCACTATCACAGTGACTATTTTCCTTGAAGATAATGAGCCAAGATATAAACTATTATATGATAATTTCCACTGAAAATTTTGTTGATTATATAAACACTGTTCAGAACAAAACTATTATTCTTATTATTCGATACATTTTTCCCCACAGGCAGTATAGGTATTGTACTATTCTCTGTAACAAGTATGAGGCGCTGTTTCGCCATCCACTTAAGTACACTAACTATTTTTAGTCCTTTGCTTGAAATTCTAATCCTAACAATAATAATAATAAGTTATTTTTTATTATTTTATTCCTTTGCGTTCCTAGAGGAACATTATAATTCAGGCTGGAAGCTTGACGTTTCGGTAGCAGCGCTGTTTATTTTTACAAGATGGGTTTCCTATCCACCTCACGTTCAACCTTCCCTCATTACCAGTCTAATAACTAACTTAGTGAGGTAAAGGAGGGCGTCGGTGGTCAGGGATCGAACCCCAGACCACGTACGTGGTTGGCGAGCATTCTACGTTGTACCATTGATGCTCACTAATAGTTATAATAAGTACTTTATCCCAAACAATAATAATAATCATACACGATGGAAAATTTCGAAATTACGTAATCTAGTGAAAGAGATTATGAAAACATCCTGTATCTACGGTAGCAGTTACATTGGAAGAACAGAAAGAAGTGTATCTCTCCGATATTCTGAATATGAACCAAAATGCCTTATATCTAAAGGGTACAAATGGTTTCGACAGTACTATTCCCAGGCATGTCTTTGACACGCGTAACGACGTGAACATCACAAGATCGTTGAGAATTATGAATGGGCAAAAGAATTCAATTCTCCTTAGGTTTCTCAAAGCAATCTCAGCTGACACGCTAACGAACCCACAAGAGGTAGAACAGGGTAACTCTAGGTAAGCAGGTCAAACTCGCTGGCCATTCAGCTACTTGAGTGATGAAGGTCTCCCTTGCCTTTATGATTCTAGTTTCGACATCAACATTTGCGTTGTCACCTGCAGTTGAAAAGATGTTGTCTAGATAAGTAAGGGGGAAGAACCTTTTTTTCAAATTTACACTGTTGACAGCGATTGGTGCTTGTTGTTGTTGGTGGTGGTGGTGATGATGGTCACTTATCTTCGACATCTCCATCTTCTCTACGTTCACTTGAAGTCATGTCTTTGCTACCTGCCTCTTCTGTCATCCTGTTGGTTTTCGCCTGTATGTTTCCTTGGAATTTATCTGATATTAAACATTAATCATCCGCGAAATCCAGATCTTCTACAGTCTTCTTATCGGTCTAGTATATTCGTGTCTTCTTGCATGCACACACAGTCTTCTGCATAATCCAGTCTACCAGACAAGTAGCCTTGTCCAACTCATGTTTTCATTTGAAAGGCTTAGCCGAGTTTTCTATTGTCGATCACCTGACAGGTGACATCATCACATAGCTGTTGAATGAGGTTGATAAAGACTTAAGACACGCCTTAGTGTTAAAGTAGTTTTCACATTACTTCACGAACAACGCTATCGAAGTGGTTTTCACAGTTGATTCCTTACTTTAATGTTATTTTATTACGTATGTAAGTATTTCATACCATACAAAGTTTGGTGAAATGAAAGTTATTGCAAAAAATACTCGGTTTGTACTCTATTTGAAAATATGTAAGTCAAGTATAATAAAATGTATGGATGGGTGAAAAAATAAGCATTATTTATCTGGATGTCAAAGTATATACATATATACATAGATATACTAGCTATCCCCACGTAGATAGATAATTATAATAACATTAATAATTCATTTGGTCCGATCAAAATCGATTTTATGAACTCTTTCTGCTGATTGAAACACAATCACTGATTGGTTAATCAATAGTTTCTCTTTTTTTTCAAATCCGCTTAAGTTTTATAAATTATTATACGTGGAAAATTTCTTGCTGGCTAATGTTAATGAGAATCATAGTTATTGTTACTCTAGTGATTAAAGGATCTGCTGAATTATCATAACCAAACTATCAATTAGAAAATGTTAATTTTTGTAAAATATGGTGAAGTCTGAAAAAAATAAGCAAAACATATTACATAAAGCAGAGTTACCCTCTGTGAAGAGAACTGCAGTACTCTGACAGACAACAAATCCAAAGTATAATAATTTAAGTCGATGTAGCAAAAAGTGACTTAGAATTATTTCTCTAGTTCATACCTTAGCGAATATGAGTAAAGCAAAAAACAAAAAAACTCATACATTTGGTTCCCTTGATAAATTTCGATAAAGAAAGGAAGACGAAATTTGCAGTATAAAATGATATCATTCTATTTCACAGGTTCTCATCAGCTGCAGACTACCTGAAATTACAATGGTTATATAGATGATAATAAGATACTTTAATGTTCGAGTGGTGGCAGAAAAGAGATACTATAAAATTGACGCATCTAAATGAAAGCATTACAATGTTTTTAGTTTAAGTTTTCATCATCAATTTATACGCTTTTAAAGTTGAAAAGAGTGGGAGGGGTAAGAGAGAAAACAGAAAAAATTGATTAACAGAACAGTGTTAGCTTTTAGGTTCACATAGCTACTCAAGAAACAAAAACGGTTACAGTTTATGAGATTAAGATTTGTTCAGTGAGTTGAGATCATTGAATTAGATGACTAATCAAAATCAAAATTCTGTTACCAAGGGAGTGAGAGGTTAATCACACTCTCTTTCTGTATGCATAAGTCTGGTTTAAGTCTTTTGATTGCGATTGCTTCGGCAAATCGTAGTAAATTTGCTGTCCTTTGTCTATTTAATATTTTGAAGGACTTAGAAATCTCTACGAGATGTCCGGTACCAATAATGTGTCTGGTAATTGCACTCTGGGAATATCTGCTTCCTTTCAGGCACAGGTTTTTGGGAATGTGTTCAGAAAACCGGATAGAAACCCTTCTTTCTGTCCTTCCAATGTACTTGCTCCCGCAAGTGCACGTGAATTCATAAACGCAGTTGGAGGTGACATCAGTAGGGTATTTATCCAGTTTTGAGTGGATTAAAGAAGGAGTGGTGCTGTATACTGTTATGAGTTTTGCTGCCGGGAAGCTTCTATTTATTGCACCTTTCAGTCTTTTGTCAATCTTTTGTGACACTGCATCTCCTTTGTATGGTAGACAGATAAACACTTTTTTCTTTTCTACAGTTGGATGCTTTTCTTTCTCATCTTTTTCTCTGCTGTACTTCTGAATAAATCCCTTAGGGTATCCATTTTCCCTTAGGCATTTCTCGACGAAAACTAATTCTTCTTCGACCCTGTTTGGTGAACATAGCTTTCTGGCTCTGTCATACAAAGTCCTCACTAATCCACGTTTATAGCTTATGGGACAAAAGCTGTTATAGTGAAGATATTGTCCAGTCCAGGTTTCTTTTCTATAGATGGACTTTTCGACCGTGCCTTCGTTTGTTCTTATTACATTTAGATCCAGGAAATTGAACTCATTATTATGTTCATATTCCATGGTGAATTTGATATTTGGATGTATCTCATTTAGGCGATCATAAAGTGCCGATGCGTGATCCATACTAAGTGGGCTTAATATTATCTGCTGACCTAAATTCATGAACTTTACTAAAGAGCTACAATCAGAAGCATCCGAGGCTTATGAAACTCAGCTGACAAAAGCGTTGGTGAAAGAGAAGCTAATTGAAGAATTCCCAGAAGCACCTGAACGCTACGTTTGTAACCTATCAAAATTACAATTAAACAAAATCGAATTAGAAGCCTTATCTCTAGGATTCAAGTTTCACGTCCCCAAGAAGCACATCAGTCGTATGGACACAGAAGCACAATTCGAGCACTTATACCATCAACTCTACGACCTGAAGCCCTTAGACGAAGATAAAAGAGGATGGCTAAAGTCTAAACTTGTTGATATTGCTAACCAATACCACATATCACCAATGGAGAAGCAGAAGATGCTGACCGAAGAGCATAGAAAATCTCTGAAGAAACTATATGAAAACGATGAAATCGTCATATTTAGACCTGACAAAGGCTCTGGGGTTGTTATAATGAACAAAGCTGATTATATACATAAAATGATGACAATTCTAAACGACAAAGAAAAATTCCAAGTAGACAACAAAAAAGATGCCACAACGTCATTTGAAAATAAAGTTAATAAATGTCTCAAAGAACTTCTAATGAAGAAACTAATCAACAGCGAAACATATAATAAACTGAAGTCAAAAGGTGGACGCCTGCCGTCTATGTACGGCCTACCAAAAATTCATAAAGCAAATGTGCCATTAAGACCAATCCTGTCAATGATTGACTCACCATGCCACAAGCTAGCTCGATGGTTAGCTGATTCTATAGAGCCCATTCGAATTAAATTTGCAACCCACAGCCTGAAGGATAGTTATCAATTTTCCAAGGAAGTTGACAATATCGACATATCAGACAAACTCATGGTATCGTATGACGTGACCTCCTTGTTTACAAATGTACCACTGATGGAAACAATTGATATAATTTGTAAACAAACGGATCTACTACCATTACCGGAAACAGAGATGAAGCGACTTCTACTGCTCTGCACAAAAGATATACAATTCAAATTCAACAATCAACTTTACCGACAAACCGATGGGGTCGCGATGGGTTCGCCTCTGGGACCTATCCTGGCTGATATCTTCATGGGCTACCTTGAGCAGACACAACTAAGTTCTGCTATCAATGGAACTACCTACTATCGCCGATATGTTGATGACACATTTGTTGTTTGCAACGATATGGATCACGCATCGGCACTATATGATCGCCTAAATGAGATACATCCAAATATCAAATTCACCATGGAATATGAACATAATAATGAGTTCAATTTCCTGGATCTAAATGTAAAAAGAACAAACGAAGGCACGGTCGAAAAGTCCATCTATAGAAAAGAAACCTGGACTGGACAATATCTTCACTATAACAGCTTTTGTCCCATAAGCTATAAACGTGGATTAGTGAGGACTTTGTATGACAGAGCCAGAAAGCTATGTTCACCAAACAGGGTCGAAGAAGAATTAGTTTTCGTCGAGAAATGCCTAAGGGAAAATGGATACCCTAAGGGATTTATTCAGAAGTACAGCAGAGAAAAAGATGAGAAAGAAAAGCATCCAACTGTAGAAAAGAAAAAAGTGTTTATCTGTCTACCATACAAAGGAGATGCAGTGTCACAAAAGATTGACAAAAGACTGAAAGGTGCAATAAATAGAAGCTTCCCGGCAGCAAAACTCATAACAGTATACAGCACCACTCCTTCTTTAATCCACTCAAAACTGGATAAATACCCTGCTGATGTCACCTCCAACTGCGTTTATGAATTCACGTGCACTTGCGGGAGCAAGTACATTGGAAGGACAGAAAGAAGGGCTTCTATCCGGTTTTCTGAACATATTCCCAAAAACCTGTGCCTGAAAGGAAGCAGATATTCCCAGAGTGCAATTACCAGACACATTATTGATACCGGACATCTCGTAGAGATTTCTAAGTCCTTCAAAATATTAAATAGACAAAGGACAGCAAATTTACTACGATTTGCCGAAGCAATCGCAATCAAAAGACTTAAACCAGACTTATGCATACAGAAAGAGAGTGTGATTAACCTCTCACTCCCTTGGTAACAGAATTTTGATTTTGATTAGTCATCTAATTCAGTGATCTCAACTCACTGAACAAATCTTAATCTCATAAACTGTAACCGTTTTTGTTTCTTGAGTTGCTATGTGAACCTAAAAGCTAACACTGTTCTGTTAATCAATTTTTTCTGTTTTCTCTCTTACCCCTCCCCCTCTTTTCAACTTTAAAAGCGTATAAATTGATGATGAAAACTTAAACTAAAAACATTGTAATGCTTTCATTTAGATGCGTCAATTTTATAGTATCTCTTTTCTACCACCACTCGAACATTAAAGTATGTTATTATCATCTATATAACCATTGTAATTTCAGGTAGTCTGCAGCTGATGAGAACCTGTGAAATAGAATGATATCATTTTATACTGCAAATTTCGTCTTCCTTTCTTTATCGAAATTTATCAAGGGAACCAAATGTATGAGTTTTTTTGTTTTTTGCTTTACTCATATTCGCTAAGGTATGAACTAGAGAAATAATTCTAAGTCACTTTTTGCTACATCGACTTAAATTATTATACTTTGGATTTGTTGTCTGTCAGAGTACTGCAGTTCTCTTCACAGAGGGTAACTCTGCTTTATGTAATATGTTTTGCTTATTTTTTTCAGACTTCACCATATTTTACAAAAATTAACATTTTCTAATTGATAGTTTGGTTATGATAATTCAGCAGATCCTTTAATCACTAGAGTAACAATAACTATGATTCTCATTAACATTAGCCAGCAAGAAATTTTCCACGTATAATAATTTATAAAACTTAAGCGGATTTGAAAAAAAAGAGAAACTATTGATTAACCAATCAGTGATTGTGTTTCAATCAGCAGAAAGAGTTCATAAAATCGATTTTGATCGGACCAAATGAATTATTAATGTTATTATAATTATCTATCTACGTGGGGATAGCTAGTATATCTATGTATATATGTATATACTTTGACATCCAGATAAATAATGCTTATTTTTTCACCCATCCATACATTTTATTATACTTGACTTACATATTTTCAAATAGAGTACAAACCGAGTATTTTTTGCAATAACTTTCATTTCACCAAACTTTGTATGGTATGAAATACTTACATACGTAATAAAATAACATTAAAGTAAGGAATCAACTGTGAAAACCACTTCGATAGCGTTGTTCGTGAAGTAATGTGAAAACTACTTTAACACTAAGGCGTGTCTTAAGTCTTTATCAACCTCATTCAACAGCTATGTGATGATGTCACCTGTCAGGTGATCGACAATAGAAAACTCGGCTAAGCCTTTCAAATGAAAACATGAGTTGGACAAGGCTACTTGTCTGGTAGACTGGATTATGCAGAAGACTGTGTGTGCATGCAAGAAGACACGAATATACTAGACCGATAAGAAGACTGTAGAAGATCTGGATTTCGCGGATGATTAATGTTTAATATCAGATAAATTCCAAGGAAACATACAGGCGAAAACCAACAGGATGACAGAAGAGGCAGGTAGCAAAGACATGACTTCAAGTGAACGTAGAGAAGATGGAGATGTCGAAGATAAGTGACCATCATCACCACCACCACCAACAACAACAAGCACCAATCGCTGTCAACAGTGTAAATTTGAAAAAAAGGTTCTTCCCCCTTACTTATCTAGACAACATCTTTTCAACTGCAGGTGACAACGCAAATGTTGATGTCGAAACTAGAATCATAAAGGCAAGGGAGACCTTCATCACTCAAGTAGCTGAATGGCCAGCGAGTTTGACCTGCTTACCTAGAGTTACCCTGTTCTACCTCTTGTGGGTTCGTTAGCGTGTACTTTTGTAGAGTCCCAACAAATTATGAAATAACTACCTAGTACTCCCTGATGGTTTTAAAGGGTTCTCTTGCTGACATCATTACGTGATCAAAGATAACATATCATATTTGAATTGACTTTTTGAAATTAAATATTCTCATAAATAAATTAAAAATACTAAGCAATGAACACTGTTCACAGCCTGTTTCAGACTTCAGCAATTTTTTTGTTATTGCCTGAGTTTTGATGTTAGTCGTCATCTAACTTAAAAAAAATTAGTTGAGTTTTACAGTCTATCTTTATAAAAAGGCGTCCGTTGACAGTAGAAAGTACAACAATAGATTTGTTGGCGTAAACAGTATGTATTTTTGATCCTTCATCCTGTTCAGGAGTATCTTTCACAGCCTTATTTTTTTAGAAAAAAAAAGATTTATCTTGTATTCTGTTTTTTCCAGACAAATTGTTTTATCTTACTTACTTAGTAAGAAAACTGGTAGGTAAACATTAAGAATTTATCTGATGCTTGCGCGGAGAGGGGTGGGAGTTAAGCGAAATTTGTCTTTCCTGCATATTACAACGCACATTCACGCACATACACAGAGGAAATGTTACAATGATATATATATATATATATATATATACATGAAATAGGATATTCCGGACAATCCATGCCTCGATGTGTACACACGTCTGTTGATTCCAAATATATTTAACATATTTGCTAATATTTTGCTAACAAATCACGGGACAGTAACACAGATGGTATACAAGTGTTGGTTTGTAGAGATTTGATTGGTTACAGGATTTCATCATGAGCTGACATTAGTTAGAGAATCATTGGAAAACCACAAAGGAGTACTGGACAGCTGTTTCGTAAGCCTAGTTTCGGACTCTTCAGCAGTACGCACTCACCGGAATTTGGACCTAGGACCTTCCGGTTACAAGGCGAGCTCGTATACCATTAAGCCACTGGGACCCGATCCAATGTCTATCCCATGAATTCTAATTTCTGCCAATTCACGACATAGCGCGACCCATAGCCAATGTCTTCAGTGGCGAGTATTTGTCCTCACACCCGACCTGCTGCACCCTACTGGTCATGACTTCTCAGATAACTACCTACCTAGTATACGAGCTCGCCTTGTAACCAGAAGGTCCTGGGTTCCAACCCTGGTAGTGGGTGCGTACTGATGAAGAGTCCCAAACTAGGACGAAAAAGCTGTCCAGTACTCCCCATGTTTTTCAATGGTTCTCTAATTAATGTCAGCTCATGATGAAATCCTGTAACAGATGGTATAGTCGAACCGATGATGTAATATGTTAGTTACACAGAAAATGATAACTGTGAATTCAAATAAAATGCATTTATTGACAGTAGTAGTTCGCCTAACCTAATGCTGTCTGTCTGACATAAAGCGAATGGAAATTAATCCACTTAGGATAATTTCCTTCTCTTTGTCACCCTCCTTCGAGAAATTCACGATATTTGGTTGAAAGCCAATTAAATAATATGCATAAGTATATAATCGACTCATGAACATACTAATAACTGAATAACTGAAGACTTCAGGCAAATAGTTTTATTTCTCAGGAATTGACGGTTTGTTCTGAAAATCTCATGGAGACTTATCTCATGTATTGAGATGCATTGCCTCACCACCCCAATTCAACAGAATAATATAATTTACAAAATACCCTGAAATGACTGTGAATGAGGTCAACTACATAGGTCAAACTAGTAGATAGGGGATAATCAGATTTTCGGAACATAAGAATTTAGCTAAGGTAAGAATGGTTGACCCCACCCGAGAAGATAAGTAATTTAGAAAACAACTCAGCACTACATTGCATTGCATGCATTAACACACAACCACACAGTAGGATTGAGAGAGAGATTAATTACTGAGTCCTGGTTCATTGAGTCTACACCCAACACACCACATGCAACAGAAGTGACTCAATGCAAATACCAGAGATATGGAAGATATTATTACCACCAGTCAGTCAAATCAGAAGAGGATAATAAATAATCTCAAAATTCTATTTCAATTCACGTACACCATAAAATTTTAACAATTGACTTATTTTGACTATAAAAACACTCGTTTTATTTTCCATCTGATTGTAATTGATCAATAGCACGTATATTATTATTATTTCTGCATGTACATTATCACATATTGATTTTTATTCAAATGCCTATTCAGTCCACGCATGTATATGAATGAAGGAAAAAAGTTGTGTGAGTGAGTGACTTGATATGATTGTGAGGGGCAATAGTTTGTGCTCAAAACGTCATCATCAGTTAATATTACTATATATCATTGTGTGATTTGTCAAAATAAAATCGTATCTTTAATGAAGTTATACTCTACCACAGAGCTCAAATTTTATACTTATATCAATAATACATTTGTTTGAAAGCAGATTTTAAAAAGTTTAGAAGTACATTTTGAGACTCAACGACATAACAAACAGTAATCTCATGTACTGGGATACATTGTCTACTCATCCACGCCGTCCACCAACACCACTAGACGTTTTTTCATGTTTAGTAGAACCTTGTGAAACCGTCGGTTGTAGATGTTTTAAATTGTGGCGAGAGTAAATACCACCATTAGAGGTCGTATTTCAATAGACTAAAACAAAGTTAACTGAAGAAGGTATATATGCAATATAATGATGGAGAATTTTCGGTAGCCCAAGTTTTAAGCAAGTGTATGATTATCTCCTCTTTTAATCTGCCTGCGTCACTAATAATTGTTACTATGTATACGGATGTATGAAAATGATGTTTTACAGGTTTTAAGGTTGAAATCTCCGAAGAGATATCTGTGCCACCGAGCCTCTTGTTCTTTTCTCTTAAATGTCCTGAATGCATTATACTGTAGTGCACAACGACTTAAAACTCTGAAGTCGCACTAAGACACCAGTGTCATTTCTTTCTATATTTCGCTGTACTCCACTGATCATGGACATGGGGCCCCCGTGTAGCTCGAACTTTTTCTTTCTCTTCAATCTTCCTTGTTCCCTGAGAGTTATTGTACAAACCTCTATTTCTCAACCCATTGCTTTCGTGTATTGAAGGTTGCCGTCATTCCAGCAACTTTCTAAGGTTGGGGGGGGGGATGACTTTGAACTTTTGTTTCAACGCATTCATTCACCATGGTGACACGCCATCTTTGCTTTTTTCCTGCTTGACAGCTCACAACTGGCTCGCTCCATCGTTATGCTGTCTTTAAGCAAACACCTCGAGCTTCCTACCGCAGCCTGTCGACAGATAAGCTGTACAGTACTACTACGTATTTAGTTTTGGTTTTTCACTCGTTATATAGTTATATAATTCATATCAAGGATTTGAAAGAGGTTAGTTACTTCATTCACTCATCTAGCTAGGGCGCATTGTCTCAATCGTAGGACGTCGGAACGGACAAGGATGTCAAATCGAGCGAGAATCAGGAAGGCAGGCAAGAAAAGCATTCATCAACCTGAAACAACCAATCTGGAAATCTTCGTCACTCAGCCAGTATCAACAACAAAATTCGGTCGGATTTTCAATACAAGCGTCAAGTCAGTCACCTCTTCTATACGGATCGGATCAGAAACTTGGCGGGCGGGTCACAAAGAATATTTCCAACAGCCTGTTGCAGATCTTTATCAACAATTGTCTTCTCTGGATCTATACTGAAGATCAGATGGCCGGGCCGGAAAGAATCACCAACAACAAGAAACTATGAGAAGAAACAAACAAAACAAGAACCAAACGCCAACCAACAAATATGCAGGAGAAAGTGGAGATGGATGGATTGGACACTCACTCGCTGAGGAAACCGCTGAGTGATATCGCGCGCGCGTCAGGCCATTTCTCGAGTGGAACCAGGCCGAAAGGGAAGCACGCGGCGAGTGGGACGTCAGTGCAGGGTGGGTGACATGGAGGAGATGGTGTGAAGAGGAGTTGAAAGAGTATGGACTAACATGGATGGAGGTGAAAAGTACAGCAGAAGATAGAAGCAAGTGGAGACGTGCAGTTGAAACCTTATGTTCCACTAGGAGCCCAAGGGAACAATAATAATAATACATATACGGCAGGTAGTGTGCTGATCAGGGTTAACTGAGGAAAAGAAGCTTAGTAGGTGCTGATTGTTAAGCTTTTACAATACCTTCATAATACTTTCAGTCAGATATTTGTACGACTGATCAATAATAAATACTTAATTATTGAATTGAATTTTCGATTTTCCCGTCGATTGATTGGACCGAAGTGTTCGGTCTCAGGTTGACATGTCGGCTTCTTGTTCAGATGCTTCGACGATGTCTGGGGATTTGATTTGTATACAATTGGTGGATGGTGGCTAGCAGTGGGATCCAGGTGGCTCTCGTGGCCCAAGTGGTCTAGTGGATAACGCTTTGGCGTTTGAAACTATGGGCACTGGGTTCGAGCCTCGGTGGGAACATCATCACTCACTGAGAAATGCAGGTACATTCAGATGACGAGTCCCAATTGGGACGAAATGCGCATCCTGGATTCCACTGCTAGCCACCATCCACCAATTGTATACAAATAAATACTTACAATATAAAAGTGAATATTCAATCCTTTAATTACATTAATTGGATTCACAAAGGTCAAATAATTTGAAATGTCTGCCAGATAAACTCTGCTTGTGTGTGTGTGTGTGTGTGTGTAAGTCAAGCGTTTTTACACAAGAAAGAAAAAAAACAAGATCATTATGGTGACACAGAATGATGTTTTAATAATTCTGTTGGAAGAAACGTTTAGAATTCAGAAAGAAATTAGGTTAATCACGCATTCATCTTACTGAATATTTGAAAGCTAAGTAATTTTACAGTTCTTTTCTTTTGGTAGTCATTTCGTTAATACTATAACAGATAACTGTGTGACGCTTAACTTTCTGATGGCGTAGTTAAGCTATCTTCGCTGAAGTCAAGGCCAGTAAAACGTCAGCCGTGAAGAGCCAAACAGATTTAGAGAGTGCTAAGATAGGTCACTTCGAATCAAATCCTGACTGCATTTATGGCTTCAGTGAGGGGGTAGGTACATTATTCCACTTGTTTCCGAGGTTCTTTTATCTGTACACCTACATTTTCAGCTAAGTTTAGTGTTCTTAGTGGGAATTAATCTAACCTTAAGGTTAGGATTAGGGTGTTTAGGGTGTAGGTTAAGACTAGAGTTCCGGTTAGGTTAAAGAACAGTGTCAGGAATATCAATGGATGCGAAAGTACTATGATCCACAATCACCTTTATGAATATATCTATCTCATGTAGAGTGATTTCTGCGTGGATCATGCTTGAAGTAACTGGGAGACATTCTTACAGCACATAAGGGATAGTTATCCAGCATATTTTTCTTGCCAATATACAACTTTTTCGTATCTGAATTCTGATTGGTTGTTCAAAGTCAAAGTGATTTTGGTTATGATAGGTCAACTATGCCTCTCCACTTCTTTTTTTAACATCCCAGCAAGAATTTCCCATATTTGTTTTGTGACTATTATTATTATTCTTTGAAAATATTTCAGGTAAATGGCGTCGACGTAACTAGATTTGGACATGAGAAAGCGGCTGCAGCTCTACGTGATGCTCGTGATCGTGTTGATCTTCTTCTAGTTTACCGACCTGAAGGTTAGTTAGTTGCATGTATGTGTGCATGTGTTAATGTACGCCTAATTATTCCTAATTATTAAATTTATTTTTACAGTACAGCGATGTTTATATTCCCGCTTTCACTTGTGGCCTCTGAATTCTATTGGTTGTTAATTGTTTAGCTTATCAAATGAAGGCTAATTAAATCAAGGTGATTTAGGCCTATATTTATAAAGCTGCTGTCAATATTTTTTCTCACTGTTGAATCGAGACAGTAAAAGCTGTCTACTCAAAATGGTCTGTCTCCCTCCTTTCTGCATAGCGTCTCGTGTCAGTGGTATCGTGTTGTTCTAACCTCTTTCATGAAGAAAATAGTTGTATGTAAAAGGGATTGTACAGTTAAAGAGGAGTATGAAATGGTCAAATTCAGCCTCCCCCTGACCTTCTCTTTATGTATTAACCTCCAGTTTTATGCGTTTATTTGCGTAGAATGTGTAAACGGAAGTCAAACTTGAAACCTCTGTTTTCTCTATGTTCACCTAAAGTCCTATCTTTGATGCTTCTTCTGCCAACTTGCTGCTTTTCACTTACACATGTTCCAGTTTGTGGGAAATCAGACATATTAATGTCATCGGAGAAGTCCAGATCCTCCAAGTCTTTTGTGTGAGTCCATTTTATGCCTATTTATTCATTGCCCGTTGTCTGTCACATTATCCAGTCTACTCTTCTCACTCAGGAAAATCATTGGAGATAGTAGGCAGTCAGCCAGCCAGCTTGTCTCACTCCTGTCCTCACTTCGAAGGCTTCCGTAAGTTTCCCGTTGTGGATTACTTGGCATTCAGGATTGCCGTACAACTGTTGGATGAGATGTATAATTGTGGATGGGACCCCGTAGTAGCGAAGTAGTTTCCAAATCACCTCTCGATCGACACTGTCTGGTGAAGGCCTTTTCAAAGTCGATGAAGTTGAGTGAGGCGGAGAGGTGACTGACATTCCAAGCTTTGTTCAATGATGATCCGTAGAGTGGCGATTTGATCAATACATGACTTGTTTCTCCTGACTCCAGCCTGTTCCGGTAGAAGTTTTTCATTCAGGGCGGCGTGTTTGATTCTCTCCAGGATGATGCGGCTTGGTATTTTGCTTGGGATGGACAGGAGGATAATGCAGCACCAGTTCATGCATTGGCTTAAGTCTCCTTTCTTTGGGTCTTTGAACAAGTATCCTTTCTTCCAATCCTCGGGTACTTTGCCCTCTTTGCACACCTTCTCCAGTAGTGATGTCATCAAGTATAATTTGAAGGTCATTCTGCTGAACTATAACTTTATGTATATATTTAAACAAATGAAGGACACTATTACGTATTGATAAATGAATACACAGACAAAAAAAAGGAAAAAAGAAGAAGCAGACTACTCCTCGATAACTGATTACTTGATATCAGGAAAGACAATTTGCATAAAGCTCGGATTAGTTTTGTCGGTAGATTTCAAATTTAAATAAACTTGAATAGATGAATGGATGAGTGAATGTCTATTTTTGCCATCAATCCTTAAAAAAAAGGACAAATTACAATCTTGCGTGTATGTGCGTGTGTATGTGTATGTTTTCTTCAAACAGCATTTTCTCATATCTTCTTCTCCTCTTCCTTTTTTTTCTGTTAACATTTACTTTTTTTCCCTCCTCAAATCTTTGTGTCATTGTATTTATGTGACAGGAGATTTATGTATCTTACTGTGATTTTGACGTAGAAATGAAATTGGTCACAAAGCTATACTATACACCCACGCTACGATCACAAATATTACTTTTTTTTAATGCATAGTAGTATGTTATGCCTGATAAAGATTTAAAGAGTTAGGAATTTAAAACTTAATTTTAGTTGTTGTTGTTATTTTTTGTCTGCATTTGCTAAAATACAGACTGATTTCATTCAGTTCATGATGTAATCCTCCCTCAACCAGTAAAACAAAATTCTGTAAAAAACCACTACACGGAAATTGATCCAGCGCTCACTAGCGACTGAACCTATTCAGCTCAGGCAGTTACCTGAGGTTCTAGTGGGAAAGTATGACCAGTAGGGTACAACAGGTCGAAGATGAGGACTGATACTCATCGATGAAGAAATTGTGAAGCTGTCGCACTATGTCATGAATTGGCAGAAGCTAGAACTCATGGGTTGGTTACTGGATCGGGTCCCAGTGACTTTCTGGTCTACGAACTAGCTCGCCTTGTAACCAAAAGGTACTGGGTTTGAACCCTGTCGGTGAGCGTGTACTTATGAAGAGTCCCAAACTAGACTGACATAATAATAACTGTCCAGTACTCCCTGTTGGTTTTCCAATGGTTCTCTAAATGATTTCAGTCCATGCTGAAATCCTCCAACCAACAATCAAACAAGAATTCCTACAAAACCAGTACTTAAAATACGTATGTAATGAGTGTGGCTAATACGGTGTATATTGTCTGCATTTTGTGTCTATTATCATCCGTACAAATGTGAATTGGCGCTTATTTGACGCTGACTAGAAACAGATAGGGAAAATAAAAACATTGTGGCTAAATTGAAGATGATGTTGATTGGCTTGGGTGTACGACTTTGTAATCAACGCGTCTCAGATTCGAATCCAGGACCGCGCACTTTTTAGCCTGATTAGTTGTAAAGTAGCAACAGTCTACACAAGTTAAGTGGGGCTCTTAGTATTATTTGTCGTGATAAAAGTAATCGCTACAATGTTCAGATCCGTGCTTAGCCAATTAGTGATTAGTATACCGAATGCCGAGGAATTCTGTTATTATATTTCTCTCAGCTGGGTGGTTCAATTGTGACGATATCTTTACCACAATCTTTTATAATAAATTGGGTCTCTAGAATTTTGCATGAATTAAGTAAGTGCCTTTCCTGATGACGTTTTGATAGTATGACTTATCCCCTGGAGGTTGATAAATGTGATCCATATCTGATTACCTGTTAGTTGGAAACTGAACTCTGCTAAGTAGG
Source organism: Trichobilharzia regenti (assembly GCA_944472135.2). Taxonomy (NCBI): domain Eukaryota; kingdom Metazoa; phylum Platyhelminthes; class Trematoda; order Strigeidida; family Schistosomatidae; genus Trichobilharzia; species Trichobilharzia regenti. The sequence goes on along the minus strand of OX235262.1, from coordinate 171,400,123 downwards.
TTTCTGGAATTTTTCAAAAATTGCTTTGTAACAACTTTGCTTAAGATTTATAATTTGTTTCAGTCGAACCGAAGTCATTGGTTGTTTACCTGTAATAATAATATAAATGAAAGAATCTCATGTCTCTTGACTTCTGGGCACGAAGGTGTAGAGTTATCGGTTTTGACGAATGTAGTGTGTCTCCCAATTGATGAAAATCTATCTGATACATGAGTTATTACAAGTGAGCTCACAGGAATGGATTTTTGATGCACTAATCTGTTGCTAAGCTGTAGCGTTGGTGGCACAGCGGTAGAATGCTCGCCGACCACGCTTCATGTGGTCCGGTGTTCCATCCCCGACCACCGATGCATTCCTTTACCTCGCTAAGCCAGTAGTAAGACTGGTAAAGGGGAAGGGTTGGGCATGACGCTAGCAACTACATCCCGTGGAAATAAACACCACTGCTACCTAAAGTTCAAGCCTCTAGCTTGTAGCCCTACGTTCCACTGGGAACGTAAAAGAATAAAAAACGCTGTTTCTAATGCCTATTTCGCAAGACTAAAATAGGCAGAGTGAGACCCATGGGTTAGAAAACAAAGACTCAAGCCAACGGATTGTAGCATATCAATGATGCCTTCTTTTGCTGTTGAGTCATTTTGTTCACATTATGTCAAGATATTGAATAACTATGCCAAGAAATGCTAAATTAGCAGTACTTTAAAAATGTCTCCTTCGCCATAGGCAGCACAAAAACAACAGAGCTACAAATCATCTCCACTGTGAAATAATGGGAAAGATTTCTAGCTGAAGTGGGCGATTTTGATGTGGCTTTGTTTTCTGAGAAGTTGACCGCTTGGGGGGTGGGGTGGGGGGTTAACTGAAATCAATGATAATACGAATTACCACACGATCACAATAAAGATCATTAAAAGATATAATTATAGCATTCATGGAATGAAAGCTTTACGCTTTGCTCTGAGAACACAACCACATGGAAATCATCCACCAGGAGCTACAAAAATAATAAAGGTCAAGTACCCTATGTATAATGCCAATGATAATATAGGCAAATGATTTCGTGAATTTATTCAGCGGTATATAATATAGTGTGCTTACAAGTGATGCATTTATGAATAGTGTTAGTCTCATGAAATGATGTCGACCGTACGCCAAAGAAAATAACACCACGTTATATGCTTCAGTTTAATATCCGAATTCTCTCCCCTATGTTGAGTGAAACCAATTTTCAAACTGATTTCAGAGCGATGAAGGTCTCCCTTGCCTTTCCCATTCTGGTTTCGACATCACCATCCCTGTTCTCACCTGCAATTGAAAAGATGCTACCTAGATGAGTGAGAGAAGAGACCTATTTCAAATTAATTCCCTTGATGGTGATTAGTATTGGTTGTTGGTTGGTTGGTTGGTTGGTAATCTTCACCATCTCCATCTTCTGTTTGCTCACTTGAGGTCCAGTGCTAATTGGCTGCTCCTTCTCACAACTTCTTGATCTTATACAGCCTCCTTTACGGTCCAACATATTCGTGTCTTCTCTTGCACCCACACACAGTCTTCTGAATACTCCACTTCACGAGAACTAGGAATACCATCGGTGATAATAGCCATTTTTATCTAACTCCTGTATACGTTTGAAAAGCGTCTATGAGTTTTCCATTTTGGACCACTTAACATGTGACATTGTCATATAACTATTGAATGAGGTTGATAAAGATTTGCGGAGCCCCATCGGGTTGAAGCAGTCTCCAAATTACTTTTCATTCAAAGCTGTCGAAGACCTTCCAAAGCATATGGAACTGCTACTGTGTTAACTGTTCAATGAAGATCCGCAGATTTTCTATTCGATCTATACACATAAGTTTCTTTTCCTGAATCCACACTGTTTCGGACAGAGTTCTTCATCCAGACTGTCTTCTATTCTCTCCAGTATGACGCAACTGGATATTTTACTTGGCGTAGACAACAGCATGGTTCCACGCCAGTTCTTACAAAAGCCCAAGTCGCCTTTCTTTGGTAGTTTGACAAGGTAGCCTTTCTTCCAATCAATAGGTACCATTTCTTACTTCCAGACATTTTGCAATAATGGTGTCAGTATATCCGCTGTGATCCTCGAGGCCGTTTTGATTGCCTTCCTGATACTTGGCGAATGCGTCATGGAAAGCACTTCTAAAGAGGTCACTGCAGATTTTAATCAACAACTGCTTTTGCTGGTTCCATACTGTAGATCAGTTGACTGAGCGGAGAGAATTAGCAGCAAGAAACTACGGGAACAAACCAACCAACAAGCTGTTGCTCAACAATTATTCCGAAGGAGAGAATAGAGATGGACTAGACACACACTGAGGGGATCTGACTTACTGAATGGTTTCAGCATAGAACTTCTCATCGATGTGCAGCAGTTCCAGTCGCCACACTCCCTCCAATCAGCACACAAAGCAAGAGAAGAAAGTAAAAATGAATGTAAAATAGAGATAGCAAACAGAGATGTGAGGCAAAAACAATAGTAAGATATAAGAACCATATAGTTTTATTGGGTATTATAAGTCACAAGGAGTGGATGCCTCTACGCCAGTCATTAAGTGAGAACGATTTTTAGCCATATCACCAATTGTCTTCAGCCTCCATTGGTGTTTGCCGTCCCGAGGACCTCAACCAGGAAGTCAGTGTACACCTCCCTACGTGACTGGCTGGCTGTTTTCGTTTGAAGAGAGATCAGGAGGTCATCGAACAGCATTACACACCAGGCCATTAGTCAAATGGAACCTGAGTGTGAAACATTATGTTGGCTGTCAGTCTGAGAGTAACACAGAGGAGGTCGTGTGCGGAGGAGATGAGAGATTATAGACATTCGTGGGGCCAGCTAAAGAGGAGTGCAGAGAATAGGAGATGTTCTGTGGAAGCCTTATCTTCCACTCGGAACTCAAAGTAACAATAATAATAACAATAATAATATGCTTCATTTTAGTTCGGGTTTTTTTTTAGTAAGACAGCAATCGATCAATAAATTTTGAATCTTCACTTCCTTCTATCTTTTTACTGTTTTTTTTTCTATACTTGAATGATTTATTTTAATAAGTAGCGTGGATTATGTGTAAGATATTCGCTGTGTCTCTTCCTTGCTCCTATTCCTTCCTTCCTTCCTTCCCTCCTTCCTTACATAATCACTACTTTTAGTCATTTTTTTTCCTTATTCTTACTGATAGTGTATACTCTCCCCCTTTTCTTCACACACCTCTCTCCCACCCCCACCTACCATCGCGTAATAGTAATTATCATCACTAAGCCTAAAATGATGAACTTATGGTGATAAACACCCTTGACCAAGAAATGGAATGATATTTTAGTCATTAATTAGGTTCATTTTTTCTTGTTTTTTATTTTTGGTCTTCTAGCTCTCATCTGCACACGCTTGTTAATCAAACCGCCTTTCGTTTTGTATTATTTTTTTTTCTCACCTCAGTTTACTATGTCTACAAAGTATAATAATCTCGAACGATAGAAAGTAAAATGAATGAAATATGAATGATGGATAATCTCTTCAAAATTTCAAGTTTTAATCAGATTTTTCTACCGAATTTTTATGAGATAATTAGGTTTTCTAATACTATTACTACTGCTAATAACAATAATAATATTAATACTATTGATGTCTTTGATAAAAGTGGCAACAATAGGCAGTGAAATGTATACGCTTTCTGCCTTTTAGTTATTTAAAGACATAAAAATATCCTTCTTGCCATTATTTTGTCAATTCACATTAGTGTTTATTCAAGTTGAATACTACTCTATTCCTGGGTTTTTATCTTTCACTGTTTGTTGCATGAATTATCTTGATATTGTCTTTAAGAGTTAGTTTGTAGAGGGTTACATTTGTTTCTAGTCTGTCAGTTAGAAAGAGTCGTTGAAAATCACCACTAGAGTGTACTGAACAGCTGTTTCGTCCTACTTTGGCACCCTTCAGTATTAAGCAACCACACAACCTCACAAGACATAGAGTTCAACACCTTCAGGTTTTGAGATCAAACACGTTGATTATTCAGTCAGTTGAGCACGGATTCAATAACATATGGATTTAAATTTTGTTAATTGGCGATGTTAACGCAACCCTGCTGGTCAAGACTTCTTACTAGAATTGCAGGCAACCGACATCGGATGGTTGTTGTGCTGAAATTGCAACATGACAGAAGTTAGAATTCATGGTTGTTGGGGGGGGGTGCGGCACATTGGATTCCTGCTCAAGTGAATGGATGTGGCAAACGAGCTTGAACTTGTTAACCTGAAAGTCATATGTTCGAAATAGGTGAGGTTGTGGTTTCCAGTGATTTGTCTATCTAGCTGACATCAATCCATAATCAAACTTAATATCGTCTGTTTGCCAGCTTAACAACCATGAGCAGTCTTCAAAGGCCTGAAATGTTCGTTGTTGTAACTAAATAGTTGAGAAGCATAATAAAAATTCATTCATTCCATTTATTCGAGAATTTATTAAATAGTTGTTTAAATGTTTAATATTTAAAACTGACTAATTAAAGTCCTAGTTTCAAAGAAGAACCAAATGTGTTGTTACGTATGCCTTAATTCCACTGGGTACATTAAAAAGTATTAAAAGTGTTAAGATTTATTATGATTATCTGTGATAGAGAAGATTTGTAGCTCAAGTGGATAATTTTGATGTAGTTGTGCTCTCTAAGCTGGATGGTTTATTTGCTAAGCCTTCATTGCCCTACTAGGTGACATCTTCAGCACGCATACTTCAATTTGAATTGAAGTGGGCTATTAGATTTCTCCAACTCAGTAAATAAATTAAGTCAAATCTTAAAAGTTATGTAGTACTAAAGGTGAAGTGGATAGATAATCAGAGTTTAAAGAAATACCATAGGAGTACGAATGAAATTGAAAATAAGAAAGGGTGGATTCGAGTCTTTCGAGCGGAATTCGAACCCCCCCCCTCCGCTTTTTACACATAGCCGGAACTATGAGAATTAATTCTAGAGAACAATCGTAGTCTTTGCATACAAAAGAAGTTTGTTCTACTCTTGTCTCTCCCTTGGCCTGGGCAAAGTCTAATAGAAACCCTCCCACCCTCTCTTATTTTCCATTTCTTTCGTATTTCTATGATATTTATTTAAACTCTGATTATCTGTCCACTTCACCTCTAGTATTACGTAACTTTTAAGATTTAACCTCATTTATATATTGAATTGTCTACGTATACTTATACGTATTACTACCTTTGTTGTTCTTATCGCCACCTGCATAAACCTTATTATCAGTATTTTGTTATCATTATAATCATCGTTATTATTCATATTCAAAACGTTTACCACATTATTATTGTTATTTGATCCAAACAATTACCGTCATTGGTTAAGATTTTTATATATAAATCTATGTAAATTAGAGTAAAGCCTGAAGAAGCTCTAATTGCAAACAAAAATACTGTTCGCTTATATATCTTGTCCTAATATTAATAATGGGAATATTTAAAGATATAAAAAGCATATGTTCAGAGGAATGCATTAAGGAAGAAGTGTGTAAACTGAAACTTACACTACAACAAAATCGATATCCAGAGAATTTCCTACCCTAGAGACAGGGTAACGATGGGTACTGCAGATAACAAACCTTTGTATCTTAAGCTAAGTTACAAGGGGGAAATTCCGGCTGACATTCTAAAATCTCGACCTAACAGAGTAGTATAAAGGACATTTCCCGCAACTAAACCAGTACTTACACAATGAGTCAAGGATAAATTACCAAAGAAAGCCTCAACAATCCGGACCTAGGAATTCAACTGTTCATGTGGAGCTAGTTACATTGGCCGTACTCAGAGGGCTTTATCCATACGTTCAAGTGAACATGCACCTGTATGGTTGAGTAAAGGGGTAAACAAATGCGTAAAAAGTACAGTCTTAGCCCACTTGGTAGATACTGCACACTCGATAAGGCCTGAACAGGCGTTCCCAGTTATTTACCGCATTCCTGGTAATCTACCTATAGGAGCTCGGTCACAACTTCTACCAGTAGCTAAAGCGGTTGCAACCAATACCGGAAGACCGACTGCCTGTATGCAGAATAAGTATGTCCAACGACTATGTCTACCTTGGCCAACAATAAGGCCAATCAATCCTCCATAAACATTAGCACTTCAAATTCCTGTCTCATCTTTTTTTCCTTTTCTCTTGTTCCTTTCCTCTGTTTCATTGACAAACGTTCATTTTTGACTTTGTGACTTCATGACCTTTCTAATGATTTCTATTACCTTAGGTTTAAGTAGTGCTTTTCTAAATTGTCATCATATTTACAAAATCCTGTTCATTTCACTTCACTAAATTCATTATTATTAATATTTGATAATCATTCACCGAAAGTACTTTTAAGTTTACACCACATAATCGTCATTATTTCACAATCATTATAACTGTTATTTTCAACCTTGAACTTATGCCTAGTCCACCCCATTTGTCGGTTTATTTTCTTTAGTATTCATGTTGTCTTACACGTCATTGATTACACTCACCTTCGAAACCTGTATTTTTGTTGACCACACTTATATATATGTATACATCATTAAATTATTTCATCTCATATTTTATCTCATGTTCTCATTGACTATACATATTCACAACTAACTGACTATTGCTCCATCCCATCTCCTAATTGTTCCACAATACACATTTCTGATATGATTTTAATTTGCCTTTACTGGTTGGCTATTGTATGCTTAAGTTATATAAATCGCGAATTGGAAGAACTTTGAAAATATAGAGTATATTCATTGGATCGGGTCCAAATGGCTGTATGATCTACGAGCTGGCCTTGTGAACAAAAGGCCCAGGGTTCGAACCTCAGTGGGTACGTGTTACTTAGCAGTCTAAGGCATTAGGATGGAACAGCTGTGCAGTACTCCTTGTTAGTATTACAGTGGTTCTCTGACTGATTTCAATTTCGTGATCAATCCTATAATTTCTAATTAGTGTAAAGTTTCCACTGTTCATTTGTGTCTAATGACTTATTTAGGGCGACTGACAGGCACTTGGACTCATGCGAAAAATGGGCTCAATCCATTCTACCTAACTCATACCACCACCCTCTTCATTCACAACTCTCTCCTTGTATCTCATCAAGCAAAAACCAGAAGCCTATACAGAAAACTATATGCTCGCACTAGTAAGTACAAAAACTCAACCATACTCTACTTAGCTCGTGTTCTGTGTGATAGAGAAAGCGTTAGGCGTGATACCTATGACTTAATAAGTAGTCAGTAGAACAACTGGATCTCGTCTTTCCAACTCATATCATTTATAGGTACGACGTTTTCTTTCTTTCTTTTCCTTTTCTCTCTCTTTCTCCCTTCTGTTATGTGCTGCTTTGTTTCTTTCTTCCTTACTAACTCTATTGAAACATTCTTCTTCGTTCTTTCAGAATCTGTATATCTCGACCTTTTCGTTACCGCTTACGCCAGTAAATATGCTATCATCTACTTTTCTAACACCTTCAAACACTCTGTTAAATTTTTGGCTTTGCTACCGACATGCCAATATGTTGTTGTCAAAACGAACTGAGATTGCCCTTAATCTATGTAGAACTTTATTTATTGTTAATGTACTAACTGGATGCAATACTGTAGTAAAATGCTGAGAATTCCATTCTGTATCACAAGTACTGTTTTGGAATAAAGCAAATCATTATTATTATTATCACAGTACTATTTTTGACAATACAGATGTTTTGCAACTAAACCAACCAGCTCAGAGAACACTATTAATTGCAAATCATCCACTTGAGCTACAAATCTTCTCTATTGATATAGATGTTAGTTAAATGTTATCAATATTTTTTACTTCTCTTTCCACAGAATATGCCGAATTTGAGAAACATTTCTGTCGTCAACTCAAAGCAGTTGGTCATAAATTATCCTATAAGTGTTTACATTCCCTAAGAGCTGAAAATAATAATGATAATGGCATCGAGAAAGATGTTGTTAGAGCTGATGAATCCCCTAGGAAATCCAATGATGCAGGAGGTAAAGACAAGACGAAACGAAAAACCACTGATGAACCAGCTGATAAAACAAGACAAGGTCAGCAGCTACAACAACAACAACAGAAGCGTCAAGTGAAAAAGAAATCGAAAACCTCTAAAAAACAAATGGGAGAGGAAGAGGTGTTGACTAAAGGTCAAAGAGATGACATGATCACCTATCCAAATGTATTATTGTTACGATGTCAAGTGGACTATGATCCTGCCAAAGAGAATCATCATCAAACTATACCGAAAAAAGTATTTAGTCTGAGGTCAGGGGATTTAGTCTATGTTATAAATACAGTGGACTCTGAATGGTGGCAGGTAAGTATTGTGCTAGTTATTTCTTTTTTATAAAACTGAATTACCATTAATTGAAAATCATTCATTATGCGCCTTCATACGTACTTCATCCTTTTTTAACTGCAAGGTAAAGCAAGAGGTTTGTTTCAATTGTGACCACGGATTGATCGTCCTGGTGCTTGGGACTCACTGCAAGTACAAATTCATTAGCTGGGTTCGCATCCAGGAACTTTCAGTTACAGGCATAGCGAGCTTGTAGACCATTCAGCCACTGGGACCTGACTCAATGACCAGATAATTAATTCCACCTTCTACCAATAAGTGATTTTAGTGCAATCGTCAGGCAATGTCATCATGGAGTATTTGTCCTCACTTCTGACCACGTGTACTTCAATGACAATGACTTCTCGTTAGAAAGAGCTGCAGGAAACTTTGTGCTGTAACCATTAGGTACACAGTGTCAATGATTGAATACCAAACATCAGGACAAAACGGCTGTCCATTACTCCCTACTGGTTTTCAATGCTTCCGCAACTGACATCAATCTATAATCAAACTTGAAACAAAACCGGTTTTCGATCGATCATAATTTGCATCAAGTTATCAGGATGAAATAGTGATTTAGTCAAGGGAAACTGGTTAACTTTATTTGTCGGCTTTATTCAATGAAACCTGTCATACTCAGCGTGCAACCACGGTGGTTCAGAGAGGACTTTATTTTCAATGTAAATATATATATATATATATATATATATATATATATATATATGTATATATCATGTGTGAGAAAGTTCCAGAATTATTTCCGTTCAGAGTTCAGATTGATAAAATTACTTAGTGTGATCAACAAAAGATAGGTAGTGGCACTATTCTAGAAATATTTCAGGTGAAAGGTCAAATTAAAAGTTACAATATGTAATAATCAGGAAGATCGGGTAGAAAAGACTAAGTAGGATTATAATTACTATAGAAGTATTTTGTCTTTTCTACCCGATCTTCCTGATTATTACATATTGTAACTTTTAATTTGACCTTTCACCTGAAATATTTCTAGAATAGTGCCACTACCTATCTTCTGTTGACCACACTAAGTAATTTTATCAATCTGAACTCTGAACGGAAATAATTCTGGAACTTTCTCACACATGATATATATATATATATATATATAAATGACTGCACAGCAGTCTTTTGACCTCACTTTTCTTACTTTGGATACGGAAAATAAGTTGGTCACTTGTCTAACCTTGAATGCTATTAAAAATGTCATAGCATGAGACTCTGTACGGCTCTGAGAAGATTAGCTTGCCATAAATGTGGCCATAGCCTTTCGGATGACAGAAAAGCCTAAATTATGTATAAAAAAGAAATAGTTATGACCGAAACCGATTCATTATGGTCTGAACACAGGAAATTGATTTCTGCATCCTACTGTATAGCTGTCCTAAACTTTCTTGAGATACTGGCAGCGACGAAATGCCCTAGAAGATGAGTATTAATGGTTGGATCTAAATGGTTCTATTCAACAGTGATAACATCAGAAACCCAGAATTACCTCAACAGTTTTGTGAGGGAGCTAAACAGGTAATGTGTGTTTCTAAATACAAAACAAGTACTGTAAAACAAAATAGGTTGACCAAAATTAAACTGTCAGAAGTACCAGAGAATCGAGTAGAATATTCCAACAAAGTGGGATGAAACTCTGTTAGCAAGAATCATATACCAGAGAGTCCCGGAGACAGTCCAAGATCACGATGACCTTGATTCACTCAAAGGAAACCACGTTGCAAAACATCACATTTGATTGGACACTAGTAACTAGTGTGATATGTCTATTAATCCCTTTGTTGCAGACTGAATTCTATTAGTTGGGTCCAAGACTTCCTCCCGACTGCCTCCAACCATCTAATATCATCAAATCAATGTGCAATAATGTGATGACGAGCTACCTAGAATGGTGGCCACAATACAAACCCGACTGATAGAATTCAGTCTGCACCCGAAAAAAAGACTAGACACATCCCACTAGTTAATAGTGTCCAATAAAAATATCCATTACAGTCCTACAGGAGGTCAATCGCAAGGCCGAATAGCTCAGCACTGGGTGATGTGGGTTTGAATCTCAGAAGGGACATCAGTTCCTTCAAGGAGGTTGCACATACGCCTTTCTGACTGGTGAATGCCACCTAGCACGACACCTAGGTGGAGGGTTTCTTGCCGATTGCTTCCAACCATTTAATATAATCAAACATCCCATTATCAGTACCATCAAACAATCACGAGAAGTACAAAAGCTAGCTGTTGAACATGGACAAAGACACACAATAAGGAGCAAGTTAACATATGATATTCGAATGTTAGAACAATGATATACAGTGTAGGAGAAAAATGGTAATGGTTGCGTGGTTAGTTGGAGCATTGAAATAAGCATAAATACAGTGGTTAGATCGTTCAGGAAGGACCTCCCACATAGTTCTTGCGCCCCAGAAATTTTCCCACCCTGTCTTTCTAGTCTGGGTATAATTTCAAACCCAGTTGTTAAAAGCGGTTTGTTTTTAATGTATATTTTTTGGCAATTTTAGTACGACATTTATTAAATAACCTTTTTTTCACTCTGTACACCTGTTACATAACATATTTTGGTACTTGGTTGTATGCTTTTCTGTTGACAATCTGGATTTTTCGGAACATTTCTTTGTATTAAGCAACCTTTGATCTGAATTTATCAGTCTTCACCCCCCCACACACACACATACACACCCGATTAGTTACAATTTGATTACTTATCATTGTTTTGAAATATTTTGATGGTGTAAACAATATTCAAATATTCCGACTGAATGTATACACGTAGGAAAATAGAATACACTTAAAGTTATTATTTCCCTTTAATAAAAATTATGATAAAACGATAAGAAGACCTTATTTGTCTGAAACGTGTAGTGCATATTTCCGCGCAACAAATTTTGGACATTCTAATCATACACACACACGCACACACGCATACACGTACATGGCAAACACATTTATGCAGACGGCAACAGAGCATAAATAATTCCAATATACAGTATACAAAAGAAGCAGTGAAATCTGATTTTCTTCGTGTCTGTTGATTATACCAGTGTGATATAATGATCCTTTACATTCCCTGGGGATTACAGGGCTACGAGCTTCTTGGGCTTTGAATTTTCGGTAGTAGTGGTGTTTTTTATTTATTACTGAATGAAGTTGCTGGCCTCATGCCCAACCTCCGCCCACTCTTTACCAGTCTTATTACTAGCTGAGCGAGATAAATTAGTACGTCGGCGGCCAGGGATCGAACACTGAACCACATGAAGCGTGGTTGGTGAGCATTCTACCGTTTTGCCACCGGCGCAATGATCTTAGTATGGATCAGAGGATTATACAGAATTATTGCATTAGCAAGATGCACCTTCATCAATGTAAAATCAGTTTGGAAATCTTCTCCACTCAGCATAAACAACAAAACTTTGACTTCCAACACTTTTGTCAAGTCAGTTGTTCTATATGGGACAGAAAAATGGCCAACGTATCATGGAAAGCATTTCCAACAAGCCCATCAACTGACTGGACCGAAGTGCTCGGTTTCAGGTTGACATGTCGGCTTCTTGCACAGATGCTTCAATGATGTCTGGGCATGTAATTAGAAGTTAATTGATGGATGATGACTAGCAGTAGAATCCAGGATGCGCATTTCGTCCTATTTGGGACACATCATCTAATGCAGGTACATCCAGATGACAAGTCCTAAATATAACCAATTAACAGCTGGCAACTTCTCTGGCTCCATAATGAAGATAAGATTGCCTGCTGGTCAAACAGAATTAAAGACAAGGAACTTTGGGAGCGGATCAACCAAGAACCGATTACTCCGAAGAAGAATATCGAGACGGATAGGGCATATTCTGAAGAGACAGTTGGATGACTTTGCGCGCCTGGCCGTCGGCTGGGACCTAAATGGGAAACGACGAACCAGTCGACCAAGGGTGACATGGAGGAAGAGATGAGAGGTTATGGGTAATAGTGGAGCCAGCTATAAACCACAACAGAAAATGGAATAAAGTGCAGATGTGTTGCTGAAGCCGTATGTTCCACTCGGAATCCAAAGGAACAATAATAGTAATAATAATAATAATAATACAGATCCCCATGTTGACGCATATTTTGTTCAAAGAAACATCATGATTTACCGTCTAGAGTAGATATATTTATTAAGCAGGCGAAATAGAATTTTGCATTTCCGGCTTCACTTATGTTATAACGGAATGTTAATGACTGGTTAGTTGTTGGTCTATTTTGACTAGTGTGCGCCTCCAGACACAACACTCTAATCAATTGTTCACTTGAGAGTTATTCCCTCACAGACAAAGTCGCAAAAAATTCAGGTTTCAACTTCATACATCGTGACAGCAACAACGACCTTTATTATTCAAAATATAGAGTATATCTCATTGACACATCAACGTCAATTTTAAATCATATAAATAGAGAATTAATATCTGATTGATTGCATGACCTTGAAGATCCTCTAAAATAAACCAATCAAAAATCGTCTAATCACGTCGTTATGTCAGCGCATGTATCAGTCATAAATTCATGGCTAACAAAGATATTTAGTCCATCTTAACATCCACCTTTCGGAGGATATTTGTAGATCTGGGTGCTTTCTGTCTGTGATACCTCCCCCTCCAAAATAGTATGGGATCCCTGCTTGGTGTACGGTTGACTAAACTAGCAAAAATAAGCTAGTCATTATGATTTTCCCTGGTCAGAATTAAACATATTTAGTGGATATTGGATACTGATGCATGTTCCCCAAAAATTTTACGGAGAATTCGACTTGTTTCAGCAGAAACCATTTCAAAAATAACTATTTCCCGAAAAGATATTTTATCTGTCCGGTCATTGCCCAACATATCTAAATAATGACGATTGGTAAGATAACATAAATCTTCAAAATTCTTTTATATGAATTGAACATCATAAGAGATTTCACCAACTGAGTTCAAAATATCTCCAGAAGCATTTTTAACAGCATGACACATCGTGAGAGCTGCAGAGAACTGTTCCTTCTCCTCTGAGATTTGAGAAACCTTTGTGAAAATCTCTGCACTCAAATCGGTGTGATTTTCATCGCTTAATATATCTAAATAATGACGACTGGTAAGATGACATAAATCTCCGAAGTTCTTTGATATGAACTAAACATCACAAGCGACTTCACTAGCTGGGTTCTAAATATTTCAGAAGCATTTTTAACAACATGGCACGCAGTGAGAACTGGAGAGAACTGTTCCTTCTCCACCGGGTTGGAGAAACTGCAGGGAAAATCCCTGCACCTTAATTGATCTAATTTTTACTATCAGTTTCCATAGATTCATCGAAACTCGGCTGTGCAATTAATGCATCAACTGATAAGTTACTGTGTACTTCTGTGGCTGATTGAATGATAAAATCGATAATCTCCGTATGGGAATGACTAGATGCTTACTGTGAAAATAATTTACTGGTGAGCCCTTTGATCAGTTTCACTTAGGAGTCTTCATATTGCTTCTATCGCTGTTGCGATAGTAACTGGACCTGTTCAAAACTGAAGCACATAATTATAACATCCAGTTGAAAATCAATGTGACTAGATACAAACGGGATTCCTGTAGAATTTGGGTTCGTTCGTCGCCAAGATATTTAATGGCTGGTGTTTGGAACAGAAGTTACAGCGAATATTATTTTTACAAGTTTGATCATGGAATTATATTAGTTAGAGTGTAACAAAAGAAGACAAGGGCCAGGAAACAGATCGTTTATTAAGGAAATCAACACGTATTTATATATTTTCATGTACATTATTATAGCTTATTCAGGCAAACAAACACACTCTTCTGATTGGTTGTTTCTCACAGAAAGTTTACCTTGCACCTCTTTCTGCCTGTTTCTTGAATGTCAGATCATCTATATGATAACTGTATTTGCCCATGCAAAGTCTGCTGTGATTGGTTGTTGAACCAGTCATGTTCATATTTTCTGACGACCAATATTTGAGACATACACAGTGACGTAAATTAATGTCTACCAATTGGCTAGCAGTCTGCTCTCATCACACTCATCCCCCCGTCAAATAGTTTGGACTGAAGTCGGCTTGATCATCTTGGTGCAGGCGTCATCGTTGGCTTGTCTCGCTGTATCCATTTCTGGAGCCCGCTGACGTTCACCCGCTTCTCTGTGTTTGCATTTATGATTGTATATACGTAACCCCGTCTCGCGGTGACCGTGTATGGTCCTTCCCACTTTGGTAGCAGTTTTCCCGACCCTGGCACGTATCTGCTGATGTTTCGCCTATCTCTACATTTGACTTAATCTCCGATCTCGAATGTGGGGTCCTTCCAGTTTACCTTCAGTTCAGCTTTCACACAGTCCACTTTCTGCTTTCTTTTTACGTTGTTGATGGCTTCTTTCCGCTCCGTCCACCATCTCGTCATACTCCACTGCTGATGGAGGGGCCAGGTCTTGTTATGTATCGATAGTCGTGGTCTCCTCCCATACATCAACATTCCGCAGGTATTCAAGCTTAACTGGAAGAAGTTTTAAGAGGTATACCATGTTTTCTTCCTGTGTTCCTAGACTTGAAGTAATAGGGGCGGTGGAGAAGGGGGCCATATATATTCGAAGTTATGAGTAAATGACCGCGAATTGGTGTGTTAATTGACACAGGGGCAGCAGTCTCACTTGTAGATAGGAGCCTATGTGAGAGTATAATATCGTGTTTGTTGACAGTACAGATAGTGGGGGGTCATGTGTTAAGAATCGAGGGAGTGTTGGACTGCAGAGTTAGAATTGTAAAGGATAGTGTGACGTTCCGATTCCTGGTGATCAATATGAAGAAAATGGTCGTTGAATCAGTCTAGTTCATATTTTCGCACAACCAATATTTGCGACATAAACATTGACGTAAATTAATGTCTACCAATTGGCTAGCAGCCTGCTCTCACTGCAAGAGAACCGTTGAAAACCAACATGGATTACTGGACAGCTGTTTCATCCTAGTTTGGGAATCATCGGCAGTAGGCACCCCCTGGGTTTCGAACCCACTGATGTCATTGGTTGGTGGTCGCGTTATATCACGAATTGGTAGAAGTTAGAATTCATGAGGTGGTCATTGGATCGGGTTCCAGTGGCTGAGTGGTGTACGATCTCGCTGGCTTTGTAACCGGAAGGTCCTGGTTTCGAACCCTGGTGATTTGGGTGTGTACTGTTGATGATTCACAAACTACGATGAAACAGTTGTCCAGTACTCCGTGTTGGTTTCCAATGGTTCTCTAACTGATATCAATCCGCGGTCAAAGTCGTAAAAACAAAACTAATCCTTACAAACCAACTCTTCAGAATATTGTTTTATTTTCAGAATAAGGATAGGATTTATTTATTATGTTACAGATTATCGATCAGATAAACTGTAAAAAAATGTCATTCGTGTTACATTTATTACTTTTCTATTTTGGCTAGAGGACATATATATATATATATATATATATATATATATATATGCCGGTATATTTGGATTATTGCTTTTTAAAGAGTAATAAGACTATACCAGTTAGGCTATTGACCACTGAACTTTACTTATCAAGCGTTGGTTTGCGGGGATTTGATTGGCTACAGGTATTTGATCACGAGTTGAAATCAGATAAAGAACCACTGGAAAGCCGACAGAGAGTACTGGACAGCTATTTTGTCCTAGTGATTGAGTCTGTTCATCAGCACGCAGCCCTGAAGTTCGAATTGCAGAAGTTAGAATTTATAAGTCCGCCACTGGGTCGATTCCCAATGGCTGAATTGTATACGAGCTCGCCTTGTAACCAGAAATGTTCTGGGTTTGACCTGCGTCAGTGTATGAGTACTGCTGAAGAGTTTCAAGCACTAGGACAAAACACCTGTCCAGTACTCCCTAACTTAATGTGGAGAAACACTATATATATTGACTGTCAAAGGCCCGGTTTTATTCTCCTATTCTAAGAGATGGTCTCTTCTTTTATTGATATGAATAGTACTCCGTGTTTATTGCCTTCTTTCTAAATTTGTAAAAAAAAAATAGGCGCAAAAATTTGATCCAGCTACGAATGAACCAGTTGGTCCAATTGGTTTAATTCCTAGTCGTTTACGATTGGAACGTAAAGAGCGTACACGCACGCTTCATGTGAATTTTATGGCTAGAAATAGTCGATCTGTTGACTCACCATCTGTTAAATCCAATGATGCTTATGAAAGACGAAAAATCAAATCAATAAAACCATCAACATCCAGTTATTCATTGATAGAAGGTGTTAGCCATTTAAAGAATGCTAAAATCTTCAAAGAAAGAACAGAAGATCATGATGCTTCTCATAGTTCAAAGGGTAAAAGTAAGTGGTAAATTTCTTTTTTTGTGTTTACAAGGGAAAATATATTTTATTGCCTGTAGAGAATATTTTTATTCACCGCAAGTGCTACTGTGATGAGCGACGGTCACCAACAGCCAACAGATATTTCTAAACACAGGTTCTGCATTTGTGGGCCTCATAAACAACCTGGTACGCCCGAGGGTAGGTATACTTCAGTCTTTTTTCGAAGTGCTCTCATGTAAACTAGAGTTCATTGCCTCTGCTACGAAACTCCCGTCCACTGTCATCATGCGAGTGGAGGGTGTTCCTCATAAAAGTGAAATGGCGAGTGAGAATGTCTAGCATTTACAACCAGACCGGTGGACATCCGAGCCTTGATGCAAAGCCTGTGATGTACATGGGCTCCAGACTGTCCTAGATACTTGAAAGTTCCATGCATGTTAGTACTTCTCAGCAGGGCGTTTCTGTAGCCTTGAAAAAACTGATTTTTCCTTTGATATTCGAACCCGCGTCACCCAATGCCGCCTTCAGAGACGTGTTCCTATTGAGAACTAGTTGTGCTCATTGTTAAAATGGCTAAATCAACCACTGGATATATATGGTTTCCTTGAATTATTAAACACCAATTCTGCTTCGTACATTCATCCCCCTTTATGAGTTTGAATAAAGCAAGAACAACATTTTGTGCAGAATAAGATTGCATCGTCAATTATTTTGTCGCCTTCTAATCAGCTGTTGAGTTTATATACAGAACAATTTTAACATACCTGCAAATGTTTCATGATATGAGTTAGTAGCAAGAGACTCAAAACTTAATGAACAGTGCTCAGATAATTACACTTACACAGCTTATGTGGAGAGAGTTCAAGTTTAAACAAAAATAAACGTTTGGATACAATATCAAAAGAGTTACACAATAAATACAAAAAGGTGGATAACATAATGAGTAACTAACAAATTGAGTAACAATCAAGTGATCTTATGAAAGAGATAATCAAGACACCCAATTACCAGAACAAGGAAAGACGGATAACTGCTTCCTTTTCTGAACAAATAAATCGGATTTCAGGCGTTCGATAGCGACTTCTTCGGTCGGCAAACTTGAGTAGAATTTAGCCATTTCGTCTATTAGATGGTCGGCTGCAATTGGCAGGAAACTCTCCCCTAGGTTTCGTGCTTGTTGGTACTTACCAGTCAGAAAGCCGTATGTGCAATTTCCTTGAAGGAACTCACGTCTCTTCTGAGATTCAAACCTGAGTCGCCCAGTGCTACAGTTAGAGACCTTACTACTGAGCTATCCCAGCTTTTGATTGACTGATAGAATTCAGTCTGCTGTAAACAAAAGGACTAGACACACGACACTACTCAGTGTGGAATCAAAAGTATGCAATAAAGTTCTTCAGGAGGTCAATTGCGAGCCAGGATAGCTCAGTGGTAACACCTCTGACTGTAACACTGGGTGAAGCTGGTTCGAATCTCAGAAGAGACATGAGTTCCTTCAAGAAGGTTGCGGATAAGCCTTTCTGACTGGTGAGCGCTAACAAGAGAGGCTTGTGTTCTATTGTCTCCAAAAATATAAAACAACGATTCACAGTGCACTATGATTGTGAGCTACCTAGTATGGTGGCTTGACACTACTCAGTGTCTAATCAAAAGTATTTCGTCTATTGATAATTTCAAAGGATTTTGTGATATCAGCCTCATGACCGACCGGTATTAATGAGATGTGTAGCAATGGCTTATGGACTCCTGGCATAAAGAAAAATTGTTTCTACAATCACATATGTATAAAACGTGGTTTCGTGTAATGTTTTCCGTTCCCTTCTCTGACCACCATCCACCACAGAATGTTTCATGCACGAAACATTTCGACTTTTGTTATATTTCTCATAATAAAATATTGTTTCGGGATGACTATGGTATGTATTTCAATGATTCATATATTTTTTCAAATATAATTTTTCTAACATTTTTATTTCTCATCCTACTTAATTATTCAATAATTCTTCTTGTTGTTGTTGCAAAAAACCATAAAACTTGAGCACTGTGGTTGTTCTTGTTGTTGTTCCTATGAATTATTCACTATTGGGATAAAATCCTTTTTTTCTGAAATAAAGTGATAGACTGCATTGTTGCATGTTGCTAACAGTGTCAGCCAACTGTTTCCTGCTAACATTTTTCATCATAGTGGATAGGAGGCGGCTGTATTATTATTATTATTGCTCCCTTGGGTTCCTAATGGAACATAGAGCTTCAACTGCACGTCTCCACCTGCTTCTGTCTTCCTTCTGCTGTACTTTTCACCTACATCCATGTTAGTTAGTCCATACTCTTTCAACTACTCTTCACACCATCTCCTCCATGTCACCCACCCTTGCACTGACGACCAACTCACCGTTTTCCTTTCGACCTGGTTCCACTCGAGAAATCGCCTGACGCGCGCGCGATATCACCCAGCGGCCTCCTCAGCGAGCGAGTGTCCAATCCATCCATCTCCACTTTCTCCTGCATATTTGTTGGTTGGCGATTGGTTCTTGTTTTGTTTGTTTCTTCCCATAGTTTCTTGTTGGTGATTCTTTCCGGCCCGGCCATCTGATCTTCAATATAGAGCCAGCGAAGACAGAACAGTTGCTGATAAAGGTCTGCATGCAACAGGCTGTTGGAAATATTCTTTGTGACCCGCCCACCAAGTTTCTGATCCGATCCGTATAGAAGAGCTGACTGACTTGACGTTTGTATTGAAAATCCGACGGAATTTTGTAGTTGATACTGGCTGAGTGACGAAGATTTCTAGATTGGTTGTTTCAGGTTGATGAATGTTTTTCTTGCCTGCCTTCCTGATTTTCGATTTGACATCCTCGTCCGTTCCGACTTCCTATAATTGAGACAATGCTCCCTAGATAAGTGAATGAAGTAACTAACCTCTTTCAAATTCCTCCCATTGATGGTGACTGGCGCTGGATGTCGTTGCTTTTGTTGTTGTTGTTGGTGGTTATTTTCATAACCTCCGTGTTGTCTATGTTCACTTGGAGTCCTGTCTTCTCAGGCTGCTTCTTCGACCAGTTTGTCAGTTGAAGAAGCAGCAGGTGGGAGGCTGTATTACATATATATTACTTTATCCCATGATATCTGGTCTAAATATTTTTATTAGTATCATTATTATGTAGCGTAGTTCTGTCTTTGGTGGTGTCGTTTTTTCCCAGTTATTTTGAATGTTTGTGTGGGAGTAACGACTGATGGATTTCTTTTATTAAATTTTAATTTTATTCCTTTATGTTCCCAGTGGAACATAGAGCCTGAAGCCTCTTGGGCTTTGATTTTTCGGTAGCAGTGGTGTTTATTTTTCTAATGGATGAGGTTGCTAGCCCCATGTTCAACCTTCCTTCCCTCTTTACCGGCCTTATTACTGACTTAGCGAGGTAAAGGAGTGCGTCGGTGACCGGGTGTTGAACCCGAAATACATGTGCGGTCGGAGAGCATTCTACCAAGCTGAACTACCAACACACTACTGATAGATAATTTCTGTTAACATTCATGGATTATCATATTGCAGCAAGAATTGACAACAGTTGCAGAACCACTGAAGAAATTGGAGGAGACCTGGATAGTTGTCCTACCCTAGTTTGCGACTCTTTAGCAGTATTCACCTATGGCCCAACCGGAGTTGAGTGCAGGACCTTCAGGTTGGCTAATCAGCCAATGAGAAGGAATCCAGTGGCCAAGATATCAGTAATGAGAACTAGCAGGAGTTATAATTCATGACCCATTAATTTCCATCCCGGTAATATATGTTTCAAAGAGCTCATCTCGTTTCCTGAGAATGCCCTAGGTGTGATTGTTAGAGGGATTTCGGCAGCGTACTTGATGAAGAGCTTCAAACTACAACGATGCAGATGTCCAGTGATTCTTGGCCTTCACTTATTAAACAAACTTGAAATCAATCACATAGCTGCGTACCAGCATATGGAAATTCATAAATCTGTTGGTTAGTGGCTATCGTAGTAATTGTAGTGACCGAAAGTCAGTCGTTGTAGTTTAAACACAGGGTATTGGTCTATACGTCCTACTGTATGGCTAGCCTGAATTTCTTTCAAACAGGTACAGTCACAAAGCGCTGAAGAGACAGCAAAAAGACAACTGTTCCTCGATAAATCCATGATTCTTTTCAACACTTCTGACATCAAAAACTCAAAATTTTCTCAACAGTGCAACTAGGCAGCTTTGAAGTTCCACTTCTTTTCAAGTTAAAGAATAAGTAATGTAGAACAAAATAAGTTGACCAAAATTCAACCGTGGGAAGTACCAGAGAATCAAGTAGAATATATCCACGAACAGTTCAAAGTTAGAATGACCTCTATTCACTCAAATAAAATCGCATCACAAAATACCACATTATCAATATCATCAGACAACCATGAGAAGAAGCGCCAAAACTAGCGATCAAAACGCCAACAAATACAAATAATAAGGATCAAGTCAGTAGATGTTATGCAAATGTCAAAATAATTGTATAGTCTGGGAGAAAAAGGGTATAATAATAATACACAGTTATCTGAAACATTCAAATGACCCTGAAAGCATGGTTAATGTCAATCTTGTATTATGTATACACAAGATGAGATAGAATAGCGCTACGAATAAATTTTGTTTGCCCTTTGTGTACGCACTAGGCAGGATGATGTTTGGAAATTCGACGAAAAACACGCCTATATACCATATTTTCTAATATACTTATAAACATACAAGTGGATGGAAATACCTTTCAAAGTTGATTTTAATTACATTTTATATGAACATGATGATACTTTAACAATCAACTTTGTGTATGCAGCTATTAATTAACACGTAACTATAAGGCAGTAGAATTTAAAAATAAATAAAGGGAGAATAATTAATAATAATAATAATTATTTATCATAATTATTCACTTAGAAACTGATTAGAACCATATGACTTCAACAGAACATCTACATTCCATCCTGTTCTCTGCTAGTTTCACGACTATTCAAGAATTTGTATATCCTATCCACACCATCTCCCTCATGTCATCCTCGGACTTATCGCCAACTCATCATTTCCTATTCAGGTTTCAATCTAACGATTGCCTTAATGAACCCACCTTATAACCAGAAGATTCTGAGCTCGTTCCCCGGTGTGATCATCGGTGTGTACTGATGAAGAGTTCTAAAACAGGCTGACAAAACACCTTTCCAGTGCTCCCTGTTGGTTTATCAGTAGTTCTCTAAGTGATATCAGCTCATGATGAAACCCTGTAAACAATCAATCAAATCCCTAGAAACCAATACTTGAGTACTAATATTATTTCTAAATGTAATTTATCTAACATTGATTTGATTCAAATGTCTAATCATCAATTTTTACTTATCTACATAAATGAAGCAAGAAAGCTGTGTACGTAGTGCCTTGATATGATTATGAGCAGCGATAAATCGCGCTGGAAACGTTGTCGTCAGTAAATGTTACTGTATAACAACTCTGTGTGGTTTTGTCAAAATAAAATTTTACCCATAATGGAATTATGCTCTACCACAGTGCCCAAGTTTTATCTTTTTACCATAAGAAGTATTTTCACAATTAAATATATTTGATTTTAATCTGCACTTGTAGATGATTATTTATGTTGTATTCAAGAAAAACACTTTTATAAAGCATGATTCTGTTCCCCTACTTTTATGTATACTCCAGTTAATATTAAAGTTTATTGACCAGCGCTTTCCTGTCTACGGAGTACTAAATCAGCATTACCTTCTTTTTTCTAATCATCATCTTCACTAGGTTGTCGTGATTCTTCAAGGCGTCGTTATCATCGTCGTCGTAGCAGTGATCAACGACATCGACCTCTATCCTATATAGCAGTTACACCAGTTCACCTCAGTTTTGCTCGACCTGTTGTTATCTTGGGCTATATGAAAGATAGAATTGCTGATGAGTTATTGTGTGAATTTCCTGATCTTTTTGGGACAGCTGTTCCATGTAAGTGAAAAATTATCTTTTTTTTTCTTTTGTATTCATTGCTGCTTTGATTTAGAGTCTTTTTTTTGGTTACTCACTACCTTTTTTGTTGTTTTAAATGAACAAGAATGTTGTATGGAACACATAAATAAAACTATTCTTTGCAATTAATAGTGTTCTCTGAGTTGGTTGGTTTAGTTGCGGAGCTTTCGTCGTGCTTCTTGACAACATCTTCAGCGCAATTCTTAGCATAAAGTGAAATGATTTAAATTTTTCTTCATGATTGATATAATTGCGTCTCCTGGTGACCAACCATCTTCACATGTGTGTTGATCATTTTCTATTAACTTGGATTTTGAACTTTTTGATCACATGATTTACTTTTTATTAGTTGGTGTATTTAGTCTATATGTTAACGTGTTTGTTAATTGTATATTCGTTTGAGTACCAGGCTTCTAGGAATTCTCTGACTGCATTTTTGGTGTTTCCTCTGTCTAAGATTTCGACATTATCCCAGTTATCAAACTGATGTCCATAATTGTTTATATGCATTGATATGAAACAGGAATATATGATCGTGTCTTTTCATGGCTGATTTGTGTTCCTGGAAGGACGACTAGAGCTTCTCAAGTAAACCAACCAGCTCGGTGGCACAGTGGTTAGGACTCTCGCCGACCATGCACATGGTCCGGGGTTCGAGCCCGCACCGACGCACACCTGATATCTGTGGTCGGCCTGCAAAATTTGGGCTACCGATATCCATGCTAAAAATGCCATACTTGTACCGAAAATACAGTGTGGAATCAAGCTGTAAATAAAAAAAAGAACACTACAAATTACAAATCATCCACCTGAGCTACAAATCTTTTCTATTATTTCAAAAACTATTCTTTACCTTTCTACAGAAATCAATACTTACAGATGAAATATTAGTAAGTGTTAAAATAGTATTATGCTATCATCACCTAGAACATCAAAAAGGCATGATTTCAAGTGAACATAGAAAAGATGAAGGTGATGAAGATAACCAATCACTGTCAACGAGATAAATCTGAAAGAGATCACAGATGAGGAAAGGCATGTTATCACACTGAAATTACTCTTGAAATATTCTACACTAACCATAAGCAACAAAATTCGACTTTTAGCAACACCGATGTTATGTCAGTCAGTTCTTTTATGTGAGTCAAAAACTTGGTGAACATAGTCGCAAAAACTACTTTCGACAGTCTACAGCATAATTTTATCAACAGGTGGGGCTCCATACTGAAAGTCAGATGACACATGGTAGGCCAGAAAGAATCAACAGCAAGAAACTCAGAGAACGAACCAATGAAAGAATCTATTGTTTAACAAATATTTCGAACAAAATGGAGATGAATAGAACGCACGCTGAGGAGACCGTTGAATGACATCATGCTCAGTGCAGATCATCGCTCGAGTGGGAGGTAAGTGAGAAACGTCTAGTTCAACCTTGGTCAAAACGTCGCATGGCGGAGATCGTGTGTGGGGAAGAAATGACCGCTTATTGGTAATCGTGAGGCCACCTAAAGAGGACTGCAGGGAACAGTGTGAAATCGACATGTTCTGTTGAAGCCATTTGTTCCACTCGAAATCCAAAGGAATAACAATAACAACAAAAACAGAACATGTTTGGATATAACTAGTCAATTTAAAACCAGTATTCAAGTGTTGGTTTGTAGGGATTTGATTGGTTTCAGGATTTCATCATGAGCTGACATTAGTTAGAGAACCATTGGAAAACCTGGGAGTACTGGACAACTGTTTCGTCCTAGTTTGGGACTCTTCATCAGTACGCACCCACCGGGATTCGAACCCAGGACCTTCCGGTTACAAGGCGAGCTCGTATACCATTAAGCCACTGAGACCCGATCCAATGGTCCCAACTAACTAATGTCAGCTCATGATGAAATCCTTAAAACCAGTATGTTATACAATCAAACCTTCATTGACCTACTTAAGGTCACTGATGTCACATGGATCGAACGTAGTTACCTTGCTGATTGACGGTTTAAATCATTGTCATATATCCAGTCACCGCACAGCGATTTACCCTTTTGTATTCAGATTAAGGTATGTTGTCGACTTCTCACTGAAAATACACTACTATACCTAGAAGACCTGGATTTCGCGGATGATTTATGCTTCATGTCACACAAAATCGAAGACTTACAAGCGAAAACCGACAAACTCGTCGAAGAAGCAACCAGCGAAGAAAATACTCCAGGTGAACATAGACAACACGGAGGTTACGAAAATAACCACCACCACCACCAACAACAACAACAACAGCACCAACATCCAGCGCCAATCACCATGAATGGGAGGGATTTGAAAGAGGTTAGTTACTTCATTCACTCATCTAGCTAGGGAGCATTGTCTCAATTATAGGAAGTCGGAACGGATGAGGATGTCAAATCGAAAATCAGGAAGGCAGGCAAGAAAAGCATTCATCAACCTGAAACAACCAATCTGGAAATCTTCGTCACTCAGCCACCATCAACAACAAAATTCCGTCGGATTTTCAATACAAACGTCAAGTCAGTCAGCTCTTCTATACGGATCGGATCAGAAACATGGCGGGTGGGTCACAAAGAATATTTCCAACAGCCTGTTGCATGCAGACCATTATCAACAACTGTTCTGTCTTCTCTGGCTCTATACTGAAGATCAAATGGTTGGGCTGGAAAGAATCACCAACAACAAGAAACTATGGGAAGAAACAAACAAAACAAGAACCAATCGCCAACCAACAAACATGCAGGAGAAAGTGGAGATGGATGGATTGGACACTCGCTCGCTGAGGAGACCGCTGAGTGACATTTTGCGCGCGTCAGGCCATTTCCCGAGTGGAACTAGGCCGATAAGGAAGTGGCGAGTGGGTCGTCAGTGCAAGGGTGGGTGACATGGAGGAGATGGTGTGAAAAGAGAGGAGTTGAAAGAGTATGGACTAACTAACATGGATGTAGGTGAAAAGTACAGCAGAAGGAAGACAGAAGCAGGTGGAGACATGCAGTTGAAGCCCTATGTTGCATTAGGAACCCAAGGGAGCAATAATAATAATATAGTGATTTCAGTATGATGACACCACATTCTTTGCAACTGATTGAATTTACGATTTAAACAGCGGCCCTGTTCAGTCTCTGAGCCACCTGAATTTTCTTCCCATCAAAATACATCACTGTACTTACTCCGTTTCACATTTTGTTTTCATTATCTAATTACCACAATGTGACGCAGTCTATACACATGCACAATTTCCAATAAGTTTCTACTTATCGCTCAAGGATTTTCGAAGGAATTTAAGGAACATGTATTGTGGAAGAGCATTGATTGGAACATGCTTCGGATGGAATGATGCTGCTTCAGACGATATATTAGCGATTATTATATTATTTGAATATTCTGAAACTCGCTGAAAATTCTGTACTATGTCTAAACACGCTTTTCAGAATAAAGCTATTAATAATTATTAGGTGAATTTGATCTTATCAACTTTCCATATAGATCAAGGAATAGACCAGTCCAGAATTCATAATTAATTTGCATTTATTATCTGCAATGTACAATTTTGTCTGAATTGCTGTTAAACTAATTAATGTGTATATTAAGTAGTAATTCCCAGGAAATGATATGCAATAATGGTTATAATAATAATGACTTTCAAGTATTGATCTTGTAGGGATTTGACTGATTGGTTACAAGATTTCATCATGAACTGACATCGGTTAGAGAACCAATGGACAACAAGCTGGGAGTACTGAGCAGCTGTTACCCAGGGTTCTGGTGAGAAGTCGTGACCAGTAGGGTACAACAGGTTGGGCGTGAGAACAAATACTTGCCGAAGACATTGGCTAGTGGTCACGCTATGTTGTGAATTGGCAGAAGTTAGAATTCGTGAACTTGTCATTGGATTGGGTCACAGTGGCTTAATGGCTTACGATCTATCTGGCTTTGTAACTAGAAGGTCCTGGGTTCGAACCCCGGTGAGTGCGAACTGATGAAGCGTACCAAACTAGGCTGACAGAATAGCTGTCCAGTACTCCCTGAAGGTTTTCCAATGGTTCTCCAACTGATGTCAGCTCATGATGAACTCCTCCAACTAATTATTAACTTGCTACTAATTCCTTCGAATAAATTTATCTTGAATTTCGTAATTACTTTCACCTCTGCTCTAAAACTTAGAAATGTCATTGCTAACGCCTACCTATTTATTTCTTTTGGTGATTTCTAATCTCTTACTTCCACCAACCTACCCCCTTTTACCTAAAATTGATAGTTCTTATGGACTAAAATCAACCAAATGATTGGTATAATTTTGATGTAAAAAACTGTATACCAGTGTAAATTCGTTGTTAAGGGAATAATTGAAGAAAGGGATGTATTTCTCCGCTCAGTTTTACTGACAGAATTCAGTCTGCATCAAAAAAGGACTAAACACACTGCACTAGTTACTAACTAGTTTGATATCAAAATATCAATTACTGCCCTACAGGGAGTCAATCACGAGTGCGAATACGTCAGCGCTAACGTCACTGATGGCAGTACTGGGCGATGCAGGTTTGAATCTTAGAAAGGAAATGAGTTTCTTCAAGGAGGCCGCAAATACGTTTTTTGACGGGTGAGCCCCAACTAGCACGAAACCTAGGTCCAAGGCTTCCTGTGTCCGATTACCTCCAACCATCTAATACCAACAGTTCGGTGTGCACCCTGATGTTGAGCAACTTAGCATGGTGGCCACATTGCAAACTTGACTGATGATAGAATTCAGTTTGCACTAAACAGAGGACTTGACAAATTACACTAATCGTCATTATTATTGTTCCCCTGGGTTCCGAAACAAACATAATGCTTCAGTAACATATCTCCACTATGCTCTATTCTCTGTCGTCCTCTTCAAATGGGTCCATGATTGCCCATAATGTCTCATCTCTTCTTCGCCACACTACCTCCTCCATTTCACCCTCGGAGTGTCGACCCGATCGTCGCTTCCCATTTTGTTTCCCCTTGAGGGCCTGACGTGTGATGTCATTCGACTGTCTCCTCAACGTGTGCCTGATTCATTTCCATTTTCTTCTACATATTCGTTGAGTGATTGGATGGTGGTTGGTTTGTTACCCAGCCAGAGGTTTTTGCTGCTAATTCTTTCTAGCCGGCCAGCTGGCCATTTGATCTTCAGTATGAAGCTAGTGAAGGCAGCTATTGGTAAAAGCCTGTAATAGGCTGTTGGAAATTCTTTTTGTGACGCGCAGTGAAAGTTTCTGACCCTTTTATTTTTGACAACCCCCCCCGCCACCATCCATACCTAAAAATGGTAATTCTTATGGATTAAAATGAATACATGTTTGGTAGAGTTTTGATGCAAGAAACTATATATCAGTGTAGAGCCGATGATGAGGAACTAATTGAAAAGAAGCAATATATTTCTTCTCTCAGTTCGTAGTTGTTTGTTTTCCTACGTGTGTAAAATGCGAATCTTCAAATTTACAATTTTAATTTTAATTATTTATATGCTTTGTTTTGCCTTAACAATCTCTCATGGCGTTTTTTTTTCTTTTTTTCTCATCTGGTTAGATACAACTCGACAACGTCGACCAAATGAAGTTGAAGGTCGTGATTATCATTTCGTTATTAGCAAAGAGATAATGGTCGCCGATATAGCGGCTCAAAAGTATCTAGAAGCTGGTGAATACAATGGTAATCTGTATGGTACTCATTTGGACTCAGTGTTTGAAGTGTCTGAATTAGGCTTACATTGTTTACTGGATGTTGGTGGGCCAGCGCTGAAACGTTTAGAGTCAGCTGGACTACCGCCAATCGCTATTCTTGTACTTCCTGAAACATTATCATCAACAGATAAGAATGATGTTCATGAGGATGTCGGTGATAATGGTGGTAATGATCAAAATAATAATAATAATAATAATAATAATAATAATGAACAGTCACCAAATGCCAATGAACAAGGCAAAAGCAACAAGTCAAAGTTACAGAAACGTACCTCAGTAGAATCTGAAGCCTTAAAAAATTTACAAGTTAAACTTGGACGCCTCTTACAACATTTTACTTCTTTTCTAACTGGTATGTTTCAGTTTTCACAAGGTTATGTGTGTTTTTGACTTGTAAAAAATACGTTTATTTATTACTTTTATTATTATTATTATTCCCTTTAGTTTCCGAGTAGGATAAAGGGCTTTAATAACACATCTCCATCTTGTCCCGTTCTCTGCAGTCGTCTTCAGTGGGGCCCCGATTATCCACAAATTTTCGTCTTCTGCTCAAACGATCTCTTCCATGCCACTCGATTTTGCTGTCATTATCCTGCAGCAGAAGATTGGTTCCCATTGAATAGGGGTTCGGCTACTACTGATAACATCATGATAATCACTCACTGCCTCAGTGTACTCGTGCTTGTCGTCTGGGTGATCAGACCGGAGTAGATTACTGACTCTATGTGCAGTTAATGATTTGGAGAATCCACATCCATTCCACCTGCTCTCACAGAATCCTAGGACTTCTGTGCCTTTCAATCTTTGTACATTGTATGAACATTCCACGTCCCAATTTTAATTTTTGTTCTGATCGAGAAAAGACATATTGACTGAATGGCTTCCTGAAGGCTTTCACCAGCGAGTTGCTTCATTCCGTCTCTCCGATTCCAGTGAAGATTAAGTTTATTAAAACAATTAGTCCCATTGATAAATTTGAATAAGGCCTTTAGAAGACAAATTTCGCTAGATGATTTCATTTTGTAGTTTCTTTACAACCGCTTTACAACTAACATGTGCGTCGGTGGCATAGTGGTTAGGACTCACCGACCATGCACCTGGTCCGAGGTTCCATCCGCTGCCAACGCACACTTGATATCTATGGTCGGCCTGCAAAATTTAGGCTACCGATATCCATGCTGAAAATTCCATACTAGTACCAAAAATACAGTGTGGAATCAAGTTGTAATCAAAAATAAAATAAATAAATAAAGATCATGACAATTACTCAGTTAAATAAAAAACAAAAGTACATACTAATGACCAATCGTATTTATATATGTCATGATAGGTCGATCCCCGTACGTACGATTAAAGGACGAAATTCTGTGGACTCTACTTCAAACTGTATCTACAAGTTCACTTGCAACTGCGGTTACACCTATATAGGTAAAACCAACAGAATGTTTCATTGTCGAAAAGAACATGTTTCAAAATGGTTACTAAAACATATAGAAAATCCCAGTGCTATTAATCTGAATAGAAATCCATCAGCATCATCTATTGCAAAACACTTAATAATGTCAGGTCACAAAATCAATATTAGTGACTTAATATCAGTAAAAAGTTTGAGCATTGTGGATTAGATCAAATAAAGTATAATTATATTTTAATAGTTTACACACAATGATAAGTTTTGTTATTGGTAATATTTCGAGCAAAATTACCAATAACAAAAGTTATCATTGTGTGTAAACTATTAAAATATAATTATACTTTATTTAATATTAGTGACTGTTTCACAACTATTTCACATAACTCTAATTCGAGGTTATTAAAAGTGGTGGAAGCACTCTGGAGGATTAATCACATACATGTTAGACTGTGTGTACAAAAATCAATAGACTTCAACCTTCGCCTACCATGGACTGACTACATGACCTATCTAAATATGATTGGTCATCAGTATGTACTTTTGTTTTTTTATTTAACTGAGTAATTTTCATGAACTTTATTTTATCATTGCTAACCATGTTAGTTGTAAAGCGGTTGTAAAAAAATTACGAAATGACGATATCATCTCGCGAAATTTGTCTTCTTAATGCCTTATTCAAAATTAAGTTTGTCTTTTATATTGTTTGTTTTCTTATATTTGTTTTTTTTATATATTTCTAGAATTTTTCTGATGCATTGAAGTCTCTGTAGCAGTTTGACTGATTTTCCGAGGTAGGGTCTCTAGCCCCAAGCCTAACCTCCTGAGTTTCCTTAGGAATAGTTACGGTTAAAAAATTAGTGAACTAGTAAAATAGGCGAGTTTAATAGATAACATGTAACATCCATAAGGATATTTCACGTACAAAGATCACATTTTCAATCAGCTTAACTTTACATGCATTTCTGGACAGAAAGAAATTGTCATGAAAACAAAACACGTTGTTCAGCCAGGAGGCTATTTTCAGGGAGAATTTATTCTCCTTCCTCTTTAGCTGTATAAGAGGGCAGTAACAGAAGCATGTAATAGTTTTCAAGAAATACAGCAGTTATATAAAGAGTTAGGAAAATTAAGCAAATTAAAATCAAAACAGTATACATAAGTAAGGTTGT
This sequence comes from Trichobilharzia regenti, assembly GCA_944472135.2. NCBI lineage: Eukaryota > Metazoa > Platyhelminthes > Trematoda > Strigeidida > Schistosomatidae > Trichobilharzia > Trichobilharzia regenti. Next base: position 171,369,096 of record OX235262.1, on the reverse strand, counting down.
TATCATGACAGTAGAAGTTGCTGGATATTTCTCTCCTGCATACATAACTCTGATTTGTCTACCCAAATAGCTAAAGCTTTCAGCAGTGCAAAGGAAACCAAAGCGTACTGACTTTGGCAACTTGTTCTTCACTTGTAGATTACTTTGAAGGAGGAGGCGTTTGTTAAGATGAAATGACCAGTGTTGAAAAAGTGTTCGATTATCGCACTCCTTATACAACCACAACTACCTTTTTGAAGCCGTGCAGCGCAGTGTTGTTCAACCCTTTTAGACAGGACATGCATCAAACGACCAATGTACTTTGCTCCACAGAAATTAGTGAACTAACTGATGTATGCGCTTAGAAGTGGTCAAATGCGAGACCTTGTCCATAAGGCTTCTGCAAACCAATGGCCAACTGGAGGACACAATATGATAGAGAAGATTTGTAGCTCAGGTGGATGATTTTGACGTGGTTGTGTTCTCTGAGCTGGATAGTTAATTTGCGAAGCTTTCATCGCCTGAATAGGCGACATCTTCAGCGCATACTTCAATTTGAATTGAAGTGAGCTTTTAGATTTCTCCACGAGTTTATTAATCATCTCTCCTGGTCAGTGACCTTGGGCGTGATTGGTTGTTTTTGTGTGTTTTCACACCTTCTAGGCTACTTGCACTGGCACTGATTGTTTCCCTGACCTGAACTTGACCATTAGTGTGTAAAGTTTCCTTCTGATCGGTTGGTAAATTTGTTTATCTCGATGTGTCTATTGAGTGACGATTCACTGGAATACGAGTCCAGGCTTTGAAAAATTCTCTAGCATTCTTGTTGTTTACTCTGTCTAAAATTTGAACGTTGTCCCAGTCGAATTGATGCCTATGGTTGTCTGCATGCAGTGTGGCTATATGAGGGAGTGGATGTCATGTCTTTTGATGGCTAGCTTATGTTCGTGGACACAAACACGAAGGGGACGTACACTTTGTCTGTCTGTCTGGATTCAACATAGAACTTGGCACCGAAGTGCAGCACTTCGAGTTTCCACGTTCAAAATAGCACACAAGAGTGGACAAGAAGATTAGTGAAGAGAATCAATAGGGTTTGACTGGTATAAGAGCGAAACAGAATGGGTAATCGTAGAAAGAAATATGAAAAATTACAGAGGCTGAATACATCTGCGCCATTGACGACGATTTTGAGCCGTCACCTATTGTCTCCAGCCATTGATTTCTAGAGTCCCGAGGGCCCCAACACGGTAGTCTGCATCTCCCTACTTGACTCAGTTCAACTGAACGTCTCCACTTGCTTCTGTCTTCCTTCTGCTGTACTTTTCACCTCCATCCATGTTAGTTAGTCCATACTCTTTCAACTCCTCTTCACACCATCTCCTCCATGTCACCCACCCTTGCACTGACGACCCACTCGCCACTTCCTTATCGGCCTAGTTCCACTCGGGAAATGGCCTGACGCGCGCAAAATGTCACTCAGCGGTCTCCTCAGCGAGCGAGTGTCCAATCCATCCATCTCCACTTTCTCCTGCATGTTTGTTGATTGGCGATTGGTTCTTGTTTTGTTTGTTTCTTCCCATAGTTTCTTGTTGTTGGTGATTCTTTCCGGCCCGGCCATCTGATCTTCAGTATAGAGTGAAGATAGTTAGTTGTTGATAATGGTCTGCATGCAACAGGCTGTTGGAAATATTCTTTGTGACCCACCCGCCATGTTTCTGATCCGATCCGTATAGAAGAGCTGACTGACTTGACGTTTGTATTGAAAATCCGACGGAATTTTGTTGTTGATGGTGGCTGAGTGACGAAGATTTCCAGATTGGTTGTTTCAGGTTGATGAATGCTTTTCTTGCCTGCCTTCCTGATTTTCGATTTGACATCCTCATCCGTTCCGACTTCCTATAATTGAGACAATGCTCCCTAGCTAGATGAGTGAATGAAGTAACTAACCTCTTTCAAATCCCTCCCATTCATGGTGATTGGCGCTGGATGTTGGTGCTGTTGTTGTTGTTGTTGGTGGTGGTGGTGGTTATTTTCGTAACCTCCGTGTTGTCTATGTTCACCTGGAGTCCTTTCTTCGCCGACTGCTTCTTCGACCAGTTTGTCAGTTTTTGCTTGCCTCTAAGTCTTCGATTTTTTGTGACATCAAACATTGACTAATATTAGCAACTATGATTATTTTTTTAATTTAATTTTTTAATTTTGATTACAGCCTGATTCCACACCGTATTTTTGGTACAAGTATGGAATTTTCAGCGTGGATACCGGTAGCCCAAATTTCGCAGGCCGACCGTAGATATCAGCTGTGCGTCGGCGTGGGCTCGAACCCCGGACCATGTGCATGGTCGGCGAGAGTCCTAACCACTGTGCCACCGACGATTATGACAATTGATGACCACTGTTACTACCCTCTCTCACGAAGAAAGCATTGTATATACATGTGATTGTACCGCCTGTCGTCTGAACTACGTGTTCTGTTTTTATTAATGCCGGAATGAGAAGTATTCATGAAAAAGGTTTCAATCCACCAGAACACTGGATTTTATACAATGTGTAAATGTTTCTGCTTTGAATTATATATATGCGTCGGTGATTCAGAGGTGGAAAGCTCACCAACCATACATACGGTCCATTGTTCGATCCTCGGCCAACGCACATCTAAGCCTCGCCAAGTTGGTAGGACTGAGGCTAGGAATGAGGGAATGTTAGACGTCAGGCTAGCAACCTCATCGCGTAAAACAAAATGTGAAAAAGCCAAATGTCATTCAGTCACAATGAAAGTTGTTCACTGGATGTCAAAAATAACCTACAGTCGAAATATATCCTTTCATTCATTCATTTTTCATAGGTGGTTATATTAAATAACGATAAAGTGGAGACTATTGGAAGTTAAAAACCTACTGTCATAAAATCATCTTCAAAAGCTAAGAATATATGACAGTCTGATGACAGGATGAATTGTTTTCATTTCGAATCCTCAATTTTTATTTTTTTTCAAACTCCGTTTTATTCTCTGATGTTAATCCATGTCATTAAAAATAGCAGTAATGTCAAGCAGACGAAATCATAATAATTATTTTATAATCTTATGTAAATTATTTAGTTATATAATGTGATTGTAAGCTAATTTTAGTTTACTAAGCTTTCCCCAGAGCTGACATAGCAACTACTTAGCTACTGTGGGGTGCCGCCGACGATTATACATCTCATCCAACAGTTGTACGACAATGCTGCATCCCAAGTAATCTACAATGATAAACTTACGGAATCCTTCGAAGTGAAGACGGCGGTAAGGTAAGGCTGCCTACTATCTCCGGTGATTTTCCTGACTGGAGTAGATTGTATAATGCAACAGAGAGCGGGCAATTTGGAAACGGGCATAAAATGGACCCACACGAAAAACTTGGAGGATCTGGACTTCGTCGATGATATATGTCTGATTCCCCATAAACTGGAAGATGTGCAAGTGAAAAGCAACAAGTTGGTAGTAGAAACATCAAAGATAGGACTTCACGTCAGGTGAACATAGAGAAAACAGAAGTGATGATAATTCCTGGACAGCAACAACAACAACAGACAACAATCAGCCAGCATATATGGGAGGAACCTGAAAGAAACAACCTCCTTCACCTACCTACCCGGAAAGTATCGTTTCAACTACAGGCGTACGGAACTGATGGGGATATCAAAGCAGGGATCGCGAAAGCAAGACAAGCTTTCATTACTCTCAAGTCTGTGTGGAGGTCAACAGCACTCAGCATGAAGATCAACGTCCGGAGTTTTAACTCGAATTTGAAGTCAGTGTTACTCAGTGTACGAATCAGAGACTTGGTGTGTCATAACGATCGCCTCAAACAAACTACAGACCTTCACTAACAGTTGTCTTCAGTCAGTACTACTCAAGCTCAGATGGCCAGAAAAGATCGGCAACAGGGATCTCTGGCAATGAACGAACCAACCAGGAACCGATTGTGCTATAAATAGGCAGGAAGAAATGGAGGTGGATTGGCCACACTCTGAGAAAACAAACCATCAAGTGACATCACACGCCAGGCCATCGCTCTAGTGGAACCTTGAAGGGAAGCGGCGAGTCGGTTGTCAGTGCGATGGTGACATGGAGGAGGTCATGAGAAGAGGAGATGAAAGCATGTGGGTAGACGTGGAGCCAGGTGAAAACTCTAGCAGACAACCGAAGGCAATGGAGATGCGCGGCTGAAGCCCTATTTTCCTCTAGGAATTGAAGGAAATAATAATAACATAAGCTTTCCCCAGTCATCATTCAAACTTTATACTCCTTTTTACGCCTGTTATGCACTCTAGTAGTAAATGTCATGGTTAATTTGGCCTGAAGACTACTATCATTCATTGACTGGGATATATAATATTTTAGTATTTGAGTGGTGAATATAAGAAGTGACTGTGACTGGACTGATTGACTAAGTTTCAGCGTACAGCTTAGCACATAATCGAGAAGATTTGTAGCTTAAGTGGTTGATATTGAATTAGTTGTGTCGTGACCGGCTGTTAATTCACATCTCTATTGATCATTTTTATTGACTTGGATTTCGACCTTTTTTGTCATGTAATTTTTAACTGGTAAATTTGGTCTATAATATTGTGTTTGTTAATCGCTGGCTGATTCACTTGAGTACCAGGCTTGTAGCAATTCCCTGGCAATTTTGGTGTTTCATCTATTTAAAATTTCTACATTCTTCCAATCGTCCATAATTATCCACATGCATTGATACGAAAGAATATGTATCATGTCCTTCTACAGCTAATTTGTGTTCTTCGATTCAGAAACGAAGGGTACAGTTCATACAGTTTATTTTGTAAATAGTATTAATTTTATCCTCTTTTTCTGTTGGATCTTTCGGTTCGTACAATACTGAATGGAGGGATTGTGTTGGCCGGCTGGCTTGTGAGGTATATCTATTGCAAACAGTCTTAATATTCTAGCTGTTATTGTAGAGATGTTTTTTTTCTTATGTATGGTAGGATGAATTTTCTTATGGTCTTTGATGATAGTTCGTTGTCGGTGTTGTGACTTGAGTTTAAACATTTTTTGATGAAATTGTGCGGGAGATATTCATTCTTTTTGAAGACTGTTAGTAAGTATTTTTCCTCCATTTTCTTCAACACTGGAGTGGTACTACAGCGTGTTTGAACTCTTTTTAACAATGCCTCCACACACTTTCTTTTCTGGGTAGTCGGGTTATTACTGTTGTAGTTGAGTATTTGGTCTGTGTGCTTTGATTTTTTATATACTTGTGTTTCCAAGCATACTGTGTTAGTTCTCCTGATTAAGATATCTAATAAAGCAATGTTTTTGTCTGATTCTTCTCTCGTGGTGAATTTAAAATCTTCAAATATCTTCAAGTATTGGTTTTTTAGGGATTTTTTTGATTGGTTACAGGATTTCATCATGAGCTGACATCAGTTAGAGAACCACTGGAAAACCTGCAGGAAGTACTGGACAGCTATTTCGTCAGCCTAGTTTGGGACTCTTCAGTAGTACGCACCCCCACACACACACAGGGATTCTAACCCACAACCTTCTGGTTACAATGCGAGCGAGCTCATAGACCATTCATCAGCCACTGGGACCCGATCCAATGACCAGCCCATGAATTCCAACTTCTGCCAATTCACGACGTAGTGCGACCACTTCGTAATGAGTTACTGCCTCATCTCCAACCTGCTGTACCCTACTGGTCATAGATTCCCACTAGAACCCCAGGTACTACTAAAGAGTCCCAGACTAGGACGAAACAGCTGCCCGGTACTCACAAGTCTTCACATAAAGTACCCAGATTTTTGGTTAAATTATAGGTAGGACTGTTAATTCTAATCTTTGCCTAACGGCTCCAGCTACTAATCCTGGTGTAACACACACAAAGGCTGACAAAAGAGAGAGAAAGGAGAGATTTGAAATTACTGCAATGAGCAGTAATGTGAGGGAAAAAAGAAAGAATAGTAACATGGAAAAACAAGAGGGTTTAATGGATATGAGAGATCAGAAAGAGTGAATGCATCTCCGGCGTTGAACACGATTTTGAAACATACCTCGATTAGTATCCAGGCATTGGTTCTTAAAAGCCTGAGAACCCCAACCAGACGACATACACCTCACCACATGACTGAAACCAATTATCAGTGACTTTATAGACTGACACTATGTTTTTAGTGTGACCACGCATAATTCTTTTCCAACCTAATCCTATGACACCTAACATTGCTTGTTGAAAAAGATGGTGGCTGGGGTTCCTCACAGGACGCATCCTAACCATCTCAGTCTATGTAGCTCGTCGACTGACTTACCCTACTTACATAGTACTCAAAGCCTAACCCTGATATTACTCACCATATTATAACACTTGAAATGGAATACAGAACGCAAAAATCTGTGATTGAAGACATCTCTAGCCTTTTCATATTTTCCACTTTCAGTGACCATGTGTCACAGCCATAAAAGGGGACTCAATGAACTTCTCTTCAGTACACATGACCTTCGATAGATACCTAAATATAACGTCTACTCGACAGATGACATATGTAGGCAAACCCTACACGAGTCTTTGGCGTCTGTATCGAGATATCGTCGGCGGTCAGTCCATTGAGTCTGATGCAACCTCAGAAACCTCTCTAAACTTTTAAAGTCATTTTTTTTCTTTATTCGACATTGAAGAAACCCGTGGAAAATTGTCATTAGAACAGTCTAGAAGAGCAAAAACAAGTTATTCAGCGAAGAGATCTCTTTCAACTAATGTATTGTTAAGCAGTACAATCGTATACATATTTATTTATGATAGTTTTGAAATAATAATGTGAATCAATTGATATTTAACTTTGATTGTAATCACAAATGTGCGTCGGTGGCTTAGTGGTAGAACGCTTGCCAACTACACATATGGTCCCGGGTTCGATTCCCGGCCTATATATATAACTGTCTCTCAACACCACAACAGTTAGATTTATAAGTGCACATTGAAGTAGTCCAACTCGGTAGCTTATACTTCACTTGCGTTGGAATTATCTTTTTCTGACTGATAACCATAAGTTTTTTTTGTATATTCAACTTTGCTCACAATGGTATCTCCTATTTTTATTTTGTGTTCTTGCCTTCACTTAATCTACAGCTATTGTAACAACAGATGATTACAATGTCGCTTACAGTCGTGTAAAAGAACTTATCTTTAATAATGCTGGACCTATTGTTTGGCTGAATTCACCTCAATCAATTCCATGACACAATAAACATTGAAGTAGAAATCTATTTCATACAGAACTACTACTAATAATAATTAATATTGACTATACTTCTTTTTTGTTTGTTTGTTTATGTGTGTGAGTGTGTCTTCAATACACTTTATCCTGATATGATGATAACACATTAAGTGTAGAGCAGTTAGTGAGTCCTTCTTTGTTTTTGCGTTTTTTTTTCCCACTTATTCTTATTCCTACTTTCATGTGATTTTTTCACAAATGAATTAACATGCGAATTGTGAATGGAAATAATGCATAAACTAGCGAAGACAATTCTAATGTCACTGTATGTATCAATCAGTGTGTGTGTGTGTCTGTTGTCTGTCTATCTAGCTATCAATCAAGACAGTCAGTCATTCGATCAATCAGTCAATCAACCAATCAGCGTGCAATAACGAACTCCCACACATATGCATGTATACATACATATAAACAAAGACATCTACTCGACAACTTCATTATTTAATCCGACTATAATTTATTCTGCCTTTCTTAATTTTAATTTAAATTTTCCCAATATTCATTTGTTTCAAACTACTTTCCTTTCTTCCATGTATTTATTTATTTAATTAATTAATTAATATTGAGGAATTATTATATTATTAGCTCGAATAACTAACTACTTAAATGGATGAGATCAGTAGTGTTGAAAAATGATGGTTATTATTATTATTATTAAGTTTTAAAAAACAATAACAAAGATTTTGTTTACAATATCAAATTTACATGTATGGCTTTATTTTTATATAATACCTTGCCCACCCACCCAACCAGCCACCACCACCCCTTTGTATACATTAGTGTTTTTAATTTCGCTTGTCTTTCCATCTCTTCTAGTGTTGTATAATACTTTATTTTATCTCCTCTTGTTTGTGCCAACTTATGTGAATGGATGTTTGAGGATTTTTTATTGGTTTGTTTGTTTGTGTCATCAGTCTTATTGAAACCTCAAAACTGGTAATTTTTCCTACTGTCTGCTTCCTTTATTGCTTGCTCTTTAGTCTACTGTCCCAGTTTTTTTTAATGGACTGTATATAATTGTATCCTAATTACTGGAACTTCTGTCCTTCCTCCCACCCCCTTTATAGTGTGATATGTGTGTGTATAAGTGTAAACGACAGTATACATATATCTACCTTCATTTTTTTCAGATTAATTATGAGCATTACTACAATAATAATAATAATAATAATTATTATCATTATTATTGTTAATAGTAATTTATTGATACCAGGATAACACTAGGTTCTTTCATGAAAGATTTCAATCATTCTTATATATTTCATCATTCACTTCTTTGCCTCTGAACTATTGTTGTTGAACAAGTCAAAACAAAAAAAAATGTTCTTCGTATGTTTGTGTGTACGTGTGTGTGTATGTACACGACTACCTGTGTATATCTGTGGAAGTGTAGAAACCAACTTTTTTTTTCTTGCTCACTTTGATGTCTACCTTCAATTTCTTCATGATATTTTGTTGTTGCTGTTGTTGTTGTTATTGTTCTTTGTGTTTATGGAAAGAGAAAGTTGAAAAAGAAAAAAGAAACCAACGGGAGGGGGCAAGAAAAGTGATTTATGATTTTTTTTATCGATTTTCTGCATTAATTTGGATATTGTGTACTCGTGTATATTATAATTTACTTAATGGATTTTATTGTGCTGCTTTTCACCTTAGAACAAAATCGGTACTTTGTAAATACTTCAGATGAGAATATGAGAAAAAATAATAATAACTAAATTATAATAATCACGATAATAAATTGTATTCAAGATATCATTATGACTTGTTCCTTTGGAGAAGAAAAAAGGAAGAAACAATCGCTGTGCATAAGAAATAAATTCTCCTGTGGTGAGAGCAGGCTGCTAGCCGATTGGTTGGCACTAATCTACGTTAAGGTCTAGGTCACTAATATGGGCCGTGAACAAGGCTGAGTCAACAACCAATCACAGCGAAGTTAACGTGGCAAAATATGATTCGCAGATAGAGAACTCTGTTTGTCAAGGAATCCCGAAACAACCAATCAGAAGCCTGCGTTTGTCTACCTAAACAACCAATCAGATGACTGCGCTTGTCTATAATAATGTTGTCTGAAATATGTATAAATACGTGTTGATTTTCATAATAAAACGATCTGTTGCCTGGCCCTTGTCTTCTGTTGTTACATTTGGTGTCGCTGCCTACCGACAAATGAAAAGCCTATACCCTGCAGTTTTTGATGGAGACATATGGATCTTCGGGCAGGACTTCAAGGCTTCTGCGCAGTTGAGTGGCGTTCAAGATCTGTCAGCGATGGAGCTGCTACTTGAGACGCTGCTGGGAGGTCGGGCGAAAGCAGCATATGAAGGTGTGGGCCGAAGTATGGACGAATGTTCGACAGGGTCAGGCAAACAGTTTCCAAAGTGGGAAGGACCATATATGGTCACTTCGAGATGGGGTTACGCAGACACAGTCGCAATGGCGAACAATGAGAGGCGCGTGAACGTCAGCGAGCTCCAGAAATGGATACAGCGAGACAAGCCAACGATGACGCCTGCACCAAGTAGATCAAGCCGACTTCAGTCGCACGTATTTGACGGGGGGACGAGTGTGGTGAGAGCAGGCTGCTAGCCGATTGGTTGGCACTAATCTACGTTAAGGTCTAGGTCACTAATATGGGCCGTGAACAAGGCTGAGTCAACAACCAATCACAGCGAAGTTAACGTGGCAAAATATGATTCGCAGATAGAGAACTCTGTTTGTCAAGGAATCCCGAAACAACCAATCAGAAGCCTGCGTTTGTCTACCTAAACAACCAATCAGATGACTGCGCTTGTCTATAATAATGTTGTCTGAAATATGTATAAATACGTGTTGATTTTCATAATAAAACGATCTGTTGCCTGGCCCTTGTCTTCTGTTGTTACACTCCTCTGGAAAAAGAGAAGACGTTCAGCGAAGAGTCTCTTTTCGGTTAATTCATTTTCTTAACTATCGGATATTAAGATAGATTACGTCCATTTGTAAGTGTAGTGATTGAATGAACTTCTTCTGTGTGCAGATTTCAGGCCCTCAGCAAGTGAATTGACATTGCTTCTGTAGTTTGAAGAAGTTTGATTCGTACACTGGGAATGGTAATTCACTTGCTGACGGTCTGATTTTTGGATACAGAAGAAGTTTGTTCAATCACTACACTTACAATGGACCTAATTTATCTTAATACCCGACACGTAAGAAAATGAATTCTCCGAAAAGAGACTCTTCACTGAATGTCTTCTCTTTTTCCATGTGGGGATTTTTAAGCTACTTAAATGTTGCAAGGACCCGATGAAGGTGAAGGAGCTGGATGGTTTCCTGTGTTACTCTGGTAGCGAAGACAAAGATTGATTTCTTAAGAGATTGTATCGATCGACATGAATATCCAAAGATGTATCGGAAGTCAATCAGACGCACCCACATCCAACCGAATACCAGCACACTCAGACAACCCAGACGAAAATTCTGCTTTATCGAAGATGCCTATTAAAAATTGAAATATTCTTATTAACAACATTAATGCTGAATCAGTAGTATCGATAAGTGATTGCATTTAAAAAGCAACCGTGAGAGACAGAGAGAGAGATAATATGCTTCAATATAACACTAAAATGACAGAATATCAGATAAATTAAGGGAAATAAGATAGAATTTATAGGTTCAACAGCAGGCCACAGTAGCTGGCTGCACCTGTTTCTGTTGCATATACAGCTCCCGTAGATTTAGTTGAACTGAAATGGCCTACATTGTTTCAAGTGATAGGTATTTACAGGCCTTTCATCATGATATTGGCCCTAGTAACTTCATTTTTGTGCTCATGAGCACCTATCAATGTGGCTAGATAAAAGTGTTGTTAAAACCATCACAATGATCACCACCCCTTTCCAACAACTAAACTACTTATTAAATCAAATTGGCAAGTTGTAAATAATTCAGCAACAGCATAACGTTTAGTTCTCTTGGTAAGGATAGAAAGGCCAGATTTTCAGCATAAAATGCTATTCTCTTTCACAGGTCCTCATCATCATCTACTAACTACCTGAAATTACAATGGTTATAAAAGCGTAGAAATAACATACTTCAGTGTTTGTTCATACTGGTAGGTGATTAACGCTTCCAAAATGTTAACATTACAACTTTTTAGTTTAAGTTACCATCAATCTATATGGTTTGAAAGTAGAAATGGAGGGAGGGGGAAGACAGCAAGACAGTATATGTCCCAATAAATTTATGTTCAAAAAGAAGTAGATATTCTCGAAGTTGAATTATCACACACCTTGTGGATATGAGGCATTTAATCAAGATTTCCAAATCCTTCAAAATAGTAAGCATGCAAGGGACAACAAATTTACTATAACTTGATGAAGATAGCGAGATTATTCATTCAGACATTTAGAAAAATAAATAAATCACAAAAAAATTGAACAAAGAACATTCTTTTCGATAATTTCCTCTTCTGGATCTACAAGTGAATTTTCACAGAATATTCTGGAATAATCTGATTACATAATGCCAAAAATTTCCTTTATATATGATTATTGTTGTTTGGGATAAAGTGGTCACTATTATTATCATTATTAGCATTGTATGCATAAATCGATTTTTGTTTAAAAATGAACTCCGTGCAAGTACATTAAAACTGTTTCTGTAGATATACTTAATAATAACTCTGGGCTGTGAGCAGTTTAGCTGATGAAAAGCCAACCATTTTATTGTGCAGAAACTGTTGTTCTTGCTTTATTCGAATTCATTAAGGGGAATAAATGCATGAAATAAGATATTCGTTAAAGTTTAGCAGGTCTGGTTGGTATATGAATTAGATGTCGCATACATAAATCAGAATTTGAATAAAAAAAAACAATATCTAGTCATCTCTAATTAGCTTAGCAAAACACTGACTGACCTCACCACTTTCCAGTTAATTACTCCACAGCTTTTTCTTCATAACTTCTGGTTTTCAAAACATTGACACATTTCTTATAATATGTTAACTAATAATCATCATAACTGTATTTAGTTTTAAGAAAACTAAATTCTAACCCTAGTGATGTTTTACATGGTTACGGAACAATTTCTCAACAGTTTACCGGTTCTGAGAACTGTCTGTCAATTTTTTTAAGAACCACAAAAGATTAATGTATAAGACTTGAGCAGTGCGATTAGATATATCACATACAGTGAAACAGTATTACTGTCTACTGAGTGAAAGAGATTCGAACACAATTTATTATTCTTCATGATCATATCATCAATTGTAAGTACACATCTTGATCGTCATAGGGTAGTAGAATTTTCCAGATGTCTGACTGGACAGGTGTTAAATCATTTCTGTTACACGTATTTGCAGTTGGTTCGATAAACTAAGCTTCTGTTATCAATCTCCCTGTGAGATTAGATTTTAAAACTGTCATCTTATCCCATCCATCCTATTGTACCGTTGTGTGTGATTGCATGTAGTGAGTGATGTAGCTGAACTATTCTCCACTTTCTTATATTACTAGTGCTAACTAATCCGGATCCTGCTAGGTTTCTATGCTCGGTTAGTCTAACTGACTGCCGCTGTTCTACTAGTTTGACCTATGTATTTGACCTGACAATCATTGTAGCAGGGTATTAGATAAACTAGATTGTTCTGTTCAACAGGCGCCACAGAATCTTTCAATTGCCAGAGTTTGTTTCTAAGTGAGTATGTGAGTCTAAATGACACTTTTATTCCTGCATTGTTAAGAATTCTCCAAAAGGTTTCCAAGGTTCCTCCTTTGCATAGAAGAACTAATGGTAATTTAAAATCCTTATTGTTAGTGTTGTCATTATTCTGTGCATGCTTATCATGCATATCGTCATTATTACTGTTATTATTACTGGTATCAGTATTACTGCCATTTTTATAATTACTAATTTTATTTTTATATTTACCTACATACTTCCTGATTATTGAGATAAGAGTGGAACTTGTGCACTGTGGTAGAGGAAAACTTATTTTGATAAAGTCTCATTATAGTATGCAATAATTTTTTTGCTGATGATATTTCGAGCACAATTTATCGCTGCTCATAATCATACCAAGACAGTAGTCACACAACTTTCCAACTTCGTTTATATGACTCTACTATTTCTAATCTCTTGATTTAATTGGTGGTGGTACTTTCCACATCTCTGGTATTAGTGATGAGTCATTCCTACTGCTTTTGTTGAGTGTAGATTCCATGAACAAAGATTCAGCAATCAAACTCTCTCTCTCCCAACCTATATCTAATTCCTTTCAGAATTTTAACCCTCTCACCCTATTATGTAGTTGTGTGTTAATGCATGCAGTGCAATTGCTCACCTTTTTTCTAAATTACTTATTTTCTCGGGGTCAACTATTCTTACCTTAGCTAAATTCTTATGTTCCGACAATCTAACTACTCCCGACCTACTAGTTTGACCTATGTAGTTGACCTAACTCACAGTCATTGCAGGGTATTTTGTAAATCATATTATTTTGTCTGATTGAGTCCACCGGTTCTTTTAGCCTACAGAGCTATTCGCTGAGTGAGTTTGTAAGTTTAAATGCCACTCCAATTCCTGCTTTATTAAGAATCCTATATAGGGTCTCATATATCCCCTCCTTATATGGTAGAACTGTAGGTGCCTTATATTCTCTCTCATTTATGTTAGCATAATTAGTTCCCACATTATTTTTATAGACAAACAGAAGGTGTAGCAATCAGATGGGTCACTAATATCCCCTATCGTAGCAGATATATTTATGGATAGTTGGGAAAATATGGCTCTCAGTATATTTAATCATACTCCTAAAATATGGTGGGGATATGTGGATGATAGTTTCACAGTGTTGAAAGCAGAACATATCTCCAGCTTCTTGACACACATATAAACTCACCAGTAGAGGGAATAAAATTCACATTTGAATCGGAAAATGAACAAGGAGAATTAGCTATGTTAGATTGTAAGATAAAACGACTAGAAGAAGGCAAACTACACACCAGTGTTTATAGAAAACCAACGCATTCTAATATTGGATATTTAGACTTTATTTCGTCTGATCCGTTAACTGTTAAGACAGGCTTAGTAAAGTATCTAACAAACCGAGCTATAGCACTAAGTAGCACAAGAAAAGACCTAAATGACGAAATAAAACAGATAGAAGAAGCGTTGGTATCAAATAACTATCCTATAAAATTCATCAGGAAGATCAGAAAAGGTCAACTGGAAATACATACAGAAGAAATGACTTAACACCTCCCCACGAAGACATCTGGAAGGTGTTTTACTACCTCAATGACGATTAGGCAGAAAATTACAACAAAACGAAAGTTTCGAAGTTGTACAGCAACAGCTGGTGATATGAATATGAAGAATAATTAATTGTGTTCGAAACTTTGTTATCCACTAGTAAATAATACTGTTTCACGCTGTGTGATACATATATATATTTAGTAAACAAAGTATAGTAAAGGACCGACAAACACATATTGAAATAAAAGTTAATTCACTGCCTAACTCTTCTTCCTTTGATTCATATAAACAACAAGAAGAGAAGTAAAGACTCAAATACGCACTGTTCAATAGATCTTTTATTATATTGGACAATGAACATATTACCGACAGAAAAACAACAAACAATGAAATTCAACATTGGCGTTACAATTTTATTTATTCCATCATTCTATGAATGCATTGATTGTAAGCATTATTATGCCACATAATAATCAATTAGTTTTATTATATATGTATATACAATTATTAAGAGGGCTTTTTAAAATTCCACGTTACTATAGTAACTGTTTACTATCATTAGAATGTTTCGAAGAATCTGGCAATTCTCCACCTTCAGCTAATTCAGATTGTCTTGATTGTTGCTCCGCTTTAGTAGTAGTTGATTGTTGTTGATTCAACAATGGTCTAGTTGATTCACCATCCTCTTTTCTATCTGCATTCTCGTATTTTTCACACCCTTCAATCTGTCCTTTTCTACTGTTGTCATTATCTTGTTTCACGGATTCTGTTGAGGATAACTTTTTCTCTGCATCTGATCTGGAATCATCAGTCTTTAAGCGAATGGTTATTTGTTCATCTTTAGCCATTAGACTATCAGACAATAAACACTTTTGATCACTCTTATTACTATTATCATTATTATTATTATTGTTTCCTTCACCGAGAAAAGCGCTTCTTTTCACCTGAGGCTTTCGCTTTCTCCTCCTCTTAGAATAATGCTGTTTATGCCTAGTGAAAAATCCACAGCAATACAACAGAGCACTTAACAGCATTAATATCAGTAGGCCAACAGTTATACCAACCACAATTGGCCATAATGGCATTTTATGTGTTACTTTCAATTGAACACTATGAAATATAATTGATTGTTTAATTTCAAAATAATTATTATTGTCTGCTGGATATTTAATATCTATAAATTTGTTAGTAGTAGTATTCATCTTTGCCTCATTATTTTGATGCAGATTTTCTTGAATACTTTGATATAGCTTAATCATACCGGGTAAATTACCCCACTGTTCAATATTCAATCTACTAATGAATTGTATATCAGATTTGTGTAGTTTAAAAAATGTTTCAGCCCATAACCAACCAGTCCATTTAATTCTTACGGTATCTCCAGCCTGTAATTGATTTAAATTACACTTAATGCGAATACATTTAATCAGATGAGTGTATTCAGTAGTTTGAAAATTTTTGGTTTTATTTATACTATCCATTAAATATGGACATTTGAGGATTATCCTGCCTTTATGAGCACGTCGTAATGAAGAAGGATTTAAACTGGTTGATGTTTCACGTAGAAATGTCCTTGTATGTTCAGTGGATAACTGTGACTTGGTATGAAAGTCAGCTGTCCTTTTAAATCGTTTTCTGATTCTCACACGTGGATCGTGGGCGGATTTTCGGGATCTTTCATCTGTGAAATAAATATAAACGAGAGAGAGAGAGTAAAAAACAATGAAAATGGTATGTGCTACTTACAAAATTTATCAGTAGTATATAGACAGACATTGGTCAGCTTTAAAAAACATCAAATAGCAGGGAAATTGATTTGATAATAAAGGAAAAGCAGATGATACAGCGTCGCGGAGAAACATGGGAGATTTGAAATGAACACAAACAAACGCAACACGAAGGAAGGCGAGAAGTAGCTCAGCACGGAAGATCTGTCTGTGTAAATGGTGATTTGAGGATAAAGTGTAAATAATTTCGCCATACAGAAGTACCAAATTGTCAAAATAAACATCTCCCTACCAAGTCTTCGTCTTTTAAAGTTACAGGTAGGCCTTTCTGACAATTATCGTATCGTTCATCAATATATAAATAAATCCTAAATTCAGAATATTTTATTTTCACGAGTTGATCACGGATTGATTTCATTTAGAGAACCATTGAAAACCAACATGGAGTACTGGACAGCTGTTTCATCCTGGTTTAGGAACCATCAGCAGTACACACTCCAGGACCTTCCGGTTACAAGGCAAGCTCGTATACCATTCAGCCACTGGGTCCGATTCAGTGGCTGTCTCATGAATTTTAACTTCTACCGATTCGTGATTTAGCGCAACCCCAACCATTGTTGTAGGTGGGACTTCCATCCTCACACGTGACATCTGAATGGGCCTCACTGGTCACGACTTTTCATTAGAACTCCACGAAACTCCATCCTATAGCAAGTCACTCGCCAGCGAGCATTAGATAAATTTTCTATAGTTTGGTTTGTAAGGGTCCCAGTTGCTGAATGGTATACAAGCTCGCTGGTCTTGTAACCAGAAGGTCCTGGGTTCGAACCCCAGTGAATGCGTTCTGCCAATGATTCCGAAACCAGGATGAAACAGCTGTCCAGTACTCCATGTTGCTTTACAATGGTTCTCTAACTGATATTAATCCGTGATCAACTCGTAAAAACAAAACTAACCCTTACAAACCAAACTACAGAATATTCTAGCCAGTGAATATTATTAAATTACGCCAAAGTATATTAAAATATTCTCACCATGTTATAATTTTGAAGTCACAAATTTTAGTCGTATTTTTGGGCTATATAGCTCAACTATGATGTGGCAGAAACGGGTGGTTATATGGTATGCCCATTTTTTGAAGTTGCTCCACCTGCTATTTCCGGTGGGTATTAGAATGTTTCAATAAATAGGGCCCAAATATACCAACCAGCAATATTTCATGAAAATTCAATAATACACCTTTAAATTTTGAATCTAATACCTCTTTCACTCTATTACAACACTACGCAAATATCAGTATCAAGCGAAATTTTCTGATAAAAGTACAGCAAATGTAACGCAGTTCAAGAATATAATGCCGTCGATAATACGTTCACCAGAAATAACTTTTTTTTAACTTCAAATTTCATTTGAAAAACATACAAAAAATATGAATTTTCATTTAACCAGCATAGCAACGAACTACGACGCTACACTTAGCGGGGCTGTGCAATAAAGCTATGCGATAAAAACTATATTCGTCAATGACTGAATGGAAAATTTTGTTATCGTATGCTGTGTACTACTGACAATGCTTGTTAGTAGTATATACATGCAGATATAAATGTGTATATCACCTCTATAAGAATATAGAATAAAACGCAAAGGTGGATGGATTTCATGGTGAAGGTCAGAAATTAAGAACACTCGTGAAAAAAACAAAAAAATACAGAACGAAGACAAAGAAGTACAATACCGGAGATAAGTGTATATTTTGAGTCTAATATATCGCAGACGTATTTTGCCCATATCTGTGTATCGAATTTCCAGTAAATATTCCGTTGTCTCAAATACTTTTATGATCTGCCTTTGCAGACTTATCAAAGAGTATACTGATGGAGTGTTATTAATAACACTAACGGCAGAGGATACGACAATTGGTAACGAGCTGTTTTATTAGGGAAAAACACATCCTATTTATGCATTTTTAATCCCATTAAAAGTCGTCTAGATCAGTGAACAGTAAACTGTTCTGACTGGTTGGCAATTGGCGTAAGGTTAAACAATGAAAGACAAAAGTTGTCCAATGAGATTATCCATGTCTACAAGATAAACTAGATCCGTATTTGAGGAATAAACTCTCCTACCTCTACAGTTAGTCATTTACTTAAACTGTTATTTTCAATTTTGGTTGCTTCCTGGCAAAGCGCATTTGCATACTACTGATAAATCAGTGTCAGTAGCACGCACACCACACAATTACTACAATATTCCCTTTATGATGAAAAGGGAAAACAGGTTGACTGAGGGCGTATTTGTGATGCTTTCTCAACCATTTTTGCCTTTACACTCCAAAATTATCCAAAATAAGAAGTATCTGATGTCACTACGATTGGTAAAATAAGACATTACTATCTGTTATTATAGTTCCCCTGGTTTCCAATGGAACATTAGGCGTCAGCAACATATCTTCATTTTACTATGTTCTCATGCAGTATTTTTCAGCTGGCTGCATCCACGATTCTTTGATTGGACACCTGTGAGAAACTAGTGTGATGTGTCTACTCTTCTGTTTGGTGCAGACTGAATTCTGTCAGTCAAGTTTGCAGTGTGGCGACCATTCCAGATGGTTTACCATCACGATGCATTCTGAACTGTTGATATTAGATGGTTGGAGTCAATCGGCTGCAGAAAGCCTTGCTTGACCTAGGTTTCGTGCTAGTTGGCACTAACTAGTCAGTAGGGCGTATCTGCAGTCACCTTGAAGGAAGTCATGTACCTTCTGGGATTCGAACCCGCAACACCCAGTGACAGCTGCAGTCAGAGACGTTATCACTGGGGCTGCTATTCGCGCTTATGACTTACCTTTTGTAGGACTGTATTGGTTACTTTGATTGGTACCTCAGTGGTAATGTCTCTGATTGCAGCTCTCACTAAGTGACTCGGGTTCCAATCTCACAAGGGACACGAGTTCCTTCAAGGTGACTGCAGATACGCCTTGATGACTGGTGAGTGCCTACTAGCACAAAATCTAGGTCTAAGGCTTTCTGCCGATGGCCAAGATTTTCTTATACAATTTCACTTCCTCCTCACACGATCTTCTCCGTATCACCCTCAGACATACACCGAATTGTCGTTTTCCATTCGAGTTCCACTTGGGGGATTGACGGATGGTGTCACTGGACAAACCCGCTCTGTGTTACTAGGTGGCTAGAGGTAATCGGCAGGAAGCCTTACTTGACCTAGGTTTCGTGTTTGTTAGCGCTCCTCAGTTAGCAAAGCTTCCTGCCGACTGCGTCCTACCAACTAATAACAACATTTCAGGTCACACTGTGATGGCCAGTCGCCTAACATGGTGGTCATATTGCAAAATTGACTGATAGTATTCAGTCCGCACCCAATAAAGGACTAGACAAATGACACTAGCTACTCAACCCTTACACACTTGTGAGGGGGAGTTTCCTAGCTTGCCGATTACATTACAAAGTGGTGCCGTCATAATTAAGAGCAGATAAGTTGGCAAATAGATCATTTTTCATCAAATTCACCTTAAATTTGTATATCTCTTTAGGGATTCATATGTACAGTGTTATTTGGCGTGATAAAGGTGAGAGGTTATTGTCAGTTAGTAACAGCATAAATCAAAGTGTATGAAAAATAGTCAATAACCTTGAGTAATCGAGAGAATTAGTAACTAATTGGTTGTGATGAGTAGTCATTTGTAAGTAAGTGATTAGAAAAAAGAAATTTACAAAAGCGAGTGACAAAACTTAAAAAAGATTACACAGTTTATTATGCATTGAGTCAGGAAAATAAAACTGACACAGGCTATGGTTGTATAGGAGGCTAGGTAAAACGTTTCTGAAGATGAAGTGTGTGTTTTTCTTTATGAACTGTTGGAGCTTCACCTGCATCAAGAAGATGTAGGCAGTATACCTTAAAGAGGTTTGGTTTTTCTTTATATGTATGACCCTAAATGAAGTCTCTGGTGATGCTGCTTTAGAATTAGGCTGTTGACTGTTTTGTAGTGTCTTTTCAAAAACCATGCGTGTAGACAATATCTTGCTGGTACTGCCTATGTACTTAACTCCACAGAAGTACGTGGACTGGTAAATGCACACTAAAGTTGCCAACAGGGGATCTTGTCTTTGACGTTTTGCTGAACAACAGCATGTGTGGAGAAGGGGTAGGCGCGGAGAACGCCTTTTTAATTGCACTTGTCACATAGCTTCGGACAACTTGACTAATTGCATTTCTCTGTAATTTTAGATTTATAGTTAGTTGTTTCTTCAGCACATCCATATAATGTGATAGAACACAACTGGTAGTAAGCATTTGATAGTTCAATAGCAACGAGAACCTGGTAACGTTTCGAGCAATACGTATTCGAATGTCTAGGGGAGCATCTGTTCCTTTGAGGTTACATGTATCTGTAACCTGACGAACGTTAATAAACATGGAACTCATTTCTAAAGCTCTCGGAGAACTGCCGAAAATTAGATATAACACACTGTCTCTCCATACTAGCTGCTTTCTCCCTAAAAATTGTACAAACTCCCCATGATAACCCTTTTTTGTTGGGGTGTCCTTATTTCATTACTCACACTATCCAACATTCAAACATTTCTAGCGTGAAATTTGAAAATACTGAGCAAATTTCATTTGCTTACAGAATAAACGAAATAATATACCATGCTTATATTGACCTTTCCATACTTTCCTACAGAAAAGACCACGCTGAAAGATCACTGTTTAGTCTTCTGAATGGTGACATAAAAAAACAATAAAAAACTGAAATTTAATTCTCACCTAATTACTGAAATTTTTTATTTTCAGTATTGCGAAAATTCCCATTCAGACATTCAGAAGACAGAGGAAAGTTCAAGCGAAGAATACTCTTATTAATAAATTCCTCTCCCTGCTCTAGAACTATATCTATAAGATATTCTAAAATAATCATCATTAACAAGATTACTGTTACTGTTCCCTTGGGTTATAGGTAGAACATAGGGCTTCCACCAGCACATTTCCCCCTCTGTCTTATCTTCTGGGGTCTTCCCTAGCTGAGTCCACGATTACCCATATTCTCTGATCGCCTCCGCGCACGATCACCTCCATGTCACCCTCGGACGCCCTACTCGTCGTTTCCCATTCGGGTTCCATTTGGGGGTCAATAATGGCGTTTTTTAAACAATGTCAGTTTGTGAAGACCAGTGGAATTACAGTTCAAGAAAGATGCATTAGTTATAATATTGGTTAGTGTGCTCATTTTTTCAGCTTTACGCCTTTGAAATACAAACGTAATTTGATAAAGTGCTTGATCCACAGAGCAACAGCAATCTGCTCTGATCAATGTCTTAATGAAGGGCATAATATTATTAAGCAGTTACTGAGTAAGAATGATGATTATCCAGAGAATTCATCGATAAGAACACAAATCTAAATTCAAGGCAAGTCAAAGTGTAACAACAGAAGACAAAGGCCAGGCAACAGATCGTTTATTAAGGAAATCAACACGTATTTATATATTTTCATGTACATTATTATAGATTATTGTAAGCAAACAAACACAGTCTTCTGATTGATGGTTTCTCGCAGACAGTTGACTTTGCATCTCTTTGTGACTGTTTCTTGAATGTCAGATTATCCATATGTTAACTGTATCTGCCTGCGCAGTTTGTTGTGATTGGTTGTTGAATCAGTCTTGTTCATATTTTCTCACGACCAATATTGGGGACATAAACGTTGACGTAAATTAATGTCTACTAATTGGCAAGCAGCCACCTCTCACCACACTCACCACCGACCTAAGGATCACTGCACCAATTTACAGTCCTCCGCTCTACCAAATGAGCTATCGCCGATACGATAAACGATCCGTTGCCTGGCCCTTGTCTTCTGTTGTTACAAAAATACCAACGGTTCCGGAAAAGCCTTCCAACTTCAGTTCCTCGATGATAATACCAGTGAGATAATAACACAATGCCTTAGAAATGCCATGAAAAAGCATTCAGTGCGTCTGAAGTACACTATCTCTTCATATGAAGACAGATTGCCTAGTTTTGTCTCTTTTATGTGTGTGTATCATGAGCCGGTGGCAAAATGTAGATGCTCCCAGGCCATCGACGCACTCCTTTACCTAGCTAAGCCAGTAAGAAAATTGTTAAAGAGGGGAGGTTGGGTATGAGGCTAGCAACCCCATCCTGTAAAAATAAACATCACTGCTACCGAAACTTCAGGCCTCTAGCTTGAGGTCCTATGTTCCACTTGGAACGTAAAGGACTAATGAAAGACATGTGTATGCATCTGTTTTACTGCTGCTATGCATCAAAGGTCATACAGTTAGTTGTCTTTATCGTCGGTCAGATTTCCGAACATCATCATGAGTTGTTGAGCAAGAGACAAACAAAGCCCATCTCGTGGATATAGCATATAGCGTTGAAGTAAACAAGGCTTTTAAAGTCATCTACCATATACTGACTAATCTTAATTTTACCCATTAAAAGGTCTAAATTATGTGTCTAAAAGAAGTTGGTTCAGACGCTTTCATCACCTTGGCAGTCAGGGTATTTTTTCCTTTTTTTATCTTCACGTTCCCCAGTGGAACTTAGGGCTTCAAGCTAGTGGCTTGAAGTTTATGTAGCAGTGTTTATTTTACAGGATGGGGTTGCTAGCCTCATGCCCAACCTCTCCTCTTTACCAGCATTATTCCCATCTTAGCGAGGTAAAGGAGTGCATCTGTGGCCGGGAATTGAAATCCAGACCATGTGCATGTTCGGCCAGCGTCCTAACCGATATGCCAACGACTTACAAATTTTCTAATTTTATTTGATATTCTGTTTGCTATTACATTTTCATGCTTATTGTAATTTATGCATCTTTCTTCAAATGAAATTTGATTCATCTTAACAAATCCATAGTATTTAAAAAACACGCCAATATTGCTAATGGCGATTATTCTAAATATTCTATATATGTATATAACTGTAGAGCTGGAAGATGTAATTATAGCAAAGAATATTCTTTGCTTGAATTTTCCTGAAAATAATGATTTAATAATGATTCATAAACTGAATTATATGCTGGTCAGTAATTATTAAGTGGCCTTAATTATCTTAATTCCCTTCTTTCTAGGAAATGCTTGATAATCTCTAATTTTCTTTCTGAGATTTAATACTATAAATTTCGTCAAATTCTGTTAATATCTGTTGGTTGTATTTGAGTAATATATATATATATCATGATACGTTTATTCGAATACCTGTTAATTATGGGTTGGCTCATAAAATAGGGTTATTTGATGCCTGTCATATTTGAAAGACCTAATATACGCTAAAATTTCATAAGAAAATTTATCGATTGCTAATTCAGCAGTTATTTCTCTAAATAAGAAATAAGTACTGAACACTTGTTGATATTCACTGGAATAAATTCCATATAGCTTGTTTACTAGCTGTATCACACAGTGAGTGAAACAGTATTATTATTTACTGGATGACGAGGTTTCAAACACAATCTATCATTGTTCATAATCATCTCATCAGTTAAAATCATACGACTTCAAGACTTGAGTTTATAGTTTTCTTTGTCTTCTCTTATTTGTCGTCGTTGGGGTAGTAGAATTTTCCAGATGTCCAAATGGTCAGGTACTGAATCATTCCTATTACATGTGTTAGCACTTGATTCGATAAACAAAGCCTCAGTCAGTTATCAATCTCTCCCTCCACCTAGCTATTACATTAGATTTTAAAACTATCATCTTATCCCATCCTACATTGTATCGTCGTGTGTGATTGCATGTAGGAACCTCGGAAACCCTACGGAGAATTCTTAAAAATGCAGGAATAATAGTGGCATTCAAACCCACAAACTCAATTGGAAGCAAGGTTTATCGGTTAAAGGATTAATCCTGTGGAGCCGTTAAAACAAAACAATTTAATTTATCTAATGTCCTGGCTGCAATGATTGTCAGGTCAAATGCATAGATCAAAGTAGTAGGAGAGGGTCAGTGAGACAAGCTGAGCAGAAAAACCTAGCAAAATCTAGATTAAGTGACCCGAATATGATAAGAAATCTAGAGAATAGTTCAGCTATAGCACTACACGCAGTTACACACAACCATACAATAGAATGGGATAGGATGATGGTTTTAAAATCTAATGTAACAGCTGGGTGGAGGGAAAGATTGATAACAACAGAAGCCTTGTTTATCAAATCAACTGCAAATACATGCGCAATAGGAATGATTCAACACCTGTCCAGTTGGACATCTGGAAAATTCTACTACCAAACGACGACAAATAGGACAGAACAAAGAAAACTATAAAAGTCAAGTTTAGAAGTTGTGTGATTGTAATTAATACGTTTATGAACAACAAAATTTTGCTCTGTTTCTGTTTCATCTCTCACACACATATATTAATAGTCATCATATTTATTTGTAATGACTAATGTCAAATTTTCTATAGTTTGGTTTGTAAGGATTAGTTATGTTTTACGAGTTGATCACGGATTGATATCAGTTAGAGAACCATTGAAAACCAGGAGTACTGGACAGCTGGTTTCATCCTAGTTTGGGAATCATCGCCAGTACGCA
The DNA here is from genome assembly GCA_944472135.2 of Trichobilharzia regenti. Classification (NCBI taxonomy): domain Eukaryota; kingdom Metazoa; phylum Platyhelminthes; class Trematoda; order Strigeidida; family Schistosomatidae; genus Trichobilharzia; species Trichobilharzia regenti. Next base: position 171,344,295 of record OX235262.1, on the reverse strand, counting down.
CCCACTGGGATTCGAACCCAGGACCTTCCGCTTACAAGGCAAGCTCGTATACCATTCAGCCACTGGGACCCGATTCAATGGCTCGTGAATTCTAACTTCTACCAATTCGTGATTTAGCGCGACCCCAACCATTGTCGTTGGTGGGACATCCTTCCTCAAACGTGACATCTAACTGGACCTCACTGGTCACGACTTCTCACTAGAACGCAGGAAACTCCAACCTGTAGCAAGTCACTAGCGAGCATCAGATTGGGGGGGGGGGTCGCGCTAAATCACGAATTGGTAGAAGTTAGAATCCTCGAGCCATTGAATCGGGTCCCAGTGGCTGAATGGTATACGAGCTTGCCTTATAACCGGAAGGTCCTGGGTTCGAATCCCAGTGGGCGCGTACTGGCGATGATTCCCAAACTAGGATGAAACAGCAGCTGTCCAGTACTCCCTGGTTTTCAATGGTTCTCTAACTGATATCAATCCGTGATCAACTCGTAATGTCAATTGTTTTTGTGTATATTTTTCTTTATGAATGTGTGTGAGTGTATGTTACTTTTGTCATATGGAAAAGACATCAGTTCACATTTGATCAACGTGATAATACATTCTTTAAAGGTCATGGAGGTTCATAGAGGTATTTTTGTTGTTTTTTTCATCTGTCTTGCTTCATTAGAGTTTGCCAAATATAGGTGATAAGTCTATCCCTTCTTACCCTATTTACTGCATTCAATGCGGCTAAAATATGCAAGGCTTCAGACGGCAACCTTTCTTAATGTGAATGAAATCCTCTCCAGGAATTTCGACATTGTCGAAATCACTTTTATGTCCGCTGTCTATCGCATGCATTGCTGCTATAGCCGATCTTTTCTTAGACTTTTTTTAAGTTCTACTTCATTTCTAGGTGGACGTTTCGTGCATAGTCTATGTTCATCCACACACTAACAATTTGACATTAGTCATTACAAATATATGTGTGATGACTGTTTACATATTTCTATTGGTACAAATGTCTATGAACAAGTGACCTTCAAATAAACTGATTTCAATTTATGTAAAGTAATTTTTTGACTATATATATTTGATGATTACTAAAATCCGAATAATTCTACTGAAAAAGCTGTCTGTGGCTGGCTTACACAGCGAAACGTTCAGAAAAATCTTTGACTTTGTTTTTTTCTTAATCACTCTGGGATCAGAAGTTAATTGGAGAATGGTAACTAGCAGTGGAATCCAAGAGGCGCATTTCGTCCTATTTGGGACTAGTCAGCTAGATGTACCTGCATTAAATAACACTCTGAGATTATTTTAAATAATTTATAGTGTTTTAGTCTGAGTCGGCGCTCAAATTATTCCAGGAAGTTCGTGACTTCTACGATACAGAAACTTATAAAAAGGGGAAGCATTAAAACTAGAGCTTATTAAACAGTTATAAAGACAAATAAATAATAAGGATAAAGTCAGCATATAATACGCACATGTCAAGACAGTGATATACAGTCTAGGAGAATAAGGGGATACCAATTCAAAAGCGTCGGTGGCATATCGGTTAGGACGCTCGCCGACCATGCACATGGTCTGGGGTTCGATCCCCGGCCACAGATGCACTCCTTTACCTCGCTAAGATGGGAATAATTCTGGTAAAGAGGAAAGGTTGGGCATGAGGCTAGCAACCCCATCCTGTAAAATAAACACTGCTACATAAACTTCAAGCCACTAGGTTGAGGGCCCTATGTTCCAGTGGGAACGTGAAAGAAAAAAAATTGAAAAGCTAGTCGAAGCATCCAAATAAAGCACAAAATAATCGAGCAAAGAATATTCTTTTCGATAAATCCCTCTTCCGGCTCTACAATGGAATTACAATTCATTAAAGATGTTTAAATTATAATAATAATAAAGATATAATAGCAAAAAGAATATCAACTAAAATTAGGAAAATTCCACAAAAATTCAGGATCATTCAAATCTGGATGGCCAGGGTAAGGATAATGTCTGAACTAACTTCTTTTGATGCATAAATTAGGCATGTTAATATGGTCCCAACAGCCAGCTTCAGCAATATATAGTAGTCGAACTCTTAAGGCAAAAATGAGATCCGTAGGTATGCGGTAAATGACCCTGAAAGCATGGTTAACGTCAACCTTGTGTTCTGTATCCACAAGATGAGATAGAATAGCGCTCCGAATAGATTTTGTTTGTCCTTCACTTAGCCACTGTGCAGGGTGATGTTCGGAAATTCGACGAGAAACACACCTAATTAAACGGCCTATGGAACTGGCTCCACAGAGCAGTTAAATTGGTAGATACATATGGAAGAGGCGAAATTAGGCAGTTTGTCTTTTACTCTCGAATGCAGAAGAGGAGTGGTTTTAAAGATACAGCGTAATTCGGCAGCAGCAGGGAATGCTGTTTTTACCGCATTTCTAAGGCGCTGTGTTAATATCTCGCTAGTGTTGTCCCCAAGGAACTGCATCTGTAAGAATAAGGCCTTTCTTTGAAACTGTTGGTAACTTAAGCTGCTTTGATTTTAGATTCATATTCTTATCGATAAACTTTTCAGGATAACCATTTTCACTTAGCAACCATTTAATAGTATTAAGTAAGTTCCTCCTCAAGACATTCATCCGAGCAAATAAGTATGAATAATGTGATGTTAGATTGTTGAACAGGGACTGTCCAAACAATTATTATGTTATAGCGGATGCAATATAAGGTTAAATAACTATTAAATAGCATTGGTTCAGACATAACAGTGAAGTCTGAAACAGTGATTTTAACTTTGTTTTCTTATCCTGATGATTATTATGCGTGATGGGCAGTTTAGTAAAACAGATTCCTACTTAATAATTAATCAGTCAAATGGAAAATAGGTTTCTTCCTGTTTACAGATTTCTATGGAGCATCTACAGACAGTTTCATGAATACTGATAACAAAGCTGGTCAGTAGAGACACAATATATACAAAAACAAACTGCAATCACCTCCTCTTTGTTTGTGTTATTTTGAATGTCGCGTTGATTGATTTCTATCGGATTAAGATTCTCAATCTCTGTTGACTAGTGCAGACGCTTAAACAATGTCCTACTTGATGTGATTTCAGTTGATGCTGACTAGTGGTAGTGGAATCCAGTAGGTGAATTTCATCATGCTTCAGATTCTTCATCTGGATGTACACCATCAATCCCCTAGGATTCAACTACATCTGACGGATGTAGTTCCAAACAGAACGAAATGCACATCCTGGATTTCACTCCTAGCCGACATCAAAAGAAATCACAAACCTAGCTTTATGTTAAAATTTAGGAAGAGTACACCAAATTGTGCATGAAAGATGTTACTTTGATTGGACAATAGTAACAAGTGTGATGTGTCTAGTCCTTTCTTTGGTGCAGACTGAATTCTATAAGTTGGTCAAATTTGCAATGTGGCGACTATTCTAGGTAGCTCGCCATCACGGTGCACATTGGTTTAATGATATTAGATGGTTGGAGGCAATCGGTCACTGGAAGCCTCACTTAACCTAGGTTTCATGCTAGCCGGCACTTGTCAGCAAGGCTGATAGAATTCAGTTTGCACCAAAGGTAGGGCTAGACACATCACACTAGTTAACACTGTTCAATCGAAGTACCCACTACAGTCCTACTGAAGGTCAGTTGTGAGCCCAAATCGCTATTTCAGTGGTAACGTCTCTGACTGCAGCTGTCACTGGATGACGTGGGTTCGAATCTCAGAAGCGACATGAGCTCCTTCAAGGTGACTACAGATACGCCTTGCTGCCTGGCTAGTGTCAACCAGCACGAAATCTACGTCAGGTGAAGCTTTCTGTGGCCGATTTCCTCCAACTGAATATGAAAGATGTCATCTAATATAAACTATTCATATCCCACTCATTGATTAATTTATCGGAGATTACTTTATATAGTCAGTTTTTGGTTAATTTTTTATTCCTCACTGATTGACTATGTTGGACAGAAGTACTCGATCTTTGTTGACATATGGTCTCCTAGTACAGACGCTTCAACGACGTCTAAAAATTGAACAAATAACGACTGAAACCCGTCGCACAAAAAATACCTCTTATGGTCCACTGGTCTAATACATAACGCTTTGGCCCTTGAATTGGTGCACGTTAAGTTTTGTGGGTACACCATCCGTTCTCAACTGGATTGCAGGTACATTCAGTTGAGGAGTTCTAGAAGGAACAGAATGCGTGTTTTTCAAAATCTACTGCCAGCTACTATCAACCATATGAAGTTGTATTAGGTGCGAATAAAGTAATAAACCCGTTGCACAAGAGGTGGCTCGCGTGCCCAAGTGGTCTAGTGGATAACGCTTTGGCGTTTGAAACTATGGGTACTGGGTTCGAGCCTCGGTGGGAACATCATCACTCACTGAGAAATGCAGGTACATCCAGCTTACGAGTCCCAAATAGGACGAAATGCGCATCCTGGATTCCACTGCTAGCCACCATCTACCAATTGTATACTAACTAAATGCCCGGACATCGTCAAAGCATCTGCACAAGAAGCCGACATGTCAACCTGAGACCGAGCACTTCGGTCCAATCAATCGACGGGAAAATCAAAAATTCAATTCAACCTTGAATTCAATTCAAAATTTGTCAGTAATATCAGTCATTTTGTGTGAGGAACGTTTAGTTCTTCATTTTCTACCGCCTAAACGATTATCTTAAGACTTCCCTCCCCATTTATTGCATCTCTCTCACAGCAATCCTTGGATTATTAGTCTATTTATTTTCGTTTCCAGTGGAACATAGGGATTCAAGTTAGAGCTTAGAAGTTTCAGTAGCAGTGGGTTTTTTTACGGGGTGTAGTTGCTAATCTCACCCACGCACCTTCCCTTTTTACTGAGCTCATTATTGAATAAGTGAAGTAAAGGTATAGATCGGCTTGGGATAGTATCCGGGACCATTACGTAGTTGGTCAATGTTCTACCACTGAGCTACAGACGCTCAAAAGTTCTTGGGCTACATATAAATGCTTGTTATTTTTCTGGTACACATTGGACATATACACATAAAAAAGTCAATCATTAACATATTTAAGTTATTCTGAAAGATGTTAAAGACTATAGTATCAGTCATTGTTCGCTTATCATTACATGGTTATAAGCAATCGTCACGAAGCCCTGCACCTTGTTTTCATGCTTGTTGCCGCTTAGTAGTGATCAAAGTGTATCTCCGTCCTTGAAGCTATTCATACCCGATGTGAGATTCAAACCCTTACCACCCAGTGGTACAATCAGAGATGTTGCCATAGGTAGCTATTCGGGCTCGCAACTAACCCCCTGTAGCAGTGAACTGAATACTTCGGCTGAACACTAAGTAGTAAGTTTTGGTGAGAGCTGTCTGCTAGCCAAAAATTGTAGGCCACACAATTTACGTCAATGTCTACTTCCCGAATCAGGGTCATGAGAAAAAAAAACAATAACACAGCTTAACCTGAGAAGATCACCAAAAAATCACACCAGAATTAACGTGTGCAAATGTGATTCGCAGATACATCACCTGACCTTCTAAGAAATGGCCACAAAGAGATACAGAATAACCTTGAGCAAGAAAACAACCAACCAGAAGACGTTGCTTCTCTGCTAACAATAATCGATAATAATGTTCATAAAAATCAATAAATATCTGTTGATTATCTCAATAAATGATCTGTTGCCTGTCCCTTGTCTTCTGTCGTTACAGATTACTTGGCTGATAGAATTCAATCTGTACTGTTCAGGTCCCTTCACATATCATTTTCGATCGATTTCATTTCGCACTCAGATTGACCACTTTATCGGACTTACTAATGGCTAAGTGAGGTTTAGGTGTGCGTAAGCTGGAAATCGTACCCCAGACCACTTTTGGCGTGACTTGTGAGTAGGAGGATCCCACCAATAGCGTCCCAGGAGTCTGAGCGCTCCAATGACTTTGAAGGCATGCTAGTCGTTGGTTAAAGCCACCCACCATTATTCTAGCACAAAAATGAATGCTGTTCATGAACTCAAGTGCGAATTTCACCCAGATCACGTTTTTAAATACTGTCTAAATAAGGGATTGGTAGGACTTACTCGCATATGTAGTTGTGGTGCTTCAATGAACCTGCAACCATATTTACACGTTATTGATGGTTATATAATTCGATTTACGGTGTGTAGGAAACTAACGAGTGTTCTTACTGGTAAGTGACACACTCAGTTAATTGTTTTCTAGGAGCTTTCTTTGCTAAATCGAAACTTTCTTTGACGAATATATTGTTTCTTTGTCATAACTGGATACTGAAGTCTGCAGTGAGGTCAACAGTTGCCCAGACAGAAAATACCTTGACGTCAACTGTGCAGTGGTTTCTGTTTGGCCGAGATTTAGCCCAAGGAAATTAAATAAGGTTACAAAAGTGTTGAGAGGACTTGATATTATCGTTCACATAGACGAAACTGTGTTGATAAAAAAGAAATACAATCGTGGTCGTGCTAGAGCTAAGAACGTTTCAGTACCTGGAATTTATGAAACCTAAATTCAGAAGAGGATAATGGAAGTTATTCCCAGCAGCAGTGCCGACATTCTTCTGTCTATTAATAAAAGGCTGGTTTTGCGTGGCACCACTATCCACACCGATGAATGGGCAGGATAAAACCGTTTATCAGATTTGGGATATAATACACAATCGACTTTATCATTCGGGCAATTCCGTTGATCTCACAACAGGCACTCATACTAATTCAATAGAAGGTTCCAAGGAGAGATTAAAAAATAGGATAAGAGCAATAGACGCCTCTCAAAACCAAGTTATTTGCAGCCACCTGGATGAATGTATGCATAAAAATTGGTTTATTTTAAAACCTGACGCTACCCCTTATAATTGGAACGTATTTTTAGGCCATGTTAGAGAAAAAATACCCTGTTTTGTGTGTTTTTATGCACTTTTTTTGCAAATCCATGTCATTTTCTGTGTAAAATTCTCATTTTTATGATTGGTTGGCTCAAGGTTACTTGTGCGTTTGCTATTGTTGAACTTTGCCAGTGAGCATTCTACCAGTGGAGAACCAGTATACACAAAAAGCCACCAATGCTTGGTATTCCAAGCTGGTCACTTATGCAAGTACCAAGCGGGCCCAATATTGCTCACCTTCTGTGATCAAACGAGAATCGGCGTTTTCCACCTGGTATGCTCGCGGACGAACTACTTGAGACTGCCAGGATCTAATTATTTATTAGAAGTTCATAATGACAAACCTTGCTAATAAAATGAATAATCATCAATAATAGGAAATATTTCATTGAAGTAATTGTCTTTATCGAAATTTTAAGAGGAATTTCCAAGGCTACTTGCAGAGACATAAATAAATAAGTATGCGGGAAAAAAATTGCTCGGACAAACATGGTACACAAATTTGTAGTGACGCTGAACAAACGAACAAAATGCAACAATAAAAAACACTCGTTCTCACGAGGTAAAAATCCAGGTGAAATTAGAACAGATAAGGATAAAGATGAGAAGTAGGATATTTCCATTGAGATATTTAGAAAATTAAAACAAGGGTGTTAGTGAAGAGTCCCTTTCAACGAATTTACAATCGTATATATACATATATATGATGTTCATAAGGTGCGTTAGTGGCACGGTGGTAGAGAGCTCGCCAACCATGCACATGGTCGGGTTCGGTCCCCGGCCACCGATGCACTCCTTTACCTCGCTAAGCCAGTAATAAGACTGGTAAAGAGGGAAGGTTGGGAGCATGAGGCTAGCAATCCCATCCCGTAAAAATAAAAACATCACTGCTACCGAAACTTCAAGCCACTAGCTTGAAGCCCTATGTTCCAATGGGAACGTGAAGGAATAAAAAAGGGTGTATTGATGTTGGAAAGGGGTGAAAAACTTTTGGACTGGTAGACAAATGTGAAATTTGATAACATAGAATTTAACATGCCAAATAAAATTATTTCTGACTTAAAATGACAAGTGAGACAAGTTAAATAATGCTAGAAATAGCTCAAAATGAGAATGATAGCGGTAAAAATTGACTCAACAAGCGAAGGAACAAGTGAATGAAGTAAATGAAAAGTATGAACGGGGAATGTCATACTTTGGCAGAGGTGGATTTAGATCATGAGAGTTGGAGGGGTTGTGCAGGCTTTTTCTGTATAAAGAGGGATGGCCAAAGCTTCATCAATGCGGATGAGTCGGATACATGGTGATTTGGGTAAGTTGTTTTTCGACTTGTAGATAACTTTAAAGGCAAAGGCTTTAAAAGTAAGGCAACTAGTGTCGACTAGATGTTCAATTACTGCGCTTCTTATAGTCCCAAATCATTATGTATCGGACTCATGTGTATTGCAGGAGATTTGGACATCGAAAGAGGAAAGCCAAAGTTTTGTATACAGAAAAAGCCTGTACAACCTTCCCTCCCCCCCCCAACTCTCATGATCTTAATCCGTCTATGCCAAAGCATGATCTACTTATTTTTCGTTTTCCTTATTCAGTTTGTATATTTTTCCCTCATTATGTCGATTGTTATTATTGTTGAAGTAATTTTGAGTTTTTGATATGTTATCATTGTTAAATAGTACCGAAGATTTTATCACAGGTAACAGTCTTTTCACTATCGTTGAGACATTTTTGTACTGTGTTTAAGACAAGGAAGTTTTGTTTAGATATACAGAGAAACACAAAGATTGTTTCCCCGCTTTCAGAACACAACATGTCAGTTTTTTTTATTCGCTGTAACAAGTGAAAAGCCGACTTCTGGTATCATGTTAATAATTACTTAACACTGTATGAATACGGAGAAAAAACTAAAAGAAATTCACACAAACTGTTGACCGAATAGTATTTTACACAGTCATTGATGTATCCCATGCACACAAAGTTCTCAACCCGTCCAACTAGTCAGATAATGTAATTTATTTTATCTTAGAATATTAAAGACAACTCAACACAAAGATCCATATATTCTAAAGTATTCACCAAAGAAACATTTTTCTAAACATTCCCTGTGGAAGTGAATTCCAGATTTTCCTGTCGATTGATTGGACCGAGGTCCTCCGTCTCAGGTTGACATGTCGGCTTCTTGTGTAGGATGCTTCGACGATGTGTCATCATTTAATTAGAAGTTAATTGATACGTGGTGACTAGCAGTTGAGTCCAGGATGCGCAATTCGTCCAATTTGGGACTCTTCACTGGATGTACCAGCATTCCGTAGTGAGTGCTGTTCCCACCGAGGCTCGAACTCAGTGCTTTGGCGTTTGAAACTATGGCCACTGGGTTCGAGCCTTGGTGGGAACATCATCACTAACCACGGGATGCAGGTATATCCATCTGGCGAGTCCCAAATAGGACGAAATGCGCATCTTGGGTGAATACCACTGCTAATCACCATCTACCAATTAACTCCCTATGGGGACTTCAAATGTTTCTTTCTCTTTTTTTCTACTTAAGAAAATATAAGTAGTATGTGGCTACATTGGGAAAATCTTATTTCTTCTGGGATGGTGCATGGTGTTTGATTTACATTCTAGATAAGTTTGCTAACAAACAGGACTTATAAGAGCATTAGGATCAAGCAACAAAAAAGATACACCTGCAGTAGTTTACTGTTACCACTAAATGTTTTAAGCAAAATGTTCCCAAATATTTATTACAAATATTGGTTTGTAGGAATTTGATTCACTGGTTACAGGATTTCATCGTGAACTGACATCGGTTAGACAACCATTGGAAAACCTGCAGGGAGTACTGTACAGCCGTTTCGTCAGCCTAGTTCGGGACTCTTCAGCTTCATGATGATGAAATCAAATCCCTACACACCAATATTTGGATATCAATGAGATGCTCACTAGCGACTGGCCCTATACAGGTAGGTAGTTACCTGAAGTTCTAGTGGGAAGTCGTGATCAGTGGGATAAAGCAGGTGGAGTGCAAGGATAGATAATTGCTGAAGGCATTGCCTACTGGTCGCGCTATTTCGCGAAATGGCAGAAGATAGAATTATATTATGTTATTAATGTTTGTCTAGTTAAAACAGAAGACGGCCAAACGTTTTCACAACCAGTCCTTTGGACATGATCCACTTCGGGATGAAGTGAGTGTAGTTTTTGCAAGTTTTATTCTTCTAATATTTTTAGCTCACATCCTAATTATTAGTAAGACTTTTGGGTTCCCTTATGTTAACCTTGGGGACAATTAGTCCAGTAGTGTAAAATGTTAGTCATTGACTTGCTAAAATGTTGTCCTGGATTCTTTTTATTCACACATAATGACTCATATAAGGACAAAACTTGTGCACTGTGCTAGATGTAGATGAAATTTATCATGATAAAGCCTCACAGTGTTATACAGTAACATTAACTGATGACGTTTAGACCAATAAATTGTGCTCGAAACGTCGTTATTATTGTCGCTCACTGAGTGACTTCCTGACCTGATAACTCTAAACTATAGTGACCAAAATGAACGACGGACATAATTAACTCAAACCACCAATCAGATGAGCCCGTAGTAAATGCTCTTAATATAAACCCTATTTTATCAACATCAAGTTTAATGTTAAGAAATAGCTATGCGGGTTAAAATTTCTTGTGCATGTCCCGAGAAAACCTTCGCATTACCAGTTAGAGTCTTCAGTGATAGTCCAAACCTATTTCTGTAAACAAATTCTTCCAGATAACTGCATATCATGATGTTTCATGCCCCATCCACTGCTCTACAGTACCGATGAATCTACAAAAAGAATGACGTATCTTTTCAGACAGATTTTCTGAAACAACAGCCTGGCTATTCGCAGACATGTCCGTCAACAGCGGATGCATACCTCCACATCCATAAGCTTCCTATAAGCCTATTATCTAGACAGTAATGAAATACTCAATCTGTGAATAATCTACAACAAATTCCGTGTACGGCATCCATAATTCCGCCTATTTACTAGGACCTCATCTGATTGTTCGACCAAGGTCATTATGTCCGTTTACTTGGATCTTTTTTGGGTCTCTTTAGTTTAGAGTTAGCACTGACTTTTTAAGGTAGAACTTTACACAACACTACAACAGTTCAACTTGTCACATTTCATAAAAGAACATATATGACGGAGTAAAGGAATGTCATGAAACTCCTGTGAACGTGAAAAGTACGGGAGACAGTGTAGCTGGTTGAATATCAGTGACAATAGAACCCGGGGGATCACAACGAGTAAATGCATCTGAGCTACTGCAAACGATTCTCAGCTGTCTCCAACCATTAGCTTTTAGCATTCTGAGGGCTTGACCCAAGCAATCTACACCTTAGTAGGTGACTAATACCAACAGTCAGGGAATCCATGGATTGATTTCATTTTTCTCTCAGACCACCACTAACTCATTACTTTTGAGTCTAGTACTGTGCCCGCTAACATTACTTGTTGTGGAAGGTGGTGGTGTAACAACATAAGATAAGGGGCAGGCAACAGATCGTTTATTGAAAAATCAACAGGTATTTATAGGCTTTCATGTACATTATTATTAGCGTTGTTAGCAGAGAAGCAACGCCTTCTGATTGGGTGTTTTCTTGCTCAAGGTTATTTTGCTATCTCCTTGTGGCGACTTCTCAGAAAGTTAAGCCATATATCTGCGAATCGTATCTGCACACATTAAGTTTGCTGTGATTGGTTGTTGAGTTCTGCAAGGTTAAGGTTTGCTAGTGTTGTAAACATAGACGTGATTGTTGTCTACAATTTTGACTAGCAGACACCTCTCACCATAGTAGCACAGCAAGTATAACATATGCCTTAACAATCTCAGGTTTTGGAGCTCCTAAATCTCACCGGCTGACATCACCTTCTCAATTAACAGTCTACATCTAACCTCAGTATTACTGATTATATCCCTCCAACCGAAAACAGACACTGAGGTGAGACACCTACCGTCAAAAACTATCAATCTCTTCATCATTACACACTAATTAATTCAGTACTCAATAAAATCAGTCTGTTCGAAATATGTTTACTGTCAAATTGGAATTTCTTTTAGCAGTAATCAGTCATAGCTCTTTTTTGAAAAAATAAGATTTTTACACAGACTCCAACCGAAACTGATAAATTTCGATATGCAGAGAGATTTTTTTCGTAAGAATTTAACTCACGCAATATAAAAAATGATGACATGAACTAATTAACAGTAGAGAACTCACATTCTTAGGTGAAACATGATTATTTGTAAGTCAGTCTTGTTTAAAAATAAATGGAGTTGACCAGTGAGGTTTTTTAATTATATGAAATTCATTAGCGGTATAATTAATTTTGCTAAAAAAATCCATGCAGACTGTATGTGTCATGGCATACACGGATGGATAAGCTACGCTTTTAAAATAAGTTATCAAAGCAAGTTAAATACAGAAAGAATGTTGATTAATCTACTTCAAAATTTAAGTTATTCAGAGAGCATTTTTCGATGTCATATACACTAAGTGTCATATATATTTTAAATAACCAGTGCATTATCATCATTATTCCCTTGGTTTCCGAGTGGAACATACGACTTCAACGATGCATCTCTATCTTGACCCGTTTCTGTCTGGCCCTCCTCAGCTGGTGTCCCGATTCCCTATAGGCTTTCGTCTACTATTCACAAGATCTCCTCCATGTCACCCTAATAAGCCCAAGTCGTCTTTCACACCTTGGATTCGAATCGAGGTCTCGGCGCGTGATATCACCCAGAAGTTTCTTCAGCATGCGTTCAATCAACCTTCATTCTCTTCCGAATATTTGTTCGGCAATAGGTTTTTGATCGCTTTATTAACAGAGATTCTTGTTACCAATTCTTTCTGGTCGATAGGCCAGTCATCTCATCTTCAAGATAAATTCAATGACAGTGATAGCTGTTGATGATAAAAGTCTGCAGTGACATGTTGGAAATTATTTTCGTGACTCATGTTCCAAGGCTTCCCAACCATAGAGAAGAACTCACTGACTTAAAATTGGTGTTGAAAATCCAGAAGTCGGTGTTTATGCTGAGCAAAGTGCATCAGAATTCCACACACTCATTTCAGAGTGATGAATGTTTTACTTGTCTTGATCCTGTCTAGGTTTGACATTCTCATTCGTGGTGTCGCCTATAGTTGAAAAAATGGTGCATAGATATATGAAGAAAGTAATCTCAATCAAATTTCTCCCGTTGACAGTGATTGGTACTTGAAGACTTAACTTCACCTTCTGGCTCTTCTATCAAGTTGTTGATTTCCGCATGTATAGCTTCTTCGGATTGACGTAACATTAGACATAAATCGTCAGTGAAGTCCAGACATTCTAGAGTCTTCTTACCGAGCCAACATATTCCGTCATCTGGCTGTCAAGCACAGTGTTCCGCATATTTCAGTCTACCATAGTGAGGGATATCATCGGTGATAGTAGACAGCCTTGTCTTACTCCTGTCTTCGTTTCAAAGGTTTCACTGAGTTTTCTGTTGTGGATTATTTGACATGCCTCTCTGCCTATTTTATAGCTGCTGATTGAGAATGATGAAGACTTGAGGCAATGCTTAGTGTTCAAGTGGTGGTTTTCGAATTATTTTGAGGTCAACGCCGTCGAAGGATTTTTCAAAATTGATGAAGCTGAAGTAGAAATTCAACTTTCATTCTATGCTGTGTTAGATGATAATGCATATCCAGTGCATCTTTTAGTCTCTACGGAGGATTTATGTGTTGCTGTTGTATTATTATTAATGAATGTTAATGGTGTTTAGAATCATATAGCCAACTTGTTCGTTGTATAATGAAATTGGATGAAGGAAATATACTTACATTGTGAACACCATCAACTTAAAATATGTACGTATTACTCGAGTGTTATGTACATTCAAAATATCGTAATAACACTAAAAGTATTATCTATATATCCAAGAATTTAGTCATTTTCCCCAAAAGTAGCTGATCTCTTCATGAATACATTCAAAGATAACATCTCAAATATACTCACACATAAATTTCTAAGATACTCTGATGATACTTTAGTTGTACTAAAAGGAGATCTACACAGTTCATTCCCGGAGAAACTGAACAGTCAGTCACCTAGCATTCACTTTAACTTCGGAAGCAGAACCACACTTCGGTGAACTACCCCTCCATAGCCTGACTGCCAATGAAGAGGGAAAGAAAATCAATGCTTTAATATATCTAATATTCAGGAAGAAAACACACTCAAGCAAATATGAAGAATTCGGATCATCACACCCTATCAGTGAAAACGTATCACTTTTCTCAAGTCTTCTTCGACAGGAACATTCATAGATGACGGATGAGAAGGAAAAAGTAGAAGAAGAAACATTGAATATTAATCAGATTCTCAAGAAAATAACTATCCAAAGAATTTCATTGCAAAAACTAAACGTGGTCGAATACGTATTCCGAAAACATGGACCTCACTAGGTGTCATTCTGTATAGAATAGAAACATCAAACGATATCAGAAGAGTACTCAATAAAAACAACATTACATTTTTCTTCAAAACATCAGACACACTAATAAAAGCCCTTGCCGAGGTAAAGACCTAAATTCCAAAGGATTTATAATCTAATCGGCCGGCAGATAACTGCTAACTTGTCGTGTGGTTGGGCTTGAATACCGTAATGACCCAACATGCTAAACTGACTGAGACTCTGTCTCTGCAGGTCCTACCATGTCAGGAGGGTTGTTTGGATAGCGGTTAAACTAAAAGCAGTTACCATGGGGTACATAGACCCCAGTATCTAATCGGATCAAATGGCGTATGAACCCATATGGGTCACCGGAAACCATGGGAATGCAGTTCCTGACGCTGATCCGCTGCCTTGCGGATTAGACTCCAAGTCAAAGGCTCGGAGGAGTGGTCCCTTAATAAAACCACCTGCTTCAGTCTGGACGCCCAGGCAGTATCTCAGCCCTCACACAATGAATTGAATAAAGCAACAAACAATCAATGAAACTTATCGCGTACTATTACATGTGTTGCAATTTCCTTCTTTCTTCCCTTCCCGATGATAGTTAACGAACACTGTTTGAACTTGTTAAGCATGACTGTCTTCCTACCAGATGAAGTTCTATATCCGTTCTCTACTTACATATGTTTTTTTTTCTCTTTTTTCTCTTTTTCTTTTGATCTATGTTGTTTTATTATTATTGTGTGGCGCATCCTTCTTGGTGCCATATTGTACCAAGTTTTTATGCGTTTAAATAAATAAATAGATAATAAATGCAATCTAATCGCGTCCATAAAATATAAAATGCTTGGAATGTGATGTGATATACATCAGACGAAAATCGGGACAAATGATGATCAGAGGATATGAACACCGTACAGTATCTCTCCAACCACCTAGAAATCCAGTTCAACAAGAAAGACTTGAAAAATCATCATAGAATCAGGCCAGAAAATTGATTTTTCTAATAATGAAAACATCAAGAAATAAAAAGCAACATCTCATATCAGAAGCACTTCATCATATCAACGGAATCCAAACTGTCTGAATAGGAGTGATGAACTAAAACAGAATTTGACCTGGTTACAACACCCTACCACCCCATGAAGTGACAAAGTCAACACGAATATTATGTTAACACACGCTGCTTTTATAATTTTACACATCAAATCAAACAATTTACACCTGGTTTTGTTATCTTTACCAGTTGGCCAACTTGACGGTGTAAACGCTACCTAATGCTGAAGGACAATGACTAAGTCGTTATATTATAGGCTGAGTGGATTTTGTAAATTCTGGTCTAATAATACTGACACTAACCAGCGAAATGTCAGTAAAACACAACAATATCGATTTGCTTTTCATTCATCGTGAAATGAAAAAGCTTTTATAGTAATGAATGTTAATCATACCTTTCAAGATTTATGGCAAACTGACTTAAGTTAGAGGGCCATTGAAAAATAGGGACTACTGGGCAGCTGTTTCATCTTTCTTTTGAACTCTTTAGCAGTACGCGTCATTGACCACACTGGGAATCTTGCTGACCATCAATCACTGGGATGGAACCCAACTATCGGTCCATGAATTCTAACCTCTGTTAATTTGTGAGATATAACTCAACAACCAGTGCTCCTGGCTGGTTTTCAGTGATTCACTAACTTTTTTATTACAGATTGATTCCACACCGTATTTTGTTACAAGTATGGAATTTTCAGCATGTGATATCGGTAGCCCAAATTTTGCAGGCCGATCATAGATATCAGGTGTTCGTCGGCAGGGGATCGAACCTCGGACCATGTGCATGGTCGGCGAGAGTCCTAACCACTGTGCCCCCGACGCACTGAACTGAAGTCAGTTCATCATTATTCTTCAATCCAGTCGAAATCCTTTAATATAAAAACTTGAAAATACCAACGATTGCCTAAGTGATCAAGAAGATCAAGATAACAAACCAAGCAGCCAACAATAAGAACAAAAACACGAATCACTGTCAATAGGAGAAACTTGAATGAGGTCATTTCCTTCATATATCTATGCACTATTGTTTCAACTATAGGCGACACCACAAATGAGAATGTCAAACCCAGACAGAATCAAAATGGCAAGACAAGTAAAACCTTCATCGCTTTGATGCACTGCGTTCAGCAAAAGCAACAAAATTTGGATTTTCAACACCAATGTTAAGTCAGTGAGTTCATCTCTATGGTTGGGAAACCTTGGCATATGAGTCACCAAAAGTATTTCGAAAAGGCCTTCGTAGTCGTCTATCATCGACAGCTGCCACTTTCTTTGGTTATATACTGAAGATGAGAACGCTGACCGGTTGGCTGGCCAGAAAGAATTAGTAACAAGAATCTCTGGTAACAAGGTGATCAAGAACTGACTGCTGAACAAATATGGGGAAGACGATGGAGGTTGACCGGACGCTTGCTGAGGAGACCTGTGAGGGACATCGTGCTGAATGAAGATCATCGCTCGAGTGGAATCCAGAGGAGATATCAGATGGGAGTGTGTCTGAGGTTGACTTGGCAGGAGGCGATCATATGAGGAGAAGTTGAGTCCTTACGGGTGATTGTAGGGCCAGTTAAAGAGGACTGGAAAGAATAGGACAAAATGGAGTCATCTGGTCCGCTTGGAAAACGAATAAATACATGAAAATCCTTCACTTTCCCCTTTTTTCACAAATATATACATCACAATGCCTAAAAGTCTCCAATAATTTGTTATTCTGATATATATTCATATTCACTTCAATCTATCTTTAGACTCTATAGTCTAAAACTAGTCACAAATGTCCAGATAATAATTCTTTTAGTTTAACCTGGCCACATGTTAGACACCTATGTTCGCGCATAATTCGTTTGTATCGCCTAGGTGATTTCCTATATGTATATCACTATAACTCTATCTAATATTCATTAATATTAATGTATATACATACACAATGTAGCATAAATTATACAGAATTTTCTTGTTCAGAATTGCTTTTCTTTTCTGTAACATTTATGAAAGGATAAAAGCAGAAAACTAACTTTACCTGTTTATGCTTACTAGCTTGCATTGCATTGCATGACTCACTCACTGTCACACACACACACAGACACACACGATTGTTAATAAAGCAAAGAAATCCGACTGAATCTCCACACACCACATCACACCACACCAACATACTTCGTTATCTTTTTATAATATACTACAAGTACGACAACGACAATGACAAGAAAATAGTGAGAATAGAAAAGACAGAACATTTGCAGTTATGTACTTGTTGTTTGTATGAAGCAGTACGCTTAGCTTAGCTTAGCTTAGCTAGCTTAATCTGAGTGTCAAGTGAAAGCGGTGTGAGCCTGTGCGTCTGGGCGTAGTGTGTATAAACGACAAATAAAACTGTCCTTTTTATACATTAAGATAAAAGTTTTCGTCTGTTAGCCTTATGTGTATCATATATACTTTGGAATATATTTATTTATTTGTTCCTTTCATGTAGAGTGTGTGTTAGTGATTTTTATACGTCACGCATACTAGAGTGATTTTGTCTGCGTTGTTTGAAAAATATCTCTCAATCTGTTGTGGATTCAATACGTGAAATGATTTGAGTTTGAATACATATAGATTTGTGGATAAAGCTGCTCCTTTTCTTCTTTTTTAAAGAAAATTTTATACTTACTGTCATTGACTATCTGGCCAAATTAAACTTTAAGCACCACTGATTAACTACCACCAATGGAGTGCGACCGCACCAATGACCTTGAAACACTCACTGAGCAAGTTACTGAAACCTGGCAAATAATGTTGTCATCATCAATGAAATATGCTCATCAAAGTGTTATGCTTTTAAATGGAATTTCTGGGTTAGGTTAATCTAATAAAGGCGACATTAGGGTTGGTTTGAGTTAGATTACAGTTAGTCTAGGGATCTTTTCACGTTAGGGTTAGGTTCAAGAAAGGTCAGGGTTAGCAGACGTATATAATTACAAGCATAGAATGTGGTTAAATCGCTCTACTGATGTAAGAATAGAACTTGTGCACTGTGGTGGTCGAGTATAATTTCCTTGTGGATAATATTTATTTTGATAAAGTCTCACAGTGTTATACAATGATATTTACTGATGACGTTTCGAGCACAATTTGTTGCTCAGTAAATATTACTATGTAACATCGTGAGACTTTATCAAAATAAATTTCACTCACAGTGGAATTATACTCCGTTGATACTCCAGCCTATAACTGAGAACCACTTTTCTCAAATGTGAGAGGAAGGTATCCTCTGTAACACTTTTCTACAGCTTTTATTCATTTCTTTCATAAATATATGTATTCCATGCACAAAAATGCCTCCTTCGAGAGATTAGTACGTTCGAGGTCATTCGCTGATTGGTAGTAGCTGGTGGTGCTTAAAGTTTAACTTTGCCGTCTGTCTGACATTATTAAACAAAATGTTGGTACTTGGATTTTAATTCTCAAGAGTTAGTTTATGCGAGGATTTGATCTGTTTCAGGTTTGACTATGGATTGATATTGTAACTACAGAAAACAAAGGCCAGGCAACAGATCGCTGTTATTGAGAAAATCAAGAGGTGCATTATTATTAGTGTTATTGTCAGCAGAGAAGCAACGTCTTCTGATTGGCTGTTTTCTTGCTCGAGGTTATTCTGTCATCTCTTTGTGGCCATTTCTCAGAAATCAAGTCATCTGTGAATCATATTTCCACACTCCAACTCCGCTGCGTTTGGCTGATGATTTTCTCAAAGTTAAGCTTTGTTATTGATTTTTCTCTCATGACCCTGATTCCGGAAGTGAACATTGACGTAAATTGTGTCGTCTACAATTTTTGGCTAGCAGAGAGCTCTCACCACAATATGAGCTATTGGGAACCATTGAAAACTAACAGAGAGTGTTGAACAGCTATTTCGGTGTCTAGTGTTTGGAACTCATCGTCAGTGAGCACCCACCAACCACAGTTTGAACCCAAAACCACCTGGTGGGGAGTGAGGACAAATACTCGCTTATGATGACACTATCTGGTACCAGTCATGCTAAGATCACGAATTGGTAGAAATTAAAATTCTTGATCGGGTCCCAGTGAGTGACCGGTCTACGAGCTTATCTTGAATCCAAAAGGTCCTTGGTTCGAAACCCGGACACTAAGACGAAACAACTGTCCAGTTTTCCTTGGTTTTCTCCAACTGATATAAGTCTGTGGTCGAACTTTAAGAACCTTTCCTGCATTTCATTCATTCTAACCGTATCTTTCCAAACAATCATTATCAGTTTAGTTTTACCATGTATATATCGACTGAGTAATTTTAGTACCACTAGCTATCCTTAATGCCATTTAAATATGACAGCAGCTTGAAAGTGAAGCCGCTGAGATGAAATACTCTTTGTCACTAGAAAAATCTTTGCAATCCGTATGGCTTTTAATCCTTCTTCATCCCCATATTACACTTCCATTGTTAATAATACAACTGAAAATTGTCTTATGCAAAAACATTTCAGGTAGTTTCATCAGGATTTACAATGAAATCGATTTTCAAGTACTGGTCTGTAGGGATTTTTTTGTTTGATTGGTTGGAGGATTTCATTATTAGCTGACATCAGTTAGAGAACCATTGGAAAACTTACAGGGAGTACTGTACAACTGTTTAGTCAGACTAGTCTGGGACCTTTCAGCAGTACGCACCCACCGGGGTTCAAGCGCAAGACCTTCTGGTTACAAGGCGAGCGAGCTCGTAGATCCGATAGTCAACCCATAAATTTCAACTTCTGTCAATTCACGACATAGTGCGACCACTAGCCAATGTCTTCGGAGAGTATTTTTCCTCACGTCCAACCTGCTGCACTCTACTAGTCACGACTTCCCACTAGAACTCAGGTAACTACCAATACTTGAATATCGATGAGATGCTCACCAGCGACTGACCCTATACAGGTACATACATACAGGTGCATACTGACGAAGAGTTCCAAAACTAGAACGAAAAAGCTGTCCAGTGCTCCGTGGTGGTCTTCCAATGGTTCTCTAAACGATGTCAGTTCATGATGAAATCCGGTAACCAATAAATCAAATCTCCACAAGCCAATACTGGAGGATTCTTTGTTCATTAATTAGTCTTTTAAAATAAAAGTCACGTTTTTGGTTAGTAATCTCACAACAGTAACGACTAATTTCTCGTCCTTCCATGTCAAACTAATCGTGTACAGCATAACTCACTAAGGATGCACACATAGTTACAGCTGACGAGTTACACATGAAGTGAAATGCGCACGCTGGATCCAACTGCTAACCATTGTCAAAAATCAAATAACATCATAATTCTCTTCAGATATCGTTGAAAATCCCTTCATAGGAGGTCGGACATATCAGCACAGTGTCATTAGGATGAAGATATACGTTACTGCAAATCAAACTTGACAAGCTTTCGTCTAAGTATATTTCTGTAAGGAGAACAAAAGTGGTCGACTATGGTTTGAATTTCCTCAAGTTGTTAGTTGATTTTGTATTACAGGCCCGAAGGAATGTTCTATGATCATATCAGATGTTACATTTAGTTATTGTAAAGGTGTTGTTCGATCAACCGTTTTACTCAGCTAGAAGATCTATTGTTACGTTTGCTATACTTTACTTGAAAAAAAACCTCACAGTATAGCTCTTATCCTCAATCGTTTGAGTACTTTCATCCATATATAATCAGCCAACTTAGACAAATTCAAATGGAACAAGTTAAAACATGTTAACTAGCTAGACGAAATTACTTCTAATCAAGTGATAAGTGAATCAATGTGTTTACAGACAGATACTATTATGGATGGCTGTACAGATCTGATAAATACAAAGTTTTTCATATGACTAAGTAAACTATGAAAATGACACATATTTTACATTTAATATCATATTTAAGGGATGTATGACACACTTGTTTATATTGAAATAGAAAAAAATGCAGACACATTATTTACTGAATCATTTTTCCCAAATATTATATGTGGTATTTAATAGCTTGTATAGATAGATTTAAACAAAGAAAGTTTGTTATTCACTGTCAATGTAAATTACTAACATTTTTGAATATTATTGGTGTAGGCACTAAAACTAGTACGGCCTACACGTGTATCTAGTATAATCTTGACTTTGACATTGTGCACGACATTATTGAGTGATAAAACAAAACACCTTCACATTCATCTTTGTTTAAACTAATTTAGTTTCAACATGTCTGCTTAGCGCGCAGTATAAACATAATAAGTTTAGGTACTTATTGTTATAAAGATAACTTATACCTCAAAAACGATTAAGTTATAGAATCTAATGAGAAATACTATAATAAATTTTATTTTTGTATTTCCGAATGAATTAGAAGCAAAATGATATTGTTTTTACTGAGGTTTCGCTGTTCGGAAGTAGAATCGGATGTCGGTGAACTACCATTTCTAGACAGCCTGGCTAGTTAAGAGGGGGGGGGAACGAATATTTTAGTATATCTATATTTAGTAAGAAAACCCACCCCAACAAATATTTAGACTTCGGATCATCACACTCCATCAGCGTGAAGGTATCAGTTGTTTCAAGTCATCTTAGACGATCACACTCTTTGATAACGGATGAGAAAGAAAAAGAAGAAGAAGAAGAAGTGTCAAACATTACTGAGATTCTCAAGCAAAACAACTACTCAAAGAACCTCATCAACAAACTCAACACTGACCTTGAGTATGATCGAAAACGTATTCCGAAAACATGGGCCTTAACAGTTATCATCCTGTATAGAGCAGCGACGTCATACGATATCGGAAGAGTACTCAGTCAGAGTATTCTTCAAAAAATCAGACACACCAAAAAGGAAACGTCGTCCAGTTAAAGACCTAAATTCCACAGGATTCTCTATCTAATTGTGTCTATAAAATAAAATGCTTGGAATGTGATGCGATATGCATCGGACAAACATCGCGAGAAATCAAAATGAGAAGAAATAAACACCATGGAGCATCTGTTCGGCCACCGAGAAATTCAGTTCAACCAGAAAAGTCAAAAAAATCATCAGCTAGCCATAGGTCTACACGCTATAGAATCACGCTACAAAATTTATCTTGATAATATCGAAATTATGGTTAAGTGTCAAGTGGGAAAACAATTAATGTCATATGTAGAATAATTCATAGGATGTATAGAACTTGAAAACGGGTGTGCAATTATAGGATTCCTAGGCAAATCGAATAAAATAAAAACGTTATGTAATACTGTGTGCAATTTGATAATGGAATTTATTGTCGAAAAGCAGAATTGATTTAGAATGGCTAGTGGAACGTCCAAATAATACCGGGACAGTTCAAGGTGAGAACAGTAATAGTAACATTTGACGTAATACAGGAAGAGTATACAAAGTGAATAAACAAAACGAAAAAATTGCTAGAGACAAAATATTATTAGGGATTACCGTACTTTAGCATAGAGGGATTAAGACCATGAAAGTTGGAGGGGTTGAACGAACACAGAGAACTGGCTTTTTCTGTTTCGATAGCCAAAGCTTCAACAATACAGATGAGTCGGGTACGAAGTGATTTCGGTAAATTACCTTTTAACTTATAGATGACTTTAAAGGCAGAGGTTATAGAGAGAGGGTGATCATTATCGACCAGATGTTCAACGATCGCGCTTCTCATTGCTCCAATTCCACCCTCTGGGACAAAATTCGAGTCGAACGACCGATACACCTAGCTCCGCACGAGCAGGTGAATTTATAAACCCTCTTATAGAGTTGGTCAACAGCGCTCATTTTTATTTTTTTATATTTTTGATTACAACCTGATTCTACACTGTATTTTTGGTACAAATATGGAATTTTACCATGTGATATCGGTAGTCCAAATTTTGATGGCCGACCATAGATATCAGGTGTGCGCCAGCAGGAGATCGAGCCTGGGACTATGCGCATGGTTGGCGAGAGTCTTAACGACTGCGCCACCGACGCACAATTACCATGTGGGATGGTGTTCTTAATTAATAGCATTTCATACTAATATTATTGTTTTATGCATTCACACCTATGATTCAATTCTCTCACCGGATATAACTTCTTAAAAACATTGAAATCATCCAGAAAAATTTCAGAAATCTCAAAGAACGTCTAATACCATCAGAAGGATTTCATATCAAATGGAATCCAAACTTTCTTAAGAGAAATGATAGACTAAAACAGAATTTGACCTAGTTACAACACACCCGCCCTCCATGAAATGACGAAATCAACACAAATACGATAAGCAATTTCATTAGGTAAACACACGCTGCTTTTATAATTTTATGCACTTATTAAATCAAACAATTTACACCTGTTATTGCTATCTTTACCAATTGGCCAACTTTACAACGTAAATACTACCTCATGCTAAAGGACAACGATTAAGTTGTTATATATACATATAAGCTGAGATTTTGTAAATTCTAGTTTAACAGTACTTTGATAAAGCTATTAGAAGCATTAGATGGCTAAATGTTTGTAACAACAAAATATCGTCTTGTTTTTTGTTCATTGGGAAATACAAAATACCTTTATTATAATGAATGCTACCTTAAAACTGATAAAATAAAAGTAGTTATTGCACCATTATAATGATTAGTAGTTATTCAAGTTGGAATTTTGTTCAATGAATCGATATCACCAGTTGTCAGTACACTCTGCCCACCTCATAAACAAAACACAGTTGCACACATTTTTAATACTTACCATTCGTTTGTAATACCCACTGTATATGTTATACAGTTATAAAAACAATTTTACAGATAAACATTCTAAGTATATTTAATCACCATTTTTGTTTTATGCATATAGTATTATCAGAATTCCATCACACACTCTCTCTCTCCATATCACAATGAGCTGTGATGATAATAAGTGATTCCAAAATGTATACACCTATATATGACACTAATAACTACACAAATCATAACAGTTATTGGTAGCGAAGACAGTTAATTAACAAACTAACTATTTATTTATTTTTAAAGTACAGCTTGATTCCACACTGTATTTTTTGTACAAGTATGGAAATTTCAGCATGGATATCGGTAGCCCAAATTTTGCAGGCCGACCGTAGATATCAGGTGTGCGTCGGCGGGGGTTCGAACCTCGGACCATGTGCATGGTCGGCGAGAGTCCTAACCACTGTGCCACCGACGAGACGGAGTCTCCTTCCCCTCAATCTGTTAGATTCATTTTGCCAGAATTAGTTTGTAGGGATTCTATTTGTTTCAGGTTAGACTACCGATCGATATCAGTTAGAGAATAACTGAAAACCAACAGGGAGTACTGGACACCCGTTTCGTCCTAGTTTGGGAATCATCGGATTTCGGAGCCAAGACCTTCCGGTTACATGGTAAACTCGTATACTATTCAGCCACCATTTCGTGATCTTAGCGTGACCACCAACCACTTTCATCGGCTGAAAATCCATCCTCACTGCCGACTAGGGTGAATATATTGTCATTTAATTTCTAGATGATTCTCAGGTATTGGAATTCATAGAGAGGTCATTTAATGGGGTTCCAACAGCTAAATGGTATACAGGCTCGAGTAATAACCAGAAGGCGCTGAGTTTGAACCTCAGTCAATGGATCCGTACTGATGAAGAGTTCTAAGCATTAGGAAGAAAAAGCTCCTCATTATTCCCTGGTTTTCAATAGTTTTCTAACTGATTCGCAGGTCTTTAAGATAACGGAGGAAATTTTTATAGCTCAGGGCTAAGAATACAAACTGTTCGGTAATGAAACATTTAAGATTAAATATCAAACAGCCCACTGTGTTTATCTCCACCTGGTGGTATCTCGTGTAACTATCACGTCTCAGAGAAAGTATATACCCTTTCAGTTCAATGAAGTGAACTGAATATATGACTTCGGATTTTTCAAAAACAAGTGAGACGGCGTAAATTCTTTCCACTCTAGAAAAGCATACCCAAAGGTGAACAGAAGGAATATAATGAAGCCTAAATAGACAAATTTATGCGGGACACAGAATGACGAGGAAGAAGAACAACAACAATGAGGATTTATTGAACCTAGACGAGAACAGAAGTCCTGAAGGCAATAAAGATGCTAAACATTGGAAAAGCAGCAGGACCAGACAAAAGTCCTGCAGAGGCATTGAAAATGGACCCAGAGATATCAGTGGACCTGATGACAGCACTACTGGAGAAGGTGTGGAAAGAGGACAAGGTACCTGCAAACTGAAAGAAAGGCTACTTATTGAAACTGCCAAAGAAAAGAGACTTAAGTCAATGCAAGAACTGGTGCGCCATTATGCCCCTGTCCATTCAAAGCAATATACTAAGCTGCATCATCCTGGGGAGAATTAAACACGCCCTGGATGAAAAACTTCTACCGCAACAGGTTGGATTCAGGAGAAACAAGTCATGCACCAACCAAATCTCAACACTGCGCATTGTAATTTAACACGGCTTGGAATGGCATTCAACTCTCTATCTCAACTTCATTGACTTCAAAAAAGTCTTCGACAGCGTTGATCGAGAAGTGAAGTTGAAACTAATTCGCTACAATGGGGTGCCGCCATATTTGTTTCTAAATTACTATTTGTAATAAAGTTATTATTATTATATTTATTATTATTACAGAAGCCAGAGAATTAAGCGTGTTTCTCGTTGGATTTCCGAACATCACTCTGCATACTGGTTAAGTAAAGAACAAGCAAAATCTATTCGTAGAGCTATTCTATCTAATCTTCTGGATACAGAACACAAGATTGATGCCAACTTTGAGGCTTTGAAAGTCATTTACCGCATACCAACTAACTAATCTTAACTTTGCCGCCTTAGGAGTTCGTTTACTAAATATTGCTGAGGCTGGCTGTTGGTATCCACATTAAGAAGCTGGTTCAAACATTATCCTTACTTAGGCCATCTAGATTTGAATAGTCCTCAGTTTTTGTGGAATTTTTCTAATTTTAGTTGATATTCTATTTGCTATTATATCTTTATTATTATTATTTAAACATCCCTAATGAACTGTAATTCCATTGTGATCTTGCTTAACAAATCGATATTATTTAATAAAACACTAATATTGTTATTGACTACTTATCTAGAATATTCTATGTATATAAACATGCATATGCATATAATTGTAGAGCGAGAAGAGGAGGAAATTATCGAAAAGGAGTATTCTTTGCTCAACTGTTTTTTTTTTTTATAAATGTCTGAATTGAAAATATTCGTTACATTATTTTAGTTGTTAAGATTATTAAAATTAAACTGGTGACAAAATAAAGAAGGGTCAACGATTGAACATATTGAACTAAGAGCGAATATCTTAGACTTTCAAAGATAAAGAACTCAATTTGTTTTGCAGATGTTTCATTTTCTTACAAACTAGACACAAAACGTTTCTAAACATGTTTCGTACAGGTTTTCACTTGGATGGTGACAAGTTGTATTCAGAACACAACAAGCTCTTTACTCATCCTATTGTCTCTACTGTATATAATCTGACTAAGGAAAATATTGATTGTATTGATTTTTATATGTAAAACTACATGAACCTTCAGAAGGTGTAATTTACTGATTTCAGACTTCTATTTTTCCATTAAATCACTTTTCATGGTGCACAGCTGAGGTCATCACCGTCACCATCAATTTCGCCGGTGAAAGAAACGCTAGACATAGAACCAAGTTAATAAGTAAATTGGTGGATGGTGACTAGCAGTGGAATCTATGACGTGCATTTCAGCCTTTTTGGGACTCGTCATCTGGATCTATCTATCTACATTTCTCAGTCAATGAGTGGTGGTGTTCCCACTGAGGCTCGAACTCTGTGCCCATAATTTCGAACGAAAACACACAATCCACTAAACCGCTTGTGCCACTATCACTCACTTAGGAATACAGTTACATCTAGATAACGAGTCCCAAATAAGACGAACTGCTCATCGTAGATCCGACTGCTAATCACCATTTACCAACTGACTTCAAGTTATTTCCTTAGACATCAGCAAAACATCCACATAAGGAAAAGACACTGTCAACTTGAGACCGAGCACCTTAGTCCAGTCATTCAATGGGAAATTAGGAGTTGAATTCAACAAATTAATAAGTGTTTTAAAAAACAATATATTTTGTTAATTTCCCAAATATTGTGACAAAAATGTGCCCAGAAGATTATTCTATGAACAATGAGGATATGCTATTTGTCTGTATTCATTCGTCAGCATCCATTGAGAGCAGCGGTTGTCCTTATGAAGATAGATCTTTTAATAATATTTTACTGAGACATGTTAGACAGCAAACTTCAGTTTTAACTGTTAATTAATTAGCATTACCTTCATTTAGTAAAGCAAGACCGAATTTGACTTTGAGAGCACTTGATATGTATGCGCCCTAGTATCTCTGAGTTAATAATTAATATGAATCGTATTACATTAGAGGATCTGAAATTCACGGACTATTTGTGTCTTGTGTCACACAAACTCGAAGACTTACAGGCGAAAATCAACAAACTTCAAGAAGAAACGGCCAGTGAGGACAGGACTTCAAGTGGATATATAGAAACGATGTAGGGGAGGAAGGCAATCAACTAACAACAAAGACAACAATCATCAGTCATTATTAACGGATTGAATTCAGTTGTCTAGACAGCAACCTTTCAACCAAAGGTGGAAGAGATGAAGATATCAAAGCTGGGCAGGGTCCGAAAGGCAAGATACACCTTCATCACTCTAAAAGTTAGTGTTAAAATCTTTTGCGCTCAGTATAAACAAAGAAATTCGGAATTTGAACACCAATGTAAGGTTAGTCAGTTCTTTCAGGTGAGTCAAAAACTTATGCACGTGCCACGAAAAGCTTTTCCAACAGGCCAATGCAGACTTTTATCAGAAGCTGCCTTGGCGGGCTACATATTGAAGATAAAATGTTCAGAAAGAATAAGAATCAAGAAACTATTTGAAGAAACCAACCAAGAACCTGTTACTCAGCAGATATTCCGAAGAAAATGGAGATGAATTGGTAAGACGCTGAGGAGACGGTCGACTGAAATCGTATTTAGTGCAGGCCATCACTCGACTGGAATCCGAATGGGAAAAGACGAGCGGCGTTTCCAGGGGTGACATAGAGAAAACCGTGTAAGCAGGAGATCAGAGATCATTGGCAATCCCAGGGCCAGCTAAAGGGGACCGCAGAAAACAAGAATAAATGTAGGTGTGCTGTTAGGAGCGTATCTTCCACTCGGAACCCAAGGGAACAGTAATAATAATTCCAAAATTTACAATAAATTAACAGTAATATGAGTATTCTATCTTTGAAAAGTATTGTAATTATTATACTTACCTGTGAACT
The DNA here is from genome assembly GCA_944472135.2 of Trichobilharzia regenti. Taxonomy (NCBI): domain Eukaryota; kingdom Metazoa; phylum Platyhelminthes; class Trematoda; order Strigeidida; family Schistosomatidae; genus Trichobilharzia; species Trichobilharzia regenti. The sequence goes on along the minus strand of OX235262.1, from coordinate 171,315,539 downwards.
TGAAATCCATCAACGTAATTCCAAACGGATTAATATACTCCTTCGGTACTTCACAAGTTCCATGTTCTCTTCCATCAGAACTAATAACTTTTGGTAAAATATTCTTCCATGTAGTCGCTTGAAAATGAATCCAGAAAGTAGCAAAAATTAGTCAGGCATTAAATATTCTTTGAAGTATTCACCACAGCAAAAGTACATCTAAATATCACACCCAACAGCTTGACCTTTACTAAATGTCATAAGAAGTAATAATTTAGCTTTGGGACAAAATATTCTACTAGCGCTACCTTTAGGTAATAACTACACTTAACAAAATATGTAAAATAGACAAGGGGAAGAATTCCTACAAATTAGGATCTCAACACTACCAACCAACTGTAGAATAATTTTGTCGCTGTAACTTTCCGACCATCAAAAGGAACATTTTGCCTATTAAGGAGAAAATATAAACAAAACTTTGAAAGATGTGACCACAACGAAGAACCGATAGTTTATTTAAGAAGCTTTCATTGCCCTACTAAGCAACATCTTCAGCGCATACTTCGATTTGAATTGAAGTGAGCTTTTAGATTTCTTCACGAGTTTATTAGTCATTTCTCCCGGTAGGTGACCTTGAACGTCGTGAATGGTTGTTTTTGCGTGTTTTTACACCCTCTAGGTGACTACTTGTATTGGTACTGATTGTTTCCTTGACCTGAACTTTGACGCTTTGTGTGTGAGATTTCCTTCTTAAATACTGGTAAATTTTGTCTGTGTCAATCTGTGTACTCCTAGAAGACCTTCATTTCGCTCGTGGATGATTTATGTTTGATGTCACACACACAAAATCGAAGACTTACAAGCGAAAACCGACAAACTGGTCGAAGAAGCAGCCGGCGAAGACAGGACTCCAAGTGAACATAGACAAGATGGAGTTTATGAAAATAACCAGCTAACAACAACAACAGCAGCAACATACAGCACCAGTCACCATCAACGGGAGGGATTTGAAAGAGGTTACTTCATTCACCACTTATCTAGAGAGGATTGTCTCAACTACAGGCAGTCAGAACGGACGAGGATGTCAAATCGAGCGAGAATTGGGAAGGCAGGCGCGAAACACATTCATCAACCTGAAACAACCAATCTGGAAATCTTCGTCACTCAGCCAGTATCAACAACAAAATTCGGTCGGATTTTCAATACAAACGTCAAGTTAGTCAGTTCTTCTATACGGATCAGAAAGTTGGCCACCTGGTCACAAAGAATATTTCCAACAGCCTGTTTCAGACCTCCATCAACCAACAACTGTCTTCGCTCCATACTGAATGATGATCAGATGGCTGGGCCGGAAAGAATCACCAACAAGAAACTGTGGGAAGAAACAAACAAAACAAGAGCCAATCGCCAACCAACAAATATGCAGGAGAAAGTGTAGATGGATTTATTGGACACTCACTCGCTGAGGAGGCTGCTGGGTGACATCGCGCGCGCGTCAGGTCATTGCTCGAGTGGAACCAGGCCGAAGGGGAAGCGGTGAGTGGGTCGTCAGTGCAAGGGTGGATGACATGGAGGAGATGGTGTGAAGAGGAGTTGAAAGAGTATGGACTAACTAACATGGATGGAGGTGAAAAGTGCAGCAGAAGGAAGACAGGAGCAAGTGGAGATGTGCAGCTGAAGCCCTACTTTCCAATAGGAACCCAAGCGAACAATAATAATAATCTGTCTACGCATTGACGATTCACTGAAATACGAGTCCAGTCTTCTAAAATTTTCAAGCATTCTTGGTGTTTCCTCTGTCTGATATGCGAAAGCTGGCTGTCGCAGTCGAATTAATGTCCGTGGTTATCTGTATGCAGTGAGACGATATGAGGTAGTGGATATCATGTCTTTTGATGGCTAGTTTATGATCGTCGATACGAAGACACGAATGGGACGTCCACTTTGGCTAATGTGCTGTTTTTTGCATTCGTTGCAACTTATTTTGTATGTGATCAGCTCAATTCAAATTGAAGTATGCATTGAAGATGTTGTCTAGTAGGGTAGTGAAAGCTTTGCAAATAAACCATCCAGCCAGCTCAGAGGACACAAATACATCAAAATCATCCACCTGAGCTACAAATCTTCTCCATCACATTTAAATTTCTACGTCTCTACAAATTACTTCTTTTTGAAAGAGATAAAACCTAAAAGTACATCAAGCATCTTGCATTCAAACATCATTTACACTCAAATAAACTTACTTTGATCTGTGTGTGATGCTACACGAATTAAATCGGATAAATATAATAATTTATACCCGTCTATTGTTTCATATGGCAGTTGAAGAACTAGACTAACATTTGTTAAAGTTGTCCAGCCACGATTTTCAACTATATACGTGTGTTCAAGTTTTGGTCCAATATCATAGGAAAATATTTTTCGAGATATGGTGTCTAGAATAGAATAGAAATCGAAATTAATTTTGTATTCTATTCACTAAACAGGATGTAAACAATTTATGTGAATGCATAAACAATGAATTGAGAAATTATTCTTACTAATGTCGTGATATTGAACAGTTGAAAACTTGTTATAATATATTTATGATTTTGAAGGGTTAACTAATTAACACTGAATACTATCTGTCACTCTGTCATATCATGTTTCTTTATTCAAACAAGACTGTTCATTTAACTGTAGTTCTAATTTATAGGTAGTACGTTGGTGGCACAGCGGTTAGGACACTCGCTGATCATGCACATGATCCAAGGTTCGATCCCCTGCCGGAGCACACCTGATATCAACCGGTCAGCCTGCGAAATTCGGACTACCGATATCACATGCTGAAAATTCCACACTTGAATAAAAAATACGATGTGGAATCAAGCTATACTCATAAAAGTTACAGTGAATTGTGGATGGTGACTAGCAGTGGAATCCAGGATGCGCATTTCGTCTTACTTGGGACTCGTCAGCTAGATGTACCGGCATTTTCAAGTGAGTGATGATGTTTCCACCTGGTCTTCAACCCAGTGCCCATAGTTTCAAACTCCAGAGCGTTATCCACTAGACCACTTAGGCCACGAGAGCCACCTATTGTGCAGTGGGTCATATTAATTATTTAATTCAACTTAGATTTTCCCATCGATTGATTGGACCGAAGTGCTCTGTCTCAGGTTGACAGGTCGGCTTCTTGTGCAGATGCTTCGACGATATCTGGGAATTTAATTAGAATTAAATTTGTGGGAAAATCTAAAGAATTCAATTATCGCAGATTGGTAGAAGATTGGATTCATGTACCCGATATTGGGTTCTGTCACAGTGGTTGAATAGTCGTGAGTTGTCATCGTAACCTGGAAGTTCTGGATCCGACCACAATGCAGAGGATTCGCATTACTGAAATATCCTAGAGTAGGATGAAACCACTATCCAGTTCGTTTTGGCTTCACTGGTTCTCCAGCTGATGCCAGTTCTCAATTGAAATTGAAACATCCCATAGAATATTGGACTCATCAGTTGGTGGGCGTACAGAAGTTTTGGATCGGTCCCCAGTCATTGCATTGCTAGCATATATATACATATATATGCCTTCAAGTTTGTATTAGTGTTAACTACAAGCTCACAGGGTTCGGGGATTTGATAAAATTGAGTAGTTTTAGTTTCCAAAAGGATCAAGATTTAGTTGATTTCAGAGTTAGCTATTCTTTTCAACTGTTAATAGCAGCACAATCATTTCTGGAGTGAGAGAGGAAGTAACCAACACAACAATTACGTAATTCTCTAAGAGAAGTTTGTGCAGGAATGCATTAACATGAATAAACATTCTGTCTTCAGATTGACACTTTCATTTTCATCAGGTCCTTATAAAACAAATTTACCCTGTTAAAATTTCATTCAAAAGGTTGAAATGACCCTTAATTTCTCATAAAGCTAATTTTTTCTGTGAAGAATATGAACCAATATTTTGTTTAGTGCATGAAATCAATTACTGTTAGAAATTTAAAGTATTTAGTTCCCTTTGTGAATTTTGAAAAAACAGTAATGGTTTTTTTTTTAATTTTGGCTTGATTCCACACCATATTCTTATACAACCATGGAATTTTTAGTATGTTATATCGGTAACTCAAATTTTGCAGGCCAACAATTGATATCAGGTGAGCATCGGCAGAGGATCAAACCCCGGACCATGTGAGTATTCAGCGAGTGTCCTAACCGCTATGCCGCCGTCGAACACCAGCCACTAGTCTTACATTAAATCCTTCGAAATATCAGACACTTAACTTCATCTTCAAGCACACTCGGAATCTACATTGAATGGATCGTCCACATGGTACTTATCACAGAGAAGGCACTGAAATAGAAACTAAATCAAGCATTAAATATCTTGGAGTAAAGTTTTCCTCTGACCGTACACATTTATCCCATAACTAGTCGATTTCTAAAAAATGTTGATATGATTATGAACAATAAATTTTATTCGAAACGTCATCCAGTAAATAGTACTGTTTCCCTGTGTGACACATCTAATAAACGAACTAATATGGGATTTAAAAATGTTCCGTCCAATCTTCTGCATTAAGAACATAAGAAAATCACGTATCACTCAACCTCTGAATTTACAGTTTAGTAACTCTTGCATCTTACCTAATGTTCTTTACTTCTCCCACCCTTTGTCTTTTCTGGGATAATAAAAATAGACTATGTCAGATTTTGAAGGGTATTAAAGATTGTTAGTAGGTCAACTAGTGTGTCACTAAGTCAACTCATTTCCGTTGTAATCTACAGACACCTGAACTCATATGAGAAATGGTTTAAATCCATATTGTCTAACTCTCAGTATCCTCTTTATTCACAACTCTCCTCTTGTACTTCATCAAGTAGGAGTAGAAGTCATTATAAAAGATTATTTGCTCGCTAGCACAACTAAGTATGAGAACTCAACGACACCCTATTTGGCCTGACCACGTCCTATGTGATGGAGATAATGTTAAGTGCCGTGAGATATGGTCGCTGAATATAGGGACAGACCTGAAAGGACCTGCTGTCTTCAAATAGAGGTTTTTGCTTTCTATCTCCCCTTTTTAAGTGGCAAGTAGTATTGAGGTTAGACAAGGAGAGGAAGTTAAGCGATAAGACTGAAAAACTGCATCGATCAAGATGACTAGTACACTTGTTACTCATGCTAAGCTACTGTCTTTCCCAATGATCAATGTTAGCTGACATGGATTTAGTCTGGAAAGGGGTTACGAGTGGTTGATTCAAGACTAAGTACCAATCCATAAAATATTTGACCATTTGCTTGAGCACACACTAGGTCTTCGAGTGGAATCCAAATGGGATGTGAAGAGTGGGTCGTCAATGTGAGGGTGACATGGAGGAATTCTTGTGAAGAGGAGGAGGTGAGAGGGCAGTCTTTGACCCAGCTGAAGAGGACTGCAGTAAACGGAACAAACCGGAGATGTGTTGTTGAAGTCCTATGTTCTCTTCTGAACTCAAGGGACTAAAAATGATATAAAGAGGTATGGACAGCGCAATTAAGGTCCAAAAGGCGTCAAGAATCAACCTCTATTTTACCTTTATTAAATTATCAAAGTTAATGTAAAGAAATGGGAATGGCGAACAATTTTATAGTAGGAAGCAAGAAAATCAACTCGTAATCATTGCTTACTTTGTTCAATTACATAAGGTTCCATTCTGTCATCAATTATACTTCGTGGTTGTACACCAGCATAAATATCTACTTTTGGTTTATAAACAATTTGATATGGTATACTGATTGCATTATTCCATTCTTCATAGTCATTTGTCTCTGAGGTTACTTTAATTTCATACTTTGGCATAAAAGTATAATTGAAACTTGAATTCATAAATGATAAATTATCATTATTGCTTGACAATTGATTTGTTGACAGTGTTGCCATAGGTAACAGACTCTCAATAAATACAGATATATCTATTTGTATAACTTCATTAGGATAAATCCACAAGTGGGGTAATAATGAAACTAATGCTACAGTACCACTTTCATCAATATTTACTGACCACATTTCTGTGTCAGTAACATTGATAATATCTGCGGAGTCAATTTCATTGATGAATAACTTTTTAACATTTATCTGTGTAATTTTACCCTGAATACTGTTCGCTAACTGGTGTTCTTGATCAGCTTTAATATACCAGTTGTAGAAACGAGTTATAACACGTAGTCCACTTGATTTAGTTGGCCCTAAATTAATTATTCTCACTCTAATCCTCTGATGCTGTTCTTTTGCGTTACCGTATTCAATTCGCTTGACAAATGAGCTGTTTCCTTGATATATCATAGTCTCAAACCTTTGTGATGTTTTCAATGAATGTGTAGGTATCCAACTTAAATTCACTAGACTTAAGTCTGAACGACATTCTGGTGCTGGAATACAAACTGGTTGAGCCAGTTGGATCGGCTGTTCGCATTCAGACCAATCGATAATGGGCTGTTCGTGTTTATGGCATGCATCAGCATTTTTAGTCAGTCGGCATTCATTTAGATTTAGGGTAGACTTATAGGAAATTTTTAATGGTATACTGTTCAAATTCATTTCTTCTAATCCACGTAGAGTGATCAAATGAAATCGCACAATCATATAGGTTTGTGTTGGATCAAAATTGATACTAGTGACTTCATTGTTTAATAGCTCAAAACGATGTGTCTGACTGTGAAATTGTGAATTTAGTAAACTCAATGTAAATGTATCTAATCCGTGTTTTAAAGATGCATCAGGCGAGGGTGCTTGATTTGTTTCATTTGAATATGAGGCGAAATATTGATTCCATATAACATCTGGATCAATTTCATGATTACGTAATGCAGTTGAACTTAATCCCTTGGGGATGTTGACATATCTGCGTAAATGCAGATCATATAGACGTATATGTATTGTAAAAGGTAGTGTGGTTGACTTTTTAAAGGGTAATATTTTATAATGTGGGGGTATATTTATTTGACATTGTGCTTTGAGTAGCTTAGGCATTGTAAATAAGTGCGGAGCAGTATTCGCCTTCAAAGAAGTGACTGCAAACTCTGGCCAGCCGTCTCCATCTGCATCAAAACCCCTTGATAATCCAATCCCAAAGCCGTCTCCAAATTCTGGTTCAGGTGATTCTAAAATCTAAGCAAAAAATAGTATTTAAAATATTTATGTCACTTTCGTGTGAGCTTCCTAGTCTGTGTAGATAGCTAAACATCAGTTTGGTAATCTCAAATGAATCAAGAATTACACTTAAATCAATGACGAGTAGTTGTTAGTCTTTCCTTGCCCTGGTAACTGCATTTCTTTAATCTTTCTCTCATGTGATTACGTAATCCTTAGCTTTAACCTCACCCCTTTGGCATATTGTAATTTTGCTTGTTTCAGTACATTGTTACCTAATTTATTAGTCACTCAGCATCTTACGCATCTCTCGTTCGTACTACGTAACTCCTTTACCATTGTATGCATATATTTATTTTTAAATGTTTAAACTTGAACTTCCTGTGTATAAACTGCATAAGCATAATTTTCTGAGCACTGTTCACAAAGTATAGAACTTCTGTCAACTGACATTATGAAAAAATTCGCAAGTATGTTAAAACTTTTCTGTACATAAACTAAACAATAATTTATTCAGGCTGTAAGCAGCTGAGCTGATGAGAAGCCAACGAAATAAGTGATGGTACCATATTATTCTGCACAAGCCGCCGCTGTTGTTCTTGCTTTATTCAAATTCATCATGGGGAATAAATGCATATTAGACTGCTTAAACAGTTAAATAATATTTTGAATTTTTTAAATTAATAGTACAGTTCACGTATTCACGTAATTTCAGAAGAAATAAACAAATTTACATGGATTTAATAACTCAAATAACCTCGACTAGTTTTCTAGTTCACTGGTTTTCCAGCCAGTCCAGATCCCAAATAAAGAGAGAAGGTTTGGCATAGAGCTTGAAGGCATGCGGCGAAAAATCAATCTAGTCTCTACAGAAACGTCACACCACACGAAAAATATGTTTTTTAAAACAAACTTATTCTTCACTGGAATTGGAGAGATGGAATGACGTGGACAACAATCAGCATAAATGGGAGGAACCTGAAAGAAACAACCTCCTTCACCTACCTACCTGGCAAGCATCGTTTCAACTACAGGTGAAAGTATCCATGAGATTGTCAAAGCCAGAATCGGAACTACATGACAGAACTTCATCACTCTGAAATCATTTTGGGATTCTGGTGCGCATACATTAACAACAAAATTCGGATATTAAACACTAGTATTAAGTGAATCGATCTTTCTAAATGCGTCAGAAACATGGTCTGAGCCTCACGAAAAGTGTTTTCAACAGGTTACTTCAGACTTTTATTAACGGATGTCACCCTCACTGGCTCCACACTGAAAATCAAATGGCCAAATGGTTAGAAAGAATTAGAAACAGGGAACCCTGGGAACGAATCATTCAGAAAACCCATTGTTCAACATATATGTAGCAGAAAATAGAGATGGATTCGACACACCGAAGAGACCGTTGGGCAGCATCACGCTCAATGCAGGCCATCACTTTGGTGAGAAACGACGATTTGGTCGTGAGTTTGAGGTCAATACGGAGAAGATCACGTGTGGAGGAAGATGAAAGGTTATTAGAAGTCATTAGGCAAGTTAAACAGGACAACAGAGAATAACATTAAATGGAGATGTACCAGTGAAGTCCTATGTCCCATTCAGAATATTTCAGAGGTATACAGTATGAAAACGGAATCCTTTGAAGTGAAGACGGGAGTAAGACAAGCTGGCTGCCTACTGTCTTCAGCAGACTGAATAGTGAAACAGACAGTGGGCCAGGCAACGAGGAGGCAGGCATAAAATGGACCCACAAAAATACTTAGAGAATCTGGACTTTGCGGATGATATATGCCTGATTTCCCAAAAACTGGAACACATGCAAGTGAAAAGCGACAAGTTGGCAGAAGAAGCATCAAAGATTGAACTTCCTCCAAGTGAACATAAATAAAACAGAGTTGCTGAAGACCTGGCCAACAGAAACAGCCGCAGCGACAACAACAGACAACAATCAGCATAAATGTGAGAAATCTGAAAGAAACAACCTACTCTACCTACCTACCTTTGAAGCATTGTTTTAACCACAGGCAGAACTGACGAGGATATCAAAGCGAGGATCATCGGGAAAGCAAGGCAAGCTTTCATTTCTCTGAAGTCTGCATGGAGATTAACAGCAAGAGAAATAAGATCCGGATTTTCAACTCCATTGTGAAGTCAGTGTTATTATATGGAACAGAGACTTGGTGGCATATCACGAAGGCCACTTCAAACAAACTACACACCTTCATCAGCAGGAGTCTTCGCTCAGTATTCAAGATCAGATGGCCGGCCAGAAAAGGTCAGCAACAGGAACCGACCAGCAACCGATTGTGCAAGAAATATGCAAGAAGAAATGGAAGTGGATTAGCCATACTCTGAGAAAACAAACCGTCAAGCGAGTGACATCACACGACAGGCCATCACTCGAGTGGAACCCGAATGGGAAGTGGCAAGTTGGTCCTCAGTGGCAGGGTGACATCGAGGAGGTGATGTGAAGAGGACATGAAAGCATATGAGCAGATGTGGAGGCGGTTGAAAACGTTGGTGGAGAACCGAATGCAATGAAGATGTGCGTCTGAAGCCCTATGTTCCTCAAGGAACTAAAGAAAACAATAATAATGGTAATAATACAGTATGAAAAGTATTTTCGCTCATAAAAACTGATATTGCTTCCACTGAGATATACAAAATCTTCCAGTAGTGATTCTTTGCTTCGTAAATAAACCTGCGTTGTATACACTACGTAATCGTAATTAGATAAATATTGTAAACTGTAATATAATTAGAAGCTCATATCAATATCAGATTACGGGCTATATATATTTACTGCAACACTCAAATGAACCTTCTGATATGGCTGTATTTCTCCTTTTACATTTTTTGTTTACACGGTACCGACTTATTTTTGTATAAGCTGAGATAAATTGTTTATCGAAGATTATTTACATAGATGACTCAGAGCTGTGATTTCTGTAGAGTGATCGTAAAGCGACTGGCTTAAAACTAAAGCAAAGCAAAATATCATCCATGGTCTAATACAATTGCTCTAAAGGCCATCGATTTCTTTGTGTTGGTTATTGTTTGTATTGTTGATAAATTTTCTGTTAGAAGTATTGTAATCTGGAAACAGAACCCTATCTTAGACAGTAAGAGAATTTCAGGGGCAAGAAGTTCAGCAAAGACAACTATCTTTCCAGCGATTTCATTTTCTAAAACTGCTTTACAGTTAGTTGCATTTATATACATAAGTTTACATATATACAATTATTACTATTTAATTCCACCTAATAACGAAGGAGACTAAACGTCATAATAATTTTCAACTTGACATGAAGAATTTGTAGAGGCGACTGCTTAAAAGAAGAGCCTCTATTTCTCAAAAACATTCAGGGGAGACCTAACAGCAGATATCTTTGAAAGGAGAATCTCCAGTTTCCTTAAGAAGACCTTTCGTCCATCGACTTTAAGAGAGATATTCTGCAGTCACCCACTGCTGTCCCGATGGATATTTTCCGTGATTTGAGTAAAAGGATTCTTAATAAATCTTCTATCATAACAAACTTAACTATCCAGCAGAATAAATATAAGTGACTAAACCGGGCATAACACACATCTTCAAGGTGCCTTATGTAATATACAGTGTCTACATGACGTGCCAGACTCTTGCTGGAATGTAACCTGAATGGAAAACGTCGAGTTGAGCATGTCTCCGAGGATGACATAAAGGATATCGTGGGTGAAGGAGATAAAAGCCTAAGGAGGCTATAGAAAATAGGACACAATGAAGGTGTACTGCTGAGGCCGTATTTTCCATTAGGAACGTACAGGAGTTCCACTTGTCATTCTAAATCAATTCTATTTAGCAACGTTAAATTCTATGTTATCAAATTTCACACAAAATTACGTAAAGTCTTTATTTGATTCGATTTGCCTAGTAATCCTGTAATGGCACATCCACAGCAAGTTCTATACATCCTGTGAATTGTTTTTATATGACATTAATTGTTTTGCCACTTGACATTTAACTATGTTTATAATCACAAACATTTTATTTTTAATTGCCTTTCACACTACTATTATTATCTTACGTATTCACATCTAATTCCCTCACTGCATATATTTTCTTAAAATAAAAAGCTTGATAATAAATTTGTTGAAAACAGTCTCTTTGCTGAATCACTTGTTTTGATTTTCTATAATAATATATGACGCATAATGTTATCATCCTTGCAATGTAACTAGTTGTTTAGCCAAAGTGCTGTAAAATCATAATTTTGGCGGGTACTTCAAATGTTAAGATCAAATACCTACATAATAAAGAAGATATGCATGTACAATGATTAAAATTAACCAGACGTAGCCAAGATATTTTAAAATATAATCGATCATTTTGTGAAGTGTCAAAATGACTCAAAACTTACAAGTATTTAATTCAATTTTACATTTTCCCGTCGAATGAGTGAACCGAAGTGCTCGGTCTCAGGTTGACATGCCGACTTCTTGTTCAGATGCTTCGACAATGTCTGGGAACGTAATTAGAATTTAATCGGCGAATGGTGACTAGCAGTGGAATCCAGTCCTATCTGGGACCCGTCAGCTAGATGTACTTGCATTCCCCAGTGAGTGATGATGTTCCCACTGAGGCTCGAACCCAGCACGTTTGAAAATATGGGCACTGGATTCAAGCCTCAGTGGGAACATCATCACTCACTGAGGAATGCAAGTACATCTAGCTGACGGGCCCAAGATAGGACTGGATTCCACTGCTAGTCACCATTCACCAATTATGACGCTGTTGACTGAACCAATGCCTCCTCTTTGTGGCCATTCTAGGTGATTTTATCTAATGCATTTTGATAGGACTCGCGTAGAGCAACCTATGTACCTGGTTCCACATGAGCAGGTGAATTGATATCTGCACGTTGATCTGGTCATATGCGGAAGTCTGTCCTTCACATTGCTACGAAGCAGTGTGTGACTGCAGAATATCTGTCTTAGAGTCGATGCACGAAAGGTCTTCTTAAGGAAACTGGAGATTCTCCTTTTAAAGATATCTGCTGTTAGGTCTCCCCTGAATTCCAGATTCAAATATGGTGTTTTCTTTAGCACAGAAGTGGATTCTTCCCTTTTTGGTTTTTGTTTTATGTTCGTCTTCACGAAACGCGTCAGGTATCCGCTTTGAGCTAGGATGTTTTTGAGAAATAGAGGCTCTTCTTCTAAGCAGTCGCCTCTACAAATTCTTCATGTCAAGTTGAAAATTATTATGACGTTTAGCCCCCTTCGTTATTAGTGCACTAGATTCGAGGCTCAGTGGGAACATCATCACCCACTGGGGAATGCAGGTACATCTAGCTGACGAGCCCCAAATAGGAAGATACTCGCATCCTGACTGGATTCCACTACTAGTCACCATCCAACAATTAGCTCACAAGTATTCGATGAAAACTGTAAATAAATATGTCTCACGTTTTAACTAATATCGCCTAACAAAGAAGCCGTGGACATTAGTCTGTGTATAAAGAAGTTTAATTTCAAGATGACCACTTTGTCAGTGCTTATAAGTCTCGTCACTTGAAGGATCTATTTATCTAAGTAACAGTTTTCATTCTTTTTTATTAGTTTCTCTGAATAAATAAATCCAACAATTTTACATGGTTTGAGACAGTCTGCAGGAAACCTTGCTTGACCTAGGTTTCGTGCTTGTTGGCACACACCTGTCAGTCAGGAAGGCGTATCTGCGACCTAGAAGAAACTCATATCGCTCCTCAGATTGCAAACCTAGTGACCTGGTACTGCAGTTAGATATGTTACCAAACTTGACTGACAGAATTTAGTCTACACTACACAAAAGACTAGACGCATGACACTAGTTGGCGTTCAGTTAAAGTATTCAACGTAGTCCTATAGGAGGTTAGTTGCGAGTTCGAATAGCTCAGTGGTGACATTTCTCTATTCAGTCTTGGGTGACACTGATTCGAATCTCAGAAGGGATATAAGTTCTGTCAAGGTCGCAGATACGCCTTGCTGACTAGCTGCTGAGTGTCAAGCAAGACTTCCTGTTGGAAACTGCCTGCGACCATCTAATAACAGCAATTCAGAGTGGACAGTGGTGGAGAGCCCCCCCCCGTTTCCCTTTGGAAGTAAGATATTAAGTACAAAATTGCCATTTCAACTTATTTATCTATAAATGGCCGTAAGCAGCCTAACACTCACTGTCTTTCACTAGTGCCCATACCTTATTATTAATAATATAACATCGGCCTGTTTAAATCACTAGCCTGCCTACATTTTTTATCCATGAAAATGTTTCGGGTTTACGCCGCTGTTTCATATTGTTTTAATGGTCAAGTTAACAAAGAATGACTAACGATTCGTCAACTATTCAGAAAAGTTTCTACCTACGCTGAAGCAAGCTTCAGGTGGAACAATATTGCATCAAATGATATTTTTTTACTCCTTTACGTCCCCAGTGCAACGTAGAGATTCAGGCTAGAGGCTTGAAGTTTCGGTAGCAGTGGCGTTCATTTCTATGAGATGAAGTTGCTAGCCTCATGCCCATCCTTCCCTCTTTACCAATCTTATTACTAGCTTTGTGAGGTAAAGGAGTACTTCGGTGGCTGGGGGTCGAACCTCGAATCACATGCATGGCTGACCAGCATTCTACCGCTGTGCCACTGACTCCCATCAAATGATATATCATCGACTATTATATTATTTGAAGATACTGTACCAGGAGTAAATACCTCGCAATAAAATTCACTGAAAGTTCTGCATTGTACCTGAATTCCTTCTTCAGAATAAAGCTATTATTATTATTATAAACTGGTTAAACATTGTTTTTGTTGTCCATATTTGATTTGAAGTTAATCCTAGAGATAGTCCTCTTGTACCAGGAGATTAGTAGACATAGCTCACGAGAATACATCCACTCACAATAAATTTTTGAACACGACATACTGTCCAAAACTATATTAGAATGACTGCTCTCAGGATTACCACCATTAAACTTCCTTATTCTCGGAAACTTTGGTATGTGATAATAACAGTGAGAAGTAATACACTAATCTCGTTATATATTTGTAAAATTTGGGCATTGTGGTAATATGTAATTCCATAATTTCATTTCCATGATTGGTTGTGTGTAATTGCATGTAGTGAGTGTTATAGCTGAACTATTCTCTAGATTTCTTATCTTATTCCGATCAACTAATCTAGATTTTGCTAGGTTTTTATGCTCAGCTTGTCTCACTGACCCTCTCCTACTACTTTGATCTATGCATTTGACATGACAATCATTGCAGCCAGGACATTAGATAAATTAAATTGTTTTGTTTTAACGGCTCCACAGGATTAATCCTTTAACCGATAAACCTTGCTTCCAATTGAGTTTGTGGGTTTGAATGCCACTATTATTCCTGCATTCTCCGCTAGTCTGACTGACCCTCTCCTACAATTATGAACTATGTATTTGACCTGAAAATCATTGCAGCCAGGGTATTAGATAAATTAAATTGCTTTGTTTTGTTGGCTCCACTAGCAGGATTCTTTAACCGACAAAGCTTGTTTCTGAGTTTGAGGGTGATTTGAATGTCAGTATTATTCCTGAATTGTTAGGAGTTCTCCATAAAGTTTCCGAGGTTCCTTCTTTGTATGGAAGTAATACTGATGATTCAAATTCCCTATTGTTGGTGTTATCATTATTCTGTGCATGTTTGACAGGTATGTCGTCATTAATAATAATATTATTATTAGTATTCCTACCATTATTATTAATTTTGTTTTTACATGTCACACTTTTGTGCTTATAATTGATATAATTATTAAAAAAATGAATTTGAAACTTTGTCATCCAGTAATTAATACTGTTTCACTCTCCGTAATCCCCATCATGTATACTGTGTGTTTAAGAAAAGGTAATGAATTTTAGTTCATATTGCCAAAATATTCTACTGAAACGTATTTTTTAAGTAGTCTAAGGTGGCTTTCAAACCACACTAAACTCTTAGTTTGGATAATGTTATTAGAAGACGGAGATTATCTGAAAAGTTATGTGATGTATTTGCGCTGTACATTTCGAACAATCTGATCCCTCACACATTTACTTGTCAAGTCAATATACATGGAAAAGTTAAATTAAACAAAGTGACAAAAAAAGGAATTAAGAATAATTAACACAAACTTTTGGTAATCCAATCAAATAAGGATTAGCAAGGTAGGTTAAGAGTGATAATAATAAAGTGTTTTTTTTAATACACACACGGGGTGTGGGCTTAAGTTTATGAATAGCTATAGCCTGAGCATATTTCAATAAACGCCCTTGACCATTTTTTTTACAGATGACCTTGAAGGCTGTGTTAACATCAATCTTATGGTTCATCTCCATTAGATGTTTGGCTATAGACGAAGTTGATAATCTGACACCAGCGTCTGTTTGTTTTCCACAATTCGTCTGTTTTTCTAACTATTTTGGGATATGCTATCGCACCCTCACTGGCAAAGCACAATTACTCCTCCCTATGTATGTGTGACCACACACACACACACACACGAAAATTGGTAAATAGTGTGGAATGTCACTTTGTTTAATTTAATTGCCCTTAATTTTTTCATATATATCGACTTGACAGGTAAATGTATGGGGGATCAGACTGTTCGAAATGTATACATCAAATACATCACATTTTTCAGATAATCTCCGTCTTCTAATAACACTATCCAAATTTATAAAATGGACTAGGTGTTTTAAACTCTTAATGTTACTTTCAGTGACACGTTTATGAGATCAAGTTTATGGGATTAGAGGTGAAATGTTTAATAAAAGGCTCACAACTACTTTTAAACCATATACTGAGTTGTTTTCAGCTATGATATTTATATTCCACGATTTCTCCATTGACTAAAGTTATGATGATAATATGAATTAAAAATTCACATAATTTACTCACTTTAAATATTCATAAGTGAGCTTTGCAGAGAAAAATATGTTTAATTTACTTAAACAAGTAAATAAGAATATAAGTGACTGAACAAAGAATATTCTCTCCGAAAAATTCATCACCACATTCTACATTTATATGACAGCAATAATGACTGATATTTTCCTGCAGGAACTGTTTAGCCAGAATGCGAAAGACAAGATGTCGCATTCGGCCACGTCAACGTACATATAATAGTTTACTTGCTCGTGAGGAGCTGAGTACATCGGTCGTACCATGCGCCAACTCGCAAAACACTATCCAGTCTGGCTAGTAAAAGGAGAACTAAAATGTGTATATAATTCAGTGACGGAACATCCGGTCAATTCAGGACATTCAGAGCCATTTGAAAAATCTTTCAAAATCATATACAAGATTCAATTAAACCTACCAAAAAGAGTGAAATCAAGACCTCTGAACATAGCCAAGGTACTAGCCATCCAAAAACTCAATCACACCCATGCTATATATCCAAAAGAGATACATCTAACCCTTGTCCCTGTCATGGCCATCATAAACAGGTAATTCTTCTAATAGTGACTATCCCATTGCCTTTCTTATCCAAACTTTCTGTTTATTCATGTTATTTTTAAGTTTTTCTTAATCCCTATTTACACTACCATATTTTCATATCTGAACTTCCTACCTATTTTGTCATTTATTTCCACATGTTATTTCTACATATTTAATCCCCAATTGCATAAACAATTATTCGTCACATTAGTTATTATCCACCAGATTTTTTATCCAAACACCCTGTCTATTTTTTTTTCTAAATTTCTAACCCCTAATTGCATAATACGTTAATCTTCTCAATAATTATGATGCTATTTTGTTTGAGTTTTATCCATCGCCCCCTGGTTATTATGGCATTTTAATCCTTAATTGTAATTTTATTAATTTTACCCCTGACCGGAAACTATTCTGGAACTTTACCACCCATTTGTTATAAGTACACGAATATATAACCTAGTTGGGGACTTCGTCGAGTAGAAACTTTTCTTCGCTGCAAGCGTCTTTTTATTATTCCCTACAATTAAAGAAACAATTATTAACAACAGCAGTGCTGTTTTAAATTACTTGCATGGAGGATTTAATCATGAGCTGACATCAGTTAGAGAACCACTGGAAAACCTGGGAGTACTGGACAGCCGTTTCGTCCTAGTTTGGGACTCCTCAGCAGTACGCTCATGATTAAATCCTCCATGCAATCAAACAAAAATCCCTACAAAAACCAATACTTGAAAAAAAAGTTTTAAATTACATCAAGACAATCATATCGACAGATCACATTTCAAAAGCTTCACTAAGAGAGATGGTATGCATCACATATAACACTAAACTGATTGAATACCAGAATAACTTAAGGAAGGTAAGACAGAATTTATGAATTTATCAGTTCAAAAGCAGGTCAGAGCTCCTGTTGATCTAGACGAATTGCAGTGGCTTTTACTGTCTGGAGTCCTCTGTATTTAGAGGCTTTTGGTAATTATATTGGCCGCTGCTGCCAAAATTCAATTTTCCATTCACGGGAATACCCTCCTGTGTGGTTAAATAAAAGCGTCGTTAAAAACCATCAACAGTTCTATAAAGCCATAAAGCTAGCTAACATTAAAGAGTCTTCCTCTATCATCTATCGGGAATCGAATAAATTACCGAAACCCCTAGGTACTGATCACTCCAAACAGCAGATGGCATTGCAATTTGCTTAAATCAACGGGAGTTTTGGGCTCAAAAGAAACAAGTCCAGTCAGCCATTATTACCACCCTGACCTGCTGTCGAACCTATAAACTTATGAATCCTCTGTTACTTTCCCAAACTTCAATGTAATTGAAAACACTATTGCTGTCATTTGCGATATTCCTCTAACTATTGTGGTCATATCAATGTTGAGCGTGATGACGAATTTATTGAAGAGACTATTCTTTGTTGATTAATCAATCTTTGATATATTTAATAGGCATCTTTAATGAATTAAAATGAATAGAGCGTGAAAGTTAAACACTATTTTCCTTAACTAAATTTATAAGTGAGGAGGGGAGTGAGGCAAGGCTGTCTACTATCGCCAATGATCTTCCTGATTGCAGTAGACTGAATAATGCGACAGAAAACGGGCAATAAGGAAACAGGCATAAAATGGACTCACACAAAAAACTTGGAGGATCTGGACTTCGCCGATGATATATGTCTGATTTCCCACACACTGGAAGATAAACAAGTGAAAAGCAACAAGCTGGCAGAAGAAGCATCCAGAGAAGATAGGACTCCAGGTGAACATAGAGAAAACAGAGGTGATGAAGATTCCTGGCCAACACCAACACCAACAGCAACAACAACAGACAACAATCAGCCAGCATAAATGGGAGGAACCTGAACGAAACAACCTCCTATATTCCACCTACCTACCTGGGAAGCATCTTTTCAACTACAGGCGGAACTGGCGAGGATATCAAGGCCAGAATCGGAAAAGCAAGACAAGCTTTCATTACTCTCAAGTCTGTGTGGAGGTCAACAGCACTCAGCATCAAAAATAACATCTGGATTTTCAACTCCAATGTGAAGTCAGTCAGTGCTACTCACTATACAGATCAGAGACTTGCACTGCGCGTCATAAAGAGCATCTCAAACAAATTACAGACCTTCATTAACAGTTGTCTGCTCTCAATATTCAAGATCAGATGGCCGGCCAGAAAATATCAGGAACGGTGATCTCTGGGAGCGAACCAACCAGGAACCGATTGTGAAGCAAATAGACAGGAAGAAATGGAGGTGGACTGTCCATACTCTGATAAAAAGACCATCAAGTTACATCACTAGACAAGCGATTGCTCGAGTGGAACCCGAAAGGGAAATAATAATATTAGAGTATATTACTATGGCTATTATGAAAAGACATACGTGTTTACCTGCAAAGGAATCGGATCCAGTGTACACTGAGGTGTAACTTTATAAATATAAACACGACCATTATGTAATGAAGCATTTGAATTTTCATTGTATAATTCCACAATATTTGATTGTATTGCTGGAGCACCAATCGCCACATCATCAATTCCATCTCCATCAACATCACCAAGACGTGCAATTGAATAGCCGAAGAATTCATTCTTCCGTCTTCCATCAATTGAAAATAAACTAGATTTTGTGGTGACATGTTTCTCAGGACATGCAATATATACTCGTCCATGATTAACACCAAAGCGTTTTACAGAACTATCAAACGGCGCACCTATAATAATCCCATAATCAGTTCGTTGAATACTATTGGCTTTAGAATACTTTGGAATATTCACTGTCTCCATACTGAAACCAAATCCAGTGAAATCACCTTTTGATTCGGTCTCAGTTGTTTCTTCATTCATTACACTGTAAACTAATCGATCGTCAGATTCTGTAGATTTAGGTCTGAAAGCTTTTATGCTTGGATCATTTAATTGACTCAATGAAGAAATAATCGCCAAGTTTTCATGCATCCATGTATTTATCGCTGAGATAGAATTATTCACTTCTATTTCATAAGTGTATTTCTGTGAACTAGATGATGGTGTCCACTTAACTTGTTGACTAAACTGGACGCGTTTCCCTAGAATTCTGTGAACAAAATTTTCACTCGATAGTTGATTGGATTCCTTTCTAAATCTTGTCAAAATATCATCTAAAATTTGTATTTCACCGGGGTTGGCTAAAAACAAACTAGTGAGGAGTTGAATATTCGGCAGCGATGAATACTGGTCTTCTGGAACATTCGACTGATTCTGACTAACACTATCTGTATTTATCTGTTGTAAATCTACAGAAAAACCACCGCCGCATGGTTGGGAATAGCCAGAATTAGTGCAGAACTCAATAGTATCTTCTAAATGACTTGATGCAGTCAGACGAGACCATTCACCGTTATGCCTTAGTCGGATTCGACATCTACCACCTGGTTGTTCTTGATATTTTACATCTAACACCGACTGAACTCCATGATGTATTCCTCCAGTATGCCATAATGGATCACAATAAACGACAACCGCACCATTGAAAGGCGATTCAAACTCAAGACTTGTAACACTCATGCCTAAAAGTGTACTACCATCATGATGTTCTCCTGTATGATCACTTTCTTGATTCGATACATTTTTTGCTTCAAGTGGATAGCAGTCAATAGAATCCAGTCCGTCGGTCTTGGGGAGACTAGAAGTTGACATCTGGCAGGCAACAACTGCTACTGCTTTCTTTGTATACGGATCTGATGAGTTGACAGTGATTCTATCCATTGATCCGCCTAAAATAAACCATGCTGTACGATTGTCATTGACAATTTCTTTAAATCCTGTCACTGTAGTCCAACGAAATACTTCATGTTTATTCATCATCATATCTGATGCTATGACTTGCTGTACAGCGTTTGTTAACTTTTCACTCAGATCTGTTATCTCATAGTTTCTGAATAAAATTTGTTCAGGGATGAGAAAAGGCGAGACTAGATTGAAACAACAGAATCCATACAGGTAAATGAAATAGCAGTAATAATAATAATAATAGAAATTTAAATTCCAAAGTTTAAATTGAGCTCTCCGTGTACATAACATGATGTTAGCTAAGTTATTCGCCTAATATTTGTGTACTACAAATGATATTTAGCTTCATAATAGATTAGATCAAGCATTGCAAAGACTATTCGCCTCAGAAGTAACATTTCGGATTTGTATATACATTATATTAAGTTTAAATTCTAACATACGGAAATGCAAAAATTATATTTTAGGAATATAAAGTGAATATTTTTCATTCAACCAATGTCCTTTCTACTCGTCAAGGTCATTGTGCGTTGATTGGTTTTCACAGCAAGCTAAAAAGGTTGATAGGCCTCATCATATTGCCGATGTGTAAAGAAAGCCCACACATAGACATCGTATAGTAAGGCAGGTTTGTTTATGTGATTCACAAAAGATTATAATTAGACATGCGACTATTTTCATTTTTTTGCTTTGATTTTAGTCTAGAAGTTAACGTATTTGCGGTTTTATTTTTGTTTTTGTTTTAATACTGTTAGTTGGTAGAACAGTTAAACTACTGTATTGAGTTAAAAACTTGAAATTTGGTTGGTAAGAGAATAAATGTTTTCATGAGTGGAGAAAGTTTATTCCACTCTAATAAAAGGGAGGTCTGTATCCTACGTAAACTTATCATCATACCAGTACAAGTAAGATTATAATAAAATGAGTCATTTGACCTTGATTTTGTTCTAAGTTCAAAAATGCAAATTTTTTGTTACATGTATATATATGTATGCCGAAATATGTAATAGAATATTGGCGATGATTAAATATAAAGCAGGCTAAGATCGATGAAGCGCTAGTGATGTTACTGCCGACTACTGAAAAGTGGAATGGTAAAATTTTAATCGTAGCAAGGTTTGAACAAAAAAAGTCTTTGGTATAATCAGTCTCACGTGAAATGGTTGCGCTACCTCGTGAATTGGTGGAAGTTAGAATTCATGGGCTGACCACTGGATCGGGTCCCGGTGGCTTAATAGTCTACGAGCTCGCTCGCCTTGTAACCAGAAGGTCTTGGGTTCTAACCCTACAGGTGAGTGAGTACTTCCGCAGAGTCCCAAACTAGGCTGACCAAATAGCTGTCCAGTACTCCCGGATTGTTTTCCGATGGTTCTCTGACCGGCGTCAGCTCATGATGAAATCCTCAAACCAATCAAACAAAATCCCTACAAACCGATACTTGATAATAAAATATAAATTGACAGTATATCCTGTGACACAATGCCTTCTGAGCTGAAGCACAAACCATTCCATTATGATGATATATCTGCTTTATGTCCTTCAAGAAATCCAGGATATCTGATTGGAAGAAAGTTGTAAGGTGTTCAGAAGTATATTTTGATACCTAAGGACATAACTGAAGAACAGTTATCTCATGTATTTCGACACGTTGCCACCCACAATCAGTCCATTCCTCAGGTTCAGTAGGAACTTGAGAATCAGAAGCTTAAGTCGCTTAAAAATTCCCATTGAGTCATATGAAAAAGAGAAGACGTTCAGCGAAGAGACTCTTTTAGACGGTGAATTCATTCACATAGCTGTACAGTCGCGTTTATATAGAATTATTTGTGTGTGTGTATATGAGGTTTGTCAAGTTTAGATAATTAATCAGGTAATACAAGAATGCTCTTATATAGAAACAAGGTTAATTAGACACCAGCTAAAGTAAGAATGAGTTAGTAGGTTAAATGACGTAATATAATTAGCTAAAATGATTCAATCTAGGTCAGGATATCAACAGAGGTAATTACAGGTAGTGACCAAGTAGAAGTTGGGTAAAGAATAATGCCATCTGAATTAGAACTAAAATTGAGCAAATAAGTTGGATGACGTAACATAAATGACTAGATATTGAGCATCGATAAAGTCAGTAACCATCGTAATGAAGTGTAGAAATTAAATTGGGTGGAGGTAGAGAACAAGAAGTTTCAAATGTAAAATATTACAATGGAAAGGACAAAATAATACTAATGAAGAGACAGAAAGAAAGAAAGAAATAGAATTTACCTGTCGGGTATTAAGACAGATCACGTCCATTGCAAGTGTAGTGACTGAACGAACTTCTGTATGCAGAGTTCAGGACTTAGCAAGTGAATTCCCATTGCTTCTGCCGTTTGAAGAAGTTTTATTTATACACTTTTAGGAAGACTGCTTCCTATTCTGTAGACGACTTTGAAGCTTGTTTGGGGTGTAGTTTGGTGTCCGGAATCTAACAGATGTTCTGAGATAGAGCTGCAAGGGTATCGGTTTTCTTCTTTGTAAAACCATCCTGGTAAGTTACAGGATTTCATCGTGAGCTGACATTAGTTAGAGAATCATTGGAATACCCGGGAGTACTGAACAGCTGTTTAGTCCTGGTTTAGGAGTCTTCAAACCTCAATGAGGGCGTACTGCTGAAGAGTCTCAAGCCAGGACGAAACAGCTGTTCAGTACTCCCGGGTATTCCAATGATTCTCTAACTAATGTCAAGTCATGATGAAATCTGTAACTAATCCAATCCCTACAAACCAACCAAACATGCTGGTAAGTGTTCAGTGATACGTTTGGATAGCGAACGCTGGGTACGGCCAATATACCTGGCTCCACACTAGCAGGTTAATTGATAGATACACATTGATGAGGTCAGCAGTGGTAGCTTATCCTTTATATTCCCACGAATCATAGGTTTCGTGGAGAGGGCTATTCGTAGTTAAGTTGTGAAGAAGGTTTTCTTAAGTGCCCTGGACAGTCGATTCTTCAGTGTTTCCGCAGATGAATCTCCATTGAATTGAAGGTTCATGTCGAGGAGTTTTTCCGAGAAGCTAAGTGTGGGAGGCTTTTGATGTGTAGGATTCATGGGTTTTGCAATATATCCTTCTGGGTAACAATCCTCGACGAGGATTCTCTTGAGTTTGTCCAGTTCGTCTTCAAAAGCTTGTAAACATTTTAAATGCGCACACAAGAATAGATAATACCATTAGAGGTCATATCCTAATCGATTAAAACAAAGAGAACGAGAGAAAATATCTGGAACAGAGAGATGGAAGTTTTTGGTAGCCCAAGTGTTAAGCAGACCCACATCATGTGTTGACATAATCCTTATAATTTGTCTTTGTCCCTGTGAGATCTCTAATTTTAGCGCTTCTCTTTGTGGTTGTCTAATGGCTCTGATAATATTTTATTTTGCGACTGTGATTTTGTGTAAGTGACCTTGGACTGTGTACGAAAATTGTTAGTGTGTGAATCTTGGTGACAGAGTTTTCATCCTATCTAGCTGGGAATATTCTACTTGACTCTCAGGTACTTCTAACAGTTGGTTGAATTTCGCTTGACTAATTTTGTTCCACAGTACCACAGTTTTGCACTAGAAACTTATCTGATCTGCATAGCTGCCTAACGGCATTGCTGAGGTAATTTTGAACTTTATATATATTATTATTGTTAAAGAGAACCGTAGGTTTTACCTCAAATAACGATTTTTTAACTGTGGTTGGGGCATTTTGGTACTGCACATAACTCACGGAAGTTTAGGCTAACTTTACAATAGACCAGATAGATTGGTTTTACGCGTTCATACGATAACACGCAGGTTTCGGTTGATGCATCACGCCTGTTTGAGACAGGTCTTTAAAGTGAATTAATTGTTTATGTATTTCATTTGGCGACATAAAGCTGGTGGCTATTCTTATTATAATTTTTAAAAGTTAATCTATTATACTTTTAGTTTGGAAGGAAACTTCATCTTAGCCAACCTTATCCTGAGCTCAATTGCAACAATAGATATACACCGAAAACGGAAATTCGGAAAGTCCTAGGTTCAAACCGCATTGGGAGGCATATTAACGAAGAGTTCTAGGCGCTAGGATGAAATACCTGTCCAGTACACCCTGTTTTTCACTGGTTTGCTAAATGATATCACTCTGTTATCAAACTTATTACACATTAACTGTATACAAAACTAAAGGAGAAGTTCAGATAGGGCTTAGTGAATTTTGTTCATACCGTGTGAGTATAAAACTTGCAATAGAACATAAAGATAATGACACCATACATTTCATATATATATATATATATATATATATATATATATATATATATATATATATATATATATACAGAATAACACATTTAAGCGAGCAATATTGTTTTCAATTAAATCTCATCAATCCAACCACGGTGTTTCATCAATAGAATAATAAGATTGTGCATATGAATTGTGCAGTCAGTCATAATAATGGCAATAATAACAATAATGTCTCCATCAATAACAAGGATGAAAACCTGAGATGATCTCTGATAACAAGAATAACGAAAAACAGCATGATTAAACAAATAAACGTTCAGGTAGACGCAGCAGTCGATAAAGTCTAAGAAAAACAAACTAACCGATTGAATAATGCTAGATTATAAGGGAAGTAAATAAAATACCTGAGACTAGTGTTAGACAAAAACATAAGTTATCTGCGGATATATCATCACTATTTACGAATGTGGTGCGTCAGTGGTATAGTGGTTAGGACGCTCGTCGACCATGCACATGGTCCGAGCTTCGATCCCCGGCCACCGACGCGCTCCTTTGCCTCGCTAAGCCAGAGATAGTGTTGGTAAAGAGGAAAGGTTGGACATGAGGCTAGCAACCCCATCCTGTAAAATAAGTACTGCCAGAGAAACTTCAAGCCACTAGCTTGAAGGTGCCCTATGTTCCACTGGGGAATGGGAAGGAAAAAAAAATTTACGAATGTACCACTTATCGAAAAAGTAGATTACATTTGCCAATAAATCTCCAGAGCCTTATAGAATTACTCTTTAAATGCACAATCAATGTGCATTTTGTTTTCAATAATTCATACTAGAGATAAGTAGATGGAAAAGCTATGAGTTCACCATTAGGCCAAATCTTAGCTGACTTCCCCCTCACAAAACTTGAAAACGGCAGACTGAAAGACACCATCAGGGAATTTGATATGTTTTATCGATATGTTGATGACTCACTTATCTTAGCTAATGGAAATGTAAACATAGATGAATTGTTGCTGAAATTCAACAAAATCTTCCCTTCGCCTACTTTTACTTGTGAAGAGGAGCAGGACAGTAAACTACATTTTCTGGCTTTCTTGCTTAGTAGACGGGAAGATGGGTCAATTAGGAGAAGCGCGTATAGAAAAAGCACATTAACATGGCGATAGACACACTTCTTCAGTTACGTGTCCATTAAATATAAAAGAAATGTTGTTAAGTGTCTTATGGATAACCATTTTCAAAAGGAATTTGAATATATTCATGATTTCTTGATGGAGATGGGCTATCCGATTAGTTTCATAAAGAAACATTAAAACATTGAAGACTATGACTGCACGTAAAAAACCTCCATTTATTACGTTACGACTAAGTGGTGACTTGTCAAGTGAGATTTTGTGCCAGAGACTTTCCAGGATTATACGAGGAACGTTTTACGCAGCACACCTATGTTTGTCATTCTCTAGGTGACAAATGACTGGTACGCAAACGAAGGATAGATAGCTGAATAATTTTGCCACATCTTTGTGTATTTATCATTTCAGCCGCACCCTCGGTGATAGTTATGTTGGGCGTACGACTAGACAGCTTAGCTGACGTGTTACTGAACACCTGCCATCGTGGTTTGTCAAAGGATAAAACAGATACAATCCATAGCTCTATTTTGTCACATTTAGTTGATAGTAATCATGTAGTGTAGAAAACGAAGGCTTTCAAGGTAGTGATTCATAGGATCTGACCGAATCTTTACAATAGACTTTGTATTTGTCTACTGTATAACTCAACCCCTCCACTTACAGTTAATAAACTCTTGCATCCTACCTATTCTTCTTTGTTGTTCACCCTTATTCTTTCCTGGTTTGCTTAAAAAGGACTGTGTCACAACTCGTAGAATGCTGAAGACTGTCAGTAGGGTACGTGGTGTCCCAGTGGACCACATAGTTAACGTCGTTGTCGATGTGCGCTTGACTTCGTGCAATAAATTCGCTAAAGAGATTTCGTCTGACTTGCAGCACCCACTTTACCCTCAGCTTTCACCTTCCATCTCCTCAGGTAAAACGAGAAGTAACTTCAGAAAACTGTATGCTCGCACGTCTAAGTATAAAAATTCTATGATACCATACTTGGCACGTATTTTATGTGATGAAAATAGTGTCAGGCAACAATTAACTAACCTTTTTACATCTAGTAAATAAACAGTTTCCTCCATCCATCCTTATATACCTTCAAGTTTTACTTTTATTACTTCTATTACATTTATGGTCCTGTTGCTTCTTCATCTGTTTTACTCTCATAATTGCAAACACCAACTTATCTCCATGACGGCTGTAATCTTTGTTTTTCCCCCTCACGATATCATGTAAAGAGAACACTATATTCATTATTTTTAAACATTCTAGGATTTCTATACTGCATCGACAATACTGTGAGAAACAAGCCCACAATAATTTTCACTTGTATTATTATTATTATTACCCTAGCTGTTATCATTATTATTATTATTTCCATTTTATATGCTGCCTGTTTTTGGCATTACCTCTATTGTAAATGTGGAAAATTTTCTGTGTGATTAATTTTGTTTATAATTTGAGGAAATCAGATGCAATATTGCGATTAATGCTGAAAATTCCATTCCGTATCACAAGTACTATTTCTGGAATAAAGTAAATTATATATATATATATATATATATATATATATAACATGGAAGGGATAATTAATACCTCTTAATGACGTCATCCCAGTCCAATACAAATTACGTGTCGTTAGAACATTATTTGATAGAGGAAATGGAATATGTTCAGTCAGTACAGTAAGAAGGGAAACTTTTAAGGGAAATTTAAATGTGATAAATGTCTACTGGGAAAGAAAAGAGAAAATAATATCAGAGAATGTCCCTAAGATAAACAGTTTTTACATAAAATCACTATTCAAGAGAGTTAAGCTGACCCAGTTAGTAAAACAGTGATAAAACGAGCCTTCTCTGCAGCTGATAAAAACACCACAAGATAGGTAGGACAAACAACAGGGCGGGAGTGATAAATCATCGACCCTGGCCAAATCAAAGTATCAATGCTTATTTCAATGTGTTTGTGGAAGACGTCTCTGGGTCTGTGTTTCACCAAACACTATCCTAAATGGCTCTCTGGTGTTCATGATGGTAGCTGTAGAAGCTCAGTCACAATGCATTCATTGAAATGTGGACATATTCTTGTGGTGAAGGAAAGCTTTATAGCCACCGGTAAGCAAAGTAATAAAAGAATGGTTTGTGTTTAAGGAAACATGTGTCACTTGACTGAAGAAGCTAAATCTGTATGCATAGAAGAAGATGATAGACAATCGACATCTACCTAAGTACAATACTTCATATTTAATAAACAAAACCAGCTGGTTGTAGTCTGGACACAGGAAACCAATCTCTGACTCCTACTGTACAGTTTTCCGAAACATCTTTGAGAAACGCACAGTTTTAAAACACTTCAAAGACACCAAAGAGACGGTTATTTTTCGACAGATCTATATAGTTCTACTCATCAATAATAATATATCGAAAGTTTAAAATTGTCTCAACAATATTGTTAGGCAACAAGCTGGCAGAAGAAGCATCAAAGATAAGACTTCCTTCAGGTGAACATAGAGAAAACAGAGGTGATGATGATTCCTGGCCAACACCAACAGCAACAACAACAGACAACAATCAGCCAGCATAAATGGGAGGAACCTGAACGAAACAACCTCCTATATTCCACCTACCTACTTGGGAAGCATCTTTTCAACTACAGGCGGAACTGGCGAGGATATCAAGGCCAGAATCGGAAAAGCAAGACAAGCTTTCATTACTCTCAAGTCTGTGTGGAGGTCAACAGCACTCAGCATCAAAATGAAAATAACATCCGGATTTTCAACTCCAATGTGAAGTCAAGCAGTGCTACTCACTATACAGATTAGAGACTTGCACTGCGCGTCATAAAGAGCATCTCAAACAAATTACAGACCTTCATTAACAGCTGTCTTCGCTCAATATTCAAGATCAGATGGCCGGCCAGAAAATATCAGGAACAGTGATCTCTGGGAGCGAACCAACCAGGAACCGATTGTGAATCAAATAGGCAGGAAGAAATGGAGGTGGATTGGCCATACTCTAGGAAAGCAAACCACCAAGTGACATCACTAGACAAGCCATTACTCGAGTGAAACCCGAAACGGAAGCGCCGAGTTGATGGTCAGTGCGAGGGTGACTTCGAGGAGGTCATATGAAGAGGAAATGAAAGCATGTGGGCAGACTTGGAGTGGAGTGAAAAAGTTGGCGGAAAACCGAAGGCAATGGACACGCGCAGCTGAAGCCCTATGTTCCTCTAGGAATTAAAGGATATAATAATAATAATGCTGTTAGGCAGCTCTAGTAGAAAACGGGTACTGTAGAACAAAATTAGTTAACCGAAATTCAACCATGAGAATTAGCTGAGAGTCAAGTGGAATATTTCCAACAAGGTGGGATCAAAACTGATTACAGTCAATGGTCACTCTGACCTTTGACTACAATGGGGAACATTCCGTGTACGTATGGAAAGGAAGTAACGGACAAAGCTCTGAATCATTAAGTGAATTTTAAAAATTTAATAGTCTTCCACAGGCTTTATATTCTAGTATTTTAAATAATATTCAGGTTACTTTTAGATACAAAGGCACAGGTAATCTGCCATTAGTGTTTATCTGTTGTGTGTTTTATTGTCCTATAGGTAAGTAATAAATTATATATGTCCAAACCAAGTTCACTTTTCCAACGGTTTGAAAAAATTTGGGCATTTGGTATATGATATTTATTATAATAAAGGTTTTTTTATTTCCCAATGAATGAAAAACAAAACTATTTTACTGTTTTTACTGACGTTTCGCTTTTTAATGCTGCTAATAGCTTTATCAAAGTATTATTAAACCGGAATTATGCTGAGATTTAGTAAATTCCGGTTTCATAATACTTTGATAAAGCGAAACGTCAGTAAAAACAATATCGGTTTGTTTTTCATTCATTGGAAAATGCAAAAACCTTTATTATAAGTAATAAATTAGTGAGAACTCGTCTGAATTACCAACGTATACCTTTGCACAAAAGTGCAGCAGTTCAAGTTGCCAAACTTCATGAAAGCACTTATAAAGGTGTATTATTATAGTTCCCTTGAGTACTGAGTGGAAAATGGAGCTTCAACAGAATCTCTCCATCTTGTCCAATCCTCTGAGGCCAAATTCAGCTGGCTCCACGATCTCACCCCTATAGTCTCTGATTTCCATCACGCACAAACTCCTGCATTTCATATTCGGACAAATCCCGATCTTTCGGTTCCGCATTTTGGTTCCACTCGAGCCATGACCTGATGGTGGTCACCTCAACATGTCTATTCCATCTCCGTTTTCTTCGACACACATGTTCAGCAGTAGATTCTTGACTGAGTTGTTTCAAGACTTTCTTGTTGTTAGATCTTTCTGGCGATTTGATCTTAAGTATGAAGCGAAGCTAGGTGTTGACGAAAGTTTTGCAGTAACCTGTTGGAAATACGTTTTGTGACGCGCTAGCCAAGTTTGTGACCCATATAGAAGAACTGACTGACTTAACATTGGTGGAGAAAATTCGAATTAACTCCTTTATGCTGAGGAGCGCAGAAGATTTCCAAAGTGATTTCAAGTCTATCTTGCCTTACCGATTCTGATTTTGACATCCTAATCTGCTCTGTCGGCTGTAGCTGAGATGATAGTAACTTGTTCCGTTGACAGTGATTGGTGATTGGTTATTTTCATCACCTCCGCCTTTCTATGTGTCCGTTTGAAGGTAGAGAAAAAATATACAACGGAACTATAACAAATGGAAATGCACAGGGGTGGGGGACGAATAATTATATAGAGAATAATGAGAATTCAATAGATCAAGTGAATTAACAAAGAGTGAATTCATCTACACCTTTGAGAACAGTGTTTGACCATATCATCAATAGTCTGCAGCCACTGTCAAAGATTTCATAAGTTGATACCAGATCTTGGTTTGACCAATCTTTAACTTTTTCAACCCGAATCCTACATCAGCTAACTTTGTTTGACGTGAGATGTGATGGCTAGGCACGCTTAACCCTTGTCCTAGTCCCCTCAATCAATCCAGATTCACAACCTCATTGAGTGACCCTTCTTCCTTACGCAACAAACTTCGCCTAAACTCAGTATTACTTACAATATTATAGTACTTAAAATAGGAAATGGAACCCGAACACCTATAGTCAGAAGCAGCTAACCTCTTCATATCTTCCAATTTCAATAGCCTGAGAGGACTGTTGTGCATTGCACATGTCCCTTGGTGGATAGCTGGATGTCATATCTACGCCAGATATGACGTGGGTTGGCAAATGCCACACGAGCCTTTTGTATCAATGGTAAGATTTCACCAACAATCAGTCTACTAGGGCAAAAGGGAATTGAGTTACGGCAGACTGCGACCGTTTAAGGGAATTCTCATATAAGTGAAATGGTCAACACTCTTATCTGTTTCACTCCTTTAGCGTAGATAAGCACAGGGTATTTATGGCTTTTATAAGAAAGGCAAAAGGTTGCAGTGAAGAAAAATATTATTTCTTATCGATGAATTGAATAACTAGGCTGTACATTCGTGAATATGTAACAAAGGGTGAGAAATTTCCAGAACTGTTTCTGGTCGGCGTTCTTAATATGGCGAGAAACAAGATAACGTTGCATATTATGAACAGAAATTAAAATGAAAGTAGAGAGGAATTTCGGATTAAAATAAAACATAATCGGATAATAACGGTCTTCTTGAGTAAGTATACTTGAGAAAAGTGTATAACAGATACAAATGAGTTATGCTATCAATAGAACAACCTACTATCGCCAATATGTTGATGACACGTTTGCTGTTTGCAATGACACATTTGGTGTCACACAAATTCGAAGACTTACAAGCGAAAACCGACAAACTGATCGAAAAAGCAGCCGGCGAAGACGGGACTCCAGGTGAACATAGACAAGACGGAGGTTATGAAAATAACCAACTAACCAATAACAGCAACAGTAGCAACATCCAGCCCCAATCACCATCAACGGGAGGGATTTGAAAGAGATCACTTCATTCACTTATCTAGGGAGCATTGTCTCAACTATAGGAAGTCGGAACGGACGAGGATGTCAAATCGAGCGAGATTCAGGAAGGCAGGCGAGAAAAACATTCGTCAACCTGAAACAACCAATCTCGAAATCTTCGTCACTCAGCCAGAATCAACAACAAAATTCGGTCGGATTTTCAATAAAACAACGTCAAGTCAGTCTGCTCTTCTATAGGGATCGGGTCAGAAACTTGGCGGGCGGGTCACAAAGAATATTTCCAAAAGGCTGCAGACCTTTATTAACAACTGTCTTCGCTGGCTCTATACTGAAGATCAGATGGTCGGGCCGGAAGGAATCACCAACAAGGAATTATGGGAACAAACAAAGCAAGAACCAATCGCCCAACAAATATGCGGGAGAAAGTGGAGATGGATAAGACACTCGCTGAGGAGACCGCTGGGTGATATCGCGCGCCAAGCCCTCGAGTGGAACCAGACAGAAAGGGAAGCGGCGAGTGGGACGTCAGTGCAAGGGTGACATGGAGGAGATCATGTGAAGAGAGAGGAGTTGAAACAGTATGGACTAACATGGATGGAGGTGAAAAGTACAGCAGAAGGAAGACAGAAGTAAGTGGAGACGTGCAGTTGAAGCCCCATGTTCCACTAGGAACCCAAGATAACAATAATAATAATGACATGAATCACGCCACGGTATTATATGATCCCCTAAATGAGACACATCTAAACATCAAATTCACCGTGGAATATGAACATAATAATGAGTTAAATTTTCTGGATCTAAATGTAGAAAAAACAAACAAAGGTACAAGTGAAAAGTTCATCTACAGAAAAGAAACCTGGACTGGGCAATATCTTCATCATAACAGCCTTTATCCCATAAGCTATAAACATGGATTAGTGAGGACTTTGTGCGACAGAGCAAAGAAGCTATGTTCACCGAACAAGATCTAAGAAGAATAAAATTCCGTTGAGAAATGCCTAAGAGAAAATTGAGATCCAAACGCTTTTTTGCAAAAGTACAGCAGAGAAAAAGATAAGAAAGAAAAGCATCCAACTGTAGCAAAGAAAAAAGTGTTTATTTGTCTCCCATTCAAAGGAGATGCAGTGTCACAAAAGATTGACAAAAGACTGAAAGATGCAATAAAAAGAAGCTTCCCTGCAGTTAAACTCATAACTTTACACAGTACTACTTATTCTACAAGCCACTCACAACTGGATAAATACACCGATGATGTCATCTCCACCCGCGTTTATTAATTTACTTGCGCTTACGGAAGCAAGTATATTGGAAGGACGCAAAGAAGGGCTTCTATCCGATTTTCTGAACATATTCCAAGAAACTTGTGCCTGAAAGGAAGTAAATATTCTCAGAGTGCAGTTTTTAGACATGTTGTTGATACTGGTCATCTCTTAGCGATTTCCAAGTCCTTCAAAATATCAAATACACAAAGGACAGCAAATTTACAACGATTTTCCGAAGTGATGGCAATCAAACGATTCAAACCATACTTACGCATACAGGAAGAGGGTGTGATTAATCTCTCACTCCATTAGTAACTGAACTTTGATTTTGATTATTTTTTAATTTTTTTTGATTACAGCTTGATTCCACACCATACTTTTGGTACGATTATGGAATTTCCAGCATGTGATATCGGTAGCCCAAATTTTGCAGGCTGACCGTAGATATCGGGTTTGCGTCGGCAGGGGGTCGAACCCCGGACCATGGGCATTGACTAGTCATCTAACTCGGTGATCTCAACTCACTGAGTAAATCTCAATCTTATAAACTGTAACCGCTTTTGTTTTTCCTGTTTTTGAGTTGGTATGTGAACCTACAAGCTAACACTGTTTTTTTTTCTGTTTTCTATCTTACCCCTCCCCCCTCTTATCCACTTTGAAAAGGTATACATTGATGACGAAAACTTAAACTAAAAATTGTAATGCTTACATTTTGGAGGCGTCAGTTTTATAGTATTTCTTCTCTACTACCACTTAAATATTAAAGTATGTTACTTTTTTTTGATTTACAGCTTGATTCCACACCGTATTTTTAGTATAAGTATGGAATTTTCAGCATGGATATCGATAGCCCAAATTTCACAGGCCGACAATAGATATCAGATGTGCGTCGGCAGGGAATCGAACCTCGGACCATGTGCATGGTCATCGAGAGTCCTAACCACTGTGCCACCGACGCACATCACCTATATAACCATTGTAATTTTAGGTAGGGTTATGCAGCTGATGAGAACCCGTGAAATAGAATGATGATAGAAGTTTATACTGCAAATTTTGTCTTCCTTTCTTTATCGAAATTTATCAAGGGGACCAAATGTATGAAAAATATACTGTTTATAACTAGCATAGTAAAGATAAAGTTCGGACGTACTTCTTTTGGATCCATAAAATAAGCTTGAATTTTGACTCTCTGATTATTCACTTATACTCAGATATCTTGATTTCACGCTTATTGAATGAGACTTTGATGAATTTCCCGAAAGAAGCTAAATTTCCTGAGTTATGTGGTGAAATTATGAAAATACTTCCGTTTCCCCTTGTTTAGCCAGGCCTGATAGTGTTCTCGAGTGCGCTTTACAAGCGAACGTATGATATTGCTAATGTACTCAGCATTGATGGAGCAAGTGATCTGGTAGAGTGATGCTGAAATGGCTCACTGTGACAGCTTGTCTTCTACACGCTGGCTAAATAGTTTCCTCGAAGAAGATGTTGCGCGTAGGCTGGCAGCAAAGTATGTTCTACTAAGAGATTCTGGAAGCCACTTTCAGAGGATTTCTGTATGTATCTTTGAATCAGCAGTAGAATCTCTTTAGTGGGTAATCTAAACCTATTGAACAGGATTTTTGGTTTCAGGATTTTTTCTGTAAATTTCATTGGAAAGCCATCTAAAAAGTGAACCTAGTGTTCGTATATACTTTCTAGATGATCACCATTGGACCTTGATTATAGCAAAAGTGATTTTTAATCCCCTTGCCTGCCGGGTGGACAATAGGACTTTAAGCTTCAAAATCTCAGTGGCTCTTAGGTTGCTAACCTCAAAGCTAACCTTCTTTCTTTTCCAGGCTTATACCTGGGTATTAAATTAGGTGAGGTTTTGGAGTGCGTCGATGAGGAAGTGGATCCAAATCTCCAGTTTACCTGGCCAGCATTCTATCGGTAAACCGATGGCACAGAAGTAAATGAGACCAATTCACTAATGTTAGTCTCTTTAGAAAGATTTTTATGACGACCATCAAAATGCTGAGTGAATGTAGCCAACATTAAATCATAACCAGCCTTCAGACAGATGTTCCAGAAGACTCAGTAGTTATATATGCACACACACCGTCGGTATTTGATAACAATGGAATTCATTCGAGTGTAAACCTGAGTGGAATAGATAGGAAACCAGGTAACACAATGGCAAGTGGAGCACATGGCTTACAGTGGATAGCTGGTGTTGTCTAAAATTAATTTGTCATCTGAGAGTTTTAAAAATTCTGACCACCTATTTGTATGCAGTCAAATCACCACAGCATTTGAACTATATTATCATATCATATCCCACTACATTTACCAGCCTACATGCTACATCTTTACACCTGAACTCCTTCATACATACTCTTGTTCACCGAAACATCAAAGAAAAAATCCCACCACTGATAACTTCACTGTGCATTTACCGATTTACTTGCTCCTGTAGAGCTAAATACATAGGCCATATCAGCGGGACATTGTCTAGACACCTCCATGAACACTAACCAGCATGGTTGTCAAAAGGAGAGCATAGAACTATCAACAGCTCGATTCTGGAGTACATTATTACTTCTGGTCATGCAGTATCAGCAGAGATGTCTTTCAGAGTCATATACATATTAAGGATAACCAAATCGTTCGAAAGAGTATCGCCTGCATCTTCTCCACACAGCAGAAGCCTACGCAATTCTTAAGGAGAAACCTGAACCTTGTGCTGAGAAACGTTTTATCAAGCCTCCTCAACCGTCATGGCCTTATTATTATTCCCTCTTGTTTTTCTTCTTTCTTCGTCTTCTTGAATAACTGTATAATAAGCAGTCCGATTTATGTTTTTTCGAGACCCGTCTTCAATCATTTTTGTTCTCCTGTTTCTTATCAGTTTTTTTTCTAAACGATTATTCACCACTTTAACTAATTAGTTATCAACCCTCTTTATTACGTAGGACTCATTCTTAATTATTTAAACATCGTTACTATTTATTTAATTCAGTTTATATTCTCCCGTCAATTGATTGGACCGAAGTGATCAGTCTCAGGTTGACATGTCAGCACCTTGCGCAGATGCTTTGACGATTTCTGGTCGTGTAACTTGAAGTAAACTGTTGGATGGTGACTAGCAGTGGAATCCAGTCAGGATGCGCATTTCGTCCTACTTGGGGCTTGTCAGGTGGATGTACCTGCATTCCCTAGTCAGTGAATGATGGTGTTCCCACCAATGCGACGTTATACAAGGAGTGGCTCTCGTGGCCCAAGTAGTCTAGTGGTTAATACTTTAGTGTTTGAAACTATGGGCACTGGGTTCGAGCCTCGGTGGGAACATCATCACTCACTGAGAAATGCAGGTACATCCAGATGACGAGTCCCAATTAGGACGAAATGCGCATCCTGGATTCCACTGCTAGCCACCATCCACCAATTGTATCTTTTTCCCAATGTCTATTATTCTGACTTCAACTGATTTCAGTCTTAACCTTTTATACTGTACATAATTTTATATAAATATAAGGATAAAACTTGAGCAAAATGGTAGAGTATGATTCCATTATAGATAAAATTCATTTTGATAAAGTCTCACAGTGTTATACAGTAATATTTACAAAATAAATTTTATCTATAATGAGATTTATGTCATTAGAATATTTGAAATATTTTACCTCAATATACTACATTTCTTATATAAACGGATTCGTTATATTTTAATTGTTAAAATCGCGCTAAAATCACATACTGTTGGAAGTTAAAATTCATGGGCTGGACACCGGATCGAGTCCCAGTGGCTAAACAGTATACGAGCTCGCCTTGTAACCAGAATGTTCTTGGTTCAAAATGCAGTGGGTGCGTACTGCCAGTGAGTCCCAAACACTAAGAAAAAAACATCTGTCCAGTACTCCTGATTGGTTTTCAATGGTTCTCTAACTGATATCAATCGGTGGCGCACCCTGAAACAAATAGAATCCCTACGAACTAATTCTTGAAAAACGAATAACTTATTATATTTATTATTATTGTTCCCTTGGGTTCCTAGTGGAACATAGGGCTTCAACTGCACGTCTCCATTTTCTTCTGTCTTCTGCTATACTTTTCGCCTGCATCCATGTTAATCCATATTCTTTCAACTCCTCTTCACACGATCTCCTCCATGTCACCCTTGCACTGACGTCCCACTCGCCGCTTCCCTTTCGGGTTCCACTCGAGGGCTTGGCGCGCGATGTCACCCAGCGGTCTCCTCAGCGAGTGTCCGATCCATCTCCACTTTCTCCTGCATATTTGTTGGGCGATTGGTTCTTGCTTTGTTTGTTCCCATAATTCCTTGTTGGTGATTCTTTCCGGCCATCTGATCTTCAGTATAGAGCAGCGAAGACAGTTGTTAATAAAGGTCTGCAGCCTTTTGGAAATATTCTTTGTGACCCGCCCGCCAAGTTTCTGATCCGTATAGAAGAGCAGACTGACTTGACGTTTGTATTGAAAATCCGACCGAATTTTGTTGTTGATCTGGCTGAGTGACGAAGATTTCCAGATTGGTTTTTCAGGTTGATGAATGTTTTTCTCGCCTGCCTTCCTGAATCTCGCTCGATTTGACATCCTCGTCCGTTCCGACTTCCTGTAGTTGAGACAATGCTCCCTAGATAAGTGAATGAAGTAACCTCTTTCAAATCCCTCCCGTTGATGGTGATTGGGGCTGGATGTTGCTTGTTGCTGTTGTTGGTTGTTGGTTATTTTCATAACCTCCGTCTTGTCTATGTTCACCTGGAGTCCTGTCTTCGCCGGCTGCTTCTTCGACCAGTTTGTCGGTTTTCGCTTGTAAGTCTTCGATTGTGTGTGACATCAAACATAAATCATCCACGCGCGAAATCCAGGTCTTCTAGGTTCTTCACGTCGGTCCAGGATATTCCTGTCTTCTCGTTTCCCACTCAAGTCTGACGCATAATCCAGTCCACCACAATTAGGAATATCATTGGTGATAGTAAGCACCCTTGTCTGACTCCTGTGTTTACTCCAAACGCCTCGCTGAGTCTTCCGTTGTGGATCACTTGGCAGGTGCCGTTGTCGTACAGCTGTTGAATAAGGTTGATGAATATTTGGGGTACGCCATAGTACTCGAGTAATTTCCAAATTACTTCACGATCAACGCTGTCGAAGGCCTTCTCAAAGTCTATAAAGTTGAGGTAGAGGTTTGATTGCCATTCCATGCTTTGTTCGATGATGATGCGTAGAGTTGCAATTTGGTCAGTACATGATTTGCCTTTCCTGAATCCAGCTTGTTCTGGTCGGAGTTCTGTCTCCAGTGCGTCCTTTAATCTCTCCAGGATGATGCGACTCAGGATTTTACTTGGCGTCGATAGGAGCATGATTCCTCGCCAGTTCTTGCAGAGTGAGGTGTAAGTCGCCCTTCTTTGGTAGTTTCACGAGGTAACCTTTCCTCCAGTCAGTAGGCACCTTTCCCTCCTTCCAGACCTTTTGCAATAATGGAGTCAGCATGTCTGCTGTAGTCTCTGGGTCCGCTTTCAGTGCTTCAGGGGGTATTCCATCTGGTCCGGCTGCTTTTCCAGCTTTCAGAAGTTTGATTGCATTCAAGACTTCAGCTTTCGTTGGAGGATTGGTGTCAACTTGCAGTTGTGTGCGCGCTGTTGTTGGTATTTCTGGACGGGTTGCAGGTGATGGTCGGTTCAAGAGTCCTTTGAAGTGATCCGCCCATTGTTTAATCTGTTTTTCTTCCTTGGTAATGGGCTTCCCTTGGCTGTCTTTTATAGGTTTCGCTTGTGTTGGTCTCTTCCCGGATAGAGATTTGGTTATCTGATATAGTGTCCTCAGGTCCCTTTTGCCTGCTGCCTTTTCAGCTTCAGTAGCTAGATTGTCGTAGAATCGTCTTTTGTCCTTCCTAGCACTCTTCTTCACTT
Organism: Trichobilharzia regenti; assembly: GCA_944472135.2. Taxonomy (NCBI): domain Eukaryota; kingdom Metazoa; phylum Platyhelminthes; class Trematoda; order Strigeidida; family Schistosomatidae; genus Trichobilharzia; species Trichobilharzia regenti. The sequence goes on along the minus strand of OX235262.1, from coordinate 171,276,675 downwards.
CTTTGTCCAATGCTTTGTAAGTTGAGCTCAGCGTCTCCTTCTCCTGTCCGTCCTTGCATTGAATCATTTTCTCTTTCACCATTCTCCTCTCTTCTATTAATTTCCAAGTGTCCGTTGAGAGCCATTCCTTGTCTTGTCTCTTCTTTCTTCCTAGAACCGTTGAACACGTTTCGTTGAGAATCGCCTTCAGAGACTTCCAATGTTCTTCCACGCATGATTCTTCAGTGATGTCGCGTAGTGTTTCCTGCTTTGCTCTGACAGTTGCAGTGAAGTGTCTTTTGTGGTTGTGTCCTTCAGTAATTGAGTGTTGAACTTGCATTGTGGCCTATCCCAGCTATCCTCGAGGCTTTTAGTTTCACCTTGAAAGTCCCTTCTACTAGATAGTGGTCTGAACCCACATCTGCTCCTCTCCTTGACCTTGTGTCCAGTAGGCTCCGTCTCCACTTTCTTGAAATTGAGATGAAGTCTATTTGGTTTTTGGTGTTTCCATCTGGTGAAATCCATGTCGTCTTGTGTATATCCTTGTGTTTGAACACACTGCCACCAATCACCAAATCATTGAAGGCGCAGAAGTCTGAGAAGAGTTCACCATTGTCGTTCATTTCACCGAGGGCCTCACGACCCATGGTGAGTTCTCTTCCTGTGTTGTCTCGTCCCAGCTTCGCATTCATGTCGCCCATCAGGATTTTGATATCGCCATTTGGGACGTTGTCCATTATTGCTTGTAGTTGTCTGTAGAACGCCTCCTTCTTCTTGAAAAACGAATAACTGCTTTGAAATAAATGTTGTGCTAATCCTGACGCCTTGTTTCATTTTCAAAGCTGATATTCTTGTGATTAATAAACACACAAAATTTATTGCAAGTTGCTGATATCACCTAAGAACAACCTACGGCTTATCGTTTTATAATTGGAAGAAATATTTGCATAAAAATACATACTACTTAATAATTGTGATGAGTAGTGCAATACTATTCACTCATTTCTACAACTAGTAATACTCGCTGGCAAGTCAGATCGAGGTGATTTAACACTGAAAACCCGTTTCATATGTTTGGGGTCCAACTTATCAGTAGTGTACCCAGTTTGAATTAGATGAAACAACTGAACCAGTTCAAACGACTTGATTTCTGGTTAACTACCAGGGCAACATGTTGGATGATCCACAACGGAAAACTCAGAGAAGTCTTTGCATTGAAGATAGGAGAGTAAGACAAGGCTGTCTACCATCACCCGTGACATTCCTAGTTGTGGTGGACTGAATTATGCGTCAGAATGTGTGGGGCGAGAAGTCAGGAATATGTTTGACCGGTCAGAAGACTCCAAAAGATCTGGATTTCACCTGTGGATGATTTATGTCTAGTGTCAAACAAAATCGATGACGTACATACAAAAACCAACAAACTGGCAGAAGAACCAGTTAGAAAAGACAGGACTTCAGCTGAACATAAAGAAGATGGAAGTGATGAAGATAACCAACCAATCAACATTAGCAACAAGTGCCAATCACCATTAATGGGAGAGATTTAACAGGAGTCACTTCCTTCACCTATCTAGATAGCATCTTTTCATCTAAGTGCGGCACCAATGGGGATGTCAAAACCAGACAGTATCGGAAAGGTGACACAGGCCTTCATCACTCTGAAATCAGTTTGGAAATATGTTGCCCTCGGCATAAAGTAGAAAATTTGGGTTTCAACACTAGTGTTATGACACTTCTTCTATACGGTTTGGAGAATTGGTGCGTTACAAAAAGCATTTGCAACAGCCATCTGCAGACTTTTATCAACAGCTGTCATCTTCGATGTCTTCACACTGAAGATCAGATGGTCAGCCAACCAGAAAGAATCAGCAACAAGAAACTATGGGAATGACCCAACTAAGGATCTGTTGCTTAACAAATATGTAGAGATGGATCAGACACAGTGAGGAGACTGTTAGATGGCACTGCATTCAATGCAGGCAATAGCTGGAATTGCACCTGGAGGCGAAGCGAGTTGGGCGTGTGTCCGATGATGACATAGGGAAGGTGAGAGTCTATAGAGAAACATGGGGCCAGCTACTGAGGACCTGAGAGAACAGGATGAAGTGGAGATGTTCTGTTGAAGCTCGGGCGAGCCGGTGACACCATAAATCAAATCCACAATTTTAAAATTAGTTAACAACACGTGATCTGCTTGATACCATCAGCGAATGGTAGGTATTCCAGAGAACCAGCATTTATTGGTGATTTAGACTCATTAGGTCCTCTGAGCTCAGTTAAAACCAAAAACACCACTGATGAGATCGGTCCCAGACGAGCAAAACAGCCATATAGTGTTTAGATCATCTCAATCTAACTAGCCAAAAAACAAGACCAACTCGGTCATATGACTGGTATGCAACTACTCATTTCAATTACTCAGTAGTATATCGTTTTGTGCAGATATTTTCGCTTGCCATCTTGCTATCTATCAAAGCAAGGATCGGGAAAGCAAGACAAGTTTTCATTGCTCTCAAGTCTGTGTGGATATCAACATCACTCAGCAAGAAAATGAAAATGAGAACCAGACTTTCAACTCCAATGTGAAGTCAGTGCTACTATACGGATCAGAGACTTGGCATCGCTCCGCGTCACGAATGGCACTTCGAACAAACTACCCACCTTCATCAACAGCTGTCTTCGCTCAGTAACACTCATGATCAGATGGCAGGCCAGAAAAGATCAGCAGTAGTGAAGGATCTGTGGGGGAAAACGAACCCAGTAGGAACCGATTGTGCTAGAAATATGCAGGAAGAAATGGAGGTGGACTGGCCATACTCTGAGAAATCAAACCATCAAGTGACATCACTAGACAAGCCATTGCTCGAGTGAAACCCGAAAGATAAGCGGTGAGTTGGCCATCAGTGAGAGGGTGACATGGAGGAGGTCATGTGAAGAGGAGATGAAAGCATGTGGGCAGACCTGGAGCCAGATGAAAACTTAAGCAGAGAACCGAACGCAATGAAGACGTGAGCTGTTAAAGCCCTATGTTCCTCTAGGAAATAAAGGAAAGAATAATAATAAAAAATCTTGACTACCAATTATAGTATCAGGCAGATCACATCCTGTGATAACCACCTGAATAGTGTGGTGGCAATTGTACACCTCGTCAAACTGTTTACCCTACAGATTGTGAATTCAAAAGAAATATTGACAATTAAATAAGAAAAACAAAACAAAATGGTTGTAAATAAATAAATAAATTTTTGTGACCTTTTTAACTGAAAAAGAAAGGAAATAAGTCACTTGATGAAAACAGTTTGGTCGAAATAAATTAAGTGACAAATCCATAAATAAATTGCATATATACACATATGTATACTCAAATGACAGTGTTGGGCAGTCCATCACTTCTCACTGTATATCATCAAAATCCTGTCAGTTAAAACAAACAATATTAAAAACCGGCAGATACTATCAGTCCAAATACACAGTAAAACAAAATGCATAAATGAAATCTACTATTCTTCATCAGAATCTGAAATAAATTTGACTTGAGTAAACAGCATATTATTATCAATTTCATTTTCTACATGTTTTGATGCAGCTTTAACAAAACAAGTGAGAATTGAATCTCTTGAATCACTACCACTTGATTGCTGAGTTAGTGGACGTCTAGTTTCATCATCAGCCGCTGCTGTTGTATAATATTCCCCTCTGACTTTACCGTCTCCATCATGAGTATCTTCGATGAGACCATTAAATCTTCGACTTGTTCTTATCTGATTTTCACACTTACTGAAATCTATTAAACCAAATAATTGTGCTGCTTGACTCCCCTGTGGTGTTGGTGCTGGTGGTGTTGGTTGTGACATTGGTGAATGTTTATTACACTTAATTTTGCATAAAATATGTTTCGATAATTGATTTGAGCGTACTGCTTCAGGCGACATACCATCTGAGTGGAATGTTTTTGAAGACTGCTTCAATGGAGTAATTTTACAATACATATCAGTATTTTTGTCGTCTTTTCGTGAAGATTTTATAAAAGCATCCAGTTTGGGACTTTGTTTTATTATACCAGTTGAAGTAGTAGGTCTAAGAATATAGCTATCTTTTGGGCTGTATTCATCCTCGTGTGGTTTAACTGGTTTACTACTATTTAATTTTACAGGAATTCTATCTGATTCACTAGTCTCAGTCATTTCATCTACACTCTTCTCATGCATCAACGTGTCTTCAGCCTCGTTAGAATGAATCTGATGAGGCTTTTGCTTTGTTTGACTTTTAACAGATTTTTTATATTTTAAATTCTTGAATAGTTTCGAGTAATTATTTTGACGAGACGACTGACTATTATCGTCTTTATCATCAGTGTCAGAAGAGGGTTTACGCATCAATTTACCTTTGCGTTTATGTTTAGTTACTTTAGACTGAGGTGATTCTTTAGCAGAAGCAGTTGGTGAATATTGATTCTGTGAATTCTTCTTCGATTGCTGATTCATTTCTTTCGGTGAATCTTTTTTAGGCAGTCTGTTCACTGTGATGGATTCAGTTAGTTTTATTCTTGAGGTGGATTGTTTTTTCCTCTCGTAATTATTATTTTCATCATCAGTAGTGTCATTTGACAGGTTTTTAGACATTTTCGAGTAACTTGACTTGGTCTTCGGTACATTCACATTTAATACAATAGGTATATGATCAGAATTACAATTTCTAATTAATTGTTTAATAAATTTCATTGGATAATTCTGCCTATCTGATTGCTTATTACCACTGCTAGTACTGACTAGGCGTAAATTAATGTGAGCATTTTTATTTCTAATTGATTTAGTATAACTATTATTGCTGTGATTACCGCTGTCATTACTTGTTACACTGTTTGGGCTGCTATTATCACTGCCATTCATGGATAAAGTGTTACCATTACTACGTATACTACTATTACTTCCACTACTAATACTAGTGCTTTTCTTATGATATGCATTGTTATGTCTTTCTTGATATCCACAGCATTTCTGATGTTGGTCATTGAAGTGAGAATTAGAATACTGACAGTTACAACAGTTATGATGATAACAGTGGCAGTTGTGCGCTTGTTCATTTATCGAATTCATTGGAATGCTTTGATTTATTGACGCTGTAAAATTACACTGTCGTTGACTTGGAAGACAACAGAATGAATGTGGATTATATTCACATTCTTTTGTAAATAATCCCCGTATGCGTGTTGTGTTATGCTTATAGTTAGCAGATGGTATTAGTGATCGATAGTTGTTGAAGGCATTCTCCTGTCTCCCTTCTTCGTCTTCTTTTTCTGGTTGCATTCTACTCGACTTAAAGTAGGATCGTCTTCTTCCAATTTGATTTCTTTGTCTTGCAGAAGAGGTTATTAAAAATGGTTTCACAGGATTCTGTTCTACTCTTTCTGATTGTAATATCTGAGTTGAATCATTATTATTGAATACAGGAAGTGAAAAACATTTGAAGGTTGTATTACACTGACGTTTTGTGACATTTTTATTCGCATAATGATGATATATAGGTCGACTGTTTACTAAATGGTGATGATTATAGTTGGTTTGACACAACACTGGATGATACATAGAACAATTAGAATTATTTGTGTCCAACACTCCTCCCTCCATAACAATTAGATCATCATCATCATCATTATTATTACTGTTACTACAGTTTGTATGGCTGTCATTGTTATCCTCAAGAAAATTCTGATTTGTTGACGTTGGTTCATTTGATGATGACTTTGTAGCAGATGAAAGTAATTCACCGATTGTTTTGACTGGATTATTTGATCCTTCTGGACATATTGTTATGTCTGTTGGAATGGTGATATTAGTCAATGGTTGATTAGTTTGAAAGACAATCGCTTGTACTGGGGATTGTTTACCAGAATTGCTTTCTGGTGTTAAATTTGTTGTCACCATAACACCTTGTTGACGAACAGGTTTATTCATGTCTAAAAGAGAGAAAAGTAAATTTTTATCCACAAAACAAAACTAAGATTTGAATATTGTGGTACAAATAAATTTGAATTTTTTTTTCGTTGATTGGTTTTGTGAATCTGGGGATTTCACTGACATAGTTCTCAGTATACATGGCTACGATTCCTCCACTTTTATTGATCTGTTCTCTCAGGAACTATGCCATTCTTTCGAAGAATATGTACAATAAGTCACTCAGAAAGAATGCAACAAGACTAAAGCAGATCTGCTCAAAAATTGAAAGCGTACGATTAATATCGAATCTCCATTCCCAAGCAATCCACAAAAGTATGTATTCAATCTCTCAAACACCACACTGCCTACTAATCAACTAGAAGTATAAAATTCTGCTTAAAACCACCTAGTACTGACAAGCTACAGTGCCAGGTTCAGTTCAAAAATCTGATAAACCAAACTCACGGTCTCACACCTGCATCAGATGAAAACCTACAACAATTCAAAGCATCAATCCTCAACTGTTGTCACAAGTTTATAAATACCAAACCCAACGGAAGGTCCATTTTAACGAAGAGACATGATAAGGAGCAGAAAGAACTTATGAAATCGAAGAGACTATGGTATTACGTCCCGATAATGGAGGACGAATCTTAATCATGAATCGTGAGGACTATATCAGTAGAGGCCTGACTATACTATCCGATGAATGCAAATAAATTCAAATTTTGGCGGAAAGATTAAAACAACGTTTTCAACTTTTTACAAGTATCAGTATCGTTTTATAAATTTGTTGTAAATAGATGACAGTATGATACATTTGGCTAAGTTATTTGAAAACATAGAACTGGACACGGATGGCCTAGGCTATCAGAATACTCCGCCATTACATTCAATATAATTTCTCTAGGTTAGTTTTGTTTTAATCTATTAAAATGTGACCTTAAGTGTTATTTTCATTCTCGCGAGTATTTAAAATGTTTACAATCTACTGTTTCATAAGTTTAGCGGAAACTCGAGATAAAAAAGCAAACTCCTAGGTGATGGTAACGTATCCCATTACATGAGACCACCGTTCCTGAGATTTGCAGTACAGAATGTCACTTATTACCTGAGGAATAAAACTAATTACCTACTATCTTCATTTAATCAACTATTATATGGACTTTTCTCGATTGACTTTGAAGCAAATGTTAAGCATTTCTTTAAGAAAGGAGACAAAGAAGAAATATCACATGAGGGATTGGTTTTCGTTTTAGGTGTGTCACACGATTTATTGTCAGTTACTATTTTGCTTGAATATCATGGACAAAGAGACAAACTGCATTATGTAATAATTTCTATTGAAAACTCTACAGATTATACAAATGATTCCAGGAAATTGATAACATCTACGGTCTGGAAACTTATAATCTTTTACAAATACTATTCAGGATAAAGCTGTTATTATTACTATTAGTTAATAAAGCAGAATCTGGACACATTTAGCTACCTATCGATTAGTTTATGAAATATCTCATATAGCCAAACAGTACTGAAGTATACTTATTCAAGGTCATACATACATTATTCACGCTTGTTCTTCTGTTTGACTAGATAAAGTTTGTCGGACTAAATAACGCACTATGACACTGTGACACAGTACACTTAATATTTGCCCTACTGAGTCTACTAACTCTCAAAACTGAGACATATTAACAAACTCAATAAGACAGACTAAATCATGTCTTCATTCAAAGCTCATGGGTTAATAAACTCTTCTATTACATAAAGATAATTCTTCAACTTCACTAACGAAAATGATGAAAGAAAAAGATTGCCGGAATAACAGAATAAAAACTACAAAGCTACAAAATCTTACAATCAGACTCATGTCTTTTTTTGCAGAAATTTTGCGACAGATAAATGGTAGTATTGTGGTGAGAGCTGTCTGCAAGCCAAAAATTGTAGACAACAATTTGCGTCAATATTTACGTCCGGAATCGGGGTAATGAGAAAAAACAAAACAATAACAAAGCTTAACCTTGAGGAACTCAACAACCAATCACAGCAGACTTAACGTGGGCAAATAGGATTGGCAGATATATGGCTTAACTTCTGAGAAACGATCACGGACAAAACAGAATGACCTTCAGCAAGAAAACAACCAATCAGAAGATGTTGCTTCTCCGCTGACAATAATGTACGTAAAAATCTATAAACACCTCTTGATTTTCTCAATAAACAATCTGTTGCCTGGCCTTTGTCTTCTGTCGTTATAATATTACCAGTAATTTTAATACATCTTTATATAGGTCATAGTTTCTAGACATTTATGGAATTAAAAATTCTGTTTCAAGATACTGATAAAGTAAATTTACTCTTAGTTAGGCATAAATTCTCGTGAAAATCTAATTTGTAATAATTGGAGAAGTTTTTTTTATCTCAAATGGATATTTGTTTTTTTAATCTATTCTTCTTTTTGCGCCCCTCCTTTAATCCTTCCTAGAATACTGAATAAAGAGTTTGTTACACAGCGAAGGACACTAAAGGCTGTCAGTAGGGTGAGTGAAGTGTCACTAGACTAACCTGTTAATACTCTTACAGACAGATACTTGAACTCAAGCAAGAAATTAGCAACTGTCTCCTTGAATCTATCTCATCAGGTGGAACTAGAAACAATTATAGAAGGTATTATGTTCGGACGATTATTACCTAAACTTAACAGTCCCTTATTTGGCTGGCATCCATTTTATGTGATGAGAAAAGTGTAAGGCAGGACACCACCAACTTACTGCGTAGCACTAAGTAAGCGGCCGTCCTTTTTCATTTTTCACTTAATTCAATTTCTATATTCATACTCATATTGAACAACACTGTCGATGAGAATGTCAATGTTTTAATTATTATCACTAATTAATTTAAATTATTATCAATACAACAGCTTCTGCCCTATAAGCTATAAGCGGGGATTAGTAAGAACACTGTACAACAGAGCCAGGAAGCTATGTTCACCGAACAAGGTCGAAGAAGAATTAGGTCTCACTGAGAAATGTCTGAGAGAAAATGGATACCCTAAGGGATTTATACGAGAGTATAGCAGAGAAAAAGATAAGAAAGAAAAGCATCCAACTGTTGAGAAGAAAAAAGTGTTTATTTGTCTCCCATTCAAAGGAGATGCAGTGTCACAAAAGATTGACAAAAGACTGAAAGATGCAATAAAAAGAAGCTTCCCTGCAGTTAAACTCATAACTTTACACAGTACTACTTATTCTACAAGCCACTCACACCTGGACAAATACACCGATGATGTCATCTCCACCTGCGTTTATTAATTTACTTGCGCTTACGGAAGCAAGTATATTGGAAGGACGCAAAGAAGGGCTTCTATCCGATTTTTTGAACATATTCCAAGAAACTTGTGCCTGAAAGGAAGTAAATATTCTCAGAGTGCAGTTTTTAGACATGTTGTTGATACTGGTCATCTCGTAGAGATTTCCAAGTCCTTCAAAATATCAAATACACAAAGGGTGGGGTTAGAGAATAATACAGTTGAAAATAAGTAAGTTAATCGGGTGACGTAAAATAGTTGACTAGAAATTGGACGTGGGTCAAGTTAGCAACATTGTTAATGAGGGTAAAAATTACAAAAGGATGGGGTAGAGAATAATATAAATGAAGATGTGAAATAATAAAATGATAAAATAAAATGAAAAAGACAAAATAATACAATTAGTAAGACTGAAATTAAGAAAGATTACGTCCATTGTAGATTTAATGAATGAACGAATTTCTTTTGTATGCAGAGTTCAGGATTTAGCCGATGAATTGCCATTGCTTCTGCGATGTGGAGAAGTTTGATCCGTACACTTTTAGCAAGATTGCCTTGTATTCTGTAGATAACTTAATCAATTCTATTTTATTTTCTATCTTAACGTTTGTCTCCAAGCCAAATAATACTTACATTACATAATTATCTAAACTTTATAAATACACAAAGGACAGCAGATTTACTACGATTTTCCGAAGTGATCGCAATCAAACGATTCAAATCAGACTTATGCATACAGAGAGAGAGAGTGTGTGTGTGTGTGATTAATCTTCCACTCACTTGGTTACTGAATTTTGATTACATTAATTAGCCATCTAATTTTGTGATCTCAACTCACTGACCAAGTCTCAATCTCATAAACTGTAACCACTTTTGTTTCTTCAGTTGATATGTGAACCTACAAGGTAACACTGTTTTGTTAAATAATTTTTCCCGTTTTCTGTCTTACTCCTCCACCCTCTTTTCTACTTTGAAAGCGTATAAATTGATGATGAAAAGGATTTCATCATGAGCTGACATTAGTTAGAGAACCATTGGAATACTTGGGAGTACTGAACAGCTGTTTCGTCCTAGTTTGGGACTCTTCAGTAGTACGCACCCAGTAGGGTGCAGCTGGTCGGGTGTGAGGACAAATACTCGCCGAAGACATTGGCTAGCGGTCGCGCTATGTCGTGAATTGGCAGAAGTTAGAATTCAAGGACCATTGGATCGGGTCCCAGTGGCTTAATGGTATACGAGCTCGCCTTGTAACCGGAAGGTCCTGGGTTCGAATCCCGGTGGGTGCGTACTGCTGAAGAGTCCCAAACTAGGACGAAACAGCTGTCCAGTACTCCCAAGTATTCCAATGGTTCTCTAACTAATGTCAGCTCATGATGAAATCCTGAAATCAATCAAATCCCTACAAGCCAACACTTGATGATGAAAAATTAAACTAAAAATTGTAGTAACAGGATTTTTATCACGAGCTGACATTGGTTAGAGAACCATTGGAATACTTGGGAGTACTGGACAGCTTTTCCCTCCTAGTCTGGGACTCTTCAGTAGTACGCACCCACCGGGATTCGCACCCAGGACATTCTGGTTACAAGGCGAGCTCGTATACCATTAAACCACTGGGACCCAATCCAAAGGTCCTTGAATTCTAACTTCTGCCAATTCACGACATAGCGCGACCGCTAGCCAATGTCTTCGGCGAGTATTTGTCCTCACACCCGACCAGCTGCACCCTACTGGGTGCGTACTACTGAAGAGTCCCAAACTAGGACGAAACAGCTGTTCAGTACTCCCAAGTATTCCAATGGTTCTCTAACCAATGTCAGCTCATGATGAAAATCCTGTAACCAATCAAATCCCTACCAACCAAGACTTAAAAACTGTGTTGCTTACATTTTGGAAGCGTCAGTTTTATAGTATTTCTTCTATACTATCACTTAAACATTAAAGCATGTTATTATCATCCATATAACCATTGTAATTTCAGGAACTCTGCAGATGGTGAGAACCTGTGAAATAGAATGATAGCATCATTTTATACTGCAAATCTGGTCTTTCTTTCTCTATCGAAGTATTACCAATGTAATAGGAATATTAAATGCAGTACTGTACTATATGCTGAAAATTCCATATTTGTACACGTACTGTTTGGGATAAAGCGATTATTATTATTAAAATTTTGTGCAATAATATTATTTAAAGTACAATTTAGTAAAATGTATGGGATATGCGCAAATAAGTGACTAAATAATATGCAAGTAATTATCTTTATAAATTAATATGAAGATAATACATATCAACTGACTGTCAATGGAAAATTCAGCGATGCCTTTATAGTGAAGACAGAAGTATGATTAGACCGCCGATTATCACCAACGACACCTCTGACTGTGGTGAACTGGATCATAAAGGAGACCATGTGTGCGAGGAAGAAGATAGGAATATGTTGGATCAATAAGAAGACTTGACAGACCATTTGTGTCTAATGACACATAAACTCAAATACTTACAGGCGAAAAGCAACAGTTTGGTAGAAGAGGCTTCCAGAAAAGACGAGAATGCAAGTGAAGATTGAGAGGACAGAGCGAAGGACTATACCATACAAAGACTAACGACAAGAACAGCAAACACCAATCGTTACCAACTGAAGAAATTTGAAAGAAGTCACTTGTTTCGTTCATCTAGGCAACAGTGTTACAGTTATGGGCGACAACATGGATGAGGGTACCTAAACCAGCGAGCATCGGGAAGGCATGGCTCATCTTCATTACTGTGAAATCAGTTCATAAATCTAATTCACTCAACATAAAGAACAAAATTCGAATTTTTACCGCCAACGTTAAGTCAGTCACGCCTTCTAAATGGGTCAGAAACTTGGTGAGTTCGTCACCGAAAGCATTTCTAACAAGTCACTGTAGACTCCTGTCAACAAGTGTCATCATCGATGGCTCCATACTGAATATCAGATGACCAGCCGGAAAGAATTAGCATCAAGGAACTCTGGGGATGAACTAATCAAGAGCCTGCTGTTCAACAAATATACCAGGGGAAATGGATATGAACTGGACACATTCTGAGAAGACCGGATGACACTGCACACCAGACCATCGGTCGAGTGGAACCTGGATAAGAAATGATGAGTTGTGCGTGTGTCTGAGAGTGACATGGAAGAGATCCTGTGAGCATGAGATGGAAGCCTATAGGCAATCTTGGGGCCAACTAAAGAGGTCCGAAGAGAACAAGAAAATTGAAGATCTTCCACTGGAGCCCAAGGGAACAGTAATAATAATTATTATTTATTTACAGCACACTTTGATGCCCTCATATGTAACTAGATGGGTATTATTATGGCTGAATGACTTGCTGATTTATCAGCGTAGATCTTGAAATAAAAGTGTATCAGTCCAGTCTGTCCCACATCCTAAAAGTACACATGAAATTGAGCTATGGAAATATTTTTCAAACTAAAAGGGTCGAACGTGTACAGAAAGAATAATTAAATGAAAATTACAGTGTAAAACTCCAGTCTGATTCATTGAGCCGGTAAACAGAACCCAGAGTACTAAGACAGACAAAACCAACATATAATTATACCATGAAAATCGAAAGGTTTATGGGCACACATACACATACAAGGCAAAAACTGTGTAGAACAAACGTTACATCAAAACAAGTTAACGGCAAAAGTATTACATCAAACTCTGCATGAATTCTTTGTCATCAAACAGTCTATCTATAAGTCGTTTATGAACACTATGTCGATTTGTAATCAACCATAGTGGTACTTACTATCATTATTCCCTTGGGTTCCAATTGGACGCATGGCTTCAATAGAACACCTCCTGCCTGTCCTTTTCTTTTGCAGTCCTCTCCAAATGACGCCACTACTGCTTATAAATTTCTACTTCCTGTTCATACAGTCTCCTCCATGTTACCCTTGGACACATGCACAACTCGACGTTTCTCGTTCGAGTTCAACTCAAGGGCCTGGTGCGCAATATCATTTGACAGTCTCCTCAGCGTGTGGCCGATCCATCTCCATTTTCGCCAACATATTTGTTGAGCAATAGGCTCTTGACTAATTTGTTCCCAGAGTTTTTTGTTGCTAGATTTTTCTGGCCATTTGATCTTCAATCTGGAGTCAGAGAATAGTGTGGCAGCTGTTAATAAGTGTCTGGATTGATCTGTTAGAAAGGCTTTTGGTGACGTGTTCTTCATGTTCCTGACCCATATAGAAGAAGTGAATGACATAAAATTGATGTTGAAATTTGTTAATTTCTCTTCTTGTCGTATGAACACACCTTTCCAATCGTTAGCTGTACCGCATGTCGACAAACTAGATTTATAAATATCTGTCAGTTTTTCTTTGCGCGGGGGGGCAGGGGGGATTAATCGCGCCTTCAGTGGTTATATAAAAGAAACAGTCATGTCTCTCTATGATCAAAGGATTTAACCAGTTTTCTTAATAATAGCAGTAACAGTAATCACTTCATTCCAAACAATTATAATAATTACACAGAATGGAACTTTCAGAGTTTTTATACATACTGCAACAATTTAACTCCTTTTATAAATTAGTACACACATGAAATTTAAAAATAATAATAATAAAACCAAAAAAACTGAATGTTGGGGTAAAAATAATCAAGTATAAGTAGATAATGTCATACTTTGATTGGACACTAGTAACTAGTATGATGACTTTAGTGCAAGCTGGATTCTATCGTCAGTCAAGTTTTGCGATGTGACCACTATGCTAGCTGACTCTCCATTACGGTGCACTCTGAACTGGTGTTATTAGTTGGTTGGAGGCAATCGGCCACAGGAAGACTCGCTTGACCTGGGTTTCGTGCTAGTTGGCACTGAGCAGTCAGCAAGGAGTATCTGCAGTCACCTTGAAGGAACTCATGTCCCTTCTGAGATTCGAATCCGCATCACCTAGTGAGAGCTGCAGTCAGAAACAAGCCCAAATAGCTTAGTGGTAACGCTTGTGACTGCAGCTCTCACTAGGTGACGCGGATTCGAATCTCACAAGGGACATGAGTTCCTTAAAGGTGACTGCAGATACTCCTTGCTGACTGCTCAGTGCCAACTAGCACGAAACCCAGGTCAAGCGAGTCTTCCTGTGGCCGATTGCCTCCAAGCATCTAATATCATCAGATAATATCATAGATAATACAACAATAATAATAATCTTTGCTTATTCTCACTTTGCAGCTCATACTACTGACATCTGACCCTATCTGCACACAAAACTCGTGATAAATATGGAATGGTTGAGTTTCTTATATTTTTCTGTATGAGTGTGAATTCTTATAAAGTTTCTTCTGGTTAAGAATCACAAAGAGGATGTTCAGTAACAGACAAGATAACTTTAGCCAACTGCTTGCTAGAATTGAAGTGCCTATTGACAATTATGTCAGTTAGTTGCGTTAAAGGCACGCACTAACCCTACTTACAGCCTTCAGTGTTCTACGTAATATGACATAGTCCTTTTTTTAAGAAGCTCGGGGAAGAATAATGGTGAACAGAATACATAAATTAACAAATTGTAAGAGAAGAGGTTAAATTATGCCAACAGAAAGTCTTAACTTCTTCATGTAATAAGTCAAACGAAAAAATTTTTTTTAGCAATCAACGGGATATGCAACGTCGAGCAGAAATTCAAAGAGAAACTGATGCCAAGATGAAAGGATATTCGTAAACTCCCTACCACAGTTCCGTCAATTTTACAGTCCACGCAAGTCTTGTTCACACCTGAAACTAAAATCAACAATATGACATTTAGATGGATTTAGTTTGAAACCATTTAGGTGAGACCATTTGTTAACTTCAGATAAGAATCTATTCATGTATAAGAACATTCTGATTCAAAAATTACTGGGATAGAAATGGTCAGATCGTCAGCATATTTAATGAAGTTAGCTTTGGGAGAATATGGAAAGTTATACAAAAAGAAAGAAAAAAAATAGATGGAGAGAGTACAACACCTTGAGGTACACCAGTTTCCGTTGGCAACGAAGTGGAGAGCTTTCCATTCAAAACAGTATGTTGAAATAATAGAGAAGATTTGTAGCTCAGGTGGATGATTTGCATTTAACAGTGCTCTCTAAGCTGGTTGGTTTAGTTGCGCAGCTTTCGTCAAAGACCACAAGAAAATTCATCCTACCATACACGAAAAATATCTCTGAAATAACAGCTAGACTACTGAAACCGTTTGATATAGATATAGCGCACAAGCCATTCAAATCGCTTTATTCCATATTATGCAAACCGACAGATCCAACAGGAAAAGAAGATAAAATTAATACCATTTACAAAATAAATTGTATGAACTGTAACAGCCATTACATCGCCCAGAGTGGGCGTCCCCTTCGAATGAGAATCCAGGAACACAAATCAGCAGTGAAAAGACATGCTATAAATCCTTTAGTATCAATGCATACAGACAATTATGGACATCAATTTGATTGGGATAATGTCAAAATCTTAGACAGAGGAAACACCAAAAGTGCTAGGGAATTCCTGGAAGCCTGGTATTCAAACGAATGTGCAATTAACAAACACGTTAATATAGACGAAATATACCAACTAATAAAAAGTAAATCATATGTCGAGGAAGCTTAAAGTCCAAGTCAATAGAAAATGGTCAATACATATGTAAAGATGGTTACCGGGAGACACAAGTATATCACTCATGAAAAATTTAAATCATTTGACTTCATGCTAAATATTGCACTGAAGATGTTGTCCGGAAGGACGACGAAAGCTCCGCAACTAAACCAACCAGCTCAGCGAATACTAATAATTCCAAAACAGTATGTTGCTTTCTACCCGAAAAGTAAGACGATAGCAGCCTTAATTACAGTTAATTTAATTCTTAATCATAATGATAAGAACTATATAAACTAATTCAACACAACATGTTGAAAATTACCATGTTTTACAGAAGTTTTTATATGCATAGCTCGCCTGTTCCCATTTCCGTCCGTATCCTCTTCAACTGATACCCATGTTCCACCGATAGGTTTTTGTGACGGCGGTGTATTTGGATCTAGTTCAGACCATCCATCATTATCTGTGTAATAATAAAGTTTTGTTGGTGATGGAGTCCTTGAATTTGGATTAGAAACTTGTTTATCAGACATTTCAGAAGAGAGCAGTTAAAATCTAACGATAATATTAGATAATTAATTGTTTTGTTTCATAAAACTACATATGACCTTATTGATCAACCGTTAAGATAAATTTTTAAAAATCTAATCAATAAATAATAAAATACTACTAAGTGTATTCTGATATGAGATTGTATATAATCCCAAATAACATGGCGTAGAATTATTATATTATTTCGATAAAGAAAGGAAGACGAAATTTGCAGTATAAAATGATTTCATCATTCTATTTCACAGGTTCTCATCAGCTGCAGACTACCTGAAATTACAATGGTTATATAGATGATAATAACATACTTTAATGTTCCAGTGGTGGTAGAAAAGAGATACTATAAAATTGACGCATCTAAATGAAAGCATTACAATGTTTTTAGTTTAAGTTTTCATCATCAATTTATACGCTTTTAAAGTTGAAAAGAGGGGCTCCGAGTGGAACATAGGGATTCAACAACACCTCTCCACTTTCTTCTATTTTCTGCCAACCTCTTCAACCTGGCCCACGATTGTATATAATCTTTTATCTCTTCCTCACACGATCTCCATGTAACCCTCGCACCGACGACCCACTCGTTGCTTCCCATTTGGATTCCACTCGAGCTATAGCCTGGTTGGTCCGTAATGTCGTTCGACGGTTCCCTCAATGTATGCCCGATCCATCTCCATTTGCTCCTACATATTTGTTGAGTGATCGGCTTTCACCTGTTGGTTTGTTCCCAGTCAGAGTTTATTCGTGCTAATTTTTTCTGACCTGCCTGTTGGCCATTTGATCTTCAGTATACAGCCAGCCAGCCAGCGAATAGTGGTAGCTGTTGATAAAAGTTTTCAACCTGTTGGGAATCCTTCTTGTCACATACTGGTCAAGTTTCCAGGCCGTATAGAAAAACTGACCGATTTGACATTGGTGTTGAAAATCCTAATGTTTTTCTTCATTCTAGCTGAGTGCATAAGATTTCCAAATTGGTTCCAGGATGATGAAGGCATATCTGGCCCAGTCTTCCGATTGTGGCTGGCATTTGGTGGAAACTGTGCTTCCGTTGATGGTGACTGCTGCTGGTTGTTGTTGTTGCTGTTCGCTGGTTATCTTCACTTCCGTCTCCTCTATGTATACCTGAAGTCCAGTCTTCGCTGCTCACCTCTCCTGCCAGTTTGTTGGTTTTCGCCTGCAATTCTTCAAGTTTGCTTGACATTAGTGCGTCGGTGGCACGGTGGTTAGGACTATCGCCGACCATGCACATGGTCCGAGGTTCGAGCCCTCGCCGACGCACACCTGATATCTATGGTCGGCCTGCAAAATTTCGGCTACCGATATCCATGCTGAAAGTTCCATACTTGTACCAAAAATACAGTGTGGAATCAAGCTGTAATCAAAAAATATATATATAGACATTATCATCCACGCGCGAAATCCAGATCTTCTAGAATCTTCTTATCGGTGGTCCAGTGTATTTCTGTCTTCTCACTCCCCACGCACAGTCTGCCGCATAATCCAGTCTACCACAATTAAGAATATCATCCGTGGTGATAATAGGCAGCCACCTCATCTTACTCCTGTATGCACTTCGAGAGCCTCTCTGAGTTTTCCGTTGTGGATCACCTGACTGACACGTGGCACTGTCATATAAATAGCTGTTGAATGAGGTAGTGCACAGATTTATTTGGTCACTCTTCAAAATAACACACAAAATTAACATTATAGAAAATCATGTATGAAAGAGAATAATGTAATGAAGACAAAAGAACTATCATAGGCGGCTATTAAAAACACGAAGTACTTCCGGATCATTCATCATGATTTCCAGGCTACCTGGATAAACTATACGCTTCTTAAAGAGCTTATATATGTAAATACATAGATTGACAATAAGCTTGATGTGACCACCTCGAACTCTTTTACATCACGATTCCTAGTATGTAACAAAAAAAGGACGAATTGAAATGCTGGACAGTATTACCTGTGACCATTATAGATGACCGGATATCTTGTCAGAGTTCATGCGTGAACTTCAAACCAGTCATTTCTATTTCTGCAAAGGCTTCATCAATAATCAGTCTTTTAAGGCCAACTAAATCATCAGATAACATAGATTCATGAATAAAAAGATGTTCGGGATAGACTTAGATTTTCCAGAAGGAGTGGCGAACTTCCTCTGACCTCCTCCTGAATAGGTGACTCATATCATAATGATGTAACTATCGATCACCAAATTAGACATGCAACTGTTCTTTGCCTATAAAAAGCTCATCTCTAGTACGAATTCATAAGCTGCTACTCTGGCACTACATGCTTTGATCACCTTTGTTAAATACAGTATTCACGCCTTACGGACACATTCAAGTGAAGTGCTTTGAATAACTTCCCAATATGTCAAAATGACATTTCATGAGCCTCTTATCAAGGAGCACTGTATAACTGGTTAATGGCGTGGCTATTGTTGTTATCGTATTAAAAGCTAGAATAAGTGTTGTATCACATGAATGGATTCCTATTAACAGACATTTATGAGTTGTTAGAAACGTGTTGTCTGTCCGATATCTGTGCCCACATATACCGTTGCACTACAGTTCTGACGTAACTGTAGATGAGGTCTATGGTTGACTTAGTGGTCTCCTCAACCAAGTGCGTCCTACAAGAACCATAGTGCTATTTGGGGGTTTAAGTACAAAAGAACAAAGAGGAGAGGGATTACGTGGTAGCAAGTTGGACAATGTGGACCTTTTTCTTCAGTCCTGAGTAGGCAACGTCATTTGGTACACTGCCATACTGCCTTTGTTTGCTCATGCACCATCTTTAATCAGATAAGCTTACATCTTGGACCAACAGCATCACTCCTGAAGTGTATGTATATATATATTTGTTTTCCTGATGTGAATGACAAACTCTTTGCTGGTTTACGTTACATGGGTACATCTGAATTAGGTTACAGTGCACATTTAGTTTTTCATCATCCTATTTCCTGAACTCAAAATTTCCGGGGGTCACAAAAGTGTCATCCAGTCAAAATTTAGTGGCCCACGTGCTTAAAATTTTATTTGATGTTCACGAGTGGAAAATACTGGTGACTTAAGTGGCAGTTAAACATTTTCATTATGCCTTTGTAGCTTGTACTACTAGCAAGATTTATAAGTAGTATATATGTAAATGTAAATAAGTATATTAGCTGCGGTAGTATCGAATAGTCGGATTTACTGAACAACACTTATGAAAAAACATGAAAAATACGAAGGGAAGGCAAGTAAGCACCATAGAGAATGCAAAGTTGCACAATACGGAAGATATTTGCAAATGGTGCTTCTAATATCTTTTATGTAGTGTTCACTGAGCTGGCTGGATGGTTTATTTGCCGAGCTTTCATAACCCTACTAGGCAACATCTTCAGCGAATACTTCAATTTGAATTTAAGTGAGCTTTTAGATTTCTCCACGAGTTTATTAGTCATCTCTCCTGGTGACCTTGAACGTCATGATTGATTGTTTTCGTGTGTTTCCACACGCTTTATAGAAAATCAACTCACACGGACCAAATACTCAATTGAAACAGCAACAATCCAATAACATACAAAGGCGTTGTATACAAGCATAATTCAACAGAGCCAGTCGGAAGTCATTGCATCACTCCCACCTTAAGGAAAATTGAGGAAAGATATCTCATGAACGTCTTCAAAAAGAATGGATATCCACGGAACTTCGTCAAAAGACATTTACACCCCCCCCCAGTCACCCTACCAAATCAAAGGCCCCCAAGAAAAGCACGAAGAAAATCCCCCTATCATATATAAAGGATGCCTCAGAAATCACTGCAAGACTCTTTAAACCTCTAGGAACTGATGTCGTTGACAAACCAACAAAATCGACCCACTCCGCTCTCTGTTAAACAGAAGACCCAAAAGCAAAAGAAGATAAAACCAACATCATCTACAAAATAAGTTGCAACGACTGCGAAAAACACCACATTAATTTGATGGTATTAGATGATTGGAGGCAATCGGCAGGAAGCCTTGGACCTGGGTTTCATGCTAGTCGGCACTCATCAGCAAGGCGTATTTGCTAGAATGTTGGTCACATTACAGCCTGATTGATTGAATTCAGTCTACACCAATCAAAGGACTAGACGCATCACACTAGTTACTAGTGTCAAATCAAAACACCACATTAGCCAAAGTGGATGTCCCCTTCGTGTCTTCGTATCCATGACCATCAACTAGCCGTCAAAAGACATGACATCCACTCCCTCCTATCGCTGCATACAGACAATCACGGACATAATTTCGATTGGGACAACATCCTAATATTAGACAGAGGAAGCACCAAGAATGCTAGAGAATTTTTAGAAGCCTGGTATTCCAAAGAATCGCCAGTCAATAGACACATCGACATAAACAAAATTTACCAATCGATAAAAAAGAAGACCTCGCACACATGGGGTCAAAGTTTAAGTCAACGAAATAATCAGTTCCAATACAAGTAACCTAGAGGGCGTGAAAACACATAAAAACAACCAGTCATAACATTCAAGGTCATCAAGAGAGATGACTGATAAACTCGTGGAGAAATCCAAAATCTTACTTCGAACTGAAGTATGCGCTGAAGATGCTGCCTAGTAAGGGGGGCAATGAAAGCCTCGCAAATAAACCATCCAGCTCAGAGAACACAACTACATCAAAATCATCCACTTGAGCTACAAGTCTTCTCCATCATATTCGAACATCTGCTAAACTTATTTTGCCTGTATATCGAATAGCCAATATATAATTCCGTTAGCAAATACTTTTATCTTCTGCCATCCACACCATGAAATCAATGTTATTAACTCAACTACATAGATCTGAAATACTTGAAGTATGCGTGGCCCGGATTAACAACGACCGCGCTTCCTGCTGCCGTGTCACAGGGCGGGAGTGATAAGTATGCTACTGAGGCACACAAAACAACGAAGAACGAACAAAAACAGGCCGCGTGTGACCGGCCACAAGCAGTTGTCCCCTGGGCTCTGCGGTCACGCAACCAACTTCCACGGTGTGGGCAGCCGGGAAGTAACAATCGCCCTCACAATCCAAAACGCACACAAAACCTCTCTAATCCTCACTTATCTTTGTCTTCATCTTCATCTCTATTACCTTACCTTCCCCCAGTGATGCAACTCCTCTACTTGATGGCTCCTCACTCCCTCTTCACTCTGTGTCCACTAAAAACGACGAAAGCCAAAAAACCACCACGGATAGTCTCCTAAAGCCACGCCACCAATTTCATATAGGAGCATTTAATGTAAGGACACTTTGCCAAATAGGACAACAAGCATCACTAGCTAAGACCCTGGCATCTCGAGCCATTGATGTATGTTGTGTTTCAGAAACACGCATACAAGACCCAAGTGTGGTTATTCACCTAACCCCACCTGGCCAACAGGATGAATCTTCAAAATTCACCTTGAGGGTGTCAGGAGATGCCACAGCTAGTTCACGGGGATTAGCTGGCGTAGGGATAGCTCTGAGTACTAGGGCAGAAAAGACATTGCTTGACTGGATCCCAGTAGATAGCCGAATGTGTGCTGTCCGTCTGAACGGATCAGTAAGAAGGAGAAAGGACTGCACTACTCGCCGATGCCTTTTCGTAATCTCCGCCTACGCCCCCACTGACTGCAGTTCGGATGAAACGAAGGATGAGTTCTACCAAAAGCTGTCTAGTTTGGTGAGAAAGGCTAAACGCTCAGATATAGTCGTTCTAGCTGGTGACTTCAACGCTCAAGTAGGGAAATTGTGTCAATCTGAGAAGGATGTCGGTGGCACCTATGGAGTTCCGTGCCAGCGAACCGACAACGGTGACCGTCTCCTACAGTTCTGTTCAGATAATCATTTGTTTCTTGTAAGCACTAACTTTAAACACAAGGAGAGACACTGTTTAACCTGGCGACCCCCATCATCAAACCAACGCTGGACACAAATAGACCACATAGCAATAAGCTATCGTTGGCGTGGGTCGGTAGGAGATTGTCGCTCCTTCTGGAACACGTGTGTAGATACCGATCACGCACTGGTCCGGGCTCGTGTGTGCTTACGACTGAACGGACGTAGGAAACAGCTGGCGGTAAAACCATTACGCCCCCAGCTCGATCAGGAAACTAAATCCCTATTTGAGGAAGAACTAGCTAA
Organism: Trichobilharzia regenti; assembly: GCA_944472135.2. Classification (NCBI taxonomy): domain Eukaryota; kingdom Metazoa; phylum Platyhelminthes; class Trematoda; order Strigeidida; family Schistosomatidae; genus Trichobilharzia; species Trichobilharzia regenti. Next base: position 171,254,132 of record OX235262.1, on the reverse strand, counting down.
ACGCATATCTGAATCCGACAGCTGTGCTCACCCTGGAGAAGCCTGGAAGAATATTCAGTCAGCTATAGATACAGCTGTAAAAGCTGTGAATAAGACAAATCCAAAGGTGAGTAAAAACCACTGGATTTCGACTGCCTCATCCGAACTGATAGATGCTAGAAGACTTATTCCGGCGAGCTCCGAATTCAATGAGGAGCGAAAGCTGCACAAAAGGAAACTTACTAAAAGTCTCCGCAAGGACCGTGAACAGTGGTGGGTGACAAAGGCGAAAGAGATGGAAAAAGCATTGGCGATAGGCAACACTAGGCAACTCTTTAGACTCATCACAGAATCGGGCGGGAGAAGGCAATTCATAAGTGAGACTATTTCTGAGAAAAATGGCTCCTTAATTAGCTCTCAGGATAGACGCCTTGAACGCTGGAAAGAACACTTTGAGGAACAATTTAACTTGCCTACAGCCACACTGAACCTCCCCGCCATCCACCACGTACCCGAATGGGATATAGACACTGGTCCGCCGTCTGTAGGTGAGGTTACAAAAGCTATCAGTAATTTGAAACGAGGCAAAGCGGCAGGACCCGACGGAATTATTCCGGAGGTGTTTAAATATGGGGGTGACATACTAGTTTGTAGATTAACTGAGGTACTAGGCAAAGTCTGGGAATCAGAGACAGTACCATCAGACTGGGGTAAGTCACTTATTATACCGATATTCAAGAAGGGAAACAAGTCCTCGTGTGATAATCATAGGGGGATCAGCCTAACGAACATAGTCTCTAAAATCCTAGGCTCAGTAATCATGCATAGACTAAGCAGAACTCGGGAGGAACAGACAAGGGAAAATCAAGCAGGCTTTAGACCAGGTAGAGGGTGCATAGATCATATCTTCACTCTTCGACAGATTCTAGAACATAGACACACTTTTCGGCGTCCAACAATTGTCATATTTCTTGACTTGAAGGCGGCCTTCGACTCCGTGGATCGAAAGGTACTATGGCAATGTCTGACTGTGAAGGGAGTGCCAAGAAAGTACATTGCACTAATCAAGGCACTCTATTCAAACTCACGTAGTCGTGTAAGGGCTTATGGGGAATTGTCATCTGAATTGGTAACAACCAGTGGTGTCCGACAGGGATGTCCACTTTCCCCATTTCTGTTTAACTTCATCATAGATATGCTAATGGAAGTATCCTTAACTGAACGTAGTGACTTAGGAATCGACTTGTTACCAGGGAATAATCTAATGGACTTAGAATATGCAGATGACATAGTCCTGTTAGGGGAGGATGCTGACAAAATGCAGAGTCTTCTGAACACCTTGAGCAGCAATCTTCGTATGTTTGGCATGCGATTCGCCCCTGCAAAATGTAAGATGCTGCTACAGGACTGGACCACGTCAACCCCTAACTTAGTGATAGGGAGTGAAGTGATAGAACATGTTGACCACTTCACCTACTTGGGAAGTTGTATTAGCACCAACGGACTGATTGGCGATGAAATCTCAGCACGGATCCGAAAAGCTCGAGCTGCTTTCGCTGACTTACACCATCTCTGGCGTAGGCGTGACATCCGGTTATCAACCAAGGGACGTGTGTACTGCTCATCAGTTCGCTCCGTCCTTCTCTATGGCTCTGAAACATGGCCAATACGCGTTGAAGACATGAAAAGGTTGACTGCTTTCGATCATAGATGTCTGCGATCTCTGTCTCACGTTAGGTGGTTTCACAAGATAAGTAATGTTGACGTTAGGCGTAGAGTGTTGGGCAAAGAGGGAAAATCAATCGACGAGGTTATAAAGTTACATAGACTAAGATGGCTAGGTCACGTGGTGCGCATGCCTAACCACCGCCTCCCCCGACGGGCATTGTTAGCTGATATAGGTTCAGGTTGGAAAAGAGCCAGTGGTGGCCAAACAAAAACATGGCATCAATCCATGAAATCCTTGACAGTTAAACTGAGTCAGGTAGGGAGATGCAGACTCCCGGGTTGGGGCCCTCGGGACTCTAGGAATCAATGGCTGGAGACAATAGGTGACATGGCTCAAAATCGTTGTCAATGGCGCAGATGTATTCAGTCTCTGTAATCTTTCATATTCCTTTCTACCATTACCCATTCTGTTTCACTCTTATATTTGTCAAACTCTATTAATTCTCTTCACTCATCTTCTTGTCTACCTCTGTGTGCTATTTGGAACGTGGCAACTCGAACTGCTGCACTTCGGTGCCAAGTTCTATGTTGAATCCAGACAGACAGACAGATGCGTGAACATGATTATTCTTCAGTTGAACCTTGGAATCTCATGGGGGTATTTTCTGGCCTTAGTTTCATCAAAAAGCAACAGTATAATCCAAGCGCTACAATTTCGTATCTACCTGGGAATTATTCTAGACTAACTGATACTGATTTGGGAAAGAAACAAAAAATTGACCGAAGAATTATGTATATTTCAGCACATCCCTAAAGAAAATGATTGACAGCTTTGGGTGTTTTACAAGAGATACGTGGACGATACTTTCATAATCTCCAATAATAAGAAGAATTTGGAAGACATCCTGGTCTTTTCAATAGCCGCTATTCTGTAATCCAGTTCAAATTATATATATATATATATATATATATATATATATATAACTGCCTATATGTAAAAAAAGAAACCTGATCCATTCACTGAGCTATAAAATCTGCAGCATTTCTAGCCCTTGACACTATGGAAGAGGAGCCGAACACTCTGAAAAGAATCCCCCTTGAAGATGGTTGCCAAGACGGAACGCTACATCACTGAATCTAAGAGGCCTAAATTAGTAAAACTGCCCACAATTTCTGCTTCCAAAAGACTCAGCGTTTACTATCCAAACGTATCATCGAACACTTACCTTAACGGTCTTATAAAAGAGCTCCATCTTGGAACATCTGATCGGATCTCCAAATTTATCTACCGAATACGTAGGAATCTTGCTAAAAGAGTACGAAACAAACTTCTTCAAACCGTAGAAGAAAAATGTGAAATCCTGAACTCTGCATGCAAAAGAAGTTTGTTCAGTCATTAAATCCAAAATGCACCTAATCTGTCATAACACTGGAAGTGTAATTTTTGTTTTATTTTGTGGTTTTCAGTTGTATTATTGTCTTCCCTCACCGTCTATTAAATTTTTACTCCTTATTACCACTGTTATTTACCTGACTGTCTTTCAATTTTAGCTGAATTCTACTCAACCTCGCCAGTTAAATTATGTCACTTAATTTACTCTTCTGATGATATTAGATAGTTGGAGGCAATCGGCCACAGATAGCCTTGCTTGACCTAGGTTTCGGACTAGTTGGCTCTCACCAGTCAGCAAGGCGTATCTGCAGCCTTAAAAAAACTCATGTCATTAAATCAATGTGCACCGTGATGGCGAGCTACCTAGAATGGTGGCCACATTGCAAACCTGACTGACTGATAGAATTCAGTCTGCACCAAAGAAAGGACTAGACATGTCGCACTAGTTACTAGTGTCCAATCAAAAGAGTGTAACTCATCGCTGGAAGTGTCCACCCTCATTAATGGCTGGTTTATATCCACATTATAGCAATGATATAGTGATGTGCTAGTCAATAAGAATCATCAATTCTGAGGCGTAGAAAGGGTGAGAATAATTGATTACAGAAATCAAGATCAGTTGGTTTTTATAGGTCAGCAACAGGTTATTACTTAATGAATAATCGGTAGAATAATGATTATTAAAAAGAATAAATGATTGAATTACTTAAGAATACCAGCGGTAAAAATAGGTTAGTTTAATTAGCTAAAACTTTATTATTGATTACAGCTTGATTCCACACTGTATTTTTGGTACAAGTATGGAATTTTCAGCGTGGATATCGGTAGCCCAAATTTTGCAGGCCGACCATAGATATCAGGTGTGCGTCGGCGAGGGCTCGAACCCCGGACCATGTACATGGTCGGCGATAGTCCTAACCACTGTGCCACCGACGCACAATACAAATCAGAACAAAATAATAATGTCAAGTGATAATTACTAAGACAAAGGAGAAGTCAATTATAAGACTTTATGACATAATATGTGAACGGTCATGACAAAGAAAGCAGCTGTACGATTTTCTTTTTCACACAGATATTTGACTTAATCGGATGAATCAATATCGCCTCTGTTGTACGTAAAATGTCATATTCGTAGAGTATGTTAAAAGTTGGGTGAAATAACATAAATGACTACAAAAGCCCTGTCAATGTTGACTTGATACATTCTGTATCGACAAGGCGAGCTAGCATAGAGATACGTATATCCTCTATTCCCTGTATTCAAGAATCTGTCGATGCAGTTGCATATTAATTTCTCGCAAATTGGTAAACATCAAGTTGATAACGAATTGCTTTTTTAGATGGTTGGAGGCAATCCGCAGTAAGCCTTGGACCTTCTTTTCGTGCTAGTTGGCAAGGCATATCTGCAACCTTGAAGGGGTGTAAGTTCCTTCAAGACTACAGATACTCCTCACTGACTGGTGAATGCCAACTAGCACGAAACCAAGTCTCAAGGCTTTTTGCTGTTTGCCTCCAACCATCTAATGTCAACAATTCAAAGTGCACCGTGATGGAACATCGCAAACTTAGCTGATAGAATCCAGTCTGTACCAAAGATAGGACTAGACACATTACACTAGTTACTGACTAGTAAACACCAACCGCTTTTGATAAAACATATGGAATGACTTATATTCCCAAAGCTCCATAGGATGTGGGTAGTATCCTGGACCCCAAACTGAGGTGATTGTTCGGCGAAAATTGAAAATTTACTCTAGACGATGACAGTCGACTTCCTCATAGTGTAGACTGCTTGAAAAAGGAATACATACTGTCCTCCTCATTGATAAACGGTAGATCGTAGATCCTGTAGAACCCAGGGAGAAATTATCAGATATCTAGGGGTTTCAGTTCTCTCATAAAATATAAACACTACTTCACCAGAGGGAAAGAACCGATTTTTTAGCAGACATACCTGAGCAAACAATCCCTGAGAACTGCTAGGTTTGGAGCATCTAAAATCTACTGACTGACTGACTGATTTTAGCGTAGAACTTTGCACAGAAACGTAGAAGTCCAAGTCGACACACTTCATGTTACCACACAAACAAAGACAAAAGGGAGAAAAAAAGATATTTGGAAGCACGATAATAGGCAGGAATGTGAAGAGGAAAAAATAGTAAGGTAGAAAAACAAGAAGTTCTTTTTGGATATGGCGAATCAGAGAGTGAATGCATCCTCGCCACTGAGAACGGTTTTGAGCCTCATCACCAATTGTTACCATCAGTCATTTGCTCATAGAATCCCGAGGACCCCAATCAGTCAAGCAGTCTACACCTCCCTATGTGACTAACACAATTACTATGAACCATCATGTACAATTGAAAAGCTATTTGCTTCAATAATCAAACAAAAATACAGAATACGATATATCATCCTATTTCGTAGATATTAAAAAAGATATTGATTCTTAATAAATGTGTAAAATGTGGGCACAGCGGTAGTATGTAATTCTATATTAGTTTGTTTATTAGATATATCACACAGTCAGTGAAACACCATTACTTACTAGTGGATGACAGTTTTGAACACAATTTATTGTTCATAATTATATCATCAATTATAATCACGACTTCAAAACTTAAGTTTTGTAGTTTTCTTTACTCTTTCCTATTCGTCGTCGTAGGGGTAGTAGAATTTTCCAGATATCTGGGACAAGTGTTGAATCATATTCCTATTACACGTCTTTGCAATTAATTCGATGAACAAAGCTTCCGTTATCAATCTCTCCCTCCACCCTGTTGTTATATTAGATTTTAAAACTGACATCTTATCCCATCCTGCTGTATGGTTGCATGCAGTTGCATGTAGTGCTATAGCTGAATTATTTTCTAGATTTCTTATCTTATTCGGGTCAACTAATCTAGATTTTCCTAGGTTTTTATGCTCCACTATTCTGTTTGATCCCGTTCTACTACTATGACCTGACGATCATTGCAGCAGGGTATTAGATAAACTAAATTGTTTTGTTTTAAAGGTTCCACAGGATACTTTAACCGACGAAGCATGTTTCTAATTGACTTCGTGAGTTTGAATGCCAGCCACTTTTATTCCGATGTTGTTAAGAATTCCGCGTAAGGTTTCCGAGGTTCTTTCCTTGTATGGAAGTACTACTGATGATTTAGATTCCCCATTGTTGATGTTGTCATTATCCTTTACATGTTTTACATGTGTGTCGTCACTAATAATACTAGAATTACCATTATCAATACTATTATTATTAATTTTATTTTTACATTTTTCTGCATACTTCCTGATTAATTTTTCTGGATAATTAATAAGTTTCAAAGCTACTCTTATATGCCTCACTTCCTGTCTTAGATTTTCCTCGGTACTACTTAGTTTTTGTGCCCTATTATGCAGACAATTCACCAAATCTATTTTTACTGAAATAGGGGTGGAATGATCGGAAATCCACATATCGGTTTTAGTGCCGGTAGAATTAAACATACCTAAGGACTTAGCTTACATTCTCATATGATACAAGTGCTTGGACACCATTGCAACTTTCTGCAATAATAATTATAATGATCTTTCACAACAATATGGAAATATTCGCACAGATTAAATGGAACCAGTCGCTACACCATAAACAACTGTTTCCTGGTATTCACAGCAAAACTGACTTCTTCACCAGAACCGCTTTAAACTCCAATAATTATGAAGAAACATCCGGGTTTTAAAGCAGAATGCGTCCTTCACAATTCATAGACGATTCAAGTATCAGTACACTTCAATGAGTACCATTAATAACACTGTGGTTACCATCTTTTATTATGATGAAACTACTCCCAGCCGATAGCTGCTACCTTGTCGTGGTGGTCGGGCTTGAATACCGTAATGACCCAACATGCTAAACTGACTGAGACTCTGTCTCTGCAGGTCCTAACATGTCAAGAGGGTTGTTTAGATAGCGGTTAAACTAAAAGCAGTTACCATGGGGTACATGGGCTCCAGTATCCAGTCGGATCAAATGGCGTATGAAAATATATGGGTCACTGGAAACCATGGGGATGCAGCTCCTGACGCTGCTCCGCTGCCTTGCGTATTAGACTCCAAGTCAAAGGCTCGGAGGAGTGGTCCCTTAATAAAACCACCTGCTTCAGTCTGGGCGCCCAGGCAGTATCTCAGGCCTCACACAATGAATTGAATAAAGCAACAAACAATCAATGTAACTTTTCGTGTACTATTACACGTGTTGCAATTTCCTTCTTTCTTCCCTTCCCGATGATAGTTGACGAATACTGTTTGAACTTGTTAAGCATGACCGTTTTCCTTCCAGATGAAGTTCTTCATCCGTTCTCTACTTATATATATATATATATATTTCTCTTCTCTCTTTTTTCCTTTTGATCTATGTTGTTTTATTATTGTGTGGCGCATCCTTCTTGGTGCCATATTGTACCAAGTTTTTATGCATTTAAATAAATAAACTAAGGATATTCATGCCAGTTTCAGCAATAACAGAACAGTTTTACTGCAAGACCTGATGGAATGACTCCTAAGGTGTTAAAGGATAGTGATGACAAAATGTTGTCTGGGTTAACTAAAATATCACGTAATATCTGGGAATCAGAGATAGTTCGAGTAGACTGACACTTCCTAAAAGATGTCATGAGTAACCTGACTAACTTTAAAAACGGAAGTAAAGGATGAGACAACTGATGACTTTATCAGGGTAGGTATGGAAAAATCAACGTTTCATTATTCTGAAATGAAGCTTTGATCGTACTTTTCTGAGGAATACAGTCAGTGTACTGTATGTGACAACTGTAGGCACACCAGTTACATTTAAATATTAGCTATATCATACTTCACAAAAACATTGTAAGCGTCGAAAAGCTAACCCTTGAGAAACTAACTACGTTTTTCATCAGGTTGTAGACCGATTAGTGAACCAGCTACGAGAATAGTATACTTCGCGTCTAATGTTTGAAGAAACTATCTGACTTCACCTGTGACAACTATAGTTTTCCACTGAGAGAAAGCGAACGACCTATTGAAATCTCTTGTAATCAATGTACCCACGGTGTCCCTAAGTATAGGGATGCTTTTCGCATTCACCTTAAGAAGTACACTGTGATAAGCATAGGAAAAGTTCATTAAGTTGTATAAATGACGGTGGTGTGACAGATGAGATTTCTAACTGTATATAAAACGTCAGGGCGGTGTACAGTAATCTGTTATCCCCAAGTCGTTTGAGACATTAACAAAATCATCCAAATTCAGGCTGATAACGCTTCGATCCAATCAGTTCTAGTGCACACTTGGTGTTTCTGAGCTGAAATTCACCGACAATTCGGTGTTTGATAACTTTCCCCAGTCCATATGACTGAAACTTAATAGCGAAACCAAGTAAACCATTATGAAATTCAGTGGCAAGTGTTTGAATAAAGTGCAAGTCGTCTCATCAATAACTCGCACATGTATTGTATCCTATACTGTTTACTGTCTGACAGTTCCAAGACTGGTCAGAAGAACAAGGTGGTATGGCTCTGCAACATGGCTATACGGGATGAAGAACAGGTGTATTGAGTCAAGATCTAGTGGTTATGGTTTAAAGGATCTCGGAAATGAATGGTTAAACATGTTTAGAAATTGAACCCGACGGCGATTATACTATAACTTTTCCTTGTTTTGTGTACCACTTGCCGTGATGTACTGTTCAAAGTAGGGCTAGTTAATAAAAAGCGAATGTTGCTTTAGATATTGGCTGAAATCTCCCATCAAACTCTGTGGTTAGAGACCGGAATTATTAGGGCTTGGAATTAACAGCGGTTACACAGATGTACTTTCACAATGTCATCATATTAACTGAGATATCACATTCCACACTACCTGTCTCATCTTTTCTTTCTAGCACTAAAACTCTCTTCGACCTCTTTGTTATCTCACTTTTTGCCTTTAATTACCTTGTCCCTGATGTGTGACTAACTAACTGGTTTCAACATAGAACTTTACACAGAAGTGCAGCAGTTCAAATTCACACAGCATATAGCACACAAAGGAAAACAAGAGACACAAAAAAGGAGACTCAGGAGAACAATAATAAGCAGAAATGTGAGGGAGAAAGACTACTAACATGGAAAATCAATAGGGTACATTGGATATGGCCCATCACAAAGAGTGAATGCATCTGCGCCACTGAGAACAAGTTTGAGCCACATAACCAACTGTCTCCAGACATTTGTTCTCAAAATCCCAAAAAAATCCAACCAGCCAAGTAGTCTATATGACTGGTTCAAACTAACTGTTAGAGATTTCATAGACTGATCCCATGGTTTCGTCTGGCCACCACTCTCTCTTTTCCAGTATAATCCTATGCCGACTAACATTTCCCGTCGAGGAAGACGATAGCTGGCAATGCATGCGTGACATATGTCCTAGGCATCTCAAACAGTTCACCTTTATAACCTCGTCGATAGACTTTCTCTCCTCACCTAACACTTAACCTCTAATCTCAGTATTACTCACATTATTATACCATCAAAGACAGCTGGCCTTATCACGTCTTCTGCTTTCGATAGCTGTGTCTCACAGTCATAAAGGAAAACGGTGCGAACTGCTACGCAGTACACGACTTGACGTGTAGTGATACCAAGTTCTATGTTGATAATGAATGAAAGGTTTTCAAACAGATATTAGAGAAAGACTCTATAATTCATACAATGCAGCAGAAATATGCCACTGACTACAATTTATCAGTTGACTGGGGTAAGGTCAGAGATTTTTCGAACGTTAACAAAATAAGTAAAAATCTGAACTAATGACTATTTCTAGTAGACAAACTATTGTCACAATTCGGACTCAACTAGCAGCGCGAGCTACACGACTATTATGTTTTTATTCCTGTACATTCCCAGTGGAATATAGGACTTTAAGCTAGAGGCTTGAAGTCTCAGTTTATTTTTATGGAATGAGGTTGCCAGCTTCATGCCCAACCCTCCTTCTTTACCAGTCTTATTACTGGCTTAGCGAGATAAAGGAGTGCCTCAGTAGCCGGGGATCGAACCTCGGACCACACGAGGTGTGGTTGGCGAGCATTCTACCGCTGTGTCACCAACACCAACTATTATTTAATCCCGACAAATTAAATCTTTAAAAAAAACAATAATTTTAAAAATTATTTTTTAATATCACAGTCATCTGTACAATTGGGTTCAATTTCTTCAATTAGCTTAGCAGATTTACGAGAAGGAGGAGTTGGAATCGATGTATTAAGTTTGCCTGTAGACTGTATAGTTATTTCAGGCAAATCATTTTCTGATTCAGAAGATGAATCATCACATTCTGTAGATGAACCCGAAAAGTTGACTGGAAGAATCAACGATTCTTCATTTCCATTTGAAGTGGGTATCAGGAGATTCTAGAAAGTAAAATACATCTTGTTAAAAAAAATAAGAAATAATATAACCAAGATTTACCAAAGATGACAAATATTTACAGTTCGGCATATTATGAACGCGATTAGTAAAAAAAGAATGTGTCCTAACCATATAAGTAACTCAATAATACCTTATTTTTAGGTAACTAAAAGACATCAAAATGTAAAAAATGTAATTCTTATTCAAGAGTTTATTATCATCAACCGATTTTTGGTTCTACAGTCCTGAGAACACCAAGTCGTGATTGTGAGAAAAACCCGAGTAACCTAGGAAGGCTATAGGTTAGAAAGAAGTTGCATTGATCACACCTTTGGTTTCCAACAGACTCTGGAGCATTGCTATACTTACTAGTGTCCAATACTTGACAATATTTCTTGACGTGAAGGCGGAGTTCGACTATATAGATGGATGTGAAAGGAGTGTCAGAAAGTGTATCATACTGATCAAAGTGCTCTACTCGGTCTCATGCAGCCATAAGAGTTGGTAATGACGGTAGGGAAAACTAACGGTTCAAGTCAGACATGCCAAATGTTATCACATGCATTTAATTCCATCCCAAGCGCGACAATGATTGCGAAGGTTATTAATTATGACGTCTTAGGGATTGTCTTTTTGCCAGGGAAGTCTCGTCAATCTAGACCATGCAGATGATGCAACTCCTTCAAGATGAATGTGCTGACAAAATTCAATTTTTCGAGCAACTTAACCTTAGGTGTAAACTGTTACCAAAGGTGGGAAGAGCAAATGATAACGTTATGAAGGTGCATCAATTGAGACGGCTACTAAATGGGTCATGCAAATCGAGTCATTGACTTCTTCGTCGAGGAATCCCAGATGACACTGCATTGGGTTGAGGAAGAGTTAGAGAAAATTATTTCAGGAAGTGGCATCATTTCATAGCATCTTCGACTAATCCGTTTGAGATACACTGAGAAGTACAAATCCCTACACTGGGATCCCCAAGGTGCTAAGAATAAAAGGTTGGAGATTCCCTTATGGGTAAATTTTTGTTTTGATAGTCTCACAGTGGTAAACAGTAATGTTTACTGGTGACGTTTCAAGCACAATTTATTGCTCATAATCATATCAAGGTACTCACACGACTTCCTAAATTCATTTATATAGTTCCGTTATTTTTCACTCGATTTGATTGGCAGTAGTATTTTCCATATTTCAGGTATGAGTGATGAATCATTCCTATTGCATGTGTTCGGTGTAGACTTGATGAACAAGGATTCAGTAATCAACCTCTTTCTCCAACTATCTAGATTACTTTTTAGAATTTTAACCCTCTCCCACCCTATTGTGTGGTTGTGTGTTAATGCATGCATTGCAATTGCTGAGCTTTTTCTAAATTACTTATCTTTTCAGGGTCAGCCATTCTCACCTTGGCCAAATTCTCACGTTCCGACAATCTGACTACCCCTGACCTACTGGTTTGACCTATGTAGTTGACCTCACAGTCATTGCAGGGTATTTTGTAAATTATATTATTTTGTCTAATTGGGTCAACTGGGTCCTTTAACCTACACAGCTCGTCCTTGGGTGAGTTTGTAGGTTTAAATGCCACCCTAATTCCTGCTTTATTAAGAATCCTACATAGGGTTTCAGATGTCCCCTCTTTATATGGTATAACTGTAGATGACTTATATTCTCTTATTTATGTTATTATTAATAGTTTCACAATTATTTTTATTTTTCGTTTGACCTTTTTCGATCTTCCTAATGAATTTTAAAGGATAGTAATTTTACACCAAAGCCTCTTCTATCTGTTTTAGTTCATCATTTAGGTCTTTTCTTGTGCTACTTAGTGCTACTGCTCGGTTTGTTAAACACTTAACTAAGCCTGCCTTAACAGTTAACGGATGAGATGAATTAAAGTCTAAGTATCTATTAGAATGAGTTGGTTTTCTTTACACACTAGTGTGTAGTTTACCTTCTTCTATTCGTTTTATTTTACAATCTAACATCACGGCTAATTCTCCTTGTTCATTTTCCGATTCAAATGTGAATTTCATTCCCTCCACTAGTGAGTTTATGTGTGTCAAGAAGCTAGAGATATGTTCTGTTTTTAACCCTGAAAGTGTCATCCACATATCTCCACCATATTTTTGGAGTAGGAGTAAGTGTATTGAGAGCATCACTTCCCCAGCTGTCCATAAATATGTCTGCTACGATAGGGGATATTGGTGATCCCATTGTTACACCTTCTGTTTGTCTATATATTTTACCTTGGAATTTAAAGATAGTAGATGTGAGGCATAACTGAATCCCTAAAATAATTTGTTCAATGGGCAGCTTTGTCCTATGATTGAGTTCAGGATCCGCAGTTAGTTCTTTTTTAACTGCTTCTAAGGCCATATTGACTGGTATATTAGTAAAAAGATTAGGTATATCAAAACTAACCATTTTTTCATCATTCTGTAGTTGAATGTCGTTCAGTTTATTTTTCATCTCATATGAATTAGTTAGTCTAGAATTTGAACGATTTCTAATGGAGCATAATATTAGAGCTAAGTGTTTTGATAATTCATACGTGGGGGTATTTCTAAAATCTACTATTGGTCGTATGGGGTAACCTGGCCTATGTATTTTAATAGCACCATACATTTTACTAGCATTATTAGTTTTAGGCATTAAATTACACCATTTTCACTCACCCAGTGACGGCTTCATTCAGCGTATTAGTTCTGCTGTAGATTTCTTAGCCTTATTCATTATTGTGTCTACAGACTTCTTAATTTCTTCATATGGACCCGTTTGAATATGTTCAGTAACTTTTTTGATATAGTCAGATTTATTCAAAACTACGATGCCGTTTCCTTTGTCAGCTTTTGCGATGACAAGGGAACTAAGCTCTAGTGAGATAAAAGTACTTGAGAAAGGACTAAATTTCAACGTAACAGTTAATAAATTAAAACCAGAGGATGTCATCCCTAACACAGAAGTAGCACTAAGCTCAATAGATAAGACGACAACAGAAGAGGTTCGAGCACAATGTGCATTAACCCTGAAAAATCAAAAGAAAACAAAATCGAACTTAACGAAATCGGAAAGGGAAGCTTTAATTAGTCTAAAACAGGATAAAAATATTTTCATTAGTGGAGGTACATTTACTCCTTTTTATTCGGCTTTTATTATAAGTATACTATTTCAGTTCTAAGTGAATAGAAGCATATATCAGCAGTGGGATTGTCAACACTAAAAATCTGACAAGGCTATTTGATACATCGGCGTGTATTACATGATTTTCTGTCTTTAAGCCTGGCACTTTAGGTATCAACTGTCCTGTTGTCATCTTTTTTACAAAGTAACTATAACACATGAGTCATTAGGATACTATAATATGCAGTGTTTTGAAAACTTTTCTAACGCTCACTGGCATACATAGATCATCTAATGCGAACGCGTTCGTAAACATCATTTTTCAAAGCACGACAAAAAAAAGAACCAAATGGAACGTGGTTTGAGCACCATGTAGGCGCTGACTAACATTTGAGAACAAGATAGCAATCAGAGTCGATAAACACTTGTCAGTTGGCTTTCAGCTGCTAGACAGAGCTGTAGTCGTGCACACCAAAGTTGCGATAGGACGAAAACATTCCACTAAGCCTATACCACCTCGTCATATATAAACAGTGGGTCTCCTATACATTCTAAACCTATCTCATGTGAAATTATTTATGCCTCCCTAGGGAAAATAACGTTATGCGTGAGAACCGACGAAGTCCTTTACTGCAGATAACTTTCTTTGTATAATGTTAAGAGTTTGAGAATTTTGTCATTTTAAAGTATTCGCAAATAACCTAAGCTACCTCAGGCTAATTGCAGCACTGATAAAAAACAGGAGATCCGCACAATATAAAAGAATTTAGTCGTCACTAATGTTTACGGGAATATAATGGTAAGTCAAAAAAATGTTTGTTTCAGGGTATTCGTACCCAAGACACTTGGTTTCTATACCACTTATTGATAGAACTGTCATCATTAATCTCACTTTTCCGAAGCTCATAGCCATTGTTGTTCACTGTTTCCAGAATATAATACGGATTAACAGTTCACAGACTGAGGTCTAATACACTAATTATTAATGACGAGTTGTCTTCGTTTAGTGAGCTAAAAAGCTAACCGAAATAGACCTGCCAGTGAGCCTGCTGAACAGACAGATAGTTTGAGGCAAAACAACGCGACATCTTGGAAACGGTTGCCTCTAGGAGAAGCATCAAGACTCCAGTGGATCTTAGGGTCGAAAAGTTTAGAGCTAACATTTCGCAGAGGTGAAAGCTAAAGTTTTCGGTCAGGTCCTCACAGGTAAATTAGTCTGAGTAATAACTACCGAGAGTCTATCCAAGAAGACTACTGCTACAGTCCTGAATAAAACATTTGAGGGTAATTTAGGGACAGATTAGTGTGAAAACCTGGAGAAATGCAAAGAAATCCCGTAAATTCCAAAAAATACCACAATGCTAACCAATAGGGTGTTGAAAATAGCCCGATATTTGGAATTTTACTTACTGAGTTGCCTTCAATTGTGATAAATAACCACGTCTCCACTCGAAATATTAAAGGACAAATATCACACACAAGTCAATGGACCCCAGAATAAAAATCTTCCCCCAAAAAGTACGGTTTGGGGAAGTTTACTAAAAGATTAACTTCAAATTTTTCCACAACACTCAAATATGTCTCAGCTTTCAATATTAATCCTCCAAAATAAATGTGGCCTAGGCTAAATTGAAGCGGCCCTTGCAAACGAACAACCAAACGACCCTGGACAGTCAAGGAAATAATTGGATTAAAAACTCTGCAGAAAACATGCCATGCAAGGTAAAACAATTAAGGAGAACGACCTCTTATGAATCCTAGGAGTGATCCCTTGTTTGTCAATAAGGAATTTAGTACTGATCCAAACTACTCTTTGTACATGAAATCGTGGCAACAACTGCACATCATGTCACTATGTGACCTGTTTATCTCTGGAATACTGTTCTTTAAATACCCCCATAATCCTTCTGTGAAACTGGTGTTTGATCCGTCCGAAAGATCAACAAATAATAATAATCACTTTATTCCACAACAATAAAAAACCAAGGGAATGACATTGTCATAAGTATTTCTGCTTGTCTGCTCAGAGTCATTTGGCTGGTCGTTTGCCTGTGCAACTTAAGTCTAGACCTGAGATATGTGATGATTTTCAACTATTCACATACCAATTCGATGTATCGTCCGTCTTCCGCTTCACCCTCAATGCATTCCGCATCAGTGTTCTTAGACTCCTCTAGGAAGCTAGAAACCTTTGATATTACTAATCCATAAGAGTGATATTATTCCTTACTTTCTTTCGTCTTAGATCTGTCAAGTGGCTTGCGATTTATTTTTAAATCTGACAACTTCATCTGGACTGCAGCAATCAAGCATGAAGCTTAATTTTAACCCAGAAGCCAAGGTCGTCCCAGTGTCCAATATCCAATCTAGTGTAAAACAAATTTGTTTATTTGTGCTCACTTGTTAGTTACAAGGCAGAGGTTCCTGGCATTCGATAAACTTCTTTATGATGCGTTCCAGCACTCGACTGTTGTAGCTTGGTTGACTTCAAGGGAAGTTGTGTGTGAATAGGTTACAAGCGTTTGTAGTCTGCGGTTTGTTAAGACTGTGTCGCTGCTGTAGACTGAGTTTATCTTTTCAAAAATTAGTCGTCCGGTATGAATGAGATCAGCAAAAATAATAATGACAATAACAGGCACAAATAGAACAGATCATGTGAACCTAAAGAAAAAAGAAAAACGTACATTTGAAATATATGTGGATGAATGAATGGAGTAAGACAAGGGTGAAGGGGCAGCAGTAAAGAGATGAGTTTGGGTGTATGCCCATTAGTAGTGTGTGGGTTCTAAGGAGATAGGTAGTTGGACACAGGCCATGTGTCGCTATGTCCAGTCTCTACTTAATGGATTTCTACGTTCGGTGCAGTAGCCACATCTGATGACAGGGAGTTCCAAGGGCGAAAACTCGAAGTGAATAGGGATGGGAACTCACTCGAGTCTTTACTCTCTGATGTCCTATACCTCGTAGATTGCCACGAGGAATCATATATTAACTTGATAGCGAAACACCTTTGTTCGGGTGATTATGGCCACATGTAATCTTATAGGCAGTAATTAAGTCCCCTCCAAGCCGCTCGGAGCTAGTTGCTAAAAGACCTCATTTTTCCAGCTATTCGTTCTGTGGTTCATTTTGGAGACCCATCACCCCTTTTAATCCACGCGTGCGCCTATTTTTTCCGTTAGAATTAGACTTAAGACGCTCCCTGACGTAATACACGGAGTAACTTATATTCTGAAGCCCACAAGCCGGCAGTTGTACTACACTGCATTTTTCCAGGTTGAAAGTCGCAATACCGACCGGTGCCCAGTTTTCCAGAATTTTTAGGCCTCTCTGTAGCCTATCTGAGTCTTCGGAGAACCTCATTAATCTCCCAATCTTCATGTCGGCAGCGGAGAAAATAGCTGGGCAATTTGAACAGCATTATAGGTTATTGCTAAAAGTCGAAAATTTCAGTGATCCAGGGGAACAACTCTGATAATTCTGATGTCAATCTGTACACATGCTGAGGGAAAGAAGTCCGTCGAACCATTCAGATCTGAAGCGATCAGTCTATTTATCTGTGGGGATTGAAACACAAAGTGGACTACTGGATTTTCAAATGATAAGAGCTTGACAGCCTCGTTGTTGTGTGATTGTGAGTGTCTGTACTCTCTTTAAATCATTGTGAATATATAATATTTTCAGCAGCCATAAGTATTGTGTTCCCCCTTCTCCAGTTGAGACAGTGTTTAGGGTAGCCGGGCTGCCAGGTTAGGGTGGTCATGCCAAAGATTCAGCAGGTACTGTGGCCAGGACTTAGATCTAGTAGGATGTGCGGCCACACAACAGCCGTGGGCGGTAAACTGCACTAGCTGGAAGCGAGCTCGAAGTCATCTAAGCAGCCTAATTAACTAGTTCTCGAGACCAGGAAAATCAAACGCGATCGACTGTGGCGCGGAATTCCTTTTCGTCTAGGTAGTCCCGCAAGCATGGCAATATCGGGTCACCAGTGGGCGCCTGGCTAATTTTCTGTAGGAGAAAGTCATGGTAAACTGTGTCATTTGGTTTCGCTAGGTTGAAGAAGATCAAATGAATTGGAACATTCATATCCTAGCGTGACACATAATCACTCCACACTGGTAGTAGGCTTATCACACAGAATCTACCTCACCTGAAACTATCTTGTTCTCCATGGAGAATGTTAGTTCTATCGAGATGCTGCTGATGTGATCATCAATCAGACTTTCAAGTGTTGTCAACACCAATGGTAGTAGCGCAGATGGTCTGTAACACATGGCGCCGCATCAGTCCCTGACCTTGAAGATAGGAGAAAGAATGGCTCGCTTCCTCTTCTCTTACAGTTCCCCTGAATACATGGAGTGTTAGAACAGGTCACGGAAGGGCCTGCACATAGCTTCAGAGCAGTGTTTCAGGACGGATGACTGAACACCGTCACGACCCGAGGACTTTCCAGAGGGGGGTTTCAGCAACTTTCCTGCTACCGCTGCAGGGTTTATTTCAAGTGTACCGATTGTTTTCTTGGTGAGTTAGCAGTAAGATTCCTATGGCCTGTAGAAGTGGTTCCCATTGCAGTCTGCCAAAGGCTGAACTGAATGTTTTTGAAATCCCAAAACTAGCGAAATACTGGCCACTTTGGCCTCCTAAGGGGCATACCCCCTAGGTGATAGGTTCTCTTCCTGATATAAATCGGTATGGTCTTTTGGGGCTCACCAAGGATTTTATGGTAGTGATTCTCTTGAAATAAACTTCCGTCACTCCATACCCTCGCTTTAGGTCGATCACCGATTTCCGGGCATTCCTTGAGGTCAGTCTGTCTCTAAGAGAGTCGCCATGTAGACCGACCATTCTATGCTAGCAGAATGCGCTTCATGTCTTTCATAAGCCATGTGGATCGCTTCCTAGTTGGCAGTTTAACTGGAGTGACAACATCTTAGATTGCCGTTTCCCTCTGCTGATAGCTCGGCCCGATCTGTGGACAGTTCTCAGCCAGGCAAGGGTCCACACAATCTGGGATACTCAGCACTCCTTCGGCGCAGAAAGGGGCGCGCAGCACCCAGCCGCATTTGCTCTCCAGAAAACAGATAAAACGCTACGACCTGACGGTCAAGGTTAAATACAGGGATAATAATTTGGACGTTTTCAAGTGGAAACTGGTCAGAAGTCAGTGTGCGGCCCAAACAAGTGCCCACTCAGTCTGTACAACATTTGTTAAGGTAAGCCAAAGAATGCCAGAGGACAGTGGGAGGCGTGGGTCTATAACATAATTCAAGAAAAACAACAATCAAGATCTAGCTGGAAGACTTCAGAGACGCTGGAGATGGGCAATAATCCAAGCTAGATATCCACGAGTCTATGTAGGAGGCTAAAACAGACACATTCGCTGCACCCATCACAGTCAAGCCTGAGATATTGTGTGACATCACCGAGGTAACCTGTATGCAAGAGCGCCAAGATTCTTTGAAAATGATGTTTGAAGGAACCTGCATTGATATCTTTGCAGACAATAAGAGATCAGACGAGGAATGGCTTTCTATGGACATCCGAAAGGTAATGAAGGAGAGATGGAGAAGCAGAAGTTGGGCTAATGAGAAGATGGGCAAAGGATGGAGAAGCCAAGTGCGATCTACAACACAGTGAAGAAAGAAATACAAAAGAGTGCTGGTACAAACAAAAGGAAATTCTACTATGCACCGGAAACTGAAGCTGAACAGGCCTCAGGAAGGGGAGGCCTCTGATCATCACACCGGACAACCAAGTGCCTATCGAATAAAGTTAAATGCAAGTGAGACCAATGAAAGATACTGAGGGGAATCCACTCAGAAATAATTGATCATTGACAACGAAATCGCTGAAGTTCAGTTGAGCTGACGAACTTCTTTGGACCTCTTCTTTGGTTGTTTGATAATGTAGCCTTTTCCCCAATCAGTGTGCGCCTTTCCTTCCTTCCAAACGTTTTGCAATGGTTGCGCCAACATGCCCGTCGTGGTCTCCCAGAACGTCTTCAGTGCTTTTGGAGGAATTCAGTCCGGTCCCGTGGACTTTTCGGTCTTCAGCAGCTTTATCGCATTCAAGGCTTCTGCTCCTGCTGGAGGATTGGTGTCCACTGACAGGCAACTCTGTGCATGCTCTTGGTGATATTTCTGGGCGAGTTGCGGGTGATGGTCGATACAAGAGTCCTTTGAAATGATCAGCGGTTATTTTCTTTGTTTACCGGCCTTAGTAATTGAATTCCCCTCAGTATCCTTCATTGGTCTCACTTGCATTTAACTTTATTCGATAGGCACTTGGTTGTCCGGTGTGATGATCAGAGGCCTCCCCTTCCTGAGGCCTGTTCAGCTTCAGTTTCCGGTGCATAGTAGAATTTCCTTTTGTTTGTACCAGCACTCTTTTGTATTTCTTTCTTCACTGTGTTGTAGATCGCGCTTGGCTTCTCCATCCTTTGCCCATCTTCTCATTAGCCCAACTTCTGCTTCTCCATCTCTCCTTCATTACCTTTCGGATGTCCATAGAAAGCCATTCCTCGTCTGTTCTCTTAGACTCGTCCTTCATTGATCACAGTCGTCTGTGTAATTATTCCCCCTCCTTGTTGACTACACTGTTTGTAGACACTTATAATTTGATAATTGTGACTCTCCTAACTCCTGAACTCAATCCTGCTGTCCTCAGGAGGATTGGTTCCCACTGCATTCATCCCTCAATACCGTTTGTGGTGTTATGATAACCACTAACTAAGCATGCCTATGTTTGACGTGTGTGTGATTCGAATGGATTATTAACTAGTCAGTTGACTTGTTGGAAAACCCACTTACATTTCATCTGCTTTCATAGAATCTGAGTATTTCCATACCGTATTTTCTTGTTTGAGCAGCAGTCGTGGCTTTGAAGATTGTGAGAATATTCCGTGTTCCCTTGCTTATTTTTTACTTTCATTGGAAGAAGACAGGCTGGCTTCCTTAGGGCCTTTTCCAGTCCTTCTCATTATGCCTCTTTAATCCGAGAGAAGAAAAAATATACCGTTCTCATAGTTTTTGCGATTCGAGGCTTCTGTAGCGATCAAATTGATTCTCTCGGTATGTCAATATCTTTATTCGCGACATTCCATCTTTTTCGGATTTTGGTCTGATGAACTAGTGAACTAGTTGAGGTTAGAGAAAAGCAACTCTACTATGTAATTGTCGCACAAGGCCGAAAAAAGAATAGAAGTAACATGTCAGCGTAACACTACGTTTTTCGAATTCGATTCTTCTTAGGGAACCACACAGAGTTAAACTCAAAAAGCTGTTTCGAATAATTAGCCCACCTGTGGGGTGATTACCTACATGGCGAGGAAATGACAAAACCGATGAAAATCCGAACATGGTGCGAATTACCCACAGAAAATGGTCTCTTTTCTTATTCTAATGTGGAGCAAACCTATTAGTTCAGTTTTCTTGACATTGGTTTTTTAAATTGACTTTGTATCAAAGTTAAGTCTGAGTATTTCATCCAGACATATCAGTAAAATTTCGCAACTAGAACCCAGCTTGCACTGCAAGTGGGAAATGTTCACATGAGTTACAAATTTAGAATATTTAGAGGTCAATATCACTCGTCGACTTTAATAATGTGGTCGGACTTGCCAACTAAATGCTGCTTTTCGTCTTAGATACATAAGGCAGAATCTTGGGCATAAGTTCACCAGGCCATTTGAACGTTCCATGCGCTGGTAAGGACACACCAGTCGATTTAAGCTAACATGCACCACAACGAACGTCAGATAAAGCATGCTGCTTTAGGTTCATATCAGTATTTCTACTTCACACTCGCGTAAAATCACTCCAAATGTATAGCCATTTATGACGGTTTTTCTGTGTGAACACCTACTTTCCGATATACCACAAGTTTTTTAAGAAGACAATTGCAGCGAAGAAAATTTTCTTTTCGACGAAGTCATCATCTTGGCTGTACATTCGTGTATTTATATCAAATGGATAGGAAAGTTCCAGAATAATATCCGGTCAAGGGTCAAATTAGTAAAAATTCCTAATTTTAATTTTTACTAATTTGATTCTTGACCGGATATTATTCTGGAACTTTCCTATCCATTTGATATAAATACACGAATGTACAGCCAAGATGATGACTTTGTCGAAAAGAAAATTTTCTTTGCTGCAGTTGTCTTCTTAATAACTCCTATGACACAAGTTTTTTCTTAAAATTAGCATTTTGTATCGTGCTAGAAGCTTTTACTCTAGAAGCTGGAGTACTTAAGAGAATGTAAATAACGGGCAAGTCTGCCGAAATAGGTAATTTACACAGTTTGGTGTCGTCTGTTAGATACTTGAAGATTCACTTGATTGGATTTATGTTGAAAACATTTTCTATAAAAAACGAGACCTTGGTAATCCTTATTTGACTGGATTACCAAACGTTGTGGTAAGCGTTCTTAAATCCTTTTTATCACCTTGTTTTATTTAACTTTTTCATATATATCGAATTGACAAGTAAATATGTGATCAGACTGCTCGAAATGTACAGCGCAAATACATCACATCTTTCAGATAATCTCTGTCTCCTTATAACGCTATCGAAATTTATATAAGGTTTTAAATTGTTTTAAATTTAGACCTAATAGGAAGCATTTGTCATGAAAGCTAATAATGTGCAGCATACTGTATGATTGGGACAGTCTCAAAGCAGTGCAGTGATGTAGCCACAGTTATTGCTAAAAAATCTCAGAGCTTAACATAAAAATGGCTGAGGGTGTAGCATGCTGATCAGGAGATATGGTAGTGGCCACAAATGTAAATTGTTCATGAGGCGGTACATGATCGAATAGGTTAGAATATAGTATACTGTTCATGGTTCTACGTCAACGAACTGGTTTCAGAAACTATTCAGACACTAAACCAAGGGTTTCTAATACCGCCAGAAGATAAAAACCCGGAAATTAAGGACAATCAGTATGAACGATCATGTAAATAATTCGAAGATTTAGTATCCGGTGAAAGAACGGACCAAGTAGAACAAGTTCAGTTGTTTAGAACAAGGTTGATCAATATGGCACGCAGCTGACTACCATTCGCTAATAAATGTCGATACAAAATTAGTTAATACCTTTAGTAGCCCACAATTATGACTATCTCCTATAGTGATTTCTTCCTGTGCCTCTAGCGTGTGGTCAAAAACTTGCCCTCCCCATATACTACTCTTAACGATTCTGCACCCATATTATCAGATAGACTGTCGTCAGCATATATGATTTGTCTTCATCAAGGCATATCTAGCCCATATGTCTTGAGAATCTTAGACCTCATCGCCATTCATCTCTAAGCACATACAAATGCATGAATACTTTCGATGCCACATTAGCAAGGCTTTACCAGGTTTCACATACCTTAGCTAATTAGCACTGATGGTTCTTGAAACTGGGAAACTTCATTAACTGCGAAAACCATATATCCTGTTGAATCATTACAAACATAATACACAGCTATCAAAAGTTTACATGATCTGTGATTTATAAATACACTGGCAAAATTAGGACGGTGTTAAACTTCACAATTGAAGCCCAAACAATCCTAAGAAATGTTTCTCTAGACTTCCCTATGGTGAGTTGGACATGTTTGTCACCTTCCATAGTCTCTCTGATGTAAACACCTGTCCAGTATCCAAATTCTGAGGCGTCTTATAAAACATAAAGTCTAAAACTGAATAGCTCCAGTTTCTCTTAAACGGGTGCGAAGTGGGAAATTGGCGTGTATACATCAGGCCGCCAGCTACATACTTCCGCTGCAGAATGTCTTACATAAGGTGATTTATCCTACTGAAGCCTGTGTCTGCATGACTCTTTAAGTGTTTTCCCAGCTAAATGCATTTAAGGTGTTACTTCTAAAAGCAGATCAAAAAGGACAGAGATACACACAGTACAACTTCAGTTTTGATTAGCCTACTAACGCCACTCACATACTAGAGTTGTAATTATCGTTGGTGGTATTCCATTACAATCCC
The DNA here is from genome assembly GCA_944472135.2 of Trichobilharzia regenti. Classification (NCBI taxonomy): domain Eukaryota; kingdom Metazoa; phylum Platyhelminthes; class Trematoda; order Strigeidida; family Schistosomatidae; genus Trichobilharzia; species Trichobilharzia regenti. The sequence continues at coordinate 171,230,570 of OX235262.1, read as the reverse complement.
AATCGATTTACATACCATATGTGATATGATTATGAGCAATAGTTTGTGCTCGAAACGTCATCAGTTAATATAACTGTACAACACTGTGTGTGATTTATCAAAATAAAATCTTATCCATAACGATTTACATACCGTTTAATGTGGATGCCCTGTTTTCAGTGTTATGTAAATTAGACCTCTGCCCTTCATGCAACTTATTTAGCTAAAGAAAGCAGTTCATAGGCAATCCTGCACTTAAAGGCGGCTGCCCAATGCATTCATCAGACCAAAACCCAAACAACCTCACATACCTGTGTGATTCGTAGCTGCTTTCACTTATTCATGACCAACCTCCATATTCGTCATATTTCTCTGGAGCTTAAGGAATAGCATGTAACTCAAACAAATTTTGCCGGTGACTAACAAATGGCAGGATAATATAGCTCTAATGGCCTCAAACTGGGAAACACTAAATGTACTTCCTGACTGCATACTTACTTGTGACGCCAATGTTTACAACCGAAAATGTTCATTCACACAGTTATGCCGTGGAACGATGGACTGTACTGAGTAAGATAGCATCCTACAGCTGCATGATATTTGGCGGTTGGGCCAGTTAAGATTCGATCGGTACACCATTGCTTAGCAATGCGTGTGTATTATCAGGGGACTGCGGTCGTTCCGCTCTAATACACAATACTAATAAATACAATCTTCAGGCACTACATGTGCTTAAAGAGGTATTTATGTTAGCAGAGACAATATGATTCTCACCGTTTTGCAGTAATGAATTCGAATCTTGTGGCTTGCTCGTACGTTCACATTCTCCATTTTACAAATGGTTTTCGAGTGTCTCTCGTTCAATCGAAGAAAAGTAATCTTTTCAGTTTCCCATATTTAAACCCAAACACATTTAGTACTGATGCTGACGGTTACAAATCACATACCTTGGTACACTATTGAATTTTTGGGGCCTTTATCTACCGCTTGTTCCATTACAGGCTTAAGATGTAGAATAATAGAATGCTTGCTCGTATCCCAATAACAGCGCTAAATTTCAGTTCTTTTGCGCAATTCATAGATACCAGGATTTCAATACACTTTACTGAAATATCAGGGAATGCAATGACTTCTCAAGGGTCATCTCTTCGCAGTTTACAAGATTGAATACACAATTAAGAATCTTAGGTGGTTTCTCTGGTCTATGAAGTAACACGTGCTTTGTCCTGGTAAAGTCTGTCTCTGTTGGAAAAAACTCTTGATAAGGTATAACACAAGCTATAGAAGCAGCATTGCGCTTGAGTAAGCGAACTTGCACTGTGCGTCGGTGGCACAGTGGTTAGGACTCTCGCCGACCATGCACATGGTCCGGGGTTCGAGCCCACGCCGGCGCACAACTGATATCTATGGTTGGCCTGCAAAATTTTGGCTACCGATATCCATGATGAAAATTCCATACTTGTAGCAAAAATACAGTGTGGAATCAAGCTGTAAATCAAAAATAAAAAAATAAAATAATCCTATCATGCGGCGAGTCATCAATAAGAACGATTCGCACGTCTCGCAGAAAGCAAGGTGGCGTGCAGGTCTAGCTTGATTAACCGCTGCCCAGATTTGGCAAATTAAGGGGCATCCAGTTGCTCATCAAAAGAATTATTTCGCCAATCTTATCAGCCATAGCCCAGGATGTGTTCTCAATGGTAACATGCCTTTCATTTCTAACATACAACATCGTGTTCGATTCCAAAATATATGGTAATTTCCCTGTACGGAGAAATATTTGAGGTTACTGAGACAAGAACCAAACAGATACGCACAAATAATGCACATTTTAACAAGCTAAATTGAGGGATACAGATGGAACACACAGGAAAACCTGTCGTCTCCAGAAGAATTTCTTACATTTAGCCCTTATCTGAGATTCGAAACCAGTGCCGTATTTGTTATGCACCACCAGACGATGCTAATCTACCTGTTGCTGTAATTTTCTGGTTAGTGTCTCATTCAGCTGCAGATTTGGAAATCATTCACTGACAAACAGACAGTCCTCTTAAGATACCTAATTCTAATGGAGGGTATTACACGGTGGCTGTGTATTAATCTTTGCCGCCTCAATTAATTAATGCTGCATGCCGAGATATCACCTAACACTTAATAAAAGGAAAAAATCACTTAAGGACTGCAGATTAGAAACACTACAGTAGAAATCAAAATGTTCTCCACTGTAACTTCAGTAATTCAATTATTCATTCAATAGAAGTCGGTGTCTGACTCTTAAACCCCTTCAACCATCGCTTGTCTGCCCTCTCCAGTTTGTATTCAATGGAAATATCGACTCACCAGAAAACTCAGAACGCATTTTGTAAACGATTAAGATTGGTATATGTGCATAGCACATAATAATTTTTAAAAATGCTATTTGTTCAACATCCGAAGTTAAGTTTGTTTTACTGAATCACATAGTATCTATATCACAGTAGTACGTAATGCACAACTTCAAACTGTTTTCACTTCTTATTTCAAGTTAACCGTATAAGTGTTGACTATAACCTTGGATGAACTGAGGTTTTATTATGCCCAGAGGTGTTATGATACGCACCATGCATCAGATTAATGATTTAAATGACTCATATACTGACAGTAAATATGACATTTCCGATGAACAATATTACTATGGAACCAACAAACGAAAAAGAAAAACTGCTGCCCCACAGAAGCGCGAAATGTCGGAGGAAGCTTGTGAAGAAGACGTGAAAAGGCTATTGAAAAGTCCTTCCTTTGGCCCTATAAATTTAGTATCAAAGGAAAGTAATTCATTTAATTCTCCATTGAACACCACAGATAATTCTATCAGTATATCCAGAGATGATGCTGTTAACACGTCTTCAGAACATATAAGGCTTTATGCGGCAATGCTTAACTACTTTCTTATGAAGTACAGGTCTCCTTTGGACTACAAATCTGGATCACTTCCAACATACCCTCCAACTACCGAAAATAACCACAGTTTCGAAAAAACGTCTATCAGTACATTCCAAAACAGTCTCTCAGAGCTCTTTTGTGCTACACATACGCAACAAAATACAAACCCTTTGAGTGTCACTCACAACGAACAGTGTCAAATTAATGGTTCACATAACGATGATTCCTATTATAACCCTAAGGATTTTGATGGTTTATATAAGAACATTATTTCAAAATACAGTGCATATATGGACTGGAGGCAATCTATAATGAATTCAATTAGCACATGTATAACCAATATACCAGTTCCAAAATCCGGATTTCCAAATTATGAAGCCATGTCGGCTTGTTACAAATCCCTATTAGACAGAGCTTATGCTTTGCAGCAGTCTGTGGAATTATACTTTCGAATGATCCAAAATTGTCTTTCATATGATCAGCTTCATGGTTCAAACTTTAATGGTGTTGGCATTAATTCTCCAGTACGTAACGCCGTTTGGAGTGGACAGACAAGCAGCATGAACAACTTATCTACTCAGTCATCATACCCTCCAAGTTCGTATTCCACTGTGAATTTATCGGCTGTTCTTACTGATATTCTTCAGTCGACTAACTCAGCATTAAATTCTCAAGATTTTTCATCTGAATATAAGCAGCCTACTGGAACTGTGTTCGATCATTGCAACCAGTCATCAGGTACATATATACCTGTATGTCAGACACAAAATATCCTACAATCCCCGGTGGATTTAACCAACTCCGATAGATATAAAACAGTGACTACGTGTCTTTCTGCTATGATGCAGGAAAATGAGACAAAAACCCAAAACTCGGATAAATCAAATAAAGAGAACTCATATGATTATCCATGCAATAACGAGTCAGATGGCTGTGATGTTCCACGGAAATCTGAGCGTAACTGGATTCAAAGTTTAGATAGAGATGCTGAATTTACATCTTCAAATTCTAGCAGCCATGAAGCAATTCCTGACGTTGACCCAAGAAATGGTTTCATCAACCAAACTTTAAAACACAGTACAAGTAACATGTTATGTGACTCATTAATTACCTGCTCTCCAAGATCAAATATGAACATAAAGAAGAAGAGCTATTTTAAGTCTAAACGTGTTAAAAAGCCATTCATTTCCACTTCACAGCCGAATATTAATAATATCTCCGCTGAGAGTTCTCCAAAGAAGTCTAATTTTAGAGGGACAAGTGAAGAGGAAAACAAAGTGGCCCCAAACTTCAAACCGATAGAAGTCAATGTAAGTTAATATCACATATTTTTTAGACTAAATGTGGTGGACATAAAAGAAAGACTTATTTTTTAAGAATTACAAGCTCTGTCCTTCTTTCTGAAAAACTGTTTTCTGTAGGTTTCTATTTAACCACCCTGCATATTTGGGCTACAAGTTGTGATATTTTTGACATTACTATCATTATAAAGGTTCTCATAGGAGACTCTACTGGTTTTACCTACTAGTAAGAATCACAAATTATTATTATGGAAGTTGAAAGCACTTTTAATTGATATAAGACCCCTGACTGATTTTTTTACTGTTTGCAGTTAAAAGCAGCGCCTAAGATTTTTCATGTTCCTCTAGACTCCTCCACTGTGAACACTTCAAAATGCCTTTCTTGACATATGAGGGTTCCATAATATGTGTCATTTTAAAAATCACACTTGGTATACGTCTTGCATCTATTAAACTTAGAAGCACTAAGTCACCCAGGAATATCATGATCGAAATGCCACAACAGGCTATCCCTACTTGCCATCTTAGCGTTCGAAGTCAGGACAAAGGTTTTAGTTGAGACCAAGCAACTTTCATCGAACAATTGAAATTTTTTAATCCTTCAGTAGATGATATAACTTGCAATGCTCTGCGGTAATCCTCATGTGTATTTGTGAGAATTTCTGGAATGAGAAAATACATAAAAATAACATATTTTATATCTGGTTTATTGCATTTCACTATTCGTGTTGAATAAATTAACAAGAAAAGTAATGGCAAAATATAAACATGCAGTAATGTGTCAGGAAGATGATTTGATCGACAGGCCTGAAATAATTTGCCAGTTCTAGAATCTAAGGAGCTACTGTTTTTCTCTATGAGCAGACTTATTTGTAACTAGATCAAAGCCAAAAATAGTTGGAAGCTGTTAGAATAAAACCTAATGCCAACGCTAAATTCATTAACTATCTGAGCCATGTAGGTTGCTGAGTTTTTCTGTATCGCCGGTTGGTATGCCTTTGGTTAAGTCAACCAGAATTGATGACGATGATGGAGGCATTATCGTTCTTGAGCGTTTGCTACTTAGACGCTTGCCCACTCTATAGTCGCTATATCTTTCTCTTGCTTTTATGTCTTTGAAAATTTTGATGACTTAAACTAATGCACTTTTGCATAAATTTCTGCATCGACTTTACAGTCAATAAGTGGGTTTTTAATCAAATGGTGATGTATGCAAAACCTTTATCCTTTGCTTATGTAAAGTTGAAAAAGCTGAATATTTTAACAGCTGCAGTTATTTCTGTGGTTTTAGCAACATAAACATTAGGAGAAGTTGACGAATGCATACTTCCGCTGAAGTTACCCTGAGGTTTATTTATCACAAGCTATTTTTACAGTTCAAGCGTAGAATGACTAAATCAGGGACTTCATGACATAAACTGTGGCTTGTTTAGTCTTCTTATGCATTTAAAAAGGAAAGTTTTATGGGTAGTACACTTTAGATATAACCAGCTCGGGGTTTTAACTCAACAGTTTTTTTAATGTTTTTATGTTGGAAATCAATTTTGTTAAAACTGTACTGTTCATCAAGAATTTGTGTTGAACCTTGTAGCCTCTGAATGCGTAGAAAAAGAGTGTCAGTAAATAGGAAAATTATCAGCTTTCTATTTTCATAGTTGCTTGAATTTGGCGTTACAATCTAAACTGCGAACTGAACGTACTATAGTTTTCTATCAACTCAATTCTATATCGGTGATTGCCATCCTTGTAATTCTATAAACTTGATTAAGCAGTAAAATATCTTTAAATTTCCAATCAAATTTAGGAATATTATAAATTCTAACTCATCGAAAATTGAAAAGAACACAGTAGTAATCTATTTAACAGTTAGATTAGAAGTCAATCGATTTTTTCAGATGTTGCAGAATTGTCACTATTAAAAAAATGATTTAAATCTCCGCTGATCACCTTTTTTGATAAAACTACTTAGTTTTATAGACCACAATGGTGACTACAATATGAATGATAACATCCAAACTCTACCGGATTCCAATGGTGAATTATTCATATCACCCTATGACATAAAACGTCTTTGAAAATTTTCTAATATTTCGCGTATCAAACTTTGAAAGTGTAAAGGAAATTGCACATATGCAGTTGACTAGTTCCTCATGATCTCAGCAATCGCCTACTTTTTGAGGTTAACATAAATCTAGTACTTAACCTTAAAAAATCCACGGGACTTTAACTATTTTTTACGTCGTGGAGATTTAATCCGACTAACAGAGAATCTGAATAAGACAGTAGTGGGGATAATTACTTCTGACATTTCAAAACGCATGTATAAATTTTGCTTGTCCCTTGAATACAGTCTTCAAAGTTATTTTTGTTTGTATTGCCCACATACTGGTAATAAATATAACTGGAATTAAATTATGAATTATTATAATAAAACATGTAGGTTATGCACAGCACGGCTAATCCACAAGTTTGTTTGCTATTCAATGGATAAAAAGTGAGATTGCATGCATAATCCCCTTATATTGCACCTATAGATTGGGAGGCCTTTTCAGATTTATTGTTCCTAGCCTTATATAAAAAGTTAACAGACAACAACGTTGGAAACGAGAAAAAAGTTGATTTCATTTATTATTGATATCCTTCAGACATTCTCCCCTCGTATTAATGTGAGCCAAAAGATTTTGAAAGCGGTAACTCACCAGATTTTATAAGTGGTTCCTTTTGAAATCAATTGCAATAAGATTAAAACATCTGGTAACTAGAAATGTTGTTAAAGCCTTGTTCAACGTAGATTTTTTGTCTGTTAACACTCACTGAGCAGTCAATAAGCCTTATCTGGAATTTTCAAAGAAATTATTTTCCTCCTAAGGTTCAAACTTGGGTTATTCAGTGCAGTGCTGCAGTCAAAGATGTTATCACTGAGCTATTCAGTCTCACTATTGACCTCCTGTAAGACTACATCAGATACTTTGATTAGACGCTAACTAATGTTATGCATCTGATCCTTTGTTTGTTTGGCGCCTAGTGAACTCTATCACAGTCGAGTTTGCAATGTGGTCCCCATGTTAGCTGGTCCGCCATCACAGTGCTCTCAGAACTGTTTTTATCTGATACCTTCAGCGCCTACATCTTTAGACTGTTTTGCTATCCCACTAACTTGTGTCATATTTTAGACAGATTTATTACTAAGTCACACCGAGTCGCAATGAAGAGTACCAGTTTGGCGATGTGGCTTTGATGCTTAGCATGTTTTTTTAACTTAATATCTTGTTATGACAGTGGTCAAAATTAAGTTTGAAAGTTATTCAAAAGAGAGTACTGTTTCGTTATGTAGGAAGCTGACTAACACAGGAATTGACTGTCTTCTGAAAAAGCTCGATTTATTTTCAATTGAAAGACAATATAGAAAATCAAAACAAGTGATTCAGTGAAGAGACTCTTTTCAACGAATTTATCATCAAGCTGTACAATCATATATATGGTTTTTAAGAATTTATATCCGGTGAGTGAAGGAACTGAATCATAGGTGTGAATGCATAAAATAATAATAATAGTAGTATGAAATGCAATTGAAACTAAAATGTTTGTGACTATAATCATAGTTAAATGTCATAGGTAAATGTCAACGGGCAAAACAATTAATGTCATGTATAGAATAATTCGTAGGATGCATAGATATTGAAAAGGGGTGCATAATTATAGGATTAGTAGACAAATCGAATAAAATAAAAATAAAAACGTTACGTAATATTGTGTGAAATTTGAAAGCATAGAATTTAAAGTTGTAGAAAAGAATCGGTTTAGAACGACAAGTGGAACAAGTGAAATAATACCGGGGACAGTTCGGAGTGAGAATAATAATAGTAACAATTGACGTAATAAAGGAAGAGTATACAAAGTGAATAGACAAAATGAAAAAAATGAAAAATTGGTAGAGCCAAAATAGGATTATGGCTTATCATACGTAAACATAGACGGATTAAGACCGTGAAAGTTGGAGGGGTTGAACGAACTTTTTCTGTACACAGAGCTCTGGCTTTTCTGTTTTGATAGCCAAAGCTTCAGCAATACAGATGAGTCCGATACGAAGTGATTTGGGCAAATTACTCTTCGCCTTGCAGATGACTTTAAAGGCGGAGGCTATAGATACAGGGTGATTATTTCACACATGATTAAATTTCTATGTTATAACAGATGACACTTAGTAATCCGCGTTTACTAGAATGATGAGAAAAGTATAATATGTCCTTTAGAAGTCAGTATATATGTATCCTGTGTGCTTATAATATATTATAAGAAGTTATGGCAGAGGTGGGATAGTACGTTTGTTGCCTTCATTTTCTGTTGTCCAGCCTATTTCACTTTTACTTTTGTCAGTAGACTCTAAGGAGTATGAATAAAAAGAATTTTTATATTTCTATTACCTTGCCTATTTATACCAAAATAATTCGTGATTTTTAGCCCTTACATTTTCTCGATCCAGACCGCTAGCCCCCCCCCCCTCAAACGCTGAAATCGATTTTATCTTCTTTGACTAAATACCATTCTTTACTAGAGATTGAGCTTCACTATAATAATATAAACTCATTTTATCACCTATCTAATAATTTGAGTTTAATTTTCAACAGTTAGATTGCAGGAATTTGCTTAGTTTTGCAGTTTGACTACAGGTTATTATCAGTTAGAGAGTCAAGTGCTTGTGACTTATCCCCAGTTCGCACCTACCTACCGAGGTTCGAACCAACGACTTTCCAGTTACAAGGTGAGCTCATCCTCTTTCATTCAATCGGATTCCAGTGACTGAATGGTCTACAAAAAGTTCTGGATTCGACCCTCAGTCAATGGTTGCTTACTGCCTGTGAAACAGCTGTCCACTACTCCCTACTGGTCTTCAGTGAATGGTTCTCTAACGGATATCAATCCTCAATCATCTCTGAAAGAAATTTAGATTTGGTTGCTGATAAATTTATTTCTGCTCAGTGTGTAAGTCACACGGGATAACAGCTAGAAGGTTATTATTATCTCCTTATCAAGATATCCTGAGAGTTGATCTCATGTAATAATCTGGGAATAGAATGTTTGTTTGTTTGTCTGTTTTCAGAAGGCACCAGCGATTAACACTAATTTATATTATTGTGTAACTTTTATTCTGATATATATATATATACATCAGAAAGGCTAATAAAAATAATTAGAAAGACAAAAAAAAGAGCTCAACCTGATGAATGAGGCATTTGTTTTCATTTTGCTGTTACCCTTTTTGTTTTTTGCTTTGTTTCGTCTTCTTCTACTGCTGTATTCTTAGGTGTTAATTGTTTCACAAAGCGAAAAACCTTTACAGCTTCAAATGAATATTATTATTATTGTTTCGTACAAATATTATTGCTAATATTGTTATTATTTGTCCTTAAAAACTAGTTGACATTATCTGCTTATCATCCGTCATTTATGTATTTAAGTATTGTGCTGCTATTGTGCTTAACTTAGAACTGCGGGTGTTAAGGTATCATGATTTACCAACTTTTTATTCGAGTAATTACAATTAATATTAATGACAATAACAATCATAGTGATGATGATAATAATATGAAGATAATAAGATTCAGAAAAGAAGATAAGAGATGAAATACTGTTAATTGAACAGAATCAATCGGTGGATGGTGACTAGCAGTGGACGACTTCCAGCTAGGACGAAATGCGCATCCTGATTGGATTCCACTGCTAGTCACCATTCACCAATTAAATACTAATTAAGCGCCCAGACATTATTGAAGCACCTGCACAAGAAGCTGACAGGTCACCGTGAGACCGAGAATTTCGGTCCAATCAATCGACGGGAAAATCTAAGATTCAATTAAATGAACAGAATCATATTTCAAAAAGGTTTTCAAGGGAAACTTATCAAATGAAAACGGAAAAAAGAAACAAAATAATAGGCCGTTATGAAGGACAGCACTTAGATCGTATTTATTTGAATGTTCTGTATACCTGTGATTGAGATAGTTGACTAGAAATTTAATTTAAACTATAATTCATGCATACTTTTATCGATAGATGCCACTATTTTCTGGCTGGCTGCATACTGAATATCAAATAGCCAGTCAAAAAGAATTAGCAACAGAAAACTCCACCTGGCTGGCAACAACAGACCAACCAATAGCCGATTGCTCAACAAATATGTAGGGGAAAATGGAGACGGATCGGGCGTACATTGAGGAGGCCATCGAGTGGAATCCCAATCGGAAGTAACGTGTAGGTTTTGGCTGCGAGGGTTACATGGATGAGATCATGTAGCGAGGAGGAGGAGGAGGAGGAAATGAGAGATTATGTCCATTCGTGGACCGAGATGAAGAGGGGAGCAGAGAATAGAAGAGGGTGGAGATGTGTTGTTGAAGCCTTATGTTCCACTAGGAACCCAAAGGAATAATAATAATAATACAATTCATGAGGCATTGAGTCGGTTCCTACTGGCTGAATGGTCTACTGGCTCAGTGGCCTTGTAACCAGGTCCTGTGTTCGAGTCTCAGTCAGTGGGTGCATACTGACGGTAAATCCTAAGCACCAAGACAAAACAGTTATCCAGAACTGCCTGTCGGTTTTCAATGTATGGTTCTCTAACTGATATCAATCCGTGGTTAAAAATTTGAAACCAGTCAACTCTCTCTCTCTGTACATAAACTAACTCTTGAAAATGTAATTCATGTTGTCAGTTATGAAGTTATAAAGCCCTCATTTTAAATGAATTAACAGTTTACATTATCAAACTGTGAACAGCATTTCTTTGAAATTGTCGTATAATCCTTTGGTCATGTGTATTTGATATTCCGGTGCTAGGTTGCTGTTTTGGTTATAAGTGGGAGCTACTTACAGTCTGTTTTTTATAATTCAGATGATACGCTTATTGAATACAGTCTAACACTGTACATTTTCCAGTTGATTTTGGTAACTAGTCACAATTCACCTTAGTCAGTGTGATCCTCACGAAAATATCTGCAGGAATTACAAATCTCCATGACTTGGAGGCATTTTTTTGTGTGAATACTATAAAACTATAACGATGCTTTTTTTCGCAAAAAAACTTGCTAGATCAACTTGTTTCTCCAATAGGGTACTAATCATTTTGACTGGAAAGAAATAAACTTACAAAATTCACAAGAGTCTTTTAAAGTTACAGGTTAGATAACAGTTCTAACTAAGCAAATACTTGAAAAAATATGGTCTAGTATACCAGTAATAGTAGGGGAAATTACTAATCACACTACTTGTAACCAACTGGTTCTAATCTCAGAAATTAGGAAAGGTTGGCTGTGAGGCTTACAAATGCATACTGTTTACAAAACATCTTATGGTCACTGAAACTTCAAACCACACTGGGAAAAATTAGGATAACTGATGGGAAATAATGCACAGTCTAACGAAAAGAAATAAATTAATATAAGGACAAAACTTGAGCATTGTGGTAGAGTATAATTCCATTATGGATAAACTTTTATTTTGATAAAGTCACGCAGTGTTTGTTATACAGTAATGTTTACTGATGACAACGTTTTGAGCACAATTTATCATTGCTACTCATAATAATCATATCAAGGCACCACTCACACAACTTCCTTGCTTCGTTTACATACATGAGCAACAAATTGATGATTAGATATTTGAATTAAATCAATATAAGATAAAGTACATTCGGAAATAATATTAGGGTTATCAATCAGGTACAATCAGATGGGAAATAAGACGAGTGTTTTTATAGTCATAATAAGTAACTTGTTAGCATGTTGTGATGTGTTTGAATTGAAATAGAATTTAAAGATTATTTATTATCCTCTTCTGATTTGACTGACTGGTGGTAATAATATCTTCCATATCTATGGTATTTGTGTTGAGTCACTTCTATTGCATGTATTGGGTGTAGATTATTCGATGAACCAGGCAGGATTCAGTAATCAAACTCTCTCTCTCTCTCGCCACCAACTTATATTACTTTTTAGAATTTCGACTCTGCCCCACCCTGTTGTGTGATTGTGTGTTAATGCATGCATGCAGTGCAACTGCTGAGCTTTTCTTCCTAGATTACTTACCTTCTTGGGATCAATCATTCTAACCTTAACTAAATTCTTATATTCTGATAATCTCACTACTCCTGCCTGATCTACTAGTCTAACCTATGTAGTTGACTTAACTCACAGTCATTGTAAGGTGCTTTGTAAATTACACTATTTTGCTTGATTGGTTCTACCGGATCGTTTAGCCTACAGAGTTTGTCCTACCTGAGTGAGTTTGTAGGTTTGAATACCACCCTAGATAGAACACTTCTAACCAGTTGATTAGTTGATCTTTATCATTAAATCTATCAAGGATAATTACTCTTAGAAGTACAATTCTTTTACGACTTTTGTAGATAGTCACCTCTAAAATACCTAGTTGAAAATCGACCTTAGATAGGTAGGTAGGTAGGTAGTGTAAAAAATATGTTTACGATGAAAATCAGTAAAATGTACCGCGCTAGAAACAAATGTTTCCGTAATAATTCATACTGTAATTAACATTAATTTGATAAATAAAAAAAGTGTCTATAAGGTCTCAAATTCTGTTCATTGCTTTGTATGACACCTCAGGCAGACAAATAGCCATGAAGATCACACTTAAGAATGATAATGAGTACATTATTAATAGCTTTTTATTCTGGACAATGTTTATATAATTTACAAAATGTTTAGATAAAATATTGATTGAAAATAGATCCTTTGATATAAGGCTGTGTGATCTGAAGCACAAATCAATCCATTGTGATATTTCTTTTCTTTGTCTCCCTCACTCCTTCGAGAAATGTACAACATTCTAGTTCAAAGTCAATTTTCAAGTGTTAGTTTGTAGGGATTTTGTTTGATTGGATACGGGATTTCATCATGAGGTGACATCAATTAGAGAACCACTGAAAAACAATCTGGGAGTACTGGATAGCTGTTTCATCCTAGTGCCGGGGATTCGTCGACAGTACGCACCTCACTCATCAGGGTTCGACCTCAGGAGCTTCCGGTTAAAAGTCAAGCTAACTCGTATACCATTCAACCACTGGGACCCGATTCAATGGCCAGCCCATGAATTCTAACTTCTAGCGATTGGTGATTTTAATGCGATCAACAACATTTCTCATAGGCGGGAACTCCATCCTCACTCCCAACTTGGTGGTGGACCTCATTGGACATTACTTCTCAATAGAGCTCCAGGCAACTTCATTTTTGTCTACGGGCTCACCTTGTCACTAGAAGGTCCTGGGTTCGAACCCCGATTGTTGGGTGCGTACTGATGAAGAGTCCCAAACTAGGCTGACGGAAAAGGTGCTCAATACTCCCAGCTTGTTTTCCAGTGGCCCTCCATCCAATAAAAGTCACTTATAAAAAGTTGAGGAGTACACTTTGAAACTGAAGGACATCACTCAAGAACAGTTATCTCATGTACGTGGATACGCTGCCGACCCATCCACTCCTCCACCAACACGATTATGCTTTTTCTTAAGTTTAGTAAAAACCTTGTGAATCAGCAGGTTGTAAATACTTTAAATTCCCATCAGAGTAAATCATACCATTAGAAGTCATATTTAGATCGATACGCAGTATAGCGATGAAGACTTTTAGTAGCTCAAGTTATAAGTCGGTCAGGGTGATAATGTCAGGGAACTCTAGGGATTAAAACTTGGCAGCATATATCAACATAAAATGAACTACTGATACAAGTAGTCATTAAATTCTGTATTTTAAAGACAATAAATTGTATAAAAATGTTCAGTCATAAATGGCAGTACACACTGGTTATATAATTGATTACCCTCTGAGAAAAAGTGCATAAACAGCTCTATTGTTCCATTTTATTTTGCTCAGAAATAAAAATTAAGAAGAAAAAAAATATATCATTTCACTGAAAGCCAATATCATCAATGAATGAATGAATAAATTACATAACACCCACTTTTATTGTGGAAAGATTATGTCTATTGAACTGTGCAGCAGAAAGTCTGTGTGTGTTGCCCTTGTTTTCAACTGTTTACTATCTCACAATGAGTAATTAACTCTAAGTGTTATATATACATACATATATGATCCTTCTTTCTTTCTTTTATTCATTCATTCTGAGAAGAATGGAGTTCATTTGATTTGAAATTTCAGCGTCTATTCAATCTTAGATTACACTACGATTCAGTGAAATGTTGAATTTATTCAATAAAATGATCATTACTAAGCGTGTAAACTGAAAATAATAATACTTTTTCAATTGCCCGCGCGCGCGCTGTCTCTCTCGCCCTCTCTATCTATCTCATTTATTGTTGCATAGGCATAGCTTATGACCAATAAAAGTTAGTAGTTAGTGAATAAAGTTTGAGAACAATGCGCCTTTTCACCATTTTTTTAAAATAAATAACAAGGGTTTTAAAACAAAATAACATACTTGGACGTACTACATACACACTAGGTATTCGAATGACTTTTACTAGTTGTTAAGTCATGAAACTAGATGATGACTTGGTTTTGCTATAGGTTTGTGCATAGGGTGTGTATGTACATTTATATGTAGCATTGAGCGTCAAGGGTGATTATGAGTTAAGGAATATTTACTAAAGAAAAGTGTTTTTTTCTTTGGTGCCAATACTAACTTTAGCCACATCTTTTATCTTGTACAGTATTTTGAACATAGAATATTTTCATAGAACATCTCCACTCCACCCTCTTCTCTTCAGTTCTCCTCAATTGACCCTATGATTCCCGCACAGGCCGTCACATCTCCTTCTCACACGATCTTCTCGATGTCAGCTTTGTGTCTACAACCAAGATGTTTTTTTCCTTTCACCTGCGGGTATCTTCAGTGTGTGCCCGATAGGTTCTCGGTCGGCTTTTTCCCTAGAGCTTCTTGTTCCTAATTCTTTCTGGCTAAATGACCATTTTATCTTCAGTATGGAGCCAGCCGGCGAAGGTGGCAGCTACCGATAAAAGTTTGCAGTGGCCTGTTGGAAATGCTTTTCATGACATGCTGGCCAACTTTTTGACCCATACAGAAAAAGAAATGATTGACTTAATATTGGTGTATTCAACTCGTTATGGAGATTTAATTTTATGATTTCATTTTAGTCTTAATAGACTTTATTTCACACAATATCTGAACGTATAGAACAGAAATTTTCAGCGTATTTATTTCTCATGTATTTCCTATTTGGTGCAGGATATAGGTGTATAGTAATAACCTGAAGTATATCATGTGATGTAGTGTTATTGCATATGAAAGGAGAATAGATTTTTTTTACGTATTTTTCTTTATTTCCTTCAAGAATTCCAAGAATATCAGTTAGAGAATCACATTGAAAACCAGCACTCCAGTACTGAACAGCTGTGTAATCCTAGTGCTCGGGATTCATGAGCAGTATGCACCCCAGTCACCATGGTTCCAACCAAAGAACTTCCGGTTACACAAGTCAAGCTAATTCGTATACCGTTCAGCCATTGGGACCCGATCTAATGGGCAGTCCATGAATTCTAACTTCTACCAATTAGCGATTTAGCGCAACACTAACCAGTGGCTGAATGGTATACGAGCTTGCTTTGTGACTGGAAGGTCCTGAGTTCCAACCCTTGTAGGTGCGTACTGCCGATGAATCCCGAACACTAGGGTGTAACATCTGTCCAGTACTCGAGTGTTGGTTTTCAATGGTTCTCTAACTGATATCAATCCATGATCAACTCGTAATAACAAAACAAATCTAATCCTTACAAACCAACTACAGAAAATATAAGTGTTTGTTTAGCCGAAGCACATAAAAATACTCACATGTTATTGACTGACCGATAAATATTATCTCCATGCAATATTGAGCAAAGTTATACCATATCACAAGGAGCCAGACGTATCTTTAGCATTTCCTATGTATCAACGAGTGCGTCGGTGGAGCAGAGGTAAAATGCTTGCCAGTCACGTATGTGTTTCGAGGTTCGACTCAGGCCGCTAACGCACTCGTTTACCTCGCTAAGCCAGTAATAAGACTGGTGAAGAAGGAAGGTTGGGCATGAGGCTGGAAACCCTATCCCGTAAAAATAAACACCACTGTTACTGAATCTTCAAGTCTCTAGCTCGAAACCATATGCCTCAGTTTGAACGTAAAGTAATAAAACAGACATATCAACGAAGTTTTTCTCCTTTCAAATCTTGCTTAGTGTGACTTTTTGAGGTTAAAAGTTCATGAGAGACAGAAACCTTCCATATTTATTAATATTTATTAGACATTTATTTCTGCAAACTAGTTACTGTAAAACGATCTCTTATGATAAACTGGTCACTTTAAATTCGCTAATATACTAAAACCTTTCCTAACATATGAGTCATTAGTTCAGGGTTAAAATGCTTGCCCACCGTGATCGTTGGTCGGAAGTTTGATTCCCGACCGACGCACTCCTAAACCTTACTTAGCCGGCAGCAAGACAGGAAAAGACGGAAGGATTAACATGAGACTAGGAATTTCATCCCGTAAAATGGAATAACACCCCTGCCGCTGAAACTCTGAAGCCCTACCTTTCACTCGGAACGCAAACTAATGGAATTAATACTAAATTGAATGCCACTGAGTAGGAAATCATGACCGAAAGATGTTTATCTGTCCGCATACTCACTTGTGCCGGCTAAGTTAAACTTTAAGCACCGCTAACTACCAATCAGCGAATGACCTCGGAAGCACCAATCACATGAAGGAGGCATTTTTGCGTGTGGAATAAATGTGTTTATGAAAAAATGCATAAAAGCTGTAGAAAAGTGTTGCAGAGGATACCTTCCTGTCACATGTAATAAAAATAGCTCTCAATCTTAGGCTGTAGTATCAACTGAGTTTAATTCCATAGTGGATAAAATTTATTTTGATAAAGTCTCATAGCATAATATAGTAATATTTACTGAGCAATAAATTGTGCTGGAAACGTTGTCATCAGTAAATATTACTGTATAACACTGTAAGACTTTATCAAATAAATTTTATCCACAGTGGAATTATACTCTCCCACAGTGCACAAGTTCTATTCTTTCTTCTATGAACAGAGTAATTTAGCCACATGCTGTGCATGTAACTATTTAAGTCTTCTAACTCTAATCTTTCCTTAACCTAACCCAAACTTGAAAAGATCCGTAGACTAAGTGTAATCTAACTCGAACCAACCCTAATGTCGTCTTTATTAGGTTAATTTAACCCTAACTTATCCTTGGCTTAAATCGTAACTTAATCCTTCTCAAACCTATGCTGAAACTTGCGAGATATCCCATTTAATATCATAACACTTCGATGAGGATATTTTATTGATGATGACAATATTATTTGCCAGGTTTCACTAATTTGCTCAGTGAGCGTTTCAAGGCCATTGGTGCTGTCGCACTCCATTGGTAGTTAGTTATTGGTGCTTAAAGTTTAACTTGGCTCCTGTGCCACACATACACACACACACACACAGAAACCTCGATGACCACACTAGAAAAACATGTGAAATAATCATCAGTGCTTGGCATCAGTTAGATATGAATATACTTCAACCAATTGCCTATAAAATTGATTTTTTTTACTGTATATATAATGGAATATACAATGAACAGATTTTCTTGTACAGACTTTTCAAAAATACGGCATTCTACTTTATCTTTGTGTAATTATTCATCTCCTTAACATTTTTGTCTCTTTCTATCCCATTCGGTTGGAATGAAGCATTATTCTTAATAAGAAGACAATAGCTGCCTCGTATTCTCCTTCTCCTGCTTTCTCGTCGGCGTCTTTCTTTAAGATGATTACCACTTATATGATGAGATTATTATTATTATTTAATTTTTAAGGTTACCTAATCATATTTATCCTTATTCCCTAAATAATCTTTTTTTTTTCTTGTTGTATGACCTGAAGAACAAAATGAATTGTAGGATTTCATTAGGCAATTTGTTGTTTCAGTATATAGCCAATAGATTTCAGTAAGTACATTCGAGTGTGTGTCTGTGTAAGTCGGTGTGTGCGTATACATTTAGGGATAAATGAGATTAGTCTTTCATGAGAATTGATGACTAATACTCAGACCGAGTAGTTTTCTTTCTTTTTTCTTTTGAGTGGTATTATTTAATACTACTTGTGTCTTTAGTAGTATAGCTGTCACTAATTGTTTCCCTAACGAATTTTCTTCTTTTCAACATTATTCCAATTATTCCCTGAAAAATATATTTAACCGAATAATGGTTTGAAATAATTTACATATATCTATCAGTTGTAAGATTTTGTCACGAACTAATATCAGTTAGAGAGAGAGATCACTGAAAACCAGCAGGAAGCATTGGACAGCTGTTCCTTCCTATTTTGAGACTCTTCAACAGTGTGCACCCACGACTTTACCAGGTATCGAACCTGAGACCTTTACGTTTTGAGACCAAGCTCATTAGTTGTTCAGCTATTTCGGATAGAATTGATTGACCCATAAATTCTAACGTTGTTAGCTTGTGACATAGCGTTGCCTCCACCGATGACTTCGATGAGCATTCCCCTCAATTTAGACCCCACTGGTCACCATTTCCCACTGAAGCTTCTGGAAATTCATCCAGTGAGCATCAGTGCCAGCCAACATTAGTCACAGAGATGGCCTGAAAGACAGAAAAGAAAGGACTGCATGTGAACATAGAGAAGACGGAGGTGATAGAGATAACCATCGAACTACAGCAACAACAACAACCAGCACCAATCACCATCAACGGGATAGATTTAACAGAGATTATCTCCTTCGCTTATCTAGGAAGCATCATTTCAACTACAGATGACAGTACGAATGAAGATGTCAAAGCCAGCCAGCCAGTCAGAAAAGGAAAGGCAAGATACGCATTCATCAACAAGAAACCAGTTTGGAAATCTTTTGCACTCAACCAGAATGAAGAATAACATTCAGAATTTCAACAATAATGTCAAGTCGGTCCTTCTCTGCGGGTCAGAAACTTGGCCAGCATGTCACGGAAAGGATTTTCAATAGGTTTCAGACTTCCGTTAACAGCTGCCACCATTCGCTGACTGGCTCCACACTGAAGATCAAATGGCCGATTAGCCAGAAAGAATTGAAAACAAGAAACTCTGGTTGGCTGAGAACAAACCATCAGGTGAGAGCTGATTGCTCAAAAAATATGTAGGAGAAAATGGAGGTGGATCGAGTACATGTTGAGGAGGCTGTCAAATGACATTGTGGAATGTAGGCCATCGCATGAGTGGAATCTGAATGAGAAGCAACGAGTGAGTCGTCGGTTCGATGGTGACATGGAAGAGACCGTGTTGAGAAGAGGGGGAGGAGAAGGAGGGAGAGAAGAGAGATTATCGTCAATCGCTGACCCAGATGAAGGGGACAGTATAGATTAAAAGAGAGACGAGATGTGTTGCTGAATCCATCTGTTTCACTAAGAACTCAAAAGAACAATAATAGTAATAGTTAAAAACCAGCTGGGAGCACTGGACAGATGTTTCGTCATATTTTGAGGCTTGGAATCAGTCTGCACCCACTATCCTTTCAGGTATCGAACCTGGGAACCCCAAGTTATGAGAGCGAACTGGTTGACTGATATGAGTACGTAACTAAAACCTAAAAACTAAAATTAATCGAAAATTCCATAATTTGAATATGCACATAAACTTAATTTGTGCAGTGACAGATGAAATTCAGCTATCCACCGTGCAAATATTTGTCAAATCAACTGCTCTCAACTGATGCAGCTTTTGAAAAAAGAAGACACATTTACAAAATAACATTATAAACTAACAAACAAGTGAACTGTTCAAGTTATAAATGAATTAGTTATTTCCCTTTTAAATATTCTGTTCGAATTCCACTGGTGTAGGGAATGCTGCATTAGCACATAGATTCAATCACAAGACATTAATACACACTGTCGATTAACATAAAATATTGGGAGAACTTGGATTAAAGAAGACCTTATCTGATCTAGTTTTTTAGCGACTGTTGGCATTCATTAGTGACATGAGTTAAACACTTGGGTTGAGCCGAGGATCCTGTGATTTGGTTTCTAGAATTTATTATTTTACCACGTAAGCTGTAGTTTCAAAGTGTTGGGGCTCGCGCACCCATGCCTCATGTGGTTGGGGTTCTTTCTATCCCCAGTCAACGCACTGATAAACCTCACCTAGCCACTAGTGAGACAGAAAAATAGGAAAGGTTGTGCATAAAGGTAGAAACCCTACTCTGCATAAAAAAAACAACGCGAACGCTACCGAAGATACGAAGTTTAAAGCACTTGAGGCCCTTTGTTCCACTCCGATCTCAAAGAAATGAAACCAATTAGGGAAATCTGTAAAGTTGTCATTTTAATACATGGGTTTACTGTTCACTATTCTCGCTTCGTCTTTTCAAGCCCAGCCAATTATATTTTCAAGAGTTTTCAAGAATTTTAGGAGTCTTGCCTTTCGATGATAGTCTGTATATAGGGTGATTTAATTAACCGATTGCCTCATATGCATGTGATGAGTATTTATGACCCACTAGTATAGGAAACAAATGTGAAAACACTATCCTTAATTAAGAAAATGTATACTATAGTGGTGGGGACACGAAGAAGTTTGAGTGTTTGAAAGAATTGAGCATACAAAGGACATTAAAACCGGCAGATAAGTGAATGGCCAACATTATATCTCGCAGAGACTTCAGCATACAACAAAGATACAAACCAACTGACTGACAGGCTACAGGACGAAACTGTCTTAAGTTCTGGTGAAAAGTCCTGACTAGGTCAGGTGTGAGGACACATACTTGCCTGTGATGACACTGGCTGATGGTAGGCAACACTAAAATCAAGAACTGGTAGGAGTTATATATCATGAGCCAGTAAGCTGAGTGACTAGTCCATAAATTCGATTACTTGTAACAGTAAAGTCCCGGATACTTGCTTCTCGAGAGTCCCAGGGTATGCAAACACCGCTGCCCAGTACTCCTTGATGGTTTTCAATGTGATTCTCTCACTGACCTGACATAAATCAACCCATGGGAAAACTTGAAACTTTAATTTTCTCATAAAGTAATAATTTTAGCACAATAATGATAAATAAATAAATCCAAGTGATCTCCCTGTTCATCAATTCAATTGATATTTGTTCTCAAAAGTTGGTTTTTAAGGATTAGATTTGTTTTTACGAGTTGATAACGGATTGATATCAGTTAGAGAACCACATTTAAAACTAGCACTGCAGTACTGGACAGCTGTTTCATTCTAGTGCCAGGGATTTATCGGCAGTAAGCACTCCATTCATCAGGATTCAAACCCAGGACCCTCCGGTTACAAGGCAAGCAAGGTCGTATACCATTCAGCCACTGGGACTCAATTCAATTGCCAATGCATGAATTCGAACTTCTACCAATTCATGATTTAGTGCTACCACTAAATAATCTAATCTTTACAAACCAACTCTTGAAAGTTATTCTGATATCCGCTAGTGAGTGACTGGCTACAAGACGGAGTTTTCAGGATTTCTAGTGAGAAGTCGTGACCAGTGAGGTCCATCCAGTCAAGCGTGTGAGGATGGATGTCCCACCGATGACATTGATTGGTGCCAGTCACGCTAAATCACGAACTGGTAGAAGTTAGAATCCAAGGGTTTGGGCCACTGGATCAGGTCCCAGTGTCTGAATGGCATACGAGTTAGCTTGATTTGTGCAACCTGAAGCTCCTGAGTTCGAACCTTTGTTGAGTGGGGTGCATATTACCGATGAATCCTGAGCACTAGGATGAAACAGCTGTTCAGTACTCTAGTGCTGGTTTTCAATGTGGTTCTCTAACTGATATCAATCCGTGATCAACCCGTGATATTTGATTTATCCACTTGATGAAATGATCAGTCACAATAGTCATGTAATAAATAATATATGATATAAGAAGAAAGGAATACAACTCAATGAAGTCAAGAGTAATAATAATAATAATAATAATAATAATAACAATAACAACGATATCACAATCGAAAAGAAACCAAACAAATTGGAAGAAGATCGCTTATTTCATCTTCCCTTTTATCCCCCTCTTTGCTTTAGCTATTTCTTTCCCAATTCTTTTTTTTTTTGTTTCCTCACCCAATTTATTCGGCTTGCTATTCCCCCTCTCACTTATCGTCATCATCATCATCCTCATCATATGCGTGCACATACATGTTCATGCATGCATGCATCCATGATTGTTAATGAATAAAAAATGGGGCAAACAAAATTCTACCTGGTCTACAATGATTATTATTATTATTATTACTTAGTTACGTATTCATTCTTCCCCCCCCCGCTTATGATGTTGCATAATGAGTATGCGTTTCTTTTTCCCCTCATTTTATTGTTAGCTATTGAACCACTTGAATAAACCATAGTAAAAAGGAACATAGTAAACTGGAAATAGTAATGATAGAAGAAGCTGGATGGGGTGTGAGTGGTTGATGAGGAAATGGTAACACTGGTGAACATGAAAACAAAAAATAAGACCACTTGATTATAAACGAAAATAAATACACTTAAATGAATTCAAATAGACTCAGATACTCTACTACTCTACCTTCACTTTCCCACTTATCTACCTACCTACCTATCTATCTATCTATCTATCTACATATCTATCTTTTCTGTTGTATGTTTGTTATTGCTGGTTTTGGTATTTCACATGCATGCAAGCATGAATGAATGATGAATACGCTGTTTTATAACATTTATGCACTTTGCAATGTATTCTTACATGCTTTATTATAATTTGCTAGGAAAAATCACCCTCTCCCTTTCTCTCGAGTGCTCTCTCTCTGTGTCGAAATTCTACAATTTGCTTTTCCTATTTAACCAATAATATAAAAGTTGTAATAACGATAGTCATAGCTGTAATATTAGTAGTAGTAGTAGTAGTAGTATTAGAATGAAGAGTGATCAAATTCATGACTATCCATGTTCGTATATAAAACTAAGGAAAAAAACGATTTGTGAAAGAGGCAAGGGAGACAATAATGTGACTGACTACACTCCTCTTCAGAATTATAAAAAAAAACTGAGGTAAAACCAGTGAAGAGATTTACTTATGCATGGTAAAAAATAAAGTTATACAATATATATATTAAGTAGAGAGTGGAATAATAACGATAATCATAATAATAATAATAATGTAGACAAGTGTACCGATATGAGCATGCATGCATACATACCTATCAGAAGAGTCTTGTTGACCTCATGGTTCTTCCTTCATTTCGCCTTTCTTCTCTTCTTGCCTCTGTGTTATTTTTTATTCTTTCAAAACTCCAAGTTTTCGCCCCCCCACCCTTCTTGAAAGCCCTCTTCTACTGTGTTATTTTTCTTCCTCTTCTTCTCCTTCTTTCCTTTTCTCTCTTCTTCATGAAAAGCCGAAAAAAATGAATAAATCATAAAAAAAAGTAAATTTGATTTCCACTTACTGAAAATCACAATAATAATAATAATAATAATAATAATGTAAATAAATAAATAAGTGGACAAATCAAGGAATTTTTGGTAGCATGATACATTGACTATTATTGTAGAATGACTACACTGTGATTCGATTTATTTCATTTCATTTCATTTCCAGTGATTGACTCCTTTCTGTGTAAGTGCGTGTGTGTGTGTTTAAAAAAACAGAAAATGAAGAATGTTTTTGGTATTTTATTTTCAATGTTTCACTGTACTCTCTTTCTCTCTCTCTCTGTGTGTCTCTGGCAGAGTAGACATAGCTAATGAGCACTTTTTCAGACATTTATTACATTACAGCTTAACAAAAAGCATTTGAAAGAGTGGTTTACGTGAGTTTGTGTGTGTGTATGTGTGTGAAATAGAGTTTAGACTTAATAAAAATGAGCTTGTATAAGTTGAAATGTAAGATCAACCCTGTAAAATGTTCCCTTCTGCCTATTTATCAGTGTTATACTCTTGAGATTAGAGTGGAATATATAGGGATTCAGTGGAACATCTGCATTTCACCGTGTTTTGGTGAAGTCTGCTTTAGCTAGTAGTCCTATGACTCCTTCCTCACAGGCACTCATCTCCTGCTCATATGATCTCCTAGGTGTCCTGTTCGAACTCACGCCCAATTCATTGTTTCCCATTCAGCTTCTCTTAGAGTGAGAGAGAGAGAGAGATGTCACCCAACAGTTTCTTCAGCATATGTTTAAACCATTTCTATTTTCTTCGGAATAATTTGTTCAGTTTCTCGTTGAACTAGAGAAGTTGGTAGCTATTGATAAAAAAATTCTGCAGGTGGCTGTTGAAAATGATTTTCGCCAGGTGTCAAGTTACTGACTTAACATACTGATGTTGAAAAATCGGAATCTTTTTGTTTAGGCTGAGTGCGGTGTAGCTGATTTTGCAACTGATTTGGAGATGTATAGTCGACTATAACATGATACACGGGAGAGTTACACCTAGGAATTTAGGATGCTTGATAAATTTCTCCTATCTCACTTGTTAGATTTTAGTCATGAGATTGCTGAGAAATCAGAGAGTAGTGGACAGATATTTCGTCCTATTTTCGAACTCATCAAAGGTGCGAACTCATGATCCCACCAAGGAACGAACCTGGGATATTCAGATTACAAAATGTAATCACTTTAGTGGCTGACATAGTGGACCTCACTGGTCATCACTTCCTACTGTTTGCTTCAAGGAATTCATCCAGGAGACATCAGTGAGCTGGTGATTGACATTCACATTATAGGATTGATATGTGGAGATTTTTCGGTCAATTTCAACTGTTAGTTTTTCATCACGAGATCACTGAAAGCCAGCAGGGAGCGCTGAGCACTGAACAGCTGTTTCGTCTTATTTCAGGACTCTTCACCAGCACATTAGTGAAAATATGTATATTCGCGCTGCATAATTTTGCTCATATTATTATTTATTTTCATTTCAACTTTCCTTCTTCTGTGATGCTATTGTAAATAAAGCCTCCAGGACTTTGAACAATACATCTAATTTTTCTACAAACGACTTTGCGAAATCAGTTTACAATTACAAACTGATTAGTTGTAATCATTTTATTTACTCCACAACTTTAATTTCTTTTCATTGAGTCTTTTGGTTACTTCTTTCTTTTATAATGTGCCCTGTTTTGCTTGCACAATTCGTTTAGAGTATAACATTACATGACTAATTTTCGGATTTTATTAAATTGCCTTCCCTGTCTCTGCCACGCTTCCACTATGATCATTCATTTGTCTGTCTACAATCATTCAATAAAGAATTCGTCTACAAGAACTAGCTAGTAGGGATTCTGTTTGTTTCCGGCTAGACCAAGGATTGAAATCAGTTAGAGAACCACAGTGAAAACCAGCACTCCAGTACTGGACAGCTGTTTCATCCTAATGCTTAGGATTCATCGGTAATATGCACCCCACTCACCACGGTTCGAACCCACGACCTTTGGGTTTCACAAGGCAAACTAACTTGTATACCATTCAGCCACTGGCACTCGATTCAGTGGCCAATCCATGAGTTCTTACTTCTACTGACATGGGTTCGAAGCCCAGTGGGTGCGTACTGTTTACGGATTCCAAACTAGGATGAGACAGCTGTCTAGTACTTCCTGGTTTTCAGTGGCTCTCTAACTGATATCAATCTGAGGTTTAACCTGAAAGAACTCATCATCATTACTATTGTAATAATAATTATGTGAATACATTTCTTTTACACTGAAAGCCATAAATAGACTTTATTGGTCAAAGTATTTCTTAAATTTATCTACACTCATATTTTGTATTTTTTTTCTTATGATACTTCACTTCTCTATTGCATTTTATTGCTCAATGTTATAATGAGTATCCCTTTTGATATGGTTATTTACTGTGAGCTGGATAGTTCAAACTGAAGAGCCTCCATTGTTATTTTAGATGAAATTATCAGTTTAAAAAATTCATTATGAAGTGAATTTATCTGAATTCCCGATGAATGACATAATAATAATAATTATTATTACTGTTATTATGGTCTGGTAACGATCAAAACCGACTCATTGTTATCTGGACGCATAAAACCGATCTTTGTACCACATTGTTTTTTTTCCTTCACATTCCCAATGGAACATAGGGCTCCAAGCTAGAGGCTTGAAGTTTCTGTAGCAGTGTTAATTTTTACAGGATGGGGTTGCTAGCCTCATGCCCAATCTTTCCTCTTTACCAGTCTTACTACTGGCTTAGCAAGGTAATGGAGTGCACCGGCCAGAGATTGAACCCCAGACCATGTGCATGGTCGGTAAGCGTCCTAAACGCTGTGCCACCGACGCACCACTGTATAACTGATAAAAATTCCTTGAGATACACACACAGTCATGAAACTCTTCAAATAGAGCCAAAAGGGGAGAAAGCGGAGGTTGGGTATATGTGGTTCTATTCAACAAGAATAACATCAAAGACTCCAAATCACTTCAACAATGCTAATAGGCAGGTATATCGACAAAGTAACCTTCCAAGTAGAACATTCCCAAGGAGGTGGAATCAAAATTCTGTCAGCAAGAATCACACACATACACATACAGCAGACAATTCCCTCATGCAGTTCCAGGTCATAATCACCTTGACTCATTCACACAGAATCTCAGCCTTACACATTATCAATGTCATCACACAGTCACAAAGCGAAGTATTAAAATTATAGATCGAACAGATACAAGGACAAATAATAAAGACCAAGTTAATATATGGTATGCAGATATCAGAAGAATGATATCCAGTCTAAGAAGAAAGAGGAAAATAATTACTAAGCTGGTTTTGATTAGATTAGTCAAGAGGAATTTTCCAAACAATTGCTCTGTTACTCATTCGCAGTTAAACTACTGATGTCAGATAGAGCACTCAACGACATCACAGTTGTCTACCTCAGCTAGAAATCTTCTCTAATGTTTCACAGTGAGTAATCTTACTTAGGAGTATATACAGTGGTGTCAACTGTGTTATTCACCAATATATTGTACTAGTTAGCTTTAATACTTTGCCCGGTCAAAACCAATATTGCTACTCATACTAAATAACGAAGTGTCATACATCGGAGAATACAAAAGATTTTATAATACAAAGATTTCTACGCAAAAATGACTTAAAATCTAACTTTTCACCCTATTTACAGTAGTTTGTAAAACCATATGAATAACAGAAATTGAAAGTTTTTTAAATCTATGGCCTTCAGTCTGTGGTTGGTTTTTTAGAACTTTAATGCCTAAACCAAATTTTTTAATGGACTCTCATTTTTCTCCAAGATAGTTGAAGCATTCTTCAAAAGATATTTCTTCGTCTCAATCCTTTCGATTGGCTGACATATATGCTTTGCTATATTACTGAAAGCATTTCGAACAGGCTATCGCAGACTTTCATCAACAGCTGCCACCATTCTCAGGCTGCTTACTGAAAATCAGATGATGTGACCAGAAAGAATTATCAACAAGAAACTGTGGAAATGAACCAATGAAAGAATCTATTGCTGAACAAATATTCCAAAGGAGATACAGATGGATCGGACGTATACTGAAGAGACTGTTGGATGACATCTCTTGAGTGGAACGTGGATGAAAAACGGTGAGTAGGGCATGACTTCGAGAGTTTAAATGGAGAAGATAGTGTGAGGAAGCGACAACAGTCTATGGGGACAGGGTGAAATAGAGATGTGCAGTTGAATTCATAATTTGTTGATAGCAAGAGCAACTGTATTAGTCAAACCGAATAGCCAATCTTTCCTGTTTTTGAGCAGTCTTCTGTTTCAGGTTAAATATGAACCTACGCATGTAAAATGATGACAGTAATTTTAAGTATTGAATCCTGTGAACCGAAAAAAAATTATCATCTCTCTCTATATATGTATATACATAAGACTGTCCGTTAAAGGGTGTACTGAAGGAATAGGGAGAGAAGGAGAGAGAGAGAGCGCGCGCGAGAGTTTCAGCGAGCTTCAGGTTCACAATGTTTTGACACTTAATATTAATAATAAGGAGTTCTATATATAAGAAGGTTATAATACAAGTGCTCTTTTCAAAAAAATAATAATAAATAGGTAAACAGTAAACTTGTAGCCTCAGGGTTATATATGTACATATATGTGGATTACATTTAATCCGATGAACTCATTGTTATTATTATTATTATTTATCATGGATTTAGACTCTAGGGACATTTTCACAGCTGCATGGGGACGACCTCAATTTTGGTATATTCATATCATCCTTTTGAAGAAACTTATAGTTTTATGCTTATATATATATGTATACATATATGCATGATTATTCCACTGCCTCCCCCACCCACACACACACACACATCATCTTAAATTAGATAATATGAAATTACACTTTGTTCTTATAGGTATGTATGCATGTGTGAGTGAGTGAGTGAAAGACAGCGGACTCGTTCGCACTTCGATTCATGTTCTACATTGAGGAGAATAAGGTCAAACAATAACGATGCTACTACAGGAGGTTATCTATATATGTATATGTACATATACATATATGATTACTTGAGAAACCTATTCTCTAACCATGTCATTTGAGAACTGTCACATGTCTACTCATGCATAATACGACACTGATGTGTCAAATGTATGTGTACGTATGTGTAAGTGTGCGTGTATGTGTGTGAATACTCTTCGTTTTTTTTGTTGTTGTTGTTGTTGATGCCTATGAATCCACTAATAGATAAAAGTTAGATAAATAGATAAACAAATTTTTTTGGTTTTCTTGACTAGTGTCAACTATTCGGTGGGTTTTTTTTATTCCCCTCCCCCCATCGGCCATACACACACACAGATCTGAAAAACAAAGAAAACACAAGAATAGTAAAAGTATCTCGTTTATATATAAAGTGTTTCCTTTAGCTAGTCCCTGTAATTCCCTGTGAAATGCGCGCATGTGATAAACAGTATGAATTTGAGTTGTTGTAGCCCACATAGATGAATACTACTAACTGTATATTGATTGTCATCCAAAAAGTGTAATATATGTGTCATCCATCTCCCAGTGCTATTTATTGTTCTGTTCATTATTATTATTATTGTTATTACCTTTGCATCTATCCATTAGTGGTATAGACGATAGAAGAATGAAGAATGAATGAGCATAAACCGTCACTAGTAACTTAAGAAATAAAAAAAATTCAATCCAATATCGAATGAGAATATTTCCTAATATTGTTGTAGAAGAAACGGGCTTAATAATATTAACGTTTATAATAATAATAATAATAATAATAGTAAGCAGTTGCATTGGTGGCGCAGCGGTTAGGATGCTTCCCGACTGAGCACACAGTCCGGGGTTGCATTCCCGGCCCTCGACGCACTCCCTATTACCTTGCTAAAGCCAGAAATA
Source organism: Trichobilharzia regenti (assembly GCA_944472135.2). Taxonomy (NCBI): domain Eukaryota; kingdom Metazoa; phylum Platyhelminthes; class Trematoda; order Strigeidida; family Schistosomatidae; genus Trichobilharzia; species Trichobilharzia regenti. Next base: position 171,201,009 of record OX235262.1, on the reverse strand, counting down.
AAGCTGGTAAAGAGTAAAGGTTGGGCATGAGGCCCCATCCTTTTATAATAAACACTGTTACAGAAAATTCAGGCCTCTAGCTTGAAGCCTTATATTCCACTGAGAACGTGAAGGAATTATTAATAATAGTAATAATAAATTCATGATACACTGTAAAATTTTCAGCATTTGGTATAATGTTCTATTTAATCTACTCGACAATAGCAAAAACAAAAACGAAGTTGTCTGGACTTCTAGTGAGAAGTAGTGACCAGTGAGGTCCACCACCAAATCAAGAGTGAGGATAGGGTTCCCACCAATAACTTTGGTTGGTGGTCGCGTTAAAATCACGAATTGGTAGAAGTTAGAATTCATGAACTGGACAATGAACCGGGTCCCAGTCACTGAATGGCATACGAGTTACTTTGACTTGTGTAACTGGAGAACATCATGAGTTCGAACCCTGGTGAGTGGGATGCGTACTACCGATGAATTCCGTACACTAGGATGAAACGGCTGTCCAGTACTCTAGTGCTAGTTTTCAATGTGGTTCTCTAACTGAAATAGTGTCATCATAGATTATAGGTAAGATAGAATAAAACAGCCAGTTACTTTGCTAATAACGAATAGGGTGGTAGGTTACACGCTTAACATTATCTCTATCTCATAGCGGGCGAATGGGCTAAATATGGTGTCGCTGAGTTTTTGTACTTGGTTTTACAAGTATATGACCCCTTATAATAACCTCTTGTTCCACCTGATGAAATGCAAGGTGGGAAGAGCTGTGAATAGAGAGGGTTTTCAGAGTCAGACAATACTGATTTAGATGATTTCTCTTATGACTTCATGCGTCTATCGATTGCAATAATAACGAGTTGACTAAGGAGTGACTAACTACTACTTGCCCTGCTGACACACAACGATTAATACCCTTCACAATATAACATAGTACACTTTGAGTAGCCTACTCATCTTGGGTGTGAGTAGAAGTTATCAACAGGTAATACAAATAAGTCAATAAGTCAACAAAGATTTTTAGGCCAAGAATATACGCGTTTTAGTATTATTATTATTTCAGTTTTCAATTTTCTAGTATTTTTTCTAGTTCATTTCATTCATACATTAATTATGAATAAGTCTTTTTTTTACTATTTTTAAAACCAAATTTAAATTTGACACTTTTTTCTCAACGTAAACTTAATTTTTATTGAAGACAACAGGAGAATAGTAAAGAAGAAGAGGATGAAGAAAGATTAGAGAGGAAACGCTGATTTGATTGCTTTTGTTATTGTTGGTGTTTTTCTTGTTGCTGTTTATAATAGGAGATATACTATTGGAAAGGAATAAAGGTGGGAAATAAGCACATGATGAATACAGTTCACCTGCATGTTAAGGTTAAATGTATGCATGAATTAGTTTTGCCTACTACACAGTGTTCAAGTTACCGTAGCTATTGATATAAGTATAAAGCTTGGACACTGTGGTGGTAGAGTATAACTCCATTATGGATAAGATTTTATTTTGATAAATTATACAGTGTTTGTTATACAGTAATATTAACTGATGACGTCCACCTTTCGAACACAAACTATTGCCACTCATAATCATATCAAGCTGCTCACTCACACAACTTTTCTCCTTCATTTATATACATGTGTGGAATTGACTAGATATTTGAATAAGAATCAACATTATATTATTATTATTGTTCCCTTTGGTTCCTAGTGGAACATAGGGCTTCAACTGCACGTCTCCACTAGCTGCTGTCTTCCTTCTGCTGTACTTTTCACCTGCATTCATATTAGTCCATACTCTTTCAACTCCTCTTCACACGATCTCCCCCGTGTCACACTTGCACTGACGTCTCACACGCCGCTTCCCTTTCAGCCTGGTTCCACTCGAACAATGGCCTGACACGCGCGCGATGCCACCCAGCGACCTCCTTAGCGGGCGAGTGTCCAATCCATCTCAATCCACTTTCTCCTGCATATTTGTTGGTTGGCGATTAGTTCTTGTTTTCTTTGTTTGTTCCCATAGTTTCTTGTTGGTGATTCTTTCCAGCCCGGCCATCTGATCTGATCTTCAGTATAGAGAGAAGACAGTTGTTGTTAAAGGTCTGTAACCGGCTGTTATAAATATTCTTTGTGACCCGCCCACCAAGTTTCTGATCCGATCCGTATAGAAGAGCTGATTGACTTGACGTTCATATTGAAAATCCGAATTTTCTTGGTGATACTGGCTGAGTGACGAAGATTTCCAGATTGATTTCAAGTTGATGAATATGTTTCTCGCATTCCCGATTCTCGCTCGATTTGACATCCTCGTCCTTTCCGACTGGCCGTAGTTGAGAGAATGCTCTCTAGACAAGTGAATGAAGTGACCTCTTTCAAATTCCTCTCGTTGATGGTGACTGACGCTGAATGTTGCTGTTGTTGTTGTTGGTTGGCTATTTTGATAACCTCCGTCTTGTCTATGTTCACCTGGAGTCCTGTATTCGCCGGCTGCTTCTTCGACCAGTTTTTCAATTTTCGCTTGAAAGTCTTGGATTTTGTATGAAATCAAACATAAATCATCCGCGAAATCCAGAATCAACATAAGATAATCAATATAGGATAATGGTTGACCCCGAGAAGATAAGTCATTTAGAAAAAAAGCAAAACAACTGCACTACATGCATTAACACCCAATCACACAACAGGGTGGGAGAAGGTTAAGATTCTGAGAAGTTATCTGTGTAGGTGGAGACAGAGAGAGATTGGTTACTGAATCCTGCCTGGTTCATCGAGTCTACAACCAACACAACACATGCAACAGAAATGACTCAATGCAAATACCAGAAATATGGAAGATGTTATTACCACCAGTCAGTCAAATCAGAGGAGGATAATAAATAATCTCAAAATTCTATTTCGATTCAAGCACATCACAACATTCTAACAAGTTACCTATTATTATGACTATGAACAAACACTCGTCTTATTCACCATCTGATTCTACTTGATTGATAACACTCATATTATTATTTCTCAATGTACATTATCCTATACTGATTTTTATTCAAATATCTAGTCAATTCCACACATGTGTATAAATGAAGGGAGAAAGTTGTGTGAGTTACTTGAAATGATTATGAGTGGCAATAATTTGTTCTCGGAAGGTAGTCACCAGTAAATATTACTGTACAACACCACTGTGTGATTTATTAAAATAAATTCTTTTCCATAATGGAGTTACCGTACCTATCTCTGTATACGTGCTTGTATACGCTTTTTACAAATAATTAGTTGTGGCATTTATCCTAATGATCATCAGCATCATTAGGATTATAATTATAACTATTATAAAATCAAAAGGGTGTTAAAAGCAGAAAATAAAATACCAAAAAATATTATGGCTATGGCTATTATGGTTAACTGAAAAAAGATGGTATCATCTTCATCCGTTTCGTCTGTGCTAGTTGTTGTTGCTGTTGGTTGGTTTTCAACACAAATTTGAAGTCAATCCACTCATCTATACGGGTTAGCAACTTGGTCAGCGTGTCACGAAAAGGATTTCCAACAGGTCACTGCAGACTTTTATCGACAGCTGCCACTTTCGCTGGCTGGCTTCATACTGAAGAGCAAACTACCGGTTGGCAAGCCAGTAAGATTTAGCAGAAAGAAACTCTGGCTGGTTGGCTGGCAACAAACTAACAGGTGAGAGCCGATTGTTCAACAAATATTTAGGAGAAAATGGAGATGGATCGGGCCTAGCATATGTTCAGGAGGCTTTCGAATGACATCGCGCTCAATACAGGCCATCGTTCGAATGGAAGGTGAGTGGGAAGGGACGAGTGGGTCGTCGTTGCGAGGGTGACACGGAAGAGACCGTGTTAGGAGGAGGAGGAGGAGGTGAGAGATTATAGTCAATCATGAATACAGCTGAAGAGGAGGGCAGAAAATAGAAGAGAGTGAAGATGTATTCGTTGAATCCCTATGTTCTAATCGTAACCCAAGGGAACAATAATAATAGATGGCATCAAGTTGTTGTTTTTGTTTTCTTACCACAGATTGATATCAGTTAGAGAACCACACACACTGAAAACCAACAAGGAGTACTGCACATCTGTTTTGGTTCTAGTGCTCTGGGGTTATTGGCAATTCACACCTACCGGCTATACAATGAATTTAGCTGGAGCTCTAGTGAGAAGCTGTCATCAATGGGGTCAACCACTCATTCGGAAGTGAGGACAGATATTTCCCTATGATGACGTTGGCTACTATTTTGTTGCTCTAAAATGAAAATTAAAAAAAAAGCAACGGTAGAAGTTAGAATTCGCAGCCTGGCCATTCAGTTGAGTATCAGTGGCTGACTGAGTGGTCTACAAGCTTGACTTGTAACCGGAAGGTTTTGGGGGTTCAAACCCTAGTCAGTGGGTCCATACTTCTAATGAGTCCTTCCCTTTCAGAACTACTGTGATGATTACTAGTTTCACAATTATTTTTCTTTCTCTTTTAGCCTTTTTTCAATATTCCTAATGAATTTTATGGGATAGTTACTCGACACCAACGCTTCTCCTATCTGTTTTATTTCGTCATTTAGGTCTTTTCTTGTGCTACTTAGTGCTACTGCTCGGTTTGTTAGACATTTCACTAAACCTGCCTTAACAGTTAACGGATGAGATGAATTAAAGTCTAAGTATCTATTAGAATGAGTTGGTTTTCTGTACACACTAGTGTGTAGTTTACCTTCTTCTATTCGTTTTATCTTACAATCTAATATAGCTAATTCTGATTCAAAATGTGAATTTTATTCCCTCCACTAGTGACTTTATATGTGTCAAGAAGCTAGAGAGAGAGATATGTTCTGTTTTTAACACTGTGAAAGTGTCATCCACATATCTCCACCGTATTTTTGGAGTAGGATTAAACGTATTAAGAGCACTACTTTCACAGCTGTCCATAAATATATCTGCTACGATAGGGGATATTGGTGATCCCATTGCTACACCTTCTGTTTGTCTATATATTTTGCCTTGGAATTTAAAGATTCTAGATGTGAGACACAATAACTGAATTCCTAAAATAATTTGTTCAATGGGCAGCTTTGTCCTATGATTGAGTTCAGGATCCGCAGTTAGTTGTTTTTTAACTTAATCTTAAAATAAAACATTAACTTAAAGTATGACTGTATATTTTTTGTTATTGTATAATTATGATAGCTATCCACCAGGCACAGAGTTGATGCCTTATGCTTTAGAGAAAGAGAGAGATAGATAGAGAAAATGACAACCATTCAGACCAGCATCTAATTGGTGTTATATATTTTTATTTATCTAGTTATCCACTTATTCAGTCAACATGTGATTGACACTAGATTATATAAGCGGTATTATATCGAATACTGAATACCCACATTCGAATCCAACAGATTGACAATTATCATGCGATATTATAATAATAATAAGAATATAATTTGTAAATTGCTTGCTTAAAAATCATCAAACTGCGGGTTATAATATACACTATGTATATATATGCCTCAGTTGGTAGGTAGGTATTTAAAAGCTCTGAAATACCACCACCCTCCCCCCCACACACACTTGCATGAATGAGTCAAATATATACATATAAATCTGTCGCTTGAAAACATGCGTCTTAATATAATGAATCTCGCTGGACACCTATGACATAACAATAGTATAATGACACCAACATGCAACCGATACGTCTTAGTCTCAATTATATCTGGAGTCATATTCATATTCTCAACAGTTATTAAAACAACCTGATGTTTTATTGTATTTTGTATTTATTTATTTATTAAATAATAATTTTAATTCTCTCTCTTTGTGTGAGTGATGCGTGTGTGTGTGTGTGTGAGTATAATGTGACCTGAAGAGTAATCAAAATATTACCTTCACCACCACCAACAACAATATGTTTTAACACATTATCTCAATGGAAAAACAATTATAAATAACTCGATTGAGTGCAAAGAAGCGTGCATCACTCATTGCATATCTTTTTAAATGTATAAAAACACACTTGATACTTAATTATTCTCAAATAACTCGTTATTATGGCTATTATTATTATTATTATTATTATTATTGGTGCTATTGCCGTTGTTGCCATGGTATTCGTTGACAAGATTCACTTTAAGGTCGTGTTTCTGTTGAGTAGAGATAAACAACTATCTCAACTTATTTTTGTGTGTGTATTTTTGATTGTTTTGTGTGTTAAATCGAATAAACTATTTGTCAAACAATTGTAATCTCCACGCCATTGAGTAATAATAATAATACTAGTTTAAGGTAATGTATAGTACCTAGCCTGTCTGAAATGAAATTCATTCACTCACTCACACAGTGCATATTAGTCCAAAGAGGGTTTTTTTCTTTTAAATTCTAAACAGTAAAGGGAAACAGTAAAGATAACGATTTAATTCATAGTCTGTCTGTCTGTCTGTTTTCGACATAGAACTTTGTACCGATGTGCGGAAGTTCAAGTCGCCACACTCCCTCCTTGTAGCACACAAAGCAAGAGAAGAAAGTACAAGAAAGGCATAATAGAGACAGTAAACAGAGGTGCGAGACAAAGGAATAGTAATAACGAAGAACAATATAGTTTCATTGGAAGTCATAAGTCACATGGAGTGGATGCATCTGCGCCAGCCACTGAGAACCATTTTGAGCCATATCACCAATTGTTTCTAATCATTGGTTTTACCGTCCCGAGGACTCCAACCAGCCAGGAAGTCTACACCTTCCTACGTGGTTGGCTTAAACTAACTGTTGTAGATTTCATTGACTGGTTCTATGTTTTGGTTTGACCGCCACTAGCTCTTTTCGAGTTTGACCCTATGTCAGTTAAAATTGCCCGTCGAGGAAGGCGATGACTAGACATGCATACGTAACACATGCCCTAACCATCTCAGTCTTTGTAACTTCACAACTTCGTCGATTGGTTTCCCCTGTTTACCTAGAACTCGACGCCTAACTTCAATGTTGCTCACCTTATTATGCCACTTCACACGGGAGATAGAGCGCAGGCACCTGTGATCAAAGACAGCTAATCTTTTCATGTCTTCCACTCTCAATGGCCAGGTCTCACAGCCAGCCATAAAGGAGGATGGAGCGGACTGATGAGCAGTACACCCGCCCTTTGGTCGATAGCCGGATATCACTTTTACGGCAGAGATGGCGTAAACTGGCATATGAAAAACTAACCCTCTGTATCCGTGGTGAGATTTCTTCAGAGATCAACCCGTTGGGGCTGATGTTACTTCCGAAATAAGTGAAGCGATCATAGTCACTGGTAGTCAGGTGAATATTAAGGAAATACTAATGACGACGATAATAATGATCTTTATTAAGAGTAAAATTCATTTATTTATTAACTTATTATTCCGTTTGGGTTTCAAGTAGAACACAGCGCCCCTCAACAACACATCGCCGCTTTGTTTTATTTTCAGCTGTCCTCTTCAGCTGACCAGCTCCAAGATTGCCCATAATCTCTCATATCCTCCTCTTTCTACCCCTCCGACTCACACGATCTCATTCATGTTACCGACTACCCACTTATCACATTCCGTTTGGATTCCACGCATGCTATGGCCTGTATTGAGCGCGATGTCACTCGATGGCCTGTTCAACGTATGCCCGACCCTATCCATCTCCATTTCCTTGTACATATTTGTTGAGCGATCGGCAAAGAGTAATATGAGAAGACTTTAAATCTGTAAATCAATGCTAAAAAAGATTTTAGGAGATTACAGGGGACAAACACAGTGGGATGGAGACTTTTAACGCCAAATGAAGGGTGATGACGTTTTTCAAAAAGGTTGTCTTTTCAAATATACTTTCATTCGAAGTCATTATATACATGTATATGATTGTTCTTTTGGATGCTGAGTGGAGCATACAGCTTCAGCAACACATTTCCACTTTTCACATTCTCTGTGGTCATCTTCAGCTGACCTTACGGCTGTCCATAAATTTCCGTCTCCCCTTCACATAACCTCCTATATTTTACCATTGCATTCACCCAAAGTTCGTTGCTTTTCATTCGAGTGCCACTTGAGAGATGGTTTGGGGCGAGATGTCACCTGATGGTCTCTTCAGTGTATATCTGATCCATCTTCACTTTCTTCTACATATTTGTTAAGCATTATACACATATATAAATATATGTAGGGGTTACTTTCTGGCTGTCTTCATTAGTTGGAAACTGTACCATTTAGTTGTTTTCTAGCATTTATATGAGTAATTTTGAGTAAACTAGACCTTAACTTATTTAATATACTCATGTTAATCACATTTCGCGAAATTCGGCGCACACTTATTTCCCCCTGATGAATCAGAATAAAGCAGGAGTAACAGTTTGTTTGAGCAGAGTAGGATGCTACCATAATCGATTTCATTGGCTTTTCACCATCAACTACACACAGCCGGAAGAAATGAATTAATCTTTATGTACAGAGTGATTTTTATCATACCTTAGAATGGCACATATTACTGTTTGATGACACGAGACTCCAAACTTAATAAACAGTGTTCGTAAGTTACACTTATGTACTTTATACCCAGAAAGCTCAAATCTGAACAGAAATAGGTACTTAAATAAACTGTCAAAGGAGTTACGTAATAAAGACAAGAAGTGGGTTAGATGATGAGTGGCTAATAAACTGAGTAACAATTTGGCGAGTTCAACCCAGATCACAGAAACAAGAGACAAGCAAAATCGCACTGTATCAAAGTGGTGGGGAGAGGTTAAAGCCAAAAATTACATAATCGAGTGAAAGAGAGAGAGTAAAGACATTGAGTTATCAGGGAAAAGGAAAGGTGGGTAACTTCTTTCTGATTACACATAAATCAAGTTTCAGACGTTTGAAAGCGATTTCTTCGGAATACTTGAGAAGAATTAAACTATTTCATCTACTGATGACTTTCATAATGTCCAGCACTGCCACTGTTGTAAACGGTTGTTCCCTTGAGATATGTAGGCCTTTTTGTACATGTTCAGAAAGTTAAAAGTGTACGCTTCCACTGCATCTGTGATCCAACGATAGAATCCCTACCAACCATCTAGGTCGGCTGATTTTCAAATCCTGACCACCACACTCGTAAACCTCTTTATCACCTGATAGTAAAGTAAGATAAAGATGGAAGGTTAGGTATGAGGCTAGCTATCGCCACCCTATAAAAATAAGATATCAGTGCAAATAAAACTCCCCATCTGAAGCTTGAAGCCTCCTTTGTTCCACTTGGGAAGTAAAGGAATAAAATAATATTAATTTTCGGAAAATCATATGTAGGAATTTTATTCACACACTATACTACTAATATTATTATTATTATACGAAAAAAGGCCAGCCATTTTACGCCTTAATTACTATTACTCCTTGTGTGTGGCAGGTAAACTCTTCTTCTTTTTTGTGTATGTGTTTCCATACACTAAATAATGAATAAGACGTTAGTGATAGGTATAGAGACAGAATTTGAGAAGAAATAAGTTCCAGTTAGTTTATCAAATTACTTATTGTTTATACCTTACAGATATATGCGTGTTTTTGTATTTGCTTCAACCTGTCGACATATGTACATTACACCTAAGGATAATTAATATTTCATAGTGTAGTTGACATTTTACAGATTTACATCGTATGCATTATATATATATATATTCATTGGCTGGAATGTGTGAATGAATGAATGAATGCATTTCACTTACGTCAATCACTCTATAAACTGCGGAGAACTGTTAACACATAGTTTCTAGTATCACCTACAGTTTTAGTGTGCATGCATATATATGTGTATAACAGTTCATTTGAATTTCTCTGTTTTCACTGGAAGGATACTCTGGATTTGACACTAGATAGTTACTAGTGTTGCAGTGTGTCTAGTCCTTTGTTTTGGTGCAGATTGAATTCTATTGTCAATCAAGTTTGCAGTGTGGCTACCATGCCACTAGGTGACTTGCCATCACGGTGGACTTTAAATAGTTGATATTGGATGGTTGGAGGCGATTGGCAGGAAGTCTTACTTGATCAAGGTTTCATGTTAGCTGGTACTTACCAGTCAGCAAGGTGTATCTGCAGTCTCAAGAGAACTCATGTCCCTTTTGAGATTCGAACCTGGATCACCCAGTGCAGTGCTGCAGTCAGAGATGTCACCACTGAGCTATTCTGGCTCATGATTGACCACCTTCCTTTAGGACTGTGTTAAGTACTTTTGATTGGACACTAGTCAGAAGGGAAATAATTTCCTTCAAGACTTCATTCAGATGGGTCTTAGTGACAGGAGAGTGCTAACAAGCACGAAACCTAGGTCTAAGGCTTGCTAACAATTGCCTCCAGTCATCTAACATCAACAACTCAAAGAATTCTCTGTTTCAGCAGTCGTCATCCATCCCAACCTTACACAACCTTTAAAACTTAATGAAATTTTTTGACTAGGCTCCTATTTCCCTTCAATTATAACACAGTTTATTTACTGCCATCAAGTTAAATATGTTCGAATTTCATTAATACGGACACAATACAATATAAGTGGTAGTTTTTGTAAATAGTTTACACGGCTAAACGGAAACTTGTTAACACACCAGTACATACAATTATTTGATAAGAAAATGTTAAGTCTAGTTGTTAGATTTACGTCCCTAACCAGCATAAACTACAGAGATCTTTGAAAACCAGGGACAATGGACAGCTTTCTGGTTCTGTTTTCAGACTCTTCGGCAGTGCGCACCCATGAACCCGCCATGAATCGAACTCGGGACACTTAGATTAGGAGGTTAGACTAGTTGACTAATCAGCCACTTAGGGGGTTAGAATTAGATGACTTTTAAACTATAACTTTGTCAGCTCGTGACATTGTACTGCCTTCAACCACTGGCTTCAGTGAGCATTTTCATTTTCTTCATCATCACATTGTAAACCCCATTGGTTTGTGACGAAAAAGTAAAAAATTAAGATTCATCCTTAATTCCCTACAAATCCTATATAACACATACAGTAGAAGTGGATATTTTTTGACTCAGTTTTTCATATGAATGTAAAAAAATAATCAACCAGCCTTTAAAACCAAATATCTCTGCTTTAAATATTGTACTATTTCACTTCAGTCATCAGCAAAATAATATCACCTGTTATCTCTATTACTTTCATGCTTGATGGCACTCCTCATCAAGGCGTATCTACAACCGTTCAATTTATCTTACTGAATACCAAATTAAATGGCTTTACAGGATTTCATCATGAGCTGACATTAGTTAGAGAATCATTGGAAAACCTGCAAGGAGTACTGGATAGCTGTTTCGTCCTAGTTTGGGACTCTTCAGCAGTATGCAACCACCGACAGGGTTGGAGTCCAGGACCTTCTGATTACAAGGCGAGCTCGTATACCATTAGGCCACTGGGACACGATCCAGTGTTCCATGAATTCTAACTTCTGCGAATTCACAACATAGCGCGACCGCTAGCCAATGTCTTCGGCGAGTATTTGTCCTCACACCCGTCCTGCTGCACCCTACAGGCTTTACTGCGGCCCGTTATAGATAAAGCTATTACTGAGTCATTATAATTGATATAGTGAGTAATTATACACTTTATGCCACGTTTGTTTAACACTGCTGCCTTCTGGTAAGCCTTGATATTTTCCAGTAGTATCAACCTGAGAAATATCCTGAATAGTACTTTTAGACGTTTGTAATTTAATTGTTCATCACAATGTTTTCTACTGTCACTAACACTGTTACATAATGAGAAATGCCTCGAAGTAATTTGGTGGAAACCAGGATGCGCATTTCGTCCTGTTTGGGAGTCATCAGCTAGGCATACTTGCATTCCACACTGAGTGAGTGATGTTGAGCCAACTGACACCTAAACTCAATGCCTATTGTTCCAAACGCGAAAGCGTTATTCCCTGGATTACTTGAGCCGAAAGAGCCATCTATTGGCAGCGAAGGTCAGACAAGTCAGTCTAGTCAGTCAACAGGAACATCGAAACTAACTCAGAAATAAATGAGAAGATATCAATAAAATTTGGATGAATACTATAAAAATTGATCTGATATAACAATAAATTGTCTAAGACATTAGTATGTAAATATATCCATGAACTTCAGAGGAATGAAACAGCTTAACGTGGAAAATTACAATGTTTGCAGTGAAAGCATACAATTAAATAACTATAAAGAACTGAACACACCAATGGGTCAAAAACTTGACTAACGTGTCAACAAAAAGCATCTCCAACAGGTCACTGTAGACTGGCTCCATCCTGAATATCAGATAGCCAAAAGGCCAGAAACCATTATCAACAAAAAACCAGTCAAAAACCGGTTACTCTATAAATTTGGTGAAGAAAATTGAGATGGATCAACACACTCCTAGGAGACTTTTGAGTGACATCATACGCCAAACAAGCCATCGCTCGAGTGGCACCCGAACGGAAAGCAACGAATTGGGAGTGAATCTCAGGGTGATGTGGAGCAAATCGTGTCAGGAGCGAAGGGGAGTTTATGCACAATTCGATGTCAAGCTAGAGAGGACTACAGAGAACAAGGAGGAACGATGTACTGTTCAAGGCCATAAGTTCCACTAGGAACCAAAAGGATAAGAAATAAAAATAATACTCAATTCAGCGTCTTGTTGTTCCCCACTTATCTTTCACTTCAGTGATGGCTTGCATTGACAGAGGTGTTACCCAACGGTTTCCACATCTTGTATCTGATCCATTTTTATCTTCTTCATCATATTTGTTGAGCATTAGGCCCCTGATTGGTTCGTTCCTCGAGTTTCTGGCGTGCCATTTGATATTCATTATGGAGCCAGCGAAGGTGGTAACTGTTCATAAAATTCAGCAGTCACCAGTTGAAAATACTTTTGGTGACCCATAAATAAGAACCCTCCCCCAACTTAACAGTCATGTTAAAAATTCTAATCTTGTTCTTTATTCTACTGAGTGCCTAAGACTTCCACAGTGATTCCAGAATGAATGAATGAATGATGTTCTGTCTATTTTGCCTTTTCATTTCTACTTGGTGCTGAAATCATCATCCGTTCTATCGCCTGTTGTTGTTGCTGATGATGATGATGATTGATGGTGATGATGACTGAATTCCTGTCTTCACTGGCTGCTTCTCCCTCCTTCTGCCAGTTTGATGGTTTTTACCATGTAGCTCTGTTTAACTTTGTGTGGTATTAAATATTCTTTATCTTAAGCAAGTAATATTAATATTAGTGATAATAAGAGATGTAAACATGACAGTCAACCTTGGTAGTTTTGTTTACCTGAATACAGGGCATATCATGCAATTATATAAACATACCTTTCTTTTTTTCTCTTAAAAATGTATATACATTAGTAAACAAGTTAGTATACTATGCGGAAGGATAAACATACTACTCACTATTAATCGATAGATAAAGAAATACATATATATGTATATTATCTAAAAATTATTTTAAAAAATGTGTAAAAATTGCGTTACAAGAAAGTTATTTACATGTTTTTGAGCTTTTTTTCTTTTGTTTTCTTAATCACATTACATTTTACATTTGGGTCTTTCGTATACATAATATGTTGTTTGTATACACCTGTTTGTTTGTTTGTTTGTATGTGTGTGAGTGAGTGAGTCAGTCAGTTAGTAAAGTGCCATGAATTACATCAATCTATACATACACTTGGAGATGAGAGAATACAGATTTCAGTGAACTTTCAGTGAAGTATCATGAATACTTTTCTTTCTCCATTTCAGTTCTGATGATATATTGATATATTTCGTTTGTTTGGCTGTTGTTGTTGTTGTTGCTATGTGTGTGTGTGTGTGCAAGTGCTTGTGTAAAAATGCCACGTGGAAGAAGAAATAGTTAAAAAAAAAAGAAAAAAGAGATTGTGGTGAGTAGATTTATAAATAAATAAATAAATAAATGATCTAGCCAGGCTGTAAGTTGGTAGTACTCACATACTCACATACATTTTATTGGCGTTGTTTACATGGTGAAATAGTTTTCTACAACAGAAATACTTTTAAGCAAGTAACACATCAATAAAATAAATAACATTGTTATGATTACTTCTCATTTTTTGTCTAACAAAAGGTTATACGTTCACTCGTCAGTTTATATATGCATATTTATAGGCAGTAAGCACATGATAGACTAATTATCACTATTATTATTATAAATAAAGTTTTAGAATTTTCTTATCACAGGTATATTAATAAAACTTTTGTTATATTCATATTGCATGTGTGGTGGTTGGTGTTATTGTTGCTGTTGTTCTTATTGTTTCATAATTGATATTACTGTTAAGTCCGAAAGCCTGATCTAGGTTTTGGGGATTTTTGTCACTCACCAATCAGTCAACAAGGAGTATCTGCACTGGCTAGGGAACACCCATGTCCTCCCCCCCCCACCCCCATGTCCCCAGTGGAACCTTGGGCTTCAAGCTAGACCTTTTTTGAAGTTTCGGTAGCAGTTGTATATATTACTTTTGCGGGATGGGGTTACTAGCCAGCCTCATACCTAATCTTCCCTCTTTACCAGTTCTATTACTGGCTTAGTGAGGTAAAGGAGTACGTCGGTGGCCAGGAATCGAACCCCGAACTATATGAGGGGCTTGGTTGGTGAGCATTCTACGAGTGTGCCATCGACGCAAGGTTGTATCAGATACTTTGATTCGATACTAAATAACGTCATGTATCTAATTGCTTAAAAATTGCAGACACGCCTGCCTTGTTGACGAATGAGGACTAACAAGCACAAAAAATAGGTCAGACAAGGCTTCAGTTTCATCGCCCCCAAACATTGCATTGAATTGGTGAGCCACATTGCAAACCTGACTGATAGAATTCGGTGTTAACCAAAATCAAGGACTACACTCATGGGACCAGTTACTAACTAGCTTCCAATTAAAATACTTTTACTAGGCAAACCGATTTCAGTAAGCACTGAGTTTTGTGTCACAACATACCTGTCTTCCTATTTTTCAGGTAGAAAACAATAATATACTATTTTAAATGATCAGCGCTTTATTTTTGTGCTGCTTACGTAAGCTAGTGTGCTTCAAGGGGTTGTACTGACTCCATTTATTTATTTTTCTTTCTTTCTGCATAACTTACACTGTTCTCCCAGATCTAATTTCACTAAACATCGCTGATGATCTGACAATTTCTATCCCACCACTTTCTGCATTCGATTGTTCTGATATGAATCATTAATTTTTATTCGAGCAAGGTTAACCACAGGGTTTTTACTTGAATAGTTTTGAACTAAATTCATCTAAATGTTATACTGTTAGTTTTAATCTCATTCTATCTTATCATACAATGATCAAATGCAACTTGTTTGCAGTAAACCATTACATCTGTCTGTAAAAAGTTCAGTTTCCACTGATATAAAAATAGAACTTGAGCATTGTGGTGAAGTATAATAATTTCCCCATAGAGTAAGTTTATTTGACGACAGAGTCTCACAGCACCATTTATTACTCATCGTTATCATCACCATCATCATATCAAGGTACTCACACAACTTGCCGACTTCACTTACATATATAAATATATGAGTAACTAACTGATGAATAGACATACAAGTGAATAAATAAATAAAGGTCAATATAGAGTTCAGCAGACATGCGTGAAATATATGACATAGGAAGATATCAAGTACAACCAGAAGTGAGGCGAGTGTTATCAATAAAAAAGAGTACGGTGGGAAATAAGACGAGTGGTTTTAGTGAATAAGACGAGTGTTGTTAGTTGTAAAATATAATATAAGATGCACAATAAGATTCTTTTGTCAGGGAAATAAATGTTAAAATGTGATAACGCGAACTGTACTTTACCCTTCCCAATATCTATTTCACGCATGTCTAGTGAACTTCATACTGACTTTTCTTTGGTCGTTCGTTTATATGTCTAATCAAATTGTTACTCATGTATATAAACAAAGTTGTGTGAGTTACCTTGATATATTATTATTGGTTCCTTTAACTCCCAGAGAAACATAGGTCTCCATTACGTTCGGTTCTCTGCCAAAGTTTTCACCTTGCTCCACTTCTGCCCACATGCCTTCATCTCCTCTTGACACGACCTCCTCCGTGTCACCCCACACTCGCACTGACCACCAACTCGCCGCTTCCCATTCTGTTTCCACTCAAGCGATGGCCTGCATTGCGGGTGATGTCACTTGAAGATTTCCTTACTCAGATTATAGCCAGTCCACCTCCATTTATTCCTGCATTTTTCTTGCACATTTGATTCCTGCTGGATTGGTTTGCTCATCACCAGAGATCCCTCACTATTGCTGAGCTTTTCAGGCTGGTCATCTGTTCTTGATATGAATACAAGCAATACATTGTGGTCTCACTTAAATAGTCTTAAACTAAATCGATGTTAATGTAATTCTATGAACAAGACTTATGTGAACTGATTCAGTCCCTTGATTTTTTTATAGCATTCATGGAACTGTGGTTGGGAGTAAATCGAATATCTTCTATCTTGGCCTCGGTTTCCTTTCAAATGTCTATTGGTCATGTAATGTTATGTCATGCTGAGTTCTAAGAAAAAATTTTTGTTTGATTTATGTTATGAAGAAGCTGGAACTTTCAGCTGCCATAACTCAACCTCTTCTCTAATAATTTATTCATTCATATATTCTGGAGATTCTTCTTCATTTTCCCCCTTCACTTATTCCTCCCTAGGCGTCTCAAAGAAGACGATTTCATATTCACTAAAACATTGAAGGCTGCAAGCAAGCAGGGTTAGTCATGTGTGTCTTTGACTCTATCAGCTGAGTCTCTTGCAAGTAGTTAGCTAAATTATTATCTTTTCTGACACCGGACATCGTCTTTATTATTCACAACTGTTTCCTTTCTATATCCTTGGGCAAATTGCACAAGAATTTACACTGGTACAGTGGAATATACAGACACAACCACACCACATTTGACATGGGTTTCATGTAAAGAGGCGAATGTCAGAAAAATAGCTCTTATAAACTTTTTAAATCAGTAATTGAACTGCAGAGTATAACAAGGATTACTGTCCATTATATTCTACTAACTTTCAGTTCTTGTAGTTTTATAATTTTTACAATTTTATGTATTTATATATATTTATGAAAGGAGCTAAATTGTTGCATACATATGTACACAGGTTAAAAATTCCATTATGTACAGTTAATATTGTTTGGAATGAAGTAATTGCATTATTATTATTACTATTAAGTTAATGATATTACTTCTAAAATTAACTGTACTATCTTTTAAAGTACTCTGTCCACTGTTTTTAACAATTAAGAAGCTTAGATCAAATTAGATCCAATACATCTTGGTTTTCAGTCGTGTCAATTCACAATCTAACTTAAAATCAAACTATAGGTTTTGTGAGGATTTCGGATGAATTTTTCATCATTAAAAATCAGCTGGGCCATTGAATAACCGTTTCGTCCCATTTCGGGACTCTTCACAGTTCGGACCCATGGCTCCACCCACCTCCAGGGATCTGATCTAGGACATTTAAGTTACGAGATCAAGTTCGTTGACCATTTAGTCACCCAGGCAGGAATTCATTAGCCCCACCAATGCTTTTGATGAGCATTCACTTCACCTTGACATGGTGGACCCCACTAATGATGACTACCCACTGCAGCTTCTGAAAATTCATCCAGGAGGTGTCTGAGATCATTGATAACCAGGCAGCATTGGATAATTGTTTTGTTGTATTCATCCCATCTTGCAAATGATAATGCCTTCTAATAGTATAGATCCTAACATTTTCTCTTCTTCCGATTTGACGACAACTTTTAGTATGTTACTCCAAAATATGGAAACTAGTTATAGGCTATATCTGTGTTGTACTGGTATAGGCTGGACATGAAAGCAATTTTAAATGAGATACAGCGATGTACTGCACCATATTTTTCTTAGTCTTCCGAGACAGTTGAGCATGAATAACTTAAATTCATATAGCTTTATATTACTAATTGGCTGAAACGAGTAGTTGTGTACTACTCAGATCAAAACTGGACAGCTGTCTTACTCGTTTTGAGCGGAACTACTCGGCGGTGTACCCGGTATGACTCAGCTCAGAATTTATCCAGCTCTCTGAATTAGATCAAAATGGCTAAACAATAAATGAATCCCGCTGACAAACAAGCGAAATATCCGTCCAATGCCTAGGTCACCTAGATCTGGCTAACCAGCAAGCATTACTAGTTTATGTGAGTAAGTAGTATACGACTATTCACCTCAATCGACCAATCAATGAATCAGTAGTGCATAGTTTTATGCACTTATGCTGGGCCTCTTGATCAGCATTTATGCTACAGAGCAGATCACATGCTGTGGTGGCTTGAAGTAATCTCAATTTTTAAAGGGAACTAACTATGGAGGAATAGAGTCACCTCGAACTGTGTAAATTGAGAATTTGATTTTTGAATAGTAACTTAGATCTTTAGTACATCTAAATTTATCTTAACAGATGAATTATTCTCAAGCCTACAACCTCTTTAACTGGATCGGTGACTTTCAGGCTAGTTCACAATGGCTTTTCGACTCCAAATAAACTGGGTTTCCTATTTTCGTCATATCAAGAGGAATAATATTCACAGGATAAAATGTGCACATTTTTATTCCAAGGCTATTTCTTCAGCTGTAGACTGTCTAAAATATCCATGAGACTAGTGGAACAAGAAAATACACTTTTCGTTTTGCTGAGTTGAAGTTCCTCATGAAGATCTGAAATATGATGCTATAATCATTACCGCTTCCAAGAGAAAAAACTGCTTATTTGACTGATATCTGATCGAATCAAGATTGTTATTATTGTAGATGTTTCCTTCAGTGCCTAGAGGAACCTAGGGCTTCAGCCTCACGTCTCCATTACGTTCGGTTCTCTGTCAACGTTTTCACATGATTTCATCTCCTCTTCACACGACCTCCTCCATGTCACCCCACCCTCGCACTGACCACCAACTCGCCGCTTCCCATTCTGTTTCCACTCAAGCGATGGCCTGCATTGCGGGTGATGTCACTTGAAGATTTCCTTACTCAGATTATGGCCAGTGCACTTTCATTTTTCCTGCATATTTCGTGCACAAATGGTTCCTGCTGGCTTGATTCACCCATTGTCAGAGATCCCTCCGTGTTGCTGATTTTTTCATGGTGGCCATCTGACCTTGAGTAGTATTGAGCTAAGACAGCTGCTGATGAAGGTGTGTAGTCTGTTGGAAGTGCCCTTCCTGATGCGTGGGATATACAGTGGATATTCCGACTGCATTTATCACTAACAAACAGCCTTACTTCGGTTTTTGTTGAATCTGTTGCTATCAGTAAATTACTAAAATCCAACTTATGCATACTAAAAGAAGTAGTGACAAGTTTCAGTCTGCCCTGGTAATAATCACCTCACATGTGTACATAATCGCGTGTTCTGTCTTTTACCATCTTTACTATTATTATTATTACCGCTTCCAAACGCTTTCTCGTATGATATTACGCAGTCCTTCTGTATGGCATTCGTGTTTTGTTTCAAGGCGTTTACCAATGTCCACATATTTATGACGCAATCACATTCCAATTTTGTTCGCTATCTTTTTAAACTACCATTTTCATGACCACCCTCTATGCAATTGGATAAAATGTCTGTATACTTATCCAGTGAATCCTGTGTATATTTTGAACTTTCTGCATCTGAAGAGTAACTTGAAAGTAAAATATGCATACTTCATGCTTGAAGTCTTCTTCTTCGTCTTTTTCTTTTAACGAAGATGATTAAAGGAACACGTTTTTATAAACTGTTTCCATCTACATTTGTTTTACAGTACTATACTTACTCTGAATTGAAATAACAAAATAAATCATCGGTAGTACGCATCCTACTCACCAGGACTCGTGCCCAGGACCTTTTGGTTACACAAGGCTTGCTAATTCGTAGACCATTCAGTCACTGATATCCGATTCAATGGACCTCACCCATGAATTCTAACTTCTATCAATTTGTGATTTAGCGCCACCACTAACCAATCTAATCCTTACAAACCAACTATTGAAAGTTAATCTGATGCTCGCTAGCAAGTGACTTGATACAGGATGAAGTTTCCTGGAGTTCTTGTGGGAAGTCGTGACCAGTGAGGTCCATCCAGGTGTCACGTGTGAGGATGGAATTCCCACCGATGACATTGGTTCATGCCAGTCGCTCTTAATCACGAATTGGTAGAAGATAGAATTTACGGACTGCACATTGAATCGGGTCCCTGTGGCTGAATGGTATACGAGTTAGCTTGCCTTGTGTAACCGGAAGCTCGTGGGTTCGAATCACGGTGAGTGGGGGGCGTAATGTCGATGAACTTCGAGCACTAGGATGAAACGGCTGTTCGGTACTCTAGTGCTGGTTTTCAATATGGTTCTCTAACTGATATCAATCCGTAATCAACTCGTAAAAAGAAATAAATCTATACCTTAGAAACCAACGATAGAAAACAAAATAAATATTTCTTAAAAGAAAGCTAATTCTATCTCTCTGACTATATTTCTCCATATCACCTTTTTAGAACTTAGAAGAAATGCGATCATCATCAAATATCAGTGAATTACAGTTGAATAATAATAATAATGCTGAATTTTTGTTACCTTATTTTTTTGTGTCAATAATTTTGAAACAGGCGGGTTCACTAGTGTAGTTCAAACAAACAAACAAAGCAAAAGGCAATATTGTCTTCTAAACTGATGATTTATTTTTTTAAAATCTCTCATTTTTACTTCTACTGTAAATGTTTTAAAAGGCAAATTATCTCTGTTTTCAGCTGTAGTAGTAATCATTAGACGTAAAGTTATGTACTTCAAATGTAGGTAGTGTTCAATTTTCAATTGGGCTATTCAATATAGATGCTGTTGTGTGTGTTTTTTTTAATGGTTTCTATTTGGATTTATGTAGGCTTAGATACTTCCATTCCAGCTTAAACAATGTGTATTTGAAATTCCTCTGTTTGTGTGTGTGAGTGTGTGTGTGTGTGTGTCAATGTGATGTTATATTTATATTTTGATTAAGAAATTAGGTGAGAATATCAGCTATTTACTCTAACTCTTACTCTTACTCTGTAGTATTCTTTAATGAGATATCTAAACACTTGAGATTCTCATTACACTATGAACTGTTATTTTCAAATGAACTTCTTATAGTGTTAACCTTTAAAAGACGACTGTTCATTAGCTGTCATGATCTGTAGAGCTGTAAAGATCACTTGCTTGAATGAAACTAGTATAGTGAGTATTCTTTTAAAATTAAAAGATTAAATATGACTCTGAAATCAGTTTGGAAATCCTCTACACTCCACAGAGCAGGAGTGAGACTGTTAAGTAGTCAGTCAGTTCTTTTCTATGGATTAGGAACTTGCCCCATGAATCCCTGAAAGTATTTCCAACAGGTGGCTAACCAAAAACAAATAGCATCAAGAAACTCTGACGACGAACGAACTAATCGGGAACCTTTGTGCTCAACAATTATGGTGAAGAAAACTGAGATGGATTGGAGACACACTGAGTAGGTCGGTGAGTGACATCGCATGTCTCCAGTCGACTTAATGAATAGGAAGCGATGAGCTGGGCATGTTTCTGAGGGTGAAATGGTGGAAGTTGTGTAGGGAAGAGAACAAAGATTACTCGCAATCGCTGGGGCAGCTAAAGAGGACCGCAAAGAATAGGACGAAATCAGAATGTTCTGCTGAACAGCTATATTCCGCTTGGAATCCAAGTAAGACTCATAAATTCTTTTTCAGAATTTCAATCTCATCTGAAATGCATTTAAAGTATTTCTAACTTAGAAATTAGACGTTGAAAGTTAAACATTCTTCATTTTTCCATCTGATCGATATGGTTGGTGAAATGAGATATATCCTAGGGAGTCATATATATGTATGCACCTCACCTTAAAGTAGCTCAGAGTGGAAAAGAGGCATTAGTTGATGAGTAACGTCTAACTTCAAGGCTTTGATTCCAGTTCATGGTATTGAATGGATTAAATGCTTCCTATTCTTACACTAGTAGAATGCTTGCCAACCACGCAAGAAGTCCAGGATCCATACGCCGACCACCGACACCCTTCTAAAAAGTACCTCAGTTATTCAATAGTAAGCTCGGAAAGAGAGACGATTGGACGCGAGGCTAGCAACCCAATCCCTTCAAAAAAAAAACAAGGAAATGACCATTGCTACTGAAACTCCATAGCTCAAGGCTAGAAGCTCTATGCTCCACGCAGAACGTTAAGAAATAAAAGAAATAAACTCGCAGAGAATCTAAATCCCAGACTCCCACATTCTGCAGTAATCATAGTGATTGCTTACAGTTTTAAGATCAATCTTCAACAGACTAAATTCTATAAACGTCAATGATTTCTAAGCATTCTTATATTTATTCCACTTCGTTTTCTCTAAGTTCATTCACTCTATAGTATCAAAACTCATGGATCTAGTTTATGACAATGCTTTCCTTTTATCATTTTTTTTTGTTTTTGTTTACATTCCGTGTTCATTTTCCTATTGACTGACTGAACCAAAATTTTCAGCCTCTGTTGACAATGTTAGCTTCTACCTATGTAAAAATGCTTTCAGGCGAAGTTAAACTTTGAGCACTACAAACTACCGATGGGGTGCAACTGCACCAATGACCTTGAAACGCTCTCTGATCAAGTTAGTGAAGCCTGGCAAATAATGATGCAATCATCAATGACATATATATGCTCATCAAAGAATTATACTACTTAATTGGATTTCTGGCAATTTTCAGCTAGGTTTGGAAAATATTAAATTATGGTTTAAACCATAGACAAATTAGGGTTAGGTTAACCTAATAAAGGCGACATTAGGGTTAGTTCGAGTTAGATTACAGTTAGTTTAGGGATGTTTTCATGTTAGGGTTAGGTTCAGGAAAGATTGGGGTTATTGCTAGAGTTAGAAGACCTAAATAGTTACATGCATAGAATGTGGTCAAAATACTCTGTTGATATAAGAATAGAACTTGTGCAATGTGGTGGTCGAGTATAATTCATTTTGTAGGTAACATTTATTGTTTTGATAAACTCTCACAGTGTTACACAGTAATATTTACTGATGACGTTTCGAGCACAATTTATTACTCAGGAAATATTACTGTATTACACTATGAGACATTATCAAAATAAATTTTATTCACTATGGAATTATACTCTGTTAATACTCCAACTTAAAACTTAGTGCTATTTTTGTCACATGTGAGAGGAAGGTATCCACTGCAACACTTTTATACAGTTTTTATACATTATTTCATAAATATATGTGTGTATTCCATACACAAAAATGCCTCCTTCACGATATTGCTGCGTTCGAGATCATTCGCTGACGAATTGTTAGTAGGACATCAAGTTTAACTTTTCCGGCTTTCGATGATGTCTAAAGGGTTTATAATTTGAAATAATTTTAATGGATGATGACTAGCAGTGATATCCATCCAAGATGCGCATTTTTGCCGTCATTTTTTGGAGGACTCGTCAAGTGGATGTGGCTACATTCACCAATGGGAACGCTATCACTCACTCCCTGCGGGAATACAGGGACACCTAGTTGATGAGTCCCACATAGGACGAAATGCACATCGTTGGATTGTGTTGGATTCTATTCATTGTCTAAATGAAAAGTTATACTTATACTTATTTATAATTCTTTAAAAGGGAAAGTGAAATCCCTGTTTAATGTATTACATGCAGTAGATATGTGTGTTCTTATGTTTGCTTTTTTTCTGGTCATGTGTATAACTTACATTATCTTACTTGGCATAATCTTTGTATGTTTTTCCTTCCTTCAGCCTACATTTTAACCCTGTTAAATGGAAAAATTTAACCTAGAAGAACACAGCAAAAGAAAAAAAACACAAAGAAAGAAAGGGCCTTACCGGAAATGTAATTCTCTTAAGATTAAACAACTAGGCAGAAACAGTAATAGTAATAATGGTAGTAGTGGTAGTGGTAGTTTATTCATGCATACCTTAATTCTTTCTTCTTCTTATTATTATTGCCTTCCAACGTATATATCATCTTACAATTCACGTCTTAAGAGTTGTAAACATGGTAACCCGACTAGGAAAATATTAGCTCTCCTTATGTATTTGCCTGCATATCTCCTCTTCATCTCCTCGTCGTTGTACTCCTCACCCACTTTGTATATTTTTCACTCCCCCTGTTTGTTTGTTTGTTGGTTTGATTGTTTGCTTACAGGTGAACAAAACTGCTATTCTACTTTGGTCTCCTTGATAAAAACAATATCAATACTATGCATAATAATAGTAGCAGTAGTGATAATAAAAATGCTATAATAGTTCACTAAGAATAATTTTCATTCACCTCTAGGGGACATGTATACACATGGCACATAGTAATAGTAGTAGAGGTAGTAGCAGCAGGCATATAACATGTGTATATGTGTGTTTGTACACATGATTGGGAAAGAGAAATTGTAGAAGACGATGAAAGATAGAAACAGACAGGTAGATAGATACATAGATGGATGGATGGATGGATGGATAGATAGATAGATGGGTTAGCCTCAGTGAGAAAGTAAGGAAATTAATCTTTCCTTTTATATATGAAATAGACAAATAAAAGACAGCTAAACAACGGAAAAAGGTGGACAAGTTTTAGTCATAAAACAATAAACACTTAACTACTACTACTACTGATAATAATAATAATATAGTAGTCAATATGAAGGAAACCCCTTTCCTCACACATAATATTTTTCCTCACTCACTCTCTCTCCGTGTCTCTGTATGTCGTTGTTACCTATTGTTGTCACATGTGTGTGTTGATGTTTTATCACTTGTTTTTTCACAACACAATTATATAGTCACACCAATCAGTCAGTGATGTTTCCGCTTCATAAAAATTCGGTTAGATTGTTTTTTTAAGAAGTTTTTTCCTCTTACTATTGACGGGAAGTGGGTGTATACACTCTTATACAGAAGTGTATATTAAATATTATTATTATTATCAGCAGTATCGCTGTTGACTGCAGTGAGTTTGTTAAGATCTTCACTTGTTATGCATCAAATAATAATAATATTATTAATAATAATATAGTTACGTGGATAGAGTTAAATTTATTCACGTGTTGGTTTGTAGGGATTTGGCTGATAGGTTACAAGATTTTATCATGAGCCGACATCGGTTAGAGAAGCATTGGAAAACCACCACGGAGTATTGGATAGCTGTTTCGTCAGGCTAGTTTGGGACTCTTCATCACTACACATCCACAGCGCAGGGTTGGAACCCAGGACCTTCAGGTTACAAAGCGAGCTCGCAGACCAGCCCGTTAATTTTAACTTCTGCCAATTCACGACATAGCGCGACTGGCACTAGCCAATGTCTTCGGCGAGTATTTGTCCTCACACCCAACCTGCTGCACCCTACTGGTCGCGACTTCTCACTAGAACCTACATGAGTAGGACAAGTTGCTAATGATGAAATCCTGTAACCAATCAAATCCCTGCAAACTAACACTTGAATATCGATGAGATGCTCACTAGCGACTTGCCCTATTCAGGTAGGTAGTTACCTGGGGTTCTAGTGGGAAGTCGTGACCAGTAGGGTGCAGCAGGTTGGGTCTGAGGACAAATACTCACTGAAGAAATTGGTTAGTGGTCGCGTTATATCGTGAATTGGCAGAAGTTAAAATTCATACAGTGGCCATTGGATCGTGTCCCAGAAGCTTAAGGGGCTACGAGCTCTCTGGCCTTGTAACCAGAAGGTCCTGGGTTCGAAAGCTGTCGTTGGGTGCTTACAGCTGAAGAGTCTCAAACCAGGCTGACGAAATAGCTGTCCAGTATTCCGTGGTGGTTTTCCGATGGTTCTGTAACCAGAGTTAAATTTAGTTCATTGAATAACTAGTAGTATGTAAGTAGTGAGTGAGCGCCTATAGAAACCACATGCTTACATGAATGCACATACATGTATATATGGACAAACTCTTCCCTGATTGCTTATAGAAAAAAGTATGTGTTAACGACACTTAATAGTGAAAGATTATAGTGAGATAATAGAGTTTTCAAAAGTGTTTTTTTTAATTAAGTAACATGTTATAGGGAGGTAAGTCTACGAGGTGAAGATAGAAGTAAGATAAGGCTGTTGACTGTCACTGATGATATTTCAGATTTTAGAGGATTAGACCATATAGGAAGCTTTAAGTGGGGAGTGAGAAGAGAAGAATACGTCTGACGGATAAGAAGACTCTAGAGGATCTGAACTTCGCGGACGACTCATATCTAATATCACCTAAATTCGAAGATTTACCGATAAAAATCAGCAAGGTAGCAGAAGAGGCCGAAGGTGGAGATAAGGAAGACGGAAGTGATGAAGATAACCAACCAACCAATCAACCACCGAGCAGCAACAAGCAACAATCACTACCAACAAGAGAAACTTGTAAAAAATGTCGCCTCCTTCACTTGTCTGGCCAGGCAGCATCGTTTCACCTGCAGGCGACAGCACCGATGATGATGATGATGATGTCAAAGCTGACAACAATTGGAAAGGCGACGGAAGACCTTCATCGCTCTGAAATCATTTTGGAAGTCTGTTGAACTCAGTATAAACAAAGAAATTTGGATTCTCGGCACCAGTGTTAAGTGAATCAATTCTTCTGTATGCATCAGAAATTTGGCTAAAGTGTCATGAAAAGGATTTCGAACAGGTCACTTCAGAATTTGATCAACAACTGACACCTTCACTAGATTCCTACTGAAGATCAGATGGCTGACCGGACAGAAAGAACCAAACAGGCGAGACCCGATCGCTCAACAAAAATGTGGAAGAAGATAGAGGTGGATCGGACATACTCTGAGAAGGTCAGTGAGTGATATCGCGTTCGAGGTAGACTCTCTAGTGAAATCCAAATGGAAAAAGATCAGTTAGTCGTGGGTCTGACTTTGGCATGTAAGAGATCGTCGGGGGTAGGGTGTCGGAGGAGGAGATGACAGACTATGATTAATCATCGAGACAGCTGAGAAAGAATTCAGAGAACAGGGCAAAATGGAGGTGTTCTATTGGAGCCGTACGTTTCACTCGCAACCAAAGGGAATAACGAAACATTACGTCCACAATGACGACGATGGTGACGATTGCGACAACAGTAACAGGAATTATACATCATAAACGTTTTACCACTTCATATCGTGTAGCACTCACTTTAAATCCTATTAAGATCTCAGTGTGTTACTGACCCTACTCTACTATCAATTCACTTAACAAAATAAATAAATAAGTGAACATTCAAGTATGTGTTTGTAGGGATTTGGTTGATTGGTTACAGGATTTCATCATAAGCTGAAATCGGTTAGAGAACCGTTGGAAAACCACCAGGGAGTACTGGACAGCTGCTTCATCAGTTTAGTGTAAGACTCTTCAGCAGTATGCACCCACCGACAGGGTTCGAACCCAAGGCCTTCTGGTTACAAGGAGAGCTCGTAGACCATTAAGCCACTGGGGCCTGATCCAATGACCAGCCCATGAATTCTAACTTCTGCCAGTGGTCTCTCTCTGTCGTTAATTGACAGAAATTAGAATCATGGACTGGTCGTTGGATCGGTTCCCAGTAGCTTAATGGTCTACTAGCTGACTTGTCTTGTAACCAGAAGTTCCTAGGTTTGAACCCTGCGGTGTGGGTGATTACTGATTAAGAGTCCCTAACTAGGACGAAACAACTGTCCAGTACTCCCAGCTGGTTTTTCAATGCTTCTTTAACCAGTGTTAACTCATGATGATATCCTGTAACCAAATAAGTGAACAATAATGTCCTCATAAAATGCAGGAAAAAAAAATAAACAGTCTTCACAACCCATACACTACACATTATTTTACATTTTATTCTTACATTCCTACTGTTTTTCACTACCTCTTTCTGTCTCCCTCCCTCATTCCCTCTCTCTCTCTCTCTCTCTCTTGCTCGTTCGTTCACTCTCACTAACTCGTGTTAATTGAACAACCAGTAATAGTAATAATAGTACTACAATAATTATTCATGCATTATTAATATTTAATATCAACGTGTATGTGTTGAAGATGATAAAAAAAACCAAAAAATAAAAATAAAAAGAGAAAAATAAAGAGACTAATTTTTTTAAACGTGTATGACCCTAATGTGAACATGCGCATACTACACTTAACCAACCAACCAACGAACCAGTCAACCAGTCAGTCAGCCAGCCAATCAGTTAACCGCACACACAAATACACACCCACGCTCACACAACTACGCATATACTAACGCACGCACACAAACAGATACATGAAGTGGAGGTGATTTGTAATGGTTTGGAGGAATAAATGAGAATAGACTTTAGGAGGCAGTAGTGTAATAGAAGAAATTAGGGAATTGAATAAATTATTATTAGGAGAATAAATTTTTTTCCCTTCTTCTTTTTTGTTCTTATGTAAACTGAAGAAGCAAAGGAAGATGGAGAAGGCGTATAATAATAATAATTAAATAAGGTGATTATTATCACAATTATCTTCATCCATAGAAGCATACTACAACATCTTCACTCCATCTCCAGTATCTCCAGCATCATTATCATAAATACTCTGTAATTCATTACTGGTTGTATAGAAACATTAGGTAATTAGGTTGTTTGGTTATCGGTTATGTTATTAGTAGTAGTAATAGTCAATTTAACTGTTTATATATATATATATATATATGAAAGAATTATACACTTGAGTAGGAACAGAGAGAGAGCAAGAGAGCTAGCGAGTGCGCTCGATAGGGAGAGACAGAGAGAGAGAGAGAGAGAGAGAGAGTGGGTACTAGAAGTGTGCAATGAAGAATGTAAACAGTAGATATTCGATTTTTAATCACAAAACTGGATATCCTCTTCTACATAGGATAGATGTGTGTACTAGAGACGTTTTTTAAAGTAAAAATATTTAAAATATTTAAATTTATGAATACTAATAGGTGATGCTGCAATAGTAGAAGACAAGAGACTTGATAACGGAATGTTTGTTGGGAATTTGATATACACATACACATACATATATAGAGAGAGGAGTTATGTATGCCATTTGCAAAGAGGTTTTGCGTTGTACTACTTTTGCCCTTCCTTTATATTGTGTGTTCTTTGACTTCTTTTTGTGTAACTCATATTTTACTGCAATACACTGGTTCATCATTTTCTCTCTGTTTGACGTCAAATCTCTCTTCCTCTCTCTCTGCTATTTGATATTTTGTTGTGCCCATGTACAGCTCTCAGTATACGACTGATAAATCTTTTCAGTAGTATATGCCACAATATCTGATTAATGCTTTAACAGTACCATGAAATGCGTATCAACAAAAACCTTAACGCTTTAAACTAATTTATATGAACTTATTATTATTGCTTTTTATTCCTTTATGTTCTCAGGGGAACATAAGGCTTTAAACTAGAGCTTTGAAGTTTAGATTGCAGTGGGGTTTATTTTAACGGGATTAGGTTGCTAGCCTCAAGCCCAACCTCACCAGTCTTCACCAGTCTTACTACCGGCTTAGCGAGGTAAAGGAATGCGTCGGCAGGGGATTGAAACCATGATTATGCGAGGCGTGGTTGGCGAGCATTCTATCGCTGCACCACCGACACTGGAGACAAGAGATTTAAACGAAATTAAATATGGCTATGTAATAGGGTCAAATGTCTACAAGTTGACTCACTTGATAAGAATTAATCTGATGCTCACTAGTGACTGACTGAATGAATGAATACAGGAAGGAAGAAGTTGATTGGATCCCTTTCTAGTAAAAAGTTGTGACCAGTGGGATTCATCTCAACCAGGTCAGGATTGACGGCGAATCCATACCTTTGATGATATTATCTAGTGGTCTCATTGAGATCAGGAATTCATGGGTCATTGAGTCAGGTCCTAGTGGCTAGATGGCTTATGAGCTTAACTTGTAACCGAAAGATCCTAGGTTTGAACTTTGTTGAGTGGGAACTGCTGGTGAGTCCCAAGTAATAATAACATGGACAAAACAGTTGTCCAGTACTCCAATACTCCCTGTTGGTTTTCACTATGGTTCTCTAACTGATATCTATCCTCGGTCAAACTTGAAATAAATCAAATCCACCTACAGACTGTCTCTTGAAAATAAGGTAATAACAAATTAGTTGATTTGTGTTGTCGAAACTTTATATCTTTTAAAGTAGTCAGTGATTATGTGTATCACGGGATAAGAGTGAAAAAAAGATAAAAAAAATTGCTACTCGAATGTTACTGGAATAAGCATACTGAATAGTTTAATTCAATTTGGACTTTCTTGTGTTGATTCATTGGATAGAAGTAGTTGGCGTCAGGTTGACATTTCGGTTCCTAATGCAGATGCTTCGACGATGAATAGTTATTTAACTTGAAGTAAACTGATGCATGGTGGCTAGCAGTGGAATCTAGGATGCGTATTTCCTTCTATTTAAAACTCGTCAGCTGGATTTACCTGCATAACTCAGTGAATGATAGTGTCCTCACTGAAGCTTTAACCTAGGGCCCATAGTTTCAAACGTCAAAGAGTATCCTGGATTCCACTGCTGGTTACCATGCACCAGTATACTATACTAAATAGTCTTTCTCTGACTGTTTTGCATTTAGTTACTTTCAGTATCTCCTTCTCTTTGTTTTCTTAGTTTAATGCACTCATGAAAGTCGACTAGTCGAATAAGTAAAGCAAATGTATACAGTGAATTTGGCTGATAGTTGTTGACTAACAGTCGAATTCAGGCCACTAGGGACACTGCAATCTAGCGGGTTAATACTTTAATATTTGCAATGATGAATGCAGGACACAAGTGTTTAATGAGTGTGCTGGAACATCCAGTTGATGAGTGTTAAACGAGATGAAATGAGTATGTTGCACTCCACTACCATTCACTACCAGTTAAAATATATCATTATTATTGATCTCTTGGGTTCTGAGTGGAAACATAGAGAATCAGAAGAACATCTCCATTTTGTCCTGTTCGCTGTGGTCATCTTCAACTGGCCCAACGATTGCCTATAGGCTCAGATTTCCTCCTCACACCATCTCCTCCACGTCACCCTTCCACCTACGACCGACTCGTCCTTTACCATTCACTTTCCATTCGATCAATGGCCTAGCACGAGATATCACCCAACGGTCTCTTAAGCATGTGTCCAATCCATCTCCATTTCTTTTGGAATACTTGCTGAGGAATAGGTTCTTGGTTGGTTTGTTCCTAGAGTTCCTTGTTGCTAGCTGATCCTTCTCGGCCACGTGACCTATGTTATGGAGTGAACGCATTTGTTGATGAATGTCTGCAGCTGACTGTCGGAAATGCTTTTGGTGACACGTCAAGTCTTTGAAGCATATGAAAGAATTGTCTTAACCCTTGTGTTGAAGATTTGACTTTTGTTCTTTATACTTAGTGGAGTAGATCTCCAAATTGATTTCCAAATTATGGAAGTCCTCCTTGCCGTTCAAGTACTGTCTGGTTTTGACATCTTCACCCATGCTGTCACTTTTAGTTGAAACATAGCTGACTAAATAAGTGGAAGAAGTAATCTGCTCCAAATTTATTCTGTTCATACAGACTGGTGCTTGTTGTTATTGTTGATTGGTTATTTTCATTACCTCTGTCTACACTATGATCATTTGAAATCATGTCCTCACCTACAGCTTCCTCTGCAAGTTTGTTTGTTTTTCACCTGTGAGTCTTTGAGTTTCTCAACGGTCCGATGTATTCCTGTCTTCTTGTTCCCCAAGTATAGTGTGGTACATAATCCCGTCCACCACAGTTAAGAATATCATCGGTGATCCTAGCCGTGGCCATGTCATACTCCCGTCTTCATCTACCAAAATAACTTCATGTTAATCCTTAGAGATTGTCGACGTGGCCGTACTAGGCATTAACATGTCAAAAAGATACCAAACATTTAGGTTCACCATATTCAATCACAGAGTGAATACAAAATTCATCTGAAACACAAGTACACATTATCTTCAGTATCTTTTTTCTAGCCCAAATAAATTATAAGTCTATGGAGGCAATCCCAAAAAGAAAAGTAATAGTCAAGTATTGGTTTGTTAATATATGTGCAAAACTTGTGCACTGTGGTAGTAAGTAATTCCATATTAGTTTGTTTATTAGATGTATCACACACAGTGAAACAGTATTGTATACTGGATGACGTTTCGAGCAAAATTTATTGTTCATAATCATATCAATTGTAATCACACGACTTTGAAACTTGAATTTTATAGTTTTCTTTGTCTTCTCTTATTCGTCGTAGAGGTAGTAGAATTTTTCAGATGTCCAGCTTGACAGGTGTTGAATCATTCCTATTACACGTATTTGCCATTGATTCGACAAACAAAGCCTCAGTCACTTATCAAGCTCTCGCTCCACCCAGATGTGACATTAGATTTAAAAACTGTCATCCTATCCCATCCTATTGTATGGCTGAGTGTGACTACATGTAATGCTATGGCTGAACTACTCTCTAGATTTTTTTATCTTATTCGGGTCAACCAATCTAGATTTAGCTAGGTTTTTATATTCGGCTAGTTTGACTGCTCCTGCTCTACTAGTGTGACCTATCTATTTGACCTGACAATCATTCCAGGCAGGGTATTTGTTGTTTGTTTTTTGTTGTTGTTTTGTTTTTTTAAGGCTCCACAGGATTGATCCTTTAACCGATAAAGCTTTCTAATTGAGTTTGTGGTTGGTTAGAATGCCAGCCACTTTTATTCCCGCCTTGTTAAGAATTCTGGTTTGTAGTGATTTGACTGATTGGTTACAGGATTTCATCATAAGCTGACATCTGTTAGAGAACCACTGGAAAACCAGCTTGAAGTATTAGATGACTGTTTCGTCAGCGCAGTTTGGGACTCTTCAGCGGTACGCACGTGACAACTGGGTTTTGAACCCAGCACCATCTGGTTACAAGGCACTATGTCTTGAATTGACAGAAGTTGGAATTCATAGGCCACTGGGTGCGTACTGATGAAGAGTCCCAAACTAGGCTGACGAAACAGCTGTCCAGTGCTCCCTGCAAGTTTTACAATGGTTCTCTAACCAATGTCAGCTCATAATGAAATCCTGTAACCAAAAGTGATAAGTGTTCACAGGAATACATTTTGTGTATTTTATTCTACTTCCTTTAAAAGTCTTGATTAACAAGGTGTGTGGTGGTGGTGGTGGGGGGGGGGCGGGTGGAAGGCGATGATCGATCAACCTGAATAACAAATAAACAAAGCAACAAACCAACAAACACGAAATTAATTATCTTGTCAAGTGAAATATATTGAAAAAAAAGGGAAAAGAAAATTAAAAATAGTTTTTCGTTCTTTTCCTTCTTCTTCTTCTTGTCAGAAATAAAAACAAAAGGGGGCAAGAATTTTCACTATCTGTTAGTCAAAGTCAGTCAGTCAGTCAGTCAGTTAGTTAGTCAGGCAGCCAACATGTTTTTGTAATTAATATTTAAAGTTGAAGTTAAAGTTAATTCGCATACTTTATTTTATTATCTCTTTTAATTTTAGGTTTTCTTCTCATTCTGTTTATTGCAAAAATTATGAAAACTCCCAAGTGACTGTGTGTGTGTGTGAGTGAGTGAGTGAGTGTGCGTTTGTGAGTATCCCTATGTTGTACGGGTGAGGATAATGAAGTGTGTGGGAAGAGAAATGAAGGACTTAGTGCATAATACTTTTGATCACTCTAATGAAGACTTAACTGGTTCGTTATCTTTTAAAATAAAGGTAGAAAGTCGGTGGTATAGAGGTTAGGATGCTCGCCGACCATGCATATAGTCTGGGGTTCGATCCCCGGCCACAGATGCACTCCTTTACCTCGCTGAGCTAGAAATAATGCTGGTAAAGCGGAAGGGTTGGGCATGAGGCTAGCAACCCCATCCTGTAAAAAATAACCACCACTGCTACAGAAACTTCAAGCCACTAGCTTGAAGCCCTATGTTCCACTGGGAACGGAAAGGAATAAAAAAGATGCTGTACGCAGCTAAGCTGATGACAAGCCACCAAGATAAATGATGGTACCACCACCTTATTCTGCGCAAATCTCTGTTGTTCTTGCTTTATTCAAACTCATATAAGGGAATAAGTGTATGAAGCTTCCCAGAGAATTTAGATTTTAAGAAGTCTTTAAATGAAAAAAATGACTGTATTGGACTATTGGACATTATCACTTCGTAACTTTTTACTTCCCCTAAGTCATTTTATTCATTAAATTTTATACACATACTTGGTTCTGGAAATATGGGGAAATTTTTTCAATAATTTTGATTTTATATAAAAACTTAAAACCGCAGGTGAAAACTGATAATAACATAACACTTAAAATGTTTGTTACTAGTAAGATTTCAACTAAGTATCTAATTTTCATGAGTTATTTTATTGGGCTTTGGTTTATTTTACGTCAGATCGGAGATTGATGCCATTCAGAGAACTACATTGAAAGTCAACAAGGAGTACTGGACAGCTATTCCATACTAATGCTTGAGACTCTTCAGCAGCTGGAACCAACCGGAAGGTCCCAGGTTGTAACCCTAGTGGGTGGGTTACTGCCCATGGGTCGCAAACCAGGCAGAAACAGCTGTCCAGTGCTGTTGGTCTTCAATGTGGTTCTCAATCTGAGGTCAAACCTGGAACAAATCAGAACCCTAAAAAGTAGCACACTTGGAACGTAATGTGATACTCGCTAGTGACTGGTTACAGAGAAAAGTTGACTAGTGTTCTAGTGAGAATTTGTGACCAATGGTGTCCATCGGGTTTAGTGTCAAGATAGGTACTCACTTCTGATGACAAATGGGTCGCAGTCATGCTAAAATCGTTGAATAGATAGAAATTAGAATTCATGGGCTACCTATTGAGTCGAGTCTCAGTGGATGAATGGTATACTAGATTGTCTTATAAGTACCTAATGCTATGTGCTTTAGTGATTAGTAAGAAATATCTGCTTACCAATTAGTCTGAGTTGTTATCTAAAACGGTACCTTTGAATTTTCCTTATTCAACTTCAAGCAACTAGAAAGTCGGTTTTTTTTTAAGAAAAATTACTTGTCTGAAGAAGCTGATAAGATTACCTGCTGTTTTCTTTGACCATCTGCATTTCTGTAAAGAAGCTTTTTTTAGGGAGCCTGCACTCACTCCCTCAGAGGAAAGAGTCTCTTCGCACAACTACTACCTTCCAGTTTCATCAAGTGATTTTCTACCATTTTTTTAAAAGTACAGCTTGGTTCCACACAGTATTTTGGTACAAGTATGGAATTTTCAGCAAGGATATCAGTAGCCCAAATTTTGCAGGCCAATCATAGATATCAGGTGTGCGTCGGCAGGGGGATCGAACCTCGGACCATGTGTATGGTCAGCGAGAGTCCTAACCACTGTGCCACCAACGCACACCAAGTCACTTAAGGTCCCTAATATTATAATAAGTTCCATTTTTTCCCACAGACTCCACATAGACGAGTTAAAACTCTGTACATAATTTAGATCATCAGTCAGAAACTTCATATGTCGGTGAGACGTCACTGCTTTATTAGAACCTATTACTACGTTTGCACCTTTAAACCTCCAGTAAGAAACCGACAACCTCGGGTGCGGGGAAGGGCTGTTAAATCCACTTATCACTTCTACAAAATAAAAAAACAAACTGTATCGCTGAGACTGAGGAGACGGTTTTGTGACATCCCTTAACAGCCCCTCGAGTGAAAGGTGAATGGAAAACGACAAGTTGGCCCCCTGTCTGACAGTGATATGAAAACGATAGTGTGATGAGGGGATGAGAGCCTATGGGGAGTAGTGGAGCCAGCTGAAAGGGACCACAGAAAATCAGACAGAGTGGAGATATTCTGTTCAAGGGCTATGTCCCACTCAAAACCCAAGGGAACAATAATAATAATATATAGTAATAATGCTACTTATAGTTATGGGTTTGTTCGACTCGTACATAGCTCTAACATATCTATTGCTCTATATTTCACACAATGCACATTTATTATGTAACTTTTCTACAACTGCATGGGGGATTTCACCATGAGCTTACATCAGTTAGAGAACCATCGGAAAACCCACAGGGAGTACTGGACAGCTGTTTCGTCAGCCTAGTTTGCGACTCTTCTTCAGTACGCACCCACCGCCAGGGTCCGAACCCAGGACCTTCTGGTTACAAGGCGAGCTGGTAGACCATTGAGCCACTGGGACCCCATCCAATGGCCAGTCCATGAACTCTAACTTCTGCCAATTCACGATATAGAGCAACCACTTCGCAATGTCTTCTTCGATGAGTCACTGCCTCATCTTCAACCTGCTGTACGGTACCACTGGTCAAGACTTCTCACTAGAACCCCAGGTTAACTGTCTGAATAGGGCCAGTCACTAGCGAGCATCAGATTAATTTTCAAGTATTGGTTTTGTAGAAATTTTGTTTGATTGCATGGGGGATTTCATCAGTTGAGCTGACATCAGTTAGAGAACCACTGGAAAACCTACAGGGTGTACTGGACGGCCGGCTGTTTCGTCCTACAACTCTGTCTCTACTCAACATATTTATCATCAAAAAAAAATATTTTTTTATATGATGTCAGTTGATTCGACGTCATGTTACAAAATGATGAAACTGTATGCCACTCTTGTAAAATGTATAAGAGGTGTTTATTTTAAAACGAAAACAGACACATACGCACTCACACACACACAGGTATAAAAAGAAACATTCCACAAGAAATTAGGTCTTTAATTACAAGTTATAAATCTTTCTACTTATTTGCTTACTTGCTTGCTTACTCTGTGTTTTGCTCACATGCAGTGTATATGTGTACGCCATCTAATTAGATAAGTTCTGTAAATATCTTTTCTGGAAAATATGTGACCCATGAGATAAGTAACTTTCTTTTAAAAAAGAAATGTTTATTTGAAATATAAAAAGGCCTGTGAATATTTTCAGGACTACCTTTGATTACGCAATAGTATTGTGCATATATATGTATGTATATACTCTTACTGTGTGTATGTGTATATGTACATTTTATTTATTAATATTTAGAAGAAAGAAAAAGGTACTCAACACTTTTCATGGTATTTAAGATATACACTAGTATGAATTAGAAATACTTATTTATAAAAGGGGTCATTGTTAACAACCTACACACAGAGTTGATAAGATGAGATCAGGGGTTCAGAGCTACTAGGCACAATGGTTTTTATATTTTTTTTACTAAAGTTATAATAGATTAATTATAATTCAAAAGATCTTACTATGGCTTGTTATTGTTTGTATTTCTCTCTTTTTTGACGTGGAACAAAACTTTAATTTAGATAATTTCATATTAATTTGTTTATTATATATATATATATATATATATATATATATATATATAGTGAAACAGTATTATTATTTACTGGTGGACAACACAGTTTCCAGTGGAATTTATTATTGTTCATAATCATTTCATCAGTTATGATACACAACTTCGAAACTTGAGTTTTATAGTTTTCTCCAGTGTTTCCTATTTCTCGTTGTAGGGTTAGTAGAACTTTCTAGATGTCCAGCTGGACAAGTGTTGATTCATTCCTTTTACACGTATTCTCAGTTGTTATTGTCATTATTGTTTCCTTTAGTTCCTAGAGCGAAATAGGACTTCAGCCACACGTCTCCATTGCATTCGGTTCTCTGCCAACATCTGGCTCCACGTCTGCCTACATGCTTTCATCTCCTCTTCAAATGACCTCCTCCATTTTATCCTTTCACTGACGACCAACTCACAGCTTCCCATTCGGGTGCCTCTCTAGCGATGGCCTTGTATTGTGGGTGATGTCATTCACTTAATGATTTGTTTTCTCAGAGTACTGTCAATCCACCTCCATATCTTCCTGCAAATATTTTGCACAATTGCTTCCTGCTGGATTGGTTCGCTCCCAGAGATCTCTGTTGCTGATTTTCTCTGGCCAGCCTTCTGATCTTGATTAGTATTGAGCGAAGACAGCTGTTGATGAAGGTGTGGTTTGTTCGAAGATCCATTCTTGACGCCACACCAAGTCTCTGATCCGTATAGTAGCACTGATTTTACATTGCAGTTGAAAATCCGGTTCTTATTTTCATTTTCATGCTCAGTGCTGTTGATCTCCACACAGACTTGAGAGAAATGAAAGGTTGCCGTGTTTTCCTGATTCTCGTCTTGATATCCTCATTAGTTCCGTCGGTCTGTAGTTGAAACGATGCTTCCCCGGTAGGTAGGTAGGTAGGTAAAGGAGGTTTCTTCTTTCAGATTTCTCCCATTTATGTTGATTTTTGTCTCTTGTTGTTGCCATTGGCCAGGAGTCTTTATTATCTGTAATTTCTCTATGTTCACCTTAAGGAATTCTTATCTTTGATGCTATATTCTCAGTTGATTTAATAAATAATGCTTCCGTTATCTATCTTTCCCTCCACCATGTTATATCAAATTTTAAAACTGTCATCTTATCCCATCCTACTACATCGTGGTGTGTAATTGTATTTAGTGAGTGCTATAGCTGAACTATTCTCCAGAATTTTTATCTTATTTGAGTCAACCAATAAAGATTTTTCAAGCTAGTCTGATTGATCCTGTCCTAGTAATCTGACTAATGTATTTAACCTAACAATCATTGCAGACAGGATATTCATTAAACTGTGTTGTTCTGTTTAATTGCCTGCACGGGACTAATCTTTTAACCAACAAAGTTTGTTTCTAAGTTAGTTTGTGAATGGCTTGAATGTCAATATTACTCCTGCATTGTTAAGAATTCTACTTATGATTTCTGAGGTTCCTTCATTGTATGGAAGTATTACTGATGAGGATTTAAATTCCTTACTGTTGGTGTTGTCATTATTCTGTATATATTTATCATACAGTTATTATTACTCCCTTGGGTTCTAAGTGGAACATATCTCCACTCTCTCCTGTTTCCTCCTCTTCTCTTCAGCTGGCTAGCTCCACGAATGAACATAATCTCTCATCTCCTCCTCGCCATACTATCTCCTCCATGTAACCCTCGCACCGACGAGCCAGTTGTTGCTTCACATTCACTTTCCACTTCAGCGATGGCCTGGATTGGACGCGATGTCATTCAATGGCATCCTCAACGTATGCCCCGTCCGATCCATCTCCACTTTCTGCTACATATTTGTTGAGCAATAGGCTCTCGCCTGTTGGTTTGTTCTCAGCCAGCTAGCCAGAGTTTCTTCTTGCTAATTCTTCCTGGCCGGCCATTTATCTTCACTATGAAGTCAGTGAATATGACAGCCGTTGATAAAATTCTGCAACCTGTTGGAACTCCTTTTTGTGATGTACATACCAAGTCAAGCATTTATACCATCCAGCCACTGGGGACCTATCCGATGGCCATTGAATTTCAACTTCTCACTGGGTTGGTGAGTACTGACGAAGGGTACCGAATTAGGACGAAACAGCTGTATAGTGGTCCTTGGATTTTAATGATTCCCTGACTGATATTGAATCGTGGCCAAATTTGAAATAAATTAAATCTCTACAAACTAAAAATTAATCTGATGCTCACTAGTTACTAGCTACAGGACTAAATTGACTGGAGCTCTTTCTAGTGAGAAATCGTGACTGGTGGGAAGAGTACTTGATGATGACATTGGTTGGTGGTTGCGCTACACTCATGAATTGGTAGAAATCGGAATTCATAGGCTGGCCATTGAGTCGCCTCCCAGTGGCTGAATGGTCCAAAGGCTTGACTTGTATCCGGAAGGGCTTGCATTGGAATCCCGGTGGATGTGTATGGCCGAAGAGTCCCAAACGAAGACAGCCTAATGCTCCATCAGCATGAATTCAACTGAAGTTGAGATAGTCTGGTGGATAGTGACTAGCAGTGGGATCTATTCAGAAGGTTCATTTCATCCCTTTTAGGAATCATCATCTGGATGCTGTTTCCAATAAGGATGGAACCTATTACCCCCCGTTTAGAACACCACTAAACCACTTGGACCACGATGGCCACCACTTCTAAGAACACCATCACTCACTGATTAAATATAAATAAATCCAGCTGACTACTCTCACAGACAGGACAAAATCTACATCCTGGTGGATTCCACTGGTAGTCACCATCCAAAGACATCATCGAAACATCCACACAAGGAGCCGCTATATCAATCAACAGAGGTCGAACATCTCGGTTCAGCCAATCAATGGGAGAATCAAAATTGAATTTCTTAAAACAGTCAGTTTAACTGTTTCTCAGAGAGAACATGATACTTATTACTATTGTTCCCTTGGGTTCCTAGTGGAACATAGGGCTTCAACTGCACGTCTCCACTTGCTTCTGTCTTCCTACTGCTGTACTTTTCACCTCCATCCATGTCAGCCCATACTCTTTTAACTCCTCTCTCTTCACACCATCTCCTACATGTCATCCTTGCCCTGACGTTCCACTCACCGCTTCCCTTTCGGCCTGGTTACATTCGAGCAATGGCCTGACGCGCGCGCCATGTCACCCAGCGGCCTCCTCAGCGAGCAAGTGTCCAATCCATCTCCCTCCACTTTCTCATGCATATTTGTTGGCTGGCGATTGGTTCTTGTTTTGTTTGTTTGTACCCATAGTTTCTTGTTGGTGATTCTTTCCGGCCCTGCCCTCTCATCTTCAGTATAAATCCAGCGAAGACAGACGTTGTTGATAAAGGTCTGCAGCAGCCTGCTGGAAATATTCTTTGTGACCCGCCCGCCAACTTTCTGATCCGATCCGTATAGAAGAACTGACTGACTTGACGTTTGTATTGAAAATCCGACTGAATTTAATTGTTGATGCTGGCTGAGTGACGAAGATTTCCAGATTGGTTTCAGGTTGATGAATGTGTTTCTCGCCTTCCTTCCCGATTCTCGCTCGATTGGACATCCTCGTCCATTCTGACTTCCTGCGCCCTAGTCAGGTGGATGAAGTAACCTCTTTCAAATCCCTACCGCTGATAGTGATTGGCCCTGGGTGTTGCTGTTGTTGTTGGTTGGTTATTTTCATAACCTCCGTCTTTTCTATGTTCACTTGGAGTCCTGTCTTTGCTGCTTCTTCGACCAGTTTGTCGGTTTTCGCTTGTAAGTCTTCGATTTTATGTGTGTGACATCAAACATAAATCATACACGCGCGAAGTCCAGGTCTTCTTCTAGGTTCTTCACATCGGTCCAGGATATCTCTGTCTGATGCATAATCCAGTCAGTCCACCACAGTTAGGAATATCATCGTGGGTGATAATAAGCACCCTTGTCTGACTTCTGTGTTTACTCCAAACGCCTGGCTGAGTTTTCCCTTGTGGATCACTTGAGAATATGATACTTAGGTGTATAATAGTTCTCTTTTAACCTGAGTATAAGATAGATGTACATACATACATACATGCGAGATAAAGACACATTGACAATATGAAATGGATAATCAATTTAAAGTTTCTTTCTGGAGGTGGGAGGTGGGCGAAATGTTGAATTAATTAGAATTTTATATCTTCGTTAATTTTGCTTGACTGGTTGACTGGTTAACTGACTGACTGATTGATTGATTGATAAATTAGCTGGGGAATAAATGTGGTAGTGAGATATGATACATATATGTATATGTATATGTATAAGAAGATGGATTGGGCAAAGTCAAAAGAAAGATACGATCAATTTCTTATTTTGTACCAATAAAATCAGTCTATTATTCATGTAATTATTTATTCAATAAAGTATAGAAGGAGAAACATAGAGACAACGACGACGACAACAACAACAGAAAAAAGTAGGACTGTTTCCCTGCCTTCCCCTCATGGTTTCTCTCTTTCTTCTTTATTACTAATGAATTTTATGCATGTGTAGTTGAGGGGTGCTTTGAAAAATTTCTTCTAATTTATCATGGATACATGACATTTGAGTACTTAAAAGTACTTACATACACGCCTACTATACACAGTTTTAACAAGATTAACTTGCTATGGTAACATGTCTCTTGGAAGCGGGGTGGGGTGGGGTGGATTGTAGATACTATCTCTAACCTACACAATGTCTTTCTTTATAAAGGTCATAATAAATATATGTATACATTCATTCACATAGATGTGTGATAATAAGGGCTGGATGAGTTGATCCGCATACATGTACATACTCATTGACATATACACACACACACTCTTATGTATACACAAACGAAAGAATGAAAATTCGAAAGAAAAATTAAGTTAGATAGTTGTTCCCTTATCCGCTCTTTTTGAACAACTAAAGCGTGTTCTACATTCAACAACTAGTAACGATTACTAGTGTTGTAATAATAATAATATTAGTATGCATGTATATCTATTTACATATTGACAACAGTAACCCGTTCCAGCGGCCTCCCCCCACCCCCCTCCCAGTCCACTTCAGAAAGAAAATAAAGTTTTTATTCATCATATCGAAAAAAAAGTCTTTGAAATGAAATTTCATTGTGGAGTTTTTCTTTTACCCTTCTTCACTTATCATATTTTCGTCTTATAAGAAGAAGGCGAAGAAGATGTATGAGAAGGGTTAGAGTTGATTGAATTAAGTCTGGTTTAAAGAATTGACATTAAAACCCAAAGGATTATATATTTATAAATGTGTATATTATGTATACATATTAACGTGGCTTTCAATTTTTCACTTCAATTTACGACTTCATATGTACATATATCTATTTTGTATGACTCTCTGATACATGTGTATTTGTATGTGCGTGTATACATGTCAATCCATACATACATGCTTACACGGACATGTATTATGCATGCCTATCAATACATATGTGTGTGTATAATATGTATGCGTGATACACACACTTAACACTATTTAACCAATCACTGTCAAGTTTCACTCCTAGACAGATTGACATATATTTACACACACATATATACATATGTATACGTATCTATATAATTTAATTGAAATACGAGTTAGTTTGATATAAATCTATTTCACAGGAATAATAGATAGTGTGACGGATAGTGGAGGTGGCAGGGGATTAAGATCAGGGGGATTGGATTGAGTTGTGTGGTTGATTGTTGTTGGGGTCCTGGGGGGGGGGGGGAGGGTGCGGAGAAGAGAAACAAAAAAAGCTCAGTGGAATAAATTTATC
The DNA here is from genome assembly GCA_944472135.2 of Trichobilharzia regenti. NCBI lineage: Eukaryota > Metazoa > Platyhelminthes > Trematoda > Strigeidida > Schistosomatidae > Trichobilharzia > Trichobilharzia regenti. The sequence continues at coordinate 171,157,920 of OX235262.1, read as the reverse complement.
AATTTGAAAATTTGTTTGTAAGAAAACAGAATTGAAATTGATAAATATAAATAAATAAATGAATGATGGAATAGAATAATTGTACTAGGAAGATTTTTTTCTCTCCCTTTTCGTCGTCTTCTTCTTCTTTTTTTCTGATAATAATGTAATATTTTAGAAATAAGGTTTTATAACTATTTTTATTTTTCAAAACTGAGAATAATAATTTTCAAATTGAAAAAGAATAAGAAGAAAGTTAAGTGCAATGATAGTGAGTGATATTATGATTTCTGGTCTGATTATAAGTTGATATCAGTTAGAGGACTGCCAGTGGAAAACCAACAAGAAGTACTGAACAGCTGTTTCTCCCTAGTGCTTGGGAGATTGGCCATCAGCTATTGTCATCGGGAAGTATTTGTCCTTAATTCACACCTTATGGTGGAAATTCCAGTGATCGTCACTAATCATTAGAACTTAAATCAACTTCGTCCTGTAATCAGTCACTAGCGTCCATCAGACATTGGCTAGTGGTCTTGGTAACATAAAGATGATTACTTTAGGTTATCAGTTTGGAAACACTCTCACTCATTGGGGATTATCGGTATATATAGATGACAAATCCCAAATAGGACGAAATTTCCATCTCCTAGATTCCACTGTTAGTTATTACCCACCTAATGAGATAGGATATTATGACTTAACGAGGTATTTCTCTGGGCAACGCTAGCATATCTGCTAAATATACGGAAACAACATAAAACGTATTTAACTGGTGGATGGTGACTTGCAGTGGAATCCAAGACAACGTGCGTTTTGTCCTATTTCGGACTCGTCAACTGGATGCACCTGCACTCCGCAGTGAGTGATGATGTTCCCACTGAGGTTCGAATCCAGTGCCCATAATTTCAAACGCCAAAGTGTCGTTATCCTCTAGACCACTTAGGCCACGACAGCCATCTCCTGTGCAACGGGTCATAGTGATTATTTACTTCAATTTTAGATTTTCACGTCGATTGATTGAACCGAGACATTGCCGAAGCATCTGCACAAAAAGCCAACATGTCAACTTGAGACCGAGCGCTTCGGTCCAATCAATCGATGGGAAAATCTAAAATTCAATCAAATAACGTGGAATATATTTTGTTTTCTTAATGGTGTTAGTAGCGACAGTATCAAACTAGCTACTTCAATTACAAAATAATTTGCAAAAATTAAGAATGAGACAGGAAAAGATTCAGCTTTATTGACCCGGGGGGTAAAATATTCTTGGAGTTATTGTTACACGAATTAAATGAAATAGGGTGGAAGTGATCACTTTACAAGTTTCTTCCTTCATCATATCTTTTACAGTGGGCAGATATTATCAGATTTCAATGCTATCACAATCAACAAATTGGTGAATTATCAGTTTCACTTCATGCCTTGGCTAATGACACTCGTTATCAACCTTTACAATTGATTCATGGAGTTAACTCTAAGACATCAATCCTTATGATGTCAGGCAGATTAAATGCGGCCTACTTCTTGGAATGATGAAGTGATGTAGTCTTTTAGTAAGTTTCAAATACTTACCACTGAATATCCATCACTGAAGATTTCCCTTTATAAAGGGATTTCAATTATTTAGTTCTTCATAAACTTTCAAAGTTCCGGCATTGCCAGTGTAACCAATTCTTATCATTACTCCTTTAAGTTCTCATTCACTGTGGTCCTCTTCAACTGGCCCCATGATTTTTAATTGGTGGATGGTGACTAGCAGTGGAATCCACTCAAGATGCGCATTTCATCCTAGTTGGGAATCGTCATCCGGATGTACCTGCAGTTCTCAGTGATGATGTTCCCACCGAGGCTCGAACTCAGTGCCCATAGTTTCGAACGCCGGCTCACGAGTCCCAACTAGGATGGAACACGCATCCTGGATTCCACTTCTAGTCACCATCCACCAATCAAATTCTGGTTAAATGCCCAGACATTGTCGAAGCGTCTGCACAAGAAGTGGACATATCAACCTGATACCGAGCACTTCAGTCCAATCAGTCGACGGGGAAATCTAAAATTCAGTTAAAACGCCGTATGATTGCCCATAGACCCTCATCTCCTCCACGTCACACTCGAATATACGACTAACTGGTCGTTTCCCATTCTCCTCCCACTTCGTCTCGGATCTATCCCCATTCCCTTCAGGATATTTATTGATCAATCAATTTTTTTATTGGTTCGTTCCCAAAAGTTCTTGCTGCTAACTCCTCCCAACAGTTCGTCAGTGGTACAGAAGTAGAGTGCTCTCCAGTCACTCAAGTGGTTCGGTGTTCAATCCTCTGCCAGTGACACACCCCTAAACCTCACCTAGCTGGTAATAAGCGAGGCGAAGAGGGAAGATTGGGTATGAGGCTAACAATCTCACCCTGCTGCTGCTGAAACTTTAAAGCTCTAACTTGAAGCCTTATCTTCCACTGGGAACGCATAGGAATAAAAAAAACTCCTTCTAACAGACCATTTGATCTTCATTATTGAGCCAGCGAAAGTTTCATTTGTTGATCGAAGTTTGCAGTGACCTGTTAGAAACAGGTTTTTCCTCATGACTCTCCAAGTCTACTAAGGATACAGAACTGAATTTGGCGCTGAGTTCAGAAGATTTCTAAATTGATTTTGGAGTGATAAATGGCTGTCTTGCTTCTCTGATCCTGGCCAGCACTGTCGCCTGTAGTTGAAACGATGCTACCTAGCCAGATAAGTGGAGAGAGTGACCTCTTTTAGAAATGTCTCCTTTTGACAGTGATCGGTGCTTGTTGTGTTATTGTTGGTTGTTGATGGTAGTGGGTATCTACCTGTCTTCTCTATGTTCACTTGAATTCCTGCCTTCATCTTCTGGCTCTTCTGCCAACTTGTTCATTTTCAATATAGAAAAAAATCCCCATTTAGACATTTAGAAAACAGAAAGATTGAGCTAGCGAAGAAATATTTACTTTTCAATTAGATCCTCATCTCTGGCTCTACTCTAATATATGTCCGTAGCATTTTTACTATAATACACAACAGTTTACCAATCAAGTGGCACTGATATGTTTGTTAACAATAATTAGTCAGTGTCAACATGTCAATGGGTTGATAATTAACGCAGAAAATTGATACACACAATTAAAAGGTAGAAATGGTAACAACAGGCGCATTGCATAATGCATAAGTTTGGAAAAACGAAGAGTAATTAAGGAATAAGTGTGTGCTCAAGTTGATAACGTGACAGATTGTTCAAGAAAAATAAAACAATTTGAACAATAGTAACTTGTAATTAAAGATGAATTAGTCAGGAAAATAATTTAGACAATTATAACTATCAAAAGTTTTAGGGGGAGGAGGAGGGCGAAGTAGTCCAATTTATACATTCATGTAACGATGGCCAAGGCAAGGAAGTTTCTTCTGAACACACAAGTTTGGCTTCTTCAGGTGGATTCCTATTGCTTCAGCTGTATGTAGATGACGAACTTGTAGAGCAAAATTAAGATTAGTAGGAATGCGATAAATAATTTTAAATGCATTATTAACGTCAGCCTTATTCTCACTACCTACAAGGTGGGCTAAAATAGAGCTACGAATAGATCTTGTTTATCCCTTGCTTAACCATGTTGGATGATGTTCGGAAATACGATGATGAACCTGCCTAAGTGTACGCCCGATGTAGCTGGCTCCGTAGCTGCAGTCAAACTGGTAGATACACATAGAGGAGGAGGCAAATTTAGGTAGTTTATCCTTATTTCTCGAATGTAGAATAGGGGTGGTTGTGAAGAGACAACGTACCACTGTTGCATAATAAGCTCTTTTAACTGCATTATTCAGGTGGTGTTATTATTTCGCTGATGTTGTCACCGAGGAACTGCAATTTTATGAACAGAGGTTTTTCCGGAACTATTGCCACACTGACTATCCTAGGTGCTGAATTCATATTTTTCTCAATGAACTTATTCGGATAACCATTTTTTCTAAGTAATTCTCTAATAATCTTAAGCTCCTCATTGAGACAGTCGTCTGAACAGATTAAAGTAGCTCTATGAACCAGACACTTTACCAGGTTACGTTTATATTTCAAAGGTATAAAACTCAAAAAATGAGTGCATTTACCTGTTGTTGTAGGTTTGCTATACACACTCCTTCTTAGTGTGCCTCCGTATATCTTCTAGTTTCTGTGAAATCAGAATATAAATCGTTTGTGATGTCCAGATCTTCTTCAAAGATCTTTTTATACGTCGAATAGCTTAAATGATATTTTCTTGATTAATTACAGTATTCTACCAGTAGCAGTCAGTGATGGTAGTAAAATTTCTAACACTTTTATGATTGTCTATCACTCTTTTCATCCCTATAATCATTTTCATGAGTCTTTCCTTAAAGTAAAATAAAATAAAATAAAAATGATTTTCCTGTTCCCTACAACCTACAATTTACACACTTTTAGCAGTAATTGTACGTATTTCATTGAAGGGCTTTTCTTTTACAAAATCCTTTCGAAACTGGTAAAAAAATAATATTCAGAAATTTGATGTGTTCCACCATCATTTTGCATTTTTCCTTTTAAAAAATTTCTTTATTCCTTTCTAAAATACAGGCATACTATAATTAAATGATTTTAATATACTCATATTACTATAGTAGACTAATAATAATAGTAATAGTAATAATAATAATTATTATGATCATAAGTGACTGAAATCCTTCATCTTCTCTTCTATTAAAGGAGAAACAAAAGCACCAAGCTATCAAAAGTGTAGAAAGCATTTTTAATGGTGGTAAGAAATACCAAGACGCAGAGTAGAATTGTAAGTCAATCTTCAAGTTATGAGATGCTTGGAGGTAGTAGTCAGGATGTCCTACCTGATCTAGGTTTCGTGTTTTTCGGCAGTCATCAGTCGGCCAGCAGGGCGTATCTGCAATCCACGCTGAGATTCAAGTCGGTATCACGTAGTGCAGTGCTGTAATCAGAGAAGTTACCATTGAGCTATTTGATGTCGCGATTAACCTTCTATATGATTGTATTAACGATGATATTAATGATACTAGTTAATAGCCAGTGTCCAATTAAAAGTGTCTAGCACAGATCTACAGGAGTTGAATCACGAAACCAAATAGTTCAGTGATAATGTCGCTGACTGCAGCACTGCACTGTTGGACACGGGTTTGAATTTCAGCAGGATAGACATGAGTTCCTTCAAGGCTGCAGATACACCTTCCTGACTGACTGGCGAGTACCAACAAGCACGCAACCTAGGTCTAGACAAGACTCCTTGTGAAGTGTTTCCAGCCATCTAATAATCAAAATAGACATCATTTTCAGAGGAGTTTTAAGAAGCAAGAGAACCTTACTTAACTTATGTTATTTAAAAAAGCAAAATTAAATTAGAAAATATAGTGTTTAAAAATACTGTCACCCCATTTAATAATTGAAGGCCACATAGAATCCAAGTGTGAGTCTGCCGTTGAGCGGGAGATCATATTCCAGCCGACGCACTCCTAAACCTCACTAAACCGGTAGTAAAGCCCAGTAAAGAGGGAATGTTGGGCATGAGGCTAGCAACGCCACCCCGTAACAACAAAATACAAAAAACACTGCCACCAAACTTTAAAGTTCAAGCTTGAAGCCCCATGTTCCTTCCACTTGGAACGAAAATAAATAAATAAATAAAATGTTGTGTAAGGTTCAAGAGACAAATAGGGCTTCATGTTTGAGCTTTGAAATTTCAGTATCAGGGGTGTTCATTTTTCACGTGGTGAAGTTGATAACCTCATACTCAATCTCCTCCCAGTCTACCGGGCTTTACCACACACACTAAGCGAGGTTTCAGAAGCGAATCATTGGCTGAGACCACCTTGTACCACTGAACTAATGACACACAATCCTATCAATAAACTATAGTGACACCATGATAACTGTTGCTGATATTTTCTTTTACTTTTCTTATCGTTAACCATCCGTCTACCTATGATTTATCTATGATTAGTGTTAAAATCAATAACAAATTGAAACACTTTCTTCTTTACATAAATATTAGTTTATACTTGTACACATACAGGCAAACACATGTTATGCAATATTTAAAGACAGTGACAGTAAGGTGGGGGGGGGTCAGTTGATAAATACTTCTCAGGCAGGAGTAACTTCTTCTGGTAACGACAATACAAACGATGATAGTGTTCATCAGAATGATAATTTCCTACTTTATTTATTTCGCATTTATGCCATAAATATTTGACTTTCAATAGTTTTTTTTTGTTGTTTTCAGTAGTGGTGCTAGTGGGTTTTGGGTGTGGGTGGGGGTTGGAGATTGACATGTTTGTGAGCTTCTTCTCTCTCTCGCTCTCTGCTTCTCCTTTCTTGCAACTATTTATTTGCTATTGAGTACTGTTTTACTAAAAATGTCTTGTGTTTTTCTTTGATTTCACGTTAGTCAAGTTATAAAATTTGAGTTGTAAGTAACAAATATGACAAAAAATAAGTAGTATCTGTCTGAATAATAATAAGAATAATAATCATGATAAAAAGTAGAATGTATAGGTGAGAGGTACATTGATGAAAGGTGAGAAGAATAGAGATCATGAAAATGTCAACATTACAATAGTTATAAATAAATAAATCTTCTTCTGTTTCGTTTTTCTAAGAAGATTTCACATGAAATTCATTTCTATGATAACAATAATGAAAATTTCCAGAGTAATAAAATTTCTACTTGTGTAAAATAGACGCTCAGCACATGTGAATCTAAAGGCTATTTATTTATATAAGGAAGGATAATATATGTAATCATATTATATATTGATTTCTGTCTTAGATGAACTGAACTCAAGCATGTTTGATCAGCATACACATACACACACACACAGACAATGACACACGCCTACACATGCACACACACATACACGAAGACAATTACAGAATATTTTCAATAGTTTGGTTTGTAAGGATTAGATTTGTTTTTTTTTCTGTTTTTTACGAGTTGATCACGGATTGATATCATCAGTTAGAGAACCACATTGAAAACTAGCACTGGAGTACTGGATAATCTGCTGTTTCATCCTAGTGCTCGGGACTCGCCACCGGTACGCACCCCATTCACCAGGATTGGAAGCCACGACCTTCCGGTTACACAAGGTACGCTAACTCGTATACCAACCCATGAATTCTAACTTCTACCGATTCATGATTTTAGCGCGACTAGCACCAACCAATGTGTCATCGGTGGGATATCTATCCTCACACACTTGACTGGATGGACCTTACTGGTCATGACTTCTGACTAGAACTCACTCCAGGAAACTCCATCCTGTAGCAAGCCACTCGCTAGTGAGCATCAGATTAATTTTCAATAGTTGGTTTGTAAAGATTAGTTTTGTTTTTGTGAAGCCCATCCAGTCAAGTGTGTGAGGATGGATGTCCCACCGATGACACATTGGTTGGTGCCAGTCAGACTAAATCACTAATCGATCGAAGTTAGAATTCATGGGTTTGGGTCACTAAATTGGGTTCCAGTGGCTGAATGGTATACGAGTAAGCTTGCCTTGTAACTGGAACCTTGTGGCTTCAAACTGTGGTGAGTGGGGTGCGTACTGTCGATGAGTCCAGAGCACTAGAATGAAACAGCTGTTCAGTACTCCGTCTTGACTTTTAATATGGTTCTCTAACTGATATCAGTCGGTGGTCTGGCCTGAAACAAATACAATACCTACAAACTGATTCTTGTATATAATATATAAGTCTAAAAGGTTATGAAATAGCATTTCACAGCTCATTTTGTGCAAAGAACCTATCTCTGCGTCCGAAACTTCCTTGAGACACACACACACATTCAGAATCACAAAACACTCTGTAAACAGCAAAAACAAAATGATTATTCTTCAAGAAATTTGTATTTTCTATTGAACAACTACATGAAAACAAAACTCAAAATTACCTCAACAATGCTGTTAGGCAGCCAGCTATACAGTTCAGTCTAAAATGTACAAAACAAGTAATTAGAATCAAATAGACTATTCCTAACAGTGTGGGATCAACGGCCCTGTCCACTACAATCACACACTAAACTACTCCCAATGACAGTCCAAAGTGGGAATGACACTGATTCATTGAAACAAAATTGCCGTCAAAAAACAACACATTATCCCTATCATTCATTAGACAATTAAAGGTTAAACAGGAATAAAGACCGACGGATGATATGCAGATGTCAGAAAAGTGATATACAGTCTAGGAGAATAGGCGTATAATAATTACAAAATTGATTGAAGTATCCCGATGAATATCAATATAATGATGGTGTATTTCAAGGAGGAATTTTCTAAACAATTTTTTCGTTAAGCAGTTCACATTTGTTATTTCACCAATGATATATCATCATTATCATATAAGGTGGACTATATTTCGCATTATACTATGCTACTATGTGCGTCGGTGGCACAGTGGTTAGGACTCTCGCCGACCATGAACATGGTCCGGGGTTCGAGCCCGCACCGACGCACACCTGATATCTATGGTCGGCCTGCAAAATTTGGGCTACCGATATCCATGCTGAAAATTCCATACTTGTACCAAAATACAGTGTGGAATCAATCAAGCTGTAAATCAAAAATAAAAAAAATACAGTATTCAAGGATGTGGTGATTTTCTCAATCGCACGTGAATATTTTATGCCCCGTACGAATATATATATATATTTCGGGAATCTTTGAGGTGTTTTGTGCGTTTGATGATAATCTGTTCATAGGATGATTTAACTAAACATTTGCCTCATATGCATGTGATGAATATTCATGACCCACTGGTATAGTAAATAAATTTGAAAACACTCTCCTCGATAGGAGAAATGTTATTCTGCACTGGTGGAGACACGAAGAAGTTTAAGTGTTTCTGAAAAGTTGAGCATACAAAGGACAGTAAAAATGTTAGATAAATGAATGGCCAACATGATATCTCCTAGAGATTTTAGCGTACAACAAAGATGGAAACCAACTCTTGAAAATTAATCTGATGCTCACTAATGACTTACTGACTGACTGACTGACTGACAGGCTACAGAACGAAATTGTCTGAAGTTCTGGTGGAAATTCCTGACCAGATCAGGTATGAGGATATATACTCGCCTGTGATGATGACATTGGCTGGTGGTCAATAGTGCTAAAATCAAGAATTCATGGGCTGATGTCCCAGTAGCTAAAAAGTCTATGAACTTGACTTGTAACCGAAAGGTCTCGGGTTCATACTGCTGATGAGTCCCGCAAACTAGGACAAAATAGCTGTCAAGTATTCTTTGAAGGTTTTCAATATCGCCGCTTTCTTAATGATATCTCTATTTGAAGTCATAATTAGAATAAATGAATTCCTTAAAAACTAACTCTTGAAATCAAATGTAAAAGCTCTAGGAATAAGAAATACGAGAAAGCGGGTTGATGTACACAAAGAGTTAGATAATTTTCTACATATACTGTAAAAATCGCACACTATATATATATAGGAGGAAAAAACTGATAGAACTTTTAGTACCATTGATAATATTATTATAATAATAAATATTATTATCATTGCTACCGGCAGAATACTGTAATTATTAATGAAGATATCACTTAAGCTATCTGAAAATCTGGACTTCACGGACGGTTTTGTATAGAATGTAATGCAAGCTAAAAGAAATACAGGTGAAAATAAACAAGTTGACAGAAGAGTCAGAAGATGAAGACAGGATTTTGAAGTGAACATAGAGGTGACGAAGGTGACCATCAATTGTATGTCACTGGCTCAGTGGTAGATTACTCGCCAACCACAACAAGAGTGGTCTGGGGTTCGATTCCCAGTCATCGACTCAACAATCCTTAACCTCGCTTTAACCGGCACTAATCCTCAGAAAAATAGGAAAGCTGGCTTGTGAAGTTAGCAGTCTCATCATATGAAAAATAAACACCTCTGCTATTAAAGCTTGAAGGCCTGTGTGCCACTCAGCCTCTATGCTGCTATCAATTATTAAATCAAATCAAACTACTTTTAAATAGAGCGTTTTCAAATTCGACTTCTTAAATCACATGAGTTAAGTAAGGTTTTCTGTGTTCTTAAAAACCTCTCTGAAAAAAAAATGTCCACATTGATATTTGATGGTTGTGAACTGTCAGAAGGAAGCCTTGAATCTAGGTTTTTTTCTACAATCTATGTCTCTTTTGAAGTTGGAACCCAGAGACGTTATCAGTGAAATTCCTCGACTCTCGATTGACCTTCTGTAGGACTGTGATTGATACTTTGATTGGACATCTGACAGTGGACTGTACGCAAAACATTAATTGCTACTTCGTGTCCAGTACAAAACGTTCATATAAAAAATTTCAATCAGACTCAAGAAATCTATCACCTCATGATAAATTTACTAACTCCTTGACAATTATTTAGGTAGAGGAATTTTTTTAAAATTTTACCTAAGGGCTGAAATTGAATCCTCTTAACTTTTTTTCCCTTAGTATATCAACAGGTTAAATTAAATCCTATTTGGTTGCCAAGTGACTTCAGTTACAGCACCAATGAAAACCAGCGAATGTTGGTTATCTATTTCGTTCTTGTTTGAGAATCGTCAGTAGTGCACACCCATGGTTACATCAGGGAATGGTTCCAGAATCCTCAGGTTATAGAGCGAATTTATATGCAATCCAGCCTTTGGAAAGGAATCCAATGGCCCATGGATTTTATAATTCTGACAATGTCAGTGTTGAATATCTCTCCTGAACTTAGTCACTGGTGAGGTGCCAAACTAGGAAGGAACAACTATCCTGTACTCCCGACTGATTCTCAATAATTCTCTTACTGAAGTCATTTCGTGACCAAAAGTGAAGTCAATCAAATCCCTGCAAACCAATACTTGAAGGGTATTTTGACTAGACATTAATTAGACAGTAACTAGTATCATGTGTCTAATCCTTGGTGTTACTGCAGACAGAATTCTATCGACAGTCAAATTTATAATGTGGTCACTGTCTTATTCAGGAAGCTGTTTGAACGGGAAGCTTAGAACCAAAGCTTCCTTTTGATTATCTCCAACTGCTTAGCATCATTTCAAAAGTTCCCTGTCCTGATAATCACTTCTTGATATATGGATATTTTCCAATAATTAAATGGTTTGAAGACGAATGAATATGAAAGTGTAAATAATAAAATATTATTAACACAGTCTTGTAAAAGCAAAAGAAACATCTTAGAAAGGCAGCTTCTTTCAAACTTGATAGGAAAACTGTTAACTACAAAATTTCGCCTGAGCAGTTATTAACTATTATTATTATTATTATTATTATTATTATTATTATTATGGGTTATACATATAAACTTTCCATCTTGGGAGTAAATTCTCCATCTCATGATATTTGTTTTGTCATTATTCATAATTTCCAAAGGTTTTTCTTTTTAAAAAAATCTTCAATAATAAATACTACGATGACGATTATTGATAATATTAATTCATGTAAAACACGAATTTCTCCTATCTCTCTCTCTCATGCTTTATAAGTGTATTATCTATTTACGTGATCCACTCCTTGTATTTCTCTCTTCATGCATACCTACACACACACACACAGATATTATATGTTGTACAGAGCGAGAGGGAGTTAGCGAGAGAGAGAGAGAAGGGTGGTAGGAGTATAGGCAAGAAAAAAGTTCGTCAAAAACATCTTCAACCACCTCATCAGCATCATCATCATCATTGTATCGTCGTCATCATGATCATCTCTACAATCATGACAAATGATATCATTAATTAAATTTATGTAGGTAGAAGTTGATGGCATTCTGTCTTGTCTTGACTTGACTAATTATTATCATCTAGTCAGCTTATTCATTATTATTATTATTATCATTACTATTATTAATACTATTACTATTAGTTGGTGTATTACTCCATTTTCCCCACTTGTGTTCAATGTTGTCAAGATATAAATATATCTTACTTCTTATCGTTAACATTACTATCTCAGTTTTCCTGTGGAATAATAATTTCAGAAGAAATTATCATTCTTTGCTCGTTCGTTGGCTTGTCGGTTCGTTTGTTTGCTTGCTTGTTGTTTCTGTCAACTCGGTTGGTGTTGGATAGACTATTTACATACAAACAGAATTGCCTGAGCAAGGGAATATTTTTTGAAAATAATAATAATAATCCCGAAGTGTACAAATCTATCTACAAAGATCTTATTACATGAATAAAGAACTTAATACTAGTATATATAAAAGGAGAAAAAGGCACACAAAAAAATAGGAGAAAAACCGTTTGTAACCGTTTGCATGACTCCTTTTCTTCAATTTTCATCTCTCCCTCTCTCTGTGTCTCCTATGTCTCCTGAATGCAAATACTATCAGTTTATCATGATTTCACTTGGCGGTGGGGGGGGTATGTTGGCATACATACTACTTATTCTGTTAGTAAGTAATACTGGTTATTGGTTTCAAGTTTGATCACGGATTGATATAAAATATTATAAAACTACACAACATAAAAGCATCAAGGAGTACTGGATAGCTGTTTCGTCATGCTTCTAGCGACTCATCGGTAGTACTCACCCATCGACTGAGGTTAGAACAAACAACTTTCCAGTTACAAGACCAATGAGCTCATGTATTCCAGTTTCTATCAATTTGTGATTTTAGCGTGAGTGTTTGTCCTTACTGCGGATCCCAGTGGTGGGCCCCACGGGTGATGACTTCTCAGCAGAACTCCTTGGTTTTCCACTGTGGTTTTCTAACTGATATCAGTCCGTTGTCGAACTTAAACTACTGGTTACAATATTACTACTATTGTCGGTATCAAATCAAAAATCCAAACAGAGAACAAGAGGGAAAAGTGACATTTACGCGAACAGCTGTAGCACGCAATTTTGCTATACGAGGGTGGGGTCGGTCGTTGGTTGGTTGGCTGGTGTGAGATTTAGGGCGACACATGTTTGTGAAGACAGAAAAAATCCCATGAAAGAGGTAAATGTGTAGAATGCATAACATTTAGCTAAAGTATTATAGCGCGCGCACATACACATACAAACATACTAGTTCACGGGATTATTATTTCATTCTTTTAATCTACTAAATATGAAATTTAAAAAAATTTGACAAGGGAATTTATCAAAATTCAGTAAACATTTAATTGACAATTCGGCTTTACTTATTGTTTTTTTCCTATAAATGGGGGGAGTATTTACGGTATCATTTTATAAGGGTCACGAAATTAAAAGAAAACCTTTTTGAGTGAATTGTTATCAAGGTATTGTCTTTTTTTCCCACCAGGTCACATACACGCACATATATATATATCACCAGAAGTCTCTTTTTTATTCATAAACCAAGTTTACATTCTAGTTCCTTTGGGCTTCCTCTGAGTGGAACACAGGGCTTTGACCTGAAGCTTCGAAGTTTCAGTAGAACTGGTGTTTTATTTTTATGCGGTGAAGGTGGTAGCCTCACACCAAACCTCCTCTCTTTAACGGGCTTAATATCACCGGTTAAATGAGGTTTGGGAGTTTGTCAGTCAAGAAATGAAACCCGTACAACTTTAGTGGTTGGCGAGCATTTTACCACTGAAGCACTCAGTGACACATAGTTCAGTGGTAATCAATAAATAGAAAGAATAAATGTTGAGGAATCGTACGAAATGCGAAATACTCCTTTTGTGTAGAGGTCATAAAAGGCACTGAAATAGAAACTAAGTCAAGCATAAAATACCTAGAGGGACAGCTGTTTCCTCTGACCTTTCTCCGTTATCCCATATGTGATCGATTTTTAAGAAAATGTCCCAGTTAACCTTTTACATTAAGAAGTTAAGACAACCAGTAAGCACTCAAACTCCACTTTTACAGTTTTTTTAACTCTACCATCTTACCTACTGTTCTGTACTGTCACCTCCGTTAGTCTTTCCTGGGCTACTGTAAAGGACTTTATCATATATTGAAGGGTTTTATAGGTTGTTAGTAGGGCATATGGTGTGTCACTAAGTCAGCTGCTTACTGTTGTAGTCGACAAACATCTGAAACCATGCGAGAAATGTCTGATACTCAGCACCCTTTCTATTCACAACTGTCTCCCTCCCCCCACTGCATCTCATCAGGTGGAATTAGAAGTCATTCTAAAAGGTTAAATGCTCTCCCGAGCGAATGAATACAAAATCTCAACGATGCCCTTCTCAACCCGTGTTCTATGTGATAGAGAAAATGTTAGGTGTGAAACCTATTATGTAATTAGTAAAATAAATGGCTCTTTTGTTTTCTTCTGTTTGTAATTTATAAAGACAATATTTTAATTATCTTATAATTTCAGTTATTAACACTAATATTATTATTATTATTATCATTTTATACTTTTTGTACATTTTTGAATTTATTGTTACTGGTAATATCAGAAAGAATGTTGCTATTGTCAATTTTGTTTACCGATACTATGTAATGTTTTTCATTATTATTGCTGAGTGAATTAGGTAAAACATTGTACTAAATGCTGAGAATTCCATGCTGTAGCATAAGTATTGTTTTGGAATAAAGCAAGCTATATATATATATATATATATATATATGCATATAAAGAAACAACCTACCTACCCGGACGGAACTAATGAGGATATCAAAGCGAGGATCCGGAAAGCAAGGCAACCTTTAATTATTCTCAAGTCTGTGTAGAGATCAACTGCACTCAGCAAGATAAATAAGATCCGGATTTTCAAAATTCAGTGTGAAGTCACTGCCACTATACGGATCAGAGACTTGGTGCTGCGTCACGAAGAGCTCTTTGAACAAACTACAGATCTTCATCAACAACTGTCTTCGCACAATACTACTCAAGATCAGATGGTCAGCCTGAAAAGATCAGCCACAGGGATCTCTGCGAACGAACCAACCCAGCAGGAACCAACTGTGCAACAAATACGCCAGAAGAAATGGAGGTGGATTGACCGTACTCTGAGAAAACCTTCAAGCGATATCACACACTAGGCCACCCCTCGAGTGGAACCCGAATGGGAAGTGGTGAGTTGGTGGTCAGTACGAGAGTAACATGGAGGAGGTGATGTGAAGAGGAGATGAAAGCATGTGGGCAGACGTGGAGCCAGGTGAAAACGTTGGCGGAGAAACAAAAACAGTGAAGATGTGCGGTTGAAGGATTAAAGGAAACAATAATATGCATATCTGTATATATATGATTCATCTTATTGACAAAAATATTTATAATTTATATAATCTTATAAAGGACCTTATTATACCTTCATATGATACAAAAGATAGCCAGAAACTGTAAAAACGAATTTTTCCTACATGATAAATATTTTGAAAATCATCAAAAAAAATGGACACGTATTTGTTTATTTATTTGTTCTGGCCTTCAAAATTTTCAATAGTAGTTTGTACTCACTCACAATAGAATCACTTACCTGATCCAAGTCCACTTGATGACAAAGTAAGCATTGTGGCATTCAGACAGTAACTTGAAACTCAACATTCCAAGAATAATTAATCCTCTGTTTATGGAAACTTGGTAAACAACGAAGTACACTCAGTCGTTTTAAGTTCAACCACTGATTGATGTCAGCTGGAGAACTATTGAAAACCAATAGAGTGTATTCAGAAGCTGTTTCATCCAGACCCTTACAAATTAACCAACTTGAAAATGAATCAGACTCTCAGTAGTAACTGTCTACAGGACGAAGTTGACTAGAGTTCTTTCTAGTTAAAAGTCGTGACCAGTGAGGCTCATTTAGTAGGGAGTGAGTGTAAACACTCGCATCTGATCACTCTGGGGGGGGGTGGGGTGGTCACGCTAAGACAAAGAATTGACAGAAGTTAGAATTAATGGGCTGGTTATTAAGTAGGGTCCTATTGGCTGAATGGTATACGGGCCAACTGGCCTTGTGATCAGAGGGTCCCGGATGCTTACTGCTGGAAAGTTGCAAAACTTGAAGAAACAGCTGTCCAGTACTCCTTGATGGGTTTCCAGTGTGTTTCTCTAACTGACACGTATCCGTGATCAAGCTTGAAACAAATCCAATAACTAACTTATTCGTATTTATATTAAATTTAATTTAATATTAAATTACACGATAGTATTTTTCACGCCTCTTTCACATTTTCCTTTTCTTTTTGCATTCTCGTTTTTATAAATACCAGAGTCAAATACTTTTATCTGAAGCTCATCCAAATGTTAAACTATCCAAAGATATATTCTATAGTTTAATAGTTAAATCATCTGGCAGCGCTACACGACTTATTCGACTACTAATGAAAAGTTTTTTTACACAAGACGAATTAGCTGCCTCATCTTTATCTGGTGAAGGCATATATAAACAACGTTTGGAGCCAAGTGTTACAGAAGCGATAAAAAGTAAGTTTTACAACTCTTTTTTCTCTTCATTTCTTTATGTTCTCAGTGGAACATTGGATCTCAAGCTAGAGCTTCGCATTTTTCAGTAGCAGTGGTGTTTATTTTTACGGGATAGAGTTGCTAGCCTCACGCCTAACCTTCCCTCTTTACCTGTCTTATTACCTGTTTAGCGAGGTAAAGGAGTGTATGAGTGGCCGGAGATCGAATCCCGGACCACATGCGTGGTTGGCAAACATCCTACATCTGTGCCACCAACGCCCCGGGACGAAATTGACTGGAAGTCTTTCTAGTAATAAGGTGTAACCGGTGGCGCCCATTATCAGGTCGGGAGAGAGGGCAAATATTCGTCTCGGATGAGGTGGTCACGCTATAATCATGAATTGGCAGAAGTTTTATAATTCATTGGCTGACCATTGAGTCAGATGCCAATGGTTAAATAGGCCAACAAGAAGGTCGTGAGTTAGAACCCTTATGGGTTCTTACTGTCGACGAGTCCCAAGCACTAGGACGAAACAGCTGGTTTTCAATGCCTGTCTAACTTACATCAATCCGTGATTGAACCTATAGCCAATCAAATCCCCAGAAAGTTACTCCTGAAAATAAAATGCCTAAATTCATTTATAAGTTTTCTATCCAAAGCATTTTAAAATGTATCATTCCTGTCAAACGGGATTATACATTGTCAAAGATCAAATAATTTAAAACAGTTAGTTCCCCTGATGTATTCAGACAAAGCAATAAGAAGATGTAATTTATCTGAATCGTGTAATGTGTATATGCGCAACATATTTCGAACAATCGGATCACACACATGGACCTGACATAGGGATATGTAAATGAAATTAATAAAGAGTTACGAGGTGAGAAAATAAACTTAGATCAAGTTAAAAGGACATATTGAAGATCAAAATAACAATGAAGATCACTAAACCAAACAAGAGAGGTAATGGTACATCTACCCTGGCTGGTATTAAAATAAAGTTCACCAAGGAAGATTTCGTATAATGGGGAATTGTTGCTTTGAATGCATAAAGGTGGTTTAAACTTCCTAATTGCTGGCTAGGGCACACAAGCTTTAGGATACGCCCCAAACACGTTTTACAGATAGGTTTAAAAGATGTGTTAATGTCAATTTTATGTCCTGTCTCTATAATATGTTTCTCAGTGGAGGAGCTACGTCTCCTGTTCCCACCATTAATAGCTTCTGGGGATTCTATTTGTTTCTGGAGCCATTTAGAAATATACCGTGAAGCCAGCCCTTACTTGCAGAGATCGATGAGCCCTCCCTATGTATGTGTGTCCACATATACATTCAAACTGGTATATGCAATGGGATTCGACATCATTTTTCGCATGTTCAAAGGGCTTGGATGGATATATTGGCTTCACATTCTCAATTATTATGATATTAGCTGCATAAAAGTCTTTCTAAACACAGCAGCGTTCAGTCTTTGTCTAGTTGTCAAGCTGCTATGATTCCCCATACAAGGTAGCTTGATGTACACGTCTTTCTTAGGGGTGAGTTGGAGAGTGGGTGTCTTAGTGTTCTGACTACTTTATATCTCCTAATGATGAACTTGTCTGGATAACTATTATCAACTAGAGTTTGTGTCAACTTTCATTCTTGCTCATCAAGTCTTCTTGTTACCTTATCTAAATAAATAATTGAAAATGAAATTAAATATACAAGTTTGTCATTTACCTTTCATAAATTGTGATTTAAGAACAAAAGTACACGCAGAAAGCTTACTTTACGATGAAAAAACAAACAAACAACCCAACTATCTATCTATCTATCTACTATCATTATTAAGTTCATTATTGCTTTAACAGCATGATTGTATATGTAAGGTGACGGATGATAAAATAGTTTCAAATGATTGTATAATTTCAAACTTTAATCAGTCATTTATTTTTATTGTTAAAAGTGTTATGTAATGTACTTGTTGTAAATGAAAAAACAGAGAAAAAGAAGAAAAAAATAGGAGTAGATTATTTGTCCTTAGCATATACACCGATTTAATCATTACATCATTGTATGAACAAACTGAACGAAGAAATAATATTGCTAATCAAGTGTTGGTTTCCAGGGATTTGATTGGTTACAGGATCTCATCATGAGCTGATATCGGTTAGAGAACTACTATTGGAAAACCCACCAGGGGGTACTGGATAGCTATTTCATCATAGTGCTGGGGATTCTCCAGCAGTAGGCACCAACCAATCGGTGCAGTTTGAACCCAGAACCTTCCCATTACAAGGTGAGCAAGCTAATAGACCACTAAGTTATTGAAGTTCGATCCATTTGCCAGTGCATGAATTCCAACTTCTCTCGACTCACAGTATAGTGCGATTGGTACTAATCAATGTCTTCTGAGGCGAGCATTTGTCCTTATACTCACCCTGGGGGAGCCTGCGTGTCAAAACTTCTTACTAGAACCCAGGCAACCACCTACATGAATAGGGTGATCCGATTAAATCGTAAATTAAGAGAGGCTGGGATTCATGGGCTGGTAGTCGGATCGGGTTCTGATGGCTGAATGGCCTGTTAGCTCTCTGGTCTTGTGACCGGAAGGTCGTGGGTTTGGACCCCACTGGTGGTTGCGTACCAATGAAGACTCCCAAACTAGGTTGATGAAACAGTTGGTTTTCCAATGGTTCTCTAACCAATGTCAGTTCATGATGAGATCCTGTAACTAAATATATTCCTCTTCAGTTAGTTCCTTATCATCAGCTGTACGCTTACATCAAAACTGTACTAGTCATGTGGTTATTTCAGTCCATTAGAATAATCACTTTCAGGTAGACAAAGGGGGATGGTGAAAATGAGAGGTTAAAAATCATCAAAACAATGAACGAAGTAGGTGTTATCAACAGGACAGCTAAATTCTCAAGGAGGGATTGGTGGAAATAATTACAGAATTCTAGATCAGTTAATTAGTCAGCCGGTGATGAGGAAATATTTTTTCGAAATCTGTAAATGGGAGTTTTTAAATTACTTAAGCTGGAACCCTAAAAAATATCCCTATAAAGTCCAAAGTTTGAATATCTGAATCTCTAACTCATTGGGGGGGGGTTGAGAGTTGTTCGATGGGTGTCTTGAATATCCAAATGAAATTTTTGGTCTAGTAGGTTCACATTTCACCGTGTCAGTGTGAAAAGAATGTCCATAGATGGTACTCGTTATCAAGAGCATTAAATTGCGAATTGATGTAAACTAGAATTTCAATACAGTCCTCATGTAGTCCTCACGGACTGACCTCGTAACCCGAAGGTCCAAGGTTCTAGTCCTGACGTGGTTGTGGATGAACACCGCTGAAAAGTCCAAAACTTTGGCGCAGCAGTTATTCAGTGCTCAATAATCAGACAGACTTCATTTCATTGTTGCTGAAAAAAGTGGAAATACAACCTACGGTACACAAAATCGAGAAGAGGAGCAGGTGCGGGATTACACCATTATCGAGTGCAAGAAACCTTCAAGATCAAATTGAAAGCCTTCAAAGGGACTGTAGACAGACTACAATTCAAGTCCAATTTCAAGTCCATCAGATCAAGATGTGAGATATTACTTAGCATCACTGAGGAAACTTGTGTGAAAGAACACTGGAACTATCTAAGGGTGATATTCAAGGAAACGTGCACAACTGTTCTAGGAAGAAAGAAAAACACGGCAAGGAATGGCTGTCAACGTATACCTGGAAGCTAACCGAAGAGAGAAGGATGGTGAAAGAGAAGATGCCTCCATGCAATGATGAACAACAGAAGGAGAAGCTGAGTTCGGTGTGTACAACGCACTGAATAAAGAAGTGAAGAAGAGTGCTAGAAAAGAAAAAAGACAGTTCTACGAAACACTGGAAACTGAAGCAGAACAGGCCACAGGTAAGAGGAGCCTCTGAAGGTTATACCAGATAACCTGGTCTCTGTCCGAAACAGATCAGAACATATGAGACCAATAAAAGATGGTCAAAGACGATAGACAAATAAAACAATGGGATGATCACTATAAAGGACTCTTGGATTGACCATCATCTGCAACTCGCCCAGAAATACCACCAGCAACAGCGACAGTGCTGTCAGTGGACACCAATCCTCCAACAAAAGCAGAAGTTTTGAATGCTATAAAGCTACTGAAAGTTCAGGAGACAGCAGAACCAGGCAGAATTCCTCTTGAAGTACTACAAATAGATCCAAAAACCTGAGAGGATATCTTCACACAGCTGTTGCAGATGTTTTGAGAGGGGTAGGGGAAGACAGAGCTTTAAACCACTTGGAAGAAGAGCTGACTTGTCAGACTAACAGATGACGAGTTGGATAATCGAGGATGACATGGTGGAGATTGTGTAGGGAAGAGATGTAAGCCAATGTGGAACGGTGGTGGCAGTTAACAGGATGAAGTTGAAAAGTGTAAATGTATTTACGGAAATGCAAATAATCACACTGATGAAAGAGGCATTTCACTGAAGTGTTTATTCTGTAAAAAAATAGATTTCTGACAGAATGAAAAAGAAAAAAAACAAACAAAACAAAATGCCAAACAGGAAAGGTTAAGCTAAAAATAATGGGAGAATTAAGAGAGAGAGAGAGAGAAAATTAACAATTGGAAGACAAAGGAAATTGAGAGGGAGAGAGCACGCGCGCGCGAGAGAGAGAGAGCATAAAAACAACACAAGCTGTTTGTAAAATTGATATTATTTAAAATACTTCAATTCATTTCATTTCACCAGAGTTGATTTCAATGAGTACACACTTGCATGTGAATCTTTCCGAATACATTCAAACACACACCGACACCCACACTCTCACATTCACATACGTAAATATTCCTCTAGGAGGATAAGTCGACATTGCTAGTTGATAAGTGTTCGGTAAAGAAAGAAAGAAAGAAAGATTGAAAGAGAGAAAATAAGGAGAAGAGGAAGTAGACCCGGGGGGGGCGGGAAGGAGAAATGAAATCGAATAAACTTAGCGGCACATGCACAGGTTCATGAGTAAAAAAATATGTCAACTTCTTGATGAAGCACATGTGCACATTCACACATACATACATACATACATGCATAAATAAACGCCATTTTTTGAAATAAGCCACAATAATAATAATAAATACTTGGTCGGTCGGTTTCAGCTTGACTAGGCAATATTCGTCAGATGGTATTTAGTTCTCATCTCGATATATTTTTCTTTTTCGTTGCTGTTGTTGTTGTTCTCGAATGAAAAGGCAAGAACTTTTTCGTGGATGGAAAAGTGGCAGTCTGAAGAAGGGTAAGTGGGTGGTGTGGAGGACGAAGAGGAAGTGAAATAAATAGAGAAAAGAGAAATTGAGAAGGAAAAGCTACACAGCTGCCAGTTTACACGTATAAGTCACAAAAGGCTTTTTCCGTTGAAAAAGAAAAGACAAATAAATAATTGATAATAATAATAACAGTAATAATGATAATAAATAGGTTGAATATTTTCAAAGAGCTTTTGTTGAAATGTTTTCATCTGGCAAAATCTGCCATTATTGCTTTGAGAAACAAGTACGGCTGACATGAACTGATTCATTCCAATGATTCTAGTATATCATAGGTGACACTGAAGTTGAAATTAGATCGAATATTAAGTATCTTGGATTGTGTATTTTATCTGATCTATCTTCCCCACCCCACATCCTATGAGTTCCTAGAATGATATTTCGTTTAATGTTCTACGTAAGGAAATTAAGACAATCTGGTATCACTCAGTTGTATGTCTGTACTTTTACAGTTTTTAACTCATGTATTCTACTTATTTTTCTTTATGGATCCTCTTAATTTTTCCTGGGTTCCTTTAGAAAGACTCTCTTACACTGCGAAATGCACTAGAAGCTCTTGTCAGTAGGGATCTACGAAACATTCATAGTGGAAAGGAACACTGTACAACAACAAAAGGAAGTCTTGAAAGCATAGATCAACTGAATAATTACAGACGATAAGGTTATACATGATGACACTAAAGAACTCTATGACTCACTGAGTTGTAGGCATATGTATGTAGCTGTCTAGATTCAAAAAGAATCAAGTGTGAAATATCCTGAACAAATATACACTAACCTCCAACAGGTTGTTAATTTCACTTTTAGACATGCAAGCACGACTTACATGAACTGGTTGGTTCATACGGTCCTACTATCATAGATGGCACCTATGCTGAAACTGAGTCGAGTGTTAGGTGCCTTGGATTGGGTATTTCTTCTGATTTTTCTTGGTCTTCCCACATCATGTTAGTTCCTAGAGTAATTAAGGAAGTTAAGACAATCTAGTATCACTTAGTAGTATGTCTTCACATTTGCAGTTTGTTAATTCATATATTCTACGTATTCGTTATCCCTCTCCCCATACCTTAATCTTTACCAGGCTACGTGAAATAGGCTTTATCACACTGAGAAGAGCAGTTAAAGCTGTCAGAATCTTCTCTATTCACAACTCACTCCTTGAGAATATCTCATCAGGTAAGATTATAAGAAGCAGCTATAGAAGATTTTATGCTCGGATGACAAAGTATAAAAACTCAACGAATTCTTATTTAACAGGCACAGATTTTATATGATGAGACAAGTGTAAGGCATGAAATTAGTAATTTACTGAGAAAGTCTAAATATACAGTTCCTTTTATCCTTTATTTTACCAATATATTGTTGTTAATACTTACACTTTAGTTTCAGCTTTATATTCATATTCTTAATAACAATATTATCATTATTCGTCGCTCTGGTTCAAAGTGGGACGTAGCACAGTGGTTAGGACTCTCGCCGACCATGCACATGGTCCGAGGTTCGAGCCCTGGCCGACGCACACCTGATATCTATGGTCGGCCTGCGAAATTTGGGCTACCGATATCCATGCTGAAAATTCCATACATGTACCAAAAATACGGTGTGGGACCAAGCTGCAATCAAAAAAATATCTACTGATTTTGCGTCGGTGGCACAGTGATTAGGACTCTCGCCGACCATGCACATGGTCCGGGGTTCGAGACCTCCCCGACGCACACCTGATATCTATGGTCGGCCTGCGAATTTTAGGCTACCGATGTCCACGCTGAAAATTCCATACTTGTACCAAAAATACGGTGTGGAATCAAGCTGTAATCAAAAAAAAAAAAAAAAATAAAAATAAAATAAAAAATACACTTTGTTCTGTTATCTACTGTCCTCTTCAGCTAGCTAACCACACGATTGCCCATAATCTCTCATCTTCTCCTCCTCCTCCTGTTCCTGCTGACACAATCTCTTCTATGTCACCTTCGCACTGACAACCCACTCATCGCTTCCTATTTACCTTCCACTAGAGCAATGGCTAGGATTGTGGGGGATGTCATTCCACTGCCTCCTCAACGTGCGCCTGGCCTGAACCACCTTCATTTTCTCATACATATTTGTTTAGCAATCGACGCTCGCCCGTTGGTTTGTTGCCAGCCAACCAGAGTTTCTTCTTGTTAATTCCTTCTGACTGGCCGACAGGCTGGCCATACGATCTTCAGTATGCAGCCAGCCAGCGGATAGTGGCAGCTATTCGTAAAATTTCCAGTGGCCTATTCGAAATCCTTTTCGTGACGCTCACGTCAATTTTATGACCCATATAGAAGAACTGACTGACTGAATTCACACTTGTGTTGAACAGAATCCGAATCTTGTTGTTTATGCTGGCTATCTGACCGAGTGCAGTGCAGTACAGAAGATTTCCAAACCGACTTTTTTTTTATTTACAGCTTGATTCCACACTGTATTTTTGGTACAAGTATAGAATTTTCAGCATGGATATCGGTAGCCCAAATTTCGCAGGCTGACCATAGATATCAGGTGTGCGTCGGCAAGGGGATCGAACCTTGGACAATGTGCATGGTCGGCGAGAGTCCTAATCACTGTGCCACCGACTTAAGGTTGATGAAGGCATATCTTGCCCTGCTTCTCCGATTCTGACTGGCTGACTGTCTTTGAAATCTTCATCCGTGCCATCCACCTGTGGTTGATACCTTTCTTCCTGGGCAGATAAAGGAAGGGAGGAAGTAAGCTGTGTCAAATCTCTCCCGTTGAGGGTGATTGGTGTTAGTTGTTGTTGTTGCTGTTGGTCGGTTATTTGGTTATCTTTATCACCTCCATCTTCTCCATGTTCACCTGGACTTCTGTCTTCCCTGCCTGCCTCTTCCACCAGTTTGTTGGTTTCTGCCTGCAAGTTTTTGAGGTTGTGTGAATGACATCAGACATAAATCATCCACGTGCTAAATCCAAATCTTCTGTAGACTTCTTATCGGTGGTCCAGAGTATTCCTGTCATTGAACAATATCATCATGATGTGAATGTCTTAATTATTTCCCCTTTAATAAGAATATTAGAAGCATTATCCTGTTACATGCTGTGAATTCCACATTGTATGAAAAGTTCTGTTTGCAATAAAGCCATTATTATTACTATTCGTGTAATTATTATTAAGTACCTTTTCCAAATCTCAATGAATGCAATTACTTATTATGTGGTTATAATTATCTGACAATACTGTGTATCATATTTGATTTACATTTTAATATTGAAAAACCAGGGAGTACTAGACAGTTGCTTCTTCCCACTGCTTGAGACTCATTGGTAGTGTCAATCTACGAAATATGTTTCGAACCCAGGACCTTCTGGTTATAAGTCAAGACTGTAGACCATTCAGGCCCTGGGGCATGATCCGACTGCCAACCCATGAATTCTAAATTCTACGAATTCGTGACTTTAGCACGATTGCCATTTAATGTCATCATCAGAGGCGAATATTTTTCTTCACCCTTGACCTGATGGCGGACTCCACTGATCACAACTTCATACGAAAACTTAAGGAAACTTCGTCCTATAGAATTCATGGCCCTTTGAATCGGGTCCCCGTGAGTAAAGAGTCTACGCGCTTGACTTGCAACTGGAAGGTCCTGGTTCGAATTCTAGTGAGTGGGGCGGGTACTGTCGATGATTCTTTTTTATTCTATGTACAAATAAAGGTATATTTTATGTATAAGATCACACATGATATAAGTAGCTGGACATTCGATGAGTTGAAGCCATAATGACTTTTATTTCCAGGCATGACCCTAAGGTACTTATAAGTAGTGTAAAGGTATATATGAAATTCAACTTTAATTTTTTTTGGAGGGGGGAGGGGGGTTACTGATTACATCAGTCTACTTCAGTAGAATCTGTATGTCAGTTTTAAATAAAAATCAAGGTAGTATTTTCCACAATGATTTATTTGTTTTCAGCAGTTTCGTGAATCTGTCATCAGTAACAGTGAGTCCAGATGGAAGTCAAATATTCCCTGTTCCTATTATAGCAAACAGGTATTCACACTGCAGAAATGATGCTGTTTATGCACAGACTATCAGGCCAAAAAGCTTATTCCACGCTGGGTACTTGAATTTTTGTTTTCTTACTTTTCCGTGGTGACTTTCAGTAACTTCCCGAACATTTCACTGCAGGTAACAATAAGAAGAACAAAACGAAGCCTAAATGCTACGATAGTCTATGCATTGTTGACGAAACCAAATAAATAGATGCCCGAATGAAGGAAAGTATGAACTTCGTTTCCCTTTAGCTTAGATTTTCTGAAAGGCTTGAATTGAGTTTCAAACATCAGTTTAATGCCAGAGATCACAAATAGTTATAAAATCTTACAAACATTCGTAATTGGATTATTGGAATTATGGGATAGTAATTATTACTCGGAAAATTTCTAACAAAAACGCATGAAATCCGTCACTGCGATAACTTACAAATGGTAAAGAAATAGTGTTTAAAGTTTGCAGAAACCTTAGGACAAACCATAATTTAAACTGGCAGCCTTCTAGTTACTGACTTCACATTGTCATCAACAGTAATATGGATAAGTTGGCTAGCCGGACGTTGGTTGTTTTAATCAAGCCACAAACCCCTGTTTCCGATGTACTACTGATTGATTTGGATGAGTAGTTTCGTACCACCTATATCAGTTATTAGTGCTTACTTGCCAAATTGACGGCCAACTCACTCGTTTGGGGCTAATCTTATCAACGGTTTACCCCGGTTTGACTTAGCTCTGAAAGGTGAATCGGCTAGAACCACACACGCACACACCACTTCGGGCTAGCTACTTGAGTAAACTGGCGACACCATAAAAGATTTTATGTTAAATGATTTTAACAGTCAGTTTTCCAGTGATCTTTCTGTGAATATTGTCAATGATGATAAGAAAAATAGAATATTCTACGTGAGTCATTATTACTGTGTATATCGTATGACTTACAGGGAGGGGGTTGGCGGACAGTGCTGTATGTTTATCTCACTATTACTCAGGACACTAACTGAAGTGGAGTTCTGCTCATCGGCTAACTATTTGCAGGCAAAATAATTCAATTTACTTCACTTTTATAAGTCATATGTACAGCGTAAAGCTGACTACACTAAATCTGCCTATTCAGATATTTGAAAACATGATTTTCTGTAATATGCATCAATGTTCCGGAAATTCTCGTTTTCATATCTCTACTTTCTCTCTCCCTCTCTCTTCAGAACATCGTATACCTTTGATAAATACGTTAATTTTGAATCTTCTTTCGATTTAAAATTAGTTGATAATAAGATGAAATTCATTTTAAAATTATGCTCGTGATCATTGGGGAGTTTGAGCTTAGTGATTTATTAATTGTTTATGAAAACTCTTTGCATGCAAAAGAAATACAATGTTACTCGCTAACACAAACACATACACACAGAGGTACAGATGGGAATACTTGCTAGGATGGGCGGACATGCATGCTGTTGGTAAACACGCATAAAAGAAATTACATGAGATTTCCATCTCGGGTTTTACTTCTTCTTCTCCTTCTCCTTTATTCGCATCTGTGATTTCTTTCATTTCCTGAAAAGAGGGAAAAAACAATTAAACATCTTCTTTTCCTTACCACAAAAACAAAAAATTTCAACTTTCACTTCGAATAATAATGTCGTGTTTTTCCATTACCGTCTATCTATCTATCTATCTATCTATCTATCTATCTATCTATCTATCTATCTATCTATCTATCTATCTATCTATCTATCTATCTATCTATCTATCTATCTATCTATCTATCTATCTATCTATCTATCTATCTATCTATCTATCTATCTATCTATCTATCTATCTATCTATCTATCTATCTATCTATCTATCTATCTATCTATCTATCTATCTATCTATCTATCTATCTATCTATCTATCTATCTATCTATCTATCTATCTATCTATCTATCTATCTATCTATCTATCTATCTATCTATCTATCTATCTATCTATCTATCTATCTATCTATCTATCTATCTATCTATCTATCTATCTATCTATCTATCTATCTATCTATCTATCTATCTATCTATCTATCTATCTATCTATCTATCTATCTATCTATCTATCTATCTATCTATCTATCTATCTATCTATCTATCTATCTATCTATCTATCTATCTATCTATCTATCTATCTATCTATCTATCTATCTATCTATCTATCTATCTATCTATCTATCTATCTATCTATCTATCTATCTATCCTCTTTTTATTTTTGCTTGTTCTGATCTTTTATTTCATCTGTCGAATACTCTGTTAGTCTCAATATGTGTGAAAATTATAGGGAAGTGGTTATCTCACTTGGTTTTCTAAGTTCGCCTTTTATTGGGCACTAACTCCGAATCATGTTATTTACACGGTAACTACAATCAATCTTGAGTACCGATTAGGTTACCCGTAAGTCTATTTATCATTCAAAAGACTGAATAAGTAACAAGTAATATTCTTTTCGATAAATTCGCCATCATGTTCTACATTTATGTGACAGTAATAATTAAAGAAATATTCTTGTTAATAACGTTAATGTTGTTTTAAATCACTATGAATCAAAAATACCACACTATAGTAGCTATTGAATAGTGTCCAATCAAAGTATCCCATACAATCCTGCAGGAGTTCACTCGCCAGTATGAATAGCTCAGGACAACATCTCTGACTATAGCACTGGGTGATTTGGATTCGAATCTCAGAAGGGACATGAGTTCCTTCAAGGTTGCAGATATGCCTTTCTGATGATTGCCTCCGACCATCTAATATTAACAGTTCAAAGTGCACTGTGATGGCGAGCCACCTAGAATGGTGGCCACATTGCAAACTTGACTGATTGAATTCAGTCTGCACCGAACAAAGGACTAGACACATTACAACATCAGTTACTAACTAGTGTCCAATTAAAGTATCAATACTATAACCAGATTACATTTTAAAACGCATCAGTGAAGGAGAGAGTTGATATGCATTAATATGACACACTAAACCCATTGAATATCAGATGAATTAAGAGAATTAATATAGAATTTATAGGTTCGACAGTATGTCAGGGTAGCAATAGTGACTGTTCGAATACTGTTTTGAGAACAGAGCTCTAGTTGATTTAAACATTGCAACTACTTCTCCAGTTTTCAGCATTTCGTATCTAGAAGCCTTTGGTTGTGTATTCGACACCCGACAAATGATAGCGAAAGACTGTTTAATGCTAGCTAGCTTTATGGCCTGTTTCAATTAGGTGGTCCAACATAGGACTGTTGGTAGTTTTAACGACAGCTTTATTTAACCATGTTGATGCGTGTTCGCGATCACGAGAAATTAAGTTCCTAGACTAACGGTCAATACAAATGACTCCACAGATCGAGATTTGACACTATTTGACATTTGAAACCATTAGTTAGAGGGGCAGTGAGAAAAGAGAAGTTCACAAGAAGTGAATTTTTCAATGGTGTGAGCCTATAACCCCATTGATAGACTCGTTGAGATTGCTTGTGATTCGCTATACGGGGTTGATTCAAATTTAATATTCGACGTAAACAACAGTTTTTACACTCAGATTCAGTGACCCTATTAGCAAAGTTTTCTAAAGTTAAACCTAAACCTGTTACCATTTGGCAGATGTAGCACTCCTGTCAAACATCCCGCCTGACATGGTTTTCATAATGGGTCACACATCACATCAAGACTCAAACACGCTAATCTGCACTTCGACTTATCTGACATAACGATGACACCAACACACTCAGCGTTAGACCATGTATATCAGTATATGCTTCACACCACAAAACCATTTCGTTCCCGTTTCACTGAATAAGTAGAGAAACAATGACAGCGGTGTTATATCACTGTCACCAGACACCGAAGCACCCAGCTACCACCTATTCCACATCCATGATGTTTCCTCACAAAGTCTTACTTAAGTCAAGCTCAACAAGGTCTTCTTTCCTCACCAATTCTACCAAGCTCTTTCCCTTGTCTGTGGTTTCGCCAGATAATATATAGGGGCAGTGGGAATCTCGTTAATGCATTCATGTGCATCACCAATTAGATAGTGAGTCGGTGGCACAGAGGTTAGGACGCTCGCCAACCATGCACATGGTCCGAGATTCGATCTCCGGTGACCAACACACTCCCTTACCTCGCTAAACCAGAAATAATACTGGTAAAGAGGAAAGGTTGGGCATGAGGCTAGTAATCCCATCCTATAAAAACTAAACAGTGCTACAGAAAATTTGAGCCACTAGCTTGAAGCCCTATTTTCCACTGGGAAAGTAAAGGTTAAAAAAAACTAATTAGATATCTTGGTTTCCACTGGTTTTCTACCACGTCTCAAAAGGTGATACAAATCACTTTGAAGTTTGTATATTCTCCACATACTATATTTTCATATTATTATCATCATTATGAATAAAAATTTCGTGATTGTTTATCACTGGTAATCAAACTAAAAAATAGCTGACAAACCACGGCGTAAATTCATTCGCTTGTTTCACCTATACTTACACTTATACATTTGATTCCATTCATGAAATTCAATCAGTGTTTAATGAATTGGTAAATCTCAATGAGTCATCTCAATAAGAAAATATCAGCGGAGTACTTAAAACTACAGAAGAAGAGGTTTCTTTTTAGACTAAACTTATAAATAAATCAAGTGGAAGAGATGATCACTTGAGACAGGAAAGAAAGCACAGCAAATAAATGTTTCATTCTTATGAGTGAGAAAAGAAAGGAAGAAAACATCTTCACTCTTATCACAGTCCACATCAATTGAGTTTAGTTGAAATTAATTAATTAATTATTATTATTATTATCACTATTCAGCTCTTCACTTTCATAATACTTTGTAAAACTGAGGATGGACAATCAGATTTTGGTTTGCAGGGATTTGAATTGATTGGTTACAAGATTTCATCACGAGCTGATATAGGTTAGAGAATTATGAAGAAAGTCACAAGAAGTACTTGGACAGCTGTTTCGTTCCAGATTGGGAATCAGTTGTGAGGAGGACATTGGCTAGTCACGTCATATCGTGAATTGACAGAAGTTGGAATTCACGGACTGGGAGATGAATCGGGTCCTAGTGGCTAAATGGTCTATGAAGCCTCTGGCTTTGTAACCGGTAGGTCCTGCGTTTGGATCACACCGATGGGTGCGTACTGATGAAAAGTCTCGAGCACTAGGACGAAACAGCCGTCCAGTACTTCCAGATGGTTTTCCAATGGTGGTTCTCTAACCGATGTCAGCTCATGGTGAAATCCTGAAGGTGGATATCTTGATTAGTTCAAGTCGTTTTGTATCATCTGTAAAATCTATGACTATAAGTATCTTTTTGAGTCATAATCAGCGGCTAAACTACATATAAAAACTAAGTCATACAAAAGAGATGATGTTCAGCGAAGAGTTACTTTTTCAGCAATATAATTCTCAAGTTGTACCCCTGCTTATAGTAGAATCAAATAGGGAAACTGAGTGATGTAATATAATTGACTGGATTGAATACAATTCAACTAAACCATAGTGATAATACGAGGTAGAAATTTAACAGGAAGCAAGGGGAGAAAATAATACAAATTAAAAAACAAAAATCCAATTATCAAGTATTCAGACAAATCAGGTCCATTGTAGATTTAGTGAATGAAAAAATTTCTTCTGTATGCAGAGTTCGGAATCCAACATATGTGAATTGCCATTGCGTCTACGGTTTGAAGAAGTTTGATTTGTACTGTTTAAGCAAGAGTCCCGCGTATTCTCTAGACGACTTTGAAATTGGTATGTGGATTAGCTTGGTGTTTAGACTCGAAGAGGTGTTCCGGTATGGAGCTATGACGGGAGATGTTTTTTATCCTCTACAAAACCATAGGGGCAAGTGTTTGATGATAAGCTTGGATAGAAAGCAAACGCTGGATACGGCAGAGATACCTAGCTCAAAACGAGCAGGTGAACTGATAAATGCACATTGAATTGAAGGAAATCGCTGCCGATGTGATGCAATAGACTCGGTGAATTAGCTCTACGAAATTCGTAATGGAGGAGTTAATTAATTCATGACTTGCGTTTTACACAGTTCTAAATAAAATTTCCTTTCAGTTTCTTTTGGAAACCGAGATTATCATGATAACAATATATGACACTATAAATGGCAATCAAGCAGGAAAGCATAAATGCATGATGCTGTATATATTACTGATTAATTGATATGAGTAGCTGAATACAACTTAAATCAACCAGTAGTGGTAGCTAGTCAGATCGAAGGATCTAAACACTGGTAGTATAGAGTGGAAAAGAGATGAGGACACCAAAACCAACCAGAATCGGAAAAGCAAGACAAACCTTCATCATTCTGAAATCAGGTTGGAAATCTTCTGCACTCCACCCCAGCATAAACAACGAAATTCAAATTGCCACTACCAGTGTTAAGTCAATCAGTCAGTCTTTCTATATGCATCAGAAACTTGGCGAATGCGTCACGACAGGCATTTCCCACAGACTAATGCAGAATTTCATTAACAGCCACTACCATTCTCTGGCTGCATAGTGAAGATCATATGCTTGATTGGAAGGAATTAAGAACAAGCTAATCAATCACCAAATGCTCAGTAAATATTCCAAAGAAAGTGGAAACGAACTGGAAACAGATTGAATATGCGGTTGAGTGATACCGCTCTTTTAAACAATCGCTGGAGTGGAAGGTGAATAGAAAATGACGAGTTGGGCGTGAGTGCGAGGTTGGCATGTAAGAGACAGCGTGTGTGTGTGTATGTTCCACTCGGAACCCATGGGAATGTAAGCAGTAATAAGGATCAGGAAACACGAAAATAGTTAATTGCCAGTTACCAATCAACTTCTCTATTGTAGTGCTAAAGCAGAGTTAGTTGGTACCCGAAAAGGTCAGCTGTAATATCTATAACTGCAATAGTAGGTTCACATCTCAGTGGGAGAGATGGCAAGTACATGTTACACCTCTTAGTGCTAAAAGGCATAAAACTAGGTCCATGGTATCTTCTTCTCAACTGCTTCCAACCAACGCATAAAATGTTTGTTTGAAACAAATATATTTATGTACATACATTTTGGTAAGGTTTGATGATGAACAAGGCATTGAATGCCAGTCAAACCTGTACCTTAACTTAACCAACTTCGAAAAGCCTTCGACACTGCCAACTGGAGAAGTGATTTGGAAACTACTTCAACGCAACGGCGTGCAGTGCTTTAAGTCTTTATCAGTCTCATTTAATAGCCATCTGACAGTGCCGTGTGTCAAGTAATGCACAGTGGAAAACTCAGCGAGGTGATTGAAGTGGATACACCAGCAAAACAAACTGGCTGCCTGCCTATTATCACCAACGATGGTATTCTTAATTGTAGTAAACTGCAGTCTGTGTCAAACTGCCCACAGGAAGTGAGAAGACAAGGATACTCCGCACTGACCAATAAGAAGACTCTAGAAGACAATTTTGCGTGTGGATGATTTATGTTTCATGTCATTTGCACAAACTCGAAGACTTGCAGGCAGGCAGGCGAAAACCAACAAACTGGCTGAAGAAGAAGTAGGCAGTAAAGGTGGAACTCCAGGTGAACATGGAGAAAATGGAGGTGATGAAGATACCCATAATCACCAACCAACGCCAACAGTAACAACAACAACAACAATCAGTACCAGTCACCATCAACGGGAGAGATTTGACACAGGTTACTTCCTCCCTTCACTTATCTTAACAGGAAGCATCTATTCAATCACACCCAATCGGAACGAATGAAGATGTCACAGCCAGCCAGCCAATCGGCCAAAATTGGAAAGGCAAGTCAAGATACGCCTTCACCAACCTGAAACCAGTTTGCACTACACTGCAATCAGACATCCAGCCAGCATAAACAACAAGATTCCGGTTCTGTTCAAAACAAATGTTAAGTCAGTCAGTCATTCAGACAGTGAGTCCTTCTACATTGGTCAGAAACTTGGCCAGCATGTCACAAGAAGAATTTCCAACAAGTTATAGACATTTATCAACAGATGTTTGTCGGCCAGAAAAAAACTAGAAACAAGAAACTTTGGATGGCTGGTTGGGAACAAACCAACAGGCGAGAGCCAGTCGCCCAACAAATATGTAGGAGAATATGGAGATGGATCGGGCCGGGTGCATATGTTGAAGTGGCTCTCGAATGACATCGCGCGCAATGCATGGCATCGCTTGAGTGCAAGGTGAATGGAAACCGACCAGTCGGTCGTGGGTTTGAGGGTGATATGCAGGAGATCATGTTAGGAGGAGGAGGAGGATGAGCAGATGAGAGATTATGTTCAGTCGTATGGCCGGACAGTTAAAGAGGACAGCAGAAAACAGAAGAAAGTGTAGATGTGTTGTTGAATCCGTATGTTCCCCGCGGAACCCAAGGCAATAATAATAATAATAAATAACATACATGTAACACTATATTAAGCTTTTCTAAATTGAATAATGAATAATTTATTCCACGTTAGATTCTTATAGTACAATAATCTTCTTTTACTGTTTGTCTTCTTTTTGTTTTCTCTTAGTTTTCATACGTCAACGACATCCACAACTTAAAACTGGATCAATCAATCTGTGTATGACAGATGTATGCGTACAAGCTAGACGAGTTGCTAATAACCAAAGAAGTCGACAACATCCCTTAAGAATTTCACCTTGTCGACAAGATGAATCTATCAAATCACAAGGGAATAATAGTAGTAATGCCAATAATATCAATAATCAAAATGAATGTGACAACAGTCTAATAGGTGTTAAAAGTCGATTGCATAATTCTAATCGTTTTAATTCCACTACAAAACTATCAAAACATAACCACCATCCACATCCACATCATTGTCACAGTGATGATCTGCTGACACCAACACCAACCGCAGAACCAACAACAACAACGACAACAGCGCAGCCATCACCTCTACCTTTAACAAATGAATACGATACAAATTACTCGATTGAAATACCAAAAACTGAAATCAATGATTTGCGTTTATCAGAATCATCAGAAATTGATGATGAAGCAATTCTACACGTGGTCGATGAAGGTCAAGATGTTGTTTCCGATGAAATTGATACACCAGCGTCTTGTTCTGTTCATTCTTTCGTGTCGTCAGAACAAAAATAATCAGAGATAAAAAAGATGATTTGAATCCATACACTACACTCCTCACTCACTCACTCACTCACTCCCTTACTCATTCACTTCCGCACACACACACACACACACACACACAGAATTACAGGCTGTGAGAAATTCTTGTCAATAAATACACGTCAGTAAAGAATATCAAATTGGAATGCATAGAATAAATATTTGTGAATAGTTTACATTTGGTAAGACAAAAGACGTCATTTCTCGTTTTTTTTCTAGACAATCAAGTAGTATATAAAAGCAAAACGAAAAATTCTGGCAGCAGCACCACCAGAAAAACTTTATACTACTGAATTAAAAAAAAACAAACAAACTATGTGATTACATCGAATTTCTACTCTTTTTTCTCTCTCTTTTTTTTAAAAATTCTCTCTTCAAAATGACAATTGTGTGAAGCTTTTTTGTGATAATAGTCATTAGGTTTCATTAGTTAGTTAGTTAGTTAAGTCTACAGGGTATTTTATATAATATGTGTATATCTCTTGTTCCCGTCCCATCCCCTCCCATTCCGTCCGTATGTCCCGTCCCATCCCATCCTTTTCACCTCCCGCCATCCACCAACACAAAGTTCTGTTCCCTGCCACTTTTATTGTTATTGTTATTCATTCTATTATAAGATTTCTATCTTATCGATTATTGTATTTGGTTTCGTTTTCACTTCGATTTTATTTGGTGAGTCGAGTGTCGCTGTTGTACCTTTTTGTTTGGCGGTTTCATCTTCCCTGTTGTTAACAGATATCAGGTTCCATGCTTAATTGGGAATTCTTTTCTTCTTATCATTTTGAAGGTGTTATTCATGGTACAGTTATGAAAAAAACAACTTGTATCCACTATTAACTCCTTCCTTTTTTGGTATAAAGAGATATTCAAAGATAGAGATATCCTTGGTAACTTTATATCAACAGCAACAACAGGAAAAAGGGAAGTGCTTCCTGAGAAGTGATTTGTTTAAGTGTACACACAAGATGCCCATATATGTACACACACAGAGAGAGAAACACACACAATTCTCATTCAATTTTATGATTTCCGTGATAAATTTATTACCCAGCCTTCCCCTCCCTCAGTTGGCCCCTCCCCTTTCACCTTGAAAGTCTACTTCAATCAAGTCTAACAAAAAAAATAATGACAATAATCACTGGTTATCCAGAATAAGGTAAATAAGTGCGGTGTTTCTGATATGCAGATCAACAGGGGGTTGAAATATGGTGTATAAACTAGTCCACATATATACATATATGTACATTTATATTCTTATGTTTACCATTTCGATTCGTTATTCCTAATCTAAAGTGAATACGGATTCGGCTGTTTAACTTCTCTCTGTTTCCCAGTCTCTCTCTGTCGCTTCCACTGATCTTATATTATATATATCTAATAT
The DNA here is from genome assembly GCA_944472135.2 of Trichobilharzia regenti. Taxonomy (NCBI): domain Eukaryota; kingdom Metazoa; phylum Platyhelminthes; class Trematoda; order Strigeidida; family Schistosomatidae; genus Trichobilharzia; species Trichobilharzia regenti. The sequence continues at coordinate 171,121,706 of OX235262.1, read as the reverse complement.
TTAATCGATGGGTTTTATTTGATGCATTCATCATAACGCCATGAATGTAGTTGACCCTCTCTTCTTCTTTTTCCTCTTCCTTCAGTGAACGCCTTCTGTGATGGTTACTTTGTGTCTACCACCATCTTAGTCAGTCATTAAAATTTTATGAGTGAAACGATAATATTCATAATACGTGTCATAATAATAATAATAACAATACTACTCATAACAACAGTAATGAAAGTTTCAGTATGCTTTTAATTTCTGATCAGTTTTCATTCTTATATATTCCTTCTTCTCCTGTCTTCTCCTATCCTAACAGATCCTTTTTCGATCATGCTCTCTTTTTGGTTTGTATACTTTAGTATCGTGATATCTATATAAATATGTATATGCATATAAATATATGGAACTCAAATCCTTCCTTCAAAAGATGAATTCTTTCCTGCATCGATTTCTACTTCTAATCTTCTACAAAAACTTTTTATAGACAACAAAAGATCATTTCAGCATGTATTCCATGAACAGTTGTCTTTTCCTTCGTGTGTGTGTGTGTGTGTGTGCGTGCCCGTGTGTGTACGTGTATGCACGTATAGAATAGTTTTAACCCCAACACTATACAATATACACCCAAGAATAAGTGGATACAAGTGATTTTAAACATTTTCACATTTATTGCACAAAATATTGACATGACAAGTACAATGTTTTTTTATTAAACATTATAAAACTATGTTTATTTACTTATTACATAATATCATTATTATTATTATCACTATTATTATTATTACTAGTATAACTAACAACGATACTATCTATATAGATGAAAGAGAGAGAGAGAGACGTATTATAACCAGTGTTCCCCTGTTACCAAAGTTTAAAAAACCACCAAAACCAGCAAATGGACAATCAAACATTTTATTATTATTATTTTCCTGCCTTGTTTTCTCTCCTCTTTTTTGTTCGTTTTTTTGTTTTATTTTGTTGTTTTTTTCACTTGTTAGTGAAGCATCAAAAGACGACAGGAAGACAATAAGGAACAGTGTTAGTTTTTAGTTGTGATATTTGTATAGTACTAATACTATTACTACTACTACTATTATTATTATTATTATTAATATTACCTACATTTGAAATCATGGAAAAATGGAAAAAAATGAACAACAAACAAACAAGCAAATATATACAACAAGAAAAGAAATTTGTAATTTGCATTGACTTGGTTTTATTTTTTTTCATTGTTTTCTTCTGTTTGTGCTTCACTTATCGATCGAAAGATAAGTAGGAAAGGTATGCTAGTGTCATTGGTTTGAGTTCCTAGTGGAATATAGGGCTTTAGTAACACTTATCCATTTTGTCCTCTGCTCTAAGGTCACCTCCAGGCTGATTACATCGTTACCTATAAGCTTGCATTTCTCGCATATCAACTTTGAAAACCCTACTGATCGTTTCGCATACACCTCCCACTTGAGGAGTAGCCTGGCATGTGGTATCATTCAATGGTCTCCTCAGCGTGTGTCCGATCTATGTCCCTATCCTTAAGGATGTTTGTCGAGCAATAGCTTCTTAACTGGTTCGTTGACAGAGTCACTTGTTAGTGATTATTTTTGGCCATACATCTTATCTTCAGTATGGAGCCAAAAAAGGTGACAGCTGTTAATGAAAGTCTGAAGTGGCTTTTCAGAAATGCTTTTAGTGAGGTGTGAGACAAGTTCCTGACCTATATGGAATAACTGACTTATTGACTTAACATTAGTGTTGAAAATACAAATCTCGTTCTTTATGTTGAGTTATTATTATTCCCTTGGGTTTTTTAACGGGAACACAGAGCTTCAGTAACACATCTCCACCATCTTCTATTAGATGCTGTCCTCTTCAGCTGTCTAGCCACACGACTGAACATAATGTCTCAGCCTCTCTTCCTCCTCCTAACATGATCTCTTCGATGTCATACTCGCATCTACGACCCACTCGTCGTTTCCTATTAGGATTCCACTCGAGCGATGGCCTGCACTACGCGCGATGTCATTCGATGGTCTCTTCAGCGTGTGCCCCAACCATCTTCATTTTGCCCCACAAATTAGTTGAGTAATTTGCTCTCGCCTGTCGGTTTGTTGCCAGCCAGCTAGCCAGGCAGAGATTTTTGTTACTGATTCTTTCTGGCCATTCGATCCTCAGTGTGCAGCCAACCAGTGAAGGTGGCAGCTGTTGATAAATATCTGCAGTGACCTGTTGGAAATCCTCTTCGTGAAGCTCATATCAAGTTTTCAACCCGTATAGAAGAAGTCACTGACTGAATGACTTCACATCTGTGTTGAACAGAATCCGAATCTTGTTCTTCATGCTGGCTGGCTGGCTGGCTGGCGGAGTGCAGTGCAGTTTAGTGCAGAAGATTTCCAAACTGGTTTCAAATCGATGAAGGCGTATCTTGCCTTTCCTTTCCCATACTGGCTAACTAGCTGGCTGGCTTTGAAATCTTCATCTATTCCACCAGCCTGTGGTTGAAACTGTGATTCCTGTTCAGATAAGTGAAGGGAGGAAGTAACCTCTGTCAAATCTCTCCCCCCCCCCAATTGATCGTGATTGATGGTTGTTAATGTTGTTGCTATTGCTTTTTGTTCGGTGGGTTTATCTTCATCACCTCCATCTTCTTCATATTCACCTGGAGTTCTGTCTCCTCTGCCTGCTTTTTCAGTCAACTTGTTGGTTTTCATCTGCAAGTCTTCGAGTTTGTGTAAGTGACACTTAACATAAATCATCCACTCGTGATGTCCAGATCTTCTAGAGTTTTCTCATCGATCGGTGCAGCAAATTTCTGCCTTCTTACTCCTAGACACGGTCTGACACATAATTCATTTTACTACCATTAAGAATATCATCCTTGATGATAATAGGCAGGCAGCTTTGTCTTATTGCTGTATTCACTTCCATCGCTTCGTTGAGTTTTCTGTTGCGTTTCAACTGACACGTGACATTGTCCCCATCTCATATTCACTATGATTTTGCATGAGATGAGAAGACCTTATCAAATCACTGATTTACCCACATGAAGGGAGATGAAGACATCAGTAACTGGAATGAAGACCCATTTATCAGCATGGACATATATAGTATTTCCTTGGCTGTTGCCTGAAATCAGTTGAATCCCCTCAAATAAACACTCGAAAACTAATTTAATGTTCACTAAAGACTGATTATCGGGTTAAACTGCCTGTAATTGTAGTAAGAATTCGTGACCAGCGCGGTTCACCAAATCGTCTATGAAGGGGGAAAATACTCACCAATGCTATTGACTAGTAGTTATGCTATATATTGCAAATTAGCAGAAGTTAGAATCCACTAACTGGTTACTGGATTCCGTCTCAGTCGTTGAGTGGTTAGCAAGCTTGCTTCATAACAAGATGGTCCATGGTCCTATCCATAATAGATAGAGTATTGGGTACGTGCTACTAAAGAGTCATAAGCACAGATAAAATAGGTGTCCAGTATTTCCTGGCTTTAGATCGTTATCGAAATGAAGTTATTTCATGAACAAAGTTAAAATCGATCAAATCTTTGCAGACCAACGCTTGAAAATCACATTCAGTCAATGGTGATAAGGATTTCGCTTTGTCAGAGTGTAAGCCATTTACCTTTAACTCCCCTGTTTCCTAACATTCATTTAGAACAATGTATTCAACAGTTGATGTGGATTTATCTGGCACTTGGGATAAGGGCTTTACAGACGAGTGTTAATAATCAAAGAAATATAAATGATATTGATACTGAGAGGAATTTTGGTAGAAACTGTGTAATGGAATAAAATAAAGTTCAATATTGCATCAGTGGTCTACTGGCGGTTAACTAATCTAAGTAGCTATATTTTTTTCCCTTCAGGTTCTCAGTGGAACATAGGGCTTCAAGCTAGTAGCTTGAAGTTTCTGTAGCAGTGTTTAATTTTTACAGGATGGGGTTGCTAGCCTCCTGCCCAACCTTTCCTCTTTATCAGCATTATTTCTCGTTTGGCGAGGTAGAGGAGTGCGTCTGTGGCCGGGGATCGAACCCTGGCCATGTGCATGGTCGGCGAGCGTCCTAACTGCTCTACCACCGACGCACTAAGTAGCTATAATTAAAAAAACTAACGAACTGAGTAAAAACAAACTGATATTAAAACAGACCACGATCGTTTAGATAGAGGAAAGAATATATAGTGGTAAATAGAACTTAGAAATCTATAGATGATGAAGGGTTAACACTTGTAGATCACTGTGTACGATTGCGCCGATAATCTTTAACTAATGATGCCTAGCATTACCAGGATCTTGACAAGCCGATTCCTATGGATCAAAGCAAAGTTTAGCAAGTTGATGGATGTGCTTCACATTTTGATTTGTGTAATATTTAATGGGTAGTTTAGTTTACCAATGATAAAACCAAGAGTAATGCAAAGGCACATCAATTGTCTGCATCTGAAATATCAGTCATTGTTACAGTAAACTGTTACCAGAGTTCAGGATGTTTATCGAGATGTAAATGTAGTGTGCTGAAACTATCCAAAATAAGGTTTAGCTTGGGAAATGAAAACTGCCCAAAAGTTGTCGTAATTTTATCAATCACTCAAGTGAAAAATTTAAACTGGGTTATTTAAAAATAGTGTCCCACTTTAAGTAAGTACTCTGTTTTCTGAAAAACATTTATTATTATTAGTATTTCTTTGGGTTCTAATGGAACACAGCAATTCAACGGCACATCTTCATTGTGCCCTGTCCTCTGAAATTCTCTACAGCTGACCCCACAGTTGCCCATGAGATTTAATCTGATCCTCACAACATTTCCTCCATGTCAACCATGAACCTATGCCAAACTCGTCGTTTCCAATTCACCTTCCACTCGATCGACGGTTTGGTGTGTAGTGTCACCCAGTGGTTCATTCCCAAAGTTTCTTGCTTCTGATTCCTTCCAACCAGATATCTCATATCCACTATGCAGCCAATGAATGGTAGCAGATGCTGATAAAATTCTGCAGTGGCCTGTCAGAAATGCTTTTTGTGTGATGTGAGTCAAGTTTCCGACCCATTTAGAATTACTGACTGATTGATTCAACATTGGCATGGAAAATTCGAATTTTGTTGTTTATTCTGAGTGTAGCAGATTTCCAAAGTGATCTCAGAGTGATAAATGACTCTCTTGCCTTTCCGATCCCAGTTTTGTCATCCTCGTTAGTGGTGCTTGTAGTTGAAACGATACTGCCTAGAGAAGTGAGAGAATTTCATCAGTTTGTAGTGACTGGTACTTGCCACTGTTGTTCGCGAGTTAATTATTTCCATCACTTCTATCTTCTTTAAGTTCACTCAAAGTCCTATTTTCACTGACAGCTGCATCTGCCAGTTTAATGATTTTCGCTTCCAAGTCTTCAAATTGTGTGATATTAGATATAAATCATCCTTGAAGTTCAGATCATTTAAAGCCTTCTTATCAGCCCAGCGTATTTCTGTATTCTTGCTCCCCACCTTCGGTTTCCCACATGTTCCCGTCTAGCACAGTTGGGAATATCATCAGTGATTGTGAGCGGCCTTGCCTTACATATTTCTTTACTTCAAAGGCTTGAGAACGCACTGAAAACTATTAATTCAGTAGGATTACTTCTGTTAGCTTTTTTTTAAAGAAAATTTGACCACAGTTATCTTTTCTTTAGGCAACAATAACTTGAAAGTTCGATAAAGAAATAAAGACTAATATTCTTTCGCCTTTTCAGTGTTACCTTATGATTTTTCATCACTTTTTCTTTGTTAAATTCCTGCATGCTAGCGATCGCAAATGTCACAACTTTATATGCGCAGAAAATAATCACCTCAGCATCCTTCAGTACTTTTCAAACAAGCGGAGTTCAAAACTACTGCACTAAGCTCAATGGAAAGAACGTTGTTTGTTATTGTATCACATCAGCACTTCTATGTGATGTTATTAGGTGGATGGTGACTAGCAGTGCAGTCCAGGATGCGCAGTCCGTCCTATTTTGGATTCGTCATCTGTATGTACCTGCATTCTGCAGTGAGTGATGATGATGTTCCCACCGAGGCTTGAACTCAGTGCCCATAGTTTCAAACGCCAAAGCGTCGTTATCCTCTAGACCACTTTGGCCACGAGAGCTACCTCTTTTGCAATAGGTCATATAAATTATTTAATTCAAATTTAGATTTCCCTGTCGACTGATTGGACCAAAGCGCTCGGTCTCCTATTTGATTGTAGAGAAAGACTGTTCAATGCTATATAGCTTTGTCGCCTGTATGAACAATATGATGTAATGTAGAACTACTGATGGTTTTAACAAAACCTTTATTCAACCACAGTGGCAGGTGTCCTGATCACGAGTAATTAGGTTACCTAGAACAACGGTCGGTATAACTAGTTCCACAGGAGCCGGTGTTGAATCTTTAGATACAGCTAGAGGTGGCCAGCTCAAGTACTTTTCATCTCTCTCTCTCTTAGAATTACTGTTGGTTGTATGGAAAACATAAGCTGCAGTTTTTCAGCATTAGATTTCTTTAAATCGATTTTCTCAACTTTTTTTTTAATTCTTTTATGTTCCTAGCGGAACATCGGGCTTCAGGCTAGACGCTTGAAGTTCCGATAGCAGTGGTGTTTATTTTTACAGGTTCAGGTTGCCAGCTGCACGCCCAACCTCCTTTCTTCACCAATCTTACTGCCGGCTTAGCAAGGTGAAGGCGTGCGTCGGTGGCCGAGAATCGAACCACGGACCACAGGAGGTGTGGTTGGTGCGCATTTTATCGCTGTGCTCCCGACGCACTTGGATGACTACCACCTTTACGTTGTAGTCGTATATGTGCATATCCAGGCTTCTTTTTCACAGATACAGAAGAATTCTTTTCTCCCGTATATTATAGTTATACAAATGCAGGAACTGATGCCGAATTCATCGAAAAGAATATTTTAATGTTGTTCATTAATCAGTCTTTTAAAAAGAACTTAGAATTTAGTGATCCTTGATTGCTAAACATTCTCAAAACAAAAAAAAACAACAACAAATAAATACACCAGCAAACTAAGTTATTTACTAGTGTTTTGTTTACACTTTTCAATATGGTTGTACTTGTCTTTAAGAGCAGTTTTTAATGCACTGTTCATTTATTTATTTATTTTACTACCAGCAATTCGTGCATCGCATAAGTGAAATATTCTGTAATTTTTTAAGTGTCGTATACAGAAAATTGAGTAATCTAGTAAAATAATACTCATAGTGTTCGCTTCTGTTCTATTATCTTCTTTAAAAGAATTTCCGCGAAAATCATTGTAACAGGAAATTGACAATGAAGCTATCTGCCTTGTTTACAATGGTAGCATATCTGTGAATTGGATTCTTTTGAAAGATTTTCAAGTGGCTTAATTTACTTTTACTATTTGTGAGGATGATATTTTTGATTATTATTATTATTACTGTTTACGAGTTGATCACGGATTGATATCAGTTAGAGAACCATTGGAAACTAACAGAGAGTACAGGATAGCTGTTTCATTCTAGTGGTTAAGAAATTACCGGCGGTAGGCACCAACTGACCTGTTTGGGTTCGAACCCAGGACCTTCCAGCGGGTTACAAGGTGAGCTAATCGACTGTTCAGCCACTGGGATCCGACTCAGTGACCCATAAATTCCACCTCTTGCCAATTTGTGATTTGCCGCGACTGGCACCAACCAATTTCATTGGCGGGAAATCCATCGTCACCCCTAACTGGATAAAGCTCCCTGGTCACGACTTCTCACTAGAAGTCCAGGAAACTCTGTCCTGTAGCCAGTCACTCACTAGCGAGCATTGGATGAATTTTCCATAGTTGGTTTGTAAGGATTAGATTTGTTTTATTACGAGTTCATCACGGATTGTAACCAGAAGGTCCTGGGTTCTAACCGTGCTGAGTGAGGTGCGTACTGATGATGAGTCCCGAGCACTAGGACGAAACAGCTGCTCAGTACTCCAGTGCTGGTTTTCAGTGTAGTTCTCTAACTGATGTCGATCCACGATCAACTCGTAAAAAAACAAATATAATCCATACAAAACAACTACTGAAAGCTATTATCATTATTATTTTATTTTAATCCTTTACATTTCCATAGGGCATCGAGCCTGAACTGTGAAGTTTTAGTAGCAATGGTATTTATTTCTTATGATAAAGGGTTGCTAGACTCATGCTTATCCTTTCCTCTTAGTCTGGTGCACAACTGGCGAGCGATGTGGGGCTACATGAGTCCACCACCTGGGAATCGAACCTTGAACCAAAGGAGGCGTGGTTGGCAAGCCTTCTGGCCGATGAACCACCGACGCACCATGAAGATGATGATAGTTTGTTCATATTTTGAGTTCAAGTACAGTTGCATCTACGTAGTCGGTGTTTAAACTAGAGCAAAAGAAATACTACTATTAGTAACCGTTTGAATGCCAACTGAATGTCTCACAAATGTCATAAATATGTCAAAATGATACTTCTGAGAAGGTTTATCAAAGAAATACAGGAACTGTAATTAGTGTGCCAGCATATAAAGCATACTTTGATATTTTAAAAGGGAATTGGAACATCTAATTTATTTTATTTTAAGCTCCAAAATGGTATTCAATGGAATTCTAGGTTATATATCCACCATATGTTGAGCACGTGCTTATTTACTTATTTATAGATAGGAATGAACACTAATCGTGTGTAAAAATGTCTTTTTTCTCATGTGTGATCAGTTATTGGTTATACATTTAGCAGCCATTAAAGAGGAAAGACTCGCTTTCGTTTTCAACAGTTAGTTTGTAGGGACCTGATTCGATTCAACTGTGACGGTAGATTGATGTCAGTTAGGGAACTACTGAAAGCCAACAAGAGGGACTGGAGAGCACTTTCGTCCTGGTGTATGGAACTCATTGGCATTACGTACCCAAAGGAGTTCGAACTCAGTCACAAATCAATCTTATAGACCATTCATCCAATGGGACATGAAGTTTCCTGGAGTTGTAGAGAGAAGTCATAACCAGTGAGGTCCATCTAATAATAATAAGATTAATAATAATAACAGCTTTATTCCAAACAGTATTTGTGGTACAGTTATGGAATTTTCAGCCAGCATTACAATATATTGCATCTAAATACCTCATACATTTTATAAGATTTTTAAAATCAAAAAAGCAACACCCAAAAAAGATAAAGAAATAAGAGGAACAGCGTTGCGTTTACATTTTAAACAATGCACCAAAGGATATGAAGTATAAAACTGGTGTATAATAGAAGATAAGAACAACAGTGTGATAGTAACGAGGAAAGGAAAACAAAAACTAATGGGACTATTTGTTAGAGTGCCGCAGTAAGTTTATCGTGTCATACCTAACGGATTTCTCATCACATAACAGCTGTGCCAGATATGGTATTGTGGAGATTTTGTACTTGGTAGTCCTAGCATATAGCCTCCTTCCTATAGCTGCTTCTAGTTCTACCAGGTGAAATGCAAGGAGAGAGCCGCATACAGAGAGAATGCTCGGAGTCTGACAATATTGTATTCGCTAGTTTCTTACATGATATAATATATCTATCTACAACAGTGTTAACCAGTTGGCTTAACGTTATCCCACTTGCCCTACTAACGGCTTTTAGTGCCCTTCTCAGCAAAGTAAAGTCTTTTTTAAGTAGTCCAGGAAAGATAAATGGGGAGCAGTAAAGGGGGATGGGTAGAATACAAGAATTGACAAACTGAGAAAGCAAAGACTGCTTTATGCCAGACTGCCTAAATTTCCTAATGTAGAACGTTATGTGAAACATCTTTCTAGTAACTAGCAAGATGTGGGAGGACTAGGAAAGATCGGTGGAAAAACTCAGCCCAAGATACTTGACAGTGGATATATTTTCACCTCTATGCCGTCAATGATAGTAGGGCCGTGTGAGCTAGCTAAGTAGTTGTTGTAGATCACGTTTACGTTTGAAAGTGAAACTGACTACCTGACATTCAGACGGATTAAGCTTGAGACCGTTTGAAGAGGACCACTGACTAATTTCTGACAGAAAGTTATTTAATTTGAAACAATCTGACTGAGAGTTGACAGGTGTAGAAACAGAGAGGTTATCAGCATACTTAACAAAAGTGGCTACATCAGAATGAGGCAAGTCATGTAAGAAAAACGAAAACAGGAAGGGAGAAAGAACAGCACCTTGAGGAACACCAGCTAAAGTAAGTGAGGTATTTGAGGACTTTCCATTGTAGACGGTGCACTGCTTCCTATCAGAAAAATAGGAATGTAGCCACTTATTTCTCCAGCTCTCAGCATGTGTTACAGCAAGCTTACTTAGCAATAGAGACCTAGGAACAGAGTCGAATGCAGATGTGTAATCAAAGAAGGCACAGCGAACGTATTTAGCTCCTTTATCTAAACTAGAGACTATGTTATGGTGTAGGACAACAGCGGCATCTAACGTACACCTACTATGTTTATAAGCAAACTGGATGGGGTCATTAAAAGGCTTTAAAGAGGGTTCAAGATTAAGTAAAATAAGTCTTTCCATAACTTTCAAAAAAGGTGAGGTAATAGCAATGGGTCTAAACTTAACATTAGGTCCACTTGTTGATTTAGGCACTGGAACAATCTTGATATTTTTCCACGAGTCAGATATAATACTTTTGGAAAACGATTTGTTGAAAATGTTAGTTAATGGTGAACACAAGATGTCAGCACACTTCTTGAGGATAACAGCAGGAATACCATCATGACCAAGGGACTGAGTAGGTTTGAGAGATTGAAGACACTTGAGGACATCATTCGTATCGAAGCCTGAGAAGCAGTCATTATTTACACTATTTGAGTTAGGAGCCATAATATCTGCAGGGATATATATGAAGGATTTATTAAGCATGTCAACATCTACAGAAATATCATTCATTATTTGCTTACCACCTGTGATTTCCTTTAATAACTTCAAGATCTAGTCAAGTATGTGAGGATGGAGTCTCGCCGATGACACTGGTTGGTGATCACTCCAAGATCACGAATTGGTAGAAGTTAGAATTCATGAGCTGACAATTCAGTTAGGTCAGTTAGTGGCTAAATAGTTGTCAACCTTAATTTGTGACCCGCCGGAGGTCCTGGGTTCGAACCTCGACCGGTCAGTGGGTGTATACCGCCGATAAATCCCAACCACAAGGATGGTTTTTTTTAATATGGTTCTCTAGGCGACATAAATCTAAGGTCGGAGTTGAAACAAATCAAATCCCTGCAAAGTAACTTTTGTACACCACTTGGGTTTTTCTTCAAAACCAATGAAAAAGACAAACTGCCGAAAAAAAGCATCTCTCATTAGAATCAATATTTACATGGCTAATAAATGTATCTGTTAATCATTGCGATGAATGGATATTGCTTCTCTGTTAGTTAACTGCCTTTGTACAATTTAAGAAACTGACTGCTCTTACACACACACACACACATACGCACACATACATACGTACATACGAACTTAAATACATACAATCATTGCAGGCAATTACGCTTACAAATCATGCAAATCTAGGTAATTAGACCAGAAAATATATATATATATATATATATGAAAATTTTTTTTCTGTTGTCGTTATTTATATATACAGCATTAGAAGAAATTTCATTATGCATTCTTCTGTATGCCGTGATAGACAATAAGCAGCATGTGATTATAAGGTAGGCCAGATGTAAATTTCTGTGTAAGAAGAAACTGAAGACAAAAAAAAATTACGCTTGAGAACTTAAAATATCTATTTACAAGAATAATCCTTGTGTGCTTGCCGTTTTCTATGTGTCTGTCTGTATTAGTGCTCTTGTGATTACCACTTACCCCTACTACTACTACTGCTGCCACTACTACAAATGAATGAATAAGTAAATAGGGCATTGAGATAAATGTTTCTCAGCATTCCCATGGGATCGATTTCTAAGACTTATATAGACATTAAAAATGACTTCATCTAGCATGCATGCATGCATGCAAGCATGTATAATTTGTTCTTTCCCTCACCCTCACCCTCACCCACCCTTTCTAACCGTCTTCTAATTTCTCCGATTTATCCTGATTACTGATTGTTGGTTAACTGGGACAGGGTTGTATAAATTAGATAGGCACAGATTGAAATGTTTTTTATACTAACTAGTGGTGTTATTTTCATGAAATTCACTGAGGTATTTCAAGGCAATTGAATATCAGAGTCAAGAGGCAAAAAAAAATAAGTAAGTAGCTGATTTCTTGATTAATAATCCATGGGATTAATTTTCAAGTTGAAGGTTAAATGAAACAACGTTCAACGGAAAACTCAGTGAAGATGTTTCAGTGAATACAAGAGTAAGACAAGGCTAACTGCCTGCTTATTATCACTAACGATGGTATTCTTAATTGTGGTGGACTGAAGTATGCGTCAGACTGTCCACAGGGAGTAAAAAGACAGGAATACGCTGTAATGGTGGATAAGAAGACTCCAGAAGATCTGAATTTCGCAAGCGCATAATTTGTGTTTAATTTCACACACACACACACACACACACACAAACTCGAAGAATTGCAGGCAGGCAAGTGAAAACCAACAAACTGGCTGAAGAGACAGGCTGGCAGAGAAGACAGGACTCCAGGTAAACGTAGAGAAGATAGAGGTGATGAAGATAAACCCACTGAACAACAGCAATAGCAATAACAAAATCAACCGCCAATCACTACCAGTGGCATAGATTTGATAGAGGTTATTTCCTTCCTTCACTTACCTGAACAGGAATCACAGTTTCAACCATAGGCAGTGGGAACACATGAGGATGTCAAAGTCAGCTAGCTAGAATCGATAGGGAAGGAAAGGAAAGATACGCCTATATCAACGTGAAGTCGTTTTCGAAGTCTTCTGCACTGCACTGCACTCAGCCAGCCAGCCAGCATGAAGAACAAGATTTTGATTCTATTCAACACAAATGTGAAGTCAGTCAGTCAGTCACTACTTCTATATGGGTCAGAAATTTCTCAAGCGTGTCACGAAAAGGATTTTCAATAGCCAGGTGTAGACATTTATCAACAATTGCCATATTCGCTGGGTGGCCTCATACTAAAGATCAAATAGCCAGCGGGTTGGCTAATCTGGAAGAATTAGAAATAAGAAACTCTGGCTGGCTGGCTAGCTTGCTGGCAACAAACCGATAGGCGACAGACGATCACTGAACAGATATAAGGGATGGGACACACGCCAAAGAGACCGTCAAATCACATCATGCGTAATGCAGGCCATCCCTAGAGTGGAAGGTGAATGAGAAGCGATGAGTTGGTCGTCGATGTGAGGGTGACATGGAGGAGATCGTGTTATAAGGATGGAGAGGAGGAGATGAGAGATTATGGGCAATTGTGTGGTTAGCCAGCTGAAGAAGAGAACAGAGAATGGAAAAAATTTGATATGTGATACTGTGGCCCTATGTTCCACTTGAAACCCAAGGGAATAATAATTAATAATGATAATAATAATAATAGGTCAAATTTTTAATTGCACATAATGATGAGTAGAATTAACATTAATTAGTATGGTTCGTATGAAATGTGGTCAGTATTTGACTGAACAGTTCCCAAATAGCTGAGCGTCGAGTAGGAAGCAGACATATGTAAGGGGAATAATTTTTCGGAAAATCCCTCCCAAAAAATCTGATGACAATTTTAATACTCCTTTGGACGTTTAAGCTAAGTTGGTGATTATAATCCCACTTTCTCCTAGACTGTATATAGTTGTTCTGACATTTGCATATTGTCTGTTGTCTGAACTCTTATTATTTATCTTTGTTCCTGCTTAATCCCTAATTTCAGTGATTCTCTTTGTGCCTGTATGACTTTGTTTGAGTGGATGAAGATGACTTTGACCTTGGACCGTCGATGGGAATTGTTTGATGTGTGATTCTTCCTGAATACGTTTTTGATCCCACCTTGTTGGAAATGTTTCACTTGATTTTAAGTATTTCTAAGTACCTTAAGTGTAGGTATAACTGTCAATCAAGATAACTGCTACATTCCAGTGCTCTTTTAAAAAAGCCTTTATAAAATGTAACTGTTGTTATTGGACAGGTCAAGCGATTTGTGTATATATCTGGGATTTTAAGATTTTTGTGCAAAAATCTCAGTAATATCTATGCGCTGAAGAACTTATTATATTTCATGATGGATGGAATCAAGTTTCTGAATTCTGGTACTGTTCTTCTGTTTAATAGCTATTTTACTCCTCTGACTGTTGGTATTTCATTTCTAAGAAAGGAATCATTCAAAACACGCCTTTTATTGATCATAACAGTGTATTCAATCAGGCTTCGAACTGAATTAGTCGTTTACCAAGATAGAGGCTTCAAGTTTCGGTAGCAGTGGTATTTTTTTATCTGTGGGATGAGATTGCTGGTCTAATGCCCAACCTTCCCTCTTTTGTGACTCTTCATACTGGCTTAGCGAGGTGATGAAGTTTGTCAGTGGCCGGGGATCGAACTCTAGCATTTTAACCCTATGCTACCGACGCCCACGCTTTGCAAAACATGTCGTTATTCGTACAGTATGCAGTATCGAAAATTTAAACCCCTAGTTGTTCAATTTTCAATAAGAATAATTACATAAAATGGGATTCAAATCTCAGAAAGGCGTGTGTGAATTCCTTCACGATACACCTGATACATCTTGATGACTGGTAGTTGTCATCCAGTATGAAAAGCAGGGCAAGCAAGACTTGTTGCTGGTTACCTCCAACTGTCTAGTAGGTAACTATTAGAGTATTTTAAGGGGGATTGGATTAAAACAAAACTCAAATGGCTAACCAAATAGGTATCCACACAGAGATTAGTATTTATGCATATATATATATATATATATATCAACAAACGAATCATTACAAATTTAATTTCACTTTCATTTTTATTTCTCACTTTTTGTTCTCGGTTCTGTTCTATTCTATTCAAAATCTATTAGTTTAATTATTCTTGTTCGCTTTTTATTTTTAATAAAAAGTAAAACTTTAATTTATTAATGTTTTTTAAAACATTTTATTTGTGTTTTATTTATATCGCAGTATATGGAGATTGAAAGAACCGCGCCCCCCCTCCCTCTTCCAACACCATCCCTGGTGGTAGAATAAAATGAGCCCAGAGTAAAACAAATAGCAACATTTAATTAGCTATACACAACAAATATATCAACGACAGATGTACTCAAAAAGACAAAAAAAGTGTACATGTGGTTTACATCTGACGATGATGTTAATGCTGATGATGATAGATAGATAGATACGAAACATTATAGGAGTATTAATTTCCTCTTTCATCGTATAAATCATTTGCCATACAATCACATAGTGTAGGCAAATAGGAGGGGGGGTGCATGCGTATCTCATAACATACATCTCATACAAACAAGCTGAAACTGAAACATCTATCCGTGTACATGAACAGGAATAGTGTAGCACATTTTCGAGTTTCCCAACATACAAGGACCTACGCGCGCGCGCGCACACACACACACACACAGATGAAAAAGGAATACTTAGACAGAGAAAGATTAGTATGTAAACATTAAAGCTGAATGTGAAGTAAAATAACACATAGAAACGATTAGAGGCTGATTAGGATTTTTATACAAAATGAGGTAAAACAAAACGAATTTGAGCAGCGAAAGAGAGTTGAGCAGCAGTCACAGGAAACGAGAGAAAACAAAATACGTTTTGAAAGGAAGTAGAAAAGTGAGGGTGAGAGAGAGAGAGGGAGGGGCAGGTAAAATATTCGTTGTCAAATAATCGTGTATTCGTTAAACATTAAATTAATTAGAAAAATAAACACACTCACAAACAAACAAACAAAATGCAGAAAAGCAATACACAAATTGGGTAAATAATATCCATTGGGAAAGAGTAGAAAAGCTTATGACATTGTTAAATGGTAAACATTCCATTTAAAGGGGGACTGAGAGGATATCTAAACACACAGATAATTTATTATTATTATTCTCTTGAGTTCCGAGTGGAAAATAAGGAAGGCATCAACAGAACATTTCTACTGCATCGTGTCCCGTATTCAGTCCTCTTCAACTGGCCGCATGACTATCTAAAAGCTAGCATCTTCTCTTCATGGGATCTCATCCATCTCGCTCTGAGACACACACCCAACTTATCGTTTCTTATTCACCTTCCACTCAACTAATGGCTCGGCGTGCAATGTCACTCGATGGTCTCCTTAGCACGTGTCCAATCCAATCTCTACTTTCTTCTACAAACTTGTTAAGCATTGGATTCTTGATTGCTTCTTTACCAGAGTTTTGCGTTGCTTATTGTCCAATGGTACTTACCTACAAACAATGCGGAAAAACAGAAGAGGGAAGATTTTTACAGGCAACTTCAAACAGTAATGGATAACGTCCCAAATGGTGATAATACAAGAAGAAAAGTCATTAAGGGTCGAGAGGCTATCGGTCGGAGAAATAAATGAGAAAGGAGAATTACTCGCAGACTTCTGCGCTTTCAGTGATTTGATGATTGGAGGCAGTGTATACAAACACAAGGATATACACAAGGCCAGCAACATGGATGTCGCCTGACGGAAACACCACAAATCATATAGACTTCATAGCAATGTTGCTGAAGGAAGTGGAGACGTAATCAGTCTGGTGGACATGAAGTGGAGAAAGGGTGAACATGTGGGCTCAGACCATCATTTTATTCAAGGAACCTTTAAGGTGAAGCCGAAATCCTTCAGAACAGCTGGAGAGAGATAACAACTCAAGTTCAACATTCAGAAAGTGAAGGAAAAAATCACAAGGGATACCTTCACTACAGATAATATCATTGCGAAGTTGGAGACACTGCGTGTTAACACCGAGGAAACCTGTGTGGGAGAACATTGGAACTCTCTGAAGACGATATTCAAGGAAAAGTGTACAACTGTTTTAGGAATAAAGAAGAGAAAAGACAAGGAACGTCTGCCAACGGACACCTAAGTGGAAGGTGATAGAAGAGAGGATGATGATGAGAGAGAAGATGACTCAATGCAAAGATGGACAACAGGAAGAGAAGCTGAGTTCAGTATGCACTGCACCGAATAAAGAAGTGAAGCGTGCTAGGAAAGACAATCCTAAGAAACACTGGCTGGCAATTGAACCAGAAAAGGCAGGCTCCAGGTAAAAGAGACCTGAGAATATTCTGTCAGATATCTGTGTCTCTATCCACGAATACATCAACACAGATGATGAAACCAATAAAAGATGTTCAATAGAACCTGACTGACAATGAGGAGAAACAAATAAAACAATGGGCTGATCACTTCAGGGGACTCTAGATTCGGCCATCACTTGTAGCTCGCCTAGAAATACTAACACTACCAACAGAACTCACAGAACTGCCTACCAGTGAACACCAGTCCTCCAACGAAAGCAGAAATCCCTAAAGAGATCAAGCTTATGAATTCCTGAAAGGCAGCAGGACCAGATGGAACTCCCCCACCCCGAAGCACTGAAAACGGACCCAAAGACTGCTGCAGATGTTCTCACGCCATTACTGCAAAACATTTAGAAGGAAGGAAAGGTGCCTACGGATTGGAAGAAAGGCTACCTTGTCAAGCTGCCAAAGAAGAATGACTTAGGTCTGTGCAAGAACTGGTGTGGAATAATGCTCCAGTCCACGCCAAGTAAAATACCATAACACATCATTCTGAAGAGAATAAAAATATGTAGTGGATGCAGAACTCCGCCCGGAACAAGCTGGATTCAGGAAAGGCGATTCATGTGCTGATCAAATTGCAACTCTACGCATCATCATCATAGAACGAAGCATAATATGACAATCAAACCTCACTCTACCTCAACTTCATCAACTTCGAGAAGGCTTTCCACAGCGTTGACCGTGAAGTAGTTTGGAAACTACTCCAGCACTACGGCGTGCCGTGCCCAAGTCTTTATCAACCTCATTCGGCAGCTTGCTATATGACAGTGTCAGGTGTCAGGTGATCCCCAAAGGAACACTCAACGAGGCGTTCGAAGTACATATAGGAGTAAGACAAGCTGACTGCCTATTATTACCAACGATGATATTCTTAATTGTGGTGGACTGGATTATGCGTCAGATTGTGAGCTGGGAGTGAGAAGACAGGAATAGGCTGAAATGAGCAATAAAAAGGCTTTAGAAGTCCTCGACTTTGAGGACTATCTGTGTATAATGTCATACAAACTCGAAGACTTGCAGCAGAAAACCAACAAACCGACAGAAAAGGCAGGCAGCAAAGACACACTCCAAGTGAAAATAGACAAGATGGAAGTGATCAAGATAAGATAATGAACCAACAACGCGTGATGCCATTCGACGGCCTGTTCAAAATATACCCAAACCGTTCCACATCCATTTTCTCTAACATATTTGTTGAGCGACAGGTTCTGAACAAGTTTTTCCCAGAGTTTCTTGTTGCAGCGAACGCAGCTGCGGATAAAATTCTGTACCTTGTTGGAAATCGTTTCCGTGACATGCTTGTCAAGTTTCTGACCAATGCAGAAGAACTGGCTGGCTGGCTGACTGGCTTTGACATCTCCATCTGTTCCAACTGCCTGTAGTTGAATTGTGTAGCTAGCTAACTGCTACACATTAGATACTCGGAACAGATGTTTCATCTATTTTTTTGTCTATATTGATTCCATATTCATTATCCCTCAATATAAATGACTGCTTAGTTTAGACAGTTAAAGTCAAACTGACTACCTGTTGTTTATATATGTATGTATATATACAATTTCTTCGACACAAGAACAAGTGGTAGAAGAGAGAGAGGGAGAGGGAGAATTACGCATAATTTTAAGCGACGCACAATTAAGTCAGCTGCAGACAACAATAATTCTGCTGTGTCTATTCTGTCATGTTTGATTAATTAATCAAATTGAAGACTATCAATTAAATTAATGATGCTACTTTTTAACATTAAGGGTTAGATTAGATTAGATGAAATTAATTTTTAAACAACATTAATCATGGATGAATAATAGAATGAAAAAAATAAAACTATAAGAAAACATTGAACAATCAGATAGTCTTTATATCTTAAGACTGTGAAGCTTTGCTCCTTTCTCATATTCCTCTTCATTTCCTTCTCCTTGTTCTTGTTCTTCTTAACATTATTGATATATATATATATATATATTACTTGACTATGACACTGTCTGTTTTGATAATTATGATAATAATAAAACATTAATTTAAAACTGTAACATCATTGAGTTACATATATATATATATATATATATATATATATATATGTATATACTGTTATATAATACTGTCAATGATTTTCTCAATCCCTCTTGGTTAACTAACCACCAACTGTAACAACCTCATAGATTTATATGCTAGTCAAATGAACAAATAAATAAAATAGGCTATAAATGTTCACCAGTCTACCTACATACACTCAAATTTATGGAATATTATGTGATATTACATAAAAAAGGATATATATATATATATATATATATATATATATATATGGGGAGCCTGAATACTAGCAGAGCTGAAAAAGAAATAAAGAAAGTTCAACCAAACTAATTGTACGTCCATTACAACATATGGTAATTAGGCGTATTCATAAACGTTTTTTTGCGAAATATAAAATATTTTTGTGAGTATACTAAGTAGGTGTATAGAAGTTACTGTTACAACCAAAACAGATTTTGTTGTAGTCTTCATGCAGGCGCAGCTGAAATCTGCGTCCTCCTACTGCATAACTCTCCGAAATTCCCTTGAGAGATGCACAGTCACGAAACTCTCCAAAGCAGTAAAAATGAAAATTATATATATGTCCAAACTAAGTTCACTTTTAACAGTTTGAAAAGATTTGCGCATTGGGTGTATGATATTCATTATAATAAAGGTTTTTATGTATTTCCCAATGAATGAAAAACAAAACGATATTGTTGTTTTTACTGACGTTTCGCTATTTAATGTTGCTAATAATCTTATCAAAGTAATATTAAACCGGAATTCACAAAATCTTAGCATATATATAACAAAGAGTTAAGGGGTGAGAAAATAGACTCATTATTATTATTGCTCCCTTAGGTTCCTAATGGAACATGGGGCTTCAACTGCACGTATCCACTTGCCACTTCTGTCTTCCTTCTGCTGTACTTTTCACCTCCATCCATGTTAGTCCATACTGTTTCAACTCCTCTTCACACGATCTCCTCCATGTCACCCTTGCACTGAAGTCACACTCGCCGCTTCCCATTCTGTTGGGTTCCACTCGAGGAATGACCTGACGCTCGCGCGATGTTACCCAGCGGTCTCTTCAGCGAGTGTTCAGTCCATCTCCACTTTCTCCTGCATATTTGTTGGGTGGCAATTGGTTCTTGTTTTGTTTATTTGTTCCCATAGTTTCTTCCTGGTTATTCTTTCTGGCCTGGCCATCTGATCTTCACTACAGAGTTGTTGATAAAGGTCTGCAATAGCCTGTTGGAAATATTCTTTGTGATCCGCTCGCCAAGTTTCTGATCTGTATAGAAGAACTGACTGACTTGACGTTTGTATTGGAAATTCAACCGAATTTTGTTCTTGATACTGGCTGAGTGACGAAGATTTCCAGATTGGTTTCAGGTTGATGAATGTGTTTCGCGCCTGCCTTCCCGATTCTCGCTCGATTTGATATCCTCATCCGTTCCGACTGCCTGTAGTTGAGACAATGCTCCCTAGATAAGTGAATGAAGTGATCTCTAACAAATCCCTCCCGTTGATGGTGATTAGCGCTGGATGTTGCTGTTGTTGTTGGTGGTGGTTGGTTATTTTGATAACCTCCGTCTTGTCTATGTTCACCTGGAGTCCTGTCTTCGCCGGCTGCTTCTTCGACCAGTTTGTCGGTTTTCGCGAGTAAATAGACTTAGGTCAAGTTAAAAGGACGTATTAAAAGTCAAAATAATAACGAAGACCACTAAACCAAATATCAAAGTACATCTGTTATGATGTAAAAACAATGTTTACTAACTTGATCATTCTTCGTCAGTCTGGGGTCATTTTTTGTTGTCAAGTTGGTCAATTCCTGAAGATAACAAAACCAAGTGTTTATTGTTGGATTTTTTGATCAGTGTATGACATTATAAAAGTAGTGTGTGTCTGCATAGTGAACTTGCTTATCATATTCGTGTTGGTTCTGTCGCTTCTTTGGGGAGGAGAGAGAGGTGTTGTAACCATGTCAGATTCTGTTTTAGTCCATCATTTCTGTTCAGGCAATTTGGATTCCACTTGATATGAAGTGCATCTGATATTAGACGTTCTTTGTGATTTCTGAAGTTTTTCTGGATGATGATTTCAATATTGTCAAAGTCAACTTTGTGGCCTGATTCTATAGCGTGTAAACGTAAAGCTGGTGATTTTTCAAGCTTTTCTGATTTAAACGGCTTTCTCGGTGTTCGAAGAGATGCTCTACAGTGTTCATTTCTTCCGATTTTGATTTCTCGAGATGTTTGTTGGACAAACATCTGGTTACAATGTCTCACTAGGATTCCAGGCAACTAAGTCGTGTAGCTTGTGACTGGCTAGAAGTTAGAATTCGTTGGTCATTGAATCTGATTTTTTTTATTAGAGTTTGATTCCATACCGTATTTTTGGTACAAGTATGGAATTTTCAGAATGTGATATCAGTAGCCCAAATTTTGCAGGCCCACCATAGATATCATGTGTGCGTCAGCGGGGGATCGAACCTCGGACCATGTGCATGGTCGGCGAGAGTCCTAACCACTGTGTCACCGACGCACATCCAAGTGACTGATTGGTATATGTGCTAGCTTAACTTGTAACCGGGAGGTCCTGGGTTCAAACCCTGGTGAGTGGGGTGCGTACTGCCAATGATTCTCAAGCACCAGGATGAAACAGATGTCCAGTAATCCTTGATTCTCGATGATTCTCCAACTGATATCAATTCATGGTCAAAGTAGAAAACACAAACCAAATCCTTACAAAATAACTCTCAAACATAGAAACTTCTACGATTTTATGAGACTGAAGTCAGCCAAATGTCGTTTTTTCTTTTGATGGAGAAGTTAG
Source organism: Trichobilharzia regenti (assembly GCA_944472135.2). Classification (NCBI taxonomy): domain Eukaryota; kingdom Metazoa; phylum Platyhelminthes; class Trematoda; order Strigeidida; family Schistosomatidae; genus Trichobilharzia; species Trichobilharzia regenti. The sequence continues at coordinate 171,099,685 of OX235262.1, read as the reverse complement.
AAGACAGTTAACAGCATAGTTTGATGACTCAAGTATGGGTGCAGTTGTCGTGTATAACAGATCATATCAAGATGTAAATATGTTAAGGAAGGGCATTATTACGTTTCCACTCTGAAAGGTAATTGTATATACTTGCTTCTCTTTTGATGAATGTCAATAAAGAAAGCAAGACCAGATTTACAGTAAAAAAAAATCCTATCGTTCTATTTCCTAGGTTCTCATTAGCTGCTGCAAATTACCTGAAATTACAACGGTTATGAAAATGACAATCACATGCTTCGATGTTTGAAGGTTAGTAGAGACAATATTATAAAAGTTAACACGTCCGAAATGTAACCATTACAACTCCTAGTTTCAATTTATATGCTTTCAAAGTAAAATAGGCTGAGGGTGAAGGACAGGTGAAGGTAGAAAACAGAGAAATATATTAAAGCGTCCGCTTTCAAGTTCAAGTGGCAAATCAAGAAGGTTATAGTTCATAAGATTGAAATCTTTCTCAGTCAGCTGAAATCACTAATATGGATGACGAATCCATGCAATCAAGATGCATTTACCAAGGGAGTGAGAAACTGATTGAATTCTCTTCAGGTATGCATAATTTTGGTTTGAAACATTTTACTGTAAATGCTTCAGTTAACCGTACCTAATTTGCTGTCCTTTGTATATTTGGAAATCTCAACGAAATCACCCGTATCTACTAGTTGTCTGATAACTGCAGGTAGTTTGCAGCTGATGAGGGAAATCTGTAAAATGGAATGATACCATTTCATATAGTAAATTTGGTCTTTCTTTCTTCCAGGTTAGACTCAGGATTGATATTAGTTAGAGAACCACTGTTAACGAGCACTGGAGTACTGAACAGCTGTTTCCTTCTAGTCCGGGACTCATTGGTGGTATGCACCCACTGGGTTTCGAATCCAGGACCTTCGGTTTACAAGGCCAGGTGGTATACGATGCAGCCACTGCGAACGTCAATAACTTAAACGTAATTAAATGGAGAATCTATTAAACGTCCTCATATTAATTAAAAGTGGGTTTTAAGTAATGCTGGATAATTTTGACCATGTGGTTAACAGACGAATCAATATGAAACCATTGCTAATAAATTCATCAATTCAATTCAGTGCCAGGATTGAGCAAAATGAATATCAGCAGAGATAGAACAGCCAGATCCAAGTCACTGAGAATATTTCATTAAACGATTAAAACTCAGTAGTCCTCTATTATTACAAGTAATATGAGAAATCTGGGAAAAAAATCTTTGTACAGGACACAGATTAACAACCAACTAAATAAATAACTGATACCCGGGTGATTTGAATAGTCAGGGGATATAAGGACTACAGACTAACAGTCTACAGAAAATTGAAATTCACTTGATAAATATATTCACAAAATCGTCAACCTGCATGCCTATTTTTTTCTGATACTAACAACAAACCTCAAAATAACACATCCTGAAAATGTACCACACCCGAGGAACGGTAAGACAAATATCTGCTATTAGAAGACACAGAGTTTCCTCTCCAACTGCTACGGTTTCCATCTCTTTGACAACATATGGAGGTAGCAATAGGATACATTATCGCTTTGTCTTATCATCAATTGGTAAGTTAATACGACTTGCAGACTTCACAAAATTCTCGTTCAGGTTGTAAAAACTTATGAAATTTCATGATCAAACAAAATATGCTGTCAGAGGAGTTTATCAACCTCTAAATACTGATTGGTAGTCAAATGGATTTTAGATCTTCAAGTAAATATATCCGCAAATACAAGCGTCACTAAGATTAACTATGTGGAATTTTCTAAATTACAGAAACATTATCAATAATTACACGACTTCATATTCTGGAATCAACACATAGACCATCTTTAGTGGTAGAGTGATATTCATACATATATGAAGAAAAAAACTAACTCCGAAATTCTTTCAAAAACTTATCTAAGTCAATGTATTTTCAAAGAGGCGCCAAACATTTTTGGTTCATTAATAGTTTCAGTGTTTTTATTTCAATGTTAAACAAACGATTTCTGGTGACTACACTTTGTAGGTCTTGTTATTATTATCATCATCATCATTCTGCATTAGACATCTGTGGGTTGATTATACAGATTAATATTTTACAATACCATCTTTCATGTATAAACAATCGAATAAATTAGACTTTCTATGTTCATTATTCACATTTTTCAAGTTGTTTAAAATACCTGGTAGTTAGATGATGGAATAAATGTGCAACTAAATAAGGTAAATGTGGCGAAAAACGACTAACTAAATGTGACTGTTATACACTGAATTATTAACTTAGTAATTAAGGCACAACTTTAATTCTGTTTAGTATCTAAAGTAACCAGAATTTTACATTCCATAAGTAAACTTAATCCTTTCTTTCTATTTGTTGCTCAACATGTAGCAGTGTAACAGGTGTCCTCACTTCTTTCTTCTCCTTTTGTAGACAATCACATTCAAAGAACCTCAAACGAGCTCACCAAAACAGGTTAGATCACAAAACAAGACCAATGGCGAACGAAATCCAATGAATCAGTCCTACCCCGGCTCTACGGCAGACCCAAAATACAGACCCAAAGTGAACATTCCATTACGACCAATTGTATCACTCCTAAGAACCCCAATATACAATTTATCCAAAGATTTACACAGAAACACCTCCCGCAACAATCAAAAATGCAACACACAGGTTGGATGGAATGTATAAACCTATGCCTAACAACGTACTTCCAATTCAACGGTCGAATATATGAACAAGTTAAAGCAACAACCATGGGATCACCAATATCATATTTGACTTTGGAAACAGTGATGCAAAGGCTCGAAAACATGTTCTCACCAAGATACATTAGTATTAATCAAAAGAAACAAGTTGGATGAAACTCACAAGTTAGTAAACAACGTCTTCAACGACATCGAATTCACAAGAAAAGAGGAAACCGAGAAGCGAACAGCCGCAGGATAATTAGAAACTTGAGTTAACAGAAAATCAACTCACACAGATAAAATACTCAATTAAAACAGCAACAATTGAGTAACACACAAAGGGAATTGTATGCACAGACTATTAAAGAGGGTCAGCCAGGACTCATTGCAGCACTCTCACCTTACGGAAAATTGAAGAAAGATATCACATGGACGTTATCCAAAATAATGGAAATCCACGGAATTCCATCAAAAGACATCTACCCCCAAGCCAATCTATTAAATCAAAGGTCCTCATGGAAAGCACAAACGAAACTTCTCTACCATACATAAAAGACATCTCAGAAATGACTGCAACACTCATTCAAACCTTTAGGAACTGACGTCACACACAAACCAACAAAATCACTTCACTCAGTTGGTTCTGTGTCAACCAAAAGACTCAGCAGCGAAAGAAGATAAAACCAACATCATCTACAAAATAAATTGTAACAAGTGCGAAGAGCACTACATTGGGTGGAGTGGACGTCCCCTTCGTCTTCGTATCCATGATCATAAACTAGCTGTGAAAAGACATGTCATCCACTCCCTTACTCATATCGCCCCACTGCATACAGACAACGACGGACATCAATTCGACTGGGACAACGTTCAAATTTTAGACAGAGGAAACAACAAGAATGCTAGAGGATGTTTAGAAACCTGGTCTGGTATTCCAGTGAATCGTCAATTAATAGACACATCAAGATGGACAAAATTTGCCAACCGATAAGAAGGAAATCTCACTTGCACGAAGGGTCAAACTTCAGGTCAATGAAATAATCTGCACGAATACAAGTAGCGTAGAGGGTGTGAAAACACACGGAAACAATCAATCACTGGGTTCAAGATGACCAGGAGAGATGACTCATAAACTCGTGGAGAAATCTAAAAGCTCATTTCAATTCAAATTGAAGTATGCGCTGAGGATATTGTTGCCTTGTAGGGCAATGAAAGCTTAACAAATAAACTATCCAGTCAGCTCAGAGAACACAACCACATCGAAATTCCCCTTTACACTTTTGCAAAGATTATTATAATTTCGTTATTATTCCATTGGGTTCCAAGTGGAACACAGGAATTCAACAGAATATCTTCACTTTATCCTGTTCTCTGAAGTCCACTTTAGCTAGCCCTAAGATTTTGTGATGCATTCACCAAGTTTCTGTCACATGTAAAACCACTGACTTACTCAACATTGACGTTTAAAGTCCGAATCATGTTGTTTCCGCTAGGTGGAAGAGCTCTCCTAACTGTCTTCAGATTGATGAAGGTGTGTGTGGTCTTTCCGACTCTAATACAAAATCCTGCAACTAGGTTTCATGATTCCTGGACCTCGCCAATAGGGTGTATCTGCAAAGTTGAAGAAACGGATGCTCTTTTTGAGATTTGAATCTGTGTTACACAGTGTTTTAGAGTCAGAAAAGTAACCATTTGGATATTCAGTCCTATGATTAACTTCCCATCCAATAGTAGTGAGTACACTGACTGATGTAACTATTGTCATTCATCCAGTCTTTGGAGTAAGTACGGAGTGAATTTTTAGCATTCAAGTGTGAATTGGTGGAGAACTTATTTCTCTTGTTACATATACCATAAAAATCTTTAAATGTCAATTTTCTGTACTAAGAAATTATCACATTAAAATATAATGTGATAAGCAAAAGTAAAATCCCAGCCAGTTTAACATTTTTGGGGAATTTACACAAAAAAGACGTAAACGTATAAGATAACCTATTGGCTAGATGGTTAGAAATGTTATTGTCAAATTACCCATTATAATTATTCATTCGTGTAAAACTTTTTTATTTTAAGGCGTTTCATATTGCATCAGGTTGAAAACTATTCATCCGCTGATTGTGTTCTTTACGGTTCGCCTATCAAATTATTCGCTGTTGATTAGAAAGCATGGTCATCAGCAATTATCTTTATAGGATACCACTCTACCTCACTTCCTAATTCCTCTGTCCTACTGACCACATAACCCTATTAAAAGTATTTATACACCCATTCGAATAAAGCAAAAACAACAGTTTATGCTGAATGATGTGACATCATCATTTACTCTCGTTGGCTTCTCCTCATCAGCTGCGTACAGCCTAATTATTATTCCTTTGGGTTCCAAGTTAAAAATACGGCTTCCATAAAACATCTCCACTTTGTTCTGTTTTCTGCCGTCCCTTCAGATGGGTCCACGATTGACCAAATTCTGTCATCTCTTTCTCACACAATCTCCTCCATGTCACCTTAACACCAACGACTCACTCGCCGCTTCACATTTAGATTTCAGTAGAGGGCCTGGCGTACGATGTCATTCGGTGGCCTCCTCATTGTATGTGCGATCCATCTCCACTTTCTCCTACATATTTGTTGGGGGCATAGGTTCTCACCTGTTGGTTTGTTCCCATAATTTCTTGTTGCTTATTCTTCCTGACCATTTGATCCTCAGTATGGAACAAAGGCAGTTGTTGATGAAAGTCTTCAGCCTGTTAGAAATCCTTTTCGTGACACGCAAAGGAAGTTTCTGACGCGTGTAGAAGAACCAACTTCACATTTATGCTGAAAATGCGAATCTTATTCCTTATGCTGAGTGCGGAAGATTTCCAAACTGGTTTCAGGTTGATGAAGGCTTATCTTACTTTGACTTTCCGATTCTGGCTGGCTGGCTGTCTGGCTTCAACATCTTCATCTGGTTCCACTGCCTGTAGTTGAAACGATGCTTCCCAGATTAAGTGAAGGAGTCAACCTCTGTAAAATCTCTCCCGCTGATGATGGTGGTTTGTGCTGCGTACAGCCTAAAGAGATTGATAAATTTAGGTACAGAACAATTTTAACATGCGAATTTCACATGATGTCAGCTGACAGATGGTCTGAAACTTAATAAGTATTTCTCAGAAATTACGCTTTTGTAGCCTAAATCTAGAAGGTTCAAGTTTTAACAGAAGTCAGTGCTTGGATGCAATGGCAGTAGAGTTACGTAATAGAGACAGGAAGTGAATAAGGTGATGACCAGCTAATGGTTTGAGTAGCAGTTTGGTGAGTGCAAGTCAAATAATAGAAACACGAGACATGCAAAGTCACACTATAACGAAGGGAAGGCAGGTTAGGGCTAAAGTTTACGTAATCAAATAAAAGAGACAGTAAAGACATCCAGTTACTAGGGAAATGTAAAACCGAAAACCGCTTCTTTCTAAACACATAAATTAGGTTCTAAGCTATTGATAGCGATTTCTTCGGAAAACCTGTAGATAACTGAATTGTTGATTTAAGAGTATAACTTGAGCTCTGTGGTAGAGGATAGTTCCATCATGGAGAAAATTTAGTTGATAAAGTCTAACAGTGTTATACAGTAATACCTACTGATGACGTTTCGAGCGCAATTTGCTGATTATAATCATATCAAGGTACACTCACAACTCACTGAATTCGTTTTTACCGTTTACCTCAATACGGTTTCGCAGAACCAAGGATTTGGTTTGCGGTAATTGAGCCGTTGCTAGAAGCACGGGGAATTAAGTCCTAGATAGCCAAATATGGTATGGTGCTGGCAGAACTCCCTCCGTCAGTATTGACAGAAATCAGCGATTTCATCGAAAATCCCCCGACGGAACATCAATTTGATAAACTTAAAGCCCTCCTCATACAACTCACCAGTTTGTCAGATGAGAAAAGAATCCAACAATTGCTCACAGGCTGTGAACTAGGCCCACGTAAACCATCCCAGCTGCTCAGGCACATGCGCCAGTTAATCAGACACCATAAAGTAGACGAGGTAGTGCTGAAACAGATGTGGCTGCAACGTTTACCTAGAAATGTCCAGCAAATTTTAATTATCTCAGGAAAGTCGTATGACTTAGACCAACTAAGTGACACGGCAGATAGTAGTATGGATGTTTTATCTGATAACACCATAAGTCACATAGCATCTGATAGTGCCACACCGTGTCATTCCACACCCACGGCAGACACACCGATACTCGCCGCCATTGCAGACTTAGTGGCAAGGATTGACAAGTTGGAAACTAATAGGTCTGATCGACGAGTCCGGAGGCGGAGTTCACAAAGAAGGTCACCATCACGACGACGATCCTTCTCATGACAGCTTTCTCACACGTCTTCTCGGGATAGTAACATATGCTGGTATCACTGGAATTTTGGACGTCATGCCCTGAAATGTGTAAAACCGTGCAGCTTTAGCGAAGCCAACCAGGCTCAGGGAAACGCCTCAGCCAGACAGTGATGGCGACAGCTGTTACTGGCAAGCAAACAAGTCGCCTCTTCTATGTGAAGGACAAAACTTCCGACACTTTATTCCTGGTAGACACGGAAGAAGAAGTTAGCGTGATCCCTCCTTCACTATCCAGGCGATCTACACGGACACCCGGAAAACTGTCTCTCCGGGCAGCTAACCACACAAGCATACAGACATATGGAGAGCAATCCCTCATACTGGATCTAGGTTTACGTCGGCGTTTCACATGGATTTTCATAGTAGCCGACGTCGGTCACGCCATCCTTGGAGCAGATTTGATTGATTGGTCTTAATATTCTCTACATCTCTGATATTAGTGATGCATCATTCTTACTGCATGTGTTAGGTGAGGATTCAGTGATCAAAGATGTATTAATCAACCTCTGTCTAACTGTGTTCCACCCTGTTTTGTGGCTGTGTGCCAATGAATGCAGTGCAGTTGCTGAGTTTCTTCTGGATTACTTATCTTTTTGGGGTCAGTCATTTTACACTTAGCTAAATTCCTGCCCATGATCTACTGGTATGACCTATGTAGTCGACCCCAAAGTCACTGTAAGGTATTTTGTCCAAATGGCCAATACTTGAAACCTCGTCAGTAAATATTACTCTATAACACTGTAAGATTTCAACAAACAGATTTTCTCCATAAGGGAGAACAGAACTATTTTGTATATTGTTAATTTTAAAGAACTTCGTGATGTTCACATCATGACCCATATGATTAAGATGTCTGTCAACATGTCACTATTATAAGGGTTTGTTCCCTTGAAGGTATACCCTTCTTTCTGTTCTCACAGTGTAGCTACTGCTGTGGATACAAAGTTAGAGTTAATATGTGAAGGGGATCTGTCGACCTTTGATTACACCGAAGAACATATTGTCTGACAGATGGGAACCAAGTTAGCTGCAGGATAGCAGCACAGGTTGGTGAGGTATTCATTCTTCTGTTAACTATTTCTGCACTAATAACACCTTTCAAATGGAGTTGAATGAAGACAGACTTCTTTTCCACTGTGATTTGTTTGCCATTTTAGCCTTCACATCTTCTTTCTGACTTGTTAGCTAATTCCTGTAGATAACTTTTGTTTTTCCACATATTTTCGAGAATCAGAAATTCTTTCGTTTAGCTTTTCTCAATAGTATATTCTTCTAACACTATAAAACAGAGTTTAGACCAGTGCTATCCTGAAATGCATCTGAAATCCAGTCTACAACTAGTACTGGCAGATACGCCCTGCTGAAGTGTGCCAAATAGCATAAAACCTAAGTCAAGCAAGGCTTCCTGAGGCCGATTGCCTCCAACCATCTAATACCAACAATTCACAGTACACCGTGGTGGCCAGCCACCTAGTGGCATGTTGACCACTTTGCAAGCTTGACTGATAGAATTCAGTTTGCACCAAAGATAGGACTAGATACACACACTGCACAAGTTACTGACTAGTGTCCAATCAAAAAAAATATCCAATATAGTCCTACAGGAGGTCGATCGCGAGCCTGAATAGCTCAATGGTAACGTCTCTGACTGCAGGTCTAACTGGGTGACGTGGGTTCGAATCCCATAAAGGGACATGAATTCCTCTGAAGTTGCTGATACGCCTAGGTCAAGAAAGACTCCCTATGAGAGATTACCTACAACCATCTAATAAAAACTAGTACTAATCACCACTGATTCAGTGAAATCATCAATATTACCGACAGATATAAATTCATTACAAAAATTTGATTAAAAACAATAAGCACCAAGTTTTTTGTACTCAAATGATAACTAGACTAATCGTAAATAATTCGACCACTCAACTGAACAATTTTGAGTATTTTAATTACATTTAGCCTTATCAGAAGTACTGCATACATATGATCAAATGCATACATACAGGCATTCATACATTCAATAACATTCAAGCATTCACCATTCTAGTCATTCCACTTCATTCATTTACCGATGAATTAGTTTATAAAAGGTAAAGTGTTGAAATTCTCATTTCCCAACAATCTATTTAATTGAAATGAATGTCGTCAATGGAGAGAAACAGAAAATAACACACGTACACACACACACAGAGAAAAGAACAATTACATGTAAAGTTTATTAGTAAATTCAATGGATTGTTTTATCATGAAGCGCTGAGAAAAATTGCTTAGTTGAAAAGAACAATACTTGAATAACTTGTGAAATGAAGTGAAGTATGACGCTAATCAAAATAATGATAAATAACTATAAGTTTGTCGGTTAACAAACGATGCGATTTAAGTGTGCTACACTCTTGTATAGTATGCTGATTAGAGGATTTTAGGCAGTATAATGTATTGTTTTTCCCCTTTATACGTCAATCCACCTACCGCAAATTTTACATTCTAGTCTCCTTTTATAGTATGGAAAGTTTAGCTCGTTTTCTTTTTGTCAATTTCAGTGACAATATTTAGTGGTGGAATTATAATTTATGGCTGATGAGTCAGTGGTTCTATGGTAGAGTACTTAACAACCACTCACATGCGTGCGGGATTCGATCCCTGATTGACAAACTTATTTAGCCTCACTCATTCGACGCTAAGCCTGGTAAACCAGGAAGTTTGGGCGTGCAGTTAGCAACGCCAATCTGTAAAGTATATACACCAATCAACGATCCAGTATTAACAACTGGAGGAAAAGCTTTCCAGCATAAATTATCGACATTCATAATTATATCAATTTTAGATTGAAGAGAACAAGAATTTCAGCAAAGATATCGCATTTATATAGATTGGTTTACATGGATACAATTATTATTTGTTTAATTCCACATAGTAACGAAGGTGATAATAATTTTCAACTTCATATGAAAGTTGGAAGGTACGAATATAGATTACACGGGGCTTAGAGACAAGATTGCATAGGATTAGTAAACAATTACAACGTATGCAAAATTAATATTTGATAACTGTCTGTCTGTTTTCGACATCGAACTTTGCACATATGTGCGGCAGCTCAAGTCGCCACACTCCCTCCTTGTGGCACACAAAGCAAGAGAAGAAAGTAGAACAAGTGCACATTAGAGACAGTAAACAGAGGTGTGAGACAAAGGAAGAGTAATAACGAAGAACGATAAAGTTTCATTTGAAATCAAGAGTCACAAGGAGTGGATGCATCTGCGCCAGCCATTGAGAACCATTTTGAGCCATATCACCAATGGTTTCCAGCCTTCATTGGCTTTTACCGTCCCTAGGACACTCACCAGAAAGTCTACACCTTCCTACGTGGCTGGCTTAAGCTAACTGTTGTGGATTTGATTGACTGGTGACATGTTTTTGTTTGACCTCCGCTAGCTCTTTTTTTTTTTGATTTACAGCTTGATTACACACTGTATTTTTGGTACAAGTATGGAATTTTCAGCATGGATATCGGTAGCCCAAATTTCGCAGGCCGACCATAGATATCAGATGTGCGCCGGCGTGGGCTCGAACCCCGGACCATGTGCATGGTCGGCGAGAGTCCTTACCACTGTGCCACCGACGCAGCCTGACCCTATGTCAGCTAACATTGCCCGTCGAGGAAGGCGATAACTAGACATGCATATGTAACACATGTCCTAACCATCCCAGTCGATGTGACTTCACAACCTCGTCGATTTATTTCCCCTGCTTACCAAGAACTCGACGCCTAACCTCAATATTGCACACCCTATTACACCTACCACTTCACAGGGGAGATGGAACGCAGGCACCTATGATCAAATACAGCTAGCCTGACTTTTCATGTTTGATAACTGAAGAAACTAGTTCTATCCCTGCGTAACTTTTCTCTCTTAGCCTCTTGCAATTTATATCAAGTTGAAAATAATTATCACCTTTTATTCGCCTTTAAATAAATGCCTTTAAATGTACAGCTTTTGAGAATGAAATCGCTGAAAAGATTTCCATCTTTGCTGAACTTCTTGTTCTTTACAATCTAATGTCCCAATGACTATTTTCCATAATATAAATTTTAGTCATATAGCTTCACATTTTTTCTAATATATATATATATTTTCTCTCTATTCTGTCTCTCCAACTTCCCTTTGTTGTCTGTTGCCACTTTCCATATCTCCGGTATCATAGGCGTTGAGTCATTCCAATTGCAAGTGCGCAGTGTTGAATCGGTAAACAAAGCTTCAGTCATCAACCTCTCTGCCTCGCCGCCCAACTAAAGTACGTTTTAATACTCTCACTCTGTCCTATCCCACATACTGTGTGACTACACACAAATGAATGTAGTGCAATGCAATGGCTGAGCTTTTTTCTAGATTACTTAACTTAGCAGGGTCAATTATTCTGGGTCTAGCTAAATGTTTTATTTTCCAATAAGCTAGTTGATCCCGATCTACTAGTTTGATTGATCTATGTAATTGACCTCGGAGTCATTACATGGTATTTGGTAAATTTGATCATTTTTCCTAATTGGACCTGTTGAGTTCTTAAGCCGACAAAGTTTATCTCTGAGAGAGTTGGTTGGTTGGTTGGTTGGTTTAAATGCTACCCTAATTCCAGAGTCACTGAGAATTCTATGTAAGGCCTCTGACATCCTTTCCTTTATGCTAACTAGTTATCCTAATTAGTAGGTTAGGAGATTTAAATGATGAAATCAAACAAATAAAGGGCATATTACTAGTGAATAACTACCCACCAGAATTTAATCAGATAAAATCGAGGAAATCGGTGTCGGAGTCTGGCAAGGAGGAGATCGTGTGATTAGGGAGTGAGAGCTGATGGACAGTCGTGCAGCCATCTGAAGAAGATTGCAAAGCCCAAAGTGGAAGGGAGATGTGCTATTGAATCCCTATATTCCACTTAGAACCCAAGACAATAATGACAACCTCATTTTGGTATGAATGGAATAGCGAAAGCAGCATTTTGTATTTTGTTAGGCCAACTAACCAGACATAAGTTCATATAATTATTCCAAATTAACTAAATTTCTCATTTCTAGACACATATTAGGCAGATATTCCGTTTACAAGTAATGCCTTTTAGACGAATTATCTTGATTTTTCATTCTAACTGTAAATTCCTCAACATTTTTTCATATCAGTATTTTAGCCCAAGCGTATTAAAACAGCGCTGTATAATTTGTTAGTTCTTAAACGTAACAGTTTGATTTCATTCACCCTTTTTTGGTTTGTTTCTTTGCCTGCTCCTGTAAACCTAGTTACATTGAGCGTACGACCGATAGGGTTCATAGTCATATTTCTGAATACCTCCCATCTTGATTTGGCGAAGGTTCGAATTAAGCTATACGCAGCGATCTACTGAGTAGAAACGGATATGCGACTAAATTCGTGAACAAACATATGAACCCAGAAAGTAAAAAGTCGAAAGTGGTGACTTTCTCTGAAAAAATCAGTCTTCCCAAGATTGCGATTCACAGGAGATATTAATAGTAGTATTCTGTCATAACTTCTGGGAAGGACCTTCAAAAAGATTTTCAACGCAGCTAAGTTAAGCTAAGCTGTATATTCACTAGCCAACCAATACTCCGTTCAAGAAATATAGCCAAACTGCTTTGCTTCACCTCTTCCATGTATATCTACCAGTTTAACTACCTGTGTGGAGCAAGTTACACTGGGCACACGATCAAACGAGTTTATCTTTTTAACTTCTGAACACCTCCTGTCTTGATCTGGCAAAGTTTCGAATAAAGCTTTATGCCGTGAACATCAAGTTGACTCTAACAAAGCTTTAAAAGTTATTTATCGTATATGACCCAACGTTTCGCATGCTCTACGAGTATGACTTTTACCCACAGGCAGAAGAAACCTTCGGAATTCATTTGAACAAGCCACATCTGTATTTTCGAAAGAAATTTGTGCAGTCCATTTCTACGTCTTGGTCAGTTACTTAATGTGTATCAAGTTTTATGAAAGATTTTTCTATTCCGCTGTAATTATCTCGCTATGCTTACATAATTCTACTTAGTCATTCTATTCTTTCCAGTCATCATTATTTTACAGTATTTTTGGTTACGTAGTAATTTGTTTTTTTATCCTTCACGTTCCCAGTGGAACATAGGGCTTCGAGCTAATGGCTTGAAGTTTCTGTTGCAGTGTTTATTTTACAGGATGGGGATGCTTTCCGGCCTCATGCCCAACCTTTCCTCTTTACCAGCATTACTTTTCGTTTGGCGAGGTAAAGGAGTGCGTCGATGGCCGGGGATCGAACCCTAGACCATGTGCATAGTCGGCGAGCGTCCTAATCGCTATGCCACCGACGCACTAATAATTTGTTGTTGATCCAAACGAATTAACTGATCTCAAATTTTCGTAGGCAGCCGATGATGAGTAACTAATTGAAAAGAAAGGAATACATATTTTTTGCGAGTCTCACCACGGATTGATGTCAATTAGAAAACCAGAGAAAGCCAACACGGAGTACTGGACAGTTGTTTCATCCTTAGTTTGGGAATTATCGGCAGTACGTACCCCAATCACCACGGTTCAAACCTAAGACCACCTGGTTACACAAGTCAAGGTAACTCGTATACCATTCAGTCACTGGGACCTGATTCAGTGGCCAGTCCATGAATTCTAACTCCTACCTATTCGTGATTTAGCACGACTGGCACCAACCAGTGTCATCAGTGGGACATCAATCGTCAAACACTTGACTAGATGTACCTCACTGGTTACAAATTCTCACTACAACTCCAGGAAACTCTGTCCTGTAGTAATTCACTCGCTAGCGAGCATCAGATTAATTTTCAATAGTTGGTTTGTAAGGGTTCGTTTTGGCTTTACGAGTTTGACCACGGAGTGATGTTAATTAGAGAACTATTGAAAACCGTACTGCATACTGCCAATGATTCCCAAGCACTAGAATGAAACAGCTAGCTGTCCAGTACTCCAGTGTTAGTTTTCAATCTGCTTCTCTCTAAGTCAACCTCTTAAAAACAAATTTAATCTAAGTGTTGGTTTGTAGGGATTTGATTGGTTTCAGGATTTCGTCATGAGCTGACATTAGTTAGAGAACCGTTGGAAAACCTGGGAGTACTGGACAGCTGCTTCGTCCTAGTCTGGGACTCTTCAGTAGTACACGCCCACCGGGATTCGAACCCAAAACCTTCCGGTTACAAGGCGAGCTCATATATTATTAACCCACTGGGACCCGATCCAATGGTCCTTGAATTCTAACTTCTGCCAATTCACGACATAGCGCGACTGCTAGCCAATGTCCTCGGGAAGTAGTGAGCAGTAGGGTGCAGCCGGTCGGGTGTGAGGACAGATACTCGCCGAAGACATTGGCTAGCGGTCGCGCTATGTCGTGAATTGGCAGAAGTTAGAATTCAAGGACCATTGGATCGGGTCCAGTGGCTTAATGGTATACGAGCTCGCCTTGTAATCGGAAGGTCCTGAGTTCGAATCCCGGTGGGCGCGTACTACTGAAGAGTCCCAGACTAGGACGAAACGACTGTCCAGTACTCCCAGGTTTTCAAACGGTTCTCTAACTAATGTCAGCTCATGATAAAATCCTGGAACAAATTTAATCCTTACAAACCAAAATCTCTTGAATGCATATTTCTTTTTGACTCAATTTGTTGTTGTGTTCCCCCCTCCCCCTTTTATTTTTCCTTTCGCCCTAAAACATCTTTCTTACTCTCTATCAAGGGAAACAGTGAAATCATGATGGTTGACAATAAAATAGATTAGTAAAATATGTAGTACATACACTCGAATATATGCATATATATATATATATATATATATATATATTCCATGATTTATGTTATGAAAGCAAACAAACAGAAAAAGAATTCGTCTTACAGGTTATCATTTCTAAATCTACTTTATCACAATATAAAGCATGCGCAAATCTACACTAGCTACCTCACTCACACTATATGACATTTATTGAGTAAACATTGAAATCACAAACACGAACTCACATACATAAACGCATATGTAACAAGGTCTATGCATATATATATATATATGTAGAGAAGAGTAGGTTATGAGGATACATGTCTTAATCGTGGGACTTTATATTCCTCCATGCTATATATATATATATATATATATATATATATCTGTATATCTGTATATAGGTGCGCACATGTATACACTTATAGGGCCTACACGAACTACTGAGTGAAATGAAACTGGTGGTATACAGGAGAAATCATAATGAAAAAAACAAAATAACCGATGACAAGCGAATAACTAGTAAACAAACAAAGAAGAGAAGAAACAAGTAGTCAAGTGAGGTGGTGATTTATGACATTTTTTGAGGAGAAGACGAAACAAAACCTTAGAGGGGTGAGTGAGTGAGTGAGTGAGTGGAACAGTCATACTAAGGAGATCTTATCAATTGACCGATTATAAGCGTGTATGTATACTATGCTACACTATACTATACTATCAACATGCTGAAATGTTTTCCTCGTATCCCCCTTCTTTTGGTTGTTGCTGTTATTGCTATTATTATTATTATTATTAATATTCTTGATGTCATTGAGTCAGTTTACATGAAACACGAAATAGAGCAATTTGTTTTCAGAGCTACTCCTTGTTTTCTACAAACAGACAAACGAAAGGGGTGAAATAAAAGTCATAGAAACGTTTTATTATTTTTTTTGTTTGACTTCTTATACGTGTATGTACAACTGTATGAACAGTACTCAAACTGATTCAGTTTTATTTCATCATGATAATAATAATAATATTAATAATTATACAAACAGCAATAATATTAATAATAATGATAATCTTAGGAGTAATCATAAAATATGGAAAAGAAAAGGAATACATTCGTGCATGACAGTCTTCTTTTATTCTTGAGTTATCTTTGGCATGAAAATAAACAGCGTTGCATTGCATAGCATTGCCTTCATCGAGAAACAACTTCCAGTGAATACATTCCCATTCATCCCCCCGGCCCTGCCCAAAACAAATTCTACAAAACATCAGGATAATAGAAAAAAAATGGAGTAAATTTTTAGAAAAAAAACATTTTCCACCTAGTGTGAATAGAACTCAAGCTGGCATACATTATGATTCATAATAAATGTTAAACTTTACTGGCACAAAAAAAATGATAGTGATAATCTCAAAGTGGTCTTAAAATTTAATTTGTTTGTAAAATAAGTAATTTATAAAGAGTTGGTTTGTAGGGATTTTCATGTGTTTCAAGTGTGAACAAGGATTGGTAACAGTTAGAGTACTGGTGATTGGAACTCATGGCCAGTATGCACCCATCGACCGGCTTTCGAACCCAGTAACTTCTGGTTGCCTTGTGATTGGTTGGTGATCACTCTAAAATCACGAATAAGTAGAAGTTAGAACTTCATGGGCTGGCCATTGAGTTGGATCCGAGTGCCTGAATGGTCTATGAGCTAGGCTGACTTGTAAACGGAAGGTCTTGTGTTCGAATGCCGGTTTGTGGGTGCGTACTGCCGGTAAGTCCTGACCACTAGGACGAAACTACTGTTCAGTACTCCCTGTGAGTTCTTAATGGTTGTCTAACTGATATCAATCCATGGCCAGTTGTTTGCCTGTCGCTTTTTCATCACTAAACTAGTAAAGGAACATGAGTGATACATAGAGGCTGGAGAAATCCTCGGTACAGTGTTATACAAAAAATAGATTTATTAATGTATTATGTTCACAAGTGTGGATACTGAACAAAGAGTACGCTTTTCCATGACTTCATCATCAGGTTCTACATTTATATATACATTATAGTGAATAAATGAAATACTCTTATGAACAACATCAATGTTTAAACAACATCGAATTTTGATAGATCACAGCTCAATAGCATCGACATAAAATAAGCTGAATGTCAGAAAAATTAGGAAAGATATATAGTCTCTACGGAAAGCCGGCTAGGGCAGTAGTGGTGGCTGGCTGGACTTGCTTCTTGTGGACACAGAGCACTGGTTGTATCATGCGAATCGCGAAAACCTCTACTATTTGGAACATGCTGTGCATCGATGCTTTTGGCAATTTATTCGGTGCCCGATAGATGATAGAGAAGGATTCTTCCACGCTCGCTTTGTGACCGATTTGCACCAGATAGTCTAATATCGAACTGTTAATGGTCTTCACTACACCTGTACTCAGCCATACTGGGGATGTTCCCGAGGGAGCATGAAAAATCAAGTTCCTAGAGCAACGGTCGATATAACTCACTTCATCACAAGCGCAGTTGAATTGGTGGATACAATCCGAAGTGGCTAGTCTAGGTACTTCATCTTTCAGTCAAGGTATCACCATCGGTCTTGAAGAGAATAAGACGTGTAGTTCGCCAGTATTAAAAGTTCTTTTAACTGATTTTCTTAATTTCTTCGTAATTATCTCACTTGGTATATCGCCCTTCAATTGCAATCGTATATAAAGTGGCATTCTTGTTTACGGATAGTGAGCAATCCTTTTCCATGTGTTTCTTGATAAATTTGTCGGGATAGCTATTTTCGATCAAAGCATCATATACAATGCCGAATTCATCTTCAGTTACTTCTTCTGAGCATATAGCTCTAATTCTGTGGCTGAGGGTCTTCACTAAATTTCTTTTGTACTTGATAGGAACGAAGCTGTGAAAATGTGCATTGCCGTCTCCAAGTACTTTTCCTATGCAAATTTATTTTTATGCTACCTTCTGGTTTTCTTGTAAGAAGGACATCCAGGAAGATAATTGTGTTTTAGGATTCCTCTTCGCATGTGAATTTCATAGCCGAGTGTACTTCATTGAATTCAGTAATTATTGTACTCCTATCCGAATCATTATCACAAAGAATGAATGACAAAGAATGAAGGTGTCATCCATATATCGGCAATTGTCAGAATTTCAGAAAAATTTAAAGACCTTTGGTTACAATGATTACACAAATCTTATATTAGGTCAAATGAGTTATATTCAGTATCATACTGCTGTGCTTTTGAGGCCAAGCTCACCATCAGTTTACCCTGTTCAACTGAAGTCTGAAGGGTGAATCAGTTTAAGCCACCTAAATCCTGGATAGTAACTCTAGTTAACTGATAATACAATAAGTTACATCCGCAATTTGCAAGTTAATTTGCGATTTGCAGTTGACACAGTTTGAGGTGTAACTTCGTCATAGTTTCCCTTGGTAACCGAGTTTATTAATAATAATGGTAAAGCTTTATTTAGGACAGTATGCGAATATACGATACAAAATTTTCAGTGTATTCAGCTCCAAAGTACTTTTTTCTTCACACAGGATTCACGTGTAAATTAATAATCTGAAGTATATCTTCATTTCGTTGAAGAATTGTACAGCGTTTACTTGGGAGCAAGTTATATCATCGCGCAAGTTTATGTAAAGGTCATTTGATATAAACTGGACGATTAGAAAATGATAAATCCAGATAAAATTAAGCATTTTGGAGGGAAGTAATTTCGGTAGCCCATTGATTTAAGCAGGCCGCCTTATATTTTTATTCAGATCGTATCGGATACACTGGTTATCAGCACAGCCTCAAAGGAGCGAATTAATCTTTCGATAATTAGGTCACTTCAGTCTGACTAGCAGTCATCACTGGTATCCTACTACTCATGTTAGTCAGTCAGCAATAAATAACATCCTTCAACTATGCTTCATTTCTTCGTATTATCATTTATGGTAATCAATATTTTGGTCAACATATTCAGTTAAGTGATATCGTTGTCGTGGAGACTTATTTATACCACCTACTGAATTCGTGCATAGCACAGAGTAATAGGAAGTGAAAGAAAATCTTGAGCTGGCTTAAAGTTCATCTCGTTGATTATTTTGCCCATATGATCACTTAAGCTTAGCTCGAATAACTTGAAATTTTAACGGTAAATGCTTATAGGTCAGCACTACGATGAAAGTTTTAAATGGGATCGCACAGAACTGTAAAACAATCTTTTTCTTGTTTTTCGCCTGCTGAGAATAGATATCAACGTTATACTGTGTAATGGAATAACTGTTTGGAAAATCCCCTTATGAACTATCTATTTACGATGCTGCTACCTATTTAGATTTCCCTGTTAGGTTTGTAAATACTATCCTTCTTTATATATGTCCAAACCAAGTTTACTTTTTACAGTTTGAAAAAATTTGGGCATTGGGTATATGATATCCATTATAATGAAGGTTTTCTTGTATTTCCCATTGGATGAAAAACAAAACGATATTACTGTTTTTACTGACGCTTCTCTATTTAATACTGCTAATAGCTTTATCAAAGTATTATTATACCATAACTTACAAAATCTCAGCTTATATATAACAAACCAATCATTGTTCCTCAGCATGAGGCCATTTTTGAGTAGTCAAGTTAGTTGAGCGATTGGTAAAGATATCAAAACCACGGGCACACTCTTTGATGTTAACGGATGAGAAAGAAACAGAAGAAGAAGAAATATCAAACATTACTGAGACTATCAAGCAAAACAACTACCCAAAGGACTTCATCAATAAAATCAGCACTGATATTAAACATGGTCGAAAACATATTCAGAAAACATGAACCTCAACAGTTGTCATTCTATATGGAGCAGAGACGTCAGACAATATCAGAAGAGTATCCAATAAGCTTGGCATCAGAGTTTTATTCAAAACATCAGACACGCAGACTGCGAAACAACCTTGTCCATATAAAAGACCAAATCCCAAAAGATTCTCTTTCTAATTGTGTCATATATAAGCTGAGATTTTGTAAATTCTGGTTTAATATTACTACTTTGATAAAGCTATTAGCAGCAGCATTAAATAGCGAAACGTCAGTAAAAACAGTAATATCATTTTGTTTTTCATTTATTGGGAAGTACAAAAAACCTTTACTATAATGACTGTCCTTCTTTTCTCCCAGACTAAATATCACTGTTTTGTCATTTGCATACCATGTGCTGACTTAATCCTTATTACTTGTCTTTGTTTATGTTTAATTTCTAATTTAAATGCTTCTAATTGTAATTAGTGCTTCGTGGCACAGCCGTAGAATGCTTGCCAACTGCGCATGTGGTTCACAGTTTGAGCCCCGGTTGACGCACTCCTTTGCTACGCTAATCCAGTAATAAAATTAGCAAAGATGGATGGTTGGACATGAGGCTAGCAACCTCATTCTGTAATAATAAACACCACTGCTATCGAAGCTTCAAGACTCTAGCTTGAATCGCTATGTTCCACCAGGAATGCAAAGGAATAAAATAAATTTTAAAAAACAATTGTGATCATCTGGTGACATTGATAATATGTTAATTTATGACTGTGATTTCGTTTGAGTAAATGAAAGTCGTTCTGCGATGGAACTGTCTGTGGGAATTGTTTGATGCATGATTCTTGTGGAGAGAGTTTTTGATTTCATCTTGTTGAAAATAGTCTTCTTGATTCTTAGTACTGGTTTTGTACTTAAGAAACTACTGGATCTGTAAAGCTATCTAATCACATTATTAAGTACACCAGATTTCACTACAAATAACTGTCTTTTCGTTATCCTTGTGACATTTTGTTACTGTGCTTAACTCCAGGATATTTTGGTCAACAATACAGTAGAACAAAATGTCGATTTCAAGCCTTCAAGCCAAAACGCTGTGGTTTCGTTCGTTACGTACTGTGTGAACCCACAGAGAGATCATGTTTTTTTCTAGATGACTTTGAATGCATTATCTCCTTACATATTGAGTGACAAGTGTTGAATATATGTTCATTAACTATAGAACTTTTTATTGATCCACTGTTACCTTTTCTTATCAAAGCGCTTAATGCTTATTGACTCTTTTCGATAAAACACGAATCGAACGATGTATATATCTCAGTCCACATGAGCAAGTAAATTGACAGATACACACAGAAATGGTCAAATGCGATAGGTAATCTTTGGATTTGTTGACTGATATTTTCAAGCCGCCAATTGTTCTTCAACACCAATCAATCAAATCCCTACAAACCGATACTTGAATACCATTTTTAGTTTTTTTTAGTTTTCTAGACTCAATCCGAGCTTCACCTAAACCTTTGAAATTATTCTTTGTTGTTGAGAGCAAATAAGAAACATGGTAAATGATTTTCATTTGTGGAATACCTTCCTCGTGCCTTGTGGAAATCTATTCTCAAAATCCACCATGTTGTTTACGAAATGATTCCGTCTGGTTGAAATCGCTTTTTTTAAGAGGATATCTCGAACAGAAGTGTGGAATTATGATACGTCATACGTTAACGATCCACCGGGAAAAGCGTACTGCAAAATAATATACTCATGGATTATATAAGTAGTTAGAAGCTACTGAAACCAAACTGTGAAACCAGCTACGTAGATCAGTCGGTGCAAGCAACCATTTTTATTCTTTTCTTCTAGTTTGAAAAAAAATTTCTTTTTTAATTCCTTTACGTTCTCAATGGAACATAGGGATTCAAGCTGGAGACTTGAAGTTCCCGTATCAGTGGTGTTTGTTTTTACGAGATGGAATTCCTGGCCTCATACCGAACTTTTTCTCTTTACCAGTCTTATTACTGGCTTAGCGAGGTAAAGGAGTGCTTTAATGGCCCCTAATCCCACTCTAAAAGTTCAAGAAATAATAAAATAAGACTTTTCAATAGCCTTAAGAGTTGAAAACTGTAAAATTCACTATAATCTTTAGTCTTCAGGGTAGAGTTACACTAATATATGTGTATATGTTTTTGCATCATGAGCTGACATCAGTTGGATAACCATTGGAAAACCTGGGAGTACTGGACAGCTGTTTCGTCAGCCTAGTTTGGGACTCTGCTTCATCAGTACGCAACCACCAACAGGGTTCGGAACCAGGACCTTCCGGTTACAGGGCTAACCAGCTCGTAGACCGTTATGCCTTTGGGACCAGATCCAATGGCCAATCCATGAATTCTAACTTCTGCCAATTCATGGCATAGCGTGACCACTTCTTAGTATCTTCTTGGATGAATTAATGCCTCACCTGCAGTCTGCTGTACCCTACTGGTCACGGCTTCCACCTAGAACTCCAGGTAACTGCCTGAAAATAGGGCTAATCGCTAGTGAATATCAGATTAGTTTTCAAGCATTGGTTTTTTTTATTTGTGGGAATTCTGTTTGAATGGTTGGAGGATTTCATCATGAACTGACATCAGTTGGAGAACTATCCACCAACCGATCCCTACAAAACCAACACTTGAGAATATCATTATTATTATTAATACTTATTTCGAAGTTTTCAAAAATGAGCAATTAACTCCATGTAACAAACAAGATGAATAAATAATTGCCAGACCTTTTTTATACCCCTTTATCACAAAACCTAATCAACATCATTGTCCTCCTTCTCCTGACCACTATCCTTGTCTAAGGTATTAAGATGAATGAAAAAATAGGGCTTACATTTATCATGCATGCCTAAAATATTCATTTTGCGCGCGCGCCCGCGCGTAACTATACACAAAAATAAAGAGGAATAAATGTTCAATAGCTATTATAATAAATATATGCATACACTTAATTTTCCCCTGTCATTATAGATACATTTTATTACTACTATTATGTGTTGTGTATAGGCAGGCAGTAGTGAAAATCTTCAATGCTGCTTTCTAATATTATAGAGGATAAATATTATCAAAAAGTACCTTCAGTTTAACAGTATAACTTGAATCGTTTCGTCTCACTTGAATGCATTCAACACATGCATACAGTCTATTTGGCATTCTCTTATTGTACACGTATACACATAAACAATGATAATAATAATAATAATAATAGACAACAAGAGTGAATTAACTGCCAACCACTGAACAGTAGATTTTATATACATATATGCATATAATATCTATATCAACTGAGGCGAAACACACAAACTGAACGAAATACACATTGCCTCTAATTGTGGTTTTGTTTTAATTTGAAATTTATTGTTAGGCTAATTCATTCACCTATACTGTTAACTCTTACAAGGGCGTTGAGGGTGAGAGGTGGGGAACTATTGTACCCTAAATGAATGATTGACTGACTGACTGCCTCGTCGACTGCCTGACTACTTTCATTCGACATGCATTTCAAGTTTTCTTTTTGGCTTATCAACAAACAAATTAGCGATGAAAATACATTTTCCAGCATTTAGAATTTCTTGTTCCCCATTAGTGTCTCATTCAGTGCTGGCAACAACACTAATAATTGTTATGCTTTATTAAGACTATTTTTTATAAAACATATATTTATGAAAGAAAAGATTTATGTACACTGAATGTTTGTCACACACACACACACGCCAACGTACACGTTGTGACATTTTGTGTTCTCCCTGATACTATTTCTAGATATACAAGTGTCGTCTGCATGGTTGCATACAATTGCTTAGCAATTCATTTGTAATATAGTGCCATAAACCTTTGCATATGTATATATATATTATTTATCTTTATTCATGGATGGTCGACTTCAAAATATTGTGTGTGTGTGTGGGTGTGCGCGCCCATGTTTCTCCTATTTATGTTTTGTTTTTCCTCCAACTATTTTGAAAAATAAAACTAAATATCACCCTACCAGAAAATCTACCCATTTCCTTTTGGTATTAGAAATCCATGCAACACACTTCACAGGAGAATTATTGTCATGAACCTGACTGAGTAGATGCTTTGTATTCTGACACATGCTCAGGATGGGGAGGTGAGGCGAAGAAACAACATGTTGAGCTACGGTTATAACCAGAATCAAAAATTGTTCGCCTTTTTGAATCATTTTATTTCAGGTTATGTTATGATTAAATCCTATTTGACAGGTTACATTTAATTTGGTATTTTTGAAACATGTGTCATCAAAAATATGTGAAAATTATGTGAAAGATGAGTGAAGATTAGCAGATTATCTCTATCCACAGAAAATCTGATATTACATAAAGTTGTTTTGAAATTTTTACGTATATATACACACAGATATATATTTTTTTTTCTCATGGACTTTAGGAATGCTTGTCACAGACATTTTGCTTTATTTGTTAGATAATTCTGCCTCTCGAATCAAACATGTTACTTTTAGATAGATTCTACAAAAACAAGTTTGTTATTCATTCTCTTTTGTGTTTACGATATTCTTGGCCAAATTTCAAAAATGTGTTGCAAAAGTCTTCACAATATTCTTTCATTTTTGAGAGAAAATAAACATTATTATTGTATTATTATTGCATCGCTTAGTTCCTAGAGGAACATAGGACTTCAACCGAACGTCTCTATTACTTCCGGTTGTCTGCCAATGTTTTCACCTGGCTCCATGTCTACCCCTCATGCTTTCATGTTCTCCTCACATCACCTCCTCCATGTCACACACGCACTAATGACCAACTAACTCGCCGCTTCCTGTTCGGGTTCCACTCAAACGATGGCTTTGCCTGTCATGTAACTTGATGGTCTGTTCTCTCAGAGTATGGCCAATCCACCTAACTCCATTTCTTCCTGCATATTTGTTGCACAATTCATTCTTGATGGGTTAGTTCGCTCATTGCCAGAGATCCTTACCTATCGCTGATCTTTTCTGGCCGGCTATCTGATCTTGAGTACAGAACGAAGACAGCTATTGATGAAGATCTTTAGTTTGTTTGAGATGCTCTTTATGACGCGCCAAGTCTCTGATACGCATACTAGCACTGACTTCACGTTTGAGTTGAAACTGCGGATCTTATTTTTTATTCTGAGTGCTGTTGATCTCCATACAGACTTGAGGGAAGTGAAAAGTAGCCTGGCTTTCCCGATCCTTGCTGCTTTGATATCCTTCTCAGTTCCATCCGTCTGTAGTTGAAACGATGCTTCCTATGTAGGTAGGTAGAGGAGGTTGCTTTTTTCAAGATTTCTCCCATTTATGCCGATTATTGTCTGATGTAGTTGCTACTTCTGTTACTGCTGGCCAGGAATCTCCATCACCCCTGATTTCTCTATGTTCACCTGAAAGAAGTCCCATCTTCTCTGGATGCTTCTTCCGCCAACTTGGTGCTTCTCACTGAAAAAATAAGCCTACTTTGTGTTAATTTAATTTTAAGGGGAGATGAGGATGAAATTGTAGCATGTTTTCATGCATCTAAATGGCAAAGGCAGGAGGACCTTAATAAGATGGTGCATTTGCACAAGGACAACTTGGTCAGACAGCTGCCTGCTTAAAACCTGGGCTACCAAAAACTTCCATCATTTTACTGCCTACAATTTATATTATTATTCTTGTTCTAAGTCGATTAAAATATGACCTCTAATGGTATTTCTTAGTATAGCAGGTATTTAAAGTGTATATAACCACAGGTGGATGAAACTGACGAGGATATCAAAGCGAGAATCGGCAAAGGAAGATAGGCTTTCATTTCTCTCAAGTCTGCGTGCAGATGGACAGCACTCAGCATGAAAAACAAGATGCAGATTTTCAACTCCTATGTTAAGTCAGTGATACTACATAGGTCAGAGACTTTGAGCCACGCCGTGTCACGAAGGGCATTTCGAAGAAACTACTGACCTTTATCAACAGCTGTCTTTGCTCAATACTCAAGATCAGATGGCCAGCCAGAAAAGATCAGCAATAAGGAGGAATCTCTGGAGATGAGCGAAACAACCCATCTGGAATGAATTGTGCAACAAATCCTTGTTAAAACACCATCAGTCACTCACTGGTTAATCCAGGTACATCCACTGATGAGTTTCAAACAGAACAGAATGCACATCTTGGATCCTACTACTCTGAATGGTCCTGCGACTAGTGTCAACTTGTAACAAAACTTTCCTTGTTACCATGTAAGTGAATAAATAAAACAGGTTTTCCTCATTTTACTAAAATTACTATATTTCAAGAACACATGTGATAACAAGCGGAAACTTCAAAATTACTAAGTTACAACTTAAAATTCACAAGTCGTACACATCCGATTATCTTAAATACTGATGACTAGTAGTTATTTATTACAGATTCAGAAATGAGGTATTTCCCCCCCTCCCCCCGGATTACCTTGTTGAATATGTATTCGTGAGAACCGAAAATATTGTATACACACAAATGTCTACAAGAAAATACACTTTTTCTGACTTCATTATTTAAGAGACTAACAAAATGAAATTATTTTTTTGCTAGTATAATGCTTCTATTAAGTTACATTGATAGATGGGTGCAAAAAGTTACTATGGAAACATACATGAAGGTGATATGACATGCTTACGTGAATGTGTGTTTGCTGTTTCTATCAAGAATACCAACGTTGTTTATTTCCTCTTTTAAACACATGTATCTTTCTGGTACACTTGCCTTTATAATCAGTCGAATTTTCAAGACTGATCACGAATTGCAGTCAGTTACAGAACCATTGAAAAACTTTCAGTGAATATTGGACAGCTATTTCACCCTTATTGAGGACTCCTCATTAGTACCCACGCATGACCCCAGCAGGTGTCACACTTAGGTCCCTCAGGTTTCAAAGCGACCTCGTTAACCCTTCAGCTACCAGGTAGGAATCCAGTTGCCCATAAATTCTAAACTCTTGCAATTCTGTAAATATATAGCGTGAACACTAGTCACTGTCTTCGGTAAGTATTTGTATTCACACCCAACTCGGGGGACCCCATTGGTCGCAACTTGCTTTTAGAATTTAAAGCAGCCTTATCCTGTATCTGATTACTTGTGGACACTTCTTGGTTTCCCTGGTCTTCAGTAGTTCTCTAACGGGGCTAAATTTGTGATCAGTCCTAAAATAAATCAAATCTCTGTAAAGGAACCCTTAAAAATGGAATTCTCTTTCCTATTGCTCATATTATAATGATTTGAGGACAAATAAGTATATTAGTACAACTGTGGTTCCCAATGCACTGCGGTGCTTGCACTGATTTTATCCATCTTTCTTGATTCTCTGCTCATCTCTCCTGTCACTTGTGGAATAAACAGAGTACTCGACATTTTTATACGTTTTGCTGTTCAACAAAAATATGTCCACTTATTTAATAATATTAATAATAATAATGATTTACTTTATTCCAAAAACAGTACTTGTGATACAGAATGGAATTTTCAGCATTAATCACAATATTGCATCTAATTTCCTCAAATTATAAATAAAATTAATCACACAGAAAATTTTCCACATTTACAATAGAGGTAGTGTCAAAAACATGCAGCATATAAAATGGAAATAGCAATAATAATGATAACAGCTAGGGTAATAATAATAAGAATACAAGTGAAAATTGCCGTTGGCTTGTGTCACACAGTATTGGCAATGTGGTATAGAAATCCTAACATGTTTAAAAATATTGAATATAATGTTCTCTTTACATGATATGGTGAGGGAAAAACAAAGATTACAGCCGTCATGGAGATAAGTTGGTGTTTGCAATTATGAGAGTAAAAAGAGAGAAGTAACAGGACCATAAATATAATAGAAGTAATAAAAGTAAAACTTGAAGGTATATAAGGATGGATGGAGGAAATTGTTTATTTACTAGATGAAAAAAGGTTAGTTAATTCTTGCCTGACACTATTTTCATCACATAAAATACGTGCCAAGTATGGTATCATAGAATTCTTATACTTAGACGTGCGAGCATACAGTTTTCTGAAGTTACTCCTTGTTCTACCTGAGGAGATGCAAGGTGAAAGCTGAGGGTAAAGCGGATGCTCCAAGTCAGACAAAATCCCTTTAGCAAATTTATTGCACGAAGTCAAGTGCCTATCGACAACGACGTTAACTATGTGGTCCACTGGGACACCACTCACCCTACTGACAGTCTTCAGTATTCTACGAATTGTGACATAGTCCTTTTTAAGCAAACCAGGAAAGAATAAGGGTGAGCAATAAAGAAGAATAGGTAGGATGCAAGAGTTTATGAACTGTAAGAGGAGGGGTTGAGTTATACCCGAGTGTCTTAACTTCTTAATGTAAAATGTCAGGCGGAATATTTTACTGGAGATTGCTAAGACATGGGAAGACCAGGAGAGATCAGAAGAGAGAATGAGTCCAAGATACTTAATTTCTGATTTGATTCCTATATCATTGTCGTCAATTTTACAACTGTCATGAGAATCGATGACTTCTTTTAACTGTCGTTTACATCTTAAGCTGAAATCAACAGTTTGACACTTAGAAGGATTCAGTTTAAGACCGTTAGACTCAGACCATTTGCTGACTTCCGATAGAAAGCTATTTATTTTAGTACAATCTAGCTGGGAGTTAACAGCCATTGAAACCGTTAAATCATCAGCGTACTTCACAAAGTTTATTTCATCAGAGTGAGGCAAGTCATGCAAGAAGAAAGAAAAAAGAAAAGAGGATCTTTTTTATCCAGCATTTTTATAAATTTGCCCATTTGATTTTAGGGGTGTAACTGAGACACTGTCTTGGAAAATTCTTCCTGAACGATCTAATTACAATACTGACACTAACATGGAGGTTTCCACTAACTTTGTAATTATTATAACCTTTTCTTCTAGACTGTATATCATTGTTCTGACAAATCATATCTTGACTTGATCCTTATTATTCCTCTTTCTCCCCGTTTAACCACTAATTTTAATGCTTCTCTTTATTTGCAATTGATACTGTTTTCTGAGCTGGTCGGTTTAGTTGCGGAGCTTTCGTCGTCCTTCCGGACAACATCTTCAACGCAATATTTACCATAAAGTGAAATAGTTTGAATTTTTCATGAGTGATATGACTGCGTCTCCCGGTAACCATCTTTACATATGTATTGATCATTTTCTATTGACTTGGATTTTAAACTTTCTGGTCACAGGATTTACTTTTTATTACCTGGTATATTTGGTCTGAATTAAGATTGTTTGTTAATTGCATATTCGTTTGAGTACCAGGCTTCTAGGAATTCCATGATTGCACTTTTGGTGTTTCCTCTGTCTAAGATTTCGACATTATCTCAATCAAACTGATGTCCATAATTATCCATATGCATTCTTATGAAAGAACATAGATCATGCCTTTTCACGGCTGATTTGTGTTTCTGGATTCTGATTCGAGGGGGACGCCCACTCTGGGCGATGTAATGTCTGTTACAGTTCGTACAATTTATTTTGTACATGGTATTAATTTTATCGAATTAAGGGATTTGACTGGCTTGTGTGCTATATCAATATCAAACGGTTTCAGTATTCTAGCTGTTATTTCAGAGATATTTTCCATGTATGGTAGGATGAATTCTCTTGTGGTCTGTGATGATGATTCTTTGTGGGTGTTGTGATTCGATTTTAAACACTTTTTGATGAAATTTTGTGGATAACTATTCTTTTAGAAGACCGTTTGTAGGTATTTTTCTTCAATTCTTTGAACTCTTGAGTGCTACAGTGTGCGTGCTTCTCTTTATAGTTGTGTAATGACATTGGTCATTTGTGTTTTTTACGATTTGATTTTGTTTGATTGAATGAAGGTCATAGGGACTTTGGACTGCCTGCGGGCACTGTTGGTGAGTGATTCTTACTGAAAGAGTTCTAATCTCGTTTTGTTGAGAATACCCTTCTTGATTGTCAGTTATTTCTTAAGGTTGATTCTGGTCAAATTATTTTGTCACACAATACTTATCTTGTAACTGCCCAACGGCATTGTTGAGGCTATGATTATTGAATAACACTGCAAATTTTATTGCAAGTAACTGTCTTTCCACTGTCATTGGAACATTTTCTGACTACCGGTAACTCAAAGAAATCTTGGTCAGTTATAGAGTAGAACACAAAGATCGGTTTCCTGCATTCGCAGGCATAACCAATGCATGGGTTTCGGTCGCTACAATGGAGTTTCAATACAATCCGATGCATCTTAATTGCATACTAGTTGAATAAACTGTTATTATGTCTCCTTCAGGGTATTTTCACGCCTTCGTATTCCTAATTAGAAGTTCCTAAATTTAAAAAAAATGCTAAAATGTTGAAAACAACAGAAACATGTACAACAGTCTGGGTATGTCATTTTTCTTTGCTAAAGAATAAATAATCAGATGATGTTTCCTGTTTTGTTAGTGAATACTTTTCATTTTGTTTTGTTTTTAATAAATATGTCATTTTTAATACATATAAATTTATCTTTTTTCATATGAATTTGTGACAGCATATAGTTAGTTAACTCTGTGATGACATGTTTTATAGACGTGATAAGATGACAGGAGAATAAGACATTCAGGAATACATCATCCACAGATTTTAGTACTACAAACTTTTATGATGAGATGCTTTGTGTTGGTAGAAGGACATGATGTTGTTAATCAACAATTAAATTAAACAGACTAAGGGAAATATACTTATGATCACATTTTCCCTTCCAAATGTATATTAATTATCATTAGGTGTCCAATGAAAACAGTGTATAATACAGTCCTACAGGTGGTTAATCGCGAGCTCAGATAGCTCAGTGGTAAGGTCTCTCTCTGACTGCAGCACTCACTGAGAAATACGAGTTCGAATGTCAGAACGGATATGAGTTCCTTCAAGGTTGCAGATACGCCTTCCTGACTGATTGACAAGTGTCAACTAGCACAAAACCTAGGTCAAGCAAGGCGCTTCCTGTGGGCGATTGCCCCCAACCATTTAATAACAACAATCTTGAGTGTACTGTGGTGGTGATACACCTGGCATGGCGGCTACACTACAGACTTGACTGGCAATACAATTCAGTTTGCAGTAAACAAAGCACTAGACACATGATTCTAGTTAGTGTCCAATCAAAGGCATTAGGTTGTTTGTTTTCCTACGCGAATGACTAAGTAAACTTAAATGATGAGCCATATCATGTGTAAATTAATTTCAACAATAAGGAAACCTGATAATATTTCGTGAAGTCAGTAAATGAAGAGATAACACTTTTGATGAAGACACTGGTTGAAGATAGTTGCTCCCCACAAGGATATAGAAAATCAATGCATGAAAATCAAATATTCAATTATGGTAGTAATAACTCAATTACCCACAAAAGAAACTGTGTGCAGACGTTGTCCAAAAGAGTTCAACACACACTATTCCGGTGTTGAAGAGAATACATATTCGCCCAATTTGTTTTTCAAAAAGTGCTTAAAACCGAGTCATAACACTAGCAACAAGCCAAAATCAAAGACCACAAGAAAATCTGTCCTACAGTTTATCAATAATATCTCCGAAAAACAGCTAGAATATTAAGACGGTTTGAAATAGATATAGCACACAAGCCAGCCAGAACAATCACTTCATTCGATATTGTGCAAGGCGAAAGATCCAACATAAAAAGAAGATAAAATTAATAGCATTTACAAAATAAATTCTTTGAACTGCAAGAAACATTACATCGGTCAAGGTGGACGTCCCTATAGAATCTGGATCCAAGAACTCAAATTGGCTGTAAAAAGACATGATATATACTCTTTCTTATCAATGCATGTGGATAATAATGGACACCAATTTGATGATTAGGAAATATAGAAATTTTAAACAGAAGAAACACCAAAAATGCCAGAGAATTCCTAGAAGCCTCGTACACAAGTGAACCAACGATTAAGAAGCATATTAATATAGACCAAATTTACCAGATAACAAGGAATGGATAGTGAACAAAGAGAACACTCTCTTCGATAACTTCATCATCAGGCTCTACAGTTATATATACATTATAGTAAATGAATGAATTAGTGTTATGAATGACATTAATGTTTAAATAACATCGAACCAATAATATTGATAGATTTTAGCTAAATAGCATCAACATAAAATAAGCTGAATGTCAAAAGCATTAGAAAAAATAATATTACAAATTCATGAATTTAAAGTCTCTACTGAAGGCCTGCCAGGTCAGTAGTGGTGGCTGGCTGGACTTTCTTCTTTTGAATACAGAGCACTGGTTGTTTGAGGCGAAGTGCAATAGCCTCTGCTGTTTTAAGTATGCGGTGCCTCGATGATTTTGGTAATTTATTTGGCACTCGGCATATTACAGAGAAGGATTCTTCCACGCTGGCTTTCGAGGCCGGCCGGTTTGGACCAGATGGTCCAATATCGAACTGTTGATGGTTTTCACTATACCTTTACTTAGCCTTAGTGACAGATGTTCTCGAGCACGAAAAATCAAGTTCCTAGAACAACGGCAGATATAACTTGCTCCACAAAAAGCGCAGTTGAATTGTTAGGTAGAATTTGAAGTGGCTAATGTAGGTACTTCATCTTTCAGTGAAGGTAGCACCATCGGTCGTGTAGAGAATAAGATGTGTAGTTCGCCAGCATTAAGAGAAATAAATCACATGGCAAGAAAGTTTGAATTACAAGTCAATAAAAATATGATCAATAGACACGTAAATTAACAAACAGTTACAACAGTAGACTGTAGGAGATACAATCACATCATTCACGGAGAATTCAAATAAGTCCATTTCATACTAAAACCTGCACTGAAGATGTTGTCTAGAAGGATGACGAAGGTTTCACAGTTAAATCAATCATCTCAGAGAATATAACTAATTCCAAATCATTCTCCTGAGCTAAAAATCTTCTCCATTGTTTGAAAATACTAAATGAAGATGAAACACATAAGACCTAAAGAAAATCGTATCTCTGTGCCTAAGATGTCAAGTAAAATAAAGAGTGATAGTTTTATTCTCAAAGGTGTGTGTACAATGTACAGAATTTTTACTGTAGTTTACTGCAGGATACTTCCTCTTCTTATGAGACATTCAAATAAGATGTTAATTTACAGTAGATCATGTGACACAATTCTATTTGGCCCGAAGTACAAACCAATCCCTCATGATATTTCTCCTTTACCTCCATCAAGAAATGTACAACATTTGATTGAAAGACAATTGTAAAATGTCCAAGAGTACATTTTGTGATCAAAGGACATAACTCAGAAACAGCTATTTCATGTATTAGGATACATAGCCACCCACGATTATGATCTTTCTCAAATTAAACAGGAACTTGCAAATCACCAGGTTTTACACACTTTAAATACCTACGAGAGTAAGAAATACCATTAGAGATCACATTTTAATCGATTTAAAGCGAAGGGAACAGGAGAAATAACGTGCAGTATAGTGATGGAAGTTTTTGGTCAATCAAAATTTAAGCACACCACGGAAAAATATATCAACTTAGCATTCAAAGGTGACATTTTCTGGTCGATATCCTACAGAAGAGAATATCGAACAACTTATAAAGAACATTCTTTGCATCTACACTGGGAATGGCATTTCTCGGTTGCCCCATGTTCTCAAGTCGAAAGATGAACTATTGAGTTTGACGACTTCTATGTTTATCTAACGATTCTGATGCCATTCTATTAGTTTTTGCTTGTAAGTCTTCGAATATATGCACCATTAAACACAAAGTGTCCGCAGAGTTCAGATCTTCTAGTGTCTCCTTATCGGTTCAACGTATTCTTGTATTTTCGTTCCCCATGGACGGT
The DNA here is from genome assembly GCA_944472135.2 of Trichobilharzia regenti. Classification (NCBI taxonomy): domain Eukaryota; kingdom Metazoa; phylum Platyhelminthes; class Trematoda; order Strigeidida; family Schistosomatidae; genus Trichobilharzia; species Trichobilharzia regenti. The sequence continues at coordinate 171,066,158 of OX235262.1, read as the reverse complement.
GTTCCTCATAATGCAATATTAGGAACATCATCGGTAATTTGATGAATTCTAATAAACACTAAAAGCAGAATATTTATCTACAGCGCAGAAATTGTGGAGTTTCCTAATGTGTCTTCATGCAGCAAGCGTTATTTAGTGTGTACTCAAGCAAGAAGTTTGCAGGAGATCTGAGCAAGGGTTGTCATTTATTTGACTCTTAGTTTTTTAAAGTCCAGCACATAGTAACCCTACTCCTTTTCCACGTCTGAAATATCTGGGAAACAGAGAATTACATCGAGAAGACAACAGTTTTAGTGTGCAGACATTTTAGATTGCAATGCACAAAATGAATAAGAAAATAAACTCAGTTCATTTTAGGAATAATATATGTGAACACTAATCACTACTCTGAATCCCACTGTCAAAACCTTAATGGCTGAATCCTTTTTACAAGGGAAATACAAGAGTAAAGAATGAAAACCACAGTCATCTTGGACATTCAATAAAAATCCAAATGGTAAAAGTCGTATAATCGCAAAAAAATAAGTATTAATGACGTTGCAAACATGATAACATGTAGAAATGTCTCCTAGTTTCGCCAAAGATAGTCCTCAGAGAAAACTTACTATAACCAATGGGACGCTGAGATCCATTAATGTTCCTGATTCATTTCTTCAACCTTCCCCAAAATCTTTCGATAGAATTAGTGTATTAGTCCGTGAGTGGACCCACAGGATCGCAGGAATGGTTGACAAGATGTCAAATATAACTCAAAGATAACAATTAGTTATATCGCCTCTATTTAACAGCATGTTTATCCGTTCCTGGTATTTTTAGGCGTTGAATAATTGAAATTAACACTCCGGCACTTCTATCGGGCATTGTTTCCGCAAATTGTATGCGTTGTTAAGTGTTGTTTATTTCAAGCACCCACACTTGACTAGCTCTTCTCGCTCCCGTATTATGCTTCTTCTTTGTAAGGACAGTTTCATCAATACGAACAATTAACCCTACTCCTCTGAGGCAGGTGGTAATCCTCTCTAACTTTCATGATACTGTGTCAGTATAATTCTGATAACAGGCTTTTTTCCGCCCCTACTGCTGTTGCCCTTACGGGTCTTTGTTAATTCCAACAACATATGAGCCTCAGGTTATATGAAAAAGACAGCTTAGATTTGGAGAAAACAGAACATAGCAATAAGTGAAATACTGCATCTATCCCCACGAATCGATCCGATCCATAAAAATGCTTATCTCCCACAAGGTTGTATTGCCTAATTGTCATAGTCCTTCCCCCCCCCCAACGCACACGTCTTCGAGGCTCCAATTAGTCTCTTATCGACACAGCGATTAAATACTCTACCGTCATGGAAATCACTAACTAAATCCCTAAAGGTAGGCATGATTTCTCTTTGAGATGACCTTCTGTAGCGTCCTATCAATCTAAATGGTTCTTCAGAGTCAACTTTTGGCTCAGATTAGACGCAGAGGATGTTGTTGGATGTTTTAGGAAAATGAAAGCTTCTCAAATAAAACATCCATCTCGGAGAACACAACCACATCAAAATCATCCACTTGAGCTACAAATCTTTTCCAGTATACCTTGAGTCAGAAATTCATTTGTTGAATTTTTCTGTAGGATACATTTTCCCGATCCTAATAATCAGATAAATATTATGTTAAACAGCTTATATGTTATATCATTATAAAAATGTTAACACAACCTCTTACAAAGCCTGGGCATCCGTTTAGCATCTCAGGGCTTTTGTAAAACTTTAAGCACTATTAGCTACTTATTCTAACTATTATCAGTGAGCATCACTAAATATCACAAAATACGCGAAGCCGATTACTCTACTATCAGTTTTTGGATACAATTTTTTATACTACAAAGTTGTTTAGATTTAACAATAACTGGCTATTGATATTGAGAACGTTGAACTATAAAAGAATCATCTTGAGCTCATTACCACTACCATATCTAAGTAAGACCCGACATGAGATGACTAACAGAGTTTTAACTGATTAAAAATGCCCATTAAAATTTTCAAAAGCATGGATACTGAACAAAGAGTACTCTTTTCGATAAATTCATCATCAGGCTCTACAGTTATACATACATTATAATGAATGAATTAATTAATGTTATGAACAACGTTAATTCGTGGATAACATTGAATTAATAATATTGATAGATTACAACTCAATAGCATCAACATAGAATAAGCTGAACGTTAGAAAAATTAGGAAAGATAATATTACGAATTCATGAGATTTTAGTTTCTACCGAAGGCCAGGGCAATAGTAGGGGCTGGACTTGCTTCTTTTGAACACACAGCACTGGTCGTTTGAGGCGAATCGCGATAGCCTCTGCTGTTTTGAGCATGCAGTGCTTCGATGATTTTGGTAATTTATATGGTACGCGGTAGATTATAGGGAAGGACTCCTTCGCGCTAGCTCTGTGGCCGGTTTGGACCAAACGGTCCAATATCGAATTGTTAATGGTTTTAACTACACCTTTACTTAGCCATTTTGGGAGATGTCCTTGAGCAGGGAAAATCAAGTCCCTAGAAGAATGGCAGATATAACTCGCTCCACTGCAAGTTGAGTTGAATTAGTAGATACATTTTGAAGTGGCTAGTCTAGGTGCTTCATCTTTCAGTCGAGGAATCACCATCGGTCGTGAAGAGAATAATTCTCCAGCAGTAAAAGTTCTTTGAACTGATCTTCTTAATTTCTTCTCAACTATCTCGCTTGGTGTATCACCCATGAATTGTAGTCGTATATAAAGAGGCTTCTTTTTTACAGGTAGTGAGCACTCCTTTTCCGTTTTCTTTGCGATGTGTTTCTTGATAAATTTTTCAGGATAGCTATTTTCGATCAAAGTATCATATACAATGCCGAATTCATCTTCAGTTACTTCTTCTGAGCATATCTCTTTAACTCTGTGGCTGAGTGTCTTCACAAAATTTCTTTTGTACTTGATAGGAACGAAGCTGTGAAAATGTGTATATATTGTCCTGTCCAAGTACTTTTTCTATGCAAATTTCTTTTTATGCTACCATCTAGTGACTGGCTACAAGAGACAGTTGATTGAAATTCTAATGACAATCGGTGACTAATTAGATTCACCGTCAAGTTGGGATTGACGACAGGTACTCGCTGATGTTCGTGCTAAAATCACGAATCGGTGGAAGCTAAAACTCATAGACTCACCAATAAAAATCAGATTCTATTGGCTTGACTTGTAACCGGAAGGTTCTGAATTCGAATCCCAATGGGTTCTTAGTAACGAGCAATAGGATGAAACAGCTATCCAATAATCTTTGGTGGTTTCCAATGGTTCTCCAACTAATATCAATCGGTGGTCACACTTGAAATAAAATTCTACAAAGTACTTAGTTTTATTTCGGAAATGCTAAAAACTGAAATCACGGTCAATTAGCGCCATTTTCTCTGAATGGGTGGCATTGTTAGTATTACTATTATTATTATTATTACTACCATAGTTATTTCATCTCATTGCTTTTTCGGCAAATACTTTGCTAGTCTTTATACAAAAATAAAGATGAAATAATGTGATGTATGAATGAATTTGTAAATGATTGACTAACTGACTGACTGACTGGCTGGCTGGCTGGCTGAATGAATGAATGGATGAAATAAGAATGAGCAACGAGTGCGTTACACAGAAATTCTCGCCTATTATTATTATTATTATTATTATTTAATTTTATTCAAATACACACATGACTGAGCATGTACATCAAGTAATGTGGCCGAAAAAAATGTTCAACATTTTCCCCAGGAAAAAAAATGGAAAGATCTCACTGCCTACAAATAGACAAATTCTATTGTCTAAACAGTCATACTTTATCCTCAAAAGTGAAAAGAGAATATAAAGGACGATATAATAGAAATTAAGCGAAAATTTCCCTAGCATGTTATGCCTTGAATGCATACATATACATATGTATTTATGTATGTTAAAACATTGAAAACGAAATGAAGTTTATTCATGGTGAATGACTCTTTGTATGCCTTTTATGTGGGTGAATAATACAAAAAAGAAAAATATTGGTAGAGTATGGATTGAATACTAAAATAGGGAGGTAATCAGTTGAGCATAAATTGTTCGAGCCTGATTCCTGTTTCCGTTGATGATGACAAACAATACAACAAGTGTTAGAAAAAGGGAACTCTTCTGTTGTTGGTATTGCTGTTTTTTTTATCTTCCTTTTTATATGATTAAGGAAAGGTTGTATTAAAAATGATAAAAAAGTAATAATAAAATATAGTAATACTTTCGCGGAAATTTCACTTCTAAGAATGTCTGTCAATATAACAGGTTTGATTAACTTTGCAATGCATAAAGTAGTTTTTTACGATATGATCACGGATTGATAGCAGTTAGAGAACCATTGAAAACCCGTAGGGAGTTTGGGAATCATCGGCAGTACACACCCACCTACCGGGGTTCGAACCCAGAAACTTCCAGTTACACAAGTCAGGCCAACGCGTATACCATTCAGCCACTAGGACCCGATTCAATGGTCAGTCTATGAATTCTTAATTCTAGCAATTCCTGATTTAGCTTGACTGGCACCAATGTCATCCGTGGGACATCCATCCTAACACACTTGACTTGATGAACCTCACTGGTGACGACTCCTCACTAGAACTTTAGGAAACTGCGTCCTGTAGTAAGTCACTCGTTAGGGAGCATCAGATTAATTTTCTGTGCGTACTGCCGATGATTCCCAAGCACTAGGATGAAACAGTACTCCAGTGCTGGTTTTCAATGGTTCTCTGACTGATCGCAATCCGTGATCAACTGGTAAAAAGAAATGTAATCCTTACAAACCAACTACAAAAAAGCATAAATTAGCGTTTTAATTATAAATTATTTATAAATTGATAAGAGTGTGAAAATAGCAAAATGCCGTTGAGACCAATATTAGATACGTTTAACTCACCATATCATGAAGTAGCAAGATAGCTGGGCTGACAGACATACTTAAACTACTATAGCTTAGTATAGCTTGAAGTACACATAAGAATTTTCGGAAAAAGTAAGAGATAAGAAGATAAACGATGAAACAATGATCTCTATGGATGTCACTTTTATTGTTCACTAACGTCTGTTTATTAGAGGCTGTTGACTTTATCTGTGAATTTCTTATAGAAAATGACATAGACATCATGAGAACTGCAACTCCTTTTAATGATGAATGTGCAGTTTCAGTTTGACAACAAATTTTATCACCAATTGGAGTGCGTAGCAATAGGCTTCCCTCTAGGTCCTGTCTTAGCCGATATGTTTATGGCAAAATTACAGAAAAGTCCACTAAAAGCATTGTCAACGAACTCTCGTTCTACTGTAGATATATGGATGATCCTTGTATCTTGTATAATAATAAAATCAATACCGTAGTTCTTCTTCAAACATTCAGTATGGTTCACCAACAAAATGAGTTTACACATGACACAAAGAAAGACAACACCTTATCATTTATTGATGTCCTGCTGACACGAAGGCAAGATAGTAGCGTTGAACGGGGCATTTTTCAGAAGAAGTCATAGGTTGGCCAACTAACCCATTTTAAGTCATTTCTTCCTCTTGCATACAAAAGAAATCTTATCAGTTTCTTGAAGTATCGTGCTAGAAAAATATGCACAACCTAAGGAAATTAGAAAACCTATTATATGAGAAGGAATACCATGAAAAATTTGCTAAAGTCTTGATGAGGAGAATATAGAGAGAGAAACACCTGCAAACTGCGAAAAAGAAATGTACATATATGACTTTACCGTTTAAAGGAGACACACCCACTGGATTTCGGCATCGAAACTCCGGAAAATAGTACTTAAATCATTCTTTGCCGTAAACTTTTGTTTAAAGTCCGCCACTCGTATAATTCCAGAGCAGGTGAAGAATAAGCTACCGAATCTGGTTACGTCAATGTACATCTAAAAATTTAAGTGTTCATATGGAGACAGTTACATAGGTAGGTAGGACGACTTGACAAGCCAACTGTCGCCTTCTGAAGCATATTTCAACGTAGTTAGGTAAAAATGTCGTAAAATACCATACTGGTACACCTAGTGGAAATACAAGGCAAAGGACAGAAAAAATTCAGCTTTAACCAGTCAATACAAGGTGCCACATCAACTCCTTAGGCTGGTACATCTTTGGCTGCTCAGCATAGTTGAGGCTGTAGCTATAAAGATTTTTTTAACCCAATATCTGTGCTCAGAAAAACTTTGTTCAATCCCTCTTCTTCCCTTAGCCTTTGCCCTCAACATAAAATCGTTATCTCTCTTGGCGATACCGGAAAAATGCAAATATTATCTTATTATTTTTATTATATTTTTACTGCTAACTGCATTATCAGTATGGCACTGTGCTGTAGTTGTACATTTTACCCTGGATTTAACAACTTACCATTATTATATAATCTAATCCATATGTGACAATAACCATTTCCCCTCTACCCCTAATAGTCTACACATTCTGCCTATACACTCACCACTATTTAGGTTATATAAAACCTTGAATGATTTTATGCTTTTGACTGTGAATACGAACGCCTTGGTTATTATCCATTAGTTCACATCTCTGAACCCTTACCCGGTATTTTATTAACCACATTAATTCAAATGCTTATGACCACTAATATTTCACTATGTAAATGTAAAGCCTGATGAGAATTTACCATAAATACGTATTTGCTTAAATCGTGTTCTATAAAACAGCAACTGTTGAAATACTGTTCTCATGTTAAACACTTGGTCTAAACTAACCATGATTCCTTCTGCATTAAACTTAGACGGCTAGCTAGCGCCATTGGTATCCGACTACTCATCTCTACGGATCAGTAGTATTCTGTGTAATGCATTCATGTTTACTTCCTTGATTGCCACTTTTGATATCAAGCAGATCATAGATTATAATATGGATAATTTCAGTTTTCCAAAAGGAAACTTTGGCAAAATTTCATCCCTCGAACTGCGTAAATTAAAAATTTGACTTGAGTTCAATGCATCATCTATTTTTCAAGTATTGGTTTTGTAGGGATTTTTTTTCTTTGATTGGTTGGAGGACCTCATCATTAGCTGACATCACTTAGCTTAGCATTGGAAAACCAGCCAGGGAGTACTGGACAGCTGTTTCGTCCTAGTTCTCAGGACTCTTCAGCAGAACGTGATCACCCGTGGAGTTCAGACCCAGGACCTTCTGGTTACAAGGCGAGCTAGCTTGTAGACCATTAAGCCACTGGGACCTGATCCAATGGCCAGCCCTTGAACTCTAACTTCTGCCAATTCATGACTTGGCGTGACCACTTCGCAGTGTCTTTTTCGATGAGTGACTGCCACCCTGCTGCACCCTACTGGGCACGGCTTCCCGCGAAATGAGATGTAGATTTTAAATAAGACAGGAACATTAATTTGTGCTGAATCAGCTACTAAACTCATGTTTTTCGTTGGCTTCTTATCGTCACCATCTGCGTACAGCTTAAAGAAATTATCAAGTTTGTGTACGGGACAAATTTAACACACTTGAAAATATTGCATAATATCAATTATAGATAGCAGACTCCGAAATTAACCAGCAGTTCTCAGAAACCACCTAGAACGTTCAAGTTTAAACAAAGATAAATGTTTGGATACAATGGCGGAAGAGTTATGTCCTGAAGCCACGAAGTGAATAAAATGATGAATTACTAATAAAATGAGCCAAAATGTGATGAGTTCTTTCTCGTAGTAGCCAAATTTTATAATCCACTAAGATAGACACTCTATTTATGAATTACTACTTTGACTCATGCATACATTTTCAATGTTTATAACAAATCCGACTTTAGAAGTCTGCACCACCTACAAGATGGTATTTTCATTCAAGCTTTTGATTGAAATGTACAGGCAGTGAGACAAGAAGCATTTACTCGTGAGATTCCACTTATTATAGTATGACGTAACATGAAGATTTAACGGTTTTTCCCTGACTGATGGACATCAAACAGTTACGAAATTATTATTGACTTTATAGTCTCTTGTAAGACTATATAATCTCTAATCTCAATGTATGCTGAGCTTTTACATGAGGTTTGATGATGAGGATTGTAGGCGTTAAAGTTTTAAACTATGACAGAGGACAAGGACTTAACACCTCTGTTTAGAAATTTACCGCTAACTGAAACGGTTAATTACATCTGTGAACAAATAAACAAGTGATAAGTTAATAAATATTGGGATCCCAGCAGAAGTCCTCAAAGAAGTGTTACTAAAATTTGCCATGAATATGAATCTTAAACTAGACAGTGAACTCTATAGACAGGTGGCTTCTTCACTAGGTTTCATGTTAGGAGATTATCTTGTGTGTAAGCTAGATATTGGTCTTTTGCACAACCATCTCAGATAATTCACATTTTATTCCCGGTATATAGAGGAGAGTTTCATATATTTTGAAAATCATTTGGACAGGAACCTTTTTAGACATCCTTGTTGAGCAACATATTCTTGATAAGTTTGTCCTAAGATTTCTTTGTTGATAATTCTTTCTGGCCGGCCGGTCGGTCGGCCATCTGACCTTCAGGATGGAGCTATCAAAAGTACCTAGCTGTTGACGAAAATCTACAGCCATCATTTGGAAATACACTTCATGACGAGTGTGCCAAGTTTCTGACACATATAGGAGGAGAATTGAGTTGACTTAACATTGACTGTTGAAAATTCGAATCTTGCTCATTACACTGAGTGAAGACGATTTCCCAAAACTGATTTCAGAATGATGAAAGTGTAGGTCTCACCATTCCGATTCTGGCTGGTGCTGTGTGATTACGTTATTTCTGTTTGTATACCAGAGGATTACGAGTTTTAAGTATTTTTTTCACGTTTTACATTGTCCTTTTTTACCACATAAGTTTCCTACTTGAAAAAAATTGACTCTTATTCAACAAAACTGCTTAAATATTACCTTGGTGGTTTGAATTAGCCTCTGTGTACCCAATACATCTTCTATGTGTTGTTCACTCTAGTGTATTTAATTAATTACATCAATTCTAGTTGAGTATTGAAATAAAGTTTTACATGGAAAATAGTTCTATGTTAATTTTGCTTCTATTTTTCCCGTTCGAAATCTTTAGATTGTCACGAAAGTCAAGAGAAAGCAGAAGAAAGAGAGAGGAAGGGATTTTCTTCTAGTCATTAATTTGGAAGACATGCAAAAACATAATAGACTGCAAAACTGTTTGTTATCTCATGAAAATTCAGGTCACTGACCTTTCTAAGCATCGTTATTTTGGGGAAAAAAAAGTGAAATAGAAATTAAGAAATCAGTAATGACTTTATTATTTATTCGTTTAGTTAGTTATTTATTACTGTGGGTCTAAAAGAAGAACAAGAAACTAAGTAAATCAAATTAGGAAGAAGTGCAGTTTAAGTAGGCATTTATTTGATGTTTATTTAGTGTGTTGGTTGATTTAATCAGGTTGACAATGACTGAGTCAATGTCCGCAATGTTATTCTATTCTAGAACCTTAAGCATGATAACATTATTGTGATGAATGCAAAGGCGGGTTAATTTAGCATTAAAATTTATCTTAATAAGGAGGCATACATCACCTTTGCTTTTCCTCTTTTTGATTATTCACTTATCTACCTTTCTAACTGTTTTCTCAATTCCCCTTGACCTATTAGGGATCTTTTAAAAAAATAATAACAAGTTGATAATTGGATGGATCAAGTAAGTAGTTGTTTTACCAGTTCACCACCCCCCAATGACAATCAATGCAGTTCATAGTCACTTGGTTCACATTACACTGAAACATGTTGATAAGCTCGACATCAAACCAGCGAAATGGTTGTCACTATCAATCCCACTGGTTGACAGGAGTATAACGGAATAGCTGAATCAAAATTCCCTCCCAGACGATCTGATTACAATACTGATACTGACTGCGAGGTTTCAAATAACTCTGTAGTTATTTTCCGCTTTTCTCCTCGGCTATATGTCATCGCACTGACGTTTGCATATCGTCTTATGGCGTGATCCTTATTATTTATCTTTCTTCCTGTCTAGTCTCTAATTTTAATGCTTCTTTTTGTAGTTGTGTAGTGACATCGATAATGTGTGGTTTCACAATTGCAATTTTATTTGAATGAATCAAAGTTATTCTGAGACTGGACTATCTGCTAGATATGTTCAGAGTGTGACCGCCTTGAACAAAGTTTTGATCCTGTCTTGTTAAGAATATTCTTCTTGATTCTCAGGTACTTCTTAAGGATGATTTTGGTGAACTCAAGCAACTTAGCTCCACCAGGGTCGTCTTTCAAGATTGTCTACAAGGTGAGGTCAAATGGTACGAAGGGTGTCAGCTTTCGGCATTTTCGTATGGCGAAGGCGCTAGCAGTTCGTCAATACAACCCCGAACACTGAATACAGAATACATTTGTCCAGTCTCTTATTCTACTCTAGTCTTAACCTCTTTACTAGTCATCCCTGTAAAACAATTCTAATTTTTTTTTAAATTTAAAATTTTACTTTTAGTTCACTTTGCCTTCATAATTAATTCACGATTATCACTGTCAGATGTTCCTTTTGTACATTTTCACACCCTCGTCACGCTTGTTAAATTGACTTGTTAAATACCATTATTCTCACTCAATAGCAATTTTAACCTTATCAAATTTCTAACTTTGCACCTTTGAGTACCACATAGTTTACAACTTTTTTTTACTTCTAAAGCCACTTCTGAGTAATTATATCAATATGTCACCCCCTATTACTCAATAATGGACTACTATACATTTTTGGTAAATATAAATACGATTGTACAGCCTGTGAAGATGATTTCATCGGTAAAAAAAATTTTCCTCGCTGAATTTGTCTTTTAAATAATTCTGCTGTATCGGTTACATGATTTCATCATGAGCTGACATCAGTCAGAGAAGGATTGGAAAACCAGCCAGGGAGTACTAGAAAGCTGTTTCGTCCCAGTTCTCGGGACTCTTCAACAGTACGCACTCACCGCCAAATTTCGAACCCAGGATCTTCTGATTTTAAGGCTAGCTAGCTCGTAGACCATTAAGTAACTGGGATCAGATCAAATTGCCAGTCTGTGAATTCTAACTTCTGCCAATTCACAATATAGCCCAACCGCTAGCCAATGTCTTCGATGAGTATTTGTCCTCACATCCGACCTGTTGCACCCTACTGGTCACGACTTCCCACTAGAACCACAGGTAACCCCAGGTTCTCCTACCAATGCCAGCTCATGATGAAATCCTGTAACCTATCAATCAAATCCCTACATACCAATACTTGAATTCTTTTGTATGTTACTTGTTTTGGATGCTTAGACAGTTACTTTGCCTTTATGTGTTTTAATTAATTTTTACTGTTGTTTTCGGATAGTGTACTGACAACGAGAAACTCTGCATAAAACTATATACTACTGATTACTTCAGATGAGTAGTTGTAAACGAATATGCACACCAACCAGTAGTGCTTGCTAGCCAGCCAAATTGAGGCGATCTACGCATCGGACAACCCTTTCACTTTTTGGTGGGGTTTTCCCAGTTTTGACTCAGCTCAGAAAGCCGAATCACTTGAAACCACCTCATTTCTGGCTGGCAAGCACTACTGTTTAATATGATTGGTGGTATGTAACTACTCATCTCAATCAATGAGAAGTATATGATTTTCTGCAAATATACGACTTTCTTGATTACCATTTATGACATCAAGCAGATAACATATCGTGGTGATCTGATAAATTTCACCTCTCGATCTGTGTATATTGCACATTGATAAATAATCTGCAAGTTGTGAGTTCTATTTTAAACAACCCTGTAATTGATAACCGCTTGAATTATTCATAAATACTGAAACTACTTTCTTTGTATACAAATTCATCGAGGATAGTAATCTGGACGTGGGTATTCTCACACACTACCTAAGGGAACTGCTATTGAGATGCACTCTCACTGTCCACTTCAGATTCAGCAACACGCTTTTTAGACAAAGAGATGGAGTAGCAAAGGAGTCGCCACTAGGTCCTTTACTTGTGGACTGTTTTTTGGTAAGTCCAAAGAATGGTATGTTATGACTTATTACCGGTAGTTTTAAAATATACTAAAGATATATGGATGATACTCTTATCATATGTGACGAGAAGGCCAACATCGAGATGATAACTAGGGAGTTCGACTTCTGCCATCGTGCTGTCCAGTTCACATCGGAATCAGAGATGGAATCAGAATTCCATTTTTTGATGTTCTGCTAAAAAGGAGACCTGACGGTTCTCTTCAAAGATCAATCTACAGGAAACCAACATGGAGTAGTCACTACATGAGCTTTCACAGATTGATCGTTTTGGGAAGAAATAGAAATCTGATCCACTTCTTACCCTCAAAAATAAGGAAGAAATATACCTGTGATACAGTCGATGGTGAACTGAAAATACTCAAGCGACACCTAATGAAAATTGGATATCCTTCAAGATTCATCGAGAAGAATATGAAAGTAAGGCAAAAACCAGAAAGAAGCTAGACGATGCCGAAGAAACTGCTATTTATGAACGTTGATTTTAAAGGTGTTACCACAGCTTATATTCTGAATAACCACTTATCCAGATCACTGAGAGAAGCCTTCTTTTCATGAGTCATGGATCAGTTCATACAGCTGACAGACGATCATTGGAAGTGTGAAGGATAAGCTATCGCCTTGGATGGGCCACTTCAATGTGTGTTGATGAATTCACTTGCTACTGTGAAGCTAGCTATATTGGCCACACAAAGTACACACTTCCCAAACGCACCTCTGAATATCATCCGGCGTAGTTAGGAAAATGACAATCCAAGACAGTTACAAGCTGAATTTTCGAGCACTTGATGAACTAACGCCATGTAGTTTCACTAGAGTAACCTTTCAAGAATAGCTGCAAGTTGCAGCCACATGGTACAGAGGGCGCCAGCTTCTAGCATTTGTGTTTGACGGAGGTGTTGGCAATTCGTCAATACAACCCTGAACTCTATATGCATAAAAAGTTTGTCCAGCCTCTTATTCTCTCATGCTCTTAATCTCTTCATTAATCGTTCTATGCTAGTTTAATTTGGAAGTAACTGGCAACAAGACACTCGGATCATCAGCGTATTTGAATGAAGCAAGTCTGGTAGGAATAAAGAAAAGGGAAGAGTAGGGACAACAGCACCTAAAGGGACTCTAGTTTCAGTAATTAAGGCAGGGGAAGACTTTTCCTTATATACACCTTTATATACACAGATGATCGGAAAACCTCAATCAATCATTTCGTAAAGTCTGTCTGTTAACGTTATAAGCATTAGTACAAGGTCTGAATAATTAACCAATTATTTGACTATAATTATTTGTGGAAATTTTCTATACATTACGGAATTTTCTATAAATTACGGAATCTTTCGAAGTGAGGACGCGAGTGAGGCAAGGCTGTCTACTATCGCCAATGATTTTCCTGATTGCAGTAGGTTGGATAATGAGACAAACAGCGGGCAGTGATGAGATAGGCATAAAATGGACCCACACAAAAAATTGGAGGATCTGGACTTCGCCGATGATATATGTCTGATTTCCCACAAACTGGAAGATATGCAAGTGAAAAGCGACAAGTTGGCAGAAGAAGCATCAAAGAAAGGACTTCCTTCAGGTGAACATATAAAAAACAGAGGTGATGAAGATTGCCGGCCAACAGCAGCAGCAACAACAACAGAGAACAATCAGCCAGCAAAACTGGGAGGAACCTGAAAGAAACAACCTCCTTTACCTACCAGCCTGGGAAGCATCATTTCAACTACAGACGGAAGGAACTGACCAGGATATCAAAGCAGCGTGGATTGGGAAAGCGAGACAAGCTTTCACTACACTCAAGTCTCTCTGGAGGTCAGCAGCAGTCCTCCGGATTTTCAACCCCAGTGTAAAGTCAGTCAGTGCTGCTGTACGGATCAGAGACTTGGTGTGTCGTGAAGACCATCTCAAACAAACTACAGACCTTCATCACAGTTGTCTTCGCTCAAAAAGATCAGCAACAGGGATCTCTGGGAGCGAACCAACCAGGAACCGATTGTGCAACAAATAGGTAGGAAAAAATGGAGATGGATTGGCCATACTCTGAGGAAACCATCAAGTGATATCACTAGACAAGCCATCGCTCGAGTGGAACCCGAAAGGGAGGTGGCGAGTTGGTCGTCAGTGCAAGGGTGACTTGGAGGAGGTCATGTGAAGAGGAGACGAAAACATGTGGACAGTCTTGGAGCCAGGTGAAAAGTCTAGCAGAGAACCAAACACAATGGAGGCGTGCGGCTGAAGCCCTATGTTCCTATATGAATTAAAGGAAATAATAATAATAATCTATACCATAAACAACTCATAATCCTAAAAGTGAAAATGCAATGAAAATGCAATTGCGAAAAATGATTCAATAAAATTTTTACACACCAACAAACTATGCTAGAATATAAAGAAAACTGTTGTTGTTGTTTCATAGTACTAATGACTCACAATCTATCTACCCTGATACATTTACCTTTTTGTGTATTAGACTAGTTTTGAAGTTATTTTTTTACTATTATTGTTTCATTAAATTTTCAAAGGGGATCTGATTGTATCTCTAGTGTAACTTACGCTTATCACTCTGGAATAGTACCCAGGGTGATAAACAGTGAGACATAAAAGAAGCCGAAAATCACGCACCTGTGGTTTATTATCGAATTTCCACATGAAACTATAAATTTTTTAAATTTACAATCTGAAATGTATGAATAAACTAACGGTATTGCTGTTGCTCCACAGAATGACATCTAATTAAATTTATTTAGATTTCTTCTATCTGGAAAGTAGGGGAGAAATAGTCCTTCTGGAAATACAGCCGTGCGTCGGTGGCACAGCGCTCGTCAACCACACCCCATGTGGTCCCGGGTTCGATCCCTGACCAACGTACACCTGTACTTCGCAAACCTGAAGCTTGAAGACTTATGTTCAGCTGGGAACGTGAGGGAATAAAAAGAAAGAAACACAGCCAGAAAGAACTGAATCACTTTGGAAAACAGTGTCGATTCTTACAGTATATGCAAAACTGATTGTTATAAGTTTCAGATACGATATAAATTAATGTGTTGCAGCTCCTATGACAATTTTATTTCGTTGGTTCTCATCAGCTGCGTACACCCTTTAATCTTTAATAAAATAAGTCGATGTGCACCTGACAAATTAGACAGTGAACTAGTGTTGTTCGAGAAATGCTTGAAAGAAAATTTGTAACCCACAAAGCTTCATTAGCAAAAATGTAGCGAGAATGGACGCAGAGAAGCTGGTTTTCATCAAACTATACTTCAAATCCGATGATATTATAAGAGTCATAAGTCAAGGATTAAGCTTAGTCCTGTTTGAGACGTATCCTGCATCAGGATTAGTCTCTGTGCTACGAATATCCTGCATATGGGGGTAGTAAAAAATCAGCAATTACCTCTCATACGTTTCCTGCATTTGTGTACACTGATTCACATGCATCTGTGGAAGCAGTTACACTGGAAGAAAAGAAAGAAGGGCCTACTTCAAATTCTTCAAACATATGTCGGAAAAGTTCACAGGTAGAAAAGCAAACAATTGAGGCCCTTCAATCACTGACCACCTGAAAGACACAGGACACCGAGTAGACAAGCTGAAATCATCCAAAATAGTTAACAGACAAACAAGCTCAAGTCTTCTTCAGTTTATTGCTTTCACGATTTTATCATGAGCTGACATTGGTTAGAGAACCATTGGAAAACCTTCAATTTGCTAAGACTATCGGAATAAAACCACTGAAACCTTATCTATGTGTCCAAAAGAAATCTCTCGTTGAACTTCAACTGCCGTGGTGACTCATGTCTTAGTAACTCTGTTTTCTAATTTCATTAACTTATCCTTTCTTTCCTCTTTTTTTTCCGCTTGACGTCAATTATTCTTAATCTTATCAGTTCTAATCACAGTATTACATCACCATCTTTTCATGTAACCTTTTGCGCACCAAATTTTGATCTTTCCTTATCCAACCATGTACTGCTTACTAATTTTTGTTACCAACCTAACAAAGAATTTGTCAACCTATTCCTTTAGAAACTTCTCGAGAAATAATAATTTAGATAAAATATCATGCTGATGTTTTAATTCACTGTGACTATTAAATATTATGGGTTGTACACAGGTGATGAGAACAGACGAAATGAAGTAGATCCATGTTAATCTGCAGCAATAATTGTTCTCTCTCTGCCCAGATCCTATAATAATAGCTGGATTTATAACTTTATATAACAACATATATAAAGGTTCAAATGCTGGTTTGCATAGATTTGATTGGTTTTAGGATCTCATCATTAGCTGATATCAATTAGAGGAACATTGGAAAACCCTGGGGGGGGGAGTACTGGACAGCTGTTTCATCAGCCTACTCCGTGACCCTTTACAGTACGCATCCACTGAGGTTCAAACCCAGGATCTTCTGGTTACAAGACGAGTTCATAGACCTTTGAGCCAGTGGCACTCGATCCAGTGGACAGCTCAACTTTTACCAATTCACAATACGAAACATCTACCAGCAAATGTCAACCGTGGAGAGTATTTGTCCTCAAACCTGACTTGCTATACCCCAATGGGAAACTCCCAGTGTTCCCAGTTTTTACAACAAATGTCAGGTCATGATAAAACCCTGAAACATATTAAAGTAGTATTCAGTGCTATTGATTATTTCGAGGAGAAACATTTATTGTCATAGGAAAATGTATTCAGTTGCAAAATAATTAAAACATGTAGGAGATTATTGAACATTTGAGAGGGAAACATTTCACTACATACTACTAATAAAGATAAGATTCATGGAGTTTTATTAAAGGTATCAGCTTTCTGCAATGAAGATGAATTGTTTCTGAATGAATATAGCTCAAATGAATGCATCCCTTTTCCACTTTAGAGTGCATTTATATTGATATTATTATTATTAATCCGCTGGGTTCCAAGTCGGACACAGGAATAACATAGCACATCTCCATTTTGTCCTGTTCTCTGATGTCCTCTTCATCTGGTCTCACGATTGACTGTAGGCTCTCATATCCTACTCATGCACCTTCCCCCATATCACCCTCGAAGACGCCTTCTTGAATGGTTCGTTTCAAGAGTTCCTTGCTGATAATTCATTCTAACCGCATAGTGGATTAATGTAGTTATAACAAATTCGATTAGTAAAGAGCTGAAAAGACTTCATGAAGAAACTAAGCACATTAATTGTCGCGCAGTGGCCAAAATTCAGGTTATTTGATCTGAACACATTGCATTCTTCTGAGTAGTTTCGCAAGCTTTCCCGAGTGACTCACGGTCCAAAATTATGTTTCAGGAATATCAAGAGGCACTTCGACCTGACAGAATTGGGTGGTACCAATCAACAACAATAACTCATATCAAAAATATGAAATAAACTAGCTCAACAGTGCCGTTTAGTAACCATATCGTCGAAAATATTCTCGGGTACAAAATATGTACTGTACAACAAAATTAGCTGACCAAATACAATCTTTATTTGGTTACAGGATCTCATTATGAGCTGACATCGGTCAAAGAACCATTGGGAATCTTGCGGGGAATAATGTTTTGCTGTAGTTTGGGACTATTCAGCAGTACGCACCCATCGGGGTTCTTGCCCATTACCTTCCGGTTACAAGGCCAGCAGGTTCGTATACCATTGAGCCACTGGGGCCTTATCCAATGTCCAGACGATGAATTTCAATTTCCGCCAATTCGCGATATGGTGCTACCACTAATCAATGCACAGTACTCACTGTGGGCTTTCCAATGCTAAGAATATTCCCATCAAGGTGGGATCAACACCCTGTCTGCGAAATTCGAACAAAGTAAAATACATTTCTAACAGACAGTATAAGGCCAAGACGTCACTTCACGGCGTATTCTTGACCTTATTCAAACAAAATCGCACCAAAGGGTAACGTTAAAATATATATGTCAACTAAAAACAAACACAAATATAAAGGATTAAGTCAAAAGACGGTATAGAAATAATAGAACGATGTAATATACATCAAGATAGAAGGGCAGTAATTAAAAGCTAACTGAAAGATTCAGAAGTAAGTATCAACACTGGAAACAAACTGATCTTAGAAAGAATTTCAGATTATTTCATTTGCTACATCTAATGAGATGCTCTGGTCAAATACAAACTTGAAGTTATTCATTACTTATATTATGAGATCTGTGGGTATTTGGATCAGTTTCCTTTCAATTGTTAGATTTCATCGCAAACCACTATCAGTTAGAGACACAGAGAGATAGAGAGAGCATTAAAAGCCAGGAAACATCGGGCAGCTGTTTTGTAACAACCTCTAACCTCAGGAAACCGAACTCTTCGCCCTACGTTATAGCTGAGAAGACTTCTTTGAAACAGACATCATCATGAAGCGTCCCAAAGACAGCAAAAAAGACGACTATCTGTGACTAGAATCTATGTATGCTTCTATTCAACTATAATAACATCAAAAACTCAAGATTTCCCAACAGTTTCCTTAGGCAACCACACAGACAAGGTAACTTTCTGAGCACAAAACAAGCACTGCAGATCAGAAATGAGCCGCAAAAAGTACCCTTAAGCTAAGTAGAATTTTCCCATCAAGGTAGGATCAAAAACTCCGTCAACAAGAATTACACAACAAACAGTTCCTCAAAGCAGTTCAAGGTCAGAGTGACCTCAACTCACTCAAACAATACTTTATCGACGCACAGTACAACCACGAAGAGAAGCATTACAATTAGAGATTAAACAGGAAGAAGAACAAATAATAAGGATCGAGTTAACATATGATATGCGAATTTCTGAACAATAATATACAGCCTAGAAGAAATTTGATAACAACTACAAAGTTAGTTGAGACGTCCAAATAATTACAGGTATTGTGACTAGATCGTTGAGGAGTGATTTTTCAAATAATTATTCTACTACACCTACCAAGAATTGAACGCAGGATAAGCAACTTATGACTATTCACGCAACTGGGCTGGAATTCAGTGACCAGTTAATACTCTCACTTTATCAACTCGTGATCTGTCGCTACCCACAACCAATCCCTCCAATAAGTATCCACTTGATCTTGACATGATGATGATGATGATAAGTTCCATTGGAGTCATGACTTCTAACTACAGCTTGAAGATGTCCATCTAGCAGCAATCAATGTGCTGCAGATAGATACTAAGATCCCTACAAAAATCGATAATTATTATGAATTTAAAATATACAAAGTTATAAACTTTACAGGATTTTAACCATTTGTGAGATTTCACATGTAAACAAAACACGCAGATCAACGAAGAGTCTCTTTTCGGGGGCGAATTCATTTTCTTAGCTGTACAATCGCAAATATATATGTGTTATTTTTTATGTATGTGTACATTAAGTTTGTCAAACACAAAATACAATTGGTTATGGTTATTTTAACTAAACAGGCGAAGATTGGTAATACAAGTCAAGAAAATTAGGATAGTTACTAAGGTGATGAGTTGTCACAAACAGTTGTTAAACGAAGTTATGCAATAATATGAATAGTTTGATGAGTGAGTTTTACTCAGGTTGCACATAGGAACAAAGTAGATAATACGAAATTACGTAAGAGTTCTAAATGAATAGAAGAATTATAAGCAATTAAAGAACAGGCAAGGAAACAAAATTGTCATACAAATCAAAAAGGTTATTACCATGAGAGTAGAAGTGGTTGAGAAGTTCTTTTTTGTATGCACTGCTCCGGTTTTTCTATGTGAATGGACAGGGCTTCAGTGATACAAGGAAGACGAAACTGTATTGTTATTGGTAGGTTATTGTTGACTCTGTAGATTACTTTGAAGCATGAGGCGTTTGTTGAAATGAAATGGTCAGTGATAACCAGGTGTTCAATTATCGCACTCCTTATTGCACCACTATTGCCTTTTCGCAACCATGCTGGATAGTGTTCTTATATCCCCTTGGACAGGGTGCGCGTCGAACGACCGACGTACTTGTCTGGCTCCACAGCAGCAGGTGAACTGATATATGCACATAGAAGTGGTCAGATGGAGGATCTTGTCCTTAAGGCTTCTGCAGATCAGTGGGCGACTGGAGAACACCATTTTAAAAAGGATGATCACATCACCTCT
Organism: Trichobilharzia regenti; assembly: GCA_944472135.2. Classification (NCBI taxonomy): domain Eukaryota; kingdom Metazoa; phylum Platyhelminthes; class Trematoda; order Strigeidida; family Schistosomatidae; genus Trichobilharzia; species Trichobilharzia regenti. The sequence goes on along the minus strand of OX235262.1, from coordinate 171,045,976 downwards.
GAGAAGAACATTCTTTACAGCAACGCTAAGAATAGTGATTGTACAGCTAAGAAAATGAATTCGCCACCGAAAAGAGACTATTCGCTGATCTACGTGTTTTGTTTTGATTAATACGTGGATAGGGATTTTCTTAGATTTTACATGCATCCATGTGGGTACATTGCGTCAGTAGTGCTCACCTTACATTGTCTGAAGTTCGATTCCTGATCAACGCACTCTTAAAACACGCTAAACTGGTAGTAAGCGAAGTGAAGAGGGAAGATTCAGCGTAAGACTAACAACTCCACTCTGTAAAAAGAGGGCACCACTGCTACACAAACTTCAAAGCTCAAACTTGAAGCCATGTCTTCTATTCAAGACATGAAAAAAAAATACAATAAAACGAATGTGTGAGTACGGTTTTAAGGATTCCTCTTCATATATGTTGATTGAATTCCTTTCTAAGCATATACAAATCTCATGTACACGTTACCAGTGTTTTGTTTTTTCAATTCAATTTGACACTAAGTTTCAATAAAATGATGATTTACATCGTTGGCATCGTCAACACTGTTGACATTATCATCGTCATCATCATCATCATCATTAAATCGGATATGACAATAGAATTTATTTTGATAAGACTAACTGATCCACTCTGTATATGCCTATCTAATCATCCCAGAAATATTCGTATTATTTCTGTGCTCATCTGAGTCCGTGTGTGAGTGTGTGTGTGTGCCTAAACATTCATAGAATAACAGTAAAGCAGTTCACTCATGTCACGTCAAAACAGAATGAATGAGGAGAAAAGTAAAAAAAAGAGAATTTTAGAAAGCAAGTGATCACTTTAACAATTTCATTAACAGCACATACACACTCACTTTCTCGCTCTCTCATTCTACTCCACGCCCACATCCCCCTGCATGTTCACAGGAATGATCAACACATCACAAAATGGGAAAACATCATAGACGAACAACATTAGTTGATAAAAAAAAGTATATTTTACTCGTAAAATCTAACATTAATAATAATAATAATAATCAAAACTACAATCAACTATTAGAGTATTTTCTTTAAAAAAAAATGAGGTTGGGGTGGGAATTTCACTACATGAATTAAAAATGTTGCTTCACTTTTTTATTTGCAGTTTGCAAGTGAATTCGACATAAAACTGATTCATCTGTATGCCTGTAGTGTAATGTCGCCTCTATGTTAAAATCACAGTTCTTTATTCTCCATCCTCACCCAACCCCACCAGACCTAGAAAAACAACTATGTTTTGATATCTTTGTTTGTTGGTTCGTTTGTTTGTTTGTCTGTCATTTTTTGCGTTCACTTGTATATACATTTATATACCATGTGCTCATGGTAGGCTTCTATTTTGACATCCGTTTGCCATTCTAAAATGGCAGTGAATTCTCCTACTCTCTTCTGCTACAACAACAACAACTAATGCTACTAATGTTATTATTATTATGATTATGATTATTATTCACCTACATACACGGAACAACACATTACTGTTCAGTTTATCACATACTGTGAACTGTAAATGTTAAATGCCTCAAAAAAAGAGAGTTAAAATGTGTTATTTATTATAAGCGTCGTTTTCCCATTAACACAAAAACTAATAAAATCATTGTGAAATATTTAAGTCTGACTTTGCTCTCCCCATCTCGTTATCTCACACACTCGCACACACACACACACAGTGACGAAAAAAATGAAAAGAAGACACAAAGAATAAACATTTTATAATCTGTTGCTTTTGCAGTACATATATAGATGATATGCCAAGTGTCAATGTGAAAAAAATTCGTAAACCTGTGTACTACTTTTTCTCTTCTTGTTCTCTTAGTCGTAGTGGTGTTGTACATTTGATTATCGACGGTAATTCTAATGCCTGTCCTTTTTTTGGGGGGGCGTTGGGGGTGGTATCTAAAATTTTGACAATGACAATTAACATGATCAAGAATAACTATTGAAGAGTATAGTGAGAGAGAGAAAGAGAGAGGTATGTATGTGAGCTCAATTCAGAAAAGTATATATTTATACGGTATAAATGTAATGAATACAGGGAATGCTTATCGAGATTTATGGCTGAAAAATGGTAATATCAGTACAAACAGATAAATGGTTTTACGAGTTGATCACGGATTGATATCAGCTAGAATTCACGAGCCATTGAATCGGGTCCCAGTGGCTGAATGGTATACGAGCTTGCCTTGTAACCGGAAGGTCCTGGGTTCGAATCCCAGTGGGTGCGTACTGCCGATGATTCCCAAACTAGGATGAAACAGCAGCTGTCCAGTACTCCCTGGTTTTCAATGGTTCTCTAACTGATATCAATCCGTGATCAACTCGTAAAACATAACTAATCCTTACAAACCAAAACTATAGAAGATAAATGGTTATTAAAATTATTTTCATTATTTATGATTATTCTGCTGGGTTTCAAGAGGAACAACAATAAGGACTCAAGAGAGATAACTCCATTTTGTCTTGTTCTCTTGATTGGTTCATTCTCTGAATTTCTTGTTGGCAATTCCTTCTGGCCAGCCATCTGATCTTTGATTTAGAGTTAGTGAAGGCAGTTGTTGATAGAAGTCTGATGACGCAAATTCAAAATGCTTTCCTTAGCGCGTTCACCAAGTTTCTTGTTCTTTAGGCTGATTGAAAAAGATTTCCACAATGATTCCAGAGTGTTGAAGGTTTATCTGTCCTATCTGATTCTATTTTGACATCCATATGCGAAATCCTGATCTTCTAGAGTCTTCTTCTTCGGTCGTCCAGCGTATTCCTGTCTTCTCATTCCTAAATACAGTCTGATGCATCATTCAATCCACTACAATCAAGAATATCATCGGTGATAAAAGCCAGGTAGCCTTGTCTTACTCCTGTATGCACTTCGAACGCCCCGCTGAGTTTTCCGTTGTGAATCACCCGACACATAGCTGTTAAATTAAGTTTAGGAAAATATGGAGCATCGCACTCACTCGTAAAATCCGGTGATATTTTCCCCAAGATATACTGTATAATCCACAGCTGTTTTTTCGGTTGCACGCTATTCAGTAACTAGTGTAATGTGTCTGGTCCTATCTTCGGTGCAGACTAAATTCTGTTAGTCAACCTTGCAATGTGGCCACCATGCCACTAGGTGGCTCGCCATTACGGTGTACTGTGAAATGTTGGTATTAGATGGTTGGAGACATGATAGGACTAGACACATTACACTAGTTACTGACTAGTATACAATCGAAAATATCCAATACAGTCCTACATGAGGTCAATCACGAGCCTGAATAGCTCAGTGGTAAGGTCTGTGACTGCAGCACTGAGTGACGCGGGGTCAAATCTCAGAAAGGACATGAGTTCCTTCAAGGTTCCAGATACGCCTTGCTAATGAGTGCCAACTAACACAAAACCTAGATCTAAGGCTTCCTGTGGCCGATTGCCGCCAATCATCTAGTACCAATCCACAGCTGTGCTAATGATAATAATAATGTTGTGGTGAAATAATTTGCTATCAAGTACATTGGCCAGATATACGCTGTATACTCTAGATGAGGGTTTGATTGTTTATCGGTGTTTCATGGTAGTTTACCTTACCTGATTTTAATAATCGAGTAGTTCTTTGTGCTTTGATGATTCACTCGTAGAACATTCTCCAACTACACATGTGATCCGGAATTCAGTGTTCGGCTGACGCGCTCCTACTAGCTCGCCTTGTTTACTGATGGACAGTAAGTCTGGGAAAAAGGGACAGGGGTTGAGTGTGAGGCTAACAAACCAATCCAGTAAAAACAATAGTACAGCTACTAAAACTTCAAGCATGCATCCCTTACGTCTCAATATGAACTCAAAAGAATGAAGGAAATGATTCTTTTTCCAGCATAGATTAAGTTTAATTTTTTACAAGCTAAAATGTGCTACCTAATCCATGTTTTTATCAAACGTAAAAATTTAAAAATGGGATAGAATAGTAAAACAGCTTAGTTCTAGAATGAAATCAGTTCTAGAATTAAGATGAAATCTTGGTAATAAGTTGGTATACATAAAATAGTTAAAACACTTTTGTCAAGAGTTGCTATTTGTAGGTCAGAATACGATCTTATGTTATTTTAAATAACAGTGATATTGTGTTGGCCGACAGACGCTTAAATTGTAATTCTGCCCGCCGCGTTTATAAATACTTTATGATCGTCCTTTAAGGTAAAGTTATGAAGGATAATTTACAAATTGATGACAGTTAGTTCTTGCAGTTTATGCTTTATTTATACTTTCTTTCAAGTGAAAGCGAAACAGGTGCTTTAAAAATCACCAACACTTCAGTAACTTTGTATTCAAGAAAGAAATGTAAGTAGCTTGAAAATCCCCATTGAGTTATATGAAAAAGAGAAGACGTTCAGCGAAGAGACTCTTTCGGCGAATTCATTCACACAGTTGAACAATAGCATTTATATATATAATTATTTGTGTGTATGTACATGAGGTTTGTCAAGTTTAGATAATTGACCAGGTAATACAAGAATGATCTAATATAGAAACAAGGTTAGTTAGACAGCAACTAAAGTAAGATTGAGTTAGTAAGTTAGATGACGTAATATAATTGACTAAAATGTTTCAACTTAGGTCAGAGTAGCAACAGAGGTAATTACAGACTAAGTAAAAGTGGGGTAGAGAATAATGCAATTTAAATTAGAAACGAAATTAAGCAATTAAGTTGGATGACGGTACCATAAATGACTAGAAATTGAGTGTTGGTCAAATCAGTAACAGTGGTAATGAGGTGTAGAAATTAAATCGGGTCGGGGTAGAGAACAAGAAAGTTGAAGATACAAAATATTACAATGGAAAGGACAAAATAATACGAATGAAGAGACAGAAAGAAAGAAATAGAATTTACCTGTCGGGTATTAAGATAGATTACGTCCATTGCAAGTGTAGTGATTGAACGAACTTCTGTATGCAGAGTTCAGGACATAGCAAGTGAATCGCCTTGCTTCTGCAGTTTGAAGAGGTCTGATTCGTACATCTTTAGGAAGACTACTTCTTACTCTGTAGAGGACTTTGAAGTTTGTTTGGGGTGCAGCTTGGTGTCCAGATTCTATCAGAGGTTCTAAGATAAGAGCTGCGGGGACATCGTTTTTCTCCTTTGTAAAACTGTGTTGGTAAGTGTTCGGTGATACGCTTGGAAAGCGAACGCTGGCTACGGCCGACATACGTGGCTCCACACGAGCAGGTGAATTGACAAATATACATTGATGAGGCCAGCAGTGGTAGCTTATCCTTCACGTTCACGTGAATCATAAGTTTTGTGGAGAAAGTTAGTCGTAGTTTACCTGCGAAGAAGGTCTTCTTGAGTGAGCACGAAAGTCGATTTTTTAGTGTTTCCGCAGATATATCTCGATGGAATTGAAGGTTCATGTAGAGTATTTTTTTCGGAACGCTAAACATGGGCGGCTTTTGTGCACTAGGATTCATAGATTTTGCAATAAATCATTATGGGTAACAATTCTGGACAAGGATTCTCTTGAGATTGTCCAGTTCTTCTTCTACGGTGTCCTGTGTAAAAAGAAATATAACTTAACAGTGGGGTCATAAACACCACAGAAGATTTAACGACTCTATTAGTAGAATATGTAGTGGACTAGTTGTGTGGAATGTCTCTCTTCAACAATATAATGACGACGTAGATACTTACTTGAAGGTTTCAACCAACTCTGTAATTATTTGCCTCTTTCACCCTAGATTGTACATCAATTTTCTGAAATTTGCATATCATATGTTGAATTAATCCTTATTACGGGTCGAAAACTTTGCACTAGTGTCATGGGATGCTTTTCTAACACACCACTAAAGGCTTTCATTAACAGCTGGCTTCGCTGTCTCTATAATAAAGATCAAATGGCTGACCAGGAAGAATCAGCAACAGCCTTCTGCCCAAACAATATTCTGAAGAAAATGCAGATGGATGGAAAGCATACTGAGTAGATAGTTGAATGATATTGGGTTTAATGTTGGCCATTGCTCCAGGCGAACCTGAGTGAGAAACGACAAGCTGAGGTGATCCTTTTTGGTTCAGTAAATTACATCTCTGTCATATAATGTGATAAAAAAAACATAGTAATACGTTATCAGCCATGATTTTTGTCGCCAGCATAATAAGTAGTTTGAAATGAATAAATCGCAAGACGTCTTCAGAAAAATGAACCTTAATCGCAAGTATAGAAATACAAACACAGTTATTTGCATTCTCCAGAGATGAAAGAATATCTTTTTGTAGTGAAAGAATAACCTATGACCTCAAATTATCTCTTACTCTGCAATGGTAGTATCAGCTGCCATTCAGTAATTGACTGATAGGCATCCTTCGTTCTAACAGAGAGCTAATTCCCATTTGTGATTAGCTGTGTAATAATCTCTTACTTCAATTCCTAGTCCACCAGATTTAATTATGAAAACTTGGCGTGTGCTACTGACAAGATTTATAAGTAGTATGCAGAAGTAGACTGATGCGAAGCAGCCAAAATTGAAATCAACACTTTAAGTCAATGGGTGGCTGAAGAGATAGAAGTGCTTACTTCTCGCATATGGAGCCAGTTTACGTTGACGACATGAATTAACCACAGTAGACAACTTTTCATCTCATTTTTTATCGTCGGGCTATATCACCAACCACTCAAAAGAATTTTTATTGTCCACTGAACTAGCCAGATTTTAAAATGGCTCAGAATGTATAAATATGATATGTTTTCCCTAGATATAAAAAAGAATCGGTTATCCTCTGCCATTAAAATGAAATAAACCTTGTTGACAAGTAACGCCAAGCATAAAATTGTCATCAACATCAATCTGCCGATTCTTTCCCACAAAATTTAACACCAGAAATCTTGTTTATTTCAACAACAACAACAACAACGAAAAAACACAGTTCAGTGTTATTCTAGAAAAAGTTAAATTTACCTGATAATCTCCTCGTATTGTCTAACATGCTTGATCATATATACAAGCACACAGAAATCCACAGATACCGACAATCGCAGAAGGAAGTGTGAAAGAACACGAACACTATCAAGTGTGTGTGTGTATGTGTGTTTATGAAACTACATGAGATTTCCATCTCAATTTTTTTTTTTTACTCTTTCAGCATCTTTCAGTTTCCGGTGGAAGAACAAGAAGTATATAGCACAACATATAAAGAAATTAAAGTCAGTGCGCCATGTTCCCGTTTCTAGTGTGTTGATATTGTTTTAATGCGTTATTTAATATCATGTTGCTCCATCAGTTATTGGTGATGCGTTATTTAAAAAAAGAAAGAAATTTAATTTTTCTATAAATTATTTAGACGAAGTTGACTGGGGGTTGTAGTGAGAAATCATGACCAGTGGGGTCTAACATGTTAAATGTGAGAATCAACATTTACCGATGACACTGGCTGGTGGTCGATCTACAGTCACCAACTGGTAGGAGTTAGAATTTGATGGGTCATTCGATTCGTGCTAGTGGCTAAATGGGTTATGAGCTTCAACTGTAACTTGAAGTTCGTAGGCTTCTGCTGATGAATAGTCACAAAAGATTAGGACGAAAAAGCTGTCCAATACTGCCTGTTGGTTTTCAATGGTTCTCTAACTCACATCAATACGTGATCAAACTTGAAGCAAATTAGATCTGAAAATGACTGTGAAACTTGAATTAGAAGGCAAACAAGATTAAATTTGGTAAGTGTGGAATTAAAGTCAATCACCGCGGATAAAATGAATAAATACCAATTTATATATTGAACAATTCATGGAAAACTGATTAACATCTTCTAGTCTTGTATTACAACTCGTTATCGAGAATTCAGGTAATGTAGTTCTTACTGATTTAAAAGTAGATCTCAAGACTTTATGGGCAGAACTTATTAACTGTAGATTCAAACGTCTTGAGAGCAAAGGTGTATGCCAGCTGACAACTATGGGTTAATTTCGAGTACATTATTAGACAGTAATTTCTAAGTTATCCTAAATCGTTCTTGATAGTGATTAACAAAAACGCGTATAATCCCTGATAAAAATTTGTTTACTGTTGTCATTCCAATCAGGTATATAGTAAGAAAGCCTAAATGATAGCTTGGGCTTTCTTCCAGGATTTCCGCCAGTTTAGAGCTCGGGTAAAGAGGGAGAATTAGGCGTCAGACTAACAACCCCAAACCACTAAACCCATCAAACCTCTAGAGAAACTTCAACGCACAAAAAATATGCATTAAAATACAAAAAACTTCAAATAACATTCTTATTCTTCGCTGGACACATGGAGACGATATGGCACAACAGGCTGGTAAAAGCCTCTGGGAAGCCAGTCAGCCAACCGATGTGTCTTCTCTCGATGGAAGCAAGAATAAGATTAAGGAAATGTAATATGCATACAATATATGAGACTAGGAAGGCTGGCCTGTTAACCAAAGAGATGTAAAGATATGGCTTAGAAGTGCTTGGTAACTGCGAGAGCAGTTGTTATCCTTTAGTATTCTTTGGGAAACAACGGCTTGAAGATCATATCGATCAATATACTCTGGTTTCACCAATTATCTACTAGACATGTTAAACCCGAAGTGATTTCTTGGATAACTGAATAACTGAATATATTGTAAGAAACAAGGTAGCCTGCTTGAGTCACTGAGCTACCTAAATCTTCTGTCTATCTTAACTGTGTTTCTTAGTTTTTTAATAGTCCAATAACCACAATGACTCGCAGTTTATACTTGAGCACACTTTCAAATAAGTTCCTACCTGTCGTTGAAACACCAATAAGAAGACTGTGGAAGGTCTGGATTTCGCGTGTGGATGATTTATGTTTAATGTCACACAAACTCAAAGACTTACAGGTAGACGAAAACCAACAAACTGCTTGAAGCAGGCAGTAAACACAGGACTGCAGGTGAACCCGGAGAAGATGGAGATGATAAAAATGAACAACCAGCACTTACCATCATCAACGAGAATGTTTTGACAGGGGTTACTTCCTCCCTTCACTTATCTGGCCGGGAAACACGTTTTAACCACAGACTGGCGTTATAAATGAAGCTGTCAAAGCAGGCCAGAATCCTAAAGGCAAGGCAAGATACACCTGTATCAACCTGAAACCAGTTTTTGAATCTTCTTCACTTCACTGCACTGCACTCCGGTCAGCCATCCAGCATGACGAACAGAATTCGGATTCTGTTCAACACAAATGTGCTGTCAGTAAGTGGGTTCTACCATGCGGGTCAGAAATTTTAGTCAGTGAGTCAGGAAAAGCATTCCCAACAGGCCATTAAAGACTTTTATCAACAACTGGCACCTCCTCTGACCGATTGCTCAACAAATATGTAGGGGGAAATGGATATGAACTGATCCGGCATACGTTGATGACATTACGTTAAATGCAGGCGACTGATCGAGTGGAATCCAACTGGGAAGCAAAGAGTGAGTCAACGATGCGGGAGTGACATTGAGGAGATCATGTTAGTAGGCGGGGGAGGAGAAGGCGACGGGAGATTATGGCCAATCGTGAGCGTAGATGAAGAGAACAGCAGGAAATGGAACAAAGTGGAGATTTGTTGTTGAAGCCGGAACCCAAGGGAACAATAATAATAATAATATGCATGTGATGCTATCGCTTTTTCACGTATTTATGCATTTAATAATAATAATAATGACAAGGCTAACGACTTTATTCTGAAAGGTGCATTTAGACACAGTAGAGAATTTTCAGAGAGTTTCCTGGCAAGGTGTTTACTCCTTGTCAGGAATCTTTAAACAATATAATAAAGAAATAATATATCATCTGAAGCAGTATCGCTCCATCCACAACATTTTCCAATACTACTCTACAGTGTTATTCCTCCATTTCTTTCGAAAATTTTCAAGCGATGATTATTATTATTATTGTTCAGTTAGAGAATCATCGAAAACCAGGGAGTACTAGACAAACTAACTCTTGAAAATTGATCTGACATTCACGAATGACTGATTGGATACAAGATGAGGTTGACTGGGGTTCTGTTTGAAAAGTAGCAACCAGTGGATTCCACCATCGCATCGGGAGTGAGGACAACTACACACTGAAAACATTGGCTGGAGGGTTGTTTGAGTTCAAATCACGAATTGGTAGAAGTTAGAATTCATCAGCTGGCCATTTAGTCGGGTCCCAGTGGTTGAATAGTCTACGAACTTGACTGTGTTAGAAACCCCAGTGGATTGAAGCAGTACACTTCATACGTCATTTTAAGCAGAAATTCACGAATAAATTTCATCAATGTTTAAATATATGCCTATATATATTTTAGATAAATAAAGTTAATAACCCCAGTTATTTGTCTTTCTAATCTATTTTATTAACTACTACTAATACTCTTACTACTAATAGTTAACTTTTACTCATCTTGGCTTATTTAAACTCTTCCTCTTTACTTCTTTTTACATTAACCATCATCTGAATCAGTCAATTGTAAAGATACATTTTATACACTTAACTGAGTAGAAGACGACAGAGAGAGAGAGAGAGAGAGAATAAGGAAACACTTCATAGCATATTTAATTAGACTTTATACGAATAATTGTTTTCGGTTAAACTGATTTACTTTTTCCTCTACCTACCTAACTCCTCCCTCCCGCACTGTCTCTCTCTCTCTATGTCTCTCTGTTAAAATTAAAGTATCGTATGCTTATAAGTTAAAATTCATGTTTCTTCTCTACCATTCTCTTCTTCTAAAATGCCTTTATTCCTTCTCTCTCTCTCAGTATTCCTGCTTCTACTGATGTCATTGCGTTACTGTTCGAAAAACACGTTAATATTTCCATTTTCTATGAATTCATTCAATTTCTGTTTCCTCGACCCATGTCACAACTCACGCATACACACACACACAAACAAACAAACATACTCAAAGATACCCCCTTGCATAATTTCATGTGGTTTAGCTCATATAATAGTAATAACAATAATAATAATAATACTAACAATGATACTATTCACTGAAACAATCCAAATTATTGTCGACAAATTAGTTAGTCAGTTAGTTAATCGAATTTACTCTGTTTAACTGCAAAATTGAACTAGATGTTAACCCTCTTTGGGAAGAGAACATCTTCCTGTCGAAGGACCCATAAATAAATAAGAGAAACCTAAGATTGGTCTCTCTCTCTATAGTATTGAACACTTGGATACTGCTTAATACATGAAGAATACAAACCAGACACACACACACACACACACGCGCACACACAAGCAAAAACCTTGTACGTGTGCTTTTAGGTTAAAACTATCTATGCTCAATGGAACTAGAAAACACATTTTGTTTTAGTATCAGTTGTTTTAGAATTGAAGAAAGAAAGAAAAAGCAGGAATTAGTCTCATGTACAGTTTCTTTATTTATTTCAGAAAGCCTAAGCAAAACAAACAGCAGAGAAAATTATAAGACAATCAGAGAAATTCTGTCTATGCCCATGGTGTTCCTGTCTTCCTACTACTAAGCATGAATGAATGAATGAATGAATGAATAATAAATACATAAGTAAGGAGGTAAGTGGGTACAAGGATAAATTTCCACCAATATCCCCATGGGATAGATATTTTTAAGACTCTCTCTCTCTCTCTCGCTTTGTCTCTCAGTGTCTATGTAAGCAAAAGACAACTTCATCATTTAAGCATGCATGTATAATTGTTTTTCATCCTCTTCTAATCTCTCCTTCTCTTTCTCTCTTTTTCTCCTACTATGCCTACCAATAAATTGGGGAGTTGGGGAGGGGAGGCGGAGGCGGAGGCCGAGGATAGAAATTCATAACAACATGCTTGTTGTATCATTTATCGCTTATTATCTTCATTATTTTTATATGACTGACGATGTGAATGTATCTTCTTCAAAAGTAGAAATAGGGAGAGAGAGAGAGAAAACAGAGAAATCTTAAGGTTGAATAAATGAATGAATGAATGGATGGTTGGATGGATAAATAAGTGTGTCGGTTGTTGTTGTTGTTGTTCTTGTTGATGGTGTTGGTGTTCATTTCTAGTTTTCTAATCCATGGAATTAATTTCTTATTGAAACGTTAAAACAAAACCCCACATTTATATATGTATGGATTAAATTTTTTAAATTGTAATTACAAAATGAATCCTTTCCTTAGAAAAATTGTTTATATTCTTCAAGTCAACAAAACAGAGAGAGACAGGGAGCTACAGGGAGAGAGATGCGCATAATGTATGCAGAATGCTTGCATTTTTGTTCATAAAAATGGTAATCATAATATACATATATATATATATATATATATACAGTTCCCTGTTAAACTGTACTGTTTAATGGGATCGAATTTCTCGCTCCTAATTTGTTTTTCTCTTCCTCCTTGTAAATAGGAATGTAAGTCAGTAGTGAATTAATTCTTCAGCAAACGTATTATGTATCTGGATGATTTATTTTGAATTTACCTGTGAAAGACAAGGCCCATTGTCTAGCCACCTGCATGTACATTTATCTATCCGTCTATCTGCCTTTCTGGAGAAAATGATAGATTGGTTGCAACCTGAGAACGCTTACCACATCAATATGGCAACATATTCCAATATGATTTTATAAAGGGAGGAAGGAAGAGTGTGTGAAGCTCAGTTCATTCTAGAACATTTGATCGAATTATGTCATTCTAACAAGCTTGATAATGATGTTAAGATCATCTGTCGAAATGATGTTAACTTGTCGCGTTTCCTTTGTTCTAAACTTCTAAAGACAGTGGAGGCATTGACTATTCATAAATTCAAAGCAGATGTTTGTGTAAAAAATGTGTACAGTCCCTATTTCTACCTTGGACGTAAAGGGATAACTATTTATTTTGTTAATCTCTGCACTTTTCTCTCATTTTGAACTGTTATTTCACTTGTTTTTCACCTATTTCTTGAAAAAAATAGATTACCTGCCTGTGAGTATCTTCGACAAAGCTGTTTCATGGGACTGAAAGCTGGAGAAATCAACTCTTTTGCTTATTATCATTATTGTTCCCTTGGATTGTGGATGGAGCAGACAGCGTCAACAGAACTTCTTCACTGTGTCCTATCTCTTGAGGTCCAGTTTAGTTGCCCTGAGATTCCCCATTAGCTATCATCTCCTCCAAGTCATCCTTGCATCGATTATCAACTCATCCTTCCCCATTTCGCTTTTGCTTGGATGATGGCGTGGCATGCGATATCACTCAACGGTTTCTTCAGTATGTATCCGACCCATCTCTCCATTTTCTTCAGAATATTTGTTGAGCGACAGGTTCTTGATTGGTTCTTTCCTAGAGCATTTTGTTGCATATTTTGTTCTGGAGATTTCATCTTCAATATGGTGCCACCGAAGATAGCTGTTAATAAAAGTATGCGGTAGCTTGTTCAAAGTGCTTTTCTTGATGCATTTATCAAGTTTCTGACCCAGATGGATAGACCGACTAGCTTAATATTAGTGGTGAAAATCCGAGTTTTGTTCTTCATGTAAAGTGCAGGAGATTTCCGAATTGATTTCAGAGTGATAACGGTGTGTCTTACTATTCCGATTCTGGCATAATTTGACTTCCTCATCGATGCCACCACCAGAAGTTGAAATGATGACGCCCAGATAATTGAAGAAAGTGATATCTTTCAAATTTACTCCGTTAATAATGATTGGTTGGTTATCTTCACCTCCTCTGTATTCCCTGTGTTTAGTTTAAGTTCTGTCTTGGCTACTTACTTCTTCTGGCAACTTATTCGTTTTCGCCCGTAAGTCCTAGAATTTATGTAACATTATACACACGATGATATATGTCTGATTTCACACAAACTGGTAGATATTAAAATGAAAAGCAACAAGTTGGAAGAAGCACCAAAGAAAGGACTTCCTTCAGGTGAACATATAGATAACAGAGGTGATGAAGATTCCTGGGCAACGCCAACAGCCGACAATCAACCAGCAAAAATGGAAGGAACCTGAAGGAAACAACCTCATTTACCTACCTACCTACCTGGGAAACATCGTTTCAACTACAGGCGGACGGAACCAATGAGGATATCATAAAAGCAAGGATCGGAAAAGCAAGACAAGCTTTCATTACTCTCAAGTCTGTGTGGAGGTCAACAGCACTCAGCATCAAAATTAAGATCCGGATTTTCAACTACAATGTGAAGTCAGTCAGTGCTACTCACCATACGGATGAGAGACTTGGCGCGTCATAAAGAGCGTCTCAAACCAACTTCAGACCTTCATCAACAGTTGTCTTCGCTCAATACTCAAGGTCGGATGGCCAGAAAAGATCAGCAACAGGGAGGGATCTCTGGGAGCGAACCAACCAGGAACCGATTGTGAAACAAATAGGCAGGAAAAATGGAGATGGATTGGCCATACTCTGAGGAAACCATCAAGTCACATCACTAGACAAGCCATCGCTCGAGTGGAACCCGAAAGGGAAGTGGCGAGTTGGTCGTCAGTGCAAGGGTGACTTGGAGGAAGTCATGTGAAGAGGAGACGAAAACATGTGGACAGACTTGGAGCCAGGTGAAAAGTCTAGCAGAGAACCAAACACAATGGAGACGTTCAGCTGAAGCCCTATGTTCCTATATGAATTAAAGGAAATAATAATAAATATACACAAATCGTTCATGAAGTTCAGTTCTTCTAGTCTTCTTATTGGTTGTCTAGCGTATTACTGTCTTTCCGCTCTCCACTTACAGTGTTCTACATGATCGATTCCATCAAAATGAGGAATTTCATCGGGGATAGTAGGTGGACTTGTTTAACTCGTGTCTTCTATTAAGAGGCTTCGCTTAGTTTTTCATATACCTGTTGAATGAGGCTGATGAAAATTTAGGCAGTGCACCCCATACTGTTGAATTGGATTCTAAATCACTTCGTGATCAACGGTGTTGAAGGCATTTTGAAAGTCAATAAGGCTGCAGTCGAGATTTGACTGTCATTCAATGCTCTGTTCGATGATGATGTTGATGTGTAAAACTAGCCTGCTTACAGCTAAAAAGTTTTCAGCAGTCGAATTCATCGTCACATGAATAAATGAACAATATTCTGATGCAATAAGTTCAACTAAAAGAACAATACTACTCCAGACTTTTTTGCATGTACTTAACGAATTATTTAATTAAATAAATACTAATCGAATTAAATCTGATTGAGTCAATCAATAATGTCTGAATTAAAAATAATCACCACTTATCTGATTTATATTCATTTACTTTAATTTTTAGAGATGTATTTAGGTGCATACTATACCACACAGAAGCAATTACTGGTTTGTGTGGACCATAATGAAAGGTGACAGTGAAATAAGAAATTAACTGAGCAGTTGGGAAAATTAATCAATTGGGTCTTTTCATCAGAAACTTGAAATAGTAAGTAGCAGTACAATTCTCGCCAGGTAACACAGGCTGTCAGCGTCCGATACCTGGCTGACGCACTCATAAACCTCGCTTAGCCTGGTAAAGAAGGAAGCTTCAGCTTGAACGTAGTAGCACCACCACATAGAAAAACACCACCTTACTGATGAAGCTTAAGAACTCAAGCTTGAAGCCCTATTTCCCATAAGGATAAAAATAGGAATAATAATACCTGGATGGAATGGCCATAAAATGAAAATAAAGAGACGTTACTCCATAAAGAGAGGCAGACAGAGTTACAATAATCGAGTATTTCAACAGTTTGAAGTTACCCACTGAGTAAAGGTGCAGTAGCATACAGGTTATTTGACAGTTTCGTCAGTTTAATTACCTGGAAAAATTTAGGTAATAACTATGTAAGTATAGGATAGTTCATGTGATAATAAAAATGTAATGTAACACTTAGTAATGTCATTTGACAAGCGCAGGAATCATGAACAGTATGAACTATGTCCTTATGTATCTATACTTCATGAAGTAAAAACGGGATAACTGTTTGAAAAATCCCTCCAGAACGATCTAACTACAATATTTATAAGTATGTGACTGTATACCACTGTCCCGACGTCTGTGTATCATCTGTCGACTTGGTCTTTATTATTTTCATTTTTATGCTTCTCTTGATAATGTGTTGTTTTACGATTGCGATTTAATCTGGGTGAATGAAGACCATTCTGACATTGGACCGTGCGCGAAGGTAGCTTGGTGCGTGATTCTGGCTCATAGAGTTTTAATCCCACCCCTTGTTTGGGTACATTCATCTTGACTCTAAGAGTAATTTTATATTTGAATTTTGGTTAAATAATTTTGTTTACACGATTTCATCGTGAGCTGACATCAGTTAGAGAACCATCGGAAAACCTGGGAGTACTGGACAGCTGCTTCGTCAGTCTGGTTTGGGACTCTTCACCAGTACACACCTACCCGTGGGGTTCAAACCTAGGACTTCCCGGTTACAAGGCGAACTAGCTGGTAGACAATTTAGACCACTGCCACCCGATTCAATGACCTACGAATTCCAACTTCTGACGCTCACTGGCGACCCGCATTCAACGGACGGCACTCCCTGACCAAGGTCCGGGGAGTTCTCCCAGAGACATTGAGTGACTGACAGCAATGTTGCACCGCACTCTTGCACACCAGAACTCCAATGTAACCTCCGGGTCGCGACGTCTGACAGGTGACTATCATCCACTCACACTTAACCTCAACAAGTCAACAATCATTTCTATACAAAACTTCATTTGCACATCTACACACCACTCATCATCCATATCAACTCAGAGTCGAATAAACACTCAGAAGACAAACAACTATCCTCTTCTGCTACAATTCCACTCAAACTCTACATCCTCCTATCATCATCTCTCTCATCAATGTGTCATCCTCATAAGTAGTATATTCATACTGGCGAAATTCTACTCTCCACCCGAAGTTTGTGCCTGTGTGTCCCCGTGTCCCCGTGTATGTGTGTCCGTGTCCGTGTGTGTGTGTGTGTGTGTCTCAATGAATGTATTTGTCAATGTCGGTGTCAGTGTCAATTTGAATTGATCTGACTGCGGTTTCCGGATTGCTTGAACACAAAGTGTATTGCATTCTATCAGGAGGAGGAGACGAACAACTCCTCAGATTGGAATAATGATTATATATATATATATATATATATATATATATGCAATGCATGTAGCTTTCTATCTTTGAATTCGACTTCCACAATAATCCCGTCTGAATGCCTATTTCTACTCAAGTGTGTATGGTGTATAGCGAGTGGATTTTGTCGGATGGCTGACTAGCTGACTGACTGACTGGCTGTCCGCCTATGTGTATGAATTTGTACTCTGTGTTGTTTGTCGATGTGAGGTAATTAAGTGAGGGTGAGCTGTTGACCAGTGTGTTAGGCATGTGTGTGTGCGTACATGTGTGGATTCTACAGCCGTGTATCATGTTGGTTAGTTAAGTAGTTAGTTAGTTGTCACAAGGAATTCGGTTTGGTCTCAGTCGATAGATCATCGAGAACCGTGCTGATTGATTGACTGATTGATTGATTGATTGGTTGGTTGACTGATAGTTGCGCTTATTTATCAGAAGTGAAGTCAGGTGAAGGGAGACATGTTGACTATCTTGCTTGGGGAAGGCGTCAAGTGATGCGACCAGTAGGGTGCAGCAGGTTGGGTATGAGGACAAATACTCGCCACCCATGACATTCCCTGGAAGCCGTGCTAGGTCACGAACTGCGGAAGTTGGAATTCATGAACTGGCCACTGGATCGAGTCGAATCCCAATGACTTAATGGTCCACGAGCTTGCCTTGTAACCGGTAGGTCCTGGGCTTGAACCGTGCCAATGGGTGCGTACAGCTGCAGAGTTCAGAACTCTCTGCAGGTTTTCCAATGGTCCTCTAACCGACGTCAGCTCATGATGAAATCCTGCAACCAACAAATAAAATCCCTGCAGACCCATACTTGAAGATAAATTTTTCGTTCATTACTTGTTTAGTTCTTAAGATTTAATTTGATTTTTATAAGTACCTAACAGCATTGTTTGGGGGTAGTTTTGATTTTTGACATACAGTCAGCGTTAAAATAGCGAGTACTGCATAGTTTTTGGGAAAAGAACTGTCTTTTAGCAGTTGTCGGGACATTTCCTGACTGTAAATAACGTCTCAACGATCAGTATAACATGTGGGTTCTGGTCGCTAAAAAAAAATAACACGACAGCCTTTTTACACTACCTGTGACACTTTCATATGAAGTTTTATAGCTTTTGTCATGTTACGTGCTGTGACAATGAACGTGTCACTTGTAGATGAATTTTTCAAAAAAGTAGAAACAGGAAATTAAATGACAGAACTGAAAGACTAAAATCACTTTTGACACTACTAAAATCCAAAGCGTAAGTAATATATATTTAAGCTGACTCATTAATTTTCTTTGTTTATAAACATTTATTTTTAAAATAATCGCAGTTTATGGATGTAGTTATAGTCAGTCACAAAAACTAACCTTAAAACACATATAAAAATGCGTAAAAACGTATACAAGTGAAATAAATACATGCAAATTTTCTTTCATTGTCGGGTAGTGAGCGTATCCAATAGGCAGAAACACAGTCAATTGCCCCCACCTCTTCGCACAGCTGGTGAATAAACAAAGAGGTCGCATGTTTATGATACCTCCATAGAAGAAATAATGTTCCCAAGGAAATGAAAGTCTGTATAATCTTCGATAACAAATAACCTACATGAATTTGACGCAAAATTGTGATTAAACGATTAACAAAATTTATCCAGGATGGAAGTGTTGACTTTAAGCATGTGAATTCTTATTATTATAACTATTAATTATTTTAAGTGCTACTCACGCATATACCAAGTATTGTGTGAAAAACACTTTCCTTCTTTAATTTCATTAAAAATATTTGGTGTTATGTTGAGAAGGGGAAAAATTCACATCTGTTTATCTGTTTTTCTTATCAGCGCGCCGTGGGGATAATTTCTTCGACCTTAATGCTTGTAAAAAGCCCACCACTGAACTATTTAGCAGTACATATAGAAATGTTTACCTCTTTCGATAATTTCTGTGGGAAATGAAATAAGTATTCAGGAAATACATTTTCTTTGGAGAAAAGGAATTGATTGTTTGAAACATAAATTTTCCTGAAGTTTGGTCTTTTTTCATATCACTTCTAAAAATTAAATTATCTCCAAAAATTCGAAAAACATTTTTTATATGACATGAATCCCAGCCCCAAGTCTTTATCGACCTCATCCTACAGTTGACTCTATGACAGGGCCACATGTCAGCTGATCCACAAAGGGAAAACTCAGTAAGGAGTTCGAAGTGAATACAAGAGTAAGACACGGCTGACTGACTGCCTATTATCACTTATGGTATTCCTGATTGTTTTGCTCTGGATTGTGTGTCAGTCTATGAGGAGCAAGGAGATAGGACTGCACTGGACCACCGCTAAGAAGACTGTAGAAGATCTGAATTTCGCCTGTGGATGATTTATGCTTAATGTCGGACAAACTCAAAGACTTTCAGGCGAAAGCCAACAGCAGTTAGGTCTCTAACCCACCATGAACACTGTCCGGGTTTCGATCTGCTTGCTGACACAAACCTAGTATTAATGGCCGGCCCGCAAAATTTGGGCTACCTATATCACATTGTTGAAAGTTCCATACTTGTACTAAAAGATACGTTGTGGGATCAAACTATAGTCAAAATGAAAAAATAAATAAAAAAAAACTGCCTGAAGAAGCAGCCAACAAACACAAGACCGCATGAAGAAAACGGAGGTGATGAAGATGACCAACGACCAGCACCAGTCACCATCAAAGGCGGAGGCTTGACGGAGGTTACGTCCTCCCTTGACTTATCTAGGAAGCATCGTTTCAACTACAGGCCAGCAGGACTGATGAAGATGTGAAAGCCAGCCAGAATTGGAAGGTCAAGGCAAGATACGCCTTCATCAACCTGAAGTTGGTTTGGAAATCTTCTGCACCGCACTGCACTGCACTCAGCCAGCCAGCCAGCATAAACAAAGAGATTCGGATTCTGTTCAACACAAATGTGAAGTCAGTCAATGAGTTCTTTACAGGTCAGAAACTTGGCTAGTGAGTCAAGAAAACGATTTCTAATAGCCAGTTACAGACTTGTATCAATAGCTGCCACATTCACTGGCTGGGTCTATACTGAAGATCAGATGGCCGGCTGGCTGGCAGCCAACTGACAGACGAGAGCCTATTTCTCAACAAATATGTAGGAGGAAATGGAGATGGACTGATCGGGCATACATTAATGAGGCCTTCGGATGACATAGCGCTAAATGAAGGCCACCACTCGAGTGGAATCTCAGTGGGGAGTGACGAGTGGGTCGACGGCGTGAGGGTGACATGCAGGAGATCGTGTTACGACGAGGGGGAGGAGGAGATGAGATATTGTGATCAGTCTTGGAACCAGCCTAATAGAACTACGGAATATAGTACAAAGTGGAGATGTGTTACTGAAGCCCTATTTGCCACTTGGAATCCAAGGAAATAATTATAATCCTAATGAATGAATGAATGACAGGGAGTACTGGACTGCTGTTCCTGGGTTCGAATCCCACAGGAGGGTGCGTACTGCTGAAGAGTCAAAAACTAGGCTGAAGAAACAGCTTTATTCCTAGGTTCTCCAGTGGTTCTCTAACTGATTTCAGCTCATGATGCAATGCTGTAACCAATCACATACCTACAAGACAACACTTGAATGTCTAATTATGCTTTAACTGACAACAATCCATGGTCAAACTTGGAATATATTTTGAAATACATCACAGTTCATGACATGTTAAATATACTGAAATCGCGTTGTTGTTGTTGTTGTTGTTGTGTGTGTGTGTGTGTTAAACGAGTTGGTGTTCTTTGCCAGTCACTAGTAATTATCAAACTTTTGACTGAATAATCTCGAGTTCAGCACAAAACACATATGATGCATGTACACATTCTATTTAGTAATTACAAATAAAAATCTAATCGAATTACAAGAAGTTTAGGACTTTTCAAGCTTGTATATAGGATGTCTAACTTCTAATTGTCAATGTGTCCTGAAAAGTTTCTACTTAAATATTTGTTTTTTTTGGGGGGATGGAGTATGGTGGGGTGGTAGGGCTTTAGAAGACTTTCCTGTTTTGGTATCAAATTACACGAATAAAGACATTTCAACCTTCTTTAGGAGAGAGAATTCAAAGATTTTTTAGGTTAATTCGTTCTTATCTGAGATTCACCTTTGACTTTTTTTTTCTAAATAAATTGAAGAATCAGTTTAAAGTTGATTTAATAAACACAGAAATGATTCCAATAGGTGGTAAATAATTAATTTAACGCGTCAAATCCTTGGCTTAGTGCAGACAGAATTTTGTCAGCCAAGTTTGTCGTGTAGCGACCATGCTAGGTGACTTGTTATTGTGGATCATTCTGAATTGTTGTTATTTGATGATTGAGGTCAATTGGCAGGAAGCCGCCGACCTAGGTTTCATGTTTGTTGGTACTCAATGGTAAAGCAAGGCGTATCTTCAATCTTGAAGGGACTTCTGTCCCTTCTGAAATTTAACCCGCTTCACACAGCACTGAGTTTGTCCTCCTAGACTAAACGCGTGACATCAACTGCTACCTTGTATCCGATCAAGGCATCTATTACAATCTTGATAGAGGTGATTAGCGTGTACGAATTGGTAGCTCATTGGTAACTTCTCTGACTACAGAACTGGATGACACGAGTTCAAGTCTCAGAAGGGAGTGTAGATAAGTTTTCCTGACCAACATGAAATCTACCTCCAAGGTTCCCTGTGGATTACCTCCAGCCATCTGACAACAACAGATGATTAGTGTACATTTGATATGCAAGGATGAATGAATTCATGCCTCACTGACAATACTGTACTGGTTGACTGCCTACACATACAAGTGTCTACAGTAACAAATTGGCCTAAACATAAAATTGAGTACAAAAATAATAGAAATAACAAAATTATGCTCTCACATAAAAACCCTAGTGTCAACTATTTCACATTAAAAAATACATGCAAGGGAAAGAAGGTTTCTGTGACATAATTATATTTCATGTTTGTGTTGTGTTGTGATGTGTTGTTTGTTTTAAGCATGTATATATGTATGTCGAAATACTGAAATGCGTATTTCGAATTATAACCAATAAAAAATGTGATATTATTTCACGGAAATGAAAATCGTATGTGTGTTTGCGTGTGACAGTTGAATGATTTTAAACTAACCAGCTCATTGTAATCACATTAATTCACAATCTAGAAATCTAACTTAAGTAGGCTTACGAAGAACAGTTTGAATTGAGTAAGTAAATTATGATACCCAAGAGCTTGACGAGAAAAACATAAGGCTTCGACATCGCACCTCAATTGCACACTGTTCTTCATATTCCTCTTCAACTGACCCCACGATCCCCAATAACCCCTCATCTTATCCTCACACAATCTTCTCCGTGTCACTCATGGAACCACACCCAAGTTATCGTTCCCTGTTCACCTACTACCCAAAAGCCTACCTGGAGCGAGATGTCATCCGACTGCACCCTTGATGTATGTCCAATCGATTTCCATTTTCTTCAAAATATCTGTTCAACAGTGGGTTTTGAAACTTGCTCGTTTCTAGACTTTCGTGTTTTTAATTCATTCTGGCCGGCCGACAATTATGAAGCCAAAAATGTTGGCAGTTATTGAAAAACGCCTACAGTAGTTTGTTGAAAATGCTTTTCTTGACGCGTTCGCCAAGAACTGACTGACGTAACATTGCCGTTGAAAATCTTTGTGTTTGGTGCTTTGTAGTCCGTTAATTTTCAACACATGGTAACTGTACTCTGATTGAACACTAATTAGTAACTAGTGTGATGTGTCTAGTCCTTTTCTGTAGTGCAGACTAAATTCTATCAGTCCGGTTTTCAATGTGGCTACCATTTTAGGTAGCTTGGGATCACAGTGCATATTGGTTGCTTAGTGGTAACGTCTCTGACTGCATCTCTCACTGAGTGACGTGGGTTCAAATCTCAGAAGGGACATGAGTGCCTTCAAGGTTACAAATGCACCTTGCTGACTAGTGAGTGCCAGCTAGCACGAAACTTAGGTCAGTCAAGGCTTCCTGTGGCCGATTGCCTCCAACCATCTAAAAACATGGTAACTGTTCCCAAAGCTAGGAACACTGACTTCCATGTAACTTTAACTTTTCCCACTATTAGTTGTAATGCTTTAATTTTTAAATAAAATCGAGTAAATTTAACAAGAATTTCTCTCTTGGTTGTGTTTTTGTCTTAAATACTCAGCCTCTGGTGCTTACAGTAATGACTCGATCACATAACAAAATTAGAAGGATAGATTCCTATGCTGTAGTTAGCACTAACCGAATGAAGCTTTTTGATTAGTTATAGCATGAGGTTGTTTAATTTTTCTTTTTTGTCACTGATTAATGCATATATATTCTCTTAGACGAAGCGATACCTATTCCACTTGTCCTGGGTTCTAACCCCGGTGGGTGCATACAGTTAAACAGTCCCAAACTAGGACGAAAAAGCTGTCCAGTACTCCGTAATAGTTCTCCAATGTGTCTGTAACTGGTGTCAGTTCATGATGAAATCCTTCAACTAATCAAACGAAATCACTGCAAAACCAATACTTGTAAATTCCAACGACCAAAGTGAAAAGTCAGTGGAATGATCTTGAATGACAAAGGAATTATTCGGACACAAAATTAAGTAGAAAATTAATCATTATACAGGATGGCAATCTCTGACGCGTCTCCCATTCTGTCACCAGTGTTCTTAGCGTTAATCCAGACCACTTTTGTACTTGCATTCATCGAGATGAGACTGTTTGTTTTACTAACTTCATGATCCACATGACTTAAATCCGGTTTTTCAAATGCATCAGTAACCGTTCTGTGAGACTATTGTGCATACCCAGAGGATTAACAAAACCCAAAGAATGACTTACACTGTTGTGAACATGCCGGTAGTTGTTGAGGCTTTCACAAGACGCTGGATGATTGGTCCTTCTTAGAAGTTCACTAACAAAATAGTATCAGAACACTAAACTAGGATATGGCTTATTTGATTGGTTGCTGAAGGTCGTTTCGATTATCGTTCCCTTGAGTACGTACACTTTAGTCTTGACAATAAAGATAAGTTAACTAAAAAGTAGAGACTTCATACCAGAACTGTTTCATCATTGAATTAGGTCTGATGCTGGCTAGTGACTAGCTACAGGAAGAAGTTGACTGGTGCTTTTTTAATTAGAATTCGTGATCAGTAGAATCCACCAGTTGGGGAGTGAGGACAAATACACTCGTCAGTAACAGTGGTTTGTTCCAGTAGCAGAAAAATCATGAGCTGGCCATTGAATCGGGTTCCAGCCTCTGAATCGTTTATGAACTTTCCTTGTAACTGGAAGGTCCTCAGTTCAAAAGCCGATTGGTTCGTATTGACGAAGAGTACTGAGCACTAGGATGTCCAGTACTCTGACTAGCATCAGTCCCCTAATTAAACTTGAAACGAATCAAATCCCTACAGCGAAAAAATTGACTTCACTACTTATCAATACAAATAAGACTGAATACATTTTTATTCGTTGAAATAGAAAAGATGGCAAAATAGCTTAAGCAATAAACAAGATTAGCCATTTATTTTTCTCTTTCAACAAAGACATAAAAAGCGTGTGTGTGTATATATATTCAACATAAATTACATATGTACTCAGCTTTAATGAACATTGTAATCAGGAGTAATTATGATTTCATGTTGTTTATTCATTCATTCACTCATTTATTCATTCCATATTCAGTCAATACTACTAAATACATTTGCATATTAAGTAGCATATTGTTGTTTGGTTTGATTGCTGCTGTTTGTCTGCTGTTTTCTCCCTAACTGTTTTGCTGTTCATCTTTTTTTGGCTTTTTTTTCACGTTTGCCCACAGTTGTTTAAGATGGAGAATGGCGAAATTTGCATGATGTTTCGTGTGTTTATGTGTGTGTGTGTGTGTGAGTGAGGGAGGGAGGGAGTGTACACATGTGCTTGTATTGTTGCAACAAGGATTCCTCTATATATATTCAACTGACTAAAAAGCAGTTCTGCTCTGGTGTGTCTCTAGCCTCTATAAGAGATATACTGGGTCATTCATTTAATTTGTTAGTTTGATAGATAAATGGTAAATAAGGCTGATTAAATTATACCACTACTACTACTTGAGTGTTATTCATTTGTCTATCCAATTGATGATTGTATTAATTATTCAATTTACCCGCGTGAAAAATGTGTGTGTGTGTGTCGAGGGGGTGTCTGTGTGTAGAATAGGACACTTTAGGAATATTATTCAATTACTAGAGTGTATGTACTCCAAGTGGTGATGATGATGACGAAATTCTTTTTTGCAGAGATTGTCTATCTTGTAGGTATGTGGATTTGTTAAGAACAAGACAATAATGAGGTTTTAGTGTTTAAAGGAAGTGAAGTGATGAAGGATGTTAGTTGCCTTTGTATAGGAAGAATGTTGTGGAATGAGTTATTATGTTATTATCATTATCATGATTACTCCTTTCAGTTCCGAGTGAAAAATAGAGATTCAACAAAACATCTAGTGGGAAGTCGTAACCAGAGGGGTAGAGCAGGTCGGATGTGAGAACAAATACTCTCCACAGATGACATTCGCTAGTGGTCGTGTCATATTGTGGATTAGCAGAATTTGGAATCTCTGGACCATTGGATTGAGTTCCAGTGGCTTAATGATTAACAAGCTTTACCTTTAACCAAATGATCCTGGGTGCGAACCTCAGCAAGTGCGTACTGATGAAGAGTCCCTAACTAGACTGACGCAACAGCTGTCCAGTACTCCGTGATGGCTTTCCAATGGTCCTCTTACCGATGTCACTTTATGATGAAATTTTGAAAAAGTCTTCACTTTGTCATGTTCTCTGCAGTCCTATTCAGCTGGCCACATGACCGCTCATAGATTCGCATCTCCTCCCTTGTACATACGCCAAGCTCGTCATTTCCCGTTCGCCTTTCACTCGACAACTGGACTGGCACGTGACTTCACCCAACGGTTTCCTCAAGGCATGTCTAATCCATTTCGATTTTCGTCGAGAATATCTGCTGAGTAACAGGTTCTTGATTGGTTATGTTAAAATAATTCTTTCTGACCTACAATTTGATCTTCACTATTGCGCCAGTGAAGACAGCTGTTGATAAAATTCTGCAGTCAGCAGTTGGAAATTCTTTTCATGACTGACCTAAGATTGTTGTTGGAAGTCGGAATTTTCTTATTTATGCTGAGTAAAGCAGATTTCCAATCTAATTATAGGGAGATGAATGTCTGCGTTGTCTTTACGATTCTAGCCACTTTTGACATTCCCACCCATGCTGTAGCCTGTAGTTGAAACAGCGATGTCTAGTTAGATGAGTGAAGGAAGTTACACCTTCCAGATTTCTTCCGTTGGTAGTGTCTGTTGCTGGTTGTTGTTGTTGTTGTTGACTCATTATCTTCATCCCCTCTATCTTCACTATGTTCACTTGGAGTCGTCTCTTCGCTGACTGCCTCTACTATCAACTTTTTGGTTTACGCCTGTGGATCTTCGAGTCAGTGTGACATAAGACACTAATCATCCACACAGTCTAGATCTTCCTGATTCTTCTAATTGATGGTCCAGCGTATTCCTGTCTTCTCGCTCCCCACGCACAGTCTGTTGTGCAATCTAGTCCACTACAATTACAGATGTAATCGATGATTGTAGGAAATCTTGTCTTGCTCCCATCTTAACTTCAGAGGCTTCTCTGAATTCTCCATTGTGGATCATCTGACACGTGGCACTGCCATATAGCTGTTGGATGAGGTTCATGAAAATTTTCAGCAGTACACTCCATAGTGTTGAAGTAATTACCAATTTCATTTGCTGTTGACGCTATTGAAAGCCTTTTTATAGTGAATGAATTTGAAGTAAAGATATGACTGCCATTTCATTCTATGTAGAATGAGTTAGGTAATATATTTCTGTTTAGATGTTTCACCGTATTTTGATGCTGTCAATAACTGAAGTGATGAAATATTTATGCCATGAGTTTTAGTGTCTATAAAAGAAAGGATATTTCAATTGTTTAGTCGTCTCTTTGTGCTCTCAGTTAACATATGGCTTCAAGCTTCAGTTTAAATGGCAGAGGTGTTCCTTTTAATGATGTGAAGTTGCTGGCCACAAGCACAACCTCATACATGAACTTGCAATTCAAAGGTGATCAAGCTTCAGATATGCTCAAAAATTGTCTCTCTAAATCAATCGGTAACACGCTCCTTGCAGCGTTCACCAGCCGCAATTTGTTCTCCATCTCTGTAAAAGATAGGCTCCCTGATCTCACTGTCTCAATGTGCGTTTATCAGTTGATCTGCTCTTGTGAATCAAGGTATATTGACCGTAGCCGGAGGAGCCTTTCCACACGGATACGAGAATATATTCTAGCGGCATGGTTTTACAAGGGAGAAAGGAAGTGTGTGCGAAGCTCTATTCTAGAACACCTTATGACTTCTGTCACTCTGCTAACCCTGAGCAAGACTTTAAGATCATCCTCAGAATCCATGCTAACTTGCCGCGTTTTCTTCGTTACAGACTTCTGAAGACAGCTGAGGACTTGGCTATTCATGACTTTAAGCCAAACCTTTGTGTATAAAAGAATTATGTACAATGCCTACTTCTGCCTTGACAATAGTGGGAAAGTTATTTATTTATTTAGTTATTCTGCGTATCATTCCCTTATCACTACGATTATTATTATAATTATTACTATTCTGATTCTGACTTGTTTCCGCTTGTTTCACTTGTCATTCTAAATCCAATTTTATTATTTTTTTGCAATATTGAATTCTATCTTATCAAATTTCACACTATACTATGTAACATTTTACATTCGCCTAGTAATCCTATAATAATACACCCCTTTCCAAAATGCATACACTTTATGTATCATTCTATATATGACATTAATTATTTTGCCACTTGACATTAAACTATGATTATAACCACAAATATTTTAATTTTAATTGTATTTCCTACTAATATTATTTTATGCATTCACACCTATTATTCAATTCCCACACCAGATACAATTTCTTAAAAACCATATATATATATGTATAAATATGATTGTAAAGCTTGATAAGAAATTCGTCGAAAAGAGTCTCTTTGTGGAATATTGTGTTTTCAAGAAGAATTTTCCCAGACAAGGTGGGATCAAAATTCTGTCAGCAAGAATCACACACCGAATAATTCCTTCAGACACTCTAAGGTGTGGATGAAGCTGAATCACTCAAACAAAATCGCAGTTGGGAAACAACACTTTATCAATATCATAACACAACAACAAAGTGAAGCATTAAAATTAGAGACTGAATAAGAACAAAGTCAAATAATAAGGTTTAAGAGTTAATGGATGATATGCAAACGTCAGGACAACGGTATACAGCCCAGGAGAATAAAGAATTATAATTAAAATGTCAGTTGTATCTAATTAAGTAGCAATGTGGTGAATAGGTTGTCGAAAGGTGATTTTCCAAATAATTATTCCGTTACAAACTGAGTCGAGCTTATTTCGAATGTGAATGCATTACATCTACTGCATGAAAGAAACTAACTTCGAATAATTATTGTAAAAAAAACCTGCTTCTCTTAAGTCGCAAATATTTTTCATTATTTCAGAATACGATCTTAGTAGAAAGCACACTGACAAGCGTAATTTAACACCATACAATGAATGAATGGGAGAAAGTTATGAAAACCTTCAAAAATGACCAACAGCGTGACTGGAAGGTTCTAGGTTCGAACCCATGTGTCCGGGGCTGCGTATTGCTGTAGAGTCCCAAACTAGGCTAACGGAACTGCTGTCCGGTACTCCCTGGTAGTTTCCTAATGGTTCCTTAACTGATGTCAGCTTATGACAAAATCCTGTAACCAATCAAATCATATGCATGTAAACCAACACTTAAATATAAAAAAGTCTATCTCAGAAGCTATTTGTAGTCCCTGTCGTATGTGAAGGAACTCTACTTAAGATTGAAACAGTAAACTTTTTGCAACTGTTTCTCCTCATCTTTCAATATTCTTAAGCTTGCACCGAAAGTGATTTCACAAGACATTGAATTTTAATACATTGAAGATCCTTCGTAAGTTGATTAACAGCAAGAATCACACACACTAAACAATTCCTTCAGATACTCCAATATCTGAATGAAGCTGACTCATTCACACAAAATCACAATTGTGGAACAACACATCATTAATATCACCACATAACCACAAAGAGAAACATTAAAATTAGAGAATGAACAGGAATATACACAAATAATAAGGATCAAGTCTTAATTATGGTGGACTGGATTATGCGTCAGACAGTGGGAAACGAGAAGACAGGGATATCCTGGACCGACGTGAAAAACCTAGAAGACCTGGATTTTGAGTGTGGATGATTTATGTTTGATGTCACACATAATCGAAGACTTACAAGCGAAAACCGACAAACTGGTCGAAGAATCAGTTGGCAAGGACAGGACTCCAGGTGAACATAGACAAGATGGAGGTTATGAAAATAACCAACCAACCAACAACAACAGCAGCAACGTTCAGCGCCAGTTACAATCAACGGGAGGGATTTGAAAGAGGTTACTTTATTCACTTATCTAGCTAGGGAGCATTGTCTCAACTACAGGAAATCGAAACGGACGAGGATGTCAAATCAAGTGAGAATCAGGAAGGCGTGAAACACATTCATCAACCTGAAACCAATCTGGAAATCTTCGTCACTCAGCCAACATCAACAACAAAATTCGATCGGATTTTCAATACAAACGTCAAGTCAGTCAGTTCTTCTATACGGATAAGAAACCTGGCAGGTGGGTCACAAAGGATATTTCGGACAAACTATTGCAGACCTTTATCAACAACTGTCTTCGCTGGCTCTATACTGAAGATCAGATGGCCGCGCTGGAGCGAATCACCAACAAGAAACAGTGGGAACAAACAAAAAAG
This sequence comes from Trichobilharzia regenti, assembly GCA_944472135.2. Taxonomy (NCBI): domain Eukaryota; kingdom Metazoa; phylum Platyhelminthes; class Trematoda; order Strigeidida; family Schistosomatidae; genus Trichobilharzia; species Trichobilharzia regenti. Next base: position 171,016,008 of record OX235262.1, on the reverse strand, counting down.
AACAAATCAATCGCTCAACAAATATGCAGGAGAAAGTGGAGATGGGTTGGAGGAGGCCGCTTGGTGACATCGCGCTCGCGTCAGGTCATTGCTCGAGTGGAACCAGTGCAAAAGGGAAGCGGTGAGTAGGGCGTCAGTACAAGGGTGACATCGAGGAGATCGTGTGAAGAGATAGGAGTTGAAAAAGTGTGGACTAACATGGATGCATGTGAAAAGTACAGCAGAAGACAGAAGCAAGTGGAGACGTGCAGTTGAAGCCCTATATTCCACTAGGAACCCAAGGGAACAATAATAATAATAATACAACATCTAATGTCAGAACAACGATATACGGTCTAAGAGAAAAGGCGATAATATTCAGAAAGTTGATCGAAACATCCATATTAGTATTAATATTGTAATTACGTAGTTCAAGAGGGATTTTTCCACACAGTTTATTCCTCTACAATATACACCCTGATAACAATCACAGAAATTACCACATTCATTACAATAATAATAATGATAGTAATAATTCTAATATGTCGTAACGTACACAATTCTGACACTTTCTTTGCTACTTGTTACGCTAGACTACTTTTCTATGGAAAGCACCACTGGTTCTATCACAGTAGATTACAACTGCTTCACTTCAAAATACGTACGCCTTAAAATTTTCCTACCAGTCAGAAAACCAAACACCCCCGGGTAAAAAAATGCAACACAAAACAATCAGCTTCATATTTCACATGCAATCAAAAATATAGACACAGTTGACTTATTATACGTACATACATATACATATCACCATTCCGGGAGGGCTAAATTCAAATAAATGATGCAAACAAGGCAATGCATAAAAATCAAGTTGTGTTTAAACTGTTTTTTAATAAAATTGTTAATACTACTCACATAACTGTAAAGATTGGGGATAACAGCAATACCACACATTCCATTTCTACTTATCTTATTCGACACGCATGTCAACTTGACAAAAATGAATTTGAAACACTTTTTATCACTACTGCAAAAAAGAGGTATATATATATATACATATATTTTTATTCATGCTTAGTAAGTAGTCAGCAATTCATACAATTCATCGTGTTATGCTTTCTGTTGTACAAAATGATTTCGGAAATGTCATAAGCAAAAAACCACCACCACCACCAAAAAAGAAAAAAACATTTTATGAAGCTTTTACTGAACAAACAAACAAACAAAAAATTAAAATATCATGACATATATATATTTTTCTGCAAAATAAATATTTTTAATATTTTGCTTGCATGGTTGCTTACAATTACAATTTGTTTTGAGCATGCATGCATTTTTACTCAAAAAAAACAGAAATGTCAACATTTTCGTATCAAGGGTGGTCGAGTCAGCAAAAATAGCAAAGCAAAGAGACAGCCATTTTACTACTATTCATCTCTCCGCAGTATAATAGTTAAATAACCCTTTAAAAATTATCCATGCAAAATAAAAATGAATACATATATATATATCCTCAGGTTTGTATGAAGCAGACATCTGTGGGATAGGAGATTTAGAAAGCACAAAATCATTTCGTGTATGCATATGCATATGCATATATACTTACTTACCTACATGACAAAATATTTGAAAAAGATCTTATCCCCTAAAGCATGTGAAAGCCGAGGAACACGTACACTTGCAATGCAGTTTTTACGAAGGGAAAGATGAAACTCCCTTTTATATATATATATATATATATATATATATATATATATATATATATATATATACGTTTATCTGTCTGTCTGTTTTCAACACAGGACTTTGCACCGATGTGCGGCAGTTTAAGTCGCCACACTCCCTCCATGTAGCATACAAAGCAAGAGAAGAAATGCATACTAGAGACAGTAAACAGAGGTGTGAGACAAAGGAATAGTAATAACGAAGAATAATATAGTTTCAATGGAAATTATAAGTCACAAAGAGTGGATGCATTTGCACCGGCCATTGAGAACGATTTTGAGCCATATTACCAATTGTTTCCAACGATTGGTTTTTACCGTCCCGAGGACTCCCTTTAGGAAGTCAGTGTACACCTTCCTACGTGACTAGCTTAAACTAACTGCTGTGGATTTGATTGACTGGTGCCATGTTTTAATTTGACCTCCGCTAGCTCTTTTTCAGCCTGACCCTATGTCTGCTAACATTGTCCGTCGGTCGAGGAAGGCGATGACTAGCAATGCGTAAGTAACACATGTCCTAACCATCTCAGTCTTTGTAACTTCACAACTTCGTCGATTGATTTCCCCTCCCACCTACCTAGGACTCGACCGAGGCCTAACCTCAATATTTTCCACCTTATTATGCCACTTCACACGGGAGATAGAGCTCAGGCACCTATGATCAAATACAGCTAGCCAGTCTTTTCATGTCTTCCACTCTCAATGGTCATGTTTCACTCACAGCCATAAAGGAGGATGGAGCGGACTGATGAGCAGTACACTTGCCCTTTGGTCGATATTCGGATATCACGTCTACGCCAGAGGCGGCGTAAACTGGCAAATGCGAGACAAGCCCCCTGTATTCGTGCTGAGATTTCGTCGGAGATCAACCCGTTGGCGTTGGCTGATGGTACTTCCCAAATAAGAGAAGCGATCGACATGCTATTCAACTTCACTTCCTATTTTTAAACTAGGAGTCGCTGTAGTCCAGTCCTGTAACATAATCTTGCATTTGGCGAGAGCGAATCGCATGCCAAATATTCGTAGATTGCTGCTCAAGGTGTTTAGAAGACTCTGCATTTTGTCAGAGTCGTCGCCTAGTAGGACTATGTCGTCTGCATATTCTAAGTCAACAAGATTATTCCCTTGTAGCAAGTAAGTCCCTGATTCGCTGAAGTGAGTTAGGGTTAAGTCCATTAGTGCATCTATGATGAAGTTAAATAGAAAAGGGGATAATGGACATCCTTGACGGACACCAATAGTCGTCACTATTTCAGATGACAACTCGCCGTATGCTCTCACCTGGCTGCATGAGCTCGAGTAGAGTGTATATATGTAAATATATATATATATATATATATATATATATATATATATGTATATATCAGTCAGCTAATCCTGTTGTAAGGTACTTAATTTGTAACTGAGGGCCAATTTGGTCTGAATGGTTGATTGGTTAACAGCATTGCTGAGTTAATTTTGAGTTATGTTACGTAATTATTGTTGAATAGTAGTGTAGATTTTTTTTAGGACAATGGTCCTATTGCTGTCAGCGGGACATTTTCTGACTGTACATAACTCAAGCTTAACTATACCACAGAGCTCAACGACTGGTTTGCTACATCCAGTCCACAGCATGTCGGATTTTGTCGCCAGATATATATTTTTTTATTTGCAACAATATCCACATATTATATGTAGGACTGAAAATTATTTCGTCAGGAAATGAAATATTGTGATCAAAAAATTAATCAAAATGATTTCACACATGAATGATCTGTAAAATTTAGACTCTGATTGATTCGTTCTACTGATGTATTTGATACTATCAGTGACCTTGAAGAACTTTCAAGGATTTCAGTACTCGTCACAGTGGCTCTTCTAGTTGTGTTATTGCTTTAGTTTACTTGAAAAAGGCGAACAGTGTGAGTTCACAAAACTTTAAGTTGTTCTGATTATTTTATGACATTTTATGCAACGAAATACATGACAAAACAAAATATTCTAAGCATCTAATGAATGAACAAATTATTATAGGACCATATAACCAATGTGATGAACCATAGAATTATGAAGTTATAGAGAAACTAACAGAATCAATTGAAGGACTAACTATTTGATAAGGTGTATTAGAACAAACTACAAACTTTCATTAACATCTGTCTTCGGTCAACACTCAAGATCAGATGGCCGGCTAGAAAACATCATCAACAGGGGGGTCCCTGGGAATGAGCCAACTATCCCAGCAGGAACCAGTTATGCAACAAATATGCGGGGAGAAATAGAGGTGAAATAACCATACTCTGAGAAAAAATATCGAGTGATATCACAAGACAGTACCTCAAGTGGGATTCGAATGCGAATCGGCTAGCTGTTCGTCAGTGCGAGGCTGACATGGAAGAGATCATGTGACAAGGAGATGAAAGCATGTGGTGATATATATCCATATAATATGTGTGTTTGTTTGACAGTCTGTATATTTGCTATGTATATATGGATCGATATTCCATTATAATTAGCCAATCATGTTAAGACTGTCTATTGATTTGTTCATTTTGAATATTCGTTCACACACTTGTTCGGACATTCATATTTTGCTCTCACACTCTTGTGTGACTTTGATTCTCCTTGTGTTTGGCAAATAGAAGTATCATCGCAAACCTAGTGGTCTTCTGATTTCCGTCTTTCTTGCGTCAGGACTGTTAAATTCTCGACCAGTACATAACAATAATTTGGCGAGGAGTACATAATATGTGCTCAGACGTGGAGTCAGATGAAAACATTGATGGAAAACCGAATGCAATGGAGATGTGCAGCTGAAGCCCTATGATCTTCTAGAAATCGAAGGAAAGAACAGTAATATTAACTAAAACAACTTTGGTTAGGGGTGTCTGCAAGTCAAAATTTTAGGCATGTGTTCACGTCCCAATTCAGGGTCATGAGAAAAACAATAGCAGAGCTTAACCCTGAGATAATCCCCAGCCAATCATAGCGGAGTCAAAGTATGGAAATATGATTCACAGATATATGGTTGATTTTGGGAGAAACGGCCACAAAGAGGTAACAAAATAACGTCGAGAAAGAAAACAACTAATCGGAAGAGGTTGCTTCTCCGCTAACAATAACGCTAATAATAATGCACATAAAAATCTATAAATACCTATTGATTTTGTCGATAAACGATCTGTTGCCTGGCTCTTGTATTCTGCCGTTAGACAATTACTGTTAGCATTGTGCCCGGTTTTTTGGTGAGTTGAATTCATATGAAATAGGGAGACTCACTTTTCCTGTAACCTATCAACTGAGAGGTATTGTGGCAACGTTTGACCATGTAGGGGGTGCCGAGAAAGTGTATTGCATCGACCAAGGGACTCCACTCGAACTTATGAAGTCAGGAGAGGGCTTGCGGTGAGTCATCATCTGAAGTGATGAAAACCAGTGATGACCGTTTCCGTTTTTCACTTCATCACAGATATACTAATGGAGTTGACTACAACTAACTTCAGCTGCTTAGCGATTGAACAGGGTGTAATCTTGTTGACTTAGGATTTGCGGATGAAATAGTTTTCATAAATGAAGATGCTGATAAAATGCAGAGTCTTCTGGACTTCTTGAGCGAAAAATTTCAAATGTTTGATATGAGATTTGCTCCAGTCAAACATAAGGGCTGGACTTCATCGGCTTCAAGCTGGAAGATAGGCAAGAGTGAACTGGTAGCTAAGCGTGTTGACCATTTCCCTTATTTAGGAAGCTGTTTTTGCCCCAACCGGTTGATCACCGACGAAATCTCAGCACGGATACAAAAAGCTGCCATGGTATTCGCCTAATTATGCTGTCCTTAGCGTAGACGTCATATCCACCTGCTGGTAAAATGATGCGTGTACCACGAAGTTCACTATGTCCTCGTTTGTTACTGTGAGACATGGCCAATGGAAGTGGAAAACATGAAAAGGCTGGCTAGCTGTCGCTGACCACAGATGTCTGCGTTCTATCTCCCGTGTTAGGTGGTATATTAATGTGAGTTATGTTGAGGTTAGGCGTCGAGGGTTAGGTAAGAAAGGAGAGTCAGTCGGTGAGGTTCTGAGAGTGAATCGACTAAGATGCCTATGACACGTGCCACACATGACGAGCCATCTCCTTCCACGACGGGAAATATTAACTGACACAGGATAAGATTGGGAAAGAGGTGGTGGTGGTGGTGAAAAAACGCGAAATCTTTCCGTGAAATCTTTGACGGACAGTTTGAGCCAGGTAAGGAAATGTAGACTGCCTGGTTGAGGTCCTCAGCATTCCAAGGGCTACTGACTTTAGAAAGTGGATGTTATGGCTCGAAATCCTTCTCGACGGCACAGATCCTTCTCTTATATTTATTAAATCCTGATATTATTCCATTTCACTATGTTTTTCGCCCTAATGTTGGAAACCTAATTACCAAAGAGAAAAAACAAGGCAGACTCTGGACCAACCATTTCAAAGGACTCTTGAACAGACTATCTCGTGAGACTGGACAAAAAATATCACCAACATCAAATAGACACAGAACTGACAATGAACACTAATCTTCAAAAAAAACAGAGGCTTTGAATGCCATAAAATTACTGAATACCAGGCTGAGGAAATCAGGACTTGACAGGATTCCTCCTGTCCGCTCCAAGCAAAATATAAAGCTAAGTCAATGCAGAGAAAATAAAAGATTCTCTAGGTGCGAAATCCTCCCTGCAACAAGCTTGATTCAGAACTTACAGCTCATGTGCAGACTGAATCGCAACACTGCACAACATCATTGAACAGACCGCATAATGGTAGTCGAATCTCCACCACGACATCATGGACTATTAAAAGGTCTCTGACAGTGTCAACCGTAAAGTTATTTAACAACTACTGCAACACGACGGAGTGCAGTACTGCAAACGTTTTAGTGCCACACGTCAATTAATTCACAACGGAAGGTTTGACGAAGCAGTGGAAGTGAAAACAGTTGTGAGACAGCTGACACGGATAATATTCTTGATTTTGGAAGACAGCATCATGTGGAGAAGGAGAAGTTGTGAATACTTCGAACCGGCAAAGTCGCCCTTCCTATAAGTTGTTGATTTCACAAATGATTTGCCTCATACCCAACGGGGTCGAAGATAAGTAAGTGAAAATCAACAAGCTGGCAGAAGGGGAATCAAAAACAGGACATCGGGTAAACTAAAAGACGATGGAAATTGTAAAGGCATCCAACCACTAACAATCTACAGTTACCGTCGATGGAACAAGTTCTAAGAAAGTCACTTATTTCACATATCACCTCACCAACACCATTTCAGCTACATCAAGCGTGGACAAAAATGTCAGCGTCAGTCAGGATCGGATCAAGGGAAGGAAGTCATTTGTCACTCTGAAATCGGTTTATAGATCTACAGAGCTAAGCATAGTGAATTACATCCAAATTTTCAACACTGATTTCAGGTTAGTACTTCTGTTGGGTTCAGAGGCTTGGCGTATCACCCAAAGCATTTTCTTCAACAGGCTGTAGACGTTCATCTATTCCTGCCTTCACTGGCCGTATACCTAAGATCAGATGGCTGGGAAAGATAAAACACAAGAAACATTAGCAACGAATCAACGAAGAACCTTATTGTCTAAAAATGTTCAAAAAGAAGACAGAGATATATTAAACACACTCTGAAGAGACTGTTGAGCTACAACGTATGCCAGGCAGGTATTCGAGTGGAATTAGAATAAAAAACTGCGAGTCCGATGTCCGATGCTGACAAAGAAAAGATCATGTGAAGAGGAAGCGGGAATTTACGGTCTATCGTGGAACCAGCTAAAGAGGACTGTAGAAAGAAGATTGAAATAGAGGTGTGCTGTTGAAGCCTGATGTTTTAATATGAACCTAAGGAAATAATAACAGTACGTCATTTTTAAATCCAAGACTTGAACATGAAAACCAACAAACTGGCAAAAGAGGCAGGCAGCGAAGACAGGGCTCCACGTAAACCTGGAGTAGACAGAGGTGATGAAGAAAACCAACGAACAGCAGGAACAACAACAACAGCCAACACCAATCAATTTCGGTGGGAGGGATTTGGCAGAAGCTACCTGCTTCACTTCTATGGCCAGGAAACATGGTTTCAATCACGGGCAGCCAAGACGGATAAAGATGTGAAAGCCAGCCAGCGAGCCAGCCGGAATCGAAAAGCCAAGATACTCCTTCGTCAACCTGAAACCAGTTTGCAAATCTTCCTCAGTGCACTCAACCAGCCAGCATAAACAGCGTGATTCGGATTCTGTTTAACAACAATGTCTTGTCAGCTCTTCAATATGGGTCAGGAACATGGTGAACTCGTCACTAAAAGTATTTCCAACAGGTCACTGAAGACTTTTATCAACAGCTGCCATCTTCGCTGACTAGCTCCATGCCGAAGATCAAATCACCAGCCTGCCGGCCAGAAACAGTTAGCAGGAAGAAGCTCTGGCTGACAAGAAACCAAAAGGAGAGAGTTGGTTGCTTAACAATATGTAGGAGAAAATCGAGATCGGTCGCGTGTAATGCAGGTAATCGCTCGAGTGGAAGGTGAATAGGAAGAGACGAGTGGGTCCTGGTGCGAGGGTGACATGGAGGAGATCGGGCGTGTTGGAAGAGGAGATGAAAGATTGTGGTCGAACCTGGACCCAGGTGAAGAGAGCAGTGGGAAATAGAACAAAGTGGAGATGTGTGGTTGAAGCCCCATGCTCCAATGGGAACCCAAGGGAATAATAATAATTTTTGCACGGTGAATGGAGGTTCCAGTTAATGGATCTAAAGCATTGCTAGTAATATGTAAGTGATAAATATTAAGAAAAGTACAAGAACAAAGTATTTCCAATGATTCCTAAAATGTTTCAGTGCCATAAAATTTGATGTGTTATGGTTAATAATGATTTGGTATTGTTTTAGAGAACTATATTGTCGTTTGATTGTCATTCAGTTAAATAGTGGCTTTCTCTCTCTCTCTCTTTAAATGGCGCAATTGCCAACCAACGTCATCGGTGAGTGACTGTTCCGCCTACCTGACTGACTTAGTGAACCTCGCTGGTTATTGCTTCTCACTAGAACTCCAAGTAACTTCCTGTATAAAGCCAGTGGCTAGTGAACATAATACCAACTAAATAACTCTCCAGTTAAATCATACAGTTCAGAGAATTCCACAAAACTCTACGAAATTTCTGCTTAGTAATAAATGATCTTTTTTATGAACAAATGAAAGTTTTGAGTATTCAGTCAGTTTAATAATGGCTCTTTAGGATATAACTGTTCAACTGCATGCGACTAAATGCCAAAGGTAGTTGCTTCTTACAAAGAAAATCTTTGAAAACCAACTTACAGAGTAAGAAAGCTAAACACCCAACTGGTGTACATATCATGAGCGTTACTTTCTGGTAAGATGAATAATTTGGATAGATTTTCTAAACTCATTATTATTACAACGACACGGTTTTCTGAAATATATATATTTATATATGCATACACATAAACATTTCCACCATTCTTCACTGATATCAGATGTAGAAATTTCTAAGTTTACCGCTATAAACTGGAAAAAATTTCTAAGAACGGAAGAAATTTAATCATTTCTGCCTTGCATCTTTTATCGCATGTATACTAACTAGTTTTGAATATGTCACATTACAGGAAACACAACAAGACCTTCTACACACAGACACACACGTTCACATGGTTGCATAAAATAAATACATATAGGCTGTATGTTACAACCCTATCTCTCTCCTTAGCTGTCTAATTTTACTTACACACATGTCTTCTTGATAGAATGATATGGCCATATTAAGGAAGGACTATTTTCGTTAGTTTTAAAAGCTTTTCCTGCCTCTTTCTTCTTGTAAAATATATATATATATATATATATATATATATATATATATATGAGAAAGCACATTTTTATGACCCTATAATACAGAATGACCGGAAATAGGCACTTCTCTTGTAATCTCCTTCGTTCAGTAAAGAGAATAACACTGGATTCATTCACATATTCTTCCAGTCTTACCATACTCACAACACACAGCATGATATTTTTATAGTCTCTCTCCTGCCATTCAACTTGTTACTACTTCTTTCTTTTTTTCCCACCCTATTATAACATATACTTCTTTATACTGTTCACCTGTGTTTTAACACTCCTTTTACATTGAATGAAACAAGTATTATTAACATGCTCTTGTTCAATGTTCAATTGTTTTATTATTATTATAATTATACTGGTGCATAGTTGTGTATCTATTTCATTTTTTTCAATTTCCTCACTTTTCTTGTTTTAACTCAGCTCAACAATGATAATAACAAGGTGAATATATATGTATATAAATATATATATATTAAGAAAATACTAAAAAAACGAGATATGTGAATTATGACTATAGTGAGTTATAGTCATTCATGAGAGCGCGATAGACAACAATATTTAACACTACACTATACTGAAAACGGAAGCATTCTAGAGGACAATAGGAAATTTGAGAACAGATTGACAGTGGACAGAACACATGTATAACAATTGAAAATTCAATTCAAATATACTTCGGAAAAAAACATCATAAATAATAATAATAACAAAAAACAAAAAAAACGATGAAAAATGCAAAAAAAAAATCCCGGGGAAAATCTTTCCCTATTCTGTTTTCTTTTTTCTGTTGTGAACGCAGTTACTTAGAGTTAGTTAGAAGGTTTTTGCATGTAAACTGTTTCTTTTATAAAATTTTTGGTTATTCTTTCGAAATCTTTAATAATGAAAAGTGAGAATATTTAGGTGATCTGAGTTAGGTGGATCAGTGTTTGGATACAAAATAAATTTATGTTTTAACAACAATTATTATTATTCCCTTGAGTTCCGAGTGGGATATAGCGCTTAAAACACACATCTACACTCTTTACTATGTTCTGCTATCCTGTTTACCTGGGTCCATGTTTGACCATAATCTCTCATCTCCTCCGCCCAGTCCTATATCAGGTGTGCGTCGGCAGGGATTGAACCTCGGACCATGTGCATGGTCGGTGAGAGTCCTAACCACTGTGTTACCGACGCACACGAGTTCCAAGTGGAGCATAGGGCTTCAACAACACATCTGAACATTCTTATGTGTTCTGCTCTCCTCATTACCTAGGTCCATGTTTGACCATAATCTCTCGTCTCCCCTTCCAATCCTCCTAACGCGATCTCCTACATGTCAACCTCGTTCCTACGACCCATTCATCGATTCTCGTTGAGATTACACTCTCACAATGGCCTGCGTTGCGTACGACGTTATTCGACGAAGTGGAACAATCGGCTCTCGCCTGTTGATTTAATGCCAGTCAGCCAGCTAGAGTTTCTTGCGGCTAGTTCTTTCTGGCCAGCCGGTTGGCTATTCGATCTTCAGTATGGAGTCAGTGAACGTGGCGACTGTTGATAAAAGTCTTCAATGGCTTGTTGGAAATATTTTTCGTGACGCGCTGACCAAGTTTCTGACAGCTATATCCACTAAAATTTAAAAGCGATATTCCTCCCAATGAACATTCAAAATAGTTTTTGAGCTTGTTATAATGCTAAAGTATTAAATAGTGAACTGATATTTAGCTGCCTCATGAAGAGTGAAGCGAATAAAGCCCACGTACTGTGATCTGAATGTGAGAAGCTGATGTTTGCATTCCACTGTATTTCCAGTGGAACACAGGGCTTCAAGCTAAAGCATTGAACTCTCACTAGCAGTGATATTTATTTTTACGGGATGGGGTTGCTAGCCTCACGCTTAACCTCCCCTCTTTACCAGTCTTGTTACTGGCCTAGCTAGGCAAAGGAGTGCGTCAACGGCCAGGGATTGAAACACAAACAACATGTGTGGTTAGGGAGAATTCCACCTCGGTGCCACTGACGCACAGCTCCACTGTATAGCTAACCATAAACTCCTTGAATTACGCACAGTCACAAAATGCCCTAACGACAGTAAAAAGGCAGTCATTTGAAACCAACTCTGATTAACAAATATAAAATCGAAAACTCAAAGTCGTTTAAAAAATGGCGTTAGGCTGCTATACAGATTAAATTCGATCTCATAAACAATTTTAATGCTGTACAACAAAGTTAAATAACCTAAATTCACCTGTGAGAAGTATCTAAGAATCAAGAAGAATATTCCCAAATGGGGTGGGATCAAAACTCAGTCAGCAAGAATGACATACCAAGCACTCCTCTCACACAGACAAATAATAAGGGTTAAGTCAGTGTTTGATATGCAAACGTTAGAACAATGGTACACAATCTAAAAGAAAGAAGTAGAATTATGACAAATTTAGTCAAAAACTTCAAATAAGTATCAAATATTGTAAGTATGTCGTTCAGAGGGAGATTTTGCAAAAATCATTCCGTCGCCATAGTTTCAATCTACCGAACTACACAAGAAGATAAGTAGGAGTAAAGTGCTATCGGTGTGTTCAACTCGAAAACATTTCTTTACTAAATTATGAACAGTGTACAATATCTATTATCTTTCTTAGCTGAAAATTGGTTTTGTTCTATTTCACTGTAAGTGAAAAAGTGGAACATAGTCATGAACTGGCTGCGACATGTATGTATGTATATATGTACGTATAATGTGTTTCGCAACCGCAAAGTGGCCAAGTTGAATAGCCTATATTTGACATAGGTGACAATTGATTTGAACTCAGTGACACTCTGCCTTAAAATAAATATTTTAGAAAATAATATAAAGAACCGTTTCTTAGTAGTTTACGGACTTGCTGTATATATCCCAAAAATTGGTTATTTTGGTTCAGAGAATTACACAAATGCAAATAACTACTGAACTGATTCACTTGATGCAGAAGGTATTTTCTGACTCAGTTTAAAGAGTAACGCTTAAGAATTTAAATGATTGGTCGTTGATTCATAATGCAAATCCAACAACTGAAATTAACCCTAGATTCCGGCAAGTTATATAACCTGAATATCTGCCAGCAGTTGGAGGTTATGACCGGTGGAATCCACCATGTCAAGATGAAGTAGAAGCTATTCGAAGGCCCATCCAAACATCAAATTCACCATGGAATATGAACACAGTAATGAGTTCAATTTTCTGGATGTAAATGTAAAAAGAACAAACGAAGGCACGATCGAAAATCCATCTAAAGAAAACAAACTTTGACTGGGAAATATCTTCACTATAACAGCTTTTGTCCCATAAGCTGTAAACGGGGTTAGTGAGGACTATGTACGACACAACCAGAAAGCTATGTTGACCAACTCAGGTCGAAGAAGAATTAGATTTTGTCGAGAAATGCCTAGGAGAAAATGGATACTCTAAGGGATTTATGTAAAAGTATAGCAGAGAAAAAGATAAGAAAGGAAAACACGCAACTGTAGAAAAGAAGAAAGTGTTTCTTTGTCTCCCATTCAAAGGAGATGCAGTGTCACAAAAGATTGACAAAAGACTGAAAGGTTCAATAAAAAGAAGCGTCCCAGCAGCAAAACTCATAAAGTTATACAGCACCACTCCTTCTATAAGCCACTCAAAACTGGATAAATACCCTGCTGATGTCACGATGGAGTGGTTAAAAATTCCATCTATAGAAAAGAAACCTGGACTGGACAATATCTTCACTACAACGGCTTCTGCCCTATAAGCTATAAGCAAGGATTAGTAAGAACACTGTACGACAGACCCAAGAAGTAATGTTCTCCAACAAGGTAGAAGATGAATTAGGCTTTATTGAAAAATGCCCTAAGAAAAACAGGTATCTAAAAGAATTTATCCTAAAGTACAGCAAAGAAAGAGATGAGAAAGCGAAATATCCAACAGTTAAAAAGAGGAAAGTGTTCATTTGACTTCCATGCAAAGGAGGAGCAGTATCACAAAAGACTGAAAAGAGGATGAAAGGAGCAGTAAAGAGAAATGTTTTTATTACAGCTTGATTCCAAACTGTATTTTTGGTACTAGTATGGAATTTTCAGTATGGATATCGGTAGCCCAAATTTTGCAGGCCTACCATAGATATCAGGTGTGCGACGGCAGGGGATAGAACCTCAGACCATGTGCATGGTCGGTGAGAGTCCTAACCACTGTACCACCGACGCACATGCTTCCCTGCAACCAAGTTGGTCACACTATGCAGCACTACATGTGCTATAAGCCACTCAAAACTGGATAAATACCCTGCTGATGTCACCTCCAACTGCGTTTATGATTTTACGTGCACATGCGGGAGCAAGTACATTGGAAGGACGGAAAGAAAGGCTTCTGTCCAGCTTTCTGAACATTTTCCAAGAAGCTTGTGCCTGAAAGGAAGCAAATATTCTCAGAGTGCAGTTGTCAGATATTTTTTTGATACCGGACATCTCGTAGAGGTTTCTAAGTCCTTCAAAATATTAAGTAGACAAAGAACAGCAAATTTATTATGATTTGCCGAAGCGATCGCAATCAAACGATTTAAACCAGACTTATGCATACAGAAAGAGAGTGTGATTAACCTCTCGCTCTATTGGTAGGTAAATTTTGATTTTGATTACATTAATTAGTCATCCATATCAGTGATCTCAACCCACTGAACAAATCTTAATCTCATAAACTATAACCGCTTTTGTTTTTTGAATTGCTATGTGAACCTACAAGGTAACACTGTTTTGTTAAATATTTTTTTCCGTTTTCTGTCTTACCCCTCCCCCCTCTTTTCTACTTTAAAAGTGTATAAATTGATGACGAAATCTTAAACAAAGAATTGTAATGCCCACATTTTGGATACGTCATTTTTATAGAATTTCTTCTCTACTACCACTCAAACACTAAAGTATGTTATTATCATCTATAGAACATTTGTAATTTCAGGTGATCTGCAGCTGATGAGAACCTGTCAAATAGAATGATATCATTTTATACTGCAAATTTCGTTTTCCTTTCTTTATCGAAATTTACCAAGGAAACCAAATGTTTGAAACTATTCGAAGGCATTAGTGAGGGTGGCGCAACATCACAAAGTTAGAAGTTACCCCTCAGTGAACTCCAGCACAAGTGAATGAATGGTCAACGAGTATGGTCGCCTAACCTGAAGGTCTTGTATTCGACCCCTAACAAGGTTATGGGTCCACACTGTTGAAAATTCCCAAAATAGAACAAAAACGCTGTCTACCTGATATCCCTTCTTGATCGGAACTCAACAATTGAAATGAATAGCTGATAGCCTTATTTCTATACAGTTATATTCAACTCATAGCTTCAAAATCAGATGCTAAAACAAACCACAATCTTGATTACTGTTCTAATGGTAAATAAAACAGCATGATACTAATAAATAGAATAAAAGTTGCATAATTGACTAGTGAATACATAATTCATCAGTTAAATATATATACATATTTGGATATGCATGTAAAAATTCCAATATTTGTTGGTTTTTTTCACCAGACAAATCCCCCTAATATTCAACTCACACAGTGGTTCAGTTTCTGTTGCAATCAACTCATATAAAAGCGTATATGAATAAAAGAAAACAGGATACGAAACTCAACTGACTGTAAAACTTGAATAGATGAAGCACTAAATTTCCATCAACAATTACACTAACTCGATAATCCAAAAATAAGCTGATGATTCATTCATTCACCTAATGATTTCCGATTCAGACATTTTATTTTATTTTGAAATTCAATTGAATTTCATTCTTAACGAAGTAACTACCGATTGGAAGGCTAATGTATAAATGATTATGAATAAAGCAACAACGAAAATTTGTGCAAATCCAGCTGACATCATCGTTTATTTAGTGGGATTCTCATCAACTGCGTACAGCCTGAAGAAATTACTAAGTTTATGTATAGGTCAACTTCAACGTACTTGCAAATGTTACATAATGTCAGTTCACAAACGATTTAAAACTTAATAAATACTACTGAGAAATCAGAGTTATATTTTGTTTTAACGAGTTCATCATGGATTGATATCAGTTGGAGAACCATTGAAAACCACCACTGGAGTAATACACAGCTGTTTCATCCTAGTTTGGGTATCATCGGCAGTACGCACCCACCAGCACGGTTCGAACCCAAGACCTTCCGGTTACAAAGTAGGCTCGTATATCATTCAGCCACTGGAACTCGATTCAGTGACCGGCCCATGAATTCTAACTTCTACCAAACTAGGCTGAAACAGCTGTCCAGTACTCCAGTGCTAGTTTTCAATGGTTCTCTAACCAATATCAATCCTTGATCGAATCGTAAAAATAAATCTAATCTTTACAAACCAACTATTGAAATTAGACTTATATACCTGATACCTAGAAAGTTTAAAGTTTCATATTGCCACTCATAATCATATCCTTGATATGATTGCTTAAAGTCCTTCCTGATGAACTGCTAGAGGAAAGTTGTGTATAAACATGATGCTCAAAGTCCGCCATTCACTCTACTAGAAAATTTTAGTGCCACCAGCAGTGTGACAAAGGCTTTCTTAGGTAGCCAATAAAAGATTAAGGTAAGGTGAACAATAAGGAAGAATCGATAGAATACATGAATTAACAAATTGTAAAAGTAGTGACTGAGTGACACACTTGATTGTCTTAGACGGAAGCAGTTCGTCGACCGGAGATTGAACCCCGAACAGCAGGCGTTGCTGGCAAGCATTCTACCGCTGTACCACCGACACAGACGACATTTTCTTCTACAAATTAACAAGATGTAGAAAGATCAGGGACAATTAGAGGAAATACACAATTCAATTGTACTTTTGGTTGGACACTAGTTAGCAACTAGTGTAATGTGTCTAGTCTTGTGTTGCTGTTACCCGTTACCTGTTGTTGTTACCCAATACAGTCCTACAAGAGGTCAGTTGTGAGCCCAAATAGCTCAGTGATAACGTCTCTGACTGCAGCCCTCACTGGATGACGTAGGCTCGAATCTCAGAAAGGAAATAAGTTCATTCAAAGTTGCAGATACACTTTTCTGACTGCTGAGTGTCAACTAGCACGAAACCTAGGTCCAAGGCTTCCTAAGGGCGATTGACTCCAACCATTTAATATTAGCACAAGTCAGTGTATTTAACACTAGACTTAATTTCAACATTTGTGCCATCTATGACAGTAGAATCATTGGAATGAAGCAGTTCATGTCAGTCACATATATGTCTGAAAGTGAAATCAGCAACTTGGCACTTAGAGTGAATTTCCTTAGGACAATTTGACAAGAACCACTATAATAAAATAATCTGTTGATTTGAAAGTAACATCTACGAAAACATGGTATTTCAATAACTTCACAAGTATGAATACAAACTCTTACAAACTAAATCCTGGAGAATTACATATTTAGAAGTTGTCAACTCTAAAACTTCAGGAGAAGTAATTTGAAAACATAGTAGTAATAGTCTTTACGAAGGAAAGTGAAAGTTTTTTTCTTTTCATATAATCATTCTCATAATATGGGATGTGTAGATGATATGTGATGGACAGCGAGAAAACAGGCATAAAATGGACCCACACAATACTTGAAATATCTGGACTTCACCGATGACATATGTTTGATTTCTCACAAACTGAAAGTTATGAAAGTGAAAAACAACAATTTGACAGAAAAAGCATCCAGAGAAGATAGGACTTCTTTCAGGTGAACATAGAGAAAACAGCAACAGCGGTCAACAGCAACAACAGCAATAATAAATAACAATCAGCCAGCATAAACGGGAGAAATCTGAAAAAGGCGATCTCCTTTGCCTAACTACTTACCTGGGAGGAACCGTTTCAACTGCAGGCGGACGGAACCAATGAGGATATCATCAAAGCGAGGATCGAAAAAGCAAGACAAGCTTTCATTACTCTCAAGTCTGTGTGGAGGTCTACAGCACTCAGCATCAAAATTAAGATCCGGATTTTCAAATCCAATATGAAGTCAGTCAGTGCTACTCACCATACGGATCAGAGACTTGCACTGCGCGTCATAAAGAGCATCTCAAACAAACTTCAGACCTTCATCAACAGCTGTCTTCGCTCAATATACTACTCAAGATCAGATGGCCGGCCAAAAAAGATCAGCAACAGGGAACTATGGGAGCAAATCAACCCAGCCAGGAACCGATTGTGCAAGAAATATGCATGAAGAATTGGAGGTGGAGTGGCCATACCCTGAGAAAACCATCAAGTAATATCACACGACAGGCCATCCCTCCACTGGAACCAGAACGGAAAGCGGTGAGTTGGTCGTCAGTGCGTGTGTGACATGGAGTAGGTGATGTGAAGAGGAGATGAAAGCATTTGGGTAGACATGGAGCCATGTGGTGAAAACGTTGGCGGAGAACCGAACTCAATGGAGACGTGTAGCTGAAGTCCTATGTTCCTCTAGGAATTAAAGGAAACAATAATAATAATAATACATGATATCTTAAGTGGCACAGTTGATTTCTCATTCACTAAAATTACAAAACATTTCTCTTTAAGTTATTTATAAATACTTTTTTGTGTGTTGATAACTTTTCTCATCTTATTCAGCTTTAAAAAGTATTGAGAAAACAAATGTTAAGGTTCAAAATGTCATCTCCCATGAGATAACTTCTTTACAGAATGTTTTGTCACTCAAAAGCAAAGAAAAAATTAGGATGCCATCTTTCTCTTTATAACAATTATCATCATCAGTTATCATCAAAGAATCACTTTTATTTTGAAGTATGCTGTCTATAAATAAATTAATCTTATTAGAAATGGGAAAAACAAAAATTCTGCCATTATGACACTTATAACTTGTTGGTTATTTTGAAACACGATGATATTAAATGCGCTTCTGATGCTTTATTTTTAACAGTTCGATAGAATAAATAGATAATACTGGTTTTAGCCTTTATCTGTTAATTTTCTAGAGCAAGAGAATACCAGTGATAATGCAGATGAAAAGGGTGTTCTTTTTCAGAGCGTATGACTTTCTCTTCTTTAGGTATGCTGGCAAGATTGTCGGCGCTGAAGTCCCCATTTATGAACATCAGTACTAAGGTGCTTTTTTTTGTTGATTATGGCTTCTATGCATGGGTTAATCTACTAAGCATGAACGGTAGTCATTTTCATTCAGTGTCTACGTAAATTTTACAGTCTGTTCATCTTCTGATTCAAAGCTGCCGATTCTTCGAATAGCTGTCGCAAGAGGTATTACCAGGTTTCGTTTGATATTTATTTATATTATTATTCCTTTGGATTCCAAGTGGAACATGGGGTTTCAACAACACATCTCCGATTCCTTCTATATTCCGCTGTCCTCTTCAGCCAAATCCACGATTGACCATAATCTCTCATCTCCTCCTCCACCTCCTAGCACGATCTCTTCCATGTCACTGTCACATTCAAGACCCACTCATCGCCTCCCGTTCACCTCTCACTCGCGTGCATTAAGCGCGATGTCATTCGCTGGCCTCCTCAACATATGAGCGACCCTATCCATTTCCATTTTCTCTTACAAATTTGTTGAGTGACCAGATCTCGACTGTTGTTTTGTTACCAGCCAGACAGCCACCAAGCCAGAGTTTCTTCTTGCTAATTCTTTCTGGTCGATTGACCGGCTGACGTGTTGATCTTCAGTATGGAACCAGCCAGTGCAGGTGGCAGCTGTTGATACGAGTCTGCAGTGACCTATTGGAAATCCTTTCCGTGACACGCGGTACACATTTCTGACTCGGATAGAAGAACTGACCGACTTGAAATTAGTGTTGAAAATCTGAATCTTGTTCCTTACACTGAGTACAGAAGATTTACAAACTGGTGTCAGGTTGACGAAGGCGTATCTTACCTTCATGATTGTGGCTGGCTGCTTTCACATCTTCATGTGTTCCGCTGGCTTTTAGTTGAAACGATGCCTCCTGGCCAGATAAGTGAAGGGAGGAAGTAATCTCTTTTAAATCTCTCCTGTTGATGGTGATTGGTGCTGGTTGTTTACTTGGCATGGACAAGAGCATTATTCCACGTCAGGTCTTGCACAGGCCCTTCTTTGGCAGCTTGACGAGGAGATTTATCGACACTTAACTGTAAATGTTTGTCAACTGGCTGTTTTACGTAGGTTTTCTATATACTGATCTACTGAATGTTCCATCAAACTTCCTTGCTAGTCGAACGTCCAGAAACGAAATTTTTGTCCAGCTTCTGCTTCGATGATAAATTTGATACCTGGGTGGCCGTGGAGTGAGATATAAAGAGCGTTTAATGCGTGTTTTCTATCTAAAATAGTCAAACAGCATTGTCCTGCTTGGCTAGAAAAAAGGTAAACTTTGGATAATAAAGCAGTGCTGTAGCTGAACATATATTTAAAACTGGTCAATTAGTGTGCAAGATGAAGTTATTCAATGCTATCTAAAAAGTCAAAAGAAGCCGAGTGGAAACGGTAGGCTTCCGTATACTCTACTTTGACCAGGCCTCAGTTTTTCGGATGGAAAACCCTGGTTTCTGAGCATAGAGAAGAAAGAAGTGATGAGGATACCTAATCAACAACAACGAAAAGCACCAATCACCATCAGTGAGAGAAATCTTAAGGGTCACTTTTTTTAAACGTATCTCGGGAAAATCGTTTTAACTCTAAAGGGTGTAGATGAGGATGTCAGTGGTAGGATCAGGAAAGCCAGGCAGAACTTTATCACTCTGAAATTAAGGTGGGAATCTACTGCACGCAGTATAAAGAACAAGATGCGGATTCTTAGCAAGAATATGAAGTCAGTCCGTCTGAATAGTTGGGAGACTTGGCCTAAGCGTCACGAAGAGTATTTCAAACAGCCTTCTGCAAACTTCCATTAACAGCTGTTTTCACCATTTCCATACTGAAGGTCAGATGATAGGATGGAAAGCATAAGCAGTCATGAACTCTGAAAATAAACCTTTTTTTTGATTATTTTTCATTACAGCTTGATTCCACACTGTATTTTTAGTACAAGTATGGAATTTTCAGCACGGATATCGGCAGGCCGACCATTAATATCAGGTGTGCGTCGGCAGGGGATCGAACCTTGGACCATGTGCATGGTCGGTGAGAGTTCTAACCACTGTGCCACCGACTCACAATCACTGTTGACTTAACAGATATGCAAAAGAAAAAGGAGATGAATTAAACATACACTAAGCAGACCATTGAGTGACATCGTGAGTCAGTTCTTAGGGCGCAATGTGAATTGAAAACGACGAGGTAGGCATCAATGGAAGGATGGTATGGAGTTGTTCATGTCAAGGGGAAATGAAAGTTTATGAGGTATAGTGGAACCAGATAAAAAAAAGATTTTACATAACATAATGAAATAGAGGCATGTTCTTGAAGCTCAAGGCTCCACTTCGAACTTAAAGAACAACATTTTATATTCATCCTTCTTCAAAATATCTCTTCCTTTTGATTAAACTTTTCACTGAAATCACGTGCAATAATTTACGGAAAAAAGGCCCACCTTATTAAGTAATCCTGAAACTGGTTTGCTGAACAACCACTTCTGAATAAGCTTATCTGTATTTTTTCGAATCTTGGCATTTTGAGGATCAATGATCGGATGGCCCGTTTAAAAGCTGAGCTACCGAAATACTCCATCTTTATATTGCACAATTTCTTTTGTTCAATTTATCTTAGTTCAATAAAATATGACCTCTAATGGTGTTTTCTACTCTTGTGAGTATTTGTAATGTCCACAACCTGCTGGTTCACAAGTTTTTAGCAAACCTGAGAGACAGCAAAATCCTGAGTGACAACGTATCTCAATAAATGAGATAACTGTTCTTGGGATTTTTAGTACAAACTACCCTGAAAGATGACACTAATTACCTACAGTCTTCAATTATTCAGCGATTATTATCTCACAACGGACACTTGGAAACTAATAGAAGAGAGGAGGATTGTGAAACAAAATTGAATGCAAGCTACACTACGCTGAACAAAAGAGTAAAGAAGAGTCCCAGGAAAGACAAAAGAAAATATTATGAAGCCATGTCAAGTGAAGCAGAACAAGCTGCAGGCAAAGGAGACCACGCCACACTCCACCAAGCAACTGGGCACCTATAGGGCAAAAGTTTGACACAGATTAAGCCAGTCAAGGATGACAATGGAAAGTCAATCACCAAAGAGGTGGAGCAAAGAAAACACTGGGTTGAACACTTCAGAAGACTACTAAATCGACCGCCACCTAAAACACGCCCAACAATACCAACAACGGAAGCAGAAGTACCAGTGAACATTGACCGCCCGACGAAATCAGAAGTCCTGAATGCCATCAAGATGCTTAAAGCTGGGAAAACACCGGGACCAGATGGAATTCCAGCAAAGCATTAAAAATGCACCCAGAGACAACAGCGGACTTGATGACACCACTACTGGAGAAGGTGTGGAAGGAGGGCAAAGTACTCGAGGATTGGGAGAAAGGATACTTATTCAAACTACCGAAGAAAGGAGACTTAAGTCAATGCAAAAACTAGCGCGGAATTATGCTCTTGCCCATTCCAAGCAGAATACTAAGCCGCATCATCCTGGAGAGAATCAAACAAGCCAACCTGGATGAAAAACTTCGACCGAAACAAGCCGGATTCAGGAGAAACAAGTCATGTTTTGATCAAATCGCCACTCTACGGATCATCATTGAACTTCGCCGATGATATATGTCTGATTTCCCAAAAACTATAAGATATGCAAGTGAAAAGCAACAAGCTGGCAGAAAAAGCATAACAGATAGGACTTCAAGTGAACATAGAGAAAACAGAGGTAAGTGATAAAGATTCACGGGCAACAGCAACAACAGCAGACAACAATCAGCCAGCAAAAATGGGAGGAACCTGAAAGAAACAACCTCCTTTACCTACCTACCTACCTGGGAAGCATCGTTTCAACTACAGGCGGAACTGACGAGGATTTCAAAGCCAGAATCGGAAAAGCCAGGCAAGCTTTCATTACTCTCAAGTCTGTGTGGAGGTCAACAGCACTCAGCATCAAAATTAAGATCCGGATTTTCAACTCCAATGTGAAGTCAGTCAGTGCTACTCACCATACGGATCAGAGACTTGGCGCGTCATAAAAAGCACCTCAAACAAACTACAGACTTTCATTAATAGTCGTCTTCGCTCAATATTCAAGATCAGATGGCCAGCCAGAAAAGATCAGCAACAGGGATCTCTGGCAATGAGCGAACCAACCTAGCACGAACCGATTGTGAAACCAATAAGCAGGAAGAAATGAAGATAGATTAGCCATACTCTTAGAAAACAAACCATCAAGTGGCATCACTAGACAAGCCACTGCTCGAGTGGAACCCGAATGGGAAGCGGCGAGTTCGTCATCAGTGCGTGTGTGACATGGAGTAGGTGATGTGAAGAGAAGATGAAAGAATGTAAGCAAACGTGGAGTCATGTGGTGAAAACGTTGGCGGGGAACAGAAGACAATTGAGACGTGCGGCTGAAGCCTTATGTTCCTCTATGAATTAAAGGATATAATAATAATAAATAATAATTATTATCTCCCTGGGTCAGGAAATATACACCTGGACATTTATTAAAATGTGTTTTCAACCAAATGTTGTGCATTAGTCGGAGGAGAGACACAAAGAAGAGGCATCCTTAGGGATGGGTTTTCGTTTCAAGTCAGATAGCAGTGTGTCACACAATCTACTGTCAGGTACTATTTCACTTGAAGACCTTGGATAAAGAGGAAGTATTATGCAATAAACTTCGTTGAAAATTCTGTACATTATATGAACACTGTTGAGAATAAAGCTATTATTATTATTATCATTATCATTATTATTATTATTATCCTATTGTCCAAACTTCCAGTTTAATTAAAAACCTAACTTTCTCATACTTTACCAATTAGTAGAAAATTTAGAATTTCATTCCCATTATTATAAATTTTCATCATGACTACATTTCACTATTATTATTATTATTATTAACATGAATCCAAGTAGCAAACCACTAAACGTTGTGTTGAAGGCAAAGTTTGAAAATTACAAAATCTATTTCCAAATCCAAAATTGATTACACCGCCTAACCATTTTTAAATTCGAAAATGTTCACATGCATTCACAGAAGTTGCTTCACAAGAGTAAATAAATAAATTAAAAAAAACAAACGAATAAGCATAAACAGTAAATTCCTACCTATTTGCCTATTATTATTTATCTGGTAAATATTTACACACACTAACCTAATTAAACAAATTGAAATTCTCACAACACATGTTAAGACATTTTCTACTTTCCTTTACACATTTAGAGGAAACAAATACATATATACGGATATACTGGAAAAAGATGTAAAATGAAAGTTAACAGTTTGAAAACTTTAGCCCCCTGAGTTAATCTATAATGCCTTTTCGCAGCTTTAAGATATTCCCTTAGGAAATAATATTAATTCCCTGAAGCCTATAATTCAAAGCTTTCAAATATATAAAAGGTATGTAGATGACACCTTTATTATTTGTAATATTGATTGTAACCTGAATAATATATTAAATGTATTTAATGAGTGCCATCCTGCGATAAAATTCACACTCGAAATGGAGAACGAGTCTAGCATTCATTTCCTCGATGTGAACTTATCAAGAAGGACCGATGGAACTCTGAAGAGATCGATTTATCGTAGGCTGTTATGGAATGGTCAACTGACAAATTTCTATAGCTGGGTACCTATTGGTCGAAAACGAAACCTGGTCCGGTCGCTTGCCACTCGTATTCGGCGCATATGTAGCACTGATACTGTGGAAGATGAGTTATACACTTTGAGGAAAATCCTAATGGAAAATGGATTTCCACCACGTTTTATAGATAAGAATATACATTCAAAGCCTACAAAACGTGACTTATCAACCGCTCCCAAGAAAATACTTTACATGAGCTTAGAATTCAAAGGGGACTTAGCTTCCGATATCATGAAACGAAGGATATCACAGTCCCTGAAAAGAACATTCCCTGCTGCCTCTCTGAGAATAGCTTTTACTAGCCGACCATTATTGTTCAATAACCTGAAGGACAAGATCCCAATGTTGACCAACTCTATGTGCGTTTATCAATTCACCTGCTCTTGTGGAGCTAGGTATATCGGTCGTTCGACTCGAGTTTTGTCCAAGAGGGTGCAAGAACATTATCCTGCATGGCTACGAAAAGGTGGAAGTGGAGCAATAAGAAGCGCGATCATAGAACATCTGGTCGAAAATGATCACCCTATCTCTATAGCCTCCGCCTTTAAAGTCATCTACAAGGCAAAGAGCAATTTACCTAAATCCCTACGTACCCGACTCATCTGTATTGCTGAAGCTTTGGCTATCGAAACAGAAAAGCCAGATCTCTGTGTACAGAAAAAGTTCGTTCAACCCCTCCAACTTTCATGGTCTTAATCCCTCTATGCTAAAATATGATAATCCCCAATCATATTTTAGCTCTACCAATTTTTCATTTTTATTTTGTCTATTCAATTTGTATACTCTTCCTTATTAAGTCAATTGTTATTATTACTATTCTCACTTTGAACTGTCCCCGGTATTATTTCACTTGTTCCACTTGTCATTCTAAATCAATTCTTTTTTACAACGATAAATTCTATGCTATTAAATTTCACACAATATTACGTAACGTTTTTGTTTTATTCGATTTGCCTACTAATCCTATAATTGCACATCCTTTTTCAAGTTCTATCCCTCCTATGAATTATTCTATATATGACATTAATCTGCTTTGCCACTTGACATTTAACTACGATTATAATCACAAACATTTTAGTTTTAATTGAACTTCATATGATTATTTTATTATTATTTTATGTATTCACACCTAAGATTCAATTCCCTCACCGGATATAACTTCTGAAAAACCATATATATACGACTGTACAGCTTGATGATAAATTCGTTGAAAAGAGTCTCTTCGCTGAATCACTTGTTTTGATTTTCTAAATGTTACAATGGGAATTTTCCATGAGAATAATAATAATACTCTTTAAAGAAGATTAAAAATGCAAAATTTAAATTTTCAATTACTTACTGACGTGTATTCATGATAGTTATGATTATTCTGCAGGTCAACATAGTAAAGATGGAGGCGATGAAGATAACCAACGGACCGCAACAGCAACAACAACAACAACAAACTGCACCAATCACCATCAACAGGAGAGATTTAAAAGAGGTTACTTCCTCCCTTCACTTAACTGGCCAGGAGGCATCGTTTCAACTAAAAGCCAGCGGAACACATGAAGATGTGAAAGCAGCCAGCCACAATCATGAAGGTAAGATACGCCTTCGTCAACCTGACACCAGTTTGTAAATCTTCTGTACTCAGCATAAGGAAAAAGATTCGGATTTTCAACACTAATTTCAAGTCGGTCAGTTATTCTATCCGAGTCAGAAATGTGTACCGCGCGTCACGGAAAGGATTTCCGATAGGCCACTGCAGACTCTTATCAACAGCTGCCACCTGCACTGGCTGGTTCCACACTGGAGATCAACACGCCAGCCGGTCAATCAACCAGGAAGAATTAGCAAGAAGAAACTCTGGCTTGGTGGCTGTCTGGCTGGTAACAAAACAACAGTCGAGATCTTGTCGCTCAACAAATATGTACGAGAAAATGGAAATGGATAGGGTCGCTCATATGTTGAGGAGGCCACCGAATGACATCGCGCTCAATGCAGGCCATCGGGTGGATGGAAGGTGAATGGAAAGCGATAAAGGGGTCATCAGTGCAAGGGTGACTTGGAGATGAGAGATTATGGTCAATCGTGGGCCTTAGGTGAAATGGATGGCAGAGAATAGAAGAAAATGGAGATTTGTTGTTGAAGTTGTGTGTCCCACTCGGAACTCAAGGGAATTATCTGCTGACAGACAATTTGATACTCATCAGTGACCAAATATGAAGTGGATTTAGTGAAATCAGGCAGACTGATTACAATTCAGGCTACAAAAAACCCCAATCAATACATTGCATATAATAGCTTTAGTTCCCTTTGTTTTAATCTATTAAAACATAACTTACAATGGTGTTTTCTACTCTCGCAAGTATTTGAAATGTCTGCAACCTGATGATTTCTTCTTTTCTACTAAACCTGAGAAAGAGAATAATCCATAACGAATATTTTAGTCAATTACCAACTGTATTGAAAAGGAGAACGATAAGATCATTGACTAAATGACTTTTTGTATCAACTTTTGCTCTGTGTTTAACACCTGTACTTGTAATTAACATAAACATATCGAACCTCGCTAGGTTTAGTAGTTCGTCATTTTACTAGCCAATCCAAGGCCTTCAAAAAGAAGGAAGGTTGATAATGAGGTTGATGACTTTATCCCGGAAGATCAATCCAACTGTTACATAAACTTCAGAGCACAACAAAAACATAAAGAGAAACTTATTCTTCTTTAGAATGAGAGAGACCTGAATAATGCGAGCTGTTAAAAGCCTTTGGGAAGCGAAATCAAATTATGAAATTGGCAGAACAGAAAGGACTTTAAATAAATGTAGAGAAGACAAAGGTGACGAAGATAACTAATCACTATCAAAGGAAGAAATCTGAAAGAGGTTACTTCCTTCGCTAATCTAGGCAAGGTCGTTTCAACTGTAGGTGACAGTATGGATTAGGATGTGAAATCCATTCAAGATTGTAAAGGTAAGTCAGACCTTCATCACTCTGAAATCAGTTTGGAAATCGTCTGCACTCCACAGCGTAAACAACATGAATCGGAGTTCTAAAACCTACTCTAAGTTAGCCAATTCTTCTGCATGGAACACAAACTCTGTAAAAAGCGTCACTGAAAGCATTCCCAACAGGCCACTGCAAATTTTTTATCAACAGCTGTCACTCTTGATCGCTCCATACTCAAGATCGGATGGCCAGCCTGCCAGAGAGTATTAGAAACCAGAAACTTCGCAAAGGAACCAAACTGGCAAATATCCCGAAGAAAATGGAGATGGGTGTGTCACACACTGAGGAGATGTTTAGTGAAAACTCGCGCTTGTTCGGCGATCGATTGGAATCCGAATGCGAAACGATGAGTTAAGCGTCCGGGGATGACACAGAGCAGATAAGAGCTTATTGGCCATCTTGGAGCCAGATGAAGAGGATTATAGAGGACTGAGTGAATTGCAGATGTTCTGTTGAAAAAGTGCGCCTTTTATCTGTCCAATTGGCTGCTTTTTTTTATCAAAAATCAACTTCTCAATTAACAGGTACAAAGTGACTAAACACACCTCTGATATTAACTGAAAGTGCCTACCTACTTCTACATGGAATGTACAAAACTAATTGCATTTATCGGACATAAATAACGATTTTTTTAACTTTACGGTTGAGTATTTTTTAAGGATTTTATGACCTAAAAAGATGCACATTCCACACCAGTACCACTGACGTTTATCTACAAAAAACTCACAGAACTGAAAAACCATTATAAAACAATCAGTTTAAAAATGATATAGAGCTTATTGTGTTACAATGAAGTGGTAGCTATTAAACTATTAAAACTTACTGAATCGTAAAAATAAAAAAGAAGCAATTCAAATGTATACAAACACTTTTGTGGTATTAAAGTGCTGTAATTAGCCGATGAAATAATGCAATACCATATTATATCATGCATGAATTGTTTATCTTACAACTGCTTAAAATTCTATCAATTTTTCTGACGAAAAAGGTAAGACAGAAACTCTTAAAAACAATTTTACTATTCACTAAACTTGTTTTCCGAATTCATGATACTTTGTGCATGATGACAAATGTAAGCAGTGTGGTGGTTGTCTCATTATGACTATTATCCCTTTGAGTTCTGAGTGGAATATGGGGCGACACCTCTCTGTTTTTTGCAGTCCCCTTCAGCTGGCCAAAAGACTGACCTTGAACTCTCATCCCTTCCTCAAACGACTTCATACATGTCATTTCGGGACGTAGGACCAACGCGTCGTTTCCTATTCAAGTGCCACTAGAGGACTGGTTTGACATCCAATGTCACCGGATGATATTTTCAACGTGTATCCCATCCACCTCTGTTTTCTTTGGAAAATTGTTGAGCAATTGATTCTTGATTGGATCGTTCCCAGAGTTGGAAAATGCTTCTCGTGACCTCCGATTACAGACAAAAATAAGTTTATTTATATATTTTTATTGTGCTTTGCAGTTCCTATAGCGACTGGATTTATTTTCGAGGTTAGATTTGCTAGCCGCATGCTCATCCTTCCCTATTTTTTAAGGGATTAAGTCCTGTTAGAAAACTAACGAAATGGTAAACGATACGAGGTTGGTTATTTCATACTCTGAAATAAATTTGGACTATCTCTGCCTGTCTGGCAAAATCGAGGAATCCCGACTGTTTTTATGGACGCAGTTTGTCTTAAAGACTGTAAAATAATCCAGGAATATATAAGTAATGGTATTCTGTATTCAATGCTTCCTATAAGTATTCTATTCTAACTAGGTACTTCACAATTACCGAAGATAAGCAGCAGTAAGATATTTCAAGAAGAAACCTTGAATCATAATTCTGTATTCTGATAATCACTTATTATCTAAGTAACGGCCGACTAGTGACGGGTTTCAGGACGAAGTTGGTCTATGGGCCCACCTCGTAACCAGAAGGCGGTGGTTTCGAACCTTGTTGGCTGGGTACTGCCTAAGAGTCTCATTGGTTCTCCTACTGATATCAATCCATGGTCAGACTTGAATCGAATCAAACCCTTTCCTACGAACTAACTTTAAATTGAAGTATGGGGTGAAGATGTTGCCTAGTAGGGCAGTGAAAGCTTTGCAAATAAACCATCCATCTCAGAGAATACAACAATATGAAGATTGTGTTATTTTCCACTTTCAATATAACCACTAATACAACTACAACTTTCCAGTGAGTTGAATGTTTAGCAGTAGATCATTTGTTTTCAGGCTTACTCAATATTTACCATATGGTCAGTTCTACAAAGAATTATCAGGATTATAATCTCTCTGTCTAAAGATCAATCAAACATTTATCAGTGAGAGTTATTCATGTGTTTGATTTATTCTAAATGGAAGAGAAATTTTAAGAAAACTCAATTTCTTTTCTCTAGATAAATAATAAAAAAAACAGAATAATCACTCCTTAATCTGTAGCGTCTTTTAGAGTATTGCCTCCTCATGACATCGTCGTCGCCCTCTCTCACTCACCCACTCACTCGCCTACTCTCTCCCTCTGTGTTTCTCTCAGAAAGTCAGGTGTACAGAACAAGGTAGAATTTTTTTTAAAAACAAATAATTTACTCAAAATATTTTGACGTATATTGAGCAATAAATCATTGCTTACTTGTTTCTCTGTTGTTGTTTTTTTATTTAACCTAATATGAATTACCATTCGAACAATATGTAGATACTAAACATGGAAGCAGTAAGCTGTTTTAGGCAAATAAGAACAATAGTGACAGGGATTAAGGCTATCTAAAGTATGCTGCCCCTTTGGGAGATAGAGTAGCATGAAGAACTATTTCAAGATTCTATTAATTATTACTAACATGGCTGATTCGAAGAAATCATCTAAAGAAATCACTTATATGACTAAATTATTGCAGATATGAGTGCTACTCATATCGGTAAGTATTTCTGGTTTATGTTTACACACTGTACGTCGATGATTCAACGGTAGAGCAGTCGCCAACCATGCAGGTGGTTCGTGTTTCGATCCCCGGTAGCCGACGCACTCAGTAACCTCGCAAAGCCAATAATAAGACGATTAGAAGGGGATGGATGGACATGAGACTATCAACCCCATCCCGGGAAAACAAAGACCACTGCTACCGAAATTTCAAAGCTCTAGCTTAAAGCCTTATGTTCCAATGGGACACGATGGTCTGCTTAAAACTGGCTGGAAGATCTGGACCCCATCAATGTGATATATATGTCTGATTTCTCAGAAACTGGAAGATATACAAGTGAAAAGCAACAGTGTGGCAGAAGAAGCATCAAAGATAGGACTTCAGGTGAACATAGAGAAAACAGAGGTGATGAATAGTCCTAGCCAACAGCAACAACAACAACAGACAACAATCAGCACAAATAAGAGAAATCTGAGTGAAGCAATCTCCTCATTATATTGCACATTATTCCTTGTGTTCACTTTGTTTTAATCGATTAAAATATGACGTCCAATGTTATTATTATAATTTTAAATTTTTTTTTAAATTCTCATTGTAGCTTGATTTCAAACAGTACTTCTGTTGCAAGTATCAACTTTCAAGCATTTGATATCGGCAGCCCAAAATCTGTAGGCCAACCATTGATATGAGATGTGCGTTGGCTGTGGATCGGACCCGGAACCATGTGCGTGGTCGGCAAGAGTCCTAACCACTGTGCCACCGACGTACACGTTATTTTTAGTTATTTGTTTTCTCCTAGCTGGATGGTTTATTAATGCAGCTTTCACCGCCTTACTAGGCAATATCTTCAATGCATGCTTCAGTTTGAAGTGAACTCAGCTTTCAGATTTCTCCACGAGTTTACGAATCATCTCTCCTGGTCACCTTGAACCCCGAGATTGGCAGTTTTCGTGTATTTTCACACTCTCCAGGCTACTGCATTCATACTGATTGTTTCCTTTACCTGCAGTTTAGCCCTTCGTGTGTGAGATTTCCTTCTTATCTATTGGGAAATTTTGTCTATATCAGTGTGTCAATCGGTTGACGATTCACTGGAATACGAGGCAGATTTCTGAAAATTCTCTAGCATTCTTGGTGTTTCATCTGTCTAATTGCTGAATGTTGGTTGTCCCAGTCAAATCGACCTCCGTGGTTGTCTGCACTCTGCAGCGACATGAGTGAGGGAGTGGATGTCATGTCATTTGACGGCTAATTTATGAGCATGCATACGAAGACGAAGGGGACATCCACTCTACTCATTGTAGTGTTATCGCAGTCATTGCAACTTATTTTGCAGATGATGTTGGTTTAATCTTCTCTTGCTGTTGATTCTTCTGAATGACACAGAGATGAGTGAAGGGATTTAGCTGGTTTGTGTGCGACGTCAATGTCCTAAAAGTTTGAAGATTCTGGCGGTGATTTCTGAGATGTATAATATATATGGTGAAGCAATTTCCTTTGTGCTTTCCTTGAGAGCCTTTGATATGGTAGGTTGGCTTGGGCGTAGAAGTCTTTTGATGAAGTTCCGTGAATATCCATTTCTTCAGAAGACGTTCATGAGATATCCTTCTTGAATTTTCCGTAAAGTGGAAGTGCTGCAATGAGTCCTAGATGGCCCTCTTCAATAGTCTTTGCATACAACTTTTTTGTATGTTATTGGATTGTTGCTTTTTAATTCAGTATTTGGTCTGTGTGGGTTGATTTCCTACAAACCTGAGTTTCTGATTTCCCTGCGGTTGTCCGCTTGACTAAGACTTCCAAAAATGGGATTATTTCCCAGATTCCTCTCCTCTTGTGAATTTGATGTTACTGAAAATGCTGTTTATTAAGTTGTGAGTTTTGTTCAGCGCGTTTCTTTTGACTATTACGAATGTGTTATCTACTTTACATATCTGTGGAATCGTGGTAGGACCGGTTCATTGAATTTCTTTCGCCACTGATCTTTTTTCTGATCTTACCTGCTTTGGTGAGCTCCTTTATGTTTCTTTAGATGCGTTTGTCTAATTTTGTATGGGATTTGTTGAGATTTGTTGATATACATCCCCATCTTTGATTAGTTCTTCAGCCTTCTCGGTATATTCCCCTTTTGTCCATGACTACTGTGGTTCTTCTTTTGTCAGCTGGTAGAATGACGATGTCCTTCTTATTTTTCAACTATTTCAGGGCCTCTAGCTCTTGGGATTTGGGTTGTGTGTATGTGTGTTGCTTTTTCTGTTTGACCTTTACTACGATTGTTCGGCTCAGAGAACACAGCTACATCCAAAGACTTCAGATCGATATCTTTACAAAATTAGCTGCAACAGTCTTAGACATTTTTAAGCGAAACTTATTTCTTCCGTCAGCAACTGCTATTATTATTATTATTATTATTGTTAAAAAACGAGTATGCATCACGTACGCATAACATAACTACATAACATAAATTAAGAAGCACACTGAGTGACACATTTCTGCTTACATAATCAAAACCATGAGATGAAGTTTCAGCTAGAAAAAGTTACTTCTGTTTATTGTATCTGAAATGGTAACATGTTTTGAAAACATTTTATTTTGTCATTATGAAATCAAATGCTATATTAGGCTTGAAAACACCAGAGATAGTCAACAAGACAATATTTTATTAACTATTCAGTCCATTTCCTGTTGATTTACTTGAAGGAAAATAATGCGAAATGATGAATTCCGGTGGCTAATGAAAGTAAAAGTAACCTTGGAACAATACTTAAAATGGACAGTCGTTTAGAGTGTAAATTCTAATCACTTGTGTCTTTTTCTCTCAAAACTAATCTGTAATATGCTATTTTCATATGACATAAAAAATAAATTAAAGAAGAGGTAATGCCGCTAGTGAATTTAGTTGGTTGAAGCGAATTAGTAGTAAAAGGAGGCCTAATTGAAACTGCATACACGTGGCTGGAAACACACGAAAACGCTTGACAGTACATAACTGTTATTATTTGGTTTTGGAGTAGATCATGCAGTTTTGAGCGGAACATCTGAACGTTGTCCTGTTCTCTGCCATCCACTTCATCTAGCCCCACGATTCTCCATAAGTTTTATCTCCTCCATGTCGCCATTAGACGTATACCCAAATAGTCATTTCTCATTGGGTTCCAACCAGAGCTAGGACCTGGTGTCGGATTTCATCCACCGGTCTTCTCATAGTGTGAACAGTTCATTTTAATTTTTTCTGAGCATTTGTCTACTAATAGGTACTTGATTGGTTCGTTCCAAGAGTTTCTTGCTGCAAATTCTTTCTGATTGAGTATCTTAGGTTCAGCAGAGAGTTAGCAAAGGTGGCAATTGTTGATAAAAGTCTTCAGCCACCAGCTGGAAATGCTTTTTGTGTTGCGTTCGCCATGTTTATGACCCTATTTGAAGAGATGACTGACGTAAAGTTGGTGTTGAAAATTCGGGGTTTCTTGTTTATGCTGAGTGCAGAATGTCTCCAATCTGGTTTCAGAGTTATCAATATCTGTCTTGGTTTTCCGACCCTGAGTAGCTTTAACATCCTCAACTGTGCCACCTGCGTGTAGTTGAAAAAATATTCTACCCGATCTGATATGTGTAGGGTGTGACTTTTTTTTCAGATTTCTTTTGTTGATATTTGATTGGTAACTGCTGTTGTTGCTGGCTGGCTGGTTGATTGGTTGTCCTCATCAACTCTGTCTTCTCTATGTTTACTTGAAATCCTGCTTTTGCTCTTTCTTCTATCAACTTGTTTGTTTTTGCCTGTAATTTTTCGAATTTATGTGACATTAGACTTAAATCATTAAATGCTTTTATCAAACATTTATTCCCCAAACCTTCTATCCTAAACCTCATTTCTTAAGCCATATGAGAAGCCTTCCCAGCTTCGAAAATTGTACGGAGAATGAATGTCCCAATGCTTAGTTTTGCTTTCATCGAAAGAATACACAGAGGGTAATTTGTTTCCCGAAGGTTCATCTTATCGTATTTTTTCTGCACTTTGAAGTTTCGATACCCAGTGGATTGTTTTTACAGGGAAAGGGCCACTAGTTTCACGCCTTATTTTCCCTATATTCCAAGGCTTATTATCAGCTAGAAAATTATTGGGCACAGTAAACCAGGTGGGTTTTCATGTAAGATAGTTCGTATATAATTAAGAACATCAGCACAAGTGAATTCTTCTGAATGTCTGATCAATAAAAAAAAATATCACTTTAGAGAATGACTTTGTGAAAAATCGATTGAAAATAAAAGATATACGTGACAAATAAAGCTGTGAAAAATGAGTAACAACTCATATTTTCGTGCTACTAAGATAATGGAGAACAGTAGTGGTCAGTGATGAGAACCAGGTTGCGCATTTCTTCTTAATTGGGACTCGTTATCTGGGTGTACTTATATCTCCCAGTGAGTGAGTGAGTGAGTTATGGAGTTCCCATTGAACATCGAACCCAGTGCCCATAGTTTCAAACTCCAAAGGGTTATCCACTAGACTACTTGCGCCACAATAACCAAGTCTTGTGCAGCGGATATTAATTAATATTTAGTTTTAATTCAATTCTGATTTTTCCTCTGATTCATTTGAGCCGAATTACAACTGATCCCAGGTGCACAAAAGATGGCTATAGTGGTCAAAGTAGTCTTATGTCTAAGACTTTGGCATTTGAAACGATGGGTAATGAGTTCGATACCTAGTGAGAACACCATTGCTTAATGGAAAGTGACGATAAATCCAGTTGACGGGTCCCACATGGGACGAAATGCCTACCCTGGATTCCACTGCTAGTCACTCGCTTCAAAATAAATGACTTCAAGTTAATCTCAGACATCGTTGAAGCACCAGCGGTAAGAGCTGACAGATCCGAAAAAGTGAATGTTACAGTCGAATCAATGCACGGAAAAGTCAAAATTGAATAAAAGACAAATATCAAGTAGACAGAGTAATCGAAATTTGCATATGAACTTTAAAATACGGGTTTTAAGAGAAAACGAAGAAGAGAGTTAAAACTTGTAGGCTCTTGGTCAAGAGGCCTATGGTTTGAATTCTTCCACAATTGGTACTTCTATGCGTCGGTGGCATAGCGGTTAGCACGCTCGCCGACCAGGTACATGGTCAGGGGTTCGATCTACAACCAACGCACTCCTTTACCTCGCTAAGCCAGTAATAAACCTGGTAAAGAATGAAGGTTAGGCATGAGGTTAGCAACCCCATCCTGTAAAATAAACACTGCTACAGAAACTTCAAGCCACTAGCTTGAGGCCCTATGTTCCACTGGGAACGTGAAGGAAAAAATTTTAAAAAAAATAATATAATTTCATCTCCAGTCAACACGTTTTACATCATTAGCAGTCTGCTAATCAAATGGTATCCGGGACAACTTCAGTATCAACATAAGAAAATACATGCATATTTCCTGAAATATTTAAAAAAATAATCATTAGTTTCAAAAAACTCACCAAAAAAAAGAAAAGAAAATACTCAGACAGTTAATTCGTGTAAGTGATTGATGATCAAAGATAAAACAAACATATGGGCTACAACAGAATTACGACTACCTGCCTCCAAACTCACAAGTACCAAACTGCTGACGAGCCGTGGATTTCACTGCTAACTGTTGTCAACCAAAAAAGGTTACATAATTGTCAACTGCGAAGGAAGTAGACAAATCTATAAAACTATACACTACTCATTGATTGACACGAGTAGTTACGTAGTAGTCATATCAACCAGTGTTGCTTGTTAGTCAAATTGAGGTAATCTAAGCATCAGACTGCTGTGTAACTCGTTCAGCGTCGACCTTGTCATAGGAGTACCCGGTTCGTCTTGGTACAGAAAGCTGAATCAGTTCAAATCACACCAAATTATCGGCTAGCTACTTGATCGAAATGGTTATACCATAAATGAAATCCACAACATGCTAAATGGTGAGGGTTTGAACTTGTTCAGCTCTCTGAGCTTACTCATACCGGTTACACCACTGGTGAGCTCTGCCAAAAATGAGCGAAATGGCTGTCAGGTGTTTAGATCGCCTTGATGGTCTCCCTAGCCAGCAAGCACTACTAGTTGATATGAGTTGGATACAGCTACTCGTCCTAACCAATCAGTAGTATATATAGTTTTATGCAAAACATGTTGGCTTTCTTGTTTACCATTTATGGGATCAAGTGGATCATATATTACAGTGATCTAAATAACTTGGTTTCCAAGGGAAACAGTGAAATTTCACCCTTTGAACTGAGTAGAACTGAAATTGCTAACCAATTTGCATATTATGAATTTTGATTTGATAGATAAACTCAGTTTTATTGTAGAAACAGTAAAATTAAACGACAGATAACAAAATGGTGATATGACCATAACGGTAGAACAAGAAGAGTATTTATCAACAGAATTATTTATTGGTGACTCAGTTTACGGATATAGGCAAAATACGTTTAACAAATATCAAAATCAAAATTTGCACATGTCTTCCTTATTCTGTCTCTTTGTTCTCTTTTCATGTTTGCCATGCTGTTTCACGAGAATCGTTCATTTCCTCTTTCCGCCATTGTGTCCACCTCCTCTCTGTTCGACATACTTGGAGACGATATAAATATTTATGTCTGTATCTATATATGTCTTGCCAGTAACACACAAAACATAACTAGTCAGTTAAGTCTTTTACAGTATTGAAGAAAAGGATAATATCTGCACAAATTTTTCTTCAGTAGGTAGTTTAGGGTTAATAGTTTGAATATCAACAGCCTAAGTTGCGCTTAGTTGGTGAATATTGAGGCGACTGGAAACATTTTGCAGGATGTGCTGAATTATGTTCCGACTGGAACATCGGGCTTCAAGCTTCAGTTTTGAAGTTGCCGTAGCTGTGATTTTTTTTACAGGATGAGGTTGTTAACCCCAAGCCCAACCTTCCCTCTTTGTCAGGGTTACAACCAGCTAAGGCAGGTAAAGGTGTGTGCTAACCGGGAATCGAACCCGAGACTACATACATGATCGGCAAGCATTCTGCCGCTGAACCATTGATGAATACGTGATGAATAACTTCCGAATTCTCTGCTTTGTTCACTAAGTGACCGCCATCGACTAAATGGGGCAAAATACAGATTCGGAATGATTTTTCCTTGTCTTTCACTTCTCTGAACTGTGAGGTACTAAACCCAATATAACTGTGTCCACAGAAGTTGTTGAATAGGCGAGTGCACAGGGAGTGGTAAAACTAGCCAGCTAATCGTTAGTTTGAATCACAACCGTTCTCTGAGATTAAAATGAACAAACTGCCAATAATTTACAGCCTTATAAATAATAGTGTCGCCTTCGTTCCCGGTTTTCTAGCTAATTTATTCATGTTCCTTCATGAAACTACTTGAGTATCACATCTCCATCAAAGAATCATGAGTAACTTCAAGCTACTTTACTGAATGATCTCCTGAAGAACTTTTTTTTGCCATTAGAGGAGAGACAACAGCTTCATTTAATCGTATTTTTTCCCTTGGCGAAAATACGTTTTAGCTGTAAGAACTATTTAAGGCACGTTTTGTTAATAGTTTAGTTAATACTTTCTAGCCTCTTAATTAATTCGAACCAGGTTTTTCAATATATGACTCATCATTTTAACTTTATGTTAACGCTGAACACTTTTGATGAAATAATCCTCGTGTTTCTTTTAGTACAAGGGAACAGTTTCTTTGCGTTTATTGATGAAACAAATTACATGTAACTAATTATATACTATCCTTAAATCATTGAGTGATTACCACACTGCTGTGTCTAATTCATGTAACGTTTAATTAAATCATAGATATCACATTGCTTAATTTAATTTGCATACATGGAATTAAAGTCAATTAAAATAAATTCATGTGCGATAATGAGAAAGTGGAGAATAATTCCTCCCACATATGGTGTAGATATGATGGGGAAGATTTGTAGCTGATGATTTGATGTAGTTATGTTCTTTGGGCTGGATAGTTTACCTGAGAAGCTTTTATTGCCCTACTAGGCAACGTTTTCAGCGCGCATACTTCAATTTGAAGCGACTCCGATTCTACAGCAAGACCAAAATACACAAACCGAACATCCCGTTACGACCAATTGTATCACTCCCAGGAACCCCAACATAGAGTTTGTCCATAGGACTATACAGAAAATAAAAGCATTTAGCGGATTCCTGCTATCACTCAGTGTAATCTACTATCCAGTTTCTAGAGAAAATCAAAGACATTCAAATAAATGACCAAGAAATAATGACATCCTTCGATGTTACAGTATTATACACCTCAACTGGACAGAAACTAGCAAAAGAGACCATGGAGCAGCTACTTAGCAAAGATGAACACCTCCCACAGCAATCAAAAATGCAACACACAAGCTGAATGGAATACATAAACCTATGCATAACAACTAAATTCCAATTCAATGGACAAATATATGAACAAGTTAAAGGAAC
This sequence comes from Trichobilharzia regenti, assembly GCA_944472135.2. Taxonomy (NCBI): domain Eukaryota; kingdom Metazoa; phylum Platyhelminthes; class Trematoda; order Strigeidida; family Schistosomatidae; genus Trichobilharzia; species Trichobilharzia regenti. The sequence continues at coordinate 170,977,338 of OX235262.1, read as the reverse complement.
ACCCATGAGATCACCCATACCAAGTTTGATTACAGAAGCAGTGATGCAAAGGCTCGAAAGCATAATCCTACCAAAGATCAAACCCAAAATATGGATACGTTACGTAGACGACACATTCGTAATGATCAAAAGAAAGGCGTTGAACAAAACTCACAACTTAATTAACAGCGTTTTCGATGACATAAAATTCACAAGAGAAGAGGACTTCGAGAAGAAAATCCCATTTTTGCATATCTGAGTGAATCGAATAATCACGGGAGAAGTAGAAACTCAAGTTAACAGAAAATCAATCCACACAGATGAAATACTCAACTACAACAGCAACAATGCAATAACACACAAAGGGAGTTGTATGCAGAGACTATTGAAGAGGGCCATCCAGGACTGATTGTAGCACTCCTACCTTACGGAGAATTTAAGAAGGATATCTCATAGACGTCTTCCGAGAGAATGTATACCCACGGAACTTCATCAAAAGACATCAATCTCCAAACGAGCTAGTCAGCCAAATCAAAGGCCCTTAAGGAAAGCACAAGGAGAATCGTTCTACCATATATAAAGTACATCTCAGAAATCACTGAAACACTCTTCAAACATTTGGGAATTGATGTCGCACATAAATCAGCGAAATCACTTCACTCGACTCGCACTGTGTCAACCAAAAGATTCAACAGCGATAGAAGATGAAACCAACCTCATCTATAAAATAAGTTACAACGACTGCGTAAAACACAACATTGGGTAGATTGGACGTCCCCTTCGTCTTCGTATCCATGAACATAAGCTAACCGTCAAAACGCATGACATCTATCCCCTCACTTATATCGTTGCAGACATACAACAATGGAGATCAGTTCGACTGGGACAACCAGCCTTCAGTTATAAGTCAGAGGAAACACCGATAATACTAGAAAATTCTTGGAAGCCAGGTGTTCCAGTGAATTGTTAATCAATAGACACATTGACGTAGATACACAAAGGGTCAGAGTTCAGGTCAAGGAAACAGTCAGTAAGAATACAGGTGGCCTAGAGGGTATGAAAACAGACAAGGGCAACCAATCACTGCGTCCAAGTTAACCAAGAGACAGGACTAATAAGCTCGTGGAGAAATTGAAAAGCTCAATTCGAATTGAAGCATGCGCTGACGATTTTGCCTAGTAGGGCAATGAAAGCTGTGCAAATAAACCGACCAGCCCAACGAACAAAAATACATAAAAATGACATACGATGTATCTAGCTCATTATAGTAAATCTCAAGGATGCCTGTATTATTCTAAAGTAGGAGTGAATATAATTCAGTGATCATAGCAGGTAAACACCTTTGTCACTTATCTATGCAACATCACTTCAACTACAGATAGCGCATGTGAAGTCACCAAAGATAGAAAAACCTTCATTACTGCGAAATCTTCTGCCCTTGGCATAAGGAGCAAGATTGAGATCGTCAACACTAGTGTCGAGCCAGTCAGTCACTTTTTCTATATGGTTCACAGACCTCATGCGAGCGTTACCTAAGACATCTTTAACTGGCTATTGCATGATTTCATCAACAGCTCCATGCTGAAGATGTGATGGCCAGCCAGACAGAATAAGTAACGGGAAGCTCTAGCAACAAACCAACCAAGAACCTTTTGTCCATCAAATGTGCCGAAGAAGAAGACAGAAATGGATTGGCTATACTCTGAGGAGGCCGAGGAGTGACACCACGTGCTAGGCACTCAAATGAAATCCAAATAGGAAAGGACGGTTTGGAAGTCCATTGGTGAAGTGAAGATGGTCGTGTTAAGAAGAAATGAGAAAGCCCACGGGAATGGGTATTATGCAATAAAGATTTAGCTGGGAATATAGTCCAGTTGACTAATTGTAAGAATATAATTACTACTTAATGAAGAGGCTGTAACGTATCAGTATAAAATGACAAAGGTCACTTATAGAAACTGATATTTTCGTTTGTATCTTCCGAATATTTACAGTCAGTTTCAGCCATCCTTACTGGTGAAATGGAATCATCTATGACTAGCAGTAGCAGTTTAAACACTTAGGCTGTCTGTCACCATCTCCTTTATTGTTCTATTTCTTAAAAATGTGAGTTGCAGCGGCTTTTCATGCTATTGTGCAATGAATTATTACATTACATTGAGTCGATAGGAAAAGATTATCTAACCGTAATCATGTTCTACCAGATTCGAACCATTCTATTTTCTGAAAATCTTATTTTATGAAATATTATTGTTATTCCCTTGGGTTCCCAATGGAACATATAGCTACAAAAGAACATATCCATCTTATTTTGTTTCCTTTAGTCTTCTTTAGCTGACCCATGATTTCTTGAAGTCTCCCAACTCCTCCTCATACGATCTCTTCATTGTCACCATCGGATGCATACCAAACTCGCCATTTCCCACATGTGTTTTACTCAAGTGATAGCCTAGCGGAAGATGTCATTCAATGGTCTTCTCAGAGTGTATTCGACCCTTCTCTATTTCATTCGCAATATTTGCTGTGCAATAGGTTCTTGAATAGTTCACCCCTAGAGATTCTAGTTTATAATTCCTCCTAACAGGCCATCTGATCTTCTATATGGAGCGAAAGAAGGTGCTGATATATGTCTGCAATCACCAGCTGCAAATAACTTTCGTGACGAATTCGCCAATTTTCTAAACTATATAGAGGAACTGACTGGCTTGATGTTGGTGTTCAAAATTCGAATTAGTTCCACACTGATCTCACGCTGATGAAGTTTTGCCCTGCCTTTTCGATTCTGTTTGGTTTTGACATCCTCATCCGTGCCACCTATCTGTCGTTGGAGCGATGGTGTCTTGATAAGTGAAGGAATTGACATCTTGCAAATTTATTACATTGATCGTGATTGGTGCTTGTCACTACTGATTGTTTGGACGGTTACTTTCTTCGCCTTCGTCTTTCCTACAGTCATCCGAAGTCGTTCCCTCGCTGCCTACTTTTTCCGTCAAATTGTTGGTTTTCACCAATAAGTCTTCGAATTTATGCAATATTAGATATATATCGTGCACGAAATCCAGACCTTCTAGGGTCTTCTTATCAGCCCAAGGTACTTCTGTCTTCTCAAATCCCACAGTCTAATACAGAATCGAGTCAACCACAGCCTCGACTGTCATCAGTCGCGGTAGTCAGCCTTATCTAACTCCTGTATTTATTTCAAAACCTTCGCAAAGTTCTCCTTTGTGGATCACTTAGCACGTGTTCATTGTTGTACAACATAAATGTTACATCTTCTTAGTGTTTACTTTCAAACATCTTTATAATCTATCAAACAAATTTCCCACTACCTTTATAAACTTTATTCATCAGTTACCTAAAGTCGAGTTAATAAAGTCAAGTATACATTTTAAATATTGAGAAAACATATTATCTCCATGGCAACATACTGTTAAAACAAACTTCAATAATGTGATATAATGTAATAAAATATATTCTATTCCCGCTTGTTTTTACAACTCTTACCATGCGATACAATTTGAATATCATTATGATGAATAATCAACATCATCATCAACAACATCGTCAGAGTTGAGGCAATTGATGTGGTATCATAATTTGCCATCCAAGTATACCAAATATATGTATACATATGTGTATATAATTGTTCTGTCACAGTTGAACGCTCTACTTCGCTTATAAACTATCATATATGTATATATTTCTGCGTCTATGTACATACACCACACTACACATGAACAACACACGGGGCAACTAATTTTCACAGACATCAAAATGAAAGAAAAACAAAAAAATGAATTAACAATTCAGGCGAAAAGATACAAAATTTTGAGGCTGTTTCACTCAGAAATAATTTGATAATAATAATAATAAACTTTTGCCAGTTAACAAACTCACTGAATTGTGGAAAACACATTTTTCAGTCAAGTAGATAGATATAAGGAAATTATGAGATGTACGTGTGCTGATTATCATTACTCTGATTTGACATGCATGAGTATTTCACACACACACACACAGAGAAAGTAAATAAGAACGATTTTGAACACCCTTGTGTTTTCTCTCCTGAAATGACATCGTCCCAGCTTTTGTCCAGATTTACACAAGAATGCTAATGTATCTATCGGTGTATAATTTTGGAAGAAAGTTAGTATTAGTAATAATAACAATAATAATAACTTTATTCTGAGCAGTGTGGAAATAATTGCATAATATTTTTTTGTCTCTATGTTGAGGACCTTCAAAAGACAGTACGTCATGTGACACAGTGCTTCCAGCTTTAATAATAATAATAATTTGCTTTATTCCAAAACACTACTTGTGATACAGAATGGAATTCTCAGCATTTTACTACAGTATTGTATCCAGTTAGTACATTAACAATAAAATAAAATTCTACATAGATTAAGGGTAATCTCAGTTCATTATGACAACACAACATATTGGCATGTCGGTAGCAAAGCCAAAATTGAACAGAATGTTTGAAGGTGTTCGAAAAGTAGATACTAGCATATTTACTGGCTTAAGTATAAGAAAGAAACAAAGCAGTACATAACAGAGGAAAAAAGAGAGAGAAAAGGAAAAGAAAGAAAGAAAACGTTGTACCTATAAATGATGTGAGTTGGAAAGACGAGATCCCCTTTTTCTACTGACTATTTAATAAGTTAAAGGTTTCACGCCTAACGCTTTCTTTATCGCACAGAACTCGAGCTAGGTAGGGTATGGATGAGTTTTTGTACTTGCTAGTGCGAGCGTATTGTTTTCTAGGCTTCTGGTTTTGCCTGATGAGATACAAGTGGAGAGTTGTGAATGAAGAGGGTGGTGTGAGTTAGATAAAATGGATTTAGCCAATTTTTTCACATGAGTCCAAGTGCCTGTCAACCAGAATATTAACAAGCTGGTTGAGTAGTACGTTGCTCACCATGCTGACAATCTGTAACATCCTGCGTAATAAGGTATAGTCTTTCTTAAGTAGCCGTAGAAAGTCTAAGGGGGAACAATAGAGAATAATAGGCAGATTAATGCTTATGGTTGTTTTTTTGTTGTTGTTGTTGGTTGGCTAATTTCATCGCCTCTGTCTTCTCTATGTTCAGTTGGAGTTCTGTCTTTGACGCTTACTTAATCTTAGAGCTTGTTGGTTTTTGCCTGTAAGTCATCGAATTTCCAAATCCCAATGCTTATTTTTGCTTTTGTAGCCCCTCGTCATTCCATCTCTCCGATTCCAGAGAAGAACACGTCTGTTTTCTATAGTATTGTCAATTAGTTTGATTATCAAAGATAGAATCACTGGCCTCATGTGTAGCCTTCCCTCATTTCATAGGCTTAGAATCGGCCAGAAAACTAACGAACTAGGGGAGGTTGAAGTAGTCTATATTGAGTATAAAATCTGGTGTTAAAACCAGGACGAAAGTTGGTAAGAAAATCAGTCAGTCTGCAATCTTGTGATGGATCCTTTTTATACGATTGGCAACGGTCTGATGAATTTATCAGGGTTTTTCTCACAAACTCTCATATGTTTAAAAAATGGTCTAGGCTAGAAAGGACTGAAAATATCTAACTGTTTCGTGGATTATACTAACTGTCCAGTTTTGTATAACACTACACTACATTGATTTTAAGACTGTTAGACAGGTTGTTGCTCAGATGGTCTGTGTATTTCAGCTCCCGTATTTGATGTGAAAGCAACAGTCCTTGTACTTCGCTTGTTTGAGGTCAATCACAATAATGATAGTGACTTTATCCTGAACAGTGTTTATTTTATTTTACTTTTTTTTGATTACAGATTGATTCCACACTGTATTTTTGGTACAAGTATATAATTTTCAGCATGGATATCGGTAGCCCAAATTTCGCAGGCCGACTATAGATATCAGGTGTGCGTCGGCAGGGTATCGGACCTCGGACCGCGTGCATGGTCGGCGAGAGTCCTGATCCACTGTGCCACCGACGCACAGAATTTCCCATGGAGTTTATTGCATGATATTTTCTATTTGTACAGGCATCTTGAAATAAAATTGTCAGATGTTGAAATTCATAGATTATTGGATCGGGTCTCAGTTGCCTAAAGATCTACAAGCTCGCCTTATAACCGGAAGGTTCTGGGTTCCAAAATTCAGTGATCCGTGCTGTGATGAGTGCAAAACTAGGACGAAACAGCTGTCCAGTAATCAATAGTGGTTTCCCAAAGGTCCTCTAACAGATGTCAGTTCATGATGAATATTTTAAATGCTCGTGAGGGAAAATAATGCCATTAAGAGTCGTATTTTGTGAGATTAAAACAAAGTGAACAATAGGGATTTACAAGAAATTTATTGATGGAGATTTTTGATAGCCCCAGTTTTCAGCCGATTGCTGAAGAACGTTTGGGTTTGCTTGAAAGCCTACTGTAATTTTTGCATTATTTGTAGCTTTTTTTTACTCATGTTCACAGTACTATAAAACAGCTTATTATTTATTTTAGTTTGAGTGACTGAAGTCATTACGCCTTATTCATGTGAAGCATATTCGTTTTCGAACCTATGATTATTACTCAGCCTGCAAGTAAGTTATTTAATCTACCTACTCTTATACAGGGAAAACCACTATTGTGTCATGTGTGCTACTGGTAGTAAGTAGGCTATTGTGTGTATTCAATGCTTTCAGCAGCGGAGCGGCAGATTAAACTGTCAAGAGAATAAATGTGGGATTCATATAAAACAATAGGCAAAGAAGGGTAAGAATTCAAAAGAAGCAGAATAAGAGATAACGTTTTTAGTTAAGTGAAGATGCTCACTAGAAATTCAAAGGATTGATTAAGAGACAAAGAAGATCATTTTTGCCTCATTTATTGGGTATCGAATAAATTATCAAAGACCTCTAGATATCTGAACACTCCAGACAGCAGAAGGCATTGAAATTCGCCTAAATCAAACGGAGCTCTGTGGGCAGAAGAAACAAATCCAGTTAACCAGTATTGTTAGCCTGGCCTGCTGTCGAACCGATAAATTCATAAATTCCGTGTTACTTCCTTTAATTTATCTCATATTCAGTAAGATTAGTGTTATTATATTAATTCATATTACCTCTCTCTTACTGATGGTTTTGAAATGACAGCTTTAATGTTGTTAATAAGAATATTTCTGTAAACAGTGTGGTCATAAAAATGTAGAACCTGATGATGAATTGATCGAAAATAAGATTCTTTCTTCATTAGACAGTCTATTAAATAACTGTTTTGCAAATGGAAATTTCACTGTGAAGATTTTTGTATTTCTCCCCATCACTGTTCATTATTTTCCCAGACAAATAATTCTGCTACAAAGTACCAATGTGTCGTGACGTTACACTATTACTTGCGTGACTAACATGAATGCTTAGATGATTTCTTAGACATCAGACACCAAAATTTAGCTATCCATTTTGGCATACAACCCTTTTTAAGCTTACTCACAATGTGATATCAGTTACAGAACCACTGAAGATCATCATTTTGAGTGTACTGAAGGGCCGTTACCGACGACAGCAGCACTCACTCATCAAGGTTCAAATCCGAGTTAAAAGCCAAGCTCGTAGATTATTGAGATGCTGGAACTTGGTTCAGTAGTCATTATGGAAACTCCTACTTCTACCAGTTTTTTATTCAAGCGTGAGCACCAACCAACACTTTCGTCTGCGAGTAATCCCCCTTCACTTTCAATTGGATGGAACCCACTGGTCTCGACTTCTCACTAGAACTCCAGAGGATTGCATCCTGGAACTAGTTGCTAGTGAGCTTCAAGTAAATTTTCAAGAGCTAATTTATAGGGATTTGATTTGTTTGAAATCTTATCATGTAAGGTCCTGAGATTGAACCATTTTGCTTGAGCGCATACTGCTAAAGAGTCCCTAACTAGGAGGAGATAGCTGTCCAGTACCCCTAAATTTTCAATGCTTCTCTCATTAATGTCAATCCTTAGTCAAACTTAAAACTATCTCTTGAAAATACAGGCTTGTATGTTCAACATATTAGGTTTCGAGTCATGGAAATCTCCTTTCATTCACTATTATTCTTCACCAGTACACTTAAAATGAGAATGGTACACTCTTCATATATTCTACTGCTGTAGTCTGTACTTTGTAAGCTCTGTGAGCTATAACCCAACTGATATGATTTCAAACCCAACTTCAATATGACGTGTATCTAAAACACTGAAATTTCAAAAGTAGACTGTTTCACTATAAAAGTTACAAAGAAATATATCTGCCCGCCTTAAGATGAAAGTTGGATTTTTAGAAAAAGCAAAAATCGAAGTTCGTTTGTTACTTGTTTCATCTTTTAATGATTTTGCTCCGGTAAGATGAAAGCATCTAATTTCTGATAAATATCGTTTCCTATTCTAATCAATATCATTACAGAAAATCATTGGTGAAAGTTAAACAGTTCATTTCAACATGATAGTTTAAGTGGCAACTCCACTCCTCATTAGGGAGTACAGGTACATACAAATGATGTGTCTTAAATAGGACGAAATGTGCATTCTGAATTCTTCTGCTTGTCATTCCTCAGACATCATCGATGCTTCCTTGGCAGATGCCACTATGTCAACAGAGGCCGAATATTTCAGTCTATTCCATCAGCAGGAAAAATAAAATTGAACTGGTGCTTGCCACTGTTCAAATTAGATACTGTCGTCAGTATTAGATTCTTTTGATAATGCCGTAAGCAAATAATTGTTGAAAAAATGCCTCTTGAACGATCCATCTACGATATTAGGACATTCAAACTAACTTTGTAATCGCTATCCTCTTTTCTGCTCTACTCTATGTCACTTTGCCAACGTTTTCGCATCATCTGTTAAAATAATCCTTATTATTTGTCGGGACTTAGAATTCATCGGCTACTGAATTCCATCCCCCCGATTGAATGACATTTGAGTTTGCTTCTTAACCTGAAGACCCTGGGTTCAAATCCTGATGCTGAGATCAATGGTACGTATTGATGAAGAGTTCTGGACAAGAATTAAACCACTGTCCAGTACTTTTAATTGATTTTGGTTAGTGACTAATCCTCATCATTTTCTCTATTACATTGATTAATTCATTGACGCTTCATTCAGAAGACAATATCTTAACAGTTTACAGTTAAACTTAAAGAGACAGGATATTCATCGATGGTCTCTTCGCGGAGAAGAATGCATTCGGTACACTTTTCAAATTCATATTCTGCATAGTTTTATCATATTGTTATTAGATGGTTGAAGGCAATTGGCAGGAAGCCTTGACTGACCTAGGTTTCGTGCTAGTTGACACTCACCAGCCAGAAAGGCGTATATGCAATCATAAAGGAACAACTCATGTCTCTGCTGAGGTTCGAGCCCGTGTCATTCAGTGACTGCTGCAGTCAGAGACGTTAACAGTGAGCTATCTCAGCTCGCGGTTGACCTCCTGTAGGACTGTAGTGGATACTTTGATTGGATACTAGTAACTAATGTGATGTGTGTAATACTTTGTTTACTGCAGACTGAATTCTATCAGTCAACTTTGGAATGAGGCCACCATGCTACATGATTCGCCATCACGGTATGCTGAGGATTATTGTTATTACATAGTGGTTACAGCACAAACTTGATTGATAGAATTCAGTCTGCAGTAAACAAAGGTTAAGACATAATACTAGTCAGTGTCCAGTCAAAAGAGTTTTATCAAAAGCTGCTATCTTTGCTGGCATCATATTAATAATCAGATGGATAGTCGGCCAGAAAGGTTTAGCAACACAAAACTCCGGGTACTAATTAATTAAGAAGTTGTTTGATCAACAATTATGCAGATGTAAATGGGAATGGGTTGGATACACAATGAGAAGACGGCTGGGTGACACTAGCCAAGAAAGGTCGATTTCGGCGTGGGCCCGTGTGTGATATGAAAGGGATCGTATGACGAGGACATGAAAGTTTATTATAAAATCGTGATTCCAGCTGAAGAAGACTGCAGAGAACAGTGTGAAACGGAGACGTCCTGCTGAAGCCCTATGTCCCACTCAGAAGCCAAGAGATTATTATTATTGTCTTCTTTAGTTCCTAGAGAAACATAGGGATTTGGACAAACGTCTTCTTTGCGTTCGGTTCTTCGCCAACGTTTTCACCTGGTCCCATGTCTGCCCACATGCTTTCATCTCTCCTTCTCATCACCTCCTCCATATCACCCTCGCACTGATGACCGACCCGCCGGCTATAATTAGGGTTCCATTCGAGAGGTAGCCTGGCGTGTGGTGTCACTAGATGGTTTCCTCAGAGTTTGGCCAATCCATCTCCATTTCTTCCAGCAGATTTCTTCCACAATCGGTTTCTGGTTGGTTCGTTCCCAGAGATCCCTGTTGCCGATCTTTTCTGGCCGGTCATCTGATCTTGAGTATTGAGCAAAGGCAGCTGTTGATGAAGGTCTATGATCTGTTCGAAGTGTCGTTCGTAACACGGCACCAATTCTCTGATTCGTATAGTGGCACTGACTTCACATTGAAGCTGAAAATGTGGATCTTGTTTTTCATTCTGAGTGCAGTTGATCTCCACACAGACGTGAGAGTAATGAACGCTTGGCTTGCTTTCCCAATCCTCGCTTTGATGATATCATCTTTAGTTCCGTCCACCTGTAGTTAAAACGAGGCTTCCAAAGTAGGTAGGTGAGTGAAGGAGGTTACTTCTTTCAAATTCCTTCATTTATGCTGATTTTTGTCTGTTGTTGTTACAGTTGCTGTTGGCCAGGAATCTTCATCACCAAAAGAGCAATAATGATAATAATACATAGCAACAAAGTCCAAAAGTGGTAAAAAAACATCTAAACTTTTTGAATAAATTATAAGTACTTAATTTCACTGACCTGTTTTTCATGATGCCTTTTAGTAACAGATGCATCAATAATGTACAAATGATCATACACGTATATACATACATATTTTGGTAACTACAATATAAGAATAAAAGAAGAAATCTTCAGAAACGGAAATTTACTTGTTTCAGAAACATTTAAACATTGACAAAGTGTATATAAGAATAAGCAAGACAGGAGAAAGAAAAAGGGAGGAAGGAAATTACTATCTGACTGTCATAAAATATCGTTTCATCAACCAATTCATTCCCTAATCTAATTTAATTGACTTACAAATAAGCGTTGCCTATTGTGTCAGTGTATACACATACACACACTAAAGGCAGGCATACACAAATATCTAATCCATACATTATTAATACATTCATGTTATGTACTGTTTCAGTGTACTGTGTTCCTCTTTGCATTTTTCTTTTACTCTCTGCCTCTCTGGCACATGTATTAGCCAGGCCAGTTACTTTTACTTCATGTCATAAACTTTTGTTTGTTCTAGCATTTTATGACTTTGTCTTCTATTTTTTTCTTTTCTTTGCTTTTATTTTCATGGTATGCAAAATGAAAAGGGATTTTTAATCATACTTAATAGATCTACCGGATGTGAGTAGTTTTCATTATACTGCTTGCTAAAAAATAGTCATGTTTATTTTTTTTTTTAATAAATATACTTCCTGATTCATTAAGAGTGTGTATGTTGTAGCCTGTTCTATTTAATGCTTTTCTTATGTTTTTGTTTTGCTCTATATTTTTATTACTGCTAATACTAATACTAATACTACTGATGACAAGTTTTGTAATACCTTATTGCTAAGGAGGTTTGTTTCTCTCATAGTAAAGAGCATATTTTTGTCAGTGTTCTTTACGCTCAATACTCACTGCGGAAAAATAATGACTTTACAACTACTTCGCTACTACGTCGTCCCATCGACAATTATACATCTCATCCAACAGTTATACGACAATGCTACATACCAAGTAATCCACAACGGGAAACTTACGGAAGCCTTCGAAGTGAGGACGTGAGTGAGGCAAGACTGTCTATTATCGCCAATGATTTTCCTGATTGCAGTAGATTGGATAATGCGACAGACAACGGGCAATCAGGAAACAGGCATAAAATGGACTCACACAAAAAACTTGGAGAATGTGGACTTTGCCGATGAGGTGAATGTCTGATTTCCCACAAACTGGAAGATATGCAAGTGGAAAGCAACAAGTTGGCAGAGGAAGCATCAAAGATAGGACTTCAAGTGAACCTGGATAAAACAGAGGTGATGAAGATTCCTGGCCAACACCAACAGAAAAAACAACAGACAACAATCAGCAGAAATGAGAGGAACCCGAAAGAAACAGCATCCTTCACCTACCTGTGAAGCATCGTTTCAACTACAGCTGGACGGAACTGACGAGGATATCAAAGACAGAATTGGAAAAGCAAGACAAGCTTTCATTACTTTCAAGTCTGTGTGAAGGTCAACAGCACTCAGCATCAAAATTAAGATCCGGATTTTCAAATCCAATGTGAAGTCAGTCAGTGCTACTATACAGATGGACCAGAGACTTGGCGCGTCATAAAGAGCATCTCAAACAAACTTCACACCTTCATCAACAGTTGTCTTCGCTCAATATTTAAGATCAGATGGCCGGCCAGAAAAGAGCAGCAACAAAGATCTCTGGGAGCGAACCAACCAGGAACAGATTGTGAAACAAATAGGCAGGAAGAAATGGAGATGGATTGGCTGGCCATACTCTGAGGAAACCATCAAGTGACATCACTAGACAAGCCATTGCTCGAGTGGAACCTGAAAGGGAAGCGAGTTGGTCGTCCAAAGGTGACTTGGAGGAGGTCATGTGGGGAGGGGGTGAGAGCATGTGGGCAGACTTGGAGCGGAGTGAAAAAGTTGGCAGAAAACAGAAGGCAATGGAGACGCGCAGTTGAAGCCCTATGTTCCTCTATAAATTAAAGGATATAATAAATATTAATAATTACAAATTTCTAACCTTACTTGATTGTTTTTTGGTAAGGTGAATTTTGAGTATGATCAATTATTATATATGTCCAAACCAATTTCTCTTTTAACGGTTTGAAAAAATTTGGTCACTGGGTATATGATATTCATTATAATAAAGGCTGCTTTTTGTATTTCCCAATGAATGAATGAAAAACAAAACGATATTGCTGTTGTTTTTGCTGATATTTCGCTATTTAATGCAGTTGCTAATAGCTTTATCAAGATTCTACGGTCAACCAAAGATACATAAACCCACAGTTCCATTAAGACCAGTAATAGATTTCACCAACTCACCGACATACAACCTCTCTAAATACTTGTTCTCCGTACTACAACCATTACAAAAGGACCCTCAAAATATTGTAAGAAATTCATATGATTTCAAATCCCAAATAGAACACCGAGAAATTCATAAAGAAGGAATTATGGTAAGCTATAATATCACCTCATTATATACTAGCATCCCTATTGCCGAAATTCGTGATATAATTTCCAGTCTACTAGAATCAGATACAACACTATCACAAAGATGTCCACTGGACACCAGTGGAATAATTAAGAGCTTAAAATTCTGTCTAGAAGGTAATTATTTTACGTTTAAAGGGAGTTTACACAGACAGACAATGGTGTTGCTGTGGGTTCACCAGTCTCCCCAATAGTCGCCTACCTTTTGACGAATAGATTCGAGAATAACACCTTTTCAAGCATACTCACTCCTAAAATATGGTTAAGATATGTGGATGATACTTTTGTAGTACTAAAACGAGATCCAAAATCCAGTTAACTACGGAAGCAGAGTCAGACATCGGTGAACTACCATTTCTAGACTGCCTAGTTAGGAGAAGGGAAAACGAACATTTTAGGATATCGATATTCATGAAGAGAACCCACTCCAATAAAAATTTAGACTTCAAATCATCACACCCCATCAGCGAAAAGATTTCAGTTGTTTCAAGTCTTCTTAGACGAGCACACTCTCTGAAAACGAATGAGCGAGGAAAAGAACAAGAAATATCAAACACTACTGAGACTCTCAAGCAAAACAACTACCCAAGGAACTTCATTAACAAAATCAACACAGACATTGAGTATGGCCGAAAACGCATCCCGAAAATATGGACCTTAACAGTTCTCATTCCATATAGAGCGGAAACATCAGACGACATCAGAAGTGTCGTCCACATGCACAACATGAGAGTTTTCTTCAAAACATCGGATACACTTCAAAAGAACCTTGTCCATATAAAAGACCAAATCCCTAAAGATTCTCTATCTAATTTTGTCTACAAAATAAAATGCTCGGAATGTGATGCGACCTACATCGGACAAACATCTCGAGAAATCAAAATCAGAAGAAATGAACACCGTAGAGCTTCTCTTCGACCACCAAGAAATCCAGTTGAACTAGAAAACTTGGAAAATCATCAGCCATAGGTCATTTACACGCTACAGAATCATGCCACAATATTGATTTTGACAATATTGAAATCATCATACAGAGAAAATTCAGAAATCACAAAGAACGTCTAATATCAGTAGCACTTCATATCAAGTAGAATCCAAATTGCCTGAATAGGAATGATGGACTACAAGAGAATCTGACCTGGTTACAACAAACCCCATCCCTCATGAAGTGACAAAATCAACACGAATGTGATAAGCAAGTTCAGTATGTAAACACGAACTACTTATGTAATTTTACACACTGATCAAATCCAACAATCTACACTTGATTTTGTTATCTTTACCAATTGACTAATTTGACATTCAAAAATGACCCCAGTCTAACGAACGATGATCAAGCTAGTAAAATTTGTTTAGATATCATACCAGATGTACTATTATTCAGATGAACTGTGATCAAGATTTGACAAATTATTTTACAAATATAATTTTATAGATGTACTATTACCTTTGTTATTTGGCTTAGTGATATCCATTGTTATTTTGACTTTCAATACATCCCTTTAACTTGACCTAAGTCTATTTTCTCACCCCTTAACTCTTCGTTATATATACGCTGAGATTTTGTAAATTCCGGTTTAATAATACTGTTTTGATAAAGCTATTAGCAGCAGCATTAAATAGCGAAACGTCAGTAAAATAACAGCAATATCGTTTTGTTTTTCATTCATTCATTGGGAAATAGAAAAACTTTTATAATAATGATGATCAATTATTAGAAAAAAGACGCAACTCATTATCGAATTCATGGAAATATACTTGGTTGTTGATTCTTGTGGACATTTTAAGAATCACTTGTGAAGAGGAATCCCAAAACGGGATTGCCTTCCTGGATATCCTCCTTACAGAAGAAAACCAGATGGTAGTATAAAAAAGAGAAATTTACATATAGGAAAAGTACATGGACAGGACAATATACACACATTTTCACAACTTCATTCCTCTTTCGTTTAAAAATGAAATTTAGTAAAGACCGTCACTCAGCCACAGGGTGAGAACTATATGCTCAGAAGAGATGACTGAAGATGAACTAAGCATTGTATATGATACCTTGATTGAAAATAACTATTTAGACGAGTTAATCAAGAAACACATGACACGACATGAAAGCGGAAAAGGATTACTCACTATCCGTAAACAAGAAGCCTTCATGCATAAGACTGCAATTCAGAGGCGATATACCTAGTGAAATAATTACGAATAAATTAAGAAAATCAGTTCAAAGAACTTTTAATGCTGACAAACTATAAGTTTTATTTTCTACATGACCTATGGCGATTCCCCAATTGAAAAATGAAGTACCTGGACTAGCCACTTCCGATTGTATCCACCAATTCAACTGCGCTTGTGATGGAGTGAGTTATATTTGCTGTTGCTCTAGGAACTTGATTTTTCGTGCTCCCTCGGGAACATCTCCCATTACGGCTAAGTAAAGGTGTAGTGAAAACCATCGACAGTTCGATATTAGACCACCTTCTCCAAACCGGTAGACCACAAAGCCAGCACTGAACAATCCTTCTCTATCATCTACCGTGTGCCCAATAAATTGTCGAAAACACCGAGTTGCCGCATACTCCAAACAGCAGAGGCTATCGCGATTCTCGTGAAACAACCAGTGCTTTGTGTGCAAAAGAAGCAAGTCCAGCCAGCCACCACCACTGCCCTGGCCGGCCTACAGTTGAGACTATAAATTCATGAATTTGTATTATTATCTCCCCTAAATTTTCTGACATTCAGTTTATTGTTATGTTGATGTTAATGAGCTGCAATCTGTTAGTATTATTGAATCGATTTTATTTATTTATTTTTTTGATTACAGCTTGATGCCACACAGTATTTTTGGTACAAGTGTGGAATTTTCAGCATGTGATATCGGTAGCCCAAATTTTGCAGCCCGACCATAGATATCGGGTGTGTGTCGGCAGGGAATCGAACCTCGGACCGTGTGCATGGTCGGCGAGAGTTATAACCGCTGTGCCACCGACGCTCAATAATGTTGTTAATAACACTAATTCATTCGTTATAATTAATATATAACTGTAGAACATGATGATGAATGATTCGAAAGAATATTCTTTGTTCACTAACCATTCTTTTGGAAATTTAAGAATCGGCTCTGTATTGTGCTCCACTATATAAAAAGTATATGAAACAGTTCATCCTGGGAAGACTAATTGATGTCGTAGTTGGAAGAATTCTCTATGAACACTCACGGTTCTCTATTCACTCACGGATAAAATTACAACACTGCACATCTTTACTGAATAGAGTTTAGAATGGCAGTTAACTCTTTATCCATCAGCTTTATCGACTTTGACGAGGTCTTAGAGAGTATCGACAGTGAGGTAAGAGTGCAGTGCTGCAAGCATTAGTAATGACACTAAATGTCAGCTGCTTCACAATGGAAAGCTCACCGAAACCTCTGAAATGAAGACAGGTGTAAGACATTCACCAACTATCACTTGTAACACTTCTGAGTGTGGTAAACTGGATCATGCGACAGACTGTAAGGACTTAGAAGACGTGAATATGTTGAACCTGTAATTTCTAGATTCAGAAGAAGATTTGTCTTATGGGTGACAAAGTCGATGATTCAGAAATGATGAGAAAGAAGTTGACAGAATAGAAAGACAAGATAGGGCCTCAGGTGAACAAAGAGAAGACAGAGATGATGGAGGCGTTCAACTAATAATAACCACCCCCAAAGGAAAAATGTAAAGGAGGATGTCACACCCATTAACCAGCTGGGTAATACCTTTCAACTGTATTCGGCACTAATGAGGATGTCAAAATCGGTAGGATCAGAGCAGGGGAAGGAAGACAGAAGATCACTTCTCTGATCTACAAGCCTTAGCCCAACGAACGAGATCTGAATTTTCAACACTAATTTCAGGTTAGTACCTCTATGTGGTTTAGAGACTTGGTGTGTCACCTAAAGTATTTCCTTCCATCAGTATCCGTCTTCTCTGGCTGGAGATCATGTGAAGCAGAATGGTAGTAAGTTGCCAGTGGCACAGGTAGCTGGAACTGATCTCAGAGAGAAAAATGAAACGAAGATGTTCCTCTGTAGTTATGTAATCTACCAGAAATTAGAATCCACAACCTACTGCTTGTCAGCTAAAATAAAAATTAGATATTAAGTAACACCAAAACTAAACTTTTACATCTTTATTTGGACGCAGGAAGAAGCAGAAATAAACTTTCTAAAGACTATCAAATTATTTGCAAGGCTGTACATATTTAGGCAGGGATTTCTTTTCAGATTAAATGAACACTCACTAACACCTCGTGAACAATTCAGTTGGATGATTACCAAATCTAAGTGGTGAAATAAAATTCTATGATCGATAAGTTTATTTGATTTAGCACATAAAGACGATACAGTATTAATAACTAAATGAAGTCTTGAGCACAATTCATTCAAAAGAATAATTGTTTGGAAAATACCTCCAGAACAATTGAACCACAATATTTATGCCTATTTGCAGGTTTCAGATAACTTTATAATTGGTTACAGGATTTCATCATGGGCTGGCATCATTAAGCTATTGGAACCCGGTGGGTTTTTACTGCTGAAGAGTCCCGAACTAGAATGAAATACCTGTCCAGTAATCCCTGCTGGTTTTCCAATGGTTCTCCAACCGATGTCAGCTCATGATGAAATCCTGTAACCAACTGGTCAAATCCCTACTAAACCAATATTTGAAGAACTATGTAATTATTGTCCACTTTTCTCCTACATTGCTTCTATATGATTGTTCTGGCATTCACATATCACACGCTGACTTGATCTTTATTATTCGTCTTTCTTCTTCCCTGTTTAATCTCTAATTTTAGTGCTTCTCTTTGTAGTTGTGTGATGATACTGGCAATACGTTGTTTAAAGACTGCGATTTTGTTTGAGTGAGTCAAGGTGATTGTGTGACTTTGGTGTGTGTGTGTGTGTGTGTGAAGGAATGGTCTAGTAGGTGATTCTCGTGGACAGAGTTCCTTATCCCACCTTGTTGGGAATATTCTACTTGATTCTCAGTTACTTCTTACGGTTAATTTTAGTTAAGTAATTCTTTTTGTACAGTATTTGTTTTGTACTCGAGAAAGAATTTGACCTCTGCAGCTACCTAAAGACATTACTGAGGTAATTCTGATATGTGATATATATTATGGTTATTTGATAGTGCCTCAGACTTTATAGGAAATAACAATTTTTTTACCGTCTTTGGGACTCAAAGACGTTCTGGTCAAGTATACTGTAGGACGCGAAGATTGGTTGCCTCAGTTCAAACCATAAGAAGCAGCTTTTAGTTGCTATTAGTATTACCTTTTTCTATTTCCTGCTGTCCTTAATAGCCATACGATTGCTGATAATCTGTCATTTCCTCCTCTCATTATCTCCTCCATGCCACCCTAACACTGACGACCCACTTATCATTTCCCTTTGGGATTCCACTCAAGCGATGGCTTGCTTTACACGCAATGTCATTTGACGGTCTCCTCAATGGGTGTCCGATCAATCCATCTCTGCTTTCTCCTATATATTTGTTGAGCGATTGGCTCCCTCCTGTTGGTTTGCCGGCAGCCAGGGTTTCTTGCTGCTAATTCTTTCTGGCCGGCCGGCTGGCTGGCCACTTGATCACCAGTATGGAGCCAGTGGAGGTGGCAAGTGTTGAAAAATGTCTCTAACTGGCTGCTGGAAATGCTTTACGTGACACGCTGGTCAAGTTTATGACCCTTATAGAAGGATAGACTTGATATTGGTTTTGAAAATCCATGCTGGATGAGTACAGAAGATTTCCGAACCCGTTTAAGGTTGAAGAAGGCATATCTTGCCTTTCTGATTCTCGCCAGCTTTGATACCTTCATCCGTCCAACTGGCCTGTAGTTGAAACTGTGCTTCCGAGATAAGTGACGGGAGGAAGTAACACCTGTCGAATCTCTCTCATTGAAGGTGATTGGTGCCGGTTGTCGTTTAATCTTCATCACCTTCATCTTCTCTATGCTCGCCTGGAATTCTGTTTTCGCTACTTCTTCAGACAGATTGTCGGATTTCACCTGCAAGTCTTTGAGTTTGTGTAAGTGACACTAAACATAAATCATCCCCATGTGAAATCTACATTTTCTAGAGTCTTCTAATCGGTAGCTTTTAATAGTTACAATTTATTCCCCATTTTTATGTGATTGTTGCGTTTTAAATCAAATAAATTCATCATCCTCCATGAAATATTATATGTAGGCTTTAATTTTCTCTGAAAAATGTTATATATTTGCCCAGTACATTTAGAACAAGCTGATCACCTGTTCATCTGTCAAACTAGTTTATATGAGAAATCCAAAAAGTGAAAGGCCAGTTAAAATAAACAAAAATGACAAGGGATTTAAGAGTATAAGAAGGAATTATAATAACTCTGCTCTGAATATAATAATAATAATAATGAAATAGGGATTACCAGGTTAGGTTAAAGATAGGGATAAATTGTTTTTGTAATCACAGACCGAGAGGGAAAGCTTAATTTTTACTAATATCTATCTACTCAGTATATTTCAAGATGCATTGAAATTCTTTCAAATGGCAACCTAGATTTCATTAAATTAATATAAATTGAACAGTACCACTTATATCATTTGGTCACTGTGGTGCAAGCACAGACGGGGGTGGCCTGCATAAAACTTGGGCTACCGGAAACCTCCGTCAGTGCGCTGCATATAATTTCTCTTGTTCACTTTGTTTTCATCTAATAAAACATGACCTCAAGTGGCATTATTTACTCCTGCGAGAATTTAAAATGTCTACGATCTACAGATTTACAAGTTTCTACTAAACTTGAATAAATGTATCTCAATACATGAGGTAACTGTTGCTGAGTTGTGTATTTAGTTCTCAGAATATGCTTATCAACTTTTTATAACTGACACTCAACCAAACATCATGCATTTCCTCAAAAGGGATAAAGAAGAGATATAATGGAATAGCTGGCACTTCAGGTCAGAGAGCATTGTATTACTGTCATTTACTATCATATTTAAAGATCTCGGATGGAACGAAAATATCATGCAATAAATTTCGCTGAAAATTCTGTATATTAAACAAACACAGTTGAAAATAAATCGATTACTAATATTCTACGTTTAAATAAAGTCGATCACTGTATCCATTATAGTCCCAGACGAAGTTATTCGTTAGTTTGTCAATTTACTAGGTGAGGCGAACCCACGTTACTGAGGTGAAGTAAATGCTTTTGAGGCTGTCGATGTGTATTGTTGACAAGTTCCAGCAGGCATAAAACCTAGATCAAGTGCTGCACACTGGTTGTATCCAACTGTCTAAGAACGATGCTAATTGATTAGAAATAAATTGAACAAAGAATATTCTTTTTGATAAATCCCTCTTCCGGCTCTACAATGGAATTACAATTCATTAAAGATGCTTAAATTATAATAATAATAATAAAGATATAGTAGCAAATAGAATATCAGCTGAAATCAGGAAAATTTCACAAAAATTCAGGATCATTCAAACCTGGGTGGTCAAGGTAAGGATAATGTCTGAACTAACTTCTTTTGGATGCACAAATTAGACTTGTTAATATGGATCCCAACAGCCAGCCTCAGCAATATTTAGTAGGTCAAAGTCTTAAGGCAAAATTGAGATTTGTAGATATGCGGTAAATGATCCTGAAAGCATGGTTAACGTCAATCTTGTGTTCTGTTCCACCCATAAGATGAGATAAAATAGCGCTGCGAGTAGATTTTGTTTGTCCTTTACTTAACCACTATGCAGGGTGATGTTCGGAAATTCGACGAGAAATACGCCTAATCGCTGAATTATTTTGTGTTTTATAGATGTCTGAATGAATATTTTCGCTGTATAGAAGTAAATGGTTTTAAAGAAATCTAAGAACCAGACATTAGATGGACAATATGCTCTGAAAAATACTCGTAAGATTCATTTTTATTTGAAGAATTCAGACTAATGTCTATACCAGCAATACTGGTGGCCTTTTTAAAATCTGAGCAACCAAAATACTCCATCTTTTTATTGCATATAGTTTGTTTTGTTAATTTTGTTTTAATCTATTAGAATATGACCTCTAATGGTGCTTTTTGACTCTCGCAAATGTTTTAAATGCCTACAATCTGCTGATTTACAAGTTTCTTCTGAACTTGCAAAAAATTACAATCGTCGGTATGTATATAAAGTGCCACTACTTGAAAAATGAAACTAATTCCCCGTTGTCTTCAAATATTCAGCTATTATTATTATTATTATGTTCTTGGGTCGAGAATTGTACTTCCGCACCTCTTTTAATTGTCTTTCAACTGATAGTTGTAGATTTCTTGAAGGAGAAATATTCTAAAGGATTGATTCTGTCTTCAGGAGAGACAGCAGTTTATCAGGCGATTTAATTTCAGTTACTATTTTACTTGAAGAACTTTGAACTATGCAGTGAATTCCACTGAAACTCCTATACATTATATGAACAGTGTTCAGATTAAAGCTATTAATAATAATAATGCATTAGTTTAAATGTATTTCAACATACAAAAGTGAAATTTCAGTGTATACTATAAATTTTAAAAGACGTTTAATTTAAAAAAGTTAATATTTAAATACAAAATAAGATTTTCCTTTGCATGATTTCATCATGAACTTTACAATTAGGCAGAAAACATATAAAAGAAGCAAAGATGAACTCTGATGTCAAATTTAGATTCCGTGCAATTTGAAGCAAGTTCATCAATAAGGTCATCTGACATTTTTATCACGATAAGCAGCTTTATATTAAGTGAAATTTAAAACTATTGCATGTCTTTCATACTGGCAGTCTCTGTTTACCTTGATGAATGCTGGTTAGTACAAACGTGGAATGATTTAAACATGTTGCCAATGATAATTCTTAAACATGAATCT
This sequence comes from Trichobilharzia regenti, assembly GCA_944472135.2. Classification (NCBI taxonomy): domain Eukaryota; kingdom Metazoa; phylum Platyhelminthes; class Trematoda; order Strigeidida; family Schistosomatidae; genus Trichobilharzia; species Trichobilharzia regenti. The sequence continues at coordinate 170,955,141 of OX235262.1, read as the reverse complement.
ATTTACTAATATATTTTTAATTGAAAAGGGACAAAGTGGCAGTTTCAACGGTTAAGATTTCTGTTATTCTCTTCGGTTTCAGGTAGGCCAAATGGCTTCAACAAAATATCTCCACGTTATTTGGTTTTATTCACTCCTCTTTAGCTGATACTAAGATTTTTTTATAAGCTCTCATCTCTTTATCATGCGACCTTCTTAAATCACCTTTGGAACCCCCCCCCTCCGCAACTCACTTTCATCCATGTGGGTTCCTCTTGAATGATGACCTTATGATATCACTGAAAGGTCCACTCAGGGTGTATCTGATCCATTTCCATTTTCTTTGGTATATTTATTGGACGATAGGTTTTTGAATGGTTCAGTCCAAGAGTTTCATTTTGGCCACTTGATCTTTAACATGGGAAGAAAACAGAGTGATGAAGGCCTAAGTTATTGAATTGGATTTTTTGATTTTCCCGTCGATTGATTGGACCGAAGTGCTCGGTCTCAAAAGGTGGCTCTCGTGGCCCAAGTAGTCTAGTGGATAACGCTTTGGCGTTCGAAACTATGGGTACTGGGTTCGAGCCTCGGTGGGAACATCATCACTCACTGAGAAATGCAGGTACATCCAGCTGACGAGTCCCAAATAGGACGAAATGCGCATCCTGGATTTCACTGCTAGTCACCATCAACCAAGGTCTAAGTTACCTTTCCGATTCTGGCTTTGACACCTAAATCCGTTTTATTGCCTGTAATTTAAACGATATTGTCTAGATAAGTGAAACAAGCGATCTCTTTCAAATTCATTCGTGTTGATAGTGATCGGTACTTGGTGCGACTGGTCGTTGGCTATCTTCATCATATCCATCTTCTCTATGTTCACTTGAAGTTCTGTCTTTGTTATCGGCTTCTTCTGACAATTTATTCATTTTCACCTGAAGATCTGCGACTTTGTATGACGTTACACATGAATCGCCCGTGAAATCCAGGTCTTCTAGGGTCTTCTTATCAATTCAAAATATTCCTGTCTTTTCGCTATCCACATATAGTGTGCTGAGTAATCTGTTCCAACCTAATTATGAATATCATCGGTAGTAGTAGGCGTCCTTGCATTACTCCTATCTTCACTTGAAACTCTTCGCTAAGCTTTCTGTTGTGGATCATTTGATATGTCAGACTGTCATATAGCTGTTGAATGAGGTTGATGAAGATTTTCGGCAGTGTACCCTGTATTGTTGAAGTAGTGTCCAAATGATTAGACTGTTAACAAACAATGGAGAAAACTACACGTATAATAACTTGACTTTCACTTTAATAATTGGGAGTACCAATCACTCGGCTGCTCTCAAGGAAGCAGCATTTAAAATATGAATATAGAATATCTAATTCGATTTTAGATTTTCCCGTCGATTGATGGGACCAAAGTGCTCACTCTCAGGTTGACATGTTAGTTCCTTGTGAAGATGCTTCCACAATGTCTGGGCATGTATTTAGAAGTTATTTGGTGGATAGTGACTAGCGATGGAATCCAGGATGCGCATTTCGTCCTTTTTTGGGGCAAACATGACCCGCTGCACAAGAGGTGTCTCTCGTAGCCCAAGTTGTCCAGTGGATGACGCTTTGGCGTTCAAAATTATGGGCACTGGGTTCCAGCCTAGGTGGAAACATCATCACTCCCTTCAGAATGCAGTTACATCCAGATGACGAGTCCCAAATAGGACGAAATGCGCATCCTGGATTCCACTGCTAGTCACCATCTACCACTTAACTTAAAGAATATCTGATATGATATGATTACTCAGAAGTGGTTTCTAAACATAAAACTTAAGTAATAGCCAGTGATACAATGAAACTAAGAGTTCGATTCTCGACAAAGTGAAAAGTGTTATTAGATGAGGATCAGCGTGTCTGATTCACCACGTAATAAGTATGAAAGTGACAGGAATAACAGTAAAGTATACAAAAGGAACACGTTTGGGTGATTACAGTGAATTAACTACTAAAATTAGAAGCGATAAGTTAGGAAAAAGCTTAAGACTATGGTGCAGTTAGAGACTGAATACAGTTTTTCTCCACGCAGAATTCGAGGTGATACTGACGAATCACTAGCGCCTCCGCCATATTTATACAAAAGTCTGATACTGTTTCAATCCAAGGTGTTTAGGTAACATTCCATTCAAATTTGTATTCACCAGCTCACTGTATGTAGTGGGTTAGTTTGCTCAAGAAAAGTGGAAATCTGTCACACGGTCTCTAATTTATGTTATGTCAAAAGCTCTTTGTTAAATTGGCACACAAACTTGGTAATATGAAGCAATGAGGACCGTATGTCTTTTAAAACAATGCAAATGAATTCTCGTTCATCATTCTTGGTTTGTCAGTCAGCTTTCACTTTAAACAAGTGAAAGAATACCTCAGAGGACATCGTATGACAACTGAAACCATAAAAGAGAGTTTAATACAATAACTCTTAAAATGATGATTATGACGTAAGAGGCCCATGGATCACAGGGTAGGTTTACAGGAGAGTAAGGCCAAGATACCTAAAGCTGTACAAGGACTGTTTCCATAGAGGTAAATCTCTTTAAAAAACCAGTATGAAGTTTTCTATTAGCCTTCTTGAACATCCTTGTTAAAATAGTGAAACGTGTGAAACTTGAGGTTCACATTTACATGAAAACAAGCCAAATGAATGAAGTTTTTCATCGTTTTTACTTTATCTATAATAAAAGTGTGAGAACTCTGCTCAGAAGATTTGAATTTATTTGCAGGCTAAAACCCTCATGATGACAAACAATGACTTCTCCAAGATATTTCAACTCACCGAGACTTTTAAATGCTGTACAAGTTATTCTACTTATGAGAAAACAATACGGAGGTAACTAATTTTAATAGACAAAAATTTGGTATTCCAATAAAACAAGAATCTATAGAAAACAACTGTGTGTATTTTTACATTATCTGGGATAAAAATACTAGACCCTGTTAAACAAATGCAGCTTAGAACAAACTGTGTTCTTTTGAAGAAACATTGTTCAAACAGAAGAATTCAGAAGTTATGTACAGGCTAAACTCCATCAAATGTGACTGTCGCTCAATCAAATAGTGTTTAGGCGAACATCGAACCTTGGGGAATCACGTGGAATGTTTACCAGATGTCAATCAACGAATACATACCTGGACCCCTTTTTACTCACTAATTTCGGGATAAGAATGTACAAACTAGAATAGAACCTTGAGTTATTATTCCTTTGGGTTTCAAGCAGAATGTAGGACTTTGGCAGTTTTGATCTGTCCACTGCAGTCCTTTTTACCTGGCCCCATGGTCGGCCATTCGGCCTATGGGACCTGAATTTAGAATCCACGAGTCATTTAATAGGATTCCAGTGGCTGAATCGGCGATCGTGGAGCCAACTCAAAAATACTTCAGTGAGAACATCAAAGCTAATCATCAAACAGCGTCCAAGCGTTTGCACTGGCATCCAACATGTCATCAGAAGCCTAACATTTCGGTCCAATCAATCAACAAAAAATTCAAAGTTGAATTAAAAATAAATAATAACTGACACCCATCGCACAAGACTTGACTCTCAGGACCCAAATCTTTTGGATAACTCTTTGGCGTTTTAAATGAGGAGCACTGGGCTTGACTATAAGCTGGAACAAAATCCCTCACTGTGAAATGCAGGTGTATCCGGGTGACGACTCTTGAATAAGACGAAATGCACATCCTGCACTCCACCGATAGACACCATTCAACAAATTATTTTATAGTCACCCAGACTGTCATCATTTTCAGCTGAATTAACTCCAAGTTTCACAGTTCTGATGGTTCGTAGTCCCGTTCATGGACTGGTGCAGTTTATGGAAGTTTTTATTACAGAAGTTAAGGCACAGACAGTCATTCAGAAGGTATCCAAATAACGGTAAGCATTGATATTTCCGCATTATTCAATTTTCCAAATATTGTTAGTAACATTTTGAGCTACTTATGAGTAGTCAGATTGGTACTTGGAAATGAGGGTTTTTATCAAAGATGAAACCTACTTTACGGTAATGGTCTTCAAATTTTTTTTGATTGGTTTTAAGACACCTGATGACATTTAGGTGTCAGTCTGAAGCTTGTACAGAACGTTTCTGTCATGCATATCCCTGAGTAAAGAGTGAAAGTTTCACGGGATAAAAATAAGTTTCATACGAAAGTTTTTCAATAGCTGATGACTAACTGAACTCTAAGACTGAGAATAACAAGAAACTTGACGATATGGAATTCCAAAGAAACTCTCTTCCAGGTCTTTCATTGTCCCACATGTTTGTAAGTTAATACTTATTTAACTAAGTCCACCAGTCGAGAATTTAATGGAATTCGATGTTCTCCCTAAAATCGCATCATTCCCAGACTAGTTAAGATATTAAGCTACTTGAAACTGACATGGGTTTCGCTTGGTGCATTACTACAAACTCTCTTACGGTTCATGCAGCAGTCTATCCTCAAATTTTCCTATGTAGCATTCCTCTTTGGTTTTAGATGGAGTTAACTAGGCCAGTTTTGTTTTGTAAGCTTCAACTGGGTATAATGAAGTTATTGGTTAAACAATTAACCTATATGAAGTACTGAAATTCCGATATAAAGCTCCTTGAGTAAATATGTATTTCACCTACACCTGTTTCAGTCATAACTGACGACGTCGAAGAAGTTAAAAATATTATCAGGATGAAGAATTGAAAGTACGTTGAAACATCATGAAAAGCAGCAAGATTAATGTTGTATGAGGCATATGAAATTTAACAGAATCTAAGGAATGAAATAAACAATAATTTGAAATTTCAACAAACCTTTCAAACAGTGTGCCGTCAGCCTTTTATACTTTAGTGTGTAGATTTGTTTGTTACAGGAGTTCATCATTAGCTGACATCGGATGAAGATCCACTGGAAAACCTGGGAGTACTCTTCAGCAATTTCTTCCTAGTCAGTATTCATCACCGGAGTTCGAACCCAGAACCGCCTGGTTATAAGGTGAGCTCGTTGACCATTAAGCCATTAGGACGCGATCCAAGGGTCCTGTACAATAAAAGCTATTCACATCTAGAGGAAAGACTACTCTCTATGGGTTTGAAATCTGTCTGTGCCACTAATAATAATGATAGTTTTATTCAGAAAAGAAAGTTTATACACATTACGGAATTTTCATCGAGTTTCAATGCAACATATTTACTCCTTGTTCAGAAACTTCAAATAATATGACAACCTAAAGTACATCAACTGAAACGACATCGTTCCATCTGAAGCTAGCTGTAATACTACTTCTCAAGGTTCTCCCACTATTTTCCTCGGAAAATTCTAAGTGTTAAGTAGAAACCTATTTGAAATTGTGTGTAAGTACGAATTGCTTTTTTGTGGTAATTAGATCATTAAAACAATATGAAACGGCGGAGTAAACACGATACATTTTGATGGATAGCAGATTTTGAGGTAGCCCAGTGATTTAAGCAGGCCGCCAAACATCACCTCCATTATTTAACAGTTGTTCAATGAATAATTGAGATTTCCTAGGTTCTGGTATCATGAATAGTGACCATGAAAGAATGATCTATGCTAGTATGTTCATATGTGAAGCATATTGAACAGGCAACCATAAAACACATGCTTACATTTCAACTATTGATTAAGAGGAACTTAATTGATTACAAGGTGAATTTTGTGATGAACTTATGTTAGTTGGCAAATTATGAATAATCAGGAAGCATCGAGCAGCAGTCTTTGACATTGAGCACTGAAAAGCCAATAAGGGATGAAACCCAGCATCACAACGTCCTTTGGCGAGTATATTCACCACTCAGCCAACGACGCAGAATCCAAGGACTTATGAATTATAATCTCTGTTAAATTGAGATATATAGCATCACCACCATCCGGTGAGATAGGTGAGTGTGTGTCCACATGTCTTATATAGTGGCCCCCACTGTTCATGAATAATCATTAGAACCTCTCAGAAGTTTTTACATAACCTTCGGTTAAAAACTTCTGAGGTAATGATTTGTTTTATATATGTCTTGAATCATGGTGTCTTGACATCTGTTAGCTGTTTATTTATTCTCTTGCTAAATAGCAGACATGAGTAGCAAACATTTTATGAACATCTGTCCCCGAAAAGAATTGGTTTCAGTACTGAAAAAGAGACCTATTTATTATTTATTATTCATCATTATTTATCAATAAAATAATAACAATCATTCATTATTTTGAACAGGGACTGGTTTGTCTTCCATCCTACTACTCAACCGGCCCTAAATAGACTCAGTTAATAAACCTTTAAGAAGTGAGGAAATATAACTTGGACTTGTACAACAAACAGTTAAAGGCGAAATTGTTTGAAGTTTGGAATAAAGCTTATGTTATGTTATATGTTATGTTAAGTTGTCTCATCAATTAAAGCATCATTATGAAAAGTAGTTAGGTACTGCGAAAGAAGTCGTTCTTAACAGAAAAGAAGTATAAGGAGATAGTTGGAGGCAATCCTAACCACTGTGCCACCGACGCATAGTGGTTAGGACTCTCGCCTACCATGCACATGGTCTGGGGTTCGAGCCCACGCCGACGCACACCTGATATCTATGGTCAGCCTGCGAATTTTGGGCTACCGATATCCACGCTAAAAATTCCATACTTGTACCAAAAATACAGTGTGGAATCAAGCTGTAATCAAAAATAAAAATCGGCCATAGGAAGCCTTGTTTGACCTAGGTTTCGTGCTAGTTGGCACTCACTAGTCAGTAAGGCGTATCTGCAACCTCCTTGAAGGAGATCAAATTCCTTCTGAAATTCGAAACCGCTTCACCCAATGCTGCAGTTAAAGAGACGTTACCACTGAAGGGACATGAGTTACTTCAGGGTTGCAGATACGCCTTGCTGACTGTTGAGTGCCAACTAGCACGAAGCGTAGGTCAAGCGAGGCTTCCTGCCGATTGTCTCCAACTATCTAATGTCATCAAATCAATGTGTACAGTGAGGGCGAGCTACCTAGAATGGTGGCCACATTGCAAACCTGACTGATAGAATTCAGTCTGCACCATAGAAATGATTAGACACAAGTCACACTAGTTACTAGTGTCCAGTTAGAACAGAAGTATGCTGAAATCTAGGCTTGTAAATATTCTGACAGTTTGTTTATATAATTATGTAAAACTTCACTAGATAACTGTACTGTCATGTATTTTTAAGTTATCCCTTCTTCAAAGCATGGAAAATTTCCATTTCATGTAATTAAGAACATATGAGTCAGTGAAGAGATGTCTCTTCGTAACTTCCTTTCACAACTGTACAGTTATCTAAGAGGGATTTACATATGCACTGTAGATTGACACCAGTGGTCAAAGGTTACTGTCAGTTAGCAACAAAGCAAATCAATGTGTATATTTGACAATCATTCTTGAAAGATAAGGAACACACTTAATCAATAGGGTTGACAACTAATCAGGTGAGTGATGAGTAATCGTCTGGAAAATGGTTGTTATGAAACAAGAGAACATAAGATTAAAAAGTGAGTTATAAAAAAACGTTAAACGGAATACATATTGCCCGAGCAACAACTAACTGTAAGTCTGACATTTGAGGGAGATAAAATTAGTGGGCCTCTCTGAAGTCACCTCACTTTGACAAGGTATTCGATTATCGAGCTCCTTATAAGGCCATAACTGTTCCTCCGCAACCATATAGGATGGTGTTTTTGAACCACTGTTGATAGGATACACGTTGAACGACCAATATTCATAGCTTACCATGAAATAGTCAGCAAGTGATGGACCTAAAGCGTCATTCCAACTCAATAAATGCCTCCTTCGAAGTAATCTACACAGTGAAAAACAACCAGTCAAAAGGCAATACGCTTTAGTCTCCTTTGCACTCCTGAAGCTCTGACCATTCAGATAGGTGAAACAGGAGCTTTAAATACAGAAGAAGATTATTTTACCATTTTTTGTTTCTACTGACTTGATTTTTGTTTGTCTGTTTTTCTTACTCCTTGTTACCCTTGTATTTCTATAGAATTCTCATGCAATTTTATGTTTTCTTTTTTATTCCTATATGCGTTCTGATTAAAATTCGTTCGCTAAATAATTCATCTGACTACGCAACTCCAATGTACTTATTTAACTCCTCTTGTACACTGATTAATCTTAACAGCAATTATACATATATACCAAGCAAGATAATTGCAAAGAAATTCAGAAAATCAGTTCAAACAACTTTTAATGCTGACAAACTACACGTCTTATTCTCTACACGACCGATGGTGCTACCTCGACTGAAAGATGCAGTACCTAGACTAGTCACTTCTAATTGTATCTATCAATTCAACTGCGCTTGTGATGGAGCGAGTTATATTGGCCGTTTCCCTAGGAACTTGATTTTTCGTAATCGCTCAGGAACATCTCACAGTATGGCTAAGTAAAGGTGTAGTTAAAACCATTAACAGCTCGATATTGAACCATTTGGTCCAAACCGGCCACAAAGCCAGCGTAGATGAATCCTTCTCTATATTATACCGGGTGCCAAATAAATTGCCAAAAACATCGAAGCACCACAGGCTCCAAACAGCAGAGGCTATTGCAATTCGTCTCAAACAACCGGAGCTTTGTATTCAAAAGAAGCAAGTCCAGCCCCTACTATTGCTCCTGCCTTCAGTAGAAACTATAAACTGATGAATTTGTTATATTATCCTTCCTAAATATTCTGACATTAAGGTTATTTTATGTTGATGCGATTCAGCTGTAATCTATCAATATTATTGATTCGATGTTATTTAAACAGCATTAATGTCGTTCGTAACACTATTCACTATAATGTATGTATAACTGTAGAGCCTGATGATGAATTTATCGAAAAGAGTACTCTTTGTTCAGTATCCATTTTTTTTAAATATATGTTTGTGAGAACTCATCACTTTTGTTGCTGCCCTCCTTCATGAAAAAACTGGATATATAAATATGCGATTGTATAGCTAAGGAGGAGAATAGCTTCAGCAAAAAGAGCCTCTTTGCTGAACTACGTAATCTATTTTAATTAATTCCCACACTAACTTGAATATTTAAGTTAGTTTAGATTTTCTCATTGATTTATTGGACCAAAGTGCTCGATCAGAGGCTGGCATGTTGGCTCCTTGTGCAGATGCTTCTCCAATGTCTATTTATGTAACTCCAATTCAATTGGTTGTTGGTAGGTAACTAGTAGTGGAGTCGAAGATGCGCATTTCGTCCTCTTTGAAACTCGTCATCTGGATTTACATCAATCGACAGGAAAATCTAAACTGACCTGTTCCACAAGAGGTGGCTGTAGTAGCCCAAGTGATGCATAGTGGGATAACGCATCCTGGATACCACTGCGAGCCATCAACAACCGAAAAGTAATAATTTTAATTCATCATCCCTAAAGACATTTATACACAACAAATCTATGATAATTTCATTGGTTTTAAACACATACAGCGAATAATAATAATAACAAAAGGATACTTTTTCTTTCCATATGAAACATATTCATATCAGTTCGGCAACATGTAGGTTGACATGTGTAAGAAAAACAAGGGAAAAAATAAAACAAATCATCAAGTCCGTGTTTTCTTCTACTAAACGAAAGAGCAGAAAAATCAAACTTTTTTTTGCAGAAAACATGATAACATACACGAACATGTGAATGTATATTCATGCGTGTATATATGTACATTGGAATGTTGCAGATAAATAGGATTGGAAAGAGAATTTAAGGCAGATGAAAGGAATTAGAGAGTGAAATACAAATGCCTTAAGAGAAAACGAATAAATGAATTATACTACCTGTGGATAGGAGAGAATGTTGTTTCTCCTCTAGTCCACATTGTTGAGGGGACATTTTTTGTTGAAGACATTTTCAGCATACATGTTCAATAATATTAATAATAATAGCAGTTATTACTATTATTATTATATTAGTTATCAGGGAGATGATGAGGGGAAATAAAAGGGGTTAGGGAAATAAATACAAAACCCGGCATAAATTTAAATTTTCCCCTTCTTAAACAACAGCCATGACTGTATGGAACAGAATAATGGTAATTAGATTAGAATTAGATTAGATTTGGTTAGGTTAGGTGAATGAATTTCGAATGAATGTTTTCTCTAATCCCCCAAATTTTTTAATCCATGGAATTAATTTCCTATTACAAAATTGCTAAGCGGAATGTTTAAAAACAAAACGTTGCTTATAGTATTAAGAAAGAGAATTTAGAATTATAATTACAAGGAAGTAGGTTGTTTATCTAATTGGCAGTTATATAAATTACAATCGAATTGAGACATGATAACATGCCTTTAAAATATATGTGGAGAGATAGACAGGGTTAAAAAGCAGGGGTGTTCATTTCTTCTTGATTAAGGAAATGAGACCAGCTTTTGTAGAAATAGCTTAAATCCATTTTATGTCATAGAGTTTTTAGTTATTTACATACACAAGCTGAACAAAATAAAACATTTAAAACGGAGGATTTCATCATGAGCTGACATCGGTTAGAGAACCACTGGAAAAACTGGGAGTACCTCACAGCTGCTTCGTCCTAGTTTGGGACACTTCATCAGCAGTACGCACCCAACTCCAGGGTTCGAAATCAGGACTCAATGGTCAAAAGGTGAGCTCGTTGACCATTGAGCCACTGGGACCCGATCCATTGAAGGACAGTTTCCGGATATCTATGGTCGGCCTGCGAAATTTGGGCTACCGATGGGCTACCATGCTGAAAATTCTATACCTGTGTGGTGAGAGCAGGCTGCTAGCCGATTGGTTGGCACTAATCTACGTTAAGGTCTAGGTCACTAATATGGGCCGTGAACAAGGCTGAATCAACAACCAATCACAGCGAAGTTAACGTGGCAAAATATGATTCGCAGATAGAGAACTCTGTTTGTCAAGGAATCCCGAAACAACCAATCAGAAGCCTGCGTTTGTCTACCTAAACAACCAATCAGATGACTGCGCTGGTCTATAATAATGTTGTCTGAAATATGTATAAATACGTGTTGATTTTCATAATAAAACGATCTGTTGCCTGGCCCTTGTCTTCTGTTGTTACATTTGGTGTCGCTGCCTACCGACAAATGAAAAGCCTATACCCTGCAGTTTTTGATGGAGACATATGGATCTTCGGGCAGGACTTCAAGGCTTCTGCGCAGTTGAGTGGCGTTCAAGATCTGTCAGCGATGGAGCTGCTACTTGAGACGCTGCTGGGAGGTTGGGCGAAAGCAGCATATGAAGGTGTGGGCCGAAGTATGGACGAATGTTCGACAGGGTCAGGCAAACAGTTTCCAAAGTGGGAAGGACCATATATGGTCACTTCGAGATGGGGTTACGCAGACACAGTCGCAATGGCGAACAATGAGAGGCGCGTGAACGTCAGCGAGCTCCAGAAATGGATACAGCGAGACAAGCCAACGATGACGCCTGCACCAAGTAGATCAAGCCGACTTCAGTCGCACGTATTTGACGGGGGGACGAGTGTGGTGAGAGCAGGCTGCTAGCCGATTGGTTGGCACTAATCTACGTTAAGGTCTAGGTCACTAATATGGGCCGTGAACAAGGCTGAATCAACAACCAATCACAGCGAAGTTAACGTGGCAAAATATGATTCGCAGATAGAGAACTCTGTTTGTCAAGGAATCCCGAAACAACCAATCAGAAGCCTGCGTTTGTCTACCTAAACAACCAATCAGATGACTGCGCTGGTCTATAATAATGTTGTCTGAAATATGTATAAATACGTGTTGATTTTCATAATAAAACGATCTGTTGCCTGGCCCTTGTCTTCTGTTGTTACACCTGTACCAAAAATGCAGTGTGGAACCAAGCTGTAATAAAAAAAAATCATACAGAAAGTACCGAAAGGGCGCTTTTAAGACACACACATATGGTCTGGGTTTGATTCCCTGTAGTAATCCCAAAATCATCACTACCCAAATCTCAAAGTTTAAGCTTGGAGCCCTAAATTACACTCAGGAAGTAAAGTAGCGAAGAATAAAATCAGGAGAAAAATGTTCTCCCTCCATGGAGAATTGATCGTATAGCCAAGTAAAAGAATAGCTATCCAAATAAGATAAAAAGTGATCGAAGTGAGTAAACGCACCCACCGGGATCCGAACCCAGGATCTCCCAACTACAAGGCAGGCTCTTAGACTATTAAGCCACTGGGACCCGATCCAATGGTCCTTGACTTCTAACTTCTGCCAATTCACGACATAGCGCGACCGCTAGCCAATGTCTTCGGCGAGTATTTGTCCTCACACCCGACCAGCTGCACCCTACTGGTCACGACTTCCCACTGGAACCCAGGTAACCACCTACCTGAATAGGGCCAGTCGCCATAGGGAAAACCAATAGTTTTCCCTACAAACCAACATTTGAAAACCAATGAGACGCTCACTGGCGACTGGCCCTATTCAGGTAGGTAGTTACCTGGGTTCCAGTGGGAAGTCGTGACCAGTAGGGTGCAGCTGGTCGGGTGTGAGGACAAATACTCGCCGAAGTCATTGGCTAGCGGTCGCGCTATGTCGTGAATTGGCAGAAGTTAGAAGTCAAGGACCATTGGATCGTGTCCCAGTGGCTTAATGGTATACGAGCTCGCCTTGTAACCGGAAGGTCCTGAATTTGAATCCCGGTGGGTGCGTACTGCTGATGAGTCCCAAACTGGATGAAACAGCTGTCCAGTACTCCTAGGGGGTTTTCCAATGGTTCTCTAACTAATGTCAGCTCATGATGAAATCCTGAAACTTTAAATGTTAGTTGACAATTATCATTATTTTCTTGGGTTCCCGTTCTCTGCACTTCTCTACATCCGGCTGCAGTACAGTCAATGAGCTTTCATCTCTTCCTTACACTATCTCCTCCGTGTCACCCATGGATCCTCAAGTCACCGTCTCGGCTACTTAATTCAGATAGGTATTTGAATGTTCAGATAGTATAATTTTTAAAATGTTCAGGTATTTCATAAAGCTCATAAGAGCGGCTTTTCATTTCTGCAAAGGAGAAAAATGCAGCAAAATATAAACATTAACGCAATGTTTGACATTATAACACTTTAAACATCATAAAATCTAACATTCTTTTTCTTACAAAAGCATCAGGCTAACAATATTGTTCATACCGTTCTAATATATTAATAAAACTGCACCCTAATGTTTCTATGAATATTTCAAAATAACCACGGTGATTTAGAGTTGTTTTGGCACCACAGTTCCTTAAAGTACTCCTCCAAGTCGAATGAAACGTACATAGGAATGCTCAGAAAAGTACGCTGGCTCCCGTAAATTTACATAAAACTCTGTACTACTGACCGATTCTACACCAATTTGCAGTGTACACAGTCCAATTTGCAAATTGTGAATATGACTGCATCGTAATGCCTGCTCGTCCAGATAGTTGGCCCGAAATCAGGTGGCTTGAAATAATTCGGCTCTCTGACCTCACTCAAACTGGCTACATCGTTGATGAACTCGGCCGCTAAAGAGCGAAACAGCCATCGATCCAGCTAGCAATCACTACTGGTTTATGATATGTGCAGTACACAACTACTTCCCTCAGTTAATCAGTAGTATCTAGTATTATGCAAATCTGCTTGTTTTCTTAATTACCATTTGTGGAATCAAGCAGATTATACACTGTGATGTGAATAATTTGGTTTCCAAAGGCAACTGTGGTGTAATTTCATTCCTTGAACTGTTTGTATGGCAAACTGTCAATTCGACCTTCTGTACATATCTGCTAATTTTACACCAGTACATGAGAGAGTAGAGCTGCTAGCAGAAATGCACCTGCGCACATACACACACACTCGCAAAGAATGCGCAAACTAATGAAAAGCTGGAAGATAATGTTTTTTTCCACAAATTCACTTTAATCCTGTACTTGGTAGTACGAGAATATAATCTTTTGTACTGACTTCTAGTTTTACCAGATGAGACACAAGGTCTGAACTGAGAATAGAAGAGGCGTTGAGGGTCAGACAGTACGGATTTACCTGTCCATTTCTCTCATACGTTCAGATGTCTACCAATGAATGTAGTGACAAGCTGACAAAGTCTCATACCACTTGCGCTACTGACAACCTTTGATACCCTTCTCAAAATGACGTAGCCTTTTTTCAGTAGCCCGGGAAAACTAAGTGGGACCAGTAAAGTATAATAGGTAAGATATAAAAGCTTACAAATTGTAAAAGCAGACGTTGACTGATTGCAGATAATTTGAACCTCTTAATGTAGTAGCTTAGATGGAATATTTTCGTGGAGATCGATACAATATTCGATGACCAAGTAAGACCAGAGGATAGAACTATACCAAGGTATTTTGTGTTAGACTTCGTTTCTGTTACAGTCCACTCTATGCTACAAACATCATATGTAGGAATCAGTCGGTGTAGATTACGTTTATGTCTAAAGGAGAATTCAATAGTCTGGCATCTTTAGGATTTAACGTAGGACCATTTGGCTTAAACCACTGACTGATGTCCAACAAAAAGCTGCAACAAAAGTTTGCAACAATCTGATTAGGACTTGACAGAAAGCGAAACGATCAGATCGTCAGGGTAATTGACAAAGTTGGTTTCATTTGAAAGACGCAATTTATGCAAGTAGAAAAAATAAAGAAAGAAAAGGAGATAGAACAGCAGCATCCTGAGAAACACCAGCTTCAGTAAGCAAGGTAGAGGAAGATTCACCCTTATACACAGTTTGCTGTATTCTAAATGAGAAATAAGAATGCGACCAGTTAGCAGCCCAGGACTCAGTTTGAGTAAAAGAAAGCGTATTTTACAGAAGGCATCTAGGTACTGAGTCCAAAGTAAATGTGTGGTCTAAGAAGGCATAATGAATGTATTTGGCCCCTTTGTCTAGACAGAAGACAATGGAATGGTGTATTATAATGGCTGTATTTAAAGTACCTCTGCCCTGCCTATAAACAAACTGTTTGGGATCATTAAAACGTTTTTAGGATGGTACAAGGTTGAGTAAGAGTAATTTTTCCATTACTTTCAAAGAAGGAGAGGTAATTGCAATCGGTCTAAACTTAACATTATTATCAGAACACGATTTGGGCACAGGAATGACTTTGATGTCTTTCCATGGAGCAGGTACAACATTACTTAAGAAGAAGGAAGTACTGAATATGTTTGTAAGTGGGTAACATAAAAATGTTTTCCAAAAAACAACAGTGGATCACGAAATTTGGTTAAAGACAAAAGTACAAGTCATAGACATGAAAACAAAACAAGCAAAAGACAACCCTGAGGAACTAAGAATGGTCACAGGATTCGGTAATTTGCAAAGCAGTCAATAAAATATACCACTAGTTTGCATGTGATTCTCTCTGCAGAGGTGTACAGGAAAGACTTTTAAAAATTTCCGACTACTTTCATCTATTCAACATGGCAGCAATTAATCAAAATGTTTTTTTTTCACAATTAAGAATAACTATTACAGGGATAATCATTGACACCCTTTTCCACCCCTCCGTAACACTCTAAACGCCATACCGCCTTCCTACAAAAAGCCGGATAAAACAGGAGAAAGTAGTTGTGTTTTTTTTTGAAAAGTAAGTTTTTAGTAGAAATCTATTCATAAAGTATCTCTATCACCCCTTTATTCAAAACAATGACTTGGTTTCTTTCATGTGTCATATTCATTTTCGAAGCTATGTACAAGTTGCAATCCCTGAAAAACAAACTGTTTATATGACTACTGGTAAAGATGGAATCTAATCTGTAGTTTGTAGCGCTTATAAACGCAATTGTAATGAATTATTTAGAAAACAGGAAACTCATTAAATACACATTAGAGTTAAGTTTTCATCGAAATTCCCTTTTTTTTAAATATTCCTTTTAAACAGGAAATAAACGTAAAAGTGTGAATAAAATTATTAATAATAGTTGTTACATGTATAGCGTGTGAGGATTCAAGTAAGAATTGCGTCAAGTGGTCTCCCTATGTCGTGAATTGGCAAAAGATGGGATTCATGGGCTTGCCATTGTATCGATGGAGTGGTCAAAAAGTCCATCTATAGAAAACAAAACCTGGACTGGACAATATCTTCACTACAACCGCTACCGCCCTATAAGCTAAAAGCGGGGATTAGTAGGGACACTGTACGACAGAGCCAAGAAGTAATGTTCCCCAGCAAGGTGGAAGAAGAACTAAGCTTTGTTGAAAAATGCCTTAAGGAAAACGGATATTCGAAAGGATTCATCCTAAAGTACAGCAAAGAAAGAGATGAGAAAGAGAAGTATCCAACAGCTGAAAAGAAAAAAGTGTTCATTTGCTTCCCATACAAAGGAGAAGCACCATCACAAGAGATTGAAAAGAGGATGAAAGGATCAGTAAAGAGATGCTTTCCTGCAACCAAGCCGGTGACAATGTACAGCACTACATGCTCTATAAGCCAATCGAAACTGGATACGCACCCTGCTGCTGTTACCTCCAACTGCATTTATAAATTTACGTGCATCATTGTCTGCAAGTATATTGAAAGGACAAAAGAAGGGCTTCCATGCGGTTTTCAGAACATATTCCAAGAAACGTATGCTTAAAAGGAAGCAAACATTTACAAAGTTCAATTACCAGATAACTTGTGGATTACGGGTCATTTTGTCAAGATTTCCAAATCCTTCAAAATATTAAACATACAAAGGACAGAGAATCTGCTAAGATTTACTGCTGAAGCAATTGCAATCAACAGTCTCAGACCAAAATTATGCACACAGAAATAGAATGTAGTCAATCTCTTACTCCCTCGGTAACCGTATCACTTTCATTACACTGATTAGTCATACACACTAGTGAGCTCAACTCACTAAGCAAGTTTTCAAATTGATGAACTTTAACCTTCTTTAGCTGCCATTTTGACGTACAAGCTAATGCTGTTTATTAGGTTTTGCTGTTTCCTGTCTTATCTCACTTACCCTCTTTTTTCATAATTTGATAGTATATAAATTAATGGTAACTTAAACTAAAAATTGTAATATTTAGATTCTGAATGCGTTCATCTTATAATGTTTTCTATAATACCTTTCAAACATTGAAGTATGAAATGTTATTATCTATAATCATTGTAATTTCAGGTAGTTTGCTGCAGTTGGTGAGAACCTGTGAAATAGAATGATAGCATCATTTTATACTGCAAATCTAGTCTTTCTTTCTCTATCGAGATTTATCAAGGGAACCAAATGTAGGAAATATTGAATATAACTAGCCTTTTATAAAACATCAATCACAGCAATAGGATAACTAATAGTTGACAGATAGTTGACGACAGGCTTACTACCTCTTCTGCTATCTACCTACCATCTGTATACAATCAAAACAATATCTAGGTATCAGGTTTCATCTAGCCTTTTTAAGTAGTATGAACTATTTTAAAAATAGGCAATCACACCAAATGTCATCGGTGTATGTGCTTCAATCATCTAGCTCTGTCTGATTCAGTGTTGCGAAAAGAGTCTAATCATAACAGTGATAAGGGGAAAAGTGAATTTTGAAATAGTAAGCCCACTGTTACATCTGTTATATCTATATAATCCCTTACTCCTCTCCATTCATGTCAGATATTTGAAAAGCTTTTTTCGATTGTACACTCTAGTTATTTTTGTTAACATTTTCATTCAACAAAACACAAATCTGAGTTGACACTTATCAGGACTACTAGTTTATTTATGATTGTCAGCCTTCATCCGGCATCATTAGTTAACTTATTTTAAAAATCTATATGACTTGTTTGACCAGAAAAAGTGAGACTACACTTACGCATTCCTAAATAGTCATATATATATTTTGACAGACCAGTCATAAACATGACAGTTTGTTAAAGTTAAAAATTCTCCCTATTCGTCATTTCCAGATAAATGTATACACAGGTAAAAACTGTTTGATTACTACAGAGTTGGTCAGGAATTTTATAGTAAACAAAATAAGAAGATATGATAAAGTTTCCTCGTGTGTAAAGCTATGGAAGATATTTGACGCCTTATTATTGCTATTATTATTATTATTACTCTCTTGGGTTCAAACTGCAATACAAGGCTTCAACACAACATCTCATCAACTGGCCCCGCGACTGTCAACTGGCTTTCATCTCCTTCCTATATGACCTCCTGCGTGTCACCCTTCGATCCACACTCAACTCATCATACCCCATTCGTGTTCCACTCGAGCGATGGCCTGCATTATACAGGATGTCACTCAGCGATCTCTTCAGTATGTGTCCAGTCCACCTCCATTCTATTCACCATATTTATTGAGCAATAGGTTCTTGATTGGTCTGGTAGCGCTATCAGAGTTCCTTGTTACTAATTCTTTCTGACTACCTATCTAATCTTCAACATTGAGTGATTGAAGGTAGATTTCAATAAAAGTCTGCAGCCAATTGTTGGAAAAGGTTTTCATGTTGTGTTTGCCAAGTTTCTGATCTCACATCGGTGTTGAAAACTCGAATTTTGCTGTTTATGCTGAATAGAAACGATCTGCAAACTGATTTCAGAGTGGTGATGAGAGGTTCTGTCTCAACTTTTAGATTCTGGTTGGTTGTGACATCCTCATTCATGCTGTTGTGTGCACTTTAAATGATTCTGCCTAAATAGACAAGTGAAGGAAGAAACCTCTTTCGAATTTCTTCCATCGATAGGGATTGGTACTAGTTGTTGTCAGTGGTGGTGGTGGTGATTGGTAATCTTCGCCATCTCCGTCTTCTTTCTGCCAACCTCGCCTAATTTACTAGTTGACTAATTTCCTAGACAATCTGAGCCTGGTAAAAGAAGGAAGGTTGGACATGATTTGCTAGCGTCCGTAAGGCCAAAAATCAATGCAATCGCTACAGAAAATTCAAGATACAATAAAAGACATTTAGATAGCATAATCTAATTATATTTTAAAAGTTCTACATATTTTTCATTTTTATTTCTTCTGTATTGCAAATAACAGATTACAAAACATTACAACTGCTTCAGCGAACATTTTTGAAAAATAAACTCATATCCAACATGTTTTGCTAATAAATTTCATGAGATCATGTTGTGTTTCATGGTTTATCCTCAACGAAACATACAGGTTTTGTTATTGCCTTATTGAAAATTCAAATTACAGATAGGTGTACTCACTCCTTACAGTCTTTGAGATTAATTAAATACCCATTAATCTTTCTCTCGTACATTCTCATCTATTGTAGCTTTACTACATTTCATTTCCCTACCTAATGTGGTTCTGCAAAAAGTGGCAACTTGAAATGGCTCACTTTTGAGCAGGGTTCCAAACTGGTAAGTCAAATTCAGAAAAACCTAATAAGTGATTAGTTTACTGGGTGGTGGGAGGCAATCAGAAAGAAGCCCTACACCCAGGTTTTATGCTAGTTGGTACTCACCAGCAAGGCATATATGCAGTCTTAAAAGAACTCATGTCCTCCCCCATGGCATTCAATGAGTGCTGAAGTCACAGATGCGACTGACCTCATTTCGGAGTGTATTAGACACTTTAATTAAGCACTGCCAATTGCCTCCAACCACCTACTAACTACTATTTAGGGTGCATCGTGATGGCTAGTCACTTAGTATGGTGACGGCCTTGCAAACTTGACTGATAGACTTCAGTCTGTAGTAAACAAAGGACTAGACGCATGATATTAGTTATCTACTACCTTGGGCTGAATCAAAGTAGTAAGATCTTAATAATTCATTATCCTTTGCTTTAACTCTAAAAGTTTCTTCTATCTGCTGTTTGTGGAGTCCACATTTGGTGACTTCACATTTTTTACTTATTTGCAATCATATAACACACGTGTACCTTTGTAACCTGATTTAACTTTTCAGTTTCATACTTGCAGACTGATATTTCTGTGTAGTCAGTGAGATAGGTCCTCCAACAGATGACAAAACCAAATATCTGTATAACTGCACGAACTAAACACTCTTGTGGAAATGAATAAATTCCTTTTTAAGCATGGATTTGTAATATTGATTTTTTTGTTATTGAATTTGAAAGAAAGAAATGACAATATGAAGTGAAATACTGCCTCAGACATTAACCAGTAATGGTTGCTAGCTAAGCCAGAGTAACCTAAACATAGGATAGCGGCTTTGGGCATTTTGCGCCAATATTTCTGAGCTGCACTGATTCGTTGGGTATTTAGAACACCTCAGTTTGGCTAGGAAAGGCTACTGGTTAATGTGTGAGATAGTATCAAACTACTCATGACAATCAACCAGTAGTACAAAGCATTATGCATTTATGATTACTGATTTATTGTACTTTGTTTAGTAGGGTTTAATTAAAATGCAGGTGATTGTAACAGTACTGAAGATGTTCTTAAAACAAACACAACAAAACGTCTGATCATTACTTCACATAACTGTTTAGTTTTAATTGTGAGCGTTACTATTTCTGTTATTTACGGAATCCTCTCGTAATTCAAGTTGCCTTCTGATGAAAGACAATTTCGTGGTGAAATTCACAATAGAAAAGGTTATAGAATTTCGGAACTAAAAACATGCTGTCAGATATTATTTACTTTGCAGTGCTAATTTAGGCATCGAACGCTGTCAAAAACTATTCAATGACTCTTCCATCCATTATAATATTAACAGTCGCTTTAATCTGAGCAGTTTTCAAATAATGTGTAGAATTATCAGAAGAGATTATTAAACAACACTTCTACACCCTCCAACATCTTCAAATAAAGTAGTATTTGAAAGTAAATCGCGTGACAAACTGTGCTGTCTCACCCAAAGCGAAAATCAATCTCTCATGGTATTTCTTCACTGACTCCCTACTCAGAGAAATCCACAATATTTCGTTGGAAGCTAGTTGAAAATGGTGCAGGAGTACATTTATCGACCAAAGAATATAATAATAATAATAATAGCTGAATAAGTGAAGACTGTAGGTAATTAGTTTTATTATTCAGGTAGTTGCAATTTTTGTGAGTCGGTGGCATAGAGGTAGAGTTCTCATCGACCATGCAGGTGGTCCGGGGTTCTAACCCCGGCCACCGACGCACTCCTTTACCTCGCTAAGCCAGAGGTAAAGCTGGAAAATAGAGGAGGTTGGGCATGAGGCTAGCAACCCCATCCTGTAGAAATAATCACCATTGCTACATAAACTTCACGCCTCTTTCTTGAAGCCTTAAGATCCACTGATAATGTACAGGGACAGTTACCTCATGTATTGGAATACACTGCCACCCACAATTTCGCTTCTGATCAAATTTAGTAGAAATCTGTGAATTAGCAAGCTGTAGAGAACATTTCAAATACCCGTGAGAGTAGAAGATACCACTATAGGTCATATTTTAATAAATTAAAACAAAATGAACAACAAAAATTACATGCAATATCGTGATGGAGTATTTTGGTAGCTCGGGTTTCAAACACGCCGCGTTTGATTTTGCAGTACTAATGATTGTCATCTGGGTAACGGTATGTATATTATTGACCGTGCAGATAAAAGTTCGGAGAGAACAATTTCATTTCATTTACTCTTAAAGATTCTCAGCCCTTCTATACTATATCTTCCTATTTCTTCCACGATTCAATTACCGTCGCCATCCTCAGACATGATGCATTCTTTCCATGTTCTAACATTTACTTTTATCTTCATTGAAAGAAAGCACACCAACCAACTCGTTTCCCGAAGGAATTCAGCCGCTGGTTTCATGAGTCCCCTTCCACTCCAGCATGGAATAATTTTACTATGTCTATGTTTTCAAGCTTCAAAAGCTATGGAGTTGCTTTTTATATCCAGCCTTACCTCATTTTCTCCAGGCTTTGGATTTCGATATGTATTTTGATTGCTGAATGTCACTTTTGTCCTGAAGCTAGTCTGTTCGTCATAAGAACTAGAGTAATCTTATTATTACGTTTAATTAAACTTCAAGAAGTGATATACTGAATCCATGGCAATCATGTTCACGATACTCAATGAATTATAATTCTTCCGCAGCCAATAACTCGAAGTAATCTGCTAACCACTTTTTAGAAAACCAACTTATTTGCTATTAATTGGCTGAATGGTATACGAGCTTGCCTTATAACCGGAAGGTCCTGGGTTCGAACCTGAGTGGTAGGTGCGTACTGCCGATGGTTCCAAAGCACTAGGATGAAACAGCTGTCCAGTACTCCCTGTTGATTTTCAATGGCTCTCTAACTGATATCAATCCGTGGTCAAACTTGTATAACCAAATCTAATCCTTACAAACCAAGAAAAATCTGAAATTATTTTCAATTCACGTTTCCTAAATCAAACTGTTTTGACCATTAAAAGAAATTTATTAAGCCCCATCTACTAACTTTAAAGCAAATGTCTAACGGATACAGAAGCGGTAATTTTCGGTTTTCAAATAATAAGGATGAAACTACTTGAAGAAAGCAAGTTCAGTTAATAAATCATACATAATAGCTTTCAAAGAAAGTATAGCCGAAACGTGAGTACAGCGGTAGGTATTCATAGGATATCATGAGTACATTAAAGATCTCTCCTGTTAAACAAAGCTCCTTTTGAAGCATATGGCTTCAACAATTTATCATTTCAGCTTATGCCTCACAATTTAGAAAATAACCCTTCTGATAGATGTGTACACATGAAAGTAAAAAAAAGGTGGAAATATACCTCAATTCAAAGGTATTTCATCAAATTCTCAGGAATTGGTATTTCATATCCCTGTCGGTTTCCTAATGTATTCCTCCAATGACTACTATTAATATAAATGTATGAAAGTGAAATAAGAACTGACTCATGTGGCGCTTTTATTGAGTAAGAATGATTAAGTGGAAAACTGTATATATAAATCTATATATATATTTTGCAGACTCCTACAAAGCATGAAACAGTAACGCATAGCTGTCTTGTAAAATTTTGAATTTTCCACAAGATACAAAAATTTGAAAGTATGAACTTAGACCATTTATCCACTTCATGTTACGACTGTGCTAAGAGTGTTCAAAAGTCAATGGTAGTTTTCAGGAAGTCAACTCATTTTTACTCTGTTGTTGTTGTTATTGTTGTTGTTGTTGTAGCCGAATAACTAGCTGCATGATTGTTTAGAGAAAGAAAAAACTTTATTACCGCCTGAAAATTTTGTACAGAGAAAATGTTTTGCGATTTATTAATTAATTAAACTGTCAAAATGTGTTTGTGTGAGTGTGTGTCTTTGTAAATATACGGCAACATTATATTTATATACATACCCATTTTCGTTTTTCTTCCACTTTCTAGTGGTAAGCGAAATTTTTAACTCTCTCTTGGGGATTGAGAGAAAAAAGATTAATTGATTCTTTATTTACCGTGTTTCTTTTAAGCGATTTTAATTTATTTCTTAAGTTATTTTTCGGGTAGTGAAACATTTTAATTGAAAAATGTAAAGATTATGTTCATGAAATTGTTTTGTTTAATTAAATCGGTATTATATACTTTTACTACTTCTGCTGCTGCTACTTTGTTGGTAAATTCTTCTGTTTATTTTGAAATCTTTTGGCGGCGCGTTTAAAACCTGCGCTACCAAAATACTCCATCATGATACTGCATATAATTCCTCTTGTTCACTTTGTTTTAATCTATTAAAATATAATCTCGAATGGTGTTTTCTACTCTTGCAAGCATTTAAAATGTCTCCAACCTGCTGGTTCACAAGTTTCTACTAAACTTGAGATGTACAAAGTGCCACTAACTATAGTCTTCACTTATTCAGCTATTATTATTATTATATTCTTTGGTCGATAAATGTACTCCTGCACCTTTTTTTCAACTAGCTTCCAACGAAATATTGTGGATTTCTCTGAGTAGGGAGTTAGTGAAGAAATATCATGAGGGATTGATTTCCTCTTCAGGTGAGACAGCACAGTTTGTCACGCGATTTACTTTCAAATACTACTTTATTTGAAGATGTTGGAGATAGAGGAAGTGTTGTTTAATAATATCTTCTGATAATTCTACACATTATGTAAACAATATTATTACATTCATTGTAGAATGCATCCATCACATTTTATTCCAATTTATTGGTTCCTAATATCTAGTTTTAGTTCCAAATGTCTTCTGTTAGATATCATTTGACTACTGAGAGCAGCTTATTTTATGATTCACCTTTCAATATTATTGATGAAATCATGTCTGACCTGCTAAGAAATGCTGCCTGACATTCGTTCTGAGCCGAAAGAAACTTTTTCATTGCGTAGGATGATGTCATAGGTTCGTAGAGTCAATTTTATTTCTCTGTACTTAATATGTTTTATTTGATTTATGATTTGCATAACCTCAGTACTTTCCTAAAATGTTTCACTTTATTTTATCACGTTAGAAATTATACAATACAATCATTTCATCTATCATATTACATTTGATATGACTCATATCTTCTTATTTCTTGCTTTCGAGCTTTTAATGAAAATTACATCATAGCCATGTCTGTGAACTTGCTTCATACGGCTTTAGTATGATTGTTATTCACATTTTCTATCAGCCAATCTATTAATCTTTTATTCAAGTGCTTGTTTGCAGGAATTTGATTGATTACAGGGTTTCATCATGAGCTGACATCGGTTGGAGAACCACTGAAAAACCGGGGAGTGCTGAATAGACGTTTTGTCCTAGCGCTTTGGATTCTGCAGCAGTAGATACCAAAACAGAGGGAGTTGGAACCCAGGATCTACCGGTCACAAGGAGATTTCCTAAGCCATCCAGCAAACGATATTTGATCCAATGACCAGCCCTTGAATTCCAGCCTCAAAATTCCAGCACAAACGCCAGCCACTGCCATAGGCGATTGGCTAACCTCTTATCTGGCTTTGGTGGACGCCGTTGGTGACGACTTCTCACCACCACCACTCCAGGTAACTTCCTGTATACAGCCGGTCATTACTGAGCACCAGATAAATTATCAAGTGTTGGTTTTCAGGGATTTGATTGGTTACAAGTTTGGTCAATGAACACCACTTGTAACAAGAAAGCCATGGGTACAAACCCTGCTGGTGGATGCTCACTACTGAAGAGTCCGAAATCACGACGGAACTGTTGTGCAGGAATCTCTGTTGGTTTAGCAGTGTTTCTGTATCTAATGTCAACTTTTGATCAAACCTGTAACCAATCGAATCCCTGCAAACCAAAACTTGATAATAAAGCATTTACTAATTAAATCCTCATTAAAGGGGACAACTCACTCAAAGAGTATATCGTATGTCGACAACAAATCCCTGAGATTCCACATTTCTAATTCTAATTCTGTTTCTACATCAGATTCAAATTCTTCTTTGACTAAGGGGAGTGAGAAGACAGCAATACGTTGAACCACCGATAAAAAGACTCTGAAATATATGGATTTCGCACGTGGATGACTTATGCCTAATGCCACACAAACTCGAAAACTTGCAGGTGAACACCAACAAGCTGACAGAAGAGACAGGCACCGAACACAGAAATCCAGGTGGATACAGAGAAGACGGAGGTGATGAAGGCAAACAATCGGCCAACCAGCATCAATTACCATCAACGGGAGAAATTTCGCAGAGGTTAATTCCTCCCTTCACTTATCTGGCGAGGAAGCGCGCTTTCAACCACAGGCGGAACGGATGAAGATGTGAAGGCCAGAGAATCTTCTAATTAAGGAAAATCATCATGATTGTACATCCTCAGCCACAATAAAGTTCGGTTAGGTCAAAGGACAACATGTTGTTCTGATTGGCTGGCAATTGAACCAGGGTTTAACAAGTTGGCCAATGAGATTATTTTATATCCACAACGTAGACTTATATATATATATATATATATATATATATATATATATACTGGACGTGAACATTGCGCGTTTGCTTATTGGAACTGGTAGCCATTGGTGGGCAACTCGTAGGCGCGAATGGTTCAATTGTGTACAAGTTCGAAGAAGACGAAGGAATACGAATAAAAGTACATTATATTTTGTATAAAACATTTGTCTAGAGACTTTACTTTAATTGCAAAACAATATAACTTTCCAACGAGTACTGGTGTTTTGGAATTAAAGTCGAGAAAAGTACATAGTAATTATCGGTTCGAAGCCTTTTTCGTAACAATAGGAACTTAGGGTTAAGTTCCTTGACACATACTATGTACGTAGTTTCATCGCTTTGGCCTGAAAATTATTTTCAGTCGCCACCTGCATACAGATAAATTAAACTTCAGTGGAAAAAGTTTATAAATCTGTCATCATTAGTGTTTAAGTTGGCAAATCTTGGTTATCATTCTGATCGCAATAAAAAAGAGCTCGGCTGTTGAATATTTTATAAAGCGATCATTTCAAGGATTAGTCTGTAAGCATCTGATGTGTTTCAAGTTCGACCGCGGACTAACATTAGTAAGAGAGCCACTGAAAACCAGAGAGTATCCAATGGCTATCGAACCGAGGACCTTACGTCTACAAGACGAGCTCGTAGACTATTCACATACCAGGACCCAACTCCCTTACTATTGACTAGCTATAAAACAAAGTTGATTCAAGTTCTAGTGAGAAGTTGTGGCCATTTAAAACCATCAAAAAGATTTTAAAAATAAAAAAAAAATAAGATTTTATAAAAATCTGAATATTGTTTTCAAAGTTGGAGTTTCCCACCGTTTGTCTGAGGAAAGAAAAATAAAAAAAATCTATTCCTAATCGCTACCCTAACCCTAAACCCTAACCTTAACCCTAACCCTAACCGTAACCCTAACCATTGTGCCACCGACGCACACAATGACCGTAACCCTAACCCTAACCACAATACTCGCCTTAACCCCTATCCTAACCCTAACGAGATGTTAACACATTGTTCAAACAGTAATAAAAGTGTTATCTGGGTGAAACTTGCTCCTTCTTTGATGAATAGGGTTGATATTTCAGCTATGATAATGACAGCAACCGTTAGCCAACGACTAGCATGCGTTCAAGGTCATTTGAGCGTTGAAGGTTTTGGGACGCTATTCTTAAACTTCGCCCCATTTGGGTCCACCGAGTTGGAAAAGATTAAAGTTACCCGCCGACGACATTGGTTGACGGTCGCGCTGAAATCACACATTAGTAAGTAGAAATTGAAATTCATGGGCTGGCCACTGAGTCGGTTCTTAGTGGCTCAATGGTCTACAAGTTTGACTTATAACCAGAAGGTCCTGAATTCGAAACTGGGTCTCTAACTAAGACGAAACATCTATCCCTAGTTTTTAATGGTTCTCTAACTGATGTCAGCCCTTGGAGAAACTTGAAATATTAATTTCATTCTAAAATAACTGGTGACATTCATCACCTCATCACTAGTTTTTCTTGAAAGCTTCAGAGTTCATCTGTTATTCGCACGAATGAAAAACCTTTTTTTCATGAACAGAAGAACTGAATCACTAAAATCAACAGTACAGATTATTCCATCTACCCTTCCTTTAGACAATACATCTACGGATTTATTTATCATCTTTTCAAGTATAGCAAACAAGTTATAGTGTCTCAGTGTGGTTAAGCGAAAAAATACTCACCAACCACAACGTGGTCCGTCTACCATAATCCTAGACCTTCCTAAACCTGCAGGAAGGTCAGTAAAGATGGAAGGCTGGATGTGAGACGAGCTACTGAAACTTCAAAGGTCTAGCTTGAAGTCACTGACTAGGTTAGTCTCTAGCTATATACTTTCAAGTACTATTTTCACTTTCAGGAACTGATATCTGATAACCATGTTACATAAAAAAGTACCAATTTGTTTATGTAATATATCCACTTTACTTTATTCAAAAGTATTCCTCCCTTATGAGATCGATTTGTAACGGGGAAGAAGAAAAGACCTTTATTGAAGAAAAACACCTATTTATACCTTTTTTAACCACACTAAAGTTCTGCTTGATGAGAAAGAAGAATAAATTGTTCTGATTGGTTGACACTTGACCTAGGGTTGAACAAGTTGTCCAATGAGATTATTTCATGACCATAACGTGCACTCGGCAGCCATTGATTTAGAATATTGATTTCAATCTGCATTGCGGCTACAAATTCCATCCCTTACTATACAGTTTCAAATGTTCTGGTAGACATAATTATGCAGCCATCTTATCAGTTGACTAACCAAACTATAATTACTTCTAGTTTCATATCATGTAGATATGTCTTATGAGTTATAATTTAGCAAAAATATTAATTCATACATCTATAAAACACAAAATAACTGAGCAAAGAATATTCTTTTCGATAAATTCCTCCTCTTCTCGCTCTACAATTATATATATGCTTATATACACAAAATATTCAAGATTGGTAGTTAATAACAATATTGGTGTTTTTTAAATAATATCGATTTGTAAAGTAAGATCTATGGAATTACAGTTCACTAAAAATACTTAAATTATAATAGTAATAATAAAGATATAAGAGCGAATAGAATATCAACTAAAATTAGGGAAATTGCACAAAAATTCAGGATCATTCAAACCTGTATGGCCAAGGTAATGATAATGTCTGAACTAACTTCTTTTGGATGCATAAATTAGGCTTGTTAATATGGATCCCAACAGCCAGCCTCAGCAATATTTAGTAGGTCGAACTCCTAAGGCAAAATTGAGATTCGTAGATATGCGGTAAATGACCCTGAAAGCATGGTTGACGTCAATCTTGTGTTCTGTTGCATCCACAAGATGAGACAGAATAGCACTACAAATGGATTTTGTTTGACCTTTGCTTAACCACGTAGGGTGATGTTCGAAAATTCGACGAGAAACTCGCCTGATTGTGCGGCCTACGTAACTGGCTACACAGGAGCAGTTAAATTGGTAGATACACATGGATAAGGCTAAATTAGGCAGTTCGTCTTTTACTCCCGAGCGCAGAAGAGGAGTGGTCTTAAAGATACAACGTAATTCAGCATCAGGGAATGCTCTTTTTACCGCATTTCTAAGGCGCTGTGTTAGTATCTCTCTGATGTTGTCCCTGAGGAACTAAATTTGTAAGAATAAGGCCTTCTTTGGAACTGTTGGCAACTTCGGCTGCTTTGGTTTCAGATTCAGATTCTGATCAATGTACTTTTCAGGATAACCATTCTCACTTAGCAACCGTTTAATATTATTCAGTTCTTCATCAAGAAATTCGTCCGAGCAAATCGCTCTTGCTCTGTGAACCAGGCACTTTATCAAATTACGTTTGTATCTCAAAGGCACAAAGCTGAGAACATGTGTGTACTGGCCGGTTGATGTAGGTTTTCTCTAAACACTTCTTCTTATTGTTCCATCCTCGTTTCTGGTCATAAAAACGTCTAAAAATGGAATACTAGATTATTTTTCTGTCTCGATGGTTAAATTTATTGCAGCATGTACCTCATTAAATTTATCCAGGATGCTCTTTGCTTTCTTCTCGTTTTTCATAATCAAAAAAAGTATCATCCATGTACCGGTAATAGAATTCGAGTTCACTAATAACATCCTTCAGAGGCCCATTTTCTAGTTTCGCAAGGAAAATGTCGGTTAGAATGAGTCCTAGTGGTGGTGACCCCATTGCCACACCATCAATTTGCCTATATAGTTCCTTATTAAATAAAAAGTGGACATTCATTGTACATTTCAGGTGAAGCTCTTTCATAAGAGATATAGGAATACCAACATCGATGTTTCGTCTTTTCGAGTTCTTCGCATACAAAATCCACTGTCTGCATAAGTGGTACATACACATTGGTGAATAAGAAATACTCAAACAATGTGCTTCATTTGATTCAATTAAACGCTTAAAGCCTTTTCATTTCATTAGAAATAAAATCTTCGTATAATTACACTAATAATATCAAGCTGAATTTTCCTGTTTGTAAATTTTATTGACAATTAAACACCAATAACCCTCTTCACACAACTTGGTTCTCTCCTATAGTTATTTATAAGAGAAATAATAATAATAAGTTAGATAAAAGAAGCCAGTGTGTTTTTTTCCCTCCACTCTATTTCCGACGACCCACTTCAAACTTCCCTCGAGGGTATAATTTCGGTCAATCTTTCTCTCTCTCTCTCTCTGCCACTCTCATAAGCCTTCGTCTTCTTCTTAATTCCACCTACGTCTCATTATTACCTAATTACCCATCACATGAATAAATATTCTATCCATCCATCTATCTATCTATCTATCACAATGAATAATGGAATTAGAAACTTCTTGTGGTTGGGATGCAAATAATCTCATCATCTCACAGATATATGTATATATTATATAGCTGCATTCAAATGAATATGTATATATATGCATGAATAACAATTAACTATTCCAGACAGTGAATTCAGTTTTTCCCCCCACTCCCCACTGTAAGCATGTGGATCCAGTTGGAATGAATAATTAATCCATTAAGAAGCGATTAAGTTTTTTCCCAGAAATCCAAAAAATACACCGATAATTCTTCTAGTCATGTTGCAGTTAGAGAATTTTATTATCATCCTGCCTCCTCTTCTACCACTTGAAGAAAAACATGGAAAAAAAGCAGAAGAAGAAGAAGAAGAAGAAGCATGAAGGCTTACTCATTCATTCAACCCTGATAAGCAAAGTTATCCTCAAGAGAATAAATAATCTCACTACAAGTGTATACTAGAAGGTAAACAATTATATCTGCTTGAAAATGTGTTATTGCTTACCCATTGCATATTTTACATTTTTTGCTGGTCAGAAAGCTCCAAACTGGATTAACCCAATTAACTTGGTCTGTTCATTCATATTTGAAGAGACAGTTGATTAGCATTCACTATAGTGAATATGTGTACATAACTTTTATGCTGTTCGTGGTGAATCTGCCAATAGACGCAGTAGCAATACATGGCGTAACATGTAACCAAGGTGATGTAAGGTAATCGATAAACACATTGCAATACATTATTAAGAATAAAGACTTATTAGAATTCACACAGTGCATCGATAATTCAGAGGTAGACCGCTGGTCGACTATGCACCTAGTTCGGGGCTCGAGTCCTGGCCTAGGCACCTGCCTTACCTGGTTACACTTCCGACAAAGAGGGAAGGTTGGGTGTGGGGTTAGTAACCCCACCCTTTGAAAACATCACTTCCACTGAAACGTCAGAGCTAAAGTTTGAACCCCTATGTTCCACTGAGAACGCGAAGGAATAAAAAAAGAATACACGATTATTTAAGGGTTAGGTCTAGTCCACTTGAAACAGACTTCAGCAATGTAGTTCATAAAATTATCTGATGGAAATGTTGATGAAGATTCTCCGCTGGAGGTCCAATGATCTGGCCGCTGACACTAGGATCGGTTTCTCATGTAGGTCTCTTAATAAAGCGACGGAGTGAGCAGCCATGGGAATAATTAATTCATTATTTCATCTTTTAAATTATTTTCGTGTAAGTTGTAAACAGTAATATTTATGTGGATTTTTTTGCGTACACATTTCCAGTGGAAAATAGGGCTTTAAGCTAAACCTTTCATGAAAATTTGGTGGCAGCGGTGTTTATCTTCACTGGATGAGGTTGCCAGCCTCATGCCTAACCTTCCCTCTTTATCGCTGTCATTACCGGCCTAGTGAGATGAAGGAATGCTTCGGTGGCCGGGGATAGAACCCCGGACCACATGGGACGTTGTTGGCTAGCGTTCTACCGTTAAGCCATCAACGTGTTTGTGTGAATAACGAAAATCAGTTGGAATTCCAATGTCATCCACAGCATTACACTACTGTATTACTACGTGTTATAACAAATAAAAACAGTAATTATTATTCCCCAGGGTTCCAAGTGGAATAAAGAACTTCAACAGAACATCTGCAATTCATCCTGTTCTGGGAAATCTGCTCTAACTTGCCATAAGATTGCTCGTTAGCTCTCATTTCCTCCCTATCATCCCCGGGCGCCCAAGTGGTCTTTTCGGACTTACCTCCCACCCCACTGCCTAGCGTAGGATGTCACCCAACGGTCTCCTCATTGTGCATCAAATCTATCTCCATTTCTTTTGCAATATTTATTGGGAAATAAGTTCTTGATAGGCTCGTTTCCAGAATTCCTTGCTGCTAATTATTTCCAGTTGGTAGTCTCATCTTCATTATGAAGCAACCAAAGGTAGCTGTCGCTGAAAGGCTGAATTAGCTTGTTAGAAATGATTTGCGTAAAGAGTTTGCCAAGTTGTTTTTCTTTTTCTTTCTTTCTTTCTTTATTTTCTTTTTTTCTTTATTACAGCTTGATTCCACACTGTATTTTTGGTACAAGTATGGAATTTTCAGCGTGGATATCGGTAGCCCAAATTTCGCAGGCCGACCTTAGATATCACCTACATAGAAGAAGCAACTTAACACTGGCGTCGAAAATCGGAATTTTGTTATTTATGCTGAGTTCAGATGATTTACAAATTGATTTCAGAACAGTGAAGGTGTGTCTTACCTTTCCAATTCCAGCTAGTGTTGACGTTCTCATTCGTGCTGCTTCCTGTAATCGAAACGATGCCGCCTGGTCAGACAAGTGAAGGAAGTGACTTCTTTCATATTTCTTCAGTTGGTTGTGGTTGGTGCTTGTTGTTTTTAGTTGGGTTATCTTCAACACCTCAATCTTCTCCTTGTTCACTTGAAGTCCTCTCTTTGCTGCCTCTCCTGCCATCTTGCTGGTTTCAGCCTGTAAGTCTTAGAATGCATTTAACATTAGATATTAATCGTCCGGGAAATCCATATCCTCTAAAGTCTTCATATCGGTCCAGTGTCCAGCGTTCTTCCACAACGGTTTTCTCGTTGATGCTGCATAATGTCTTCAGATTCACTGTGATGGCTCTAGAGAAGGTGTCTTTTGTAATTTCGTCCTTCAGTTTCTGAGTGTTGAACTTATATTAAAGTGGTCTATCTCCTGTTGCTTTGAAGGCTTTCGACTTGACCTTGGGGGTTCCCTGAACTAGATAGTGGTTTAGGTCTACATCTGCTCCCCTTCTCGACTTTGTGTTCAGAACGCTGCGTCTTCACTTCCTTCAGCAGCATTGCGATGAAGTCTCTATGCTTTCTGGTGTGTCCATCAGGTGAAATCCATGTTTTCTTATGTATATCCTTGTGTTTGTATACGTTGCTTCCAATCACTAAATCATTGGAAGGACAGAAGTCTGCGAAGAGTTTTCAACGCTCATTCATTTTTCTAGGTGAGAGTCTCTCTACCCATAATGAGTTCTCTTCCTGTGTTATCTGCTGCCAGCTCCGCTGGCATTCATATCTTCCATTAGAATTTTGGTATCGCCATTTGGGATACTATCTATTAATGTCCGCATTGTTTGTAGCACTTTGCATAGCATTGCATGATAATTGTAGTCTTCCTTCCTTTTGAGTTGAATCTTGCTGTCCTGATCCTGGATGAAATTATTTCCCATTGCATTAAGGATTTAACTTCCGCTGGCGACATCGTGGTAGCCACTCATGAACTCAAAGTGTTCGCGGTTATCGTCCGGGCACCCAGACCGGAGTAGATTACTGACTCACCAGTTGACATTTTGGATATTTCACATACATTCCATCTGCTCTCACAGATTCCCAGCACTTCTATACCATATCTTCTCATTTCTATGGTTACCTGGGCATTTTTTTCAGCTTTGTACGTCACACGAATATCCAACATGTCTTCAGTTTTATTTATTTCTCCAGTGTGATGAGTAGAATACTGGAGAAATTGTAGCTTGATGACAAAATGAATGTATAGAAAATTATGCAGCTAATTGGAAAAGATGAAATTATTATATATTAGTCATGCTGTAAGTATTCCTTATTTGCTATCACCGGAAATTTGCCTAACAGGATTGTTTGAGAACAAGGACCAACTCTCTTTAAACACAAAAACGTAAGTGATGAATTAGTTATAAGACTGTTGGATATGTATTTTGAAAGGGAAATTTGGCGGTTATCTTCAGAGAATTATCTACAGGCAATCAACATAGAATTTTCGATACATGAGTTTTTATAGTTGGCTTCGTTCGCAAAGATAAAAAGGAACCTTATACATTCCTTTTAGGGAAGAATAAGAAAGATATGCATCAGTGACACAGCCAGTGATCAAGTGGAAAGACCCAATCAAGTCCTCATTGGAAATTTATATCCTACAACATTCATCAAGGAAGACATGAAAGTTAACCAATAGCCTGAAACGACTCAAGGAGAAGAGATTGCTGTTTATGAATGTTGAATTTATAGATGGTACCACAGCTGAGATTCTAAAAGCCCTCATATCCTAACCACTTAGAAAAGTTTTCTTTTCAGCTGAGCTATTGTTCACTTTCTGCAGTCGACAAATGATCAATGGATGTGTGAAGGACAAACTGCAACTTTGGACCACTTCAATATGTGTTTATAAATTAACATGCTTCTGTGGAGTCCGTTACATTGTCTGTACGAATCTCACAATTCTCAAACGCATCTATAAACATTATCCAGTAGGGTTATCAAGAGGATCCCGCAGAAAATAGTACATCATCATTTCTCACACGCATATTGCGATTCATTGTGCGATCAGTCATTTCTCACAGCTGTGAGTCGACTTTATTGTTGCAAAGAAATTGTATAAATATCATGTGTCGTTTTCTTAATAAATGTACAGTACAATATCTTACAGTCACAGGCACCAGCCTTTGTCTTTTGATATTTGCATAGCTCAGTGAATTGGAAGGTACAATGGACAAATAGGCATATTGGCGTACTAGTCGAGTGCACTACCGTTATAACAATTAATAGGCTCAGACATAACAAAGTGGCGACGGGATTTTATTCTGTTCAACGCAGCTATAACATATTCTCAACTGTGTCCGTTTCATTCCACTTAAAATGTCTATTTCTTTAGATGATCTTTGGATGGTTCTCACTTCTCGAACACATTGTGAACTCAGATCATGTAGCTCTACCAGAGTCGTCTTTTAAAATTATTTACAAGTTGAGACTGAATGGTAAAAGGGGAAAGTGGTTTTTGAGAAATTGTTCTGTTGAAACCTTGTGTTTCATCCGGGACAAATAAATAGTAACATAGATACAGTCTGTAAATGTACAGTCTGCTTGAAAAGATAATTTCGTTGATAAAGACAATTTTCTCAAACAGGTCATCTTTTATTTAAAACTTAATGCTTGTGTAGAGTTTCGTCTTAAATTCCTGATATGGGCTATCTATTTCCTAATTCCCTCAGTTATATCAGTAAGGGTTTAATTTTAATCGATAATTAAACATTAATCTGCCATGCATTCATTATACACTATGAGAAAATCCAGCCAGTATTCTCCGGAAGTGTCATATATGTAATCTGATTTCTTTTTGCATTTTACTTGTCTTGTAGCGTAAACACATATAACCATCAACAGCAACATAGTAAAATAACACTAGTATGAGGGGAATAAGTATACCTTTGAGATAGACAAAATCTTGTTTACATGCACGAAATTAGACAGGATTGATTATTTCTGCTCATTTCCTAACTAACTAACTAACTAACGAAGTGACTTACTGGTGCTTTTTCATCTGTCTACACATGCATAAATTACTAATCTCTAACATAAGACTTTTAATGCATGTTTTCTTGTCAATCTTCTTTGAGCATTTCCTTTTCTACTTCGTCTTCTGTTTTCAGTATACCTGTCTGTTTGTCTTTCCACCTTTACATGCTTCAAAAATCCACTGGGGAAGACATTTACACATGAAATTTTTGAGAGGATGATGATGATGATGATGGTGACGATGATTACATTCATTCCTAATCTCACAACTTCATGTATTCATTCATCATAGTTAAATGAAAAATAGCATAAAAGTGCGTATACCCTCAGAAAGCATGTGTATAAATGCGAGTGGTTTTACTCAGAAATAACAGAATGCATACAGAGAACATGCTGATAAGGATGAGAAAGCAGTGTAATCATATGTATAAGACTACATATAAGTACTACATAAGACACAAGAGTAATACATCAGAAATATGAAGGATACAAGGGGTGACTATCGTATGACAGGCAGAAAGAGTTTAAATCGATAGAAATGACTATCATCTCCTACCATTTCTTTATATAAACATTCATTAAAATAAAGACTTCTTAAAAACAGGAAAGTAAATCGGTAAAACATCAAGACATTATGGTCAGAAGAAATCAGGAAGTAAAAAGAATTATAGGGATACTATTTTTGAACAACAAGAATATTTAATGAAGAATGTTTGTATCAGTCTATCATTGAAGACTCATAGGAAAAAAAAATGCTCTCATATAGACACAATGGATAAAGACTAGTGAATAGTAAGTAGTTAAAATGGTACATGTGAGAAATTGTACACTGGGGAAGTAATTTGTGTTTATCAGCCTGTCATAGTTTTAAATGTCAAAAAGTTATAACAACAAGCTTATTTCCTTTTCTTAGATGCTTACATATCAAGTACTCCTCGCTACATTTATCGATCTGCCACCTACTGGTGATAATTAAGAGTGAGATAAAGCAGCCAATGCCAAGAAGCACCGATGAATAGCTATTTTTATTCTGAGCTCCTCAGAGGTATAATGATGAAAAAGATTTCTTGACTAAACTAGATCCACACTGAGGTGACTTCTGAGCCTTTCTGAAGTACTCTGAAGTGGAAAGACATTAGTATCTAATAATTTCTGGATTACAGTTCCACTCTTCACCCACTTTGATTGGACGCCAGTTAGTAACTAGTGTGATGTGTCTTTGTTTGGTGCAGACTAAATTCTATCATTCAGGTTTGTAATGTGACCAACATTCCAGGTAGCTCGCCATCACAGTGCACATTGATTTGATGATATTAGATGGTTGAAGGCAATCGGAAGGAAGCCTTGATTGACCTAGGCTTCGTGCTACTTGACTCTCACCAGTCACCAAGGAGTATCTGCAAACCTGACTGATAGAATTCAGTCTGCACCAAACAAAGAACTAGACACATCACACTAGTTACTAGTGTCCAATCAAAAATATCCAATATCCAATTTTATAGGAGGTCAATCGCAAGCCCGAGTAGCTCCTCAGTGGTAACGTCTCTAACTGAAGATCTCACTGGGTGACACGGGTTTGAATCTCAGAAGGCACATGAGTTCCTTCAAGGAGGTTGCAGGTACGCCTTTCTGACTGGTTAGTGCCAACTAGCAGGAAACCTAGGTCAGTCAAGGATTCCTGTCAATCGCCTCCAACCATCCAATATTTGTAGCTCATATTTTTATATGTGCATGAAACGCGAAACGGAATGAAAACTAATTACTTCATTGTGATATTTATGAGTGAGAATTGAAGTAAATATCTTACTAACAGTAATGGAATGATTCTTAGATATGAATGTAACGGAATAACTATTTGAAAAATACATGGTGGACCATATAACTACAATACTAAAATTTATTTGGATGTCTCAACCACCTCTGTAATTATTATCCCCTTTATCCCATAGACTTTATATCATTGTGCGTCGTCGGCATAACGTTTTGGACGTGCGCTGACCATGCACATGGGGTCCGGGGTTTGATCCCTGGCCGACGCACACCTAATATTATTAGTCAGCCTGCTAAATCTGAGCTACGTTTATCACATGCTGTGTGGAGTTAAGCTTTAATAAAATAAAATATAAAATAAATATGCGCATCAAATGTTAACTTGATGCTAATTATTTGACTTTGTCCTTGTTATATCTTTAATTCTAATGCTTCTCTTTGTGATCATATGATACATCGACTTCGTGTTGTAAAACGACGTAATTTTGCTTGAGTTAATCAAAGTCATTCTGGCCTTGGACCGTGTGATGGCAGTGTTGGTGTGTGATTCTTGCAGATGGAGTTTCTAACTCCACCTTGTTGTGAATATTCTAATTGATTCTCATATACGTCTTACAGTCGAATATTGCTTAACTAACTTTGTTCTACGGTACTCGTCTTGTACATAGAAAGTTACCCTATCTTTAAAGCTTTCTGACAGCATTGTTGAGATCATTTTGAATCTTTGATGCCATCATTGATCAATAGAACCACGCTTTTTAAAGCGTTTCATGGGTGTGCTTCTCTCTACTCAAAGAAGTTTCGGACAACTATACATTAGGAAGCAGAGATCAGTTTCTTGAATGGGTTTCAGTCATTACAATGAGTTTCCTTCAGTTTGTGATATATCAGCTTGATGTAGATTCATTTCACAGAGTATTAGTGATTTCCTTGAACCTATAACTTGTCAAAAAATTTCTTCTCTACTTATTAGCAGTAAACATGGAATATGATGTTTATTTTAATGAAAATAGATACACGTTGTGTAATCCGATTCCTTTCGTTCCTGATGCAAGAGTGAAGTGGAAGAGAAAAGGGACTAGGAGTTCCCTCTATATACTGTGCATGGTACAACTCAGGATCAGTGAGCAGCAGTTCCTGAAGTGATGCTATAAAATTAGTACTATAGAGTATTGGTTTGCACGGATTTATTTTCAGTTATCACACTATCTACTTATGAGTAGCTAAAATAATTTGAATTAATTAAAACTTTAGCATGGATGTGAGATTTCAGTTGTGTATTATTATTATTCCCTTGGGTTCCGAGTGGAAAATAGGTCTTCAACAACACGTCTCCACTCTGTTCTACTTGCTGAAGTCCTTTACAGCTGGGTCCAACATTCCCTATAATCTTCATTTCTGTAACGACAAATAATTTAACCACCATCAACAGGAGAGATTTAACAGAGGTTACCTCCTTCACTTATCCGGCCAAGAAGCATTGTTTCAACTACAGGCCAGAGAAACGGATGAAGATATCAAAGCAGGCCAGAATCAAAAAAGCAAGGCAAGATACTATCTTACTAAAATGAAACCAGTTTGGAAATCTTCTGCTCTGCACTCAGCCAGCCAGGATAAAGAAGAAAAATCGTATTTTCAACACAATTGTGAAGTCAGTTAGTCAGCTTGCACCGTATCAAAAAAACACTTCTAACAGGCCCCTAGAGATTTTTATCAGCACCTGCTTGATTCTATGGCTCTATACGGCAGATCAAATGGCCAGCCGGTTGGTCAGAAAGAATTAGCAACAAGAAGCTCTGCAAACTAAACAATCAATAACCTATTGTTCAACAAATATACCGAACAAAATAGAGGTGGATCGGATACACGTTGAGAAGACCTTCTAATGACAATTTGTGCCAGACAGTCGCTTGAGTGTAAAGTCAATAGGAAACGACGAGTTAGGCACGTGACCGAGGTTGACGTGGAGGAAATAGTGTAAGGAGATGAGAAACTAGGGTCCGTCCCTAGGGTCAGATAAATAGGACTGCAGAAAACAGGACAAAGTGGAGATGTGCTGCTGAAACTCTCTGATCCCTTTGGAAGCCAAGGAAATAATAATAAATAGACCCTTATCGTCTATTTTGTTCTGGAAAGAAACAATTTTGGATACCTGGCACCGCCCGTATTTTTTTGACAAAAGATGATAATTGACTGGAATGATGAGAAAGCCTTAGAACTGGGTTCTTTATTTGAGCTCATCTTTGGAAGTTTA
Source organism: Trichobilharzia regenti (assembly GCA_944472135.2). Classification (NCBI taxonomy): domain Eukaryota; kingdom Metazoa; phylum Platyhelminthes; class Trematoda; order Strigeidida; family Schistosomatidae; genus Trichobilharzia; species Trichobilharzia regenti. The sequence continues at coordinate 170,915,702 of OX235262.1, read as the reverse complement.
TTATTGTATTGACGAAAGCATACTCTGTCATTCACCACCGATTTCAGCAGTTCAGAGTTTCCACTTAGCTTGTTCATCTTCTCGATTTTTATTTAAATTCATCATAGCAGAGCTTATAGGAATTCATTTATCACCTCGCCACACAAGAGATAACTTACCTGAATTAGAGTGAAGAGACGACATTTTTATTGGATACTAGCATCATGCGTCTAGTCTTTTATTTGGTGCAGACTGAGTTCTATCAGTCAAGTTTTCAACGTGCCCACCATATTAAATGGCTTGACTTCATAGTGCACAGGAGGTGAATTTTGAGTCTGAAAGGGTCAGTGGTAACGTCTCTGACTGAAGCGCTAGCTGATACGCGTTCTGATCTCAGTAGAGATTTGCGTTCTTTCAGGATTGCAGATATGCTCTGCCGACTGGCGCGTGCCAACAAGCACGAAACCTTGGTCGAAAGCTTCCTACCTCCAACCATCTATTTATTTTATTTTTATTTTTTTAGTTTTTGATTACAGCTTGTTTCCACATCATATTTTTTGTACAAGTATGGAATTTTCAGCATGGATATCGGTAGCCTAAATTTTGCAGGCCGACCATAGATTTCAGGTGTGTGCATGGTCAGCGAGAGTCCTAACCACTGTGCCACCAACGCAATAATAACAATAATAACGATCCGAAGAGATGACATATCAGTGTTACATAATAAAACTGACAACTGCAGATTCTTAAGCTCAAAATGACTATCAAATATAACCGATGAAATTTAGACAGTCTTCAAATTTAAACCACTTGAAAATAATTACTATCTAGCAGTCAATCAATATGCAGTTACATTTTTTTAGTGACCTTCAAAAGACACCTCTGATACTCGTATACTGTGAGATAGTCTGTCTGTTTAGTTCAGATCTCTTTAAAATTCTTAGAATAGGAGGATTAGTGTTGATACGACAATTAAGAATACCAACAACTTCAATAGTTTCTAAGACGGTAAATAACACTAACCAAGCTGTCTGCAAGCCGAAATTGTACACATCAATTTGCGACAATATTTACGTAATGAATCAGGGTCATGAGAAAACAATAACAGAACTAAACCTGGAGAAAATCATCAGCCAGTCACAGCGGAAGTAGCGTGTGGAAATATGATTCGCAGATATATGACTTCATTTCATGAAAAACGGCCAGAAAGCAATAACACAATAACCTACAGCAAGAAAACAACCAATCAGAAGACGTCGATTCTCCATTAACAATAATGTACATAAAAATCTATAAATACCTCTGGATTTTCTCAATAAACAATCTGTTGCCTGGTTCTTGTCTTCTGTCGTTACAATACAATATTGGCAAGAATTCTAGAAATAGGTTGATAGGCGGGTAGCTAATTTCAATTTTACTATAGTTCCAGCAGTGGTACCATGTTGTTTACTTTTTTAGAGTTTGACTTTTCATATCAAGAAAATTAGTTGACCAACTATGGAAATAAATCACTCCCACACATAATACCTCTAGCTAGTTACTCAAAAGAGTTAACCTTGTGTCTGGTGGTCATTATTATTATTATTATATTATTGTTGCTCCCTTGGGTTCCTAGTGGAACATAGGGCTTCAACTGCACGTCTCCATTTGCTTCTGTCTTCTGCTGTACTTTTCGCCTGCATCCATGTTAGTCCATATTCTTTCAACTCCTCTTCACACGATCTCCTCCATGTCACCCTTGGACGTCCCACACGCCGCTTCCCTTTCGGGTTCCACTCGAGGGCTTGACGCGCGATGTCACCCAGCGGTCTCCTCAGCGAGTGTCCGATCCATCTCCACTTTCTCCTGCATATTTGTTGGGCGATTGGTTCTTGCTTTGTTTGTTCCCATAATTCCTTGTTGGTGATTCTTTCCGGCCATCTGATCTTCAGTATAGAGCGAAGACAGTTGTTAATAAAGGTCTGCAACAGCTGTTGGAAATATTCTTTGTGACCCGCCAAGTTTCTGATCCGTATAGAAGAACTGACTTTACGTTTGTATTGAAAATCCGAATTTTGTTGGTGATGCTGAGTGACGAAGATTTCCAGATTGATTTCAGGTTGATGAATGTGTTTCTCGCCTTCCCGATTCTCGATTTGACATCCTCGTCCGCTCCTCCTGTAGTTGAGACAATGCTCCCTAGATAAGTGAATGAAGTAACCTCTTTCAAATCCCTCCCGTTGGATGTTGTTGCTGTTGTTGGTTGGTTATTTTCATAACCTCCGTCTTGTCTATGTTTACCTGGAGTCCTGTCTTCGCCGCTGCTTCTTCGACCAGTTTGTCGGTTTTCGCTTGTAAGTCTTCGATTGTGTGTGACATCAAACATAAATCATCCACGCGCGAAATCCAGGTCTTCTAGGTTCTTCACGTCGGTCCAGGATATTCCTGTCTTCTCGTTTCCCACTGTCTGACGCATAATCCAGTCACCAACACAATTAGGAATATCATTGGTGATAGTAAGCACCCTTGTCTGACTCCTGTGTTTACTCCAAACGCCTCGCTGAGTTTTCCGTTGTGGATCACTTGACATGTGCCGTTGTCGTACAGCTGTTGAATAAGGTTGATGAATATTTGGGGTACGCCATAGTACTCGAGTAATTTCCAAATTACTTCACGATCAACGCTGTCGAAGGCCTTCTCAAAGTCTATAAAGTTGAGGTAGAGGTTTGATTGCCATTCCATGCTTTGTTCTGATGATGATGCGTAGAGTTGCAATTTGGTCAGTACATGATTTGCCTTTCCTGAATCCAGCTTGTTCTGGTCGGAGTTCTGTCTCCAGTGCGTCCTTTAATCTCTCCAGGATGATGCGACTCAGGATTTTACTTGGCGTCGATAGGAGCATGATTCCTCGCCAGTTCTTGCAGAGTGAGGCCTAAGTCGCCCTTCTTTGGTAGTTTCACGAGGTAACCTTTCCTCCAGTCAGTAGGCACCTTTCCCTCCTTCCAGACCTTTTGCAATAATGGAGTCAGCATGTCTGCTGTAGTCTCTGGGTCCGCTTTCAGTGCTTCAGGGGGTATTCCATCTGGTCCGGCTGCTTTTCCAGCTTTCAGAAGCTTGATTGCGTTCAAGACTTCAGCTCTCGTTGGAGGATTGGTGTCAACTTGCAGTTGTGTGCGCGCTGTTGTTGGTATTTCTGGACGGGTTGCAGGTGATGGTCGGTTCAAGAGTCCTTTGAAGTGATCCGCCCATTGTTTAATCTGTTTTTCTTCCTTGGTAATTGGGTTCCCTTGGCTGTCTTTTATAGGTTTCGCTTGTGTTGATCTCTTCCCGGATAGAGATTTGGTTATCTGATATAGTGTCCTCAGGTCCCTTTTGCCTGCTGCCTTCTCAGCTTCAGTGGCTAGGTTGTCGTAGAATCGTCTTTTGTCCTTCCTAGCACTCTTCTTCACTTCTTTGTCCAGTGCTTTGTAAGTTGAGCTCATCGTCTCCTTCTCCTGTCCGTCCTTGCATTGAATCATTTTCTCTTTCACCATTCTCCTCTCTTCTATTAATTTCCAAGTGTCCGTTGAGAGCCATTCCTTGTCTTGTCTCTTCTTTCTTCCTAGAACCGTTGAACACGTTTCGTTGAGAATCGCCTTCAGAGACTTCCAATGTTCTTCCACGCATGATTCTTCAGTGATGTCGCGTAGTGTTTCCTGCTTTGCTCTGACAGTTGCAGTGAAAGTGTCTTTTGTGGTTGTGTCCTTCAGTTTTTGAGTGTTGAACTTGCATTGTGGCCTATCCCCAGCTATCCTCGAGGCTTTTAGTTTCACCTTGAAAGTCCCTTCTACTAGATAGTGGTCTGAACCCACATCTGCTCCTCTCCTTGACCTTGTGTCCAGTAGGCTCCGTCTCCACTTTCTTGAAATTGAGATGAAGTCTATTTGGTTCTTGGTGTTTCCATCTGGTGAAATCCATGTCGTCTTGTGTATATCCTTGTGTTTGAACACACTACCACCAATCACCAAATCATTGAAGGCGCAGAAGTCTGAGAAGAGTTCACCATTGTCGTTCATTTCGCCGAGGGCCTCACGACCCATGGTGAGTTCTCTTCCTGTGTTGTCTCCTCCCAGCTTCGCATTCATGTCGCCCATCAGGATTTTGATATCGCCATTTGGGACGTTGTCCATTATTGCTTGTAGTTGTCTGTAGAACGCCTCCTTCTTCTCTTGTTCTGAGACGTTTGTAGGCGCATAGCATTGAATGACTGTAACTTTCCTTCCTTTTGAGTTGAACCTGGCTGTCATTATCCTGGAGGAGATTGGTTCCCACTGCATGAGAGCTTTGGTTGCTGTTGGTGACATCATGATGGCCACTCCCTCGGTGTGCTCATGGTTGTCCTCTAGGTGGCCGGAATAGATTACTGTCTCTCCAGTAGGTAGTTGGCACCTTCCAGTTCCGTTCCATCTGCTCTCGCAGATTCCCAACACTTCTATTCTGTACCTTCTCATTTCAGCGGCTATCTGGGCAGCCTTTCCAGTTTCGTACATTGTACGAACATTCCAGGTACCCATCCTTACTTTTGCTTTCATCGAAAGAAGGCACATCGGCTGACTGGCTTCCCGAAGGCTTTCACCAGCCTGCGTCATTTCACTTCCCCGATTCCAGCGAAAAGTAAGGCTATTGCTTATGTTTTTAGAATTTTTAATATATTTATTCGTTGAAGTTTCTGTAGCGATTTGGTTGTTTTACAGGGGTGGAGTTGCTAGCACCACGCCCCAACCCTCCCTCTTTACCCGGGCTTGGGACCGGCGAGAAAACTAGTAAGCTAGTAGCCTAGCAAGCTAGTATCTGGCGAGGTTGTCTGGTGGTCATAATGTTGGCGTTTTCCTTGAGCTTGCTTCAATACCTTAGGTTATTCTTTCATTCACCCACTGGTTTTTCCATCTTCATGAATCTGTTTTTAACGTGTTATAAAATTCATTTAGCAAAAGAAACATTTCCTGATCTGTGTTCAATTTCTGACCAGTCAATCTGCGTGTTACAGACAGAAACAAATTAGTCAGAGAATTTCATCATGAGCTGACATCGGTTATAGAACCAGTGTAAAACCAGCTGGGAGTACTGGAAGTCTGTTTCGTCAGCCTAGTTTGGAACTCTGCTTCATCGAGAGGCACCCATCAACAGGGTTCGAACACGTGTGCTTCTGGTTACAAGGCAACCTCGTAGACCATTGAGCCACTGAGACCTGATCCAATGACCAGCGCTTTAATTCTAACTTCTTCCAATTCATTACATAGTGTGACCACTTCTCAATATCATATTTGGTGAGTTACTGCCTCACCTTCAACCTGCTGAACCCTATTGGTCACGAATCCCCACTAGAATCCCAGGTAGTTGCCTGGGATGAATAGGGCCAGTCACTAGTGAGCATCAGATTAATTTTCAAGTATTGGTTTTGTAGGCGCTTTGTTTAATTGATTGGAGGTTTCATCATCAGCTGACATCAGTAAGAGAACAGTTGGAAAACCCGCTATGAGTATTGGACACCTGTTTAGTCCTGTGATATATATCCACATAATATGTGTGTTTATTTTGACAGTCTATCATATTTTGCTATGTATATATGGATCGATATTCCATTATAATTGATAATATGTTTTTGTCTGTCCGCTAACTAAACAAACATGTCTGACCTTGTTGTCAAATGACGTTACAACCAATCATGTTAAGACTGTCTATTGATTCGTTCATTTTTGAACATTCGCTCATACACTTGTGTGACATTGATTTTTCTTGTTTGAAAAATACAAGTATCATCGTGAACCTGGAGGTTTTCTGATTTCCGCCTTCTTGCGTCAGGACCATTAATTACTCGACCAGTACAAACAACATGCAATCAGTTGCGTCCAAGAAACTCAAATATCTTTACCAGTACACAGTCATCTCTACCTCTGGATTTACTCTTAGATACTTTTAACTTACCTAAGACTGACAAAACAGAAAAGCGAAATCGCGCAGCTCAAACAACTGCAGACAAAAACATATTGTCAATTATAATGGAATATCGATCCATATATACATAGCAAAATATAACAGACTGTCAAAAGCAAACACACACATTATGGGGATACATATCATCCTGGTTTTGGACCCCTCATCAGTACGCACCACTGGGGTACTCCCAGATTTTCCAATGGTTTGCTAACTGATGTCAGCTCAAGATGAAATCCTCCAACCAATCAAACAAAATCACTACAAAACCAATACTTGAGAAATAAATTACACAGGTATTTACAATCCCTAATAGCGAGATGAAAAAAGAAGGAAGTAGTATATTTTAATCTCTTCTCGAAATGTAGCCACTCGCCAGTAATAGCATATCTTAGTAAATTCTGTATGATTTATATAAGCTACAAGTGAGTTCTTCGGATAGGCTTATTCGAACATTGTCCAGTTCGATTGACCGAAGGAGGATAAAGAATGCTGGAATCTATTTGCGAATATCCTTTGGATTCAAAGCTTTTAGCTTCCTGAGATTTATCTTACATATGGGATTAAATTCAACAACTTCATAAGTCTCCATATTTGTCACATATTGTCAAGATAAAGTACTACATATGCATGAAAATAGACCCAAACTATGTATTTAAAATATTTTGTAAAACACCCTTCTTTATGGTGGTCCTGTGGTGAGAGCAGGCCGTGAGAAAATATGTACAAGGCTGATTCAACAACCAATCACAGCAGACTTAACGTGGCAAAATATGATTCGCAGATAGGGAACTCTATTTTTCGAGGAATCCCGAAACAACCAATCAGAAGCCTGTGTTTGTCTGATTAACTTCTGAGAAACAACCAATCAGAAGGCTGTGCTTGCTTGAGCTATAATAATGTACAGGAAATATATATAAATACGTGTTGATTTTCGTAATAAAACGATCTGTTACCTGGCCCTTGTCTTCTGTTGTTACAGTCCTACCAGTGTCCTTCCGGCTAATTTCATCCTGTGCCACATTCTCATATATCTTGATGTACTTTTTATATCCTATCGTTCCTTTCTTTTGAAGATCTTTTCTGTATTTCATCACCTTCAACTCTACTCTACAAGAATGTTAACTAATTTTTATCACGTGTGTTAACTGAACAGTCTTTTAGCCTCAACAACTAACTTTATCATCTAAGGAACAGCAAACTTTATGTCAGCAGATTATCTCATGTAGGTGTGTTATGTGGGGATTGATAAACAAGGTAATGAACCTAAAAAATGGATTATACCTGTTTATGTGTTTCAGTATATTAGTTTTATGCTGACAGAAAGCCTTTCATATCTTTCCTAGTTGTATTTGATAGAAGACTATATGTCAGTGAATTTTTACTAAAACGTGCGGGTATTATTCAAAGTACTCTGATACGTTTAAGAGTTTCATTGGAGTCTAACCATTATATTCTATTCAAAACTTCATCCACCAGAACAATGCTGTTTGTCATGTAATGTATATAAGGTTTGATTATACAACGCATTTGGGTTTTAATTTGTTCAATTTATTTTAGCTACTCATGAGTAGATCGTAAATAACAAAAAAGATATTCAAGTTAATTCTAATTTAACCTCTTCACTAAAGGAATCACTGCTTACTGTTCCTAAATGGTACCATTCACTGTATATATAGGAGAACTGTCAAAAGAATTTCTCTGTGACTGCAAAGTGTATCAATAATCATAAGGTGAATCAATGTGCTTGTGTTTTGATTAAAATTAACGTTACATTCTGTGTTAACTTCTGATCAGTGGAAAGGGATGCTTTACATGTATCTGCGGGAGCAGTTACATTGGAAGGATAGAAAGAAGGACATATATACGATTTTCTGAATATGCACCAAAAGGCCTATATATAAAGGGAACAAATGCTTTAAACAGTGGCATCGCCAGGCATCTCCTTGACACGGGTCATGAGGTGGACGTCGAAAGGTAGTTCAAAATTATCAGTAGGCAAAAGAGCTCAATTCTCCTCAAGTTCACTGAAGCGATTTCCATCAAGCGCCTGAAACCTGATTTATGCGTCCAGAAATAAGCGATTATCAGTCTTTCTTTACCCTGGTTACTGGATATTTTCATCTGAATGCGTAATCCTGACAAGTTTCCATTGTGTATGACTATTATTGTTCAGAATAGTGTTTAATATTATATATATAATATTACTGTATGCATATATTGATCGATTGATTTTTGTTTAAAATGAACCCTTTGTAAGTATGTTAAAATTGTTTTTGTAGATATATTTAATAATGTCTTTTGCCTGTAAGCAAATGACGAGAAGACAACGAAATAAAAGATAGTACCAATTTATTTGCTAAAACTGTAGCTCTTGCTTTGTTCAGATGCTTAAACACGTGGTGGGTTCAGGGAGATCACTCCTGATCCGTCAAATACATCTAGTGAAGCTGATATGTCTCAAGCTGAACAAAACTCAAATCTTAAACTCATTTTATTACTTATAATAAAAACAGCAGCATTTCAATTCTCATTCATTAATACCATAGAGAATGAATTAGTTTTCATTTCACTTCGTTCTTTCACGCAAGTATAATAAATTCGGGCTAGAACTATAACAGAAATGCAGAAAATAGTAGGTAACAATGCTTTTCAAGTTCAGAAGATTTCACACAGGTACAGAAATCAATTCGGATTGGATCTTGCCTAAGTCTCAAAGTTTACTTCCAATGAGCACTGAGTAGAAATACCTGACTACTTCATTCATAAATGCCTCATTATCATGATTATCAAAGTCTATGTTCTGTGCTTTTCTTTCATCAGAATATTTCAGGATTGATATAGTAACTATTATTTTCATCAATTTAACCAGGCTGTCACAACTCCTTTTTTTGCAGTCCTAGCAATATGTCCTTTTGAAACGGTATATGACTCTCCATATTTCTAACTTGTTTCTGTTGGAGATTTCAGCACTACCGCCACCCGGTCTCATCATCAAGCGTTCTTCCTCACTGTTGACTGTGCGGACCCCACTGATCACGACTTCTCATTAGAAAGAGCTCCAGTTAACTTCGTCCTGTAGCCAGCATCATACTGATTTTTAAGAATTAGTTTATGGCTATTTGGTTTATTTCAAGTTTCACCACGGATTGGTACCAGTTACAGAATGATTCAAAGCCAACAGAGAGTACTGGATAGCTGTTCCTTCCTAGTGCTTTGGATTCATGGGTAGTAGGCACCCATTATAGAGTTCGAACACAGAGCCCCCCAGCAGAGCCCGACTTAATGGCTGACGAATTCCTACTTGAAACAAATCGAACCCTCAAAAAACTAACTCTTGAAAGTTAATCTGATGCTCACTAGTAACTACCAATGGGAAGAAGTGGACTGGAGCTCTTTCTGGTGAAATGTTGCTACCAGTGGGGTCCATCAGGTTATGAATGAGGACAAATAATCACCGATGACACCGACTGCTGGTGACGCTAAAATCACGGATTGTTAGAAGTTGAAATTCATGGTCTCAGTGGCTGAATGCTGAGAATTCCATTCTGTATCGCAAGTACCATTTTGGAATAAAGTTGTTATTATTATTGTGGTCTACGAGCTAGACTTGTAACTACAAGGTCCTGGGTTCGAACCCCAACAGTGGGTGAGTACTTCTGGTGAGTCACAAGCACTAGGACGAAACAGCTGTTCCATTATGGGTAAAATTAATTTTGATGAAGTCTCACAGTGTTTTACAGTAATATTTACTGGTGACGTTTCGAGCACAATTTATTGCTTATAATCATATAAGAAATATATTAGATGGTTGGAGGCCATCAGCAGGGAACCTTGACTGACCTAGATACATCACACTAGTTACCAGTGAACAATCAAAACATATGAGCAATGTGTATAACTCCCAGGTTTTCCAATGGTTCTCTAACTAATGTCAGCTCATGATGAAATCCTGAAACCAATCAAATCCCTACAAACCAACACTTGAATATGAGCAATATGTTTTCACACCTTCTAGGCTACATACACATCTCTAGCCATTGCCTTCCTCGACAGTCAATGTTGGCTGAAATAGGATCAGACTGGAAAAGAGCCAGTGGTGGCCAAACCCAAACACGGAATCATGAAGTTTCTGACTTTTGGTTCGAGTGAGCCACGTAGAGAATTGTAGGGTTCCTGGTTTGGGTCGTCGGAATTGTAAAAAACCTAATGAAGTCTGGAGACAACTGGTGATATGGCTTGAATTCGTTCTCAGTGACTCAGATGCATTCACACTTTGCGATCTTCCATATCCCATAAGACCCTTTTGTTTCTCCCTCAGATTTCTACTTACTATCGTTTTTCCGAGTCTTTTTTGTCTTCCTTTGTGTTGTGGTACGTGGAGTGTGGCAACTCGAATTGGTGCACGTCTGTGCAAAATTCAATGTTAAAAGCGGTCAGTAAGAAAACTCTATCGAATAGCGATAAGATCAGGAAATCAGAAAAAGCAGGAGACTTGGTAAGGTAGAAAGGCACATATATGTACACGGACCAAGATTTCAACAAACTCATATAAAAGTATATATGCTTAACGTTACAGAGTTGATGACTACAATGGAAATATGCTAGTGGTGAGAGCTGTCTGCTAGCTAAAATCAGTAGACAGCAGTTTACGTATATACTTACGTCCTAAATCTTGGTCATGAGGAAAAAACAAGAGCAAAGACTAACCCAACAACCAATCACAGCAGAGTTTGCGTGGGCGGATATGATTAGCAGATATATCAACGGACTGCCTAAGAAACGGCAACAAAGGGATAACAGAATCACCTTCAACAGGGAAACAACCAATCAGAAGACGCTGCTTCTCTGCTAATAATAACGAATAATAATGTACATAAAAATCTATAAATTTTCTCAATAAACGATCTGTTGCCTGACCTTCATCTTCTGTCATTTCAAAAGGGTTTAAGTTGTTGCCCCATAGATATTTCTCCTACAACAAAGTGTATATTTTAATTAGAGAAACTCGGAAGTGTGATAAATATAATTCCATGATAAACATGTTTGACAGTAGTAAAGGTGATAACATTAGGTATTTAAAAAAAAACAAATATTTATACATTTATTATTCTTTATACTTTACAATTAATTAATCAGTTTCTGAATTATTTATTTAAATATTCCTCCAGTTTTTCAATGTCCGCTTTAATTGATTCATCCTCCGGTTGTAGTTTATGAGCAGCTTTGTATTCAACTAAACCTGTCAGGGAAGAAAACATGCAGTAAAGCAGAAAAACAACAACAGAAAGGTTTGTAAAAACACGGTTATATCCTGTTATTTACTGGTATTTCATAGATTATTATTATTATTACTTACTTACTTACTTACTTTAGTTCCTAGAGGAACATAGGGCTTCACCCACACGTCTCTATTGCGTTCACTTCTCCGCCAACGTTTTAACCTCGCTCCACGTCTGCCCACATGCTTTCATCTCCTCTTCTCTGCATGACCTCCTCCATGCCACCCTCGCACTGACGACCAACTCGCTACTTCCCATTCTAAGTCCACTTGAGAGATAGCCTGGCATGTGATGTCACTTGATGATTTGTTTTTTCAGAGTATGGCTAATCCACCTCCATTTCTTCCCGCTTATTTGTTGAACAATTGGTTCCCAGTTGATTCGTTTCCAGGGATCCTGTTGCTGTTTTTTTCTAACCATGTGATCTTGAGTAGTATTGAGCGAAGACAGCTCTTGATGAAGGTCTGTAGTTTGTTCGAAGTGCCCTTCATGACGCGGCGTGGAGCCAAGTCTCTGGTCCATAAAGTAGCACTGACTTCACATCGGAGTTGAAAATCCGGATCTTATTTTTCCATGCTGAGTGCTGTTGACCTCCACATAGACTTGAGAGTAATGAAAGCTTGCCTTGCTTTCCCGATCCTCGCTTTCATGACATCCTCATTAGTTCCGCCTGTCTGTAGTTGAAACGGTGCTTCTCAGGTAGGTAGATAGGTAGGTAGGTAGATGAGGTAGCTTCTTTCAAATTTCTCCCATTTAAGCTGGCTGATTGTTGTCTGTTGTTGTTGTAGCTGTTGGCCAGGAATCTTCATCACCTACTTCTGTTTTCTTTATATTCACCTGAAGGAAGTCCTATCTTCTGCCAACTTGTTGCTTTCCACTTGCATATCTTCCAGTTTGTGAGAAATCAGACTAATATCATCGGTGAAGTTCAGATCCTCCAAGTTTCTTGTGTGGGTTCATTTTATGCCTGTATTGTTGTTACCTGATATCTGTTGCATTATCCAGTCTACCGCCCACAACCTGGAAAATCATGGAGATACGACACTGTACACGGAAATAAGTAGCATTTCCAAGTGTAGAAAACATCTGTTTTAGAATACTGTATTACAGTGAAATATATTACATGAAGTGTCAGTATGGAAAATAAACTTTTCGAACTTTCATTTTCAATCTGCTACAGGTAAACAGGAATAGCAGTAATAATAATAACATCAACCCAAATGACATTTTAGCTTACAGTGATAAACGATATGTGACCATTTGAAATGTATTTGGAAATAATGGCCAAAACTATCTGATACTGCCTGTAGTGATGACCTGAAGACACACCTTTATACACTCATTGTAAAACCTAACACTTCCTATGAGGTGTTGGTTGACGGTGATAGTGTATAGAAGCGTTCACTCGAAGATGACTGGAACATACTTCAATCATAGAAAATTGATGAATCAAATGACAAAAAGCTAGCTGATTGGGTCGAAGATGAGTACATCGACGATCCATATGATAAGAATATAGGCCCTTGGGACCAACCTAAAATGATGCTTGGTATGGATGTTGAGAAACTAGAAGACTGTAATGATGAAATGGATGTTTGATGAAAAAGTCCCGAGAAAAACAAACCCAGCGCACGGAGCCCGAGATGTATAGTTAACCCAGAATACAAGAATGAGTGGAAACCTGTGCAAATAAATAATACAGAATAAAGGCCGGATCCTGATTTATACGTCCAAAATGACGTTGTCTGCGTTAGTTTTGACCTGTGACAAGTCGACTCAGGGTCTATCTTTACTAATATATTGACTACCGATAGGGAAGAGCTTGCTAAGTAAGAAGCCGAGGAATCCTGTTGAAAACGGTATGATGCCGAAGTAGCCAAAGAACAGGTATCCGAGAAGGATTTAGAAGCTACAAAAAGACATAGTTTCCACGGAAGATACCGAGGAAGAAACTAACAATGTCGATAAGACAGAGGGTGAGACGTGTAGGCACTACAACAAATTGGTAGATATCACAGCTGAAGATAGAATGAAAACCTGGGTTTCGGTAAGGTACAAACTATCAACTTTCATGTCACTAATACAGAAACCTACTGACTGAGCTGCGAAACATTATATTAGTCATTATTATTCCCTTGGGTTCATAGTGTAACACAGGCCTTCATTAGCACATATCCGTTTCATTCGGTTGACTTTAGTCTTCATTAGCTGCTGTACAATTCCCCACAAGCTCTCATCTTCTCCTCACACGATCAACTTCACTTCACCCTCAGACTCACCCCTAAGTCACTGTTTCCTATTCATCTTTCACTTGAGAGATGGCCTGCGTTCCACGCGACGCCATTCGACGGTCTCCATTTTCTCCGGAAAATTGGTTGAGCAATAGGTTCGCGACTGCTTCGTTACCAGAGTTCATTGCTACCAATCCTTTTTGGTAGTTCAGTCATCTGATCTTTGGTATGGTGCTAGCGAAGATAGCTACTGATAAATGTCTGAAGCCGTCAGTTGGAAATGCTTTTCGTGACGCATTCACCAAGTTTCTGATCTATATGGAAGAACTGAGTAATTTAAGATTGATATCGAAAATCCCAAATTTTTTGTCTTTTTTTGTTGAGTGCAAAAAATTTCTAAACTGACATCAGGTGGATGAACGTCTGTCTTTCCTTCCCAATCCTGGCTGGCTCCGACAACTTTATCTGTGACTCTTGTAATTGTTTAGGTAAGTGGAGGAGGTGACTTCTTGGGCTTGCTGTTTCTAGTGTGGTGAGAGCAGGCTGATAGCCAATTGGTCGACATTAATATACGTCAATGTCTAGGTCACTAATATTGGCCGTGAGAAAGTATGAACAAGGCTGATTCAACAACCAATCACAGCAGACTTAAACCTGGGCAAATATGGTTCGCAGATAGATGGCTCCACTTTCCGAGAAACTCGAAAACGGCCAATCAGAAGACTGAATTTGTCGGCTTAACTTCCGGGAAACAACCAATCAGAAGACTGCGCTTGTCTACTTGAATAAGCTATAATAATGTATATGAAATAAATATAAATATGTGCTGATTTCCGTAATAAAATGATCTGTCGCCGGCCCTTGTCTCTGTTGTTACACTAGTTGGTTATGTGCATTACCTCTGTCTTCTCTGTCTTCACTTGAATTCCTGTTATCACTGCCTGCCTATTCAGCCAGTTTGTCAGTCTTTGCCTGTATGTCTTCGAATTTACATGACATTAAAAGCTTAAAAGCATCCAAAAAGTTCATATCTTCTAAATTCTTCCTATTGATCCAATGTATTCCTGTCTTCTTGCTGTCATGTGCAACCTGTTGCATAATCCAATCCACCACAACTACGAATATCATCGGTTATAGGTTGCGGCCTTGTCTTACTCTTATTTTCACTTCAGCGGCTTTGCTGAATTACTCCTGACCACATATACATTTCAGGAATTGACTACGGGATTTTTAACATATACTCAAATCAGAACATACTTGGTTTTCTCAAGAATTTCTATTCTAAAGGAGGTTGAACCAAAGGAATTCATAAAATAAGTGCTCTGTTTCTGTCAGATTGAATAAACTTATGTCCATCTCCCTCGTACATCACAAATTACATGGATAAAATGATCAGTATAGGAGTAGGACATATACGGCAGACTGTAAATAGTACAGAAAGAAATCAATATATACACTTAGTTAATCAACTAACCTTCTTTATACATTTGCAAATTACAAAATGCAGCCCCTCGTCTAATGTGTGCACGTACACGTGATTTTAAATTCTGCATTACCGATGGTACACACAAATCCAGTGCCACTGAACTATCCTCAAGTGCTTTGAAATAATTACGTAACTGAAGGTGACATGCAGCTCGATTTGAATAAGCCCTTTTGTTGTATTGTTTTAAAGTAGTTATACATTAAGGAAATATAAATGCAAAAATGAACAATCAGTAATATGTTTTGTGGATACCACATCAGTCTAACTGATTCTTTTGTGCTTATTATCAAAAGATTTGTCTTCTTGCCCATCAAGTTGGTCGCCCAGTCACCAGCAGTAGTCAGTAGGAAACATCTTGCGCACACCAACGCGTACCCTATTTACTTATGTCGACCACTCAGTACTACTGTGGTGACAGCTGGCTGCGAGCCAGAAATTGTAGACAACAATTGATGTCACTGTTCACGTCTCAAATCAGGGTCATGAGAAAAAACAGTGACAAAGCTTAACCTTGAGGAACTCACCAACCAATCACAGCAAACTTAACGTGTGCAAATACGATTCACAGCTATGTGGCTTAACTTTCTGAGAAACGGTCACAAGCAGTAGAGAATAACCTTCAGAAAAAAAAAACTAATCTCCGCTGACAATAATGTACATAAAAGTCTATAAATATCTCTTGATTTTCTCACTAAACAATCTGTTGCCTGGACCTTGTCTTCTGTCGTTACATTATCACCCCCAAGTACTTCTGGAGTTAAACAAAAAGCCATGCTTTCTCGTTTCAATCTTCACAGCTTTCACATTTACCTCTATTTTAGATTGATGTTGGATGAAGTATGGCTGAAATGGAGCTGCACACTATTAGAAATACTGTTCAAAGTGTCCTATTTAACGTTCTAGCTAGTCCCAAGCAGACTTTTCAAATTTCATCGAATTTATATACCTTTAAGTAACATCACTAGTTGAAATCATTTAAAGAACCACTGAAAACTTGTGTGTGCTGAACTTTCTCCTAACTCTATAGCTCCCTGACGTCAGTGATGAGTTAATTTTGAATTTTTGAAATTACTATTTCTGAATAGAGCTACATATAGACTTTGACAACAAATAATCACATTTTTTGCTTTGTTTAGAGTGTTTTGTAACTGTGTGTACCTCAACAAAGTTCTTCAGGCATACAGTAGGACTCAGACATCAGTTTCCTGGGTTTAGACAAAAAGGAGTTGTTTCTGGGAGTCAAATCCACGATCTTCAAGTTAGTGGGAGAGCGAACGGATGATGGTGGCTTAATACTGTAATTTGTTACAACCTCAAAATCATAAGTTATCGGATTCTGGTTCAGTTACCGAGAGATAATGGTAATCTAACTTTTTAGTTTTGAACTCTATCTGTTACTGGATTGTGTTTAACTTTAACTGGAGTTCAAAACAAAATAATCAGTCAGAGTTCCCTATTCTGGAGATTATTGTTCCATATAATGTAGTTTAGTTCAAAATTTAGCTTTGGATCAATTGTACACAACTATTATTATTATTTCCCTTAATTCCTAGAGGAACATAGGGCTTCACCCGCGCGTCTCCATTGCCTTCGGTTTTCTGCCAGCGTTTTCACCCCGCTCCAAGTCTGCCCACACGCTTTCATCTCCTCTCCTCTGCACGACCTCCTCATGTCACCCTTGGACGACCAACTCGCCTCTTCCCTTTCGGGTTCCACTGGAGCAATGGCTTGTCTAGTGATGTCACTTGGTGGTTTCCTCAGCGTATGGCCAATCCATCTCCATTTCTTCCTGCCTGTTTGTTTCACAATCGGTTCCTGGTTGGTTCGCTCACAGCCAGAGATCCCTATTGCTGATCTTTTCTGACCGGCCATCTGATCTTGAGTATTCAGTGAAGACAACCGTTAATGAAGGTCTGAAGTTTGTTTGAGATGCTCTTTATGACACGCCAAGACTCTGATCCGTATAGTAGCATTGACTTCACATTAAAGTTGAAAATATTCATCCATTAATTGTATACAATTAATGAATGAATATTTACGATGGAAATTACCTGACTACATCTGATTATTTATTTTTCTGCATGATAAACACTTTAGAAATTCGTTTCAAGTTTGATCACGGATTGATATCGATCAGAGAACCATTGAAACCAGAGAGTACTGAACAGCTGTTTCGTCCTAGTGCTCGGCAGTCATCGGTATCACGTACCCATTGGGGTTCGAACCCGATACGTTCACGGTCACAAAAAAAGCATATACCATTCAGCCACTAAGCCAGTCACTAGCGAGTATGAGATTAAATTTCAAGTGGATTCGTTCGTAGAAATTGGCTTCCCTTTACATTTTACATTTGTAAAAATCAATAAACAGGTAAATACACAGTGATAAAGGATACGAATGTAACTTTGGATTTTGTGATATAGCTTCTGTATAAGCGACGACTGCAGCTTCATAATCTCCAGCTTGAAATAATGAACTACAAAGTGTAAAAAAAAATTAAGATACATATAAGAAAAGATAAAGTTAAAGTGAATGTGGGTGCGTCGGTGTTGCAGAGGTAGAAAGCTTGCCAACCACGCCTCACGTGGTCCAGAGTCGTATCCCTGGGTGACGAAATACTCCTAAACCTCGCTTAGCTGGTAATAAGGCTGGTAAAGAGAGAAGGTTGGGCGTGAGGCTAGCAACCCTGTACCATAAAAATAAAGCCACAGCCACCAAAAATTCGAAACTCTAGCTTGAAGCCCTATGTTCCACTCAGAAAGTAAAAGAATAAAACAGATGAGGTGAATGAAGACCGTTAGTTCGCTTCAATATGAAATACTTATTCACGATATAAGGAAACTGAAATGCATAAGTTAGCCAGTGGTTAGAGCCTGACAACTACTTAAGTTATTCTACGATGAACGATATTCTCAAGTAGCCCAAAAGTAAGAGACACCATCCATGCCTCAAAAGATACTTTATATGGACCTTGACTTCAAAGGAGACCTATTTAGTGACATCCTCAGAAGGAGAATTTCCACCTCTTTAGGAAGAACTTTCCCTGCGGCAACATTAAGAGTAGTGTTCTTCAGTCGCCCGCTGATCTGCAGAAGCCCGAAGGACAAGATTCCGCACCTTAACACTTCTATGTGTATATATCAGTTCACCTGTTGCTGTGGAGCCAGGTACATCGGTCGTTCAACACGCATCCTGTCAAAAAGGGTCAAAGAACACTATCCAGCAAGGCTGCAGAAAGCAAGCAATGGCCGTATAAGGAGTGCAATAATCGAACATCTCGTCAACACTGGTCATTCCAACTCAACAAATGTCTCCTACAAAGTAATCTACAAAGTGAAGAACAACCTTCCAAAGACAGTACCATCCCGTCTTCTTTGCATCGCAGAAGCCCTAGCCATTCAGTTGGAAGAACAGGAACTATGCATACAAAAGAAAATTATTCAACCACTTCTACTCTCATGGTAACAACTCCGTTGATTTGACCTTACTTCTGTTTGTATGCCTATTTTTCTAACTTAAAACCCTTGTGTAATTCTGTACATTTTTTTGTTTCCATGTACACCCTGAGCACAACTCTTTCATCAAACTATTTGTATTATTAGGTAACTGTTCTTTAACAATCATTTATGACAACTCATCCCTTTTGTTACTATCCTGTTATATCAACATCCAATTCATCTGAACTTACTAATTGTATTTTCGTTTGACAAATTTAATGTATACACACACACGCACAAAATAACCATATATATTTGCGATTGTACGCCGATGAAAATGAATTCACCGAAAAGAGACTCTTCGCTGAACTACTTCTCTTTTGTCTATTAATGTTCGAATGAGAATTATTCATAAATTAAAAAATTCTCTCCTTCTCACAAGATTTCACTCGTAGCATGATTAGTCTAACAGCTGAGTATCTTACTTCATATCTATGTAAAGCTGACTTGAATTTTCAATACAACACTAATTTTTGAAGCACTCGAAATGCACCAAAAAGTGAAACGACCAAGTTTATAACCATATTCAAAAATGAGAACCAGTTGCCAATATATTGATATAATCGCACTAATATTTTACTCAAAAACTCAATAATTTTGATATGAACTTTCATTTATCTATTCCTGTGATTCAGCATGATAAAGGTGTGTTGTGAAAGCGAATTTTCGACAGAAATAAGAAAACGAGAAGCTATAAAATTTCTCTTATTTCTTTCGTAAGACCAATAAGATGGTGAGTCACCTGGTATACACTGGACACATTGTAAACCTGACTGATAGAATTCACTATTCAACAAACGAAGTAATATACGCATGACATCAGTCACTAATTAGTGTTCAATCAAAGTGTCCATTACAGTCCTACTGGTGGTCAGTCGTGACCCCAAATAGCTCTGTAGTAAAGTTACCCAGTGCACCACTGTGTTACGCAGGTTTGAATCTCAAAAGTTCCTTCCAGGTTACAGACACACCTTGCTGACTGGTGAGTGGCGACAACCATGAAACCTATATCAAGCAAGGCTTCCTTCCCTCCCGACTGTCTCCAACTATCTAATAACAACAATAAGAAGTGAGAAGTAAATTTTGCTCATAAATACTCATTAACAAATTAAATATTCTGATGTTGGATATTAGGATTGAGTGCTTAGTGAACCCAGGTCTCATTTGTTCGCATTTAGTATTAGGATATGTCTGTAATCCGTTGTTTAAGAAATATCTCACACTGAAGGGAACTTTATGCCTCAAAACCGCATCACTCAATAAATGGACAGAAACATAACCGTTAAGATGACTGAGCACTCAAGTATGTTTCATGTAAATAATTGATAATTATTTACTTCTTGCTTTCATTGCCTGCTGTCTTGAACTAAGCCTGCATCGTACACTTTTTGCTATAATTATAATGGTACCTGTTAAAACGTTTTATTCAGGACCATATTTTGAAACAAATTAATCATATTCATGAATGTCATCACCTCACTTTTGTCTTTGTTAGTTATGTTCATTTTCAATTTGGTGAATAAGAATATACAATACACTAGAACTTCAAGAGCTCAACAGAAACCTTAATTTTCTATAGTTTGGTTTGTAAGGGTTAGATATGTTTTTACGAGTTAATCATGGATTCATATCAGTTATAGAACCATTGAAAACCAGGGAGTACTCGACAGCTGTTCTAGTGAGAAGTCGTAACCAGCGAGGTCCAATTAGATGTCACGTGTGTGGATGGACTTCCCACCAACGACAATGGTTGGGGTCACGCTAAATCACGAATTGGTAGAAGTTAGAATTCATGAACCATTGAATTGGGTCCCAGTGGCCGAATGGTATACTAGCTAGCCTTGTAACCGGAAGATCCTCGGTGCGTACTGCCGATGGTTCCCAAACTAGGATGAAACAGTTGTTCAGTACTCCCTGGTTTTCAATGGTTCTCTAACTCATATCAATCCGTGATCAACTCGTAAAAAGAAATCTTAATATTCTCTAGTAACTTGTTTCCAAGCAGCAATCATTGTAAACAGAAAAAGCAAGGAATAGGTCAATTCCTACACTTATCTAAGAGGCATCGTTTTGACTACAGGCAACACCACAGATGAGGATGTCCACTAACCAGTATCTGAAGGGCAAGACAGATATTCGTCACTCTAAAATCAGTTTGGAAACATTCTGCATTCAGTATGAACAACAAACTCTGATTCGGATAATCAACACCGATATTAAGTCAGTCAGTAGCTTCTCCCACATGGACTAGAAACTCGGTGAGAGCATCACAACCGATGGTTGCAGTCTTTCATCAACAGCTGTCCCGTTTTCGGGCTTCATATCGAAGATCAAATGGTTGGAAAGAATTAGCTTCAAGAAACTCCAGGAATGAACAAATATGCAGGGGAAATTAGAGATGGATCGCACAAACGTTGAGGAGACCGGTGGCTACCAACGCTCGAGTGAAAGGTGAATAGAAAACAACGATTTGGTTTTGAGTCCAAGGGTGACAAGGAGGAAGTCGTGTGAGAAGCAGATTCAGGCTTATTGACCATCGTATAGTCAGTTGAAAAATACTGCAGGGAACAGGGAAAAATGGGGTGTTATGTTGAAGCCCTAGGTTCTACTCCGAACCCAAGGGAACAACACTAATAATTTTTATGCAACCAGTGGTCAGTTCATGAAGACTCAAAAGACTGTTTAATTGAAAGTATATAAGTACTCAATGAACGCTGGATTACAGGAAGGAATCCAGGTGGTAGGTATTTCAACTGTTATTAGTAAAACACATATTAATTTATTAGTAAATTCAAAGTTTCACAGAAATTAAGACTTACTCTCCTTTTTTACGTAACCAAATAGGGTCCAGTTCATTTTTGGATAGATCATCGGGTACAACTCGATCTAATAGTTTCCTTCTATATTCAGCTTGTTTATTTAACCACTAAATTAGAAAAGGGGTAAAGAAGTGTGTTCTTCTAAATACTGTCCAAGTAATAAGTAATGCCTAGCAGCACCAACACTGCAATTTATTGAAGCCAAATTTCGAAAGAACCTGTTTCAAACTATTGTTCGCTCTCTATAAATACATAAACCTTTATTTCATATTAATTTGTTTATTAGATGTATGACACAGTGAAACAGTGTTACTTACTGGATAACACAATTTCGAACACAATTTATTCCTGATATTTATATCATCAGCTGAAAATGCACATCCTCGAAATTCCACTTCTATTTCTTCATATTCATCATAGAAGTAGTAGAACTTTCCAGATGTCCAGCTGAACAGATGTTGAATCATTCCTACTGCACGTATTTTCAGCTGATTCTATGAATAAAGCTTAAGTTATCAAGCTCACTCTCCACCAAGTAATATTTAATTTTAGAACTGTCAGCTTATCTCATCCTATTGTATAGTCGTGTGCAATTGCATGCAGTCCTATAGATGAATTATTCTCCATATTTCTTATCTTATAAGGATCAACTAATCTAGATTTTGTTGTGTTTTTGTGCTCTGCTAGTCTGACTGCCCCTGTTCTGTTACTTTGACCTATGCATTTGACCTGGCCATTATTGCTGGCAAGGTATTAGATAAACTAAATTGTTTTGTTTTAAAGGCTCCACTGGTGGGATCCTTTAACGGACAAAGCTTGTTTCTAATTGAGTTTGTGGAGTGGAATGCCACTTTTATTCCTGCCTTGTTAAGAATTCTGCGTAAGGTTTCCGAGGTTCCTTCTTTGTATGGAAGTACTACTGGTGATTTAAATCCTTTAGTGTTGTTGTTACCATCATTCTATGCATGTTTGTCATGCGTGTCGTCATTATTATTATTCATTTAAAATTTACATTTTTGTACATACTTTCTCATTAGTTTAGCAGGGTAATTATTAAGTGTTAAAGCTTCTCTTAAATGCCTTACTTCCTGTCTTAGATTTTCTTTGATACTACTTAGTTTTTGTGCTGTATTACTTAAACATTTCCCATTTCACTAATCCTATTCTCGATGACATGGGGTGAGATGAACCGAAATGCGAATATTGGTTTGAATGTGTGGGTTTCCTGTAAAAACTTGTGCTTTTAATTTCCCATCCTCTTCCTTTTTTAAGCAACAATCTAAAATTTGAAGCTGCTCTTCCTGACTTTCCAGTTCATAAGTGAATTTGGTTTGTTGGAAAAATCCATTGACATCCTGTGTTACAAGTATGGTGAACGTGTTATCTACATACCTCCACTGCACTATGCGTGTGGGGCCAAACATTTCAATCACTAAATTTCCCCACCTATCCATGAATATATCAGCCACTATCGTGGATAGTGACGACCAAATGGAGACTATCCCCGTTTGTCTACATATTTTCCCTGGAATTTAAACACTGTAAATAAAACAATTTAGTTTATTTAATACCCTGAAATGATTGTCAGGTCATATACATAAATAAAAGTAATAGGACAGGGTCAGTCAGACTAGCGGAGCACAAAAACACGACCAAATCTAGACTGGTTGACCCGAATAAGGTAAGAAATCTAGAGAATAGTTCATCTATGGCACTACATGCAACTGCACACGACTATACAACAGGAAGGGATAAGATGACAGGTCTAAAATCTAATATGAAATGATGGAGGGTGGGTGGACTTGATAATTAAAGCCTTATTTATCGAATCAACTAACAATGCGTGCAATATGAATGAATCAATATCTGTTCAGCTGGACATCTGGAAAATTCTACTACTTCTATGATGAATATGAATGGATAAGTTAAACCATTGAACTGGAGTTTCGAAGTTGTGTGTTTTCAGCTGATGAAATAAGTGTGAAGAATAAACTGTGTTCGAAACCGTGTTATCCAGTAAATAAAGCTTTTTCAGTGTGTGGTACATCTAATAAACAAACTAATATAACATTACACGCTGTTATAATGCCCAAGTTTTACACATATAGAAAAATCATCTTTGTTACCATATAACTACACAGCCTCACTACGTAATAACTAGTTCTGACGGTAAAGGATCTGTGCGTCTTCAAGGTCTTTTACTATCGTTGTCACTGTTGCAGCTTGGGTTGCTTTCGTTGAACTAACGTATTAATAGTCTGAATGCAGTACTTGAGATTCTATGCAGGATAAATAAGTGTGCTAATGTAATCATAAACGTCAGTCCCTTGGCCTGGTTGGAATATGTATCACACCTCAAATACTTAGAACCAAGAGTGATGATTCCGTATACTTTTTGTTCAATGTAAAAAGATGACACATTGTGTATATCTTTTGTTTTAGTCGACATCTTCGTTTTAATGATAACCTTTCCACTAGATTTGAAATATACACACGTTTTTGTCACTGCTTTGTGTTCTCGCTCTCCATAACTATACATTTGTCGTACTAATTCTTGGTTGCATACTTTTTAATCTACAGGAATCTCTCATCCTCATCCCCAGAGTATTCAATAACCCCTACTCAACATCTAAAAGGGAGAAAACACCATAGAAGCATTCACAGTGAACTATGTTTCCGCATTATATCGTTTAAATTGTGAAAACCCACTTAATCTTATTTACAAATGACTATACTTTCCTATAACTCACAGTGGCTACTGCAATATACTGTTTAAATATCCTTATTAATTTGGACTTTTATTTTTGATATTTTGTATGATTCCTAGGTATAGTGTCTAGTCCGACACATGCATACTCAAAAGACTGCCTGTATTACAATTTAGATTCTCCGTTTATCACGTATTAATAAACACTACATGATACTGACAGTAGCACTGTGGTAAAATGCTCGCCAACCACGCTGGATAATACAAGCCTAATATATGCTTTCAAGGGTTGATTTTTAAGGATTTGATTTGTTTTCCGAATTCGCCCGTGTATTGATACCAGTTAGAGAACCATTAGAATACCATCAGGGGATTATTCAACTGCTGTTTCATCCTAGTTTAAAAATTATTGTCAGTATGCACCCACCGCCAAAGTTTCGAATCTAGGACCTACCGGTTACAAGGCCAACTCGTATACCATTAAGCCACTGAGACCCCATTCAATGGCCCATGAGTTCTAACTCCTACCAATTCATGGGCCATAGATTCGGGTTCCTAGTGGGCTTATACTGTTGATGATTCCCAAACTGTGATGAAACAGCAGTCGAATAATCCCCTGGTGGTTTACCAATGGTTCTCTGACTGATATTAATCAGTGGTTAAATAATAATAATAATAATGTGGGTAGACGAATTATTCGTGCGTCGATGGCACAGCGGTAGAATGCTCGCCAACCACACATGTGGTCCGGAATTCGATTCCCGGCCGACGCACCCATTTACCTCGCTAAGCCAGTAATAAGGTTGCTAAAGAGGGAAGGTTAGGCGTAGAAATAAACACTCCTGCTACCTAAACATCAAGCCTCTAGCTTAAAGCCTTATGTTCCACTGGGGATGTGAAGGAATAAAAAACAACATGACATGGATAAAGTGACCAAGGAATATAAATGTTTCACCCGAAATAAACATTCTGTATAACTAAGTTGAAATGTAAATTTAAACCTACCTCCTCTTCAGCTTGTTTATTTGATTCTCTTTCAGGTGTAGGAAATACTCTCGGAGTAAACTGTACTTCAATTGTCGATGAAGTCCTCACAGGTAAATCAATTGATTTTTCAGTAAAAATAGATTTATTTGGAATATTGTTAACTGCTTTCACTAAATGTACATTTTTGTTTAGTAGGGAAAAAAATACAAATGACTAACTTTTGTCCTCTTTGGGAATATTTTTGGTCATGTGTTCTTTAACAAATCGTCGAGCTTCTTTAATTTTATTTTGAAGCTATATAGAGTAAACAAATAACCGTAATAGCTGTTTTGTTGATATAATAATTGCATAAATATAATTAGTGTATAGTGACTAGCAGTGGTATCCAGGACACGCGTTTCGTCCTATTCGGGACTTGTCCTCTGGATGTACCTGCATTCCCTAGATGACCAGTCCCAAATAGGACGAAACGTGCATCCTGGATACCACTGCTAGTCACCATCCATCAATTAATTTCTAATTAAATGCCCAGACATTGTCGAACCATATTCACAAGAAGCCTACATGTCAACCTGAAATTGAGCATTTCGGTCCAATCAATCGACGGGAAAATCCAAAAATATTTAATTAAATTGCATAAATAATTAAAATAAATATATTCCAACTTCTGCCAATTTATGACATAGCGCGACCACTTCGCAATGTCCTACTTCGATGAATAATTGTCTTCACCTTCAACCTGCTGTACCCTACTGGTCAGGGCTTCCCACTAGAACCCCAGGTAACTTCCTGGGCTGAATAGAGCCAGTCGCTAGTGAACATCATATTACTTTTCAAGTATTGGTTTTGTAGGAATTTTGTTTGAATGGTTGGAGGATTTCATCATGAGTTGACATCAGTTAGATGCTCACTGATGCCCACTAGCGACTGGCTCTATTCAGCCCAGACAGTTACCTGGGGATCTAGTGGGAAGCCGTGACCAATAAGGTACAGCAGGTTAAAGATGAGGCAGTAACTCATCGAAGAAGACATTGCGAAGTGATAGTGCTATGTCATGAATTGGCAGGAGTTAGAATTCATGGGCTGTCCATTGGATCGAGTCCCAGTAGCTGATGAATGGACTACGAGCTCGCCAGCCTTGTAACCAGAAGGTCCTGAGTTCAAACCCTGTCAGTGAGTGCATACGGATGAAGCAGAGTCACCGACTAGGCTGACGAAACAGCTGTCCAGTACTCCCAGCTTGATTTCCACTGGTTATCCAAGTGATGTCATCTCATGATGAAATCCTCCAACCAATCAAACAAAAACCCCTACAAAAATCAATACTTGAAAATCTATTCGACACACATACTGAATTTGTTTTTGATTGAACGTGAGGTTGAAATCGCAGAGAGAAGAGGAGTTCCTTCAAGTTGAGAGATACACCTTGCTGACTAGTGAGAGGGAACAACCAAGAAACTTAGGTCGAAGGCCTTCTTCTGATCACCTTTAACTATCTAATACTACATTTATTATGCAAAAGTGATGGTTGAGTAAAAGCCAATGGCGTCCAAGGACAGTGAATTATACATTCCTTCTAGGGTATAAAATCTATTGTAATATTGACGGGAGGTTTTACACTTTAAAGTTGACCTGTAACAAACGACCAAGGATAGAAAAACAATAAGATGGAAGGAAAACCAAACCTAAATTTCGTATTATCGCTATTTATATTAAAAACTACGCATTTTCTGCTCAATACCCACTGACTTATTAATACTATTACTACCACAGAAAACATTTTCATATATTGAAACTATGATAGATTGAATTACTTAATACAAAATAGCCAAACAAATATATTCTGGAGGAATCGATTTCAAAGGAGACTAATTCCCAGTTCAATTAATATTCCGCTTTATATCCTGTTCCCTGAAGAAAACCCACGACACTGGGAAGGATCTCAAATGCTTACCAGGTTGAAATTTCAGTATAGAAGTAGAAATCTTTATAACTGTGAGTTAGCGGAAAGTTTATGAGGTTGTTTCATTTTCCCAGTCCTATGTTACCCACCTTATTAAAACTAATACACAAAGCTACATAGTCAGCAGACTGATGTTTTGCTTCTACCGTTCATCGGTAAGATTTAGTTTTGTAAGGATTAGATTTGCTTCAAGTTTGACGACAGGTTGATATTCGTTAGAGAACCAGAATTAAGTACTGTACAGCTGTTTTGCCCTAGCGCTTGGGACTGATCAGTAGTACTCACCCATTGGGTTTCGAACCCAGCAACTGCCTGTTTCAAGGCTAGTTCGTAAACCGATCAGCCACTAAGATCCGACTCAACAGCTCATGAATTCTAACTTCTACCGATTAGTGATTAATACAGTGTGACCGCCAGCCAGTGTCATCGACGAGTATTTTTCCTCACTCCTGACCTGGTCAGCCCAAATGCTCACAACTCCTCAATGTAACTACAGTCAACTTCTTCCTGTAACCAGTCACTAGCCAGTTCACACAATCGACAACAGCAATGCATTTCACAACTTAAGAAATAACCATTAAAACTGATAACAGTATTTAAATTTATCACCACTCAAAGACTTGAAAAGATCAAGTAGTACTGTGGTGAGAGCTGTCTGCTAGCCAAAATCGGTAGACAGCAATTTACGTCAATGATTACGTCCCGAATCTAGGTCGCGAGAAAAAAACAAGAACAAAGACTAAGTCAACAACCAATCACAGACCACTTTGCGTGGGCGGATATGATTCGCAGATATATGGTCTGACCTTCAAAGAAATGGCCACGAAGAGGTGACAGAATAACTTACGGCGAGAAAACAACCAATCAGAAGACGCTGTTTCTCTGCTACTAACAACGAACGATAATGTACATAAAAATATATAAATATCTCTTGATTTCCTCGATAAACGATCTGTTGCCTGGCTCCTGTCTTCTGTTGTTACAGTCCTAATAATTCTACTCTGTGATGAGAACTATCGTTTAGCAGTGAATCAAATAAGATTTTTTTCCTTTCGGCTACTAGTTTCTTTTTTTGTTTTACTTACCTCAATTTTCTCCTCTTCAGATTCTTTATGAGCATTCATAAAATCTTCGAGTGCTTGTTTCCCTGCTTCCTCTTTTTCTATCTTAATCTGCTGACGCGTTAAATCCTCCAACTAATTTTTAAAAAAAGTATATGAGATTGAAAAAGTTCAATGCTAAGAGTGAAATACCTTCATAATTTGTTCCAGAGCATATTTTTCACCCTTCTTATTCATCTCCTTATTCGCCTTAATACGATTTCTTTCACGCTCTTGATATTCCACGACAGCATCCTGTTTGATTTGTGTTAAACGCTTTTTATCTTCTATAGAAATAAATTTGTTTGGTATAAAAATTGTGATAGTCCTTTATTTATAAAGGGGGTGGGGGGAGGAAACAATAGATGAGTAAATATTTTTTTCTGAGAAATCAATACACATACAATAATTACTCATATCATCTGATATCAGTTGATTCCATAATTCTGCGTTAGTTTTCCTCAGATTAAATTGAGCTGTACCATCAACTAACTTTAAAGTACTCTCTTCTACTTTGATTGGTTTGTATAGTACACATTCAAAGATGTAGGGTTTAATGACGATCTGGAAAAGTTTAAAAACATTACATTTGAAAATGATTTATGGTATGTATATATTACAAAAAATAATTTGAATAAACTTCTGTAAACTATTGTAAAGATAATAATAATAATAATGATTTGCTTTATTCCAAAAACAGTACTTGTGATACAGAATGTAATTTTCAGCATTAATCACAATATTTAAAGCAATTGGTTCCCTTTATGAATTTCGACAAAGCAATAAGAAGACGTAGTTTATCTGAAACGTATAATGTATTGGCGCAACACATTTCGGACATTCTGATCACACACGTACTTGTCATACGCAGTTTTTATATAAGGCAAGAAAGCATGAATAATTACAATACAGGTCAGATTGTGTACAGGTCAAGGTCACAAAATAATGGGTAGGGAGACGCAAAAGGTGTGGGTAAGAAAGATAAAAGGAGGAAAAAAGGTAAAGAAAGGGTTTGAAAATATTATGAAGTAAAATTGGTCCTTGGTTCTAAGTTGGATTACCAAGGCAGGTTTAAGGTGATAACAAATAACTTTTGGACGCATAAGACAGGTTTAAGTCTTTTAATGGCTAAGGCTTCAATGAATTTAAGTATGTGACCCAACCTTGTCTTATATATCGGCTTAAAGGCATTTGAAAGACACTTTTGAGTTAACTGATTGTTTTGATAACGTTAATATAAAAGACAAAACCATGTTCTCCCTAGATGTCGAATCTTTATTTACAAATGTACCTCTTTTACAGACGGTTGACATTTTATGTGACTTCATTTCTGACAACGATTTCTTATTACCAGTATCTACATCTTACTTAAAAGAGTTACTGCTTCTCTGTACTAAAAATGTTAAGTTTACATTCGAGGGCGAGCATTATCGCCAGATCGATGGTGTTGCTATGGGAAGCCCCCTAGGTCCATTGTTAGCTGACATATATATGTCGCATGTTGAGAACCTAGTGGAGAAAGAAATTGGAAAAGTGTATTTCTATAAAAGATATGTAGATGACATAATTGTCATTTGTGATCAACCGATCGACGCCATAGAAATCCTAAACCAGGTCAACAGAGCACAAAATAGTATATCGCTAACTTATGTTAAAGAGAATAATGGATGCCTGCCATTTTTAGATGTACTCATAACCCGCAGAGAAGATGGGTCAATAAAACGATCTGTCTACAGGAAGTCAACATGGACTGGACAGTATCTAAATTACTATAGTTTCTGTCCACTACAGTATAAAAAGGCGTTGGTTAAGTGTTTGTTCAAGCGCGTTCACCGTATATGTACCGCCGATACAATTGAAGAAGAAAGACAACATCTCACTGAAATATTGTTAGATAACAATTACCCACTGAGATTTATTAGACGTTATGGAAGTGTCAACCACACAGCTTTACCAATCCAATCAGTTCCCAAAAAGGATGTTTACATATCCTTGCCGTTCAGAGGTGATCAACAAAGTCTAGTCACTAGACAAAGACTAAAGGCCGCAATTAATAGAACCTATTATGCAGCTAAACTTATCTTCATAGAGAAAACGAAAACTATGCTGTCCTGTAAACCCTCACATTATCCGAACGATAGTGTCACATCCCACTGTGTTTATCAATTTACATGTATGTGTGGAGACACGTACATAGGGAGGACCCATCGGTCTCTGCATGTTAGGGCTACAGAACACATTCCAAAGTGGCTGCAACAACAAATGAAATCGCCAGATACAATTGACCCGGGAAATAGATGTCCAACATCATCTATAGCGAAGCATATTATAGAGACGGGTCATAAGGTTGATTTTAATAATGCCTTTAAGCCGATATATAAGACAAGGTTGGGTCACATACTTAAATTCATTGAAGCCTTAGCCATTAAAAGACTTAAACCTGTCTTATGCGTCCAAAAGTTATTTGTTATCACCTTAAACCTGCCTTGGTAATCCAACTTAGAACCAAGGACCAATTTTACTTCATAATATTTTCAAACCTTTTCTTTGCCTTTTTTCCTCCCTTTATCTTTCTTACCCACACCTTTTGCGTCTCCCTACCCATTATTTTGTGACCTTGACCTGTACACAATCTGACCTGTATTGTAATTATTCATGCTTTCTTGCCTTATATAAAAACTGTGTATGACAAGTACGTGTGTGATCAGAATGTCCGAAATGTGTTGCGCCAATACATTATACGTTTCAGATAAACTACGTCTTCTTATTGCTTTGTCGAAAATCACAATATTGCATCTAATTGCCTCAAATTATAAATAAAATTTAATCACGCAGAAAATTTTTCCACATTTACAATAGGGGTAATGTCAAAAACATGTGGCAGATAAAATGGAAATAATAATAATAATAATACAAGTGAAAATTGCCGTGGGCTTGTTTCACACAGTATTGTCGATGTGGTATAGAAGTCCTAGCATGTTTAAAAATATTGAATATATAATGTTCTCTTTACATGATATGGTGAGGGGAAAAACGAAGATTACAACAGTCATGGAGATAAGTCAGTGTGTGGAGTACGTAACAATATGATTGTACACTTTTTGGTTATTTGTAGAAATTAGAGATATTGTACATGAGTTTTGTTTAAAACGCTTCTTGTCAAAATATATATAACTTCCGTGTACAAATGAAAATACACTTTGTTGTTGGAGACTTCGCCTTCTCTCTGGTTATTTCTGCTTACTTGTTCAACTCACACCGTGTTGTATACTTCCGATTTATTGTAGGAGTCTACTACTCTCAACCGAAGAAGATTCTACAACCGGAACACAGCAGCTACAGCAGACGCAACCCAAACAATTAACGTACCCGTGGATTATATAAATAATTTGTAGCAGAGGACTTAGACTTTATAGCCAAGTAATCCTTTGTGTTGATATAACTCGTCACTGCATTTTTGGTAATATATTGTTATTTAACATTCCATTGACTTGGATTATTATTCTCATATTTGTAATATTAGTGAACTCTATTATTAGTCCCCTACAAATTAAATGGTGAGCCCGTATAGGACACGGATTATTTTGATATATTCATATTCTTATTTTTGCCATTTTGTATATTCATTGTGATTTCGTGTGTGGTTTTATATTTGTATCCTATTTTGCACCAACAACCTCATATTTATAATGTCGTCACCTCAGTCCGGTACATCAACCGAGCAGACAACTAATAGCGAGACAAATGCCACAATAAATGCCACCACTGATTTCCGTTTACCGCAATACGGTTTCGCAGAACCCAGGATTTGGTTTGCAGTAATTCAGCCGTTGCTAGAAGCACGGGGCATTAAGTCCCAGCTAGCCAAATATGGTGTAGTGCTGGCAGAACGCCCTCAGTCAGTATTGACAGAAATCAGCAACTTCATCGAAAATCCCCTGACGGAAAACCAATTTGATAAACTTAAAGCCCTCCTCATACAACGCACCAGTTTGTCAGATGAGAAAAGAATCCAACAATTACTCACGGGCTGTGAACTAGGCCCGCGTAAACCATCCCAGCTCCTCAGGCACATGCGCCAGTTAATCGGACACCATAAAGTAGACGAGGTAGTGCTGAAACAGATGTGGTTGCAGCGCTTACCTAGAAATGTCCAGCAAATTTTAATCATCTCAGGAAAGTCGTATGACTTAGACCCACTAAGTGACATGGCAGATAGTATTATGGATGTTTTATCTGATAACACCATAAGTCACATAGCATCTGATAGTGCCACACCGTGTCATTCCACACTCATGGCAGACACACCGATACTCGCCGCCATTGCAGACATAGCGGCAAGGATTGACAAGTTGTAAACTAATAGGTCTGATCGACGAGTCCGGAGACGGAGCTCACAAAGAAGGTCACCATCACGACGACGATCTCTCTCACGACAGCGTTTTCACACGTCTTCTCGGGACAGTAATATATGCTGGTATCACTGGAAGTTTGGATGTCATGCCCTGAAATGTGTAAAACCGTGCAGCTTTAAAGAAGTCAAGCAGGCTCAGGGAAAGGTCTCAGCCAGACAGTGATGGCGACAGCTGTTACTGGCAAGCAAACAAGTCGTCTTTTCTATATGAAGGACAAAACTTCAGGCACGTCTTTGAGCTCTAAGGAAGAGTTTCTGCGGCAGGTTTGGAGTTCAACGTCATCTCTTTGTAATTGAGCCATACGGTCAAGACTGATGTCTACCGAAGTTTGAAGCTGGTTTATGTTACTTCTTGAAAGAGAATCAGCTACCATGTTCGCATCCCTTTTGATGTACTGAATGTCGGTTGAAAATTGGGAGGTATAGTCCAACTGTCTGGCTTCTCTAGGGGAGTGTTTATCGAGTGTAGTAGTGAAAGCATAACACAGGGGCTTATGGTCAGTAAAAATAGTGAAATGCCGTCCCTGTAGTAAGTAACTGAAATGCTTGACTGCAAGATATATGGCCAACAATTCTCTCCCAAAAGTGCTGTAACGTGTCTGAGCCGGTTCCAACTTCTTAGAAAAGAATGCAAGTGGGGTGACTTCATCCTTCATCTTCTGTTGTAATACTGCCCCCACAGCTACTTGGGAGGCATCTGTGCACAAAATAAGCGATGCTTCGGGGTTGATATGGGATAGCATAGTGACTTTGGATAAGGCGTCTTTTACGTTGCAAAAAGATTCGTGTGCTTGGGCTGACCACTGAAACTTTTTAGGATCATTTTTAAGGAGGTCGGTTAACGGCTGGACGATGGAGGCACACGAAGGAATGAAACGCCGATAGAAATTAAACATCCCCAAAAGACGTCTGACCTTCTTGAGTGAATCTGGTTCGGGGAAATTTTTGATGGACTCTATCTTTTCCTGATACCATTCGCGGTTATGTGGTGTCCCAGAAACTGTATAGAGGAAACACCGAATATGAACTTTTTGGGGTTAATGACGACTCTATATTGCCCAAGTCGCTGAAATAAGATGGTGAGGTGATCAGTATGTTCTTCAGGCGACGAGCTAGCAATCAAAATGTCATCGATGTATACAAATACAAAATCCAAACCTTGTGTGACCTGATCCATGAAACGTTGGAAGGATTGTGCGGCGTTCTTTAGACCAAATGGCATCCGGAGAAATTCAAACAAACCGAAAGGTGTGATGATGGCCGTTTTATCGATATCCTCTTGGGCAACTGGTATTTGGTGATAGGCCCTGACCAAGTCTACTTTAGAAAAAATGGTTTTTCCATGTAATGTCAGGGAGAAATCATGAAGATGGGGAATCGCGTAACGGTCGGGAACTGTGGCATTTTTTAAATGTCGGTAATCCCCACATGGCCTCCAATCATCACCAGCTTTAGGCACCATGTGTAAGGGCGAAGACCAAGGACTATTAGAGGGTCTGATGATGCCGAGCTGCATCATGTGTTCAAATTCTGCCTTGGCTGTTGCTAATTTGTCCTGGGGTAATCTACGAGGACGAGCATGAACTGGTTGCAATTATGAGAGTAAAACAAAGAAGTAACAGGACCATAAATATAACAGAAATAATAAAAGTAAAAATTGAAGGTACATAAGGATGGATGGACGAAATTGTTTATTTACTAGATGAAAAAAGGTTAGTTAGTTCTTGCCTGACGCTATTTTCATCACATAAAATACGTCCCAAGTATGGTATCATAGAATTTCCATACTAAGACGTGCGAGCATACAGTTTTCTGAAGTTACTTCTTGTTCTACCTGAGGAGGTGCAAGGTGAAAGCTGAGGGTAAAGTGGATGCTCCAAGTCAGACAAAATCCCTCTAGCAAACTTATTGCACGAAGTCAAGTGCCTATCAACAAAGATGTGTCTAACTAATAAGGAGAACTAGTCTCTGGTTTATACAAAAAAACTTCGAGGATGTGGATTTCACCGATGAAATATGCCTGATTTCCCACAAACTGAAAGATATGCAAATGAAAAGCAACAAATCAGCAGAAGAAGCATCCAGGAAAGATAGGACATCCTCCAGGTGAACACAGAGAAAAAAGAGATGAAGATTCCTGCCCACCAACAACAACAGCCACAGCAACAACAACAGACAACAATCAGCCAGCATAAATGGGAGAAATTTGAAAGAAGCAAACTCCTTCACTCATCTACGTACCTGGAAAGCCTCGTTTCAACTACAAGCGGAGGAAAATAATGGGGATATCACGAAAGCGAGGATTGGTAAAGCAAGACAAGCTTTCATTACTCTCAAGTCTGCGTGGAGATCAACAGCACTCAGGATGAAAAATAAGATCCCGATTTTCAACCTTAATATGAAGTCAGTGCTGGTATACAGATCAGAGACTTGGAGCGTCATGAAGAGCACTTCGAACAAACTACAGACCGTCATCAACAACTGTCTTCGCTCAATACTTCTCTCAAGATCAGATGGTCGGCCAGAAAAGATCAGTAACAGGGAGGGATCTCTGGCAACGAGCAAACTAACCCAGCAGGAACCGATTGTGCAACAAATATGCAGGAAGAAATGGAGTTAGGTGGATTGGCCATACTCTGAAAAAACCATCAAGTGACATCTCACGCCAGACTATCACTTAAGTGGAACCCGAATTGGAAGTGGCGAGTTGGTCGTCAGTGGGAAGGTGACATGGAGGAGGTCATGTGAAGAGGTGATGAAAGCATGTAGGCAGATGTGGAGCGAGGTTAAAACGTTGGCAGAGAACCGAACGCAGTGGAGACGTACGGCTGAAGTCCCATGTTCCTCTAGGAACTAAAGGAGACAATAATAATTGTTATCTGATAATAAAATGATTAGCTCCTTTGATCCAAAATTACGAGGACTTTTCATAATAAACTTTTTTAATGTGATATTTACAAATATGATCTTAGTTTACTACACAGTGGTTTGGCTGCACTAATTAATTTTCTCTATGAAACATTTATAAACTACGATCCAATCTTTATCTGTTTTTAATTCAACTTTGATTTTTCCGCTGACTGATTGGACCGATATGTTTGGCCTCTTTTGAATTGCTAACTGTTAGTGTCAAAGCTTCGGCGATGTTTGAGGATTAACTTGGGTAACATCGCGCGCAATCCGGGTCATCGCTGGAGTGAAACTCGAATGGGAGATGACGAGTCAGGCATCCCAGGGTGACATGGAAGTGATAAGAGCCTATGGGAAATTGTGGAGCTAGCTAAAGAGGACTGTAGGGAACAGGATAAAATGGAGATGGTCTGTTAAAGACCTATGCTTCACTCATGAACCAGGGGAATAATAATGATGATAATAATACGGTTGCACATCAAACCTGCTGCTAATTACTGACTCGTACAAAATCCAGTCAATAAACAGTAAATGCAAATTCCCAAAAGTTACTTATTGTCTAAAGCCAGTTCGTATTCCGTCACGTTTGTAAAACAAAAGCGTACACGTTAACATCACGTCTCGTCCAAGCTTCGTAAGTTTTATTTGTGAGGATCGGACAAACATATATTAGCTAAAGAGAATTTCACTAGAAGAAAATAAGGTCTACTTGGGCAAAATATCATATCAAAGCACAAAAGCTTAGACGGTGCTTTTGAATTTAGATTACCTCACTGAATTCAACTAAACAATGAAAAATAGCTGATAGAAACAACTGCATAATTAGGAAGCAATCTCAGTTAAATCTGTATGTTCGGACTTTGATTCTAACACAACTAAAATGTTTTACTTATTTGACTCGCTAAGTGCTGAAACCCCTTTTTCAGACTGTATTAACAATGAACATCATCTCTAACACTAGCTATGCAAAGGAAATAAGTACAAACGCGACTTAAAGTACTTAGCTAGATAAGACAATTTGGCTTAAATACTTGTCTTCTGCTTTTTAAGTGGTCACCTTTAACAAAAAATATAAATTAAGTTTGAATTCGATCTTCCTCTTTAATAGCCACAAAGAGTATTATTGTAAAATACGTTGAGTAGGTTGCCTAGCTGTACGGTCCTTATAATTCGACACTACAACAAAGACCACATAATGATCTAAATGTCGCTAAATAAATATTTGTGTACCATTGAATGTTTTATTAAGCGAACAGTTAAAACGGAATCGAAAAATGTGAGAGTCACTTTTTCTCCTTTCTTCACATTAAATTATCGTAAAAGTTTGAAATATACGCTGTCCATCAAAATTGGTTGGTAATATTGGACTGTTACCTAAGACCTCTAATTACAAAAATATCTATATTGTGAGAAGCATTCAAAGGAAAACCTCTTGTTGGCGTAAAGAAGCGAGGAATTTCATTACAATAAATTAAAAAGGCAAAATAATGCATGAGGTATACGTGTGCATTTTATTCCTTATCGACTTTAGAGCTAAGGTATAAATGAAATGGAGATAGTCAAATACTGATAGTAACCATTTACTGGAAAACTATTTGGTTTTTAAATATTTCCTTGGAAATATATCATTTCATCATTTGGAGCATTCTCAGCAAGATAAGGCTTTACTTTAATACCAACCTCCTAGCATACCTGGCCAAAATACACAGTGTTGTAATATAGTCAGGGATACATAAACTAATACGGTGCCATGTAGACCTTACTTGCATCGTTTACTAGTCTAGACCGTCGGAAACCAGTTGGCAGATGCCAAAAGGTATATCTCAAAAATAGGAAGGAAGAAAATCATCCTTTTACTGCTAAAACGAAAATATAGAGAGTTACTTAGCCCCAGTGTGGTCCTCATGTAAAGATTCCCTCCCAACGCCCCTGTTACTGAAGTGCCTTTTCTATCTAAATTTCTGCAGACACAACTAGAAGGCTGTATATGCGTATGATACATTTATGGTTAGTCCTATTCAAAAACATTCAGATTACACATTTTAGATGACGGAGTTTATCAAAAGTTTAATTGCATAGTTGGTGAAATTGTTGAAGGAAATCTAAATAAATCGATAAAACATTTTGAACATCTGTAAGTATCTTTCAAGGTGCTAGAACTTTTTTTAGCGCTAAATGGGGCCTGCTCAATTAGTTTATTATGCTGAACGCCTACTAGTTTTGATTAGTCGTTACTGGCCATCAACAGCAGAAGGTATAAAGGAACATAAGATAGTACACACTTTAATACCTAATTTTTTTAGCATGTACAAAATAGGTTTCAGTAACTTCTAACCAGACATTTAGATAGATATTCTAGTGTTGGTTTACGAGGATTCGATTGGTTTCAGGATTTCATCATGAAGTGAC
This sequence comes from Trichobilharzia regenti, assembly GCA_944472135.2. Lineage (NCBI taxonomy): Eukaryota > Metazoa > Platyhelminthes > Trematoda > Strigeidida > Schistosomatidae > Trichobilharzia > Trichobilharzia regenti. Next base: position 170,877,966 of record OX235262.1, on the reverse strand, counting down.
ATCGGTTGCAGAAACAGTGAAAAACCTGGAAGTACTGGACGGTTGTTTTGCCTTGGTTTGGGACTCTTCCTCAGTGCTCACTCACGGGGATCCGAACTCAGGACCTTCTGTTTACAAGGCGAGCTCGTAGACCATTGAGCACTGGAACCCCATCCGACTCAAGCTTCAAAAAAATTTATAATTAATTTTAGCCTGTCTTTTTATGGTAAATGAATATTCTATCACCCTAAAATGAATCCAGTATGAACTGAAATAACGCAGGTCGTTCTTAAAAACAGCACTGCAGTTCATGGACGCTTAATTAATTTGACCATTAAACGTCCATGAATTCCGACTTCTGCTAATTCGAGATGTAGTATCCTGAAATCCCTACAAACTCTGAATTAAGCCTACACATTACCTAAAAATTTTATTTGGGAAAAGGCTGCAGCCTTTTCTGTGAAAACACGAAATTCCGTAAGATGCGCAGAAAATTCCACAAGCTACTCTAAATGCCTCGAATTTCTGCGAAATATTTCAAAAACATCCCTAAGATCATATATTGAGGTAGGTCAAATATTTGACAGTTAAAGTGGTGTGAGAAGCAACTTGCCTTTATGTATTTGCTCGTGACAAACGTATCCGCATTTGATACATTGGTGGTGCGGAGTGGCACAATCAATTCTAAATCACAAAGAGTTTCACACCATCGAAAATCTGTTATAGGAATCAACATTTTGATTACTGCGCGTACACGTTGCCATGGGGATTAAAATTCCTGAACAGTTAAATCAATGAGTTGGATTTTATAATTTCCCCCTCATTCATTTTTGAGATCTAAGAACATATCTGGTATTATGTATGATGCATGGTATCAGTGAAGAGTAGAACAAATACCACAGTCAAAGTTTCGTTGACATAACCTACGACAACCGACTGGATCTTTGAAATTTCGAAGCGAATTCACGTAAAACAAGGCGAATAGCACCATAATTATGAATAAAATATACCAAAAGACATACTATGATATAAAATAAGATTTAGGTTAAGCTTAGGAAAGATTAAGTTAAGGTTTAGGTCAAGGACAAATTAGTGTTTGGTAAACCTAATAGGGGAAATATTGTAGCTGGTTCGAGTTCGGGTCAGTTCAGGGATAGTTTTGCGTTAGGGTTTGGTTGATGAAAGCTTATGGTCACGGCAAGTGTTAGAAGAGCCAGATGAATGCCTGTACAACGTGTGATTTAATTACACTCTTGACGTTCGAGTGTAAATTAAGAAGTATTTTTGTCACGTTGATGAAAGTTATCGTTTGCAACAGTCCCGTACCTTTTTGTTCATTGTTTTCATAAATACATGTATTTTATACGTAAAAATCTCCTTCATATCCGTGGCTGAAATTTGGATCTTGAAGTTAAATTTCGCCACTGCAGCATATAACATACTTATTTCATCTGCGAGACATTTTTGCTACTAATGAGCTTTTCTACATAAGGTTATTGGTCAGCTAGTTGAAGCCAGTTGTCTATGTTTGACCTCAAGCGATATATGTAACGATAACCCCATATTTATCACAGATACTTCCAGAAAACACCAACTATGTAGTACGATTTTTGTGGAAGAAATTAACTAAGTTTTGCTTGGAATAAACTTTGTTCATTTTAAACCAATCTCTACTGTACTGTGAAACAGTAAGCCTCATATACAGTAGTCCTAGTAGTCATATTAGTTGGCGATGGAACAACCTGTGTGGAAGCTGAATTTAAGCTCTAAATGCCTATCATACAGTGCCTGGTCTTAAAGGCAATCCTAGAATAAATTAGTTTCATTTCTTATCACAACAGACGAAAGAGCAAATACTTAATCACCACGGGGACTCTTTTCTCTCTTCTATGCTAACGGACTTGTCATGGACCAGTAGCCTCAATTATATCCGCATTTCACTTTCACAATCATGTCAGCGAAGTCGAAAGTATGTGCCTACAGCATTATTATTATTATTCGACTGAAAGCTTAAATGTCCCAACCTTTAAATTCAAAACTGGCTAATAAAATGACCTATCCTTCTGTTTCTCTACAAACGTATTAATCGAAAAGTTACCTAGGCCGATTAGCGTTCTGTGCTAATTCAGGATATGTTCACATTTCTACTAGTTTTAATCCGAACGAAAACTACTAGGTCCTACTTCAGCCAACAATTAAATTTATGAAATTCTGCAGCAGTCACTTTAATGATGATTCTGGAGTGGCAGCCCAACTTAGACATCTTCTTACCAAACGGTTTTTAACCTGATGATGTAGTCTGTTAAGCCAAATACAGATAAAATTTCTTGTAAATCATGCAACAGATGCACTTGTAAAGCAGCCGCTAGTCCACAATCTGTCATTACAGAAGCCCCTATTGACTCCACACAATCTACAATACGTGTGTCTATCCTAGCTGTGGACCACTTTACGGCTCTAAACCAATTTAATGCATACACCATTCATCCAGTGGGCTTACTGCAACTACGAACTAACATAGTCAACAGCTGCCCGTCACCACGAAGTTGAAATCCTTTTATTAACGAAAGTCTCTCGCAAAACACGATATACTCGTTCCTCTGACCTGATATTCAACATTCCTCTAGTGACATTTCTCTACGCCTGATGTCAATCACGTCTCATAAACCGTTAATGCCCAGCTCTTGCTACGCTCGGGCCCACGCTGTTCCTTGAAGTTTTCAGAAACGCTTAGTTATAACGGACGAAAAAACCAAAACACCGATTGGCCGCTTGAGATTTCTTTATTGTTACACCAACATATAAAATTAATAACTGAACTAAGGTCTGTGAACAAATATTACAATAATAAATCATAGTATTACTTCTGACGATGTTTTACTCTTCTTTCTGAACAGCGACCGATGAGACGATGACTGTCGTATAAATGCCTCCGCGAAAATTGGGGAAGTTAATTTTGAGCAAACAACCAAGAATTGATCGTTCAATCTTCAACTCCATTGACACCTGACCTATATTTAATCTATATTAGCAGCCCTGTCAACCCTAGAAGAACTTGGAAGCCTGGATTATGGGCAATTTCACCCAACAGAAAATCACCTAAGGGAGATACTCACAATCAGAATTTATAGAAAAGACAGTCATTTGATTCATAGGGAATTTTCTAAAGCTCCATCATTTCCAAATTATCTATGGAGGAGAGTGTAGGCTTCACCTAAATAAGAGATCAAGGGAACACTGGAGACTATATGGCCGCATAGGAATCTTACTGTGTTACGGCGTCGCCAAGTATAAATACAAATGCTGGCGATAATGAATGCTTGATAATATCCCAGCCAACTATTCCCTGGCCAGGAACTAGCAAATTCGAGAAGGCTTACACAATAGGCTTGGAAACTTGATTACCATAACGAAGCGAGAAGGTGATCAAGAGTACTCCGCGTTTTAATATTGTATGATTGTCAATATTCAAATGTGGCATATTCAAACTGGTCCAATATTTTTTGGAGTTTATAATTCCTGCTGTGGTCTAGCTGCTTGCTTTTCAGCGGAAGATTGGAACAACTCTATCAGTATTATACTGGTGGAATAGACTGATATTTACTTATAGACCTTGGAACTGCAACATTTAAGTCTGGAACCGCCTGAACCCACATAAGCCATTTGGACATCACATAACCAGTGAGCATTAGAGAAACTCTTAAAAAGTAGATTAACAGACTTCAAAAAAGCGTATCTGAAAATAAAATACCTGGACGACATTGCTTACGAGAGTCCCGAAGGGATATGTGAACTGTTCAGAAAACACTTTGCCAGACTGTACAGTGTGGAGAACGATCAAGTTGTGGATTTTCCACACACAACAGACGAATTTCCAAGTTACATACTCTTGACCGCACATGAGACCTCCAAGGGTTTCGCAAATATTACGCTTAGTAATCCCTTTGTCCAGATAACAGATCTTTCATTCTCCTGGAAGACAGTGGTTCTCGGTCACGTCTCAAATGCCGTTAATGCCCAGCTCTTCCTACGCCAGGCCTCTCGCTGTCCCTCGAAGCCTTTCAGAAACGCTTAGTATTAATGGACGCCAAAAACCAGAACACCGATTGGCGACTCGAGAATTCTTTATTCTAACACCAACATATGAACAGCATAATAACTAAGGTTTCTGACAGTTTTTGATCTTCTTTCTGAACAGCGATCGATGAGACGATGACTGGTGTATTGATGCCTCCGCGAAAATTGGGGAAGTTGGTTTTGAGCAAACAACCAAGAATTGATCGTTCAATCTTCAACTCCATTGACACCTGACCTATATTTAATCTATATTAGCAGCCCTGTCAACCCTAGAAGAACTTGGAAGCCTGGATTATGGGCAATTTCACCCAACAGAAAATCACCTAAGGGAGATACTCACAATCAGAATTTATAGAAAAGACAGTCATTTGATTCATAGGGAATTTTCTAAAGCTCCATCATTTCCAAATTATCTATGGAGGAGAGTGTAGGCTTCACCTAAATAAGAGATCAAGGGAACACTGGAGACTATATGGCCGCATAGGAATCTTACTGTGTTACGGCGTCGCCAAGTATAAATACAAATGCTGGCGATAATGAATGCTTGATAATATCCCAGCCAACTATTCCCTGGCCAGGAACTAGCAAATTCGAGAAGGCTTACACAATAGGCTTGGAAACTTGATTACCATAACGAAGCGAGAAGGTGATCAAGAGTACTCCGCGTTTTAATATTGTATGATTGTCAATATTCAAATGTGGCATATTCAAACTGGTCCAATATTTTTTGGAGTTTATAATTCCTGCTGTGGTCTAGCTGCTTGCTTTTCAGCGGAAGATTGGAACAACTCTATCAGTATTATACTGGTGGAATAGACTGATATTTACTTATAGACCTTGGAACTGCAACATTTAAGTCTGGAACCGCCTGAACCCACATAAGCCATTTGGACATCACATAACCAGTGAGCATTAGAGAAACTCTTAAAAAGTAGATTAACAGACTTCAAAAAAGCGTATCTGAAAATAAAATACCTGGACGACATTGCTTACGAGAGTCCCGAAGGGATATGTGAACTGTTCAGAAAACACTTTGCCAGACTGTACAGTGTGGAGAACGATCAAGTTGTGGATTTTCCACACACAACAGACGAATTTCCAAGTTACATACTCTTGACCGCACATGAGACCTCCAAGGGTTTCGCAAATATTACGCTTAGTAATCCCTTTGTCCAGATAACAGATCTTTCATTCTCCTGGAAGACAGTGGTTCTCGGTCACGTCTCAAATGCCGTTAATGCCCAGCTCTTCCTACGCCAGGCCTCTCGCTGTCCCTCGAAGCCTTTCAGAAACGCTTAGTATTAATGGACGCCAAAAACCAGAACACCGATTGGCGACTCGAGAATTCTTTATTCTAACACCAACATATGAACAGCATAATAACTAAGGTTTCTGACAGTTTTTGATCTTCTTTCTGAACAGCGATCGATGAGACGATGACTGGTGTATTGATGCCTCCGCGAAAATTGGGGAAGTTGGTTTTGAGCAAACAACCATGAATTGATCGTTCAATCATCAACTACATTGACACTCCCCGGCAAAATGGGATCCATCCCTTTTTTCCTTCACGACCAATACACGTTGACTTGGATGCCATTGCGGGAACCTGGGTCACACGGACAGAGCTGAAATGGAAAACAAACAGAAAAGCCAACACACCACAAGCATACCCACAGCACAAACTCACACATCGATGACGACCTGCGCCTCCAGACAGAGGCCTCCTCTTGACATCTTACAACACAATCGCCACTTGCTAGAATGACTCTTGCAGAATGCAACGTGATCATGGCAGCACCTCACGATACTCTATGCACATCTTCTTATCTACTCACTACCAATTACCACTGAAATCGCTTGTCACTCATTCTGCCTCAGTTCTAGTAACGGTGACGCATGCGAGCCTCAGTCGTTTACACTCTTTCTCCCCGACGTGTGGGACTACAGCTAACAATTATCTCCGTGTGCATTTCATTCTCAGCAATAGCCTAGCCTCCCCGGCGTATACGACCCATCTGCTGTCCTTAACATCAATCAATTCATTCACGGATGTAGAAGACTAAAAACAACTTCAGAAGTAATCACGACGAAAATGTTCAAAAAATTACGCAATAACAACAAGATACGAAAACAACAAGTAAACACAATGGATCCAAAAACACCAATTAATAGGACACACCACACGTATATACAAACTGTACACAAAAACTCGCAGACCGTGTCTCGATGGAATTCCTTTGAAGAATCGCAGGAATTACACCAGTACGCCTACAACCCTTCTCACGTTGACGATTGTAAGTTGTGGAATGTCCGGACACAAACAAGATTAACCAACAATTACAATAATTGGAGCTCACACAACTATTTAACACAAACATATGTACAATCAACACATCAAATGTTGTGGATTCCGGCATGACAAACTACCCTTGAAGAACTGTAGGACTTACAGCAGTACACCTACATTCCTTCTCAGGTTGATGATCCAAGTGAAAGTCTCCCGGACACAAACAGAATTACCAACAGCTAGATGACAGATGATATCAATTCAGTATATACAATATGAACATATGTACAAAATCACACACCGAGCACATTGGACTGCTCATTGATGCGCTACCCTTTGAAGAATTGTAGGACTTACAGCAGTACGTCTACATTCCTTCTCAGGTTGACGCCCTAGGTTGGGAAATCGTCGCAGAGTTCATTTGCTAACTTCCTTCTATCAGCTATATCCTCAAATCTGAACGGAAACACGCTCATTTCATTGTATCGTAGAATATAGATGACGAACAAACATACAACGTATCTGGTCAACCAAGCGTAGGCACATAGCAATTTATACCAAAGATAATAGCATTCAAATAGTAACTTGGAACTTGAAAAATCTTTATTCATGCAAGTCAATTTAACAATTACCCTCTCGTACACACTTGGCTTATCCTCACTAAACTGAGCAATATCTTTCGTCTTTTCGAGTGCACCAATACCATCAAAGTCATTGCACAAGATACTGGAGTTGATGGGCGTCCTTCTCATTATGGATGACAACACCAACGACGATTCATTGATACCAGTTGTTGAAATTAGCGGTGGACCAAGGGCTGTCGTTGTCCGGTTTTTAGAAAGTTGTCTAACTGCAAGACTACCACCACTGCTGCCTCTTACTATTAGCTCCGGCTTAGCACTAGCATCTAATGATAGGTGGGCTACACGCTGATCAATCACACTGACGGTCATACAAGTACCCATACCTTCTGCAACTGTATCTGCCCCTAGTTCTACATCACGTTCAAGTTGTACAGAACCTGTGTTCAACCCAGCAGTAGTAGGCATTCCCCTCATCTCATCATGGCAAACCGAAGACAAAATTGCACTATCATGATCATTGCCACGAATATTCACTTAACCGTCGATTTCATCATTTTCAAACTCTTTAATAACAGAGGTAGACAATTTGGGTTCCTCCTCACAAATCCTTAAAGGTTTTATACCTTCACTCTGACTGGTAATACCTTGTAAACTTGTGGAGTCAGAACTAGACTCTGAAACTGTAACTCTCTCCTGTGACACTCTATTCAGCAATGGCTTACCAGTTGCGACTACAAGCTTCTTCACCACACCACTGTCGTCAAACGGTTCAGAGTCAGAACTTGATTTCACATGTAGCTTATCACTAAACTTGCTCACTGATTCCCAGCTCACCTTTGTATGCACCTCTTGCAAACGTGTAAAACACAACCGTGTTTGTCTTGCATCTTGTAACTTATCTGTTGAGGATGTACTACGAAACCTGTTACACTCACTAGGTCTATATGCGTTACTAGACACCATAGAGCTTTCTCGATATCCACCTCTCTGAGACCCTTTTGTCATCAATGATTACGTTTCGCCCTCAGACTGCTCTGTTCTAGGGGTGAGATTCAATATGCTGGCAAACATGCTCATAGATTCATTGACACTGTCGTTTACCAGTTTCAGAATATCATCAAACTTTGGCTCAATACCTTCATCCTCCATACAGGAGCTTATGTTCACCCACTTCCTTTGCAGTCGAGTAGGTAGGCGTGTTGCTATTACTTCTAGGATAAAACTCGAGTTGAGGTCACTCATGCAATTCATCGAAATCAATGCATTCTTGTAATTCAGTAAATTATACAAAAACTCAGTGAGTTCCTGGGAGTCATCCTGTAATTGACCACCATTACCATTAACAGCCTCGAATAATTTCCCTACAATCATCGAAGGTCTTCCGAACCTTTGACGTAGTATGCTCATAGATTCGTAGTACCCCTCGTTTGACTTCATAAACTTACAGCACTGGATAGCTCTTGAAGCAACTCCAGTGCAATACCTCATCAAATACATTAACTTCATTTCATTATTCAATAAAAAACCACTCAACGTGATCTCAAACTCCTTTACAAACTGTAAATAATCAGCTGGGTTTCCGTCGAAACACCGTGGTTCAAATTTGGGGAGTTGGATAATCCTATTATCCTTAGACAGCGAAACAATAACATCAACCATATCATGCTTAACATCAGACACATCGTTACAATTAACAGACAAGTCACCATGACTTACTTTCCTGCCTGCATCCAAGACGCTCTGTCCCTTCTTTGACCCAGGCATTGTTGAAATTGACCCAATTCCAAAAACGTTCCAGATATTGCTTGTTCAAAGAGGACTTGACCGGCACCAGGAAAGATGAATGATGACTATCCAACTGTTTGAAACCGTCAAAAAACTGACGCCGTATCGTCAGAAACTGTCAGCCACGTCTCGTAAAACGTCAATGCCCAGCTCTTGCTACGCTGGGACTCACACTGTTCATCGAAGTTTCTCAGAAACGCTTAGTAATAACGGACGCAAAAACCAAAAGACCAATTGGCGACTCAAGAATTGTTTATGGTAACACCAAAATATAGCCAACTCTGAAACTAAGCTATAAACTAAGGTCTATCAACAAATATTACAATAATAAATGACAATATTACTTCTGCCGGTATTTGTCCTAACTTCTTTCTGAACAGCGACCGATGAGACGATGACTGGTGTATTGATGCCTCCCTGAAAATTGCGGAAGTTGGTTTTGAGCAAGCAACCATGAATTGATCGTTCAATATTCAAATACATTGACACGAATTCTAATCCATTTGTGGCTAATGTTCAAACATTTTACTAATTTTCTCCACATTATAATCTTCAATAACTGTGGTTAGATCATTTCTAAAAACAATTATGTCAGTAAACATAACTTTCAATATTTTAAATAAATAAATAAATTTATTCTCACGATACAGTACATGAGGGACGCCAGTTTACAGGTAACATCAGATTGATACAGAAATACAACCATATTATCCAGTCACATTTTACAATCGATAGCAAAATATGTTTTACATATACGCTGGAGATTATACATAAACTTGATAAATGTTAATCCTAATAGTATAAAACATCCTTTTCACCTATGTACAATCACCTCAGAAGCCCTCCAAACATAACGTAGGGATAGTTACAAGTAACCGTGTTAACCTCTCCTCCAATAACTCTGGTTTACTAACAATTATGCTCCTGAATGCTAGATCTCTCCTTAATAAAATAACAACGCTTCGCTGCCTGGCATACATACAACGGCCAACACTAATAATGGTGACTGAAACCTGGCTTACTACAGATATACCTGACACAAAGCTAGTAATAAACAACTACGACATCTATAGGGACGATAGAGTTGACAAAAGGGGAGGCGGTGGCACAGTGGTTAGGACTCTCACCGAACATGCACATGGTCCGGGGTTCGAGCCCACGCCGGCGCACACCTGATATCTATGGTCGGCCTGCGAAATTTGGGCTACCGATATCCACGCTGAAAATTCCATACTTGTACCAAAAATACAGTGTGGAATCAAGCTGCAATCAAAAATTAAAAAAAATTAAAATATATGCCTATAAATCCACTAACTCCAATACTTTCAATAACCCAAATACTGACAAACTCCCAGAATCTAAGTGGATAAGCATCCACACAAACGAAAGTAAAATTCTCGTGGGATGTATATACAGACCCCCAAATAGCCCTGAAATGACTGATATAACTATTGCAGAAATACTAGAGCATGTAGCCACGCTGGACTTCGACTACAAAGTAGTATGTGGAGATTTCAACTTACCTGGAGTAAACTGGGATACCTGTACAGGACCAAGAATCCATGAAGAGCTACTACAAGCTATAGACATAGGAGGATGGAAGCAGTGCGTACGCCTCCCTACAAGGAACCAAAATACTCTTGACTTAATCCTCTGTCATAACATAGAGCCCATCTCGATAGAGGTGGGAAATAAACTCGATAACAGTGATCACAACATATTGTACTGCACACTACCCCTCCGACTAACAACTAAATTCACACCTAAAAATTCCCCGGTGCGCTATCAATATAGGGACTATAAGAATGCTGATTGGGAATTCCTATCAGATCTGTTGAGAAGTTCTGACTGGGAAGAATACTTCATCAACAATAACTTAGAAGTATCACTTGAGATTTTCTACAAAACAGTTGGCTCAGCAAGAGACACAATCGCGCCCCTAAAATCTGCCCTAAAGACACCAACTCCATTTATTGACCGCAAAACGCGACTAAAACTAAAGAAATTGAGAAGGAAATACCATGTATTTAAGGAATTTAATGCGTTAAACCAAATACATGAAACTCTTAAACTGCTTGAAGAGAAACACAAAATGAAGTCACAACATGAGGAAAATAAAGCGCTAATGGGTAACACCAAAACTCAGGAACTTTGTAGGATATTGCAAAAACGTCTAAAAAGCAGTAAAGACAATAATGTAAGCATCTTGGAACATAGGGGTGTAATATACAACGATCCCCAGGCTATAAGTGAACTCCTCAGTGAGTGGTTTTGCAATGACACCAGAGTGCACCCGACCCCAAATTTCCAAATGACCTGCAAAAGTAACCACAAATTAGGAGAAATAGATTTTAATATACAAAATATAGACTCAGCGATTAAGACATTGAAGTCAAATGGCAGTACTGGAACAGACGACATACCATCTGTCATATACAAAAATGGTAGCACGGAAATGGTAGTCTTGTTACTTAGAATATTTACTCTGTCACTGGAAACTGGAACTTATCCTGAAGTGTGGAAAACCACATACATATTACCTAAGCACAAAGCAGGGGCCAAAACCAGTGCATGCAACTATAGACCTATTAATATAACACCGGTAATATCACGAATAATGGAGAAAGTGGTTAAAGACCAAGTGTCAGACAACTTACTAGAACATGAACTTATCAATCCATCACAACACGGATTCCTCAAAAAGAGATCATGTGTGACCTGTCACATAGACTTTTTCAATGAAGTTACACGAAGCAGGGACAACAGAGAACTAGTAATTGTGCTATATTTCGATATAACAAAAGCCTTCGATAGAGTCCCCCATAATCTGCTAGTCAGCAGGTTATGCTCACTAGGGATATGTGACCCTCTCCTGAGCTGGATAAAATCATTTCTCTGTGACAGGAATCAGATAACAAAAGTTGGCTCGATAATCTCAAGGCCTAAACCAGTAAGTAGTGGTGTAATCCAGGGAAGTGTATTAGGCCCACTCCTATTCATAATATATATAAACAGTATCTGTGAATGCTTTAGTGTTGGTAAACCAATACTATATGCAGATGACTTAAAAGTGACCTATAAATGCAAGAACACAGATCTCGGAATAACAGTAAACGCCATACAGCAAGAATTAGAAAAAATGGACAGATGGTGTGACACCTGGCAACTCCAGTTTAATGTCGACAAATGTGGCTGGCTCTGCATAGGTTGCAACAATTTAGAACTTGACCTGACAATTCAAGGCCATGCACTCTTACGACTGGAATCTGTATTGGACCTAGGACTGAAATACTCACATGACTTATCATTTTCTGAACATATCTCCAAACAAGTGTCAAAGTCACGCAGACTTATCGGCTTTCTACTCAGGAACTTTTACAGAAATGAGTCCAGAATTCTGTTGTACAAGGTTTGTGTGCGTCCTTTATTTGATTACTGTTCATTCATGTATAGTAGTATACGCATAGAGGACAAATTGAAAGTCGAGGGAGTGCAGAGGTACTTCACGTCAAAATTACTCGGAACCGAAAATGGTGCGAACTACTCCACTAGATGTGACACCCTAGGATTAGAAACACTATGGCTAAGACGCCTGAGACTAAACTTAACACTTTACTATAAGCTTCTAAACCACTTAGTTTTTACCTCTACTAATGGCATTCGACTTTCAGATGACAGTGGCTACAAACTAAGACACACTAAGGGTACAGTAGCTATCGAACAATGTAAAACAGCTACCAGGCAAAAGTTTTATTTGATTAGGTATGCACAGATATGGAATAAACTACCAATGGAAATGCGTCAAGCAGGTACATTGGCCTCTTTCAAAAAGTGCTTAACGACAAACTACACGAGTTTGCAAACGACAGTAGTCCTAGTTCCTATCTGAGAGCCTCCGAAATTATAGGTCCATTTAATGTATAAGCTCAAATACTACACCTGCTGTTTTTGCCTATATTTATAATTTTAGATAAAACATTAACGATTAAGATACTTACCCTCAAACAGACAAGAAGTTTCGTTTGTAAAACTTCTACCCAACACAATAAGTGGAATAAAATGGACATAAACCGACAACATGAAAAAGATATAACTCACCACAACATCACATGGACAGATGTACGCTCGTCGGACATCATATATGCCTCACCAACTACAACCCAACATTCCTGAGATAATGTGATGAACTTATATCCGTAATGTTGCTGAGCAGTCAATATCCACAACTCCTGTCGGAACAACTAAAATTCAAAAACCTTCCTCACGAGAAGTAAATACCCACAAGCAGTAGAAATCCATTAATTAATGCGTCTAAAGCTTATGTATTTTACTCCCAACAATGACATTGCAGATCAAATGAGATAAACATATCACTGATTTCAAAATAACACAACAATGAACTATAATTCAAGGACTCTGCACACAACAAAGTATTGTACGAAAATTGACTTCAAGCTTTATTTTTTTCCCAGGCACTTATAACCCATCCACCAAAGACCTGGTTTTTTTGTTAATGCGAAGACAATACTTCTGTATTTCCTGATGTGTTGCACTCACTGACAATCTAGCGGATTTTTCCAACTATGCACAGAAATGATTGTACATAAGTGAAAAGGATGTTTTATACTATTGGGATTAACATTTATCAAGTGTATGTATAATCTCCAGTGTACATGTTAAACATATTTTGCTATCGATTGTAAATTGTGACTGAATAATATGGTTCTATTTCTGTAACAATTTGATGATGCCTGTAAACTGGCGTCCCTCATGTACTGTATCATGAGAATAAATTTATTTTTTTATTTATTTATTCTAACGCCAATATGTAACCAACAGTAAGGTTATTACACACAAGGTGTAAGAATAAATGTCATATCAATAAATTACGATAATACTTCTGATGGTTTTCTGTCTTCCACTGAACAATGAACGATGAGACGTTGACCGCTGGATTGATGACTCTCGCGAAAGATATGGAGGAGTTGGGCTTGAGCAAACAATCATGAATTGATCATTCAATCTTCAACTACATTGACATGGAGTTTCCACTCTTGCGGCCTTAATAGGAATCAGTTTCAAACAATTTAGTGCTTTGATTTGTGAATTTAATTGTTACGAGTTCGTGCAACTGTTGTGAGTTACCCCCGCTTTTATACCCGCAACAATATTTGCAATCTAATAATGTTCAGTTGTGGGCTGTGCACAGGATGAAGCTGCTTAAATTTCCGGCGTGAAGTTGCAACCATTGAGGTCGACAAAGTTGGATGTGAGGAAAAATACTTCCTCATTATTTCTGCTAGCAGTGAAGCCATATATATCCCAAGTTAGTGGAAGTTAAAATCTACAAGCCATCCTACTCGACTAACATCATAAAACATGTTGCTAAGTCGTTCGGAAGTCGGGATTATAGGACAACTGTCAGTCAGAAAAATTCATTTCAGCTTATCTGGATCCCCTAACATCCTAGCATTTGCCTCCATTATCGCAATTCATCATAGTAACTGAATGACTACTGAGCCCGAAGGTCCACTGTTTGATTCCAAGTGAGGTCACGAGTACATATTTTTGAAGAGTCCCAAATAGGGATTAAACAGCTTTTTTGTCTTCTTTGGCTCTTAATCCTGCTATTAGACAAGATCGACTATGTTCCAGAAAGAAAAGAGGTGGAGGTGTTGTAACTTTCATTCGTTCTAAGTGGTCAACTTCAAGTAATGTATGTTCTTCTTTCTCTAGTGACTTTATTGATTGTATAACAGTCAAATGCCGTCCGAAACACTTATCCAAGTTTAAAAACGTCTTCATCTCAAACATTTATGTTACTCCTGGCTGTTCCATATCGGATCTACCTGATTTTGCCGATGAATTCACCGCATTCGCTGTTACACATCTCGAAAACTCTTTATCAGTTGTTACAGGAGATTTCAATACCTGCGATTGTTCTCTTCTTCAATCATTAGGTCATGTCAGTGTTGTTAAGTTTCCCACTCGACTTGATAAAACACTGGATCTAGTATTAATTAATGATGCTGAAATATATGAAGCCCGCAGACATGCTCGTATAATGAACTCGGATCATTGTATTATTAGGATATTACCTAAGATATATAGCAGATCTCACCCTGATATCCTCTCAAATCTGTCCAAACAAACACAACAAAGATTTTGTTTTTTCGTTAAAGATAGAAACCCATGTTTGATTCTCGAGCTGTCAGAAAAGGCATGTTGCTGTCCTACAGACTAGAGTGATTCACATTTTTGACCAAAGCCATATCTGCCGATCAGAATGCGCCATTCTCCCTGCTTTTTGATGTTAAGCTTGAGAACCTGCAATAAGCGTAATTGTAGCATTGCAAGACTTTGAGCATGCCCAGCCATAGAGATGCTGCACATTAATAGTTTTCATGACAGATGCTTCCCATTGGACCACCGGGTACATCGATACTTGAAGACATTCTTAGTGCATTATCTGTATATATGAATAAATGTGTATAAATAGGTTATAACAAACAACTAGGAAATTAAGTTTCCCTTAGAAATTTATAAAGTTCATCAGTAGTTACTACTACAGAAGATTAAGTTGTAGCCTATTGAGCGAACTGAAATGATTAGTCAGACAATTAGTGATAAAGCTATGTAGAATGGTGTCAAGGAGAACAGCCAGTCAACAAAACTTGCTATTTTAAACTGTCATGACCCCTTTTTATATGGTAATTGCAAAATGACTTATACTGTGGAAATAAATACTAAGAAACGTTTAAACATTTAAAATTTTAGAGAACCATATGAAAATGGGTAACTAATGGCTGAAGGGAGCCATTTCAACACAAAAATAACAGTGTATTATTAATTAAATATGTAAAATAACACAAAATAACACATCAATGGACTATAAATCAAGGATTCTGCACACAACAAAGTATCGTACGAAAACTGACTTCAAGCTTTATTTTTTTTCCAGGCACTTGTAACCCATCCACCAAAGAACTCGCTTTTTATTGTTAATGCGAAGACAATACTTCCGTATTTCCTGATGTGTTGCGCTCACTGAAAATCTAGTAGATTTTTGCAAATATGCACAGAGATAAATAAATAAATTTATTCTCATGATACAGTACATGAGGGACGCCAGTTTACAGGCATCATCAAATTGTTACAGAAATAGGACCATATTATTCAGTCACAATTTACAGTCGATAGCAAAATATGTTTAACATGTACACTGGAGATTATACATACACTTGATAAATGTTAATCCCAATAGTATAAAACATCCTTTTCACTTATGTACAATCATTTCTGTGCATAGTTGGAAAAATCCGCTAGATTGTCAGTGAGTGCAACACATCAGGAAATACAGAAGTATTGTCTTCGCATTAACAAAAAAACCAGGTCTTTGGTGGATGGGTTATAAGTGCCTGGGAAAAAAATAAAGCTTGAAGTCAATTTTCGTACAATACTTTGTTGTGTGCAGAATCCTTGAATTATAGTTCATTGATGTGTTATTTTGAAATCAGTGATATGTTTATCTCATTTGATCTGCAATGTCATTGTTGGGAGTAAAATACATAAGCTTTAGACGCATTAATTAATGGATTTCTACTGCTTGTGGGTATTTACTTCTCGTGAGGAAGGTTTTTGAATTTTAGTTGTTCCGACAGGAGTTGTGGATATTGACTGCTCAGCAACATTACGGATATAAGTTCATCACATTATCTCAGGAATGTTGGGTTGTAGTTGGTGAGGCATATATGATGTCCGACGAGCGTACATCTGTCCATGTGATGTTGTGGTGAGTTATATCTTTTTCATGTTGTCGGTTTATGTCCATTTTATTCCACTTATTGTGTTGGGTAGAAGTTTTACAAACGAAACTTCTTGTCTGTTTGAGGGTAAGTATCTTAATCGTTAATGTTTTATCTAAAATTATAAATATAGGCAAAAACAGCAGGTGTAGTATTTGAGCTTATACATTAAATGGACCTATAATTTCGGAGGCTCTCAGATAGGAACTAGGACTACTGTCGTTTGCAAACTCGTGTAGTTTGTCGTTAAGCACTTTTTTGAAAGAGGCCAATGTACCTGCTTGACGCATTTCCATTGGTAGTTTATTCCATATCTGTGCATACCTAATCAAATAAAACTTTTGCCTGGTAGCTGTTTTACATTGTTCGATAGCTACTGTACCCTTAGTGTGTCTTAGTTTGTAGCCACTGTCATCTGAAAGTCGAATGCCATTAGTAGAGGTAAAAACTAAGTGGTTTAGAAGCTTATAGTAAAGTGTTAAGTTTAGTCTCAGGCGTCTTAGCCATAGTGTTTCTAATCCTAGGGTGTCACATCTAGTGGAGTAGTTCGCACCATTTTCGGTTCCGAGTAATTTTGACGTGAAGTACCTCTGCACTCCCTCGACTTTCAATTTGTCCTCTATGCGTATACTACTATACATGAATGAACAGTAATCAAATAAAGGACGCACACAAACCTTGTACAACAGAATTCTGGACTCATTTCTGTAAAAGTTCCTGAGTAGAAAGCCGATAAGTCTGCGTGACTTTGACACTTGTTTGGAGATATGTTCAGAAAATGATAAGTCATGTGAGTATTTCAGTCCTAGGTCCAATACAGATTCCAGTCGTAAGAGTGCATGGCCTTGAATTGTCAGGTCAAGTTCTAAATTGTTGCAACCTATGCAGAGCCAGCCACATTTGTCGACATTAAACTGGAGTTGCCAGGTGTCACACCATCTGTCCATTTTTTCTAATTCTTGCTGTATGGCGTTTACTGTTATTCCGAGATCTGTGTTCTTGCATTTATAGGTCACTTTTAAGTCATCTGCATATAGTATTGGTTTACCAACACTAAAGCATTCACAGATACTGTTTATATATATTATGAATAGGAGTGGGCCTAATACACTTCCCTGGATTACACCACTACTTACAGGTTTAGGCCTTGAGATTATCGAGCCAACTTTTGTTATCTGATTCCTGTCACAGAGAAATGATTTTATCCAGCTCAGGAGAGGGTCACATATCCCTAGTGAGCATAACCTGCTGACTAGCAGATTATGGGGGACTCTATCGAAGGCTTTTGTTATATCGAAATATAGCACAATTACTAGTTCTCTGTTGTCCCTGCTTCGTGTAACTTCATTGAAAAAGTCTATGTGACAGGTCGCACATGATCTCTTTTTGAGGAATCCGTGTTGTGATGGGTTGATAAGTTCATGTTCTAGTAAGTTGTCTGACACTTGGTCTTTAACCACTTTCTCCATTATTCGTGATATTACCGGTGTTATATTAATAGGTCTATAGTTGCATGCACTGGTTTTGGCCCCTGCTTTGTGCTTAGGTAATATGTATGTGGTTTTCCACACTTCAGGATAAGTTCCAGTTTCCAGTGACAGAGTAAATATTCTAAGTAACAAGACTACCATTTCCGTGCTACCATTTTTGTATATGACAGATGGTATGTCGTCTGTTCCAGTACTGCCATTTGACTTCAATGTCTTAATCGCTGAGTCTATATTTTGTATATTAAAATCTATTTCTCCTAATTTGTGGTTACTTTTGCAGGTCATTTGGAAATTTGGGGTCGGGTGCACTCTGGTGTCATTGCAAAACCACTCACTGAGGAGTTCACTTATAACCTGGGGATCGTTGTATATTACACCCCTATGTTCCAAGATGCTTACATTATTGTCTTTACTGCTTTTTAGACGTTTTTGCAATATCCTACAAAGTTCCTGAGTTTTGGTGTTACCCATTAGCGCTTTATTTTCCTCATGTTGTGACTTCATTTTGTGTTTCTCTTCAAGCAGTTTAAGAGTTTCATGTATTTGGTTTAACGCATTAAATTCCTTAAATACATGGTATTTCCTTTTCAATTTCTTTAGTTTTAGTCGCGTTTTCCGGTCAATAAATGGAGTTGGTGTCTTTAGGGCAGATTTTAGGGGCGCGATTGTGTCTCTTGCTGAGCCAACTGTTTTGTAGAAAATCTCAAGTGATACTTCTAAGTTATTGTTGATGAAGTATTCTTCCCAGTCAGAACTTCTCAACAGATCTGATAGGAATTCCCAATCAGCATTCTTATAGTCCCTATATTGATAGCGCACCGGGGAATTTTTAGGTGTGTATTTAGTTGTTAGTCGGAGGGGTAGCGTGCAGTACAATATGTTGTGATCACTGTTATCGAGTTTATTTCCCACCTCTATCGAGATGGGCTCTATGTTATGACAGAGGATTAAGTCAAGAGTATTTTGGTTCCTTGTAGGGAGGCGCACGCACTGCTTCCATCCTCCTATGTCTATAGCTTGTAGTAGCTCTTCATGGATTCTTGGTCCTGTACAGGTATCCCAGTTTACTCCAGGTAAGTTGAAATCTCCACATACTACTTTGTAGTCGAAGTCCAGCGTGGCTACATGCTCTAGTATTTCTGCAATAGTTATATCAGTCATTTCAGGGCTATTGGGGGGTCTGTATATACATCCCACGAGAATTTTACTTTCGTTTGTGTGGATGCTTATCCACTTAGATTCTGGGAGTTTGTCAGTATTTGGGTTATTGAAAGTATTGGAGTTAGTGGATTTATAGGCATATATTAAGCAACCGCCTCCTCTTTTGTCAACTCTATCGTTCCTATAGATGTCGTAGTTGTCTATTACCAGCTTTGTGTCAGGTATATCAGTAGTAAGCCAGGTTTCAGTCACCATTATTAGTGTTGGCCGTTCTATGTATGCCAGGCAGCGAAGCGTTGTTATTTTATTAAGGAGAGATCTAGCATTCAGGAGCATAATTGTTAGTAAACCAGAGTTATTGGAGGAGAGGTTAACATGGTTACTTGTCACTATCCCTACGTTATGTTTGGAGGGGCTCTGAGGTGAGACAGAGTCAGTGTGTGTACTATTTCCTGGATGAACTGTGCAGCGAGTGGGGCTATTGTTTGCTGCAGCCGAAAATAATCCTGTTGCATATTTTGACTATTAGCATCCATGGGTCGGCATCTGCGTTGATCTACTGGTGATATATGGTCTGCCCTGCAATTTGGGTTGTAGTTTGCTGGACCTAGGTACCCTGTGTTAAGATTACCCTGGTAGTTGTACCTCATGGGGCTTTCATAGCCATATGCATATTGGCTCACGTCACGTGTGTGAGTGAAGTTATTGAGGGGATCAAGTGCCGACCTGTTCTCATTAAGTTGATGAGGTTTAACATATATAGTGCGAGAGTTTGGACGAGAATTTTCGTTAATATGGTGCCTATATGAGTCCCGTTTAGTGCTCCATATATCCTGAGGATCCATTCTACGTTGCATTCCCAAGTTATGTGCGTTGTTAGGCATGTTACTTCTAGTTCGGGAAGGGGTATTCCTTCTCACATGCTGCGTGACGTCTTTGGGAATGTGCTTCGTTACCCATGCTTTGTCATTTTTTAGACTGACACGCTGCTTATTAGACTTATTACGAGGGAGGTATGTCGAAGTCTGGGGTGGGACTCTGGGTTTTGTGGTCTTTTTTGCGGTTTCTACTGAGGGACTCTCTGGCTTGGATCCAGATTGAGTGTGGTCTGCCAGTAGTTTCTGGTCAGCCATAGTTTGTGCGTCTATGTCAACCTTATGTAGGTCAGCAGGTTTTCGAGATGTGCTCTCGTGCACTCTAAGACTGCACCCAGTGGCACTGCTCTTACTGAGTTTTGGGTCGCTCTTACTTGCCGTTTTTTCTCCTAACACTATACACGTGACTTGCTGTGCTTCAGTGTCCGTCGACACTTTAGCACTGATACCAGATGTATTTCTCAGTGTTGTCAACTTTGTATCGAAGGAGTTCTTGGTTGCTTGCCTTTGGTTTGGTGTTTTATCCGAGACTACTTTAATAGTCTTGAATTTAGTGGCAGTAGCCAGAAGATCTTCGGCCATCTTAAATCGTTCAGCTGTTATGTAGCTGTCGAACCTAAAGAGTATAGGACAAGGATGCTTTAGGTCTTTTTTGCTTAGGCGAATGCACTGACAAGGTGCATTCAAGAGATTTGCAGCCTTCAGCAATGAGTGCTGGACTGACTTTATGGGCTCGCTATCCGGTACATTATACACTATTGCGTTTTGTTTTGAAGCCAGCCTTTTAACAACTTCGCTGGATAGAAAGTCGATGGCGTTTTCTAACTCCTTCGCACTTTCTGAGTCAGTATGAGTCATTCTAGAGGTCATATTAAAAAGCTTTAGGATTGTAGGATCCTGCATTTCTTTTTTCATACGTGAGATAGTTTCGGGTATACATTCTAGTGAACTTAATTTCGTTTTTAATTCATCTATCTGTAGCTGCATCTCTTTAATTACGCACGTTAAGTAAGAGAGCTCTACTTTTTCAGACAGAACATCTTCCACCTGTATTACAGGGGTCAGAGTTATGTTCGAGGCTTTTATGTTGGGTGAACTACTAATAATATGGGGTGGTAATGTGTTATTAGACGAGCCGGTGCTATTTTCTAAATTACTGGTGTTCACACGAACACGCTTTTTAGAATTTTGAACCATCGTTATTAAAGATCAATTATTAGTAACCAATAAATGAATATAAGCGAAAACACTTGCAAAAGCGTCACCTGATTTGAACGTACCGGGCAGATTATATAAAGGATTCTCGAGTGGCCAACCTGTGTTCTGGTTTTTTGCGGTGGTTATAACAAATTGTTTCTGAAAGTCTTCGAGGGACAGCGTGAGATCCAGCGTAGTAAGAGCTGGACATTGACAGTTTCTGAGAGTTGGCTGACAATCCTACTAACTGTTCTTCAAGAAATAGATTAACTACACTACAGGCCGCAGTTTTTGGGTATTTCAGCGTTCGAGCCAATAACATGTAACGGTAGAACGAAATTGAGTGCAGTCGACCAAAGCGCAAATTCAAATAGTTAATCATGCCGAGGTGGAAAAGGAACAGAAAACTGCCTGGTTACGGTAAAAATGAAGAAATGAGCCCAAAACACAATATTATTATTTGAATAAAGCAGGCGGTATTAGTACCTGGTAGCAGTTGTTCTCACGAAAAGAACGATATCCTCCATTCCAAAACACTCATAGTGTAGCTTGTCCAGGAGGACAGAAGAAATTACTAAGAACAAAACACATACCACCATATATATGCACGAGAGAAATATTTTACTGCACATAACAAAATGTTGAAATGCTGCCTGACAAGCTGCTAGGATTTATGGTAATACGCCTGTTGCTTACTTCATTCAGCCCTTTTTTCTGATCTTTTAGCCTTATAGTGGTTCGCCTAGGTATCTGTAAGCTGACATCCATCATCCAGAGCCCCGAAAATACGCGGCTTCCTCCATTTTTCCTTGTCAAATCAATCTACTCTCACCAGGTAACTTTGCGCAAGCCGTAGTGTCTAGAAGTTCCTACGTGTAAGGCTCAATACTGCAACAACTAAGTCACCAACCTGTACATTCTTTTTTTATTACGTACACCCTTCACAAGTTCATGAAACTTCCATCGGTCAACAGCTGCCCATTAACAAGCTCATCTAAGATATTAAAGCTTAAATCAATACGTCCCCAAACTCCCCTTCCCCAATGCCTTCCAGCTGGTTGAATAACATGCCGGTCTATGCCTTTACTCACCAGGGTATTATATGCTGTTTCTTCCATTCCTGTTATCATTTAACCAGTTTTCGTTTTGCTTCTCCTAGAAGGATTTCACTATACATTTGTTTTGAATAGCCTCTTCTGAAGAATAACCTCGCCACTGTCGCTGTAAAAGAGTTCACGCATAGGCTGTACAATAATGGTTGACAGAAACCTGAATTTAAACAAATCATATATACAGCCGTCCAAAATGAGCAGCGAAATTGTCTGACCCTCATAAAAATCAGGTAAGTACGATATTGTCATTTGTCAGTACATTACTAGATATAGCAGTTCTTTCCTATCATTATTTGTAATATAACAGGCCGCACCTAAGACCTTGAAAGTCATTTCACTTAAGGCAGTGCGATGAGGCTCTGCTTTATAAAATTCTTCCATCAAGTCATAAAATCTCAGCATTTCACAGCTGCAGAGCCTTACAGAAATTAGTTGTCTAACCGAATGAAAATGAAGGATATCTTGTATTTATCGGGTTTTTAGATTAAAAAACAGAAATATCCATAAATATGTCAACACGTGTACTGATGACCGCCACCAACACAGCCAGTGTTCCACACTCTAATTAAACGGACTCGAAAATCCCTCAAACTAGCCGAACACAGGTATGTTTTGATTCAAAAGTTGTGCTCAGTTTCAATACATTCGTGTGGCCACGTTACATCATACCTACATCACACGCCATATACAACCAACTATTCTAAGTTGATAACCTGAGCAAAAAATCTATACAGATATAGTCAAACCCTTGAACAAATTTCGCACTATTTGAGCAAGGTCATTATACTCGAGGCTTATAAAAATTTAGTCTTGCAGTCCTTGGAAAGATCGTATTTCTCAGGATTCCTCACTTCTCATGATTCCAGTAACGGCTATGCTTTGGCTTAATTTAGAACCATTCCAAAATGAGCGAAAAATGGTGGCGATGCACATGAAACTGTTTTCCGCGATGGAGTGTATAAAAACGTTTGCCGCTAGTATCAGATCGGATAAGTCTAATTGCCAAGACCTCTTGTTCAAACAGTTCCAGAAAGACTTCAGAATTACATGCTCAGTGATGACTGAAGAAGCCACTAACCACTCTTTATTTTAGTCAGTGTCACTTATAGCGGAACTTTTCTGGAAACAGCAAAAGCCCTCATTGTACTGGTATGTTATTCATGGTATTGGGGACCTACGTAATGGGGAATATAGGCAATTCATAGCCAGAGAAACTTGGAAGACTGCAACTTGAGTAAACTGTGTGGGACCAGATGACATCTGTCCTAGGACGACGTCAACATTTAATACTTTCTACCAGTAGTTCTTCAACCTGAATTGTAAATAAATCGCACCAATATCCCTTTAGAAAATTATGTTAAAAGGCAACAGGAGAGTGTTTCTCGGCCTGAAAGAACCAAAATACAGCTGGAATATTCAACACTGGAACTCTCCGGCAAATATCCAGTGTATCCCATGTAGGTGAGTGCAATGTAGTTCTCCTAAATAAATAAATAAATAGATTTTTTCTCATAGTACAGTACATGAGGGACGCCAGTTTACAGGCATCATCAAATTGTTACAGAAATAGAACCATATTATTCAGTCACAATTTACAATCGACAGCAAAATATGTTTTACATGTACGCTCGATGTTATACATACACTAAAGGTAACTAACTTACATGTCAGTAATTGTTTCCAGCACTGCTGCCATTATTCCCGTATCGGTTGCTTCTTCAGAATTAGGTGCACTGTTATAACGCGGATGTGTTTTTTGGAGTAAACAAAGTATTATCTCACACACTTAGCCGGATCGCCAACGCATTGCTCAACACTGTTTTAAGCTTAGGATGTAAACAATTTTTACCCAATCACCCTTCTTCAGAAAACTCCAAGAAAATTTGTCATCTTCTTAGGATACAGCAATACAGTTTTATATGTTTTGCATTTACGACATAATAGCGCGTTGAAAAGGGCCGATATCCTGGGTCATTTTAAAATTCAAGGTCTCCCAATCGAAAACAACTCTGCATCCTATAGCGTAATAGAAGTAGGTCGCAATGGATATTCATGAACTATTTCAAATAAGCACCTTTCAAAGGATGAAGTTTGAAACACATCTGGCTCAAAATGCAACGGTACCACCTCAGAAAGATTTCTCGTACATGACTTTCAGGAATAAGACATAGAATTTTGTTTATTTTGTTTTTTATTTTTGATTACAGCTTGATTCCACACCGTGTTTTTGGTACAAGTGTGGAATTTTCAGCGTGGATATCGGTAGCCTGAAATTCGCAGGCCGACCACAGATATCAGGTGTGCGTCGGCGTGGGCTCGAACCCCGGACCATGTACATGGTCGGCGAGAGTCCTAACCACTGTGCCACCAACGTACGAATGGGGTCCCAAACCCGACTGTTGACGATCGAAGAGGATCAAGAAAGAGAGGAACCAATAGCAGACTACTTCTCCCAAGTCTTTACACAGAAGTCGTCACTCCCTATCGAATAAGCCGAGCCTGCATCAGCGAAACACAGGATAGACTCCGTCGACGTCGATCAAGACACCGTGCTAAACTGCCTGAAGTAGCTAGATGTAGGTAAATCAGTGGGTCCTGGTAATATTAAACCAGGGCTTCGCAAGGAGCTATTAGCTCGCATAGCCGTTGACTACGATATTCAAGGTATCTCCTGTAGATAGGGTGTCACCACGTAACTGGAAAGACGCCATAACAATCCCCATTTGCAAAAGAGGACCAAAACAAAGCCCTTCAAACCACAGGCCCGTTAGTCTTACCAGCACTTTAATCAATACACTGGAAAGAATCATCAAGGAACGTGTCGTTACACATCCGGACAACGACGACTTGTTACCCAGAGCACAGCATAGCTTCCGAGAAAACTTCTCATGCCCGTCAAACCTTGTCACAGCAACAGGAAGCTGAGTCAAATCAAGGGACAACAGAAGACCCGTTGATATCTTCTTCATGGACTTCAGCAAAGCCTTCGACATAATTTCCTCACAAAAGACCACTCATGAAGTTGGAAAGTCCTGATATCAAAGGCAACTTCTTCAACTGGATCTGGAAAGACCTCATAGATGGGAGACAGAGAGTTAGGATCAACTCGAATCTCTCCTCCTGGATGGCAGCGCAAAAGGGAATGCCACACGAACCTCTCCTATTTTAATTTTGTATATCAGTGAGTTATCTCTGCTCACCGATTCCCTATATGCAGATGACTTAAAATCTGGAGAGAGCTGAAAAGCGACAGTGATACACTCACGTTGCAAGAAGACTTCAACAAATTGTCAGAGTTGTCCAAAGAAAAGAGGCTCCCGATGAATGTAACGAAATGTGCAATCATGCGCATCAGACAAGCAAGCATCATCTTGTACGAACTAGAGGGAATAACACTCCCATCAGTTCAGACTGTCGCGCGGTGGCTGCATGCAGTTTCATAGCCTTACGGGAAATTCGCAGAGCCTTTTTACCAGAGATGTGTTCACCCCCTAATATACATCTCTGGTGAGGTCAAAACTGACAGACAGCCACTCCGTGTCTTAGAGGGGACTTACATATCCTAGAAAGGATTCAAAGGAAGGCCAAACATAGGATTCCTGGTACGACTAATTGTTGGAATTACTTGTAATCGTAGTATTATTATTTCGAGACGACCGAATTACAAGAATTCAACCAAAACACAGAGAGGGCGGAATTCAGGAATTTGTATTTAGCGGAATTATATTGCCATTCATATTAGAAATATATTAACAATCAACAGTAAGTATTTAAACAATACAGAGATAGAAACTGTCAATCACCACATCCGCCACACCTCGAATATCTCCTTGCGTATTTATAACGATGTCTTGGTTTGCTTGCAAGTAGCTGCGACCTTCTAACTGATTCTGTGATATCATTTTCATCAGTATTATCTGAACCTATTTCTGAATTATCTACAAAATCAGGATTATTAGCGGAATCATTAAAATAATAATTGGAACGACCTACTTCATTTATTGTCACTTTGTCCAGGTGTCTGTTATGAACTGAGTGATCTTTGGTGTCTAATATCTTCAACACTCGACTTCCCATTTTTTGTATTATGATTCCAAAAGAAGGTCTATAGTCATTCCTTTTGTAATAATGTACATTAGAAGTCGTGGACATCAGATACCAGTGGTAATTCCCATGTAAGAGTTTCAGAAATCATAGGCCCACTTAATGTATGAACTCAGAGACTACACCTGTTGTCTGTTTTGCCTCTATTTATGATTCAAGACAAAAAAGGAGCAGTCATGACAATAACACCCATTAAATCAAGAGTCGATCAAACTATGTCTACCTGATACAAAGGGCGAACCATAACCAAAATACGAGTGAAATATGACAAAACAAGGTAGAAACTTACCGCGACACCACATGAAAAGATAAAAGTTACTTGGACATCATTTATAATCCACCAACTGGTCTCCTACCCATAAAGAATGCGGCGATGTTTTATCCAAAATGGCGAGGAAATACATAAATCCACAGCTGCTGTTGTTAACACTCAGTGGGGGTAGGAGCCAACAAAGTAATCCTTTCAAAGCATATGTATACTTCAAATGGGCACGGAGACTTTGTAGAATACGTTATAATCCAAATCACTGCCTATACAGCGCCAATAAACCTGGATATCTATGATATAACGAAAACATGCTGAAAGCTGCATCTCAGATCAAGTTGATTCACTCGATGGTAATGATCTACTCCTGCATGCCTTATTCGCAATCTTGAATGGAATGATTCGCAGTTATTCTGGTAGTAGATCGAAAAGAATAAAAAAATCACCGGTTGCTGAATCAAAAGTACTTCCCTGCATGTTTAACTGTATTCTAACTGCTATGATTAATTCCAAACCTTTTGTCTCATAATCACTCAAATTCCAGGAGCGATCCAATTCTACCATTTAAAGAAGCTGGTGGACATGCTGTAAATGAGTATTCATGATCTGAAATGAAGAAGCAACTGGTTTTCAAACAGTTTTTCAACATTTTACTCAACTTACGAGTACAGTCCGCCATGCAGACACAAATGGCGCAAATGGAGAATTCTGGAATCGACCTCGGCACCATTTGATGCAGTAAAACAACCCAACATGACCTTATCTAGTTTTCGCCTCTACGATCAAATTTCTTTCCTGTTATGAAACTACGATAAGACTGCTGAAAAATGGAATAAATATATCACTGATCTCAACATAATACATCAATAATCTCTAAGTCAAGGGTGCTGTTCACAACAAAGTTATATAGGAGAATTGACTTCAAGCTTTATTTTTCCCAGATATCTGTATTACATTCATGTGATGTCTGGGTTTTTTGTTAATGCGAAGACAATATTTCTATATCTCTTTATGTGCTACACAAACAGACTTTATAGCAGACTGTTCCGACAGACTCTAATGACAGAAAGAACAACCAAACTGTAAATCCATTATACATCAAATCATGTGTAATTTATATAACAACTTATCTATGCCTGTACAATAGGTATGTTCCTGCATAAACAGGGAGAGATATATTATTATTATTAAAACAATATTTATGCATGCGTATACAATTGGTTTACCCTACATAGCTAGGGGAAAAAACGTACCATATTATATTATCTTTACTAAATATGCTTATTAATATTATATGTAAATTATCGAATTGATGATGCCTGTAAAGTGGCGTCCCTCATGTAAAAAATGAGAATATATTATTATTAGATGCTTTTTGAGAATTCGAGATTTGAAAAGTTTTGCAGGACTTTCAGGGGTACTTGTATGTTCTGCATTCAACAGACACAGTCTATGCATATGCAGCAATTCCTCCATTTTAATCAGTTGCTCACTCATCTCATTCAGTTTTTTTCGTGTTTTCGACAGTTCGCATTGTAACTCAGCTACTTCATTTTTGAGAACAGTTGATGCTTGAGTTGCTGAACTTGTAGTGGAGGTTTTCATTCGATGAGATTGAGTATTTTGAAAAGTTGAAAGACACACTGACTCCATTTTACTAGACAGATTGGGAGGATTATAAGAATGTTGAGCAACATAAGTATTCGAGCTTCTGCAAACAGTCTTGATGTGTCCAACTTTACCACATTTGTGACACTTAGCACCCTGAAAACGGCAAGTGCTTCGTAGATGTAACTTTCCACAGGAAAAACACGGTTTAATGTTTTTGATCTCTGGCTGCATTCTATTACCTGTGGACGACAGTTTGGATTGCTTTCTATGAACGCTTGTATTTTTGACTTTGGACAACATGACATCAGATACTGACGTAGTGGGAGCAGAGTATTCACTGTTGGTATCTTCATATGTAATACATAAATCTTTAGCAGTTCGAAAGGTACAAGAAGGAATCTGAATTAACTCTTTCTCTAACTTAGGAATATTGATTCCAGCAATTAGACGATCACGTAGTTGAGTATGCAGCTGATCTCTAAAGTTACACTTTGAAGTTTGTATTTGAAGTTGAAGAATGAAGTCTCTTATCTTCTGATTGGGAGCACGAACCAGTTCATGGAAATGAGCCCTCTCTCTGGTCTCAAATGTAGTTGCATGAAAGTGATGTATCAGAAGTTCACGGAACTTATAATATGGCAGAGAAATGGGTTCATCTGGAAACGACAGAGTCTTCACTAGGCTATATGCATCTAGCCCAATAGCAGTAATGAAATGTGCTGGAATTTTGTCATCCTGAACATTCTTTGAAATGCACCACGCATCGAAGCATTCCAAATAATCAGCAATCTCCCGCGGAGAACCATTAATAGGAAATTTTCCCAGGTTATTTAGTTCCATCGATACTCCAAAATGTTGTAATTATTTGTACTAGCAGTATTAGTATTTCTAGATTACCGAATTACAAGAATTCAACCAAAGCACAGAGAGGGCGGAATTCAAGAATTTGTATTTGGCGGAATTACTATTCAATTCATATGAGAAATATATTACCAATCAGCAGTTAGTATTTAAACAATACAGAGATAGAAATAGTCAATCACCACACTAATTTATCATATGATGAAAGACTAGACAGCTTAAATCTCTTCTCCTCATCATACAGTAGGCAGAGAGGGGATTTAGCTACAATCTTTAAAATTTTAAATAATGACTACGCGCTCCTTGAATAAGACGTGCTTTTCCTCTCTAATCGGAAATATCCAATTTTGTGAATTATTCGTATGGGAAACCTGATCTTCCTACCCGGTGAATTTTATTCAACCATTTCTTCCTCACTGAGCCTGTGTGTGGTACTTCCCGCTGTCTCGAACTACTGCCAAAGCTTCAGGTGCTACTTCTGTAGCAACACCCTCCTCACTCTTTCAAATATACAGGACTTGTTGGTCTGTTACGTGATTGCTGTGAAGCCGAATAACCCGAAAGTTACATGTAAAGTCAAAAGCTTTTACTTAAATACTTTATCCTTCTGTTTTGTGCTCTCTATTGTCTTTTGCTGTCAGTCTATTGGACAAAATAACAGTCTCTTATTATTTAATCACCAGTATTAATTTAGGAGTAATATGACGATAGATTCTCACCCTAAGATAAGTAATGGGACATCATACTCCGTAGTCACCAGGGCTTCAGCCAAACTAGCCAAACAGGTGAAGCTGATGGACTCTCGCATACCGGTCTTGAAGACCAGGGCAAATATTCCCTGCTCGTACAGATTGCCCATGTCGCCACAGTCCTACAGTGAAGCTGTGCAAAGTCAACCAAGTGGATGTGGCTCCATCCCTGTTAACACGACTAGGTTAACAGAGCCGAGTGGGAAAATTGCACTAAGTGAGAACTGTATAACTCCCATACCCATGGTAGGCTATGTCGCAAGACGAAAAAACGCTCCCCAAGAAGGCAGACAACTGCAAGGTCTGCGCTTCTGTTGTCGAACAAGCAGACTCTGCTTTCGAATGTAACTTTTGCAAGCGATGGGTGCATTGCAGATGCGACAATGGGGTACCAAAAGCATATTACGACTTTATGCGTAAAAACCCATGCCAATGGTTCTGCTACATATACCCGAGTTGCCATCATGATGTAGCCTCGCGTAGTCCTTTGAAAACTAAAGATGGCGCAGAAGTAGCGGGGAAAAATGTGAAATGTTCGACCCCCACCAATCCGGAAATTAGTACAAACGCGCGTAAACCGGGGATACCAAAATCCTCACCGGTTAAACTTGTAACTCTTGACATAACCGCTCCAGACACAGAGGCTGGAGAACCATGGGTTTCTGTCGTTGGAAAAAGGCCCCTATCGTCTGCCAGTAATACTGGCCATAGCACTGAGATACACAAAAATACCCAGTCGCACCAGACTAACCAAAACGGTCTTAAAGGAGATCACAAATGTGCGAGGACCGAGCCCGAAGATGAAGTGTACCTTGAACTCAGGAATCGATGTAACATACGAGTCCGGAGCGATAGAAGGACATTTCAGGGAAACCTCGCCAATAAGCTTCTCGTGAACCCCAAAAGCCTATACAGGTTTATGTCCGAAAGAAAACCGACCAACCAGGGAGCATGCAATCTAGTGGGTTCTGATGGGAAATCTCTTACTAGTCTTGAAATGGCAGAGACATTCAGCCTAGCCTTTCACAGGCAACTAAACAGTAACGAGGATATTACCCCCACAGAACATCCAGATTACATCGCAAAACCAACGCGCGAAAACCTGCTGGGTACATTTCAAATTACCCCGGCTATGGTACTTGCCAAATTGGGAAGGTTGGCTTCGGGAAAGTCTTCAGGTTGTGATGACATCAGACCATCTGTCCTGAAGCAGTGTTCAGAAAGTCTCTGCCAACCCCTAAGTGATCTGTTCCAACACTCCCTTGATGTAGGGAAACTTCCATGTGAATGGAAACGAGCAATCCTATCCCCTATCTTCAAGGGTGGTGACCGGCAGAATGCGACCAGTTACAGACCAGTTGCTCTACTTCCAGTGGTATCGAAGATATTGGAAAGTCTCATTGACGACCACATGAGAAAATACTTCGATGGAACTAACCTTCTTCACGAAGCACAGCACGGTTTCAGGAGGGGAAGATCCTGCGTGACGAATCTTCTACTAGCTTGGAACGATTGGACACTATCCTGGGACGAAAAGGTACCAGCCCACGTGATCTTTCTCGACTTTGCGAAAGCATTCGACACAGTTCACCATGGTCTGCTCCTTCACAAAATAAGCAAGGCGGGTGTTTCTGGAGCACTTCTCGCATGGCTGAAAGATTACTTAGGCGAGAGAGAATTCTGCACCAAAGTCAACCGCATCCGATCATCCTGGCACACCTCGGCATCAGGCGTTCCTCAGGGTTCTATCCTAGGGCCGTTGATGTTTTTGATTTTTATCAACGACCTGCTCTCCCAACTAAACTGCTCTGCGCTTCTTTACGCTGACGACGTAAAGATTTGGAGAGCAATAAACTCATCGGAAGACTCAGATAGATTGCAGGCTGACCTGCAAACTCTGGGAAACTGGGCTCCGGCTAACGGAATGCCTTTCAAGCTAAAGAAGTGCAAAGTAGTGCAACTTCATTCCGGCAGGTCACAGAGTGTAAATTACACCCTTGGTGGCCAGAACTTGAGTTGTGTTCCATCAGAGCGAGATCTAGGTCTTATTCTAACAGAAAAGCTAGACACCAGTGGAAATTACGCGAGGGACGTCGCCAAAGCCTACGCAACTTTACACTTTATGCATAGGCAGCTGGGAGCTCTCACTCCCGAACTGTTCTTAAGGTTATATAAGGCATATGTGAGGCCACACCTTGAGGTGCATAATATCATTGCACCCCCGCTACTCAAAAGGGATGCTAACATTCTAGAAAGTGTCCAGAGACGAGCGACAAAATGGGTGATCGGCCTCCGCAACAAATCATACGAGGAACGACTAAAGAAATTAGGTCTTTTCACACTTAGTTACCGAAGGCACAGGGGAGACCTCATCACCGTCTACCAGATCCTAAATGACCAGGCCCACCCAAATAAAAGCATCCTGCCATTAAGTGATTATAGGCTTCCACGAGGTAACCCGCTAAGGATAGCACACCAGAGACCAAAGACTCGAGTACGATCACATTTCTTTTCGCTTCGTGTTTGCCGTCTCTGGAACTCTTTACTGGCGGCCGTGACTACAGCGCCATCTCTGGAGATTTTTAGGCGGAAGCTAGACAATAATAATAATATATATATATACCACATAAATTAAGCATTTACATGATTCACATACCGTTTGTACAGGCATGATCATATTAGACAAGTGCAGTCATGCAGAAATGCAAGGTTTGTGTCTCAATGGCTTATCCTCATAAAACTTGAAAGCAC
Organism: Trichobilharzia regenti; assembly: GCA_944472135.2. Taxonomy (NCBI): domain Eukaryota; kingdom Metazoa; phylum Platyhelminthes; class Trematoda; order Strigeidida; family Schistosomatidae; genus Trichobilharzia; species Trichobilharzia regenti. The sequence continues at coordinate 170,845,273 of OX235262.1, read as the reverse complement.
ACTGTCAATGGATAAGCATACAAACTAAATCCCCACGACCTATTCTGCCTTCTCTCACTCTATCTTTTCCTTAGGTCACCTTTATTATTCCACTTATCTCAACCTATATTATCTACACTACAACCCATTATTATTATTACCATTCAGCTTTTATGACTACACCGAATGACCGACGGGAGTTAGGTCAAACTCCATTCACGGCAGCAATACGACCCTAACATACTGCATACTACAAACCACATCTAGACCAATCCCCGCACCACTCCTCTTGGAGTCTACCAGAGCTAAAGCAGTCGAGTGGCGGGACTTACTACGCAGGAGCTCACCGAAGATCTGGAACCTCTACCTCACAATGAAGAAGCGAGCTCAAAGAAATCACTGGTTTATACTAGCTCGTAATCAGGATATTGGATATTGGATACGCACTTCATCTGTTATTCTTCCCACAAGGACAGAACGCCTTAGAGGACATAGCAAGAGGGTTTAAAAGCCAAGGAGAAACCGTAGTGCTGTGGAATATTGTTCTCACACCGAGTTTTAAACTTCTGAAACCGACTCCCAGGAGATATAGTGTGAGCGACCTCAGTTGACTCATTCAAGAAGGGTTTGGTCAAGTACAGAAATTTACTAGCAAAGGATCAACATAGGCTTCAAGCCTTCTATTGGATTGGATACCCTCAATCAGCAAATCTGATATATGAATCTGAAACATTGAAAATAAGTCGGCACTTTTTCATCCGTGTCGTTACATTTGTCAGATGGACAACGGTGGCGTTGCACTTGAGGAAGGTGAACTTGATGAGGATTTGAGTGATGAAGAGGCTTCTAAACTAAAGCGTGAAAAGTAAATTTGGTTCTTTTACTTAATTTTACATTATTCAGTGAAGTAAAGAAAGAAGACATCCCAGGTGACAATGAAGTGAAGAAACATAAAAGTAAGAAAGAGAAGAAGGCGAAGAAGGAAAAGAAACACAAAAAGAAGCATAAAAAACATAAGCACAAGGATGAAGAGGAAAGGTTGGATTCCTTTTTCACGTTCCACTCGCACTGTAGTTCTGTCAAAAACAAATCGGTTTCTGAATCTCCAGCTAAAGAAGTTAAACCTGAAGTTACTAACAACTCTAAGAATGAAACGGAAAATAATGCTCCACGACCTCAGAAAAGAGTCCCAATTTCCTTAGAGGAACTTATCTCAAGGAAAAAGGCGGAGGAGGCTGAACAGATCAAGCCTAAATTTATTTCTAAGGAGGAACGCATTCAGGAAGCTCTTCGAAGGAGACAGGCAGAAGTTCAAGCCCAGCGTGAAAAACAAATGCAGGAATTCAAAAAGCAAACAGAATATCTTGAAAGCGCGAAAGGTTAGTTCATGTTTTGGTATTTATATATCATAGATCTGGAAAGAAGGAAACGTGCCGAAGAGTTTGAAGAGCGCATGAGACAGTATAGAAACTCAAGGAACTCTGGGAAGCGAGCCGCAGAAGAGAGAGCTTCCGGAGAAAAGAAAAGCCCTAACACTCAGGAGGAACAAGCTATAAAGGAGCGCTATTTAGGCCAGAAGCGATTGACTAAGCGTCGTCCTAGGCGTCTAAATGAAAGGAAATTCGTATTTGATTGGGATGCAGCGGATGATACTAGTCAAGATTACAACCCATTGTACAAAGAAAAGCACCAAATTCAATTTTTTGGTCGTGGTCATATTGGTGGTATTGATATCAAGGTAATAAGGTACATGTAATCTTTACAAATTTCAGCAACAAAAAAAAGAAATCGGACGTTTTTATTCAAAGCTACTGGAAGATCGTCGTTCTGATACTCAAAGAGTTCAAGAAGAGTGAGTTCTAATGTTATTTATTGACTTTGTAGGAAACGACTGACTGGTGTTGCAAAACGTGAAGCTAAACAAAAGTGGGATGACAGACACTGGACTGAAAAGGCTGTAGATCAAATGACAGAGCGTGATTGGAGAATTTTCCGAGAAGACTTCAGCATATCTACAAAGGGTGGTAACATTCCTAATCCTCTTAGATCATGGGCGGAGATGAATGTAGCTGACGAACTCAAGGAAGTTATCAAAAAGGTTTGCGAATAATGTAATTTTATAAGCTTTATTAGGTCGGTTATCCTGAGCCAACACCAATCCAACGTCAAGCAATACCTATTGGTTTACAAAACCGAGATATTATTGGTGTTGCAGAAACTGGTTCGGGTAAAACAGCAGCATTTCTTATACCTTTACTCAATTGGATTCAGCGACTTCCAAAATTAGAAAGACTTGAGGTAGCAACAATTTTTTTTACTTTATTACCTTCTTAAAAGGATACAGAACAAGGGCCATATGCTATTATCATGGCTCCTACAAGAGAACTTGCTCAGCAAATTGAAGAAGAAACAGTCAAGTTTGGTCGTCCTTTAGGAATCAAAACTGTTTCTCTAATCGGTGGTCTTTCACGTGAAGATCAAGCTTTAAAGCTTCGAATGGGGGCTGAAATAGTTATTGGTACACCTGGTCGTTTAAATGATGTTCTGGAAAATCGGTACATGGTACTAAATCAGTGTACATACATTGTGTTGGATGAAGTAAGTTCAATTACTATAAATCAGGGGTTTTTTGTTTACTGTCCTTACTATTTTGAAAATACTTTTGTCTAGATAGGTAACAATTTAGGTTCGCTATTCAGACATTATGGAAACCCAATTTGAACTTTTTTATTAACGGTATTCTCCAGGCACAACAAAAAATTAGCTCAAACAAGAAATCAATCCATGAAGTTCATATAATGACTTTATTCTTATTATTTGGTCCATTCACAGAAAGCTTTTATTCACTCGTGCTTGTTATCAGTGGAATGACATTACAGAACGATGACCCGTAACACTATTGCACTGCTAGTCCTCGTCTACTGTTTTTTGTTATTTTGTTCAGTCTGTTTCACATACTTATATTTGATTTTGATTGTTTTATCCTCTTACACTGGTTGATTCAGAGCGTTGTTAGCAGATGTATTGTTAAGGTGTGAAATATTAGACCCCATGGAATGAATCAGGTCTGTAGGATTTTCCCCCTAAAATACTTGCGAGAAGCCTGAATGCAATGGATACTCCTAATTACCTTAGGGTATAGCCATTGTGTTCAACAGACAATTGTCTAATATCAATAACATACATTTTCGGAAGTATCTAGTTCACATATTTTTTAGAGTCATGTTATAAAAACTCACTGGAAGTAAAATTTCGTGGGTCAAGAAGATCGGTGTGATATTTTCGTTTAAGACATTTGTGTAGCGTCTCCTAATAAGTGATACAAAAGCTAGCACAAGATGTTGCTTACCTTCAAGTAACACATTGAATAGCAGAATATCTACACCCCTAGAACTCATTGCTCTAGGTCAGTCTACCGGACTAAAGATTTTATATCCGAGAATTTCGTTTCCATGTTATACAGTTAAATATTTGTATTAGTTATTTGTTAAATGAGTTCAAGTCAAAAGAGAGCTCGTAATGAGTCACTAAACTAAATAAAAAAACAATTATCTAAGAGAACACTTATGTTGAAATACGAGTGATTTTGGAGCAAATGCCTATATGTTTTTGGTGTAACACGAATACAGGGCAACCGGCCTTGATAACTCGGACATGTGTTACGAGTGCTGTCATAGCTCATAGTTCTTTGGAACATGAATTCAATATACCAGACCATAGGCTACGCTTGATATGTGAGGGCTGATGGTACTACCCGGTTGTTTTGGATAGAGTAGGCAAAGTGGGATTCGAGATGGGGATCCACTAGCCGAAAGTTGAAGGCTTGACTGACCGTCTAAGTTTCAACACGGAACTTTGCACAGAAGTACAGTAGTTTGAGCTTTCGCACTCCATGTAACATACAACATAGACAGGAAAAAAAAGATTAAAAGCAACTATAATAACCAATGAGAAAGATTGGCAACACGAGAGAAACATGATGGTTTAGTGGATGTGAGAGATCATAGGAAGTGGATTCATTTGCGCCATTTAGAACGATTTTGAGTCATATCACCAACAGTTTCAAGCCATTGGTTCTTGGAATCCTGACAACCCCAACTAGCCAAGCAGTGTAAACGTTCCTACGTGGCTGGCTTAAACCAAGTATCAAAGACTCGATGGATTAATCCCAGGTTTTGATTGGGCCACGTCTAACTCTTTTCCAACCTATTCCTATGTTACCTAACATTGTCTATCAAGAAAGGAGATAGTTGAGTATGCTCAACACGTGTCGTAGCTATCTGAATTGATGTGGCTTAACAGCCTCATCAATAGGTTTAAGTCACTGATACTACGAATGACATGTCAGTAACTTCCATACTGTTAACTGTTTGGATGAAGTAGTGATTGTGTTGAGTTGGCATATGTGTGTAATGGCTCCCTGAGTAGCTGGAGACATCATCAAATAAGTTTCGAAATTGAAATTATTGGCAAAAATATTGACATTTCCTTCTGAAAGCAGTACGAGGTGGCCAGCACTATTTGGAATATTCCTAATGATATTTAATATTTGTTCTCTTTTCTCGCCAACTACGCAGGTGGTTCGGGGTTCGATCCCCGGTCGACACACTCCTCTACCTCGCTAAGCCAGTCTGTCTGTTTTCGACATAGAACTTTGCACAAATGTGCGGAAGTTCAAGTCGCTACACTCCATGTAGCACACAGAGCAAGAGAAGAAAGTAGAAGAAAAGCATAATAGAGACAGTAAGCAGGGTGTGAGATAAAGGAAGAGTAATAACGAAGAGCAAAACAGTTTCAATGGAAATCATAAGTCACAAGGAGTGGATGCATCTGCACCATCCATTGAGAACGATTTTGAGCCATGTTACCAATTGTTTCCAACCATTTGTTTTTACCATCCTGAGGACCCCAACCAGGAAGTCTACATCTTCCTACGTGGCTTAGACTAACTGTTGTAGATTTCATTGACTGGTGCCAAGTTTTTGTTTGACCTCCGCTAGCTTTTTTCCAGCCTGACCCTATATCCGCTAACATTGCTCGTCGAGGAAGGCGATGACTAGGCATACGTAACACATGTCCTAACCATCTCAGTCTTTGTAACTTCACAACTTCGTCGATTGATTTCCCCTGTTAACCTAGAACTCAACGCCTAACCTCAATATTGTTCACCTTATTATGCCACTTTACACGGGAGATAGAACGCAGGCACCTGTGATCAAAGACAGCTAATCTTTTCATGTCTTTCACTCTCAGTGGTCAGGTCTCACAGCCATAAAGGAGGACGGAGTGGACTGATGAGCAGTACACCCGCCCTTTGGTCGATAGTCGGATATCTCGTCTACGCCAGAGACGGCGTAAACTGGCAAATGCGAAACGGGCCCCCTGTATCCGTGCTGAGATTTCGTCAGAGATCAACCCGTTGGCACTGGCTAATGGTACTTCCCAAATAAGAGAAGCGGTCAACATGCTCTACAACTTCACTTCCTATTTTTAAACTAGGAGTCGCTGTAGTCCAGTCCTGTAACATGATCTTGCATTTGGCGGGAGCGAATCTCATGCCAAACATTCGTAGGTTGCGGCTCAAGGCGTTTAGAAGACTCTGCTAAGTCAGTAATAAGACTGGTGAAGAGGGGAGGTTGGTCATGAGGCTGGGAACCCCATCCCAATAAAAATAGTTAGCACTGCTACCAAAAATTCAAAATTCTACCTTGAGGTCCTGTGTTCCACTAGGAACGTAAAAGAGTAAAAAAAATATTGTGCTAAGTTCGTATAATGTAAACCTTTCAAAATTAAATGTTTCATATAGCTTCTATGCAAATTAAATGACTGTAAATGATGAATAAACTGTAACCGACAGTTAAAAATTAATTGTATTCAGCTTAATAACTGTGTATAAATAAGTGTAGATACAAGTTAAGGTTAGATAACACACTACCCAATGCAAATTGAGGGCAGTTTTTCTATGCAGGCGTTTGTGTATGAGTACTATATATATATATATATATATATGTATATACGGCTTTTAAGAAATTGTATCCGGTGAGGGAACATAGGGCTTCAAGCTAGAGACTTGAAGTTTCTGTAGCAGTGTTTGTTTTACAGGATGGGGTTGCTAGCCCCATGCCCAACCTTTCCTCTTTACCAGCATTATTTCTGGCTTAGCGAGGTAAAGGAGTGCGTCGGTCGGGGATCGAACCCCAGACCATGGTCGGCGAGCGTCCTAACCACTATGCCGCCGACGCGAATCATAGGTGCAAATATTTAAAATAATAATAGTAGTATGAATTGCAATTAAAATGTTTGTGATCATAATCAAAGTCAAATATCAAGTGGCAAAATAAATAATATCGTATATAGAATAGTTCATAAGATGTATAGATGTTGGAAAAGGGTGTACAAATGCAAGCTTAGTAGGCTAATATATAAAACGTCACATAACTAGGTGTGAAGTTTGATAAGGTAGAATTCAACATTGAAGAAAAAGTTTTGCTTTTGAATGACAGGTGGAACAAGTGAAACAATACAGGAAACAGTTCAAAGTGAGAACAGTAATAATTGTAGTAACAATGATAATAATAATCGTAGTAATGAGGCAAGGGTACGTAGAATAACTAAATAAACAAAATGAAAGGATAAATAAATAAACGTTTATCTCATTACAGCCTAGATAAAAATAGGAGCTGTACATACTTCTTATTGTTTTTACACAAACGTGTGGCCTGGATTCACATGAATGATCAAGACCTCCACAGTCTTCAGAATTTTGGAACGAAAAAACCCGATGGGTGATCGTAAAATCATGGTCAGGTTTGGTAGATTGATAGGAGAGGTTTCGTGTGCATGTCCGATTGTGAGGGCGATTGTTGCTTTCCGGCTGCCCATTTCTGCATTTTTTGTGCATTTCTTGTACTTTCTTCTCTTGCTTTGTGTGCTACATGGAGTGTGGCGACTTGAACTGCTGCACATATGTGCAAAGTTCTATGTCGAAAACAGACTGACAGGAGTCGATCGAGTGTTCTAAAATAGGGCTTCGCACACCTTTCCTTTCTCCCTTAAATCATGCTGGAGTATGTTCTCGTATCCGTGTGCAAAGCACTCAGTGTACCTTGCTTCACAAGAGCAGGTGAACTGATAGATGCACATGGTAGATACTATATATATATATATATATATATATATATATATAGTGTATAAGTGGAGAGCTAGATAATTTCCTAATCAGACTAATATACTCTGTTTTTAAAAATTCTTTTGCGTTGCCCGATGAAACTAGGATTTTCTACATTTTTCGATAAATATTTTATAGTTTCTTTGATGAACATAGGTGGGAATAGGATGAGCGTGGAAAGTGAGTGAAAAAGCAAAACACGAAAACTAAGGCGTCAAACCAAACTAGATCCATAGTAAATGTATAGGTTGGGCTAGTTTCTTTTTAACACATACCTCCAGCTTTTCGATGCATATAGCGACGGCTCCTGCACAGTACAAAGAATTCGAAAACACACACTGTTTTTGGTAGATTTTTGTCTACTTTGGAAATGATTCTGAATGATGAGACAGTTGAGATGCTATGACAAATGTTGATGAGGTTGAAAAGAAGACTATTTTACATGTTACGCAGCTATTTTATAATTCTGTGTAATTTTGTTTTTAAGCTCCTTTGACATCGACATTCACACCTTCAAACTTTCCTATCAAGTTGAAAATATTTTATACTTTGAAGTCGACACTAGATAATTTCTTGCCTTCCTACTACTGTGAGCATTATATTTCCTACTGATTTACCTATTTGATGAACACTTTCCTCTTTTTGATGTGATAGGCCGATAAAATGATTGATATGGGTTTTGAACCTGAAGTCAACAATATTCTCACTTATTTACCAGTTACAAATGAAAAGCCAGACAATGAAGATGCTGAGGATGATTCAAAGTTGCTAAGCAATTTTGCAACAAAACACAAATATCGTCAAACTGTTATGTTCACTGCTACTATGCCGCCTGCAGTTGAACGCCTTGCTCGCACGTATTTACGCCGACCTGCTATGGTATACATTGGAAGTGCTGGTAAACCAACAGAACGAGTAGAACAAATTGTTTACATGGTTTCTGAACAAGAAAAGAGGTAAGGCAAAAAAGAAGATTTATGCATTAATACTTTTCGAATGTATTTAAAATTGTAATGCTTTTTGGCCACTAATTACTCACCAAAACTCCTTAATAGTGTTTACTTATTGAATGTGTGTGTGTGAAATAGTATTATTTCACTGGATGACGTTTCGAACACAATTTGTTGTTTATTATCGTATTGGTTGTAACTGCACAACCTCGAAATTTAGTTTTATAGTTGTCATCATCCAGATTATCATCCGGCTATCGATCAAAGGATGTGTGTATGCACTGCTAATCAGTGCACACCGTCCCTCTTTATGGCTGGAGGATATGGCCATTGAAGGTAGCTGTCTTTGATTATAGGTGCCTGCATTCTACCTCCCATGTTAGGTGGCATAATAGGGCGATTAATATTGAGGTTAGGCATAGAATGTCGGGAAAGGAGGGGAAGTCAATCTGTTAAGATGCTTACGAAGTGATTTACATGTGCCTAGTCATCGCCTTCCTCGACGGTCAATGTTACCTGACTTAGGATGGATCACGTTGGAAAAGCTAGCATGTGGTGGTCAAACCAAAACATGGAATCAGTACATGAAGTCTTTGACAGTTAGTTTGAGCCAGTCACGTGTAGAGGAGTAGACCACCACCTGGTTGGGGTCGTTGGGATTCTAAGATCCAATGACTGGAGACGGTCGGTGACATGGCTCAAAGTCGTTCTCAATGGCTGGAGCAGATGCATTCAGTCTTTGTGATTTAACATATCCAATAAAATTCTATTGTTCTTCCATAATATTATTCTTTCTCCATCACACTTATTATCTCTTTTTTGAACCTCTCTTTACTCTAATCTCTTGGTTTGTATGCTACAGGGAGTGTGAAAACTCGAATTGTTGTACTTCTGTGCCAAGTTCTATGTTGAAACCAGTTAGTCAGAATATACCTGTTTACGTCTTGTACTGTAATTAAAGCTTAGTATCCTGCCTAGATGGTAATTTCCGGCACTGTAAACTTTTACATATGCAGTATTTTGATCTTAAAGTATTCCCACCTGGTCATCCATGTCATCTCAACCGTGACTGGAACTGAAATAACTGCTTTTGCCTTCTAATGCGGCATCTATGCTCTCTATAAAGATCGTACGTGCTGCACGGCGGTAGACAGTACACTATGTTAGTTGGTAACTGTAATTCTGATGCAATTCAGTGCAAGGAGGCACTTCAAGACCTCACGTGACCGCGTAGAGGCTTTCGGAGTTGTGAAGTAAAACGATGACTAATAGTGGTATCCATTGGGGATAGTTGTTGTCTCCACTTTTGTCTGAATTCATCATAGGCTCACTAATGGATATGACTCAAGTATTGGAAAGTAAAACCAGGGGATTCTCGTCGACATATAGTATGCATATTTCGTCCTAGATGACGATTCCATAGGCAGTCTTCAGAATGATTGGAGCAGGAGTTTGTATTTGGCATTTCCTCTTTTTCATATGGAAGGTGATGTTTCAGAGCTGGTTTGTACCGACTCTTACTTGTAGGCAGTTATATGGCTGGATGTGGTTACCTCATCCATAGGAAAAGTTCTTCCCCCACCTACTGGTCTTAAAGGTAACATTAGCAAGCACACAAAGCTTGTTTGGTATTTGTCGACATGATATCCGAATATTGATCGAAAGGCATTTATATTACAAAGTAGTTCTCTGTGATACGTGGACAACGAGAATGGATGTGAAAAAGCTAGTTGCTTTCACTACAGGTGTTTGCGTTGAATCTCCCGTGTTAAGTAGTGTTATGTGGTGGCGCAACGGTAGAGTGCTTGCCGGCCATGCAGGTGGTCCAGCGTTCGATCCACGGCCGACACTCCTTTGTGCGTCGGTGGCACAATGGTTAGGACTCTCGACGACCATGCACATGGTCCGGGGTTCGAGCTCACACCGGCGCACACCAGATATCTGTAGTCGGCCTGCGAAATTTGGGCTACCGATATCCACGCTGAAAATTCCATACTTGTACCAAAAATACAGTGTGGAATCAAGCTGTTACCAAAAACAAAAAAAACAAAAACAAAAAACAAAACAAAAACCCTAAGGTAAATTGGTTCTCACCGGTAGAAACTAGTATCCACTTGGTGGAGTAGTTAATTTCTGTTGGCACGAGCGAATTCCTTTTGTCTTTGTATTCTTTCTAACCAAAATAAGTCGGTGGCACAGCGGTAGAGCGCTCGCCAACCAGTCATGTAATCCAAAGTTCGATCCCCGGCCGACGCACTCCTAAACCTTGCTAAGACGGTAGTAAGACCGGTAAGGAGGGAAGGTTGAGCATGAGGCTAGTAACCCTACCTCGTAAAAACGAAAACACTACTACCGAAACTTCGAAACCCTAGCTTAAAGCCCTATATTCCAATCGGAATGTAAAGGAATTAAATAAATAAATAAATAAAATTCTAACCAAGACTTATAAGCGGACAATATTGTTTTCAGTTACACTTTCTCCAAGCTTTACTCCAATGTACATTAGATTTATAAATAAAAAAAATAAAAAATAGTAAGTTTTAAATGTTTTGAGCCTCAGTAATAATAATGATGATTGTAATGATAGCAAAAAATAATGACATCAAGATCAATGCTAACAAAAATACAGGAAGTTTATGTAGATAGTAGTAGTAGTATGTTTATGTAAGGAGAAAAGAGACGATGAGCTCAACTTACAAAGCACTGGACAAAGAAGTGAAGAAGAGTGCTAGGAAGGACAAAAGACGATTCTACGACAACCTGGCCACTGAAGCTGAGAAGGCAGCAGGCAAAAGGGACCTGAGGACACTATATCATATAACCAAATCTCTATCCGGGAAGAGACCAACACAAGCGAAACCTATAAAAGACAGCCAAGGGAACCCAATTACCAAGGAAGAAAAACAGATTAAACAATGGGCGGATCACTTCAAAGGACTCTTGAACCGACCATCACCTGCAACCCGTCCAGAAATACCAACAACAGCGCGCACACAACTGCAAGTTGACACCAATCCTCCAACGAGAGCTGAAGTCTTTAACGCAATCAAGCTTCTGAAAGCTGGAAAAGCAGCCGGACCAGATGGAATACCCCCTGAAGCACTGAAAGCAGACCCAGAGACTACAGCAGACATGCTGACTCCATTATTGCAAAAGGTCTGGAAGGAGGGAAAGGTGTCTACTGACTGGACGAAAGGTTACCTCGTGAAACTACCAAAGAAGGGCGACTTAGAATTCTGCAAGAACTGGCGAGGAATCATGCTCCTATCGACGCCAAGTAAAATCCTGATTCGCATCATCCTGGAGAGATTAAAGGACGCACTGGAGACAGAACTCCGACCAGAACAAGCTCGATTCAGGAAAGTCAGGCAAATCATGTACTGACCAAATTGCAACTCTACGCATCATCATCTCAGAACAAAGTATGGAATGGCAATCAGACCTCTACCTCAACTTTACAGACTTTGAGAAGGCCTTCGACAGCGTTGACGGCGAAGTAATTTGGAAATTACTCGAGTACTATGGCGTACCCCAAATATTCATCAACCTTATTCAACAGCTGTACGACAACGTCACGTGTCAAGTGATCCACAACGGAAAACTCAGCAAGGCGTTTGGAGTAAACACAGGAGTCAGACAAGGGTGCTTACTATCACCAATGATATTCCTAATTGTGGTGGACTGACTGGATTATGCGTCAGACAGTGGGAAACGAGAAGACAGGAATACCCTGGACCGACGTGAAGAACCTAAAAGACCTGGATCTCGCTCGTGGATGATTTATGTTTGATGTCACACACAATCGAAGACTTACAAGCGAAAACCGACAAACTGGTCGAAGAAGCAGCTGGCGAAGACAGGACTCCAGGTGAACATAGACAAGACGGAGGTTATGAAAATAACCAACCAACAACAGCAACAACATCCAACGGGAGGGATTTGAAAGAGGTTACTTCATTCACTTATCTAGGGAGCATTGTCTCAACTACAGGAGGAGCGGACGAGGATGTCAAATCGAGAATCGGGAAGGCGAGAAACACATTCATCAGCCTGAAATCAGTCTGGAAATCTTCGTCACTCAGCGTCACCAACAAAATTCGGATTTTCAATACAAACGTAAAGTCAGTTCTTCTATACGGATCAGAAACTTGGAGGGTCACAAAGAATATTTCCAACAGCCTGTTGCAGACCTTTATTAACAACTGTCTTCGCTCAATACTGAAGATCAGATGGCCGGAAAGAATCACCAACAAGGAATTATGGGAACAAACAAAGCAAGAACCAATCGCCCAACAAATATGCAGGAGAAAGTGGAGATGGATGGGATACTCGCTGAGGAGACCGGCCGCTGGGTGACATCGCGCGTCAAGCCCTCGAGTGGAACCCGGAAGGGAAGCGGCATGTGGGACGTCCAAGGGTGACATGGAGGAGATCGTGTGAATAGGAGTTGAAAGAATATGGACTAACATGGATGCAGGCGAAAAGTACAGCAGAAGACAGAAGAAAAGGGAGACGTGCAGTTGAAGCCCTATGTTCCACTAGGAACCCAAGGGAGCAATAATAATAAATAATGTTTATGTAAATAGTTCAATAAATTACTGATTGACTAACTGATTCCAGCAGGGAAATTCGCATAGAAGTGCAACAATTCGATTTGCCACAACATCCAGCAAACAAAGGAAGACCAAAAGAGAGGAAAAGATTCCAGAAATGTATACGAGAAAGAGTAGTAACATGTAAAAACATGACGGTTTAGTAGACATATAACATCTTAGAAAGTGAGTGCATCTGCACCATTGACAATGTTTTGAGCGATATGACCAATAGTCTCCAGCCATAGGTTCTCAGAATCCCGACGACCCCAACTAGGCAGTGGTCTACACTTTCCTATATGGCTCACACTAACTGTCAAAGACTTGATGAAGTGATTCTATGTTTTGATTTGACCACCACTAGTTCTTTCCCAACCTGATCCTATGTCGAATCCGATAAATCCAAAAAGTCACGCAACACTAAATTTGAAGTAGGTAGATATTTAGAGTTTAACTAAATATCATGAAAGTACGAAGTATATGGGGAATAAAAAGGAGTAAGATGTTATCTAGGCCAAAGGATAGGCAAAGGTAGAACAAACTTCTTTTGTACACAAAGACTAAAATTTTTCTCTCGAAATCCCATAGGTTCAGCTATGTGTAAAAGAGTAGGGGGGTTCGAATTCCCTTTGGAAAGGTTCGACGGAATGCTGTTGGTAACCTTGTAGGCACTACTTCTGTCCACTTGATGACCACTATCAATCAAATTAAACAAAATAGGATTTCTTGTCGATTTTATTGGGCCTTTTCCGAACCATGATGAAGATTGTCATTAGTGCATTTTTACTCAACTGTCTAGTTCTTCGGCCTATATAGGTTTCTCAACAAAGTAGACAAACGTAGAAGTGCACATAAAAGTAGCGCAGCTAGACAGGTAGCTTATCTCTCGCTTGAACAATCGTAATTGCTCTTCTGGAAAATAACAAACGAAGGGTATAAAAGAGAATTACAGACTAAGTAAGATAGAAAGTAGTATTTTCCGGCTTTAAATTAGCCAAATGATTAGCCTAGTCATCGCCTTCCTCGACCGATGGGCAATGTTAGCTGACATAGGGTCAGGGTGGAAAAGAGCTAGCGGCGGTCAAACCAGAACATGACACCAGTCAATAAAATACACAACAGTTAGTTTAAGCTAGTCACGTAGGGAGGTGTACACTGACCTCCTGGTTGGGGTCCTCAGGATGGTAAAAACAAATGGTTGGAAACAATTGGTGGCTCAAAATCGTTCTCAATGGATGGTGCAGATGCATCCACTCTTTGTGACTTATGATTTCCAATGAAACTATATTGTTCTTCGTTACTACTATTGTGTCACACCTCTGTTTACTGCCTCTGATATGCATTTCTTCCACTTTCTTCTCTTGCTCTGTGTGCTACATGGAGGTAGAGTGGGAACTTGAACTGCTACACATCGGTGCAAAGTTCTATGTCGAAAACAGACAGACAGCTAAATGATGATATATCAGCAAACTCTAAAGATACAAATTCGTGTTTTAAGGAAAGTTCAGTAAGGAACGTCTAAGATAAGTCACCATTTTCGGACAAAGGTAACAAATTTTTTTCTAATGAATAACAGAAACTTTTGTGACTAATTGATGACTTATAGATTTATACTGAAGTCGGAGCATATAAGTGTAGGATTTAGTGTAGTCCTTAATGAAGTTGTTCGTTTGTGAGTATTGGAAATTTTCGTGGTTAAATTGTCATTTTGCTGTTAGCAGAGTTTTTTTCTTTTTTTGACTTTTTAAAATTTATATTCACTTAAGTTGTTTGTTTGCTTTCTTTTGTGTAGGAGAAAACTTTTAGAAATACTTTCTTCGGGTCTTGATCCACCTGTGATTATTTTCGTCAATCAGAAGAAAGGTGCTGATGTACTCGCTAAAGGATTGGAAAAGCTTGGTTACAGTGCTGTTGTATTACACGGTGGTAAAGGACAAGAACAACGAGAATATGCTTTAGCAAGTTTAAAATCTGGTCAGAAAGAAATCTTGGTAGCTACTGATGTCGCAGGTCGTGGTATAGACATTAAAGATGTCTCCATGGTTATTAATTATGATATGTCAAAAACTATTGATGGTATGTCTGCTGATTTGTTTATTGTATTAACCTTACTATTATTATTATTGATGTTCTGTTGGGTTCCGAATGGAACATAGGGCTTCAACAGCACGTCTCGACTTTGTTCTATTTTCTGCTGTCCTTATTAGCTGGGCCCACACTTACCGGTAGTGTCTCATCTCACCACACGACTCCTCCCCATGTCACCGTTTGGATACACGGCCAACCCGTTGTTCCCATTCGGGTTCCACTCGAGCGATGTCATTCAACGGGGTCATCAGTTTGTGCCCAATCCACCTGCATTTTCGTCGGAATATCTGTTGAGCAATGGCTTCTTGGTTTCATCGTTCCCATAGTTTCTTGTTGTTAATTATTTCTGGCCAGCCATTTGATCTTTAGCATGCAATGAAGTTGGCAGCTGTTCATAAAAGTCTTCATTAGTGGCCTGTGAAAATGCATCTGGTGACGCTCAGGCCAAGTTCCTGATCCATGTAGAAGAATCGACCGATTTAACATTTGTGCTGGAAATCTGAATCTTGTTCTTTGTGTTGGCTGAGTAAGTGTAGAAGATTCCCAAACTGATTTCAGGGTGGTGAATGTCTGTCTTGCTTTTCCAATTCTGGCTTTGACATCTTCATTTGTGCTGTTGCCTGTGCTTGGAACGATGCTTCCGTAGAGAAGTGAAGGAAGTGACCTCCTTCAAATTTCTCCCTTTCGATGGTGATTGGTGCTGGTTGTTGTTGTCAGTTAGTTAGTTAGTTATCTTCATCCCTTCTATGTTCACCTGGATAATCCTGTCTTCTCTGTTTCTTCAGCCAGATTGTTGGTTTTCGGCTTCAAGTCTTCGAATTTGTGTGGCACTAAACATAAATCATCGACGCACAAAATCCAGATCTTCTAGAGTCTTCTCATCAGTGGTCCAGTGTATTCCTGTCTTCTGTCTTACCAGTGTTTACATATATATATATATATATATATATTCTTGTTCTCAGTTATTTGCGAAGTTATTTCACAGACTGACACTCTGGTTTGTGTTCATAAAAGAGTCTAAAAGTTTTACACCTCCCCTTCTTAAATATCTTTACGAAACACATTTCTCCTAGCGGTTTTTTGTCTATCATTGTCATTACAGTAAATTCCTTTTCAGTCAGTTGTATGACTTCTAATCACAACAGCAATACTAATACCCTTTATTCTGGACAGTGTTTATGTATTGTGCAAAATTTTCAACGAAGTTTATTGAATATGTGTAAAATTTGGACACTGTGGTAGTATGTATTCCAATATTCATTTGTTTATTAGGTTAATCACTCAGTGAAACAGTATTATTTACTCGATGACGTTTCGAACACAATTTATCGTGGTTCATAATCATATCAATTATAATCACACGACTTCGAAACTTCAGTTTTATAGTTTTCTTTGTTCTCTCCTATTTTTCGTTGTAGGGGTAGTAGAATTCTCCAGATGCCCGGCTGGATAGGTGTTGATTCATATTCCTATTACACGTGTTTGCAGTTTATTCGATAAATAAGGCCTCAGTCAGTCATCAATCTCTCCCTCCACCCTATGACATTAGACTTTAAAACTGTCGTCTTATCCCGTCCATACTATTGTATGGTTGTGTGTAATTGCATGTAGTGAGTGCTATAACTGAACTGTCTAGATTTCTTATCTTATTCAGGTCAACTAATGTAGATTTTGCTAGGCTTTTATGCTCGGTTAGTCTGACTGCACCTGTTCTACTAGTTTGACCTATGTATCTGACCTGACAATCATTGCATGGTAGGGTATTAGATAAACTAAATTCTTTTGTTTAATTGGCTCCACAGGATTGATCTTTAAACCGACAAAGCTTGTTTCTAATTGAATTTGTGGGTGGTTTGAATGTCACTTTTATTCCTGCCAGCATTGTTAAGAATTCTGCTTAAGGTTCCCGAGGTTCCTTCTTTGTATAGAATTACTACTGATGATTTAGATTCCTTATTGTTGGTGTTGTCATTATCCTGCGCATGTTTTACATGCATGTAGGAAAATGTAAAAATAAAATAAAAAATAATAGTGGTGATAGTGGTAATAATAATATTAATGACGATATGCATGTCAAACATGCGCAGGATATGATGACAACACCAACAATAGGGAATTTAAATCATCATTAGTAATTCCATACAAAGAAGGAGGAACCTCAGAAACCTTACGCAGAATTCTTAACAAAGAGTTTATTGCATAATATTTTCTCTTCGTCCACGATCTTCAGATAAAATATTAATTGTGACAGTCTATCCTGTGGCACAATGCTGTCTAACCTGAAGCGCGAACCAATCCACCGTGATACCTCTCCTTTTTCTCCTTGTAGAAATGTACGGTATTTAGTTGAAAAAAAAACAATTGTAAGAATTTTAGGAATACATTTTGAGACCCGATGACATAACTCAGGAACATAAGGATAGCAGTTTGTGGCACTGTGGTAGGGTATAATTCCATTATGGATAAAATTTTATTTTGATAAAGTCACACAGTGTTGTTATACGGTAATATTTACTGATGACCACGTTTCGAGCACAATTTATTGCTAGTCATAATCATATTAAGGCACCACTCACACAACGTTTTTGCTTCATTTATATGCATGAGTAAAATAATAAGATCAATATAAGACTTGCTTGAAACAGAAAGGAAGATAAAATTACACCTGGAGATGATATTAACTCAGGAACAATTAACTCATTGTGTATTAGGATCACGATCATACGTTTTCTCAAGTTTCTAGTAAAAACTGATAAATTAGAAGGTTGTAAAGACTTTAAATACTCTCAAGAGTAAATAATGCCATTAGGAGTCATATTTTAATAGATTAAAAAAAAGTGAAAAGTAGGAATTGTAGGCAATATAATTAATGATGGAGGTTTCTGGTAGCCCGAAAGATTTAAGCGGGTCGGGTAAACAGACTAGTGTAGGTAGGCTGGGTGGGTGTGTTTCAATACTAAATTTTATTAAGCAGTGGTTTTAAAACGATTCCCGAGACTTTACACCTTAGAGCCCCTGTGTTCCACATGTAGAGCTGTAGCTCACTGGTCTAAGCTATGCCTTCGACGTCCAACCGATGGGTCTGGGTTTGTACCCGGCTTCACTCGTCAAGGTTTGGGTAGCCCTGGATAGCAGTGGTAGTAGTAGTAGTAGTAGTATCAATAGCCCTCATACAGTCGGTGTGTGGCTCATTGCCGTCAGCTGTATGAAATCTCAAGGGATTGTTGAGTACGTTCCACATGATGGAATGCAAAGGAATCAGAAAAATATGTAATCATATTTCTTCTCATGAATTAGTTTGTAGGGATCTGATTTTTTTCGAGTCTTGGCTCCTAAACTTTCTTGTGGATGCGCACTTCGGATGAGTTCCGAAGTGGGACGAAATAGCCGACCAGTAGTGCTCTCTATTGGTTTTCAATAGCTTTTTTTAACTGGTATCAATCCATGTTAGTCAAACTTCAAACAAATCAAATCCCTACAAATTAACTCATGAAAATTAATCTGATACTCACTAGTGACTGGTTTCAGGACGAAGTTGACCGGAGTTCTATTGAGATTTGGTGACCACTGAGATCCATCCGGTCGGGTGTAAGGACAAATACTCGCCGCTGACAGCGCTGGTTGTGGTGATCGCGCTAAAATCACAAATTGTCAGGAGTTGACATTCATAAGGCATTGTGAGTCTACGCTCTCTTGACTTGTAACCGTAAAGTCCTGAGTTCGAACCCCTGGTGAGTTTGCATACTTCCAATGAGTCCCGAAGTATAACGAAACAGCTTTCCAGTTTTATGACATTATTTTTGTGATGAAGCCATGAAACATATTTCTCGTGAACGAATAGAATGAAGTCTCCAGAAAAAAAGGTATTACTGCTGAACTTTCTTATCTCTATCAATAAAGGATGTGAGAAAGGTTTAATGTTTAATCGAAACTGAATACTGTTATAAATACCGCTTTCAAATATATTTTTCCTTCACGTTCCCAGTGGAACATAGGGCCTCAAGCTAGTGGCTTGAAGTTTCTGTAGCAGTGTTTTTAAAAAAAATTTTACAGGGTGGGTTTGCTAGTCTCATGTCCAACCTTTCCTCTTTACCAGCATTATTTCTGGCTTAGTGAGGTGAAGGAGTGCGTCAGTGGCCGGGTATCGAACCCCGCACCATGTGCATGGTTGGTGAGCGTCCTAACCCCTGGGTCATCGACGCACTCTTTTAAATATGCTGCTTCTAAGATCAACATTTCAATGTAATGTCAACATGTGTTTAATTATTCTCTTATTATTTATTTTAATAATAGAATATGTGCATCGTATTGGACGTACTGGAAGAGCTGGTAAATCTGGTGTGGCTATCACTCTATTAACAAAAGAAGATGCTCCAGTATTTTATGACTTGAAACAGCTGTTAGTCCAGTCCCCTGTGTCCACTTGTCCGCATGATCTTGCCAATCATCCAGATGCTCAAACGAAACCTGGCATATTAGCTGCTAAGAAACGACGTGCTGAAGAGACAGTTTATATTACATAAAAAGAAGTGTGTGTTTGTGTGTGTGTGTGTAATTATAAATTGTATCAATAAATATTTGCAGTTCTGTTTGTAAATATACTATGAAAAAAATAATAATCTAACTACTAACTAATTCATAATATTTGTACATAAAATAACTTGTTAATAAAACACTGGATTTTTGTTGTTAGCTGGTTGGCGATTGGTGGGTGAGTGGGGTGGGTTGGTGTTGTCGTCTTATATGTTCATTTGACTTTGTTTCCAGATATTTTGGTAACTTCTAAGCACTCCAGTCATTCGCGTTTTGTTGAAATATACGCATAAGACTTGATTTGTCTCTTAGAAGTAGAAGACATAAGAGGACTACAGATTTTCGACCAGAGACACCTTCGTTTAATTACTTACAGTAGACGAAGTTATATGGTAGAAAAATGTAAAAAGAGATTAGACGTAAGGTGTTAGATAAGGAAGGTAAATCAATTCACGATGCCGATCTTAATCAATTGAGATGGTTGGGACACGTGTTACTTATATTGTGCCACTACCTCTTTGATGAGGATAGTCGTTGAATTAGCATATGGTTTAGAAGAGTTCTGTTCATTTTTAGATTTATTATTATGTATTATTATTTTCTTTAGTTCCCAGAGGAACAGAGGGCTTCAGTCAAACGTCTCCATTGCGTTCGGTTCTCTGCCAACATTTTTACCTAGCTTCACGCCTGCCTACATGCTCTCATCTCCTCTTCGCATGACCTTCTCCATGTCACCCTCGCACTGACGACCAACTTGCCACTTCTCATTCGAGTTCCACTCGAGTGATGGTCTGGCGTGTGATGTCGCTTGATGGTTTGTCTTCTCAGAGTATGGCCAATCCACCTAACTCCATTTCTTCCTGCATATTTATTGCACATGGGTTCCCGCTGGGTTGGTTCGCTCATTGCTAGAGATCCCTCCCTACCGATCTTTTCTGGCCATCTGATCTTGAGTACTGGGCGAAGGCAGCTGTTGATGAAGGTCTGTAGTTTGTTCGAAGTGCATTTCATGAGGCGAAACGGCGCCAAGTCTCTGATCCGTGTAGCAGCACTGACTTCACATTGAAGTTGGAAATTCGAATCTTGTTTTTCATGCTGAGTGCTGTTGACCTCCACACAGACTAGCTTTGATGATATCTTCGTGAGTTCCGCCCGCCCGTAATTGAAACGAGGCTTCTCAGGTGGGTAGGTAGAGGAGGTTGCTTTTTTCAGATTCCTTCCACTTATGCTGATTGTTGTTGCTGTTGGCCAGGAATCTTCCCCTCTGTTTTCTCCAGGTTCACCTGAAGGAAGGTCTACCTTCTCCGGATGCTTCTTCTGCCAACTTGTTCCTTTTCACTTTCATATTTTCCAGATTGTGGAAAATCAGATATATATCATCGGTGAAGTCCAGATCCTCCAATTTTTTTGTGGGTCTATTTTATGCCTGTCCCCTTGTTGCCCGCTCTCTGACGCATTATCCAGTCTACCGAAATCAGGAAAATCATTGGAGATAGTAGTCAGCCAGCTTGTCTTACTCCCGTCTTCACTTCTTCGAAGGACTCCGTGAGTTTTACCGTTGTGCATTACCTGGCATGCAGCATTGTCGTACAACTGTTTAGATGTATGCCAAATATAACTAATGCATTTCTCCATCAGGAAACCGTGAAACTTTCTTTACCCAATCAGTTTAGTTCAATGTTTTGCCCATTACATCCACTTGATGATAGTAGTAAAGAAGACTCGACATATTTTTCCTGTTTGTGTTAACGGCTACGTAGAATAAAAAGAGCATTTCTGAATTTTCAATGTTTCACCAACTCGATGCTCATCCTTCACTGGTTTTCAAATTCAATTATTATTGTTGGTATTCTTATGGCAATATCTCTTGAACTTCCCCTTAAAACTATAGAACAGACTAATTGTTTTAGCGTATTAAGAATAATATTGTCGAGTTCTTATTTCAATGTCATTATTTTGTTTTCAAATTTCTCATGGACATACCACTACAGTCTACTTTGTGCGCGTCGGGAATATTAATTCCATATGATAGCGAAAATATTCATTCAGACATCGATAAAAAAACACAAAATAATTGAGCGAAGAGTATCCTTATCGATAAATTCCTCTTCTAGCTCTACAATTATACATGTTTATGTACATAGAATATTCTAGATTAGTAGTCAATAACCATCTTAGTGTTTTTAAATAGTATCGATTTGTAAAGTAAGATCAATGGAATTACCACAGTTCATTAGAGATGCTTAAATAATAATAATAATTAAGATATAGTAGCGAATAGAATATCAACTAAAATTAGGAAAATTCCACAAAAATTCAGGATCATTCAAAGCTAGATGACCAAGGTAAGGATAATGTCCGAACTGACTTCTTTTGGATGCACAAATTGGGCTTGTTAATATAGAACCCAACAGCCTCAGCAATACTTAGTAGTCAAACTCTTAAGGCGAAATGGAGATTCATAGTTATGCGGTAAATAACCCTGAAAGCCTGGTTAACATCAATCATGTGTTCTGTATCCACGAGATGAGATAGAACAGCGCTACGAATAGATTTTGTTTGTCCTTTGCTTAACCACGCAGAGTGATGTTCGGAAATCCTACGAGAAAGATGCCTGATTGTACGGCCTAAGTAACTGACTCCACAGTAGCAGCTAAATTCGTAGATATACATGGAAGAGGCGAAATTCCATATTAGATGAATTTATCACCATAAGAAGTTTTGTGTTTCTTAATGAATGAAAAACAAATCGATATTTTTGTTTTTACTGGCGTTTCTGTATTTAGTGCTGCTAATTGATTTATCAAAGTAGCTAGATTAAACCATAATTTACAAAATCTCAGCTTCTGTGGAGTAACTTAATCATCGTTCTTCAACATGAGGTAGTTTTTACATTGTCAAGTGGGTTAATCAGTAAAGATTGTTAGATTTGATAAGCGTATGAAATCATAAAAGCAAAGTGTGTTTACATAATGAAATTCCTTTTTACATTTGTGTTGATTTTGTCACTTCACATGGAGGGCGGGGTGTTGCAACCAGGTTAAATTCTGTTTTAGTCCATCATTTCTATTCAGACACTTTGGATATGAGGTGCTTTCGATGATACTAGGCGTTGTTTGAGACCTCTGGAATTTTTCTAGAAGACTTCAATATTGTCAAAGTGAATTTTGTTGCCTCATTCTACAGCATGTAGACTTATGGCTGATGGTTTTTCAAGCTTTTCTAGTTCAACTGGATTTCTCGGTGGTCGAATAGAATATCTGTAGTGTTCACTGCTTCTGATCTTGGTTTCTCGCGGTGTTTGTCCGATGTATATCGCATCATATTCCAAGCATTTTATTTTGTGGACACATTTGGATTGAGAATCCTTAGGGATTTGGCCTTTCACATGGACAAAATTGCTTTTTAGTTTGTCTGATTTTTTAAAGAAAACTCTGATATTCTGTTTATCGATTGACCTTCTTACATCGTTTAACGTCTCCGCTCTACATGTCAGTGTTGATTTTGTTAATGAAGTTCTTGGGGTAGTTATTTTTCTTGTGAATCTCAGTAATGTTTGATATTTCTTCTTCTTTTTCTTTCTCATCCATTAACATTAAAGAGTGTGCTCGTCTAAGAAGACTTGAAACAACTGATAACTTTGCGCTGATGGAGTGTGATGATCCTAAGTCTCAATATTTGCTGAAGTGCGTTTTCTTCCTGAATATAGGTGTAATTGAATATCCATTTTCTTTCCTGTTAACTAGGCAGTCTAGAAAAGGTAACTGACCGAATTCTGTTTCCGAAGTAAACTGAATGCTACGAGGTCGATTGTTCAGTTTCCCCAAGAATCAACTGTGTACATCTTGTTTTAGCACAACGAAAGTATCATCAACTTAGCCGTATTTTATAGTGATGAATATCATATTACCTAATGCCCAAATTTTTTCAAACAGTTAAATGTGAACTCGGTTTGGACATATATAATATATCAGGGTATTCTTTACCTTTGTAACGCGTAAGAAAATTCTCTTCTTATTCGGATCGATTTCTACCTCTGTGTATGTGCAACACTTAACCCTGTTGTATGTTTCATAGTTTCTCTATTCACCATCCCCTCACTCATTACCGTAGTATAATATGTCGTAAATACAGGAATTTCTATTGATGAAGGTAAATTCCTTTTGCAAGTTCAAACATGTTTAGATATGATTACAAGTTATTGATAATTCATATGTAGAGGTTAATTACACAGATTACGTTTGTTGGTTAACCTATCAAATATAATCTGAAGTATACATAGCAATTAATCAATCATATTATTAAGATATTATCTTCTGCGACTTTATAAACATTCTAATCTACAAGAAAGTAAGATTTCGATATTACTACATTCACCTAGAATTTAAAATAAGTCAATCGATAATTTCAGATGTATTTTCCAACTACTACTGGTTTCAAATCTTTAAATATTCCTGTTATTAATATTAGATAAAGATATATCAGCAAATATTATTGTTGTTTTCAATTAGATCTTCTTCAGGCTTTACTCTAGATCTCCGGGAGCGAACCAACCAGGAGCCGATTGTGAAACAAATAGGCGGGAAGAAATGGAGATGGATTGGCCATACGCTGAGGAAACCATCAAGTGACATCACTAGACGAGCCCTCGAGTGGAACCCGAAAGAGAATCGGCGAGTTGGCCGTCCAAGGGTGAGTTGGAGGAGGTCATGTGAAGAGGAGATGAAAGCATGTGGGCAGACTTGGAGCGGAGTGAAAAAGTTGGCAGAAAACCGGAGGCGATGGAAACGCGTGGCTGAAGCCCTATGTTCCTCTAGCAATTAAAGGATATAATAATAATATGCGTAGCAATTTTAACCGATGACGGTGACTTTGTGGATCAAATAATAATAATAATAATTTACTTGACTCCAAAAACAGTACTTGTGATACAGAATGGAATTTTGAGTACTAATCACAATATTGTATCTAATCTCCTCAAATTATAAATAAAATTAATCACACAGAAAATTGTCCACATTTACAATAGAGGTAGTGTCAAAAGCATGCGGCATATAAAACGGAAATAGCAATATTAATGATAACAGCTAGGGCAATAATAATAAGAATACAAGTGAAAATTGCCGTTGGCTTGTGTCACACAGTATTGGCAATGTGGTATAGAAATCCTAACATGTTTAAAAATATTGAATATAATGTTCTCTTTACATGATATGGTGAGGGGAAAAACAAAGATTACAGCCGTCATGGAGATAAGTTGGTGTTTGCAATTCTGAGAGTAAAAACAGAGAAGTAACAGGACCATAAACATAATAAAAATAATAAAAGTAGAACTTGAAGGTATATAAGGATGGATGGAGGAAATTGTTTATTTACTAGATGAAAAAAGGTTAGTTAATTCTTGCCTGACACTATTTTCATCACATAAAATACGTGCCAAGTATGGTATCATAGAATTCTTATACTTAGACGTGCGAGCAAACAGTTTTCTGAAATTACTTCTTGTTCTACCTGAGGAGATGCAAGGTGAAAGCTGAGGGTAAAGCGGATGCTCCAAGTCAGACAAAATCCCTCCAGCAAATTTATTGCACGAAGTCAAGTGCCTATCGACAACGACGTTAACTATGTGGTCCACTGGGACACCACTCACCCTACTGACAGTCTTCAGTATTCTGCGAATTGTGACATAGTCTTTTTTAAGCAAACCAGGAAAGAATAAGCAGGGGTGAACAATAAAGAAGAATAGGTAGGATGCAAGAGTGTATGAACTGTAAGAGGCAGTGGGGGTTGAGTTATACCCGAGTGCCTTAACTTCTTAATGTAAAATGTCAGGCGGAATATTTTACTGGAGATCGCTAGGACATGGAAAGATCAGAAGAGAGAATAAGTCCAAGATACTTTAATTTCTGATATAATTCCTATATCACTGTCAAATACATAGACAATTCAATAAATAAATAAATTGGGTCAAACCTTGAAAGTTACGTATTACTAAAGTTGAAGTGGACAGATAATCAGAGTTTAAATAAGTATCATAAAAGTACGAAGGGAATGCAAAATAAGAAAGACTGAGAGGGTTTTAATTAAACTTTACCTACGCCAAAGGAGAGACAAAGATAGAACAAACTTTTGTAGCTTCGGCTTTCTGTAAAAGGGGAGGGGTTCGAACTCTATTCTAAAAGCTTGATGGAATGCAATAGATAACTTTGAAGGCGCTTCTTTTTATGTCCACTTGGTGACAGATATCAATCAAATGAGCCGAAACAGAACTTCTTATAGATTTTATTTGGCCATTTCCGAACCATCAAGGAAGATGCTCATTGATACGTTTGATGAGCTGTCCAGTTGTTCGCCCTATATAGCTCTCTCCACAGGAGCAACTAAATTTGTAGATACTCATAGAAGTGGCACAGTTAGGTAGCTTGTCTTTCGCTTGGGCAATCATAACTGGTCGGCTGGAAAATAACAAATAAAGGGGGTGGGTCGGCAGTATAAGTCCGTTTTATCACTCTCGATAATCTCAGATGTAAGACTTCGCTAGCCACATCCCCATTAAATTGCAATTTTGGGAACAGTTACTTCCTTTTAACTCTTGTCAGTTTCTCTTCATCACACCTGGTGTTCATGTGTTTCTTTACAAATCTACTGGGATAACCCATTTGGACCAGAGTATTTTGGATGTATCCTAACTCATTTTCTATTGAGTCATCTGTACAGATACGTCTTGCTCTATTCGTGAGGCATCTGACCAAATCGATTTTGTATCGGATTGGTAGAAAACTGAAGAAATTTGTATATTGTAGGTTTTCTATAGACATCTCTCTTGAGTGAACCATCCTCTCTTCTGCTCAATGGGGCATCAAGGAGATGTAGTCTACCATCATGTTCTCCTTCACAAGTGACGATGAGTGATGAATGTGGATCATTAAGTTTTATTAACCTTTCATTCTTGTCAGCTTTCTCATCAAGAATAATACACGTATCATCAATAAAACGAAAATAAGAATCCGTTGTATCTAATACTTATTTCAGTGTCGCATTCTCATACTTGGCAAAATTGTCGACGTATACACAAATTACTACCTTCGTTATTCTTATCGTTACCTGAACAAACCTTATTATAATTATACAGCTATCATTATAATCATAGTTATTAATGATGTTCAAAACATTTACCACATTATTATTATTTTTATTACTATTATTATTGATCCACAAACTCACTATCTTTGGTTAAATTGCTTTATATGTAAATTAGAGTGAAGCTTGAAGAAGATTTAATTGAAAACAACAATATTGTTCGCTTATGTGTCTTGTACTACTGGTTTGATCAGGTCTGAAAAGTTAGACGTTAAGTTTAGTCATATTGATTACCATGAATAACTCAAACTTACAGGATTTATTTGTCGAGAGAGTTGCATAGTGTTGAAGTCCACGATTTTGACAATGAATGACGACCATTCATTATTATTACTATTGTTCTTGTTGTTTTCAATGCTATGCGGTGAGAGCTGGCTGCGAACCAGCCAAAATTGTAAACAACAATTTACGTCAGTGTTACATCCGGAATCAGGGTCATGAGAAAAATTCAATAACAAAGCTTAACCTTGAAGAACTCACCAACCAATCAAAGCGGACTTAACGTTTGCAAATAGTATTCGCAGATATATGGCTTAACTTTCAGAGAAACGGCCACAAGCAGTACAGAATAACCTTCAGCAAGAAAACAACCAATCAGAAGAGGTTGCTTTTCCGCTGAAAATAATGTACATAAAAATCTATAAATACCTCTGGATTTTCTCATTAAACAATCTGTTGTCCGGCTCTTGTCTTCTGTCGTTACGTATCAACTCTCGGTTTGCTTGTAAGACTCTTGGACCTTATTGATTTTTAAGGAAATATTCCGTCTAACCTACTGCGTTAAGAAGCCAAGACAACCAGGTAGGTATTACTCAACCTCTACTTTTACAACTTATTAACTCTTGCTTCCTACCTATTGTTCTTCATTGTTAAGCTACTCAAAATGTCTATGTCATATTGTGAAGGTTATTAAAGGTTTTCAGTTAGGCAAGTAGTGTACCACCAAGTCAGCTCGGTACTACTATGGTCAACAGACATCTGAACTCACACGAGAAGTAGTCTAAATCTATATTGTCCGACACTCATCACCCTCTCTATTCAAAACTCTTCCCTCCCCATTGCTTGTGAGACTAGAAGTTATTATAAAAGATTATAAACTGTCATGACTAAGTATAAATCTCAACGAAACCCTATTTGGCTCTCCCCTGTTCCATGTGATAAAGGCGATGAAGACAAGACTGCAGATGAACACAGAGAGGACGGAGGTGTTGAAGATAACCAACAAACCACCACAACAAACACAACGAGCACCATCAACGGGAGAGATTTAACAGAGGTTACCTCCTTTACTTATCTAAAAAGCATCGTTTCAAATACAGGGCCAGTGGAACGCTTGAAGATGTCAAAGTCAGATTCGGAAAGACAAGATACGCCTTCATCAACCTGAACCCAGTTTGGAAATCTTCTGCACTGAACCCAGTCAGCAAAAAGAACAAAATTTGGATTTTCAACAAAAATTTTAAGTCAGTCAGTCAGTTCTTCTAAATGGGTCAAAATTTGACCAGCGAGTGTGTCACGAAAAGCATTTCCAAAAGTTTGCAGACTTCCATCAACAGCTGTCCGATTCGCTGGCTGGCTCCATACTGAAAATCAAATGACAGGCCAGAAAGAATTAGTAACAAGAAACTCTGGCTGGCTGGCTGGGAACAAACCAACAGGCGAGAACCGATTGCTCAACAAATATGCAGGAGAAAATGGAGATGGATTGATCGGGCACACATTGAGGAAATCGTTGAATGACATCGCGCGCCAGGCTCTCAAGTGGAATCCAAATAAGAAGCAGTGAGTGAAACGTCAGTGCGAAGGTGACATGGAGAAGAACTTTTGCGATGGAGAGGATGAGACATTATGGGCAATCGTGTGGCTGGTCAGCTGAAGACGATGGCAGAGAATAGAAGAAAGTGGAGATGTGTTGTTGAGGGCGTGTGTTCCACTAGGAACCCAAGGAAATAACAATAATAATAATTTTTAATCTATGGCGATACTCTTTCAACTAACTGGTAATTTTAGCCATTAACATCATTATCCTTATTCTACATTGTTTGTACATTTTTGACTATAATGATTACCACTATTATCAATCCTGGTTACCTATACCCTGTAATATTGTTTTTTGTTTTGTTTTGTTGTTGTTGAGTAAAAAAGGATGCAGTAGTGTACGAGATGCTAAGAATTCCACACTGTATCATAAGTGCTGTTTTGGAATAAAGCTAACTATTATTACTATTATTATTTTGACTGATTCTGTGCTATTATTTTGATCAAAATCAATTGAATTCATTTTTGAATAAACTACAAAGTTAGGATAAGTAACGGAATCATTAAAATTATAATTGGAACGATCTGCTTCATTTATTTTCAACTCATCTTGCTTAGGATGATGTCAGTTCAATTTGTACAGCTAATCTAAAGGCACAGGACTAGACTGTTTCATTCATCCGCTATTGCTTTGCTTTTCAGATAGATTATTAGATAATCTAACTAATTCATGAGAAAAATTGTTATGATGCTAGATCTTTGTCTCGAGGTAACTGCTTAACTACTAACCAGTGCCCACTTAACTGGTAAAGCAGAACACGCGATAATCAGCGGTAAAACCAGAATCACTTATATGACATTTATGACTGTATTTATACAAAAATAAGGTAGACTGGAAATCAACCAATCCGGTTGAGAGTTTGGAATTGTGCAAGCGTCCAATCAGAAAGCAGAAACAAATGCATGTCAACGACACGCTAATAACTTGATAATTGCATGTGTTTTGCCTCTTCCTAACACCTCCCCTTTTAAGATAGGGCTACCGGTAGCTTTTGTATCGCGGAATCACTTGTAGGTACTTTGGCGGTCTTGGTTGTCGTTGTGATCTCCTTGGCTGCTGGGACACTTTGCCTTTGTTTCGACTATTTTGGCCATGTGACGTTTTCGGATCCGTCGTATCTATCAATAGCTCAAATTGTACGTCGGCGGACTTGGAATCGTTCAACTGTTTACCAACTAGTCTATTTCTTATTTGATTGGCATGCCTGACCCAAATAAGGTCTCCAACCTTGACCTTGTAAATGACTTGGCCTTTTCTTCCAACGATCACTCCAGAAACCCATGGGCGATCTCTCCGTATGTAATCACGAACCAGTACCGACTGACCAACCATGAAACTTCTTTGCTTGGTGCCATGACGTCTATTGAACCGAAATTCACTATTTCGACCACATTTGCTCCGTCTTGATGGGATCGGGATAATTGTATCCAAAGTAGTACGTAGTCTTCTTCCAAACATAACTTCTGCGGGAGATGTTTGATTTGGGCATGATGGGTTGGTTGTGGTTCGATAAATGAAGAGGAAATTGTGCAATACATCCTCTATCGATCCCTCCCCGTTTGACTTCTGAAGTGCGCGCTTGAGTGTATCAACAAAACGCTCTGCTTGTCCATTTGACTGAGGATGGTAAGGCGGGCTGCGAATATGCTGAACACCTAGCCGCTCACAAAACTGTTTGAATTGTTCAGCTGTAAACTGAGGTCCGTTATCGGAAACGATGATCTCTGGAACACCAAATCTGCTGAAAAGCTGAACCAACTTATTTAATGTTATCGTCACTGTGGTATTTTGCATAATGAAAACCTCCGGCCACTTGGAATACGCGTCGATTACCACGAGAAACTGTTTGCCATTGATTGGGCCGGCAAAATCTATGTGGATTCTTGACCACGGTTTTCCTGGGTTGGGCCACGGCTGTAGGTCTGTCTTGATAGGCATTTTCAAAGCCTGAGCACAGCGAGAACATGAGCGAACCATCACTTCTAATTCACGATCGATATTTGGCCAGTAGACGTAACAGCGTGCCAACGATTTCATACGGCCAATACCAGGATGCGTAAAATGTAGTTGACTCATGACTTTTTGTTGGAGACTTCGAGGCACGACCACACGTTCGCCAAACATAATGCAGTCATTGACCAGGGATAACGAATGTCGTCGTTGATAGAACTGTTTTAAATCTGGACAATCAATACGCGAGGGCCAGCCACAACGCAGATACTGTTGAACTGACTGTAATGTCGGGTCACGCTGCGTCTCTCGTTGAACCATGTCGGCTGAGACAGGTAAAGTGTTTATTGCCGTCATCAATACGTGGCACACGTCTTCATCGACAGAAACGCCGGCGATCACAGCGTCCTCCTTTGCGGCTTTGTTCGGATGCATCAACATGTTGGTAGGACTATCTGAGCACTGTACATTGGAACAAACTGAGTTCAGTGGGACATCCCAGAGTTTCATCTTTTCGATCCAGTCAATACCAAGCAAGTTCAAATCATGACGATTGGTGATGTAGCATGTTCCTTGGAACGAGGTCGACCGGAAAGTTACGTCGCATTCAATCTGGCCAGATAATTTCATTACGTCACCCGACGCGTTTCTTGCAGTATGCTCCGTTCTCTGATAAGGTGGACACCCGAGTGCCCGCCACGTCTGGGGAGATATGATTGTGATATCAGAAGCAGTATCTAACTGTAGTCGAACTGGCTTCTGGTTGATAGAAAGTGTGACAAACTTTCTTTTTGACTCGAAGTCAACTTTGAAGGTAGCGAACATACTGCTGATTTGAGGTTTCGTCGACCGAGATCGAAACTTTCGTGACTGTGCCATCGTATTGTGAGATCGGATTGATCTAGGTTTCACTGGGGGACAAAATCCTTCCTTGTGACCATACTTGTTACAGATACTGCATTTATGTCTTTTATACGGGCAAAATTTACCAAAATGCCACGATCCACAAAACCAACAATTTGTGGGAGGCTTGTGTTTGACTTGCAGAGAATTGTTTGACTTGACAGCCTGAACAGAAGTAAATTCATGAACTTGACCGTCCTCAATCAACTTCGTGTCATGCTTTAGATTGATGATTCGCTGGCACTCAGCAGTTACCTCCTGTAAAGTCATGTCCGGTTTGCGTTCAATCTCTGCAAGGATTCGGGTACGAATATCACTGTCAACTGAAGATTTGAGACCGCAGACAAAGATCAGGCATTTAAACTGGTCATCCGTAAGTGATCGAATTTTCGATCGCTCGCATTCACGATTCACCTTACCAGCATAGGTGAGAATATCATCTCCTGGATCTTTGGATATCTTGAAACAATTGTAACGGATACTGAAGAGAGATAACTGTTCACCGAAAATATTGGTTAACGTTTGAACGGTTTCTTCAAAGTTGAGTTCTCTGGAGTTCTTTGGTAGAATATGATTGACATATTTGTTATGTTCGGCTGGACCAAGTTTCCGAAGGAGTAGTCTCACTTTGGCCGAATCATCTAGGTGAGCGCATTCAACCCGGAACAGATCTTCATAACGTCGAAACCAAGCTTCAAACGTCACGCCTGTTGAAGGTTCGAAATTGAACTCTACAATTGAACTCCCAATAGATTCGGTTTTCTCTGAGTTGGAACTGCCGAGATTTTGAATTGAAAACTGCTTTGTAAGTTTTTCAATCAAGCTGAGCTGGCAAGCTTCAAACTGTTGCTGTTGTTGATGAAGGAGAAGTTGCATTTGTTCAAATGAAATTGTCATTTGGAAGACAGGCTGGATGTACACTGGATGATCTGGTTTTTATTTGACTGTATTGAACTGCAATGGATTCGAAACCCCGTCGCCAATTGTTATGATGCTAGATCTTTGTCTCGAGGTAACTGCTTAACTACTGACCAGTGCCCACTTAACTGGTAAAGCAGAACACGCGATAATCAGCGGTAAAACCAGAATCATTTATTTATGACAAAAGTGACTGTATTTATACAAAAATAAGGTAGACTGGAAATCAACCAATCCGGTTGAGAGTTTGGAATTGTGCAAGCGTCCAATCAGAAAGCAGAAACAAATGCATGTCAACGACACGCTAATAACTTGATAATTGCATGTGTTTTGCCTCTTCTTAACAAAAATGTTCTGCATTTGTAAGATTTTTCAATTCTGATTGACTTCCACGTCCTGCGCATAATTTATTACTTTTATAAACTTCATCACTAACAGCATCAAAAGGAACAAACAAATCGCCCCGTATTACGGTAACTGAAGCCTTAGCGTCTATCGCCTTAGAAGTAATGAGTATATCAGATGCAGTTTGTGAAGTTTTCTTACTTAATCGTCTGTCAGTTTGCTGTTCGAATTGTTCTTCCAAAAGTAATTCTGTTCAGCTGCTTGCAAACTTGTACGATCCTCTGTAAGACATTGAGTTACCTAGTTTTACTTTGCCTGAAGACTTTCAGACCCTTTTTGAACTTGACTACTCTCTGATCGATGTGTTCATTCTTCAGCAAGTAACTATTAGACTTGATTGTGCAACTGAGTTTTTGAACTACTTAAAGACTGGATTTTCGATTTCAAATGCTTAAACTCAGCCACCCGCTTTACAATCAGTTAATGATGATGGATTTGAACCTTATGCATAGGATTTGCTATCTACACACTTTGAAGATCTTAAAACTGATTCTCTAATCAAAGGCGCTTTAAATAACTCATTGTGAGGCGATACCTTACCTTTAATCCCAATAGGGATGGACCAGTATTCACCAATGCGGGAGGGAATATCCTCGGAGGCTATCACTTTTGGATTTAAGAGCAGTGTCAACAATACAAATAAGAGTTAGCTTATGACCAGTACTCCTTGTAACTGAACCAGTAGAAGAATTTACTCGAAAGTGCTTACAAAGTGACAGTGAATCATTCTTAGAGAATACATACCCAATGCTTCCAGTATCAATTTTAAAAGAGTGAAACTTGTCTAAGCATGTAGTGAGGGTTTTCATTGAGTGAAACTGAGTGTACTGAAATTTTGAAAGAGACAATGACTGCATTTAACCAGGATAAGTCATAATAATCGTGGGAATTCTGAACAGTAAAAGTATTCCAGCTTCATCAAATGGACTTTATGTGACCAAGTTAATCTTTTGACGCATATACAAGATTAAAGGAATTAACCAATTTGTTACTAGTTATCTACGTAGATGGCACCCCACCCCGAAAAAAATAATGGTTGAATAAGGCACCGGAGTTTAACTCATCTGGTCTGTCTGAAACTCTTCATATCACAGACAAGAGCTAAAATGTCTTGTGTTGTTCATCGTATTCCATAGAGTCTTTCCCAAGTTATTCGAAGTGTCTTGTGAATACCATTAATACTAGTGTAACTTAAAGGCAAAATCTTTGCTATTTTATTTTAAAAATGTCTGTAATGCTCTCGTTTGACATTGAGAAAATTTATATGTATATATACCTCTAGTTTTTACCAATTTTATAATCATTTAGTGATTTTTTAAAAGTCCTATTATCCATTTCCTTCGTTTGTGAGTATTAGGAAAGGACGATTGAAAACGACAGTTGTATTTCATTTTTAAATATATTATTATTAGTATTATCGTTCCCTTATGTTCTGAGTGGAACATGGGGTTTCAACAGAATAGCTCCATTTTGTCCTGTTCTCTGCAATTCACTTCATCTCGTCCCAAAATTGTTCATGAGGTCTTATCCTCACACGATCTAATCCATGTCATCCTCGGAGAAACAAGCGACTCCTCGTCTTCCATACGGGTTCCACTCGACGGCTTGCATTACATGAGATATCATTCGACGGTCTTCTCAGTGTGTGTTCGATTCATATGCATTTGCTTAAGTAATTTTTTGGCCCATAGGTTCTTCTTTAGTTCGTTCCCAAAGTTTTCTGTTGCTTATCCGTTGGCGCCACGTGATCTTCACTGTGGAGCTAACGAAGGCAATTGTTGATGAAAGTTTGCATTCGTAAATTATTATTGATGTTTTTACCGTTTATTTCGTCACCATTTTTACTGATATTATTATTATTATTTCTCATTTACATGCATATAGAAATTTATGTTTATTATACATGGTTTAATTTTAAAGAAATATTGTCTCCCTACAAGTCTTGTGATATCCAAATTATACATGGTGACACTCACTATTTCTTTTTTCCACTTGTTGTGAAACTACCGGTTAACATGATTGCATCATCTACATGATAATAATGTGTAGACCAGCATAATTGATTAACTAGCCTGCAATTTTGTACGAACAAGTCTATTTTGATACATTTAGCATGCATATATACATATATATATTTAACGCTAATAACAAGGCATTGTTTCTGTATATATGGTCAGGTTAAAGAATATTGATCCAGGAGTGAGAACGCATTGATGACCTGGAAAGTGTCTTCTCGTTGTGTTAGGGTTAGGACGAAGGTTAAGGTATTTTATTTTTATTTTCTGTAATTTTCTAGTAAATAAACGACAATTTTACGTAAAATACATTGGTTATTCTGATTGGTTGTCTCAAAGGCAGTCGTGTGTTCTCATTCATTGGGGGTCAGTACTCTTTAACTCTGCCCTATGTGGTTCATACACTCTGTATGAGTCTCATGAGAAGTATATCAAATAGCCTGATGCAGAAAAACTTTCATAGACAGCAGTTTTCACATTATATATATAGCAGTGAGCTGTCTCAACTTCATTGACTTTGAAAAGGCCTTAGGCACGCAGCGTCGTTCGGGAGGTGATCTGACTACTACTTCTCTACTACGGGGTGCCGCCAACAGTTATGAATCTCATCCAACAGTTGTACAACAATGCTGCATGCCAAGTGTGCCACAGCGGGAAACTCATGGAATCCTTCGAAGTGAAGACGGGAGTAAGACAAGGCTGGCTGCCTACTATCTCCAATAATTTTCCTGATCGCAGTAGACCGGATAACGTGATAGACAGCAGGCAACGAGGAGATAGGCATAAAGCAGACCCACACAAAAACATCTTGGAGGATCTGGACTTCGCCGATGATATATGTCTGATTTCCCACAAACTGGAAGATATGCAAGTGAAAAGCGACAAGTTGGCAGAAGAAGTATCCAGAAAAAATAGGCCTTCCTTCAGATGCACATAGAGTAAACAGAGGTGATGAAAATTCCTGGCCAACAGCAAGAGCAGCAACAACAACAGACAACAATCGGCCAGCATAAATAGGAGAAATCTGTAAGAAGCAACCTCCTCTACCTACTTCCCACCTGCCTACCTACCTACCTAACTAACAATCTGGAAAGCCTTGTTTTAACTACAGGTGGAGGGAACTAATGAGAATATCATCAAAGCGAGGATCTGGAAAGCAAGGTAAGCTTTCATTTCTCTCAAATCTGTGTGGAGATCAACAGCAGTCCTTAGAATGAAAAATGAAATCCGGATTTTCAACTCCAATGTGAAGTCAGTGCTACTATACGGATCACATACTTGGAGCCGCGCCGCGTCACAAAGGGCACTTCGAACAAACTACAGACCTTCATCAACAGCTGTCTTCTCTCAATACTCAAGATCAGATGGCCAGAAAAGATGAGCAATACTGAGGAATCTCTGGGAGTGCACCAGCCCGGCAGGATCCGGTTGTGCAACAAATCTGCAGGAAGAAATGGAGGTGGATTGGCCTTACTCTGAGAAAGCAAGCCATCAAGTGAGTGACATCACACGCCACGCCATCGCTTTCAAGTGGAATTAGAAGGGGAAGTGGCTTTTTGGTCGTCAGTGCGAGGATGTCATGGAGGAGGTCATGTGAAGAGGAGATGAAAACATTTGGGCAGATGTGTAGCTAGGTGAAGACGTTAGCAGAGAACCGAAAGCAATGGAGACGTGCGGCTGAAGCCCTATATTCCTCTAGGAACTAGAGGAAGCCAATATATATATATATATATATATAAAGCCGAGTCAAATTGGATACATCACTGATGAGCTGTGTTTCAGTCTGTTTGGCAAGGACTACTGGCCGATGTGAGTGGTATTCAACTACTTATAGCCGTTAACCAGTAGTGTGCAGGATGTTGAAGAACATTGGCATTCTTCTGTTAAATTTTAAAAGTACCCATCTACTACTATATTCTAGTCAGTAATATAATGGTATTTCACAGAATAAGATTCATAGGTGACGCAGGATTCATTTCACGAAGATTGGCAGGTAGTCGTTATTTTTGTCAGTATTCAACAGTAGGTATGACCAGGTACTTTACACGTATGCGTAACTTTCAGCTTGGAATTTGTGCTAATTCTGTCATATAATCACCCATCGGATGGAGTCACATGACTTGATAATGAGGCTCTCAGAAAATAGTTTATTTAAAAACATCTTCGCACCCGCTAAAAACATAAAGAATGGAGACCACGGAGTGTGAATGGACCAACCACCTAGAATGCATATGATTCTTTGGATTGTAAAACTAGATCAGCAGTGTATTTCATATCAAAAAGTCATTTATTTATGAAGAAAATTAACATAAGAATAGTGAAACACATCGAAGACTATTTTATCGTGACGTAACTGAAAAAATACTTCACAATTACAATGAAGGGTATCAGTTTTCATCTTTCATAGCTATCAAAACGGTTTTATTTATATGGAAAAATGAAGCACTCGCCTCCCATCTATTTATTTACAAGAAAAAAGCCCTAATCATAAATCTTAACCTTGACCCTAGTTCTAACCACAACCCCAAATCTAGTATTAATCCTAATCCTAACTTGTTATCAGCCCACTGTCTTAACAGTACTTGGGAAAACGAGATTAGAATGAGGTCTGCACATGGATTTGTGCATGGCATTTAAACCGGCGCCGTAATACCGGTATGTGTTCAATGTCATTAATGCGTTCGCACCCCAAGGTGGCTATTCTTTAATTTCGTCTAGCATCCGATCAACAAGTACAATGATTATTTAATCATTTTAGTTATCTCTTAGGAAAAGGATTTCCCTACCATTATTTAACGGTTATGTAAACTAATTAAGAGAAATAGATTACGGAGAAAAATATCCTTTTTGAAACAACAAAGTTATGCGTTCATATATCAAGGACATAAATAGTGTAGGGTTCAAAAGGAGTATAAAATATTTTGTTGCAAAGTGGACAACTCACTCTTAAACCTCCAATTAGCCTACTAGCTGATAGATAGCCCGAAGAATAAGCTGAGTTGTGTTGAGACTAAGCGTTGAGCGTTAGGTAACGAGGGGAAATCAGTTGATGAGGTTTTGAAACCATATCGATTAAAATGGCCAGGCATGCGTAACACATGTCTTAGTCATTGCCTTCTTCGACAACCAATATTAGCCGACACAGTATGAAGTTGGAAAAGAGCTAGTGATGTACACACTGAAAAATGGAATGAGTCCATGAAATCTACGATAGTTAGTCTTGATCAGCCACCTACGGAGGTGTAGACTGCCTAGTTGAGATTCTCAGGATAGATGAATTCACTTTCTGTGGTCCCCTATATCCACTAAATTGTAATGTTTTTCCATGCTACTATCCTTTCACTCTCACATTTCTGCGTATCACCATACTTTCAAATGTCTTTTCTGTCTTCTTTCGTGTGCTAAGTGGAGTGTAACAATTTGAAGTGCTGCATTTCTGTGCAGAGTTTCATGCTGAAGCCAGCCGGTTGCTCTGGAGAAGTCAAAAGATTCGGCGTGAAGCTAGTAATCCAAGATGGGAAACAGCTGATTGTCAACAAACTATCACTAGAGGATACCAATAAGGTTAAGATGTAAATACTTAAGCTGATGCATGGTGTTGCTTTCCCCAAAGAGTTAAAAGCATTGAGTTCTGAATGGCTACACGAATTTTTATTTTTTTATTTTAATTACAGCTTGACTCCACACTGTATTTTTGGTACAGGTATGGAATTTTCAGCATGTGATATCGGTAGCCCAAAGTTTGCAGGCCGACCAAAGATATCAGGTGCGCGTCGGCAGGGGTTGAACCCCAGACCATGTTCATAGTCAGCGAGAGTCCTAACCGCTGTGCCACCTACTGATGCTGCAAGCAAGATCGGAGTAGTTAAATATAAAGAGAAGCCTACAGCCTCACGATCTGGTCCTCTTAATCAAAACTACTAACAAACTCAGAGGTCTATGGCCAAAAGCTATAGTTAAGCAGGTGCACAGTAAATAAGGCAGCCAAGTTAGAAATAATGGGTTTGAAAACTACGACTCAAAAGACGAAACTAAATAGTATTCAGAAATAAGCTCTATCAAGCAAGAATCAGTATAAAATTTTGATATTTTCCAATGAATGAAAAGCAAAATGACACTGGCTACAGGTTTTCATCATGAGCTGACACCGGTTAGAGAAACATTGGAAAGCCTGGGAGTACTGGACAGCTGTTTCGTCCTGTTTTGGGACTCTTCATCAGTACTTACCCACCGGGGTACCCACTTCACTGTTTAATGCTGATAATAGTATTATCAAAGCAGGATTATTTAAATAGAATTTATACAATCTCAGCTTATATGTAACAACTAAATAACAGTTCTCCAGCATGGGATAATTTTTACATTGTCAAGTTGGTCAATTGGTAAAGATAATAAAACCAGGTGTAGAATGTTACATTTAATAAGCGTATGGAATTATAAAAATACCATATGTTTACATGATGAAATTGTTTATCACATTTGTGTTGATTTTGTCACCTCATGAGTAGGGTTGGGAGTTGTAACCAGGTCGAATTCTGTCTCAATCAATCATTCCTATTCAGACAATTTGAATGCCATAAGAGGTTTCTTTAAAGCATCAGATACAACACAAAGCAACCTCACCCTTGTAAAAGACCAAGTTCCAAATAAATAGCATTCAGAATCTAACTGCGTCCACGAAATAAAATCCTTGGAATGCGATGAGATATACATCGGACAAACCTCACAAGGAATCAATATCAAAATAAATTAACACTGTAGAGCATTTATTTGACCGCCGAGAAATCTAGCTCAGCTAGAAAAGCTTGAAAAATTATCAGTCATAGGTCTATACGCCATAAAATCAAGCCACAAAATTGACTCTGATATCACTGAAAACATGCAGAAAAATTTCAGAAATCACATGGATCGTCTAATATCAGAACCACTTTGTATTAAAAAGAACCCAAATCATCCGAATAGGAATGAATGAGGGAGACAAAATTTGACCTGGTTACAAAACCCCACCCTCCTCATGAAGTGACAAAATCAACACAAATGTGATGAGTCATTTCCATTCGCTCATCAAATCTAACAATCTACATATGGTTTGTAATCTTTGCCAATTGACCAACTTGACAATGTAAAAATGACCTCATGCTGAAGAATGATGATCAAGTTACTGCATTGAAGCTGAGACTTTGTAAATTCTGGATTAATCTAGCTACTTTGATAAATCTATTAGCAACACTTAATAGAGAAACGTCAGTAAAATCAACAACAATATTGTTTTGTTTTTCATATATTGGGAAATACAAAAACTCTTAAAATAATGAAATAACATACACTCAATGCCCAAATATTTTCAAACTATTAAAAGTGAACTTGATTTTGAGATATATAATCTAACAAGAATGATTATAAACGCAAGAACAGCTGTTATCTATGGAATGATAGATTGCCATCTGTCCCTGGTTTGAAACTCTTCAATAAAAAGCACTAATGACTTCATGTCCTATAAAACCTAAATTTAAAATTTGTTTGGAAACCTTCATCTAATCTTTATTGATTTTTTGTGCTATTTTAGGTGATGAATATTCTTACTACCTCGTCAAGCTATCAAAGAAGGGCGATTTAGGCCTGTGCAAGAACTGGCGTGGAATTATGCTCTTGTCTACGCCAAGTAAAATACTAAGTTGAATCATCCAGACGAGAATAAAGGATGCACTGGATACAGAACTCCTCCTTACCTACCAGAACCAGTTGGACTCAGGACAGGCAAATCATGTGCTGATCAAGTTGCTACTCTACGCATCATCATCATGATCGGACAAAACATAGAATGTTAGTTAAACCTCACTATACCTCAACTTCATCGACTTCGAAAAGACCTTTGACAGACAGCGTTGATCGGAACGTAGTTTGGAAACTACTTTAACACTATGGCTTGCATACTTCAGCGCATACTTCAATTTGAAGTATGCGCTGAAGATGTCACCTAGTAGAGTGATGAAAGTTTCGCAAATCAGATATCTAGCTCAGAGAACACAACCACATCAAAATCATCCACCTGAGCTACAAATCTTCTCTATCATATCTAACACCGATGATGTTCTTAATCGAGGTGGACTAGATGATGCATCAGACTGTGCAAAGGGAGTGAGAAGGCAGAAGTACGCTGGACCACCGATAAGATGACTCTACAAGATCTGGATTTCGCATATGGATGATATATGTCTGATGTCACCCAAACTCAAAGACTTGCAGGTAGGCGAAAACCAACAAACAGGAAGAAGTGGCAGATAGTTAAGTCAGGACTCCAGGTGAACAAAGAAAAAAACAGAGGTGAGGAAGATAACCAACGAACCACAACAACAAAAACAACCAGCACCAATCACCATCAATGGGAAAGATCTAACAGAGGTTACCTCGTTCACTTATCTGTTCAGGAAGCGTAGTATCAACAACAGGCAGTCGGAACGACGGTTGAAGATGTCAACGCAGGCCAGAATAGGACAAGTGAGATACTCCTTCATCAATCTGAAATCAATATGGAAAAACTTCTGCACTCACTCAACCAGTATAAACAACAAGATTCGAACTTAAAACAAGC
Organism: Trichobilharzia regenti; assembly: GCA_944472135.2. Classification (NCBI taxonomy): domain Eukaryota; kingdom Metazoa; phylum Platyhelminthes; class Trematoda; order Strigeidida; family Schistosomatidae; genus Trichobilharzia; species Trichobilharzia regenti. The sequence continues at coordinate 170,804,221 of OX235262.1, read as the reverse complement.
AATAAAGATTAATAAAGCAGGATTTAATGAATTCATCAGCTAAGTGCAAAGTGCCAAAATCCTCAATAACAAAACATCTTGTGGACTACGGACATGATATCGACGCGGTCAAGTCATTCACCATTGTCAGCAAACAAAGAAACAAGAAGATGCTTGCAATTGCAGAGGCGTGTGCAATTCGAATTTATAAACCAGCTCTCTGTATACAAAAGGAGATGGTAGTGACTCTGAATCTACCATGGTAATACGTTTTACTTATTATTCTACCTCTTATTATTATTATTATTATTATTATCAATACTGTTATTATTATTCTTGATTCATTTAAAACTACCCTTTATCAGTAGGATTATCTTAACTGACTTCAACACTATCATTATTGTTGTTGTAACTATGACTATTGATATTGCTCTGTTTTGCAATTCTCGTTATATTCCCTAATGACTAATTGTTTATCTAAGTGATATAACTGAAGAGTAATGCAATTTATCTTAATTTCGATCTCTCATACTCTCTCTCTCCGGAAAACATTTACACCCATCGTCTTTCTGCATGACTAATTCAATGTAGTTTGTTTACTTATCAGTCTTATATCTCCCAATGTAATTTCAGTAGTATATGTAACCCCCTATGTAGAGTATTCAGCTGACGAGTTCTACCGAAATTTGATGAATTCATTAAATCCTACTTTATCAACCTGCTTTATTGCTTGTTTTAAATTCGTTTCGGGAAATAAATGTTTTCAAGTTTCGGATTTTCAACACAAATGTGAAGTCAGTCAGAAACTTGACAAGCGTGTCAGGAAAAGCATTTTCAACAAGTCCCAGACTTTCATCAACATCTGCCTACTTCACTGGCTGGTCCCTACTGAAGATCAAATGGCAGGTCAAAAAGAATTAGTAACAAGAAATTTTGGCTGACTGGGAGAGGCGACTGCTCAAAAAATATGTAGGAGAAAATGGAGACGAATCGGGCATGCGTTGAGAAAACCATCGAGTGAAATCGCGCGATAGGACTGCCCTCGAGTGGAATCCAAATGAGAAGCGGTGAGTGGGTCGTCAGTGAGACGGTGACATGGAGCAGATCGTCTGGGACCGAGGAGATGAGAGATGATGGTCAGTCGTGAAGCCAGCTAGCTGAAGAGGATAGCGGAGAATAGAAGAAAGTGGAGATGTGTTGTTGAAGCTCAATACTCCACTTGGAATCCAAGGGAACAATACTAATATGTAGTAATAATAATAATACTATTATACTCGTGATTTATATTTAAACTTCCATCTTATTTTCAAGAATGGATAGAAAGCACATGACCTTAAAGTACAATTTTTTCCTTTGAAAATCGTCTGAGGATTCTTAAACATCCAATTCAATCTCTTTTTGACCACCTGAATACACATATATATTTTCTCCATTTTCATATCTGTTCAATATTCAATTAATAAATATGTCACTAGTTCAAAAACTTCAAGTATCATAATTATAACAAAGAAACTGACAAGTTGTAATCAATACATATCATTAGACTAACAATTATGATTATAGTATCAACCAATCATGTGTTTATTTTTTGTTTACATAAACTTCAAGGTTGTTCGACATTAAATCTGTGATTAATTATGTCTATTAAATACTCTTCATAACTGATTCGTTTATAACCGAATTTATGCTGTATGTTAACATATGACATGCATAAATATTTATACAGTGATTCAGTTCAAATCAGTCTGCATTCATTATTCTAATGAATGATGTTTAACACTACACGACGCTTATTTCTACTCATTTCATTATCAACATGCCTTATAATTATCGAAAGTATTGAACACCAGTCACCTGTGATCATAGTTAATACATGGCCATTTTCAAATGCAACTGATGCTGGCTGGAGTGTACTCAGTCCATCTAATTCTACAGTATTTGGGACATCAATCGACGCTGTTGTTGCTGCATGTACAAATGCTGAAGATGATCCAAATATTCAAAGTGTTGGATATGGATGTTCACCTGATGAAAATGGACATACCTTATTAGATGCCATGGTAATGGATGGGAAAACAATGCAGGTAAGCTGTTAGTAAGCCCTAGTGAGCAGTTAATCTAAGTGAATCTACATATTTTTTTATTGCGATCTTTGTTTTGTTATGGCTGTTGTTGGAACTAAACAGTTCTCATGTGAATCGATGCATATGTATGCTACTGGTAGCCTCATCTTGAGACGACCACTTGAATCCTCCATTATGGATAAGATTTTATTTTGATAAATCACACTGTGTTGTACAGTTATATAAACTGATGTCGTTTCGAGCACAAACTATTGCTCATAATCATATCAAGGTAATCACACAACTTCCTAACTTCATTTATATAGTAACAGAACAAAGTGGGTGATCAACTTCTCATTAAGGGAACTAAGCTGTAGTGAGATAAAAGTACTTGAAAAAAACTAAATTTCCATGTAACAGTGAGTAAATTAAAACCAGAGGATGTCATTCCTAACATAGAAGTAGCACTAAGCTCAATAGATAAGACAACAGCAGAAGAGGTTCGAGCACAATGTGCATAAACCCTGAAAAATCAAAAGAAAACAAAATCAAACTTAACAACATCGGAAAGACTAGCTTTAATTAGTCTAAAACAAGATAAAAACATCGTCATTACAAAAGCTGACAAAGGAAACTCGACAGTAGTCTTGGATAAATCTAGCTATATCAAGAAAGTCACTGAACATATTGAGATAGGTCCATATGAGGAAATCAAGAAGCTTGTAGATACAATAATGAATAAGGTTAAGAAATCTACAGTAGAACTAATACGAGGAATGAAGCCGTCACTGAGTGAGTTTAAATGGTTTAATTTAACGTCTAAAACTAATAATACTAGTAGAATATATGGTACTATTAAAATACATAAGCCAGGCTACCCCATAAGACCAATAGTAGATTTTAGAAATACCCCCACTTATGAATTATCAAAACATTTAGCCCCATTAGAAATCGTTCAAACTCTAGACTAACTAATTCATATGAGATGAAAAATAAACTAAACGACATTCAAATAGAGAATGATGAAAAAATGGTTAGTTTTGATATAAGTAGTCTTTACACTAATATACCAGTCATTATGGCCTTAGAAGCAGTTAGAAAAGAACTAACTGCGGATCCTCAACTGAATCATAGCACCAAGCTGCCCATCGAAGAAATTATTTTAGGTAAAATATATAGACAAACAGAAGGTGTAGCAATGGGATCACCAGTATCCCCTATAGTAGCAGACATATTTATGGACAGGTGGGAAAGTAGTGCTCTTAATACGTTTAATCCTATTCCAAAAATATGGTGGAGATATGTGGATGACACTTTCACGGTGTTATAAAACAGAACATATCTCTAGCTTCATGACACATATAAACTCACAAGTAGAGGGAATAAAATTCACATTTGAACCCGAAAATGAACTAGGAGAATTAGCTATGTTTGATTGTAAGATAACACGAATAGAAGAAGGCAAACTACACACTAGTGTTTATAGAAAACCAACGCATTCTAATAGATATTTGGAATTTAATTCATCTCATCCGTTAACTGTTAAGGCAGCCTTAGTAAAGTATCTAACATACCGAGCCATAGCACTAAGTAGCACAAAAAAGACTTAAATAACGAAATAAAGCAGATAGAAGAAGCGTTGGTGTTGAATAACTATCCTATAAAATTCATTAGGAAGATCATTAAAGGCCAAAAACAAAATAAAAATAATTGTGAAACTAGTAGTGATAACATAAATAAGAGAGAATATAAGTCATCTACTGCTAGATCATATAAGGAGAGAACATCTGAGACCCCACGTAGGATTCTTAATAAAGCAGGAATTAGGGTGGCATTCAAACCAACAAACTCACTCAGGGGCAAGCTATGTTGGCTAAAAGACCCGGTGGATCCAATTAAACAAAATAAAATAATTTACAAAATACTGCAATGACTGTGAGGTCAACTACATAGGTCAAACTAGTAGGTCAGGGGTAGTCAGATTATCAGAGCATAAGAATTTAGCTGAGGTAAAAATGGTTGACCCTGAAAAGATAAGTAATTTAGAAAAAAGCTCAGCTGTTGCACTTCACTCACTAACAAACAACCACACAACAGGGTGCTATAGGGTTAAAATTCTAAAAAGTAATCTAGGTAGGTGGAGATGGAGAGAGGTTGATTACGGAATCCTTATTCATCGAGTCTACACCCAACACATACAACAGAAATGACTCAATGCAAATACAAGAAATATGGAAGATATTATTACCGCAGGTCAAATCAGAAGAGAATAATAAATAATGTTAAAATTCTATTTCAATTCAAACACATCAAAACATTCTTATTATTATTATGACTATAAAAACACTCGCATGAAACACTCGTATTTCCCATATAATTGTAATGGATCAATAACACTCGTATTATTATTTCTAAATGTATATTATCTCACATTGATTTTTAATCCTATATCTAATCGATTTCACACATGTATATAAATGAAAGAACAAAGTTGTATGAGTAACTTGGTATGATTATGAGCAATAGTTTGTGCTCGAAACGCGGTCATCAATTAATATTACTGTAAAACAATGTGTGATTTATCAATATAAAATCTTATCTATAATAGAGTTATACTCTACCACAGTGCCCATGTTTTATACTTATCTCACTTGAATCCTGTGATATCATGATTGAACTCACTGATGCAGTTATCTGAAGGTATTCGAGTCGTTGATAAATGTTTATCACATCACTTTGTTGACATGGAACTGATAAGTGATAGTAGGGTTCCCGTGGAAAATTTACAACACACACACACACGCCATTGTCTTGTTGTGCAGAAATGTTGGAAAAAATCAATACATACTCTAAAAGCTTGATCAACCACTGGGTTACATGCCTTAGAGACAGTAAATCAAAGGATTTAAATAGTAACGACCAAAACCGACTCGTTTGATGATTTCTAAGAAAATATTCCGTCTTACCTTCTATATCAAGAAGTTGAGACATTCTGGTATAATCCAACCCTTACTCCTACAATTCGTTAACTCTCGCATTCTACCTATTATTCTCTATTGTTCCCCCTTAGTTTTTCTTGGGCTACTGAAGAAACACTATACCTTATTACGCAGGATGTTAAAGGTTATCAGCAGAGTAAGCAATGTGCCACTTAACCAGCTTGTTAATGTTCTGGTTGACAAGCACATGGACTCATGTAAAAAATGGGCTAAATCCATTTTATCTAACTCAATCCACACTCTTCATTCACCACTCTCCCCTTGTATCTCATCAGACAAAACGAGAAGCCTATATAGAAAACTATATGCTCGCATCAGTGAGTACAAAAGCTCAACCATACCCTACTTAGCTCTTGTTCTGTGCGATAAAGAAAGCATTAGGCGTGAAACTTATCACTTATTAAAAAGTCAGTAGAACAACTGGATCTCGTCTTTCCAATTCATATCATTTATAGGTACAACGTTTTCTTTCTCTCTTTTCCTTTTCTCTCTCATTTTTTTCTCTGTCATATGCTGCTTTGTTTCTTTCTTCTGCTTACGTTAGTAAATATGCTAGCATCTATTTTTCTAACACCTTCAAACACTTCTGTTCAATTTTGGCTTTGCTACAGACATGCCAATATGTCATTGTCATAATTAACCGAAATTACCCTTAATCTATGTAGAATTTTGTTTATTGATAGTGTACTAACTAGATGCAATACTGTAGTAAAATGCTGAGAATTCCATTCTGTATTTCCAAATACTGTTTTGGAATAAAGCAAATTATTATTATTATTTAAAACAATTAGTTCCCTTTATGAATTTAGATAAAGCAATAAGAAGACGTAATTTGTCTGAATCGTGTAATGTATTTGCGCAACACATTTCGAACAATCTGATCACACACGGACTTGTCATAGGAATATATATATATATATTGTATATATATATATATATATATATATATATATATATATATATATAATTAATAAAGAGGTAAGAGGTGAGAAAAATAGACTTAGGTCAAGTTAAAAGGACATATTCAAGGTCAGAAATAAAAATGAAGACCACTAAACCAAATAGCAGAGGTAATAGTACATCTGCTATGGTATCAAAACAAAATTTACCAAATAAGGTTTAATGTGATGATAAATTGTTTTTGAACGCATAAAGGTGGCTTGAACTTTCTAATTGCTAGGGCTTCTACAAACTTTAGGATACGTCCCAAACACTTTTTATAGATAGGTTTAAAAGATCTGTTAACATCAATTTTATGACCTGTCTCTATAATATGTTTCGCAATAGAAGAGCTAGGTCTCCTGTTCTCACCGTTAATAGGTTCTGATGATTCCATTTGTTTCTGGAGCCATTTTGGAATATGCTCTGAAGCCCTTACTTGCAGAGATCGATGAGTCCTCCCTATGTATGTGTGTCCACACGTACATTCAAATTGGTAAATACAGTGGGATGTGACGTCACTTTTCGCATGTTCGAAGGACTTAGATAGATATAATGGCTTTACATTCTCTAATATTATGATATTAGCTGCATAAAAAGTCTTTTTAACAGCAGCGTTCAGCCTTTATCTAGTTATCAAGCTGCTTTGATGTCCCATATAGGGTAGCTTGATGTACACGTCTTTCTTAGGAGCGAGTTGTAGAGTAGGTCTTCGTGTTCTTACTACTTTATATCTTCTAATCAACTTGTCTGGATAATTGTTATCAACCAGAGTTTGTGTCAATATTCTTTTTTCTTCATTAAGCGTGTCTTCAGTGCATATTCGTCGGATTCTACTGAAAAGGCACCTTACTAAGCCTCTTTTGTACCGAATAGGGCAGAAACTGTGGTAATTAAGATACTGTCCTGTCCAGGTAGGTTTTCTATAGATAGATCTTTTTATTGACCCATCAAGCCGTCGACTAAGCAATATGTCTAGGAAAGATAAACAATTATCTTCCTCTTCTACATATGTAAGTGATATGCTATTCTGATCTGTGTGATCAGATTGTTCGAAATGTGTTGCGCAAATACATTACACGATTCAGACAAATTACGTCTTATTATTATTATTGTTATCATCCTAAAAGAGTGGGGGAACCGATATCTGCATCCTACTGTATAGCTGTCCAAAACTTCCCTGAGACACGTGCAGTAACGAAACACTCCAAAGACAGCAGAAACAAGATTATTCTGTTCGGTAACAATAACATCAGAAACTCAAAATTACCTCAACAGTGCCGTTAGGCAGTTATACAGGCATGGTAACTTTCTAAGAACCAAGCAAGTGTGGGAACAAAACCTCTGTCAGCAAGAATCCTGCACCGAAAATTTCGAAAAAATGTCCATGGTCAGAATCACCCTCATTCACTCAAAATCACAATATAAAACAAGAAATTACCAATTTGATGGCGAGCTACCTAGAATAGTGGCCACATTGCAAACCTGACCGATAGAATTCAGTCTGCATGAGGGAAAGGACTAGACACTTCGCACTAGTTACTAGCGTCCAATCAAAGTATTCACTACAGTCCTACATGAGGTCAATCGCGAACCCGAATAGCTACCTCACTGCTAACGTCTCTGACTGCAGCTCTAACTGGATGACACGAGTCCGAATTTCAGAAAGAACATGAGTTCTTTCAAGGTTCCAGTTACGCCTTGTGACTGGTGAGTGCCAACTAGCACAAAACCTAGGTCCCAGGCGTCCTGTGACCGATTGCCTCCAACCATCTTATATTATCAAATTACCAAATTAGAGGTCAAACAATGTCAGAGACAAATTATAAGGATCCAGTCAACAAATGAAGTGCCAGAAGAGTGATATACAGTCTAGGAGGAAAAAGGATAGTGATTACAAAGTTATTTGAACCATCCAAATTGGTATAAATATGGTGATTAGATTGTTGAAGATGGATTTTCAAAAATAAATAAGGCAACATTACAGGTTTCGGTTCTGTTGAGATGTCTGGGCTGAAGGGTTCGGGAATTTAGAGAACGGAATACAAGTCAAAATATCTCATTATTTTAAGAAATAACAATTTGTAGATAGAAGAGATTTTGTTCAGTATATTATGTCAAGTAGACTACACCGCATAAAAAATACCGATCATATCAAAACATTAAAGGATGTATTGCTTCAAAGAATGTTTCAATTTTTTGTTCTTGACATCCTCGAACATTTATATTGTAACTGAGTGTAAACTTCTTTTTGGTGGATGTAGCCCAAGTAGCCTAGTGCAGACACTTTGGCGTTCGGAACGATGGGTTTTAGGTTCAAGTTTCAATGGGGAAAACATCAGTCATTGGAGATAGCAGGCGCACTTGGTTGATGAGTCCCAAATAAGACGAAATGCACGCCCTGGATTCCATTGCTAGTCATCATCCCCCAAACAGCACCGTGTTACTCCTCAGATATAGTCTCAGCAACTGTACTAGGAGCCGGCATGTCAACAGAAGCTGAACATTTCAGTCCGATCAGCCAATGGGGAAAATAAATTAGACATGAAAATTTAATTAATGTAAATTCACTGGTTTTTATGCATTGAGAAACTCGACCATAAATTTTTTTCAGTTCCGGTTCATACTTACACTACATAATGCACTTTCCTCTGAGACGAAAAAAAGTGAAAAAAGGTTTGTACAAATCAAAACAAGATTTTGAGCGAACAATTGTTTTCGATAACTTCTTCTTCAGGCTCTACAGTTATAAATCCATGAATAATATAGTACATATAAGCCAGTAAAGGCAAATGAAAATAATATCAGAAACTGTATTGGGGTGCATGTGTAAGTTTAGGTGATAGTCCATTAGTTAGCATAGTCAATTAAATGTGTATAGGGTGTTTAGTCAGAAAAATGTGATGAAGTGTGAATGAACAATTAGGTGATATAGTGTAGTTTTATAGTTAACAGAATACAAGTGTCCTTGGGGTGAGAAAATGCGATAACCACAAAATACATGTAAAGACACGTTAAAAAATGAGGCACTGGATATGAGGGTTGACCGATAATGTCTAATGATAAAATAAAGAGGCTAAATTGTAAATTGTAATAAAATGCTACAGAATTGGTAGGTTTAGTATAAAATCATAAAGGTTGACAAAATAAGGGTAACAATGAGGTGAAATAAACTGGGTGGAGAAATTGATAATAAAGACATCATATCACAAAATAATAATAATGATAATAATAGTACGAAAAAACTATGATCCTGGTGACCTTATAGTGGGCCAGGGTAGACAAAGAGAGTGAATAAGTTTTTTCTGTACACATAGATCTGGTCTTTCTCTATTAATCTCTAAAGCCTCAGCTATGGCTAGGAGGCGTAATCGTGTGCCTTTGGGGAGATTGTTCGGTACCCGATACGCAACTGTAAATGACTCATCTACTTTGATGCTGTGTTCGCTATCCACTAGATGAGACAGAATTGCACTATTAATTGATTTGGTTGTTCTTTTCACAAGCCAAACAGGAATATGTTCACGAGTGCGTAGAGGTAAATTCCTCTGGGTACGACCTTCCGAATGATGAGCCTTCTTCCCATTACCCTTGACTATTATCTGATATTCAGAATTACTCAAGAAGAATGACACTTGTAAATGTGTTACCGTACTGACACGAAATCCAAAATGAGTAAAACACAATGGTCAATTCACTTCAAGTTAACACAGTCACACTATGTCTGTTAATACTAACAATAATACAATGATTTAGATTCATTACAGAGATGTATTGGGTAATTGGACGGTATTATACTGAATACCCAGTGAGCTATGGGCAAAAAGTAGAAAACAGGACTGGTCTGAGATGGTGAGAATTATTTACAAATTACCACATTTGGATATTTCTGCATCCATATACCAATTCATCTATTCTTATGCAGCTGACTACATTGACTGTAGTATGTATCCTCTTGTAAATTGCGCTCGGAAACACTATCCACACTGTCTGAAGAGCAAAGGCAGAATGCAGATGTGGGTATATTCTTTGGTAGTAGAATATTTCGTGAACTCATAACATTCAGCTCGATCCATTCAAAATGTCCTTCAAAGTCATATAAAACATCCGATCAAATCTCCTCAAGCGAGTAAAATCAAGACATCTAGGCACTAGCCATCTGAAAGTTCAAGCCCATGCTATTTATCCAAAAGAAATACGTCCAACCATTATCTCCAATATGAACATCATTAAGATTCTATTCTCTTAATAGTGCTTATCCTATTACACCTTTCTTATCTAAACCTCCTGTTTATTTCTGTCATTTTTGCGTTTTTTTTTTAAACCCCAATTAACACTGCAACATTTTTTTCTACACTACCTTTCTATTTTGTTATTACCACGTTTTTAATCCTTAATTGTAATCTTGGTAATTTGAGCCTTGAAATACTTCCGTAAATTTCTCACCCATTCACTGCGAATCCACGAATGTACATCTATCTGTTTGGTGACATTTTTGAAACGAAAATTTCTTCACTGCAACCATCTTTTTAATATTCACTTTATTAGACAAAAATAGATCATGTGTATACATTACAAGCAGTTGGAAATTTAAGCCAGATAAATAAAGAAATTGTTTGGTTGCATAAGATTAGACACTTAGTTATCCAACCACATTATAATAAATCTCGTGTCACAGCCATGTAACTTAAGTCTGTTTTACCTTGTAAAATGTAACTATATTAAGATGAGAGAAAATTGGGCAGTGTATGGTACACACTAATATACACTGTAAGAGTTTACATCCACCACCGTATGCTGAGACAAGATAATAACAACGTGTTTGATTCTCTTGACGATATGTTGACTACTACTATTCTCTTGGATTCCGAGTGGAACGCAGGGCTTCAAAAGGACACCTCTATTTCACCTTGTCCTGTGCAGTCCTCTTCATCTGGTTCCCATAGTCTCTCATCGCCTCATCGTACTATCTCTTCCATGTTACCCTTGAATACACGCCCAACTTGCCGTCTAGCATTCGGTTTCCAGTCGAGGGGCTGGCATACGATTTTATTCAATGGTCCCCTCAGCGTGTGTCAGGTCCATTTCCATTTTCTTCGACCTACTTGTTGGGCAATAGGTTCTTGAGAGATCTATTTCCAGATTTCCTTGTTTCTAATCCTTTTTGGCTAGCCATGTTATTTTCAGTATGGGCCAGTGAAGTGGGCAGCTGTCGATGAAAGTCTTAAGTAGACTGTTGGAAACGCTCTTCGTGACACACTGGCAGAGTCTGTGACCCAAATAGAAGAAATGACTGACCGAACATTCGAAGCTGATTCTTCAAGATGACTACAGAAGATTTCTAGACTGATATCAGAATGATGAAGATCTGTTTTGCATTCCTGCTCCTTATTGTAACATCTACATCCGTCCTGTCACCTGTGATTGAAACAATGGTATCTGGATAAGTGAAGAAAGTGACCACTTTCAAATTTATTCTGTTGACAGTGATCGGATCTTGTTGTTGATGGTTGGTTGGTTAGTCGTCTTCATCGTCTCTATCTTCGCTATGTTCACTTGAAGTCCTGTCTTTTCTTCCAGCTTCTTCAACTGGTTTTGTTTTGTTTTTCGCCTGTAAGTCTTCTAAGTAAGACTGAAATTAGACACAACTAATTGGAGAGGAGGTCATCTGAAGAGGAAATGACAGTTTGTGGGCAGTTGTGGAACCAGCTAAAAAATATGACTGAGAATAGAGTGAAGTGGCGATGGACTGCTGAAGCCCTATATTCCACTCAAAACCCAAAGGACGAATAATGATAATAAAAACAAGAAGAAAATATTGCGATGAACAACTATTTTCTCCTTATCACTCAGCGTTCAGTATGAGAACACGCATAAAATATCTTCTCTGAAAACCTAGTCCAAAACAAAAAAATCTAATCTGCTCAAAACTATGTTCCACTGATTGGCTGAGGTGAGTATTTGTATACCACTGAAATCAACCAGCAGTGCTTACTAGCCAGATCCATGCGATCTAAAGACGGGACAACCGTTTTGGTCTTTTGTAGCCAGTAGTTTCGACTCATCTCAGGGAACCGAGTAAGTTGAAACTACTTTATTTCTGGCTAGCTAATTGAGATAAATGGTCATCCGAATGTACCTGCATTCCCTAGTCACTGAGTGATGATGTTCTCACCGAGACTCGAACCCAGTGACCATAGTTTCAAACGCCAAAGCGTTATCCACTAGACCATTTACATGTATCCACGATATAGCTTACATTCGGAGAATAGAAAGAAGGGCATATCTTCAATTTCCTGAACATGTAACAAATAGCCTGCTTCTCAGGGGAATAAACATTTATAACGGTGTCGTTGCAAGAAATCTCTTCAATACGGGTTATGAGGTGGAAATCACGAAATCCTTTAAAATTATCAATAGACAAAATAGTTCAATTCTTATCAAGTTTTCCGGAGCGATCTCTAGCATGCATCTGAAACCGGATTTATGTGTACTCAGAAAGAAGTGGTTATCAACTTCTCCTTGTCTTGACAACTTTTTCATTTCATTACGTAATCCTTGGCTTTTACCTCTCCTCCTTTTGATAGAGTGTAACTTGGTTTTTCCCTTATTTCTATGATTGACTTGAACTCAGCACACTGTTATTCAATTTGCGAGCTACTCACCATCTTATTCACACCTTGTGTTTATCACATTACCCTCCCACCACAGTATCAAAGCAGCTATTTTTGCTAAGACTTGCTGAAGTATAAGGTATATAAGTGTAACTTACGAGCACAGTTTGTTAAGTTTAGAGTCTCCTGTCACTAACTGACATTATATTATATTTGCAAGTTGTTATGTACATAAACTTAATCATTTCTTTAGTCTGTCAATGATGAGAAGTCGATGAAATAAATGAGAGTAGTATCTTATTCTGCATAAGCTGTTGTCCTTCTTTTATTCAAATTTTGAATTATGTTATCAAGTAATTAAATGAACTGAATGGCCATCAAATAAAACGTAATAGTTTACACAAAAATATATCCTACGGAAATTCAGTAATATTTACCTCTTTTCGGTAAGGAAGATCTGAATCCATCCATGGCTTCTAAGTTGTTTCTACAAACTTAAAACAAAATGAAAGTAGCCATGTAAAGTGTGTTACTCTCAGGATTATAAGTAGTATATAAATACAAATATAAAATGTTTGTCATCTGAAAGGACATCGAATAACAGAGATATGCATGGAATCAGTGGTGAATATAAGTATAAAACTTGGGCACTGTGGTAGAGTATAACTCCCTTATGGATAAGATTTTATTTTGATAAATCACACAGTGTTGTTATACAGTAATATTTACTGATGACGTTTCGTGCACAAACTTTTGCTCATAATCATATCAAGTCACTCACACTTCATATATATATATATATATATATATATATATATATATATATATATATATATATATATATATATATTGGTTGGACCGACAGGGTCCTTCAACCTACAGAGCTTGTCCTACATGAGTGAGTTTGTAGGTTTAAATACCACTCTCATTCCTGCTTTATTAAGAATGCTACTAAGTAGGGTCTCAGATGTTCCCTGCTTATATGGTATAACATTAGATGACTTATATTCTCTCCTATTTATGTTATCATTACTAGTTTCACAATTATTTTTATCCATAATGGAATCAATATTGATGCGAAGAAATGAGCGATGCTTGTGAAGAGATAAGGAAAACGTGGAAGGAAGACAAATAAGCACAACACAGAAGGCATGTGCAAATTATGATTCTAACATTTTGGTAGACGTATCTGGCATATATCGATACACCGAGTTCGCTATGAATACGTTTGTTACCAGGCCAGGCCCTCGAATGGAATGCGAATGGGGAACAACGCGTTGGTCTTATGCCCTCGGATGACATGGAGGCGATTATGTGAGGAGAAGATGAGAGCCTATGGGGAGTCGCCACGTCAGCTGAAGAGGACTGCAGAGAACAGGGTCAAAATGGCTTTGTTCTGTTGAAGCCGTATGTTCAACTCGGAACCCAAAGGAACAATAATAGTAATATACTCTTGTGTTCTGTCGCTACAGCACTTTACAGTTGGTTGGCGAATGGACAGTTATATCTTTGTCAGTTTATTTCATCGATGGCTTATAAAGGAAAGACATCAACTGTTATAGCTACGGTTATACCCGAATACCGACTGTCCACCGTTAGAGTTCTACAATGCTCCATCGATCTTCCTAACTACTTAATTAGTTAGAAAACACATGCACACAATGATACGCGTATGAAAGTGTATTTACACAAAAGAGCTGGGAGTAAATAGTAACAAGACTGAGAATGCATAAGCTGGCTAATTCTGACCAGCGGTATTAGAATTCTAAGAAAGCATAAAATCGATCGCTTGCCTGTAAGTCCAGTTAGTAATCAATGTTAAAAAAGAGTAAACTCCAACTAACAAAATTTCAAGGTAGTTGACAGACAAACGAAGAAGAACAGTAACTCACTGTTGACACTGGCAGGTGGTTGTGCTATATATGGGCCACTGGATTAGACCCTAGTGGGTGCACACTGATGAAAAGTCCCAAATGAGAAGAAAATAGTTATCCAGTATCCCCCTTGGTTTTCCAATCGTCCTCTAACTGACATCATCTCGGAATCAAACCAAAAAAGGAAGGTATGCGTTTAACTTGGTTTAAGTACTGTCCGTTTCACATTCTACTACCATGGTGAAGTATGTCTAAAACGTATCTCATCTGAAATTTATTCTTTATATTTAAGGCTGGAGCAGTAGCATCAATGCCTGAGATTCGACAAGCATCTCAAGTAGCTCGCGAGGTTCTATTCAGTACAAAGCATACACTGTTAGTAGGACAATCTGCAGCAGAGTTTGCAAAGTCAAGAGGCTATCAACCAGCCCCCTTGGATACTCCTAAATCTCATGATTTGTGGGTAGAATGGAAAAAACATAATTGTCAGCCGAATTTCCGCAAGCCGGAGGCTTGGATTCCAGACTCTACAAAATCTTGTGGACCGTATCATCCAAAACAACTAAGTAAGTCGACATATGTAAAAATTATATTTGTAAAGTCTTGGCGAAATTGGAATAAGGAATTCTAACATTTTACTCGGTAAAATGTTCCACACTTCTTCAGGGAAATCAATCTAAATTACAATAACATATATATATAAAAGAAATACGTCCAACCATTGTCTCTACCATGACCATCATAAACAGTTATTTTCTTCAGTAATGATCATCCTATTACACCTTCCTTATCTAAATTTCTTGTTTATCGCTAGACAAAGCAATAAGAATACGTAATTTGTCTGAAATTGCGCAGCACATTTCGAACAGTCACACATGAACTTGTCATTGGAATATATATATGAAATTATTAAAGAGTAAAGAGGTGAAAAAATATACTTAAGTCAAGTTGAAGAACGTATTGAAAGTCAAAATAACAATGATGATCACTAAATCGAATAGAAGAGGTAATTGTGTAACGGCAGAAGATAAGGGCCAAGCAACTTATCATTTATCGAGAGAATCAACAGATATTTATAGATTTTTATGTGCATTATTATTACCATTATTGTTAGCAGAGAAGTAACGTCTTCTGATTGGTTATATTCTTGCTGAAGGTTATTCTGCCCTGCTTGTGACCATTTCTTAGAAAGTCAGGCCATATATCCGCGAATCGTATTTGCACCCATTAAGTCTGCTATCATTGATTGTTGGGTTCCTCAAGATTAAGCTTTGTTGCTGTTTTTTCCTCATGACACTGAGTCGGGACGTAAACATTGACGTCAAATGTTGTCTGCAATTTTCACTTGCAGACAGCTATCACCACAATAGTACATATACCCTGACTGGCATCAAAACAAAGTTTACCGAGAAAGATTTAGCCTAATGACGAATTGTTGCTTTGATGGTTGGTTGGTAATTGGTTGGTATAATTGAGAAGCTTTCTCTCTTAGTCTTTCACATTTGTCTTCGTAGGGGTAGTAGAATTTTCCAGATGTCCAACTGGACAGGTGCTGAATCATTCCTATTACACGTATTTGCAGTTGACTCGATAAACAAAGCCTCAGTTATCAATCTCTCCCTCCACCGTGTTGTTATATTAAATTTTAAAACTGTCATCTTATCCCATCCATCCTATTGTATGGTTGTGTGTAATTGCATGTATTGAGTGCTATAGCTGAACTATTCTCTATATATCTTATATATTATTCGGGTCAGCTAATCTAGATTTCAGAAGTTGATTGGTGGATGATAACTAGCACTAGAATCCGTAATGTGCATTTCGTCGTATTCGGGGCTCGTCATCTGGTTTTTACGCTCCGTTAGTCTGACTGCACCTGTTCTACTACTTTTCCCTATGTATTTGACCTTACAATCATTGCAGGCAGGGTATTAGATAAACTAAATTGTTTTTGTTTTAAAAGCTCCATTGGCAGGATCCTTCAACCGACAAAGCTTGTTTCTATTTGAGTTTGTGGGTGGTTTGAATGCAGCCACTTTTATCTGTGACTGCCTTGTTAAGAATTCTGCGTAAGGTTTCCAAGGTGACTCAAGTATTACACATATATTAATAAAACTGTTATTAACTAGTTTATTTCTCAGATAATATCAGTGTTTGTACTGAAAATCTCAGGGATAGTTATCTCATGTACTGGGTCACGTTGTTGTCCACCATTATACTTTCTCTCAAGTTTAATAGAAACTTGCAATTCAATAAGTTGTCGATAGTTTAAATACATTATTACAGTACTATTGCTTTGCACATTATTGTCATTAAAAGATCAGTTTTTCTTTTCTAACATGACTTCTTTCGAATATTATTTTCGTGATCCCAGAAGATATCAATTCGCTCAACCTAAATGATCATACATCCAATAAATTAGATATCGATAATCATGATACAATCGGTGTGATTGCACTTGATGCCTATGGATCAATGGCTGTTGGTACATCGACAAGTGGATCAAAGTTTAAAATTCCTGGACGTGTTGGAGACTCACCTATTCCTGGAGCTGGTGGTTATGTTGTTAATAATGTATGAATTATATTCATTGTATTTGGTATGATTGAATTCAAGGTTATATGCTTTCAATCGTTTAAATATTGTGTTTATTAAAATGTATTTAAGATCCTTAATTATCAAAGCTGCATAATTAATTTTGCTAATTCCAAGTCTTAGATTTTTGAGCTTTGATGAAAGGCAGCCAACCTGACTTTAATAAAATTGGTAGAAGTTGGAATTTATGGAATGGACACTGGATCGGGTCCCAGTGGCTTAATGGTCTATGAGCTCGCCTTGTAGCCAGAAGGTCCTGGGTTAATACCCAACAGGTGAGTGCGTACTAATGAAGAGCCCCGAACTAGTCCGATTAAACCGCTGTCCAATACGCCCTGGTTTTCAATGGTTCTGTAATTGAATTCAATATGTGAACAAACTTGTGTAAACAAATTTACTCCTTACAAACCAAACCCTTGAAAATTTAAGTCAATAAATATTGGAATCCGAGTAGAAATCTCCAAAGAATTGTGACTAAGTGTACCATGAATGTGAATTTTAAATTTGACGGGGAACTCTATTAACAGGCGCGTGGAGTGGCAATGGACTGTTCATTGAAAGAACGTTTAATTCCGGTAAGCTGTAGCTCATATTTTCCATACAATCGGTTATGATTCCAAAACTGAAAGATGACAAGTACTTAGGCTAACCACCTCTAATTCGCTCTATCGACTCAGCCTCTTTTGTGAGGCACTTTATAGTGGTAATTGCTCTAGGAGCCTAATTTCTCATGCTCCGGAATACCTACGAGTGTGCTAAATAAAGGTGACATTAGAACCATCAACAGTTCGAAATTTGATCACCTTGGTCAAACAGGCCACAAAGCTAGCTAGCTAGCATTCGAGAATCTTTCTCTATCATCTGTAGGGTAACGAATAATTTACCAGAGGGCACTAGATACTGAACACTGCAAACAGAAGATGATATTGCAGTTCACTTAAATCAACCGGAACTCTGTGTGCAAAAGGAAACAGGTAGAACCAGCCACTGTTGCCACCATGACCTGTTGTTGAACCTAAAAATTCATAAATTCTGTATCACTTCCCATAAATTATTTGATATCCAGTCAGTCTAGTGTTATATGTGATGCATATTATCTATCTCTTGTTGGTGTTTTTGAAATGTAATCTGTAGATACTACTGATTTAATGTAATTCAAAACATCAATGCTATTAATAACAGTATTTCTGTAGTTATTACTATCATACACATGCAGAACCTAGTGATGAATTTATCGAAAAGAATATTCTTTATATATGTCCAAACCAAGTTCACTTCTAACAGTGTGAACAAATTTGGGCATTGAGTATATGGTATTCATTATAATCAAGGTTATTTTGTATTTCCCAGTGAATGAATGTAAAACAAAACGATATTGCTGTTGTTTTTACTGACATTTCGCTATTTAATGTTGCTGCTAATAGCTTTATCAAAGCAGTAATATTAAACCAGAATTTACAAAATCTCAGCTTATATATAACAACTTAATCATCGTTCCTCAGTAGGGGTCATTTTTACTGTCAAATCGGCAAATTCGTAAAGATAACAAAACCAGGTGTAGATTGCTGGATTTGATAAGTGTGTAAAATTATAAAAGTAGCGTGTGTTTACTTAATGAAATTGATTATCACATTCGTGTTGATTTTGTCACTTCATGGGGTGGTGGTGTGGTGTTGGGACCCTGTCCACTTCTTTTATAGTCCATCATTCCTATTCAGACAATTTGGATTCCACTTGATATGAGGTGCTGGCTTCTGATATTAGACATTCTTTGTCATTTCTGAAAGTTTTCTGGATGATGATTTCAGTATTGTCAAAATCAATTTTGTGGCCTGATTCTTGTGGCTGATGATTTTTCAAGTTTTTCTAGTTCAAATGGATTTCTTGATGGTTGAATATATACTCTACAGTGTTCATTTCTTCTGCTTTCGACTTCTCGAGATGGTTGCGGATGTATATTGCATCACATTCTAAGCGTTTTATTTTGTAGACACATTTGGATTGATAATCCTTAGGGATTTGGTCTTTTACGTGGACAAAGTTTCTTTTTAGTTTGTCTGATGTTTTGAAGAAAACCCTGATATTGGGCTTATCAAGTGCTCTTCTTACATCGTATGACGTATGTGATCTATGTGGAATGACAACTGTTGGGGCCCATGCCTTCGAAATACGTTTCCAACCATATTTAATGTCAGTGTTGACTTTGCTGATGAAGTTCTTTGGGTAGTTGTTTTGCTTGAGAATTGCAGTAATGTTTGATATTTCTTCTTCTTTTTCCTTCTCATCCGTTATCAAAGAGTGTGCTCGTCTAAGATGACTTGAAACAACTGATACTTTTGCGCCGATGGGATGTGATGATCCTTCTTTGTTCCTTAATCAGTTTATTTTAAAATTCGGGTTGGAACTCAAATATCGATCTAGGGTGTAACTCCGTATATGAAAAATTCATTTGGTGAAACCTACAGTAATACAGTGTTTTTCATTATAATATATGCACATAAACACAGTCACACAAACCTCTGACTTAGTTTGTATAACTCCCATTTTTCCTAACTATTTAGCTCCATTATTAGCATGGTTATTCATGCATCTAACAATACATTTGTAGAGTATGAGGAAGGAAAATTCACAAGTCAGTTCAAGATGTCAGGTGAGTGGCTAGTACAAAGTGGTCTGTGTTAAACAGGAGATAGTAAGACTGCAATGAAAGGTTCATGATGAAATAACGAATATGTGAAATGAAACAAGTAGAGGCATATATTGAGAAAAGAGATTATATCACTAATAATAAATCCGGATAGTATAAATGAAAAATTCGATAATATTGCAGGAATCTTTGCATGAAGGGTTCGAGAACATTTACCAGCTTGTTTCAGCAGAGGGGAAATTAAGTGCATAAAAAGCTCGATTCTGTCACACTTGGTCGATACTGGACATCGTATCGATGTCAACACAGCTCATGATTAAATCCTCCATGCAATAATCTCTTTTCTCAATATATGCCTCTACTTGTTTCATTTCACATATTCGTTATTTCATCATGAATTTTTCATTGCAGTCTTACTATCTCCTGTTTAACACAGACCACTTTGTACTAGCCACTCACCTGACATCTTTTATAACCTTGAACTGACTTGTGAATTTTCTTACCCCACACTCTACAAATCTATTATGATTAAGCACCACCATTGTCTTCCATTTAACAATAGCTTTGAATATTTATTTGAATTAATTTATGAGAACCACATTTTAACGTGATAGATATTTTATCCCTATGAGAAAGATGGACAACAGTTACTGCTGTAAATTCCGGTAAACCAGTCCATAGGCTTATTAGATTACTAAATTATGCATGTAGCAACTACAGTTATGTGGGAAGTCAATAGTAAGTTCTCTAACTTTGCTGCAGATTTCCGTAGGAGGTGTCATTTCCCTCCACATTGAAGATATCTCCTGCTGACGACTGGCAATAACCATGATACTACAGTCCAAGGCTTGCAACCGACTGAAATCAACCTCCTAACATATGTTTGCTTTATTAAGTAACGAAAGTTTCTTTAGGCACACATTTGGTTAACCCCAATATATTGTTACAAACCTGACCACGGATTGATGTCAGTTAGAGAACCATTGGAAGTCAGGGAGTACTGAGCAGCCATTTCGTCCCACCTACTGAGCTTCGAATACAGGACATTCAGGTTACATGTCAAGGTCATAGACCATTCAGCCAACGGGGCCCGAACCAATGAATTCCATTAGCTGCTAATTCCTGATTTTAGCGTGGCCACCACGTAGTGTCATTAGTGAGGTAGTTATCTTCACATCTGACGTGGCTGGCACCACTGGTCAGAATTCCTCACTAGAACTCCAGTCAATGCCTCCATGTAGCCAGTCACCGAAGGGCACCAGATTAATTCTCATGAGCTACTCCGTAGGAATTCGATCTGTTTCTCAAGTGTGATAACTGAAACCGAACCCTGCTGAGTATGTAACACTGAGGAGTCCTTAACTATGGAGGAACTTGAAATTTATTCCAATCACCACAAAACTAACTCTTGGAAATTCATGTAGTGTATTTTTATGATTAAAAATAATATTGAATTTTAGTTTTAAAAATAGCTTTACAAATAAATGTTAGATGAGTGAAGTTAAACATTCGGCACCAAGGGAGTGCGAACGCACCAATGACTCTGGAGAAGAACTATAGCGTTGAAAGGCGATTTTTCGGTCTTTTAACACTGACCCTAACCTACTACTCTAACCAACCATAATATCTCCCTAAAAAGGTTAACTTAACCTTAACATATCCCTAGCCTAAGCCTTAACTTAATCTTTCCCAAACCTAAGCTAAATCGTATCAGATATCCCTCAATTGAGCATATCTTATTTATGATCATAGTGTTATCTATCTGTCTGTCTGTTTTCGACATAGAACTTTGCACATATGTGCACCAGTTCAAGTCGCCACACTCCATGTAGCACACAAAGCAAGAGAAGAAGGTAGAACAAATGCATAATAGAGACAGTAAACAGAGATGTGAGACAAAGGAATAGTAATGACGAAGAACAATATAGTTCCATTTGAAATCATAAGTCACAGGTAGTGGGTGCATCTGCACCAGCCATTGAGAAGGATTTTGAGCCATATCAGCAATTGTTTCCAACCATTGGTTTTTACCATCCCGAGGACCCCAACAAGGAAGTTTACATCTTCCTACGTGACTGGCTGGCTTAAACCAACTGTTATGGATTTGATTGACTGATGAAGCCATGTTTCGATTTGACTGTCGCTAGCTCTTTCCCAGCTTGACCCTAAGTCAGCTAACATTGCCAGTCGAGGAAGGCGATGACTCGGCATACGTAACTCATGTCCTAACCATCTCAGTCGATGACATTTCACAGCGTTGTCGATCGATTTCCCCTCTTTACCTAGCGCTCAACGTCTAACCTCAATATTGCTCACCTTATCACCTCACCTTTACCACCTAACACACACCAGAGATAGATCACAGGCATCTATGATCAAAGACAGCTAGACAGGCTTTTCATGTCTTCCACTCTCAATGCCAGGTCTCACAGCCAAAACGGAGGATGGAGCAGACTGCTGGGCAGTACACCCACCCTATGGTCGATAGTCAGCTGGATATCACATCTAAGCAAGAAACGGCGTAAACAGGCATATGCGAAACTAGCCCTCTGTATCCATACTGTCTATCTGGTTTTCCTAAATTACTGACTGAGTGTTTCAATGTCATTTGTGCCTAATGTTTAATAATACCTTCAAATTTATCTCACAAGTTTAATTTATTTATATAATAACGGTAATAATAATAATATTATTAATAATAATTTGCTTTATTCTAAAACAGTACTTATGATACAGTGTGGAATTAATTCTCAGTATTTGTTACAATATTACAGCTAATTGTCTTAACAAAAAAGACACATTACAGTATATTCAGACAACAAGTCAAAAAGTCACAAAAAAGCGTACAATGTTGGGTATAATAATGTTAATAACTATAATTGTAAGATAATTGAAGTAGAGTCACCGTAATTACAACTAGAAGGCGGGGGGGGGGAGGTAAAATAGCCATTTATTTGGTTAATTGTATCGTAATTTTTCTAAGTTTCACGCTTAACACTATCTCTATTAAATAGAATGTGAGTCAAATAGGGTGCTGTTGAGTTTTTATACTTGATTGTGTGAGCGGATAATCTTTTGAAATGACTTCTAGCCCTACCTGGTGAGATGCAGGGGAGGAGTTGTGAATAGAGATGGTGTTGAGAGTCAGACAAAATGGATTTATACCATTTCTCATGTGAATAGTAAATAAGTAAATAATAAACTTGGGAATAATGGATAGCTGTTTCTTCGGCCTAGTTTGGGACTCTTCAACAGTATGCACCCACCACAGGGGTTCGAACCCAGGACCTTCTGATTACAAGGCTAGAGAGCTTATAGACCATTAAGCCAATGGGACACGATCCAGTGGCTCATGAATTCTACCTTCTGGCAATTCACGACACAGCGCAAACTCTAGCCAATGTCTTCGGCGAGTATTTGTCCTCACACCCGACCTGCTGCGCCCTACTGGTCATGACTTTTCACTAGAACCCCAGGTAACTACCTACCTGAATAGGACAAGTCGCTAGTGGGCATCTTATCGAACACAACACTTAAATAATGATGAGATGCTCACTAGCGACTTGCCCTATTCAGGTAGGTAGTTACCTGGGGTTCTAGTGAAAAGTCGTGACCAGTAGGGTGCAGCAGGTCGGGTGTGAGGACAAATACTCGCCGAAGACATTGGTTAGCGGTCGCGTTATGTCGTCAATTGGCAGAAGTTAGAATTCATTGACTGGCCATTGGATCGGTTCCCATTGGCTTGGTGGTCTACGAGCTCGCCAGCCTTGTAACCAGAAGGTCCCGGGTTCGAACCCCGGTGGTGGGTTCATACTGTGAACAGTCCCGAACTAGGACGAAACCGCTGTTCAGTACCACCAGGTTTTACAATGGTTCTCTAACTAATGTCAGCTCATGATAAAATCCTGTAACCAATCAAATCCCTACAAACTAACACTTAAATAATGAACTGTTAGTCATTTTGGTTACTCATAAAACCCTATATTAGCTAATACACAGCCAATTATGAGTTCAAATGAAACTCAAAATGGTCGAAACAAATGACAGACAACTATAAGAGATAATCTTGACCTATTAAAAAAGACAAAAAAATTAATTATGATTTCAGACAAGTCACGAAAATCGATGTAGACTAAAGGGAAGAAATATAACTCATAAGAATTAATTCGTACAGTTAACGAAAACTATACGGAAATATCATGTTTCGCTATTTGGTTTTTTTTCTTATTCAAGCTTCTGTTTGTTATTATGAAGCTGTTTGTAGCAATAACCTGTGCCAAATTAACAAGTCACATCAATTAAATCAACAGGTTCACTAATCAGTAGATCAGTTAAACTACTCGGAGCCTGTGTATCAAATACCTTATACTTTCAGGTATTGGTTTTTATGGATTGAGTTGATTTGTTACAGGATTTCATCATGAGCTGGTATCGGTTAGAGAACCATAGGAAAACTGTGGGGATACTGGACAGCTGTTTCATCCTAGTCTGGGAATCATCATCAGCACGACTTGGTAGAAGTTAGAATTCATCAGCCATTAGGTTGGGTCCATTGGCTTAGTGGTCTACGAGCTGGCCTTGTAACCAGAAGGTTCTAGCCTTGGTGGTGCGTGGGTACTTTTGAAGAACTCCAAACTAGGTCGACGAAAAAGCTGTCCAGTACTGCCTGCTTGTTTTCCAATGGTTCTCTAACTGCTGTCAGCTTATGATGAAATTCTGAGTCCTTATACATTTATTTTTCATTAAATGCAGATTAACAAACTGCAAGCTATTAGATGGTTGGAGGTAATCGGCCACAGGAAGTCTTCCTCGACCTAGGTTTCGTGCTACTTGGCGCTCACCAGTCAGCAAGGTGTGTCTGCAACCTTGAAGGAACTCATGTCCCTTCTGAGATTCTGACTTGTATCATCGATTTAAAGCTGCAGTCAGAGACATTACCACTGAGCTGTTTGGGCTCACTACTGACCTCCTGTAGGAATGTAGTGGATAATTTGACTGGACACTAGAATGGTGGACACATTGCAAACCTGACCGATAGAATTCAGTCTGTACCAAACAAAGGACTAGACACATCATACTAGTTACTAGTGTCCGATCAAAGGGCAGCGCATTGAAAAAGTTTGCTTTTGTAATAACATTAATAACGGTAATAGCTTCATTTTGCACAATGTTTATATAATGTACAGAATTTTCAGAGGAGTTTACTACATGATAATTTCTCTTCGTTCAGTAATTTCAAACAAAATATGAACTGACGGTAGATTGTGTGACACAGTTCTGTCTGACCTGAAGTGCAAACCAATTTACTATGATGTCTCTTCTTCGTCTCGCTTCTTAAACAAATGCATGCTATTTTGTTGAATGTCAATTAAAAAATTTAAGGGGTACACTTTGTAAACCAAGGACACCACTCAGGAACGGTCATCTCATGTATTGGGAAAAGCTGCCATCGAGGATTATGCTTTTTCTCATGTTTAGTAGTAACTTGTGAAGCAGCAGGCAGTAAATGTTTGAAATATCCACCAGAGTAAATAATACTATTAGTGGTCATATTTTACTGGATTTAAACAAACTGAATAAGGAAAACTATATGCAGTATATTGATAGAGGTTTTCGATAGCTCAAAGTTTTCAGCAGGCTGCCAAAGAAAACTGACCTTTGCAACAGTACTAGGCTTTCCGTAGGCAGCTCAGTGATATAGTGGTCTTCATCGTTTGAAACCTTTTTTGTGCTTGCTTAGTCACCTGCTAGAATTGATGACATCATAGTTTGAATTACTACAACAGTAGAGCAGTTTCTCCACTGATATTCTTAAATATGAATATTTTATGATGACCATTTCAGGTGTGACAAAAATGCAACATCGCTTAGGTAACCCTTGATAACCAGGGAGTACTGGACATCTGTTTCGCCCTATTACTTGAGACTCTTCGTCAAGAGACACCTACCGAGTTTCGAAACTAGGACCTTCCGATAACAAGTCAATCTCGTTGTATCGCTCACCCACTGGGATCCGATTCAAAGGCCCGTAAATTCTCACTTCTACCATGGAACTCACTTGATGACGTCAGAAGTTTTACTTCCTTTTTAAACAGCTTATTCGTCAGCTGATATTCACGATTTTTGTTTTATACACCTTACTGTGAGCAGTTGTACGTATATACACCAACTACATATAAATAAATTACGCAACTTAACTTTTGGTATGATTAATTTTTAATTTATTCAGATTGGTGGTGCTGTAGCCACAGGTGATGGTGATCTCATGATGCGTTTTCTTTTAAGTTTCCAAGTTGTTGATTATCTACGACAGGGGATTGGTCCAACTGAAGCTTGTAAAAGAGCGTTAAGAAGTGTCAGATCAGTAAGTATAGTATTATTTGCATCTTCTTACATTTACATAACTTTACTTATTCTTTCTACTGTTAGAGGGTGTGAAAATAGCAACTGTCATACGAGTGCTGCAAATCTTCATCAAAATCATTCAACAGATTTATGAAAGTCATACATGTCAAGTGATCTACAGCGGAAAACACAATGAAGCCTTTGAAGTGAATACAGGAGTATGATAAAACCGCCTATTATCACCAATGATATTCCAAATTGTGTTGGACCGGATTATGCGACAGATTGTGTGCGGGAAATGAGAAGACAGAAATACGTTGATCCGATAAGTAGACTCTAGAAGATTTCGACCTCATGGATGAGTTATTTTTAATATCATATAAATTCGAAGATCTAGAGGCGAAAACCAACAGATTGACAGAAGTAGCAGCAAAGATAGTTCTTCATGTGAATATATAGGGGACAGAGGCGTTGAACACCAATCAGTATCAACGAAATAAATTTGCCCGAGGTTAGTGAGGACATCTGCTGCATTCAGTACAAAGAACAAAGTCAGGATTGAATTTTTGATTTTCCCGTCGATTGGTTGGACCGAAGTGCTCTCGCGGCCCAAGTGGTCTAGTGGATAACGCTTTGGCGTTTGAAACTATGGTTACTGGGTTCGAGCCTCGGTGGGAACGTCATCACTCACTAAGAAATGCAGGTACATCCAGCTGACGAGTCCCAAATAGGACGAAATGCGCATCTTGGATTCCACTGTTAGTCTCCATCCACCAATTAAATACTAACAAAGTCAGGATTTTAAACACCAATGTTAAGACGCTCAGTGATTATATATGGGTTAGAAATTCGCTGAACGCATCACCAAAAGTACTACCAACTGGTAGCTGCAGCCGTTCAACAACAGCTGCCTTCGCTAGCTCCATACTGAAGGTGAAACAGCTAGAAAGAATTGGCAACAAGAAACGCTGGGGGCAAACGAAACAAGGACCTATCGCTCAATAAATACTCCGAAGGAAATGAAGATAGATCGGACCCACACTGAGGAGACCGTTGGTTGAAATCATCCGCCGGATCCTCGAGGTGAACCCGTAAGGACTACGACGAGCATATGTCCGAGGATGACATACAGGAGATTGTGCGAGGAGACAACTAGAGCTTATGGAAGATAGCATAGCCAACTAAAGAGGATTTCAGAGAACAGGATGAAATGGAGATATCCTTTTGAATCCATAGGTTCCACTCGAAACCCAAGGGACTAATACAAATATTAAACTGTCATGTGAGAGACTGATGAGTCATGGTTGGTCGATAGTACTGCTTAGTATTGTTAACCAGTTACATCAGGAAACTACAAAAAATTAAGCCAAGTTTTCCCTATCATCGAAATCCTCAAGCATGTATTTTTGAAGACAAATACTGGTCATACTTTTTACTTCTTGACGAGTGTCTCTTATTACTTCAGTAATCACTTGTATGGTTTACGCTGATAACAGAAACATGAATCACACAGTGTATCAGTTGAATTGCAGATACAAATTAATAAATCTCATCCAAGAAGTTTCAATTTCCGTGAAATCAGGTGTTATTGACTAGCCGGAGATCAAAGTGTAACTAAACTTGTAAGTGGCTGTAATTTAATTTAAGAGTCTGTGGTATGTAGACAGGTAAAAAATGGATTATCTTTTATTGGTGATATGGTGATCAAGGTCACTCTAGAAATAAACCAATCAAATCGGCCTACATAAAGCAACGCCCACTATTTTATCGATCATGATTATAGACTAACTGACAGCGAATTGACAACATCGCAATTAAATCAACCAGATCATAGAACCGAACTAAATCAAAATAACTCATATGACCTTTATGATTTTGTGAATCATAGATTATTGTGGAAAATATACTGTGGCCGATACTGAAATATACTTTTCGGTTCACGTCGTTGTGTGTTCTCGCTTAGGTAGTGCATGCCAAGGAACAGATTACCGACGTATAATGTTGTTGGCGTATTCAAGAGGTATTCGTAATAAGCGAAGTGACGGCATCATAATAGTCTGTTGAGGTCACAAGACCTTTGCTTTCAGATTTCATTTTGTTCAATGAAACGTAAGAAGAAATAAATAAACAAGGTCACAAGAGAACCCTAACCTTTTCATCTTAGTAGGAAGATTTATTATGATGGATAATAACAACTTGAAGTACACTTTTCACACTGGAGTTCATTAAGTCCTACTTTAAAGCTGTGAGATTTAGTTGATAAAAATAAGTGAGTAAAGGTCAACAGATTTTCGACTGTAAGCGCCTCAGTTAATTTTCTCATGCTTTGTGGAACAATATGTTCATTAATATTGAATTCAAGCATACAGTGTTAGGTAGGAAGTGATACTCAATGAATGAGAGCCAAGTCACAGAACAGCGATGAATGAATGCGAACGCATCAATAACCTTGAGTGCATACTATTAGCTGAATAACGTGACCTACAATTATTATAGCACCACTATAAACACTGTAAACGAAATGAGGTGTAAATTTCATCTTGATCTTGTATTTGGATAGTGGGTTGATAGCTCGTTAGGGTTAGGATCACGGCTAGAATCAGGTTTAAGATTAAGGTTATCTGTATTTTTCTGTAAATAAACGTCACTTTTCTGTAAAAACCATTGGTTATTCTGATTGTTCGCCTCAAGGTCAGTCGGGAGTTCACTTTACCTGAATGAGATTTTGAAATTCTCTTGATTGAGATGGCTAGATTTCTTGCATATATCAAACCACCACTGGAAAAGATTTAGGGGTGGTCAGGTGGAAACAAGGCATCAATCCATGACTATTTATTTAGGGTGTATTGTTTCTACTTGGCTGAAGTATTTGAGTTGCTAAAAAGCAACGATTAGTAACATAGTGCGAAGGGGTAAATACATTTATTCCCTATCTAGGTTGTGGAAATTTACATCTAATCACTCTCTTTCACGTACAATTTATTCCGTCGTAGTTCTGCAACATTCCTTAGTCCTCTACCTTTGTCTAAGGTGTTTTAAAGTGCGACGAGTTGAACTGGTACGTTTCCATACAATGTATCACCTTGATAAGTCAATCAGTTACATCTCTAAAGAAGATATTGAACAGTTCACTTCGAAATCACAAAAATGATTGACCCTATTACTTTCAGGGTGGTGTGTATTTGTGTGTGTAGGTCACTGACTTGAATACTAGTGAGTTATTGTCTCAGATCTCGATACACTTACTCTCCGACCTCAGTAATTCTGCAACATCCAGATCTCTGTCACAACAAATTTAAGTTACTACCTACTGCACAAACATGTATACCAAACCTTTCAGTTATATGACAATTACATTCTGAAATGTTATCATTTAGGCATATTATAAAGTCATTTGATATAATGACTGATTGACTTTAGAAACTGCTATTAGATCGCTATGTTAGCAAACTGGCATTCCCTTAAATGTTCAATAGTTGAACTGTTATATTTCTAGTTAATATAACTTAAAGACTCTAAAAAAATATATTTCTTCAATGACGTACAAACAACTAACTAAAAATATACACAAAACTGAATTGCAATTATTTTTCTGTTGTTGAAAATGCTGATCAGAATGAAAATTGGTATGGAGCTGTTGTGGCATTGACTAGCAATGGTGAACATGGATCTGCATGTGTTGGTTTTGATGATTTCAAATACAGCGTTCGTGGATCATGGCTCGGGAACCAAACTCAAATAATTAGTGTGCCGTGTAGCAAAGCAGACGAAATTTGAACAGCTTTATTAATTTATTATAATAATAATAAACTGCTATTCAAGTTACCTAGTGATTTGCTGCGATATATACATGTATGTGCCATTTTTATTTAATGTTATGTATTTTAACTTGAAGAAATTTCTACAGTGTAATGGGACAGAAAAGAAAACAGGTGTTAATTTACAAAATAATCCTGTAGCATTCATGTGTAAAAATCGCTATTAAGCTTAAATTTTTATTGACAATAGTCTTTTCTTGTAGTAAGAACGCAATATTCAGCGAAGAGACTCTTGTCAACAAAGAATATATTATCATGCTGTATAATCGCTATATATGGTTTCTAAAAAAAATTATATCCGGTGAGGGAATTCGATAAAAGGTGTGAATACATGAAATAATAATAGTAGTAGTATGAAATGCAATTAAAATATTTGTGTTTATAATCACAGTTAAATATCAAGTGGCAAAACAATTAATGGCATATATAGAATAAAATGTAAGACGAGTGTATAGATGCTGGAAAGGGGTGCATAATTATAAGATTAGTAGGCGAATATAAAATGTAACATAACATGGTGTGGAATTTGATAAGATAAAATTCAATACTGTAAAAAAATAATAATTTTGCATTTAGAATGACAAGTGGGACAGGTGGAAACAATTCAGAGTGAGAGCAGTAATAATAATAATCGTAGTAATAAGGGAAAGGTACATAGAATAGCTAAATAAATCAAATAAATAAATGTCTACCCTTCTACGGCCAAGGCAGAAGTAGGGATTGTACATACTTCTTTTGTATACAAAGGTCTGGCTTAAATTCATGAACTGTCAAGGCCTCAGCTGTCTTTAGAAGTCTGTAACGAAGAAAACGTGGTAAGTTAGCATGGATTCGGTAGATGATCTTAAAATCATGGTCAGGGTTGGCCGAGTGACAGGAGTCGATCAGGTGTTCTAGAATAGAGCTTCGCACACACTTCCTTTCTCCCTTGTTAAGCCATGCCGCTTGGATATATTCTCGTATCCGCATGGAAAGCTTCCTCTGGTTACAGTCAATATACCATGCTTCAGAAGAGCAGGTGAACTGATAGATGCACATGGAGGCGGCCAGACGGCGATCTTATCCTTTACAGAGATGGAGAGCAACTTGCGGCTGGTGAACGTCATTTGTTATTTTGCTGCAAAGAACGTCTTTAGAGAGACGGTTTTTGAGCATATCCGAATCTTAATCACCTTTGAATTCCAAGTTCATGAATAAGGTTTTCTTTGAAACTGAGTCGGTGACCAGTGTTATTACTATTCCTCTGGATACTTAGTGGAACATGGGGATTCAACAGTAAAACACCTCCACTTTTTCCTGTTCCCTGCAGCCCTCTCTATCTGGCTCCATGGTTACCCATAAGCTTGCATCTCCTCCAAATCGCACACTGCAACCTCGGACACTCGTCCATCTTTTCGTTTCCCGTCAGGGTCCTACTCGAGCAATGGTTTGGTGTGGAATGTCGCCAAATTGGCTCTTCAATGTATGTCCGATCCAACTCCATTTTCTTCAGAATATTTGTTGAACAGTAGGTTCTTGTTTGGTTTGTTCCCAGAGTTCCTTACTTCCAATTCTTTCTGGCCACCTAATCTGCAGTATAGAGTTAAGGAAGGCAACTCTTGATGGAAGTTTGCAGCCACCAGATGGAAATGCTTGTCGTAACGCGTTGGCCAAGTTCCTCAACCATTGAGGAGAACAGATCGATTTGACATTCCTGATGAGAATCCGAATCGAATGTCTTAACTGAGTAGAGAAGATTACCACACTGATTTCAGACTAATGAACGTCTGCCTTATTTTCTCGATTCTGGCCCACATCCGTAGTTGAATTGATGCCTCTTGGCTAAGTGAAAGAAGTTACTTCACTCAACTTGTTTCCGTTGACAGTGATTGGCGTTTTTTGTGTGCTTGGTTATCTTCGTCACGTTCGTCTTCCTTATGTTCAACTGAAGTCCTATCTTAGCTGTTTGCTTCTTCTGCCAGTTTGTTGGTTATTTGCCTATAGACCTTCGAGTTTGTGTGACATTAGACATAAACGGTCTGTGAAATTCAGATCCTCTAACAATACAAAATGTGATATGCAATGTCAGTAGCACAGAAATAAACTGTTTGTATATGTATGTATGTGCGCGTATGTTACAAATCAGGAGTATTCTAGATTTCTAAAGAATATGATTATTATTAACTGATGCAGTGCACAGTCAGTTAAGAAAAGGTGTCTTGACGTGATCTGAGTTTTCTGCTAATGAATTTTGCGCTGGGTCCTTCATCTGGTTGATCCAAGATTTTCAAACTGTACTGAATCATCCAGTGTCTTTGTATCCAATTGAAGAATACGGAATTCTGGGCCATATGACAGATAATATCTCCATCTGAATAGAAGCAGATGCGATAAGGCCAATCTTAAATTACCAACCAACCTAACTGAGTGGAAAATTCCCAAGACATTCAATTCAGAAAGCAAGTCCAGTCCCTACTACTACCCTGGCCTTCAGTAGAAACTATAAATTCATGAATTTGTAGTATTGTCTTTCCTAATTCTTCTGACATTCAGCTTATTTTATGTTGATGCGATTCAGCTGTAATCTATCAATATTATTGATTCGATGTTATTTAAACATCAACATTAATGCTGTTCATAACACTAATTCATCCATTCGTTCAGTGTAATGTATATATAACTGTAGAGCCTGATGTTGAAGTTATCGAAAAGAGTACTCTTTGTTCAGTATCCATTCTTTTGATAATTATATTTTTAATAGTCATATTAGAGAAACAAATGCACTGGTGTCTCGGGATGGAGGCAAAACTTTACGAATTTATTTCCACTCATGAATTCGATAAGAGTAGGGATCAATCAAGTGTGTGGGGATACACTGAATCCCTTGTAGTTTGCTGCTTTTTCAGCTGCACACGCCTATAATCTTAAAAGTGTTCACTGTGTATCTTTTCTGGGTCTTTATGATAGAAAACGTTGAAACGACCATAGCAATGAATAAAAATTTTATTTTCGATGAAGTCATCAACTAGATAGATGTACATCCGTGTATTTATAGTAAGTGGATGAGAAAGATCCACAAGTGTTTCCCGTCGAGGGGCAAATCATCAAGTTTAAAAATACGGATTAAAACGCAGTAATAAAAAAAATAGAGAGGGTGTGTGGAGAGAAGACGTAGGAATGCAAACGGGGATTAAAAAACACAAAAATGACAGAAGTTAACACGAGTTTTGGATGGGAAAGGTGTAATAGGGAAATCATTATCGTGAGAAATGACTCTTTATGATGGTAATGATAGAGAAAAAAGGTGGACGTATACCTTGTGAACATATAGTGTGAGCTTAAAATTTTGGACCGCTAGTGCCTAGATGTCTTGATCTCACTCCGTCTGAGAGATTTGATAGGATCTTTTCTATGACTTTGAACGACTTTTCGAATGGGCGATATCGGATGTCCTGAGATGCTCTGTTACCGAGCTATACACACACCTACATTCTCCGTTTGGTAGCCAGTCTGGACATTGCTCCCGAGCACGGACGCATGCTACTGCCAACATGAGCGAGTGAAATGGTATGTGAATTTTGAAGTAGCCCATTGAGAGAGCTTGTCTTTTACTTGCAGATTGAATAGCTTCTACCAGGAAAATATCACTCGTAGGGCGGTGGCGAAATGTGGTTTGCTGGGAGATTTCAAAAGCCGTTTATGGAGGATTTTTGCTTAAGTATCACTTTTCTATTCGAGATTAAGCAGCAGCATCTTTCTGGATGGCTCGGGTAGGGGAACCTGGAACCGTTCAGAAGCTTTCTTTGTTTTTAGGTTTTTGTCTATGCATCCGGATGGGGAGCAATTTTCTATCATAATTGCCCTAAGATTTTTTAGTTCTTCGTCAGTAGATTCCTCGGTACATATTTTCTGAATTCCAGAGGAGGGAGAATAAATAAATTTTCTCTTCCTGACAAGACAGACAACTTTGAAAATCGATAAAGTGTCCATCCCATTTTGGCTTTTGTATGTGGATCTCCTAGAGGAGTTATCAGCACTTCATAACAGCGGTACACCAAGGAAATGGAACATTACATTAGATTCAACTTCTAGAGTGAAGTCAATGTTTGGGTGGCCATTACTGAACGTTTGGAGTAGATTTCCGACGTCTAAATTCTCATCACAAATAATGAAAGTTTCATCAGTGTGTCTCTTGTCGAGATGGAGCCCGCTAATAGTTGTTGATGAAAAGTTATTTACCAGGCTAACCACAAAACTGTCGGTGAAATGGGAGTCAGGTGAATGAACGTGCTGTCTCTGTCTGTCTGTTTCGACATAGAACTTTGCACAAATGTGCGGAAGTTCAAGTCACCACACTCCATGTAGCACGCGAAGCAAGAGAAGAAAGTAAAAGAAAAGCATAATAGAAACAGTGAGCAGAGGTGTGAGACAAAGGAGTAATGAAGAAAAACAAAACAGTTTCATTGGAGATCATAAGTCACAGGGAGTGGATGCATCTGCGCCACTGAGAACGATTTTGAGCCATGTCACCAATTGTTTCCAACCATAGATTTTTACCGTCCCGAGGACCCCAGCCTGGAAGTCTGCACCTTCCTACGTGGCTTAGACCAACTGTTGTGGATTTCATTGACTGGTGCCAAGTTTTTGTTTGACCGCCGCTAGCTTTTTTCCAGCCTGACCCTATATCCGCTAACATTGCTCGTCGAGGGAGGCGATGGCTTGGCATACGTAACACATGTCCTAACCATCTCAGTCTTTGTAACTTCACGACTTCGTCGATTGATTTCCCCTGTTTACCTAGAACTCTACGCCTAACCTCAATGTTGCTCACCTTATTATGCCACTTTACACGGGAAATAGAGCGCAGGCACCTATGATCAAAGACAGCTAGTCTTTTCATGTCTTCCACTCTCAGTGGCCAGGTCTCACTCACAGCCATAAAGGAGGACGGAGCCAACTGATGAGCAGTACACCCGCCCTTTGGTCGATAGTCGAACATCTCGTCTACGCCAGAGTCGTTGTAAATTGGTAAATGCGAAACGAGCCCCCTGTATTCGTGCTGAGATTTCGTCAGAGATCAGCCCGTTGGGGCTGATGGTACTTCCCAAATAAGTGAAGCGGTCAACGTGCAAATAATGTCGAATTATATTATTATTTACTTTAATTCCTAGAGGAACAGCAGCGCGTCTCCATTGCTTTCGGTTTTCTGCCAATGTTTTCACCCCGCTCCAAGTCTGCCCACACACTTTCATCTCCTCTTCACATGAACTCCTCCAAATCACCCTTGCACTGACGATCAACTCGCCGTTTCCCTTTCGGGTTCCACTCGAGTGACGACCAGTCGCGTGATGTCACTTGATGGTTTCCTCAGCATACGGCCAATCCAATCCACCTCCATTTCTTTCTGCCTATTTGTTTCACAATCGGTTCCTGGTTTGTTCGCTCACAGCCAGAGATCCCTGTTGCTGATCTTTTTTGGCCATCTGATCTTGAGTATTGAGAGAAGACAACTGTTAATGAAGATCTGAAGTTTGTTTGAGGTACGCTTCATGACGCGCCAAGTCTCTGATCCGTATAGTAGCAGTGACTGACTTCATATTGGAGTTGAAAATCCCGATCTTATTTTTGGTGCTGAGTTTTGTTGACTTCCACACAGACTTAAGAGTAATGAAAGCTTGTCTTGCTTTTCCGATTCTGGCTTTGATATTCTCGTCAGTTCCGTCCGCCTGTAGTTGAAACGATGCTTCCCAGGTAGGTGAAGGAGGTTGTTTCTTTCAGGTTCTTCCCATTTATGCTGATTGTTGTCTGTTGTTGTTGTTGCTGTTGGTGTTCGCCAGGAATCCTCATCACCTTTGTTTTATCTATGTCCACTTGAAGTCCTATCTTTGATGCTTCTTCTGCCAAATTGTAGCTTTTCACCAGCATATCTTCCAGTTTGTGGGAAATCAGACAGATATCATCGGGGAAGTTCAGATCCTCCAAGTTTTCTGTGTGGGTCCATTTTATGCCTGTCTCCTCGCGTTGCCCACTGTCTGTTGCATTATCTAGTCTATCGTAATCAGGAGAATCATTGGAGATAGTAGGCAGCCAGCCAGCCTTGCCTTACTTCCGTCTTCACTTCGAAGGATTCCGTAAGTTTTCCGCTGTGGATTACTTGGAATGCAGCATTGTCGTACAACGGGTGAATGAGATGTATAATTGTCGGCGGCACCCCGTAGTAGCGAAGCAGTTTTCAAATCACCTCTCGATCGACGCTGTCGAATGCCTTTTCAAAGTCGATGAAGTTGAGATAGAGAGGTGACTGCCATTCCAAGCTTTGCTCAATGATGATCTGTAGTGTGGCGATTTGATCAATACATGACTTGTTTCTCCTGAATCCAGCTTCTTCCGGTCGAAGTTTTCCATCCAGGTTGGCTTGTTTGATTCTGTCCAGGATTCTGATGCGGCTTAGTAATATGCTTGGGATGGACAGGAGCGTAACTCCGCGCCAGTTTTTGCATTGACTCAAGTCTCCTATCTTTGGCAGTTTGAATAAGTATCCTTTCTTCCAATCCTCGGGTACTTTGCCCTCTTTCCACACCTTCTCCAGTAGTGTTGTCATCAAGTCCGCTGTTGTCTCTGGGTCAATTTTCAATGCTTCTGCTGGGATTTCATCTGGTCCTGGTGCTTTCCCAGCTTTTAGCATCTTGATTGCATTCAGGACTTCTGATTTCGTCGAGGGGTCGATGTTCACTGGTAGTTCTGCTTCCGTTGTTGGTATTGTTGGGCGCGTTGTAGGTGGCGGTCGATTTAGAAGTCTTTTGAAGTGTTCAGCCCAGTGTTTTCTTTGCCCCACCTCTTTGGTGATTGACCTTCTATTGTCATCTTTGACTGGCTTAATCTATGGTCGGCCTGCAAAATTTGGGCTACCGATATCCACGCTGAAAATTCCACACTTGTACCAAAAATACAGTGTGGAATCAAGCTGTAAATCAAAAATAAAAAAAATAAAAAAATAAAAGTAAAATGTCGAACTTTTGCCCGATAGGTTCCTAGTTGTTTGGTAGAGTGTGGCGAGCAAGGCATATTCACAATCTTGAAGGAACAACTCATGTCCCTTTTGAGGTTCGAACCCAGGTCACCTAGGACTGTTATCAGAGAGGTTACCACTGAG
This sequence comes from Trichobilharzia regenti, assembly GCA_944472135.2. Classification (NCBI taxonomy): domain Eukaryota; kingdom Metazoa; phylum Platyhelminthes; class Trematoda; order Strigeidida; family Schistosomatidae; genus Trichobilharzia; species Trichobilharzia regenti. Next base: position 170,767,216 of record OX235262.1, on the reverse strand, counting down.
CTATTCGGGCTCGCGACTGACCATCTGGAGAACTGTGATGGATACTTTGATTGGACAGTACTAAGTAGCAACTAATGCTGCCATATGTGTAGTCCACGCTTTGGTGCAGATTGAATTCTATGAGTCATTATTTCCTCATTTTCTATTGAGCTTAGATTGCACTGTACATTGCAGAAATGAACTTAAAATCAATATACACCCTATAGCATAGAGTTTCCTTTAAAAAACACAACGAAACAAACGTGATGGTGAATTTGAATATTACATCTATTATTGCGGAGCCAGAATACAGCGAGAGATCATTCTATATTATCTAATTTAATGAAACATAGATCGATTTTCTTATTTTATTTTGAAGTACTGATAGAAACACGACACATACTACACTGATTCATACCAGTAGTTGGGAATCACCTAGATTACGCAACCGAAAGCTTCAGCTAAACTAATGATGACAAAGGCCTAATATGACAGTTAGGTTGAATTAGTTGTTCTAAATGCATTAGAAAATATAGAAAAGTTGTTAAAGTTTGAGTTTAGAAGATAAGTTGACTTCATAACTTGAATCTACACTAAAAAGCGGAATAACTCCTTGGAAAATCCTTCCTGAACTATATAATTACAATATTTATACATATTTCGATGTTTTAACTAACTTTGTAGTTATCTGTTTTTCTCCTACGTTGCACATCATTATTCTGACGTTCACATATAGTATGTTGACTTAATCCTTATTATTTGTCTTCCTCTTTATTCACTCTCTAATTTGAATGCTTCTCTTTGTGGTTGTCTGGTGATATTGATAATGTATTGTTTTACGACTGTGATTTTGTTTGAGTGAGTTGAAGTCGTTCTAACATTTAACTATATGCGAGAATCGTTTGTTGTGCGATTCTTGAGGAAGGAGCTTTGGTTTCACGTTGTTGGGAATATTCTACTTGATACTAAGGTATCTTTTACGGCCGAATTGGGGTTAACTAATTTCATTCTACAGTACTTCGTTCGTACTTAGAAAGTGACCTTGTCTACGTAACAGCCATGTTGAGGTAATTTTGAGTTTTTGATTTTATTATTGTTGAATAGAACCACATAGATCTATCGACGAATTATCATTTTTTTCAAAAGAATGGATACTGAACAAAGAGTACTCTTTTCGATAACTTCATCATCAGGCTCTACAGTTATATATATATATATATATATATATATATATATATATATATATATATATATATATATATATATATATATATATATATACATTGTAGTGAATGAATGAATCAGTGTTATGAACAACATTAATGTTTAAATAACATGGAATCAATAATGTTGATAGATTACAGCTCAATAGCATCAACATAACAATAAACTGAATGTCAGAAAAATTAAGATAATATTAAAAATTCATGAATTTATAGTCTCTACTGAAGGCCAGGGCAGTAGTAGGGGCTGGACTTGCTTCTTCTGAACACAGAGCACTGGTTGTTTGAGGCGAATTGCAATAGTCACTGCTGTTTGGAGCATGCGGTGCTTCAATGATTTTGGCAATTTATTAGGCACCCGGTAGATTATAGAGAAGGATTCTTCAGTGCTGGCTTTGTGATCAGTTTGAACTAGGTGGTCAAATATCGAACTGTTATTGATTTTGACTACACCATTACTTAGCCATGCTGGGAGATGTTCTCGAGAACGAAAAATCAAGTTCCTAGAGCAACGGTCAATATAACTCGCTCCACAAGCGCAGTTGAACTGGTAGATACAACTGAAAGTGGCTAATCCAGGTACTTCATCTTTCAATCGAGGAATTACCATAGGTCGTGTAGAGAATAAGACTTGTAGTTCGCCAGCATTAAAAGTTCTTTGAACTGATTGTCTTAATTTCATCATAATTATCTCACTTGATATAAGTATAAAACTTGGGCATATCAACTTGATATGATTATGAGCAATAGTTTGTGCTCGAAACGTCATCAGTTCATATAACTGTAAACACTGTGAGATTTATCAAAATAAAATCTTATTTATAATGGAATTATCTCACTTGGTATATCGCCCTTGAATTACTGTCGTATATAAAGAGGCTTCTTGTTTACAGATAGTGAGTAGTCCTTTTCCACTTTCTTTGTCATGTGTTTCCTGATAAATTTGTCGTGATTGCCATTTTCGATCAAAGTATCATATACAATGCTTAATTCATCTTCAATTACTTCTTCTGAGCGTATAGCTCTAACTGTGTGACTGAGGGCTTTCACTAAATTTCTTTTGTACTTGAGAGGAACGAAGTTGTCTTTGGGAAACTCTGTGACTGTTAGTTTCTCAAGGAAGTTTTTGTCAGTTATACAATAGGACGTGTCCAGGCTGTATTAAGTGGGTTTTAGTTGTTACAGACAACCCCTAAGAATTCTTTGTAGGCAATCATATCACGTCTCTCTTACTAATGGATAATATAAGCGTACGATTGCTGTCATCAAAATACTCACACAACTCTACTCTTCATTCGACTGATCAACTTCGTGACAGTTGATACACTTCTTTACAATTCCAGTAAGGCTGCTGTACAGATTAGAAAATTTTGACAACAACAAAACAAAATTTATTTATATAAGAACATTCTTTTTGAAATGATTTCACATTGTCAATATTGAAGAAGAAATACTTGCATCTAAAATAAAATAAAGGAGAAATATCTATAAAATTATATCGAATGAATTACCTGAATATCTTGAGTATGAAATGATTTGATAGGAAAAATAGAACCTGATCTACTATCACCATCGTTGTCACTCGACATCAGATTCCATGACATTGTAGGATTCTAAACAGCAGTATGCGTTAGACAAAGTGTAAGATTAGTACATAGAAAGTATGTGTAGGCGACAATAGAAAGGCTATTAAATTCATAAATGAAAGCACTTAGAATGAAACTTCATTGAGAATCTGAAACCGAGAATCTTAACTAGTTTCATTTACTTAAATCCCCTATAGACAACTACGCACAGTCGAGGGTGGGTAGACTTCGATGTTCCTCTGAAAATCCCCTAATGTGGGTACACTTTCATAACCCGAGTAGGTAAATCCTATTCATTGCCTTCATGTGATAAGAATCATCCTGACAAAAGTGAAATTGTGAACGCGAACATTGTAGAGGTGCCAGCTTCAAAGAATCTCAACCCACGGATTCTGAAGCTGGTGCTGCTGACGGAAGACTAATAGTGTGGTGACAGCTTTCTGCTAGCCGAAGTTGTAGACAGCAATTTACGTCAATGTTTACGTACCAAATTGAGGTCATGAGAAAAAACAATAAAAAGCTCACCAACCAATCACAGAACACTTAACGTGTGCAAATACGATTCGCAGATATCCGGCTTAACTTTCTAAGAAACGGTCGCAAGTAGTACAGAATAACCTTCAGCAAAAAAACAACCAATCAGAAGACGTTGCTTCTCGGTTAACAATAACGAATAATAATGTACATAAAAATCCATAAATACCTCTTGATTTTCTCAATAAACGATCTGTTGCCTGGCCCTTGTCTTCTGTTGTTGCAACAGTTGCAACTCAGAATACTATGTGCAGTAAGTGAATCCAGAATATTAGAATACTGACTGTCACTTTGAAAGTTGTTTATTTCTCCACTGACAATGACCAGGACAACAAAGTTATTATGGTACAAAGTCTATAAATAAACATTAGCATAGTTCAAACTAATACTTTTGATAATTTTTCGCCAGTCTTCTGTCAAACTGTGTACGACTAGGCCACGGCCTCTATTATTGCTTCCCGCGAAAAATAAAGATCCATTTGAACACACAAACCATATGTTGCTCACTGAGTGTCCACCAACATTGACAAATATCTGATAATTTCAACCGGATTGGTGAACATGTTGGTTACCACCCAGGGGATCTGAAAAACCCTAATTCCCAACCAATGTTATACTTGCATTTCAGAATCCAGACGGATCGAATGGTGTATGAACCTGTTTGGGTCACCAGTAAACACTGTCTTGTGGATCACAAAACACTCGATGGTGAAGTTTTAAGACAAGGACCTAATTTAGTGTAGGCGTCCGGGCAGTACCTCAACTCTCGCACAAACAATGACATTTTGTGTAGTGCATCACTTCGAGCCCATAACGTACCAAATTTGTCTTTTAATAACAACAATAATAATGCTTAAAAGTAAGTTGATATCTGGTGGAATTTAAAACTTAAGCTATATAAAAACCCGGGTAAACCACATCATTTATATAATGAATTTGTACGCCTATACAGAATTACCTGCCTGGAAAATATGTTACTCATGTCTAAACACTCTTTATTTTAAAGGTGTTTATGCACTAGTAGATTCAGTTGATGCGAAGTGATGGAAACAGAGGCTATTTGTCTGAGAAGTTTAAGAATAACATATGATGTCAAAATGAGGTCAAACTGACAAATAAATGCTATGTGATATGAGTGAGAAAGTAATGGTGCAAGTGCCTTGACAAACTGTACTCACTTGAAACGCAATATCATACATCTCATATGTGATGCTTATTTTTCTCATATTTCGAAACACTTTACAACTTTATATCACACAGTGAAACAGTATTTTTTACTGGATGACGAGGTTCCAAACAAAATTTATTGTTCACAATCATATCATCAATTATAATCACACGACTTCGAAACTTGAATTTTATAGTTTTGCTGTCTCCTATTCGTCGTCGTAGGGGTAGTAAAATTTTCCAGATGTCCAACTGGACAGGTGTTGAATCATTCCTATTACACGTATTTCCTGCCAGCTGATTCGATAAATAAAGCTTCGTTTATCAATCTCCCCTCCTCCCTGTTACATTGGATTTCAAAACTGTCATCTTATCCCATCCGTCCTGTTGTATGGCTGTGTGTAACCGTATGTAGTGAGTGCTATAGCTGAACTATTCTCCAGATTTCTTATTCGGGTCAACTAGTATAGATTTCGCTAGATTTTTGTGTTCCGCTAGTGTAACCGACCCCGTTCTACTAATTTGACCTGTGTTTGACATGGCAATCATTCCAGCAGGGTATTAGATAAACTAAATTGTTTAGTTTTATTAGCTCCACAGGACTGATCGAAGTTATGTAATTATAATCGATATGATTATGAACAATAAATTGTGTTCTTAACCTAGTCATTGAGTTAATTATACTGTTTCGTTGTGTGTGATTTATCTAATAAACAAATGATTATGGGATTACATACTACTACAGTGCCCAAATTAAACACATGATAACTTTATAACCTTGAATTGCACAGCTTCCTTACTTTCTCCTGTATACCCTTTTTACTAGACTTCGCTTATTAATAATAATATACCCTAACCTCAGTATTGCTTACCCTATTATACCATTTCACACGTGAGATAGAACACAGGCACCTATGATCAAAGACAGCTAGCCTTTTCATGCCCTCTACTCTCAATGACCGGGTCTCACAGCTATAAAGGAGGACGGAGCGCACTGCTGAGTAGTACATACTTGAAAGCAACTGAGAAATCAAGTCTTTTCACTCGGTATCATAAGATATTTTGACGAGTATTCTGTATTAACGCAAACTTTAATATTATCTTCGCAAGGAATAAAATGAATTTTAAGGGCATAAAATAAAATATAATAGTTTAGAAACAAAAATATATCCTAGAGAACTTCAATAATGCTTACCTCATTTCGATATGAAGATGAAGAGAATCGAACCCATGGCTCCCAAGTTGTTTCTATAAATATAAATCAAAATGAAAGTAGCTATATTTATCATCAATTTCTAAAATCACGTACAGAAAAGAGTGAATAAAAAGTGTTTAGCGATAGAAGCATTATTGTTTGCTCTGTCATCGAAACTAAACTTCATACATTCAGTACAGAAAATCATCAATCTTTAGACTGTACGGTTTGTTTAGATTTTGGATTAATTCTAACTGTTAGATTTCCGTCAGAGATATGACTGAAAACCAGGGAGCACTTAACATCTGTTTCGTCGTATTCTGAGACTTTTCGTCAGTGCAAACCCACAAACTCCTCAGGGATCGAACCCATAAGCTTCAGGTTATGAGACCAAATCCGACCATTCCTAGTCTGGATGTCAATCATCAGCTCACAGATGACTACTGCATGAATTTCCTGAAGCTACAGTGAGAATTTGTGATCGATGAGGTCCACCACGTCACGATGAAGTGGATGTTAATTGAAGACACTGGTCAGGAAAGCGCTATATCATCAGTTGATGAAATTAAGATTCAGGTATCACTGAATTCCGTTCTTAATGGATGAATAGTCAACGAGCTTGGTCACGTAACCTGAAGGTCCCGAGTTCGATCTCTGGTAGGGTCGTGGGTTCGCATTGGTATAGAGTTCTAGGATAGGACGAAGCGGATGTCCAGTGTTCTATGGTTTTCAGTAACCACTCTCATTGATGTTGGTTGGTTCATGATGAAAATCTAACAAGTGTAATAAATCATCAATAGGTGAAGAATTTAAATGAGAAGGTTGAACTTAAAAACTGTGGAAAAGTACTTTTTTCAGAAACGAATGTCGCTACAGGACTAGACCAATATGGATCAGAATGACTACCTTATATCGGAAGACATATTCGTTGTACGAATAGTTTGACTAACTCTATACAAACAAAAACAAAAAGTGTTGGGAAACAATCGGTAGCAAGCTCTGGCTGGAGCTAGGCTTTGTGATTGTTGTCACTTGTCAGCAAGGTTTACTTAAAAGACTTAGAAGAAACTGATTCCCCGATAGAGACTTATATCTCAGATCAGAAATGTTGCCTGTTCACGCTTAACTAGGTAGGAATCACCGGATCAGTGAGAAAATATCAATACAAAGAACCAATATGTCAACAGAAGCTGATAATCAAGTGTTGGTTTGTAAGGATTTGGTTGATTGGTTACAGGATTTCATCATGAGCTGACATTGGTTAGAGAACCATTGGAAAACAAGCTAGGAGTACTGGGCAGCTGTTTCCTCAGCCTAGTTTGGGACTCTTCATCGGCACGAACTGACAGGGGTTCGAACCCAGGACCTTCTGGTTACAAGGTGAGCTAGCTCGTTGACCATTAAGCCTCTGGGACCCGATCCAATGGCCAGTCAATGAATTCTTACTTCTGCCGATTCACGACATAGCGCGACCCCTAGCCAATGTCTTTAGCGAGTATTTGTCCTCACACACGACCTGCTGCACCCTACTGGTAAGTTTCGTTCAGTAAAGTGAACAAGTAAGAAGATGCAAATATTTATTTTTATTTTATTTTTGTTTTTTATTTTTGATTACAGCTTGATTCCACAGCGTATTTTTGGTACAAGTATGGAATTTCCAGCGTGGATATCGGTAGCCCAAAATTCGCAGGCCGACCATAGATATCAAGTGTGCGTCGGCGTGGGCTCAAAATCCCGGACCATGTGCATGGTCGGCGAGAGTCCTAACCACTGTGCCACCGACGCACAGTGGACGGAAAAAATGTTATCACTCAGTATTTGCCAAAATTATTCTACGAATGATTCTCATATTCATGAGTAATCCCATACCTCTCTATCTAAATGGATAAGGCTTCAGCAATACAAAGAAGACGAAATCCTATTGCCTTTGTTGGGTTGTTTTCCACTTTGTAGATTACTTTGAACGAGGAGGCGTTTGCTGAGATGGAATCACCAGTGTTGACGAGGTGTTCGATTATCGCGCTCTTTATTGAGCTACTAATACCTTTCTGCAATCACGAAGAATAGTGTTCTCGAATCCTTCTACATATAATACGCAACAGGTGAACTGATATATGCACACAAATTATGATAAACGGTAAGTACCAATGGATTCGCCAATGGATCAAGGTTAGAATGCTCGACAATGATGCATGTGACCCGGGTTCGCCCCCTTGCCAACGCACGTCTAAGCAGTGTCTAGGTATTAGAAAGCCTGGAAAATTGGCAAGATTGAGTGTGAATTTAGCAACCCTCCTCCCCCCTCCTTGGTAAAAAAAGCAACATCTTAGCTACTGAAACTTGAAACCTTATGTTCCACTCGGGAAGCAAGAAATGAAGAAGTAAAAATAACTACATTTAAACAAACAAATTCCAATGTTCAAAATTTATATTAACATTACCGAACTCCAATGGTGGTAATGTAGAGTCAAGCATTTTCAGACGAATTAGCGCAGTGGCGAAATATTCCTGAAGTACTGAAAAGCAAATATCTCGTCTATCAAAACACAAAAAACAAAACAAATAAAGAAGTTGAAAGAAAAGTGGGCTGATAAAATTTGGGGTAAATAAACCGGTTCAACTCATTACACACACACAGAAAAAATAAATAAATCAGATTAACAGACTTACAATTAGGAATTAAAATGCCATAATAAACAGGGGGATGAATAAAGCTCAGACAAAGTAGCATCATAATTACTGAGAAGATTGACATATTGTTCAATTAGGGGTTAGAAATGTAGAAATAACAACAACAGACACGATGTTTGAATAAGAAAGTCAATGGGATAGTCACTATTAGAAGAACTACCTGTTTATGATGGCCACGGCGGGGACAAGGGTTGAACGTATTTCTTTTGGATACATAGCGTGGGTTTGACTTTCTTATCCAAACATCCTGTCTGTTGTTGTTATTTCTACATTTCTAACCCCTAATTGCACAATATGTCAATCTTCTCAGTAATTATGATGCTACTTTGTCTGAGCTTTATTCATCCCCTGTTTATTATGGCATTTTAATTCCTAATTGTAATTCTATTAATCTGACCCTTGACCAGAAATTACTCTGGAACTTTCCTACCCATTTATCATAAATAAATACACGAATGTGCAGCTATCTAGTTGACGATGAATTCGTCGAAAAGAAAATTTTCTTTGCTGCAACTGCCTTTTTATTCCTTATGATCAAATAAATCAGACTTAACACATTTTAATATCACTAATCCAGAGGATAAATTTTAACTTGTAAAATATTTAAACGACTTAATAGGCTGCACCTTTTACTTTCTTTATAAACAGACGTTGTTTAGACAAAGAAGTGATTGAAAGGCGGTTAAGTGTTAACAACACGTATAACTCCTCTACGTGAATAGATTTTACTTCAACAGATAGTCAGTGCACAGATTTAACAGTAGTCTAAGACCATCACACTAATAATCGAATTAACTGGGTATTAACTTATTTTAATAAAAATGTGTAGTAGTAGTAGTAGTAGTAGTAGTAGTAGTAGTAGTACCGTTCCCTTGGGTTCCAAGTGGAACATACAGCTTCAACAATACATCTCCATTTCATCCTCTTCTCTATAGTCCTATCTATCTGGCTCCACGATGCCTCATAAGCTGTTATCTCGTCCTCACACGTTATCGTCTATGTTATTCTCAGGCGCTCAACCCACCGTTTCCTGTTCGGATTCCACTCAAGGGTTTAACCTGATGCGCCATGTAACTCTTGGTTGGTTTGTTCCCGAACTTCACTGTTCCGACATAAATACGCTGGACTGATAAGAAGACGCTAAAAGATATTGACTTTGTGGATGATTTATGCCTCATGTCACATAAATCCGAAGACTTGCAGATGAAAGCCAAAAAGTTGTCAGAAGAGGCTGGTACCAAAGACAGGACTTTATATGGACAAAGAGTTGATAGAGGTAATGAAGATAACCAGCTAACCGACAACAACAACAACAACAACAAGCACCAATAATCACTATTAACTGAGTCACATCCTGAGTTTATCTAGGAAGCATCGTTTCTACTACAGACGGCACAAACGAGGGTCGGAAAGCCATGACAGACCTTCATCAACCTGAATTCCATCTGGAAATCTGCTGTAATCACCATAAAGAACGAAATTCGGATTTTCAGCAACAATGTTAAATCACTCCGTCCTTCTCTGTGGGTCAAAAAACTGCCTCGTCAACGAGGGCATTTACAACCAGTAGCTGCAGACTTTCAATAACAGCTGCCACCTTTGCTGGCTCCATACTGAAAATCACACGGCCAGAAAGAATTAGCAGCAAAAAACTCTTGAAATGGACCAACACCAAGAACGTATTCCACAACAAATATCTCGAAGATATTTGAGATGGACGAGACACAGGCTGAGGAAGCCGTTGATTGACATAGTGCTCTGGGCAGATCCTCAAGTGGAGCCCGCATGGGAAATGGCGAGTGATGCGTCTGGGGATGATACGGAGGAGATTGTGCGAGAAGATGAGAGCTTTTGGATAATCATGGAGCCAGCTGAAGGGGACTATAGTGAACAGGATGAAATCGAGATGCGTTTTTGAAGTTCTATGTTCCACTCGGAACTGAAGAGAATTATAACAATATATGCAGATGAAACTATTACTCAAATAACGGTTGGTACAACAACTTCTGAAAACTAATTTGTGGATGGTGACTAGCAGTGGAATCCAGGATGCGCATTTCGCCCTGTTAGGGACTCGTCATCTGGATGTACCTGCATTTTTCAGTGAGTGATGATGTTCCCTCCGAGGCTTACACTCAGTGACCATAGTTTCAAACGCCAAAGCGTTATCCACTAGACAACTTGGGCCACGTCCAAATAGGAAGAAATGCGCATCCCGGATTCCACTGCTAGTCGCCATCCACAAATTAAATTCTAATTAAATGCCCAGACATCGTCGGGGCATCTGCACAGGAAGCCGACATGTCAACCTGAGATAGAGCACTTCGGTCCAATCAATTGGCGGGAAAATTTAAACTTATGAAAACTGTTTAGTAATCGTCGAGCATTGATAAATAAAACCGGATATCTTGGTGAAATCAATACTGAAAATGATACAAAATATGACCTGTTATTGAAACGTCCATGACAAAATATCAAGACTCTAAGAACGCTGAATAATTTCGATTCACATCCCAAGTTACAAACTGGCTTTATTACTTCACATGTATTTCTATTTTTGTTAAAGAAAAATAACACAATTCAGTAGTGAAGAAAATAAAAGACAATTCAGCGATGAAAATTTCCCTTGTTGACGAAATTAACTTCAGAGGCTGTACAGTCGTATTTATGTTTATCAAAAATGTAGAGTAGTCCATTAGTCCAATGGATGTGTGAAGAATAAACTGCAACTTTGGACGGGCCACTTCAATGTGTGTTTATAAATTCACCTGCTCCTGTGAAGCTAGTTATATTGACGGCACAAAGCGTACACTTTCCAAACGCATCTCTGAACATTATCCAGCATGATTAGTAAAAGGACAATGCAAGACAATTACTAGCTCAACTCTCGATCACTTGGTAAATTCAAGCCACGCAGCTCACCACCAGAGTCGTCTTTCAAGATTATTTACGAGGTGAGACCAAATGGTACAAAGGGAATCAGGTTTCGGCTTTTGTGCATGGCAGAGGCGTTGGTAATTCATCAAAACAACCTCGAACTCTGTAAACAGAAAAAGTGTGTCCAGTCTCTTGTTCTACCATGATCTCAACCTGTTCATTAGTCGTCCCCTGTATATTTTTAGCGATTGCTTTGATTTTACTTTAGTAAATAATTCACTATTACCAATGTCACATGTTCTTTTTGTTCATTTTCTCACCCTCTTCACACTTGTTAAATGGACACTCAACTACCTTTCTTCTCACTCAATAAAAATTTTAACCTTACAAATTTCTAACACCTTCTCCCTTTTTGCCGTTGTTGAGTATTCCGTAATTTATAACTTTTATTTTTACCTTTGAGGCCACTTCTAAGTAATTATATCAATTATGTCACCCCCTGTTACTCAATAATAGACTACTATACATTTTTGGTAAATATAAATACGACCGAAGAGCCTGTGAAGATGATTTCGTCGCTAAAGAAAATTTTCATCCCTGAATCGTCTTCTATTCTCTTCATGACTCAATGGGTGTTTTCCGTGATTCAAAAGAATTCAGTAGACTAAAAATGCGGTCATTTTACTTAATTAATACGCAAAGTAACACCTCCAAGACTGAAACAAAACTTACTGAATAAACTCCTCGGTTAATTTGTCGAAACGTATAACAAGTGATTCAATAGGTTTCGATTCAGCTGATGAATCGGTTGGAATTGATTTAATTACAATACGAAATTCAGATATTTCCGAGAGTTGAGGTCGTAGAGATTCAACACAATTGAAAATATACTCCTTCACCTCAGGATTACTGAAAATCTGTAATAGGATACAGAAGGAAGAGATGGACCTAATATGATAAACAATTAAGTGTACAGCGGCAGTTATTAAGGGCTCCTTAGTATCAAACATAACACAATAGCTAAAAACAGTCAGATCTTACACGAAAAGGATTTAAGTCCGAGAATTTCTGTTTAGTGTTGGAATATCAAGACTCGTTTCAATGGACTATACGCTGAAGTTGAAGACACATAATTAACATACTTCATTGTGGATAAATTTCATAATGAATAGTTACCTGAAAGCTAAATTATATGACAAGATAAGTACTTTTAGATCTTAATGACTTCATCCTGAAGCATACACCTAATTTACACGAAAGTGTTCGTTCACATGATGCCTGCAGAACATGGGGAACCGAAATAGAAACTAAGTCCAGCATTAAATACCTTGGAATAGTTCTATCCTCTGGCCTTTCTTCGTCATCCCATATCTTGTTGATTTCTAAGAATATGTGTCGTTTAACATTCTACATTAAGAAGTTAAGACAATCAGGTATCACTGAAACTCTACGTTTGCAATTTGTTAACTCTTGCATCTTATATATTGTTCTTCATTGTCTCCCCCGCCCCGGCTTAGTCTTTCCTGGGCTACTCAAAAAGGACTATATCATACCGTGAAGGTTACTAAAGGTTGTAACTAAGGCAAATGGTGTGACACTAAATTAACTAGTTACTATCGTAGTCGACAGACATCTGGTCTGAATCCATACTGCTTGACTCACAGCACCCCCTTTGTTCACAAATTTCCTCTTGAATCTCGTCAGATAGGACTAGAAGTCATTATAAAAGATTAGATGCTCACATAACCAAATACAAAACTCATTATTATTATTGTTTCCTTTAGTTCTTGGAGGAATATATGGCTTCAGCTGCACGTCTCCATTGCCTTCAGTTCTCCACCAACGTTTTCACCTGGCTTCACGTCTGCCTACGTGCTTTTATCTTCTCTTCAAATGACCACCTCTGTGTCACACTCGCATTGATGACCAACTCGCCGCTTTCCGTTCCGGTTCCACTCGAAGGTCTGTCTAGTGATGTTACTTGGTGATTTGTTTTCTCCGAGTAAGGCCACACCTATTCCACAGTCGGTTCCTGCTGGGTTGGTTCGCTCATTGCCAGAGATCTCTCTCTATTGCTGATCTTTTCTGGCCAGCCATCTGAAGACAGTTGTTGATGAAGGTCTGTAGCTTGTTCGAAGTGTTCTTCATGACGCGCCAAGTCTCTGATACATAGAGTAGCACTGACTTCACATTGGAGTTGAAAATCCCGATCTTATTTTTTGATGCTGAGTGCTGTTGACCTCCACACAAACTTGAGAGTAATGAAAGCTTGTCTTGCTTTTCCGATTCTTGCTTTGATATCCTCGTCAGTTCCGTCCGCCTGTAGTTGAAACGATGCTTCCCAGGTAGGTAAAGGAGGTTGCTTTCAGATTTCTCCCATTTATCCTGGTTGGTTCTTGTTTGTTGTTGTTCCTATTACTATTGCTGTTGGCCAGGAATCTTCATCACCTGTGTTCTCTTCATGTTCACCTGATGAACACTAATTTGTTTAGTTTTCAGAAATTGGCTTACGAAATGAAAACCAAACTAATGTCCTTTGTAGCAGATATAGGGTTGAATTACATCAACAGTCACAAAAATATAAGTTAAGAGAGCTAAGCCACTGCATCGTAAGCTATTAAAGGACTGACGAAATTTGAATAAACTCTCTGAAAAGGCTGAAAATAGGAAATGCTACAGTAAAATATCTAGTCAAGTGAGCTATAGTGATGGAAATTAGCACTTCTAAAGTTATCGACTGGTTAACAAACTATAGAAACGTTAAATAAAAAACAAGCCGACTGCAGAAAATTAATCTGATGCTCGCTAGCGAGTGACTTGCTACAGGACAGAGTTTCCTGGAGTTCCAGTGAGGTCCACCCAGTCAAGTGTGAGGATGGATGTCCCACCGATGACACTGGTTGGTGGTCACGCTAAATCACGAATTGGTAGAAGTGAGAATTCATAGGTTGGCCATTGAATCGGGTCCCAGTGGCTGAATGGTATACGAGCTTGCCTTGTAACCAGAAGGTCTTGGGTTCTAGCCTTGGTGGTGGGTGCGTACTGCCGATGATTCCTGGACTAGGATGAAACAGCTGTCCAGTAACCCCTAGTTTTCAATGGTCCTCTAGCTGATATCAATCCGTGATCAACTCGTAAAAACAAATCTTATTCTTACAAACCAAATATAGAAAATAACAACCGTCAGTCAAAAATTCCAGATCTTCTAAGGTGTTCCTTCTGAATATGCCAGTTATATTCGAGCACCACTGAAAATGACAAGACTGCATAGATTCCCTGAAGATGTATTTAGAGCTCGAACCTCTCCTGATGAAAATTATTTACTGCAGTCAGGATGTGACATGAGTTGAAGGGATGAAGTAAAAATCAAAATAAATACCTAATTCAACATGCCTACCTTTCTGTTAACCATTACAATTTAGACATGCTAAAGCGCAACTTTTGAAATAGTTGATTGCTGGTATAAGCCGCATTTACCGAAAGGATCCAAATTATCTTAGTTAGCTAGTGGTCTTTAGCTAGGAATCATTAGGAAGACAGATCAAAACAGTAGTACTCTATTGCAACTCTTGTAAAAGCCATTTATAATTTGAATTGAAATGCACTCAAATACTTTTGGGAACGCTACTTATGCTCAAAGCAACGAAGATGTACAAGCTGTGCTACGCACTTGGATATATAAAGCCATCAAATATAACCTTGGAGAGATGGACCTTCCATGACACTGGTAGTCATAAACTGTCAACCACCCGAACACTTCCAATAGCCTTTGAATTTCTTGAGATAATTATCAACCCTTCTTTCCTTCATTGTTTTCTAGGTTTCTTATTGACTTCTCCCATTTAAATCGAGTCACTCTAAACTTATATTAGCTGTGTAATATATGAAAAAATGATTTTAACCTCCGAAATGACACCCCTTGTCTACTGGGAACGGCATGTGTATACTGGGGAGTTCACTGCTAATATTCTATACCAAAGCAGAAAGACTTTGTTAGCCAGAGGTGTAGGTTGTGTTTATAAGAAATGGATACAGGACTTAATCTTGATTCGTCGCCTGATTTCATTTGTCCAACTTACTGAGTCTGTAATTTCACCCTTAGAAAGACTGGGAAATATAAGTGGTCGCTTTCACTACATTTCTAAGACACGAACTCGTTACAGCATGGACACCAAAAAGATGCGGCACACAATAAGGGGAAAAGAGAAGCAAAATAATTCGGGAGTTACAGTATGAAAGCGAATAAGATTACTCAACACAATTAGGAGAGCGTCCATAACTTTGTATTACTTTCAGCAAGAGAAGACAGAAGGAAATCTTGGCATCTGCTCAATTGATTTCAATTCCGAGCCATACTTGATAATATTCGCAGTGACTGAGTGATATGGTCTCAATTAAAATGAACCCCATGCAAACAGTTGTGATAAGCCACAACAGATGTTAACCCAACATAATTACCCTTCACCCTCGGCGCTATCCAACCACTTTTTCCATCCATTTTCAGAGTTATCTATTGGAGTTGAATGACATTCGTGGCACACGTCTGAGTCACCTAATTTAATTTCTCAAGATGACTACACTTATTGAAAGCTGATCGCCATCACGTCAAAACATACCCTTCAAAACTCGGAATTGCATACACGGGTGACGTATGCCACGCTGGCTGTCACTAAAGGATTAGAAATTTCATCCTATACAATGCCACCAACAGTTATACAATTACCTAAAAACATTAACCTCTTGACTACTTCTACAGATTTCCTTACATGAGTCAGTGTGGATGCAAGCTCTTGCTTATCCTGAAACGGTAATATGAACTTTGACGGAGAAAGGTACAACCCACATAGACACTAATCACTAGTTGATTGTGATATGGGTAGCTTGTGCGTTATCACACAGGAAGACGGCATCCTTTGCATACTCAAGGTCGAGAAGTTGCTTTTCCAGACAACAGATCGACCATGATGCACATCTACTAGAGATAACACTAAAGATCAAGCTACAGAGAAGTAGCGAGAATGGGGAGTCTTGTTCAACGCGTTGCTAGTTCGGCACTGTTTTCAGGTGGTTGTACGTTTTCACTCTACCTGATGTAATTTTGTACAGGTCTTTTAGGATGCTAATTAATCTCTGGGGTCGCTTACAGCAGTCATATAGGTTTCATTTCTAAAATTAAGTTCTTTAGAAGAAAGACCACCTCTCGGATGTATTTATGACTGCATATGCACTGTCCCATTAAGCCTTATAGTAAGTGAGGTAAACCATAACATGAAATCATACTTTCTTGTAATTATATGTACCTTGTGACTATAAGTCAGGTAATATGATACACCAGTAGCAGCCAAATTGGTATAGTTCCTCATTGATTTTACTGCTATTCCTCTGCCGTAGTGTAAATGGGAGGAATTGTGAAGCCAGATTCTCTAGTCTAACCACCATCCGAATAACGGTCGACATGGTGTGACCTAAAGTAACAACCTGTGGGGTTCGACCGTCTTACTGCAATAATTTACTCGAGATCAATAGCAAAAAAGGGTTTATTTCTTGGTAAGTCTTAATTCACTCATTATTTTACCTCCTTTAAGACCCCATTCTGGTTGTTTTATCGTTATTTCCTACTCTTTCAGCTTTCTTTATTACCATGCTAACACATGCTCACACTATGGCAGTTTAATGAACTCATCGATTTGTGAAAAAAGAGATGACCTCAGTGTTTAACAATTTATTCTCCTTGAGAATTTTCTTATTAGTCTCTACTTCTAAAATTCGAATAAGTGATATCTGCTAAAGGTTTCTTATGCTCATCCAGTGCTATTCTTCCGCCAATCGGCGCTACTTACTTGGCTTGTGATTAATCAGTTTCCGACAATCTTATTCTCTATGGATTTTACCAGTTGTTATCAACAGTAACCAATATTAAACGTCAAGAGAGACACTGGTCTTCTCGAATAACTGGTTGGAAATTATTGCTATTGTTCCAAAACAGAATGAATATATGCTGCCGCTTACACATCAGGGGGAAAAAGCAATGTAGAATGACGTTTCATCCCTAAAAAGCATGACCGATTGTGTCATGCATCCGTCTTCTGAGGACTTAGTCACAAAGAGTAGGCATATTCTCGGATTAAATAAATACCTTTAGGCAGTTCGAAGAAATTCGGGCATTGGGCATATGATACTCATTATAATAAAGGCTGTTTTGTATTTCCCACTGAATGAATGAAAAACAAAACGATATTGTTGTTGTTATTGCTGACGTTTCGCTATTTAATGCTACTAATAGCTTTATCAAAGCAGTATTATTAAACCGGAATTTACCGAAAGTCTTGATATCATTTCCAGTCTACTAGAATCAGATACAACGCTATCACAAAGATGTCCACTGGACACCGGTCAAAGAACTAAAAGCTTGAAATTCTGTCTAGAAAGTAATTATTTTACATTTAAAGGGAGTTTATATAGTCAGACAAATGGTGTTGCTATGGTTTCACCAGTCTCCGCAACAGTCGCTGACCTTTTCATGAATACATTCGAAGATAACATCTTTCCAACCATACTCACTCCTAAAATATGGTTAAGATATGTGGATGATACTTTTGTAGGACTAAAACGAGATCTACACAATTCATTCTTGCAGAAAATAAACTGTGTATCTCCCAGAATCCAGTTTACTTCAGAAGCAGAATCAGACGTCGATGAACTACCGTTTCTAGACTGCCTGCCTAGTTAAGAGAAGGGATAACGGTCATTTTAGGGTATCCAGGAAGAAAACCCACTCCACCAAATATTTAGACTTCAAATCATCACACCCCATCAGCGAAAAGATTTCAGTTGTTTCAAGTCTTCTTAGACGAGCACACTCTCTGATAACGGATGAGAAAGAAAGAGAAGAAGAAATATCAAACATTACTGAAATTCTCAAGCAAAACAACCACCCAAAGAACTTCATCAACAAAATTAACGCAGACATTAAGTATGACCGAAAACGCATCCCGCAAATATGGACCTTAACAGTCGTCATTCCATATAGAGCAGAGACATCAGACGATATCAAAAGAGTACTCAATAAGCTGGACATCAGAGTTTTCTTCAAAATATCAGACATACTGCGAAACAACCTTGTCCATATAAAAGACCAAATCCCTAAAGATTCTCTATCTAATTGTGTCTATAAAATAAAGTGCTTGGAATGTGATGCGATCTACATATGACAAACATCTCGAGAAATCAAAATCAGAAGAAATGAACACCGTAGAGCATCTGTTCGACCACCAAGAAATCCAGTTGAACTAGAAAAACTTGGAAAATCATCAGCCATAGGTCATTTACACGCTATAGAATCATGCCACAATATTGATTTTGACAATATTGAAATCATCATACAGAGAAAATTCAGAAATCACAAAGAACGTCTAATATCAGTAGCACTTCATATCAAGTAGAATCCAAATTGCCTGAATAGGAATGATGGACTACAAGAGAATCTGACCTGGTTACAACAAACCCCATCCCTCATGAAGTGACAAAATCAACACGAATGTGATAAGCAAGTTCAGTATGTAAACACAAACTACTTATGTAATTTTACACACTGATCAAATCCAACAATCTACACTTGATTTTGTTATCTTTACCAACTGACCAACTTGACAACAAAAAGCCACCCCAGACTGACGAACGTTGATCATCGTTCATCAAGTTAGTAAACTTTATTTTGATATCATAACAGACGTACTATTACCTTTGTTATTTGCTTTAGTGATCTTCATTGTTATTTTGACTTTCAAAATGTCTTTTTAACTTGAAGTCTGTTTTCTCAACCCTTAATTATTTGTTATATATACGCTGAGATTTTGCGAATTCCGGTTTAATAATACTGCTTTGATAAAGCTATTAGCAGCATTAAATAGCGAAACGTCAGTAAAAACAACAATATCGTTTTGTTATTTATTCATTGGGAAATACAAAAAGAACCCTTTATTATAATAACTTTAGACACTTGAAAAATACGCGGCTGGCGCATATAAGCAGACTCAACACACTACTTATGACTTGTTTCCGAAGACCATGATGCCTTTATTTCATCTTCAAAAGTTTGAGCATCTCATTACTTTTTATTCATGCATCTTTTACCTTCACAGTCTTCGTACATGAGTATTTATCTCCCCTGGTTCTATTCTTGTGACGTCAGGAATTTTTCCATCATTTTTTAGAATTGTTGACTGTTTTTCTAACAGATTAGAGATTATGCCAAATATGTGAAGATGTGGCTGATTGGCCTAAGAGCAAGGTATTCAGCCAACGGATCACGGGTTCGAGTCCTGCTTTAAGTATATCATTCTGGGCAACTGTGTAGTATCATAAGTCCCCACAAAGTAAGTGTAGCCCTCAACTTGATACATAAAATATACCAACCCCGGGCAACTGAGTACAAACAAAGTCAGTTGATGAAAGTTTCCGATAGGCATTCAGCACGTAGTTTGTCTTTTGAAGTCCATATTCCTCATGTTCATTCAAATGCGAACTCAAAATGACAATGGTTTTCAGTAGCAACTTAAATCGAATCCATTTGTGACCAACAACCAAATAATTACCGGGTTTTAGATAGTGAAATAAAATTAATCACAGTATCATGGAGAAATTCAAGTGAACTGCAGGAATTATGCAGAAGGATATATTTTATTAATATCAGTAAAAGCTGAACTGGTACGAGGACAATGTGCTTTAACCTCAAAAAAGCAAAAAGCAGAAAAACTAAATGTAACGAAAGAGGAACTAAAAGCACTTCAAGACATAAAAGCAAACAAATCCATTGTTATTATCCAAGCAGACAAAGGAAACACAACAGTAATACTTAACAAAACAACATATAATGAAAAGATAAATGAACATCTACAATCTGGACTCTATGCCATTATGACTAAATCAGCTGAAACAATCACCAACAAAACAATGAAACAGCAAAGGTAGTTAGACAAATGAAAGAAGTAATTGGTAAGTCAAAATGGTTTGAAATTATGCCAAAATCTTGTAATGTACCTAGGATATATGGCAAGATAAAATTGCATAAAGAGGGATATCCAATAAGACCGATTGTAGACTTCAGAAACACACCAACGTATATGCTATCAAGATTTCTCTCGACAATACTAAGACCGACAAGAGACAACTCAAAAGCTAGAATAGTAGATTCATTTGAATTAGTGAGGTGACTAAAAACCACTGAAATAGAGGAAAAGGAAATACTAGTCCGCTTTGATGTAAACAGTCTCTATATGAAAATACCCATTCAAATGGCCATGAATGCACTGAAAGAGAAACTAAAAGAAGATAATGGCCTGAAAGACAGAACACAGTTATCCGTAGAAGAGATAATAAAAGGGGTAGAATTCTGTCTGACAACAACATATTTCACATTCGAAGGGAAAATATACCAACAGAATGAGGAAGTAGCTATGGGATCGCCTATCTCACCAATAATAGCTGACATATTCATGGATTATTGGGAAGAGAATGCCCTTACACCATTCAGGTCATCACTAAAATGTTGGTGGAGATATGTAGACGAAACACTAGTAAGAGTGAAAAAACGATATTGAGAAACTTTTCTCACACATAAACAGCCACGTCGACTCAATAAAATTCACTATGGAATTAGAGAATGAAATTGGGGAACTGTTTATGTTAGACTGCGAAATGCAAAGAGTAACAGATGGTAGCATAAAAACGACACTGTATAGAAAAAAACTACGCATTCTGGAAGATTCCTTGATTATCACTCAGCTCATCCACTCACGGTAAAACGAGGATTAATACAAGGTCTTCCAGATAGAATACGTAGACGACTTACAACTACACCAGAGGACCAGTGTAAGGAAATAAAAGTCCTATTCAAAATGCTAGTCGAAAACAACTTCTTTAAAGAATTTATAAAAGATAATATAAAAAAGAGAAAAAAGAGGGTAAAACCGGAGAATAACAAGATGGAAGAGTGGAAAAAGACAGTCACAATACCACATAACAATGGTACATCAGAGGCAATTCAAAGAAACCTCAAAAATATCGGCATTCGAACAACGTTTAAACCGACGAATCTAATCAAAAATAAAATAAATACACTGAAAGATCCCATAAAAATGATGGATAAAAACAATCTGATTTACAAAATATCTTGTGCTGACTGTCCGACTAAATATGTGGGGCAAACGTCCAGATCACTCAAAATAAGAGTGAATGAACATAAACGCCTAACCAAAGGTCAACCAACAGGAACACAAGCCTACAAGAATCTTGGAAAAAATTCATCGACAGCTGCACATGCATGGAACAAAAACCACAATATCGATTGGAACAATGTGTGTATTCTAAAAACTAACATGAACAAATGGAGAGAGACTACTAATAACAGAATCTATATTCATTAAGGTCACACCGGATACATGTTACAAGGGTGACTCAGTACAACTATCAACAACTTGGAATATAATTCTGAATACAAAAACATGAATGAGCAAAAAAATAATGAACTATATATATTTGAGTACAAATCATAAATGTGTGAATAAAACAATTCCAACAGTGGTGTGAACAAGGGCAGTAATTTTGCTCGAAATATTACCAACAACAAAACTTATCATTGTGTGTAAACTATTGAAATATAATTATACTTTATTTGATATATTTTATGCTGAATGGAAAGGTAGACACATGAAGCAGAATAAACAGTGATAATAAAAAGACTCCAAGGTTGCTTAAGTGGTGTTAGCCAGTTCCTAATTTTTAAATACCGACGCTGTAGATGACAAAACTGTGGAAATGTCTAGACATAAGTTGAATCAAGATGAACTTTGATTTTGTTGCTTGTAAGTGTAGCCCAGCTAATTGCATAAGGTTTATCTTTCACAAAATATTTTGGCTATTCTAGTACTTCAAAAAACGTTGAAGAACTACAAAGTCTCCTTGACCTCGACAGTATCCATTACTTTAGGGATAACACTATCTATGTTACACTTTATGCTATAAATAACTACAAATAATCGAATCAACCCAAAGCTTATTAAGAATATAGAAATTTAGCAATGTTTGTTGAAACTACTTCAAACAAGCTTTCCAAACGTTTTTAGGCAGCATTAAAATGTTACGCATACTCAATAGAAATATCATGTGAGCAAAGTAGAAATCTGGAAAAGAGCTGGTGGTGGTCAAACCAAAACTTGGCGTCAGTCAATGAAATCAATAACAGCTAGTTGGAGCCACGTCGGGAGGTGCAAACTACCTGGTGGGGATCCTCAGGATCCTAGAAACCAGTGGCTGGAGACAATCGGTGATACGACTCAAAATCGTTCTCAATGGCTGGCGCAGATGCATTCACGCCTTGTGATTTCGCATATCCAATAAAACTATTCTCCCCCCCCCTCACTATTCTGTTTATTGTTTCTCCTTTGGACATCTACTCTCTTCTCTTGCTTTGTGGGCTACATGGAATGTGGCAGCTCAAACTACTGAAATTCTGTGCGTCGGTGGCACAGTGGTTAGGACTCTCACCGATCATGCACATGGTCCGAGGT
This sequence comes from Trichobilharzia regenti, assembly GCA_944472135.2. NCBI lineage: Eukaryota > Metazoa > Platyhelminthes > Trematoda > Strigeidida > Schistosomatidae > Trichobilharzia > Trichobilharzia regenti. The sequence goes on along the minus strand of OX235262.1, from coordinate 170,744,397 downwards.
TCGATCCCCTACCGACGCACACCTGATATCTATGGTCGGCCTGCAAAATTTGGGCTACCGATATCCATGCTGAAAATTCCATACTTGTACCAAAAATTCGGTGTGGAATCAAGCTGTAATCAAAAATAAAAATGAATAAATAAGTTCTATGTTAAAACTAGTCAGTCAGTTAGATGTAGAAGTTAAGCTTAGACCTCTATATAAGGTAGACGCATCTACTGAGAAAATTTATTTCCATAAGATGACGTAACTCAATTACTTATTACACATTCCTACCCAGCTACTACCTCCACTGTGACGCGAATGATTATACTGGAAGAAAGCAACCGCTGACCAGATAAAATGTGGTGTCAACTAATGAATTGGCTGACTTTTATTCTGAATTGTATAGGCTGCTAGACTGAAGTTATTGCGCAAAAAGGACATATAGTTAAGGGTGCCAGGCGATGTGACGGAATGTTGAACTCAGTAGAGCTCATGTATTCATACTTTATCCTAAGTAAGATAATGCTGAAAGACAGTGTGGGGCTTGTTTAACACTCAGAATATCCTGCAAGGCACAATCAAGTACTATGAAGCACCTCTGTATCATTCTACGTGAAAGTCACTAGGCGGTTCTCACCACTGCCATTCAAGAGTTAACACGGAGTATGTCTGTCTGGATTCAACATAGAACTTCGCACTGAAATGCAGCACTTCGAGTTGCCACGTTCCAAATAGCACACAGAGGTAGACAAGAAGATGAGTGAAGAGAATCAATACAGTCTGACAAGTATAAGAGTGAAACAGAATGGGTAATGGTAGAAAGGAATATGAAAGATTACAGAGACTGAATACATCTGCGCTGTCCATTGACAACGATTTTGAGCCATGTCACCATTTATTGTCTCCAGCCATTGATTCCTAGAGTCCCGAGGGCCCCAACCCGGAAGTCTGCATCTCCCTACCTGACTCAGTTTAACTGTCAAGGATTTCATGGATTGATGCCATGTTTTTGTTTGGCCACCACTTACTCTTTTCCAACCTGTACCTATATCAACTAGCAATGCCCGTCGGGGGAGGTGGTGGTTAGGCAAGGCATGCCGAGCACGTGACCGACCTAGCCATCTCAATCTTTGTAACTTTATAGACTGGTCGATTGATTTTCCCTCTTTGCCCAACACTACGCCTAACGTCAACATTACTTACCTTATTAAACCACCTAACGTGAGACAGAGATCGCAGACATCTATGATCGAAAGCAGTCAACCTTTTCATGTCTTCAACTCGTATTGGCCATGTTTCAGAGCCATAGAGAAGGACGGAGCGAGCTGCTGAGCAGTACACACGTCCCTTGGTTGATAGCCGGATGTCACGCCTACGCCAGAGATGGTGTAAGTCAGCGAAAGCAGCTCGAGCTTTTCGGATCCGTGCTGAGATTTCATCGCCAATCAGTCCGTTGGTGCTAATACAACTTCCCAAATAGGTGAAGTGGTTAACATGTTCTATCACTTCACTCCCTATCACTAAGTTAGGAGTTGACGTGGTCCAGTCCTGTAGCAGCATCTTACATTTTGTAGGGGCGAATCGCATGCCAAACATACGAAGACTGCTGCTCAAGGTGTTCAGAAGACTCTGCACTTTGTCAGGATCCTCCCCTAACAGGACTATGTCATCTGCATATTCTAAGTCCATAAGACTATTCCCTGGTAACAAGTCGATTCCTAAGTCATTACGTTCAGTTAAGGATACTTCCATCAGCATATCTATGATGAAGTTAAACAGAAATGGGGAAAGTGGACATCCCTGTCGGACACCACTGGTTGTTACCAATTCAGATGACAATTCCCCATAAGCCCTTACACGACTACGTGAGTTTGAATAGAGTGCCTTGATTAGTGCAGTGCTTTTCTATTTCTCATTGAAACATAGAAGCTGTAACTTTAGACCACTTTACAACAATTTTTGGTTTATTCATACTACTGCGCCTAAAGGCAAACCAACGAGTTGTTTTTTTTCACGCCTTAAAAAAGACATTATTCTGAAAGAAGTGATGAGAAAGGCCAATAAGAGGGCAGCCTTACCATGATCGCTTTATACGTCATATACATCATTTTGAAATTAACAGAAGGATTAGGGAGATTAATAATTGCATGTCATATGTTCCGTAATCTCACATCCTAACAGAATACTTAGCATTCAATCGAAAGTCTAGCTTGAAGAATAAGTCTGATGGCAGAGCATGAAGAAGCAAGTACGGGGATCCGAAAGATATTTGAAAAAATCAGAAATTGTAATTTATGGAACTTTATCTCTGGATGATACGACGGTTTCTTGAACAGGTACTTCCAAGAGGTTAGACATGTAGCATAGGTCAGAAGCTTTACTTCCCCCAGTAGACCACCGGTACTACTATACGGCAAACAGCATGATTGGTTCAAATAATGCCCTGTCCTTTCAGACCCCAGGATCAGGCAGAGAACATTCTTCTGTCACAGGCGTAGAACTAACAGAACATCCATTCCACTATCAAAAGTTTGCAATTTATGCTAGTTGTGAAATAACTTCTCTTATTTAATATTTTGCCCCTACAAACGGATTTTAGAGATACTACTTTCATCTCTTACTCACCACCTTCTTCATAATCAAATCTAGACTGCAAAAAATTGGAATACTACACAGTAATATCATAATGAGTAGTTGGACGGGATTTAGACATTACTTCTGTTCACAGAATAATGAGAGTACTGGTAACCAATTTGGAAGCACTGCTTAAAATCATAAAAACAGTACCCATAAGCAACTAAAGCCGACTAAATGGCGTTAGACAATCAAATTCTGTACTTCCACGAAATATATCTCCCCACCCCTGCCTATTAAAGCATCCAACCTTACATAACAGTCACTCAATAGCAGTAAAACATTGTAATCCATATACACCAACAACAATATGGCTTATTTCACAAAACGCATGCTACACACCATAAATTCCAGATATTATGAGATGCCATAGCGCATGAAACAACTGACAGATAGAGTCATACAAATCATGACCATGAACTTACAATGTAACAAGAGGATTCAACACAATAACTGAAACACGAATTTATTTATAAGGCTAGATCCAACTGAGTGAAAATGTAATTAAATATTTCATGTAGCAAGCGATAGTGCTAATTCCTTAGTTTGATTGGTGTAGATGGTACTCTTCCCAACTCTCAATGTCCCTTAACATGAACAAACCGAACAAGAAACAAACAGTATAAATTTATTACAACTAATGATCGGATTTCTGCGTTAGTGACAACTGTTGGAAGACAGAACCTATACGAAGAAAGCATGAGTTATACTTAAAACTCCTCAAACATCTGAGAGTTTTCTCGTAATGTGAATAGATGTGGTTCTAATACAATCAACAACTTAAAAACATGTAACATGTTTACCTTGAGATGGAGGCCGAAAATGACAAAGTCAGTTGAAGAAGCTCGTGGGTATACATTTCTTTCATATAAGTATAAGTGGATCACAGATTCAATAAAGTCACTGATTAAGTTACCAACTGACAGGAGATATTAGAAAAAATTCTGAACAAACCATCAAGCCTCACTTGGCGGTTTTGCATAGAACTGGAAAAGAGTTAAAAATCAAAATACAAAACAATTCGAAATTAGTTCATTAGTTATCTTCAACCCCATGCTTGAGTTTTACAGTAATGCAAAACTAATTTCCCTTCAACATTAAAACAATCAAATAATGGGCCAATTTCAGAGTCCATTGCTGGGGCGAAGCATTGATTCACATAGAGGAATAGAGATTCCGAGGGAGCACATGATATATACTTCCTTATAAAATCCACTACCCAATGTATTTTCTGCTTCCTGCTAACAGACCATTTCATTTTTTTCATAACTGGTGCATTTCCAGTAGCCTTAAGTAAAAGTACTACTTTATCTGATTGGCCTTCTTGTTCAGCGCCGGATGAAGCATTATCCGTGGGTACGCTCATACAAGCAAGCAACTTAAGTTACCTGAAAATGAAATGTGCAAAGTTAGCCAGAGCAACCTTGAAAATATTTGAAAGGCTGCGATTATAAGGTCACACTGTTTACAAAATTAGCTTCCAGATTCAATGTTGACAAATGTAAGCTAACTGCACTCATGCACATTGCAATAAGTAAAGAAACTAACATTGAATGACAATTCACGACGATTTCGATATTTTAAGGAGGCATTAACTTGGAAAAGGTGACACTTTCATACCTTCGAGTTCACATAAGGAAGGTCATCAAAATCGGTAAACGAATCCCCGATGCAACGGAAAGTTCCCCACGACTGCTGAAGATAGGACTAGGGAATGAGATGGAGAAAGGTGTTATTCTCAACAATGCATTCAAGATCAAGAATAAAAAGATGAGCATTAGGCCAGACTGCCCTCTGGAAGATAGAATTAGGAGAAGAAAAGCCGTGACTGAATTAAAGGCCCGATTAGAAAAAGGTGAAAAAGACCTAAAACTGTTGGGTTTTCAGGTAGTGAGGTCTCGGAAACCTACGTTGTCCAGACCTCTGTTCACAAATCGGGTGAACACAGAGGTCTCTGAGTGTGCTACACGAACGCTTGTAGTCTTAGGAATAAGCTTCCCGAACTAGGAGTGTTAACTGAGGAACTACAGCCGGATGTGACTGCTACCATCTAAACATGGTTGTTAGTGGGTACAGACTTAACTCCACTCATACATGGGTACATCTGCATTAGAGCAGACAGTAAGTAGTCGGAAAGGTGAGGGGTTGCTCTATACATCCGAGATGACATAAGAATTAGGTCGACGTTGTCGGAAGCTCATGATAGCGGCACCTGTGAGGCCGCAGGTTGTGTCATTAACTTGAACAAAGGCACTGTAACGATTGGGGTTATTTATAGGAGTCCTACCAGCCAAGCTGACTGTTTCGCTCTAAATCACCTCAGGACGTGGAGTAGAAAGAATAGGTGTCTAATAGTAGGTCATTTTAATGCCCCGAATATTAATTGGAAGGAATTAACATCAGCTACTTCGAACAATTGTTTCAACAGGGAACTCATACTGGCAGCACCTGAATGCGCACTTGGGCAACATATGGACACACCAACACAATACCATCCTGAACATGATCCGCCCACACCAGAAGGAGGATGTCGGTGATATTAGGTGACTGGCGCCGCTAGGCAGTAGTGACCACATAGTTATCACTTTTGTGTTTAGGATTCAGGCTGTCATACATAGGTTAGCAGCTGCTCGCCCAAACGTTTGGAAAGCGAAAATACCTGCAGTCCGAAATGCATCAAACCTAGCTGACTGGTCTGTTAACACACACCAGACTGTCGACGAGGCTTGGATGGGATTTAGGAACACAGCGGAGTGCGTCACTGCACCCTCTGTACCTTGGTCTACGCCTCGAAAACTAACTCACAAACCCCCTTGGATTAGCAATAAGATAAGGAGGATGCTGAGAAAACGAAAGAACTTATGGGACCGGTTTGCTTTGACTGGGAGGGATGAGTTTAGGATTGAATACCGCAAAGTTCGAAACCTTTCTGGGTATGAGATCGACAAAAGTCGTATAGAGTATGAGAGACAGTTAGTACTGGATTGTGTGCATTATCCAAAAAGACTATACTCATATATCAAACGCAGGACTAAAACTAGCAGTGGCATACCGTCCCTCATTAGCAACACAGGGGAGGCTGCTGAGTCAGACGAAGCAAAAGCTCAGGAGCTCTCCGAATACTTTTGTGATGTTTTCTCGTCTAATCGTACCATTCAGGGGTGTATCGAGGTAAATTAGATAGCCCTTAAAATTCCCTCAATTGTGGTAGATGATGCAGCGGTTCTGAAACCACTGTCTAAGTTGAAGCCAGGTAAATCACCTGGACCAAACGAACTTCACCCAAGATTGCTAATCTCCTTGGCGGACATAATATACATCCCACTTACGGAGACTTTTCGGATGTCTCTGACCCAGGCTAGGCCACCTTACGTTGTTATGCTTGGGTCGAGGCCAGGGATAAAAACCATCTACTGGACATTGTATTTATCGATCTTAGTAAAGCATTCGATAAGGTATACCATTTAGGTCTTCTTAGAAAACTTAAACACTTTGGATTAGACCAACGCTTATGTGAGTGGTTTAGTGACTACCTGATGGATAGGAGGTAGAAGGTAAGGGCTAATGGTGTAGTGTCAGGGTGGAAAGCAGTACTAAGTAAAGTACTTCAGGGCACTGTACTCGGCCGCCTGCTATTCTTATTATACGTGAATGAAGTACCGAAAACTCTTACCTCATCTTCCTTACTATTTGCAGACGATACTGAGATATGGGAAACCGTAAATAGTAGCGATGATAGTTTGGTATTACAAAACGATCTAGACAAATTGGCCTAATGAGCTTATCTTTGGAGTCTGAAAGTTACTTCCAAGAAAAGCGCGGGAACGCACCTAGGTCAGAAGTCTTACACATCGTACTCCCTGGGGGGACAGAACTGTCAGATGTTAAGGGACAAAAGGGCTTAGAAATTATCGTAAGCCATGACTTGAAAACAACGACAAATTGCAATGGAGCCGCAGTTAAGGCCTTTCGAATGATATGGGCACTTCGGAGGGCTTACAAATGATTAGGCTACGGTATGTTCCAAGTACTGTATGTAACATATGTCAAACATCATCTAGAATACTTCATACAAGCGGCGATTCCATGCTTCAAAAAAGAGGCACATACCCTGAAAAGAGTACAGAGGGGATGAACGAAATTAGTTAATGGTATCTCACACCTTCCTTATGACATGAGGACGGAGCATTTAAGTCTCTTCCCATTATCATACCGAAGGAGGAGAGGTGACCTTATTTCGGCCTACCGTATATTCAAGGGTGATTTAGGGATCGACCTTTCAAACCTTTTCTCTCCATCTAGGATACATTTACGGGGTCGCCAGAAGAAGATGCTCAAACCAAGGTCGAATAAAATACGGTTGGAGTTTAGATTCTCTCACAGAGTGGTCAACGACTGGAACTCCTTACCTGATACAGTAGCAGCAGCTCCATCGGTTTCAAAGAGAAACTGGATCTCCGCAGAGAAATATATCGCGAAGATTAACACAGGCAACAAGAGCCTTCTATCCTTATAATCTGAATCTGAAAACCTCAAATCTTAAATGTCTCCGGTCTCTTAAGCCTTCTCAAAGCCTTGGTCCTGACGGCATACCTGCCATTGTCCTCAGGAATTGTGCTGATATTTTGTGTTATCCTCTTACTAACATTTTTAATGCCTCTTTTTCCGGTAACGTTCTACCTTTTGCATGGAAAAACATTAAAATTATCCCTATACCAAAACCATCTTCTGGTACTGATATTAAATTTCGGCCTATTGCAATTACTTCCCCCTTTTCAAAATTGATGGAAAAATTACTTTTACTTCGTCTTGAACCCGCTTTGAAACCTTTTAATGATCCTAAACAATTTGCATACAAACATGGTAGAAGTACCTTGGATGCTGCGGTTGTCTTATATCACAATGTTGTCTCTTGTTTAGACAAAGGTGCTAAATATGTTCGTAGTGCTTTCTTAGACTACACATCTGCTTTTGACTCTGTACCTAGGGGCCTTTTGTTAAATAAGCTATCGTTGACACAAACAAGATCCTGGGCTAAGAGTTGGTTGCATTCCTATTTTTCTGATAGAATGCAGTATACTGTATATAACGGCAAATCTTCTTCTACCTCGCTTACAAAATCCGGTGTTCCACAAGGTGCTGTCCTCTCTCCTTTTCTTTTTTCTTTCTTCCTACATGACCTGCCCCATTCAAACGAAACTAACTTTGTTAAATATGCAGATGATCTGACTGTATCACTGCCTATCACTTCCGAGTCTGACAGCTGCAAACTTAATAGCTTTCTGTTAGACATCAACAACTGGTCCAAGTCAAATGGTCTTATATTAAATCCTTCCAAATGTCAGGTGCTTGACTTTACTTTCAAGCATCGACGTGACTTACTTGAACTAGTTAACTCTAATGATCCCTGTAGCATAGATGGCACGGAAATTGAAACCAAATCAAGTATTAAATACCTTGGACTAGTTTTTTCCTCTGACCTTTCATGGTCATCCCATATCTTATCTATCTCTAAGAAAATGTTTCGTATTACCTTCTACATTAAAAAGTTAAGACAATCAGGTATCAACCAACCTTTAGTTTTGCAATTTTTAAACTCCTGTATTTTACCTATTGTACTCTACTGCTCTCCATTAATCTTTCCTGGGCTGCTCAAAAAAGATTATATCATATTACGAAGAGTATTAAATGCTGTGAGTAGAGCTTGTGGTCTGCCACTGCATGAGCTCGCTAATACTATAGTCGAGAGGCATATAAATTCCTGTACGAAATGGGCAAAGGCTATAATGTCAGACCCTCTGCACCCCCTTTATTCACACCTGTCCCCTTGTATCTCATCAGGTAGGACGAGAAGTCAATATAAAAAGATATATGCTCGTACTACTAAGTATAGAAATTCTACAATACCCTATTTAGCGCGTACTTTATGTGACGAAGACTCTGTTAGACGTGAAACTTACAAGTTACTATGTAATTAGCACAGTGAATCGACCCTTTTATCGTTCATCTTTCTGTATTTTATGGTGTTACACTTTCTATCGTTTAAATCGTTACCCTGCTATTTTATATTAGTTGGTATTACTATTAATACTACAATTTTGTACTTTATACATATTTTTCTCCGTATGGCACACAGTATTTTGCTACGCAGCTGCTACAACAATCGTTTTATTACTATTATGTATTGTGTATTTTTAATTTTTTTTGTCGTTTTTGGGTAAATTAGATGCAATATTGTACTGAATGCTGAAAATTCCTTGCTGTATCATGAGTACTGTTTTTGGAATAAAGCAATTATTATTATTATTATTATTATTAAATCTTGCATTTTTGGGGAACAGTGGTTTCCTAACTGTTCAGAAAGAGAACAAAACTTTCATGAGCTAAAGTCAGTGAAGACAGCCAGAGACATAGAGGAAAATTTAATCATATTCTGGGGTAACATTTCTATTTTAGTGTCATTCTATTGGTAAAACTTTTTGATGTAGTGCATCCCTGTAATGGGTACCAAAAATTAATTTGGTGAACTGAAAGTCTTATCTTAACTACCACGGACTCAGTGATAAATCGATCACAGATGGTTGCGAAGTTCCTGAAAGACGTGATTTGACCTAGCAAACTTCACCAACGTCCGATATCAGCCTGTTCAAATGACATCTCTATGGTGGTGGTTACTGAGAATTCTGAACTTAGCATATCATCCGGTCTAGATAATCACACACATAATATTAAGTATTTCACTCAAGACGTCTTGCATGACTTTTGTCTTGACTGTAATCACTGTATTCTTCTACATGGAGTTTTCTTCAAATTATTTGTATTTTCAGCATCAGTCAATCTATGCAACTCTAGTATCTGTTCACTGAACTTAACGGGTAAAGAGTTTCAATGTTTTCTGGTACACTACCCTTCGATAATAAACCGATGGTTAGATTTCTTAGAAAGGTGAGTTGGCAACATTTCTTTACTTCTTAGCATTCAAAAGTTTTAAATGTCTTAGCAAAGTTCCACGAGGTTTAAAGCCATCATCAAGGCTCAAATTTGCATTACTGAAATGCCTCAAACAGTGAGAAACAGCTGAACTTCGTGATTCCGATTAACATATCAGGAATTAGTTACGCTCGTTTGAGATAGTCTGTACTTGATTTCCCTCTAGGCCTAAATAGAAATAAGGTTCATGATTGCTGTGAGGCTACACGGGACCAAAGAAGTAAATGAAGTCGATAGGGGTTACATTAGATAACCCTGCTTTATCACATTGTTTATTTATACTTTTAGAAATCAGGAAATATCCATCACGCATAATTATTTGTGTTGCATGACCATCACCAGGTTTTCGCATTCTCTTGACCTGGTGCGCACGTATTATTTCTCAATGTTCGTTAATCTAAACACATCCCAAATTAGGTATGAATACTGTGGTCTCAGTTCATTAGCTTGAATGGCTCAAAAGATGGTCATCTGGAGAAATGTAAGGGAAATAAACTCGCCCACTTATACCAACTAAAAGAGGCATAAATAAGAGGGCCAAAACGAGGACCGGAAGTCCAAGACATAAGGTAATTACTGTGTAAATCTACTGCGTCTGGTATAAGGAAATCGATCCAGATGCTCAACACTAATTTCAAATCTGCCAGTGCTCCGATATGGTACATATACGTTGCACACGAATCACCAAAATAATTTCTAGCAGGCTGCTTCAGATTTTCATTAAAAACTACTACCTCCAGGTGAATAATAAACCCCGCATCGCTGACTGAAAAGCGTTAGTAACAAGGAACTTTGACAACGGACCAATCAACGACCTACTGCTCAACAAATGAGCAGAACAAAGTGTAGATAGTCTGGACATTCAGTGAGCAGACCGTTGAGTGACATCGCGCACCAGGGAGAAAGTTAAACGGAACCAAACTGGCGGACACTCAGTTCTGTGCAGAGAAAATCGTGCCAGGAGCAGAGGAGAAATTGTGGGCAATAATGTCGCCAACCAGAAAGGACGGCCGAGAATAAGGTGAAGTGGCGATGTGCCACTGAAGTCCTTTATTCTACCCAGGATAGTCACAGTAGTGAAGAATAGTCCGACAACCTGGATGGACCACACCAGGATGGGCGGTGAGTCAGGTGTGAGGCCAAAGCAAAGGTCTTTAGAGTCAAGGAAGGTTTTTAATGAGAGGTAGTAGAAGGAATAAAGACGTACCCTGTCGATTATCCAGAAGTCCACACTTGCTCCACTGAAAGCAAGATATTTGCTTTGGAAAACAAGAAAAAAATCAGAAAGCTTGAGAATAGGATAGGCTGTTCTAACCATTGTATAGATAACTTTCAACGAAGATGCGACATTCCACACTTCAAGCCAAAATAGAAGCAAAAGCTACACTGTTCTAAATGGATTTGTACTATAAACCAGGTGTCAATGGAGTTGAAGATTGAACGATCAATTCATGGTTGTTTGCTTAAAATCAACTTCCCCAATTTTCGCGGAGGCATCAGTACGACAGTCATCGTCTCATCGGTCGCTGTTCAGAAAGAAGAGTGAAACATCGTCAGAAGTAATAGAAAGATTTATTATTGTAATATTTGTTTTCAGACCTTAGTTCGCTTATTCCTTTTATATGTTGGTGTAACAATAAACAAATCTAAAGCGGCAGATCAGTGTTTTGGTTTTTGTGTCCGTTATAACTAAGCGTTTCTGAGAAATCTTCGAAGAACAGCGTGGGCCCGAGCGTAGCGAGAGCTGGGCATTAACAGTTTATGAGACGTGATTGACAGTTTCTGACGATAGAAACAGATCTGGCGGATTGAAACAGTTGGTGAAAGTTTGGATAGTCGCCGTTCATTTTTCCTGGTGCCGGTCAAGTCCTCTTTGAACAAGCAATATCTGGAACTTTTTTGGAATTGGGTCAAGTTCAACAATGCCTGGGTCAAAGAAGGGACAGAGTGTCTTGGATGCAAACAGGAAAGTAAGTCATGGTGACTTGTCTGTTAACTGTAACGATGTGTCTGATGTTAAGTATGACATGGTTGATGTTACTGTTTCGCCGTTCAGGGATAATAGGAACATCAAACTCCCTAAATTTGAACCACGGTGTTTTGATGGAAACCCTGCCGATTATTTACAATTTGTAGAGGAGTTTGAGATCATGTTGAGTGGTTTTTTATTAAATGATGAATTGAAGTTAATGTATTTGATGAGATATTGCACTGGAGATGCTGCAAGAGCTATACAGTGTTGTAAGTTTATGAAGCCAAAAGAGGGCCACTACGAGGCTATGAGCACATTACGTCAAAGGTTTGGAAGACCTTCGATGATTGCAGGGAAATTATTCGAGGCTGTTAAGGGTAATGGTGGTCAATTACAGGATGACTCCCAGGCACTCACTGAGTTTTTAGATAATTTGTCAATTTACAAGAATGGAATGATTTCGATGAATCGAATGAGTGACCTCAACTCGAGTTTTATACTAGAAGTAATAGCAAGACGCCTACCTACTCGACTGCAAAGGAAGTGGGTGAAGATGAGCTCCCGTATGGAGGATGAGGGTATCGAGCCAAAATTTGATGATATCCTGAAACTGGTAAATACTAGTGTCAATCAATCTATGAGCAAGTTCGCCAGTCTATTACATCTCACCCCTAGAATAGAGCAGGCTGAGATCAAAATGCAATCATTGATGACGAGTAGGCCTCAGAGAGGTGGTTATCGAGAAAGCTCCATGATGTCTAGTAATGCATATAGACCTAGTGAGTGTAACAGGTTTCGTAGTACATCCTCAACTGATAGGTTACAAGATGCAAGACAAACACGGTTTTGTTTTACACGTGTGCAAGAGGTGCATACAGAAGTGAACTGTGAACCGGTGAGCAAGTTCAGTGATAAGCTAAATGTAAACTCCAGACCTGACTCCGAATTGTGTGACGATAACGGTGCGGTGAAGAAGTCTGTAGTTGCAACTGGTAAGCCGTTGTTGAATAAAGTGTCACAGAATAGAGTTGCTGCTTCAGAGTGCAGTTCTAACCCTACAAGTTTACAAGGTATTACTAGTCACAGTGAAGTTATAAAACCTTTTATGATTTGCGAGGAGGAACCAAAATTGTCTACTTCTGTTATTAAAGAGTTTGAAAATGATGAAGTTGACGGTAAAGTGAATATTCGTGATAATGATCATGATACTTCACAGTTGTCTTTGGTTGATCATGATGAGATGAGGGATATGCCTACTACTGCTAAGTTAAATAAAGGTTCTGTAGAACTACAACGTGAAGTAGAATTGAACGCAGATGCAGTTCGAAAAGGTGTGCATACTTGTGAGACAGTCAGTGTGATTGATCAGCGTATAGCCCACCTATCATCAGATGCTAGTTCTAAAGCGGAGCTGATAGTAAAAGACAGCAGTGGTGGTGGTCTTGCAGGTAGACAAATTTTTGAAAGTCGAGCAACAACAGCTTTTGATCCACTGCTAAGTTCATCAACTGGTGTCAATCAGTCGTCGTTGGTGCTGTCATCCACAATGAAACAGGCACCCATTAACTCAAGTATCTTGTCCAATGACTATGCTAGTATCAGTTCGTTTGAAAGGACGAATATCAATGGTCAGTTTAATGAGGATAAGCCAAGTGTAAACGAGAGAGTAATTGTTAAATTGACTTGCACGAATAAAGGCATTTCTAGTTTCAAGTTACTATTTGAATGTTATTATCTTTGGTGTAAATTACTCTGTTTCTATACTTGGTTGATGAGATATGCCGTGTGTTTGTTCGTCATCTATATTCTACGATACAATGACATGGGCGTGTTGCCGTTCAGATTTGAGGATTTAGCTCATAGAAGGAAGTCAGCAAATGAACTCTGCAACGATTTTCCAACCTAGGGTGTCAACCTGAGAAGGGTTGTAGGCGTACTGCTGTAGAATCAATGCTAAGATCCTCCGAATGGGATGAATACTTCACTACTGATGACCTCTCGAGAGCCCTAACCATCTTCTACCATAACACTAACACATGCTTAGATGCTGTCATTCCACTACAAACACTAAAGGTTTCCCCACACAGAAAGTCATTCATAAAACCAAAGGATCGTATGAAACTGAAGAAACTCTCAACAAGTTACTTCAAACAGCATGACTTTGGCACTCTAGGTCTAATACTTAACACCCTTAGCTCCGTCTCACAAGCTCGAGATTTCCGTATGAGAAACGAAGAACGCATCGCAGTAGCCAGTCCTGCTAGAGTGTATGCACTCACAGAAATCTTAAGGAAGCGAATGAATCGCAAAAACCACAGCATTTCTCTCCTCATAGACAAAGGTAGGCTATGCACTAACTCTGCAGACATATGTGAACTATTCAACAAAACGTTTGCAGGTAACTACATTAAGCCCTCAGTCCAGCTACTCGATATACACCCTATTAATAATATGGCACAAACACCATCTCCACTCACACCAAACCAAATTAGTACTGTAAAATTCACTTATGCTAATATTAACCAAACTATAAGAACCCTCAAAAGTTCAAAAGGTTTCGGTACCGATGGTATATCATCTTACTTCTATAAACACGGTGGCCCTGACATTCCTCTACTGCTGCTTAAAATATTCACAATGTCCCTAGAAACCCAAACTTACCCTGACATATGGAAGACTACATTCATTATGCCTAAACACAAATCTGGCTCGAAAACTGAAGTCAGTAACTACCGGCCGATCAATATCACACCTATAGCATCTAGAATTATGGAGAGACTAGTCAAAGATAACTTAATCAAACATATGCTTAGCCGCAATATTATAAGTCCGAACCAACATGGATTCCTGAAATCCAGATCATGTTTAACGTGTCACCTAGACTTCTTCAATTTCGTAACCAGCAGTCGTGACAGACGGCAACTAGTACTTGTCATCTACTTTGACATTTCTAAGGCATTTGACCGTGTTGACCATCTACTGCTAACAAATAAGCTGAACTCCCTAGGAATACGTGACCCATTATTAGGATGGCTTAAATCATTCCTTAACAATAGGTCCCAAATAGTTAAACTCGGGTCTGCAACCTCCAAACCTAGCCCTATCACTTCTGGTGTAGTACAAGGTAGTGTCATTGGACCCCTCCTATTTACGCTATACATCAATGACATATGCGCTTGCTTCACGCACGGGAAACCATTCATCTTTGCGGATGACCTAAAAGTAGCTTATACATTCCAAAGTGATGACTTAGGGAACTTCGAGAATGTAGTGCAGAAGGAATTAGATAAAATGACTGCTTGGTCGTCCCTATGGAATCTCCAATTCAATCTGAACAAATGTGGCTGGATCTGCTTCGGCGCACCCTCAATTGACCTGAAATTAACGCTCCAATCTGCTAACCTAACAAGACTCCGAAGTGTCGTTGACCTAGGCCTTAGGTACTCTAGTGACTTGACATTCTCTGAGCAAGTAGCATCACAGACTAGAAAATCGAGGATGCTCTTAGGATGCATACTCAGGAACTTTCACGACAATGAAGCCAAGCTAATTCTGTACAAAACATGTGTCAGACCACTACTAGAATACTGTCCATTTATTATAAGCAGCACTCGCACACGTGACAAGCTAAGGATGGAAAGTATCCAACGATATTTTACCTCAAAACTCTTAGGCTATGATTGTAAGAAAGACTACATCTCACGGTGCATGATCCTAAAACTTGACCCACTTTGGACAAGGCGACTTATTATAAACCTAATATTCTTCTTTAAGGTCCTTCACAAAATATCATTCTCAGGTAACAGGGACATACAATTCGCACAGGAAGGTTCTTACGATCTGCGTAACCAAACTTCCACAGTGACAACTCATTCTTTTAAGTCAACACTCCGTGAAAACTTCTTCACAGTCATGTATTCTAAAATATGGAATAGCCTACCCCTAGATGTCAGAACTTGCTCTTCGGTTACAAGCTTCAAACGCTCTCTATACAGACTGTTTCACTCTACTGATTATATTAATAAACTATTTACTCCTAGAACGAATCAACTACTAATCTACTACAGCACCTAAAAGACGCACTTCAACACCCTTAGCAATCTTAAAACTATAAATAAACTAGCAGCATGGATGCATAAAGACAAGGTACGGAACATACAGGATTAGTTTACCCTTAGAAATAGGACGTGTCACTTTATTGTAACCTTCAAACGCTTGCTATATAAACTGTTTTATTCCAATGACTACCCCTACCAGAAACCATTAATTACTTCTAAAACGCATCAGTCATTAGAACACTAAAACGCTCAGACTCATTAATACACATTATGACACTAAATAAACTCTAAGACTTCGCATAAATAAAGTGAAAAGACAACTATAATTAAAAGTAATTTTTTACTTATGTTATAAAATTGACATAAACATTTACATATATACATTAATATCCTTTTAATGTTCACATACTTTCTCTTTCTGGTATTCTGCTGCTCTTATTCATCTTCTGGTCGAGGTCGAACAACCCTGCATCTAAACTGAAATGAGGATTAATTCCAAACCATCTATATCATAACCACTCAAATTCCATGAACGATCCAATTCTACCATTTGAAGACGCTGGCGAACATGCTGTAAATGAGTATTCATGATCTGAAATGAAGAAGCAACTGGTTTTCAACATTTTTCTGAACTTACGAATACAGTCCGCCATGCAGACACAAATGGAGCAAATGGAGAATTCTGGAATCGACCTCGACACCATTTGATGCAGTAAAACAACTTAATATGACCTTATCTAGTTTTCGTATCCACGGTCAAATTTCTTTCCTGTTATAAAACTAAGATAAGACTGCTGAAAAAGTGGAATAAATATATCACTGATCTCAACATAATACATCAATAAACTTCAAACCAAGGGTGTTGCTCACAACAAAGTTATATAGGAGAATTGACTTCAAGCTTTTTTTCCCAGATATCCGTATTACATTCATCTGATGTCTGGTTTTTTTAATGCGAAGACAATATTTCTATATCTCTTTATGTGCTACACAGACTTTATAGCAGACTGTTCCGACTGACTCTCATGTCAGAGAGAACAACCAAACTGTAAATTCATCATACATCAAATTATGTGTAATTTATATAATAACTTATCCATGCCTGTACAATTGGTATGTTCCTGCATAAACAGGAAGAAATATATATTATTATTATTATTATTAGTCCTACAATTCTTCAAAGGTTAGCGCATCAATGAGCAGCCCAATGTGCTCGGTGTGTGATTTTGTACATATGTTCATATTGTATATACTGAATTGATATCATCTTTCATCTATCATTTGGTAATTCTGTTTGTGTCCGGACGACTTCGACTTGGATCATCAACCTGGGAAGGAATGTAGGCGTACTGCTGTAAGTCCTACAGTTCTTCAAGGGTAGTTTGTCGTGCCAGAATACACAACATTTGATGTGTTGATTGTACATATGTTAATGCGACAGACAACGGCAACCAACGAGGGAACAGGCATAAAATGGACTGACACAAAAGACTTGGAGGATCTGGATTTCGCCGATGATATATGTCTGATTTCCCATAAACTGGAAGATATGCAAGCGAAAAGTAACAAGTTGGCAGAAGAAGCATCAAAGATAGGACTTCACGTGAACATGGATAAAACAGAGATAATGAAGATTCCTAGCCAACATCAACAACACCAACAGACCACAATAAGCATAAATGGGAAGAACCTGAAAGAAACAACCTCCTTCACCTACCTGGGAAGCATCGTCTCAACTACAGGCGGAACTGACGAGGACATCAAAGCCAGAATCGGAAAAGCAAGACAAGCTTTCATTACTCTCAAATCTGTGTGGAGGTCAACAGCAATCAGCATCAAAAATAAGATCCGGATTTTCAACTCCAATGTGAAGTCAGTGCTACTATACGGATCAGAGACTTGGCGAGTCATAAAGAGCATCTCAAACAAACTTCAAACCTTCATTAACAACTGTCTCCGCTCAATACTCAAGATCAGATGGCCAGAAAAGATCAGCAACAGGGATCTCTGGGAGCGAACCAATCAGGAACCGATTGTGAAACAAATAGGCAGAAAGAAATGGAGATGGATTGGCCATACGCTGAGGAAACCATCAAGTGACATCACTAGACAAGCCATCGCTCGAGTGGAACCCGAAAGGGAGGCGGCGAGTTGGTCGTCCAAGGGTGACTTGGAGGAGGTCATGCGAGGAGGAGATGAAAGCATGTGGACAGACCTGGAGCGGGGTGAAAAAGTTGTCAGAAAACCGAAGTCAGTGGAGGTGCGCAGCTGAAGCCCTATGTTCCTCTAGGAACTAAAGGATACAATAATAATAATAATTGTGTTAAATAATTGTGTGAGTTCCAATCATTGTAATTGTTGGTTAATCTTGTTTGTGTCCGGACATTCCACAAATTACAATCGTCAACCTGAGAAGGGTTGTAGGCGTACTGCTGTAAGTCCTGCAATTCTTCAAAGGAATTCCACCAAGACATGATCGACGAGGTTGTTTGTACTATTTGTATATACGTGTGGTGTATCATAGCAATTGGTGTATTTTGGATTCATTATGTTTACTTGTTGTTTTCGTGTCTTGTTGTTATTGCGTAATTTTGTTAAAATTTTCGTCGTGATTACTTCTGAAGTTGTTTCGAGTCTTCTACATCCATGAATGAATTGATTGATGCTAAGGACAGCAGATGGGTCGTATACGCCGGGGAGGCTAGGCTATTGCTGAGAATGAAATGCACACGGAGATAATTGTTAGCTGCGGTCCGACACGCCGGGGAGAAAGAGTGTAAACGACTGAGGCTCGCATGCGTCACCGCTACTAGAACTGAGGCAGAATGAGTGACAAGCGATTGCAGTGGTAATTGATGGTGAGTAGATAAGAGGATGTGCGTAGAGTATCGTGAGGTGGTGCTATGGTCACGTTGCATTCTGCAAGAGTCATTCTAGCAAGTGGAGACAGTGTTCCAAGATGTCAAGAGGATACCTTTATCTGGAGGCGCAGGTCGTCATTGATGTGTGAGATTGTGCTGTGGGTATGCTTGTGGTGTGTTGGCTTTTCTGTTTGTTTTCCATTTCAGCTCTGTCCGTGTGACCCAGGTTCTCGCAATGGCATCCAAGTCAACGTGCATTGGTCGTGATGGAAAAAAGGGTTGGATCCCTTTTTTGCCGGGGAGTGTCAATGGAGTTGAAGATTGGACGATCAATTCATGGTTGTTTGCTTAAAATCAACTTCCCCAATTTTCGCGGAGGCATCAGTACGACAGTCATCGTCTCATCGGTCGCTGTTCAGAAAGAAGAGTGAAACATCGTCAGAAGTAATAGAAAGATTTATTATTGTAATATTTGTTTTCAGACCTTAGTTCGCTTATTCCTTTTATATGTTGGTGTAACAATAAACAAATCTAAAGCGGCAGATCAGTGTTTTGGTTTTTGCGTCCGTTATAACTAAGCGTTTCTGAGAAATCTTCGAAGAACAGCGTGGGCCCGAGCGTAGCGAGAGCTGGGCATTAACGGTTTATGAGACGTGATTGACACCAGGAGTGCTGAAGATATTTCAAAATCTGGTTATTCACTTCTGTGGTTATCTGGAGTTTAAATATCAAGAGTACAGTGACTGAACATAAAACGACTTGAAGTTAACAAAAGTGTGGATACAAACAAAAAACATATGCAAAGGCCCAGCTTTTAGATTTCTTCACGGGTTAACAAGTTATCTCTCCTGGTGACATTGAGTGTGATTGGTTGTTTTCGTGTTTTCACACCCTCCCGATTTTCATGATCGCCAAATACTTTTTAACAGAAGCAGGAAAAGGAAAGCACTAACCTCGATGCAAATCAAGAACGGCTAGAATAGGTAAACTAAGGGAGAAATATATTGGAAACTTGGAAAGTAAAAGCAAGTTTTCACGAGTACATGACTGTAGGGAAACTGAAAGTGGCTTGACTTTCACATTATACAGTGCCACAGAGCACCACACCTTGTGACATGTTACCTAAAATTATTTTGAAGATTTTCTAAAAAGATGTTACAGGCGCAACGCGAATAACCTCTAAGGACACAGGCTTGCAGTCTTCGACCAAACCAAGAGAAAACAAAATAGCTCCAAACAGAATTATATTTATAAGAGAATGTTGAAAAGGTGCAAGATTTTGTTCTATTTAACGAAATGTATCGAGTGAACATGACATAAACCTTCAAGTAGGAGCTTATCTGGCTGCAAAAATAAGGAATACAAAAGTTGGATTTATATTTGCTTCGCAATTAACTAAATGACAACTTAAACAAAGAATGTACAAAAGTCCAGTGGTGCGCAAACAGTCTAATCAGCGCAAAATGCCAAATGGTATGTTAAGTCAGACTTCCATATTTTTACGTGGAAATATAGGATGCTACAAAGACTTTCGTGAATGCACAGAATACAAAATCAGCGATACTGGAAACCACTTTCTTCAGCAATGAACCCCATGAGGTCGTCGAAATTACCGAGTGGCAAAAAAAGAAAACAAGGGTTCACGGGATTTACACACGAATGTAACTATTAATATAATAATGAACGAGTTAGCACAATAAGAATTAATGAAGTATATATCGGTCAATTTTTTTGGCACAAGTGAATATTTAGACAAAGCAATGAGAAGACGTAATTTGTCTAAATTGTGTAACGTATTTGCGAAACACAATACGAACGATCTGATCACACACACGGACTTGTCTTGGGAACATGTATGAAGTTAATAAAGAGTTAAGAGGTAAGAAAATAAATTTGGGTCAAGTTATGCACACACATGGAAATTAAAAATAACAATAAAGATCACTAAGCCAAATAACAGAGGCAAATACCACCTTCAAAAAATTACTTGTCTTACGCATACGAACTCATGATATCTGCATTTCTGTCATTGCCTGTCCCCAAACACCAGATGTAAGTCATCATATGGGGCCACTGGGAGAGTTGTTAACGCCAGATGACACCATAAAATTCCTAACTTCTCTCAAAGGTGGACGAATTCGCAATAAACCGACGGCATCATTTATACTGTCTGTTGTAGAATTCGACTTTGCATGTTACCTCTATAAACATGCAACTCAGTCGTTTCTTTTTCAATATTTCTTACCCCTCCTACCGAGGCGTTCTAAACCAGCATATTCATACAGTGGGTAAAAAATAGCGCGAACGAATAATTTTGTGGTCTAACAGTCCTGTCCAAGCTTTTTGTCACCCTTTCAGCTGTAAGTTGTGAGACAATGCATGAACTGTTTCACGAGAACCAAAATAAAATTAAGTCTAGACTGTGATTGTTCCACATCTACGCGATTACTGATTTTCCCTGTGACTGAGTAGATGGATGTCTGGCAGCCGCGTTACTAACTCGGTTGAAATTCTATTCGTTTGTTAATTATTCGAAAATTCGATGAAGTTTGAGGAGCTGAATCACACCTACCGGCCGTCACAATGTAAAACACGCTAGTGAACCAATCGAAATCGTTGTGTGGCAGCCCTATCGATAGCCTACAGCCTAAAGTTTCGGTTCTGACTCTACCGATCGGTGATCCAAGTAGGCAATTCAAGTAAAATGACTGTTTACATGCTGCTTTATCTACTGCGTGAGCCTTAAGGTGAGGTTATTATCCTGGTGACAAATAGCTGAGGATTCAGTCCCCAAAAAATAATTTTTGCGACCCACCTTTTCCTTTATGCAATCCACGGGACTAATGCGTTTTCCCTCTCAGATGGCTGATGTGTACATCAATTTTCAGAGTGTGAGCCTAAAACGTCCAGAAACTTCCCTTCATATTTCAATGAACACGTAGTCCTACTGTTCATTGCGCATCTTAGTATTGCTTCCTTCCTACTTCTTATGTTGTATCGAAGGACCACAAGCACTTATTGTTGTTTAGCCCATATTTAGAAAGCAATTCAGATGCATGCTAATCCACCTCTTAAGTAACTATTTATAATGATATTGTCTCTATCGTCAAGTATGGTAAGCTGTACCTTTTTGCAGATGACCTCAAAGTTGTCTATGACTTCGACTATAATGATATGAATATTGCTAGTAAAATCCAACAAGACCCAAATAGTTTATGTAATTGGAGTGAAAAGTGGCAGTTAACGTTCACTCCAGCTAAGTCTGGGAAAACATACTTCGGACGTTGGAAACC
Organism: Trichobilharzia regenti; assembly: GCA_944472135.2. Lineage (NCBI taxonomy): Eukaryota > Metazoa > Platyhelminthes > Trematoda > Strigeidida > Schistosomatidae > Trichobilharzia > Trichobilharzia regenti. The sequence continues at coordinate 170,722,604 of OX235262.1, read as the reverse complement.
TAGCATGTGTCTATACACGAACACAGTCACAGATCTCGGGGTAGCATACTCAAATCTTACCTTTACTGAACATGCAAACAGGGTGGTATCTGCTTGTAAACGACTAACCGGCTTTGTGCTACGCAACGTTTACACTCCAGAAGCCAGATTAGCTACATATAAGATATGCATTCGCCCCAAACTTGAATACCATGCCCACTTATACAGTAGCTTTAAATCAGCAGACAGAAAAAAGTTGAAAGTCTGCAAAGGTTCCTCACGAAACGCATATAGGGCTATGATCAGCAAATAGAATATCTTGACAGATGTATTCGACTGGACTTAGAGCCCTTGTGGTTAGGGACAGTGAAGTGCAATTTATTTCTCTTATTCAAAATTATAAGAAAGCACTGTAACAATAACTCATCCATAACGTGGGCTAATCCTAAATCGTATGAACTTCGCAGCCATGACTACCTTCGCAATGTTAACGCCCATAAACTCGCCACTAGAGCTAACTTTTTCACCATTAAATATTGCGAACTTCGGAATCAACTACCCTATGAGATTAGATCCTGTGAAAGGCCTGACAGTTTCAAAAGGACCCTAGAAAAACATATTAACATGTCCACTGCTGACAAAGTGGTGAAACAATGGCATTTCAATATTTAACTACAGAAAGTACACTAGTTCCTAGACTAACATATTAATACTTAGTAATTCTGCATGTTCAATTATTGAAATTAGATTGTCATTAAAATACTTAAAGTGATTAAAATATTCATGCGGCATGTGTTCTCTTGCTTTACCACGGTTATTCCCCTTATAACACTCAATTAGTGAGCCTAATCTATTCTTTGATAATGCGAATTATAACATTAATTATACTCTTATCATATATAGTTTGGTTTACTTTACGGCTTCCTGTAAGACTAACTACCCTTCTGCAGTATTGTTAACCAAATGCTAAAATTTTGTAGGTTCAGTGTTAATATCTTTTTATAACATGTGTAGACAGGTTACTTTGCAATGTCAAATGTTTACTATATATAAGATTGTCATGATAATTTAGTACACTAAGTCCTGCCAACCGACCTTACCTTCAATTCATACTACCTACATTGAACCCTAACTATAGTGTTCTGCTAAGTCTTGCTCCACTATTCGCAAAGCCTATTCGTTTTACTCTTTAAGGTTTTAACTTTTTATAAAGTAATCTGTTCATTAGGATGCATGCACACATATATAATGTTCATAAAGATGTACGTGGAGACCTATTGGAACCACATATTAAGAAGGCTATGGAGATGGAATATGATGTACGAACATGTCTGGTACCAAGCAATATATTTGCTGTGGCCATAATAATCATAGTCTCAGAGCCTAACATCATAGAAGGAGGGAGGGTGGCGCTAGCTGATCGGTAGATGTGGTGGTCACTAAGGTGAATCGCCCCATTCTGCAGGAACACCAATATGCAATTTGACGGCTCGAGATTTTTTTGATTTTTATGAGGGCTTAGATCTTTACTTTGAAAAAGATAATAATGAACGCCTAGACAGATCATGCTTCTGCCTTTAAACATATACCATTCGGGCGTTGATAAAGCATATCCCCTGTTTGAAGTAGCGCCAAAAGTTTTACCTTGAGGACATTTGCGCGGTCTCGTTGATTTGACCTTGGATGGATCGTTGCGTATGATGTAGATAGCTACATTTGACTTTATTCTGGTTTTTATTAGGCTTAAATTGCGTTGAATTCGTTAAAAAATAGTTCTCAAAAGCTCTCTCTAAGCCTGAAGGCACTCATCGTGCAGCAGGATGCTTGACAATGTGTTCCATGCCAAAATTATAGGGTGCACCTAAAATCCCTGCTGTTAACACCTGTTTGTGGCGTCTCAATGATTTCTGCAGAGTTTCGTTTTATCACTTGTGTCCATATTTTTCGTTCACGAGTGTTTCAACAAATATTTGTGGCTGTAGCCCGGAACTACTCAAAACGGGAATTTTGGTAAGGAATTCCGCCACAGTTTAAAAGTCAATGTAACTTTGAAGTTTTTTATTGTCTTCTGTTAGTGATTCGTGAATTTTTAATTCAAAAGCCTCTTGTTTCATTTACAGTGATACCCTATGAACGCATTGGCACCTGGAGACAATGGAAACCAACCTGCACTTCCAATATCAGTGGACACCAAAAGATCTTTTGACGGAATTATGTTCAGTCGCCGGTATACCAGTTGGGTTCAAGTAGAAGATGCCCTGAGTCAGCTAGAATCAGTACGACATATGCATATATATGGCATAGTACTTCTAGGCAACTCATACGCATTATGTGGTGAAGAAGTGCATTCGGAACCATGAATCTCAGGAGTTGAAGTACAAATTAGTAGTCTATCGTTGTACATATGGCATGAAGCGAAAAACTAGAGGTTCAGGTTTACGCGTCAAACCGTAAGAATTCTATTATTTATTTCTGCAGTGCAAAATACACCGGCTGCCAATCTGGGTTTCGTATACGCTGCAAGGAAGATGAGTTCATCATTTGTGCCGCGGAAACAGTTCACAATCACAAATGTGAACAACGTCTTATGATAGGTGATCCTTATTTTAGGCGCCTGTCCGGGGATGAAAAGGAGAATATTGCACCTGTTGTAAGGGCTACATCTGAGGTTGGTGATGTTTTGGAATATGCTGAAGAGAAATTTAATAAAATTTTGACGAGCACGGATGTGTATAATTTACGTAAGGATGTGAGACCAGGTAAGTGATGCAGTTTAAAGTTACTTTGCAAGCCATGCCTTTGAGATCAGACGTTATACGCATAATAAGGCAAAGCGGTCAGGTGGCTAAGTACGTAGATTCGAATACAGGGATAACTAACAGAATTTGCTTCGCCCTGGATTCACAGGTGCAGTTATATCGGAAATATGGGGAGGTGGTGTGTATTGACTCAACATACAATACCAATAAGGATGGGTAGGTTATACGCGAAACGGTTGACAAATCTTAATCAGATATTCTCTGTTTCAGTTGGTGGTAACAGACAATATGGGTCATGGGAGGCCTGTTTTTTTGGCATGGACAAGACGAGAAAGGGCATGTGGTGTCGCTTGGATCTTGGAAGAATTCAAAAGAATGATGCAGAATACGTCCATTACAGAAACTTTCATAATGGATTCGGCCAGCTGTGAGATATCCGCCGTGCGTCACGCAGACTTATCGGCTTTCTACTCAGGAACTTTTACAGAAATGAGTCCAGAATTCTGTTGTACATGGTTTGTGTGCGTCCTTTATTTGATTACTGTTCATTCATGTATAGTAGTATACGCATAGAGGACAAATTGAAAGTTGAGGGAGTGCAGAGGTACTTCACCTCAAAATTAATCGGAACCGAAAATGGTGCGAACTACTCCACTAGATGTGACACCCTAGGATTAGAAACACTATGGCTAAGACGCCTGAGACTAAACTTAACACTTTACTATAAGCTTCTAAACCACTTAGTTTTTACCTCTACTAATGGCATTCGACTTTCAGATGACAATGGCTACAAACTAAGACACACTAAGGCTACAGTAGCTGTCGAACAATGTAAAACAACTACCAGGCAAAAGTTTTATTTGGTTAGGTATGCACAGATATGGAATAAACTACCAATGGAAATGCGTCAAGGAGGCACATTGGCCTCATTCAAAAGAGTGCTTAACGACAAACTACAAGAGTTTGCAAACGATAGTAGTCCTAGTTCCTATCTGAGAGCCTCCGAAATTATAGGTCCATTTAATGTATAAGCCCAAATACTACACCTGTTGTTTTTGCCTATATTTATAATTTCAGATAAAACATTAACGATTAAGATACTTACCCTCAAACAGACAAAAATTTCGTTTGTAAAACTTCTACCCAACACAATAAGTGGAATAAAATGGACATAAACCGACAACATGAAAAAGATATAACTCACTACAACATCATATGGACAGATTTACGCTCGTTGGGCATCATATATACCTCACCAACGACAACCTACCTTTCCTAAGATATTGTGATGGACTTATATCCATAATGTTGCTGAGCAGTTAATATTCTCAACTCATGTCGGAACAGCAGAATTTCACAGACCTTCCTCACGCCAAGAAAATACTCACAATCAGTAGAAATCCACTAATTAATGCGTCTACAGCTTACGTATTTTACTCCCGACAATGACATTGCAGATCAAATGAGATAAACATATCACTGATTTCAAAATAACACATCAATGAACTATAATTCAAGGATTCGACACACAACAAAGAAATGTATGAAAATTAACTTCAAGCTTTATTTTTTTCCAGGCACTTATAACCAACCCACCAAACACCCGGATTTTTTCGCTAATGCGAAGACAATACTTCTGCATTTGTAACTGTGCACAGAAATGATTGTACATTAGTGAAAAGAGTCTTGCCCAGCTAGCATTTTCTTCGGGCGCATTGCAGACTTTTCGGGGCAAAAAACTTCGGGTAAATCTACTTACGTGGGACACTGTCCCGAAGTCTGCCCCAAAAAGTCTGCAATGCGCCCTAACTTAATATGACTAACTGCGACCTGGGATAACGTGTCTACGGTTCCTCATTTAACTATTAGTCGACAATTAAATCAGAGTTAAATCTATTACGCACACAGGTCGTCTCAAAAAACAATAAACTGGCAGTAGCTCAACGACTCACATTAACAAATAGCAGTTGATTTTAATTGAAAATATATTTAATAATCTTGGCAAAAGAATTTACAATCTTCAGATAACTTTCTGAAGTAGAACATCCTATAAATCACCAGGAAAATTCACCCGTGTGCTTTCGGCGTCTGGTAGGTTTTCTTTGTTGACGTCGACGGTGATCTGAAAAATGAAATTTGGAAAAAATTAAGACCTACCAATGGGGGACGCCGTCGCCTTCTAATTCTCGACTTCAGTCTGTCCCGACTGTTATGGAACCAACGTTGAATTGAAGCCGTGCTAGCCTTCACTGTGGTACATCGGTCAGAATTACCTAGTTTATGTAAACTGCTAACAGTTCCTAGAGAGACAACAATGAAAAAACATTCACCTACATATCACAAGGTTACACGTCTTCGTGTCCTTGAACTTCTTTTTTTCCTTGGTGCCAGCCCATGAAAAATGTGAGCTGTAGTTCGGCTCCAACAAGACATTCATTATGCGACCAACGGAGGTTTGCACGTCCCCGTCAACCAAACTAGAAAGATCCGCCGACACATCCTGACGATATACGTCTTGGGACAGTTTTGCCTCAAACGATGACATGACGGCGTCGCTGTCCAACTGCCATCTGCCAGAGCTCTTTAAAATTTGAACTGAATTGACGCACGAGATATTACTGTCAATGCTGTCGACAACGTTGACTTGCGAGAGTTTAGCCTCAAGCTCAGAGAGATGTGACTCCGTTGGTGCCTGGAAGGAGTTTATGCTTGAACGTAAAGCCCTCATCTCTTTCCAAGAACCAGATGTACAAGTACCTTCTCGTCAGTGCTTGGGCACCTGCAAGTAATATTTTTAAATTAAATTGAACTTACATATCCACGGGAAAGGGAATGTGGGAATTTGATGAGGAAGGGACAGACGACAAGCTGAAATGAAATTTTCTAGTTAACTTTAATATACCTTTCACTTTTGTCCGCAATGGGTGGCTTTCGGAAAGGCGGTGTCTCCAACCGAAAATCCGGGTCAGCCAACAATCGAGAAGGGTAGCTCAACGGAGCAGCATTCTCCAAAAGTTTTTTTGGCGGCTTTGAAACACTGGGAAGATGAGTCAAGAATAATAGCTTACCGGTTTACCCTGTATTGGCTTGCAGGCTCCGTGTTCTCAGATGACGAGTCACCCGTTGTTCTTTGCAAACCTTCAATTGCTGTCTTCAATGAAAATGCCTGGTCAAAATCCCAAATAGTATACAATTGTATACTATTGGGATTAACATTTATCAAGTGTATGCATAATCTCCGGCGTACATGTCAAAAACGTATCTTGCTATCACCCGTATATTGTGACTGAATTATGTGGTTCTATTTCTGTAACAATTTGATGATGCCTGTAAACTGGCGTCCCTCATGTACTGTACTATGAGAATAAATTTATTTATTTAAAATTACTTTCGGTTTTTATAGGAGTTCTCCACGCCGAATTTATTACTTTAAGGACCTACACAGATTACAACTTCAATGAAATAAAAATGACGTGGAAGAAATTCCATTCTTCACCATTAAACTTAATGAAAAGAATCATGTTTTTTATTCTAAAGACGTGCTTATTCGTAATGTTTCACTTGATGTAAATACAGTTACATGCAGTACTGTACAGTTCTTATTGCAACATTGCACTAAGAACTCAGCGCAACTCGATGCACAAAGGTATACACAAATTAAATGAAAAATTATGCCCTCTTTACCTTCTAAACAACTTCTCCTTATTTCGGGATAATAACTTTCTTTCACGTATGAGACTGAGTTATGTTATGAAATCGCAATATTACTTCGGTTAAATCTTCCCCCAAAACCAAGGCCACTTGAAACCAATAGCAACATAGCAACAAGCGTCATTGAGGGGATATGCAATAAAGTCGCTCGAAAACGAAACGAAGTTGATTTTCCCGCGCAACCTGGAGGACAAATGTACAATTCAATAACTATACGGCCTGGTGCAGACAATAAGTGCGCCGGTGGCACAGTGGTTAGGACTCCCGCCGACCATGCAATGAACCCTAAGCCTGCCCAGAAAGTCTTCAATGCGTCCTAACTTACTATTGCAAACTACAGCCTGGGATAACGCGCCTACGATTCCTCATTTAACTATGAGTCGACAAATAACACAGAGTCAAATCTATTACGTACACAGGTCACCTCAAAAAACAACAAGCTAGCAGCAGCTCAACGACCCACGATATCAAAAAGCAGTTGATTGTAATTGAAAATATATTTTACAAACTTGGCAAAGGAATTTACATTCTTTAGATAAGTCATAAAGATAGAACATCCTATAAGTCACCAGAAAAATTTATCCGTGTGCTTTCGGCGTTTGGTATGTTCTCTTTGTTGACGTCGGCGGTGATCTGAAAATGAAATATGAAAAAAATAAAGACCTACCAAAGGGGAACGCCATCGCCTTCTCATCCTCGACTGTTATGGAACCAACGTTGAATTGAAGCCGTGATACCATTCACTGTGCTACGTTGGTCAGCATTACCTAGTTGATGTAGACTGCTAATAGTTCTTAGAGAAACAACAATGAAAAAATTTCACCTGCGTATCACAAAGTTACACGTTTTCGTTTAAACATCTTTAATAGATACTTCAGATGAATAGTCACAGAAATTATATCTGTACTTAAGCGAATGCATTAGGGCCCCGCTGTACTGTAAGCATCGAGGACTAACATATCACATTCATTCTTGAAGGTCGGAGATATGGGGGCTGAAATTATCCGTAACTTATCAAGGTCATTGGTGGAGAGAGACGCTCGAAGGTCATTTTCATCCATGTCAGTCGGCCATGTTGGATTGCAGTTCCATAGCTGTTCGTCTACGCGTTTGTTGTTCCGTTTATCCTGCAGTTATTCACGCCTTATCTTGTTGCGTATTGTTCATAAATGTTGCGTTTCACCTCGTTTTTTGTTTCCGTTGCCTTTAAAATGATTTATTTCTTTGGTTTTGAAAGTTTTCACTATCAGGTCAGTGCATCCATTCCGGTGTAATTGTTTCATACCTTGCAGTCATGCGTCTTTCTGTGTTTTAGTTGGTTTTCAGCTGTTAATGAATTGGTACTGTGTAGAAGTTTTGGAAATCATGCACATGAAGATGTTTGGCTGGTAGAAGCAGTTGTTTCCAGTCCATTTGTTGGTTGCAGGGCAAAGTTTAAGAATAGAGCCCCAAGAGATGCGAACGCACAATGCCCTTGAGCCGACCAATCAGAAAATAAGAGGAATTTTGCATAAAATTTAACGTATATTTACACAAAAATGCATGAAAAAAAACATTAAACGGATTATATTTCTCTGATATGACTTAAAAATACGTTCCAGATGCGATGAAGAGTATCAGTTGCTAATTTGGACTAGTTTCTGTAGATGTATTCACCAAAGAGGCTGAAGGTGTGCTGTTTTGGGAATGGTTCATCTCTCTTCTCTTGCTGTGTAGTCCTCTCCTCAGCCCTCGGTTTCGTTACTATGGTTCCAGTAAGAGCATCGGCGACTACATACAAGGGAAATAAGGATAACAAAAGAACTTGAAATAAACGAAAAATCTATTCCTAATCGCTACCCTAACCCTAAACCCTAACCATAACCCCAAAACCCTAACCATAACCCTAAACCCTAAACCGTAACCCTAACCATTGTGCCACCGACGCACACAATGACCGTATCCCTAACTCTAACCACAATACTCGCCTAAACCCCTATTCTAACCCTAACGAGATGTTAACACATTGTCAAAACAGTAATAAAAGTGTTATCTGGGTGAAACCTGCAGCTTATTTGATGAATAGGGTTGATATTTCAGCTGTGATAATGACAGGAGCCGTTAGCCAACGACTAGCATGCGTTCAAGGTGATTTGAGCGTTGAAGGTTTTGGGACGCTATTCTTAAACTTCGCCGGTTGCAGGTTTTGTTGTTGGCTCATTTGGTTATTTAACATGTAGAAGTCTGGGAAACTAATGTCTTTCACGTTTATGTCTACAGCATGCAACAATTTACCAGTAAATCTGGTGAGGAGGGCACGATCAAAGTTGATATTAGCAAGGTTCTCAAAGAACATGACTTGGAAAATTAAGAAGAAGCTTTGAAGCTTTTTGAGAATGTGAGTATACCATCAGTGTGTCTGTTATCATTTAGAAAGGCATATGTTGTGAGGGAATCTAAGTCATACGAGGTTGAGCAGCATGAAAAGTATGAATCTGTTGTGTTTGTGTGTATTTTGGGGAACTGAAAGAAACTAAACCCTTAAGGGTAAGTGTTACTTATGCTTATCATTGCTTAATGTACTAGATCCAAATACATGAACTAGGACTGCCTGTAATAGAGCCAGTGTTAACATCCATTCGATGTGTTGCAAAGCGGATAAAATACAATGATCTGGTAAGCGTACGAACTATCCCAGGTAAAGGTAAGACATTAATTAAGAAGAATAACGTTTCGGGTTGTAATTTACGATCGGTGGTTTCCTCGAAGTTGTGATTTTTCCGTGACTGTAAACACGGATGTCCATGATTTTTAAAAAAGCTCTAAATAAATTTTCCTTGAACCAGTAGTCTTCTTTTCTTTGGCAAAACATCCGTTGATACGATTATACGATTAGGTAGCGAAGTAGGATGTTCTGTGACTGAGAATCGTGGTTGTTGTGTCTCGGACTAATTTTGCGCATCTGACTGTTATAACCACGCGGATATAGCGTTTTCCTCATGGTACATTATGATATCTAGAAATCATAAGCAAGCTGCCATCGGTAAATTTATTTTTACTTTTTAAATGACTGCAAATAATGAATCGTTTGAGGTGATAGGGTGGATACCTCTGAACTTTTTTGTGGAGACTAGGGTATATTCAGTTTTTTGGAGTAGGAGACGATCTTTTCACCACGAAAGTTCTCAGAATTTCCTCTTTTGCTTCGTTATTCAAAGATAACGTTAAGTTGCACACTAAGGTAGTAGCTATAGTAGATTACCTTCAGCGGAAGCCACTCAAGGGTAACTACGTAGCTTTAGGTAATGCGTCATAGAAGTAAGCATCGTAGGTTAGTTGTGTCTAAATGTATTAAACGTTGTATAACTGACCAAACCGTAGTTCTTACATACGAGTTAGTTTTGTAAATAATGAATGTACCGTACAAGCGTTTACCTTGATTTGCATACCTAGCTCTTAAACATTATGCCTACATGTGGCATGCATTTAGGGCTAATACGCTGTGATGAATTAGTCCGAGATACTTAAAGTCAGACTTGATTTCTATATCACTATTAGCAATTTCGCAACTGTCATAGGAATTTACACCTTCACGTAACTTTCTTTTACAACGGAAACTGGAAATAACAGTCTGACATTTCGAAGGATTTAGTTTAAAAGCATTTTCTGACTCCTAATAGAGAGCTATTCATCTTAGTGCAGTACAGTACATTTAACAATACAACACTCAGTTTGAGTTTCAGCAAGCTTATTTAACAGAATATCTCTAGTTACTGGGTCGAAAGCAGATGTGTTATCTAGGAGGGTGCAGCGAATTTAGCCCCATTGTCTATACTGGAGAAAATATAGTGATGCAAGACTGCAGCTGCATCTAAAGTACTTCTACTGTGTTTATAGAAGAAATGTTTCGGATCCATAAAGTAGATATGCAAATACCGCAGTTGTTGATCATAGGAATGATGGATATTAGATAACATCCTATGATTCAACGGCATATTAGAAATAAATAAAAACGGTTTCTTAGCTCATTGTCAAGTGAACAGTCTATTTGATGATGTCACTGCATATTAACAGATTAGTGAAGCAGCTATCAAGCCTAAGTTACTACATTTACTTGTACCACATACTTGGCGTTTAACAGTATACAGACTTGCAACTGGCTAGATAAGGAGACTTTAGCACATTGAACAGTACAGAATTATTATTCAACTTGCTAAATCCCACTTAGCTTTTACGATATACTATTGTGTAGAAACAGACACCAAATCCTATTAATGACTAAAGTAACAGTCTCGTAATACTACAGTAAATCTCCATCCCACTAACTAAGCTTAGCGTTTATTATTCCTAATTCACTTATTACAAAAGCACATAGTATAGCAAGGAATTGAAAAAGTCCAGAGGAATTACAAATCAAGAGTATATTAAACATTTGATTAATTTACAAAAGAAAATTCTGATGAAGGGTATTAACGTTAGTTTGACCGAATGATGTTTCCGCTGATTTCATATTCGACAACCTCCGTATACCTGAAAAAATAAAGTACATGTAAGATTTAGCATAACATGAAGTTACAAGAGATAATTCTACATATTAGCATATACCATGAATACAATGATTCTGTCAATACTAAGTAATATCTCATGCAGATAAATGTATTTGTAGTCTACAGCTGATTTTTATGTTGACGCCGTATACATAAATAGACATCATATGTTTTCCTGTATTTGAGGATTATACGCAAATTTCAAGACAATCTCCGAAACATCCATACTATTGAGACGTCATTCTCTCATCAAGCTTACTTGCAGATCAACTTCACACTAAACACTTTTACATGAAATGAAGTATTGCAAATGTATAACTTAGAAATTAATCCACAATCTCAGTAATGTCTAGTCCACAAGGTTTTGTGAATCCTACAGAAATCACATTTTCACATTTAGGAGACTATAGGCATCAAATATAAGCTGAACATGCCTCAACTCTAAACAGCTATGCACAGTGTTAACGACATAGAGAAACACTTAAACTATTGTAAAGTACACAGACCTGTTGTGTTGATGAGGATAATAATGTCATATAATGCAAACTAGAAAATTCAATAGTCACAACGCATCTGTACTGCTTTGTCTAAATGGAAATCTCAGGAGAAATTCGTCTCCACTATTGGTGATCAAAAATATTGCAGCATTAAGTATACAGTCAGTGGAAATTGTAAAACAGACCATAGATTCATAATAATGATAATAAAGCTTAATAGATTCAGTTCTCATAATCACCGCGACTCATGCGTATAGTCATACCGTGTAATGATTTAGTGCATTAATTGGAACAGCAAGGAAACTTAAACGAGTAATTGCCTTCTCCACTGCACTGTACTTGCAATAATCGGGACAACCATCTTCGTTTGTTATCCTGTCAGTCAGCTAAGTAGACAATGGCACAATATTATTAAAGTTGAGATATTTTTGTACATTTAATTCACATAACCCATAGTACACTGCACCAATCAGTGCCAATATATATGAAATCCACCTAGAGATAACCTTTCAACTTACCATAATTCCTGTCCAACCACAGATAGAGTGAAAAGCACATCTAAATGATAACTTAGGTTCCCACAGACTATTCTGATAGCATTTGCAGGTGATTTCCAAGTACTGAGAGAATTATTTTGTCAAAAAAGACTGTTCTTCACACGAAAATAGGCTGTATTGATATCCTGTGACATGAAGTCTTAATTGGATGATACTATGCCGAAAGGTGCAGCTTCTACATGGAGTAAACGATTTGTTTAAATGGCATTACCCTCTAACAATCCTATCTTCCTCATTACACCTATATTTTGATACAGTCCGCCTGAAACACTTATCATTGCAACCCATATGCTAAAAGTGTGTCGCAGTCAGATCACATGACGCGGACACCAACATAACTAGCCAAAAATGGGAATTTCCCTCAATCTAGATAACATATAACACAATTTTATTAAAAATTATTGGCAAAAAAATTTCCAAGCGGAACTTCTGCAGTACGTGACAAATAAGTCCAGCCGATATGGGTTTACGTTTAAGTGGGTCACTGTGACACACTTAATGTTTAGCGGGACAAGAAATATGACTTTGTATGATCGCGTCCTCGATGTAAACATTGATTTTGGGGATACTCACACTACTTCCGTTTTGGCATTTGCCCTTTTTTATTCAATCGATTATGTTTTCCGAACATTTCAACCAGAAATCAAAGATGTCCAAAGTACTTATGCTCTCACCCGGTTTCGAAATTATTCCATTTCTGTTATTCATGCTGTAATATCTGGTTTAAGTTCTCTTATTTGGTGGGTTACTCTTCGTGATCGAGTAATATTTTTAGCCTTTGTGCTTACCCGGATCTCGTTTACAATATTATAGAGTCAGAAAATGTATTCGCATATCACATTATGGGGTTTGCAACTGGTAAGTAGTGAGAGCTAATTTTAATTTCAGCAGGTTATTTCGTTCATGATATTTATCACAATATTTGTGGTGGTGTGGGCCTGAGGTCTCTGGAAATTATACTTCATCACATAACAGTAATGAGTCAATTTGCATTCAACATAATTGCTTATTTAGGTTTTAACCTGCTTCTTTGTTGTGTCATCTTATCGCATTCTTGTTTGCTATGCCTTATTTGGACTTTTAATGGAGTTGAACAGCATATTTCTGCATGCTAGACAGGTTTTGATATTTTTGAATATTGCCCCGAGATCACTAGCATACCGTGTGAATGCAGTTGCAAATATTAGTAAGTCTGGCTGTTTTCCTTACTAATAATGCGTTAGCTACCACAAGTTGGATGTAAGGAGCCGTTATGTAAATTCTTCAGTGAATAGTGCCACTAAATATTTGTAGTTATCTTTGACGGCATACTATATGGCATTATTAGCCGTGGTTGTTTTCCTTCTCCATCTGTTATAGTCCTTATAATAAAGGTTTTCTTGTATTTCCCAATTAATGAAAAACAAAACGATATTGCTTTTACTGACGTTTCGCTATTTAATGCCAATAGCTTTGTCAAAGTATTATTAAACCATGTGTTATAGTGTTTGAAAAATGGCGTGTTGTCTTATTTTTTACACTGAAATGTCACATTTACCTTGAGAATCTGAGTCTTAACTATTTGTAAGTACCAGCTAGACGGAGAAACTAAGAACCTGATCTGGGCATTTGATGTTTAATTCTATAACAGATCAACCAACTAGTTGTAGGAAAAAGTGGTATATTATTATTGATGAAGTCACATTTTTAGGTTGACATTTTACTCCATGTCGTGCTGAAAAATATTCCTGTTAAGTATCAATACCACTTTTCCTCTAACTTATATCCTCGTATCAGTCGGTTGTTTATAGTGCATATTTAAGTTCATGTATATTGAAAATTTAGTCATTGATTCGTTCGAATTTAAGACCTCTATGTTATAGTGAGTGCATTGACTTTCCCGATACACCTGTGAAATATAAGAGCAGCGTCATTCAACCTATACTAAATATTTGAGTTTGGGGCGTTTGTATGTATGAACTTCGTAGTACTGTTTAATTATGTATCCGAAAAACTAATTTTCAACACCAGTCGTTGGTGTTAGTCTTCCGGAATTAATAATTTCATTTCAATCCTCAGTGGATTTTTAATTCGGTGGTTCTGTTTCATCAGGATGTATCTTACTGACTGAGTTTTAAGATTGACCTTTGCAGAGGAATACAGCACTACAAGTTACCAGACTCCATGTAGTACACAAAGGTAGAATAAATAAAGAAAAAGAGATTCAAAAGGAATATAATGAACAGAAATATGCGAAATAATGAATAGTAACATGGGGACGTTTAGTGGATATGGAGGACTATAAATAGTAATTATATCTGCGCCATTGTAAACAATTTTTAGCCATATTACCTAATCTCCAGCCATATGTTCTTAGTATCCCGAGGACCTCAACCAAGCCGTTCACACCTTTCTACGTGGCTTAAACCATCTGTCAGGGACTTCATGAATTTATGCCAGGTTAGGGTATGACCAACACTAAGTCTTTTTCAACTTGACCCAATGTCAGCCAACTTTGCCCGTCGAGGAAGGGGTGGTGTAGCATGCTCAACATGTGTTATAGAAATCTCAATCGATAAAGCTTCACAGCCCTATAGGTTGACTTCCCTTCTTTACCCAAAGTCCTGCGTCAAATCTCGACATTACTCACCTTATACCATTCAACATGGGAGACAGGACGAAAACTTCCTTAGTCGAAGACAGCAACCTTTTTACATCTTCTACTTCCACTGTACCTTCCTCACAACAATGAAGAAAGACAGAACGAACGGTTGCGTAGTACACATGTCCTTTGATCGATACCTGGATATCACATCTACGTCTGAGGTGATGTAATTTGGCAAGTGCCACACGAGTCCATGGTGAGATTTCGTCAGTTATCAGTTCATTAAGGCTGATTTTTTTCCTTCACGTTCTCAGTGGAAGATAGGGCTTCAAGCTAATGACTTGAAGTTTCTGTAGCAGTGTTTTTTCTACAGGATGGGGTTGCTAACCTCATGCCCAAACTTTCCTCTTTACCAGCATTATTTCTGGCTTAGCGTCCATAGCCGGGGATCGAACCCCGGACCATGTGCATGGTCGGCGAGCGTCCTGACCACTGTGCCACCGATGCACAGGGCTGATGCCACTTCCAAAATAAGTGAAGTGGAGGGCATGGTCAGCCACTTCACTCATTATATTTAAACTAGGAGTCAAAAGGGATCAATCCTGTAACATAATCTTATATTTGACAGGGGAGAATCTCATGCTTAACAAATTAAGATTTCTGCTCAAGGTGTTTAGAATACTGCATTTGGTTGACGTCTTCGCCTAGGCGTGCAATATTATCCACTAACTTCAAGTTAACGAAACTCTCCCTTAATAACCTATTAATTCCTAAGTTGCTAAAGTCAGTTACATCTATAGTGGGGACGATGGGCATTCCTGACGGACTCCACATGTTGTCGTCACTTCGGTGATTCTTCGATAATTTGTAGTTATTCACTATCAGTCAGTTAATAAATTGTGATACAAATTATATGTAAGAGCAGTAAGAGATAGTCTATCCAAGGGTAAGAAACCATTTACACGAATTTCACTGAGAACAACGTTTCAATGAAAGAAGTGTCTCAATTAAATTTATTTTACGTGTTCAGAATTTTACAGTTATCTATCACATATTTTTCAGTTTTCACCTTATTGACAGCATATTTTTCTAATCGATTTGCTATATTTTTCAGGTTCTTGATTACTTATTTTTATTCTTATCCCCCCGCTTATAGTGTTTATTACCATGGTAATTTACTACATCCTGTATTTTTTTCTTCTATATCTTTCCTTATGGTTCTGCTTCTCCTAAAATAGTTAGTAGAAAAAAAAAATAAATCAATCATCGTAAATCACTTGCTTATAAGTGAATGACGTCATAGAATTTTTCTCATTTTTACAGTGTAGCACGTGTTTTTGGAAGTCGAGATGCCTAATAAAACTGTTTTTATTCTATTTAATCGTAGCCATACTATTCATGGATGTGACTCTTTTATTTCCATCTTTTGGGAATCCATATGGTACTAGTTAAATGTATCAGTGACCTGGAATACGCAGATGATGATGTAGTCCTTTTTGTGAAGACACTGACAAAACACAGTTTTCTGAACACATCCGGCGAAAATCTTAGTGTGTTTGGCATAATACTCACCCCCCCCCCAACTGTGAAGTGTGGTCTGATACTACGGCAATAGTCTGCACCGACTCCTGGTTTAATGACAGGAGGCATTTTTAGTGAATACAGCTTTGGTTAGTTTACTGTCATCTGTTGTGAACAACTGGTGAACTAGGTGTTTTGTTATTTATTTATTTATCTATTTATGTGAATACTAATCTGGTATAATATGGGCGCCAAGAGACACGCCACAGCTTAAATACCTAGTTTGCTTGATCGAGTATATTCGTTTTAAATTCAGCTCTTTTGGAAATTTTCAAGTATTGGTTTTTGTAGGGATTGTGTTTGATTGGTAGGAGGGTTTCATCATGAGCTGATATCAGTTAGAGAACCATTAGAAAACCTGCAGGAAGTACTGGACAGCTGTTTCACCAGCCCCTTTTGGGACTTTTCAGTAGTACGCACCCACTGAGGTTCGAACCAAGGACCTTCTGGTTATAAGACAAGCGAGCTCGTAGACCGTTAAGCCACTGGGACCAGATCCAATGGTCCTTGAATTCTAACTTTTGCTAATTCATCACATAGCGTGACCACTTCACAATGTCTTCTTCGATGAATTATTATCTCACCATATTAGATGGTTGGAAGCAATCGGCAGGCAACCTTGGATCTAGTGATAGTTGGTACTATTCGTCAAGGTGTATCTGCAACCTTGAACGAACTCATGTCCCTTCTAAGATTTGAACCCTCATCATATGCATCTGTTTGGTGCCTTTCTGTTGAATAAATGTTTTTATTAAGGAAAATAAGCTATATGTAGGTTTTTATAAAAGTAGCAAGAAATTACTGATGAAACATCCGTCTCACTATTACCAAATAAAACGAAAGTATATGGAATTCTTTGTCGTTAAAAGATATTACCGAAAAGGTGTTTATTGGTAAGTAGTTAGGGCGCAAAACCCACTGGTTTATATACTTCATTTTTAGTTAGTCTCATGTGTCCAGACTTTCCTACTTCTAGATTAGCTCGAAAACGAGTGAAATTCTCACTCGGTAGTGAAGGAAATCTATGCCAGCCAAACTACCAAAGAAGGTTGAATTAGGCCTCTTAAAGAACTAGTGTGGAGTCATGCTCTTGTCCAGGCCAAGCCAAGCCAAATATTAAGTTGCGTCATTCCGCATGGACTAAAAGATTCATTGGATGCAGAATTTCATAAGGAACAAGCTAAATTCAAGAAAAGCAAATCATGTGCAGATCAAATCGCAACTCTACGCATCATCATCACTGAACAGAGCATAGAATATCAGTCGAATGTCTACCTCAGTTTCATTGACTTTGTAAAGGCTTTCGACAACGTTGACCATAAAGTAATTTAGAAACTATTGTAACACTCTGGATTACCCAGAATCTTTATCAGCCTCATTCAACAGCTGTCTGAGAGCACCACATGTCAACTGATTCACAGTGGAAAACTCTGCGAAGTCTTAAAGTGAATAAAGGAATGAAACAAGGCTGACTACTGCCACCGATGATATGGTCAGTTGTGGCGGACTGGGTCATGCAGGCCACCGTGTTTGTGAGTGAGAAGACTGAAATACGCTGGAGTGATAGTGAGACCCTAGAAGATATGGACTTCGCAGACAATTTATGCCTAATGTCGTACAAACTCGAAAACTTACAGGCGAAAACCGACAAGCTGGTAGAGGAAGCAGGCCTCGAGAAATGACTTCAAGTGAACATAGAGAAGACAAATTTTGTGTAGACAACCAGCCAACAACAAAACGTGGCAGTCACTATCGATGATAGAAGTTTCGAACGAGGTCACTTCTTTTACTTCTCTAGGCACCTTAGTTTCAACTTCAAGCAGCAACACGGACGACGATGTCAAAACCACTCAGGATTGGGAAGGCAAAGTAGACCTTTGTCACTCAGAAATTAGTGTGGAAATCTTGTGTTCTCCGCAGCATAAACAACAAAATTCGGTTTTTCAAAACCAATGTCAAGTCAGTCAGTTGTTGTCCATGGCTTAAAAACTTGCCCTACGCGTCACGAAAAGCATTTCCAACTGGTGTATGCATGCTTATCAATTGCTTACCCTTCTGGCTCCATATTGAAGATTGGATGGTCAGCCAGATACAATTAGAAATAAAAACAACTCTGGGGATGAACCAAGAACCTGTTATTCGAAAAATATAGTTAAGAAAATGACGATCAAACAAACACTGAGGAGGTCGTCGAATGATATTGTGTCAGGCTATCGCTTGAATGGAATCTTAATGGGTAACGGCGAGTTGGGCATGTTTCCATCGGTGACATGGAGGAGGTTGCAGGAGGAGGAGGAGGAGATAAGAGTCCATGAGCAATAGTGCAGCCAGCTAAAGAGGACTGCAGAGAATAAGGCGAAGTGGAGATGTTCTGTTGACTCCCAATGTTCCACTTGGAAACCAAGGGAACAATAGTAATATAATAATAATAATACCAATTAACTGATTAGTGCTAGTAAACACCAATAAAAATTGTGGGCTGCATTCGTGGTGCAGTGAACCCTGCTGTAGAGTGTGAAATTGCATATTATATTATTGTCTACCAAGTGCATCTGTTTAAGGAATATAATGTTGTATTATGTCACACCACAAAGCGGTTTACCTTGGTGAATGTGGGCTTTTCGGAAAATTTCATTTCCATTCATTATAATTAATAATTTTATGGTCATTTTCCAGTAAACTATACCTTACAAAATCAAAATCAAGTGTGAATTAGTTGTGTACAAGTGATCATCGATTATTTCCATCAAAATTTGAATAAATCTGTTAGATGTATGCAATTTTTCCTTTTTTTAAAACTCTGTCATTGCTCAGTAAACTGTTTATCTTGTATAACCGTGTTTATGGCTGTGAGTGAGATATGGCCATTGAAAGTGGAAGACAAGGAAAAGCCTGGCTAGCCGTCTTTCACCATAGGTGTCTCCGTTCTATCTCTTGTGTTAGGTGGTGTAATAGAGTGATTCTTATTGATGTGACGAGGGAAGATCAATCGATGTTGTAGTGACGCTCTATCGGTTGAGATGACTAGGAAATGTGTTACTCATGCCTAGCCACATCGCCTTCCTCGACAACAGGGAATGTTAGCTGACATAGGATCGTTCCAGTTGGAAAAAAGCTGCTAGTAGTGGTCTGACGGAAACGTGTAATCAATACAGGAAACCTTTGACAGTTAGTTTGAGCTTGACACGTGAGGAGATGTAGTTAGACTGCTCGGCTGATTAGAGTTCTCAGGATATTAAAAACCCAATAGCTGGAGACCGCTGGTAATATGGTTGAAAATTCGTTCTCAATGGCTCAGATGCATTCATCATCGCAGTTGTTTTTACCTGTTACTATTCTTTCTCTTTCATATTTCTGCTTACTGCCGTTTTTTCTCTCTTTTCTCTTCCTTTGTGTGTGGTGTATGGAGTGTGACAACTTGAAGTGTTGCACATCTGTGCAAAGTCCCATTTTGAAACCAGTCAGTATGATCGTGTCGAGGACAGAAATACATTGTACTTCTGTTTGATTGTTAAAAAGGCTGTTGTTTCATATTTCATCAAAAGTCTCATGACCTTAAGGTATTTGATAAACGCTACAACTGAGTACTTCTATGCTTATCTTTTTTTGTGTTTCATTACTATATATTTTCTTCAGTGAAGTGGCTGAACTAATTACTGTTTCATACGTTACTAGAAAGACACATAAGTGCTACCTGCAACTATGATTTTGAGGTGATTTACAGGATTCGAGTTATGCTTCAGTCCACTTCTTAGTTCGAAGCCATGCGTCTTCCATGTTTCAGCAAACGAAATAATCAACATCCTTGAAGATATCTCTTGTTTTGTTTTTTTCTTTACGAAGTATTCTTGTTGGTATAGAAGTATAAAATCAGTTAACAAAAAGAAATGCGTACCTTCAGCAGTATTATAATTATGTTCCTAGTGGAACATACGGCTTCAACTACACGTCTCTACTTGCTTCTGTCTCCTTCTGCTGTACTTTTCACCTGCATCCATCTTAGTTCATACTGTTTCAACTCCTCTTCACACGATCTCTTCCATGTCACCCTTGGACATCCCATTCGCCGCTTCCCTTTCGGGTTCCACTCGAGCGATGGCCTGTAACCCGAGCGCGATGTCACCCAGCGGCCTCCTCCTCAGCGAGCGAGTGTCTAATCCATCTCCACTTTCTCCTGCATATTTGTTGGTTGGCGATTGGTTCTTGTTTTGTTCGTTTGTTCCCATAGTCTCTTGTTGGTGATTCTTTCCGACTCGGCCATCTGATCTTCAGCATAGAGCGAAGACAGTTGTTGATGAAGGTCTGCAACAGGCTGTTGGTAATATTCTTTGTTCGAAACGTCATCCAGTAAATAATACTGTTTCACTGTGTGATACATCTAATAAACAAACTAATATGTAATTCTTTGTGACCCGCCAAGTTTCTGATCCGTATAGAAGAAGTGACTTCACGTTTGTATTGAAAATCCGAATTTTGTTGTTGATGCTGGCTGAGTGACGAAGATTTCCAGATTGGTTTCAGGTTGATGAGTGAATGTGTTTTACGCCTTCCCGATTCTCGATTTGACATCCTCGTCCGTTCCGACTTCCTGTAGTTGAGATAACGCTCCCTAGATAAGTGAATGAAGTAACCCCTTTCAAACCCCTCCCGTTGATGGTGATTGGCGCTGGATGTTGCTGATGTTGTTGTTGTTTTTGGTTGGTTGGTTATTTTCACAACCTCCGTCTTGTCTATGTTCACCTGGAGTCCTGTCTTCACTACCTGCTTCTTCGACCAGTTTGTCAGTTTTCGCTTGTAAATCTTCGATTTTGTGTGGCATCAAACATAAATCTTCCTTGCGCGAAATCCATGTCTTCTGGGTTCTTCGCGTCGGTCCAGGATATCCCTGTCTTCTCATTTCCCACTTACCGTATGACGCATAATCCAGTTCACCACAATTAGGAATATCATTGGTGATAATAAGCACCCTTGTCTGACTCCTGTGTTTACTCCAAACGTCGGTCCTCCAGCAGTATAAGTAAGGGAAATTGACAAGTTATTCAATTTCGTCTATAAAAATAATTTTTACAAGGGATGTGTGATGACGTTCAACCTTCTTACTATGTATGTTGTTGTATTTTTGTAATTGTTGTCCGAACTGAAATGCGTGTTGTTGGTGAGTAATAAGTTCACTGGTGGAATCCTTCACTGAACCTTTCATAACATGTAGAGAACAACATTAATTACCTCCTTTATTGTCGCAAAAAATCTTTTTATTTCCCAGTGAATGAAAAATAAAATAAGTCCACAAAGAGATTTCTTTCGGTAACTTCACTTCAGATCTGTTCATGCATTGCAGATTGACAACAGTGGTCAAAAGTTGCTGTCAATTAGTAATAAAGCCAATCACAGGGTTGACAACTAAATCGATTGAGTGACGAATAATCGTTTGAAAGTAGTTGATAAAAGTGAAAATTAGTCGTAAATAAAAACAGAGTACATAAAGCTTAGTTTACAGCTAGTAAGGAGGTCAGAGAAGAAAGCAAAAAAGGTACTAACCACATGGGTAGTAAACGAGGCTGGTTGAAACATTTCTCAACACAAAGTTCAGCTTTCTCCTTAAGGATTGCTAAGATGTTTCCTCTGCATGAAGAAGACGGAGAAATCCCTTCGAATAACTCGATCGTACTGTATACATATGACTCTGCTGGTGCTGCACGATTAGAAGTAATCATATGCCCCAGAAGTGGGCTGTTGACTGTTCTACATTCTCCTTAGACAGCGATGCTGGTAAGTGTTCATGCGCACGTGTAGACAATGTCCTGCTTGTACAAACTATGTACTTGGATATATTTTATTTTTTTACTGACGTTTCACTATTCATTAAAAAATAATGTTACTTGCTTCATTTTTCCCCTTTATTTTCTATAGTTACTTTTATCATCTTTCGTATATGCCTGACACTATCACTTTTCGCTTGGGCAATTCTAAACCGACATAAACTACCAGTTGTTGTCAGTTGGATTCTAATTTCTAGCTTTACTATATTTACAATCATGAATTTAGTTCTATTCTGGCGTGTTATAACAGCTGAACAACGTATCTTACAATCAAGTCAATGTAAACCAACACTGGTGAATGGGAAAACCGAGTAATTTTAATTAATTAATTAAGATTTAAGTGCGTTTATCCGTACATTCTTATTGTACTCAGTCTTCGATTCCACATTCGATAGGTATATATATATATATATATATATATATATATATATATATATACCTCCTCTTTTACTGTTGTGTAATTATGTCTACTTTGATGTGTAAATAAACTTAAGCGAACGTCATCAGTGGTGGGAAGTTGTTTTATCCCACAACTGTTCCTGTTTGTTTGTTTGTTTTTCTTCTTTGTCTACGAATGTTTCTTCCTCACGTCTTTCATAACCTGTGTTCAAATTTGTACTTGTCCACTACTCGTGTGTAAACAGTCTTAGTGATTAATTATTACTGTTATAAATTAACATTGTTATTAATTAGTATTAGGAATTATACTATTAATCATCATCGCCGTCGTAGCGATTAAACATCACCATACCAATTCATAACCAGTGAGCGCTCTTTCTTATCTATGTATTCAGTTGAGTTCCGCGTAATTTAAAACCTAAATAAACAGGAATTTACCGTCGATGGATTACTCTGTATGTAATTCAATTCTATCAATATTCACTTCTTGTTGCATTTTGCACAAATCTATTTTTTTGAAATTGCACAATACTGTTACCACCGGCACTTGGTACCATAAAATGGTGCTAGCTATTATTATTACTATTACTATTGTTTCCGATTATACGAGGGAAACACTGGCTTCATAATGTCACCATATATTGCCACAATATATATATATATATATATATATATATATATATATATATATATATATTTGCTTCAATGTAATTTCATATCGATGTGATAAACTCACCAATAAATAAATAAATAAAAATGATATTGATTATGAGAATTATTTGCCTTTGAGTCAGTCATATGTAAAAAGAGAAGATATTCAGCGAAGAGACTCTTTTCGACGGCGAATTCATTCACAATATAGCTGTACAATCGCACTTACATATTATTATTATTATTATTTGTGTGTGTGTGTACATGAGGTTTGTCGAGTTAAGATAATAATTGATCAGGTAATAAAAGAATGATCTAATATAGAAACAAGGTTAATTAGACAGCAACCAAAGCAAGATTGAGCTAGTTAGTAAGTTAGATGACGTAATATAATTGACTAAAATGTTTCAATTTAGGTCAGCGTAGCAACAGCAGAGGTAATTACATGTAGAGACTAAGCAGAAGTGGGGTAGAGAATAGTGCCATTTAAATTAGAACTAAAATTGAACAAATAAGTTGGATGACGTAACATAAATGACTAGAAATTGAGCGTTGGTCAAGTCAGTAACAGTGGTAGTGAGGTGCAGAAATTCAATCGGGTGAGGGTAGAGAACAAGAAAGTTGAAAATGTAAAATATATTTCAATTGAGAAGAAAAATTAATACTAATGAAGAGACAGAAGAAAAAAAATTAGATAGAATTTACCTGTCGAGTAGTAAGATAGATTACGTCGATTGCAAGTGTAGTGATTGGACGAACGTCTTCTGTATTCAGAGTTCCAAACTTAGCAAGTGAATTGCCATTGCTTCTTCAGTTTAGAGAAGTCTGATTCGTACACATCTTTAGGAAGACCACTTCTAACTCTGTAGACGACTTTGAAGTTTTTTTTGGGTGTAGCTTGGTGTCCGGAATCTATCAGATGTTGTAAGATAGAGCTGTGGGGGTGGGGGATCGTTTTTCTCCTTTGTAAAACCATGCATGCTGTTAAGTGTTCGGTGATAAGTTTGGAAAGCGAACGCTGGGTACAGCCGACATACCTGGCTCCATATGAGCAGGTGAATTGATAAATACACATTGATGAGGCCCTTCTGTTTCACTGTAAATCTGTACAGTCGAAAAATGGAAATCCCAAAGCTTCGATGGTGTAGAATAGTCAGAATATATATATAAGTTTTTTTCATCAAGCTAAGACTTTCCAAAATCCATGCGACTTCACATTAACTGCTATATGCTTTACCGATGGACAGAAGGTTGTCAACAACTGCTAACCACCAATAAGTTGATGTCCTTTTTCAGTCAGGTGTAGTGTCAAAAACAAACGAAATGCGTGTAATTAATGATTTGTAAGACGACAACAAGAAAGATAATTAAAAAAAATTTAATATCGTACAAAAACCCTCGAAAAGTGTCTGTGTGTCGATAACATTTCATTTCTGTGCGTTAGGCAAGTTATTCTTGCTTTTCTAATAATATTCACCCAATGTTAAATGAATGCTTGGCCGTGAAGGGAATGCCGAGAAAATACATTGCACTGATCAAGTCACTCTACTCGAACTCAAGCAGCCAGGTGAGGGCTTACGGCGAGTTGTCATCTGAAGTGGTGAAAACTAGTGGTGTCCGTCAGAGATGCTCACTGTCCCCATTTCTATTCAAATTCATCATGGATGCACTAATAGGATTAACCCTAACTGCTGACTTCAGCGACTCAGGGATTGACTTGCTACCAGGCTATGAATAATCTCGTTGACTTAGAATATGCAGACGATATAGTTCTACTAGGCGAGAATGCTGAAAAAATGCAGAGTCTTCTAAACACCTTGAGCTGCAATCTACGAATGTTTGGCATGCGATTCGCTCCCGCCAAATGCAGGATGATGTTACAGGACTGGGCCACACTGACTCCTAGATTAGAAATAGGGAGTGAAGTGGTAGAGCATGTTGACCACTTCACTTATTTGGGAAGTATCATCAGCCAGTGCCAACGGGTTGATCTCTGACGAAATCTCAGCACGAATACAGAAGGCTAGTTTCTCATATGCCAGTTTACGCCGTCTCTGGCGTAGACGTGATATCCGGCTATCAACTAAAGGATGTGTGTAGTGCTCATCAGTCCGCTCCTTCCTCCTTTATGGCTGTCGGTGAGACCTGGGCATTGAGAGTGGAGGACATGGAAAGATTAGCTGTCTTTGATCATAGGTGCCTGCGTGAAGTGGCATAATAAGGTGAGCAATATTGAGGTTAGGCGTTGGTCGAGTGCTAGGTAAGGAGGGGAAATCGATCGACGAGGCTGTGAAATTACATCGGCTGGGATGGATAGGACATGTGTTACGTATGCCTAGTCATCGCCTTCCTCGACGGGCGCAGATATATCTACTCCCTGTGACTTATGATTTCCAATGAAACTATTTTCTTTTCCGTTATTACTATTCCTTTGTCTCATATCTGTCTTTACTGTCTCTATTATGCATTTCTTTTACTTTTTTCTCTTACTTTGTGTGCTACAAGGAGGGAGTGTGGCGACTTGAACTGCCGCACATATGTGCAAATTTCTATGTCGCAAACAGACAGACAGCGACACAACTACTATTAGAATCTAAGTAGTATACTTTGTGTATTTTTTATGCTTTTAAAGGTCTGCTTGAAATCAGTCTACTGAACTGAATTGTCATCGTTGAAGTTTGTATAAAAGTGAAGTAATTCAGTTCTCCATACTTCATAAAATTTTTAAAAAAATAATGCAAATGTATGAGAGAAGGAATAACTATTAGGGAGAGAATCATGACAGCTTAATAGATCTGAGAGTTCATAAAGAGTGAATGCACCACTGAGCGTCATGTCACCATCAGTCTCTAGCCATAGGTTCTTAGCATTTTGAAGACCTCCAACCAGACAGTCTTCACTTACCTATATGACTTGAATCAACAGTCAAAGGTTCACCTGATTGATGCTACGTTTTGATTTGACCAGCCGTTACTCTTTTCAACCTGATCGTATTTCAGCTTACATTATTTGATGAGGAAGGCAGTGGCTTAGTGTGCGTAATAAATGTACTAGCCATTTTAGTCAATGCCTGTTCAGAACATTATCGATTAAATTCCGCCCCCCCGCCTTATTACACATCATAACAGTCAGTCTAAAGTTTAATCTTAGCTGTCTACTCATTTTACGGATACTTTTCACAGTTCAACTACATAAGGCCTAAGAATACACCTTGAAAGAAGTTTGTTTGTATTATATAGGCAGATAAACAATGGATTATCCCTTATCGATGATGTGATGATTAAGGTCAGTCTGGAAATAAGCCAGTCAGGACTGACCTGCGTAAAGTAGCGTCCACTATTTCATCGATTACAGTTATAGACTAGTTGACATAACCCTTACCATTATTTGAATCATGCATTATTGTGTGTAAAATCTATTGTGGTTGATACTGACATTGTTATGTGTTCTTAGTTAAGGGGAGTGGGCTGGGGAAACAGGTAACTGTCGTATAATATTGCCTGCGTAGTCATACGGTACTCGTGATCACTGCGTCTGTGTCCGATTTGTCATCCCTATACAAACTCAATGTTATAGCGAAGTACAAATGTGGTGACATCATAACAGTGTGTTCCATATACTCAAGTATGGAGCTATTTCTTCAGGAGCACAAAATTGATTTTAAAATGCATAAAGATGCCTAACGCAGTCAGCCGTCGTATTACCTAACTTGGAATTTGTTACTGCCTAAAGACTTATCTTACAACACAGAGTCCCGGAGTATCATTTTCCTGCTAACTAAAGTGTAGCGGTATTTAATTCCCCGAAATTATATTAGCCTACAGTTTCCATCTCATTGGGCAGTTGATTGGTGGTGTGTATCTTACACTGTTTGATCGTCATCAAATCCTACCAAATAGTGTAAGATTAGCCTACAGTATTCATCACTCAACATTGGATGCTAACATTCATTGTTTAAGTTGACTGATTATCCAGAAGGCTGATGATCAAGCATCTACACCATTTCAGTATGCTGTCGTGTTACGTTTGTTCGTCCGTTCATTCGTACATGATCCCTAGCTACCTAAGCAATCATCCTTTCACCACAATTTTGACCCTGAAATATATCTCGTATTTTCGGACTATCATTGATATAAGTATAAAACTTGGACACTGTGGTAAAGTATAACTCCATTATAGACAAGATTTTATGTTGACAAATCACACAGTATTTTTATACAGTAATATTAACTGACGACCACGTTTCGAGCACAAACCATTGCCATTCATAATCATATCAAATTACTCACACAACTTTCTCCTTCATTTATATACATGTGTGGAAATCATGATTAGACATTTGAATAAAAATCAATATGGGATAATGCACATTCAGAAATAATAATATGAGTGTTATTGATCCAATACAATCAGATGGGAAATAAGACGAGTGTTTTTATAGTCATAATAATAGGTAACTTGTTAGAATGTTGTGATGTGGTTGAATTGAAATAGAATTTTGAGATTATTTATTATCCTCCTCTGATTTGATTGGCGGTAATGATATCTTCAATATTTCTGGTATTTGCATTCAGTGATTTCTGTTGCATGTGTTGTGTTGGTTGTAGACTCGATGAACCAGGCAGGATTCAGTAATCAACCTCTCTCCATCTCCACTTACATAGATTACATCTCAGAATCCTAACCATCTCCCACCCACCATATTGTGTGGTTGTGCGTTAATTCAAGCAGTGCAATCGCTGAGCTTTTTTTCTAAATTATTTATCTTCTCGGAGTCAAGCATTCTACACTTAGCTAAATTCTTATGTTCCGACAATATTACTACCCCCGATCTACTAGTTTGATAGTCAATCTGGTGTTTTGATTTGCCTTCTGTTGAGGTAGAACAAATAATTTAGGGATTGTGGGACAGGAATTTGCGTTAGTTTTTATTGTAATTCGTGTAAACGTCAACCCCCTTCATCACCTAAGCAGGAAATAAAGTTGCAGAAAGTTTTGATAGGGAGTAAATTTATTTCTGCTGAAATTTGAGCTTCCGAAAGTTAGAAAAACTTGTAAATGATATTACTCGATTAATTTATATATATATATATATATATATATTAATGGAGTCATCCAGCTAAAATGATTGACTGAGTTATTCTTGCATGGAAAATTATCTCTTCTGACGTCAACTAACTTTTTTTTGCTCTTGAAGGCATTACGTGTATTTGTCAGTGACGTTTGCGCATACTGGTCATAATTTAGCATATGGTAAAGTTGTAATGCATATCTGTGCAAACTACAAGCAAAGATGAATGATCTAACTCATTGGATTTAACTTTATAATAATTAAAATTGGCGCGTTTTGATTAATACCAACATGGAGAATTTTTGTATACAATTAGTGGATGGTGGCTAGCAGTGGAATCCAGGATGCGCATTCCGTCCTATTTGGGACTCGTCAGCTGGATATAGCTGCATTTCCCAGTGAGTGATGATGTTCCCATTGAGGCTTGAACCCAGTGCCCATAGTTTCAAACGCCAAAGCGTTATCCACTAGACCACTTGGGCCACAAAATGCGCATCCTGGATTCCACTGCTAGCCACCATCCACCATTTGTATACAGATCAAATCCCCAGACATCGTCGAAGCATCTGCACAAGAAGCCGACATGTCAACCTGAGACCGAGCACTTCGGTACAGTCGATCGACGGGAAAATCAAAATTCAATTCAATAATGGAGAATTTTGTTTCAAGCAAATATTACAAGTGGGTGTTTGAAATAAGTAGTCAGTGTTATGATTAAAGGACTAAATGTTTCTCTAATCTACAGATTTCTAAAAGTGTTTATATTTATATATGTATAAAACTTCGGTACCGTGGTAGTATGTTATCCATATTCATTTGTTTATTAGATATATCCCACAATGAAATAATATTGTTTACTGGATGAAGTTTCGAACACAATTTATTGTTCATAATCATTTCATCAATTATAATCACACGACTTCGAAACTTGGGATTTATTGATTTCTTTCTTCTCTCCTATTTGTCGTCGCAGGGGTGGTAAAATTTTCCAGATATCCACCTGGACAGGTGTTTAATCATTTTTTTATTGCACGTGTTTGCAGTTGATTAGATAAACAAAAGTTTCTGTTATCAATCTCTTCCCCCACCCTGTTGTTATATTAGATTTTAAAACTGTCACCTTATCCCATCCATCCTATTGTAGAGTTGTGTGTAATTGCATGTATTGAGTGTTATAGCTGACCTATTCTCTAGATTTCTTATCTTATTCTGGTCAACTAATCTAGATTTTGCTAGATTTTTATGCTTGCCTAGTCTGACTGCCCCTGTTCTACTACTTTGACAGTATGTATTTGATCTGACAATCATTGTAGGGTATTAGATAAACTAAATTGTTTTGTTTTAAAGTTTCCACAGGGTCCTTTAACCAACAAAGCTTGCTTGAATTCCACTTTCATTCGTTCATTGATAAGAATTCTCCAGCGTAAGAGTTCCGAGTTTCCTTCTTTGTATGGAAGTACTACCGATGATTTAGATTCCTTATTGTTGGTGTTGTCATTATCCTGTGCCTGTTTGATATGCATGTCGTCATTAATATTATTATCATCACTACTATCATTATTTATTTAATTTTTACATTTCCCTGCATACTTTCTAACTAATTTATTTGGGTAATTTTAAGTTTCAAGGCTTCTCTTATATGTTCACTTCTTGTCTTAGATTTTCTTTGGTACTACTTAGTTTTGTGCTCTATTACCTAAATATTTTACCAATCCTATATTCACTGATATAGGATCGGATGATTGGAAGTCCAAATATTTTTGAATGGGTGGGTTTTCTGTAAACACTAGTGTTTAGCTTCCCATCTTCTTTCCTTTTTACGTTGCAATCTAACATTGGAAGTTCCCCTTCCTGACTTTACAATTCATAAGTGAATTGAATTGCCTCTACCTTCGAGTTGATGTATTTGAAAAATCTATCTATATCTTGTGTTCTAAGTACAGTGAATGTGTCATCTACATACCTCCACCATACTTTTTGGGTGGGGGTAAACGCTTCAATCGCTATGTCTTCCCACCTATCCATGAATATATCTGCTACAACTGGGGATATTGGTGATCCCATTGCAACTATCTCAGTTTGTTTGTATACTTTCCCTTGGAATTTAAATACTGTGGAAGTCAGGCATAGCTGTACTCCCAGTATTATGTCCTCAGTTGGCACTTTTGTCCTAAGTTCGAGTTCTTGGTCAGAAGTGAGTTCGTTTCTGACTGCCTCTATAGCCATATTTATTGGTATACGTGTATATAAACTGACAATGTCAAAACTAACCATTTTTTCTTCATTATCTAATTTTAAATTATCTAATCTATGTTTTATTTCATAAGAGTTTGTTAGTCTAGATTTTGAGTTGCTTTTAAGGGGATTTAATACCATGGCTAAATACCTAGATAATTCATAAGTAGGTGATTTTCTAAAATCAATTATAGATCTAGTAGGGTATCCTGACTTATGTTTATATTATTTAATTATTGTTCTCTTGGGCTCCGAATGGGACATAGCGATTCAACGGCACATCTCCATTTTATTCTGTTCCACATAGTCGTCTTCATTTGGACCTACGATTGCTCATAAGCTTTCATCTCCTTCTCAAACTATCTCCTCCATGTCACTCTTGAAGATATAACCAACTCGCCTTTCCCCATTCACCCTCAACTCGAGGGTCTGACGCACGGTGTTATAAAAAGGTCTTCTAGACGTGTGCCCATCTCCATTTTCTACTACATATTTGTTGCGTAGTAGGTTCTTGATGGGTCTGTTCTCAAAGTTTCTTGTTTCTAATTATTTCTGCCTGGCAATCTAATCTTCAGTAGCTATTCAGCGAAGACACTTGTTGTTGTTGAAAATCTGTGTCGGCCTTTTCGGAATGCTTTTCGTAACGCGTCATATTTCTAACTCATATAAGAGAACTGACTGACTCAGCATTAGTGATGAAAGTCGGCATTTTGTTGTTTATATTGAGTGCGTAAGATTTCTAAAATGATTTTAGAGTGATTAAAGTCTTTCTTACCTTTCCGATTTTGGTCTTAAAAACCTCATCCCTTCTGTCACCTGTAGTTGAAACGACTTTGACTAGATAAATGGAAGAAGTGACCTCTTTCAAATTTATTCCATTTATAGTGAGTGATTGGTGCTGGTTGTCGTTGAGCTGTTTGCTGGTTTTCATCTTCTTCTCCATATTCACTTGAAGTCCTGCCTTCGTCATCTAGCTCTTGTGTTAACTTCGTAGTTTTCGTTTGTAGATCCACGAGACTGAAATCGTTCACACAGTCCAAATCGTCTAGTGTCTTCTTATTGGTCCCATGTATTCCTACCGTCTTGCTCCCAAGCATGATGTTTCACATAATCCAGTCGCCCACAATTAGAAATATCATCGGTGGCAGTAGTCAGCTTTGGTTTACTACTGTCTTCATTTCAAATGCTTCGCTAAGTTCTTCATTGTGCATCACAGAGGAACGTTAACGTATTAATAGTAATTTGCTCCTACTACAAACTGGGAGTTTTCAGTGAACACTTAAATAGGAAGGAGAGTATTTATTTCTAAGATGTTTATCAATTCTTGTAGAATATATTCATTCAAATTTGTGCGCTTTATTTGACGTGCATTACTTTCTTTCAGTATTCTCGCTACATGCTTATGTTTCAATGAAACACACGATTTCATCGAGTTTCACGTGATTGTCTCTTGTGCATGTTAAGCACGACAGAAAATTGTTTTCTGTTTCCGCTTGAAATACTTTCAAACAATTTTACTTATCTGCTTCCATTACACTGGTATTAATCAACTCTCCATTATATGCTGGTATAAATATATACTCAAGTATTAGTTTTGTAGGGATTTTGTTTGATTGCCTGGTGGATTTCATCATGAGCTGACATCAGTTAGAGAACCTTTGGAAAACCAACTAGGAGTATTGGACTGCTGTTTCGCCAGCCCGGTTTGGGACTCTTCAGTAGTACACACCCACCGACGGGGTTCGAACCCAGGACCTTTTGGTTAAAAGGCTAGCGAGCTCGTAGACCATTAAGCCAGTGGGATCTGATCGAATGACCAGCCCATGAATTCTAACTTCTGCCAATTTACGACATAGCGCGACCATTTCGCAATGTCTTCTTTGATCAGTTAATGCCTCATCTTCAACCGGTTGTGCCCTACTGGTCATGGCTTCCCATTAGAACCCCAGGTTAACTACCTAAACAGGCCCACTCCAGGTTTTTCAAAGAGGTTCTCTAGCTGATGTCAGCTCATGATTAAATCCTCCATGTAGTATATATATATATATATATATATATATATATGACAAGGCTGTCTACTATTGCCGATGGTATTCCTGATTGTGGTGGACTGGATCGTGCGACACACTATGCCTAGGAGCAAGAAGACAGGAAAACATTGCACCGGCAATGAAACTAGACGATCTGAGCTTCCTGGACGATTTGAATCTGATGTCGTATAAGAATGAAACTTGTGCACTATAATAGATTATAATTCCGTTATGGGTAAAATTTATTTTGATAAAGTTTCACAGTCTTGTTATACAGTGATATTTACAGATGACCACATTTCGAGCACAATTTATCGCCTCTCATAATCATAACAAGGTACTCACACGACTACCTAACTTCATTTATATAGTTCCATTATTTTTCACTTGATTTTCGCTTGATTTGATTGGTAGTAGTAGTATTTTTCATATTTCGAGTATGACTGATGAGTCATTGCTATTGCATGTGTTGAATGCTGGGTAGAGTTGATGAACAAGGATTCATCGAGCATTAGTACTAAGTAGTACAAGAAAAATTAATGATGAAATGAAACAGATAGAAGAAGCGTTGGTTTCAAACAACTATCCTATAAAATTCATTAAGAAGATCAAAAAAGACCTAAAGCAAAATAAAAATAATTGTGAAACTAGTATTGACAACATAAATAAGAGAGAATATGAGTCGTCTGCAGTTTTACCATATAAGGAGGGGTCATCTGAGACCCTCCCCACGTAGTATTCTCAATAAAGCAGGAATTAGGGTGGTATTTCAACCTATAAACTCATTCAGGTAGGACAGAATCTGTAGGTTAAAGGACCCTGTCAGTTGACCCAATTAAACAAAAAAAATAATTTACAAAATACCTTGCAATCACTGTAAGTGGAGTAAACTACATAGGTCAAACTAGTAGATCGGGGGTAGTCAGATTGGTGGAACATAAGAATTTAGCTAAGGTAAGAATGGTTGACCCCACTCGCGAAGATAAGTAATTTAGGAGGAAAAACTGAGCAATAGTAAGTACTGCTTGAATTAACGCACAACCAAAAAATAGGGTAGGTGGGAGAGGGTTTAAATTTTAAGAACTAAACTTGGTAGGTGGAGATACAGAGAGAAATTGATTACCGAATCCTTGTTCAATGAGTCTACAACCAATACACGCAACAGGAATGACTCATCACTCATATCGGAAATATGGAAAATGTTACTACCATTCAAATCAAGGGATGAGAAATAGTGAAGTGATATAAACGAAGTTAGAAAGTTGTGTGAATAGTGTCTTGATACGATGATAATGAGCAACAGTAAATTGTGCTGGAAACGTGGTGGCATCAGTAAATATTACTGTATAACAACAACACTGTGAAACTTTATCAAAATAGATTTTACGCATAATGGAATGATGTCGCGTAAACCAACGAAGTTGGCACAAGAAGCTGATAGCGAAGATACAACTTCAAGTAAACATAGCTAACACAGAGGTGTTGTTGTAAACGTAGTTTCTAAAATCTCATATGTTTTAAAATCCACCTATGTTTGAATGACCTTTGGCAATGGTGTTAACGAGTTATGTCTGGCACGTTCTTAGGTTGACATTTAACGTTCTGTCTAGAACCTAATATCTTACTCTTCCTCTGTAATAGAGTATACGTGTACTAAAGCACACGATACTAGTCGTTTTAAATTACTTGGTGGTGACATTTCACTGGTTTAATGAAAATGTTCTTTTCAGTTCATGAATAAACCCCATCCAGACATTAATGAAAGCAAAATACGTAGTTCAGCAAGGACAGTGTCTTTTTGGCATATTCATTCACCTAGCTGTACCATCGCAATTATATTCTGGTTTGTGTGTTTGTGTGTACATTAGGTTTGTCAGACAAGAATAGAGATTAGTTAGGCTTAACGTCATCAAAATATTTCCAAAAAAAATGTGATGAATAGTCAAGTTGTAACTAGGTGGGGTGGGGGGGGATGAAGATTAGTAAGAGGGTAGTGGTGATGTTAGTCAATGCACAAAAGAATTTGAACTAGTACATTAGAGTTATGTAATTAGATGAGTAATTCAAAGAATGAATTGTGATAAGAATGCATATATAGAAACGAAGGAAAACATGGAATTAGGTAAGAGTTTAAAAGAAATACAAGAGTTATAAGGAATTAGAGAACGAACAAACAAACAAAAATCAAGTCAGCAGGAATCAGCAAGACTGTTGCCATGATGATACAAGTGGATGAATAGTTTTCTAATGTTATACCATATAAGGAAGGAACATCTAAGACCCTCTCTACGTAGGATTCTCAATAAAGCAGGAATTAGGGTGGCATTTCAACCTACAAACTCACTCAGGTAGGAAAAGCTCTGTAGGCTAAAAGACCCGATGGATTCAATTAGACAAAATAATATAATTTACAAAATACCTTGCAATGACTGTGAGTTAGGTCAACTACATAGGTCAAACTACTAGATCGGGTAGTAGTCAGATTGTTGGAACATAAGAATCTAGCTAAGGCAAGAATGGTTGACCCGAGAAGATAACTAATTCAGAAAAAAGCTCAGCACTACATTGCACTGCATGCATTAACACACAACCACACAATAGGGTGGGTGGGAGAGGGTTAAGATTCTAGGAAGTAATATAGGTAGGTGGAGGGCGAGAGAGATTGATTACTGAATCCTGCCTGGTTCATCGAGTCTACACCCAATACACCACACGCAACAGAAATGACTTAATGCAGATATTAGAAATATGGAAGATATTATTACCACCAGTCAGTCAAATCAGAAAAGGATAATAAATAATCTTAAATTGTATTCTATTTCAATTCAAGCACATCACAACATTCTAACAATACCCTATTCAGCCCGTACTTTATGTGATGAAGACTCTGTTAGACGTGAAACACATAAGTTACTATGTAATTAGCACAGTAAATCAACCCTTTCATAGTTCATCTTTCTGTACCTTATGGTATCACACTTTCTGTCGCTTAATTGTTACTCTGCTATTTTATTTCAGTTGGTATTACTATTATTACTACAATTTTGTACTTTATGCATATTTTTCTCCGTATGGCATACAGTATTTTGCTATGTAGCTGCTGTAACAATCGTTTTATTATTATTATTATTATGTAATGTGTATTTATAATTTTTTTGTCGTTTTTGAGTAAATTAGATGCAATATTGTACTGAATGCTGAAAATTCCTTGCTGTATCATTAGTACTGTTTTTGGAATAAAGCCATTATTATTATTATTACTAAGTAACTTATTATGACTTTAAAAACACTCGTCTTATTTCCCATCTGATTGTATTGGATCAATAACACTCATATTATTATTATTTCTGGATGTGCATTATCCCATATTGATTTTTATTCAAATGTCTAATCATGATTTCCACACATGTATATAAATGAAGGAGAAAGTTGTGTGAGTATGACTTGATATGATTATGAGTGGCAATGGTTTGTGCTCGAAACGCGGTCGTCAGTTAATATTACTGTACAACAACACTATGTGACTTATCAAAATAAAATCTGATTTATAATGGAGTTATACTTTACCACAGTGTCCAAGTTTTATACTTATATGCATAGATGCGTTTGATTTACATGAATAGCTTAAACCTCAGAAATTCAAAGGAGACGAAAGCGTATTACCTTTGACAAGTGGTTCTTCACTCTGTAGATTACCTGGAAAGAGGAGGCTCTTTTTTTAAGATGGAATGACCAGTGTTGACAAGGTGTTCAATGATTATAGTCCTTATATAGCCACTACTACGTTTTTGTGGCCATGAGGCTGCACACCAACAGATAACTGATATATACACACAGAAGTAGCCAGATGTGGGATCTTGTCCTTAAGCCTACTGCAGATCAATGGAATACTGGAGAACACTACTCTTAGCATTGCTGAGAAGAATGTTCATCTCAAAGACGCCTAATTCTTTTCTTGAGGACATCACAGGCTAGGTCTTCCTTGAAATTCAGATTTTTCTGAACAAGTAATGTCTCACTTTTCTGCACCTTTGGTTTTTGATATTCCTTATCAATGAGTCTTATTGGGTATCCATTTTAAGTGAAAAGACTTCTTTCAGAAGATCTAATTCTTCTTCCAGAGTGTCAGGACTGCAGATGTGCATCGGATCCGAGTGGCAAGGGATTTAATTAGATTTTGTTCACAACAAACAGGCTCCAAACTGTAGAAACTTGTTAGTTGACCGTTCCAGTTAGGCTTTTTCTATGGACTTAACTTCTTAAATTTCTATTGGGTCGCATTGTTAGTTGCACATCGAAAAGAAGAATTTCGGATTCACATTCCATATCTACAGTGGTATTTTATTGCTGGCTGGCAGCTTTTGAATATTTGTAGCAACTGACTTTGCTCCTAATTGTTGTGTCAAACGATGAAAATATATCAGCTGCGTGTCGTTTATACTACTGTAAATCGTAAGTGGACGACTTGAGGGGATCGTTCTCAAGGCTAGCCATAAATCAGTCTGCTGGTAATTCACCCAAAGGAGATCCCATTGTAATACCATAATAATAATAATATTATAATAATTTGCTTTATCCCAAATTAGTACTTGTGATACAGAATGGAATTCTCAGCACTTTACTACAGTATTCCATCCAATTAGTACATTAACAATAAATAAAATTCTACATAGATTAAGGGTAATCTCTGTTAGTTATGACGAGAACATATTGGCAAGTCGGTAGCAAAGCTAAAATTGTATAGAGTGTTTGAAGGTGTTAGAAAAGTAGATGCTAGCATATTTACTGGCGTAAGCGGTAACAAAAAGTTCGAGGTATACAGAGTGTGAAAGAAAGAAGAGGAATGTTTTAAATAGAGTTTGTAAGGAAGAAAAAAACAGAGCAGCACATAACAAAGAGAGAAAACGTTGTACCTATAAATGATATGAGTTGGAAAGACGAGATCCAGTTGTTCTACTGACTATTTAATAAGTTATAGGTATCATGCCTAATGCTTTCTTTATCACACAGAACACGAGTTAAGTAGGGTATGGTTGAGTTTTTGTATTTACTAATACGAGCACATAGTTTCCTGTATAGGCTTCTGGTTCTGCCTGATGAGATACAAGGGGAGAGTTGTGAATGAAGAGGGTGGTGTGAGTTAGATAAAATGGATTTAGCCCATTTTTCACATGGGTCCAAGTGTCTGTCGACCAGAATATTAACAAGCTGGCTAAATGGTACGTTGCTTACCCTGCTGACAACCTTTAACATCCTGTGTAATAAGGTATAGTGTTTCTTCAGTAGCCCTGGAAAAACTAGGGGAGAACATCATTTTGTCTGTAGATGGTGTAATTGAAAGTAGATTGCACATCTAGAGTACACTGCAGCAGCAGTCTTTTTTCACACATATTGTTGATATTCTAATGTTGAACTGGTTGTCATCTATGTATTCACACATAAAACAGACAGTTTCTGTCAGTGGGACAATGGTGACAAGCGATTAAGTGTCTAAAGATAGCATACTTTTGTTAGTGACGTTCATATCTTGTATGCAGTCGATGAATTGGAAAGTGTCACGAAGAGAGTACGTGCATAGTTTTTTCCTTACAGGTCCCAGAACATCAGCCAGCTTTCTTTCAGTAGAGTGATGAAGTAAATAATAACCCTGACTAATCTCTATTCTCGTCTGACAAACTTAATGTACATACACATACAAGATTAAATATATATATATATATATAATTAGAACAGTACATTTAAGCGAACAATATTGTTTTCAATTAGATCTCATCAGGCTTAACTCTAATATATATAAGTTTACAAATAAAAATTCAAATATAAACACAAACTTCCTTAGTTACATGCCCAATAAATATAAAAGGAATCTTGTAAAATGTCTCGCGAGCAGAGCAAGGAAGATATGTACGGAGGACCTCTTACAAAAGGAATTTGAATATATTCACGATTGCTTGACGGAGATGGGTTATCCGAATAGTTTCATAAAGAAACATATGAAACCATCAGAGAAGAAACCTGTGACTCTTACTGCACATAAGAAACCTCTATTTATTAAGTTACAATTTAATGGGGACTTATCTAGTGAGATTCTATTCCAAAGACTTTCAAGGAGCATACG
Organism: Trichobilharzia regenti; assembly: GCA_944472135.2. Lineage (NCBI taxonomy): Eukaryota > Metazoa > Platyhelminthes > Trematoda > Strigeidida > Schistosomatidae > Trichobilharzia > Trichobilharzia regenti. The sequence goes on along the minus strand of OX235262.1, from coordinate 170,684,087 downwards.
TAGAACATTTTACGCAGCACACCTATGTTTGTCATTCTCTAGCCGACGAATGATTGGGACGCAAACGAAGGATAAGCTTGATAGTTTTGCCACATCTATGTGTATTTATCAATTCAACTGCACCTGCGGTGACAGTTATATTGGGCGTACTACTAGACAGCTTAGCCAACGTGTTAGTGAACATCTCCCATCGTGGTTTGGCAAAGGACAGACAAAAACAATCCGTAGCTCAATTCTGTGACATCTAATTGATAGTGGTCATGTAGTCGATTAAACAAAAGCCTTCAAAGTAATTCATCGTATCCCTCCGAATCTTTCTAATAGACTTCGTATTCGTCTACTGCACACAGCTGAGGCGATAGGCATTCGAACTATTAAACCTAAGCTATGCATTCAAAAGAAGTTCGTACAGCCATTATCCCTCCCATGGCCTATTAAGACAAAAACCAACTAATGACTTCTACACCACCCCTTAATTATATTTCCAACCCCTTTGTTATCATCCCTTAATCTTATATTCATTATAAACGTGTTTCATTTCCTTCCCCTACAATCTAACATTACGTAATCGGTTCATTTGTTTTTACTAGCCTTTATCGACTACTTCCAACTGAACAATTGTTTGTTTAATCATACTGTTTTTCATTACTCGTGTTATCACAGATTGCCTCATTTTTTCATCCTTATTATTGATAAGACCATTATTATTATTATTATTATCATTATTATTACCATTATTAACATTATCATTACCAGTATTATGACTAACTGCACAATTTATATTCACCATCGTATTATCCTATAGACAAAACACCATGATTGGTTTATATTTGAATTTTTATTTGTAAACTTATATATATTAGAGTTAAGCCTGATGAGATCTAATTGAAAACAATATTGTTCGCTTAAATGTGTTGTTCTAAATTTTACTATGGGAATATTTAATATATATATATATAATTGCGATTGTACAGCTAGGTGAATCAATACGCCCAAGAGACACTGTCCTTACTGAACTACGTGTTTTTGTTTTCATTGAAATATCTTTTATCGACGAAGCCTTGTCTTGCGGTGCCCAATAAAGTTCAAATTAATGGAGAGGCAAAAGAAACTTAATCTGCCAAGTTTCGCTGAGGCTGTATTCCTTAAAATGTTAAAGACCAAATCTCTATATTCAAAAAGGGACAGCAGTTAATCTTGGGGCTGCCCTGGTGACTAAACTTACATAACAAAACAAAGCGATGCGATTTTTATTACATTATGCATTCTTCTATAACTCCTGTTCTGTCACAGAATATTTAATTGTTTCGTCTGAACGTCACTTTTCTTTTGCTATTTTTTAAAAAACACGCCTACTCTTGCTACGCAATCTATCGTATTAATATACATTTTTTTAGTACTAAAACTTTGTTCCCACCGAGAAATATTCAAGCTCTTTCCGCTTTTCTTAAAAATGTTCGTTTGATTATTTTATAAATGATCAACCATTTTACTTGATTAGTTGGAGTATTTCATCATGAGCTGACATCAGTTAGAGAACCTTTGGAAAACCTGCAGGGAGTACTGGACAGCTTTTTCGTCCCAGTTTGGGACTCTTCATCGGTGCGTACTGCCGATGATTCATAAACTAGGATAAAACAGCTGTCCAGTACCCCCTGCTGGTTTTCCAAAGGTTCTCTAACTGATGTCAGCTCATGGTGAAATCCTGTAACCAATCGAGCGAAATTCCCTACAAAATCAATACTTGAAAGCCATTTTATCTGTTAATGATTTTTTGGAAGGGAGCAAGTGTTAGTCAACCCACACTTGGGATCAGACCATGAATTCCCCGACAGTTAGTTTGAGCGATGTAGGCAGGTATAGACTACTTGGCTGGTTGGAGTGTAACGGCAGAAGACAAGGGTCAGGCAACAGATCGTTTATTAAGGAAATCAACACAAATTTATAGATTTTTAGGTAGATAATTATAGATTATTGTTAGCAGAAAAACACAGTCTTCTGATTGGTTGTTTCGCACTGAAGTTAATCTTTCATCCCTTTGTGGCTGTTTATTGATGTTCAGATTATCTATCTGCAAATTGTATCCGCCTACACAAAATCTGCTATGATTGGCTGTTGAGTCAGTCTTTGTTCTTATTTTTCTCATGACCAATATTGGGGATGTAAACATTAACGTAAATTACTTTTTACCAATTTGGTTAGCAGCCAGCTCTCATCACAGGGGTACTTAGGATTCTAAGATCCAGTGGCTAGAAATGATTGGTGATTCAGCTGAAAATCGACCTCAGTGACGCAGATATATTTACCCTTTGTGTGACTTGCCATGTCCATTAAAACCCTATTGTCTTTCCATGTTACCATTCTTTCGAATATCTTTTGTCTCCCGCATTTGCATTCCTTTGTGTGATAAAACGGTGCGTAGGAGGTTGAACTGGTACACTTCTGTGTAAATTTCTACACTGAAAGCAGTTAATCAGTCAGTCTTAAGAATTTGACAACATTCATCATATCGGATCTATGTCACTTACAGTTCCTACCAACTATTCTTTGTCATCGCGTAAAACGTATGCCCAAATCTTGTATGTAATTTATATCTTTATATTAATCAGCTTGTAGACAGGTGGGAAAAAACCGTGAAATAATAAAATATAAGTTCATATTATCCTGGTACATTTGTTATTCTTGCTTTGTTCAAGTTTATTAACACACTGAATTCAGTGTAGAGATCTGCTACACTCAGTCTAAGGAACAAGACGAGGATTTTCAACACTAATGTCAATTCACTCAGTACACTTCTTTGTGGTTCAGAGACTTAGCGCATCACGGAAACTATTTCCACACAGGCTACATACTTTCATCAATGTCTGCCTTCTCTGTATTCTGAAGATCACATGACACGCCAGAAAACAAAGGCAACAAAGAATTCTGGGAATAAAATCAATCAAGAACCTATTGCTCAACAAATATGCAGAAAGAAATGGAGATGGGGGTGAGGAACTGGACATTCACTGAGAGGACCATTCAGTCACATCACAAACTCGAATGCGAAACGACGAGTCGAGGAGGAGTTGGCAGGTGAGGAGGTGGGATGGCATGGAGGAGATCATGCGAGAAGTTGACAGCCTGTTAGCGATCCTGGAGACAGAAACAGAGGGCTGCGGAAAACAGGATGATATAGCGTCATGCTGTTGAAGTCCTATTGTTCTATTGATATAAGTATAAAACTTGGGCACTGTGCTAGAGTATAACTCCATTATGGATACGATTTTATTTTTATACGACACACAGTGTTATACAGTAATATTAACTGATGACGTTTCGAGCACAAACTATTGCTCATAACCCTCATATCAAGGTACTCACACAACTTTATCCTTCAGTTATATACATGAGTGAAATTGATGATTAGACATTCGAATAAAAATCAATTTGGGATAATGTACCTACAGAAATAATAATATGAGTGTTATTGATCAATTACAATCACATGGGAAATAAGACGAGTGTTTGTTTATAGTCATAATAAGTTACTTAGTAATAATAATAATGGCTTTATTCCAAAAACAGTACTAATGATACGGCAAGGAATTTTCAGCATTCAGTACAATATTGCATCTAATTTACTCAAAAAGGACAAAAAATATCAATACACATTACGTAATAATAATAATAATAAAACGATTGTTACAGCAGCTACATAGCAAAATACTGTATGCCATACGGAGAAAAATATGTATAAAGTACAAAATTGTAGTAATAATAGTAATACCAACTAAAATAAAATAGCAGAGTAATAATTGAACGACAGAAAGTGTGATACCATAAAGTACAGAAAGATGAACTATGAAAGGGTTGATTACTGTGCTAATTACATAGTAACTTATGTGTTTCATGTCTAACAGAGTCTTCATCACATAAAGTACGGGCTGAATAGGGTATTGTTAGAATATTGTGATGTGCTTGAATTGAAGTAGAATACAATTTAAGATTATTTATTATCCTCCTCTGATTTGACTGACTGGTGGTAATAATATTTTCCATGCATATTTCTGGTGTTTGCATTGAGTCATTTCTGTTGCGTGTGGTGTGTTGGGTGTAGACTCGATGAACCAGGCAGGATTCAGTAATCAATCTCTCTCGCCCTCCACCTACCTATATTACTTCCTAGAATCTTAACCCTCTCCCACCCACCCTATTGTGTGGTTGTGTGTTAATGCATGCAGTGCAATATAGTGCTGAGCTTTTTTCTGAATTAGTTATCTTCTCGGGGTCAACCATTCTTACCTTAGCTAGATTCTTATGTTCCAACAATCTGACTACTACCCGATCGACTACTTCCAACTGAACAATTGTTTGTTTAATCATACTGTTTTTCATTACTCGTGTTATCACAGATTGCCTCATTTTTTCATCCTTATTATTGATAAGACCATTATTATTATTATTATTATCATTGTTATTATTACCATTATTATCATTATCATTACCAGTATTATGACTAACTGCACAATTTATATTCACCATCGTATTATCCTATAGACAAAACACCATGATTGGTTTATATTTGAATTTTTATTTGTAAACTTATATATATTAGAGTTAAGCCTGATGAGATCTAATTGAAAACAATATTGTTCGCTTAAATGTGTTGTTCTAAATTTTACTATGGGAATATTTAATATATATATATATAATTGCGATTGTACAGCTAGGTGAATCAATACGCCCAAGAGACACTGTCCTTACTGAACTACGTGTTTTTGTTTTCATTGAAATATCTTTTATCGACGAAGCCTTGTCTTGCGGTGCCCAATAAAGTTCAAATTAATGGAGAGGCAAAAGAAACTTAATCTGCCAAGTTTCGCTGAGGCTGTATTCCTTAAAATGTTAAAGACCAAATCTCTATATTCAAAAAGGGACAGCAGTTAATCTTGGGGCTGCCCTGGTGACTAAACTTACATAACAAAACAAAGCGATGCGATTTTTATTACATTATGCATTCTTCTATAACTCCTGTTCTGTCACAGAATATTTAATTGTTTCGTCTGAACGTCACTTTTCTTTTGCTATTTTTTAAAAAACACGCCTACTCTTGCTACGCAATCTATCGTATTAATATACATTTTTTTAGTACTAAAACTTTGTTCCCACCGAGAAATATTCAAGCTCTTTCCGCTTTTCTTAAAAATGTTCGTTTGATTATTTTATAAATGATCAACCATTTTACTTGATTAGTTGGAGTATTTCATCATGAGCTGACATCAGTTAGAGAACCTTTGGAAAACCTGCAGGGAGTACTGGACAGCTTTTTCGTCCCAGTTTGGGACTCTTCATCGGTGCGTACTGCCGATGATTCATAAACTAGGATAAAACAGCTGTCCAGTACCCCCTGCTGGTTTTCCAAAGGTTCTCTAACTGATGTCAGCTCATGGTGAAATCCTGTAACCAATCGAGCGAAATTCCCTACAAAATCAATACTTGAAAGCCATTTTATCTGTTAATGATTTTTTGGAAGGGAGCAAGTGTTAGTCAACCCACACTTGGGATCAGACCATGAATTCCCCGACAGTTAGTTTGAGCGATGTAGGCAGGTATAGACTACTTGGCTGGTTGGAGTGTAACGGCAGAAGACAAGGGTCAGGCAACAGATCGTTTATTAAGGAAATCAACACAAATTTATAGATTTTTAGGTAGATAATTATAGATTATTGTTAGCAGAAAAACACAGTCTTCTGATTGGTTGTTTCGCACTGAAGTTAATCTTTCATCCCTTTGTGGCTGTTTATTGATGTTCAGATTATCTATCTGCAAATTGTATCCGCCTACACAAAATCTGCTATGATTGGCTGTTGAGTCAGTCTTTGTTCTTATTTTTCTCATGACCAATATTGGGGATGTAAACATTAACGTAAATTACTTTTTACCAATTTGGTTAGCAGCCAGCTCTCATCACAGGGGTACTTAGGATTCTAAGATCCAGTGGCTAGAAATGATTGGTGATTCAGCTGAAAATCGACCTCAGTGACGCAGATATATTTACCCTTTGTGTGACTTGCCATGTCCATTAAAACCCTATTGTCTTTCCATGTTACCATTCTTTCGAATATCTTTTGTCTCCCGCATTTGCATTCCTTTGTGTGATAAAACGGTGCGTAGGAGGTTGAACTGGTACACTTCTGTGTAAATTTCTACACTGAAAGCAGTTAATCAGTCAGTCTTAAGAATTTGACAACATTCATCATATCGGATCTATGTCACTTACAGTTCCTACCAACTATTCTTTGTCATCGCGTAAAACGTATGCCCAAATCTTGTATGTAATTTATATCTTTATATTAATCAGCTTGTAGACAGGTGGGAAAAAACCGTGAAATAATAAAATATAAGTTCATATTATCCTGGTACATTTGTTATTCTTGCTTTGTTCAAGTTTATTAACACACTGAATTCAGTGTAGAGATCTGCTACACTCAGTCTAAGGAACAAGACGAGGATTTTCAACACTAATGTCAATTCACTCAGTACACTTCTTTGTGGTTCAGAGACTTAGCGCATCACGGAAACTATTTCCACACAGGCTACATACTTTCATCAATGTCTGCCTTCTCTGTATTCTGAAGATCACATGACACGCCAGAAAACAAAGGCAACAAAGAATTCTGGGAATAAAATCAATCAAGAACCTATTGCTCAACAAATATGCAGAAAGAAATGGAGATGGGGGTGAGGAACTGGACATTCACTGAGAGGACCATTCAGTCACATCACAAACTCGAATGCGAAACGACGAGTCGAGGAGGAGTTGGCAGGTGAGGAGGTGGGATGGCATGGAGGAGATCATGCGAGAAGTTGACAGCCTGTTAGCGATCCTGGAGACAGAAACAGAGGGCTGCGGAAAACAGGATGATATAGCGTCATGCTGTTGAAGTCCTATTGTTCTATTGATATAAGTATAAAACTTGGGCACTGTGCTAGAGTATAACTCCATTATGGATACGATTTTATTTTTATACGACACACAGTGTTATACAGTAATATTAACTGATGACGTTTCGAGCACAAACTATTGCTCATAACCCTCATATCAAGGTACTCACACAACTTTATCCTTCAGTTATATACATGAGTGAAATTGATGATTAGACATTCGAATAAAAATCAATTTGGGATAATGTACCTACAGAAATAATAATAATAATATGAGTGTTATTGATCAATTACAATCACATGGGAAATAAGACGAGTGTTTTTAAAGTCATAATAAATAACTTGTTAGAATTTTGTGATGTGCTTGAACTGAAATAGAATACAATTTAAGATTTTTTATTATCCTCCTCTGATTTGACTGACTGGTGGTAATAATATCTTCCATATTTCTAATATTTGCATTGAGTCATTTCTGTTGCATGTGGTGTGTTGGGTGTAGACTTGATGAACCAGGCAGGATTCAGTAATCAATCTCTCTCGCCCTCCACCTACCTATATTACTTCCTAGAATCTTAACCCTCTCCCACCGACCCTATTGTGTGGTTGTGTGTTAATGCATGCAGTGCAATGTAGTGCTGAGCTTTTTCTGAATTAGTTATCTTCTCGGGGTCAACCATTCTTACCTTAGCTAGATTCTTATGTTCCAACAATCTGACTACTACCCGATCTAGTAGTTTGACCTATGTAGTTGACCTAACTCACAGTCATTGCAAGGTATTTTGTAAATTATATTATTTTGTCTAATTGAATCCATCGGGTCTTTTAGCTTACAGAGCTTTTCCTACCTGAGTGAGTTTGTAGGTTGAAATGCCACCCTAATTCCTGCTTTATTGAGAATCCTACGTAGTTAGGGTCTCATATGTTCCTTCCTTATATGATATAACAGTAGATGACTTATACTCTTTCTGATTTATGTTATCATTATCGCCAGATTACTAGCTTGCTAAGCTACTAGCTTTCCAGTTTTATAGCCGGTCCCAAGCCCGGGTAAAGAGGGAGGGTTGGGGCGTGGTGCTAGCAACTCCACCCCTGTAAAACAACCAAATCGCTACAGAAACTTCAACGAATAAATATATTAAAAATTCTAAAAACATAAACAATAGCCTAATTTTTTGCTGGAATCGGAGAAGTGAAATGACGCAGGCTGGTGAAAGCTAGCCTTCGGGAAGCCAGTCAGCCGATGTGCCTTCTTTCGATGAAAGCAAAAGTAAGGATGGGTACCTGGAATGTTCGTACAATGTACGAAACTGGAAAGGCTGCCCAGATAGCCGCTGAAATGAGAAGGTACAGAATAGAAGTGTTGGGAATCTGCGAGAGCAGATGGAACGGAACTGGAAGGTGCCAACTACCTACTGGAGAGACAGTAATCTATTCCGGCCACCTAGAGGACAACCATGAGCACACCGAGGGAGTGGCCATCATGATGTCACCAACAGCAGCCAAAGCTCTCATGCAGTGGGAACCAATCTCCTCCAGGATAATGACAGCCAGGTTCAACTCAAAAGGAAGGAAAGTTACAGTCATTCAATGTTATGCGCCTACAAACGTCTCAGAACAAGAGAAGAAGGAGGCGTTCTACAGACAACTACAAGCAATAATGGACAACGTCCCAAATGGCGATATCAAAATCCTGATGGGCGACATGAATGCGAAGCTGGGAGGAGACAACACAGGAAGAGAACTCACCATGGGTCGTGAGGCCCTCGGTGAAATGAACGACAATGGTGAACTCTTCTCAGACTTCTGCGCCTTCAATGATTTGGTGATTGGTGTTAGTGTGTTCAAACACAAGGATATACACAAGACGACATGGATTTCACCAGATGGAAACACCAAGAACCAAATAGACTTCATCTCAATTTCAAGAAAGTGGAGACGGAGCCTACTGGACACAAGGTCAAGGAGAGGAGCAGATGTGGGTTCAGACCACTATCTAGTAGAAGGGACTTTCAAGGTGAAACTAAAAGCCTCGAGGATAGCTGGGGATAGGCCACAATGCAAGTTCAACACTCAAAACTGAAGGACACAACCACAAAAGACACTTTCACTGCAACTGTCAGAGCAAAGCAGGAAACACTACGCGACATCACTGAAGAATCATGCGTGGAAGAACATTGGAAGTCTCTGAAGGCGATTCTCAACGAAACGTGTTCAACGGTTCTAGGAAGAAAGAAGAGACAAGACAAGGAATGGCTCTCAACGGACACTTGGAAATTAATAGAAGAGAGGAGAATGGTGAAAGAGAAAATGATTCAATGCAAGGACGGACAGGAGAAGGAGACGCTGAGCTCAACTTACACAGCACTGGACAAAGAAGTGAAGAAGAGTGCTAGGAAGGACAAAAGACGATTCTACGACAACCTGGCCACTGAAGCTGAGAAGGCAGCAGGCAAAAGGGACCTGAGGACACTATATCAGATAACCAAATCTCTATCCGGGAAGAGACCAACACAAGCGAAACCTATAAAAGACAGCCAAGGGAAGCCCATTACCAAGGAAGAAAAACAGATTAAACAATGGGCGGATCACTTCAAAGGACTCTTGAACCGACCACCACCTGCAACCCGTCCAGAAATACCAACAACAGCGCGCACACAACTGCAAGTTGACACCAATCCTCCAACGAGAGCTGAAGTCTTGAATGCAATCAAGCTTCTGAAAGCTGGAAAAGCAGCCGGACCAGATGGAATACCCCCTGAAGCACTGAAAGCGGACCCAGAGACTACAGCAGACATGCTGACTCCATTATTGCAAAAGGTCTGGAAGGAGGGAAAGGTGCCTACTGACTGGAGGAAAGGTTACCTCGTGAAACTACCAAAGAAGGGCGACTTAGGCCTCACTCTGCAAGAACTGGCGAGGAATCATGCTCCTATCGACGCCAAGTAAAATCCTGAGTCGCATCATCCTGGAGAGATTAAAGGACGCACTGGAGACAGAACTCCGACCAGAACAAGCTGGATTCAAAGAAAGGCAAATCATGTACTGACCAAATTGCAACTCTACGCATCATCATCACAGAACAAAGCATGGAATGGCAATCAAACCTCTACCTCAACTTTATAGACTTTGAGAAGGCCTTCGACAGCGTTGACCGCGAAGTAATTTGGAAACTACTCGAGTACTACGGCGTACCCCAAATATTCATCAACCTTATTCAACAGCTGTACGACAACGGCACATGTCAAGTGATCCACAACGGAAAACTCAGCGAGGCGTTTGGAGTAAACACAGGAGTCAGACAAGGGCGCTTATTATCTATCACCAATGATATTCCTAATTGTGGTGGACTGACTGGATTATGCGTCAGACAGTGGGAAACGAGAAGACAGGAATATCCTGGACCGACGTGAAGAACCTAGAAGACCTGGATTTCGCGCGTGGATGATTTATGTTTGATGTCACACAAAATCGAAGACTTACAAGCGAAAACCGACAAACTGGTCGAAGAAGCAGGTAGTGAAGACAGGACTCCATGTGAACATAGACAAGATGGAGGTGATGAAAATAACCAGCCAACAACAACAGAAACATCCAGCCCCAATCACCATCAACGGGAGGGATTTGAAAGGGGTTACTTCATTCACTTATCTAGGGAGCATTATCTCAACTACAGCCAGTTAGAACGGACGAGGATGTCAAATCGAGAATCGGGAAGGCGAGAAACACATTCATTCATCAACCTGAAACCAATCTGGAATTCTTCGTCACTCAGCCAGCATCAACAACAAAATTAGCTCGGATTTTCAGAACAGACGTCAAGTCAGTCAGTTCTTCTATACGGAACGGATGAGAAGCTTGGCGGGTGGGTCACTAAGAATATTTCCAACAGCATGTTGCAGACCAGGCCTTCATCAACCAACAACTGAATTCTCTGGATCTATACTGAAGATTAGATGGCCGGGCCGGAAAGAAACACCAACAACAAGAAACTATGGAAACAAACAAACAAAACAAGAACCAATCGCCAACCAACAAATATGCAGGAGAAAGTGGATTGAGATGGATTGGACACTCGCGGCTGAGGAGACCGCTGGGTGACATCGCGCGCGCGTCAGACCATTGCTCGAGTGGAACCAGGTCGAAAGAGAAGAGGCGAGTGGGACGTCAGTGCAAGGGTGACATGGAGGAGACCATGTAAAGAGGAGTTGAAACAGTATGGACTAAGATGGATGGAGGTGAAAAGTACAGCAGAAGGAAGAGAGAAGCAAGTGGAGACGTGCAGTTTTAGCCCTATGTTCCACTAGGAACCCAAGGGAACAATAATAATAACAGCTAGTTTTCCTTGTTCATTTTCCGATTCAAATGTGAATTTTATTCCCTCTACTAGTGAGTTTATGTGTGTCAAGAATCTAGAGATATGTTCTTTTTTTAACACTGTGAAGGTATCAGTCATCCACATATCTCCACCATATCTTTGGAGTAGGATTAAATGTAATAGGAGCACTACTTTCCCAGCTGTCCTATTGTTCTACTTGGAACTCATATCAATAATGATTGTAATAGGAGTAAACTGAAGGAAACTATATACTTAGAACCGTAGTGCCACAGTTTGCAACTCTAAATGATCCAGGTCACGAATGAACTAAAAGCTTTCACTTTGAATTACACTAGCCAGCTACCAGTATACATGAAAGCACTTAGCTCTCTCTCTCTCCAGTCTTATTTATAATAAATATCCTGTCAGCTGAACTTAGTCAGATGGACAGAAGTATATTTTTACTTCAACAAAACGAATGCTAGATTATTCTATAAACCGACTGATTAAAAATGACTAAAGATACTTCAGTGTCCAAAAGTTATTTCATTAAGAGCAAGCATGATAAATATAAGGGATCGATAATTACGGTTCAATAAATCTAATCTATAATAATTATTCTTGTCCATAAAGTCGCCTTTCATATCAATGTGGTATGCTCATATAATTTTCCTTTTATGCGTTTGCTTTTGTATTTCAAATCAATCCTTAAAATACCTATTATAATAATAAATAGGTTCATATTTCTTAGAGTTTCTCATCATTTCTTACCCATTTATTAGGGGTACTGACTAAAATATTCACTTAAATATATTTTATCCAAACAACCTCTTACCTACATCAATTAGAGAACCATTGGAAACCACCGGGAGAGTACTGGGCAGCTGTCTTGTTCCCTAGTGCTCAGGACTTTTAAGCAGTAAGCGCCGAATGGAGTTCGAAAACAAGACCTAGCAACTACAAGTCCAGTTCGCAGACAGTTCAGCAACTGGGATCCGATGCAATGGCCAGCCCATTAATCCTAACTTGCACCAGTTGGTGATTTCAGCCTGACTACCAGTGAATATCATCGGTGAGTATCTGTCCTTACTCTTGACAAGGTGGATAGACTCCACTTGTCATGACCTCGCACCAGGGAACGAAACTGTGTGCAGACATTGTTTAAAAGAATTCAAACACACTGTACCATTCCAGAGTTGAAAAGAATGGAAGAAAACTACCTACTAACGGTCTTCAAAAAGAATGGATATCCTGACAATTTCATCAAAAAGTGTTTAAAATCGAATCACAACACCAACAAGGAATCATCATCAAAGAACACAAGAAAATTCATCCTACCATACATGAGATATATCTCTGAAATAACAGCTAGAATATTGAAATTGTTTGATATAGATGTGGCACACAAGCCAGTCAAATCACTTAATTCGATATTATGCTAACCAAAAGATCCAACAGAAAAAGGAGATAAAATTAATATCATTTACAAAATAAATTGTATGAACTGTAGCAGGCATTATATAGATCAAAGTGGGCGTCCCATCGAATCAGAATCCAGGAATTCAAATCAGCCGTGAAAAGACATGATATATTCCTTCATAGCGATGCATATAGACAATTATGTACATCAGTTTGGTTGGGATAATGTCGAAATCTTAGACAGAGGAAACACCAAAAGTGCCAGAGAATTCTTAGAAGCCTGGTACTCAAACGAATATGAGATTAACGAACATGTTAGTATAGATCAAGTCTACCAACTAATAAAAAGTAAATCATGTGACCAGAAAGGTCAAAATCCAAGTCAATAGAAAATGATCAATACATATGTAAAGATGGTTACCGGGAGACGCAATTCTATCGCTGATGAAAAATTTAGATCATTTCACTTCATTCTAAAAATTGCGCTGAAGATGTTGTCCAGAGGGGGGAACGACGACAGCTCTGCAATTAGACCAACCAGCTCTGAGAACACTATTAATTGCGAAACTTAAACTGTTTCTCACTGGTGACTGGCTACAGGACTAAGTTGACTGGAGTTCTAGTAAGAGGTAGTGACAAGTGTGGGCCATCAGGTCGCTAATGAGATTCTCTGGTGCCAGTCGCGCTAAAATCATGAACTGCTAGAAGTTGGAATTCATGGATCGGCCAGTGGATAGGGTTTCAGCGGCTAAATGGTCTACGAGCTCGAGTTGTATCAGGAAGGTCCTGTGTTCGAGCTTCTGAAAACTTCCAAACTAGAAACCAAACGAATGTCCACTACTCCGCCGTTTTACAACGGTCTTCTTATTGGTTTCAGCTGCTCATAATTGTACTTAAAACAAGTCGAATCCCTACAGACTAACTCTCTTGTATAATAATATGACTGTTTGCTTTAAACGCACTTCTCATAGAAAAACAATATCACCTGTAACAAAATAAGTTGATTTCTCGCTTCAAATTGTTCAGCAGTCTAATTAAATTCATTCACTGATTCGGCATTTCAAATAGAATGGAAAGTTGATTACCGGTTTAGTCTTACAAATCGACAACTCAGAGGTTAATAATTCTTGGAATCCTGACTTGTTAAAAAAACTCCAAACTGCAGCGAAAAATTTCCATCTAATGCTTCTCATTACTCAAGCAAGTTGAGCCGCTTCACTTATTTGGGAAGTACCATCAGCCAGTGCCAACGGGTTGATCTCTGACGAAATCTCAGCACGGATTCAGAGGGCTAGTTTCGCATATACCAGTTTACTCCGTCTCTGGCGTAGACGTGATGTCCGACTGGCTATCGACCAAAGGGGGGATGTACTGCTCATCAGTCCGCTCTGTCCTCATTTATGGCTGTGAACATGACCTGGCCATTGAGAGTGGGAGACATGAAAACTCTGGCTAGCTGTCTTCGATCAAAGGTGCCTGCGCTGTATCCCCCGTGTTAAATGGTATAACAGGGTCAGCAATATTGAGGTTAGGCTTCAGATGAGTGCTAGGTAAGGAGGGGAAACCAATCGACGAGGCTGTGAAATTACATCGACTGAGATGGCTAGGACATGTGTTACGGATGCCATCGCGTTCCTTGACAACGGGCAATGTTAGCTGGCAAAGGGTCAGGCTGGAAAAGAGCCACTGGTGGTCAAACCAAAACTTGACTTCATCAGTCAATGAAATCTACAACAGTTAGTTTAAGCCATGTAGGAGGGTGTAGGCTTCCTAGTTGGGGTCCTCGGGACGGTAAACACCAATGGTTGGAAACAATTGGTGATATGGCTCAAAATCGTTCTCAATGGTTGGCGCTGATGCATCCACTCTTTGTGAATTACGATTTCCGACGAAACTATATTGTTCTTCATTATTACTATTCCTTTGTCTCTCACCTCTGTTTACTGTCTCTATTGTGCATTTCTTCTACTTTCTTCTCTTGCTTTGTGTGCTACAAGGAGGGAGTGTGGCGACTTGAACTGCCGCACATCGATGCAAAGTTTTGTGTCGAAAACAGACAGAGAGGCTCAATAATTCCCTAACCTAACCTCGTTTACTGATTTCAAGTTTGATCAGGGACTGAAGTAATTTAGCAAACCATTGAAAACCAGGAATAACTGGGCAGTTGTTTCGTCCTAGTGTGAGACTCTTCGTCGGTACCGCACACCCACTGTCAGGATTCGAACCCAAGGACCTTTTGGATGCAAGGCTAGCTCGTAGACCATTCAGCCACTAGGCCTCGACCTAATATCCCAATACTTCCTAGTTTCCAATGGTTCTCCATCTGATATCGATCTGTGGTCGAACTTGAAATATGTACTTGCTATCAATCAATACTACAGTATAATTTGAAAGTTTTAATTCCGAAGTCTGATCTTTAAATCGGTGTGAAAGAAAACTACTTCGGCAAGTACATTTACGCAAAAAATTCTTCAGGTCTATTGTGTGGTTAATGGTTCTCTGTATATGTTTGGACACAAATTTCTTGTTATGTACTCGTCGCTTAATTATTGCTGTGTACTGGTCGAGAATTTAATAGTCCTGACGCAAGAAGGCGGAAATCAGAAGACCACTAGGTTTGCGATGATACTTCTATTTTCCAAACACAAGGAGAAGCAATAAGTGGTATCACACCACAGTAAGTAAAGAAGTAAGAGTCAAAAGTAAATCACACAAATTGTGAGAGTGAAATATATATATGACCATTGAGACAAGCGTGTGAACAAATCACTAGACAGTCTTAACATGAATGGCTAATTATAATGGAGTGTCGATCCAAATATACATAGCGAAGTATAGCAGACATGTCAAACCGCCATATATGGATATATGTCACCAAGCAACGGACTGTCAACAAACACTCATATTATATATAATATAATATAAGGAGAATATACATTGTTAAAGGAGACAAGTTCATACAAGTGAAATGGTCACAGACTAAGAGAGCAAACAGAAAGGGAGACCAACATACACACACACATATATATATGTGGATACATATCATTTCTACTTTTTACTTATGTGTGGTAGTTTTTTGTCTTACCTTTTTGAACTTTGAAAAACACAAACGCATACACTGGTGGCAAAATTACTAACCGAGTGCATAAAATCCATCTTGTGTACTACTAATAGTAGTAGTTGTTATAGGCCTGTCGCTAATTGACATGATGACGCTGATAGCTGATATGACTGAGTGAACTGATGCATAGGTATATTAATAATGACCCAATGAATAACTCAACTGATGTGGTACGTGATACCATCTAATTCACTGAGCTTAGCCACGTGAATACCAGACAAAGACTAGCCCTGCGAACGTTAAGATAGAATTTTTAATAGAAAAACAACACGTCATAGTTAAATATTTTTCACCATATTAAAATCGGCCCAGGGCAGTAGAAATGGATTGTTCTGATTGATTGGCGACTCGACTAAGGTAGGAGAGAATAAATATTCTCACTGGATTCTTCATGAGGTGATATTGGTTAGAGAACCATTGGAAAACCAGCTACAAGTACTGAACAGCTGTTTCGTCAGCCTAGTTTGCGACTCTTCATCACTCCTCACCCACCGGGGTTTGAACCCAGGACCTTCTGGCCTATCTCGAATGACCTTGGCGGCCTGTTTGAACATTTTTGGGCTACCACATTCCATGTACATTTTGCATCTATTTACTCGTATTTTATTGGTATTTACATATCACATTATGCATTCTAATCGTATTATCCACTCCCGGGATTTTATAAAACGTTTTAAACCCAAAAACTTTCATATTTGCAATAAACTCAAGAAAAAGCACCATGGAGGTTGGCAGCGTGCCTTAAAATCTACACCCATACATCACACCACTGTTCCAGTTATCATTAGTACCAACTGCCGGTCCCTGCCTAATAAAATTCTGGATTTTCAGTCCCTGTTGTCTTCTAGTACCTACCACAATACTGGTATTGTCACTCTACAAGAAACCTGGCTCCATGACTCATACGATGACAATATTGTGTCTCTAAACAATTTCAATGTTTTCCGACAAGACCGTGTTTGTTCCAAGAAAAAATGTGGTGGAGGTGTTGCAACTTTTATTCACTCAAAATGGTCCATTTCTAACAAAGTTTGTTTCAAATTCTCGAATGACTTCATTGATTGCATCACTGTGAGATGTCGCCCGAAACACCTGTCAAAATACAAATTCATTTATATTTCTAATGTTTATGTCTCTCCTGGCTGTACCATATTGGATTTATCTATGTTCGCCGATGAATTCACCGCTTTTGCTGCAGCTTGTTTCGAGAACTCTTTATCAATAGTAACTGGCGACTTCAATGGAAGCGATTGCTCCTTCCTTATATCACTTGGTCATGACAATATTGTTAACTTTGCCACCCGTCTTGGTAAAAAACTGGATCTAGTATTTATCAATGATGTTGGTATATATGAAGCTCGCAAACGTGCTCCTCTACTTAATTCTGACCACTGCATCATACGTGTACTGCCTAAAATATATTCCAAATCACACAAAGGTGTCCTCTCTCACCTCTACAGTAAAGTTCAACGGAGATGCTACTCAAAAGACAACCTAGACAAGCTCAGATGCATGTTGAAAGACACTAACTGGGACTTATTTACAGAACAAACATTAGATGAAACAATCACAAACACTACCGATTATCTTAAATTCTGTTTCGAAATATGTTGTCCTAAAGAAACATTATTCATTCGATTTGATCGCTTATCTTCGCCATATCTCAAAAAGCTACGTAGAAATAAAGAACTGTTGTTCAAAACTAATGATAAGCCTGGTGTAAAAAAGTTAAACATGCTGATAAAACTGGAAATAAAAAGACTAAGTGTTTTATATAATCAAAGATTTTTGTCATGTAAAACCCCTTCTAATTTATGGAAACTTTTCAAAGAAATTACTAACGGTAAGCGATGTATTTCTGTTCCATCTCTTAATGTTGACACTCTTAATAAATCTTTCATACGCTCTTCTGTTGATACCCTTCCAAATGATACAAATCATATTGACAATAACTTTAGTGGTTTTAATACCCTTGATGTGCTTAAATGTCTCCGGTCTCTTAAGCCTTCTCAAAGCCTTGGTCCTGACGGCATACCTGCCATTGTCCTCAGGAATTGTGCTGATATTTTGTGTTATCCTCTTACTAACATTTTTAATGCTTCTTTTTCCGGTAACGTTCTACCTTTTGCATGGAAAAACATTAAAATTATCCCTATACCAAAACCATCTTCTGGTTCTGATATTAAATTTCGGCCTATTGCAATTACTTCCCCCTTTTTAAAATTGATGGAAAAATTACTTTTACTTCGTCTTGAACCCGCTTTGAAACCTTTTAATGATCCTAAACAATTTGCATACAAACATGGTAGAAGTACCTTGGATGCTGCGGTTGTCTTATATCACAATGTTGTCTCTTGTTTAGACAAAGGT
The DNA here is from genome assembly GCA_944472135.2 of Trichobilharzia regenti. Taxonomy (NCBI): domain Eukaryota; kingdom Metazoa; phylum Platyhelminthes; class Trematoda; order Strigeidida; family Schistosomatidae; genus Trichobilharzia; species Trichobilharzia regenti. The sequence goes on along the minus strand of OX235262.1, from coordinate 170,665,935 downwards.
GCTAAATATGTTCGTAGTGCTTTCTTAGACTACACATCTGCTTTTGACTCTGTACCTAGGGGCCTTTTGTTAAATAAGCTATCGTTGACACAAACAGGATCCTGGGCTAAGAGTTGGTTGCATTCCTATTTTTCTGATAGAATGCAGTATACTGTATATAACGGCAAATCTTCTTCTACCTCGCTTACAAAATCCGGTGTTCCACAAGGTGCTGTCCTCTCTCCTTTTCTTTTTTCTTTCTTCCTACATGACCTGCCTCATTCAAACGAAACTAACTTTGTCAAATATGCAGATGATCTGACTGTATCACTGCCTATCACTTCCGAGTCTGACAGCTCCAAACTTAATAGCTTTCTGTTGGACATCAACAACTGGTCCAAGTCAAATGGTCTTATATTAAATCCTTCCAAATGTCAGGCACTTGACTTTACTTTCAAGCATCGACGTGACTTACTTGAACTAGTTAACTCTCATGATCCCTGTAGCATAGATGGCACGGAAATTGAAACCAAATCAAGCATTAAATACCTTGGACTAGTTTTTTCCTCTGACCTTTCATGGTCATCCCATATCTTATCTATCTCTAAGAAAATGTTTCGTCTTACCTTCTACATTAAAAAGTTAAGACAATCAGGTATCAACCAACCTTTAGTTTTGCAATTTTTAAACTCCTGTATTTTACCTATTGTACTCTATTGCTCTCCATTAATCTTTCCTGGGCTTCTCAAAAAAGATTATATCATATTACGAAGAGTATTAAATGCTGTGAGTAGAGCTTGTGGTCTGCCACTGCATGAGCTCGCTAATACTATAGTCGAGAGGCATATAAATTCCTGTACGAAATGGGCAAAGGCTATACTGTCAGACCCTCTGCACCCCCTTTATTCACACCTGTCCCCTTGTATCTCATCAGGTAGGACGAGAAGTCAATATAAAAAGTTATATGCTCGTACCACTAAGTATAGAAATTCTACAATACCCTATTTAGCCCGTACTTTATGTGACGAAGACTCTGTTAGACGTGAAACTTACAAGTTACTATGTAATTAGCACAGTGAATCGACCCTTTTATCGTTCATCTTTCTGTATTTTATGGTGTCACACTTTCTATCGTTTAATTATTACTCTGCTATTTTATTTTAGTTGGTATTACTATTATTACTACAATTTTGTACTTTATACATATTTTTCTCCGTATGGCATACAGTATTTTGCTACGTAGCTGCTAAACAATCGTTTTATTACTATTATGTAATGTGTATTTATAATTTTTTTGTCGTTTTTGAGTAAATTAGATGCAATATTGTACTGAATGCTGAAAATTCCTTGCTGTATCATTAGTACTGTTTTGGAATAAAGCAAAAATTATTATTATTAGAAGACAAGCAAGCTGGTAGACCATTAAGCCACTGGGACCCGATCCAATGGTCAGCCCATGAATTCTAACTTCTGCCAATTAAGTGGTCGCGATATGTCGTGAATCGGCAGAAGTTACAATTCATAGACTGGCCGTCACATTGAGTCCTAGTGGCTTAATGGTCTACCAGCTTGCTTGTCTTCTAACCAGAAGGTCCTGGGTTCAAACCCCGGTGGTTGAGTTGTGATGAAGAGTCCCAAACTAGGCTGACGGAACAGCTGTCCAGTACTTGTAGCTGGTTTTCCAATGGTTCTCTAACCAATGTCAGCTATTGATGAAGTCCTGTAACCAATCAGTCAACTCCCTACAAACCAACACTTAAATATTCTCACTGTTTCGCTATCTGACCATGATCAAATTGAGAAGCAAGTGATGAAACTTTACAGTCATCCTCTCATACCACGACGAATCACACGATGAGTCATAAGATGATTACTAATTTAACCTGATTCTTATCATCCCTCCCCATCCCTTAGGAAGTGTCGAACTTTATTTTTGGATCTATTTGGAAAGGTTTTGTTACTCTTCTTTGTCGAGTTGACCTTCGAGTGATAGTGGATAGGGTGTGATCTTTGTCGCGAGTTTCTGGCTGCGGAAAATTAATTGTATCCACTAATACTTATAACTTGAAGTTTTTCTTCTCGTTATCATATCTGTCTGACGAATCTTGTATATGATTTGTATGTCTGACACATATTTGTCCTTCTACAATCACTTTGTCGAAAACTTTTCTTTTCTGACCTCATCATTTGTCTCCAAGTCCTTCTTGGAGGTGAATAACGAAAATCACGAATATACAGAATGGAACTGAAACTTGATGGAATATAGCGAATAATAAATATATATATTCTATAAATGGTTTGTAAGGGTTAGATTTATTTTTACGAGTTGATCACGGATCGATATCAGTTAGAGAACCATTGGAAAATCAGCCCGAAGGATTATTCGACTGCTGTTTCATTCTAGTTCAGGAATCATTGGCAGTACGCATCCAACAACAGGGTTCGAACTCTGGACCTTCCAGTTACAAGGGAAGCTTACTCGTATACCAATCAGCCACCGGGACCCTATTCAACGGCTAGCCCATGAATTCTAACTTCTACCAATTCATGGGCCATAGATTCGGGTCCCCAGTGCGTGGGTACAGCCAACGATTCCCAAACTGGGACGAAACAGCTGTCCAGTACTCCAAACTGGTTTTCAATGGTTCTCTAACTGATATCAATACGTGGTCAAATTCGAAAGACAAATCAAATCGTCACAAACCAACTCTTGAAAATTAATCTGAAACTCACTAGTCACTTGATACAGGACAGAGTTTCCTGGTGTTGTAGTGACAACTCGGGATCAGTGTGGTCCATCCAGTCAAGTGTGAGGATGGAGTTCCCACCGATGACATGGGTTGGCGGAAGTGCTAAATCATGAATAGGTAGAAGTTAGAATTCATGGGCTAGCCACTGAATCGGATACCAGCGGCTGAATGTTATACGAGCTAGCTTGACTTGTAACCGGAAGGTCCTGGGTTAGAACCCCCGTGATGGGTGCGTACTGTCAATGACTAGGGCGGAACAGCAGTCGAATAATCCTCCGGGCTGGTTTTCCTATGGTTCTCTAACTGATATCAATCCGTGGTCATATAAGGAAGTATAAGCAACATAATTCCAAAATTAATGTAAGTAGACGAGTTATTGGTGCGTCGGCAGCACAGCGGTAGAATACTACCCAACCACATATGTGTTTCGGGGTTCGATCACCGAACGAAGCACTTCTTTACCTTACTAAGCCATGAATAAGAATGGTAAAGAGGGAAGGTCGGGTATACAGCTAGCAACCCTATCCCGTGAAAATAAACACCACTGCTACCGAAACTTCAAAGCTATACCTTGAAGTCCTATGTTCCACTAGGAATGTAATATATATATAATATATAATAATAGACGAATTACTCAGTGGTAAAAGGGTAACTATTTATAGTATAGTAAGACAAGAGTTTGGAGGGTGAGTGGGTAAAGTTTTCACAAATGCAATTGCATGACACACCTAACTGACACGAGACATACAGTGGAAATTAGTCAGGCTTTGAAAATAATAATTATTATTGTTTATTATTATATCCTTTAATTCCTGGAGGAACATAGGGCTTCAGCCAAACGTCTCCATTGCCTTCGGTTTGCTGCCAACTTTTTCACCCAGCTCCAAGTCTGCCCACATGCTTTCATCTCTTCTCCATATGACCTCCTCCGACTCGCCGCTTCCCATCCGGGTTCCATTCGAGGGCTTGTCTAGTGATGTCATTTGCTGGTCTCCTCACAGCATAACCAATCCATCTCCATTTCTTCCTGCCTATTTGTTTCACAATCGGTTCCTGGTTAGTTCGCTCACAACCAGAGATCCCAGTTGCTGATCTTTTCTGGCCGGCCATCTGATCTTGAGTATTGAGCGAAAAAAGCTGTTGATGAAGGTGTTTAGTTTGTTCTAAGTGCTCTTCATGACGCAGCGCCAAGTCTCTGATCTGTATAGTAGTACTAACTTCACATTGGAGCTGAAAATCCAGATCTTATTTTGATGCTGAGTCATGTTGACTTCCACACAGACTTGAGAGTAATGAAAGCTTGCCAATCCTCGCTCTGATATCCTCATCAGTTCCGTCCACCTGTAGTTGAAACGATGCTTCCCTGTAGGTAGGTGAAGGAGGTTGTTTCTTTCAGGTTCCTCCCATTTATGCTGGCTGATTGTTGTCTGTTGTTGTTGTTGCTGTTGGTATTGGTCAGGAATCTTCATCACCTCTGTTTTCTCTACTTTCACCTTAAGGAAGTCCTATCTTCTCTAGATGATTCTTCTGTCAACTTGTTGCCTTTCACTTGCATATCTTCCAGTTTGTGGAAATTCTGACACATACATCATGGGCGAAGTCCAGATCCTCCAGGTTTTTTGTGTGAGTCCATTTTATGCCTGTTTCCTCATTGCCCGTTGTCTATCGCATTATCCAATCCAATCCAAAAGTAGTACTTGTAATACAGGATGGAATTCTCAGCATTTGTCACAGTATTGCATCTGATTTACTCAAAATATAAGTAAAATTTAAATTTAAAACAAAATTAAGCAGAGGAATTTGTTCACATTTACGATATGAAGTCAAAAATATTCGAAGCATGGATTGAGAATATTAAATATAATAATAATAATAACAGTGAGTTTGTTTCAAACAGTATTGTCGATTCAGTTTTGAAATTTTAGCCTGTTATAGATTATTGAATTTAATGTTCTGTTGACATAGTATGGTGAGGGGAAATACAAAACTAACTGTTATTACACAGCTTAAATGGTGTTCAAATTTATGAAAAAATAAACAAATAAAAACAAAAAGTTGAGAGGATTATAAATATAAGAAGTACAATAACAATAAAGGTTGATGTTGTAAGGATGGAGGAATTTGGTTTATTTATTGCTAGTGTAATCAATACACAAAGAAAACCATGGTTACTTCGGCGTGCAGAAGTGATTACTATCGAAAGACTTCGGCCTAACCTCTGTATACAGAAAGAGAAGCGTAACTAATGTCCCATAACCTTGGTAACTGTGATTAGTTTATTCGTTTACTTTAGTACTCTGTTGTTGTATTGTATAATATTCCACTTAATTTTGAACTAGTGAGTTGAACTCACTAGTGAGTATCCAAATTTACTGAATTGTTTGTTTATGTCATAACTTTACTTTACTGTTTCATTCCCACCCTCTTGAACTTTCCATTATGTTGTTGTTCTTCAGTCGTGTATTTTGTTTCCAGGTGAAATCTGAAGTCTACCCCACTCTCATCTAATTAAACCATAAATAGTTAGTCTTTTAACACTGTTAACTTATATCAGTAAAAAGTTTGAGCATTGTGGATTAGATCAAATAAAGTATTATTATATTTCAATAGTTTACACACACACACACATACAATGATAATTTTTCTTTTGGTAATATTTCGAGCAAAATTACTGCTCGTGTTCACACTACTGTTGAAATTATTTTTGCATAACCACGGAATATACACATTGGGTCGTAGGAGTTATTAAGAAGAAAATTGCAGGGAAGAAAATTTTCTTTTCGATGAAGTCATCATCTAGACTGTACATTCGTGTATTTATATCAAATGGATGGGAAAGTTCCAGAATAATTTCCGGTTAAGGGTCAAATTAATAAAAATTACAATTAGGAATTAAAATACCATAATAAACAGGGGGGGAAGCGACGGATAAAACTCAAACAAAGAAGCATCATAATAACTAAGAAGATTGACACATTGTGCAATTAGGGGTTAGAAATGTAGAAATAACAAAAATAGACAGGATGTTTGGGTAAAAAGAACTAATGTGATGAATAATTGATTATGCAATCAGGGATTAAATATGTAGAAATAGTAAAATGACAAAATAAACATGAAGTTCGGGTATGAAAATATGGTAGTGTAAACAGGGATTAAGAAAAACATAAGAATAACATGAATAAGCAGGAAGTTTAGATAAGAAAGGCGATGGGATGGTCATCACTAAAAGAATTACCTGTTTATGATGGCCATGGCAGGGATAGGGGTTGGACGTATTTCTTTTGTATACAAAGCGTGGCTTTGAGCTTTTAGATAGCCAGCGCCTCGACTATTCCAAGATGTCTTGATTTCACTCCCTTTGATAGGTTTGATTGAATCTTGTATATCACTTTGAAGGATTTTTCGAAAGCCGCTGCATAACCAATAACAAAACTTATCACTGTATGTAAACTATTGAAATATAATTATACTTTATTTGACTGAATAATTTGGCTACTTATATCATTTTTGGAATTCTTTTGCCAATATTTCCTATCTGCAACTCGATGTCACTGTGAAGAAGCTATGTTCACAAATTTTGTAATCTATAATTGATTTTGTCTATAGGATAATAATATGGTGAATATAAATTGTGCAATTACTCATAATAGTAGTAATGATAATAATAAAAATAATAATGAGAATAATGGTTTTATCAATAATAAGGATGAAAAGTGAGGCAATCTGTGATAACACAAATAATGAAAAAACAGCATGATTAAACAAACAAATGCTCAGGTAGACATAGTAATCGATAAAGGCTAGTAAAAACAAATGAACCGATTACGTAATGCTACATTGTAAGGGAAGTAAACGAGACACGTTTTTAATGAAGATGTGATAAGATTAAGAGATGATAAGAAGGGGGTTGAAAATATAAACAAGGGGTGGTATAGAAGTCATTAGTTGGTTTTTGTCTTAATAGGTCAACAAGGGAGGGATAATGGCTGTACGGACTTCTTTTGAATGCATAGTTTAGGTGACAGTTATGTTGCGCTTACTACTAGACAGCTTAGCCAACCACCGTGTTACTGAACATCTCCCATCGGGGTTTGGCAAAGGACAGACAAAAACAATCCGTAGCTCAATTCTGTCACATCTAATTGATAGTGGTCATGTAGTCGATTAAACAAAAGCCTTCAAAGTAATTCATCGTATCCCTCCGAATCTTTCTAATAGACTTCGTATTCGTCTACTGCACACAGCTGAGGCGATAGGCATTGTAACTATTAAACTTAAACTATGCATTCAAAAGAAGTTCGCACAGCCATTATCCCTCCCTTGGACTATAATTGATTTTGTTTAGGATGTAAGCAACTGAAGAGAATCCGTCAAATCAGACCAGCTCAAACAATCCTGCAAATATGTTTGTTCTCTCTTTGTTTAAATTTTTTTCCTTCACGTTCCCCAGTGGAACATAGGGCTTCAAGATAGTGACTTGAAGTTTCTGCAGCAGTGTTTACTTTTACAGGATGGGGTTGTTAGCCTCATTTCCAACCTTTCCTCTTTACCAGCATTATTTCTGGCTTAGGGAGGTAAAGGAGTGCGTCGGTGGCGGGGAATCGAACCCCTGACCATGTATATGGTCGGCGAGTGTCCTAACCGCTGTTCCACCGACGCACCTTTTTTTAAAATACAAATGTTTAATCAAACACTAACTCCACACTGATAATTACTGACTGGAAAGACTAAGACATATTACTCCACGTTGCAGAAGGATAGTGATGTCTTTATAAGGAGTGCTAGAGTCGAACACTTTGGCAACACTGCTCATTCCATTTCAACAAACACCTCCTCTTTCAAAGTAACCTACAAAGTGAAAAACAACCTACAAAAGGCAATAAATAGGCTTTCCTCTCCTTTGTATTGCTAAAGCTTTAGCCATTGAGATAGAAAAACCAGAGTTACGCATGCAAAAGAAAATTGTTCAACCACATCTGTCGTCATGGCAACGACCTAGTTGATTTCTACTGACTTAATTTTTGTTTGTTTGTTTTTCGAACTCTTTCTAACTCTTGTATTTTTGAACAACTCTTACATAATTCCATATTTTCTTTCGTTTCTATGTGCATTCTGAGTACAACTCATTCACGTTAAATTATTCTTCTTATTACATCGCTATAATACACTTAATAATAATTAATAATAATAAATAATATATTCTCATTTTTGTACCAGCTTACAGGAATCATCAATATGATAAATTACATATACGATCAGTAAGCATATTTAATAATAATGTTACAACAGAAGACAAGGGCCGGCAACAGATCCTTTCATTACAGAAATCAGCACGTATTTATATATATTTCATGTACATTATTATAGCTTATCGAAGCAGACAAATACAGTCTTCTCATTGGTTGTTTCTGGTTTCTCGGATAGTGAGGCCATCTACCTGCAAATCTTATTTGCCCACGTTAAGTCTGCTGTGATTGGTTGTTGAATCAGCCTTGTTCATATTTTCTCACGGCCAATATTAGTGACCTAGACGTTGACGTAAATTAATGTCTACCAATTGGCTGCGGCCTGCTCTCACCACAATAATAATAATTTAATAAAATACATATTTTTCATACCTGTGTAGGACACACCAATTGTACAGGCATGGACAAGTATTATTTAAATTACATAAATTTGGTTTATGGTGAAATTACACGGTTGCTGTCGTTTTTGTCTTTGGTCTGTGGGAACAATATGCTAACTAGTCATTCAATGGAGCACATGAAGAAATATAGAAATATTGTCTTCGCATTAACAAAACAACCCAGGTAAGTTGTGGATGGATTACAAATACTTGGGAAGAAATAAAGCTTGAAGTAGTTCCCCAGTATAACTTAGGTGTGTACAAAACCGAATCTTATTCTTGATTTATATCCAAATTTGGTAATAATTTAAAATAAGTGATACACTTGTATAGTTTTGTCAGCATTTTCATCGTAACATCACAAGTGAATTGTACTCAATATAGAATAATAATAATGATAGTTTATATTTTTTTATAAACGGGTGTTTTCAAGAAATGCAAGCTATTTTTACAGACACGATCAGTTATCTTATAAGTTACAATCGTGAAGTTACATTGTAAATTAATACTTTTTGATTGATATAAAGGTATATTTCACAACTGTAATCCAGGTTGAGTCGTGGGGGAAGGTAATGCGTAATTCATGAAGGAATTTTAAGATATGGGACTAATAATTTTTGCACATCATTTGTCATTGTAAGTGGTCAAAAATGTACATTCTTTATTCTCATTCATAAAATTCACATACAAGCTTAAATGGTAAGAGAAAAAAGAAGACAAACGACAGCAAAACAGAAGAAAGCAAGGGAAGTCCTCAAGGAGTGATTAATAAATTCAAATATATATATATATATATATGGGAAACATTTGATCATAATGTGATGAGAGCTGGCTGTTAGTCAAAATTGGTGGACAGTAATTTACGTCAATGTTTATGTCCCCAATATTGGTCGTGAGGAAAATGAGAACAAAGGCTTTGTGTAGGCGGATACAGTTAACATAAAGATGTTCTGACATTCCCGAAACAGTCACAAAGAGATTAAAGAATAACTTTCAGTGAGAATCAGCCAATCAGAAGACTATGTTTTCCTGCTAACAATAATCTATAATAATGTATGTGAAAATCTATAAATATGTGTTGATTTCCTTAATAAATGAACTGTTACCTGGCCCTTGTCTTCTGTTGTTTGCAATAATGCCTTTCCTACTGCCCTAACAAAATAGATTTATAAGTAATAGTGGAGCAGTAAGTATTTAAAAAAACTAAATGCGATGGAAACTCGTAATGTCTCAATAAATGCGTCAGAAGCATGGAGGCAGTGTTACGAAGTACACAAGGAGTTTAAGTGTGGCCACAAAGATTATATTTAACTAGGGATACAAGTAATATTGTAACGAGAGAAGATAGGAGACTAGGGAATGGGCATTTTTACTGAGGAAATACACTTCATATATATATATATATATATATATTAATCACATTAAAAGTTCCATTATGAATAAAATTTTATTTTGATAAAGTCACACAGTGTAGTGTTATACAGTAAGTAATATTTACTGATGACCACGTGTCGAGCACAACTTATCACTGCTCATAATCAAATCAAGGTGCTCACACAACCTTTTTGCTTTATTTATATGCATTAGTAACAATTGATGATTAGACATTTGAATAAAACCAATATAAGATAAAGTACATCCGGAAAAAATAATATTAGTGTTATCCATAAAATACAACTAGATAGTATTTGCATTGAGTCACTTCTATGGCACGTGTTGGGTGTAGACTCGATGAACCAGGTTTCAGTAAGTAAGTAATCAATCTCTCTGTATCTCCACCTACCTATATTACTTTTTTAGAATTTCGACCCTGTCCCACCCACCCTATTGTGTGGATATGTGTTAATGCATCCAGTGCTATAGCTGAGTTTTTCCTCCTTCATTACTTATCTTCGTAGATCAAGAGTAGTGAGGTTGTCAGAACATAAGAATCTAACTAAAGTTAGATTGATTGATCCTACGAAAGCAAGTAATTTTGGAGGAAAAACTCAGCAGTGCCACTGCATGGATTAGCACACATCCACACAATAGAGTGGGTGGGACAGAGTCGAAATTCTAAAAAGTAATATATGTAGGTGGAGATACATAGAGGCTATTCATTAAATCCTGGTTCATCCAGTCTACACTTAACACATACAATAGGAGTGATTCAATGCAAATACCCGAGATACGGAGGATATTATCACCACTAGTCAAATCAGAAGAGGGTAATAAATAATGCTAAAATATAATCAATTCACATAATGACATTTTAACAAGTTAGTTATTTATTTTACTATGAAAGCACTCGTCTTATTTGCCGTCTGATTATATTGGATTGATACCACTAATATTATTTTTTCCGGATGTACTTTATCTTATATTGGTTTTATTCAAATGTCTAATCATCAATTGTTACTAATGCATATAAATAAAGCAAAAAAGTTGTGTGAGCACCTTGATTTGATTATGAGCGGTGATAAGTTGTGCTCGACACGTGGTCATCAGTAAATATTACTTACTGTATAACACTACACTGTGTGACTTTATCAAAATAAAATTGTATCCATCATAGAGTTATACTTTACCACAGTGCCCAAGTTTTATCCTTATATCATTAACACATTAATAGTTGGTGATTTTAGAGGACAATAAACTATTTTGATGGGTCGGGGATCGCCTCAAGGTCAAACGATGAGACGATGAGTTGTTCAATGAGATTATTTCCTGACTACAACGTAAACTAGATCCAGATTTGTAGGATGAATACTTCTTTCTCTGCAGCTAGTCATTGACTTAAAGGGTTGATTTAAGTTTTGGCTGCATCTTATAAATCTCTGTTCCGTAGCACACGCCACAATATGATTAGAATATTTCGACTAAAGGGAAAGTTCGATAATATTAGATAGTTGGTTGCAATCGGTCACAGGAAGCATTGCTTGATCTAGGTTTCCTGCTAGTTGGCACTCGTCAGCAAGGCGTATTTGCAACCTTGAAGGGACTCGTGTTCCTTCCGACTGGTAGAATTCAGTCTGCACCAAAGAAGAAACTAGAAGCGTCACACTAGTTGCTAGTGTCCAATCGAAATCTGTCTGTCTGTCTATTTTCGACATAAAACTTTGCATATATGTGCGGAAGTTCAAGTCGTCGACTCCATGTAGCACGCGAAGCAAGAGAAGAAAGTACAAGAAAAGCATAATAGAAACAGTGAGAAGAGGTGTGAGACAAAGGAGGAGTAATAACGAAGAACAAAACAGTTTCATTGGAGATCATAAGTCACAAGGAGTGGATGCATCTGCGTTAGCCACTGAGAAAGATTTTGAGCCATGTCACCAATTGTTTCCAACCATTGGTTTTTACCGTCCCGAGGACCCCAACCAGGAAGTCTACACCTACCTACATGGCTTAAACTAACTGTTGTAGATTTGATTGACTGGTGCCAAGTTTTTGTTTGACCGCCGCTAGCTCTTTTCCATCCTGACCCTATGTCAGCTAACATTGCTCGTCGAGGAAGGCGATGACTAGCTGCATACGTAACACATTTCCTAACCATCTCAGTCTTTGTAACTTCACGACTTCGTCGATTGATTTCCCCTGTTTACCTAGAACTCGATGCCTAACTTCAATGTTGCTCACCTTATTATGCCACTTTACACAAGAAATAGAGCGCAGGCATCTATGATCAAAGACAGCTAGTCTTTTCATGTCTTCCACTCTCAGTGGCCAGGTCTCACAACCATAAAGGAGGACGGAACGGACTGATGAGCAGTACACCCGCCCTTTGGTCGATAGTCGAACATCTCGTCTACGCCAGAGTCGGCGTAAACTAACAAATGCGAAACGAGCCCCTTGTATTCGTGCTGAGATTTCGTCAGAGATCAGCCCGTTGGGGCTGATGGTACTTCCCAAATAAGTGAAGCGGTCAACGTGCTCTACCACTTCACTTCCTATTTTTAAACAAGGCGTCGATGTAGTCCTATCCTGTAACATCATCTTGCATTTGGTGGGAGTGAATCGCATGTCAAACATTCGTAGATTGCGGCTCAAGGTGTTTAGAAGACTCTGCATTTTGTCAGAGTCGCCGCCTAGAAGGACTAAATCGTCTGCATATTCTAAGTCAACGAGATTATTCCCTGGTAGCAAGTCCATTCCTGAGTCTTTGAAGCTAGTTAGGGTTAAATCCATTAGTACATCTATGATGAAGTTGAATAGAAATGGGGATAATGGGCATCCTTGACGGACACCACTAGTCGTCACCGCTTCAGATGACAACTCGCCATAAGCCCTCACCTGGCTGTATGAGTACGAGTAGAGTGCCTTAATCAGTGCAATATATTTTCTTGGAATTCCCTTTACAGCCAAGCATCTCCAGAGAACTTCCCGATCGACAGAGTCGAATGCTGCCTTTAGGTCAAGAAATATAATGACTGTTGGACGCCGGTAGGAATGTCTATGTTCTAGAATCTGTCGGAGGGTGATGGTATGATCAATACACCCTCTTCCTGGTCTAAAGCCTGCCTGGCTCTCTCGTGTTTGTGTCTCCCGAGCACCACTTAGTCTACGCATGATTATTGAGCCTAAGACTTTAGATACTATATTAGTCAAGCTAATCCCTCTGTGATTATCACAGGAAGACTTGTCTCCCTTCTTGTATATGGGGATAATCAGTGACTTACACCAACCCGATGGGACTTCTTCTGATTCCCAGACGCTGCCTAGTACTTCAGTTAATGCAGACAGTAAACTCCAATCGAAATACTCACTACAGTCTTATAGGAGGTCAATCGCGAGTCCGAATAGTTCAGTGGTAACGTCTCTGACTGTAGCACTGGGTGATGCGGGTTCGAATCTCAGAAGGGACATGAGTCCCTTCAAAGCTGCAGATACGCCTTGCTGATGAGTGCCAACTAGCACGGAACCTAGGTCCAAGGCTTCCTGTCGCCGATCGCCTCCAACTATCTAATATCATCAAATCAGCACGCACCGTGATGGCGAGCTACCTAGAATGGCGGCCACATTGCAAGCCTGACTGGTAGAATTCAGTCTGCACCAAAGAAAGGGCTAGATACATCACACTAGTTACTAGTGTCCAATCAAAAGAGAAAGTTCATCGGATGTAGAATAACTAATTCAGTCGGCTAACTCTATATGAAATACTCTTTGTAACTGATTAGGATTTGAACTAATGAAATAATGGAAATACTGGGAACGTTTTAAAGTAAAACATCGGTGACTTTTACATTTCCAGTAAGATAATGAATAAAATTTTGAAACCGCTTCATCCCATGTCTTTTGTTTTATTCTCAGTGATAAGATTGGCTATGATTACCACAAGGTTCAAGTTCAGAGTATTTATTCTTGGAAAATAATGAAGAGTCTGAAGTCAATTATTGATACATGATTATTGAAGAACAAAGACATTTAAGGTTTAAGAAGCTCTGATCGTACATAGGAGAAATGAGGGCACTGTGTTTTGAGATTCAAAAAGATAATATAAGTTTAAGGCTGCCTGCCACCTTTAATGATTTTCCCGACTGCAGTAGACTGGATAATGCGACAGACAGTGGGCTGGCAGCGAGCCACATAATGGATCTACACAAAATACTTGGAGGATTTAGACTTCGTCAATGATATATTTGTCTAAATTCCCCAAAACTGGAACATATACAAGTGAAAAGCAACAAGGTGGCAGAAGAAGCATCCAGAAAAGATAGGACTTCCTTTTGGTGAATATATAGAAGACAGAGGTGATGGAGATTCCTGAACAACAACAATAACAACAGTAACAATAACAGACAACAATCAGTCAGCATAAATGGGAGAAATTTGAATGAAGCGACCTCCTCCACCTACTTACCTACGTACCTACCAGGGAAGCATCCTTTCAACTACAGGCGGATGGAACTGATGAGGATGGAGAAAGCAAGGCAACCTAACATTTCTCTCAAATCTGTTTGTAGATCAACAGCACTCTGCGTGAAAAATAAGATCCAGATTCTAAACTCCTATGTGAGGTCAGTGTTACTATACAAAATGGACACTTGTCGCTGCGTCACGAAGGGCACTTCGAACAAGCTACACACCTTCATCAACATCTGTCTTCGCTCAATACTTCGCTAAAGATCAGATGGCCGGCCAGAAAAGATCAGCAACATCTCTGACAATGAACGAACCAACCCAGCATTAACCAATTGTGCAGCAAATATGTAGGAAGAAATGGACGTGGATTGGCCATACTCTGAGAAAACAAACCATCAAGTGACATCACTAGACAAGCCTTCGAGTGGAACCCGATAGGGTGAAATGGAGGAGGTGATGTGAAGAGGAGATGAAAGCGATTGGACAGATGTGTAGCCAAGTGAAAACGTTGGTAGAGAACCGAACTCAACTGAGACGTGCAGCTGAAACCCTTTTTTTCCTCTAGGAACCAAAAGAAACATTCATAATAACATGAGTTAAAATAACTCCATAAAAAGACTAGGTTATTCTTGGAATAAATATGATGTAATGGGCATACAGTGTATGCAGAACTAGCCAGAACTACTATCATCCAAAAAGTGTAGATTCTGTTAAACAAGTAATCATCTCTCAGATCAAGTAAAGAATGTGAAAATGTAATCGCAGGTACAATTAAAAGTCCACGTCATCCCTAGTCAGTATAGTCATCGTAACAGTTTACTGTCAAATGCACTAGGAACGTGAAATAATAGGACAAAATTAAACGAATCAATGTACAAATAGATCAGAATCATAAGCTTTTCTATATATATTCAGTTGTTAGAAGTCAGTGCTACTATACGGACTTGGCGAGTCATGAAGAGCATCTCGAACAAACTTCAGACCTTCATTAACAGCTGTCTTCGCTTAATACTCAAGATCAGATGGCCAGAAAAGATCAGCAACAGGAATCTCTGGGAGCGAACCAATCAGGAACCGATTGTGAAACAAATAGGCAGGAAGAAATGGAGATGGATTGGCCATACGCTGAGGAAACCATCAAGTGACATCACTGGACAAGCCATCGCACGAGTGGAACCCAAAAGGGAGGCGGCGAGTTGGTCGTCCAAGGGTGACTTGGAGGAGGTGATATGAAGAGGAGATGAAAGCATGTGGACAGACCTGGAGCGGGGTGAAAAAGTTGTCAGAAAACAGAAGGCAATGGAGGTGCGCAGCTGAAGCCCTATGTTCCTCTAGGAACTAAAGGATACAATAATAATAAATAATAATTTAGTTGTTAGATTTTTGTCACTAACCAACATCAGTAACAGAGGCCATTGAAAACTAGACAGAAGTAGACATCTTTTTCATCCAGTTTTTGGGACTCTTCAGTATAGAGCGAATCTACGACTCTACTAGGGATTAAACCCGTCACCCTACCTCTGCGAAACCAAGCTCGTTACCCATTCAGTCACTTAGGTTGGAATTCACTGTCCCCCGAACACTAACTTGGTCAGCTTGTCATATAACGCTACCCTCAGTCAAAGCCCACCATGGGTATACAATTCACCTTGACATAGTGGACTCAACTAGTTACGACTTTCTATCGCAACTTCACGAAATCCATCCGGTAGCTATCACTGAACTGGCAACTGATGTTCAGATTATAGGATTTATGCGGATGTCGTATCAGTCTCAAATGTTAGGTGTTTCCACCACCAACCAACATGATCTAAAGTGATCATTGAAAAAAGAAAACCAGGAAACACTACACCACCGTTTCGTCCTATTTTAAGACTTGTCATCAGTGCAGACTTACAAGTACACTAGTGATTGAACACGCAAACCACCCACTACGATACCAGGGTCGTTGTCGATTCAGCTACTTGGACGGAAGATAAACAATAAGGTAAAAATAGAAGTGATAATATTTCAGTAAATAGTGTTCTCAAAAGAGAAGATGACTGTTGTTATGGTGATAATTTTTGTGTAAAGTATCACTTATGAAAAAAAGCGTTTTGTTTACTTCAATGATATATATATATATATATATATATATATATATATATATATATATATATATATATATATATATATGCCTATGTAAACACAAAAAAGGCATTTATAACGAGTAAATTACGTGAAATAGTAGATGTATTTAGTTGGTCTGATTTATTAAATCAAAAATGAAATTTCTTAATAAGGAAGCTTCAGATATACAATGGAGAAAAAAATACATTATCTCTGAGACTATCAAACTATTAATTCGTCTATACCGATAATACATGAGGGTCAAATAAACGAAAAGATTCTGATAATTTGATTTGGCACTAGTAACTAGTGTGATGTATCTAGACCTTTCTTTGGTGCAGACTGAATTCTACCAGTCAGGCTTGCAATGTGGCCGCCATTCTAGGTAGCTCGCCATCACGGTGCATGGTGATTTGATGATATTAGATAGTTGGAGGCGATCGGCGACAGGAAGCCTTGGACCTAGGTTCCGTGCTAGTTGGCACTCATCAGCAAGGCGTATCTGCAGCTTTGAAGGGACTCATGTCCCTTCTGAGATTCGAACCCGCATCACCCAGTGCTACAGTCAGAGACGTTACCACTGAGCTGGTCAGGCTCGCCATGGACCTCCTGTAGAATCATGTAAACAACAACAGCAATTATTAATTTTATTCTCAGCTGGAAAATTCATCTTCTTTAGTTGTACTATAACGTTTATGAAAGCAGATGGTAGTAATTGTAATGACAGAAGACAAAAGTCACTCAACAGTTCGTTTATTGAGGAAATCAAGAGATATTTATATATTTTAGGTACATTATTATTCGTTATTATTAGCAGAGAAACAGCGTCTTCCCATTGGTTGTTTTCTCGCTGAAAGTTTATCCGTCATCTCTTTGTGGCCATTTCTTTGAAGGTCAGACCGTATATCTGCAAATTGTATCCGCCCACTCAAAGTCTTTGTTCTTGTTTTTCTCATCACCTGGGTTTGGGAATTTAACATTGACGTAAATTGCTGTCTAGCGATTTCAGCTAGCAGACAGCTCTCCCCACATATTTAGTTAAAGTTATTAAGTCAACACCAGACCAAATTCAGGGACCTCATACTAAAAAACCATTCATTAAATCGCATAATTATAATTTGAATCCTGCCTGTAAATAGTAATTTTTGCCTTCAACACTAAAGTGCCTACTTCAGTCTTAAAAGTAATCGTTTCTCCACCAATCGATGGAAATTATTCACTGATATTTACAAGTCTTGTATTCGCCTTAAATGACACTTTCATCATCTGCTATCAGTAGGGTAGGTAATGTTATTCACTCTTTGATTTAATGATTTTTTGGATAACTTTGAATGAGTCACCTATTATAAATATGTATTCAATTAAAGCAGTTTGCATTGATCTGTTGTGACCACTCTATGGACAAGAGGGATAATGTTCCTTGACTCTTTTAAATAAAACATGCATCGAACGACTTATATATCTCGTTCAATTGAAGCAAATGAATTAGTAGATAAACGTGGAAGTGGTCAAATGTGATAGTTCATCTCTAGAGTTATTGGAGAATATTCGACGGTAGGAGAATATCAATACTTATGAAGAAGTAAAGAATGTTATTTACAGACAGCAAGATTGTGTAGCTATGGGATCATTATTAGGTTTGAAGAACGTTCCACTCAAATCAAATACTGACAGCTGTATTTTGTACAAAAGGTTTGTTGATGATACTTTTATCATTTGTGACAATAAATAAGACCTAAATACTGTCTTACAAGATTTTAATAAATGCCATCCAGTAATCAAATTTGCAAGCGAAGTTGAAACCAGGCAAACAATCTCGATTAACAAAACAAGAAGGAACATTGAACAGATCATTGTGCGGAAAGTCTACTTAGAACAGCAAGTCAACAAATATATACAGCTGGGTATCTATAAATCTCAAGCAAAACCTGAAAATGGCTCTTGCGACCCAAATCCGAAGGATCTGAACCCTTGACTCGGTTGGTGAAGAGATCGTACCTTTCAAGAAGACACTCGCTAAAAAAGACTACTCCCCAGGATTAAAAGATGAACACATAAGACCCACAATCAACCGAGAAAACCATATCTCACTGCCGAAGAAGATGTTATGTGCATGAATATAGCGTTCAAAGGCGACCTTCTAACTGATACTCCAAAGAAGAAAACGTCAGACTCCCTAGCAAATAACATTCTGTTAATCTACGTTAGGACTGGTATTCTCTCCGATAACTCCAAAGATAAACTATCACATTTGACCATTTCAATGTGTATCTGCTAATTAGTTTGCTTTCCTCTTGGTTAAAGAAGGATAACGATGGATCAAGATTCCTTTCATTGATGAGACCCGTGTCACTTGAAGAATATTAATGCTTTTGAATGATAGCTACTACTAAGCGTTAAAACATCAGTCTACTCCGGTCTCACACTTACTAATCAATACTCTTTTTCTTGTATTAGCCTAATATTAACCTGTGTTCATGAATTTAAGCCAATCAAATTCTTCTCTTTTTCTAAACGTTTGTTCACAGTTAAAACTTTGAAGGTTAACCTTAACGTTAAAAAAGCCATTAAGAGACTTTTGAGTGTTGTAGCAACAAGAGGGAATTGTAGGTGAAATTTGTGTGAAAATTACAGTTTTATGTAGAGTTGAATAAGGTCAATTCAACTTGATTTAATTCATTCTAAGCGATGACAAACAAAAAAGCTGACCGTTTACTTAAATTTCATTTGATTCGTAATGCTAAAACAGCACTTTCTCACTACAAGTCTTGTGCATGCACATGAGTATTCTCTTTCATTGTTCAAAAAGGGTTGCATGGTCAGTTTATTACATAGAAAAATTGGTTACAGAAATACACGAAATCAGAGGTCACCGGATGGCGACTTTATCCGACTTTGAAACCCCTCCTTCCAAGGATGAAACTGAGAGCGTTCAGACTGTGAGGTAAACACTTTATTATATTCTGAATCACGGAAGTGCACAACTTAACCTCCTCACCTTCCATTGGAACACTATGAGGGACGGGTCTCTTTTACGACTGGGAATCAAGGGAGAAACTGGTGGATTAGAATCTAGGTTCTTAGATTTTTATGTTCTCTTCACAATTGGACCATGAATCCTACTTTTAACTGATTAAAAATGCCCATTAAAATTTTCAAAAGAATGGATACTGAACAAAGAGTACTCTTTTCGATAACTTCAACATCAGGCTTTACAGTTATATATATATACATTGTAGTGAATGAATGAATGAATTGGTGTTATGAACAATATTATTGTTTAAATAACACAAAATAAGCTGAATGTCAGAAACATTGTGAAAGTTAATATTACAAATTCATGAATTTGTAGGCTCCACTTAAATCCGGCCAGGGCAGTAGTAGTGGCTGGTTGGACGTGTTTCTTTTGCACACAGCACTGGTTGTTTGAGGCGAATCACAAGAGCCTGTACTGTTTGGAGCATGTGGTGCTTCGATGATTTTGGCACTTTATTAGGCACCCGATAGATGATAAAGAAGGATTCTACAATGCTGGCTGTCTTCTTGGCCTGTTTGCACCAGATGGTACAATATCGAACTGTGATTGGTTTTAACTACACCTTTACTTAGCCATATTGAGAGATGTTCTCGAGAACGAAAAATCAAGCTCCTAGAGCAACGGCCAATATAGCTCGCTCCACAGGCGCAGTTGAATTAGGGGGGGGGGTCAAGCTTTAGCTCCATGACTGAGGGTCTTTACCAAATCTTCTTTTGTACTTGATAGGAACGAAGCTGTGAAAATGTGCATATTGTTCTGTCCAGGTCTTTTTCCTATGCAAATTTCTTTTTATGCTACCATCTGGTTTTTTTGTAAGTAGGTCATCCAGGAAAGCAATTCTGTCTTGGGATTCCTCTTCGCATGTGAATTTCATAGCCGAATGTACTTCATTCAATTCAGTAATTATTGTACTCCTATTCTACTTTTGTCTAACTCAGATAGAGAGATTCATGATGAAATATAAAATTTTGTACACTGCCTCATTCGAACGCTTTGTTTAAATATTAGAGTGTTCTACTAGTGAAGTTAGTTGCAATAAACCACAATTAATTAAACAATTAGTCTTTAAAAACATCGATAGGGAAAGTGTTATGTACTGGTCGAGTAATTAATAGTCCTGACGCAAGAAAGACGGAAATCAGAAAACCACCAGGTTCACAATGATACTTGTATTTTTCAATCAACAAAGGAAAATCAATGTCACACAAGTGTATGAGCGAATGTTCAAAAATGAACGAATCAATAGACAGTCTTAACATGATTGGTTGTAATGTCATGTGACAACAAGGTCACACGTATTTATTTGGTTAGTGGACGGACAAAAGCATATTGTCAGTTACAATGGAATATCGATCCACATACACAGCAAAATATAATTGACTGTCAACAACAAAACACACACATCATGTCGATACATATCAGAAAGGAAGACCGAGTTCTCAGCATCAAATGATATCATCAATCTATTACACAGGTTCTCCCGATGATCAACTGCGCGAAATTACCTGAATTCGCAATGGTTATAAAAATGTGACAGTAAAATACTTTAATATCTGAATGATATAATAAAATTAATGCTAACATCAACCGATACTTGAATAACAATGAGATGCTCACTGGCGACTGGCTCTATTCAGCTAGGCAGTTACCTGGAGTTCCAGTGAGAAGTCATTACCAGTAGGGTGAAGCCGGTCGGGTGCGAGGACAAATACTCACCGAAGACATTGGCTAGGGGTCGTGCTATGCTGTGAATCGGTAGAACTTCGAATTCATGGGCCAGTGGACCAGGTTTCAGTAGCTTAATGGTCTACGAGCCCGCTTGTCTTGTAACCAGAAGGTCCTAGCTTCGAATCCTGACGGTGGGTGCGTACTGCTGAAGAGTCCCAAACTAGACTGATGAAAAAGCTCCCCAGTACTCCCTGCAGGTTTTCCAATGGTTCTCTAACCGATGTCAGCTCATGATGAAATCCTGTAACCCAATCAACCAATTCCCTACAAACCAATACTTGAATAAAATTAATGCATCCGAAATGTGAGCATTACAATACTTAGTTTCAGGTGTTATCAGTTTATTTGCTTTCAAAGTATAAAAGTAGGATGCGAGGTGGAGAAGTCAGAAAAATAATGTAAGCTGGTAATTTGATAAGCTGATTCATCAAAAAGCTTATAGTTCATAAGATAGAAATCTTGCTCAGTGAGCTGAAATCACAAATATGTATGACTAATTAATGTTATGGAACGGAGTTACCAAGGCAGTGAGATATTGATTACACACACACTCTCTCGCTCTGTATGCGTAAGTTTGGTTTGAAACATTTGATTGGGATTGTTGCGGAAAATTGTTTCAAATTTTCTGTCCTTTGTACATTTAATATTTTGAATGATTTGGAAATCTTGACGAAATGACTTGTATCCACAAGGTGTCTGGTGAATACGCTTTGCGAATATCTGCTTTCCTTTAGTCATAAATTTGTAGGGATCTACAGAGAAAATCGGATAGAAGCCCTTCTTTCCATTCTTCTTTTGTACTTGTCACGCAAGTGATTGTAAATTTATAAACGCATTTGCTATTAACATCAGCAAGAAACTTATCTGGTATAGATTGGCTAATAGAGGATCTGGTGATGTATAGTTTTACGAGCTTAGCTACAAGGAAGCATCGTTTTATTTATCTTTTCATTCTCTTGTCAATCTTTTGTGATACTGCTTCTCTTTTGAATGGGATACATATAACCACTTTCTTCTTTTCAACAGATGGATGTTTCATTTTCTCGTCTTTTTCTTCGCTATACTTTAGGATAAATCCCATTTGGATGCCCAACATTCCCTTAGGTATATCTCAACAAAGCCTAATTCTCCTACCAGCTTTTTGTTTGAAGGTAGCCTTCAGTCTCTATCTTGGAGTTGCGTCGGTGCGTCGGTGGCACAGTGGTTAGGACTCTCGCCGACCATGCATATGGTCCGGGGCTCGAGCCCACGCCGACGCACACCTGATATCTATGGTCGGCCTGCGGATTTTGGGCTACCGATATCCACGCTGGAAATTCCACACTTGTACCAAAAATACAGTGTGGAATCAAGCTGTAATCAAAAAAAATAAGACGCATAGCTGACTAGATAGAAATTGTTGTAGTGACTGAATATATTGTCGAGTCCAGGTTTATTTCTTGTTGATGGGCTTTTTGATCATACCCTTTTTTTCTTCTTCTGCTTACCTCAAGAGATTCAGGAAATTCAGCTCATCATAATGCTCGTATTCCATGGTGAATTTATTGTTTGGGTGGATCTCATTGAAACAGGTCAAATAATACAAATCTGTGATTCATGTCGTTACAAACAACAAACGTATCATAGACATATCGCTGATAATTAGTTATTTCATTGATAGCAAAGCTGTATCGCGTTTGTTCGAGATGACTCATGAAAATATCGTCGAAAACAGGTCTCAGAGGTGAACCTCATCAATTTGTCCGTGAACCGTATTGTTAAAGTTGTCTTGGTTGTTTATTTGGGTAGTGTTAATAGATGTGAGTGTTTACAGATGATGCCAATTGTTCCCACCAATAGTGTATTGGTAAATAAAGCGGTTACATCGTACGACACCACACGTTTATTTGATATGTCGACATGGTCTTCTTCTCTGGAAAGTTGGCCTTTCTTTCATTATCCAAATTCATCAGCAGAACCAAGTGTATGGAGTATTCACAAACTCTACATTGCACAGGATGATGAAAATACCTGCTATTGAGTTTGTGTTACTTCAATATAGTATTGTTGATTCACTTAGACTATATTTTATATTTTCTAAGGTCTACTTTTATCTTATGTTGAAAGAAGGTCAACTATTTCAGTAACAGTAATCTGTCTAGTCGAATCAAAGTGGCTTACAAATACTATTCTGGAAATTTGTCTTTTAAATAGGAATTTAAAAATCACTATACGATACAGACAATAGACTTCTGATTTTATCCATGTACAGAATTAAAGTTAGAAATGTTGACATTATTTGTCTGGAAACAATCAAAACGAGAATCTGTCAAATTGAACAAACTTGCGAGAACTATTTGACCAATCCCTCCTCCCCCACGACTGAATACATACACACCACCTTTGTTTAATACTGTTATGATTTACTGGAATCGATGCCAGTCGAGTTGAATACGAAGATAAAGACAACAGTGTGGGTTTGGTCTAGTTATCTAAAGTGAAACTCATCCATGAAATTGAAATGAATATTTCTCCGGTTACTAATAATCTACTTCGTTCATTTTCCTTTAATTGATTTATAATGGTAGAAGACAAGAGACTTGATGAAGGAATATTTATTTGGAATTTGCTATCTTTATATAGGCAAACTATGTACACCTTATCTTCAACGCACCATTTGCACACTTCTTCCGTGTTGCGCTACTTCTCGCCTTCCTTTATGTCGGTGTTTGTTTGTGTTCATTTCACGTTCCTCATGTATCTAGGCAACGCTGTATTATTTACTTTTTCTGACATCAAATCTATCTCCCTGTTGTTTGATGTTTTTACACCGATGAACGTTTCTTTATATACTACAGTTTCACGCCGAGCTGCTCCGACCTAATTGCTTCTATCCCTTCCTGTTGCATCTTGGTTTCGGCTATCTCATCCCACTGTATCTCTTTCTGCAGATGGCTGATGTTAACCCGTTTCTGCTTATTTCCTATTTGATGGTATAAATGCGACCAAGTCTCTCGATGACAGTGTTTCGCTCTTCCCACTTCAGAAGGAGTTCATGTGAACATTACTCACATGTTGACTTCTCTGTTTATTTCGTGGGTGGAAACATGATTTGCAAGTAAAATAGATGAAAGCTCTGTCTTCCAGTTACCTCCCTTCGAGGACGCTGGGTACTCCTTCAGTGTATGGTTATTTATATCTGTCAGACCATCCGTTTGTGGATGACGGGGTGTTGTTCTGATCTTCTCAATGTTCAAGTGATGGGAACGGAACGAAGCAAGGGTCCTGATCTGTCAATATCTTCTTTGGTACACCATGGTCTTCAACGATGTGTAGAACTACTGCGTCAGTCACGGTCAAAGGTTGCTACGGTATCTACCCACCGCAATCACTAAGAGGTACTAATCACCATTGAATGTCTGTGGAGATGGACTCCTCACATCTACAGACCAGAAGTCACCTACAATTGTAATTGGAACTGACTGCAGAAGTGGATGTATGCACCGATCTCCTTTCACCAAGCGAGACTGCGAATATCCAGGTATATAATTTACCACATCTCCTGTCATGTCTTGCCAGTGCATGCTTTGTCTCAAGAGATCGGTTGTAGTGGATACTCCTGTATGCGTTGGCTTGTCCCATTCTTGTGTCATCTCCTGGAGTAGATAGTGAGGTATTTCAGCAAACCAGCTCCCATCAATCTCTCGCCAAATCAGAGTTCCGTACGCGTTCACTCTTAATTGATCCTTATGTCTGAGTGGCATAGTCAGATCCTTACTAGCCATAGGTTGGTTGGCTTCCATTGCGTTCACGATCACCTGCATCACAAGTTTACTTCTTCTGTAAGCAAGACTGTTTCAGTTTAGGTAGTTTGATGTTTGAACATGGACTGATACTTTCTATTCTTGGTCGTACGCATCATATTCTAATCGATCTATTTTCCTTATATCCTACTTGGCAGATAATGAATTTAATTTCTTTACAATTTACTGTGCGCCGGTGGAACAGTGGTTAGGACTCTCGCCGACCATGCACATGGTCTGAGGTTCGATCCCCTGTCGACGCACACCTGATATCTATGGTCGGCCTGCAAAATTTGGGCTACCGATATCCATGCTGAAAATTCCATACTTGTGCCAAAAATACAGTGTGGAATCAAGCTGTAATCAAAAATAAAATAAAAAAATAATAAATAAATATATCACTCGATAAGACGACTCTATTGGACGCTGATTGGCGATTAAACTAATTAGTAATAATAGAGAAGGTTTGTAGCGAAAATGGATGATTTTCATTTAATTGTGTCCTCTCGGCTGGTTGATTTAATTAAGAGGCTTTCGTTGTTGTCCTGGGAAACATCTTCAGGTGCATGACAGTGAAATCATGTAGTCCTCTAGCGTCACAGCAGTACAAAGTTCAACTTGAACTAAGATAGCAAAAGAAACTATGCAACAACTATTCTACAGTGACGAACACATAAAAATGCAATGGTCAAGTATGATGCAACAAATAGAATAATGTCTTACAACATATTTCCAATTCAATGATCACATATGCGAACAGATTAAAGGAGCACCAATCAGGTCGAGTATATCAGGACTAATCGCTGAAGCTGTTATGCTAAGATGCAAATTGTTGGCCCTACCCATAATTCAACCAAAAATCTAGATGTGTTTCGGCGATAATTAAGAGAAATAATTGGTAATACGCCCAAAAATAATCAACAACTTATCTGAAGACATTTAATTCACCACAAGAGAAGAAGAATCAGACAACAAAGTTCCATTCTTCAATGCCTGAATTACGAGAACAAACACAGGAAATTTAGAAACACAAGTATATAGAAAATCAGCGGAAATACAGATCAAATATTCAACTATAGTAGCAACCATCTACTGACTCCCAAAACAAACTGTGTGCAGACATACTCTAAGAGAGTTCAAAGACAATTTGATGTGGTTGTGTTCTCTGAACTGTATAGTTAATTTACGAAGCTTTCATCGCTCCACTAGACAACATCTTCAGTTCATACTTCAGTTTGAATTGAAGTGAGCTTTTAGATTTCTCCACGAGTTTATTAATCATCTCTCCTGGTGTGCTTGGATCTGATTGGTTGTTTTTGTGTGAAAACACACAAATTAACTATCTGACTCAGGCAACACAACTACATCAAAATCATCCACCTGAGCTACAAATCTTCTGCATCAGAGTTCAAAGATACTGTAGTACTCCAGTGTTCAAGAGAATAGAATGGAGACTTCTACTAGCTGCCTTCAAGAAGAAGAATGAATACCTATCCAATTTTATCAGAAAATGTTCAAACTCAAATCAAACTACCGCCAAGAAACCATCCTAAAAACTATAAAAAAATTCATCACTCTACCATATATGAAGGTTATCTCTGAAATAATGGCTAGAATACTAAAACCATTTAATGAAATAGACATAGCACACATGCCAACAAAGCTACTTCATTCAGCATTGCTTAGATCAAAGGATCCAACAACAAGTGGAGGCAAGATCAATACCATTTACTAAATAAATTGCATAAACTGCACTAAACACTTCAATGGTCAAGTAAGTGGGCGTCCACTTCAATTCATTATCCAAGAACATAAATTATCTTTGGGAAGACGTGATATCTATTCGTTCACACCAATGCAAGTAGCAATTATGGACACCAGTTTGATGATTAGGAGAATTTAGAAATCGCAAATACGGGAAACACTAAAAATGCAATCAGGGAATTTCTAGAAGCCTGGTTGTTACTCAGATGTACCAGTGATTAACAGACACTATACTGTAGATCAAATTTACCAACTAAACAAAAGTAAATCACATGACAAGAAAGTCCAAATTCCAAGTGGATAAAATAATCCATGCAAATTAACAACCAATCACAACAATGGTTGTCAAGAGATACATTTATAACATCATTCATGAAAAAATCAAACAAGTTCACTTTTCATTGAAGGACAACGAAAGCTTTTACAATTAAATTAAACTACCTGCTATTCAAGTAACCGCTTGTGTATATTTAAGTGGTTTAAACATTGACGATGGATCCATATCAGTTTGGGAAATACTGGACAGCTGTTTCTTCGTTGTTTAGGAATCTTCATTAGTAGTTAAACATACCCTCAACTAGGATCAAACCTATGACTGTCAGCTTACGAGGTGATCCTGTTGACCACTCAGCTACTGGGAAGCAATTCCATAGCCCATCAATTCTAATTTCTGTCAATCCAATAGCGTTCTGCAGCCCCAACACAAGCAAGCGTCTCCAGCAATGATTTGTCGTCACACTCGATCTGGTGGACCCCACTGGTCACAACGTTTTACTAGAAGTCTGGTCAACTTCATCCAGCAGTCGGTCACTAGTTAGCATCATACTAATTTTAAAGTGTTAGTTTGTAGGAATTTGATTGGTTCTCACTTCTGACAGGAGTTGGAATTTTATGGACCATTAGATTCCTTCCAAGCAGCTGAATGGTCAACAAGGTCGCCTCGTAAGCTCAAGATTATGGGTTTAATTCTTGATGGAGTTAAAGTTGCCGACTGATGAATAGTCCTAAACTGGTATCAAGCATCTGTCCAGTACTTCCCGGTTTCCAAAAATTCTCTAACTAATATTAATCCGTGGTCAATCCTTACAAACTAACACCAGTGAACTTAGTAGCTTAGTTGTCTTTCGGCACACCATAAAGTCGTCTTATCGACAGATATGCATTCTATCAATTTTTGTTTCATTGAGACGTATAGAAATGAAATTTATTCTCCGGTAAGTAAGATAGAAATGAAAATAAATCAATAAGAATATAGTGCACTAGTAAGCTAAAGGACAGAGAGAGAACAAACACTTTCAGATAGCCTTGTAACAACAGAAGACAAGGGCCAGGCAACAGATCGTTTTATTACGAAAATCAACGCGTATTTATATATATTTTATGTACATTAATAAGACTTATACAAGCAGAAAAAAGGCAGTCTTCTGATTGGTTGTTTCTCGGAAGTTAAGCAGACAAACACAGTTTTCTGATTGGTTGTTTTCGATATTTTTCGGAAAGTAGATCCAGTTATCTGCGAATCATATTTGCCCACGTTTAAGTCTGCTTTGATTGGTTGTTGAATCAGCCTAGATTAATGTCTACCAATCAGCGTCGATTAATGTCTACCAAGTGGCTAGCAGCCTGCTCTCACCACAGCCTTACTGAAAAGAAATCAGAGAAAAACAGTCTACTTTAAATCTTGAGCAATAAAAGGTGGATCAAAAAAAGTATTGAGGCGTATGAAATGGTGTGAGCAAAGTGCAAGATCAAATATGGCGTATTTTTCGCCAAAAAGACACAAATGGAATGTTCGTCTTTTCAAAGGTGTATGTGATCTGATGCAGAAGTAAGCACTTAGGTAGACATAACTACCGTTGTATTGAGAATGTTTAATTCAATGAACTCCTGAGTCTCATGATCATTTCCAATTTGTTAAAGAAAAGGAATACCTAAACGTTTTATTATTATTATTATTCGGAATTTGGTTAGCCTGTAATCCTAAAATTAACGTAGGCGCCACTTTCAGTTTCGTTTTCTCATAACAATCTGTAACATCTTAGCAGCTGGTATTCACCAACTACACAACTGACATAAAGAACCACAAGTTCCTAGTAAGAAATAACTGTTGGGTGTTTCTGTCGTAGTTTTAAGCCTGAAGTGGAGTGGTCAGGGTAGTCAAATCATTTTCTGAAGCAATTTAAGATCCTACTTTATTAAATAAACTACTAATCAGTAACAAGAACGAATTTCACATTTTCAAAACCCATTGTAAATCTATTGGTTCTTTTTTATGGGTCAGAAAAATGGCGACCGTGAAAGAAAAAAAACACTTCCAACAGGCCACCGCAGAATATCATCAACAGCTGCTTTCGATGGCTCCATAATGAAGATCAGATGGCTGATCAGAAAGAATTGGCAGCAAGAAAATCTAGAGATGCAACAATCAATAACATACTGCTCGGGTAGTATTCCGAAGGAAATACATATGGATTGGACATAGCCTGAGGTGATCATTTGGTGACATTGCGCACCAGGCCATCTTCCTAGTGAAACTCGAATGGTAATCGGCGAAGTGGACATGTTTTTGAGGATGATACTGAGAAGATAATGTGAACAGGAGATGAAAATTTGTGGAGAATCGTACTGCCAGCTGAAGAGGACTGTAGAGAATAGGACAAAGCGCAGAATCCTTATGTTTCACTGGAACCTAAGGAGGTAAAAACAATAACAAACAAACGAACCGCTATGATGAATTAAGAACGACAACCACTTAAGAGTATAAGATAATTATAGAGTAGATGTATACAAGTACTCGCTATAACTCTATGTACACAAGTTTGTTGCCTCATCTCCTCTAACAATCGTCTTCTCACATCATATTAATTTCTAGAAAAAAATATTTCTTCTAACCTTCTTTCTATATAAGGAACTCAAGACAGTTTGGTAGCCACCTAGCCTCTACCTTTACAGTTCGCTAATTCTTGTTTCCCACCTATTCTTCTTTATTGCTGTTACCCTGGCTATCAAAGAAAGACTTGGTTACACTGAGACAGTCACTAAAAGCTGTCAGCAGGACGCATAGTTGTCGCTAAATCAACTTGTAAGTACTGTTGCAGATAGACAATTGAACTCATAAAGCGAATAAGCAAATATCATCTTGTCTGACTCCTAGCATCCTCTCTATACACCTTGTCTCTCCAAAAACATCTATCTCATCCAGTAGAACTAGCAACTACTGTAGGCGACTTTTTGCTCAGATGGCTACGTGTAAAAGCTCTACGACACCTTATTTGATACGTATTCTATGTGGTGAGAAAAGTGTTGGGTATGAGACTGGTAACTGACTGTGAAACTTTGAGTAAACGGCCCTTTGTGTTCTTTCTTTCTCTCATTATCATATTGTCGTTAATATTTTCACTCAAACTCTAACTTCATGTTTTCATTGAACAATCTCATGCCCGTTTAAATATTTCCTCGCCGTTCTATGTAATATGAAGAGGAAATGAGAAGCAATAGTGTATTACATGCTGAAAATTCCAGATTGTACTAGATTAGCTGTATTGTTTCGGGTGCCTGATAATTTGTCAAAAATATCGAAGCACCTCATGCTCCAAACAGCAGAGGCTCTGGCAATCAGAGTGAAACAACTAGTGCTTTGTGTTCAAAAGAAGCAAGTCTAGACCCTACTACTGCCTTGGTCAGCCTTCAGTAGAGACTATAAATTCATGAATTTGTAATTTTATCTTTCCCAATTTTTCTGACATTCAGCTTATTTTATATTTCTGCTATTGAGCTGTCGGTGGCACAGTGGTTAGGACTCTCGCCGACCATGCACATGGTCCGGGGTTCGAGCCCACGCCGACGCACACCTGATATCTATGGTCGGCCTGCGGATTTTGGGCTACCGATATCCACGCTGAAAATTCCACACTTGTACCAAAAATACGGTGTGGAATCAAGCTGTAATCAAAAAATAAATAAATAAAAATAATATTATTGATTCGATGTTATTTAAACAGCAACATTAATGTTGTTCATAACACTAATTCATTCATTCACTATCATGATGTGTGTATATATAACAGTAGAGCCTGATGATGAATTTATCTAAAAGAGTACTCTTTGTTCCGCATTCATTGTTTTGAAAATATTATTATTACTACTACCGAGAGAGTACTTTAAATGTACCCGTAGCATCTATCATTTCTAGCAAATTCGAATGAACGTCATTATTGACACTACCATCCAATCGTTATTTTGGTCTTTGGCCAGTCAAAGGTATTCCTTACAACACCTTCATAATTGTATAAATATTTTAAAACCTGTGCGTGTCACTCCGTCACAATGTCAATGAATAATAAATATATATGTATATATACTTTCTTCTAATCTGTAAACTTTCAATAATACTTGAATGTCGAATATATTAAGTCACATCCAAATACCACATATTCCTTCTAAAAAAAAATTATCGTAAATTATTGATTATTTAACATGGGATGTTCTCCTGAAGTCTTCAGAACGAATAAAATATATTCTCCAGTTTAATAAGTTACAGTATACAGAACAACTTGCTGTATATGGGGGAAGACAATATATGATTAAGGAAATCGCCAAAGTCATACGTTATCAAATGAAATGACCACCGTCAGAAACCCATAACAAATCAATAAAATGATAGTGTAGAGTGATTAGACTGATTAGTTGAATACTACTTCGCCATTATTGTGGAGACATACTGCGAAGGCAATGAATTATTCCCCATGGGAATATTTTAACAACTACAGGACATACTGCTACTGATAAAGCTATTTTACAAGATCAGTAACTACCAGGTCCAATATGTGGAAAGTTTTTTATATTGGTTGACAGTCTACCGATGAAATGTGAGTGTCGCTATCTTCGAACTGCGTGATAGGATGGCTGGGTTTATAGGCTGTTCCAATAGCAACGCTTATTGTGGCAGCAAAATTCGTTGCTATGTTCATCCAATGACATATTTTGACATTAAATTATTAGTCAAATAAATTTTTATGAGGTGTTTATTTCACTAGCTCTTGTTCATCTCACGGCTAAATTTCGCCTGACAGTCATATTGTAAATGTTAAAACTGACTCGTCATACTATTAAGAAACAGGAAACTGATCTGCGAGTTCTATTATCGGAAACTTTCTTGAGAAACAGACACAAACACACACAAACAGTCACAGAACCATTCAGAGGGAGTGAAAAGACGATTATTCTTGAATAATTTTGCGATTCTCTCGAACAGTATATAACATTAAAGACTCAAAGTTACCTCATTAGTGCAATTAGGCAACTACACAGATAAGGCAGATTTCTATGTACGAAACGAGAACTTAGATTCGAGTGAAATATATTTTCAACAAGGTGTGGGCAAAATCTCTGTCCACAAGAATCACACATCAACGCTCTCCTAAGATAATCCAAAGTCAGCATCATTTTGATTCACTTAAACAAAATCTCAGTCATGAAACAACACGCATTGTTAATATCATCACGCAGCCTCAAAGAGAAGCATTAAAATTAGATATTAAACAAGGCAAAAGACAAATAAGTGGACATCAAATAAACATATGATACGCAAATGTCAGAACAATGGCATGCAGTCTAGGAGAAGAAGCGGATTATAATTACAATGTTGGTTGAAACATTTGAAGAGTCCCAAACTAGGCTGACGAAACAGATGTGCAGTACTATCAGGTTTCTCAATGGTTCGCTAACTGATGTCAGCTCATGATGAAATCCTCCAAACCAATCTAAATAATTATCCATATTGCGATTATGTGATTGAGGAGAGATTTACCAAACAGTTATTCCACTACTTAAACTAACACTGAAACATAAACTTTTCATGAGCTGACATTGGTTAGAGAAATACTGGAAAGCCTGGGAGTACTAAACAGCTGTTTCGTCCTAGTTTGGGACTCTTCAGCAATATCAGCGTTATATCGTGAATTGGCAGAAGTTAGAATTCAAGAACCATTGGATCGGGTCCCAGTGGCTTAATGGCATACGAGCTCGCTAGCATTGTAACCAGAAGGTCCTGGGTTCGAATCCCGGTGGGTGCATACTGATGAAGAGTCCCAAACTAGACTGACGAAAAAGCTGCCCAGTACTCCCTAAAGGTTTTCCAATGGTTTTCTAACCGATGTCAGCTCATGATGAAATCCTGTAACCCAATCAACCAGATCCCTACAAACCAACACTTGAATAAACTTTTCAGTTGAATCTCAATTCAGCGTCAAACTGATTCATTTTGTCTGTTCGCTTAAATTTGTCTAACCTCAGAGTTTTAAAGTAATCCATCATTCATCAAGCGCTGGCGAATTAAATCTAAAAAAACAGTAATAAAGATAGTATTATTTATACAGGTAATAATTGCACAACACCTTACTGACTATAGTGAATTCAAAATAGAATCTGTCGCCCTGTAGAATGTGAAATATTCACCTAAACACATGAAGCATAACTCCATTATGGATAAGATTTCATTTTGATAAGTCGCACAGTGTTACACAGTAATACTAACTGATGACCACGTTTCGAGCACAAATTATTGCTTATAATCATATCCTTTTTATCTCACTAGAGCTTAGTTCCCTTGATGAGAGGTTGATCACCCATTTTGTTTTGTCAACAGAGGATGAAATGTTGACGTCAGTTTCATTTATTGTGTTCTTTTCTTCCATTAGTTTGTTGAATTTATTTGTGTTTGGGGGGTTTCGAATTTTCTTAATGC
Source organism: Trichobilharzia regenti (assembly GCA_944472135.2). Taxonomy (NCBI): domain Eukaryota; kingdom Metazoa; phylum Platyhelminthes; class Trematoda; order Strigeidida; family Schistosomatidae; genus Trichobilharzia; species Trichobilharzia regenti. The sequence goes on along the minus strand of OX235262.1, from coordinate 170,632,577 downwards.
TGATTCTCTAGCTTTTTTTGGATGTTTCAACAACAATTACCTAATCTTTGTCATTGAACATACCTTTGAGATTGTGTTTGAGTTTTTCAATTTCATTTCGTATATTATTTAGTTTCCCAGTAATTCGATGTAGTTCTTCTCTTAGACATAATCTACTGACATGTTCACCTGCTGATGTGATTTTTCTTGATGTAATTGGAGTACGTATGTGTGAATATTTTGGAATTATATAATTTTTTAAACATGGACTGTTAAAAATCCGATGGTTTGTGAATCTTGCTACTGTTTGACAAAGTCGTGTGAGTTTGTTGATAAGCTTCCTAGTAGGAAGACCAAATTTACTAGTGATATAAGTATAAAACTTGGGCAATATGGTGGTAGAGTACAACTCCATTATGGATAAGATTTTACTTTGATAAGTCAAACAGTGTTACACAGTAATATTAACTGATGACCACCTTTCAAGCACAATTTATTGCTCCTTTTATGCATTGACTAAAACTAACAACAATTATGATTATGAGTGGCAATAATTTGTGCTCGAAACGTAGTCATCAGTTAATTTTACTTTGTAACACTGTGTGACTTATCAAAACAAAATCTTATCCATAATGGAGTTATACTCTACCACAGTGACCAAGTGCTATTCTTATTTCAACACAGGAATCATATTTGAAAATATTGAACAAGTAGTCACAAGCAAAATGTATCTAGACATAATCAGATATACGCAAAGAATTTTACTTATTATTATTATTATTCCAGTGTTACTCGAAATGAAATTCAACGTCATTCATTCCACCTGGAATATGAATAAAAATGGAATCCGCGAGTGGACAGCACTATGAAATGCATCGAAAAACAAATATAAACATATCGCCTTGCTGAATGACGTGTACTGACGTCACATACTTTGCAGATTCATTTTATCTCTCTACTTAATCATGAAATTGTCGAAATATTCATGTGAATTAATTCCTATGGGATTTTGTTGAGATAAATAAATGTGTGTGTGAGTGTGTGTATTGTATTATTTGTGTTCAGATTCTAGTTCCCTTATTCACTAACTCACTCACTCACTTTCAATCTAATTCCAAGTGATGCTGCTGCTGAATACTGTCGGGTTTTTATTTTCAAGGATGAACAACGTTTTCATTGAAAGTCAGTTAAAATTGCAGTTTGCTGTGTACACTATGAGAATAGTGAAGAGAGAGAACAACGAAGCATAATAGTTTAAAATCGGTTAATAGTTAGACATTGTTTACACCTTTATTGAAATTACAGAATGCTTCAAATTTAATATCTGGTCATCGCTAGGTATATTCGTCATTTAACGCATATCCTCTCTAAGAGAGGGTTCGGGAACACTATTCCGCATGGCTGCAGAATGGCGTTAGTGACTCTTTAAGGAGTCTGATAATAGAACGACTTGACAACACTGGTCATTCCATCTCAATAAACACTGCCTCCTCCATCAAAGTAATCCAGAAAGTGAACAACAAAATGTCAAAGGCAATGTGCTTACGTCTTCTTCGAGCACCACTGAGGAATTAGCTATTCAATTAGAAAAACCCTAGCTATGCATGTAAGGGCCTCCTCAGCGAGCGAGTGTCCAATCCATCTCCCTCCACTTTCTCCTGCATATTTGTTGGTTGGCGATTGGTTCTTGTTTTGTTTGTTTGTTCCCACAGTTTCTTGTTGGTGATTCTTTCCGGTCCAGCCATCTGATCTGATCTTCAGTATAGATCCAGCGAAGACAGTTGTCGGTTGATAAAGCTCTGCAACAGGCTGTTGGAAATATTCTTAGTGACCCGCCCGCCAGGTTTCTCATCCGTATAGAAGAACTGACTGACTTGACGTTTGTATTGAAAATCCGACGGAATTTTGTTGTTGATTCTGGCTGAGTGACGAAGATTTCCAGATTGGCTTCACGTTGATGAATGTGTTTCTCGTTTCGACATCCTCGTTCGTTCCTCCTGTACTTGAGACAATGCTCCCTAGGTAAATGAATGAAGTAACTAATCTTTTTCAACTCCCTCTCGTTGATGGTGATTGGCGCTGGATGTTGGTGCTGTTGTTGTTGGTTGGTTATTTTCATAACCTCCGTCTTTTCTATGTTCACTTGGAGTTCTGTCTTATGCATTGACTAATACTAACAACAACTATGATTGTGACAACTCACATTTATTAATACCATCTTTCATAAAAGAAACTGTATGTGAACACCACTGCGCAGCTGAGGAGGGGAATTAATTCGCCAAGACGAGTCCCTTGTGTGATTTACCCAAATACCAAGCCAGACATCCTGTTGTCTGTAATGATTTGGCTATCCGAAATCAGTTAACAGACTACATCGCTGATAACCTCATTTTATTTGTTTTTATTTTTGTCTACAGCTTGATTACCGATATGTACCCACATGATGTGTGTGTTTTGTTGTTGACAGTGTATTATATTTTGGTATGTGTATATGGATCGATATTCCATTATAACTGACAATATGCTTTTGTCTGTCCACTAACTAAATAAACATGTATGACCTTGTTGTCACATGACATGACAACCAATCATGTTAAGACTTTCTTTTTATTGGTTCATGTGTATTAGTCATTTTCATATATACTTTTGTACTGTACACTTACTCATTCTGGTTCACACACTGTTTCGTACACTCGTACCATTTCACTCACACTCTTGTGTGACATTTATTTTCCTTGTCTGAAAAATACAAGTATCATCGTAAACCTGGTGGTCTTCTGATTTCCCTCCTTTTGCGTCAGGGCTATTAACCACTCGACGAGTACGTAAAATAATTAGCGACGGGAAAAACTCTAATAACTCACTCAGCAGCAGTACATAACAATTACACACTTTATTTTTGGTACATGAATGGAATTTTCAGCATGGATATCGGTAGCCCAAATTTTGCAGGCCGACCATAGATATCAGGTGTGCGTCAACTGGGGATCGAACCTCGGACCATGTGCATGATCGGCGAGAGTCCTAACCACTGTGCCACCGAAATGAGCTAAATGACCATCCACTATTCAGATCACCTCGATGATCTGTCTAGCAAGTATGAGTAGTTGACATGCGTTGAGTGAGTGGTATTCAAATACTCATCCCATTCAATCATCAGTAGTTAGTTTTATGCAGATGTTATGCTTACCTATACGTCACATATACAACCACTTTTCAGAGTGTCTCCTCACACATGTCTAGTCATGCGAATATGAGTGAAGTGCTTCATTTATCTTCAGCTAATGGTTTATTGTAGTTTGACTCAACTTAGTTATAGTATGGCTGTGAAGCTATCAATGAATTTGCATTGTATGGGGGAGAACGACTTGGACGATTATGCACAATAGGGCAATAATTGTAACAGATGTATTCAGGTGTAAAATTGAGTTGAAAATTTATCAGGGTTAGGCGTAATGTTCAAAGTCTGGGCTAACAAATCATTCCATCATAATCTCGCTCATCTTTTTTTTAGTCTACTAATATCTCACGACTAATGGTATTGTCTCCTTCCAGGAGTGATTCAAAAATTTACTTAACTTGTGAAAAAGCGACACCGTGGATGGCGACGTATCCAGATACACGAGATGACCTTCACTGAGATTTTAGGTACAATCACTGCCACTGCCAGAGAAATAAAACCAGCTATCCGAAACTCTTCAGTTATTCAGCTGTCATTATCTTCTTGGTTCAAAAAGAAATGTAGTCACGCAACTGTCCGAATTGGCTTCCAACCAAATGTTGTGCATCTTTATCGAAGGAGGGAGGCAAAGAAGAAATACCACATGAGAAGGAATTGGCTTTCTCTTCATGTCAAACAGCAATGTGTCACACGGCCTACTGTCAGTCGCGGTACTATTATACATTGACTTTGGATGCACTATGGAAACTTTTGGAGCACGCTTTATGAGCGATCTAATGTTTATTACAACTTTACCTAAGGTTCAGTACAAAGAAACCTATTCTGCAATAATTTCCACTGAAAATTCTGTACAGTGTATAAACACTGTTCAGAGTAAAGCTGTAATAATAATCAATAATATTAAGTAATATATTACATCTGGAGGGTAATAAGTAGTGTGCTATGCGATACAAAATGCATGCTCCACTGTTGGAAACATAAGTATACAAGTTACACGTAATTTCAGTCGGAAACTATATCAAGGGATCCGTACAAACAGTCCACACACACACACGGAGATGAAGTCAATAAATTCATTTCAGTCAAATTATACCAACACAGAATTTTAAGTGTTGGTTTTTAGGGATTTGATTGGTTACAGGATCTCATCACCGGCTGACATTGATTAGAGAACCACTAGGAAACCTGCAGGGAGTACTGGAAGGCTGTTTCTTCAGCCTAGTTTGGGACTCTTCAGGGGTACGCAGTCGCTGGGGTTCAAATCCAGGGCCTTTTGTTTGCAAGACAAACGAGCTCGTACACCATAAAACCACTGGGACCCGACCCAACGACCAGCCCATGAATTCTCACTTCTGCCAATTCACGACAATGCGCGACCCTTAGCCAACGTCTGAAGCAAGTATTTCTTCCCACACCCGACCTGCTGCACCCTAGTGGTCATCACGTCTCACTGGAACCTCAGATAACTACCCACAAGAATAGGGAAAGTCGCTAGTGAGCATCTCATTGTTGTTCAAGTGTTGGTTTGTAGAGATTTGTTTGATTATAGGATTTCATCATGAGCTGACATTAGTCAGAGAACCATTGGAAAACCTGCAGGGAGTACTGGATAGCTGTTTGGTCCTAGTTTGGGATTCTTCAGAATTTTAAGTTTTAAACAAGTTTTAATTTCAAATAATAGGGAATGTAAATTGTGGATTCCAGATCTCTGGCTACTGTCATTCACAGTAAACGATGGCATAGAGTTTAGATAGCTTAACGATTACAATTTTTAACTGTTATTTCAACAATGAATTACTGTGAAGCATATTATGATCATTATTATTCCCTTGGCTTCCGAGTGGAACATCTGGTTCCAACAGCACAATCTCATTTAGTCCTGTTCCCTGGAATCATCTTTAGCAGGCTACACAATTGTAAATAAGCTCTATGTCATCTTCGGAAAAATGCTTATTCGGGTTCCACTCGAGGGTTTACTTGGTGAGCGATAATACCCGCGGATCTCCTCATTGTGTGTATCGGTTCCACCACCATTTTTTTATACTTGCTAAGCCCTAGCGTCGAAACATTTGATGATAAGTATCAAAAGCTGAAAATATTTGTCTGATGTCAGTCCTCCAGAATCCACCTTTTGAAGCTGTCTATAAAGTCAGACAGATGGGTAAATAACTTCCATCCCATCATTTCACGTATTGGGCCTGTATGCAGAAGAAAGAAAGCTAGCTCAGTAATTCATTTCGTCATCATTGTAAACTCATCACTCTCTGTCTGTCTGTCTGTCTTGGTTTAGCATGTGTAAACAATTCATGATTTCAACTCACAACACATACAGATACACACACAATCCTTGTTCTCTTCCCCATTCTCTTTAAGTCTATCTCCAAAATCAACTCACATTTGTGGTAATTTATTGAGTTATGAGATTTAAATTTCGTTATTCTATTTACTTTATTATGAGACATTACGTCATTTCACGCCAAAATTCAAGCATAATGTTTTCGTGTATTTTAATAAGAATGCTAAGCTTTATTCTGAACAATGATACGTTGATGTCTGAAGTGAAGCGCCAGCAAATCCATTATGACGATTCTGCTTCTTCTCCGCCGAGAAATCCACAACATTTTGGTTGAAAGCCAGTTTTCATAAGAAAGAGTACATTGTGAGATTCGAAGGCATAACTGAATTACTAAAAAAAATTTCAACAGTTAGTTTTGTTCCCTATTGGGGGGGTGCGGTGGCAGTTTGTACTAAAACTCACGGGAACGGTGAACTCATGTGTTTGGATATATATTGTCAGTCACGGTTGTTTTCCTTTTTTTTCCAGTTTAACATAAACTTGCAAACCAGCTGATTGTAGAAATTGCAAATATTTACAAGAGTAGATAATACCCCATTAGAGGCCTGCTTGACTGCCCAAGCTTCCAGCAGACCTCGGTGAATTATCATGTTATTGGTGAAATTCCATTTCAATATTACATGTTATATTTTCAAAAGTATTGAAATGTGACTGTATACTAACTATTTTAGAATGATGTTATTGAAAGTAAGATATTTTAAATGAACCATTTCTTGTATTCTTCCCCTTATACTATACAATCATACACGCTTTTGATAAAGCATTCTCACACAGCCTGCATCGATAGCCAATTTCAGGATAGTAAACATTATTTCTTAAATCTTTTTTTAAGGTGCATATCAAATAGATGATTTTGTTTCAAGTTTGATCAGAGATTGACGTCAGCTAAAGAACCACTGAAAACCTGAGGGTATTCGACAGCTATTTCCTTCCATTTCACGATGTATCGCCATTACGTACCCACCGGAATTGGAATACAGGACCCATAAAGCTGTTATCTACTCATACGACCTCATACATGTCATATTCAAATGCTCAACTCGTCGTTTTTCATTCAGATTTCGCTTGACCGTTGGCCTAGAACACGATGTCATTCAACGACCACTTCAGTGTGTAGTGAATCAATATCCTTTTCTGAAAGATAGGTTCTTCCTTGCTTTGGTATCGATCTGTCCCACCAATGTGGACCTGTTTCGAAATACTAGAAATGAAGATAAATTAATGGTCAATGACACAGCGAAAGTAATAATTTGAAATTCGATGTGATAAGTTGAAAATCATTTTTATTATTATTGAATGAGAAGTGTGCCGGTCGAATGTCGTCTGTAAAAACTGTGAAGAATAAAGGAGAAAAAGCGCTTTCATAAAATACGCCGAAGGAGAAAGTAGGAGTGATAACAGTGGATTACTTAAGACCATGGTAAAATAAGGGACAAAACAAAACCAGTCGGCATACAGATATCGTGGTTATGCTGATGAATCGCTAGCACCTCAGTCAAACAATAATAGGTACTAAAACTGGATACATCTCTTCTTGGAATAATTCTTCTCTGATGATATCTGTAAGGAATAAGTTCTTAGCCTGCTTTTTACTTCGAATTCATCTTTTTTTTCAACTATCTCATATTGTACTACTTATATTATTAAATATTTGTAGAGAACACACGGTTCATGTATCTTGTGGACTCTACTATTTCAGGGTGTGTAAATACATTTGGTTATGCTAATAAGGAGTAATACATCCTAAAAATTTAATTTCGTGTTTTTATGCTTAATGTGAATGTTATGTGGTATGTAGAAATACAACACACACATACACACACACACAAGAGAATGTTCTCTGACTGATGTATTATCCATCCATCAACAATGTCACAAGTAATGGAAATCACTAGTAAATAACTACAATCGAATTGCATCAATGTATGTCATCAAGATATCCCATGATTGAATTGATGAAGAAGATCAGTTGAATGGATGAATGTGTTTGATAACATTAAAGTTGATTGAACCTTTGAATATCGCCATCGCTTACAATGTGACATCAACATGCGCTTTCTACAAAATTAACATATATCTATCAATTCAAAGAGGGAGAGACAGTGTCATATTATGATTATTATTCTTTTGTGTTCCAAGTTGAACATACAGCTTCAACAGGACATCTTTATTTCATTCTGTTCTCTGTTGTCATCCTCAACTGGCTACACGATCCTCCATAATCCTTCAATTTCTCCTCGCACAATCCGCGCCATTTCACCCTAACACACACACAATCCGTCGTTTCCCATTCACATTCCACTTCAGTGATCACCTGGCGCACGATGTCATTCAGCGGCCTCCCAGCGTTTCTCCTATACATTGCTATTTTCTTCGGAATATTGTTTGAGCAATGAGTCCATGGTTGGTTCCTCCTTACAGTTTCTGGACATCTCGTCTTCAGCTGTTTAATGAAAGTCTGTAGCCACTAGTTGGAAATACTTCACGTGACACTGAGGCCAAGTTATTCACCCATGTAGATCACCATCAATGGTAATCAAGAAAGCAAGAATATTTACACAGAACTGTATACTACTGATTCATTGATATGAGTAGTTGTATGTAACTCACTCACATCAACCAGTTGACCACTCGAATCCTACTGGTAAGCATATCACATGATAAGGTTCGAATAGTTTTGGTACAGGTCAAGCTCGAAGACCATTGAGGCACTGCAGCCTGGTTCAGCCGTCCACCCACTCCAACTTCTACGTATATACATATATATTGTATATAGTGCACCCACCTTGTAACCGGAAGGTTCTGGGTTCGGACACTCGTAACTGAACACCGATGAAGAGTCACAAAATAGGATGAAACAGATGTCCAGTACTCCGTGGTGGTTTTCAATCTTTCTCTAACTCATGTCAATCATTCAGTCATCTCACTTGAAACAAATGGAATCACTGCAAACCAGCCACTGACAATTTCTAGGTCTGTCAGCAGAATGTATGAGGTTCTGGTCATTTTCTGGTCTCTAAAGCTTTGATGCTATTAATTAAAGCATTCATAAATCAATATATACATTCTCGTTAGTTTGTCCACTTGGTACTAAAGTAGCAGTGAATAGAACTTGGCGAGAGATATGCTCGGAGAATAAAAATAACATCCACGAGATGAACAGAATGGTGGATATTTATCACGCATCACGGTTTCGTATTTGCAAAAATTTCTCTAATCAGCAACTTAAGTGTTAGCCTGATGCATAATCTCCAATCAATGAAATCTACTTAACTTAATTGAAATTACTTACAACACAAGCAAACGAACAATCTCAAGTATGTAAATGAAGGTATCGAGTGTGAAATACACCTGTGTATAATGAACTATTATAATCATTATTATTGTTGCTGTAATTAAAAGGATGTATCCTTGTTTAAATCATATTGCACTATGTTTAAGTGTTTATTATTCTTGACTTATTTTTAACTTGAATAATAACGCGTAGTGAAAGGTGGATTGTTGTAAACACGATAACTCCATTAATTATTATAATTGCATACATTGTTAAAGTTAGGAATGACATATCGATTTACCTGGAGTAAGGTATATTAATATTTGAAATGTAAACCATCTGCACAGTCCTTTGAAGCGAATACGAGAGTAAGACAAGCTGGCTGGCTGGCTGGCTGCCTACAATCTCTAATGATTTTCCTGTTTTCGGTAGACTGGATAATGCGACAGGCAGTTAGCCGGCAGTGAGGAAACAGGCATAAAATTGACCCACACAAAAAAAACTTAAAACATCTGGACTCCGCCGATGATATATATGTCTGATTCCTCACAAAATGGAAGATATGCAAGATGTGAAAAGCAACAAGTTGACAGAAGAAGCATCCAGAGAAGACAGGGCTTGCTTTAGGTGAACATAGAGAAAACAAAGGTGATGAAGATTCCTGGACAACAGAAACAGCAACAACATTAGACAACAATCAGCCAGTTGGAATGGGAAAAATATCAAAGAAGCATCCTCCCTTACCTACATGGAAAGCATATTTTGAACGACAGGCGGGCGGGACTGATTAGGATATCAGAGCGAGGATCGGGAGAGCAAGACGAGATTTCATTACTCTCAAGTGTGTGTGTGTGTGGAGATCAACAGCACTCAGCATCAAAAACAAGATCCAGATTTTTAACTCTAATTTTTATCTATTACTTGTTTCAATGGACCACTTTCAACCTTAGCAAGAAAGAAATATGCCGAAATTGGCTTTAATGGAGAACCCATGGCAATACCGTCGATTTGCCTGTAGTAAAGGTTGTTGAATGTGAAGTGTACATTCATAGTACATCTGAAAAGCAATTCTTTCAGACTAATAACTGAAATTCCGATGTTGAACTGTTTTTCTAGTATCTGTTGGCATATGAATTCCAAAGTCTCCATAAGTAGTACATTGGCAAACAGTGATGAGAATTATTCGAGGGAACAATCCTAGTCTTTGTATACAACAAATGAAGATTGTTCTATCTTTGTCTCTCCCTTGGCCTAGGTAAATTCTAACTAGCCCCCACCCTTTCTTATTTTCCCTCTCCTTCGTACTTTTGTGATATTTGTCTAAACTCTGATTATCTGTCCACTTCACCTTTAGTATTACGTAACTTTTAAGATTTGATCTAAATATTTATTTATTGAATTGTCTACACATGCACATATTAGTAGCTTTGTTATTCCTATCGCTACCTGCATAAACCTTATTATCAATATTTTGTTGTCATTATAATCATCGTTATTAACTACGTTCAAAACATTCACCACATTATTAATATGATTATTATTATTTGATCCACAAAATCATCGTCATTGGTTAAAATTTTATATATATACATATATATAAGTCTATGTAAATTAGAGTAAAGCCTGAAGAAGATCTAATTGAAAACAATATTGTTCGCTTATATGTCTTGTTCTAATACTAAAAATGGGAATATATAAAGATATAGAATTACTTTTTGTACAAGTGTATGTGTGTGTGTGTGTATTAGGTTTGTCAGACAAGAGTATAAATTAGCTTTAGTTATTACTTAGGTCATCTAAGCATTTCAGAATTGTGATGAAAAGTTAAAGTTGTAACTAAGGGAAGGAAGGTGGGAATGAGGATTAGAAAGTATAGACTAGGAAAATCTTTAGAAAAAATTGGATGTTTATGTGAGAGAGCCTGGAGACAAGTGTCGGAATAATTTATGCAGTAGTAGGTGAAAAGAGTGAATTGAGGGTTGGTTAAGAAATTGGTGATGCCAAATATCTTATGAAAAATGTACAAACTAGAAATAATAGCAAAATATCGCTAATAGCTGAACTTGGAATTATATCAAAGGTAAGAAGGGGAGATCGGGGAGTTTCTTCCTTGTAGATAAATCAGCGTTTCCGATCCGAATCGCTAAGGCCTGAGTAATACAAAGCACAATAGGAAAGAATATCAACAGTTTTTGAAGACTTTCTTTTCATTTTATATATAACCTTCAAAGAATTAGTCTTGCATATTCAGTGATCAGTGTTGAACACAGACACACACACACACACAGTCAACTGTAACACTCACTATCAATCCACTGTTACGCTGTCGTAACAAAGCGGGTTAATGTTCTTGATTCGTTTAGATAAAACACCCATTGGACGACTTACATATCCCTCACCACATGAACAAGTGAATTGGTAGATATACATAGAAGTGAACCCCATTATGCATAAGATTTTATTTCGATAAATCACACAGTGTTGTTGTAGAGTAATATTAACTGATGACATTTCGAACACAAACTATTGACACTCCTTCATTCATATACATGATTGAAATTCATGATTAGATATTTGAATAAAAATCCATGTAGGATAATGTACATTCAGAAATAATAATATGAGTGCTATTGATCAATTACAATTATAGTCATAATAAGTAACTTGTTAGAATGTTGTGATGTGCTTGAATTGAAATATAATTTTGAGATTATTTATTATTCTTCTCTGATTTGGCTGACTGGTGGTAATAATATCTTCCATATTTCTGGTATTTTCATTGAGTCATTTCTGTTGCATGTGGTGTGTTGGGTGTAGACTCGATGAACAAGGATTCAGTAATCAACCTCTCTTTCTCTCTCCACCTACCTATATTACTTCTTAGAATTTTACCTCTCTTCGACCCACCCAATTGTGTGATTTTGTGTTAATGCATACAGTGCTGTTGCTGAACTTTTTTCTAAATTACTCATCTTCTCGGGGTCAACCATTTTTCCCTTACCTGAATTCTTATCTTCCGACAGTCTGATTACACCCGATCTACTAGAAATTGTTTGTGCTCGAAATGTGGTCATCAGTTAATATTACTGCATAACCCCACTGTGTGATTTATCAAAATAAAATCTTATCCATAATGGAAGTATACTCTACCACAGTGCCCAAGTTTTATACTTATATCCATAACGCATAGGAGTGGCTAAATATGATACTTTATACTTGGAGTAACTGGAGAATATTGGACGGTAGGTGAATACCCATCCTGATATACAAACAAAGAATGTGATTTACACACACTGCAAGATGGAGTAGCTATTGTATCGTTTTAACAGTTTGAAAAAATTTGGGCATTAGGTATATGATATTCATCATAATAAAGGTTGCTTTTTGTATTTCCCAATGAATGAGTGAAAAACAAAACGACATTATTGTTGTTTAGAAAACAGAAACATTGAGCGAAGAAATATTTGCCTTTCAATTTCAATATACATATTAGAGTAGAGCTAGAGATGAGGATCTAATCATTGAAGAGTAAATATTTCTTCGCTCAATCTTTCTGTTTTCCAAACGTCTAAATGGGGATTTTTTCGATATTGTTGTTGTTTTTACTGATGTTTCGCTATTTAATGTTGCTGCTAATAGCTTTATCGAAGCGTTATTAAACCAGAATTCACAAAATCTCAGCTTATACATAACAACTTAATCATCGTTCCTCAGCATGGGGCATTCTGAGTTGTGAGTTGGTCAACTGGTAAAGATACCAAAACCAGGTGTAGATTGTTGGATTTGATAAGTGTGTAAAATTATAAAAGTAGTGTGTGTTTACATAATGAAATTGTTTATCAAACCCGTGTTGATTTTGTCATTTCATGGGGGAGGGAGGTGTTGTAAATAGGTCAGATTCTATTTTAGACCATCATTCCTATTCAGAAAATGTCGATTCCACTCAATGTGAGGTGCTTCTGATGTTAGACGTTTATTGGGATTTCTGAAATGCTTTTCCTGGATGATGATTTCAATATTGTGAAAATCAATTTTGTGACCTGATTCTATAGCGTAGCGTGTAGACGACCTATGGCTGATGATTTTTCAAGCTTTTCTAGTTCAACTGGATTTCTCGGTGGTCATACAGATGCTCTACAGTGTTCATTTCTTCTGATTTTGATATCTCTCTGATGGAGTTTGTCCGAAGAACATCGCATCACATTCCGAGCATTTCATTTCATAGACACAATTAGATAGAGAATCTTTAGGGATTTCGTCTTTTATATGGACAAAGTTGTTTCGCTGTGTGTCTGATGTTTTGAAGAAAACTCTGATGTCGAGCTGATTGAGTACTCTTTTGATATTGTCTGACGTCTCTGTTCCATATAGAATGACGGCTGTTGAGGTCCATGTTTTCTGATTACGTTTTCGACCATACTTAATGTCTGTGTTGAGTTTGTAGATGAAGTTTTTTGGGTAGTTGTTTTCCATGAGAGCCGGAAATTGATAGTAGCTGATTTGAGTGAACATCGAGCATCCGCTCAACACTGGTAATTCCATGAGAGTTTCAGTACTGTTTGATATTTCTTCTTCTTTTTCCTTCTCATCCGTTATCAAAGAGTATTCTCGTCTAACAAGAAGTGAAACAACTGATTGCTTTGCGCTGATGGGGTGTGATAATCCAAAGTCTAAATATTTGTTGGAGTGAATTTTCTCCCTCAATATAGATACGTCCGTTTTCCTTCCTCTTAACTAGGCAGTCTAGAAATAGCAGTTCACCAACATCTGATTCTGCTTCTGAAGTAAACTGGATGTTGGGAGATAAATTATTCAGTTTCTCCGAGAATGAACTGTGTAGATCTTGTTTCAGTACTACAAAAGTATCATCTACATATCTCAACCATATTTAAGGAGTTCTAGGAGTGAGTATGGTTGAAAAGATTCTATCTTCGAATGTATTCATGAAAAGGTTAGCGACTATTTGTTAAACTGGTGAAACCATAGTAACACCATTTGTATGTCTCTATAAATTCCATTTGAACTGCTCGTATTAGATGGTTGGAGGCAATCAGCACGAAGCCTCAGACCTATGTTTCGTGCTAGTTGGCACTCATCAGCAAGGCGTGTCTGTTACCCTGAAGGAACTCATGTCCCTTCTAAGATTTCAACCCGCGTCACCCAGTGAGAGCTGCAGTCACAGACGGTACCACTGAGCTATTCAGGCTCACGATTGTCCTCCTGTAGGTCAGTGGTAAAGTCAATGACTGCATCAGTGGGTGACGCAGGTTCGAATCTCAGAATCTCAATCGCAATTGCTGCAACAAATTGTAGTAAATTTTCTGTGTTCTCTCTGTTTAACATTTTGAAGGATACGGGAGTCTCGTACGACATCAGAAGTTTATTTGATATACTGATGACATGGTCTACTTCATTGAAAAATTGATCTTTCTTTAGATAGGATAGGGGAGATTTGTAGATCAGGTGGATGATTTTGATGTGGTTGTGTTCTCTGAGCTAGATAGTTAATTTGCGAAGCTTTCATTGTCCTACTAGGTGACATCTTCAGCGCATACTTCAATTCGATCTTTCTTTCCTTATCAAAATTTACCAGGGAGACCAATGTATGAATTATTCACAAAATTGTCTGTATAGCAATGATGAAAATATATTGTTGGGGATTCATCTAGACTATCTTCTATATTCTCAAAGGTTTAGAGGTTGACTGTATAGACGTTCGCGAACGGTACTGAGTATATTAACGCAAGATCTTATACTAACAACTTCTATCTTATTTGTTTGTCGTTTACCAAAGGCAAAACAAAGCACCACAACTGATTGTCAAAATTAAGAGATATATTTCAGGACCAAAACGAGTTGTTAGACGAACGCTTAGCTGGTTAGTGATCGTGCACGAACGTGACACGACGGAGTACCAAATGGCAGGGATGCTTGACGGGAAGCCTTCAGCTAAACTAGTCGACTTAAACTCTAAGGGTCGGCATCCAATGTTCACTGATGATTCTCATGGTCACAATGTAATTCTTTTCTTATACATAATCTATTCCCATGGTCAATAATTTTGAAGAATTATTTACCGCTACAAAGGTATGTTTTTATCTAATTTTGAAAACTATTTCACCGACAGTAATCTGTCTAGTCGAATCAATTTGCTTTAGAAATATTATTCTGTAAATTTGTCTTTTAAGTAGGAATTTAAAAATCAATACACGATACAGACAACAGACTTCTTATTTTATCTGTGTACTGAACTAAAGTTAACAATGTTGACATTATTTGTCTGGAAACAGTCAACAGGAGAATCTGTCAATTTGAACAAATTCAAGTGTTGTTTTGTAGAAATTTTATTGGTTACAGGATTTCATCATGATCTAACATCGGTTAGAGAACCATTGAAAAACCAACAGGGAGTACTAGACAGCTGTTTCGTCCTAGTTTGGGATGCATCAGTAGTACGAACCCACCGGTTTGAACCGAGAACCTTCTGGTTACAAGACAAGCGATCTCGTAGACCATTAAGTCACTGGGACACGATCCAATGACCAGTTCATGAATCCTAACTTCTGCCAATTCACGACATAGCGCAAACACCAGCCAATGTCTTCGGTGAGTATTTGTCCTCACACCCGACCTGCTGCACCCTACTGGTCACGACTTCTCACTAGAAACCCAGGTTAACTGCCTATCTAAATAAGGCAAGTCGGTAGTGAACAAACTTGCGAGAACTATTCGACCTATCCCCTGCCCCATCCCCGTGACATCCACACCACCTTTGTGTAATAAATACTGTTATGATATTTTGAATAATTGATGTTACTCTAGTAAATAGAAAAATAAAGACACCATTGTAGATTTTGTCTATATCTTACTTATGCATAAAATTCAAATGAATATTTCTCAAGTCACTTTTCTTCATTCAATTTTTGTGAACATACTTATTCTCCTTGTAAGCAAGAATGTTTCAGTCTTCTAGGCAGTCTAAAGTTTAATGGCCAGCTCATATCAGTTATAGAAGCATTAAAAGTCAAGAAGTACTGAACAGTTGTTTTCATCTATTTAAAGTGTCATCGAAAGTATTCACCCACCAACAGGCTTCAAACCCAGAACCTTCCGACTACAAGTCAAGCTTGTAGAACATTCAGACTCTGATCCATGAATTACAACTTCTTCTTCTAATTCGTGATTCTAGCGTGACTGGTGACAGCTCATGTCATTGATGAGTATTTATGTTTACTCCCGTTATTGTGGAACTCACTGGTCACGAAGTCTCTCACTATAACTAAAGTCAACTTTTTTGTGCAGTCAGTCACTAGTTAACATCAGATTAATTCTCAAGTGTTAGCCTACTGGAACTTGATTGGTTCTTGATTCAATCAGAAGTTAGAATTCACCAACAGTTGAATTTGTTTTCCCGTGACTGTATGCTCAAAAAACTCAGTGTGTAAGCTGAAGAATACAGGTTCAAATACTTCATAAAGTTTTCGTTGCGGATTGTGAACAGAGCGCAAAACTAGGATGAAACATCTATCCAGTACTCTCCCAGTTTCCAACGATTCTCTAAATATCATCAATCCGTGATCAACCTCAACAAACTTTCAGAACACCATACAGTCAGTCGGCTTATCGATAGCTATACATTCTCTCAGCCTTCGTTCCACCAACGAGATGACAAGAAATACAATACAATACATTCCCTGGCAAGTAGGATAAAAATAAAAATAAATCAATACGAATATGATGCATGAGTAAGCTAAGGTACAGAGAGAGAACAAACACTTTCAAATAGCCTTACTGAAAAGAAATCAGAGAAAAACAGTCTACCTTAAATCTTGAGCAATAATAATAAGGTGGATCAAAAAAAGTATTCAGGCGTATGAAACAGTGGGGGTAAAGTTCAAGACCAAATATGGCGTATTTTTGGCTAAAAAGATAAAAAAGAAATGTTCATCTTTTCAAAAATGTGTGTGATCTGATATGGGAGTAAACACTTAGATAAACACTACCGTTGTTATAAGAATCGTTAATTCAAAAAACTCCAGAGTCTCATGATCATTTAAGGTTTTTTCGAGAAAACGAATACGCAGATGTTTTGTTACTAATCGAAATTTTGTTTTCCTTGTTATCGTAAATTGCTTTCGGTTGTCATCTTCAGTGCTGTTTTCTCATGGAAATCTGTGAGACCTTAGTGGTAGGTATTCGCCAACTACACAACTGACAAAAATGTACACGAACGTTCATGGTGAGAAATACGTGTCAGGTGTTATCAAATCTTTTAGGCCTGAAACATAATCATCAAGTAAGTGGCTAGTTCATTATCTGGGGAAATCTTAGATTCCTTTTCATTTAAGATGAACAACTTCTCAGCATAAAGAAAAAGAAATCCTGATTTTCAATACCAATGTTGAGTCAGTCAGTCCTTCCATATGAATCAGTGTCACAAAGAGCACTGACAACAGACTACTGCAGACTTTATCAATAGTTATCACCTTCGCTGGTTCCATACTGAATATTGGATGGCAGGTGAGAAAAAATTATCAAGAAGAAAATGTGATAAAAGTCAAATATAGAACTCATTGCTCCAAAATTATGAAGAAGGAAATAGAGATGGATCGGACACATTTTGAGGATACCACTGAGTGACATCGCGCAACAGACCATCGCTGTACTGAAAGGTGGGTGGGAAACTCCGAGTTGGACGTGTGAGAGTAACATGGAGTAGATAAAGGTTCATCAGAAATCGTAGGGCCATCCCCGCAGAGAACAGAGAAAAATTTGGCCTACCATGCTCTAGCCAGATGGTTAGTAAATATTCTCAAACCTTTCCATGAGAAGATAGTGAAATATAGCGTCAAAGATGCATTTGAATTTGTAGACAAAATCAAAGACATTAATATAAAGAACAAAACCATGATATCTCTGGACATGAAATCTTTATTCACAAATATACCTTTGACAGAAACAGTTAACTACATATGTGAAAAAGTCGATAACCAGTCGATAAACATTGGCATCCGTAATGAAATCCTAAAAGAATTGTTATTAAGGTGTACCATGAATGTAAACTTCAAATTTGACGGCACGCTATACAGGCAAGTGAACGGGGTGACGATGGGCTCCCCGCCGGGTCCTATTTTAGCTGATTTCTTTCTAAGTAAGCTAGAAAATTGACTTTTGAGCAAACTTATCAGTGAGCTCTCTTTTTGTAGCCCAAATATGGATGATACCTTTATTCTTTGTGATAATGATTCTGGTAGGACTACAATATTTACTGAATTTAATGAAGTAGATTCGGCCATGAAATTCACATGTGAAGAGGAATGCCAAGACAGAATTGCCTTCCTGGATGTCCTACTTATAAGAAAACCAGATGGTAGTGTAAAAACAAATTTGCAAGGAAAAGTACTTGGAAAGGACAATATACACATTTCCACAGCTTTGTTCCTATCAAGTACAAAAGAAATTCAGTGAAGACCCTCAGTCACAGAGTTAGAGCTATATGCTCAGAAGAAGTAGTTGAAGATGAATTAAGCATTGTATAAGATACTTTGATTGAAAACAGCTATCTCGAAAAATTTATCAAAAAACACATGACAAAGAAAACGGAAAAGGACTACTCACTATCTGTAATCAAGAAGCCTCTTTATATGTGACTGCAATTCAAGGGTGATATACCAACTGAGATAATTACGAAGAAATTAAGAAAATTAGTTCAAAGAAACTTTAATGCTGGCGAACTACATGTATTATTCTCTACACGACCGATGGTGCTACCTCGACTGTAAGATGAAATTGTATCTACTAATTCAACTGTGCTTGTGGAGAGAGTTATTTTGGCCGTTGCTCTAGAAACTTGATTTTTCGTGCTAGCTAGAGAACATCCCCTAGTATGGCTAAGTAAAGGTGTAGTGGAAACCATTAACAGCTCAATATTGAACTAGCTGGTGCAAACCGGCTACAAAGCCAGGGTGGAAGAATCCTTCTCTATAATCTACCGGGGTGCCTAATAAATTGCCAAAATCATCGAAGCACCACATGTTCCAAACAGCAGAGGCTATCACAATTCGCCTCAAACAACCAGTGCTCTGTGTGCAAAAGAAGCAAGTCAAGTCCCTACTACTGCCCTGGCCGCCCTTCAATGGAGACTATAAATTCATGAATTTGTAATTTTATCTTTCCCAATTTTTCTGACATTCAGCTTATTTTATGTTTCTGCTATTGAGCTGTAATCTATCAATATTATTGATTCGATATTATTTAAACAACATTAATGTTGTTCATAACACTAATTCATTCATTCACTATAATGTATATATAACTGTAGAGCCAGATGATGAATTTATCGAAAAGAGTACTCTTTGTTCAGTATCCATTCTTTTAAAAAATTGAAACGTTCGGCTGAAGCTCTATGTTCCACTTGGAACTCAAAGCAATAATAATAAGTAAATCAATGAACTACTATGATGATTTCAGAAGGACAACCAGTTAGGCACACAAAATAATTATACACTAGATGGATAAACGTGCTTCCCATCAAGTTGTGCACACAAGTTTCTTAATTATTCTCCTTTAATAGTGGTCTTCCCACATTAATTCAGTTTCTAGATACATATTTCGTCTAATCTTTCATATGAGAAACTGAAGACAAGCTGGTACCACTGTAACAACAGAAGACAAGGGCTGGCAACAGATCATTTTATTACGGAAATCAGCACGTATTTATATATATTTCATGTGCATTATTATAGCTTATTCAAGTAGACAAATGCAGTCTTCTGATTGGTTGTTTCGAGTTTTCTCGAAAAGTTAGGCCATCTGTCTGCGAATCATATTTGTCCACGTTAGGTTTGCTGGGATTGGTTGTTGAATCAGCCTTGTTCATATTTTCTCACAGCCAATATTAGTGACCTAGACATTGACGTAGATTAATGTCTACCAGTTGGCTAGCAGCCTGCTCTCACCACACCACTCAGTCTGTACAATCACTGTTAGCTGATTCTTGTATTACACCTATACTTTTTTATTGCTCTCTGCATCTCAGTCTTTCCTGGAACACTTTAGAAATACTTCGTTACACAGAGACAACCACTGAAAGCTGTCAGAAGGACGCATGTGTGTCACTGAACCAACCTAGTTGATACCGTTTCAGATAGACTTCTGGACTCACTTACGAAATAAACAAATATTATTTTGTCAGAATCTTAACATCCTTTCTACACTACTCTTTCCTTTCACCTATCTCAACAGGTGGGACTGGCATCATCTACAGAAAACTTAATGGTCAGGCGACTAAGTATGAAAGCTCTACGACCCATTCTCTAGCACGTATTCTCTGGGATAAGAAGAGTGTTAGACAAGAAACTACTAATTGACTACGAAACACTACTTAGATAGCCCTTTTTATTCTTTCTTTCATTATTGTATGGTTGTTAATATTTCCACTTAGATTTTAATTTTACATTCATATGCTTATTTAACAATATTATCAGTGAAAATGCCCGCCTAATTATTTTCACACCGTACTACGTAATGCAAAGACAGAGTGAGACGCAATACTCTACCGCATGCTGAAAATTCCAGATTGTATCCAGTGTACTGTACTGTACTGTTTGGAATAAAGCTGTGATTTTCATCACTATTATAATTACTACCAAGAGCGAACTCTGAAGGTATGGTGCGCTAGTACTTGACATTTCTCGGGAATTTGAATATATTTTCTTAAGGACACTATCAGGGAATCGTTATTTTGGCTGTGCTCGGTCAGTTTGTGGTATTCTTCACAATGCCTTCATCATTGTATAAATAATATTACATCACTATGAACTACTACTTGAAATTTGTGTGTATCACAGAATGAATGAAAAATTAATTTATATATAACTCATTCTTATCTGTGAACTTTCAGTAACACCTGAATGTCGAATCTATTTAGCTATATCAGAAGACTACACATTCTCACCACCGAAGCACAGCATGGTTCACTCATTATTTAACATAGTATGTTCCCCTGCAGTTTTCAGAAGTAATCAATGTATTCTACGGTTTAATAAATTCCAGTATACAAAGAAAAGGTAACTGTGTTTAGGGGGAAGGTAACATATGATTTGGGAACTCGTCAAAGTCATGCGTTATCAAATGGAAAGTTCACTGTTGTCAACCAATAATAAATAAATAGATAATAGCGTATAATAGATTGATTAGTTCAATGCTACTTCTACAGTGTTATGGGGACATGTAAGTCATACTGCAACAGCAAGAAATGTTTAAAAACGACAGGACATACAGCTACTGATAAAGCCATTTTACACTATCAGTAACTGCCAAGTCCAATATGTGGGAACATGTTTTATTGGTTGAGCCTGTACTGATGAATTATGACTGGCGTTATCTTCCACTTGCGTCATACGATGTATGACCTGATAGGCTGTCTCAAAAGCAACGCTTATTTTAGCAGCATAGCTTCACCCAGTGACACATTTGGACATAAAATTATTACATGGAGGATTTCATAATGAGCTGACATCAGTTAGAGAACCACTGGAAAACCTGGAAGTGCTAGACAGCTGTTTCGTCCTAGTTTGGGACTCTTCATCAGTACGCACACACCAGGGTTCGAACCCAGAGCCTTCTGGTTGAGAGGCGAGCTCGTTGACCACTGAACCACTGATGCTCACTAGTGACTGGCCCTATTCAGGCAGTTAACCTGGGGTTCTAGTGGGAAGCCGTGACCAGTAGGGTACAGCAGGTTGAGGATGAAGCAGTAACTCATCGGAAAAGGCATTGCGAAACGGTCACTTTATGGCAGAAGTTAGAATTCAAGGACCATTGGATAGGGTCCCAGTGGCTCAGTGGTCTACGAGCTTGCCTTTTAACTAGAAAGTCCTGAGTTCGAACCCTGTCGGGGGGTGCGTACTGATGAAGAGTCCCAAACTAGGCTGGCGAAGCAGCTCTCCAGTACCCCAGGTTTTCCAGTGGTTCTCTAACTCTTCTCAGCTCATGATGAAATCCTCCACGCAATCAAACACAAAATCCCTACAATACCAATACTTATAAAATTATTATTCAAATAAATTTCCATGAGGTATTTTTTCGACTGCTCTTCTTTATCTTTATGGGGTAGGTTTCGTATGATAGTCATATTGTAGCTACTAAAGCCGACTCGTCTTCTTATGAAATGGGGAATCCAATCTCTGAGTCCTACTGCATAGTTATCGGAAACTTCCTCGATAAACACACACACACGCGTGCAGTCAAAAGACTTTCCGAAGACAGCAAAGAGACTACTATTCTTGAATAATTTTGTGATTCTTCTGAACAGTAATAACATCAGGGACCCAAAGTTACCTCAATAGTGCCATTAGGCAACTATACAGACAAGGTAGATTTCTATGTACAAAACGAGTACTTAAATTCGAATGGAATATTTTCAACCAGATGCTTTCAAAACCTCTGTTCACAAGAATCATACAGTAACGCTATTCTAAGATAGTCCAATATTGGAATGACCTTGATACACCGGAACAAAATCTCAGTCATGAAATAACACATTATCAATTAATCACACATCTACAAAGAGAAGCGTTAAAATCAGGAGATAAAGTGGAAGACTGAGGAATCATAAGGACCAAGTTAACAGATAGGATATACAAGTGTCAGAACAATGCAGTGATCTACACTGTAGGAGAAGGAGGGGATATTAATTACAAAGCAAAGTGAAACATCTGAATAATGATCAATATAGTAATAAGTCGGTTGAAGAGTGATCCCCCAAACAGTTATCCCACTACACAACATAAAAACTAAACCTACACCGTTCCATTGAATGTCGATTCTAAATCAAATTGACTCATTTCATCTATTTTTTTCCATTTGTCTAACCTCAGAGTTCTAAAATAATTCATCACTCATCCTGCGCTGGTAAGTTAAATTTTAATAATAATTCCATTATTGATGACAGTGATAGTTGCATATAACTTTATTAACTACAGTGAATTCAAAATTGATTCTGACGCCTTGTAGAATGTGAAATATTCATCTATACACAGGAATCATATTGACAATTTTCAATAGATAGTCACGCAAAAAATGTACCTAGACATAATCAGACACATGTAATCATTTTGATTATTATCACTATTATAACTATTGCAGTGTTACTCGAATTGAAGTTCAACGTTATTCCACCTGGAATATAAAAACAAATTGCACAGTACTATGAAATGCATAGAAACAAGTCCCGACGTCACATACTTTGCAGATCTATTTTGTCTCGCTAGTCTGTCATGAAATGATCGAGATATTCATATGAATTCATTACTATGCCATTGTGTTGATATAAACAAATGTGGGTATTGTAATAGTTGTGTTCACATTCCAGTTCACTTACTCACTTTCAGTCTAATTCCACGTGATGCTGTTAAATGCTGTCGGCTTTTATTTTCAAAGGTGAACAACTTTTTCATTGGAAATCAGTTGTCACTACAGTTTTCCCGGCCGATAACTGCTACCTTGTCGCGGTGGTCGGGCTTGAATACCGTAATGACCCAACATGCTAAACTGACTGGGACTCTGCCCGTGAAGGTCCTACCATGTCAGGAAGGTTGTTTGGATAGCGGTTAAACTAAGAGCAGTTGCCATGGAGTACATGGGCTCCAGTATCCAATCGGATCGAATGGCGTATGAACCCATATGGGTCACCGGAAACCATGGGAATGCAGCTCCTGACGCTGCTCCGCTGCCTTGCGGATTAGACTCCAAGTGAAAGGCTCGGGGGGTGGTTCCTTAATAAAACCACTTGCTTCGGTCTGATCGCCCGGGCAGTATCCAGCCCTCACACAATAAATTGAATAAAGCAACAAACAATCGATGAAACTTATCGCGTGCTATTAAACGTGTTGCAATTTCCTTCTTTCTTCCCTTCCCGATGATAGTTAACGAATACTGTTTGAACTTGTTAAGCATGACCGTTTTCCTTCCAGATGAAGTTCTCTATCCGTTCTCTACTTATATTTATATATTTTTTTCTCTCTTTCTTTCTTTTGATTTATGTTGTTTTATTATTATTGCGTGGCGCATCCTTCTTGGTGCCATATTGTACCAAGTTTTTATGCGTTTAAATAAATAAACTACAGTGTCTTGCGTATGCTATGGGGATATTGAAAAAAATGAAAGACAACGAAGCATAATGGTCAAAAAATTTGCTCATAGTGAGACATTACTTGTACTTTCACTTGGATTACAAGAAGGTTCAAATTTGATTTCTGGTCTTGGCCAGGTATGCCCTTGATTTGACACATAACCTGTCTAAAAGAGAGTTCGAGAACACTATTCTGTATGGCTGGAGAAAGACAGTACTGGCTGTGTAAGGAGTTTGTTAATTGAACACCTCGTCGATACTGTCTAATCTATCTCAACAAGATCATTATTTAAAGTACTCTACAAAAAGAAGAGCTACGTATCGAAGGCAACTAGCTTTAGTCACCTCTGAGCATTCCTCAAGTCTCAGTCATTCAGTTTAATGATATACAAATGTCAGAATAATGCAGTGATATACACTCTGTAGGAGAAGGAGGGGATACTAATTACAAAATTGGTTGAAACATCTAAATAACCATCAATACTGTAATTAGATCGTTGACGAGTGATTCTCGAAACCATCGTTCCGTTACACAACCTAACACTTGAGCCTACGCCTTTCGATTGAATGTCGGTTTAAAATCAAATTGATGTATTTCATTTGTTCAAATTTACCTAAGAGTTTTAAAGTAATTCATCACTCATCATGAGCGTGTGAATAAGGTCTAAGAAAACTTTCACAATGATGGCATTATTGATAAAGGTAATAATTTCACGGAACTTTATTTATTCATTTATTTTAATAATACAGGCATTATTGATAACAATAACAACTGCGTAGAACGTTACCGACTATAGTGAGTTCAAAATAGATTCTCTCATCCTGTTGAATGTGAATATTCACCTATACACAGGAATCATACTGAACATTTTGAATAAATAGTCACACACAATAAATGTATCCAGACACAGCGTAGATATATGTAATGATTTTGATCATTATCACTGTTATCACTATTCCAGTGTTACTCAAAATGAAATTCAACGTCATTTATTCCACCTGGAATATGAAACACATGGAACCCGAGAGAGGACAGCACTATGAAATGCATCGAAAAACAAATATAAACATATCGCCTTGCTGAATGACGTGTACTGACGTCACATACTTCGCAGATTCATTTTATCTCTCTACTTAATCATGAAATTGTCGACATATTCATGTGAATTAATTCCTATGGGATGTTGCTGAGACAAATAAATGTGTGTCTGTGTGTGTATTATATTATTTGTGCTCAGATTCTAGTTCCCTCACTCACTCACTCAATCAATCACTCACTCACTCACCATTCACTCACTCACTTTCAATCTAATTCCACGTGATACCGTTGAATACTGTCGGCCTTTATTATTAAGGACGACCAACGTTTTAAATAATGTTCATTTGTCATTGTAGTTTACGGTGTACATTATGGGGAATATTGAAAAAATCAAAGGCAACGAAGCATAATAGTTTAAAATTTGTTCATTGTGAGATATTACTTGTACTTTCACTGGAATTTAATATCTGATCTTGCCTAGGAATATTCATCATGCGACTCATATCCTGTGTAACAGAGGGTTCGAGAACACTATTCCGTCTATCTGAAAAAAGACAGTACTGGCTCTATAAGAGGTGAGGTAATCGAACATCTTGTCGATACAGTCTATTCTATCTCAACAAGATCGTCATTCAAAGTACTCTACAAAAAGAAAAGCTACTTATCGAAGGGAACTAGCTTTCATCTCCTCTCAACACTCCCCAAGTCTTAGCTATTCAGCTTAAGAAACTACAGCTATGCATACAAAAGAAAATTATTCAACCAATTTTACTATAATAATAATAATAACTTTGTTAACTTCTACCTACTTGATATACCCTTTTTTGTTTGTTTGTTTTCACAACTCCTCAGCACTCTGGCATTTCTTTACAACCCTTACGTTAATCCATATTTCTCTTCGTTTTTATGGGCAAGAGTAAACAATAGACACCAAAGTTGAATGACCTTGATTTGACCAATCAGATAGCTCAGCATTACAAATAAATCCTAGTGATAATGTCCCCTTTGAAAGTGTCTCCTAGATTTGGTTTTTGACTTACTTCTCTGTAGATAATGTGTTGATAGGGAGGAGTAAAACATGCATGTGTGGAAGGAAAATAACACTGGAAAAGTATTACTGGGATACTGATGATGATTATGCATTCAGATGCAACCACCTTATATATGAGGAAGTCTGTATAAGTTGGTAAGCCGTACATAACTGGTGATTTTTTTAAACACTTTCTTCTCCAAATCAAAGCTCTCCCTCAGTAATATATTGCGTACATGCAACCAGTATCTGCTACAGCTGAAGAAATAGAGAATACATTGGTTTGATATATCTACAACAACTTATATTAGAATCTGGGATCAGTTTTCACAGCATATTCGAGATATATACCCTATTTGATTCATTTTTATTACATATATATCGTAGATACACTTCTTTGTAAATTAAGTACTACTTTTCACCCTTAAGAATCTGATTGTCTGCTTCATGGTCGTCTGGAGTGGGTGTCTATTCTTTACTGTTGCCTTTAAATATTCACCGTGATCACAATTCATTCATCAAAAAATTATCCATCTAATTCTTGACTTTAATATACTCATTCACTTCCTCATACGTATTGACTAGTATTCACAGCTATGGTTATGACAATTGATCACCTCTTTCATACAGAAAAAACAGTATGTCAATGAGATTGCTCAGCTGAGGGGGGCGGTGCGATGTATTCACCGAAAAGTGCCTTTTCACTGAGCTACGTGTTTTGTTTTCGTTCTCTATAATAACTAGTTGTAATTTCCAGTCATATAGCCTTCTTCTTGAAGTAGTAAATCTTTACTCTCCCAATGAGCCTTTATCAGGGGAGCGAAAACACAGTATTCAGCTGACCACGAGGATATTCTCATATGTTTAAGCAACAATTCCAACGAATCGAAATGCAGTGCATTGTGATAAATATAACAAATTAAACCTTAAAACATAAAATGTCAATACAAAATCCCTTCAATAAAACTTTTCAGTTTTATATTATTATTGTTCCCATGAGTTCCTAGTGGAACGTAGGGCTAAAACTGCACGTCTCCATTTGCTTCTGTCTTCCTTCTGCAGTACTTTTCACCTGCATCCATGTCAGCCCATACTCTTTCAACTCCTCTCTCTTCACAAGATCTCCTCCATGTCACCCACCCTTGCACTGACGTCCCACTCGCCGCTTCCCTTTCGGTCTGGTTCCACTCGACCAATGGCCTGACGCGCGCGCCATGTCACCCAGCGGCCAGCCTCCTCAGCGAGCAAGTGTCCAATCCATCTCCCTCCACTTTCTCTTGCATATTTGTTGGTTGGCGATTGGCTCTTGTTTTGTTTTGTTTGTTCCCATAGTTTCTTGTTGTTGGTGATTCTTTCCGGCCAGCCATCTGATCTTGTAGAGCCAGCGAAGACAGTTGTTGATAAAGCCAACGTCTGCAATAGCCTGTTGGAAATATTCTTTGTGACACACCCGCCAAGTTCCTGAAGAACTAACTTGACGTTTGTACTGAAAATCCGACCGAATTTTGTTGTTGATTCTGGCTGAGTGACGAAGATTTCCAGATTGGTTGTTTCAGATTGATGAATGTGTTTCTCGCTCGCCTTCCCGATTCTCGCTCGATTTGACATCCTCGTCCGTTCCGACTGGCTGTAGTTGAGACAATGCTGCCTAGCTGGATAAGTGAATGAAGTAACTAACCTCTTTCGAATCCCTCCCGTTAATGGTGATTGGCGCTGATGATACAGTGTGGAATTTTCACCACCTGATAGAGTATTGCATGTAGTTTACCCGAAACTAACAATAATAAAAAAAACTACACGGTATAATTAATCAAAATTGATAATAACAACACTAATGTGTCATTATCAGTAACAATTAATACAAAAATGCACAAAAAGTATAAAATGATAATATTAGTAAGTGAAATGATAGTTGCAATAGTAAATTACAAACAAGCAAAGATGAAAGTCCAATTTACCTAGGGAGCTAAACGTCCCACGCCTAACACTTCCTTTATCACATAGAACACGGACAGACCATACATGGTATGCCTGTGCGAGCCTATAATCTTTCACAATGACTTCTACTCTACGAAAAATACTCATTTATTCGTAAGTAAAAGCACAGTTTTTCTGTTCAGCGAAGAAATTTCTTTTCAACGACTTCATTTTTAAGCTGTATAGTCGTATTTATACTACAGAAAAAGGTTATTAAGTGGCACTAAGTAATTGCTCAGTCAATATACATATATTTGTGATAAAATTAACGATAATTAAAATGTTATGAGGGGTAGAGTCTAGCATTCAAAGGTGACAACATTTCGGAATTGATTAAAAATTGTTTATCTAAATGTATTAAACGCACTTTTCCTGCAGCTGACTTGCAACTAGTTTTTACCAGCCGAAATATGATCAGACAATGCGTCAGGTATAGATTATCACTTTTGTCCATATCTGTGTGCATTTACTCTTTTACCTGCTCTTGTGGAGCTGATTATATTGGAGGTTTTAAGCGTAATCTCCGAAAACGTGTAGCTGAACACCATCCGGTTTGGTTAATGAAAGGCGAATGTAAAACTGTGAATTCGTCTATTTGTGATCACTTGTTAGAGTCTGGTCATTTAGCCCCGTGTGATTCATCTTTCAAAGTTATCTACATGGCAAAATCCAATCGCTCCAAAAGTTTGCGTTTTCTGCACTTATGTATAGTCGAAGCTTTAGCTATGCATGAACAGAAACCTAAATTATGTGTTCAAAAACGTTTTGTCAAACCCCTTTCTTTACCTTGGTCATAGTAATGTTCTTTCTAGTTTTTATTTTATTTTATTTAACCACTTGAATTCTTCCCACTTCACTTCACATCTTCATTCTTTTCGTAATCGTACTCCACATTTTTTTAAAATTTTTAGACAAAACTTGACATTTTCAAAACATTTCTGACATCAATCCACTTATAAAACAATCTTTAATATTTCTGCAATTTATCCACTTCAACTTTACCCCTTAAAACATTTTAATTTTCGTTATTCTTATCACATATACATGTATATTGACTGAGCAATTATTTTCTTTTTTTCTCTTTTTCTTTCACGTTCCTCAGTGGAACATAGGGCTTCAAGATAGTGGCTTGAAGTTTCTCTAGCAGTAGTGATTATTATTACAGGATAGGGCTGCTAGCCTCATGTCCAACCTTTCCTCTTTACCAGCATTATTTCTGGCTTAGCGAGGTAAAGGAGTGCGTCGGGGGCCGGGGATCGAACCCCGGACCATGTGCATGGTCGGCGAGTGTCTTAACCGGTATACCACCGACGCACGAGCAATTATATAGTGCCACTTAATAACCTTTTTTCTGTAATATAAATACGACTATTCAGCTTGAAAATGAAGTCGTTGAAGCGAAATTTCTTCGCTAAACAAAAAAAACTGTGTTTTTACTTCTACTCCACTCTAATGAGACTCAAGTGGATAGCTGTGAATAAAGAGGGTAATGAGACTCATACATCATGGATTTAGACCATTTCTCGCATGAGTCCATGTATCTGTCGACTACTATATTAATGAGCTAACTTACCGGCACACCACCTGCCCTCCTGATAACATTTATTAGCCTTCAAAATATGACATTGCCCTTTTTGAATAGCTTATGAAATACTAAGGGGGCTGGGGAGGAATAAAGAACAATAGTTAAGATGTAAAAGTTAGCAAAGTGTAAAACTAGAGGATTACACACCAAACTATTCCACAAATTCAAGCTATTTACCTCTTCTAGTTATTCTCCTTTCCTTTCAAATTCTTCACTTCAAAATGTGCTTCATGCCTATTCCCAATCGCTTACTATTCTTATCGAACAATATTCCTGCTTCCAAACTCTTCTATTTTTAAAATTAATGATATTCATGACCCAATGTTTTTGGATAACGAACGACTTTGTAATTTATTCCCTATTTTTCTTGACATATATTTCCATATGTTTTGTTGACAGCTCAAATTAACCGTTGACCTTCATAGACATTTCTGTGACCTTCGAAGTGAAGGTACAAGAAGAGTATTCTTTGCTGACTTAAGTCTTTTTTAATTTATATCACATGAGTGTCTCTCATACCTCACATAGGAATAGGTGACTGGATGTAAAAATGTATGATAATGAGTGCTAATGAAAGTTTTGCATTTTATTTTCAATCTGGTCAATGAGACAATCAATAGAATTCCTCAGAGTACTCAAATTCCTTTAAGCAGCTCATGATGAAATCCTAAAACCAATCAAATCCCTACAAACCAACATTTGAAAACCAATGAGTGCTCACTGGCGACTGCCCTATTCAGGTAGGTAGTTACCTGGGTTCCAGTGGGAAGTCGTGACTAGTAGGGTGCATCAGGTCGGGTGTGAGGACAAATACTCACCGAAGACATTGGCTAGCGGTCACTCTATGTCGTGAATTGGCAGAAATTAGAATTAAGGAACATCGGAACGGGTCCCAGTGGCTTAATGGTATACGAGCTCGCTAGCCTTGTAAGCGGAAGGTCCTGGGTTCGAACATCGGTGGGTGCTTATTGATGAAGATCCCAAACTAGGACGAAACAGCAGTCGAGTACTTCCTGCAGGTTTTCCAATGGTTCTCTAACTAATGTCAGCTCATGATGAAATCCTGAAACCAATCAAATCCCTACAAACCAACACTTGAAATTCCTTTAAAGTATTCAAAATCCATTTTCAGAATGGCCTTTGATCAATGCTTCGTCTTCAGGAATATTCAGTCTTGAAACAGTGAATATCTCCTCTCATTTTCAAAGTCATATAATTGATTGTTTTATTCAAGGAGTTTATCACCTTATCATCTTATATGGGATTCTGATGTCTAGCTTCAGCAAGTTGTAAAAGTTGTACCGACTTAAGGTAGACCTCGAAAATAAATGCTCTTACAAAAACTTCACCGTTTTACGCCCTTACCAGTACTCCACCTAACGTGTAAGTATTGACGAACGAAATTAGAGTAAAAAGACTTGATATGATAAGTGCGTTGGGACAGAGTTATATTTTATACAAATGAGATATGAAACTTGATAAAATGAAGAGTTTATCCAACCTATCTGGTGCCTTGATTGGTGGTAGGCTCAGAGAGTGCACTGAATGAAAGCACAACAGGAGAGCGAACAAACTGTGTACAGCAGAGTTAAAGCTCAAAAGATGAAGAAGTGCCAGACGAGTCGGTGAGTGAGTTCAAACAAATGTTCAAGAGTTCAATGTACACTGCAAAGTCATAAACTGATCGGAAGTTCTTCACACTATACAAAAGAGTTAAGAAGAGTGTAAGTAAAAATAAGGGAATTTCTTCGACGTACTGTGGAAATCAAATTTTTCCACTCAAAAGACAACAAGTAGTCAGCCTTGTGCTGTATTGATTATAAAACTTACACAACAAAGTTAGGAACTTCAAGTGTTGGTTTATAGGAATTTGATTGGTTTCAAAATATCATCATGAGCTGACATTAGTTAGAGAACCATTGGAAAACCTGCAGAAAGTACTGGACAGCTGTTTCGTTCTAGTTTGGGACTCTTCATCAATACGCACCCACCGCCAGGGTTCGAACCCAGGACCTTCCGGTTACAAGGCGAGCTCGTATACCATTAAGCCACTGGGACCCGAAGTTTTTTCTCCTGATCAGTTTTCAAAACATTTTATCGTTTCTTCTGAAGGTCACTCAATTCAGTCCTGTTTCCCTTTGCTATAAAAAATCATAATTTTTGTTTTGTTACGTAACTTATTGTATCGACATACCCTTGCTAGTTAAACTTTGTTTCCACCGAAAAATGTTTGGACTTACTTTCACTTTCTTTCAAGAGTATTCATCTCATTATCCCATGAATAGTCAATCCTTCCAACTCTTACTAATTTAACAACGTATATAATTCCGAACCTGAGTAACCTATGGCTCCTATCAATTACTCCTTGTCATTGCCGGAAACAACATGCTCTAATCTTTTATCTAATTTGTATTTGTGTATTGTTTAGGCGACAGTCAGCAGTGAAAAATGCTGTTAAAAATAATTAAACCTGAGCTCATATTCTCGGTGGTGGTACATTTGTCGGTCTTGCTTTGCTGAAGTCTAGTAATGAGAAGAAGAAGAACCGTATGAAGTTTACAAATTATGTTTACTATGCCGAAAAATATCTGTCGTGTCAAAATGAATAGTATTTTATTACAATCGTTTATGATTGTATCTTTGGGGAGAAATACGACAGATGGTTCATTGAAAATATCCTACTTTCAACGATATCGTCCTGAAAATGATTACAAAACCATCACACTTCAACTCAATTGCAAACATAACATATACCAACAAGATGAGCTATCATTGAGCTATCACTATTCAGACAATTGAAAAAAATGACAAAAAATTATGCCTGAAATAGAAGGGAATCAACGTAATTTTAAACAGTGTACTCAATAGAAGATACGTATCTGCTATAAATGTCAAAATGATCGATGGTTTGACTAAGTTGAAAGTTTTCAAGCTTTGCCGTAAAACAATCAGCCAGCAAAGGACCCAGTGGTGATCCCATCTCTCTGTCTAAAAATCTCATTATTGAAGGTAAATTGAACATTTGACATGCATCTCAATAAAAGTCCTTTGAGGTGGACTGTCGGAAACCCTATTTCTATACTGTGTGTATCAATATAATCACTTATAGAGCAAACAGTTTCCATGAGAGCTACATTGATAAATAGCTAAGTCACATCTAATGAGAACAAGACATTAAAATCTTTAAAGTTCTCAATAAATTTAAACATATCATCAATGGAAAACTTAGACACTACTTCTAACTGGTTCCAGTATTTCCGCTAGCCATTGATCAATTTCATGATAAGGAGAACCCGCTATATCGAGAATTAGACGAAAGGCGTAATTCTGTCTTGTGAATTTTCGGAAGTCCATTCATCAAACACCGTATTATGAAACCAACCGGTCAGGAAGTCTTCATATAGATCTGACGAGATGATGAATTTATTCTCCATGTTCTTTAAAACGTTAGTCAGTTGATTTTCAATTAAATGTGTCTTGTTTGTTTCACCATCGGGTTTGGCAAATTT
The DNA here is from genome assembly GCA_944472135.2 of Trichobilharzia regenti. Classification (NCBI taxonomy): domain Eukaryota; kingdom Metazoa; phylum Platyhelminthes; class Trematoda; order Strigeidida; family Schistosomatidae; genus Trichobilharzia; species Trichobilharzia regenti. Next base: position 170,599,514 of record OX235262.1, on the reverse strand, counting down.
CATTCGGTCAGAAAGGATCACTGAGATTTTATCATTGTTATTTAACAATGTACATAATTCCGAACCTGTGTCACTTATAGTTCCGATCAATTTTTACTCGCCATTGCCTAAATAATATGCTTAAACCTTTTGTGTGTAATTTATAGTTGTGTATTGTTCAAGTGGCAGCCAGGTGTGAAGAATCCTGTAAATAATGAAACGTGAGCACATATTATTCTCTTGGTACATTTATCGCTGTTCCTTTGTCGAAGTCTACTAATGAGAAGAAGAAGGTGAACTGCATGACCTTCATAAATCATGTTTACTATCATGAAAAATGTCTGTCATGACAGAGTGAATAATATTTTATTGAAATCGTAAGTGATTGTATCATTGGGGTGAAATACTATGGGTTGTTCATTTAAAATAGCTTACTTTCAACTAAATCATTCTAAATAGGATTACGCAATCAGCACACTCCAACTTGTCTACAAACATAAGGTGTAACAACAAGATGGGCTTTCATGCATAATATACCATTCAAACAACTAGAGCAACAACAACGAATCATGCCTGAAGTAGGGGGGGAATTGACGTAATCTTACAAATTAGGCCAAAATAGTATAAAGAAAGTGAAATTTGATAAAGTGACAAACTGTTACAAAAAATATAGAGTTATTTTGGTTAGATTTAAATAGAATGGTGGGTGGGCGTGAGAGAGGGGGAGAGAACAAAGCACGTGTGTCTGTGGTGTGAGTGGAAATCATGAGTTATTTACCTATGCTAAAACCAGACAGACAGAGAGTGACGAGTTTACAATGATGACGATATGAATGACTAAACTAGCTTTCTTTATCTGCATAGAGCTTCAGTAATTGAATTTGCGGGTTGGAAGATTTCCACCCATCAGTTTGACTTTGTAGATAATTTTAAAGGTGAAGTGTGGAGGAGTTACATCTGATGAATGTGTTCAATTACTGATACTTCGCCTTCCTGAATAGATGCGGCAATATCACCTCTAAAATCAAGCCTTAAATAAATTCTCTCTTTCACAATTGTAAGAATTATCTAAGTCTTTCTCTTAATTTCAACAGTTTCTCTTGATGGATGTCTGTTTTTCATGAATATCTGTACACCGTTCATCGGTTTATATTGCCTATCCAGTGGAAAAAACTGTCTACTGTAAACTAGACAGACATCAGAACTTTCTGATCCTGAAACGACTACTGTCAATGTTGGTGAACATTGAATAGTTTGTTTATTCCAACTGGTCTGCATATTGGCGGGAGAAAAGAATGCTATCATTGCTAAATCGTGTACTGGCTGACAGAAGATTGGAGAAATACAATCAGAAGTATTCTTTTGTGCCATATTAACGTGTATTTATAGACTTTGGCACCGTAAATCTGTTTCGTTACCTCTTGAAGAATAAATAACCGTTTCAGCATTTCATCATGAGCCGACATTAGTTAGAGAACCATTGGAAAACCTGCAGGAAGTACTGAACAGCTGTTTCGTCCTAGTTCGGGACTCTTCATCAATACGCACCCACTGCCAGGGTTTGAACCCAGGACCTTCCGGTTACAAGGCGAGTTCGTATACCATTAAGCCACTGGGACCCGATCCAATAGTCCTTGAATTCCAACTTCTGCCAATTCACGACATAGCGCGACCGCTATCCAATATCTTCGGCGAGTAATTGTCCTCACACCCGACCGGCTGCACCCTACTAATCACGACATCCCACTGGAACTCAGGTAACTACCTACCTAATCGTGTTGTTCAACTGTTTTCTGTTATTCTGTGTCGCTTACAGTGCATAGTGTTCTATATATTATGTTTAGTCTTTTGAAACCAGCTATAGGTTCAGAATCTCTAAGATCTGGATATTTCATAACCAGCTTGTTTGGCATCCGATTTAGTGTGATGTTTTGTTGGTGAAATATGGGAGTCAGTTATCTTCATTCGTGACTACCAATTGACTTCTTTCTAACTTCCGACTCATCAATTCAATTATTCAATCTGAATGAAGAAAAAGAAAGTTAGTTCAGTCATTCATTTCGTAATCATTGTTAACCTCGTCACTTTCTGTCTCTCTACCTGTCTGTTTGTCTTGATTTAGCATACGTAAATAATTCATTATTTTCACTCATAATGCAGATACACGTGCTTTGTTTCTCCCCTATTCTCTTCAAATCTGTCTAAGATCACTCCACATTTATAACAATTTGTCATCTTATCAAATTTCACTTTCCTCACTGTATTTAGTATATTGTTGAAAATTTCCTCTATTCCCTCCTACTTCAGACATAATTTCTTGTTGTTTTTGTAAATGTTTGAGTTGTATATTATTGATGAAATTCTCCTATCTTACTTATTCTTACACGGAGATCCATAAAACTGAATTCGCTGTCTTCTTTATATTCTATGGAAATTTAAGGTCTGTGTGAGACCTCTCACTGTAATCAAATAGTTGAGATGTATGATTCATATTGTTACAAACAACAAACTCATTATCGACTTATCGCCAATTATAGAACATTTTATGTATTACAAAAGTTAACTGTGTTTCTTAGAGATAACTCATGTAGATATCGTCTGGAATAGGTCTCACAGTTGAACCTATCAATTTGTTGATGAATTTCATGGTTAAATTGCAACTGGATTTTGTTAAGTATACCGATGATCTGACCATTTCTATGCCGGTGGTTATTCTCAGTCGGACTGTTTCAAAATGAATAAGTTTTCATCAGAAATTAGTCAGCAGTTCTCGCCAAATCGTATTAAGTTTAATAGCCCAAAATATCAGGGGTTAATTTCACTTTCAGATGCAGAGTGACTTACCTGAACTAGTTCGTTCACGTGGTTACACTATCATAGATGGAACTGAAGTTCAAACCACATCCAATGTTAAATACCTTGGACTATGTATTTCCTCTGATCACCTCTCCTGATCTTCTCACGCCATGTCATGTTAATTTCCGGACACTTATTTTGTTGAACGTTCTACGTAATGAAGTTAAGACAATGTGGTATTACTGAGTCGGTCTCTACCTTGATAGTTTGTTGATTCATGTATTCTACCGGTTCTTCTTTGTTGCTTCTCTTTGATCTTCTCTTGACTAGTTAAACTAACAGACAAAGTACCTCAAGTCTTCTCAGGTTTACTGAAGCTATAGCAATGAAACGGTTGAAGCTTGACTTGTCTGTCCAAGAAGAATCCGTTGTTAGACTTCAGTTACCCTGGTAACTCACGTCTTAGTAACGCTTTGTTTTCTAATTTTGTTAACTTATCTTTTCACTTCCTTCCCCTTATTTTTCGCTTGACTCTCTTAAGAGATAATTTTTCTTGATCTTCTGAGTTCTGCTCACTGTATTACATCATCAACTTCTCATATGACCTCATGTTCACCGAAATTTTAAAATTTTGATCTTCTCTTATCTAATTACGTAAATATTAATAATTTTCTTTTGTTATTTTACTATGATTCTCTAATAATATGCTTGCTAATGGACACAAGTTTGTTAAAATTGTACACTTTTTATCTTCATTTTATTAAAGAATTCAGGTTCTACGCAGCTGATGCGAACCAATGAAATAAAATGGATCCAGATTATTCTGCGCCAATGTTTCTTCTTTCTTTGTTTATATTTATAAAAGGGAATCGTTGTATGAAAGTCTTTATTACATTACCAAGGGCATTAAATGCCGTCAGTAGGACGAGTGAGTGGGGTGTCTCTAAACCAACTCGTTAATATTGTTGCAGAAAGATATATGGACGGTTGCAAGAAATTAGCAAAATATCATCTTGTCAGACTCTGTGTGAGCATCCTGTCTACACACAACTCTCTCCTTGCATCTATCTCATCAGGTGGAAACAGAAGGAACACAATAGGAGACTTTATGCTTGGACGATACCTTATTTGACAGGCATACTTTTCATGTGACGAGAAAAGTTTAAGGCAAGAAATCACTAACTCATTGTGGACGCCTATGTAAACGCCCCTTCTTTTCTTCAACGTTACATTGTTTTTCATATTTTTTTTACTGAATTTAATTTTATATTCACTTTCTTAGTGAACAATATTATCGATGTAAATGGCTTGTTTTAATTATTGTTCCTGTAATACGAAAGTTGGATACAGTACTGTATTACTACATGCTGAAAATTGCATATTAATAACAAAAGTATTTTTGCAAACAAAGCTATTATTATTACCGTTAAAAAATTTAGTGCAGTGAATCAGGAATTACTTTACCTCTGTTTTCCAGGAGTGATATGAGGTCCGTTTGCTGATAAATAACGCCAATAGTCTCCAGTAATTGGTATACTTGTCAATAAAGCGGTCGTATCATACAAGATTTCATTCATTATTTCATTCGATATGTCAATATGATGGTCTACGTGTTAGGATGATTGGAATCGTATCTTCTAAAATGTCAGCTGAAAACGTATTTCGAAAGAGGAATTAGTTATCAAATAACTGTTCAAGGAAACTGCCACACGAAGAAGATGAAAAACGATTCTCTTACGATCCGAATTCAGGACACTAATCACTTCCTTCAGATAAGCACACTCACAAAAACAATGAGATGATGGTTATCCGCGGCTAGAACTTTGCGGTTCTACTCATCAGTATAATAGTTAATATCAAAAACCCTATTTTAATTAAACAATGTTGATAGGCGGCTATGCTGTCAAGTGAACATTCTAGTATAAAAAAGAGAACCGTAGAAAAAATTAGTCAGTCAAAAGTCAACTGTAAGGAGTACTTGAGAATCAAGCAGCACATTTCCAACAAGGTGGGATCAACACCTCTGTCAACAAGAATCACACAACAACGCTATTCAAAGACAGTCCAATGTCAGAATGACCTTGATTCATTCAAAAAAAAATCGCAGTCACAAAATTACACATTTTCAATACGCAACTAAAAGGAGAAGCGTTAAAATGAGAAATGAAACAGAAACAAAGTCAAATAGTAAGCAGATGGCATGCAAATATCAGAACAGTGCAGTGTAGGAGAAAAATGGGGATAATCATTACGAAGTTAGTTGAAAAATCAAAATAAGTAACACTATTGTGATTGAATCGTTGACGAGAGATTTTCTAAAAAAAAATAATCACTCCGTTCAGGATCAGTGAACACAATGTCCATTATCGATCAAGTCACCACCCAAGCCTTTGAAATCGTATTCATATTTACCAAAATTGCATACCGGTGTGTTAATGAGTAACGTGGAGTGAGTGTGCTTGTCGCATAATTGATACAATTACGCAGAAATGGTTTCCAGAGATACAGAGAAATTAATAGTCTGGTAAACAACAAAGCTAATGGTATGAAATTTAATTCGGTGAAAATCATTGTCATTGGATGAGACGCATGGTAGGTGAACGTCCCCCGCAAAAGTGTTGAAATGTGTGGGGGGGGAGAGAGAGAATAAAAGCTCAGTAAAATGCGCAAAAGGAGCACGCAGGAGTGATAATGGTGAATTACTTACCAGAATTAGGAACAAACAAGTGAGAAAATGCTCAAGACCATGGTGGAATAAGCGAGCGAACAAAACCTTTCGGCACAAAGAATTCACGATTATACTGATCAATCACTAACATTTCAGTTATATGTTTTTTTTTGATTTTTTGATTTTTGATTTACAGCTTGATTCCACACTGTATTTTCGGTACAAGTATGGAATTTTCAGCATGGATATCGGTAGCCCAAATTTTTCAGGCCGACCATAGATATCAGATGTGCGTCGGTGCGGGCTCGAACCCCGGACCATGTGCATGGTCGGCGAGAGTCCTAACCACTGTGCCACCGACGCACAGTGCTAGAAATGGTTTCATCACCTCTTGAAATAATTCTTCCCTGATGATATCTGTAATGAATAAGTTCTTAGCCTGCTTTTTACCTCAAATTCATCATTTTTTTCAACTATCTCATGTTTTACTACTTATATTATTAAATATTTGTAGAGAACACACGGTTCATGTATCTTGTGGACTCTACTATTTCAGCGTGTGCAAATACATTTGGTTATGCTAATAAGGAGTATTGTAACCCACAAATTCAATTTCGTGTTTTTATGCTTAATGTGAATGTTATGTGGTATGTAGAAATACAACACACACATACACACACACACACAAGAGAATGTTCTCTGAATGATGTAACATCCATCCTTCAACAGTGTTATAAGGAATGGAAATCGCTAATAAATAACTGCTATCAAATTGCATGAATGTATGTCATCAAGATATCCCATGATAGAATTGAAAAAGAAAATCAGTTGAATGGATGAGTGTGTTTGTTAACGCTCAATTTGACTGAACCTTTGAATATCGTAATCACTTACAATGTAACATCAACACGTGGTTTCTACAAATGAGAATAAAATTAACCTATATCTACATATTCAACGAGAGAGAAATTATATCATTTTGTTATTATTCCCTTATGTTTCGAATGGAACACAGGGCTTCAACAACAGTTCTCCATTCCAACCTCTTCTCTGAATTCCTAGATAGCTGGCTCCATGAGTGACTATAAGTTTCTGTCTCCTCCTCACAATATCCACCCCTTTTCACCATCAGATAAAAGGCATGCTCGTCGTTTCCCATTTGAGTGATGTTCTGGAGCGTGATATCTTCCAGAAGACTCCTTAGCGCATATCCGATTCATCTCCACTTTCTTCGTCATATTTGTTAGGTAATCAGTTCTTCGTCGGTTAGCTGTCAGAATTTCTGATCATCTGATCTCTAGTATGAAGCGAAGGAAGCTGCTGATGAAAGTCTGAATCGGCCTACTTGAAATGCTTTTAGTGATATACAGTGCAAGTCTCTAACCAATAAAGAAGAACTGACTTAACATCAATGATGAAAATTTAAATTTTGTTGTTTATGATTAATGGATAAGTTTTCCACACTGATTTCAGGGTGATGAACATGTGCCTTGCATTTCCGATCATCATTGGTGTCGCCTGGAGTTGAGACTACGCTTACACGTCACATAAATGAAGGAAGTGACCTATTTCAAATTTATTCGGTTGATAGTCGTTCGTGCTTGTTGTTCTTGGGTTGATTATCTTCATCATTTCCGTCTTCTCTAAGTTCACTTGATCATGTTATGCAATGAAGTAATCATCAGAGAAAGCAAGACTGTAAGTCAAATCGTTGACAACAAGTTTGGTGGTTTTCATTACATATTTGAATCAGCTGGAAAAGTGCTAAGAAACTACACAGAACACTTGATAGAAGTTCTGTCTTAGTTTCAAACTTATCGTAACTGCATATTGATTAAGCTCAAAGTAGATGGGCTGATCGAGTTTCTTCTAATTAGTATCCACGTTTAGCAAAAAAAACTTAATTGTGGTAGAATGAACTATGCGTCAGACAGTGGGAAACGAGAAACGGGACAGGAATATCCTGGACCGATGTGAAGAACCTAGAAGACCTGTAATTCGTGGATGATTTATGTTTGATGTCACCCAAAACCGAAGACTTACAAGCGAAAACCGACAAACTGGTCGAAGAAGCAGCCAGCGAAGACAGGACTCAAAATGAACATAGACAAGACGGAGGTTATGAGAATAACCAGCCAAAAACAACAACAACAGCAACATCCAGTGCCAGTCACCCACCATCAACGGGAGGGATTTGAAAGAGGTTACTTCATTCACTTACTCATCTAGGGAGCATTGTCTCAACTACAGGCAGTCAGAACGGACGAGGATGTCAAATCGAGCGAGAAACACATTCATCAATCTGAAACAACTAATCTGGAAATCTTCGTCACTCAGCCAGCATCAACAACAAAATTCGGTCGGATTTTCAATACAAACATCAAGTCAGTCAGTTCTTCCATACGGAACAGATGAGAAACTTGGCGGACGGGTCACAAAGAACATTTCCAACAGCCTGTTGCAGACATTTATCAACCAACAACTGTCTTCGCTGGCTCTATACTGAAGATCAGATGGCCGGGCGAGAAAGAATCACCGACAACAAGAAACTATAGGAACAAACAAAACAAGAACCAATCGCTCGCCTAACAAATATGCTGGCAAAAGTGGAGATGGATTAGACACTCGTTGAGGAGGCCTCTGGCTCGAGTGGAACCAGGCCGAAACAGAAGCGGCGAGTGAGACGTCAGTGCAAGGGTGACATGGAGGAGATTGTGTGAAGAGGAGTTGAAAGAGTATGGATTGACATGGATGGAGGTGAAAAGTACAGCATAAGAAGACAGAAGCAAGTGGAGACGTGCAGTTGAAGCCCTATGTTCCACTAGGAACCCAAAGGAACAATAGTAAATAACAATATTTAGCAAAATAACAGAATAATAGTTTGATTATTCAAGGTGAAAAGTATATTTTAAGGTTTTCATAAAGTGTAGACATATGAGGTCTAATTAACTGGAAATACAGTACTTCAAGAACGCAAAACAACGAATTGTAGAGCGATTGGCGAGGATATTCCACTGACTGCTTCCAGTTAAATAAATTCAAAAAGAAGAAAAAGATCAGAATTTACTGTTCAATATTTTTCTGATATGTGTTATCGTTTACGGGGATACGTATGTTTACACTTACTTGCTTAAGCACACTAAATGTCAAAATCACGAAAATCCATGGATAGTCTCTACCATTTAACCTCTGCGTTGGGTTGTAATCAACGCACCCACATGGCGTGTTTCGACGCTTTCAGACTGTCCATTATGAGAACAAAGTGCAGAAGACAGTGCGCGATCGCACTGTTTGATGTCTGTAATACTGACTGGTAAAAGACACTCCTATTTGGAAGAATACACATTTCTTATTCATTTTATCATGACTGTATGGAGAAGCTTTTTTGTGCCTTTTCCTTTACACTCCTATACAATTATCTGGAATATTAATCAAAATTGTATATATTAAATCATGTTATACCATCGTATAACGTGAAATCAACTGAAATATTTAATTTCACATATTAGGTTTCGTCACAAACCAAAGTCAGTTAGAGATCTCTGGAAATCATGGAGTGCTGGACAGTTGTTTCATCCCCTTTGGAACTCATCAGCCGTGTCAATGCACGACCCTACCAACTGAGATTGAATTCGTGAACTTCTCATTACGATAGCAAGACAGTTGACCATTTAGACATTTGGGTTGGAATTCAGTGGTCCCTGAATTCCGACACTATCAAATCGTGATATAACACTACCCTCACAAATGCCTTCGACGAGCGTCCACTTCACTTTGACATGGAGGAGCCAAACAGTCACAGATTCTCACTACAACTTCAGGACATCCAGCCATACAGTAGGCATCAATCAGCTGGAGATTTGTATTTCGATTGCCCGATTTGTGAGGATTTTCGAATTGGTTTAATTTTAATCGGTGTTAAATTCATTCAAATTCTCATAAATCCCATTACCATGAGAACTAAAATAGTATGCACCCACCGGAGCTCGAACCCAGGACCTACTGATTACAAGGTGAGCTCGTAGACCAACCAACCAAACAAAATACCCACAGAAAACAATACATCAAAACTGATCTAACCCTCACTAGTGACTGGCCCTATTCGGACAGTTACCTAGGGTTGCAATGGGAAGCCATGACAAGTAGGGTACAGCAGGTTGAAGAAGAAGGCATTTCTAATTGGTCGCGCTATGTCATGAATTGAAAGAAGTCGGAATTCGTGGGCTGGCCATTGGATCGGGGTCCCAGTGACTGCTGGATGGTCTACGAGCTCGATAGCCTTGTAGGCAGGAGTTCCTGGGTTCGACCCTGTCAGTGTGGGTGCGCACTTTTGAAGAGTCCCGACCTAGGCTGACCAGTTGTCCAGTACTCCCGGGTTTGACAACGCTTCTCCAACCGATGTCAGCTCACGATGAAATCCTCCAACCAATCAGAACTGAAATACTTAGAACAAAACAAACAGAGTATTTGATAGATTGGTAGCAAATGATTCTTAAATTTTACCAGCATATTACTCTCAGCCGGATGATTAGCATAAAAATAACCAACGATGTATATGTGGCTTTTCCAAATATACGAACCAAATGTCACTCAAAAGACATGTTCATCTATAAAGCTGTAAAGATACATCCATTTCTACACTCATTCAGCTTACGACTCAACAAAGCGGAAAACTAAACATTTCAATGTATAATTTTGATAAAACAGCTGTTTTAAAGATTGAATAATGAACAAAGAATATTCTTTTCGATAAATTCATCATCAGTCCTACATATACATGAAAATGATAAGTAAAGAAATAATGTAATCAACAACGTCACTGTTGCTTAAAATTACATTGAATCAGTGGTATCGACAGGTGATTACATTTCAAAACATTAGTAAGAGAGATATTAATATAACATTAATATAAATAAATATACATATATATGTATATTGCCGTGTAACCGGAAGGTCCTGGGTTCAAATCCTGGTGGTGGGTGCGTACTGGAGATGATTCCCAAACTAGGACGAAACAGCTGTACAGTACTTTCTGGTTTTCAATGGTTCTCTAAGTAATATCAATCCGTGATCAACTCATAAAAATGAGGGATTTTCCAAACAATTATTCCGTTACACACAACATCAATTAACCTTTCCATTTCTCATGAGACTGGTAAAACATAAGATAAATTAAGAGGAATAAGGCCGAATTTATCAATATATAGGTTCGACAGCATGCCAGGGTAGCAATAGTGGCTGGCGGAACCTACTTCTTTCACACACAGGGATCCCGTTGATTGAGGCGAATGGTAATCGACACTGATGTTTGCAGTGTTCGGTATCTACAGATCCTTAGGTAATTTATTCGATACTCAGTAAATGACAGAGAAAGACACTTCAATGCTAGCTGGACAGCAAGCTTTGTGGACTATTTAAACGACGTCACTCCATATAGAACTGTTAACAGCTTTATTCAAACACACCAGCAGGTGTTCTTGAGATAGAAAAATCATATTCCTGGAGCAATAGCTAACATAATTGCCAAAGATAGAATAGAATAGAATAATAACAGCTTTATTCCAAACGGTATTTGTGGTACAGGTATGGAATTTTCAGCGTGCATTACAGTATATTGCATCTAATTACCTCATAAATTATATAAGATTTTTAAAATCAAAGATAAATAAATAAAAATAAAATAAATAAGTTATAAATAAATAAAATAAATAAAAATAGAAAAACAGCGTAGAGTATTACATTTCAAACAATGCACCACAGGATATGAAATATAAAGTTGATGTGTGATAGAAGATGAGAACAACAGTGTAATAGTAACGAGGAAAGGAAAACAAAAACTAATGAGACTATTTGTTAGAGTGCCGCAGTAAGTTTATCGTGTCATACCTAACGGATTTCTCATCACATAACAGCTGTGCCAGATATGGTATTGTGGAGTTTTTGTATTTGGTAGTCCTAGCATATAGCCTCCTATAGCTGCTTCTAGTTCTACCAGATGAAATGCAAGGAGATAGATGCGTATAGAGAGGATGCTCGGGGTCCGACAATATTGTATTCGCTAGTTTCTTACATGACATAATATGTCTATCTACAATAGTGTTCACCAGTTGGTTTAACGATATCCCACTTGCCCTACTAACGGCTTTTAGTGCCCTTCTCAGCGAAGCAAAGTCTTTCTTAAGTAGTCCAGGAAAGACTAATGGGGAGCAGTAAAGGAGGATGGGTAGAATACAAGAATTTACAAACTGAGAAAGTAAAGATTGCTTTATACCAGACTGCCTAAATTTCCTAATGTAGAACGTTAAGCGAAACATCTTTCTAGTAACTAGCAAGATGTGGGAAGACCAGGAAAGATCGGTGGAAAAACTCAGCCCAAGGTACTTGACATTAGATGTATTTTCAACCTCTGTGCCGTCAATGAGAGTGGGGCCATGTGAGCTAACTAGTTGCTGTAGGTCACATTTACGTCTGAAAGTGAAATTGACTACCTGACATTTAGACGGATTAAGCTTAAGTCCGTTTGAAGAGGACCACTGACTAATTTCCGACAGAAAGTTATTTAATTTGGAACAATCTGACTGAGAGTTGACAGGCATAGAAACCGAGAGGTCATCGGCATACTTAACAAAAGTGGCTACATCAGAATGAGGCAAGTCATGTAAGAAAAACGAAAACAGAAAGGGAGAAAGAACAGCACCTTGAGGAACACCAGCTAAAGTAAGTGAGGTAGTGGAGGATTTTCCATTGTAGACGGTGTACTGCTTCCTTTCAGAAAAATAGGAATGCAACCACTTATTTGTCCAGCTTTCAGCCTGTGTTGCAGCAAGCTTACTTAGCAAGAGAGACCTGGGAACAGAGTCAAATGCAGATGTGTAATCAAGGAAGGCACAGCGAACGTATTTAGCTCCTTTATCTAAACTAGAGACTATGCTATGGTGGAGGACAACAGCGGCATCTAACGTACTCCTACTATGTTTATAAGCAAACTGGTTGGGGTCGTTGAAAGGTTTTAAAGAGGGATCAAGATTAAGTAAAATAAGTCTTTCCATAACTTTCAAAAAGGGTGAGGTAATTGCAATGGGTCTAAACTTAACATTAGGTCCACTTGTTGATTTAGGCACTGGAACAATCTTGATATTTTTTCATGATTCAAGTAGATTCTGAACACTTAAAACTGAAGACACCACTGAAATTTACTCAATACAATTGGAGATGTGAGGGCACAAGAAATAGGTCCAGATAGCAACTATTGCCACCCTGACCTTCTGTTCAACCCACAGACTATTCAATTCAATGTCTTACTTCCCTAATTTATCTGATATTCAGTCAGTTTTGTGTTGTACTGATTCACATTATCTCTCCCTCATAGTGATGCCTTTGAAAAGTAATCTGTCGAGACTGTTGATTTGGTGTAAATTAAAACATTTTAAGTGATTGAAACTGCCCATTAAAATTCTCTTCAAAAGCCTGGTTACTGAACAAAGAATACTCTTTTCGATAACTTCATCATCATCAGGTTCTACAGTTATATATACATTACAGTGAATGAATGAATGAATTAGTGTTATGAACAACATTAATGTTGTTGTTTAAATAACATCGAATCAATAATAATAATAATAACGATAATATCAATGTATGACAGTTCGATAACATCAACATAACATAACAATACACTGAATGAATATCAGAAAAATTAGGAAAAATAATAACAACACACAATTCATGAATTAATAGGCTCTACTCAAGGCCACCCAGATCAGTAGTAATGGCTGGCTAAACCTACTTCTTTTGTACACAAAACACTGGTTGTTTCACGTGAATCGCAATAGCCTCTGTTATTTGGAGCATGCGATATCTGGATGTTTTTGACAATTTATTAGGCACCCGGTAGATGATAGAGAAGGATTCTTCAACACTGGCTGGCTTTATGACCTGCAGGTTTGAACAAGGTGGTCTAATATCAAACTATTGATGGTTTTCATTGCACCTATAAAGCAGGATTGCTGTTGTGTCAATAAGAATATTCCATTGATTATTATCGACGCATAAATGTAGAATCTGATGGCTAATTTATCGATGAGGAATATTCTCTGTTCATTGATTAGTCTTCAATGAATGAAAATTCTTTTGTTGATGGTTATCATTTATTCGTTTACAGGCCACCCACATCAAGTTCATCTATGTCAGATTGTTCGAGATAATCTGCACATAAACATTCCTTCTCATTTTAAATCATTTATCAATCAATTTTGAAATGAATCGATGAATGATTTTGGTCAAGAGAAATATAAGAAGTATATCTGATTAAATTTAGCTGTTTATATCCACAAAACGTTGAAAACTTGTTGATTCTCAGCATCCAATTCATATTTCTTCTGCTACACTCTTGGTTTTAATCCTTGCTCATTGTCGTGTCCGATATCAGATAACCTCATTAAGAAAAATTTGGAAAAGTTAAAATTCCCATTAAGTAATATAAAAGAAAAGGCGTTCACAGAAAATGGTTACCCTAACCGATTTATTGACAGCAACATGAAGGATTAGCAGTCTAAACTGGTCACCGACACAGTTCCAAGGAAAACCTTATTCATGAACTTAGAATTCAAAGGTGATCACGCTTCAGATATGCTCAAAAATAGTCTCTCTAAATCAGTCAGTAAGACATTCACTGCAGCTAAATTATATATGACATTCATGAGCCGTAAATTGTTCTCTACCTCTGTAAAAGATTAGCTCCCCCGTCTGGCTGCCTCCATGTGCATCTATCAGTTCACCTGCTCTTCTGGAGCAAGGTGCATTGGCTGTAGTCAGAGGACGCTTTCCACACGGATACGAGAACATATTCCAGCTTGATTTTACTAGGGAGAAAGGAAGTGTGTGCGAAGCTCGATTCTGGAACACCTGATCAACTTCAGTCACTCGGTCAACCCTGACCATGATTTCAAGATCATATATAGAATCCATACTAACTTCCCACGTTTTCTTCGTTACAGACTTCTAAAGACAGCTGAGGCCTTGGCAATTCATGACTTTAAGCCAGACTTTTGTGTACAAAGAAGTATGTACAATCCCTACTTCTGCCTTGGCCGTAGAGGGATAGATATTTATTTATTTTGTTTATTTAGTTTTTCTATTTACTTTTCCCTTATTACTTCGATTATTAATATTATTATTACTATGCTCACTATGACTGGTTTCCACTTGACTCACTGGTCATTCTAAACCCAAAATTATTAAATTTTTATATTTTTTATTTTTACGAAATTGAATTCTATCTCATCAAATTTCACACCATGTTATGTAACATTTTATATTCGTTCACTTATCCTATAATTATGTACCCCTTTACAACAACATCTATACACCTTATGTATTATTCTATATATGACATTAATTATTTTGTCACTTGACATCAAACTATGATTGTAATCACAAATATTTTAATTGTATTTCATACTACTACTATTATTTCATGTATTCATACCTTTCACATAATTCCCTCACCGGATATAATTTCTTTATAAAACCATATATATATACGACTGTACAGCTTGATAATAAATTTGTTGAAAAGAGTCTATTCGCTGAATATTGTGTTCTTAATGCTACAATGGGAATTATTAAATTATTGAAAAGATGTTCAACGGAGAGTTACTCTTTTCAGCGAGAATGATACCGCCTAAGAAAATTTGGAAGTATGTAAACGAAAATAATTCCTCACCAAGTACGGTGTGACGATAAATAATCGCCGATAATATTGGCTGGAGGATTCGCCACATTATTTGACATCAACCCTGTGAACATAAAAACAATATGGTAACCCTATATTTTATGCATAACAAATTCTAAGTTGTAAACCAGAATATAGCATTCAGGTTGAATAAGCGTTCACTGATCTCCTTCGCTGACGCTAACTCATGAACTTGATAATTTACTGTCATTCCTAAAAGCTTTTTCTTCTTGTCGATTTTACTATTGGTAAGCAAACAAAACGAATGCGCGATACATCATACAATCATTGTGTGAAAAGCCTGGTACACAATCATTCCAGTATCTCATTATAATTCATTTCAAAAGTTATCCATCCTTCTACTCAGTATGATTTTATCATATTCAGAGTAAACGTTGAGTATTCAGAGTATCAGAGATCATCCATCCCACACAATCTGATAATATCTTTCAATGATAGCAGCCTAAGACTAATTCATTTAGGAACACAACTGACTAGCTTTGATTTCTCTGCTCTCCATGACTAATACTTCTCATATTTAGGTAGAAAATGCTCATTCTTCAAAACACTTTACCAATTCAACTACGATTGTGGTGGAGCGAGTTATATCAGCCGTTGCGGTAAGAACTTGATTTTTCGTGCTCGAAAACATCTCTCAGTGTAACTAAGTAAGGGTGAAGTGAAAAGCAAACCACCCACAAAGCCAGCCAGTGTTGAAGAATCCTTCTCTATCATCTACCGGGTGCCTAATAAATTGTCAAAAACATCCAGATATCGCATGCTCCAAATAGCAGAGGCTATTGCGATTCACGTGAAACAACCAGTGATTTTTGTGTACAAAAGAAGTAGGTTTAGCCAGCCATTACTACTGATCTGGGTGGCCTTGAGTAGAGCCTATTAATTCATGAATTGTGTGTTGTTATTATTTTTCCTAATTTTTCTGATATTCATTCAGTGTATTGTTATGTTATGTTGATGTTATCGAACTGTCATACATTGATATTATCGTTATTATTATTATTATTGATTCGATGTTATTTAAACAACAACATTAATGTTGTTCATAACACTAATTCATTCATTCATTCACTGTAATGTATATATAACTGTAGAACCTGATGATGATGAAGTTATCGAAAAGAGTATTCTTTGTTCAGTAACCAGGCTTTTGAAGAGAATTTTAATGGGCAGTTTCAATCACTTAAAATGTTTTAATTTACACCAAATCAACAGTCTCGACAGATTACTTTTCAAAGGCATCACTATGAGGGAGAGATAATGTGAATCAGTACAACACAAAACTGACTGAATATCAGATAAATTAGGGGAAGTAAGACATTGAATTGAATAGTCTGTGGGTTGAACAGAAGGTCAGGGTGGCAATAGTTGCTATCTGGACCTATTTCTTGTGCCCTCACATCTCCAATTGTATTGAGTAAATTTCAGTGGTGTCTTCAGTTTTAAGTGTTCAGAATCTACCGATCTTTGGTAATTATGTTAGCTATTGCTCTAGGAATATGATTTTTCTATCTCAAGAGCACCTGCTGGTGTGGTTGAATAAAGCTGTTAACAGTTCTATGTGGAGTGATGTCGTTTAAATAGTCCACAAAGCTTGCTGTCCAGCTAGCATTGAAGTGTCTTTCTCTGTCATTTACCGAGTATCGAATAAATTACCTAAGGATCTGTAGATACCGAAAACTGCAAACATCAGTGTCGATTACCATTCGCCTCAATCAACGGGATCCCTGTGTGTGAAAGAAGTAGGTTCCGCCAGCCACTATTGCTACCCTGGCATGCTGTCGGACCTATATATTGATAAATTCGGCCTTATTCCTCTTAATTTATCTTATGTTTTACCAGTCTCATGAGAAATGGAAAGGTTAATTGATGTTGTGTGTAACGGAATAATTGTTTGGAAAATCCCTCATTTTTATGAGTTGATCACGGATTGATATTACTTAGAGAACCATTGAAAACCAGAAAGTACTGGACAGCTGTTTCGTCCTAGTTTGGGAATCATCGCCAGTACGCACCCACCACCAGGATTTGAACCCAGGACCTTCCGGTTGCAAGGCAAGCTCGTATACAAACCATAGAAAATTATTCTGATGCTCGCTAGCGACTTCCTACAGGATGGAGTTTCTTGGAATTATATTGAGAAGTCGTGACCAGTGAGGTTCGATTAGATGTCACTTCTGTGGATGGATGTCTCACCATCGATAATGGTTGGGATCGCGCTAAATCACGAATTGGTAGAAGTTAGAATTCATGGGTTGGCCATTGAATTAGGTCCCAGTGGCTGAATGGTATACAAGCTTGCCTTGTAACCGGAAAGTCCTGGGTTCGAACCCTGATGGTTGGTGCGTACTGGCGATGATTCCCAAAAACTAGGATGCGACAGCTGTCCAGTACTCCCTGTGGCTGGTTTTCAATGGTTCTATAACTGATATCAATCCGTGATCAACTTGTAAAAACATATCTAACCCTTACAAACCAAACTATGGTAAATCCCTCATTAGCAATCTATTCACATGCATACTGATACTTATTTGCATGTTCCAACTAACTATGTAATCATGATCCCCGTTTTTCTCCTAGACCGTATATATCAGTGTTCTGATATTTGCATTTCACATGGTGACTTGATCCTTATTATTTGTCTTTGCCTCTGTTTAATCTCTAACTTCAATGATTCTCTTTGTGGTTATGTGTTGATACTGATGTTCTACGACGTGATTCTATTTGGGTGAATGAAGGTTATTCCAATCTCGGACTGTTGTCCGGAATTGTCTGGTGTGTGATTCTCTCTGACAGATGATTAGATCTGATATCTTGTTAGGAATATTCTACTTGATTCTGAGATACTTCTTAAAAGTGGATTTCGGTTAACTAATTTTTTTTCTACGGTACTTGTTTTGTGCTTAGAAACTTACTTTGTCTGTATAGCTGCCTAACGGCACTTTTGCGATAATTGTAGGTTTCTGATGTTATTATTGTTGAGTACAACAACATAGTTCTATTGAACAATAGCAGTCCTCTTGCACTCTTTGGAGTATTTCTCAGTTTGCATGTCTCAAGGAAGTTTTGGTCAGCTGTGCAGTAAGACACAGAGATCAGCTTCCTCAGCTCAAACGACAACGAGTCGGCTTTGATTGTTACAATGTAAGACTGCTTCAATTACATAAGAGTGCCTTTTTGTTGTGGTTGTGTTCTCTGAGCTGGTTGGTTAATTTGCGAAGCTTTCATCACCCTACTGGGTGACATCTTCAGCGCATACTTCAAATTGAAGATGTCACCCAGTAGGATGATGAAAGCTTCGCAAATTAACCAACCAGCTCAGAGAACACAACCACATCAAAATCATCCACCTGAGCTACAAATCTTTTCTATCATATCTATAAGAGTGCCTATCAGCAGGTACATTAAGGCATCTGAATAAGTTGTGCGGCTACGATATTATTATTATATCCTTTAATTCCTAGAGGAACATAGGGCTTCAGCCTCCCGTCTCCATAGCGTTCGGTTTCCTGCCAACTTTTCCACCCCGCTCCAAGTCTGCCCACATGCTTTCATCTCCTCTTCACATGACCTCCTCCATATCACCCTCGCACTGATGATCTACTCGCCGCTTCCCTTTCGGGTTCCACTCGAGCGCTGGCCTGTCTAGGGATGTTACTTGAAGGTCTGTTTTCTCAGAGTATGGTCAATCCATCTCCATTTCTTCCTGCCTATTTGTTTCACAATCGGTTCCTGCTGGGTTGATTCACTCCCAAAGATCCCTGTTTGTGATCTTTTCCATCACTGACTGACTTCACATTGGAGTTGAAAATCCAGATCTAATTTTTGATGCTGAGTACCGTTGACCTGTCTCCACACAGACTTGAGAGTAATGAAAGCTTTTCTTGCTTTCCCGATCCTTGCTCTGATATCCTCATCACTTTCGTCCGCCTGTAGTTGAAACAATGCTTCCCTGTAGGTAGGTAAAGGAGGTTGTTTCTTTCAGGTTCCTCCCATTTATGCTGATTGTTGTCTGTTGTTGCTACAATATTAGAGAAATATTATTGATTTCCAAGACACTGACATTTCCATTTCTCTTAGTTTAATGTGAATGTTTCAGTTAATTTTCTGGCGAGAGATATTCTCGGAGAATAACAGTAACATCCACAAGCTGAACAATAATGGTGGATATTTACCACGCTTCATGGTTTTGTATTTGCAAATATTTCTCTAATCACCAACATTAGTGTTAGCCTGATGCAGGTGATAGCAGCAAGTGTTGTACATCCTCTCCAATCAATAAATCTACTTAATTGAAATGACTTACAACACAAGCAAACGAACAGTCTCAAGTATGCAAAGGAAGGTATCGAGTGTGAAATACACCTGTGTAAAATGAATTATTATAATCATCATTATTGTTACTGTTATTATTAAAAGAACGTATCCTTGTTTAAATCATACTGTGCTGTATTTAAGTGTTTATCATTCCAAACTTATTTCTAACTTAAATAACAACGTGTGGTGAAAGGTGGATTGTTTTTAACACGATATATTTATAGTGATACAGTCAGTTTGAAATTTAGGAATAACATTTCGATATGCATAAACAGAGGTTTATTGATATTCGAAATGTAAACCATTTACACAGTGTTCAACTTTATGTAACTAAATTGTTGACTACCTTGAAAAATTCGCATTAGTTGTGTAATAGACAATACGCGTAATGCAATCATTTCGCGTGTGAGCCGACGGGTATGATTCCCCGTTTGCACCTCATTCTTAATAGCGTATGGCATCAAGGAGAATCGATCTGCAGGA
The DNA here is from genome assembly GCA_944472135.2 of Trichobilharzia regenti. Classification (NCBI taxonomy): domain Eukaryota; kingdom Metazoa; phylum Platyhelminthes; class Trematoda; order Strigeidida; family Schistosomatidae; genus Trichobilharzia; species Trichobilharzia regenti. The sequence continues at coordinate 170,579,520 of OX235262.1, read as the reverse complement.
GGTTTAAATTTACATCAAGGACAAGATGAGTAGTGTGTACATCCTAATTATTTTTTCATCCCTTTTTGTATCCCATGTGGAATATAGGAACTTCAATCTTTGGCGTTTCTGGAGCGTCAGTGTTGTTTTTTACAGTGACGCTACTAGCCTCATGCTCGATCTTGCCTCTTTGTCAGGCTTACTATAGCGGTCAGGTTAGGTTTAAAGGTGATACTACTCGAGAATGGCTATCCACCACGCTTTATAGATAAACACATTAGGTTGACAATCAACAAAGAACAAGCCTTCTCTATGCCAAAGAAGATGTTATACATGAATGTGGCGTTCATAGGCGACGTTCTGGCCGACATTTCAAAGGGAACAATAGCTAAAGCCATGAAAAAATCATCCTCTAATGCTAAAATACGATCAATATTGTCGGCCTCCCATTGTTCTTCAACAACTTCAAAGATAAACTATTGTATTTGACCACTTCTAAATGTATTTACTAATTTATTTGCTCAATTGGAGTGAGTTGTATGGGTCATTACGGGAGTAAGACAAGCTGGCTGGCTGCCTACTATCTCCAATTATTTTCCTGTTCGCGGTAGACTGGACAATGCGACAGGGAGCGGGCAACACGAGGAGACAGGCATAAAATGGACCCAGACTAAAAAATTTGGAGGATCTGAACTTCGCTCATGATATATGTCTGATTTCTGACAAACTGGAAGATATGAAAGTGAAAATCAATAAGTTGGCAGAAGAAGCATCCAGAGAAGATGGGACTCCCTTCAGGTAAACACAGAGAAAACAGAGGTGATGAAGATTCCTGGCCTACAGCAACAGCAACAACAGACAACAGTCAGCCAGCATAAATGGGAGAAATGTGGAAGAAGAAACCTCTTTCACCTACCTAACTACCTGAGAAGCATCGCTTCAAATGCAGGTGGACGGAACTCATGAGGATGTCAAAGCAAGAATCGGGAAAGCAAGGCAAGCTTTCATTACTCTCAAGTATGTGTGGAGGTCAACAGCACTCAGCATGGAAATGATATCCGGATTACCAACTCCAATATGAAGTCAACCAGTGCTACTTTATGGATCAGAGACTTGGAGCATCATGAAGTGCACTTCGAACTACATACCTTCATCAAAAGTTGTCTTCGCTCAATACTCAAGATAAGATACCCGGCCAGAAAATATCGGCAACAGGGAGGGATCTCTGGGAACGAACCAACCCAGCAGGAACCGATTGTGCAACAAATATGGAGGAAGTAATGAAAGTGGATTGGATATACTCTGAGAAAAGAACCCATCAAGTGACATTACACACAAAGCATCGCTCGAGTGAAACCCGAATGGGAAGCGGCCAGTTGGTCGTCAGTGAGAGGATGACATGGAGGAGGTGATTTGAAGAGGAGATGAAAGCATGTGGGCAGACGTGGAGGCAGGCGAAAATGTTGACGGAGAATCGAACGCAATAAAGAAGTTTGGCTGAAGCCCTATGCTGCTGTGAGAACTAAAGGAAACAATAATATAATAATATAGGTCATTCGGTGCTTCCTTTATCCAAAAGCCTCAAAGAACATTATCCCGCTGTGTTACGGAAATATAACAGTGGATAGAATAAGGAGTGCTATAACTGAGCATGGGTAAGTTCAGAAAGCATTCAGAGTGACTTGCTATTCAGACCGGAATCTCAGCTTGCTAATGTCCCAATGTCATTATTTACATCGTCGTCAGTAGTGAATGAAAAGCTGATATAACTTATTTCTGCCTGAAAGATGATATTATGCTCTTTAACTAATGTTAATAGCAATTGAATTGGCAGGTGAAGGATGTATCTTCACTCAGGTTTTTTTGTTCTTAGCTGGAGTTTATCAAGCGAAGATTACTTTAACTGATTGGTGAATTTGCCTCTGATGACCCCACTGGGGATCATACCCCGTGACCTTGGGGTGTCCTAAGAATCACAAATTGATAGAAGTCTGAATTTATGAATCATTTGATGATTCTGTTCAGTAGCTGGACGAGCTCTCCACGTAACCCGACAGTCCTGGGTTGGATCCCTGGGTGGGTCATGTCAGGTGCTTACTGATGAAGAGTCCCAGGCTAGGATCAAACAGCTGTTCAGTTTTTCAATGGTTCTCTAACTGATATCAATCTGTGATCAAACTTAAAGATTTTATAAGTGATTAAATCTACTTTACTGGCTGGAGGCACTTCGAGTTAATGCTGTGATATATAGCAATTGAAGAGCAATTCATGTTTATTTGACTCAATTGTACGGATACCCTCAAAACTGTTAATTGACTGCTTTCCATTAAAAGCGGCAAACCTCAGTATTCATTTTTATGACAAAGTATGAATAATCCATTAGGATAACTTGTCTAGATATGTTAGCCATCTCATGCTAAGAGTTATCAGTAAAAAGCAGAGTACATATGTATTATATTTAATAAGTCAAGACACCAAAAACATTTATAGACAAACCTTGTGAAGTGCAATTTGAACTTTGTTAAAATCTGACCTCTTAACGCTTTAACAGTGCACTTCAAATATAATTGTAAGGTGGAGTAGCCACTTTAACTACCAGTTGTATACAGAAATTATGAGGGTTTACGATTTCTGTGTTCACCTTCTTGCTCACTTCGAAATTTTTTTTTTTTTAATAGTAACAATGGCTTTATTATTCACAATAAAATTACATAATATGCACAATTTTCAGAGTAGTTTATTGCATAACAATTAATCTTCATCCAGGAGTTTCAAGGGACAACAGACATCTCTAGGATATCATGTAACGCAGTGATGTCAGATCTGAAGAATAAAATAATCCTCTGTGGTATTTTTCTTTAAACCTACAGAAATGCTCAACGACAGACTGTAAACCATTTAAAAATCTGCACGAGTACATATGAAGATCCACGGATATAACTGACTAATTATAACAACGAGAACTAAAGAAAATAAGATGCATTGCCGCGGATGGAAATTCAGGTAACCGAGAGATTCAAGCAGGCCGCCTTACCTAGTAAAATTAGACAAGAGGGGAAAGAAGTTCATACTTAGCTTGGAAACAAGGATAAACTAGAGACAAAATACAAGGTTGAACAAAAACAGAATGAATTTATTCACATTATGATGGAGAGTTCAAAAGTGTGAGAGAGGATATTAAAGTAAAATTACGCAGATTTGGAAACTTAAAAGTGAGTTCAACTCAGTCAGTGAAAATCAAAATTAAATGAAATTTTACTCAACAGAAGAAAACACAAAAACTCAATTACCAGGGGAGTGATAGACTAGTTGTGTTATCTTCCCATATACAGATGGTGGGTCGAAGTGTATTTTTTGATAGCAGTGGCTTCTGAGAGCTGAAGTAACCATAGTTTTCTTTATGTATTGATCATTTTGGTAGCCTGACAAATTCCCACTGTGTGTTCTGTGTCAATTAGGTGTCTGGCGATTGCACTTGAGAACACTCTACGGCTTTTCTTACGAAGACATTTGAAGTTTGCTCAGAAAATCTGGTAGATGCTATCCTGAATCTTTCTTATATACTTGATGCAGCGATTGCAGAATTCGAAGATAACATCCTAACTATGCTAAAGAGCGTTCTTACCGGGCTCCATTTGTAGTCGATTGGCTAAAAAAGAAGATAATCCAAGTACTGACCAGTTTAAGTTCCTTTTCTGTAGACGGATTTCTGTATCGTTCCATCATTCCTTATATTTACATTGATATCCTAGTTGTTTTTCCCATTGGTTACAGGATTTTATCATGAAATGACACCAGTTTGAGAACCACTGGAAAATCTGGATGTACTGGACAGCTGTTTCATCCTAGTTTTGGGACTCTTCAGAAGTACGCACCCACCACCAGAGTTCGAACCCAAAACTTTCCGATTACAAGGCAAGCTGGCTCGTATACAATTCAGCCACTGGAACCCGATTCAATGCCAAATCCATGAATTCTTATATCTAGCCATTCGTAATTTAGCGCGACCCCAACTAATGTCGTTGGTGGGAAATCCATCCTCAAACATCCCGACTGGATCGACCTCACTGGTCACGACTTCTCAATAGAACTCCAGGAAACTGTACCAAGCATAAGATTAATTTTCTACGGTTGCTTTGTAAGGAAAGGTTTTGCATTTACGAGTTGATCATGAATGAGGATGGATATCCCACCAACAACATTAGTTGGGTTCGCGCTAAATCACAAATTAGTAGAAGTAAGAATTCATGGGTTGGCCATTGAATTAGGTCCCAGTGGCTGAATGGTTTACGAGCTAGCTTGCCTTGTAACCGGAACGTCCTGGGTTCGAATCCCATGTGGTGACAGAGTGCTGCCGATGATTCCCAAACTAGGATGAAACAGCTGTCCAGTACTACCTGCCTAACGAACATAGTCCTAAAATCCTAGGCTCAGTAATCATGCATAGACTAAGCAGAACTCGGGAGGAACAGACAGGGAAAATCAAGCAGGCTTTAGACCAGGTAGAGGGTGCAAGATCATATCTTCACTCTTCGACAGATTCTAGAACATAGACACACTTTTCGGCGTCCAACAATTGCATATTCTTGACTTGAAGGCGGCCTTCGACTCCGTGGATCGAAGGTACTATGGCAATGTCTGACTGTGAAGGAGTGCCAAGAAAGTACATTGCACTAATCAAGGCACTCTATTCAAACTCACGTAGTCGTGTAAGGGCTTATGGGGAATTGTCATCTGAATTGGTAACAACCAGTGGTGTCCGACAGGGATGTCCACTTTCCCATTTCTGTTTAACTTCATCATAGATAGCTGATGGAAGTATCCTTAACTGAACGTAATACTTAGGAATCGACTTGTTACCAGGGAATAATCTTATGGACTTAGAATATGCAGATGACATAGTCCTGTTAGGGGAGGATGCTGACAATGCAGAGTCTTCTGAACACCTTGAGCAGCAATCTTCGTATGTTTGGCATGCGATTCGCCCCTACAAAATGTAAGATGCTGCTACAGGACTGGACCACGTCAACCCTAACTTAGTGATAGGGAGTGAAGTGATAGAACATGTTGACCACTTCACCTATTTGGAAGTTGTATTAGCACCAACGGACTGATTGGCGATGAAATCTCAGCACGGATCCGAAAAGCTCGAGCTGCTTTCGCTGCTTACACCATCTCTGGCGTAGGCGTGACATCCGGTTATCAACCAAGGGACGTGTGTACTGCTCAGCAGTTCGCTCCGTCCTTCTCTATGGCTCTGAAACATGGCCAATACGCGTGAAGACATGAAAAGGTTGACTGCTTTCGATCATAGATGTCTGCGATCTCTGTCTCACGTTAGGTGGTACAATAAGGTAAGTAATGTTGACGTTAGGCGTAGAGTGTTGGGCAAAGAGGGAAAATCAATCGACGAGGCTATAAAGTTACATAGACTAAGATGGCTAGGTCACGTGCTGCGCATGCCTAACCACGCCTCCCCCGACGGGCATTACTAGCTGATATAGGTGCAGGTTGGAAAAGAGCCAGTGGTGGCCAAACAAAAACATGGCCTCATCAATCCATGAAATCCTTGACAGTTAAACTGAGTCAGGTAGGGAGATGCAGACTCCCGGGTTGGGGCCCTCGGGACTCTAGGAATCAATGGCTGGAGACAATAGGTGACATGGCTCAAAATCGTTGTCAATGGCCAGCGCAGATGTATTCAGTCTCTGTAATCTTTCATATTCCTTTCTACCATTACCCATTCTGTTTCACTCTTATACTTGTCAAACTCTAATTCTCTCCACTCATCTTCTTGTCTACCTCTGTGTGCTATTTGGAAGGTGGCAACTCGAACTGTGCACTTCGGTGCCAATTTCTATGTTGAATCCAGACAGACAGACAGACAGACTACCTGGTTTCCAGTGGTTCTCTAACTGATATCAATTTGTGATCAACTTGTGATCAACAAAACCACTCCTTACAAACCAACTGTAGAAAACAACTAATTCTCCTTGTTCATTTTCCTATTCAAATTTGAATTTTATTCCCTTTACTAGTGAGTCTATATGTATCAAGAAGCTAGAGATATGTTCTGTTTTTAACACGGTGAAATTCCCATCCACACACATATCGTCGGCATATTTTTGGAGTAGGATTAAATGTATCAGGAGCAGTATTTTCCAACACACCCATAAGGATATCTGCTACGATAGCTCCAAATGAAGCAAGAAAGTTGTGTGAGCAGCGCCTCGATATGATTATGAGTAGCAATAAATTATACTCGAAATGTTGTCATCAGTAAATATTACTGCATAACCACATTGTGTGAATTTATTAAAATCAAATTTTATCCATAATGGAGTGAATCTCTTTTTTTGTACACAAATAATCTTTATGTTAGAATCTGTTCTCACCGCCAAAGAAACTAAAAGATTCTTACTTCGTCTACTTCACATTCGATTAAAGTGATTGAAGGAAGTCAACAACAAAAAAGAAGAAGAAGAGTAGAGAAGCAGTTCTCACTACATTATGTTCAGACATTTGATGAATATATATATATATCCCACAAAGATCAATAGACGAATCTATCCTGCTTCCTTTTATGTTGCATAAAATTATAAATACTTCCCTCCTTCCTTCCCCTTCCTTATCTAACTAAGCTAAATGAATATACTCACGAGAATAACTCAAGTGATGATTGCTTTTATTTTTCTTTGGTTTCACTCATTCTAAATTTAGACATTTGATGTGAAGTAATTTCCGACAATTTGGAAATTTTTGTCACAAATTATGGACAAAGTTAGACAACACACGATAAAACAGATAAAATTATATTATCTTTTTACAGACATGCTATTGTAACAACAGAAGAAGACAAGGACCAGGAAACAGATCATTTATTTAGGAAATCAATACATATTTATAGATTTTCATGTACATTATTATAGATTATTGTTAGCAGAAAAACACAGTCTTCTCTCACAGAAAGTTCACCTTGCATCTCTTTGTGGCTGTTTCTTGAATGTCAGATCATCTGTCTACTAACTGTATCCGCCTATGCAAAGCCTTTGTTCTTATTTTTCTCACGACCAATATTGGGGACATAAACATTGACGTAAATTGGTCTCCACCAATTCTGACTAACACAGCCAGCTCTCACCACACTATCACATAAATGAATCCCACTTTGTGATCTGATAAAAGAACTTGTATGTGTAGAGTAAACTTGATAAATATTTATATATGTGTAAAACTTGGGCACTCTGGTAGTATGTAGTTCCATGATAATTTGTTTATTATATATATATATATTCACAATTTCTTGAGGGAAATGCACTATCCGAGTAGTTTCATAAAGAAACATGAAAACATCAGAGAGAAAACCTGAAACTCTGACTGCACATAAAAAACCTCTATTTATTAAGTTACAATTTATTGGTGACTTATCAAGTGGAATTTTGTTCCAGAGACTTTTCAGGAGTATACGAAGAACGTTCTACGCAGCATACCTATGTTAGCCGACGAATGATTGGGACGCAAACGAAAATAAGCCAGATAGTTTTGCCACATCTATGTGACCTGCTATGACAGTTATGTTGGGTGTACTACTACACAGCTTAGACAACCACCGTGTTAGTGAACATCTCCCATCGTGGTGGTTTGGCAAAGGACAGACAAAAACAATCCGTAGCTCCATTTTATCACATTTAATTGATAGTGGTCATGTAGTTGAGAAAAAGAAAGCATTCAACATGAGATCCATCGTATCCCACCGCATCTTTCCAATAGACTTTGTATTCGTCTGCTGCACACAGCTGCAGCAGGCGATAGGCATTCGAACTATCAAGCCCCTAAACTATGCATTCAAAAGAAGTTCATACAGCCATTATCCTTCCCTTGTTGGCCTATTAAAACATAACCAACTAATGACTTCTACACCACCCCTTGTTTATATTTTTAACCCCTTTCTTATCATCACTTAATCTTATCACATCTTCATTAAAAACGTGTCTCGTTTACTTCCCTTACAATCTAGTATTACTTAATCGGTTCATTTGTTTTTCTTAGCCTTTATCGACTACTATGTCTACCTGAACATTTGTTTGTTTAATCATACTGTTTTTCCATATCAGTTTGTTTACTAGATGTATCACACAGTGAGTGAAACAGTATTATTTACTGGATGACGTTTCGAACAAAATTTATTGTTCATAATCATATCAATTATGTTTTTCGTTATCCGTGTTATCACAAATTGCCTCACTTTTTCATCCTTATTGTTGATAAAATCATTATTATTATCATTACTACTATTATGACTAATTGGACAATTTATATTCACCATCGTATTATCCTATAGACAAAACACCATGATTGGTTTATATTTGAATTTTATTTGTAAACTTATATATATTAGAGTTAAGCCTGATGAGATCTAATTGAAAACAATATTGTTCGCTTAAATGTGTTGTTCTAAATTTTACTATGGGAATATTCACTATATCAGATATAACACACAGTGAAACAGAATTATTTACTGGATGGCGAGGTCTCAAATACAATCAAACAAAATCCCTACAAAACCGATACTTGAAAATTAATCTGATGCTCAGTAGCGACTGGCCCTATTCATGCAGTTACTTGGACTTCTGGTGGGAAGCCGTGACCAGTAGGGTACAGAAGGTTTAAGGTTAGACAGTAACTCACTGAAGAAGACCTTGCGAAGTGGTTGCGCTATGTCATGAATTGGAAGAAGTTAGAATTCATGGGCTGGCCATTGGATCGGGTCCCAGTAGCTTAATAGTCTACGAGCTCTCTAGCCTTGTAACCAGAAGGTCCTGGGTTCGAGTCCCACATTTGCGTGAGTACTGACGAAAAGCCCCGAACTAGGCTGACGAAACAGCTGGCTGTCCAGTACTCACGGATTTTCCAACGCTTCTCTAACCGATGTCAGTTCATGATGAAATCCTCAAACAAATCAAACAAAATCCCTACAAAATTAATGCTTGACAATTTATTATTGTTCATAATCATGTCAGTTACAACCACAAAACTTCGAAACTTCCGTCTTATAATTTTCTTTATTCTTTCCTATTTGTCGTCGTCGTAGGCGTAGTAGAATTTTCCACATGTCTGGGTGAAAATTCGTTGAATAATTCCTATTATATCTGTTTGCAGCTCATTCGATAAAAAAACTTCCGTTATCAACCTCTCCCTCCACCCTGTTGTTACATTGGATTTTAAAACTGTCATCTTATTCCATCCATCCTGTTGTATGGTTGTGTGTAATTGCGTGTAGTCTCCTATCTTATTCTTGTCTTATTCAGGTGAACTAATCTAGATTTCGCTAGGTTTTTATGCTCCGCTAATCTGACGGTTGGGGGGCAGTCAGACAGGGAGAAACTGATAACGGAAGCTTTTCATTTATCGAATCAACTGCAAACACATGCAATAGCAATTATTCAACAACTACGCCTACGACGACGACAAATAGGAAAGAATAAGGAATACTATAAAACGAAAGTTTTGAATTTGTGTGGTTATAATTGACATGATTATGAACAATAGAGTGTGTTTGCAACTTTATCATTCATCAGTAAATTACGCTGTTTCACTGTGTTTGTGATATGTCTAATAAACAAATTAATGCGGGAAATTGATAATTGTTTGAGAAGTATTACTGATGAGACCGCATTCTTTGGCCAACTTCTACTGCTCGAGAAAGTTGGCAGTCTGTCATTTGAGTCTATCGAGGTTTAACAGGTCACTTATTTTTAAAGCCATTCACACAACACATAAGTTCTTCCACATTCACCTACGTGCAAAACAAAATTACTCGCACCCCCACCCTTTCTGTATGCGTCATCACATACACACACACGTACGGTATGGACAACGTTGCCATTTTCGATAATCATAAGCAAAGCTGAATAGAAAGTTCTACAGATGACAGAACTAAATCTCTGTCTTAGATTCCTGTTTTTTTTCATTTCCGCATTGCAAGTTGATTTCAAGTAACCATCATTTTTTGAAATGATAAACACTGTAGACTCTGAAACTAACTGACCTCTACACGGGTTAAAAAAAATCCAAAGGATATCCGCTTTCGACAAGTGTGTCCGTCAGTACTTCTCTCATTACTTAGAGCATCGCCTGTACAAACAAGCTGAATCCACTTGAATAAGCACCTAACCAATTCTCTCTTATTATTGTTTTTTTCCTTCACGTTCCCAGCGGAACATAGGGCCTCAAGCTAGTGGCTTGAAGTTTCTGTAGCAGTGTTCATTTTACAGGATGGGGTTGCTAGCCTCATGCCTAACCTTCCCTCTTTACCAGCATTTTTTTTCTGGCTTAGCGAGGTAAAGGAGTGCGTTGGCGGCCGGGGATCGAAGCCCAGACCATGTGCATGGTCGGCGAGTGTCCTAACCGCTGTGCCACCGACGCACTCTCAAGTAGGCTTCCCATAAATCGATCGTTTTATTGAAGCATCCACTCCACAAGTCAGAAGTATGTTTAGGAATGTCAGGTGGTTCCAAATTTTGTTCTTCACATGTAAGACTTCAGTAAAAATTTTTAAAGAGTTTAGTTTTTTAATCGAAGAGTTGCATTTCTATGCTTATTGCCTGTTACAATAATAGCATCAGCGTATCTCCTATGGGAAGGCACTTTGGCGATCAAATCACCAAACTCCTATTAGGTAACAAAGGTCCCAGTGGACTCCACCTAGTAGTGCCATTCACTTGACAAAAGTGAAATGATTGGATGGAGGATTTCATCATGAACTGACATCAGTTAGAGAACCACTAGGAAACCTGGAAGTACTGGACATTTGTTTCCCCGTCCTAATTTGGGACTCTTCATCAGCACGCGCCCACCAACAGGGTTCGAACCCAGGACCTTCTGGTTACAAGACTAGAGAACTCGTAGACCATTGAGCCACTGACACCCGATCCAATGGCCAGCCCATGAATTCTAACTTCCTCCAATTCATGACATAGCGCGACCATTTCGCAATGTCTTCTTCAATCAGTTACTGCCTTATCTTCAACATGCTGTACTTAGAAAGTGAAATGGACGTTGTTATTTCATAAAATAATGATAAATCTGTCAAATACGTTCGAGGAATGCTACTACTACTACTACTACACCCTTGGGCTTCAACTGGAACACACGGCTTCAGCAGCACATCTTCACTCTCATCTATTTTCTACAGTCGTCTTCAGCTAGCGCCAAACCTGCCTATAGGCTCTAATCTCCTCTTCACATGATAGTTTCCATTTAACACATTCGGACGCTCAACTCCTCATTTCCTATTCACGTACCACTCAAGGCCCTGCATTGTCTGTGTTTGATCCATTTTCATTTTCTTCAGAATATTTTTTGAGCATGAAGTTCTTGATTGGTTCATTCCTAAAGTTTCTTATTTATAATTCTTTCTCGTTAGACGGCCATCTAACCTTCAGTATGGAGGCAGCGAAGATAACTGTTGATGAAGTTCTGTTGCTTGTTGGGAATATTTCTCGTGACGCGTTCGACATGCTTCTAACCTACACATAAAAACTGACTGACTGACTGACTTAAGATCGGTGTTGAAAACCCGAATTTTATTGTTTACATTGGGCGGAGGAGAGTTCAAAACTCATTTCAGAGAAATCAAAGTCTAACTCGTCTTTGCCATCCTGGTGGGATTTGACATCCTCATCTTTATCGACTACCGGTAGTTGGAACAATGCTTCCTAGATAAGTAAAGAAAGTGATTAGTACTTGCTGTTGTTGGTTGGTTCTCTTCATCACCTCCGTCTTCTCTGTTTTTACTGGAAGTTCTGCCTTCGACCTCTGACTCTTCCGCCAACTTGTCTCTTAGTTTGTATGACATTAAACATAAATCGCCCGCCAAGTCAAGATCTTCTAGAGCTTTCTTATTGACATTGGGTGTAGACTCGATGGACAACGATTCCATAATCAACCACTCTCTCCACCTACCTAGATTACTTCTAAGAATTTTAACCCTATCCCACCCTATTGTGTGGTTGTGTGTTAACGCGTGAATCCAGTGCAATTGCTGAGCTTTTTTCTAAATTACTTATCTTTTCAGGGTCAACCATTCTTACCTTAGCTAAATTCTTACGTTCTGACAATGTGACTATCACCGACCTATCAGTTTGACCTTTGTAGCTGATTTAACTCACAGTCATTGCAAGGTATTTTGTAAATTATATTATTTTGTTTAATTGGGTCCAGCGGGTCTTTTAGCCTACAGAGCTTGTCTCTGAGTGAGTTTGTAGGTTTGAATGCCACCCTAATTCCTGCTTTATTGAGCATCCTACTTAGGGCCTCAGATGTCCCCTCCTTATTTATGTTATCATTAATAGTTTCACAATTATTTTTATTTTGTTTTCGGCCTTTACTGATCTTCTTAATGAATTTTATAGGATAGTTATTCAACACCAACGCTACTTCTACCTGTTTTATTTCATCATTTAGTTCTTTTCTTGTGCTACTGCTCAGTTTGTTAGACACTTAACTAAGCCTGCCTTAAAAGCTAACGGATGAGATGAATTAAAGTCTAAGTATCTATTAGAATGAGTTAGTTTTCTGTACACACTAGTGTGTAGTTTACCTTCTTCTATTCGTTTTATTCTACAACCTAACACAGCTAATTCTCCTTATTCAATTTCCGATTCAAATGTGAATTTTATTCCTTCCACAAGTGAGTTTATATGTGACAAGAAGCTAGAGATATGTTCTGTTTTTAACACTGTGTGAAAGTGTAATCCACATATCTCCACCATATTTTTCGCGTAGGATTAAATGTATTAAGAGCAAACTTTTCCCAGCTGTTCATAAATATAGCTGCTACGATAGGAGATATAGGTTATCCATCCTATTGCTACACCTTCTGTTTGTCTATATATTTTACCTTGGAATTTAAAGATAGTAGATGTGAGGCATAACTGAATTCCTAAAATAATTTCTCGAATGGGCAGCTTTGTCCAATGAGTGAGTTCAGGATCCGCAGTTAGTTCATTTTTAACTGCTTCTAAGGCCATATTGATTGGTGTATTAGTATAAGGACTAGTTATATATCAAAACTAACCGAAAGCTGCTACCTTGACGTGGTGGTCGGGCTTGAACACCGCAGTGACCTAATCAAGCTATACTGGCTGAGACTTATGTCTCTTGAGGTTCTACCATGCCAGGCAGGTTGTTTGGATAGCGGTTAAACAAAAAGCAGCTACCCAATCCAACATCATGTCCAATACAAAATTACAAAATTTCATGCCGGATCGGCCGTGGCCCGGATTAACGACGACCGCGCTTCCTGCTGCCGTGTCACAGGGCGGGAGTGATAAATCTGCTACTGAGACACACCAAACAAAAAGAACAAACAAAAACAGGCCGCGTGTGACCGGCCTCAAGCAGTTGTCCCCTGGGCTCTGCGGTCACGCAACCAACTTCCACGGTGTGGGCAGCCGGGAAGTAACAATCGCCCTCACAATCCGAAATGCACACGAATTTTTTCATCATTCTCTAGTTGAATATCGTTTAGTTTATTTTCCATCTCAAATGAATTAGCTAGTCTAGAGTTTGATCGATTTCTAATGGGGTATAACAATAGAGCTTAGTGCCTTGATAATTCATAGGTAGAGGTATTCGTCGTATGAAGTAATCTGGCTTATGTATTTTAATAGTAACATACATTCCTACTAGCATTATTAATAATGCTAGTCTTCTTATTGGTCAGTGGAGCGTATTCCCGCCTTCTCGCTTCTAAACACGGTCGTCAGCATAATCCAGTCAACCAAAATACCAGCGATACCATTGGTGATAATAGGCAGGTAGTCTTGTCTTACTCGTTGTAGGAATAGGGAACATTTATTTTGCTGTTTACACCTATCGTCTTTAAGTTAAACATTCTGAAGTGTAACAACTACTGATAACTTATTATAATGAAGGTTGTTTTGTATTTCCCAATGAATGAAAAACAAACCGATATTGTTTTTACTGACGTTTCGCTATTTAATGCTGCTGCTAATAGCTTTATCAAAGCAGTATTAAACCGGAATTTACAAAATCTCAGCATATATATAGCAAAGGGTTTAGAGGTGAGAAAACAGACTTAGGTTAAGTTAAAAGGACATATTGAAAGTCAAAATAACAATGAAGATCACTAAACCAAATAACAAAGGCAATAGTACGTCTGTTATGATATCAAAATAAAGTTTACTAACTCGATCATCGTTCGTCTGTCTGGGGTCATTTTTCGTTGTCAAGTTGATCAATTGATAACGATAACAAAACCAAGTGTAGATTGTTGGATTTGATCAGTGTGTAAAATTATAAAAGTAGTGTGTGTTTACATAATGAACTTGCATATCACATTCGTGTTGATTTTGTCACTTCATGGGGAAGGGAGGTGTTGTAATCCAAGCAACTTCATCAACAAAATCAACACAGACATTAAGTATGGCCAAAAACGCATTCCGAAAACATGGACCTCAACAGCCGTCATTCTATATAGAGCAGAGACGTCAGATAATATCAGAAGAGTACTCAATCAGGTCGGCATTAGAGTTTTCTTTAAAACATCGAACACACTTCAAAGCAACCTTGTCCATATAAAAGACCAAATCCCTAAAGATTCTCTAATTGTGTCTATAAAATAAAACGTTTGCTTGGAATGTGATACGATGTACATCGGACAAACTTCATCAGATAGGAATCAAAATCAGATGTAATGAACACCTTAGAGCATCTGTATGACCACCGAGAAATCCAGTTGAACTAGAAAAGCTTGAAAAATCATCAGCCATAGGTCGTCTACACGCTACGCAATAGAATCAGGCCACAAAATTGATTTTGATAATATTGAAATATTAATCCAGAAAAACTTCGGAAATCACAAAGAACGTCTAATATCATCAGAAGCACTTCATATCAAGTGGAATCCAAATTGTCTGAATAGGAATGATGGACTAAAACAGAATTTGACCTGGTTACAACACCCCACCACCAACTCTTGAAGTGACAAACTCAACACGAATGTGATAAGCAATTTCGTTATGTAAACACGCGCTGTTTTTATAATTTCACACACTTATCAAATCCAACAATCTACACCTGGTTTTTTTATCTTTACCAACTGGCCAATTTGATAACGTAAAGATGACCTCATGCTGAGGAACGATGATTAAGTTGTTATCTATAAGCTGAGATTTTGTAAATTCTCGTTTAATATTAATACTTTGATAAAGCTATTAGCAGCAGCATTACAAAGCGAAACGTCAGTAAAAACAACAATATCGTTGTTTTTCATTCATTGGGGAATACAAAACAATCTTTATTATAATGAACACCATATACCCAATGCCCAAATTTTTTCAAACTGTTAAAAGTGAACTTCGTTTGAACATGTATAACCACACAATTTCGAAACTTTCGTTTTATAGTTTCCATTATTCTTTCCTATTCGCCGTCGTAGGCGTAGTAGAATTTTCAAGATGTCTGGGTGAAAATGGGTTGAATGATACCTATTACACGTGTTCGCAGTTGATTCGATAAACAAAGCTTCTGCTACCAATCTCTTCCTCCACCCTGTTATATTAGATTTAAGAACTCTCATCTTATCCCATGCTATTGTATGATGGTGTGTAATTGCTTTTATTGAGTGATATAGCTGAACTATTCTCCAGGTGCCTTATCTTATTCGGGTCAACTAATCTAGATTTCGCTAGGTTTTTATTCGCCTTTGGTCTGAAGGTTGGTGTGGGGACAGTCAGACAGGGAGAGAGTGATAACGGAAGCTTTATTTATCGAATCACGTGTAATAGCAACTATTCAACATATTTTCATCCAGATATCTGGAGAATTCTACCACCCCTACGACAAACAGGAAAGACTAAAGAAAACTATAAAACAAAAGTTTGGAAGTTGTGCGGTTATAACTGATATGATTATGAATAATAATAAATTATGTTCGCAGCTTTGTCATCCACCAGTAAATGATGCTGTTTCACAGTGTGGTATATCTAATAAACAAATTAATATGGAAACTTGATACGTGTTTGAGAAGTATTGCCGATGAGACCGCATCCCTTGGCAGTCTGTCACCTGAGACTATCTAGGTTTTACAGTTCAGTAGCTTTTTAAGTCATTCGCACGTAAGTTCTTCCACCTTCACGTACGTTCAAAGCAAGATTACTCCTTCCTCTGTGTATGCGTTTCCACACACACACACACACACACACACACACACACATCACACACACAAGTAAATTGATACACAGTGTGGGCAACGGTAAGGTTCCTAGCATCATATTGTTTGCCTTTTTCGATAATTAAAGGCAGAGCTGAATAGAAAGCTCCACGGATGACAGAACTAAATCAGTCTTAGAATCCTACTTTTTATTTCCACATTGCAAGTCAAATAGTCATTTTTCTTTGCAATGATAAACACTGTAGGCTTTGGAACGAACTGACCTCTATGCAGGTTAAAAAACAACTCTAAAGGATATCCGTAAGTATTTGTTCTCACTGCTTAGAGCATCCCCTGTGTAAACACGCTGAACCCTCTTGAATAAGCAATTAACCAATTCCGTCTTAAATTGTAAAGGGCATAAACTGTGAAACTAAAATATTGCCCTGTTCAATTAGGCATCCTTTCTACGATTCAGAAGTATGTCTAGGAATGTCAGTTGATTTCAACTATTGTTCTTCACCTGTAAAACTCCTCCACGAAGTCAAGAGTCTTCTTATCGGTCAGTGGAGCGTATTCCCGCCTTCTCGCTTCCAAACACGGTCGTCAGCATAATCCAGTCTACCAAAATACCAGCGATACCATTGGTGACAACAGGCATTCTTGTCCTACTCCTTGTAGAAATAGGGAATATATTTTGTTGCTTGCACCTATTGTCTTTGAATCAAAAATTCTAAAGTGCAACAACCACTGATAATTTAGTTTAACAACAAGAAGTCGGTACTTACTACTAACTCGTAATAAGTAGAACAATAGTTAATGGATGATTTTACATCGATGCGAACTTTCTCCTTATGGATGGATTGATTGTCAGCAACAACCAAAGAAAGACAAAAGTGTGTGTGTGTGCGAATCAATACTGTGTGTATTTTCTACAAGGCAAGTTTAATCAAAACATTCTTTTCATTCTTTCTGGTAAAATAAATTTAAGGAAAGAATTTTCGCTTTTTCAGTGCATAATCCCATGGTACTCCAGTTCTTTTATGATATGGTTCGTAGATATCATTCGGATAATATTTCGGTTTACGCCATTGTTCATTAAGCATATTATCCAGCAGGAAGGATGTTGCACGATTAGTCAACACATGTTCAGAGCGTCGAGCTCTTTCAGCGTCACTTCGCCTACAGAAATACAAAATGAATTTATGTATATAGAGAGAGAATGATATAAGGTACGTCAGAAAACATGTTGCACGCACACTCACTAAATCTAATGAATAGTGAGAGAAACATATGATAGGAAACCAGTAGAGAGGTACATTGAATACTGACCATATAGAAGAAGTCCGTATGACAGTTCGACAATGTAATTTACCACACCATGTTTGGCATGCGGTTCGCCCCAGTAAAATGTAAGATGCTGCTACAGGACTGTACTACGTCAACTCCTAGCTTAGTGATAGGGTGTCAAGTGATAGTGTAACAACAGAAGACAACGGCCAGGCAACAGATCGTTTTATTACGGAAATCAACACGTATTTATATAAATTTCACATACATTATTATAGCCTAGTCAAGTAGACAAACGCAGTCCTCTGATTGGTTGTTTTCGAGTTCCTCGGAAAGTGGAGCCATCTCTCTGCCCACGTTTAAGTTTACTGTGATTGGTTGTTGAAACAGCCTTGTTCATATTTTCTCGCGCCCCATATTAGTGACCTAGACATTGACGTAGATTAATGTCAACCAATTGGCTAGCGGGCTGCTCTCACCACAATAGAACATGTTGACCACCACTTCACCTATTTGGGAAGTTGTATCAACACCAACGGACTGATTGGCGACGAAATCTCAGCACGAATCCAAAAAGCTCGAGCTGCTTTCGCTGACTTACACCATCTCTGGCGTAGGCGTGACATTCGGCTATCAACTAAGGGACGTGTGTACTGCTCAGAAGTTCGCTCCGTCCTTCTCTATAGCTCTGAAACATGGCCAATACCAGTTGAAGACATGAAAAGGTTGACTGCTTTCCATCATAGATGTCTACGATCTCTTTCTCACGTTAGGTGGTATAATAAGGTAAGTAATGTTGACGTTAGGCGTAAAGTGTTGGGCAAACAGGGAAAATCAATCGACGAGGCTATTAAGTTACATAGATTGAGATGACTAGGTCACGTGCTGCGCATGCCTAACCATCGCCTCCCCCGACGATGGGCATTACTAGCTGATATAGGTGCATGTAGGAAAAGAGTAAGTGGTGGCCAAACAAAAACATGCCATCAATCCATGAAATCCTTGACAGTTAAACTGAGCCAGGTAGGGAGATGCAGACTTCTAGGTTGGGGCCCTCGGGACTCTAGGAATCAATGGCTGAAGACAAGAGGGGACATGGCTCAAAATCGTTGTCAATGGCCAGCGTAGATGTATTCAGTCTCTGTAATCTTTCATATTCCTTTCTACCATTACCCATTCTGTTTCACTCTTATACTTGTCAAACTCTATTGATTCTCTTCACTCATCTTCTTGTCTACCTTTGTGTGCTATTTGGAACGAGGCAACTCGAACTGCTACACTTCGGTGCCAAGTTCTATATTGAATCCAGTCAGAGACAGACACCAAAACTCCCAAATTATGAAATGAACAAAACACTGAAAATAGACATTTGATCATAGGGAAAAAGGCAGTTGCAGCGAAGAAAATTTTCTTTTCGACGAATTCATCGTCAACTAGATAGCTGCACATTCGTGTATTTATAATAAATGGGTAGGAAAGTTCCAGAATAATTACTGGTCAAGGGTCAGATTAACAGAAATACAATTACGAATTAAAATGCCATAATAAACAAGGGGACGAATAAAGCTCAGACAAAGTAGCATCATAATTTCTGAGAAGATTGATATATTGTGCAATTGGGGGTAGAAATGTAGAAATAACAACAATAGACAGGATGTTTGGATAAGAAAGGCAGTGGGATAGTCACTGTTAGAAGAACAAGCAATTCTTCCAATAGTGACTATCTCATTGCCTTCCTTACTCAAATTTCCTGTCTATTCGTGTTATTGTTTTTCTTAATCCCTATTTACACTACCATAATTTCATATCCCGAACTTCCTGTCTATTTTGTCATTTCTACATATTTAATCCCTAACTGCATAAACAATTATTCGTCACATTAGTTATGATCCCACTAGATTTTTTATCCAAACATCCTGTCTATTGTTGTTATTTCTACATTTCCAACCCTTAATTGCACAATATGTCAATCTTCTCAATGATATGTTTGAGCTTTATCCGTCCCCCAACTGTTTATTATGGCATTTTAATTCCTAACCGTAATTTTATTAATTTGACCCTTAAGTGGAAATTATTCTGGAACTTTCCTACCCATTTATTATGAATACACGAATGTGCAGCTATTTAGTTGATGATTTCGTCGAAAAGAAAATTTTCTTCACTGCAACTGTCTTCTTAACAACTCTTATAACCCAAAGTGTATATTCCGTGAATGGTTTATGCTTCTGATGACGATGACTTCGTCGAAAAGAAAATTTTCTTCGCTGCAATTGTCTTTTTATTATTCCCTAGAATGAACAAAAGTAGTTCTTGGATGGCTAAACAATCCTGACCACTATTCATTTTCAGTGGTTAAGTAGAATATGGTATCGACTAAGTAAGGTAAACTACAGTCGTAAATATTATTCTTATATTTTGAAACGTTTACAGTATTTTCGAGGACTACAAGTTAACAAACTTTTCAACTCCCAATGTAATAATCACAAGGCGATAATACTTGGCCTGATATGGTGTCTAGGTTCAATAATCACGTGCAGATGAAGTGGTGCTCAAGGAGAAACAAACCCAGTAAAACCAGGTAGCCTTTACACCACGAATAGGGAGTGTATTGATCATATCTTCACATTACGACGGTTTCTGAAACATACTTACTGTACTGCCCAACAGTTCGCTTTGTTCCTCTTCATGGCTTTCAGTGAAATATGGCCATTGAAAGTGGAAGACACGAAAAGCACTGCTAGCTGTCTTTGACCATAAGTGCCTGTCTGCGTTTCTGTCTCCCGTGTTAAGTGGTATAATAGGGTGAGCAACATTGAGGTTAGACGTTGAGTGGTAGGTAAGGAGGCAAAATTTATCGATGAGGTTGCGAAGTTACACCGATTGAGATGGTTAGGACATGTGTTACGCATACATGCCTAGACATCGCCTTCCTCAACCAACAGGTAATGTTAACCGACATAGGATCGATCAGGTGGGAAGAGTTAGCTAGTGGTGATCGAACCAAAATATGATTTTATCAGTCAATGAAATCCCCAACAGTTAGTTTAAGCCAGCCACCCAGCCACGTAATGAGGTATAAACTTATTGGTTGGAGTCCTCGAGACAGTAAAAACCAATGAAGGCTGAAGACAACTGGTGTTATGGCTCAATACCTTTTTCAATGGCTGGCGCAGATGCATTCACTCTTTGTGATTTATCATATTCAATAAAACTTTATTGTTCCTCTACATTACTATTCTTTTTGCATCACACTTCTGTTTATTATCTCTCTTTTGAGACTCTCTTGTCTTGGTTTGTGTGCTACATGGAGGGAGTGTGTCGACTCAAACTGCTGCACATCTGTGCAAAGCTCTACGTT
Source organism: Trichobilharzia regenti (assembly GCA_944472135.2). Taxonomy (NCBI): domain Eukaryota; kingdom Metazoa; phylum Platyhelminthes; class Trematoda; order Strigeidida; family Schistosomatidae; genus Trichobilharzia; species Trichobilharzia regenti. The sequence goes on along the minus strand of OX235262.1, from coordinate 170,558,716 downwards.
GAAAGCAGTCAGTCATACTTACCGGTGTCCAACAACTGAGACATTTCTTGACCTGAAAGAGACATCCAACTATATCGATCGAGAGTTGCTGTTGCAATGCCTGTGTGTGAACAAAGTACCAAGACAGCATATCACAATAATCAAAACACTCCACTCTAACTCATGCAACCGTGTAAAGGCTTATGAAGAATTGTCTTCTAAAGTGATGACAAACAGTGCAGTCCATCAGGCATGCTTATTTCCTCCATTTTTGTCTGATTTCATCATAGATGTGCCAAAGGAATAAACCTTAACTGAATTCAGAGACTCAGAGATTGACTTGTTACCAGGGAATAACCTCGTTGTCTTAGAATATGCGAATGATACAGTCCTCCTAAGTGAAGACACTGACAAATGCGGTTTACTGAACATTTTTAGTGGAAACCTTCGAATCTTTGGCATGCCATTCGCATAAAGAATGAAGTGGTACAGCGTATTAACCACTTCACTTATTCATGAAGTTGCATCTGCCCCAATGGACTAACTGGTGAAAAATCCTCAGTACGGATACAAAAGGCTCGTGTGTAGCATTCACTAACTTACGCCATCTGTGGCGTAGACGTGTTATCCGGAGGACTATCGACCAAAAGACATGAGTACTGCGCAGAATTTCACTTAGTTTTCCTTTATGACTGTGAGACATAGCCAATAAAAGTGGAAGATATGATTTTTATCGGTGGCGACTGGAACTGCCGCATTTCTGTGGAAAGCTCTATTTTGAAAACAGTCAGTCAGTCAGTTTCCAGTTTTCAATGGACCATAAGTAAGAACTACCACACAGTTTCATGCTCTGGAGAAACAGCTGTTAAGCGTCTTTTGGTTTACATGAATACAAATCCCACGAAACTAACTAATACTACGATTATTAGGTTTTCCATAAGACAACATAATATTCTGCCAGTAAGTTGTAACCTAGTGTCTTACATTCCTAAAAACATTTATCAGTTTCTGATACACTAAGAGTTTATACACATTAAAAAAAGAGACTCACCTATACAAATGTTTATCACGACCAGCTCGTGCATGAATAAACGCACCCCAACGTAAGCGTTTAAATCTATCAATGACATCTTGATTCGGAGGATTATAATCACCAGTTTCTGAGTAGTATTTCTTCACCTCTTCACTTCTTCGATATCGACGAGGTGTTTGGAAAAGACACTGATGATCACTAAAATGGGAAATCAAAATTGGTTGAGTAATAAAACTGTAACGAACAAATACATATATGTAAGTTTCATACACTTGGCTCGTACTACTAAAAATTTCAAAACCCTTTACGCTTTTTTTGGAAGATTGAAATTACAATAATATTTAATTAAAAACCCTTTTTTTTCTTCTTTTTTTTTTTTTTGGTGCTTTTTTTTTTAAATTTTTCTTTTTTTTTTATTTGGTTTATTATTTTTATTACAATTTTTTTTTTTAAAATTTTTTTCCTTGGCACAATTTTTTTCTAGTGCTCAACAACTTTTTTTATATTAAATATTAGTATTTTTAATTTTTTTTTTTGTTTTTTGGTAATTAATGAATAATTTTGAATGTGAAAATCTTCTGTTTATAGTATGTTTTTTGATAAAAAATATTATTATTATTATTATTATTATTATTATTATTATTATTATTATTATTATTATTTTGATAAAGAAATAAAGACTATGAAGAAAATGAAAGACGACTCAGAGAAAAAAATTTTCTTCACCAAGGAAATCATCTTCAGAGGCTGTAAAGTCGTATTTAAATTTACCAAAAGTGTATAGTGGTCTATTACTGAGTAATGGGGTGGGGGTGACATAACTGATACAACTACTCAGAAGTAGCTTTTGAAGTAAAACAAAAGAGCGCACACCATCCAAATGCATCTCTGAACATTATCCAGCATGGTTAGCAAAAGGACAATGCAAGACAATTACTAGCTCAGTTCTCGAGCACTTGGTGAACTCAAGCCACACAGCTTCCCACCACAGTTGTCTTTCAAAATTATCTACACGATGAAGCCAAATGATACAAAGCGCGTGAGGTTTCGGCATTTGTGTATGGCTGAGGCGTTGGCAATTTGTCAATACAACGTCGAACTCTGTATACAGAAACAGTTTGTCCAGTCTCTTATTCTACCATGGTTGTCACCTGTAAATTTTATTTTGTTTATTTTTTTAATTTTCAATTTTACTTTTAGTTTGCTTTGACTTTAATAATTAGTTCATTATTATCACTTTCATATGTTCCTGTTGTACATTTTCACACCCTCCTCACACTTGTAAAATTGACACTCAACTACCACCTTTATTCTCACTTGATAACAATTTTAACCTTATCAGATTTCTAACGCTTTCTTTCTTTCTTTGTGTCATTGGGTATTAAGTAGTTTACAGCTTTTCTTCTTACTTGTAAAGCCACTTTTGAGTAATTAAATCAATTATGTCACCCCTTATTACTAAATAATAGACTACTATAAATTTTTGGTAAATATAAATACGACTGTACACAGATAGCCTCGGAAGATGATTTCGTCGATAAAGAAAATTTTCATCGCTGAAACTGTCTTTTTTTATTTTCTTCATGACTCAATGGGTATTTTCGGCAAAAGAAAGACCATATTTCCAGTATAAAATGATATCGGTATTCTATTTCACAGGTTCTCATCGGCTGGACAAGTATCCCGCTGATTTCACCTCCAAATACGTTGATGAGTATGCATACACTTGTTGGAGCAAGTACATTGGAAGGACTGAAAGAAGAGCTTCCATCCAGTGATTTCCGAGCATATCCCAGGAAACGTATGCCTAAAAGGAGGCAAATATTCGCAAAGAGCAGTTACCAGACACCTTGTAGTGGATACAGGTCATTTCGTCAAGATTTTCAAATCCTTCAAAATATTAGATGCATATAAAGAACAACAAATTTACTATGATTTCCTCAAGCGACTGCAGTCAGACGTTTTATAGCAAAATAATCCACCCAGAAAGAGATTGTAATCAATCTCTCACTCCCTCGATAATTGCGTCAATTTTGATTACACTGATTAGTCATCCATATTAGTGATTTTAACTTACTGAGCAAGTTTTCAGTTTTATGAACTATAACCTTCTTGATTTGCTATATGAACTTACAAGCTGACAATGTTCACCAGATTTCTCTGTTTTCTACCCCACCCCACCGCCTCTTTTACCCCACCTTTTATATTCTGAAAGTGTATCACTTGATGGTAACTTAAACTACGAAATTGTGATGCTTATATATTTCGGTTGCATTAATTTTACAGCGTTTTCTCCACTATTTTATTTATTTATTTTAATTTTGATTACAGCTTGATTCCACACTGTATTTTTGGTACAAGTATGGAATTTTCAGCATGGATATCGGTAGCCCGAATTTTGCAGGTCGACCATAGATATCAGGTGTTCGTCGGAAGGGGATCGAACCTCGGACCATGTGCATGGTCGACGAGAGTCCTAACCACTGCGCCACCGACGCACACTACCACTAAGACATCGAAGTATATCATTGTCACTTTCTATAACCAATTGAATTTTAGGTAGTTTACAGCAGCAGCAGCTGATGAGGAGAACCTGTGGAATAGGGTGCATTTAGTCTTTAATTCTATACCGAAATATGCAAGTGTTTCTGTATGAAGTTACAATTCTTGTTGTATGAACAACAAGTGTGGAACTGCTCTTACTTCAGGAATATTTAAGCTGATATACCTCCAGGAGGTCGTGTATAAAGAGAAACATAGAAGTAAGACTAAATACCTCGGAGAAGGAAATAGTAGAGTTGATAGGGGTAATTAAGTTCTAGATAAAGGCAAAATATGAATATATTTCCACAGAAACGATCCGTTATGATGAGCCACATTCTCTAACAACAATCGACTTCGGTTGCTTTATATTTTTTGTTTTAAAAATCAACCGAGGCGACATAAGTTCTTGTAAGCTGTGTGATAGAAAAAGAAGGAACTTCCTTTATGACTTGTAGTCTGAACTAGCTACTTAATGGCTCCCGTCGTAACCCTGAGTTCGAACCCCGACGGGTGCAAATTATTGAAAAGCCCTAAACTAGGAGGACGTAATAGGTGTCCAGTAGTCGCTGATTTTGAGCATTAGTGGGTCATTGATAGAATACTCCCCAACCACATTGCACGATGCGTAAGGTCCAATTCTCGAACGACGCCGCACTCTTAGACCTCAATAAGCCAGTAGTAAGAGTGGAAAAGAGGAAAGGTTGGTTGGTAGTGGGGCTAGCAACTTTGCCTCATATCAGTCATAAAATTACATAACTATTTAACTGGAAACTCTGCATCTTAAATAGCCTTGTGAGCACTATAACTGATTTTCAAGTTTGTATTGATTTTCGCATCGACTTACTCGTCATTGAACTTGCAATGCTAACGAATATGAATAACCTACAGTGTCCTTATACAATGCATCATTCTAAAATATCAACTATAGTTTCCTGCGTAAGTGCTAAAAAAGCAGAACTAGAAATGTGACTAGAACTTCAATATTCAGAGCTTTACAATGTATACTGTTATTATTATTGGAGGAAACACCTTTAACTGGGAGACCTTAAGATATGCATATAAACAAAACTGACGGTATTTCATCACTGAGTATGCACCAATCAATTAAAAATCACAAGAATAATAAATCAGATTGTACAACTGCATTCAGTTTTTACACAACTTTACGATAATTAACATTTATTTCTCAGCTGCAAAATTTACTACTTACAAGTAGTACTTTAGAAAAATACTAAATTTTATCAAAGACGTTAGACACAGAAATTTGAATTTTTAAGCGTTTATCTTTCCAATGACAGCATAAAACGTCACAATGGAATGTATGTACATATGAAAAACATGAAACAACACATAACTAACAAAAATTGAGTCAAATATTCGGTATGCAGGAGTTAGTTTGTAAGGATTTGATTTGTTTTAGGTTTGATCACGTAGAGATATTAGTTTGAGAACTACTGAAAACCACAGACTACTAGACAGTTATTTCGTCGTTGTCTGGAACTCTTCAGAAGTAACCAAACACCGAAATTCAAAACCAGGACTAATCGGTTACCAGTCAAGAATGTAGACCATTCAGTTACTGGGACTCAATCCATTGGCCATTTCTTGAATTCCAGCTTCTACAAGTTAGTGAATTTTACAGTGATCACCAGCCAGTCGTCACTGGCTGGCCCCAGACGACCGACCTAGTGAACTTAATGGTCACGACTTCCCACTAAAAAGAACTCGAGGAAAATTCATTCTGCAGCCAGTCACTAGTGAGTATCAGATTAATTTTCAAGAGTTAGTTTGTTGGGATGGATTTGAGACGGGTCCTGGTAGCTGAATAGTCTACAGGCTTGACTTCGTTTGAAACTAGGGTGGTTGTGTACTACTGAAGAGCCTCAAAACAGGACGAAACAGATGTCCACTACTCTCCGGTTCTCAGAGGTTCTCTAAATGACATCGATCCATGGTCACCTGGAGCTATTGGGATTTTGCTATGAGAACATCTTTAGCTTATTCTTTCAAACAAAACCACACGGATAGTGCTCATCTTACATCAAATAGCACAGCTCATAGCGCAAGTGAACGTTATACATGAATAAGTCCACCAATAGTTTAACTTTAAACCGCCAAAATGTATGGAACTTTTACGATTCTCAGTTATGCTTTTAAACGAAATACACGCAGAAAAACAATATGAAGACACTATGTAGACTAATAAAAAAAGCACTACTCACCTTTTGGTTTGAAGAATATTAGTATTGACAAAATGACTCATCATTACCGGTAATGAAGTTGAAAAAGATTGAACTGAAGGTCTTAATGACATATATGAATGTTTAAAAAGCGATGATAGCGAAGACATCATAACCGCCATATCTATAATTCCAAAAAAGAGAGGATATGATAGTTATGAAGTAGGTGGTATAGTTACCAAAACTTAAGCAAAAGGGAAAGACCAGATTAGATTATCCAATGCGTACAAAATTCTGCAAATACCTTTTATGAGCAATGAAGATCAAAAATGCACACGCAGACACACACACACATATCAGTTCACAAAATGTGAAAATCCCAGCTGGGTTTTTGTTTTGGAACTAATCAGTCGCATAATTCATCAGCTTCAATTGTACACTGCAACCATCTCGCCCTATTTCAGTTATATTAACAACAACAACAACCACACGTTTTTGTGCCTCGGCGTTCAGTGGTAAAACACTGGCCAATCAAGCAAGTGTTCCAGAGTTCGATTCCCGGCCGGTACATTCCTAAACCTCGCTTGGCCGGTAGAGTACACCCCGTAAAGAGAGGAAGTTGGCCGTGAGACTAGCAACCTCACCTTGTAAAAGAAAACCACTGCTACTGTAACTTCAAGCCTCTAGCTTGAAGCCGTATGTTCCACCACTGGGAACGCGAATGAATAGAGACAAAAACACGTTTTTGTGATTGATTGATAGATAGATGAAGTCAATATATATCAACAAAACACGAATCACATGAATAATTTCTGTATAATTGAACAATTCAAGTCAGCAAATCTAATAAAACTAACTTAATGTCTACAACAAAGAAAATAATAACTGTTTGATCTTCCTTCATTTTATCTCAACATACAACAGTGAATTGACTTTTCAACAATACTGATAAGTCAATTACCTCATCTAACAAGATGAATTGCTTTATTCTTTTATCAATGAACATCTTTAAAAAAAAATGGTTAATCAGTGGGCGGGACCGACTGATACATCGCCTAAAGACAACAGGAATATAATCAAACAACACAACTGTTCTATGATTCCATTCTCCATTGTTACGTAAAAAGCACTATACGATAAGCGAATATAATATTATTATTATTATGAATTAAGAGCACAGCTTATCACTATTCTACATCAGTATGATCGTGTCACTTTCATTACACGTCAAAATCAATCATCATCAACAGCGACTAAATAACCTTGAAACACTCCAGTTTCATGTGATAAGTTAGAGAACAAGATAATACCCTCGAAAGAAATTTTACTGAAAAAGTATACTGTCTTACAATATAAAGTTGAAGAAGAATAAAAGCATTAGATAGTAGAATCGCATTAAACTAATCGAAGGATAATGCGTTAAGGCATTATTCATGTTTCCAACTACAAGAAGTGGTGTATGAACAGGATATAGATGGTAAGTGCATAAGCACACCTCAAGGTTTCCCTTTCGTTTATACTACATCCATCCATTCACACACACACATATGATTCACTCAGGAACACGAAGATTCAAAACAACACCTCCACTTTGTCCGATTCTCTGCAGTTTTCTTTAGTTGGCCCCACAATTACTCATAAGCTCTCACATCTCCGTCGAAAACGATCTTCATGTCACCTTCACAGACATACCCAACTTGCCGTTACTCATTCCGGTTCCACTAGAGCTATGGCCTGGCTCAAAGTCTCACCCATTTCTCATCCATCTCCATTTTGTTCAGCATATTTGTTGAACAATATGTCCTTGATTCGTTCGTTCCCAGAGTTTCTTATCGCTAATTCTTTATGACCGGCCATTTTATCTTCATTATACAGCCAGCCAGCCAGCCAGCCAAGGTAGCTGTTGATTTAAGTCTACAGTAGTCGGTTAGAAATGCTTTTCGTGACGCGTTGGCCAAATTTCTGACCTATATAGAAGAACTGATTGACAGCTTGTAACAGCAGAAGGTGAGACACGGAAGCAAAGATAAATTTCATTAGTCATACCGTCGTTTATAATAACTACAGTTTTATATTCATTAACCAATCAATCAATCAATCGCTGAGCGTGTGATTTTGATTCACATTAAACGACGTGAAATGGAATGTTCAAATACATACATATATGTATTATTCTGTTGCCAATGCCATATTGAACTATGGAAATATGTCAGAATGATATTTCGTTGGAACACCGTATGTCTGTATCACACCGCCACAGACTGATTTAACACTGATGTTGAAAATACGAATCTTGTTGTTTATGCTGACTGAATGCAGTACCGAAAATTCCCAAACTGATTTCACAATGGTGAAGGTGGTGTGCCTTGCCTTTTCGATTCTGGCTGATTTTAACATCCTTATCTCTGTTGTCGTCTGTAGTTGAAACGATGTTTCCTGGTCAGATAAGTGAATGAAGTGACTTCTTTCAAATTTATTCCGTTGATAGTGATTGGTGCTTGTTGTTGTTGTTGTTGTTGTTGCTGTTGGTTGGCTGGCTGGGGCTGGTTATCTTCATTACCTTCGTCCTCACTTTATTAATTTGAAGTCCTATCTTCACTGAGAGTCTCTTCTGCCAACTTGTTGGTTCCAGCCTGTAAGTTATCGCATGTATTATTATTGTTCCCTTGGGTTCCTAGTGGAACACAGGGCTTCAACTGCACGTCTCCACTTGCTTCTGTCTTATGTTGTACTAATCACCTGCACCCATGTTAGTCCATACTCTTTCAACTCCTCTCTCTTCACACGATCTCCTCCATGTCACCCACCCTTGCACTGACGTCCCACTCGCCGCGTGCTTCCCTTTCGCCCTGGTTTCACTCGACCAATGGCCTGACGCGCGCGCGATGCCACCCAGCGGCCTCCTCAGCGAGTGTTCGATCCATCTCCACTGTCTCCTGCATATTTGTTGGACGATTGGTTTGTCCTTGTTTTGTTTGTTCTCAGCCATGGTTTCTTGTTGGTGATTCTTTCCGGCCCGGCCATCTGATCTTCAGTATAGAGTGGAGACAGTTAGTTGTTGATAAAGGTCTGCAACAGGCTGTTGGTGGAGATATTCTTTGTGACCGACCCTCCAAGTTTCTGATCCGTATAGAAGAACTGACTTGACGTTTGTATTGAAAATCCGAATTTTGTGGTTGAAAGTTATCGCATGTATATGACATTAAACATAAGTCGTCCGCTAAATCTACATTCTCGCTCCTCACAGTCTTCAGCGTAATCCAGTCCACCAACACCACCACCACCACGGGGAATATCATCGGTTATGGTAGGGGTCAACTTGCCTTACTCTTGTCATCACTTCAAAAAGACTTCGCTGACTTCTCATTATATATATAATGAGAAACAAATTGTATAAAAACAATACAATTCTGTATCGATTAAATACACAAACTGACAACCATTCTTTTCACTGACAAACGAAAAATAAGTAATAATACTCAAAAGACAAGAAAAGACAAACACAGAGAGAAAAAGACTTTTATTTGTAATCAAGTGGGGTCCTTTTCCTTTCCTTATAAAAGTACATTAATAGAAAAAAAATCAATAAATAACTACTACACCCCAAAGTTACTAGAAAAGAAAAACAACAACTGATATCATCAATACGAAAGGTTAATTAATGTCAAATTAACCTCAATACATAATCGAAAATATATAAATAGAATAAAACGAAATAACAAAGATGAGATCAAATTTTTATTATTATTTTTAAAAAAGTATATCACTAATCATTTGTGCAAAATAGAGATCAAAAGGTGTTTTTTCGGAGCGAGAGAAAGAGAGAGAAGTCAGCGAGTGCAAAGATATAATGGTGAGTAGATCAAGAAAAATCAATCACAGAGTAGTAGGGGTATTCATTAAAAAAGAATTCAATGTCACAAAAAAGGCAATTAAAACAACAGCAGTTTTCATTAGTTTCAAATATCAGATTGGATGCCGCCCACAAGGTGATCGCGGGCGACGGGGGGGGGCGCTGTGGCAAACACAATGAATAATTGAGTGCAATACTGCATTCATTCACCCATCCCACACCACATCCCCCGCTTAACACTAGTTCTAACAAAGTGGAAGGTATTCTCCGTTGCGTGATAACGAAACACATAGCCAATTCTCCTGTTTATCAGTATGTTAAACAGTTGCATCATACTACAATCATCGGTACTCAATCCATAACACAGAGAGACAATGGAAGGGAGAGAGAGAGTATATGTATGTACAACAATATTAATAATAAGAATACTAACGATAGGTTCAAAATAAATCAATATAGCAAAAATGTAAAGATTGTCTAGAAGGAACCACAAAAAGATCCAAAAAGAAACCCGATCACACTAAATAAAAATATACAACGATATGTATGTTACAAAGTAGATTGTAATTTAGAAAAAGAAAATTTAAAAAAAAAAAGTTGAAAAAACCACTAAGAAAAATTATTCACAACATTTTTATATATGATATGTGTAGTTAACTGTGTTTATCCGCCCAATTCTATGGATAATGGTACTTCGATGATAGGAGAGAAGAGAAGCACTTAATACTAACAACAGCAGATTGTCATTGTTCTACACGCCCACGCCCACACACAAACTTGATGACTCATTTAGATTCCAGGATAGTTTGGCATCAGCGAGGGATCTAGAGCACGGTACTGATGATGCATATCACGTGCACTATTGTTCAAGTCAATTTGTTTAGCCATTTCAGTTAGTTGATGACGAAATCTATGCAGGATAAATTATACAGAAGAAGAAGAAGAAAAAGAAGATAAACAGTTATCAAAAACAAAAATCTTTGAAAATTCAAATTATGAATGTTATTTTAAACAATAGATAGTAAGAGCTACCTTTTAGTTGGCATATACAGTGGTGTGACGTAAAATGACCCGATGTCTAGGCTCCTTGTTGGAAGATTTCATCATGAGCTGATATCAATTAGAGAACCATTAAAAAACCAACAGGGATTACTAAACAGCTGTTTCGTCCTAGTTTGGGAATCTCCTTCATCAGCACGCACCCACCGCCAGGGTTCGAACCCAGGACCTCCTGGTTACAAGGTTAGAGAACTCGTAGACCATTAAGCCACTGAGACAGAAGTTACAATTCATGTGCTGGCCATTGAATCGGGTCCAAGTGGTTGAATGGTCTACGAGCTCTCTAGCCTTGTAACCAGAAGGTCCTGGATTCGAACATGTCGGTGGATGTGTACTGTCAAAGAGTAGCAAACTAGGACTAAACAGCTGTTCAGTACTCCATGTTGGTTTTCCAATGGTTCTCTAAATGACGTCAGCTCATGATGAAATCCCCCAGCTAATCAAACAAAATCCTTACAAAACCAATAGCTGATAATCTCTTTGTCTCAACCGACTACATAATCATTTTTTGCTTTTACCCCTTTTCATTGGCTTCAGTGTAATTAAGTTCTTTTTTTGTTGTTACTACGAATCAATATCACTCCTCATTGACTTCTCACATCTTGTTGTCTTGACTGTGCAACTCAATTTCCAGTGTAACCGATCATTAAATTTGCATGTTTGTATTTTGCTTGAACTTTGACCACCTTCATCATAAGTTATATATAAGTGGAACTTCTGAACATTATTTATCAATTTGTGTCTCTGTTAACCGAGAATTATATTGAACCTTGCTAGTATGACGAAATCCTATGTACATTTACATGATCAACTTTTAGGTTGTGAGCAGTTGATGAGAATCCAGTAACATAAATGATGACTTCATATTATTCTACACAAACATTTGTCTTTCACTTTGTTTAAATCCATAAAAAAAGGAAATAAATGTATGAAGATCAATGCAATCCGTTCTATAGCCTTAAATTTCCTATATAACTGTCCAGTAAGCACTCTCACTGGGGCTCAAACTCTCGACCTTCCGCCAGACTATGAGGATAGAGAGCTCGTGGGCCATTCAACCACAAGGATCCTATTCAATGGCCAGTACATGAATTCCAACTTCTACCAGTTCGTAGTCTTACCATGACCGACCAATCACCAGCCAGTGTCATGTGAGGAGAGTATTTGTCCTCATACTCTCAACCCAGTGGACCCCAGTGATCACGACTTCCCATCAGAAAGAACTCCAGATGGCAACTTCATCGTGTAGACCGGTCACTAGGGAGCAATTTGGAATAAATCTAATTCCTACAAACTAACTATTGGAAAATAATTTGTATTTATCTGATGATGACAATAATAACATCTTTATTCTGGACAGTATTTATAAAATATACAGAATTCTCAAAGGAGTTGATTGCATGATGTTTTCGTTTCGTACACTATCCTCAAGTAAAATATTAATTAATTGATAGTACACATCATGTGACACAATGGTCTCTGAGCTGAAGCACAAACCATTCCATTATGATGATATATCACCTTTATCTCTGCTTCAAGAAATCCACGATATCGATCGAGTTGAAAGCCATTAGTAAGATGTTCAGAAGTACAAGTTGAGACCCAAGGATATGCATGAACACGTTGCCACCCACAATCAGGCCTTTTCTCAAGTTTAGTAAGAACTTATGAATCAGAAGCTTGTAAACATTTTAAACACATAGTTTTTGGTAGCACCAGGGTTCTGTAAGCAGGCCGCCACACCTCGCACTAAACACCGAGCAGCAAGAATAACAGCAGTAGATAACTGAATATAAAATGAGGTGAAACTAATAGATATTTGCATGGATATATCAGTTTAAAATAATGTTTGATGGGTACCTTAGTCTTCAGGCGGATAAATACGCCTGCTACTATCACACAATGACTCTAATAGTAACTAGCAGTTAACAGATGCATGCAGAAGCGAGCATAAAGCATATATACTCAGCATTCTGAACAGATAAAAAAGCAGGATTTAGTTAGTGAGACAGTGAGATATCGAGAAGATATTTCTTAAAATTTTTAGTGAAATAAATTAACTGAAATTACTAACTTAGCTGTAATTCTGTAGAAGCTTTCAGCATAAGAAAAAAAACATTTCCAACTTCTGATTGCAACTAATCTTCGCCTAACCTGACAAGTGAATATTATTTTAATTACGTTCTCTCAATCTGTCTCAAGTACACTGACGACTGTGTCGTTGACTCAAGGTTAGAATACTCATCAACCATGTAGGTGCCCCGAGGTTTGATATCCAGCCGACGAACTCTTAAACCTCGTTAAGTCGGTAATAAGGCAAGTGAAGAGGGAACGGTGGGCCTGAGGCTAGCAACCCACACACTCGCCGGTAAAAACATTACCACCATTAATGAAATATCAACCAACTACAAATGAACATAGGAAAGACAGAGATGATAAAGACAACCAATCAACAATAGCAAGCATCAACGAGAGAAATTTGAAAGCGGTCACTTCATTCACTTATCTAGGTAGCTAGGGACCATCGTTTCAACTACACGTGATAGTACAAATGAGGATGTCAAAACCCGCCAGAATGGGAAAAGCCAGACAGAAATTCTTCACTGTCAAATCATCAGTGGAAATCTCCTCCACTCAGTATAAACAACAATATTTGGATTTCCAACACCAATTTTAAGCTAGACAGTTCTTCTGTATGGGTCAGAAATATGGTGAATGCATCACGGAGAGCATTCCCAACAAGTCACTGTAGACTTTTATCAACAGCTGTCTTCGTTAACTCCATAACGAAGATCAGATGTCCTGTTGAATCAGCAACAAGAAACTCTGTGAAAAAACAATCAAGAATCTATTGCTTAACGAGCCTGACGAGATCTCAGCACAGATACAGAAGGTTCGATTCGCCTATGCCAGTTTACGCCGTGTTTGGCGTAGAGATGATATCCGGATGGCTATAGACCAAAGGGCGTGTGTACTGCTGAGCAGTTTGATCCATCCTACTTTTTGTGAGGCCTGACCATTGAGAGTGGAGGACATGAAAAGGTTAGCTGTCTTTGATCATAGGTGTCTGCGTTCTATCTCCCGTGTGAAGTGGTATAGTAGGGTAAGCAATACTGAGCTTAGGCGTCAAGTTCTAGGTAAGGAGGGTACATCAATCGACGAGTCTGTGAAGCTACATCGACTGAGATGGTTAGGACATGTGTTACGCATGAATGTCTAGCCATCGCCTTCCTCGACGGTCACTGTTAGCTGACGTGGGGTCAGGCTGGAAAAGGGCTAGCGGCGGTTAAACCAAAACATGTCACCAGTCAATGAAATCCACAACAGTCAGTCTCAGCCAGCCAGTCACGTAGAGAGGTGTACACTGACTTCCTGGTTGGGGTCTTCGGGACGATAAAAACCAATGGCTCAAAATCGTTCTCAATGGCTGGTGCAGATGCATCCATTCCTTGTGACTTATGATTTCCAATGAAACTATATTGTTCTTCGTTATTACCATTCCTTTGTCTCACACCTCTGTTTACTGTCTCTATTATGCATTTCTTCTACTTTCTTCTTTTGGTTTGTGTGCTACATTAAGTGGAGTGTGGCGACTTGAACTTCCGCACATATGTGCAAAGTTCTATGTCGAAAACAGATAGACAGATTGCTTAACAAATTTGTAGACAAGAATAGGGATGGATTGGACACACGCTGAGAAGACCGTTGGGTAAAATCTCACGTCAGACACTCGAGTGAAATGCAAATGAGAAACGACGAGTTGGGTATCTGTCGGAGGTTGACATATCATGGAGGAAGTCATGTGAGGAGTAGATTACAGTTTGTGGGTAACCTTGGATCCAGTTGAAGAGGAAGACAGAGAACAGAATGATATAGCTCTGTACTGTTGAAGCCTTACACTTCACTTGTTGCGCAAAGGGATACGCCAATGAAACAGTTTCATCAAGTAACATTTACAAACGATGTCATTAACAGCAGAATGTATGCGCAGTTAGCTGATACATTCCACGAAAAGTAAGACGAATTGTTTTATATTGTATCAAAGAAAACATACTTGAAAATTAAAAAAAAAAAGAAATTGTTTGATTTCAAGATATTTATTGATCATATTTTAGATTACTTACTCTAAGGGTGAGGAGGACGTGAAGAGCGCGAGAGAAAGATCATGGCCGATTTCTAAGGTCATTAGTGTAGATTCATTCAAGTTTTAAAAAGCTAAACTTTGCATAATTTAATAAAACAGCCACCATAAACATGAGTTCTTTCAACTTGCATGTAGCAAAAACAAATGTATGTGTGCATGGTGCCTGTTTGTGTGTGTGTGTGTATGTGTACGATGTAAAGAAGACAATGAGTACTAGCCATTACCTCACCCTTTGTTATGCGAGAGAGAGAGAGAGAAAAGAATGCTGGAAAGACAAAGGTAGCTAAGAAAACAGTTACTTTTATATTTAAGTGAAGATCATAGAGAATTACAAAGATTGTTTAGATCATCAAATCATATTCTACTGACCTGATTACAACGACAATGAAAAGTCACAATTGTGATTAATTTGTCTCGGTAGTTCAAATTTAATACCAATTTATAAAAGTTGGTAGAATGCTAATAAGGCAATTTAGGTATAGTGGATATACAGATTATTTGACAATTAGCTGACTTTTTTTGCGATTACAGATGATCCGATCAAAAACATTTATTTTTCTACTTCTGTTTCTCTTAAATATAAAGATATCTGCTTGTACTGCAGCTTAGTGAACTGTCCATAACTACACCATATATTTGACGGTAAGGGATATTACTGAATTGAAAGCTTACAACCATGGTGCACATTTTTAGTAGATATTTATATTCCAGTACTGGTAGAGGAAGCTGTTCGGAATTATGGGAAAGAATGTGACAGTTCCATGGATTGGAATCCTTGAGAATAAGGAGGCTACATCAAATGACACCACGAACTTATTGGAGATGTTTGTGTTGTTCAGGTTTTCGGTGAAATAGAATTCGTCAGATGCTCGTTAATGATTGGCTACAAGAAAAGGTTGTTTGGAGTTCTACTGAGAAGTCGTGACTAGTGGGGTCCATCAGGTTGGGCGTGTGAGGACAAATACTCGTCTGTGATGATATTGGTTGGAAGTGTAGAAGTTGGTTTCGCACGTGGCTGTTGATTCTGGCCCCAGTGACTGAATGGTCTACAAGCTCTCTAGCCTTGTAACCGGAAAGTCCTGGTTTCGAACCCCGGTGAGTGTGTACTGTCAAAAAGTCGTAAACTAGGACGAAACAGTTATCTAGTAGTCCCTGCTTTTCCGACGGTTCTCTAACTAATACCAGGTCGTGGTCAAACTTGAAACGAAGTAGAATGAGTCTTTAACTGTATATACAGATAGTCGTTGACGAATAAACTCCATGATCTCTTCAAGCAAACGAACAACTTCACGCTGAGGTGATTTGCTCATAGAGGCAGAGAGAGAAAACAGCCAAAAACACATAACACATATTTTACACTCAAAACTAAACTTACTGTTCTAATAGAATAACTGCCTTCTTTTGAAATATAAAATCGGATTCAAATTGTCCCAATACTGACTGTTGAACACGACTGCCTAATCTAGTGTATAGGACTGTTTCCACTGTCATTTGACGATTAGGTAATGCGGTTAAAACGTGTTCTAAGCCTTGTACACTTGAAAAGCTGAATACACTGCCTTGTGGATTAGAAAGTGAACCATCGGCTAAATTCAGAAGAAGAAACAGAAGAAAAAAAGGTAAAACATAAACTAGAAAATGTAATGCAGAATCAACTTCAATTATTAATGACCATCTCAAATATAGTGCATCGGTGACACAGCGGTAGAACGCTCGCGCCAAACACGCTGTAAGTGGTCCGGGGTCCAATCCCCGGTCGACGCACTCCTTTACCTAAGACTGGTAAAGAGGGGAGGTCATTGAGTGACATCGTGCGCCAGGTGGGCATTCAAGTGGAATCCAAATGAGAAACGATGAATTGGGTATATGTCTCTGAGGGTAACACAGAAGGAGACCGTGTGAGGAGATGACAGCCTATGGATAATCGAGAAGCCAGCTACAACGTACTGCGATGAAATGGAGACCTTTTGTTGAAGCCTTGTGTTCCACTTGGAACCCAAGGAAATAATAATATAAATAATAATAAGATTATTTATAAACAACTTACAGAATGTATTTCTATCCAATGGAGGTGGACCAAATAAACTGAGAGGATATTGTGCTGGAAATCCATACTCATCAAACATTGGCAATCGAAGCGCTGACCCGGCGACGATGATATCAAGGTATAGAATACCCATTAAAAATCTGACAACTTCATCAACACTAGTTAAACCGAATACTTCTTCTGTATTATTATTGTTATCATTCACATGATGATAACCTACTCTTGAATTTGAACGAAGCTGTAGAGGTAAAACAAACAAACAAATAAAAAAGAAGGTAGATAAACGTTCTTCTCATTCTCACATGAATACACAGATTAGTAGACAAAATGAAGCACATCAAAATGTGTTCACCTCATCCATGCTCAATAAATAAACTACTACTGACCACTTGTAAAATGCTCAAGAGTTAATTTGCCGGCATTCGATTTGTTTCAGTTTCGACCACAGATTAATATCAGATAAAAAGAACCATTAGAAAACCACAATGGAGTATTGGACAGTTGTTTGGAACTCTCTAGCAGTACATACCCATTGGGGTTCGAACCCACAACCTTCTCGTTGCACATCAAAAACACGTAGATTATCCAGCCACAAGGAACCGATCCAGCGACTAGCACATGAATTGATATGTCTACAAATTCATGATTTTAACGGAATCAACACTCCCCACTGGTCCCAACATTTCACTAAGAGGAGCTCCAGGCAACTCCATCCTATAGCCAGTCACTTGATAAATGGTCTATGGACGTGCCTTGTAACCGGACGATCCTAGGTTCGAACCCCAGTGGGTGCGTACCACCGATGAGTCCGAAACTAGGACGAAACAACTGCCCGGTATTCTCTAGTTTTCAATGATTCTCCAACTGATATCAATATATGTTCAAAATTGGGACTTATAAATGTCTCATGCTTACTAGAAGTCTTATACAAACTACACACCTTATAAAAAGAGTCTATGCCACTTAATATTACAGAAAAAGATACAGTAACATATCCGTTTATATATATATATATATATATATATATATGAATAGGTTATCATTCACAATGATATTAGATGGTCGGAGGCAATCGACAGGAAGCCTTGCCTGACCTCGGTTTCGCGATAGTTGGCACTCACCAGTCAGCAAGGCGTATCTGTAAACTTAAATAAACTCATGTCCCTTCCGAGACTCGAACTAGTGCTACAGTCAGAGACGTTACCGCTGAGCTATTCAGCATCGCGATTGACCTCCTGTAAGACTGTATTGGATACTTTCATTGAACACTAATAACTAGTGTGACGTGTCTAGTCCTTTGTTTGGTGCAGACTGAATTTTGTCAGTCAGGTCGATTGCGAGCCCGAATAGCTTAATGGTAACGTGTCTCTGACTTCAGCTCTCACTGGGTGGTGACGTGGGTTCGAATCTCAGAAGGTGCATGAGTTCCTCCAAGGTTTCAGCTACACCTTGCTGACCAATGAGTGTCAACTAGCGCTAAACCTAGGTCGGGCAAGGCTTCCTGTCGATTACCTCCAACCATATTATGCCAACAATTAACAGTACACTGTGATGGCTAGCCACCACCTAGAATGGTGACCATATTGCATACCTGAATGATAGAATTCAGTCAGAACTAAACAAAGGCTACACACATATCACACTAGTTACTAGTGTCCAACCAAAGTATCATTCACAATACTGATAAAAGTCTATTAGTTATCTTCCTTTAACTATTGTTTCATATGACACGCAATACAATGTATATATATATATATATATATATATATATATATATATATATTATGCAGTCAGTAGGTGGGCTCCTAAAAACATTAAGAAAGCACAATTAGTCAATAAGCAACTGGGAAACTTTGAATAATACGATGAAGGTATGTCAAAATAAATTTGATACATCACTTAGTGATGAATTACACTGTTTACGAAAGTCTTACGAGAAATAAAATCTCTTTATAAACCAAAATATCTAAAATCAGTTGAATTATGCAGTCTAAAATAAGAGCCAGTGGTGGTCAAACCAAAGCCAACATGGATTCATCAGTCACGTAGGAAGGTGTAGACTACCAGACTGATTTGGATCCTCAGGACAGTAAACACAGTCTCAAAGTCATTCTCAATGACTGGTGCAGATGCATCCACTCCTTGTTACTTATAATATCCAATAAAACCATATTGTTCTTCCATATTACTATTCCTTTTGTCACATATCTCTGTTTACTGTGTACAAGAAAGGACCTTCTCCAGCGAGTATTGCATCATTACATCATTCTCCTTTATAAAATATCCTAAAATTATTTTCACCCTCTATTGGAAGAAGTCAAGAATACGCTGGACCTATATAGAAACTATATATCTGGATTTTGCAGATGACTTATATCTGATGTCACATAAATTCGAAGAATTACGGGCGGAAACCCACAAGTTATCAGAAGAGGCAGACCGCGAAAATAGGTCTTCAACTGGACATCGAGAAGACGGTGGTGATGAAGATAACTAACCAGAAAACACCAGCACCAATTACTAACAACTGGAGAAATTTCAATGACTTCAATTCCTTATATTCAATACTTATCCAGGAAGCATCTATTCAACTGCATTCAGTCGACAAACATGAGGATGTAGAAGCCAGTATCGGAAATCAGTTTGGAAATCTTCTCCATTCAGCATAAAGAACAAAATTTCGATTTTCGACACCAATGTTACGTAAGTCACTTCTTCAATATGAGTCAGAAACTGAGCCTAACCGTCACGAAGGCATACCCAACAAGCAAATGCAGACTTTTATCAACAACTGCCATCTTCGCTTGCTTCACATAGTGAGGATCCGACGTACAGAAAGAATAAGCAACAAGAAACTCTGGGAATGAACCAGTCGAGAACCTATTCGTCAACAAATATTCCGGAGAAATTGGAGATGGATCGAACACAAGCTGGTGAGACCACTAGGTGAGATCGCGCACCAGATAAGCCCTCGAGTGGTGGGAAACAACGATTTGGGTATATCTCCGAGGATGATATGAAGGATATTGTGTGAGTAGGAGATGACAGCCCATGGACAACCTTGAGTAATTTAGGCGTAATTAGACTCATGAATTAACGAGGAGAGTCCATATTACATATCAAGGAGGATAATGTATTATAAGACTACTGTCACCAATCACTATGTAACAAGGTAAGCTATTTGAAGAGAAGACCTTAGCATTTTTCTATACTTCAAACCCTGATTGTGGATATTTCACTACTAGGCAAGTTGTCTACAATAATATTGAAGCGAGAATTTTTAGTTACCTAACTGGAGTGAACCTCAGCTAAAGAAATTTGTAGTTAGAGGCACTAGATGATTTAGTTCAGCGACGGTCACAGTGGCGCAGATGTATTCAGACATTATATCAGACCATAATAACTCAATTCTTTATTGCCTTTATTATTCCTTCATTTGCTTTCAAGGATTTAATGATATCTGGTTAGGTTATTCTATTTCTTTGTGTCTCACGTAACATTGTTATCACTCTTATTGATTTGGGTTCCGAGTGGAACATAAGGTTTCAACAGCACCTCTCCACCTTATCCCACTGTCTGTAGTCCTGTTTAGCTGGCCCAACGATTGTTTATAAGCTTTCATCTCCACTATGTCACCGTCAGACCAATGCCCAACTCGTCGTTTCCCAATCACCGTTCACTCGAGTGATGCTTTGGCTCCAGATGTCACTTAACGACCTCCTCAGCGTATTCATAAACTTCTGTAGCCACCAGTTGGAAATACTTCTTGTGACGCGTTCACCATGAACTGACTTAACATAGGTGTTGAAAATCCAGATTCTATTGTTTACGCTGAGTGTAGTGCATTAAATTTCCAGACTGTTTTGCCTTTCCGATTCTGGTTGGATCTGACATCATCATTCGTGTTATCGCCACCTGTAGCTGCAGTGATGATGCCTAGATACCTGAAGGAATCTCATCTACTTTCTTCTAAATGTGAGGATATGAGGCATAAAAACTTGGCTCACTAAGTAATGTTGTAGTGAGCGCCGGCTGCAAGCCAACGTTGTAGACAGCAATTTACGTCAATATGTACGTCCCGAATCGGTGTCATGAGGAAAAAACACAATAACAAAGCTTAACCTTGAGGAATTCAACAATTAATGACAGCACATTTAACGTGTGTAAATACGATTCGCAGATATATGGCTTAAGTTTATAAGAAACGGCAACAAAGAGATAACAGAATAACCTTCAGCAAGAAAACAACCAATCAGAAGAAGTCACTTCCGGATAACAGTACCACTAATAATAATCTACATAAAAATCTATAAATATCTGTTGATTTTCTCAATAAACGATCTGTTGCGTGGCCCTTGTCTTCTGTCGTTACAATGGATGCTAGGTCTCATGATAATACTGTCAGCCTGTCTATCAAGCATTCATACACACTTTTCCGGAGGCTTGATTAAATCACTGGGATACCTAAATTTCCATCCAGAATAATAGATTAACCACGTGGATATCACACAAAATAACACAAAGATGGAAATATTCCATTAACGACTTTATATTTGTAACAGAGAATAGGCAGACAGTACACCTAATAACCAAAAAGATATACACGTATAAGAATTCATATATATACACTAGATAAGAAAAATGCTCACTTTAACTGTACTACCAGGGACTCCAACTAAACCCAAACCACCTTCCTCCATTGGACTAGCGATTTCATGTCTCCAAGATTGTAGTTCATTGTCGTGTATTATTTGTTCAGCCCCTTCAGCTTCATTTTTTAGAAAAGAAAAAAAAAAGTAACATCAAATAAAAGTGAGAATTAAGGCTGATTTCAGTGAACGCGGTAGGCGACTATACCATATTGAAAACACAGGTGGTTCTCATCCTATCACTGAAGTTTAAGCAACGTTGGTCCCGGTTAGTAACTGCATGCCTGGCGGGTTGAGGATACCAAACAGTTTTCTAGCTTTTGTGCCGGTGGTTCTGCGGTGGAACACTCGGCAACCATGGGAGGGGTACGGGATTCGATTCCCAGCAGACACACTCCTAAATCCCGCTAAGCTGGTAGTGAGGCCGGTAAGGAGGGAAGGTTCGGTGTGAGGGTAGTCACCCCACCCCATAAAAGTGAAACCGCAGCTACCGAAACTTCAGAGCTCTAGAATGGTGCCCTGCCCTATGTTCCACTCAGGATGTAAAGGAATAAGATAAATAATAATTACCAAATGCAATCAAATTTATTGCAAAAGTATCCTAATTTAAAAGATTTTGCTTTTTAAGCATGATTATTGAGAAGTTTAGAAGTTACTGACTTGATAACCCTTTCTTTTCAGATAATTTCTAAATGAATTCACAGTTGAAGAAGCCTACGGTGAAGGCTTCACAACTAAACAGCCTAGCTCAAAAAACGCAACAATATCAAAATCAATTATTATCTGAGCTACAAATCTTTCCCGAATCATGACAGGCCACATATCCACGTAAGTGAGAAACACGTCAATAAACTCTTAAACTCTTAACGAGTTTAACAACGGTTAATATTTCAAGGATAAAAAATCTTATATAACAGGTTCCCTTGATCATTTTAAACAACGAAGGAACAAATGCATATGCAGACGTATCAGGACTGGTATATTATTTTCACTATTTCTTCAATGGGTATGCTAGTAGTAAACAGTGAGCAAACATCGTTTTCCGTTGGTTCTCTAACTGATATCAGCTCATGATGAAATCCTCCAATCAAACATCGTATGACACAAAAAGTTTGTCTGAAATATTCAGGTGATCTAATTCTTGTGAGAATTGGAAGGAATCTCTGATACTATGGACTGCCGACTTTTTTGCCAACCATCTATCTAGCCAGTTTATGGCACAGTGATTTCACCATTGACATTATAGGTTTCAATGGTCCATCAGAGATATGTGGACTAGGAAAAATCGCCTACTGCACTGCATTTTAAATGAAAAAAATAACCCAAAAATCTCTTCAATACGAAAACATTGAAATTTTAGTGAGTGAAATCATAAGTGATTACATCTGCTCAACGTAATAAGCAATTGTTTAATCACCAAAATGAGACAGTTGCCTTTGGACACGGAGTGATATATTAGATCATGTCACGAAAATTATCATTATTCGTGCAATTAAACTCCGTGTGCTATTTTCGGTAATCTAACAAACACATAGCGTCGGTGATTCAACGGTAGAATGATGCTAGACCACCCACGCCTCACGTGGTCCAGGTTCATTTCCCGATCAACACATGTCTACACCTCACTTAGTTTAATAGCAGGTGGTAAGCTGGGTAAAAGGGAAGGGTCTGTCTGAAGTTAGCTAGGTAGTATGATAGGATGAGTATTATTGAGGTGAGGCGTCGAGTGTAGGGTGAAGAGAGAAAATCAGTCATTGAAATTGTAAGAACATGTGTTACTCATGCCTAGCAATCGCCTTCCTTAACGGACAATGTTAGCTGACATAAAATCAGGTTAAGAAAGCGGTAGTGATGATCAAACCAAAACATGGAAACAGCCTTTGGAAGCTTTGACAATTAGTCTGAACCAGCCATTAGGGAGGTGTAAACTGCTTGGCTGGTTGTTGCCCTCGGAATTCTACGAACTAATGGCTGGAGACAATTGGTGATATGGTTCGAAATCGTTCTTAGTAGTGTCGATTTATTCACTCTCCATGACCCTGTATATCCACTAAACCCTATTGTTTTTCCATGTTCTTTTCCTTTCACATTCCTGCTTATTATTGTTCTTTCGAATATCCTTTGTTCTCTATTTTGTCTTCCTTTGTGTGGTACACGGAGTGTGGCAACTCGAACTGTTGCACTTTTGTGCAAAGTCTGACTGACTGACTGACTGACTGTAGTAGGGAATTAAGATGATGAAGGTGATGTGGGCAAAGGAGAATCATGTTCAGGAAGGCTTCGTGTACTTTTGGAAGCGTGTGGGCGGTTGTTACTTCCCGGCTGCCCACACCGTGGAAGTTGATTGATTCTTCGGGTACCTGAAACGGAAGGAGGGTTAGAGTTGCGTGACCGCAGAGACCAGGGGACAACTGCTTGATGCTGGCCGGTCACACACACGGCCTGTATGAACTGGTTTCTGGGATTGGTTCCGTATTATTAAACCTACCGCCGGTTACGGACCACAGTAGGGTAAGCCGGGATGTACAGTTGTTGGGGTCGACCTTTTCTAACCCTTCTCTCCAGAATGGAGAGACAGCATAGCTGGCATATCACATCTCTGTTCCCCAGCAGTATGACTTCACCCACAGATCCCCCAGCATTGTGTGAAAAAAATTCTAACACTATTCCGGTGACTGCTTTAAGTCTAATCGCTATCCTAACAACCTTCCTGGCACGGTAGGACCTGCAGGAACAATAGTTCCAGCCAGTGTAGTTTGTTGCGTTATTGCGATATGCAAGCTCGGCGACCACCATGTCAAAGTAGCAGCTATCAGTCGGATCTGTGCAAAGTTCTGCGTTGTGATCAGTCAGTCAATCAGCCCGTTAGAAGCTAGTAGCTCTAGCCCATACATACAAACAATACCACATCAATAATCACTGGCTGATCCCCCCCCCACCCAGAATAAATAAAAATGAACTACCACCAGTAAACAATATGAAACTTACGATAGAACAGGCGGACATAACTTGATACAAACTGTTCCAATGTATGATATATTAATAAGGCATCTTCACGATATGGATAATTGCCTAGGCCATTCGGATCGTACACCTGAAATATATATATATATACATATGCATTTTAAAAATATCACAAATCATAAGTGGCTAGAAAGTTTCGTGAACAAATTTCCTTTCATGAACTTGAGAAAAAGAAGTAACAAGAATAAATGTAGCAGGTTAAAACAAGACAATACGTGCGTCGGTGGCGTAGCGGTTAGGACGCTCGCCGGCCATGCACATGGTCCGGGGTTCGATCCCCGGCTATGGACGCACTCCTTTACCTCGCTAAGCCAGAAATAATGCTGGTAAAGAGGAAAGGTTGGGCATGAGGCTAGCAACCCCATCCTGTAAAATGAAGACTGCTACAGAAACTTCAGGTCAGGCCCTATGTTCCACTGGGAACGTCAAGGAAAGAGAAAAAAACAAGTCAGACCCAATTTATTTTTTTGATATCCTATCGACTACTTAAAATGAGGGTAATAAAAGTATTTTCCAAAAATATTACTGTGCTGACGGAAGCAAATCTAGTAAGGAAGATAAATTGCTAAGAAGAGCAGCATTCAAACTGCTGAAACAATCAGAATAGACATGAATATCTAAGCTAATAGTAATATGTGTGTTTAGTAGGCTTTGAATGTCCCCATAAACGACCTGGGTGAGAAGACGTCGATTTTCCCCTCGAAATACTCCCGTTCGACCATGCGTTCATAACCTCTGTAAGGTAAGTCGTATTTCATTGCCTTCAGGCAGCGCGAGTGTTCCTTACAAAAAAGATAGCAAATACGAACGTCTGGCAGTTTTCAGCCGGACTGGTGAAAATGCTAGTCTGCCTGTCTGTCTACCCAGGAGAGATGCCGAACCCTGATTCTAAACCTTTGGGTGTACATGGTCTCCAGAATCTGAAAGGAACGAATGCCGTATGAAATTGTTTTAATAACCGCCAACCATGGGACCGAAACTCCTGACACTGTTCTACTATCTCTTACATCGAATTTCAAGCCAAAGGTTTAGGGAGTGGCTTCTTAAGACAACCACCTGCTTTGGTCTGTGCTTTCGGGTAGTATTCCAGCCCTCACATGAACTATGAAAATTTGTGTGGCACATTTTTTGGTGCCCATAATGTGGCAAGTTCGTATTTTAATATGAATAATAATACTGTGAAATTTTCAATAGTTGTTTTGCAAGGATTAGATTTGTTTTTACGAGTTGATCACGGATTGATATCAGTTAGAGAGCCATTGAAAATCAGCACTGGGGTACTACTGGACAGCTGTTTCATCAGCCTAGTTTGGGAATCATCGGCAATACGCACCCACTGGGGTTCGAACTCAGGAGCTTCTGATGATTCCAAAACTAGAATGAAACAGCTGTTCAGCACTCCCTGTGGTTTTCTAACTGATAACAATACGTGATCAACTCGTAAAAACAAAACTAATCCTTAGAAACCAACTGATGAAAATTAATCTGATGCTCGCTAGTCATTTGTTAAAGTACGGAGTTTCCTGGAGTTCTACTGGGAAGTCGTGACCAGTGATGTTCATCCAGTCGGAATGTGAAGATGGAGTTCCAACCGATGATGTTGATTGGTGGTCGCGGAAAATCACGAATTGGTCAAAGTCAGAATTCATGGGCTGGCCAATGAATCGGGTCCTAGTGGCTGAATGGTATACGAGCTTGCCTTGTAACCTGAACGTCCTGGGTTCGGACTCCGGTGGGTGCGTACCGTCGACGATTCCCAAACTAGGACGAAGCAGTCGTCCACTTTTCAATGATTCTCTACGTGATAACAATCCATGATCAACTCGTAAATACTGTGAAAACAAATCACACTGATACATATGACTTTAGGTATAGTTATTAAACTGTATAGTGATAAACACTTCCGCGAGTATACTAGTATAACGCCTTAGTACCTGAAGAAATCATACTAAGATTCCCTTTTGGAGATTTACATTACGAATGAAAGGCCGTTGAGCCATTAGAAAACTGAAATTCACACATAAATGTTATCTGATCATAGATTAGAACATTTCAAATTAGATGCTACACCATACATGTGTACAATAGGGCCCTGAATTTCGAAGACTTAGGCAGACAGATTGTCAAAAATAGTTAATTGATTGATGACCAATGACAATTATGAACCCGGATTAGTGAAACAATTATTCGATGGATGACAAGTAATTTTAATTTTTTTTTAATTTTTGATTTACAGCTTGATTCCACACTGTATTTTTGGTACAAGTATGGAATTTTCAGCATGGACATCGGTAGCCCAAATTTTTCAGGCCGACCACAGATATCAGGTGTGCGTCGGTGCGGGCTCGAACCCCGGACCATGTGCATGGTTGGCGAGAGTCCTAACCACTGTGCCACCGACGCACAGTGGTGACAAATAAAACAAAATGGTCATATAGTGAACTGTAAGATTTGTGTAAAATCAAAGGGTAGCAAATCATAATAATGATGATAACGGTGTAAAGTAAACTAGGTGAAGAGAAGTAATCACAGGAGGAGTTCCTGTGACCTTATTGGCAGATCACGGTAAACAAAGAGGACGAATATACCCTTTTTGCACGCATAGGTTAGATTTGCTCTTATTGATCCCTACAACGTCAGATGTCACTGGATGTTAACCCGTACCTTTAAGCAGATTGTTTGGCAATCGATATACGGCCGTAAATGGTTCATCCATTTTTGATGCGATGTTCATTACTCACCATTTATTGATTTAATTACTCCTTTCCAAGCCATACTGAAATATTGATATGTACTCACATGATGTGTGTGTGTTTGTTTCTGACAGTCTGTTATATTTTGCTGTGTGTATGGATAGACATTCCATTATAACTGACAATATGCTTTTGTCTGCCCACTAACTAAATAAGCATGTATGACCTTGTTATCATATGACATTACAACCAATCATGGTAAGATGACTGTCTATTGGCTCATGTGTATTAGCCATTTTCATATATACTTTGTATTGTACACTTTATATATATATATATATATATATATATATATTATTCTTGTTCTCACGTTCGGACACTCGTACCATTTTCACTCACACTGTCTGGCTGGACTCAACATAGAACTTGGCACCAAAGTGCACCAGTTCCAGTTGCCACGTTCCAAATAGCACACAGAGGTAGACAAGAAGATGAGTGAAGAGAATCAATAGAGTTTGACAAGTATAAGAGTGAAACAGAATGGGTAATGGTAGAAAGGAATATGAAAGATTACAGAGACTGAATACATCTGCGCCCATTGACAACGATTTTGAGCCATGTCACCTATTGTCTCCAGCCATTGATTCCTAGAGTCCCGAGGGCCCCAACCCGGAAGTCTGCATCTCCCTACCTGACTCAGTTTAACTGTCAAGGATTTCATGGATTGATGCCATGTTTTTGTTTGGCCACCACTGGCTCTTTTCCAACCTGAACCTATATCAGCTAGCAATGCCCGTCGGGGGAGGCGGTGGTTAGGCATGCGCAGCACGTGACCTAGCCATCTTAGTCTATGTAACTTTATAGCCTCGTCGATTGATTTTCCCTCTTTGCCCAACACTCTACGCCTAACGTCAACATTACTTACCTTGTGAAACCACCTAACGTGAGACAGAGATCGCAGACATCTATGATCGAAAGCAGTCAACCTTTTCATGTCTTCAACGCGTATTGGCCATGTTTCAGAGCCATAGAGAAGGACGGAGCGAACTGATGAGCAGTACACACGTCCCTTGGTTGATAACCGGATGTCACGCCTACGCCAGAGATGGTGTAAGTCAGCGAAAGCAGCTCGAGCTTTTCGGATCCGTGCTGAGATTTCATCGCCAATCAGTCCGTTGGTGCTAATACAACTTCCCAAATAGGTGAAGTGGTCAACATGTTCTATCACTTCACTCCCTATCACTAAGTTAGGGTTGACGTGGTCCAGTCCTGTAGCAGCATCTTACATTTTGCAGGGGCGAATCGCATGCCAAACATACGAAGATTGCTGCTCAAGGTGTTCAGAAGACTCTGCATTTTGTCAGCATCCTCCCCTAACAGGACTATGTCATCTGCATATTCTAAGTCCATAAGATTATTCCCTGGTAACAAGTCGATTCCTAAGTCATTACGTTCAGTTAAGGATACTTCCATTAGCATATCTATGATGAAGTTAAACAGAAATGGGGAAAGTGGACATCCCTGTCGGACACCACTGGTTGTTACCAATTCAGATGACAATTCCCCATAAGCCCTTACACGACTACGTGAGTTTGAATAGAGTGCCTTGATTAGTGCAATGTACTTTCTTGGCACTCCCTTCACAGTCAGACATTGCCATAGTACCTTTCGATCCACGGAGTCGAAGGCCGCCTTCAAGTCAAGAAATATGACAATTGTTGGACGCCGAAAAGTGTGTCTATGTTCTAGAATCTGTCGAAGAGTGAAGATATGATCTATGCACCCTCTACCTGGTCTAAAGCCTGCTTGATTTTCCCTTGTCTGTTCCTCCCGAGTTCTGCTTAGTCTATGCATGATTACTGAGCCTAGGATTTTAGAGACTATGTTCGTTAGGCTGATCCCCCTATGATTATCACACGAGGACTTGTTTCCCTTCTTGAATATCGGTATAATAAGTGACTTACCCCAGTCTGATGGCACTGTCTCTGATTCCCAGACTTTGCCTAGTACCTCAGTTAATCTACAAACTAGTATGTCACCCCCATATTTAAACACCTCCGGAATAATTCCGTCGGGTCCTGCCGCTTTGCCTCGTTTCAAATTACTGATAGCTTTTGTAACCTCACCTACAGACGGCGGACCAGTGTCTATATCCCATTCGGGTGTGTGTGGATGGCGGGGAGGTTCAGTGTGGCTGTAGGCAAGTTAAATTGTTCCTCAAAGTGTTCTTTCCAGCGTTCAAGGCGTCTATCCTGAGAGCTAATTAAGGAGCCATTTTTCTCAGAAATAGTCTCACTTATGAATTGCCTTCTCCCACCCGATTCTGTGATGAGTCTAAAGAGTTGCCTAGTGTTGCCTATCGCCGATGCTTTTTCCATCTCTTTCGCCTTTGTCACCCACCACTGTTCACGGTCCTTGCGGAGACTTTTAGTAAGTTTCCTTTTGTGCAGCTTTCGCTCCTCATTGAATTCGGAGCTCGCCGGAATAAGTCTTCTAGCATCTATCAGTTCGGATGAGGCAGTCGAAATCCAGTGGTTTTTACTCACCTTTGGATTTGCCTTATTCACAGCTTTTACAGCTGTATCTATAGCTGACTGAATATTCTTCCAGGCTTCTCCAGGGTGAGCACAGCTGTCGAATACAGATATGCGTTTAGCTAGTTCTTCCTCAAATAGGGATTTAGTTTCCTGATCGAGCTGGGGACGTGATGGTTTTACCGCCAGCTGTTTCCTACGTCCGTTCAGTCGTAAGCACACACGAGCCCGGACCAGTGCGTGATCGGTATCTACACACGTGTTCCAGAAGGAGCGACAATCTCCTACCGACCCACGCCAACGATAGCTTATTGCTATGTGGTCTATTTGTGTCCAGCGTTGGTTTGATGATGGGGGTCGCCAGGTTAAACAGTGTCTCTCCTTGTGTTTAAAGTTAGTGCTTACAAGAAACAAATGATTATCTGAACAGAACTGTAGGAGACGGTCACCGTTGTCGGTTCGCTGGCACGGAACTCCATAGGTGCCACCGACATCCTTCTCAGATTGACACAATTTCCCTACTTGAGCGTTAAAGTCACCAGCTAGAACGACTATATCTGAGCGTTTAGCCTTTCTCACCAAACTAGACAGCTTTTGGTAGAACTCATCCTTCGTTTCATCCGAACTGCAGTCAGTGGGGGCGTAGGCGGAGATTACGAAAAGGCATCGGCGAGTAGTGCAGTCCTTTCTCCTTCTTACTGATCCGTTCAGACGGACAGCACACATTCGGCTATCTACTGGGATCCAGTCAAGCAATGTCTTTTCTGCCCTAGTACTCAAAGCTATCCCTACGCCAGCTAATCCTCGTGAACTAGCTGTGGCATCTCCTGACACCCTCAAGGTGAATTTTGAAGATTCATCCTGTTGGCCAGGTGGGGTTAGGTGAATAACCACACTTGGGTCTTGTATGCGTGTTTCTGAAACACAACATACATCAATGGCTCGAGATGCCAGGGTCTTAGCTAGTGATGCTTGTTGTCCTATTTGGCAAAGTGTCCTAACATTAAATGCTCCTATATGAAATTGGTGGCGTGGCTTTAGGAGACTATCCGTGGTGGTTTTTTGGCTTTCGTCGTTTTTAGTGGACACAGAGTGAAGAGGGAGTGAGGAGCCATCAAGTAGAGGAGTTGCATCAGTGGGAGGAAGGCAAGGTAATAGAGATGAAGATGAAGACAAAGATAAGTGAGGATTAGAGAGGTTTTGTGTGCATTTCGGATTGTGAGGGCGTTTGTTACTTCCCGGCTGCCCACACCGTGGAAGTTGGTTGCGTGACCGCAGAGCCCAGGGGACAACTGCTTGAGGCCGGTCACACGCGGCCTGTTTTTGTTTGTTCTTTGTTTGTTGTGCCTCAGTAGCATACTTATCACTCCTGCCCTGTGACACGGCAGCAGGAAGCGCGGTCTTTCACTCATATATATTTTCCTTGTTTGGAAAATACAAGTATCATCGTAAACCTCGTGGTCTTCTGATTTCCCTCTTTCCGCGTCAGGACTACTAACTACTCGACGAGTACACAACAAATATGTTCACAGGTGACTAAAGATAAATTCCTCTGAGTACATACGGTTTATATAAATAGCTCCACATGAGCAATTAGATTTATATACGACATTTTGATGTGACCATCATTGATAGCTTATCTTTAATGCACTGTATCAATATACTCCTGGTTTAGTGACTGATGTCTACTTCATATAATCAATCTAGGATTGTTTAGTCAGTTGTTTTTACTAAATTCCAAATTTTCAATAGTTTGTTTGTAGGGATTCGATCTGTTTCAAGTCTGACCACGGGTTGATATCAGTTAAAGAACCATTGAAAACCTCCAGGAGGGAGTACTGGAAAGATGTTTCATCCCCCAGTGTGGGACCCATTGTCAGTACGAACCTAGGAATTTCCAGTTCGGCCACTGGGACACGGTGGAATAACCCATGAATTCCAGCTTCTACCAACTCGTGACCAACCACCCCCAGTCAATGTCACTGGCGAGTATTTGTTCGCACTGCCGACCACCAGGTGGCCTTCACTGGTCACGACTTCTAGCTACAACTCAAGGCAATTTCATTCTGCGGCCAGTCATTGACGAGCATCAGATTAATTTTAATGAATACTCGCCAATAACATTAGTTGGTAGTTAGTCGCGCTAAAATCATGAATTGGTAGAAGTTAGAATACATGAACTGGCTATTGGATCGGGTCCCAGTGGCTGAATGGTAACCGGAAGGTCCTAAGCTTCGAACCATGGTCGGTTGGTGCTGAACAGTCCTGAGCACTGAGACGAAACAGCTGTCCAGTACCCACTGGCAGTTTTCAGAGTTTTCTAACTGATATCAATCCGTAATCAATCTTGAAATTCAAAATTGCCCTCTATAGAAGGTAACTTTATTAATCAACATTATCATATCATCAACATCAATTGAGCTAAGTTTAATATAGCGTAATAACAGTGTATGAAAAACAACAGCATAATACTAAGTAGTGTTAAGAAAATGACATAAAATCTATTAAAAATGTAAGTTATATTTACCCCTCTAGACTCCAATTCACGATAAATATTTGCATTAACATCGAAGCGCCATTTCTTAAATGCTCGTCTTAACAACTGTTTAATGCCTTTGCGTGATAACTGTATGTTACGCGATATCCAACCATTTTCAAATGTCCATTCTTTTAATTTCCTTCAAAATTAGAAGAAATATATAGAGGTTGTACTGATGAAATTTAATCACACAAATATAGGACAATGCTATGAATAATGATTTACTTTATTGCAAAACAGTACTTAAAGATACCACCATAAATTACAAATAAGAGAAGATAAAACAACCATTTATTTCACTAACTACGTAATAACTTATAAGTTTCATGTGCGCCGGTGACACAGCAGTTAGGATGCAAATGGTCCGAGGTTCGACCCCCGGCCGACGCACTCCGTTACCTCGCTAAGCCAAAAATAATGCTGGTAAAGAGGGAAGGTTGGGCATGAGCTTAGCAACCCCATCCTGTAAAAATAAACACTGCTACAGAAACTTCAAGCCTCTATCTTGAAGCCCTATGTTCCACTGGGATCATGAAGGGAACATTTTTTAAAAAATTATAAGTTTTCCGCTTAAAAACTTCCTCTATTATATAGAATGCAGGCTAAATAGAGTATCGTTAAATTTTCGTACTTATTTCTGCGAGCATATAATCTCCTATGCTGACTTCTAATCCTACTTGATGAGTTGGAAGGCGAGAGGTGTGTCAATAAACGGGGTGGTTCTGAGAGTCAGACAATATGAATTTAGCCCATTTCTCACATGAATTCAGGTGTCTGTCGACTACAGGTAGTAACTAGCTGACTTAGTGGAACACCGCTTACTCCGCTGATAACCTTTAATACCCTTCGCTATATGATATACTCTTTTTGAGTAGCTCAGGAACACCTAACGGGTGCGATAAAGAATAATAGTAATAATAATAATAATGATAGGCGCAAAGAGGAACAATCAATATATGTAAGGTTTTCAAGTATTGGTTGTGAAGGGACATTTTTGTTTGATTGTTTGGAGGTGGGTGCGTACTGATGAAGAGTCCCGAGCTAGGACGAAACAGCTGGTTGTCCAGTACTCTCTGTAGGTTTTCCAATAGTTCTCTAACTGATGTCAGCTCGTGATGAAATTCTCTAACCAATATGTGAAGTTTATTTACACATCAAGCATGGATTATATGCTTAATACATAGGCTTGTAATAGACCATCAGATAGCTGTTATGTGATATGCAAATGCGTTTTAATTGTGTTTAAGAATTAAGATGCACCTACAGAAATATTCTTACTTCCGACTCGAGATCTGAATTTCACCGAGGAGAAGATTTATAGGCAAAATCCGAACAAGTTGGTAGAAGAAGAAGAAGCAGAAGCAAAGATAAGGCTTCAAGTGAACATAAAGAAGACGGAGGTGATGAAAATAACCACCACCACCACCAACAACAACAACAAGCACCAATCACTATCAACGGAATAAATTTCAAAGAAAACACTTTCTTCACTTATCTGGTCAGGTAGCATCGTTTCAGCGACAGGCTGCACAGATGCTTATGTTAAAACCAGAATCGGAAATGTAAGACATACCTTCGTCATTCTGAAACCAGTTTTAAATCAAATGCACTGCACTCAGCATAAACAAGAGAATCCCAATTTTTAACACCAATGTTAAGTCAGTCACTTCTTCTAAATGGATCAGAAACTTGGCAAACGCGTAATGAAAAGCATTTCCAACTGGTGACTTCAGATATATATCAACAGCTACCTCAGCTGGCTCCATACACAACATTAGACGACTATTCAGAAAGAATTAGCAACACGAAATTCTGGGAACGAACCGTCCAAAAACGTATTTATTTATTTATTTAAACGCAGAAAAAAACTTGGTACAATATGGCACCAAGAAAGATGCACCTCACTAAATTTCATTTGCTGTGTGAGGGCTGGGATACTGCCTGGCCCCCAGACCGAAGCAGGTGGTTTTCTTAAGGGACCACCCCCGAGCCTTTGACTTGGAGTCTAATCCGCAAGGCAGCGGAGCAGCGTCAGGAGCTGCATTCCCATGGTTTCCGGTGACTCATATGGGTTCATACGACATTTGATCTCATTGGATTCTGGAGCCCATGTACCCCATGGTAACTGCTTTTAGTCTAACCGCTATCCAAACAACCTTCCTGACATGGTAGGACCTGCGGGAACATGAGTCCCAGCCAGTTCAGCTTGTTGGGTCCCTGTGGTATTCAAGCTCGACCACCATGACAAGGTAGCAGTTGTCGGCTCAACATATATCCCGAAAGAAATGGAGACAGGTCGGATACATGCTGAGGAGACCGTTCAGTGACAGGGCACACTAGACAAACCCTTGAGTGGAACCCGAATGGGAAACGACGAGTTGGGTATGTATCCAAGAGTGACATGGAGGAGATCGTGTGAGGAGGTTTATGGACGAACATTGGGCCAACTGAAGAGGACTGAGTAGAATAGAACGAAATGGAGGTGTGCTATTGAAGCCCTATGTTTCACTCAGAACCGAATGGAATAATCATAACGAATGTAGCCATAAGTACACTAGGGGGGACCAGGTAGCAGGATGACTTCCATTTGTTTTCTGAAAAGACAACGAAGCTAAACTTCAGAGGAAGCAAGCATTTGAAAGATGCAATCATCAGATACGTCGTGGATATGGAATATGCTGTTGACCTCAAAAAACTTTTAATAGGATTTAGTATTCACGGGTCATCAGATTCCGACCCATTTAGATGAACGGTCAACAGGCCGAACTTGTGACAAGAAGATGATCCTGGGTTCACTCCCTGCTGGGTTCGTTAGTGAACAATACTGAAGAACCCAAAACTAGGACAAAACAGCTGTTTAGCGTTCATTTGGTTTCAAATTACTAGCTAACTGAAACCGTTTTGTGATGAGATCTTTACTGAAACTGTTCAATGTGCAGCAAATGCTGAAATTAACACACTTCATGCGAGCAAACGGATACTTATTCATACAAACACGTGAATGTGGGTAATCTTATGCCGTATTGGTAACCTTTTACTATTTTTGTTTTACTCATTTGTTTACTCGCTTCACCTGACTGAGTTGATTTCAAAATCTTGAGAATTTCATTTTTCTTTCTGATATGTTACGCAATTTCTTAAGCTAATATAAGTTATTGTTCTCCTGCATCTCTTCTTTCCCTACTTAGTTCTCGAAAATATTATTTAAATAAACAGGAAATGATTCGAGCTAAAAAATAATGTAATTCTAACATTTTTCGAGCCATCATTTCAACCTCCGTTTTATTCATTTATTTATAAATATCTCATTTCCCTTGTATTGTTTTATAACAGTCTATTCTGTGATCCTGTGAAATAAAAACTGACACCACATTGAAGTAATTTGGTGATTTGGTAATTTGGATGGCTACCGACGGAATCCAAGAGACGCATTTCGT
The DNA here is from genome assembly GCA_944472135.2 of Trichobilharzia regenti. Lineage (NCBI taxonomy): Eukaryota > Metazoa > Platyhelminthes > Trematoda > Strigeidida > Schistosomatidae > Trichobilharzia > Trichobilharzia regenti. The sequence continues at coordinate 170,523,001 of OX235262.1, read as the reverse complement.
CCTACTCAGGACTCGCCATCTGGATGTACTTGCATTCCCCCAATTGAGTGAGTGATGGTGTTCCCAATGAGACTCGAATCAGGCGCGCCCATCGCTTCAAACACCAAAGCGTTACACCTACCAGACCACTCGGGCCACGAGAACCACCTCTTCTGTAAGAGGTGTCAGTTATATTACTTGTTTTTCAATTCAATTTTGACTTTTCAGTTGATTGATTGGACTGAAATGTTCGACCTTTGTTGACACATCGGCTCCCAGTGAGGAAGCTTCAGCGATATAATAATTGATTTCCGTTGCACAAGAGGTGGTTTCTGGGGCCCAAATGGTCTAGTGGATAACGCCTTTGAGTTTGAAACGATGGGTAATGGGTCCAAGTCTCATTACTCACCCATTAGGGAATGCAAGTACATCCAGTTGAAGAGTCCAAAATAGGACGAAATGTACATCCTGGATCCCATTATCAGTCACTATTCACAACATTACTTCGACTTAGTAATCATCAGACATCCTGGAAGTGTCCAAAATAGGAACTGACATACCAATCAGTTAAGAGGGAAACTAAAATTGAATTAAAATAAAAGTGACACCATACTTTGTCGCATATCTAATCTGTCCTATTTTTTTAACCTTATTTATCAAGAGAATCATCTATACCAAAAACTTTAATTCTTCAAAAGCAATGCGCATAGAATTACCTTGTTACTGGCAATATACTACGAAAATGCGGTGCAACTAAATGGTAAATTGGATGTGATTGTGACATATTACGTCGTAGTGAAACATAAACTGACTCCAATATTAAATGAGTTAGCAAACGGCCAACAATCATATGATGACAAGCATCGGCTAAATTCACCCATAATTTTGCTTGTAACCAAACTGAAGCTGGATCAGTTGGAAGGATAATCTGAAATCAAAAGAAAACAAATGAACACGGTGATTATAAGGCATAGCCCGCCTCTTTTTTTGAAGTGGCGCCACTTGTTTTATCCGATGGGTATTAGAACCAGAATTTACCAGCATGATGTCATGAAAATTCAGTAGTGTACGTTTAGTTACGGGATTTCATTATGAGCTGACATCGGTGAGAGAACCATTGGAAAACTACCAGGAAATGATGGACAACGGTTTCGTCCTAGGCTGGGAATCTTCGGCAGTACGCATTCAGCGGGGTTCGAACGCAGGACCTCCCAATTACGAGGCGAGCTGGTAGACCATTCAGCCACCGGAACCTGACCCATTGGTCCAGTGCTGCGTGCTGATGAAGAGTCTCAAACTGGGCTAACGAAACAGCTGCTCAATACTTCCAGGTTTTCCAATGGTTCCTTAACCGATGTCAGCTTATGATGAAACCATGGAACCATTCAATCAAATTCTTACAAACCAATACTTGAATATACGTTTAACTTTTGAACTTACTGCCCCTTTAATCAAATGCATTGCGCAGATATATATATATATATATTTGAAAACTACAAGAATGAACAGCAACAATTTTGAGACATTAAGTTTAAAAGTGCAAAAGACAAAATGGAAAAAGAAAAAGAGGAAGACAGACATCTAGAGGGTAATATTTAGCCCAATGAGAATGAAATAGACAACGTCTGAATGTATTTTTTCTTTCATCAATTGCCTCCAGCCTTCATTGATTTTTAACGTCCAGAGGTCCCCAACCAGTCAAGAAGCCTACACCTTCCTACGTGGCTTTGACTAACTGTTGTGGGTTGCATTTTCCAACCTGACCCTACGTCAGCTAACAGTGACCGTCGAGGAAGGCGATGGCTAGACATTCATGCGTAACACATGTCCTAACCATCTCAGTCGATGTAGCTTCACAGACTCGTCGATTGATTTACCCTCCTTACCTAGAACTTGACGCCTAAGCTCAGTATTGCTTACCCTACTATACCACTTCACACGGGAGATAGAACGCAGACACGTATGATCAAAGACAGCTAGCCTTTTCATATCCAAAGAGAGGCGCTTAGAATAGCTACGTGATCTTTCAGTTCCACAGTGAACAGTCACCATCTGCTGAAGGATATAAACAGATGTCTGTAGCAGAATGTTCACTCTATCGTCCCAGTTACACAGTGGCATAAAACCTCCATATCTCCTTTAAAAGTGTAGACATATTTAAGACATCAAAAGTGAGTCTTATAGCTGTCAGTATACAGACAGATAGATAGATAGACTGACAGGCCCTATCAAAATAAGACCCTAATATCTCTTAGATACGTTCACATGCAGATACTAAGACACAAAGCCCAATGACAATAACACGGCGTATAACTAAGGAAAATATGGATGATACTTCCATACTTTGTCAAAGTGATTTGGACAGGAACGCAATAATATCTCAACTAAACAAAATACATTCAGCTATCAAATTCATGTTTGAAGAAGAATTCTGAAGTAAAATTGCCTTTTTAGACGTTCTACTTACAAAGAAGACAAGGCGGCGATTCCGGAACTAAGCTAGCCACCTCTTGCTGTATCCATCAGCTCGACCGTTCCTGTGCAGACAGTTATAGTGACTTTCGCCCTACGAACCTGATTTTTCGTGCACGGGAACACCTGCCAGTATAGTTATATATAAATGTTGCTAAAACCATCAACAGTTCGACATTAGATCACCTTGTTTAAACAGGCCCCATACGACTAAGAGCAATGAAGTCTTCCTCTGTTACCTATCGGGTTTCGAATAAACTACCAAAGGCTTCTAGATACGCAATACTTTAGACAGAAGAGGTCATTGAAATTTGCCTCAATCAAATGGAGCTCTATGTGCAGAAGAAACAGGGCCAGGTAGCCCCAATAGTTACCCTGGTTTGCCGTCCAACCTATAAATTCACAAATTCTGTGTATTACTTCCCCTAATTTATTTTTTTTATATTTTTGATTACAGCTTGATTCCACACCGTATTTTGGTACAAGTATGGAATTTTCAGCATGTGATATCGGTAGCCCAAGTTTTGCAGGCCGTCCATAGATATCAAGTGTGCGTTGGCAGGGGATCGAACCCCGGACCATGTGCATGGTCGGCGAGAGTCATAACCGTTGTGCCACCGGCGCACTGATATCTGATATTCAGTCAGTTTACTGTTATATGTGATGCATACCATCTCTCTCTCTTAATGATACTTCTCAAAATGTAACCTAGTGACACTAATGATTTAGTATTTCTTAAATTATTACTGTCGTATAAGCGTAGAACCTGATGACGAATACAAGTTATGCATAAGGAAATTACTACTTACCGCACTGGTATCATTCGAATTACGATCCAATTGAATTGCAATCGGTTTTAATTGTCTTTTCTCTGTATAAAAGAAAATAGCCAAAGGTGCGCACAATTCTCGACCACGCTTACAACTTAGCCCTTCCATTATATGAAAATCAAGTATGTACAAACGATTAGCCGATACCATTTGACGCAATGTCCAACCTTCCAATTGAGGCTTCAACCAATTTGCAGCTAGCTGAAAACTATATTTTTAAAAGTTAACAAGAAGATGAAAGTAGATATAAGTAGAAAAGAATAAAACTCTGTGTTTATGCGTATTCATGCATCACCTACGAGAGTTTGTGAAAACAACACAACACTCTAGGACGATCGACACATACAATTATTTAAAGACTAATAGGTGACGTAACTATATCATCTATTTGTAACGGGAGAAGGAAGTAGAATTGGGAAAAGACCTTTAATAAGGAATGACACATATATGTACATTTTAGCCGCATCAAAGTTCGGCTAAGTCAAAGGAAAAATAATAAATTGTTCTGATTGGATGACATCTGGCTCGGTCCAAGGTCAAACGAGGCTGTCCAATAGGGTTATTTCGGCGAAGTTCAACAATAGCGTCCCAGGTGTGCGAACGCCCCGATGACCTTGAACGCATACTAGTCATTGGCTAACGGCAACTGCCATTATCATAACTGAAATATCAACGCTAATCACCCAGATCACGTTTTTAAGTACTGTTTGGACAATGTGTTAATAGCTCGTCGGGGTTAGGATTAGGGTTAAGGTAAGTATTGGGCTTACAGATAGATTTAGAGTTGATGTCATTTTATTTTTATTTGTTTTCTTATCCACATTTTCCTGGTAAGCGGTCATCTATCCTCTTACTGTAAACCTTAGTAATTCAACCAAGGGCTTTTTAGGAAGACTGTACATGAGGATAAGAGAGAAAAATGATTCACAAAAACAGCTCATCTTCAGTCACCTCGGTGAATACATGTAGAGAAACTAGTCTAAATTAGCAACCGATACTCTTCATTATAACTGGGACGTTTTTTTAAATCCTGTAAGAGAAAGACACCCTGTTTAATGTTTTCATGCATTTTCTTGTGAATATACGTCAATTTTTGTGCAAAAGTTCCTCATTTTTATGATTGATCAACTCAAGGTCACTCGTGTGTTCGCATACTTGGGACGTTATTGTTGAACTTTGACGTTATGTAATGTCCAAAAAACCCCTACCTCCGCAGCCATTGACTTTAATGTTGATTTCAGTTTTGGCTGCTTCCTGTCAATCTGCATCACGCCACACAACATTGACTTATTTTACAATGTAAGCTAGAACAGTTGAAACGTTTGGTCATCTCAAATATATCTCTCTAAGCGTTCATAGTAATTTATACACCTCCGTGAAAACAATAAACATGATTTAATGGTGAATAAGTTTAGAAAATGTGCGTCGGTGACTTTACAATAGAACGCTTGCCAACAACGCATGTAGTCCGGGGTTCGATCCCCGCCACCGATGCACTCCTTTACCTCGTTAAGCTGGTAATAATCCTGGCTAAGAGAGAAAGTTTGGCATGTGACTAGCAATCCCATCCCGTAAAAGTAAACACTGCTACCGTAACTTCAAAGCTCTAGCTTGGAGTCCTATGTTCCACTGGGAACATAAAGTTATTTTTCTTTTAAAGTTTAGAAAATGAGCATTATTCTATTTGCAATTATTTCTCTATTTCCATTTGGAATATAATTTTTTTATCAATCATACTACTTATAAGTAGTCGAAATATAATCCCAAAACAATCAACAAATTTATATGTAATTCCTCTTCACTTTGGACAGTGTGTTAACACACATTAAAAGAACATTTCTAAATATAACCCATTTCCATACATATACTAGGTAGGTAGTGAGTTCATTTATCGATCCCAGGACGTAAAAATTACATCATCAGAAGTTTGAAAAAATTATATATAGTATTTCATGCGTGAAAAGTGTCAACCTTCCAAAGAGAATAATCGATATAGTTATAGACACGTGGACCTTATCAACCCATTATTCTTATCGCACAGAAGTATGTTTGAACTCAAAAGTGGTTCTCCAATGAAATCATCTACTAAAATAAATACTAATCTCATGTACATGTTAACGAGAAATCTGACTGACTGGTTTCAACACAGTGCAACGACAGAAAACAAGGGCCAGACTACAGATCGTTTATTGAGAATCAAGAGGTATTTATAGATTTTTGTGTGCATTATATTACCAGATGAGCAACGTCTTCTGGTTGGTTTGTTTTCTTGCTGAAGGTTATTCTTGATATGTATCCGTATATATATATATATATATATATATATATATATATATATATATATATATATATGATGGCCTGTCTTTCTGTTGCTCTCTTAGTCTGTGACCATTTCACTTTGATGAACCTGTCTCCTTTAACAATGCATATTCCCCTTATATTATATATAATATGTGTGTTTGTTGACAGTCTGTTATATTTCGCTATGTATATATGGATCGATACTCCATTATAATTAGCCAATCATGTTAAGACTATCTATTAATTGTTCACACACTTGGTTGGGCATTCATATATATTTTGCTCTCACACTATTGTGTGATACATATATATATATATATATATATATATATATATATATATATATATATATATATATATATATATATATATATATATATTGATTCTCCTGGTGTTTTGGAAAATAGAAGTATCATCGCAAACCTAGTGGTCTTCTGATTTCCGTCTTTCTTGCGTCAGGACTATTAAATTCTCGACCAGTACATAATAATTTGGCGACGGGGGAAACTACTATTAACCACTCAGCAGCAGCAACATAACAATTCTGTTATCCCTTTTTGGTCGTTTCTCAAAAAATCAAGCCATATATCTGTGAATCATACTTCCAAACTTTAACTCCTCTGTGATTGACTGGTGATTTACTCAAGGTTAAACCTTGTTCTTGTTTTTTTCTCATGACCCTGATTTGAGACGTCAATATTGACGTTAATTGTTGTCTACAATTTTGGCTTGTAGACAGTTGTCACCACAACCGGACTTAGTACAGAAGTGCAAACGTTCAAATCGCCACAATCCACGTACCACACAAGGGAAGGCAAAAGAGAGTAAAAGAGAAGAGATTCGAAAGAACAATAATGTACATAAACGTGAAGGGAAAAGAATAGGAATATAGAAAACCAATAGGGCTCAATAAACACATGAGGTCACAGAGTGAATGCATCCGTGCCATTGAGAACGATTTTGACTTATATCAATCATCGATTGACTCCAACCATTGGTTCTTATCCTTCTGAAGACTCTGACCAGGAAGCCTCTGCCTCCTTCCTTATGTGGTTAAAACTGATTGTTTGGTTTGACTACCGACTAGCTCTTATCCAGCCTTGATCCTATGTGTCCATCGGGGAGAGTGAAATCTGAATCTTCAAGATGTTATGATAAAATTCTCAGAAAAACAAAAATGGAGGAAAAGTATTTATCAAGTAACATATGACTAGTGACAAGTACTCGAACAACGATGAAGTGATTTTAGTTTGCTTTCTCGAAGCTATGCAGTCAAAATTACTTTTTTTTACTATAGCTTGATTCCGCACAGTATTTTGGTACAAGTATGGAATTTTCAGCATGTGATATCAGTAGCCCGAATTTAGCAAGCCGACCATTGATATCAGGCGTGCGTTGGCCGTGGATCGAACCTTGAACCACGTGAATGGTCGGCAAGTGTCCTAACCGCTGAGCCACCGAACAATAAATCATGTTCGAAACATTATCTAGTCAATAATACTGTGGCATGATAGATCTGGTTGTAGTCATAAGGAGATGATGTATGAATGGTTCCTCATTTTCTCTTTTGTTGATTGAAACCTCCTGTACATTATACAGTCCAATTGTAATCTGTATGATAAGCAGCTTCGTTGTTAAATGAAAAGTCAATGTAACTTCACCTTTCGACAGATTCTGGAACATAGGCATCCTTACCGGCGTCCAACAATCATTATATTTCTTGACCTAAAGGCGGAATTCGATTCTGTCGACCGAGAGGTACTCTGGCGAAGCTTAGACGTAAAGGGAATGCCGAGAAAATACATTGCACTGATTAAGGTACTCTACTGGAACTCAATCAACCAGGTGGGGACTTACGGCGAGTTGTCATCAACGATGTAACTCATCTATCTAGACCTAACTAAGTAAGTGAAGTGAAACTAACAATTTGAGACGTTCCACTTTTAAAAAAATCCCATATACAAGTAAGTGAAGCACACTTCCCACTCACCTCAAAAAAATAAATAAAATTAATATGTAAATGGGATGAAATTACAAGATAAATGCATAAAAGAGAGGTAACATTTTACATGCCTTTTTGGTAATGTACGGCATAACTGAATAGTGTAAGGATTACATCCACGAATACGTTGTGCACCAAAGCAGATATCATTCATCATCCAAAACTGTAAACTCTAATTAACAATAAAAAAGAATTTGTAGGTAATTAGAAATAGATGTGTAAGAGATAAGAAGATAAGAGAATTGGGAACAGACCTAGCTTAAAGAAAAACATGTCATATTTGTATTTTTTTCGGTAACATTAAAGATCGGTTAAGTCAGAGGTGAATAATAGATCCTTCTGATTGGTTGACAACTGGCTCAAGGTTAAATAAGTTAGCCAATCGGATTATTTCATGGCCTCAAGGTAAATTAAATCTAAATTTGTGGAAGGAAAACACTTCTACCTTCCTCTGCAGACAGCTATCGACTTAAAATGTTGATTTCAGTTTTGACCGCTTTCTATCAATCTGCATCACACTACAGATGCACACAATGGGTGTTTGAAAAAAGGAACACCTCCTCCCCAAAAGAACATTAAGATTACTACGTTTTGAGTATAAACATACGGAAAACAAGTGTATTTTACAAATTTTAGGAGGGAAATAAAATAAAACTTTGAGCAAAGCTCAACTGCAGATTAGTACACTCACATAAAAAATTATCCACATCAGAATTCTTTCGAAAAGTAGTAAACAACGATAACGATGGTTGAGTTGCCACCTAATACGAATATCAACGTCCTTTTAACAACTGCAGAAGTTCACTTATTCAAATAAAAGTTTGTTAAGTGTCATTCAAAGTCAAAATTCGCATAGTGATAGATAACATTCCTAATGTCATTCGATATTTGGTTGATAGGCATTCAAAGTAAAACCCTTGAAAATTGAACTGACGATTACTAGTTACTGGCTACAAAATGGAGTTGCCTGGAAACCACAAAAAGTAGGGTCCACCAGGTCGGGAGTGAGGACAAGTACCTACCAATGACATTGGCTGGTGCCAGTCGCGCCAAAATCACGAATCGGTAGAAGTTAGAATTCATCGGTTGGCTATTGGATCGGGTCCCAGTGGCTGAATCGTCTACGAGCTTGTTCACCTTGTAACCGGGAGGTCCTGGTTTTGAACCCCGCTGTGTGCATACTTCTGATGAGTCCTAAGCACTAAGACGAAACAGCTGTCCAGGACTACCTATTGGTTTTCAATGGTTCTCTAACTGATATCACTCCGTGGTCAAACTTCAAAACAAATCGAATCCCCACAAACTAACTCTTGAAAATATCATCAAAGACATCAAAATGAAGGTTATCTGTCTATCTATCCTACACGCTGATATCCAACGAAACTCATAATGGTGCACTACATGTCACAATCACCAAAATGTGTTTTCGTATATAAACTGTTGACACTGACCGACTGTCGCTTCTCTTAATTCCGAACAAAATACTGAGTTGCCGAATCTGCACACAACTAAAAAAAAACAACTTACCACAGGTTCAGTGATATTATATTTCTTATAGAAATTCCCAAGCGTGTCAAGAGAACTCCACGGTTGTTCACTTGTATATTCTTCAGCCAGACCAGTACGCTCAATAACCTCAAGAACCAAAGGTTCAATATCCCACTATAAAAACTATTAAAAACACATTACAAGTATTCCTTACCCTGGTATCCGATGAGAATAACTCTGAAGATGGGATTTCTTGTAACTGGTAACAAAAAGGTATGAGATTAGTTTCTAAATTAGCTCACCTCAACAGGTAGACCTTTAGCACGTTGAAAGAAGGTGAAGAACTGCATACGCCTACTAACTTCCTCTTCTCTCAACTCCATAAATGGTTCATATTGAGGAATCCAAGCTTCACAGTCGTGTACAACATACTGATGATCAGGACTGATCCATTGATGAACAGGAAAGAAGAAATACTTCCATTCAGCAGTCATACCAAACCTTCTATCTCTGATAATCACTCTATCTAGAAACCATGCCGGTGGAGGAAAAGACTGAGTTGTACACCAAAATTCAATATGATGCAATCGTTTGAACACCTATAATTGTTTACACAGGTTTCCCTAGATACCAATAATGACCTACTTTTAAACGACTCCAAGACTGTAAATCTATTGTAAATTTTGCTTGTGTATAGTCGATGTCATTTTGAAAAATATTATCCAGTGTAATTGTCGGTGACTGATTCCCACAATGGTCAAACATAACCATATTGACTCCAGGACCAAGTTCATCCCCGCTGTAATCACCGCTGACAACACACACTTCAAATGCTATTTTAGTAGATGTCCCTCCCATAAGTGTAAATGCAATCCTTTATATCACAACGAAATACTTTTGGAAAACCACCTATAAAAAGAGTGAAAAAGTAATTACTTCTATTTGTCTTTACTATGAGAAAAAGATGAACAATAGTTAATGAGTGAGAATTCGTTCAATCGAGAAAATACATTGCAGTGATCAAGTCACACACTCCACTCAAACTCATGCAGCCACATGAGGGCTTACGGCAAGTTGTCATCTGAAGTGGTGGCGACTAGTGGTGTCCGTCAAGGATGCCCATTATCCCCATTTCTGTTCAATTTCATCATAGATGTACTAATGGATTTAACCCTAACTCACTTCAGAGACTCAGGGATCGACTTGCTACCATGGTATAATCTTGTTGACTTAGAATATGCCGATGATATAGTCCTTCTAAGCGAGGACGCTGACAAATGCAGAGTCTTTTGAACACCTTGAGCTGCAATCTACGAGTGTTTGGTATGCGATTCGCTCCCGCCAAATGTAAGATGATGTTACAAGAATGGACTACACTGATTCCTAGTTTAGAAATAGGGAGTGAAGTGGTAGAGCATGTTGACCGCTTCACTTATTTGGGAAGTTGCATCAGCCCCAACGGGTTGATCTCTGACGAAATCTCAACACGTATACAGAAGGCTAGTTCCGCATATGCCGGTTTGCACCATCTCTGGCGTAGACGTGATATCTCCCGTGTGCAGTGGTATAATAAGGTAAGCAATATTGAGATTAGGCATCGAGTTCTAGGTAAGGTGGAGGAATCAATCGGGGAGGATGTGGAATTACATCGACTGAGATGGTTAGGACATGTGTTACGCATGCCTAGTCATCGCCTTCCTCGACCGATGGGCAATGTCCGCTGAAATAGGGTCTGGCTGGAAAAGAGCTAGCCGCGGTCAAACCAAAACATGGTTTCATCAGTCAATGAAATCTACAAGAGTTAGTTTAAGTCAGTCACGTAGGAAGGTGTAGACTTCCTGGTTGGGGTCCTCGAGACGGCGAGAAACAATGAAGGCTGGAGATAATTGGTGATATGGCTCAAAACCGTTCTCGGTGATGGCTGACGCAGGCGCATCCACTCCTTGTGATTTATAATATCCAAGAAAACTATGTGCGGCACAGCGGTTAGGACTCTCGCCGACCATGCACATGATCTGAGGTTCGATCCACTGCCGACTCACACCTGATATCTATGGTCGGCCTGCAAAATTTGGGCTACCGATATCCATGCTGAAAATTCCATACTAGTACCAAAAATATAGTGTAGAATCAAGCTGTAATCAAAAATAAAAATAAATACTGTTTCTATTTTGCATTTGTTTTTACTTTCTTCTCTGGCATTGTGTGTTGAGTGGAGTGTGGCGACTGAAACTGCTACACATAGGTGCAAAGTTCTATGTTGAACTCAGTCAGTAAGTCTTGGTCTCAAAACCTTGATTTTCAAAAGACACAACTGAACTTCATGCAAAATCTACTAACAGTACCATGATACAAATGCAAGTAGACATTTAGAAAACAGCTGTGCTAGAACCACGTGACTGTTTGAAATCATAAGCAAACATTTATGTAATTTGTATGAAATATATGATCACGTTTCAAAAATGCAAGAGACTAAATTGTCAACCAATGACGTTACAGGCGGAGTCCACATGACACAAATGTGTTCAACTTTGTTTGATTCATATTAAGTGTACGGAAAATTCAAAATTCACTAAAACATTATCTATATTTATCCTCTTTGATTAGTCTCAATATAATACTAGATATTTTAAGTGTTATACGTTATATTTGCGTTAGTCATGGGTCTTAATGGATAATGCAATAGGCATCGGGCAGCGACGAAACAGGCATAAAATGGACCCACACAAAAAACTTGGATCTGAACTTCGCCGAGGATATATGTCTGATTTCCCACAATCTGGAAGACTTGCAAGTGGAAAACAACAAGCTGGAGGAAGAAGCACCAAAGATAGGCCTTCCTTCAGATGGATATAGAGAAAACAGAGGTGATGAAGATTCCTGGCCAACAGAAACAGCCACAGCAACAACGACAACAGACAACAGTCAGCATAAATGGGAGGAATCTATAAGAAGCAACCTCCTTTATCCACCTACCTGGGAAGCATCGTTTCAACTACAGGCGGACGGAATTGATGAGGATACCAAAGGGAGGATCGGGAAAGTAAGGCAAGCTTTCATTACTCTCAAGTCTATGTGGAGGTCAACAGCGCCCAGCAGGAACCGATTGTGAAACAAATATGCAGGAAGAAATGGAGATGGATTGGCTATACTCTGAGAAAACCACCAGGTGACATCACACGACAGGCCATCGCTCGAGTGGAACCCGAAAGGGAAGTGGCGAGTTGATCATCAGTGCAAGGGTGACTTAGAGGAGGTGATGTGAAGAGGAGATGAAAGCATGTAGGCAGACGTGGAGCCAGGTGAGAACATTGGCGGGGAACCGAACGCAGTGGAGACGTGTGACTGAAGCCCTATGTTTCTCTAAGAACTAAAGGAAACAATAATAACAGGATGGGTCTTAATCGATCCTTTTTTAATTCTGAAAAATTTGTTACAGCTAATCAGATTAGATTAAGATAATGAGGCTAGTGAGAAATTTTGATTTGGCCTAATTACCTGTTCTCATTCTTGTTATTTGATGAGTGGATTTTAGCCGTCTTATTTATTTGATATTTCTACATTTACTTCTACAATATTTTGTATTTTCTATACTTTTCTTTTTGGAAAGATTGTTCTGCATCAGTCATTAAATCTCTTGGATCCTCTTTCAGGTAACTGATTTCCTATAATCCAACCCACCAAAGTGTAATGTTAATTTCTTTTCAAAACATAAAGTTGTAAGTCTTGATTTCGTTGGTTTAATACCTTACCTTTCTAATTGAATCTTCAATCAGATCAATCAGTGCGGACAACATCAGTTAGCCAATATTTTGAACTTATGACTTGATGGGAATAATTAATATGTAACAGTTTTAAAACTACTTGTTTTAAGCGCTAGAGAGCTGCCTGGAACACGTGAAAATCATATGTAGCTTACAGACTAATACCTGCATTCTAAGGCAAGTTGGATTCCATTCAGTGAACAATCATGCTGAGGTTTCTGAAGAATTACTAAGGATGAGTTGAGTCTCTTCATGAATACACGTATCCAGGAAAAACTTAGACACCACTTCATTTCGCCAAGTGTTAATGGGTAGTCAAAATAGGACAACTGAAAATCCAACCAGATGTTTTGGTACCATTTTGTAAGAGATTTAGGCTACAAATTATACGTAGGAAAGTAAGTTAAAACCCAGTTACCAAAAACACACGTTTCATAAACCAGACTGTAAGGCACATTTATTTTATGTTGTCTAATGATACTGAACTGAGTTTTCAACGTATAACTTTACACAAAAGTTCAGTAGATTAAGTTGTAACACTTCATAAAAGCACACATAAAGGTAGATAAACAGAAAGTGAAAAGCAACTGTAAATGGAAAGATACGGGAAAAAGAATAATTACATGGAGAACGATGAGAACTTAACGGGTTTGGGAACTCGTAAGGAGTGAAGGCATCTGCGTGACTGAGAGCAAATTTGAACCATGTCACCAACAGTCTCCAGCGTCTTATTCTGAGAGTTTCGAATGCCTCAACCAGTCTTTATATTTCTATGTGGCCCGAAACAAAAGTCAAAGACTTTATGGGTTGATACCACGTTTTGATTTGACTAACCCTGTCTTTCAATCTAATCCTATATCATCTCACTGACTGACTGGTTTCAACGTGGAACTGTGCACAGATGTGCAGAAGTTTGAGTTACTACAATTCATGTAGGACACAAAGCGAGAGAAGAGACTAAACAAATACTCAAAAGAGAGATAATAAACAGAAGTGTAGGGGAAAAAGAAGAGTAATGCGGAAGAAGAGATTTTTATTGGATATGACAAACCACACAGAGTGAATGCATCTACGCCAGTCATTGAGAACAATTTTGAGCCATATCACTGATTGTCTCCAGTCGCCACTGGTTCTTGCCGTTCAGAGGATCCTAACCAGGACGTCTACACCACCGTACGTCGCTTGCTTAAACTGACTGATGAAGCCATGTTTTAGTTTGACCATCACTAGCTTTTTTCCAACCCGATCCTAAGTCAGCTAACATTATCCATCACGAAAGACGACGGCTGGTGATGCGTAACACATATCCTAACGATCTCATCTAAAATTACTCGATGAGGAGGGTTATGGTTTGAAATCTTATCATCTCAGTCATTCACAAACTCAATCGTCCATGCTGAAGCAGTTACAGTGGGAATCCAACCTGGTGTCTAATAGTTCATCCCCAAGTCAAGCATATTTTTGCTTATTCAGAAATGCCCCCTTCAGTGTCATAGATAGATACTGATGACCATAAAATGAAGAACTAAGCAAAACTAAAAGTGAATCCTGATTATCGGGGATTACAAATAGTGAAGTACAACATCCTGGCTTCATGCTACGGTACCTGTAGTCTGAACACAGTTTTAACATGATGCCCACACTATAATAGACGAAGTGTATGGAAGTACTGCTGTTATAAACTAATGGAACTAGCGTTCGTGTTTTTTTACTAATATATTGCCGGTTTAATGCTATATGGTCCTCTTAAAGCAGTACATTTTTCGCTCTTATTTCACGAAGCGGGATAAATTATCGATTATCTAGGTGACGATAACTAGAGTCAATGATAAAATTAAGAAGCAGATTCTGAAACTATACTGGTCGTAAGGAAAACCCATAGATAATAAGACACAGAAGCCAAAGAAACAAACTAAAAACACTTATAACTTTTACAAATCCAAGTATTTGCATATATGTATAAATCAACTAATAAGTCCATGACACTTTTAATGAATGACATCTGGGCCATGCATAAAATGAGAAGAATAAATTACTATGCTAACACTATGTGAGCAACAACGAAGACATTCTGGGCAGCCACTAAAAATTTTGGACGCAACTAAGGATGTAGGAAATGTTTACCCGAAGTTGTCAATGCGTTTCACTGCGCACAAATATTCTGGGAGCTGGCCATATTTATATGGTATCTTACGATTCCCATGTGATAAATATATATGTATATATTTATACTGTTTCCCTAATTTTAAAAGAAATAATTCCAGAACTTTCGAAGCCACCGAAACAAACGTACAAATTCGAGCACTGACCAAAGTGTTCGCAGAGCACGCTAGGATTTCGCTGGTTAAGTGTAGTCACATAGACGTATCAAAATACATACAAGATTGACTTGATGGTACATTTTCTACATAAATGACTTTGCATTCATACGTTAACGTATGAATAATGCACTTCAAATTTGAAGTGCATTATTTCACCATCTTTTTAATTGTTAGTTCATCTCAAGCCGACTAAGTCACATTAATATTCGAGTATTTTATTTTTGGACTAATAATAAGAACCTTATGTAATGACACTAGACAAAATACAACCGTGAAAATGCATAAAAACCATCCGGAAAGCACTCAGACGCATCATAAACAGGTATTAGTGTCATATTATATAATTCGCACCTGTATCTCAGTGTTCATACAATAATAATGCTCTGCTTTATTGAATAAAATAAAGTAAAACAGTGTGATGAAATTAGAACGACTAGTAATCCGAAGGTCCAGCCACCCAAAAGAAATATTTAAAAGTGCGACAACCTTAGCACTAAACAGTACAATCAATTTGAAGAATGATAACCTAGAAAACTCTAAAATCTCAAAACGAATGAACCCACCGTCAGATTGTATTAAAATTTCAAATTCATTCAGATTTAACAGGTTGTGTACATATATCAGCGCGTGCAGCTAGTTGGAGAAAATTCACAAACTTCAGATTTTTGGTCGGTGGTATGAATTGTGGGGCCCATATTAATCCGCTGCTTAAAACAGTCCGTATTTGCACATTAATCATCTGAATGGTGAGTCTACTTAATCTTCATACACCATTTCTTTGTGGATTTGGTCCTGAGGGTGAATGATTTAGTGCCCCATAGAGACGCTGCAATTCCTTACTTTGTGTTCTCTGCAACCGTTTCCTATTGGCTTATTTGACCTAATGAGAAAGAAGGGAGATTCTGGGTTATATTCATGGTTATTTCCTAAGAATTCTCATATCATGATGAGATTCAGCATTACAGGTTGAAGATGAAAACTCCATGTCTCGAGTAATAATGTACTGAATAAGATATCAGAAATATTTGCAGAATAGTAGAGGCTACAATGTGAATCAAACATGAAACATTATTCGGAAACACTGAAAATAAGCTGAGACACCTGAAACGTCCATCAAATCGGAAGGCGTCACTGAAGTGCATTTATGACTATTAACGATTTAATGAATCACAGTCCTGAAGAGTTGTGATGGCGTCACTTAATTTCCGATTCCGCAGGCTGAATTTTTAGCAACGTGCTTGAGGGCCTGGCAGTAGCCAACACCGCCTACTATAGAACAATAGTACGAACTTTTCTGATGCATAAGTAGAAGCTTGTGATACTGCAGCATGCCAAGCAGATTGCCAGTTGAGAATCTTAACGTACTAAATTACAGACATTGTGACCTGTAGTAATCACTCCTCAGGCGTAAAATTCAGTCGCTCACTCAGGCAAACTTATGATAACCTTCACCTCCGCTTCTCTAACATACGCTATACGGTTTGACTGCAACAATATTCTCTAACTGACTCGGCGTCACCAGCTGTCTACGCCACTATTTACACTCCCAAACTTGTACTTTTTCTTATATCGATGGCTTCTAATGCCAAGAAAGTCTCACGGGGTTCATTTCGGATGCGTGGTTATCAACAAATTAATCCCTGAACGTATTTTAATGACCAAATATTCTATCCTTTTCCCATTCGGGTTTTCCCTTCGTAGTACCCTAATTCTATTTGTTCAATCGTATATTTTCGGCATTTCCACATTGCCCATCGAAACTAGTGCCCACGGTCAAGGATGCCTCATCTAAACTGTAGATAAAATCCGAACTCTAGTATTACGACAGGAATCCCCAGACTCATGAGACTGACAAGTTTTGAAGGTCCTGCTGTTTTCCCAGCTGGTATCCAGTATTGCATTTGAGATTTCTGCCTTCAGAAGAGGGCTGTTGATTGTCCTCATTTCCATCTGTGTGTGGTATTTCTGGACAAGCTGCAGATGGTGGTCGAATAAAGGGTCCTCGGAAGTGATCAGCTCATCTTTTTAATTGTTTATTTTGGCAACTGGCTTTCTCACCATTTGCAGTCGAGCCCATGTGAATGAGAGGAATAAAGGAATATCTATGCATTCTGTAATGCAGTCAAGATAATCTAAATGGCAAGTAATGCACTACCTTCTACTTAAGAAAACTCGTTGGGATGGAGATAGTGGGTCATTTGACAGCAAGCATTGGATGATTTGATTCTTAATATCTTCTCCATTACACGTGAGACTACAGACGTGATGTTGATGGGGCTGTAGTTGTCGAAACCAGCTAAACGCCCCTATTTATGAATGGGTACAACGTAAGACTTCTTCCAGCAGGTAGGGTACGTCCCATCGCTTTGTGCAACTAAGTATAACTTGAGTAGGAGTAAATTCATATAATTGCTACCGTCTTTCAGTAGAATGGAAGATATACTGTCTAGACAAGGGAGTTAATAGGCCTAATATTCGCGATAGCTTCATTGATCTCTTGTGTGGTGAAAAGTATGTCGCTTAGACACCTGTCTGTTGTATATGGGAAATCCACGACTTGATCCTTCTCCGAGTTCTGTAGTCTGGCGAAGAACCTGCTAAACAGTTCACATATCACCTCTGTGTTCCCATAAGCAATGTTGTCTAATTATATTATTTTTGGATAGACTGTTTTGGAGTTCGTCAACCTACTTTTGAAAAGTTTGGCTATTTCTCCTGGACTATGCGGTGCCTGAACGGCCCGCATTTCTTTGTTTTGAGGCGTATATTTCTCAAATCTTCAATTATATTGAGAAGGAACATAATAGCAATTAATGATGATAAGTCATGATATCTGTCGTATATTATTGATTGCTTTCGCAGACTTCTACTCAGCGATATCGGAATATAATCGCTTTGGGGGAATATGAAGCTAGGAATCTTCCTGGTTGCAATAACGTCATGAATTGAGTTAATATTGTGATAAAAGTTGTTAGGAATTGCCTCTAAGGACTCGTTCGAAAAGTATTGGTCCCATTTAGGGCATCTTATCGGATGCTGATGCAAGTTCGAGTCGGCACGTGTGCAAAATCTTATAGGTGTCTGACTAGCACCATCTTTCCACTTTGTTTCAGGAAAGATGTTGAAACAGCACGCTACCATTTTATGGTCACTACCTGAAAATGCATGTACCGCACCCAATGTTGATGGCATAGTCCTGTTCGTGAAGATAAAGTCTGGGATATTTGCGGGTCTAGCGGATGAACCTATGTGTTGTATAACCCTCCTGTGACGATGGAATTCAGGAGATCATCATACCTTCGGGTCCTCGGAGTGAAGACCATGATACTTCTGGCTTGTTGAAACCACCTCAGATAATTTTGTAACTGAATGGAAGATTGACTGTAACATTAAAATTGTTGCTGAGCATATTATCATATTCCCTGCTGGATGAAGGGCGTCTGTACACACAATCCGCAAGTATAAGTCTACTTCTGACAACTTTTTCCATGCCCAGATCAAGTCACTGAGTTGTGACAGGGTTGGGTTACTGAACTGGGTTGCACACATGGATTGTGTACAGTAAATTAGTGTTCCACCCTTGAGACCTCTCTGACTGTCCCCTCGAAAAAGGTTGTAATTATCAATCCTTAGGCTGTCAAAGGAGATTTCACTTGTTCATCAGGCTTCGGTGATTATAATCGATGACGGTCTGCATTTAGAAGCCAGTGTACTTAGCGTTAAGTGTTTATTGGAACTGATCTAGTTTTTACTAGGATAATGGATAAACACTGGCTACGTGGTTTCAGTTTGCGGACAACATCTCGATAAAATACCCCTTGACTACCACCTGTATAAATGCTTTTGGACTCACTAACCACTAGTTGTGAATTATATCCCGACCGGGAGCTGCTACCTTGACGTGGTGGTCGGGCTTGAACACCTTAATGACCCAACAAGCTATACTGGCTAAGACTTATGTCGCTTGAGGTCCTACTATGCCAGAAATGTACAGATATGGAATAAACTACCAATGGAAATGCGTCAAGCAGGTACACTGGCCTCCTTCAAAAAAGTGCTTAACGACAAACTAGAAGAGTTTGCAAACGATACTAGTCCTAGTTCCTATCTGAGAGCCTCCGAAATTATAGGTCCATTTAATGTATAAGCTTAAATACTACACCTGTTGTTTTTGTCTATATTTATAATTTTAGATAAAACATTAACGATTAAGATACTTACCCTCAAATAGACAAAAAAATTTCGTTTGTAAAACTTCTACCCAACAAAATAAGTGGAATAAAATGGACAAAAACCGACAACATGAAAAAGATATAACTCACCACAACATCATATGGACAGATGTACGCTCGTCGGACATCGTATATGCCTCACCAACTACAACCCAACATTCCTAAGATAATGTAATGAACTTATATCCATAATGTTGCCGAGCAATTAATATCCACAACTACTGTCGGAACAACTAAAATTCAAAAACCTTCCTCACGAGAAGTAAATACCCACAAGCAGTAGAAATCCATTAATTAATGCGTCTAAAGCTTATGTATTTTACTCCCAACAATGACATTGCAGATCAAATGAGATATAAACAAATCACTGATTTCAAAATAACATATCAATGAACTATAAATCAAGGATTCTGCACACAACAAAGTAATGTACGAAAACTGACTTCAAGCTTTATTTTTTCCCAGCCACTTATGACCCATCCACCAAAGACCTGTTTTTTTGTTAATGCGAAGACAATACTTCTGTATTTCCTGATGTGTTGCACTCACTGACAATCTAGCAGATTTTTCCAACTATGCACAGAAATGATTGTACATAAGTGAAAAGGATGTTTTATACTATTGGGATTAACATTTATCAAGTGTATGTATAATCTCCAGCGTACATGTAAAACATACATTGCTATCGATTGTAAAATGTGACTGAATAATATGGTCCTATTTCTGTAAGAATTTGATGACGCCTGTAAACTGGCGTCCCTCATGTACTGTACCATGACAATAAATTTATTTATTTATTTAAATGTCGTTTGGATAGTGGTTAGACAAAAAGCAGCTACCCAATCCAACACTATGAAACATACAAACTCACAAAATATCATGCCGGATCGGCCGGGTCCCGGATTAACAACGACCGCGCTTCCTGCTGCCGTGTCACAGGGCAGAAGTGATAAATATGCTACTAAGACACACCAAACAATAAAGAACAAACAAAAACAGGCCGCGTGTGACCGGCCTCAAGCAGTTGTCTCCTGGGCTCTGTGGCCACGCAACCAACTTCCACGGTGTGGGCAGCCGGGAAGTAACAATCGCCCTCACAATCCCAAACGCACACGAAATCTCTCTAATCCTCACTCATTTTCGTCTTCATCTTCATCTCTATTATCTTGCCTTCCTTCCACTGATGCAACTCCTCTGCTTTACGGCTCTTTACCTCCTCTTCGCTCTGTGCCCACTAAAAGCGACGGAAGCCAAAAAACCACTACCGATAGTCTCCTAACTCCACGCCACCAATTTCATATAGGAGCATTTAATGTTAGGACACTGCCAAATAGGAAAACAAGCATCACTAGCCAGGACTCTGACATCCCGAGCCGTTGATGTACGTTGTGCGTCGGTGGCACAGTGGTTTGGACTCTCGCCGACCATGCACATGGTCCGAGGATTGATCCCCTGCCGACTCACACCTGATAACTATGGTCGGCCTGCAAAATTTGGGCTACCGATGTCCATGCTGAAAATTCCATACTTGTACCAAAAATACAGTGTGGAATCAAGCTGTAAGTCAAAAAAATTAATGTTGCGTTTCAGAAACACGCATACAAGACCCAAGTGTGGTTATTCACCTAACCCCACCTGGCCAACAGGATGAATCTGCAAAATTCACCTTAAGGGTATCAGGAGATGCCACAGCTAGTTCACGAGGATTAGCTGGTGTAGGGATAGCTTTGAGTACTAGGGCTGAAAAGACATCACTTGACTGGATCCCAGTAGATAACCGAATGTGTGCTGTCCGTCTGAACGGGTCAGTAAGAAGGAGAAAGGACTGCACTACTCGCCGATGCCTTTCGTTATCTCCGCCTACGCCCCCACTGACTGCAGTTCGGATGAAACGAAGAACGAAAGGCTAAACGCTCAGATGCAGTCGTTCTAGCTGGTGACTTTAATGCTCAAGTAGGGAAATTGTGTCAATCTGAGAAGGATGTCAGTGGCACCCACGGAGTTCCGTGTCAGCGAACCGAAAACGGTGACCGTCTCCTACAGTTCTGTTCAGATAACCACTTGTTTCTTGTAAGCACTAACTTCAAACATGAGGAGAGACACAGTTTGACCTGGCGACCACCATCATCATACCAACGCTGGACACAAATAGACCACATAGCAAAAAGCTATCATTGGCGTGGGTCGGTAGGAGATTGTCGCTCCTTCTGGAACACGTGTGTAGATACCGATCACGCACTGGTCCGGGCTCGTGTGTGCTTACGACTGAACGGACGTAGGAAACAGCTGGCGGTAAACCCACCACGCACCCAGCTCGATCAGGAAACTAAATCCCTATTTGAGGAAGAACTAGCTAAACACATATGAGTTCGGCAGCCGTGCTCACCCTGAAGAAGCCTAAAAGAATATTCAGTCAGCCATAGATACAGCTGTAAAAGCTGTGAATAAGGTAATTCCAAAGGTCAATAAAAATCATTGGATTTCGACTGCCTCATCCGAACTGATAGATGCTAGAAGACTTATTCCGGCGAGCTCCGAATTCAATGAGGAGCGAAAGCTGCACAAAAGGAAACTTACAAAAAGTCTCCGCAAGGACTGTGAACAGTGGTGGCTGACAAAGGCAAAAGAGATGGAAAAAGCATCGGCGATAGGCAACACTAGGCAACTCTTTGGACTCATCAGGAAACGGGTGGGAGAAGGCAATTCATAAGTGAGACTATTTCTGAGAAAAATGGCTCCTTAATTAGCTCTCAGGATAGACGCCTTGAACGCTGGAAAGAACACTTTGAGGAACAATTTAACTTGCCTACAGCCACACTGAACCTCCCCGCCATCCACCACGTACCCGAATGGGATATAGACACTGGTCCGCCGTCTGTAGGTGAGGTTACAAAAGCTATCAGTAATTTGAAACGAGGCAAAGCGGCAGGACCCGACGGAATTATTCCGGAGGTGTTTAAATATGGGGGTGACATACTAGTTTGTAGATTAACTGAGGTACTAGGCAAAGTCTGGGAATCAGAGACAGTACCATCAGACTGGGGTAAGTCACTTATTATACCGATATTCAAGAAGGGAAACAAGTCTTCGTGTGATAATCATAGGGGGATCAGCCTAACGAACATAGTCTCTAAAATCCTAGGCTCAGTAATCATGCATAGACTAAGCAGAACTCGGGAGGAACAGACAAGGGAAAATCAAGCAGGCTTTAGACCAGGTAGAGGGTGCAAAGATCATATCTTCACTCTCCGGCAGATTCTAGAACATAGACACACTTTTCGGCGTCCAACAATTGCCATATTTCTTGACTTGAAGGCTGCCTTCGACTCCGTGGATCGAAAGGTACTATGGCAATGTCTCACTGTGAAGGGAGTGCCAAGAAAGTACATTGCACTAATCAAGGCACTCTATTCAAACTCACGTAGTCGTGTAAGGGCTTATGGGGAATTGTCATCTGAATTGGTAACAACCAGTGGTGTCCGACAGGGATGTCCACTTTCCCCATTTCTGTTTAACTTCATCATAGATATGCTGATGGAAGTATCCTTAACTGAACTTAACGACTGAAGAATCGCCTCCCCCGATGGGCATTACTAGCTGATATAGGTGCAGGTTGGAAAAGAGCCAGTGGTGGCCAAACAAAAACATGGCCTCATCAATCCATGAAATCCTTGACAGTTAAACTGATTCAGGTAGGTAGGGAGATGCAGACTCCCGGGTTGGGGCCCTCGGGACTCTAGGAATCAATGGCTGGAGACAATAAATGGTGACATGGCTCAAAATCGTTGTCAATGGCCAGCGCAGATGTATTCAGTCTCTGTAATCTTTCATATTCCTTTCTACCATTACCCATTCTGTTTCACTCTTATACTTGTCAGACTGTATTGATTCTCTTCACTCATCTTCTTGACTACCTCTGTGTGCTATTTGGAAGGTGGCAACTCGAACTGGTGCACTTCGGTGCCAAGTCCTATGGGGTTATAGGAAGACTTTAGGCAGGTTTGTGAGGTGATAGTCAGGGGTTGTTTGTAGTTTGGATAGGGTATGCAATGAGAGACACCTGTGTGATAGTTAGATGTTGGTATTTTGGGGATATTAGTATCCACGTTTGGTGCCGACACTGTGTCAGCTATCTCTCGGGAAATATGCATTGTCCCAGCTGTAGACTGTTGCTATGCCAGCGTGGCATTCATCCGATATCATGCGTGTTACATGCATGATGCCAGGTGTTACTGTTAACTGACGCTGGTGAATATCCCGCCCGGAACTGCTAGTAGGACAATGTTGTCGCGAAAGGTAATTTGTTGCTAGAAGAGGAATGAAGTGTTGGTATCTGATTGGGATAGTTATGAGACCATAGCGAGTTTTGTGCGGGCATCGGCACATGCTCCCCACTAAATACATAAGATTCATGAATGGGTTCTGTAGGCTCATTTGACTTACTGGATTTAGTCTGCAGCCTACGTTTAGATTTTCTATAACTTTTGGTTGAGAGGAGATTCCAAGGCTGCTGGCTAACGACGAGTTTGAGTAGTGGATGAGCAGAATAATGCCGGATACCTCGCTGTATTGTTTGTCTAGGAGTTCTCAGCCACGTCTCGTAAACCGTCAATGCCCAGCTCTTGCTACACTGGGACTCACGCTGTTCCTTGAAGTTTCTCAGAAACGCTTAGTGATAACGGACGCAAAACCAAAACATCGATCGGCTACTCGAGAATTCTTTATTGTAACACCAACATATAGGCAGCTTTAAAATTGAGGTTTCTGACAGTTTTGGTCTGACTTCTTTCTGAACAGCGACCGATGAGACGATGACTGGTGTATTGATGCCTGCGCGAAAATTGGGGAAGTTGGTTTTGAGCAAACAACCATGAATTGATCGTTCAATCTTCGACTACATTGACCTCTTTAGTGTTTGAAGATGCAATATCAGAAGTAACGAACGACGTAATGAAAAAGAGAGGGCCGTTTACTTCATTTTTCGCAGCCAGTTGGTGGTGTTGTGCCTTAAACTTTTCTTGTCACATAAAATATGTGTGCTAAATGAGAACTGTGGATTTTTCGCACTTAGCTGTCCAGGCCTATACTCATCTAATTTTGTTTCTAGTCCCACTTTATTGGATAGATGTAAGGAGAGGGTCGCGTATAGAGGAGACGATCAGGTACTGATAGATCTCTTTCATGAGCCCAAGAGTCTACCTATAGCATTTAATGCCATACGAAATGTGATAAAGTCCTCCTCAGTAGTTCAGAAAACGTTGAGTTGGAGCAATTAAAACGAATCAGTAGGATACAAGAATTAACAAACTTTAGCCGTGGGGACTGACTGAGAGATGCCAGAATGTATTAGCTTGGAGTTGGACGAAATTTCCTCCTGGAAACTAACATGATTTATGAGGACTGGGATAGATAATAGATACACTGTCTTGGATATTTAACACACAACTTAATTTCAACTTCACTGTTATCCATGATACTTAAACTATGTGAACAAACCAGTTAATTTAGATGTTGCCCACGTGTCTGAAAGTAAAGTTAACAACCTGACATATGGAGATATTTAGCTCAAAACCATTTCATAAGGTTTACTGACTAGTGTCTGGTAAAAGGTAATTCATTTGGGAGTAATAGTGTAACAACAGAAGACAAGGGCCAGGCAACAGATCGTTTTATTACGGAAATCAACACGTATTTATATAAATTTCACATACATTATTATAGCCTAGTCATGTAGACAAACGCTGTCAATCACGTCTCATAAACCGTTAATGCCCAGCTCTCGCTACGCTCGGGCCCACGCTGTTCCTTTGAGTTTCAGAAACGCTTAGTTATAACGGACGCAAAAACCAAAACACCGATCTGCCGTTTGATATTTCTGTATTGTTACACCAACATATAAAAGGAATAAGCGAACTAAGAACTAAGGTCTGAAAACAAATATTACAATAATAAATCTCTGTATTACTTCTGACGATGTTTCACTCTTCTTTCTGAACAGCGACCGATGAGACGATGACTGTCGTATTGATGCCTCCGCGAAAATTGGGGAAGTTGATTTTGAGCAAACAACCAAGAATTGATCGTTCAATCTTCAACTCCATTGACACTCCCCGGCAAAAAAGGGATCCAACCCTTTTTTCCTTCACGACCAATGCACGTTGACTTGGATGCCATTGCGAGAACCTGGGTCACACGGACAGAGCTGAAATGGAAAACAAACAGAAAAGCCAACACACCACAAGCATACCCACAGCACAATCTCACACATCAATGACGACCTGCGCCTCCAGACAGAGACCTCCTCTTGACATCTTGCAACACAATCGCCACTTGCTAGAATGACTCTTGCAGAATGCAAAGTGACCATGGCAGCACCTCACGATACTCTACGCACATCCTCTTATTTACTCACTACCAATTACCATTGAAATCGCTTGTCACTCATTCTGCCTCAGTTCTAGTAGCGGTGACGCATGCGAGCCTCAGTCGTTTACACTCTTTCTCCCCGGCGTGTCGGACCGCAGCTAACAATTATCTCCGTGTGCATTTCATTCTCAGCAATAGCCTAGCCTCCCCGGCGTATACGACCCATCTGCTGTCCTTAACATCAATCAATTCATTCATGGATGTAGAAGACAAGAAACAACTTCAGAAGTAATCACGACGAAAATTTTAACAAAATTATGCAATAAAAACAAGGCACGAAAACAACGAGTAAACACAATGAATCCAAAATCACAAATTGCGAAGACACACCACACGTATACACAAACAGTACAAATAACCTCGCGGATCATGTCTTGGTGGAATTATTTTGAAGAATTGCAGGACTTACACCAGTACGCCTACAACCCTTCACAGGTTGACGATTGTAAGTTGTGGAATGTCCAGACACAAACAAGATTAACCAACAATTACATCAATTGGAACTCACACAACTATTTAACACAAACATATGTACAATCAACACATCAAATGTTGTGGATTCTGACACGACAAACTACCCTTGAAGAACTGTAGGACTTACAGCAGTACGCCTACATTCCTTCTCAGGTTGATGATCCAAGTGGAAGTCGTCCGGACACAAACAGAATTACCAACAGCTAGATGACAGATGATATCAATTCAGTATATACAATATGAACATATGTACAAGATCATACACCAAGCACATTGGACTGCTCATTGATGCGCTACCCTTTGAAGAACTGTAGGACTTACAGCAGTACGCCTACAACCCTTCTCAGGTTGACGCCCTAGGTTGGAAAATCGTCGCAGAGTTCATTTGCTAACTTCCTTCTATCAGCTATATCCTCAAATCTGAACGGCAACACGCCCATGTCATTGTATCGTAGAATATAGATGACCAACAAACACACGACATATCTCATCAACCAAGTATAGAAACAGAGTAATTTACACCAAAGATAATAACATTCAAATAGTAACTTGAAACTAGAAATGCCTTTATTCGTGCAAGTCAATTTAACAATAACTCTCTCCTTTACACTTGGCTTATCCACACTAAACTGACCATTGATATTCGTCCTTTCAAACGAACTGATACTACCATAGTCATTGCACAAGATACTTGAGTTGATGGGTGTCTGTTTCATTGTGGATGACAGCACCAACGATGACTGAGTGACACAAGGTGATGAACTTAGTGGTGGATCAGAAGCTGTTCTTGTTCGGCTCTCAGATAGTTGTCCAACTGCAAGATTACCACCACTGCTGTCTTTCACTACTAGTTCGGGTTTAGCACTATCATCTGATGATAGGTGGGCTACACGCTGATCAATTACACTGACTGTCTCACAAGTATGCACACCTTCTGGAACTGCATCTGCGTTCAATTCTACTTCACGTTGTAGTTGTACAGAACCTTTATTTAACTTAGCAGTAGTAGGCATATCCCTCATCTCATAATGATCAACCAAAGACAACTGTGAAGTATCATGATCATTATCACGAATATTCACTTTACCGTCAACTTCATCATTTTCAAACTCTTTAATAACAGAAGTAGACAATTTTGGTTCCTCCTCGCAAATCATAAAAGGTTTTATAACTTCACTCTGACTAGTTATACCTTGTAAACTTGTAGGGTCAGAACTGCACTCTGAAGCAGCAACTCTATTCTGTGACACTCTATTCAACAACGGCTTACCAGTTGCAACTACAGACTTCTTCACCGCACCGTTATCGTCACACAATTCGGAGTCAGGCCTGGAGTTTACATTTAGCTTATCACTGAACTTGCTCACCGGTTCACAGTTCACTTCTGTATGCACCTCTTGCACACGTGTAAAACACAACCGTGTTTGTCTTGCATCTTGTAACTTATCTGTTGAGGATGTACTACGAAACCTGTTACACTCACTAGGTCTATATGCATTACTAGACATCATGGAGCCTTCTCGATATCCACCTCTCTGAGGCCTACTCGTCATCAATGATTGCATTTTGCTCTCAGACTGCTCTATTCTAGGGGTGAGATCTAATAGACTGGAAAACTTGCTCATAGATTGATTGACACTATATTTAACCAGTTTCAGGATATCATCAAACTTTGGCTCGATACCCTCATCCTCCATACGGGAGCTCATCTTCACCCACTTCCTTTGCAGTCGAGTAGGTAGACGTCTTGCTATTACTTCTAGTATAAAACTCGAGTTGAGGTCACTCATTCGATTCATCGAAATCATTCCATTCTTGTAAATTAGCAAATTATCTAAAAACTCAGTGAGTGCCTGGGAGTCATCCTGTAATTGACCACCATTACCCTTAACAGCCTCGAATAATTTCCCTGCAATCATCGAAGGTCTTCCAAACCTTTGACGTAATATGCTCATAGCCTCATCGTAGCCCTCTTTTGGCTTCATAAACTTACAGCACTGTATAGCTCTTGCAGCATCTCCAGTGCAATATCTCATCAAATACATTAACTTCAATTCATCATTTAATAAAATACCACTCAACATGATCTCAAACTCCTTTACAAATTGTAAATAATCGGCCGGGTTTCCATCAAAACACCGTGGTTCAAATTTAGGGAGTTTGATGTTCCTATTATCCCTGAACGGCGAAACAGTAACATCAACCATGTCATGCTTAACATCAGACACATCGTTACAATTAACAGACAAGTCACCATGACTTACTTTCCTGTTTGCATCCAAGACACTCTGTCCCTTCTTTGACCCAGGCATTGTTGAACTTGACCCAATTCCAAAAAGTTCCAGATATTGCTTGTTCAAAGAGGACTTGACCGGCACCAGGAAAGATGAACGGCGACTATCCAAACTTTCACCAACTGTTTGAATCCGCCAGATCTGTTTCTATCGTCAGAAACTGTCAATCACGTCTCATAAACCGTTAATGCCCAGCTCTCGCTACGCTCGGGCCCACGCTGTTCTTTGAAGTTTCAGAAACGCTTAGTTATAACGGACGCAAAAACCAAAACACCGATCTGCCGTTTGATATTTCTGTATTGTTACACCAACATATAAAAGGAATAAGCGAACTAAGAAACTAAGGTCTGAAAACAAATATTACAATAATAAATCTTGTATTACTTCTGACGATGTTTCACTCTTCTTTCTGAACAGCGACCGATGAGACGATGACTGTCGTATTGATGCCTCCGCGAAAATTGGGGAAGTTGATTTTGAGCAAACAACCAAGAATTGATCGTTCAATCTTCAACTCCATTGACAAACGCAGTCTTCTGATTGGTTGTTTTCGACTTCCTCGGAAAGTGGAGCCATCTATCTGCGAATCATATTTGCCCACGTTTAAGTTTGCTGTGATGGTTGTTGAAACAGCCTTGTTCATATTTTCTCACGGCCCATATTAGTGACCTAGACACTGATGTAGATTAATGTCAACCAATTGGCTAGCAGGCTGCTCTCACCACAATAGGAGTGACAGGTTGCCGGCATGGAAGCAGTCAGACCACCCGGATACTTAGTAAAATTTACTGAATAAGAATGAGTCAAGCCATGTAAAAAGAAGAAAAAGGAGAAAGAAGAGCACCTTGAGGGACATTATCTACAGTAATTAAAGTAGTGGAGGACTTTCCACTACGTGCAATATGCTGTTACCTGCCAGGAAAGTAAAAATAAAACTACTCATTAGTCCAAACCCTGCTTGTATCGCAGCCAGCTTGTTCAGCAAAAGTAGCCTGGGCACACATTCGAAGGATGACTTATAAGGAATGAGGGCGCACCGAAAACATGCGGCATCTCTGTCTAAACTAAAAACTACATTATGGTGAAAGACCCTGTGGCATCTCAAGCACACCTGCCCGGTCTGTTAACAAAGGGTTTCGGATAAATAAAAGTCTTCAATGATGGTTCAAAATTAAGTGAAAGTAGTTTTCATCGTTAAAAAAGATGAGGCAATGGTTATAAGTCCAGCATTAACTGTTATTCTACTTGATGATTTGAGCACAGGGAAATTTTAATATCTCTCGAAGAAGCAGGCACGACATAAGTGCAAGTCATTCAGTGAAAACGCCAGTAAGGGGAGGACATAAAATGTTTGCATATTTGTCGAGGATAATGGTGAGCGCCACCTAGTCCAAGTGACTGGGTAGGTTTCAAGGATTTGAGACACTTGAGGACATCGCATGTATTAAAGTCGGGGAGGCAGTCGTTACCTACACTGATAAAATTTCTTGTAGACTTATGCGTTTATGCGGAATATAAGTTATTATTGTTATATAAATCATGAGATCTGCTGACGACATGTGTCAAGGAACTTATCTCTAATTTCCTATTGTTACGATAAATACCATGTAATTTCTTCGACTTCAACCCCAAAAAGCCAGTATTGTAAGAAGGAAGTTATATTGTTTGGCAATTAAAGTAGAGAACAGTACAAGTCTACCAACAAACGTTTTATACATATTTATTATGCACTTTTATTCGTTTTTGATCGTCTTCGTCGAACTTGTACACGATCGAACCATTTGCGCCTTTGAGTTGCCCACCAATGGCTACCAGCTCTAAAAACAAGCATTCAATGTTCACCTGCATTGACAAAATATAAGAGACTTGATTAGCATATCAACATAAACTGAAGAAGCGTCATTATTTATTGGTTTACCACCGGTGACTTCGTTTAATTGTTCCCGTATATTTCATGAGGTTTTGTGTGATAAGATGTTTTGACTGGTATATATATTTCTTCCTGTTTATGCAGGAACATACCAATTGTACAGGCATGGATAAGTTATTATATAAATTACACACAATTTAATGTATAATGAATTTACAGTTTGGTTGTTCTTTCTGACATTAGAGTCAGTAGGAACAGTCTGCTATAAAGTCTGTTTGTGTAGCACATAAAGAGATATAGAAATATTGTCTTCGCATTAACAAAAAACCCAGACATCAGACTGTGGATAATATTTTATCTCTGTATTTCTGCTTTAATTGAGATGTTCAGTCTCTTTACCCAAAGACTGTCTTTCATTTTGTGTAACCTCTCTTTCTTTCGACGAAGCCTTTTGGGCTGAGACGATTGGAAGAGCTCAGATCTTAAGAAGGGTGTTCCTTTACCACAATAAACATCAAGGCAGAGCTTGGGATTACGTTCTACGTTAAAGATTTTGTCATCTATAACTTGCTTAGTAAATAAGTCCCAGTTGTGTTGTCTCTCGTGCTCCTTAGATTCAGCGAATTGTCCTGAGAGTAACATGCATGTTGAGGTTTCTAAGCAAAGTGCAAGAGAGGCCTTTTTACAGCTTTCTCTGTATTTTAAGCAATATGCAACAAATAAACTGAAAAATAATGCCCTCCTTACCTTATGAACAACTTGTCATTATTCCAGGATTATAACTTTCTTTCACCTATGAGCCTGAGTTATGTCTATGAAATCGCAATATTACATCAGTTAAATCTTCCCCCCAAACCAAGGCCACTTGAAACCAATAGCGACATAGCAACAAGCGTCATTGAGGGGATATGCAATAAAGTCACTTGACTACTGACATGGAGTTGCCGGGGTGGGTTGCAACAAAGGAAGTAATTTCATCAACGAATTAATGATAATTCTGATGGACTGCATCCAGGTGCAGTGAAAACATCAGAAATATACGTAGTTGCATTTAGACATGTGCTTCAACTAACACCAAACAGTGAGGCAGTCAATCTGAAACACAATGTTTGAAGTGCAGCACTGAGAATCAGTAAAGACTGTAACGACTCAGCCGCAATTCTTAGAACTACACCGGTTTTGTCTAAATAGCCTGAAACCATTTAGACGGACTAAATTATCATCATATATGTCACGGTGAAATGGAAAGAGACGAAAGACTTGGTAATATTTGTTTGGAATTTGGTATCTATATATATCCAGAATATGTATACCTCATCATCAACACACAATTTGCACAGATCTTCGTTTTGTGCTACTCTTGGTCTTCATGTTGTGTTTTTGTGTTCCTCCCACGTCTCCCATGTATCTCGACAACGTCGTATCATTTGCTTTCTCTCAAATCAGATCTATGTCCCTGCTATTTTATGTTTTTATGCCAATGAATGTGTCTGTAAATATATACTACCGATAAATCTTATCATTAAGACACACCAGATTTCTTGGATTTATAATCCCTGCATTGTAGTATACAGTGGAGAATACGAGAGACTGCAGATAGCTGTTTTCGCACGGTTGGGGGGCGACTAATTGCACTAAGAATATCCTGGACAGTCATTTGATGTAGTACAATACATTTCGAAGCACGCTTCTACCCAAAATGTTGCTTTTCCAAGTTTTCGTGGAAATTTACAAATCCCCAGGTTATAATCATTTTGAATGTTTGCGGGTATAAACAGTATGATTGGAGGTCATGTTTAAGTAGGTTAATAGGTTAAGACAAACTTAACACGAAAAATTCGATGCTATATGATGATTGCATTTTTTGGTAGCCAACTTAGTAAATATACCAGTCCCATTCCTGACGGGCATTATGTAGCTCCCACTAAAATTTCTTCAGTTGGTATTACTAATTACTCTGTTTAGCGGCTTACATTATTCAGGCATGAAGATATACCCATGTGAAATCTCTTGGTTTTCCAGAGGATAGCGATTAAGGTAGAACATACTGAGGATAGGTTCTAACTTACTAAGGCTTAAGTCACTTAAAGATCATACTGGCAATAAATGCTAGAGAGTGTCAGGTGGTTTCAAACAAATATGTCACAGCTGTATAGTAAGTCCAAGAGGTCACATTCCACTCCAGCTTCAGACAGATGTTACAGAATTATTTCTCGATGTTTGGATGTTTGGCAGCAGAAATGTTTTGGAAACTCAAAGTTTCGGTTTGAGGCATGCGAAGATGGCTGGTTTGTTGCTTTCACAGAATGATCTGTGAACCTTGATTATTGGAATCATATAAATGTACATAAGTGTGGGAATTCAGTTCAAGGTCGTCACGTTTGTTTTCGTTCGACAATCTTTTTAGGTACGGTTTGTTCACGCTGTTGTAATGCATGCATTTTACCGCACCGTATACTCGAAACGAAAAAAAAGATATCTAAATTACGGCTGTAGGACATCATTTGTGTTCTTGCATTTCTAATGTACCTCACTAAACAAAACGTTTGAGGGAAATGACTGTCTTAACGTCTTTTTTGAAATGTGCATTCATCTGCCTCAAAATTCCTCATTCATCAACAAATAACCCCTTAGACATTAGATATATTTACTCTGAAAATAGTATCAACAGGACATTCTGTAGTCCAGTATATCCATATAATTGTTTTAGTCACTCGACATTATGGGGTAAATAACGACATTTATTTTAAATATACCATCAAGAGTTCAGTTGCAGTGGAAAAAAATACACAGACATGACTATAGTCATTATAGTGATCAGGAAACACTTGAATGTCTGCTCTGAAACAGAATATATTTTAAGCTAGTAGGATAGGTGAATCATGTCTTATGGCATATTTTGGGGTTGCTGGACAGAATGTGGTGGAAATGAGTTAAAGGAACACAAGTTTGCTGATTACACTTCAAAAAGAAGAGTCAAAAAACCTTCCTGTTAATTTTTATAAGTTTCATTACAGTGGATTCTGCCTTCGATTTTCTATAAACGCTTCGTCTAAGGAAACTTAACGCTCGACTTCACTACATTCAATTGTGTCTAAAGATTAATGAGCTACTGTCGATCTCTTGTGTCTTAATTCGGTATATGTGGGAAACTCATATTTAGTCAGTGGTAATCTTCACTCTTCCCATAAAATGTTGATCTTGGGAATTTAGGTCTTACTTTTGTCAGATATTCCGTCCAATTGCATTTGAGGGTTGAAAGCTGTCGATAGGCAGATGGTGAACTAAAGTTGTCAATTATTACCAAATTTTACGTTTAGATCCTTTTTAAAAGCCCCTTTTTACCATTAAATTATTTCATAATTCTTGTAGTCACTTAGATAATGCTTAGATACTCAGATGGATGCAAAAAGTTGTTTAGAGTAGCTAAACCCTGAGCCTTTGATCCTAAGCCTGATTCAAAAGGAAGTATAGCAACATCACTGACTGTGTTCCTGTAACTGTCGGTGAATGATGGAGGTTGATGCGTTATTTGTTCCCCTCGGACTGTGGGGCTCTTCTTTCCCCATTTCCAACCCTTCGCTACCCCTTTAATGACCTACAAGCATTTCTTGTGGGATAAAGAGTGGTTTTACTAGGTTAGCATCACCATTTTGGATGTAGTCCGAGCGTTCATATGACTTTAGAAATGAAGATATCTTCGTTTTCCTACAACATGTAACACTGATGATACTGCGAAAAATTCAATATCACTGTGCTTGAAATGCACATAGTGTTGCGCTTCGATTGATAGTTTGCTGTCTTAAACTTTTCACTTATTGAGATGTAGGTAGTAAAGTGAGATGCTTCAACATCAGTATTTATTGAAATACTGTTAAAAAGCAGTGTTTTCATTTCAAACTGACTAAATTCTATTTGGCTCGCTCTTTAAAAATAGTTCGATAAATCGATACATCAATATTTGTAATATTTACTCGCGTGATAAGGATTTTTAATGGCTGTTCTATTTATTTGCAAAACCCAAATTTAACAGTGCTCAAAAACCATGACAAATTAACCACTTGATTCTTATCGCGGCTCATTTATGCTGATTTGGTAAAATAAAGCTTTCTAAAAATAAAATATAACTTGTCAGATAAACTTTCCGATACTGTTACTGTTCTTAACATTCATAGTTTCTTCCAAAATTTTTATGTTATACTTTATGTGGTTCACTTCCGGGTGTCCTTACTGTACCATCTTCTGTTGACTATGTATGTGCATGTCATAGGTACGTTTTGCATTCTTTTCTCCTCGATGTTTATCCAAGAATTTATGTAAATATGATTTTATTTTTTCAGGTAGTTCTTTGGTGTTTCATGGCGAACAGTTTGATCCTCACCTGTAATTAACAGTCCGTTACGCTATGTATAGAAGGTTGATTTTAAAATGCAATTATCCCGGAATTCGCTTTCAGCAGTATTGCTTTCGGCAATCGTCGAATTTTCCCAAGCAATCATCTACTTACAACGAGGCCAACATATTGATGATTCATCGAGATCTTCAGAAGCTTTTGTTCAACTGTCAGAAATATGACTATCCAAAAGCTTCATCTGAAATACTCCAAGAATTCAATCGTTTAGGGATTGATATATCATCTACGAAGTGTGACAAAAAGCCGCTTTATTTTAATCTCCCTGAACTGGACGGGAACAACATTAAAGATCATCTAGATTCCGTTGCCAAGGAACTTGCTGATCCATACATAAAATTGTTGGAGAGTTTTAGTTCCCCACCAGAACTACCCAAAACCTGGGAATCTACTGCTGGATGGACAAAGTAAGCGAATTAAGAAATGTAATATTATTATATCAAAGATATGCTGGCGATAAAGCATACCCTGTAGAAGCACCTCATGAAGATGCTGTTATCTTCGATATTGAAGTTCTTGTTAAAGAAGGACATGCCCCGACCATAGCAGTGGCTCTCACACCAGAAGGATGGTAGTTTGTCAATAACCAACTTTTAAGTTTCTAGGTATTCCTGGACGTCTAAACGTCTTTCATGCGATGATAAGCCTCTTGAAAATGACGTTTTCGACTCTCTAATCCCTATATATGGTTCAGAAGATAAAAATACTTCAAAGTGTATAGTCGGACATTTTGTCAGTTATGATCGTGCTAGAATATCAGAGGAGTACCTGTTAGATGTATGTATGTATGCATGTTTAATAGCTAATTTTTAATCTTCTACTAGGCAACAGGAATTCGTTTTGTGGATACTCTTTCTCTTCATGTTGCTGTATCGGGTCTGACAAGTACTCAAAGATTCTTAAAAACATCTGCCGACAAACACCTGTTTAACAATAAAACATGGCAGGAGTACATGGGAAAACGAGCTGATAGTCAGACTTTGGATTCGAAACCAGATACAGAAGCATTCGTTATGGTTAGTATAAAAATGTTCTGCGTCTCTGTGTTTCGCTATCGCACATGTTTTTTCATATTCTGTTGGGTGTAAATTTCGATTGATAACTTAATTTCGATTTCTGTTACGGTTTCACTCTTCAGACCTTAAAAAGTGGCGTCTATGCAGTATGTGGTACCACGAATGAACCTTATAAGTAGCCCATTATATACTTATGGCATGTCGTATAATTGGGCAGTGTATTGATGTTTGAGATCAGTTTCAGAAGGCATCAGTACTGATTGAATATATGATGCCTATCTAAATACCTAATCGGCGTTCCTTTGCCCCATGGCTGAGGTATACATACATACAGAGTGTGGCTTTACAAAGTGGAACGATACTACCATTCATAACTTTAGCCTTAAATGGCATAATGTCATTTTCATTCGGCCTAAGTTTGTTTTGTTAGTAGGCTTTAGATATTTATGAAACCTAATTTCAAGACTGTAATCACCAAATTTCGCATTTGATAAGCACTTGCGTGTGGCTCTATATTCGAGAAACTGGTGAATCTATTCAAAATAGTCACTTTTAGTTAGGGAAAGTTGGAAAAGTGGACAATACTAAGTAAAATACTTTAGTGTGATCCAAAAGAAATCTCATCTTCATGATAAAATATAATCATGATGGACTTTTATTCTTTCTTCACTTCTTAATTCACCGAAATTCCCCAATTGGTCACCTTTTTGTTCACGAATAATCCCTATCCTAACTTTAATGAAAACAAAACACATCGTTCAGCGAATTCATTTCCCCATTTAGCTGTACAATCGCATTCTGGCGTAGATGTGATATCCGACTATCGACCAAAGGGCGGGTGTACTGCTCAGCAGTCCGCTCCGTCCTCATTTATGACCAGCTGTGAGACCTGACCATTGAGAGTGGAAGACTTGAAGAAGCTGCGTAGCTGTCTTTGATCATAGGTGCCTGCGTTCTATCTCCTGTATTGTGGTATAATAAGGTAAGCAATATTGAGGTTAGTCGACGAGTTCTAGGTAAACAGGGGAAATCAATCGACAAGGCTGTGAAGCTACATCGACTGAGATGGTTAGGGCATGTGTTACGTATCCTTAGTCATCGCCTTGATCGACAACGGGCAATGTTAGCTGACATAGGGTCAGGCTGGAAAAGACCCAGCGGCGGTCAAACCAAAACATGGCTTCAACAGTCAATGGAATCCACAACAGTTAGTCTAAGCCACGTAAGGTGTAGACTTCCTGGTTGGGGTCCTCGGGACGGTAAACACCAATGAAGGCTGGAGACAATCGGTGATATGGCTCACAGTCGTTCTCAATGACTGGCTGGTGCAGATGCATCCACTCCTTGTGAATTATGATTTCCAATGAAACTATATCGTTTTTCGTTATTACTATTCCTTTGTCTCTGTTATAACCGTAGGGTATTGAATGAAGACGTTTTCACCTTATTCTGTCTGCGCCTGAACTAATCTGTCTATCTGCTCGTCGTACCTTCCGACTTAGTAAAGCACGCAAATATCAAAAGACAAAGGCTGGACTGTGACTGTGTATTGAAGTGCAACAACGATAAAGAAAGCCATGGTATTTATACATTTTACAACAATATGGACAGCTAACAGCATTTGAAATAATTTATCTTAATAGCCAATAACAAAGTGCGTGAGAGATGATAATATACCATATGTGCGAGGTTGACAGTCAGTAACAAAATGTGTGGGAATGATAATATACCATATATACAAGATTAGCAGTCACTACCAAAATGTGTGAGAATGATAATATACCATATATACAAAATTAGCAGTCACTACCAAAATGTGTGAGAATGATAATATACCATATATACAAAATTAGCAGTCACTACCAAAATGTGTGAGAATGATAATATACCATATATACAAAATTATGATAATATACCATACAAAATTAGCAGTCACTACCAAAATGTGTGAGAATG
Source organism: Trichobilharzia regenti (assembly GCA_944472135.2). NCBI lineage: Eukaryota > Metazoa > Platyhelminthes > Trematoda > Strigeidida > Schistosomatidae > Trichobilharzia > Trichobilharzia regenti. The sequence goes on along the minus strand of OX235262.1, from coordinate 170,485,165 downwards.
ATAATATACCATATATGCAAAATTAAACAGTCAATACCAAAATATGTGGGATCCTATCACCTCCCCCGTAAAGAGTGTAGGACTTGCTTTTTGGATCTATTTGAAAAGGTTTCGGAGCTCTTCTTTGTCGAGTTGACCTTTGCGTGGTACTGGATAGAGCGTGATCTGTGTGTCTGACACATAACTGTCCTTTTTCATTCGTACGATAATGCAGCAAGAATTTATCCAAAATTTCTTCTGTTGTTCCCTCCCCCTTCGCTTTTGCATAAGCACGCTTAAGGGTGTCGACGAAACGTTCAGTCTGTCCATTCGATTGGGGATGATACGGGGGGCTACGAATATGCTGGATGCCAAACAGTTTGCAGCAACCAAGTTTGTCCTGGAAGACAGAAGCGTGCTTTTGACGACGGCGTTGCAAGAGAGATTGATCAGATACATCTCCGGGAACAACGTTGTGTGGTGAAGACGAAACATTAGAGCATACTGAATTTAATGGTACATTAAAGATATGGAGCTTGTCTAACCAGTCAAGACCAAGCAAATCCAAATCATGGTAGTTTGTAACGTAACATACACCATTGAAGTGATGCTCACCAAACTGAACCTGGCAATTTATCTCACCCACGAGTTTCAGTATATCTCCAGAGACATTCTTGGCGACATGCTCGGTCGGCAGAATCTGTGGGCAACCAAGTTTGCGCCACGTAGTTCGGGAAATTACGGTGATATCTGATGCCGTATCCAACTGAAGACGAATACGTTTGCCGTTAATATCTAGTGTTATGTACTTACGTTTGCTGGCGAACTCGACTTTAGAAGTTGTGAAAATGGTCTGTGCTCGAGGAGATTGTTTCGGCTCGAAACGACTACTTCGGTTCCTCACCGAAGGATTTTTCTGCGGTGTACAGTAGCCCTCCTTATGTCCAAAACGGTGACAATTACGGCATTTATGCTTCTTGAAAGGACAGAACTTGACAAAATGCCACGAACCACAGTGCCAGCACACTGAAGGAGGTTTAGCTGAATTTTGAGACTGACGTTCTGTGTGCTTAACGGTGATCGGAGGACTTTTCACTGTGTTAATCGAACCAAATTCAGACGACTGTTCACCAAAGATTTGTGATAAAACGGTGACTGTCTCATCGAATGATAACTCACGTGGGTTCTTAGGCAGAATGAAGTTAACATATCTGTTGTGCTCAACAGTACCAAGTTTTCTTAGTAACAATCGGACTTTGGCAGCATCATCAAACATGTAGCATTCAATACGGAAAACGTCTTCGTAACGATTGAACCATGCATCAAATACGAGACCAGATATTGGGTCGTAGTTGAACTCACTGATAGAATTTGAGATGCTTTCATATTTGTCAGAATGAGATGTCGATGGAACTTGAATGGACAGCTTCTGAGTGAGAGCTTCGATTAATTTTAGTTGAGCTGCTTCATTCTGAACTTGCTGCTGCTGCAAGATAGATTTGAGATCGTCCAGAGAGATAGACATTGTAATTGGGTTGTAATTAACACAGTCAAAAATGTTATATAGTTGCGCTGAACAGAATAAAAACTGTCGTCGTTTGCTTGTTATAACTGCGATGAATTAAGGTAAAACCCCGTCGCCAATTTGTTATAACTGCACTGAATTAAGGTAAACCCCGTCGCCAATTTGTTATAACTGTAGGGTATTGAATGAAGACGTTTTCACCTTATTCTGTCTGCGCCTGAACTAATCTGTCTATCTGCTCGTCGTACCTTCCGACTTAGTAAAGCACGCAAATATCAAAAGACAAAGGCTGGACTGTGACTGTGTATTGAAGTGCAACAACGATAAAGAAAGCCATGGTATTTATACATTTTACAACAATATGGACAGCTAACAGCATTTGAAATAATTTATCTTAATAGCCAATAACAAAGTGCGTGAGAGATGATAATATACCATATGTGCGAGGTTGACAGTCAGTAACAAAATGTGTGGGAATGATAATATACCATATATACAAGATTAGCAGTCACTACCAAAATGTGTGAGAATGATAATATACCATATATACAAGATTAGCAGTCACTACCAAAATGTGTGAGAATGATAATATACCATATATACAAAATTAGCAGTCACTACCAAAATGTGTGAGAATGATAATATACCATATATACAAAATTAAACAGTCAATACCAAAATATGTGGGGTCCTATCAGTCTCACACCTCTGTTTACTGTCTCTATTATGCATTTCGTTTTACTTTCTCCTCTTGCTTTGTGTGCTGAGTAAATTGTGGAGACTTGAACTGCCGCACATCGGTGCAAAGTTCTATGTCGAAAACAGACATACAAAGAAAATCGCATTCATATGCAATTCTTTTCTCATGAAAGACAGTAGTAACAAAAGTGATGAGTTGTCACAAACATAGCTGTTAATATTAGTCAGTGCATAGGAGGAATCGAATAAGTATAAGATGAATAATTTCACAAATGAGTTGTAATCAGAATGCATATAAAATCCAAGGGAAATATGGAATTATCTAAGAATTCTAAAGAAATACCAGAAGTATAAGGAGTTAGAAAATCAAACAAACAAAAATAGAGTTGGTAGAAGTCAACAAAGTTATTACCATGACAGTATAAGTGGTTGGATAATTTTCTCTTCTATGCATAATTCCGGTTTCTCTATCTGAATGGCTAAGATTTCAGCAATGCAAAGGAGACGAAAGCATGTTGTTTTTGGCGTTTGTTGAGATGGAATAATCGATGTTGACAAGGTGTTCAATTATCGCATCCCTTATAGAACCACTGCTGTCTTTTTGAAACCATGCAGGATAGTGTTCTTGAACACTTTTAGACAGGATATGCGTCTAGCGACCAATATACGTGGCTCCACAAGAACAGGTGAACTGATATATGCACACAGAAGTGATCAAATACGAGATCTTGTCCTTAAGGCTTCTGCAGACCGATTGACGAGTGGAGAACACTACTCTTAGCGTTAGTGCGAAGAATGTTCTTCCTAAGTATGATGAAATTCTTCTTTCAGTGTTATCTCAGGTTAAGTCTTCCTGGAAATCCAGGTTTATGTAAAGTTTCTTTTTTGGAACAAAACAGAAAATTATCCAACTATTTCTACTTCCACAGTAACAAGCTTGTTGACTTCTACCAACTCTATTTTTGTTGGTTCGTTTGTTTGTTTCCCTGACTCCTTATAACTAGCATTTCTTTCATTTTTATGTGCATCCTGATTACAACTCATTCACTAAATCATCCGTCTTATTATGTAACTCTGACGCACTTATTTATCTCGTTTTATGCATGAACTATCATTAAAAACTGTTTTTGTCTGTTTTCGACATAGAACTTTGCACCGATGTGCGGCAGTTCAAGTCTCCACAATTTACTCAGCACACAAAGCAAGAGGAGAAAGTAAAACGAAATGCATAATAGAGACAGTAAACAGAGGTGTGAGACAAAGGAATAGTAATAACGAAAAACGATATAGTTTCATTGGAAATCATAATTCACAAGGAGTGGATGCATCTGCACCAGCCAGTCATTGAGAACGACTGTGAGCCATATCACCGATTGTCTCCAGCCTTCATTGGTGTTTACCGTCCCGAGGACCCCAACCAGGAAGTCTACACCTTACGTGGCTTAGACTAACTGTTGTGGATTCCATTGACTGTTGAAGCCATGTTTTGGTTTGACCGCCGCTGGGTCTTTTCCAGCCTGACCCTATGTCAGCTAACATTGCCCGTTGTCGATCAAGGCGATGACTAAGGATACGTAACACATGCCCTAACCATCTCAGTCGATGTAGCTTCACAGCCTTGTCGATTGATTTCCCCTGTTTACCTAGAACTCGTCGACTAACCTCAATATTGCTTACCTTATTATACCACAATACAGGAGATAGAACGCAGGCACCTATGATCAAAGACAGCTACGCAGCTTCTTCAAGTCTTCCACTCTCAATGGTCAGGTCTCACAGCTGGTCATAAATGAGGACGGAGCGGACTGCTGCTCTACCACTTCACTGCCTATTTATAAACTAGGAGGCAGTGTAGTCCAGTCCTGTAACGCCATCATCTTATATTTGGCTGGAGCGAATCGCATGCCAAACATTCGTAGATCGCAGCTCAAGGTGTTCAGAAGATTCTGCATTTTGTCAGCGTCCTCGCCTAGAAGGACTATATCATCTGCATATTCTAAGTCAACGAGATTATTCCCTGGTAGAAAGTCAATCCCTGAGTCGCTGAAGTCACTTAGGGTTAAGTCCATTAGTACATCTATGATGAAGTTGAATAGAAATGGGGATAATGGGCATCCTTGACGGACACCATTAGTCGTCACCACTTCAGATGACAACTCGCCATAAGCCCTCACGTGGCTGGCTGCATAAGTTCGAGTAGAGTGCCTTGATCGGTGCAATGTATTTTCTCGGCATTCCCTTAACAGCTAAGCATCGCCAGACTACCTTAAAAAAACTGTTTGCGGTAAGCCATCACTTTTGTTACTACTGTATTTCATGAAATAAAATTCTACAGCTAAAGGGGAAAATAAATTTGCTGAAAAGGGTATCTTTTTTATTTTTGATTACAGCTTGACTCCACACCGTATTTTTGGTACAAGTGTGGAATTTTCAGCGTGGAAATCGGTAGCCCAAATTTTGCAGGCCGACCATAGATATCAGGTGTGCGTCGGCGTGGGCTCGAACCCCGGACCATGTGCATGGTCGGCGAGAGTCCTAACCACTGTGCCACCACTTCTTTTTGTCACATTGAATATTTTCCTTTATGCCTGAATTCTTCTGTCACCTGCACTTCTCTGTGCATTCGTGTACACCTATTTGGACTTTGGAATTATGAAATTCGTATAAAAAATGGAATTTATCCAATGAGCGTATTGTTTCCTATGTGACCAATTTGTTGGTTGATTTAAATGCTAATGTGTTTTGTTTTTTGTTATTTTTTTGCTTTAAGGATCTCGAATGGCTTTCAGAAACAAGTTTAAACAGTTTGGGCGATATTTATCGTTTGTATTGTAAAAAAGAACCTCCACAGAATAAAGAATTGAGATCAATTTTTGAATCAGGCACAGTTGAAGATGTTCATTCAAATTTTCAGGTAATTATATATCACCTGTTTGTACAACAAGTCATCACTTCTATTATCGTTAATTATATTTTGGCTCTGTATAGTTTTTAATGTCTAATCCTTCCCCTAGTGTTATTACGGAAACGTCTCTTTAAAAAAATAATAAGTTAGCCCATAACATAACAAACTAATTGTTTAGTTTTTTATGTAGATGTAAATCTAATGACGCATTTAATTAGTTAGACAAATCTTTCATACTTTACAGAAGCTTGACACAGTATTTTGTTTTTCTCCATATGGGGTTTTTCATATCGTTTAGATGTCTTCCTTTTCTTCCAGTGTGCATATTAATGATAAAGCTTGTGGTTAATCAGTATTAGAATTAATATATGTGTAAAACTTGGGCACTATGGTAGTAAGTAATTCCATATTAGTTTGTTTATTAGATTTATCACACAGTCAGTGCAACAGTATTAGTTTTTACTGGATGACACAATTTCGAACTATTTTCTTGTTCACAGTCATATCAATTGTAATCACACGACTTTGAAACTTGAGTTTTATAGCTTTCTTTGTCTTCTCCTATTTGTCGTCGTTAGGGTAGTAGACTTTTCCAGATATTTGGGAAAGGTGTAGAAGCATTCCTATTACATGTATTTGCAGTTGATTCGATAAACAAAGCTTCCGTTATCAATCTCTCCCTCCACCAAGCTATTACATTAGAGTATAAAACTGTCATCCTATCCCATCCATCCTATTGTGTGGTTGTGTGTAATTGTATGTAGTGAGTGCTATGGCTGAACTGTTCTCTAGATTTCTTATCTTATTTGGGTCAACCAGTCTAGATTTAGCTAGGTTTTTATGTTCAGCTAGTCTGACTGCCCCTGTTCTACTAGTTTGACCTATATATTTGACCTGACAATGATTGCAGACAGGGTATTAGATAAACTAAATTGTTTTGTTTTATTGGCTCCACAGGATTGATCCTTTAACCGACAAAGTTTGTTTCTAATTGAGTTTATGGGTGGTGTGAATACCAGCCACCTTTATTCCTGCCTTGTTAAGAATTTTGCGTAAGGTGGTTCCCGAGGTTTTTTCTTTGTATGGAATTACTACTGATGATTTAGATTCCTTATTGTTGATATTTTCATCATCTTGCGCGTGTTTTATATGCGTGTCGTCAGGACAGTTTTAAAATCTAATGTACCAGCTGGGTGGAGGGAGAGATTGATAACAGAAGCTTTGTTTATCGAATCAACTGCAAATACATGTAATAGGAGTGATTCAACACCTGTCCCAAATATTTGGAAAATTTTACTACCCTAACTACGACAAATAGGAGAAGACAAAGAAAACTATAAATCGAAAGTTTCGAAGTTGTGTGATTGCAACTGATATGATTATGAACAATACATTTTGTTGGAAACTGTCATCCAGTAAATAATACTGTTTCACTGTGTGATACATCTGTCAAACAGTATTAGAATTATTTGGAATCCTTTCACATTGGGTTTGCGAAGTATTAATGCAGAATTGCGGCTTCTTAATGTTGCGGACCATATCTTCATATATATACTGACTTAATATCTTTTAAAATAAGTTGAAAAACCTTTGTGTTGGTTTTGGTGACGGGGTTGTTGGATTTTCCTACGTCGAACAAAATTCTGGAACAACCAGTTCAGTCCAATCTAGACTGCAGGGAGGCCGAAAATACTCCAAGCCTTCCAGTAAACAACAGATCACTCCGTCGGCGTCAGTCAGCCAGGTACAGAAAACAGATGGTGTGGCTCCAGGTTAACCGCGTTAAATATCTTTATCAAAGGGAGAGGTGATTTAGTGGTCGATATCCTGTCTGGAAGTAAAGCAGTCAGAATCCGACCCACTTAAAATAACGCCCATTATTTCATTGATCATAATTACAGACTAATTACCATATCCCTGGTGATTTTTTGAATTTTACGTTAATGGTTAAGTATACTTACTTCTCGTTTCATCTTCTGTGCTCTTTCGCTTAAGTTGCGGCCTGAGAGATCAGTTGGCCGTGGTATGTGTTGTTGGCATGATTAAGCGGTATTCGTCCCTATTTCAATCTGCACGTATTGCGAAACATAACAGTTGGAGAAATGAATTACCTTAAAGACGGAGATGGATCGGTTATTATTTTTTATTCCTTTACGTCCCTACTGGAACATATGGCTTCAAGCTTTGAGCTTTGAAGTGGCAGTAGTGCCGTCGGCGGTGCGTCACCCACCTTCGCACCACGTGAGGCGTGGTGGTTGGTGGGCAATCTACCGCTGAACCACCGATATTTTACGTATTTTCTTTGTAATAAAACTTACCACCCTCTCCCCGTCCCCCACCCCAACAGACTAATGGTGCTTCACTGACTGTTCTAGATTAGACTGTAGAATTAATTCTACTTTTTGAACTCTAATTGACACATTTTGATTCACTGTGTGAAGTCTATACTTAAAGATTTTTGAAATCTCAAGAAAAAATATTGATTCGTCCTAGTTTAGGACTCTTCATCAGTACGCACCCACCGCCAAGCATCGAACCCAGGACCTTCTGGTTGCAAGGCTAGCGAGCTCGTAGACCACTGAGCCACTGGGACCCGACCCAACGGCCAGCCCATGAATTCTAACTTTTGCCAATTCATGACATACTTTAAAACTAATCTGATGCTCACTAGCGACTGGCGGTGGGCGCGTACTGATGAAGAGTCCCAAACTAGGACGAAACATCTGTTCAGTACTCCCAGGTTTTCCAGTAGTTCTCTAACGGATGTCAGATCATGATGAAATCCTCCATCCATTCAATGAAAATCCCTACAAAACCAATACTTGAAAAATTATTGTCTCACTGAGGAGTGAAAAGTGTAGTGGGTCAGTAACATAGAGTTCATCTAACTTATTTCAAATCTTCAGTTGTCCGTCGTCTAGATATTACCAGAATAGGAAGTGTACACTAGTTTTCTAACTTCTAATGAAATTAAAAAGGATGTTGTTTTGCATTATTTAATTGGTAGGAAACATTAAAATCATTTAAATTTATTTCCACTAAAACTTACAGATAGCAGTTATAAACTCAAATTGTTTACTCCAAAGTGAGTTAATTCTGTTATCTTGGTTACTCAAAATAACTGTGTTTCACTTTTGTTATACTTTGCGTCTGTATGTGTGTGTGTGCGTTTGTGTTTATAATGAATACTGTTCAAATACCTTTACAGTTAGTTGGCAGACTCGATTAGTATTTTCTCTTAATTGAAAAATGAGTTGCTCTGTCTTAATAAGTCCCTTTACTTCTTATAATTATTACTTGATCATGTTACAATTCATAGTTTTATTAGCGATATTATCATGTATACTTTTCGTTTTTATCGAATTCATTCATGTCTGGATAATTGTGCGTATTGATTTTGATCAAATGTAAGGTGGATTTTTAAACAGGATGTATGCTCTTCACTCCAATGTGAAGTCAGTGCTACTATACGGATCAGAGACTTGGCGCGTCATAAAAAGCATCTCAAACAAACTTCAGGCCTTCATTGACAGTTGACTTCGCTCAATGCTCAAGATCAGATGGCCAGAAAAGATCATCAACAGGGATCTCTGGCAATGAGTGAACCAACCAGGAACCGATTGTGAAACAAATAATCAGGAAGAAATGGAGATGGATTGGCCATACGCTGAGGAAACCATCAAGTGACATCACCAGACAAGCCATTGCTAGAGTGGAACCCGAAAGGGAAGCGGCGAGTTGGTCGTCAGTACAAGGATGACTTGGAGGAGGTCATGTGAAGAGGAGATGAAAGCATGTGGGCAAACTTGGAGCGGGGTGAAAAAGTTGGCAGAAAACCGAAGGCGATGGAGACGCGCAGCTGAAGCCCTATGTTCCTCTAGGAATTAAAGGATATAATTAAAATAATGCTCTGATTGGACACTAACTGGTGTCATGCGTATCTAACCCTTCGTTTGCTGCAGACTAAATTCTATCACTCAAGTTTACAATGTGTCCAATGGTGTTTCGCCATCATGGCACACTCAGGAATGTTGTTACTGGATGGTTGGAGGTGATCGGCAGGAAGGTTTTGTGCTTGTTGGGGTATCCGATACAGTCCTACAGGATGGAGGATGCCAATCATAAGTCCGAATAGGCTCAGTGGTAACATCTCTGACTGCAGCACTCACTGGGTGATACGGATTCGAATCTCAGAAGGGACATGAGTTCCGTCAATATTACAGAGACGCCTTCCTGACTAGTGAGTGCCAACTAGCAAGAAACCTAACTCAGTCAAGGCTTCCTGTGGCCATTGCCTCCAAACATTTAATATCATCAAATCATTGTCATCTGTTAGACATATGTGCATTATTCAAATGAAATGTATATTTAACAATTATATAAAAAGAGCTCTCGACATCTAAGCACTTATTCAAATTGTTTCTCGCCTGTGATGTCTGCTGACTACAACTTCCTTTCTCTTTTTAGAATCTATTCAAATACTGTGCAACAGATGTGCTAATGACGTATGAAATATTAAAGGTGTTATGGCCTATTTTTAAAGAAAGGTAAGTTGATTTACAATATGATATTGCTGATTAAAATAATACAATATGGCAGTTCGCCAGTTCGCCTACTCAATTATCCAGAATTCGACTGATTTAAGCTGATTCAGCTCATCTGACCTGAGTCAAACAGGGGCAGGCCTTAAACTAGGGGAACGGCTCCGTCTGCTGGTTATATCACTTCGATCTGGTTAGCAAACACTACTGATTGATGTGTGAGTAGTATCCAACTACTCACATCAATCAATCAGTAATATGTAGCATCATAATACAACATCTAGCTGGCTTTTTCTTCATTGAGTCAGTTTGTAATATTTATTTATTATTATTATTGTTTCCTTTAATTCCTAGAGGAACATAGGGCTTCAGCCGCGCGTCTCCATTGCGTTCGGTTCTCTGTTAGAGTTTTCACCTGGCTCCACGTCTGCCCATATGCTTTCATCTCCTCTTCACATCACCTCTTCTATGTCACCCTCGCACTGATGACCAACTCGCCGCTTCCCTTTTGGGTTCCACTCGAACGATGGTCTGGCGTGTGATGTCACTTGATGGTTTGTTTTCTCAGAGTATGGCCAGTCCACCTCCATTTCTTCCTTCATACTTGTTGCACGATTGGTTCCTGCTGGGTTGGCTGGTTCGCTCATTCCCACTGATCCCTGTTGCTGATCTTTTCTGGCCGGCCATCTGATCTTGAGTATTCAGCGAAGACAACTGTTAATGAAGGTCTGTAGTTTGTTTGAGATGCTCTTTATGACTCGCCAAGTCTCTGATCCGTTTAGTAGCACTGAGTTCACATTGGAGTTGAAAATTCAGATGTTTTTGATGCTGAGTGCTGTTGACCTCCACACAGACTTCAGAGTAGTGAAAGCTTGTCTTGCTTTTCCGATCCTTGCTTTGATATCCTCGTCAGTTCCGCCTGTAGTTGAAAAGATGCTTCCCAGGTAGGTATGTAGCTAGTTAGAGGAGGTTGCTTCTATCAGATTCCTCCCATTTATGCTGGCTGATTGTTGTCTGTTGTTGTTGCTGTGGCTGTTGCTGTTGGCCAGGAATCTTCATCACCTCTGTTACTACATACTTTACTAACTCTTATTTATTTTGTCACGAAATTGGATGTACTAGTTAGCAAATAACACTGCGGGTGCGTGGGTGACACAGAGGTTAGGACGCTCACCGACCATGCAGATGGTCTGGGGTTCGATCCCCGGCCACCGACGCACTCCTTTACCTCACTAAGCCAGAAATAAAAGCCGGTAAAGAGGAAAGGTTGGGCATGAGGCTAGAAACCCCATCCTGTAAAAATAATCACCACTGCTACAGAAAATCCAAGCCTCTAGCTTGAAGCCTTATGTTCCACTGGGAATGTGAAGGAATAAAAAAAATAACTGCCATCAAGCTGTGTTTAGCTAAAATCCGGGAAAAAGACAACAATTACATTAAGGGAGTTTATTTTAACAGATTAGTACAGTGTGATTTCTTTTGTATGCAATTAAGGCATTGTCTGAGCAAATAGTTGAAGTGACATAATAAGCGTTTCTTTTAAGAATATTACTGTTCCCCTGGGTTCAGTAGCACATCTGCAGCAGTCTGTTCTACTTGCTACGGTCCTCTTTAACTGGCCCCACGATTGCCCATAGTCTCTCACCTCCTCTTCGCACGATCTCCTCCATGTCACCCTCCGACGCCCAACTCATCTTCCCCCACTTGGATTCCACTGGAGCGATGGCCTGGAGTGTGATGTCGCCTGATAGTCTCCTCAGTGTGTGTCCAGTCCATTCGAATTTACTTCTACACATTTTTTGAGCACTCGGTTCTTGATTGATTCGTTTGTTTCCAGAGCCAGGCCATTTGATCTTCAGTATCGTTCTAAGGCAGCTGTTTACAAAAGTCTGCAGTGGCCTATTAGAAATGATCTCATGACTCTCAGTGCAAGTTTCTGACCCATATAAAAGAACTGAGTGAATTAATATTGGTGTTTAGAATCTGAATTTCGTTGTTTATGCTTCAGAGTGCAGAAGATTTCCAAACTAATTTCGGAGTGATAAATCCTTGCCTTGCCTTTCGGATCCTTGTCTGTTTTGACATCTTCATCCCTACTGTGGCATGTAGTTGAAACGATGCTTCGTCGTTGTGCGTCGGTGGCACAGTGGTTAGGACTCTCACCGGCCATGCACATGGTCCGAGGTTCGATCCTCTTCCGATGCACACCTGATATCTATGGTCGGCCTGCAAAATTTGGGCTACCGATATCCATGCTGAAAATTCCATACCTGTACCAAAAAATACGGTGTGGAATCAAGCTGAAATCAAAATATAAAAATATAAGTGAAAGAAGTGATCTCTTTCAAATTTCTTCCGTTGATGGTGATTGGTGCTTGTCATTGTTGTTGGTTGGTTGGTTATTTTCATTGACTGTATCCTCTCTATGTTCACTCGAAGTCTTGTCTTTGTTGTCAACCTCTTCTGCCAGTTTGTTGATTTGCGCCTTTAAGTCTTTGGATTTATGTGAGATTAGACACAAATCGTCAGCGAAGTCCAGACCTTATATAGTCTTCGTATCAGCCAAACGTATGCCTATCTTCTCGCGTACTGTATGCCGCATTGTCCAGTTCTCTACTGTTAGGACTATCACCGATGATGGCAGGCAGCTTTGTCTTACTCCTGTATTCACTTCAAACTCCTAGCTGATTTTTCCGTTTTGGATCATCTGACACGTAGCATTGCAATAAAGGCTGTTATATCAGGTTGGCGTTGCAACTTGATAAGCTCATGATTTGCTTTACCCAATCCATCTTGTTCCTTGTTGAGTTCTACATCCAAATCATTTTTGGTCCTCACTAGAATGACGAGACTTAATATTTTGCTTGACTTGTACAACAATAGCATGATTTCGCGCCAGTTCTTGCCAAGGCCTAAGTCGCCCTTCTTTGGTAGTTTGACAAGGTAGCCTGCTACAAAACTTAGAATGATGTAAATAGGTAGGAATAAATAGAGAACTATAAAATGCAAAGTGCCACAAAGGTAGGTAACTCAAAGCCTATAAGGTAACATAAATACACTTTATGGAATCTAGGTTTTTTTGACCCTAGATATTCCTGAAGTCACTGTAGTGGGATTACTTCCGTTTGACTTGAGTGATATTCACGTGCCGCGCCCTCGTGTGGAACCTGAATGGGAAACGACTAGTTAGGCGTATGTACGAGGGTAGCATGGAGCAGATTGTGTCATAAGGAAATAACAGTTTATGATGAATCATGAAGCCAGCTTTCTTAATAAGGCAGCAAAGAACATAGAGAAATGTATATGTGCTTTTGAGGCTCAGTGTTCCACTCAGAATCGACGGGATGAACAGTAATAAGTCATGGTGCTCTAGTCTCGAAAGATTCTGGACCGAATGACAGCTGTGCTACTTGTCGTCTCCGGATTAGATGTAGCTTTTAAACAAGGAGAGTAAATCAACTGATGCAGTAGTGAACCTTTACTATATTAGGTGGTTGGAGCGTGTTATGCACATTGAGCTACTACACCCTTACTCGAGAGGCGATGATGATTACATGAAATGCGACTGAACGGAAGTCAGAGATATCCAGATGGACTTATGGTTCTAGTTCATGAATTCTGTCTGACTGTTACTGTGAACCTTGTCTGTCTATCTGTCTGGATTCAACATAGAACTTGGCACCGAAGTGCAGCAGTTCGAGTTGCCACGTTCCAAATAGCACACAGAGGTAGACAAGAAGATGAGTGAAGAGAATCAATAGAGTTTGACAAGTATAAGAGTGAAACAGAATGGGTAATGGTAGAAAGGAATATGAAAGATTACAGAGACTGAATACATCTGCGCGCCATTGACAACGATTTTGAGCCATGTCACCTATTGTCTCCAGCCATTGATTCCTAGAGTCCCGAGGGCCCCAACCCGGGAGTCTGCATCTCCCTACCTGACTCAGTTTAACTGTCAAGGATTTCATGGATTGATGCCATGTTTTTGTTTGGCCACCACTGGCTCTTTTCCAACCTGAACCTATATCAGCTAGCAATGCCCGTCGGGGGAGGCGGTGGTTAGGCATGCGCAGCACGTGACCTAGCCATCTTAGTCTATGTAACTTTATAGCCTCGTCGATTGATTTTCCCTCTTTGCCCAACACTCTACGCCTAACGTCAACATTACTTACCTTGTGAAACCACCTAACGTGAGACAGAGATCGCAGACATCTATGATCGAAAGCAGTCAACCTTTTCATGTCTTCAACGCGTATTGGCCATGTTTCAGAGCCATAGAGAAGGACGGAGCGAACTGATGAGCAGTACACACGTCCCTTGGTTGATAACCGGATGTCACGCCTACGCCAGAGATGGTGTAAGTCAGCGAAAGCAGCTCGAGCTTTTCGGATCCGTGCTGAGATTTCATCGCCAATCAGTCCGTTGGTGCTAATACAACTTCCCAAGTAGGTGAAGTGGTCAACATGTTCTATCACTTCACTCCCTATCACTAAGTTAGGGTTGACGTGGTCCAGTCCTGTAGCAGCATCTTACATTTTGCAGGGGCGAATCGCATGCCAAACATACGAAGATTGCTGCTCAAGGTGTTCAGAAGACTCTGCATTTTGTCAGCATCCTCCCCTAACAGGACTATGTCATCTGCATATTCTAAGTCCATAAGATTATTCCCTGGTAACAAGTCGATTCCTAAGTCACTACGTTCAGTTAAGGATACTTCCATTAGCATATCTATGATGAAGTTAAACAGAAATGGGGAAAGTGGACATCCCTGTCGGACACCACTGGTTGTTACCAATTCAGATGACAATTCCCCATAAGCCCTTACACGACTACGTGAGTTTGAATAGAGTGCCTTGATTAGTGCAATGTACTTTCTTGGCACTCCCTTCACAGTCAGACATTGCCATAGTACCTTTCGATCCACGGAGTCGAAGGCCGCCTTCAAGTCAAGAAATATGACAATTGTTGGACGCCGAAAAGTGTGTCTATGTTCTAGAATCTGTCGAAGAGTGAAGATATGATCTATGCACCCTCTACCTGGTCTAAAGCCTGCTTGATTTTCCCTTGTCTGTTCCTCCCGAGTTCTGCTTAGTCTATGCATGATTACTGAGCCTAGGATTTTAGAGACTATGTTCGTTAGGCTGATCCCCCTATGATTATCACACGAGGACTTGTTTCCCTTCTTGAATATCGGTATAATAAGTGACTTACCCCAGTCTGATGGAACTGTCTCTGATTCCCAGACTTTGCCTAGTACCTCAGTTAATCTACAAACTAGTATGTCACCCCCATATTTAAACACCTCCGGAATAATTCCGTCGGGTCCTGCCGCTTTGCCTCGTTTCAAATTACTGATAGCTTTTGTAACCTCACTACAGACGGCGGACCAGTGTCTATATCCCATTCGGGTGTGGTGGATGGCGGGGAGGTTCAGTGTGGCTGTAGGCAAGTTAAATTGTTCCTCAAAGTGTTCTTTCCAGCGTTCAAGGCGTCTATCCTGAGAGCTAATTAAGGAGCCATTTTTCTCAGAAATAGTCTCACTTATGAATTGCCTTCTCCCACCCGATTCTGTGATGAGTCTAAAGAGTTGCCTAGTGTTGCCTATCGCCGATGCTTTTTCCATCTCTTTCGCCTTTGTCACCCACCACTGTTCACGGTCCTTGCGGAGACTTTTAGTAAGTTTCCTTTTGTGCAGCTTTCGCTCCTCATTGAATTCGGAGCTCGCCGGAATAAGTCTTCTAGCATCTATCAGTTCGGATGAGGCAGTCGAAATCCAGTGGTTTTTACTCACCTTTGGATTTGCCTTATTCACAGCTTTTACAGCTGTATCTATAGCTGACTGAATATTCTTCCAGGCTTCTCCAGGGTGAGCACAGCTGTCGAATTCAGATATGCGTTTAGCTAGTTCTTCCTCAAATAGGGATTTAGTTTCCTGATCGAGCTGGGGACGTGATGGTTTTACCGCCAGCTGTTTCCTACGTCCGTTCAGTCGTAAGCACACACGAGCCCGGACCAGTGCGTGATCGGTATCTACACACGTGTTCCAGAAGGAGCGACAATCTCCTACCGACCCACGCCAACGATAGCTTATTGCTATGTGGTCTATTTGTGTCCAGCGTTGGTTTGATGATGGGGGTCGCCAGGTTAAACAGTGTCTCTCCTTGTGTTTAAAGTTAGTGCTTACAAGAAACAAATGATTATCTGAACAGAACTGTAGGAGACGGTCACCGTTGTCGGTTCGCTGGCACGGAACTCCATAGGTGCCACCGACATCCTTCTCAGATTGACACAATTTCCCTACTTGAGCGTTAAAGTCACCAGCTAGAACGACTATATCTGAGCGTTTAGCCTTTCTCACCAAACTAGACAGCTTTTGGTAGAACTCATCCTTCGTTTCATCCGAACTGCAGTCAGTGGGGGCGTAGGCGGAGATTACGAAAAGGCATCGGCGAGTAGTGCAGTCCTTTCTCCTTCTTACTGATCCGTTCAGACGGACAGCACACATTCGGCTATCTACCGGGATCCAGTCAAGCAATGTCTTTTCTGCCCTAGTACTCAGAGCTATCCCTACGCCAGCTAATCCTCGTGAACTAGCTGTGGCATCTCCTGACACCCTCAAGGTGAATTTTGAAGATTCATCCTGTTGGCCAGGTGGGGTTAGGTGAATAACCACACTTGGGTCTTGTATGCGTGTTTCTGAAACACAACATACATCAATGGCTCGAGATGCCAGGGTCTTAGCTAGTGATGCTTGTTGTCCTATTTGGCAAAGTGTCCTAACATTAAATGCTCCTATATGAAATTGGTGGCGTGGCTTTAGGAGACTATCCGTGGTGGTTTTTTGGCTTTCGTCGTTTTTAGTGGACACAGAGTGAAGAGGGAGTGAGGAGCCATCAAGTAGAGGAGTTGCATCAGTGGGAGGAAGGCAAGGTAATAGAGATGAAGACAAAGATAAGTGAGGATTAGAGAGGTTTTGTGTGCATTTCGGATTGTGAGGGCGATTGTTACTTCCCGGCTGCCCACACCGTGGAAGTTGGTTGCGTGACCGCAGAGCCCAGGGGACAACTGCTTGAGGCCGGTCACACGCGGCCTGTTTTTGTTTGTTCTCTTTTGTTTGGTGTGCCTCAGTAGCATACTTATCACTCCCGCCCTGTGACACGGCAGCAGGAAGCGCGGTCGTTGTTAATCCGGGCCACGGCCGATCCGGCATGAAATTTTGTGAATTTGTTTGAATCATGGTATTGGATGGGTAGCTGCTTTTTGTTTAACCGCTATCCAAACAACCTGCCTGGCATGGTAGAACCTCAAGAGACATAAGTCTCAGCCAGTATAGCTTGATTAGGTCATTGCGGTGTTCAAGCCCGACCACCACGTCAAGGTAGCAGCTTTCGGTCGGGTGAACCTTGTCGATAGGCGCAGACTACCTGAATAGGGTCCTTAAGATATATATATATATATATATATATATATATATGTCCAAACCAAGTTTACTTTCAACAGTTTGAAAAAAATTTGGGCATTGGGTATATGATTATCATTATAATAAAGGTTTTCGTATGTCCCAATGAATGAAAAACAAAACGACACATACATTAATCTAACACTCAACTGACTAAATATCAGATGAATTAAGGGAAATAACACACAAAATTTATGAATTTATAGGTTTCACAACAGACCACGGTGACAGATCTCCGGTTGAATTCGGCGAATTATAATGACCTCTGTTGTTTAGAGTGTTCGGTATCTATAGAGGCCTTTGGTAATTTATTAGTTACGCGATACATGCTAGGTGGTAGCTTTGTGGCCAGTATGGACGAGGTGATCTTTTATAGAATTGTTGATGGTTTTGCCGACACCTTTATTTAACCACACTGGCAGGCGTTCCTATGGACTTAAAAATAAGGTTCCTAGAATAACGACCAGTTGGTAATCAAAGCGTTGAATCGATTTACCATAGTTCTGGTAGCTCAGCTAGCATAACACATAGTATATGGTGATCCGGAAATCGTTGGCTTATGTACGTTTATTACCTTCAACATCCTCATATTCACACCACTGAATATTCTTACCATTCAAAGCTATTTTCTAAATAATGAATTTTTAACTGAAAACTATTCCATATTATCCTTCATTTCACTCATTTTTTGTGCGTAGATTTCCACATCCAGCCAGTTTTTATGGATTATTAGAGATAGGCAGTATGTACTTGCCAATTAATGATAATTGGTTGAAATTTCAAAAGACAGCTGATCATGCCTATGAAGAAAATATTTCGAGACAGAAAAAGTTGTTAATGCAATTAGCTGACCAAGCGTTAGCTAAATACTCAGGTGATTCCAGTGAAGGGTGAGTATTGTGTGTTATAAAACTAATTTTTGTTAATTTTTGGTTAAACGGTTACCTGAGGTGTATGGTTGTGGTGGTCAGTTAGGTGTGTATACATACAGAAATTATCAAGTGTTGGTTTGCAGGGATTTAACTGGTTGGCTACAAGGTTGACCACGAGCTGACATCATTTAGAGAACCATTGGAAAGCCTATGAGTACTGGACAGCTGTCCTATTCTAGTTTGAGACTCTTCAGCAGTACACACCTACCACCGATGGGGTTCGAACCCAGGACCTTGCGGTTACGAGGCGAGCTCGTAGGCCATTCATTCATCCATCCATCGGGACTCGACCAAATGATCCGTGAATTCCAACTTCTGTCGATTCGTAACCCAACCGCAAGCCAGTGTCACAGGCGATTAACCGTCCCCTTGTCTGACTCGGCGGACCCCCTCTGACTACTGCTCCTCGCTAGAACCGTAGGTAACTAACTTCCTGTATAGGGCCATTCGCTAGTGTGCATCAGATTAATTATCAAGGGTCGGTTTAGGCTAAGTATATATGATGATATGATAGAGAAGATTTGTAGCTCAGGTGGATGATTTTGATGTGGTTTTGTTCTCTGAGCTGGATGGTTAATTTGCGAAGCTTTCATCACCCCACTTCAAATTGAAGTATGCGCTGAAGATGTCACCCAGTAGGGTGATGAAAGCTTCGCAAATTAACCATCCAGCTCAGAGAACAAAACCACATCAAAATATATGATGAATTGGTAGAAGTTTGAATCCACGAACCATTGAGTCGGGTCCAGGTGGATGAATGAATAGTCTACAAGCCCGTCTCGTAACTGTTAGGTCTTGGGTTTGAAACCCGCCGGTAGGTGCTTACTGATGAAGAGTCCCAAACTAAGATAGAACTCTTAGGTTTTCCAATCATTCTCTAGCTCATACCAGCTCGTGATCAGTCCTGTAACATACAGAAATATAAAATAGGCTTGTTTCAATGTTATGTACTCACAATTTATCTCATTAGTCTGTTAGATGAAAACAAATCAGGTGTTGTTGCATGATAGCCATCAACCAATGAGAAGTCGGCATGAAGCTAACACCCATTATTCGAGCCCTGTAACTGGATCAATACATGCCATATATTTTTGTCCTTTTAATTCTGTTTTCTTCTCATATGTTTCGGAAATACACGTTTCGAACCCTACTGTGTGAGAATCTTCTGGGCCAAGAAATCATTAAAGTGTTCATATCGTCAATCAGCATTCTTACTCGCACTCGGCAACATTATTGCAGTCAAGCTGACATTCTAACAAATAATATATCACGTAGATGAGAGGGAAAACATAAAGAATAACGACCACGGAGTGCAAACGCACCACTCACATTGAACGGCATACCATTCGTTGGATTACAGCACCTGTCACCTGTCATGTATTAAATATCAAAAAGCTATTTATTTACGGCGATTTTATGGTATATTCCGTCTTTTTGAAGTGGCGCCGCCTGTTTTATCCAGTGGGTGTTTCAATAAATAGGTTGAAATATACTAGCAGGGTTTCATGAAGATTCAGTAATATACGTTTAAACTTTGAACCTTGTTATGTACTGGTCGAGAATTTAATAGTCCTGATGCAAGAAAGACGGAAATCAGAAGACCACTAGGTTTGCGATGATACTTCTATTTTCCAAACACAAGGAGAATCAAAGTCACACAAGAGTGTGAGAGCAAAAATATAAGAATGTCCGAACAAGTGTGTGAGCGAATATTCAAAATGAACAAATCAATAGACAGTCTTAACATGATTGGCTAATTATAATGGAATATCGATCCATGTATACATAGTAAAATATAACCGACTGTCAAACAAACACACATATTATATGGATACATATCACCTCCCCTTTTGAGAAGATTGATGATTAGTAGGGTGTTTTCTTGGGGGTATATCTGGAATCGTTGAGCTTGTTGTTGACGTCTGTCGCTTCGTCTGCCTGTTGGGTTTGCGGCTTCGGCTTCGTCCGGAATTGTCTGACATTTTGTGTTTCTTGGCTGCATTGCATAGAGAATTTAGTGGGACATCAGCCAGATGCAAACGATCGGACCAATCAAGTCCCAAAAGATTTAAATCACTCTTGGTGACGTAGCAAATTCCTGTGAATTTGATATTGTGGAATGAAGCAGAACATTTGAGTTCACCAATTAGTTTGAGCCGCCCACCACAGGCACTGACAGCAGTCTGAGAAGTATTTGCGATTGGTGGTCTGCCAATATTATTCCAAAGTTTCTCTGATATAACAGTTATATCAGAGGCGGTATCTAGCTGCAGACGTGTATCATGATCATTCATCTGAAGATCAAGATATTTCCGCATACCTGGTGTTGTGACTTGACAGGTTGCGACTAGACTCATTGACTTTTTTGGGGATTTAGGACCAACAGTTTGTCGAGCTTTCGCTGTATTTTGATATCTGAGTTTGCGTGGCTCGCAAAATCCACTTTTATGACCAATGATTTTGCACTTGCTGCAACGATGACTTTTGTACGGACAAGACTTTACAAAGTGCCACGCGTCACAATGCCAGCATGGTGATGGTGGGATCTTCTTTGCAGTATTTTGTGAAATTGGACGAGTATGTGTAGATTTCCGCGGAACATTAGGAGAAGGTGGGTCAGGACTGGATGATGAGAGATTTTTGCTCTTTCGTAATGCATGAATATCAGAGCTTCTCGAAGGTGTTGATTCGACCAGGTGTGTGTCTTTCTGCAAATTAATCAGCCGTTGATATTCATCAGCTATGTCATGTAATGTTAACTTAGGATTTTGTTCTAGCTGATTGAGCAGTCGAGTTCGCATATCTGTGAAACGAGGAGATTGAAGACTGCATATGAGAATCAAGGCTTTGAATAGATCATCTGTTAAGGACCTGAGTCGAAATCTCTCACATTCTCGGTTGACTGTGCCAACGTGAGTAAGAAAATCATCATTTTCATTCATTGTCAGCTTGAGGCCACGATAACGTATACTGAATAATGAGGAGTGGTCTCCAAAATGTTCACACAGCAGCTTTATTGTATCATCGAAACACTTGTCACGTGGTTTTTGGGGTAAAATTAGGTTGCAGTACCTTTCATATTCTGCGGGACCCAATTTACGTAATAACACTCGCACCTTCCAGGCATCGTCTTGTGAGGCGAGATCAACAGTGAATAAATCCTCATATCGTTGATACCATGTGTCAAAAGTGACATTCGCATCTGGATTATAATTGAACTGTGAAATACTATTCACAATGACGTCGACAGATGGTAGCATGGTATGATTCGGATTGCTTGAAGGTGAAGTTGGACCAGTCTGTTTATTGACGAACATTTCCATTAATTTCATTTGTCGTTCAAAAAGTAATTCCAATTTAGAAGGATCCATAGTTTTCCCCGTCGCCAAATTATTGTTATGTACTGGTCGAGAATTTAATGGTCCTGATGCAAGAAAGACGGAAATCAGAAGACCACTAGGTTTGCGATGATACTTCTATTTTCCAAACACAAGGAGAATCAAAGTCACACAAGAGTGTGAGAGCAAAAATATAAGAATGTCCGAACAAGTGTGTGAGCGAATATTCAAAATGAACAAATCAATAGACAGTCTTAACATGATTGGCTAATTATAATGGAATATCGATCCATGTATACATAGTAAAATATAACCGACTGTCAAACAAACACACATATTATATGGATACATATCAAACCTACTGCCTCTTTTAATCTCTTATAACATTGCACAGATATCACCAGTATCAAGCAACATTTTCTGATTAGAGTGGAGCAAATGTAACGCAGTTCAGGAATATAATGCCATAGATAATATGTACGCCATGATATCCCGACCGAAAGCTGCTTCCTTGACATGGTGGTCGGGCTTGAACACCGCAATGACCTAATCAAGCTATACTGGCTGAGACTTATGTCTCTTGAGGTTCTACCATGCCAGGCAGGTTGTTTGGATAGCGGTTAAACAAAAAGCAGCTACTCCATCCAATACCATGATTCAAACAAATTCACAAAATTTCATGCCGGATCGGCCGTGGCCCGGATTAACAACGACCGCGCTTCCTGCTGCCGTGTCACAGGGCGGGAGTGATAAGTATGCTACTGAGGCACACCAAACAAAAGAGAACAAACAAAAACAGGCCGCGTGTGACCGGCCTCAAGCAGTTGTCCCCTGGGCTCTGCGGTCACGCAACCAACTTCCACGGTGTGGGCAGCCGGGAAGTAACAAACGCCCTCACAATCCGAAATGCACACAAAACCTCTCTAATCCTCACTTATCTTTGTCTTCATCTCTATTACCTTGCCTTCCTCCCACTGATGCAACTCCTCTACTTGATGGCTCCTCACTCCCTCTTCACTCTGTGTCCACTAAAAACGACGAAAGCCAAAAAACCACCACGGATAGTCTCCTAAAGCCACGCCACCAATTTCATATAGGAGCATTTAATGTTAGGACACTTTGCCAAATAGGACAACAAGCATCACTAGCTAAGACCCTGGCATCTCGAGCCATTGATGTATGTTGTGTTTCAGAAACACGCATACAAGACCCAAGTGTGGTTATTCACCTAACCCCACCTGGCCAACAGGATGAATCTTCAAAATTCACCTTGAGGGTGTCAGGAGATGCCACAGCTAGTTCACGAGGATTAGCTGGCGTAGGGATAGCTCTGAGTACTAGGGCAGAAAAGACATTGCTTGACTGGATCCCGGTAGATAGCCGAATGTGTGCTGTCCGTCTGAACGGATCAGTAAGAAGGAGAAAGGACTGCACTACTCGCCGATGCCTTTTCGTAATCTCCGCCTACGCCCCCACTGACTGCAGTTCGGATGAAACGAAGGATGAGTTCTACCAAAAGCTGTCTAGTTTGGTGAGAAAGGCTAAACGCTCAGATATAGTCGTTCTAGCTGGTGACTTTAACGCTCAAGTAGGGAAATTGTGTCAATCTGAGAAGGATGTCGGTGGCACCTATGGAGTTCCGTGCCAGCGAACCGACAACGGTGACCGTCTCCTACAGTTCTGTTCAGATAATCATTTGTTTCTTGTAAGCACTAACTTTAAACACAAGGAGAGACACTGTTTAACCTGGCGACCCCCATCATCAAACCAACGCTGGACACAAATAGACCACATAGCAATAAGCTATCGTTGGCGTGGGTCGGTAGGAGATTGTCGCTCCTTCTGGAACACGTGTGTAGATACCGATCACGCACTGGTCCGGGCTCGTGTGTGCTTACGACTGAACGGACGTAGGAAACAGCTGGCGGTAAAACCATCACGTCCCCAGCTCGATCAGGAAACTAAATCCCTATTTGAGGAAGAACTAGCTAAACGCATATCTGAATTCGACAGCTGTGCTCACCCTGGAGAAGCCTGGAAGAATATTCAGTCAGCTATAGATACAGCTGTAAAAGCTGTGAATAAGGCAAATCCAAAGGTGAGTAAAAACCACTGGATTTCGACTGCCTCATCCGAACTGATAGATGCTAGAAGACTTATTCCGGCGAGCTCCGAATTCAATGAGGAGCGAAAGCTGCACAAAAGGAAACTTACTAAAAGTCTCCGCAAGGACCGTGAACAGTGGTGGGTGACAAAGGCAAAAGAGATGGAAAAAGCATCGGCGATAGGCAACACTAGGCAACTCTTTAGACTCATCACAGAATCGGGTGGGAGAAGGCAATTCATAAGTGAGACTATTTCTGAGAAAAATGGCTCCTTAATTAGCTCTCAGGATAGACGCCTTGAACGCTGGAAAGAACACTTTGAGGAACAATTTAACTTGCCTACAGCCACACTGAACCTCCCCGCCATCCACCACACCCGAATGGGATATAGACACTGGTCCGCCGTCTGTAGTGAGGTTACAAAAGCTATCAGTAATTTGAAACGAGGCAAAGCGGCAGGACCCGACGGAATTATTCCGGAGGTGTTTAAATATGGGGGTGACATACTAGTTTGTAGATTAACTGAGGTACTAGGCAAAGTCTGGGAATCAGAGACAGTACCATCAGACTGGGGTAAGTCACTTATTATACCGATATTCAAGAAGGGAAACAAGTCCTCGTGTGATAATCATAGGGGGATCAGCCTAACGAACATAGTCTCTAAAATCCTAGGCTCAGTAATCATGCATAGACTAAGCAGAACTCGGGAGGAACAGACAAGGGAAAATCAAGCAGGCTTTAGACCAGGTAGAGGGTGCATAGATCATATCTTCACTCTTCGACAGATTCTAGAACATAGACACACTTTTCGGCGTCCAACAATTGTCATATTTCTTGACTTGAAGGCGGCCTTCGACTCCGTGGATCGAAAGGTACTATGGCAATGTCTGACTGTGAAGGGAGTGCCAAGAAAGTACATTGCACTAATCAAGGCACTCTATTCAAACTCACGTAGTCGTGTAAGGGCTTATGGGGAATTGTCATCTGAATTGGTAACAACCAGTGGTGTCCGACAGGGATGTCCACTTTCCCCATTTCTGTTTAACTTCATCATAGATATGCTAATGGAAGTATCCTTAACTGAACGTAGTGACTTAGGAATCGACTTGTTACCAGGGAATAATCTTATGGACTTAGAATATGCAGATGACATAGTCCTGTTAGGGGAGGATGCTGACAAAATGCAGAGTCTTCTGAACACCTTGAGCAGCAATCTTCGTATGTTTGGCATGCGATTCGCCCCTGCAAAATGTAAGATGCTGCTACAGGACTGGACCACGTCAACCCTAACTTAGTGATAGGGAGTGAAGTGATAGAACATGTTGACCACTTCACCTACTTGGGAAGTTGTATTAGCACCAACGGACTGATTGGCGATGAAATCTCAGCACGGATCCGAAAAGCTCGAGCTGCTTTCGCTGACTTACACCATCTCTGGCGTAGGCGTGACATCCGGTTATCAACCAAGGGACGTGTGTACTGCTCATCAGTTCGCTCCGTCCTTCTCTATGGCTCTGAAACATGGCCAATACGCGTTGAAGACATGAAAAGGTTGACTGCTTTCGATCATAGATGTCTGCGATCTCTGTCTCACGTTAGGTGGTTTAATAAGGTAAGTAATGTTGACGTTAGGCGTAGAGTGTTGGGCAAAGAGGGAAAATCAATCGACGAGGCTATAAAGTTACATAGACTAAGATGGCTAGGTCACGTGCTGCGCATGCCTAACCACCGCCTCCCCCGACGGGCATTGCTAGCTGATATAGGTTCAGGTTGGAAAAGAGCCAGTGGTGGCCAAACAAAAACATGGCATCAATCCATGAAATCCTTGACAGTTAAACTGAGTCAGGTAGGGAGATGCAGACTCCCGGGTTGGGGCCCTCGGGACTCTAGGAATCAATGGCTGGAGACAATAGGTGACATGGCTCAAAATCGTTGTCAATGGCCAGCACAGATGTATTCAGTCTCTGTAATCTTTCATATTCCTTTCTACCATTACCCATTCTGTTTCACTCTTATACTTGTCAAACTCTATTGATTCTCTTCACTCATCTTCTTGTCTACCTCTGTGTGCTATTTGGAACGTGGCAACTCGAACTGGTGCACTTCGGTGCCAAGTTCTATGTTGAATCCAGACAGACAGGCAGACGCCATGATATTTTTTTAATGCAAAATTGCATTTAAACATCATGCGAAAAAATAACTTCTCATCAAACCACCATAGCAATGGAATGCGACGCTACAATTACCGGGGATATGCATTAATGCCATTCTTTATTTACTGGAAAAGTTAACATAATGGTAATAATAATGAAAAACATGAAAGGTGTCATTTTACAATAAAGGTTCTCTGTCAAATATCCAGGTCACAAAGATCCTGGACCTATTGCTGATTGGTGAAGACTAAGTTTAATTCGTGGAACACTATGCAGAACAACGGAAGGCGGTTGGGCAATACGACTATTTATTCCTCAAGTGTTTAACTACAGATCTAAAATGATTAATCAGTGGCTAAGTCTGTAAATAAACGTCAACATATCATACCGCAATACTTCTGATTGTATTTTTCCAATCTTCTGCCAACCAGTACACGATTAAGCAGTGACAGCCTTCTTGTTTCTCCCGCCAATGAAGACTAGTTCGAACAAACAAACTATTCAATGTTCAACAACATTAACAGTTGCAGTTTTCAAGTTTTGTAGATATCAAAACCCTTCTCCCATTCAGTCATTCACAAGAGAAGTATGTGTAATAATGATAATAATAATATTAGTAAAACACCGCAACAATAATCCTCATCTTAATACTGGCCCTGATCCCAGTATTGATTCTAATTCTAATGTGCCATGATCCTATTGTTCAAACAGTACTCAAAAACGGGAACAAGATGAAATTTGTGGATCACTTAGTGCCTAGCGTTCATACTGTCGCTGGTAATAACACAGCAGATTCTGTAATCCAACGAGTGACAAGTCTGTTAAAGGTCACTTGTGCGTTCGCACCCAGTGATGACTATTCTTTAGTAAATTGGTTGATGAGAGGAATACCAGCCTGATTTTATTTAGAAAGGAGTGAAAATATAAGTGAGCATATAGAGTTACTCTGTTATCATACGAACTATTAGGATATCATTTTTTTAAATATTCTTTTCAGGATTCTCTCTAATCAAGTAGACGAAATTCATTATTGTTTAAATGTTAGGAGAGAAAACTTTATTATTAGAAAACAGGACATGATACGACTCATTTAGTTGCATCACTTCACAAGGTGTAAATATCGAGATAACTGTTCTTTTTTCTAGCATGGTCGTATATACTACTAGTCGACGGTTAGTAGCTGGAAGCCGTTCACATAAACCAATAGTGCTTACTAATCTGATATTATGTTCTGACAGTCGTTTGTAGTTTCAAAAAAAGTTAAGGTGATTTTTAACTAATAACTGTTTAATTTTAAAATGGAAAAATCGATAACCGCTGCTTAGATTAGATATACAACTAGTGTTCATTTCGTGTTTTCCAACGAGTTTTACCTGTAGACATATGGTGTCGCAACAAGATCCTTACTAGATTCATTGCTGGTAAATTTTCTGCCCCGTAAGTATAGAAAGTTGTTATGTGGCGTGTGCTATTGACAAGATTGCTGTCAGTAGTATACAGATGCAGATTGATAGGAAGTAATCAAAATTGAAAACGTGCGTACTGATGAAGAGTCCCCAACTAGGCTGACGAAACAGCTGTCCAGTACCCCCTGCAGGTTTTCCAATGGTTCTCTAGCTGATATTAGCTCATGATGAAACCTTCCAGCCAAGATTGAAAACAACATTTTGATTCAGTGTCTATAGAAGTAGAAGTGTTTACCTCTCAAATCTGGATTTAGTTTTCGTTGTGGCCAGGAAATATTCTCAAGGTTAAACCTTGAGAAAAATCAACAACCAATCAAAACAGTTTGTTATCTGCTGACCTAACTGACCATATATATATATATATATATATATATATATATATATATATATATATATATATATATATATATAGCCAATTCCTTCACTTATTTCTTTCTTAAGCTATTGTTTAAACAAACCATTTTTACCGATCAATAAATTAAGTGTTCTAAAGTGCTGCATCCCAGGGATTTGATTGATTACAGTTCTGATCACGAATTGACTTTATTTTGGTGAACCACTGAAAACCGGACTGTACTAGACACATCGGCTTCGACCAACTTTGGGTCTCTTCATCACTGTGCACTCGTAACCCCACCAGGGGTCGAACCCCGGGGCCTTTAGGTTACAAGGAGAACTGGTATGCCGTGCAGCCACTAGGCCCATCAGTTCTAACTTCTGCCGGTTCGCGATATAGCGTGAACAGCAACCAGTGTCATCAGCAAGTATCTGGAATTGTCTGATCATGACTAGATGGTACACAAGTTTTCTTTGTAGCCCGAATGTCCTAGATTCGACCCCCTAGTGGGGTCACTGGTGTGTACTGACGAAGAGTCCTAAACAAGGACAAAACAACTGTCCAGTACTCCCTAATCTAACAGTGGCCCACTAAACGAAGTAAATTAGTGATGATAACATTAAGATTATTAATACTAGCACACTGTTTTTTTTTGTTGTTGTTTTTATACCAGGTACAAAAACGATCCGTGGTTATGGGATTTGGATTGGTCGAAACCAAAAATTAAATGTGTTAGTTAATCAATTTTATTTCTTTAAAAGATCTAGTCCTATTTCTTTTTCCCCCTCGCCCCACAAAAAAGATTGTCTTTAGGCATTTTTTACCACTTTTGGTATCTATAGGCTGGAAAAGGGATTTTTATTGGAATGTTTCTGCAAATAATAATAAACTATTCGTCTTATGAAGAAACATGTCAAGTTTCATTTTAATTACTTCACAATACACTACAGAGCCCTTGGGAAGTTAGGGTCCTATAAGATGGTGATCTGATTGAGAGACAATAACGAATGTCAGTCAGTTTCACAGACTTAGTTTTTTTTTGGTTTTTAAGAATTGTTCATATTTTCTCGTCCCCCACAAACAGTCTTCCTCATCATCCAGTCCACCACAACTAGGAATATCATCCGTGGTAATAGTAAGCCAGTTTGTCTTACTCCTGTATTCAATTCACTGGGTTCACTGAGTGTTCCGTTGTAGATCACCTTATATGTGGCATTGTCATATAGATAACTGTTGAGTGAAGTTGGTAAAGACCTGAGGCACCGCACGGCATAGTGTTGAAATAGTTTCCATATTGCTTCTCGGTCAACACTGTCTCTCGAATACCTTTTATAAGTCGATGCCATTTTATGGTCTGTTGGATGCTGATGCGTAGATTTGTAATTTGATCAGCACATGATTTGCCCTTCTTAAATCTAGCAACATCTAAATGCTATGCATATTAGTTGGGGGTGTTATAGACACCCTGAGGTTGTATTAAAGGTTATTTGAAGACTACATTACTGTACAATTCTGCATTAGCAGCTTGATACTTTCGGAGTCATATTTCTCACTTGACAGTCTAAAGATCCACTAAGTATGTAACGACAGAAAACTGGAGCCAGGAAACAGTTCATTTATTCAGAAAATCAACAGATATTTATAGACTTTTATGTACATTATTATTAGCGTTATTGTTAGCAGAGAAACAACGTCTTCTGACTGGTTGTTTTGCTCCTGAAGGTTATATTGTCATCTGTTTGTTGCCGTTTCTTATACAGTCCGGTGATATATCTGTGAATCGTGTCCACCCACGCTAAGTTTAGTGTGATTGGTTGTTGAGTTCCTCAAGGTTAAGCTTTGTTCTTGTTTTCTCATTATCCCGATTTGGGACGTAAACATTGACATCAATTATTGTCTATAATCTCGTCTTTCAGACAGTTGTCAACACAAGTATACTAAATACCTCGGGTTGAATTCTATCTCTCTAACAATGTAAATTATATTAAAGTGAACCGAATTGCGGTTATTATAGGCTAGACGTTTTTTATATCTTCGTATAATTATCAACGTAGATTTGTCGTTGAATCAGACGTGTCAACCAACCACCAACTGATGTATTGCTCGTACTGAGTTTTCACCTTTCACAAACAATTTTTTAACTGAAGTAAGATTAGACTGAGGAAAAAGTACCTGAAACAACCCAAGCAATATATATATATATATATGTATTACAGTGTGCCAGAAAGTTTAACTGTTGATTTGAACCTTGTGAGGATGTCTGTAAGTCACCTAATCATTTTCCGCTGTTAACTCGCCATTTGACTTATTTAGAAACTCATCAACCCTAATATGGGACTGGTTACTGACAAAATCTCAGTCAGCGAAGGTACAAAAAATCCGCTCGGTGTTTACTAAGTTGCGTAATCTTCACCTCAGGAGTTGTAGTTCATCTCTTCATCAATAGATGCGTGTACTGTACAGCGGTTCCTTGCATCCGACTTCATGCCTGCGCAGTATGGTAGCTAAATGTAGAAGATATATAAGGGTTAACAGCTTTTAACTGTATATGTTTAAGTGTATGTTTTGCATAACACTGTAAAAGGGGGGTCATCAATGGATTGGTTTCCTGAATGTACTATATATGTAGCTGCTTCCTGCATTCTCTCTCTCTCTCTTGGAGTTCACTACATTAGAGTTAGAACAGCGAAATCTCCACATGAAACCGTCCGCTATTGTATATAATTGGGAGGTGGGCTAGTTTACTGATGCTAATAATAAACAAAACCCATTAAGAGTTTTCAGTTTTTATATCCTAGGGAAAATCGATATTTTCTCGAGAATCTATGGGGATCTGATTTGTCTCAAATTTGATCACGGATTGATGTCAGTTAGAGAACCATTGAAAACCTCCTAGTTTAAAGCCCACCGGCTTGCCTTGTAACCGGAAAGTCCTGGGCTTGAACCCCACTGGTGGGTGCGCACTGTCGATGAGTCCCGAGCAGTAGGATGAAACAGCTGTTCTGTACTCCATGGTGGTTTTCAGTGATTCTCTAACCGGCATCAGTAGATTTTTGTATACCACCTCATCGTTGTTTATTGCATGCAATTTTATTCCAGTGGGTTATTTTGTTGACAGTCGTTTTTCTCTACCTTGGGTTTTAGAAAACTGAAATTGACAAAAAATTGTCGTATCTCCCAAAGTAAGTGATCAGTACTTAATTATCCCGTTTACAAAGTTGCCTTTTTTACAATATATATATTTATCTCGTGGCCCAAGTGGTCTAGTGGATAACGCTTTGGCGTTTGAAACTATGGGCACTGGGTTTGAGCCTCGGTGAGAACATCATCACTCAGTGAGTAGGGAATGCAGGTACATTCGGATGACGAGTCCCGAAGAGGACGAAATACGATTCCTGGATCCCAATTCTAGTCTCCATCCACCAATTAACCTCTGTATAAATAACTACCTATTTTATTCAACTAGTGGTATCGATAGCTCAAGTACGATATGGATACATTCCTTTGCGTCCCAAAAGTGGTATATAGGGCTTCAAGCTGTTAGTCTCGAAGTTTCAGTAGCAGTGGTTTAATTTTTGCGGGATGGGTTACCAGCCTCACAGCTAACCTTCCCTCTTTTCCACGCTTATCACTGGCTAAGCCGGGAGGGGTAGGAGTGTGCCTCAGATTGTACAGCAGGTTGAAGATGAGGTAGTAACTCATCGAAGAAGACATTGAGAAATGGTCGCGCCATGTCGTGAATTGGCAGAATTTAGAATTCATGGATTGGCCATCGGATTGGGTCCTAGTGGCTTAATGGTCTACTAGCTTGCCTTGTAACCTGAAGGACCTGGGTTCGAGCCCCGGTGGGTGCGTACTGATTAAGAGTCCCAAACTAGGCTGACAAGACAGCTGTCAAGTAATCCCAGGTTTTCCAGTGGTTCTCCAGCTGATGTCAACTCAATATGAAATCCTCCATGCAACCAAACAAAATCCCTACAAAAAACCAATACTTTGGTTTTGTATAGGTTGAGAGAGTTATAATTTTATCTGTCCAGTTATAACTATAATGTGTTTTAAATGTCGACCATTAAGTTATTATTTTAAGTTTCACTGCATCAGCATAGATTAGTGTTATTCGGTGGTTGAAGGCAGTCGGTCACAGGAAGCCTTACTTGGCCTAGATTTCGTGCGTTTTAGTACTCACCAGTCAGTAAGCAAGGAGCATCTGCAATCTTGGAGGAATTCATGTCCCTTCTGAGATTCTAACCCATATCATCTAGTGAGTGCTGAAGCCAGAAACGTTACCAGTGGGCAGCTATTCGGACTCGCGATTTAGCTGTTTTAGGACTCTATTGGAGATATTTGATTGGACACTAGATAGTAAGTAACTAGTGTCAAGTATATGACTGTAGCACTTGGTGACCCAAGTTCGAATCTCAAAGGGTAGAGACATGAGTTGTTCCTTCAGGGTTTCAGATACGCCTTGCTGACTGATGAGTGTCAACAAGTATGAAACTTAGGTCAAGCAAGGCTTCCTGTGGCTGATTGCCTCCAACCATCCAATAACAACAATTCTGAGTGCACCGTGATGGCGAGTCACCACCACCACATTACAAACTTGACTGATACAATTCAGTCTGGAGTAAATGAAGAACTAGACGCATGACACTAGTTAGTTTCTAATGAAAGTATAGATTAGTGCTTATCTCTCACCCTTTTAGGAACATTGGGTTCGAACATCCAAACGCTTCATTGGACTGCCATGCATTAGCCATCAAAGTATCTTTTTTATTGATGATAGTCATTCTGTTCTGTCTGTCTGTCTATCTGTCTGGATTCGACATAGAACTTGGCACCGAAGTGCACCAGTTCGAGTTGCCACGTTCTAAATAGCACACAATGATAGACAAGAAGATGAGTGAAGAGAATCAATGGAGTTTGACAAGTATAAGAGTGAAACAGAATAGGTAATGGTAGAAAGGAATATGAAAGATTACAGAGACTGAATACATCTGTGCTGGCCATTGACAACGATTTTGAGCCATGTCACCATTTATTGTCTCCAGCCATTGATTCTTAGAGTCCCGAGGGTCCCAACCCGGAAGTCTGCATCTCCCTACCTACCTGACTCAGTTTAACTGTCAAGGATTTCATGGATTGGTGAGGCCATGTTTTTGTTTGGCCACCACTTACTCTTTTCCAACCTGCACCTATATCAGCTAGTAATGTCCATCGTCGGGGGAGGCGGTGGTTAGGCATGCGCAGCACGTGACCTAGTCATCTCAATCTATGTAACTTTATAGCCTCATCGATTGATTTTACCTCTTTGCCCAACACTACGCCGAACGTAAACATTACTTACCTTATTAAACCACCTAACGTGAGACAGAGATCGCAGACATCTATGATGGAAAGCAGTCAACCTTTTCATGTCTTCAACTCGTATTGGCCATGTTTCAGAGCCATAGAGAAGGACGGAGCGAACTGCTGAGCAGTACACACGTCCCTTGGTTGATAACCGGATGTCACGCCTACGCCAGAGATGGTGTAAGTTAGCGCAAGCAGCTCGAGCTTTTTGGATCCGTGCTGAGATTTCGTCGCCAATCAGTCGGTTGGTGCTGATACAACTTCCAAAATAGGTGAAGTGGTCAGCATGTTCTGTTATTATCCTAGTGGGTAGATTATGTCTCTGAACACCCACGTAGCCTGGTTGGTTGACTATTTGTTTATTAATATGTTCATATGAATAGTTTTAAGAGCACAATGACGTATCATTCAATTAGTGTAACGATGTTAAACCGTGGTGGTATGTACACATTTCTCTAAATAGTATGAAATTAGGAGGTTCTCATTTTCTGTTAAAATCTTATAGGATGCATCTCCGATTACTGATTGTTATAACTGAGTGTTAGTGTTTTTTTAACTGGTTGTCGTCCAACTTGGCTGGAATATACACCTCCGGACACGACACTCTAACCACCTGATCACTTGAAAATATCCGCCACACTAAGATAGACACGATAGACAGATTTAACTGCGACAATAACGGCAACTGCAACAACGTATATTAGGGTATATATACGTTGTAACGATCAAAACCAACTCGTTATAGTCTAAACACAATGAACCGATCCTTGCATCGTACAATGTATAGCTGTCCAAAACTCCCCTGAGAAAAACGCAGCCACGATACGATCCAATGATGGCAAAAAGATGGTTTTTCACCGTGTAATCTATATGATTGTATTCGACAGCAATGATAACTTCGAAAACTCAAAATTACCTGAATAGTGCCATTAGGCAAGCAGCTATGCAGATAGTGTGTAGATTTCTAAGCACAAAACAAGCACTATCGAACAAAATCAGCTAACCAAAATTCATCTGTAAGAAGTACCTTATCCTAGAATCAAGTGGAATATTCCGAACTATGATCACACACCATTGCCTCCCGTAGATAGTCCAAGGTCAGACTGATCTCGAACTGTAACGACAGAGGACAAGAGCCAGGACACAGATCGTTTATTAAGAAAATCAACAGATATTTATAGATTTTTATGTACATTATTATTAGCGTTATTGTTAGCAGAGAAGCAACGTCTTCTGATTGGTTGTTTTTCTGCTGAAGGTTGTTCTGTCATCGCTTCGTGGCCGTTTTTTATACAGTCCGTTGATATATCTAGGAATCGTATCCGAATCGCGAATCATATTTGCACACATTAAGTTTGCCGTGATTGGTGGTTGCGTTCTTCAACGTTAAGCTTTGTTTCAGGATTTCATCATGAGCTGACATTAGTTAGAGAACCATTGGAAAACCAGCAGGGAGTACTGGACAGCTGTTTCGTCCTAGTTTGGGACTCTTCATCAGTACGCACCCACCGGGATTCGAACCCAGGACCTTCCGGTTACAAGGCGAGCTCGTATACCATTAAGCCACTGGGATCCGATCCAATGGTCCTTGAATTCTAACTTCTGCCAATTCACGACATAGCGCAAACGCTAGCCAATATCTTCGGCGAGTATTTGTCCTTACACCCGACCCGCTGCACCCTACTGGCCACGACTTTCCACTGGAACCCAGGTAACTACCTACCTGAATAGGGCTTTGTTCTTGTTTTTTCTCATGACCCCAATTTGGGACGTAAACGTTGACGTAAATTGTTGTCTACCAATTTTGGCTGGCAGAAAGTTTTGACCACAGAACTACTCAAATAAAATCACACATCGCAAAACAACACATCATTGATGTGTCGCACAACCTCAAAAAGAACCGTTAGCCATAAATAAAAACAAGATTTTTTATGAACGTTTCGGTGTGTAAGCTATAACTTCAACAGAATTTTATGCATTTATTTCTCTTGATGAATTTGAATAAAGCAAGAACAACAGTGGTGGCTTGTGCAGAATAATATGGTATCATCATTGTTTATTTCGTTGGCTTCTCATCAACTCAGCTGAGTCCAGCCTAAATAAATTATGAGGTTTAAGTACAGAAACGTTTTAACATCCTTGCAAATTTTACATGTTGTCAGTTGACAGAAAGTTCCACAATTAGTGAACAGCGCTCAGAAAATTTCGCTTATGTAGTTTTTTACACAGGCAGTTCAAGTTTAAACAAAATAAGTGTATGCATACAATGGTAAAGGAGCTACGTAATAAAGACGAGAGATGCGTTAGATGCAGAGTGACTAAAGTTTACCGAAGCGATTTCTATCAAACGCTTGAAACCAGATTTATGTGTTCAGAAAGAAGGAGTTATTAGTCTTTCCTTGCCCTGGTAACTGGATGTCTTTATTCTCTCATCTGATTACGTCATCTTTGTCTTTAACCTCATCCCCTTTTATAATCTGTAATTTTGCATGTCTCTTGTTTCTATGATTTGAGTTGAACTCAGTACATTGTTACCTAATTTATCAGTCACTCTGCATCTAACGCATCTCTCGTCTTTATTACGTAGCTCCTTTACCATTGTATGCATACACTTATTTTGTTTAAACTTGAACTGCCTGTGTAAAAAACTACATAAGCGAAATTTTCTGAGCGCTGTTCACTAATTGTGGAACTTTCTGTCAACTGACAACATGTAAAATTTGCAAGGATGTTAAAACGTTTCTGTACTTAAACCTCATAATTTATTTAGGCTGGACTCAGCTGAGTTGATGAGAAGCCAACGAAATAAACAATGATGATACCATATTATTCTGCACAAGCCACCACTGTTGTTCTTGCTTTATTCAAATTCAACAGAATTATTCAGATTTTATTGATCATTAAAATGTGTAATCAGAAAGCACATAAATTACAGTGAACTCACTTATCAGAGTAGATCAATGATCTGGATAGTTACAGTCTTTATTAGAACACAACATCTAGTTCATCTCCTGTAGTTGTTGTCGTTTCCAGTTATTTGCCACTTTACAGATTATAATTGTGATGAATTTCCCTATCAATTATTTTGTTCCCATTATCATCAGATGGTATAGAGAGTTGATCCCTAAACCAGTGAAAGAAAATCTTGACGTTGGCCCAGCGCTACTAACTGCTCAAATGCGTATAGCACCGAAACTTCTACGACTTTGTTGGCAAGGCTTACCTTTGCATTATGATCAAGTGAGATTTTGCCCTGTTATAATTTGTTAGTATAGTTCTTTATTAAATGTATTCTATTGGCCCACTCTCTCTAAATTGTTGAAAATTATTCAGATTCTGAATATGTTTAGTGTGTGTTTTTTTACCTACGGATGCTTTTAGTACTTCAAGTGATTTACGAACTGTATCCGGAAAAATTTGTGTAAATTGTACGATAAATTATTCTATTACTTAGCATATTTATATATTTCTATTTACAAGTTTGAGACTTGGTGCGTCATGAATAGCACTTCAAACAAACTACAGACTTTCATCAACACCTGTCTTCGCTCAATACTACTCAAGATCAGATGGCCGGCCAGAAAAGATCAGAAACAGGGATCTCTGGGAGTGAACCAGCCAACCTATCAGGAACCAGGATTGACCATACTCTGAGAAAACAAACCATCAGGTGACATCACACACAGGCCATCACCCGAATGGGAAGCGGCGAGTTGGCCGTCAGTGAGAGGGTGATATGGAGAATGTTGATATAAGTATAAAACTTGGGCACTGTGGTATAGCATAACTCCATTATGGATAAGATTTTATTTCGATAAATCACAGTGTTGTACAGTAATATGACATGGAGGTCATGTGAAGAGAAGATTGGAGCATGTGGTCAGACGTGGGGCCAGGTGAAAACGTTGCAGAGAACTGAACTCAATGGAGACTTTTAGCTGAAGCCCTCTGCTCCTCTAGGAATTAAAGGAAACAATAATAATAATGTACAAGTCTACCCGATTTGCCTTAGTCAGTTTGTAGTGGATTTAATCACCCCCGCTTTCATAGTTATTAATATGCTGTTAGGTGTCAATAATTTCTTTCTTAGCTGTTTTACTAGCGTTTTTCAACAGTCCTGTGAGATTAGTTCCGAGTATTCACCTGGAAATAATCTAGTAAATAAACCCAACAAAAAGGTCGGGAGGGTGGGGTATGGATTAAAATCCACCAGCTTCATTTCCAAAAACTCTCTGAATAAGTTCGGCGGATTGTGACTGGCCAGTGAAGTCTAGGATGCACATTTTCCCCTATTTAGGGCTCGTTGCAATCTCCAGTGAGTGAGTGAGTGATGGTGTCTCTCCTGAGAGTCGAACTGAGTACCCGTTGTTCCAAACGTGAAAGCGTTATGCACTAGACTACTTAGGCCACGAGAGCCATCTCTTGTACAGTGGGCTTCAGTAATTTCTTCTTTTGAGTCAATTTTGATTTAACATGTCGGTTGTTGGTGCTCATCCTGGATTCCAATCCCCAGTCACCATCCGCCAAATTGCTTTATGTTGATCCTCAGACATTGTTGAAGCGTCCTTACTGGGATATATGTAAAAAACTTGGGCACTGTGGTAGTAAGTAATTCCATATTAGTTTGTTTATTAAAACAAACTAATATATATAAACAAACTAATATGGAGTTCTTACTGGGATCCTATATGCCAATAGAGAACGAACATTTTGATCCAATCAGTCAACCAGAAGATCATAATTAACTTAAAAGGGATAACAGATATCCAATCACCCGCAGAAGTACAGAGGGATTTATCAGTTGATGCACTGTTTGCACAGGTGTGTATCAATGAATCCATGAAAATTGATGTTAAAAATCAGTTTGGTAATCTGGATTCCAGGAATGCATTGAAATCTAATGACGGTATTATTTACGCAGAAGTAGGAGACGTAATCAGTCTAGGTGCAGAGATGCTCACTCCAGTTTCTCGTATCGTACAGGAGAAGGAAGAATTCTCTGTAGTTCCTAGTACTTGAAATATTACTGAAAATGCTTCTGGAGAATTCGGTGAATTCATTTGGTGAAATTTCATGTGATGCTGAAATTAAATTCAAAGGATTTTAAAGATGATTTATGTTATGAAGTAATAGAGAAGATTTGTAGCTCAGGTGGATGATTTGCAATCAATAGTGTTCTCTGAGCTGGTTGGTTTAGTTGTGGAGCTTTTGTCATCCTTCTGGACAACATCTCCAGCTTAATTTTTAGCATAAAGTGAACTTGTGGTGAGAGGTGGCCGTGAGAAAATATGAGCAAGGCTGATTCAGCAACCAATCACAGCAGACTTCACGTGGCAAAATATGATTCGCAGATAGAGAACTCTATTTTTCGAGGAATCCCGAAGCAACCAATCAGAAGCCTGCGTTTGTCTAATTGCATAAGCCATAATAATGTATGTGAAATATATATAAATACGTGTTGATTTTCGTGATAAACGATCTGTTGCCTGGCCCTTGTCTTCTGTTGTTACAAACTGATTTAAATTTTCCATGAATGACAGAATTGCGTCTCCTGGTGACCAACCATCTTTACATATGTATTGGTCATTTTCTATTGACTTGGATTTTAAACTTTCTCGTCACATGATTTACTTTTTATTAGTTGATAGATTTGGTCTATATTAACGTGTTTGTTAATTGCATATTAGTTTGAATGCCAGTCTTCTAGGAATTCCCTGACTGCGTTTTGTTGTTTCCTCTGTCTAAAATCTCGACATTATCCCAATCAAATTGATGTCCATAATTATCCACATGCGGTGATATGAAAGAATATATATCGTATCTTTTCACGACTGATTTGTGTTCCTGGATTCTGATTCGAAGGGGACGCCCACTTTGGCCGATGTGATGCTTGTTACAGTTCATACAATTTATTTTGTAAATGGCATTAATTTTATCTCTGTTTTCTGTTGGATCTTTCGGTTCGCACAATATCGAATTAAGTAACTTTGACTGGCTTGTGTGCTGTATCTATATCAAACGGTTTCAGTATTCCAGCTGTTATTTCAGAGATATTTCTCATGTATGGTAGCATGAATTTTCTTGTGGTCTTTGATGCTGGTTCCTTGTTGGTGTTGTGTTTCGATTTTAAACACTTTTTGTTGAGATTTTGCGAATATCCATTTTTTGTGAAGACCGTTTGTAGGTATTTTTCTTCCATTTTTTTAACGCTGGAGTGCTACAGTGTGTCTGAACTTTTTTAAACAATGTCTGCACACAGTTTCTTTTGTGAGTAATTTGGTTATTGCTAGTATAGTTGAGTATTTGATCTGTGTGTGTGTGTGTCGATTTTCTATATCCTTGTGTTTCTAAATTTCATGTGTTAGTTCTCCTGATTAAGGCATCTAAAAATGGGATTTTGTTATCTTACCAGTCGTCATGATTTGGATCTATTCAGGATTGGTTCTATTGAAAAAACTATCCCTTTGGGAGATAAGTAAAAAAAGAGTGCTAAGAGTCAGAAAACGAGAATCTCATGAGCCCAGATGTCTGTCGTCTACAACAGTAACGAGCTGGCCTATCATCACACCACTTGCTCCGCTAACAATCTTTAATACCCTACGAAATATAACATAGTCCTTTTTGGGTAGCCGAGGAAAGGCTAAGGGATGGGGTGCGGAAATAAAGAACAACACGGAAGATGCAAGAGTCAACAAATTGTAAACGTAGATGTTAACTGATACCTGAATGTCTTAACTTCTAAATGTAGAAAGCTGGATGGAACATTTTCTTAGAAATCGACAAGATAAGGGATGACCTAGAAAGGTCAAAGTATAGAACTATTCCAAGGTATTTAATACTTGACTAAGATTCTATTTCGATGCCCTTTATGCTATGAGCACCATGTAAATGAACCAGTTCGTGTTGATGACGTTTTTCATGATGGCGAAGTTAAGTGTCTCACTCTTGGAGGGATTTCACGTAACACCATTTAGCTTTGACCTCTGGCTCATGTCCGATAAAAAGGTATTCTGTTTAAAACAGTCAGATCGGGACGTTATTGACAACGAGACAGTCAGATCATCATCGTATTTAACGAAGTCGACTTCATCCGAACGAAGCAATTTGTGTAAGAAAGAGAAAAGAGGAGGAAAGAGAACAGCAAGGCAGAGGAAGACTTCCATTTACATACAGTAAACTGAATTCCATCAGAGATATGAGAATGCAACCAGTTTACGGTCGAAAAGTCGGTCTGTGTCAAGCAAGATTCACTTAACAAAAGACATCTGGGAATCATACAAAGTCAAAGCGG
Organism: Trichobilharzia regenti; assembly: GCA_944472135.2. NCBI lineage: Eukaryota > Metazoa > Platyhelminthes > Trematoda > Strigeidida > Schistosomatidae > Trichobilharzia > Trichobilharzia regenti. Next base: position 170,445,083 of record OX235262.1, on the reverse strand, counting down.
ATTTAGAATATATCCTACAATTTTGCAAGGCATAATTATGTACACATTTCCTCAGTAGCGTTGCATATTACTTTCACTTTCATAATTTTTCAGTATGTCAAATAAGTGAGTAATCACACTGAAATTTAAAATCCTTAAAAAACTATCCTCTTTTCAACTTTTTTAGGTACTAAAATGGGGTGTTCTAGTGCCTGGACGCGTTCCACAACCATACGGTGATCCACGGTATTTCAATGAATTATCATCTACTGAATCAACAAAATCAGATGAAAGCAATTCCTCGAATTCTGAACTGTGTCAGCATACCTCACTGATACGTTCAGTTATTCCTGTTGTTAAATCAGCTGCAGCTGGTGATGAAACACTTAATTTTCCTTATGGGTTAGTTGATTTTGTTTGAATAATTTAATAATTCCCATTGTAACACATTAAGAACACAATATTCAGTGACGAGACTGTTTTCGGCGAATTTATTGTCAGGCTGTACAATCTTATATATAGTTCAAGTTTGACCACGGATTCATACCGCTGAAAAGTAGGGAGTACTGGACGGTTGTTTTGTCCTAGTTTGGGACTCATCTTCAGCACTCACCCATCGAGTTTCGATAACAAGGCAACTCGCAGACCATTCAGCCACTGAGACCCAATTCAATGGTCAGTCCATGAATTCCAACTTCTACCAATTCGGGATTTTAGCACGACCGACCGACTGACCACAAACCAGTGTCATCCATGGCAAGTATTTGTCCTCACTCCCGACTGAAGTTTTTAGGGAACTACACCCCGTGAGGAGATTTAAACAAAAGTATGGATACCAAAAATAATAGCAATATGAAATAGGGTTAAAATGTCTGTAGTTATAACCATGATTCAATGTCAAGTACCGAAACAGATAATGTCGTAAGGAGAATAGTTGATAGAATATATTGATCTTGAAAAAGGGGTATAGGATTAATAGGATTGGTAAGCGATTGAAACATTACGTAACGTGGCCAGAAGTTCTATTAGGTAGAATTTAACATCGTAAAGTAATAGTGGAAACTGTTCAAAGTGAGAATAATAATAATAATCACAGTAATAAAGGGTAAGGTATACAGATAGATGGAACAAAATGAAAAATAAATAAACCAAAGTTTATCCCTCTACGACTAAAGTAGAAATAGCGACTGTACATACTTGATATAAGAATAGCACTTGGGCACTGTATATATATATATATATATATATATATATATATATATATATATATATATATATATATACAGTAATATTTACTGATGAAGTTTCGAGCACAATTTATTACTCATAATCATATCAAGTTATTCAAAAAACTGTAGACTTCGTTCATATAGTTCCATTATTTTTCATCGCTTGACTTGATTGATAGTAGTTTTTTCCATATTTCCGGTATGAGTGATGAGTTATTCCTATTGTACGTGTTGAGTGCAGACTAGATGAACAAGGATTCAGTAACCAACCTCTCTCTCTCTCTCCACCTACCTATATTACTACTTTTCAGAATTTTCACTCTATCTCACCCTATTATTTGGTCGTGTGTTCATGTACGCAGTGCAATTGCTTCTCCTCACGGGGTCAATAGTTCTAACCTTAGCTAAATTCTTATGTTTCGATAATCGGACTACCCCCGACCCACTAGTTTGACCTATGTAGTTGACTTAACTCACAGTGGTTGCAAGGTATTTTATAAATTATATTATTTTGTTTAATTGGGTCAACCTCTAGGGTCATGTAGCCTACAGAGCTTGTCTCGGAGTGATCTTGGAGGTTTGAATGCCACCATAGTTCCTGCTTCATTAAGAATCCTACGTAGTGATGGTGTCATATGTCCCCTCCTTATATGGTAGGACTCTAGATGCCTTACATTCTCTTATTTATGTTATCATTATTATTATAGTAGTTTAACCACTATTTTTACTTTGGTTTTGATCTTTTCTGATCTTTCTAATGAATTTTATTGCATAGTTAGTTATTTAACACCAACCAGTCGTTCTTCTATCTGTTTCATTTCATCATTAAGGTTTTTTTGATGTACTACTCAGTGTTATTGCTCGGTTTTTTAGGGATTTAACTAAACCTGCCTTTACATTTAGATAACGGATGAGATGAATTAAAGTCTAAATATCTATTTGGAGAATGTGTTGGCTTTGCATGAATGCTAGTGTAACTCTGTATGACACTTTGAGACTTTATGAAATGGATTTCCTATATAATGGAACTGTACATACTCCGTTGCGTCGGTGGCATAACGGTTAGGACGCTCGCCGACCATGCACATGATCCGGGGTTCGATCCCCGGCCATCGGCGCACTCCTTTACCTCGTTGAGCCAGAAATAATACTGGTAAAGAGGAAAGATTGAGCATGAGGTCAACAACCCCATCCTGTAAAACAAACACTGCTACATAAACTTCAAGCCACTAGCTTGAAGCCCTATGTTCCACTGGGAACGTGAAGGAAATAAAAAAAATACTCCTTTTGTATCCAAAGGTTTAGCTTGAATTCATAAATAGTCGATCAAGTGTACTAAAATACAGCTTCTCAGACCCTTTCTTTCACCTCTGTCAAACTATGCTTGAGCTATCTCTCGTATCCCGTCCCTCATAGGATATATTTTCTTAAAAAGCATATGTACATACGATTGTACAGCTTGACAATGAATTCGTTGAAGAGTCTCTTCTCTGAATATTGTGTTCTAGTTGATTTTGATTTGTATTGACGTATTTTCCGTTTTGTATTAAAGGTGAAAAGAACAACACTAAACCCAAAAATAAATCTTTGTCCCTTGCGAATTTTGACAATTAGTCATCTCTGTAATCTCTAAGGATGATTCACCACTTAAATAGTATGATAAGGCAGTCTGGGACTGAAGTTCAAATTTTCTTGATACTCACTGGTAAATATTCTATTCTCCGTTTTGTTGGTCACGAATAGCATTTTCAACAAGCTACCTTCACTGGCTACATTCTGAAGATCATTTGGCCGACTATAATCATCAACAGGAAACACTGGTAATGAACCAACCAACAACCTATTCTGAAGAAAATGGAGATGGATAGGATGCTCCGTGAAGAATCCTTCGGGTAGACCATCGCTGGAGTGGAATCCGGATGGAGAACGACGAGTTAGGCATCCAAAGGTGACATGGTAGAGATCGTGTAAGGAAGAGATGAGAGCTTTTTAGTAATCGTACGGTCAGCTGAGAAGGACTATAGGGAACAGAACAAAATTAGGATGCCCTGTTGAAGCCTCATGTTCCACTTGGAACCCATGGGAATAATTGTAATATAATACAGGGTGTACATCAGAACTCGTTACGATATTGTTATATGATTGTACCTCATATCAAGCTTTTAATGTGTATTTCTGTTTTTACTTAGTGCTTATTTAACCTACTGGTTAGCTGATGTAAAGCGTCGCCTACTAGCAGATTTTCAAGTGGCTACGCCAACTTCATCGGATACAACAATGCCAGAAAATTTAGCTACTGCTTATTGTCAACGAATAAGACCTGATCACCGAGATGCTAGTCTTCTGGATGAATTCAAGCGTAGCGTTGAAATTATGCCTTTGGAGAAAGAAGAACGCCAGCGTCTGTCATCAACAATCAATGCTATTCGTAAGCTAGGTGAAAAACAAGCTATGGATTATAAATCAGCTAGATTTAATAATAATAATAATAACAATCAGGTAATTCGATAATAATTATTGTTTCTTTTTGTTTAAAAAAAGCGGGTTTTAACTCGACAAAATTTTATTTGTAATTGATGGTATGTGACATGACAATTACTCAACACATCGAATTCATATCCACTGATAGGTAACATGTCTGGTTGTAGCAGTGTGTGCCCAGTATTGTAATCAGGCCGATGTGGACTTCCAGACTGGTTAGGATCCTTGAGACGGTGAACACCAATGGCAGCTGCTGACAATCAGTGATATGGCTAGAAATCGTTCCCAATGGCTGGTGCAGATGCATCCACTCCTTGTGACTTATAATAGCCGATAAAACTGTATTGTTCTTCGATATTACTATTATTTAAGATAAAGCAATAAGAAGAGGTAATTTGTCTGAATCGTGTAATGTATTCGCGCAACACATTTCGAACAATCTGATCACACACACGGACTTGTCATAGGAATGTATATGAAATTAGTAAAGAGTTAAGAGGTGAGAAAATAGACTTAGATCAAGCTAAAAGGACATTCAAGGTCAAAATAACAATGAAGACCACTAAACCAAATAGCAGAGGTAATAGTAAATCTACCCTGTCTGTTATCAAAACAAAGTTTACCAAGGAAGGTTTAGTGTGATGACAAATTGTTTTTGAAAGCATAAAGGTGATTTAATCTTCCTAATTGCCAGCTAGGGCTTCCACGAACTTTAGGATACGCCCCAAACACGTTTATGGGTAGGTTTAAAAGATGTGTTAACGTCAATTTTATTTCCTGTCTCTATAATATGTTTGGCAATAGAGGAGCTAGGTCTCCTGTTCTCACCACTAATGGGTCCTGGGGATTCTATTTGCTTCTGGATCCATTTCGGAATGTGCTCTGAAGCCAGCCCTTAGTTGCAGAAATCGATGAGTCCTCCCTATGTATGTGTGTCCACACGTACATTCAAATTGGTAAATACAGTGGGATGTGATGTCATTTTTCGCATGTCCAAAGGGCTTAGATAGATGGATATATTGGCTTCACATTCTCAATTATTATGATAATAGCTGCATAAAAAGTCTTTTTAACAGCAACGTTCAGTCTTTGTCTATTTATCAAGCTGCTATGATGCCCCACATAGGGTAGCCTGATGCACACGTCTTTCTTAGGGGGGAGTTGTAGAGTGGGTCTTGGTGTTCCACTATCTACTTTATATCACCTGATGAACTTGTCTGGATAATTGTTATCAGCCAGAGTTTGTGTCAACTTTCTTTCTTCTTCATCAAGTGTGTCTTCAGTACATATTCTTTGGATTCTACTGAAGAACCACCTCACTTACTAAGGCTCTTTTATACCAAACAGGGCAGAAACTGTGGTGATTAAGATTATTATTTTTACCGCACATCTTTGTTTACTGTTTCTATTTTGCATTTCTTTTTACTTTATTCTCTTACTTTGTGTGCTAATTGGAGGGAGTGTGGCAACTTGAACTGCTGTACATTGGTGCAAAGTTCTACGTTGAAACTAGTCAGTCAGTAGTATTGTAATCTCTAAAACACCTTCAATGACCTTGAATTCACATTATATAAACATACTACAAGCAGTTGCGCTGGAAAGTAACCAAGTGGTGGTGTTTAACTCTACAACAGCGAGAGCTTCTAGTCTGTTTAATCCTTTATTCATTTACAAATGATCTTGTATTGATTGGTTACTGGAGTTCAGTCAACTTGACGTTAATATTACTCAGTCAGTACCAACTAAAGTTCCAAGTGTCATAAGGCCTCGTCAGTTTTGGATGTCAAAACCTTGATAGATGTTAAGGTTGCTTTTACTCTCGTGATCTACTGAGTGAAAGTCAGTTGTGTCAATAAATAAATGGTAACCTTCCTAGATTACGTACTCCATCTACCATAGTCTGTGATGCTATGAATTTACTAAGTGTCAGCGAAACGACACTCGAATTAATAATAAACTGCTATCTGCATTCTCAAGATTTATGCAATTCATCATAAAATGGAACAACAACAACAACAAATTATGTCTCATTATTTCTTAGTTTTCAAGATTTCTTCATGCATACTGGTTCACTCTGTCCTCTTTTATAAAATTGGTCATTGAAAGTGGAACTTGTGAAAAGGCTATCTGTGTTTTATCTCCTATGTCAGGTGGTAGAATAAGATGAGTAATCCTGAGGAGGTCAGACGTCGGGTGTTAGGTAAGGAGGGGAAGTCTATTGATGTTGTTACAAAGCTACATCTACTGAGATGGCGAGGATATGTGTTACGCACTCCTGTCCTCTATCTACCCCAGTGACGAGCGATGTTAACTAGCACAAGATTAGGTTGGAAAAGAGCTAGTGGTGTCGTGAGAGCTGTTTGCAAGCCGAAATTGAAGACAACACAATTTACGTCAGTGTTCATGCCCCGAATCAGGGTCATGATCAAAAACAACAAAGCTTAACCTTGAGAAAATCACCAGCCAATCACAGTGGAGCTAAAGTGTAGAAACATGATTCACAGATACATGGCTTGATTTTCTGAGAAACGACCACAAAACTGATAACAGAATAACCTTCAGCAAGAAAAGAATCAATCAGAGGAGGTTGCTTCTCTGCTAACAAAAACGCTAATAATAATGCACATAAAAATTTATAAATACCTCTTGATTTTCTCAATCAACAATGTGTTTTCTGGCCCTTGTCTTCTGTCGTTACAATGATAGTCAAACGAAAACTTGAAATCACTCCAGTTAGTTTGATCCAGCAATGTTGGAAAGTGTAAACTGCTTGGCTGTTTGGGGTCTTCAAAATGCTAAGAACCAGTGGCTGAAGATAATTTGTTCTCATTGGCGAAAATGCATTCATTCTTTGTGACCCTCTGTTTCCATTAATACCTATTGTCTTTCCATGTTAGTATTCTTTCTCCCTCGCATTTATTCTTCGTGTTGTTCTTCTGAATCCTTTTTTGCTCTCTCTCCTGCCTTCCTTTGTGTGGTACATGGCGTGCCAAGTGGAACTGCTGCCCTTCTGTGCTAAGTTCTATGTTAAAACCAGTCGGTGGACAAGTGAATTTCATTGGCTCGAAATCACTTACATGGTATCCCATTTTTCCATTCGTTCTACAGTAATTATGAAGAAAATTGAAGTTTAATGAATTAGCCCTTCATGTTCAGTACAATAAATCGATAGCTTCTGTTGCTTATTCACTTGTTCAATGGTTAATAGCAGTGAGATAGTCTGTTTCTATGCTTCTTGTTTTCAATACCAATGATCATCGTCAAAATTCTTTAGAACTACGTTGGAAAATAATACTAGCGGGCAGAGGTGGTCTCTTTCTGTCTGTATTCGACATAGAACTTTGCACATATGTGCACCAGTTCAAGTCGCCACACTGCATGTAGCACACGAAGCAAGAGAAGAAAATAAAAAGAAAAAATGCAAAATAGAGACAGTAAACAGAGATGTGAGTCAAAAAGAATGGTAATGTCGAAGAATAACTACCTCTTTTCCAACCTGATCCTAAATCACCCAGCTAGTATCGCTCATCGAGGAAGGCGATGGCTAGCAATGCATATGTAACACATGTCTTAACCATCTTTGTCAATGTAGCTTCATAACCTCGTCTTTTGATTTCCCCTCAAACCCACCTAGCTCTCGACGCCTAACTTGAATGTTGCCTACCCTACTCTGCCACTTCACACGGGAGATAGAGCGCAGGCACCTATGATCGAAGACAGCTAATCTTTTCATGCCTTCCACTCTCAATGGCCAGGTCTCGCTCACAGCCATAAATGAGGACGGAGCGGACTACTATTGGTTGATATCAGTAGTATGCAGCTACTCATCTCAATCAATCAGTAGTATATGGTTTTATTTTTAATATTTATCCACTGGATACCTAGTGAAAACTAATTTGTATTACATCTACCTTTTCATTTCAGAATCACAACGAACCGGTGTATGAAAAACTTGGTGAATTACAGGTTATTTCTCACTATTTTTCCTTAATGAATTTTTTATACCATATATTTTTCTACGTGAAAATGTATATAATAATGATTAAAAAAGAGCAGATTTGATTTTTTTTTAAACATTCTTAGCCATTTTAAAGTTTGGCTAGTTCAGAGGAGAATCAATCGTTCTGATTAGTTGTCAACTGGCACAAGGTGAAATAAGCTGTCCAATGAGATTATTTCATGTCCATAACGTAAACTAAATTCAGATTTGAGCAATAAACAATTCTAACCTAGCAGCTATTGATTTCAGTTTTTTGGGCACTTCTTATCAATCTGCTTGGCATCTCAGTAGTAATCAAAATAATCATGATACTTATTCGAATTTTGGTCGATTTGTTGACAAAATTATTGAAGAAAGAGTGGTAACACTGAAGATTATTATTATTATTATGTTATCCTTTAGTTCTTAGAGGAACATAGGGCTTCAGCTGCGTGTCTCCATTGCCTTCTGTTTTCTGCCAACTTTTTCACCCAGCTCCAAGTCTGCCCACATGCTTTCATCTCCTTCTCGGATGACCTCCTCCAAGTCACCCTTGCACTGACGACCAACTCGCCGCTTCCCTTTCGGGTTCCACTCGAGCAATGGCTTGTCTAGTGATGTCACTTGATGTTTGTGGTTGCTGAGGTTGATGAGATGCTGAGGAAAACAGCAAGATTCGATCTTCGCAACTTTTAGCATAATGCATTATAAAACAGGTTAAAAAGAAATTACCGAGTGTTTTCTTTATAAAACAAATAAATACATCTGAATCGGTCTTTGTAACGTAAGACTGGACTAAACGCTGTTTAAACTTATTCTAAAGGCAAACTCTAGGTTAGTTTATTCGAATTACCTCGAACTGCATTAAAAATAAAATTTAGTGGAACCAGATTACCCGTCTATAAATGCTCTTTTCACACTAGGTTACCAATAGCAACCAACCTTTTATTTACCACTTCTTTTATGAAGAAAGAATATTTTCAGTTAAAAGTTTTTTTTTAATTTGACTAGTCCCAGTTGTATAGGATTAGTGGAATTTCAAGTTTGAACAGGGATTGATATTGATTAGAGAACCACTAAAAACCATCAGAGAGTACTGGACAGCTTTCTCTTCCCAGTCCTTGGGACTCATCGGCTACAAGGCAACCCTGTAGACAATTCAACCACTGAGAGTCGATTCAATGGCCCATGAATTCTAACTTCTGCCAATCTGTGATTTCAGAATTTATGCACCGTTGGATTTTGGGTCCCAGTGGCTGAATGGTCTATGAGCTTGTTGTTTAACCGGAAGGCCCTGAGCTCGAACCCTGGCATTGGTTGCGTCCCAAGCACTAGGATGAGACATTTGTCCAGTACTCCGTGGCGGTTCTGAATGATTGTGTAACTGATAACAATCTATGGTCAAAGGTGAATGAAAGGTACCATAAAGTACTTTGCATAATATCAGTGGTTCGGTGGTAGAATGCTCGCCAACCACGCCCGTGGTCCGTGTTTCGGTCTTTGAGCAACGCATTGGTAAACCTCTTTTAGATGGTTGTAATCCCGGTTGGGAAGGAAGGTTGAGTGTGAGGTTAACAACTCCACCCGTAAAAGAAAACGCCACTGCTATTGAATCTACCTTTTTATTTCAAGTTAAAAATTGTTACGAATTTCGATCTTAAAGATCCTATCACAAAATAGTCAAATTTAATTTTGTCTTTCTTTAGTTACTATTATTCTCTTGTATTGTACATAATAGCAAAAATATATTTTCCTATATCTTCCCATTAATCGTGTGAATAAACAGGCTCAAGGTTCTGCTTTTTGGTTGAATACAAATCGATTTGATCAACATTCCACAAATTATCCGTCGAAATATCGACGTCGTACTGCTGTCAGATATGCAGTAGATACTGTCAATCCTGTGATACCCACGTGTTGGTTTAAGCATCTTCCTCATGAGGTAAATTCCATTTGTGTTTATATTTATCATAATTGTTACAATCTTTAATGGAATGTACCATGTATTTGTTATTACCCATTCATTGACGTTACAGTTCAGAAACTACTGAACTTATTTGCCCTGTTACATAGGGCACTAGTGCACAATATATATATATACATATATATATATATATATATATATATATATATATATATATATATTGTACACTAGTAACTAGTGTGACGTGTCTAATCCTTTATTTGGTGTCCAATCAAAGTACCAAATACAGTCTTACAGGAGGTCAATTGTGAGCCCGAATAGCTCAATGGTAACGTCTCTGACTGTAGCACTGGGTGGCGCGGGTTCAAATCTTAAAATGGACATGAGTTCCTTCTAGGTCGCAGATACGCCTTGCTGACTGGTGAGTGCCAAGTAGCACGAGATCTAGGTCCAAGGCTTCCTTCTGATTGCCTCCAACCATTTAATATCTGTGAAAATCCCTGGATTGACATACGGTGTGATTTCCGAATCACCAAGTCGATGTTCTACTGGTTATGATATTCGACGAACCTTTATATGTTTCATACACTCGGTTCCCCTGATAAATTTCGATAAAGAAAGACAGACCAAATTTTCAGTATAATATGATATCATTTCTATTTCACGGATTCTCCTCATCAGCTGCAAATTACCCGAAATCACAATGGTTATAAAAAGTAACAATAACATACTTCAATGTTATGGATAAAATTTTTATTTTGATAAAAGTCACACAGTGTTATACAGTAATATTTACTGATAACCACATTTCGAGCATAAATTATTACTGCTCATAATCATATCAAGGCACTACTCACACAAATTTTTTGCTTTGTTTATACACATGAGTGAAAATTGATGATTGGACATTTGAATAAAGTCAATATAAGATAAAGTACAGTCGGGAATAATATTACTGTTATCAATAAAATACAATCAAATGGGAAATAAGGTGTTTTTACTCTAAAGCAAAATAATTAAATAACTTGTTAGAATGTTATAATGTGAATGGAAATACATTTTAACATTATTTATCATCCTCTGATTTGAATGGTAATAATATCTTCCATATCTCTGGTACATTTGCGTTGAGTCACTTCTATTGCATATGTTGAGTGTAGACTCGAACCAGACATGATTCAGTAACCAACCTCTCTCGCTCTCCACCTACCTAGACTACTTTGTAGAATTTTAGCCCTCTCTCATCCTATTGTGTGATTGTGTGTAAATGCATGCAGTGCAATGTAATGCTGAGCTTTTTCCTAAATTATTTATCTTTGAGGGTGGGATCAATCATTCTAATCTGAGCTAAATTCTTATATTCTGATAATCTCACTAATCCTGATCCACTGGTTTGACTGTCTCATGTGGTTGACTTAACTCACAGTCATCGCAAGGTATTTCGTCTAATTGGGTCAACCTGCAGGATCATTTAGCCTACAGAGTTTGTCTCTGTGTGAGTTTGTAGGTTTGAATGCCACCCTAATTCCTGCTTTATTAAGAATCCTGTGTAGGGTTTCAGATTTCCCTTCCTTTTATGGTAAAACTGTAGTTGTTGGCTTATGTTCTTTCTTATTTATGTTACAATTTCTTGTTTCACTGTTATTTTTATTTTGCTTTTGACTTCATTTGATCTTCCTACTGAATTTTATAGGATAGTTAGTTATTTAACACCAACGCCTCTTCTATCTATCTCATTTCATCATTTAGGTTTTTTAATGTACCACTTAGTGCTATAGCTCGGTTTCTAAGACACTTAACTAACTTCAATGTTTGAATGGTTATAGAGAAAATATTATTAAATTCACACATCCGAAATATAGGCATTACAAATTTTTATTTTAAGTTACCATCAATTTATGTAATTTTTCAAAGTAGAAAAGGAGGGGGCAAGGAGAAGTCAGAGGATCGATCTCAAACATTAAAATCATCACGAAATACAAACATAATGATGAATCCAATTTCCTGAACCTTAATGTAAGGCGAAGAAACGATTATTCGTTCGAAAAGTCCATCTATAGAAAATAAAACCTACACCAGACAATATCTTCACTATAACGGCTTCTGCCCTATAAGCTACAGGCGTGGATTAATGAGGATACTATAAAAAATAGCCAGGAAGCTATGTCCAACCAGCAAGGTGGAAGAATTCGGTTTTGTTGAGAAGTGCCTAAGGGAAAATAGGTATCCAAAGGGATTTGTTCAAAAGTATAGCAAACAAAAAGACGAGTAAATGAAACACCCAACTGTTGAAAAGAAGAAATCGTTTATTTGTCTTCCATTCAAAAGAGAAGCAATATCATAAAAGATTGATAAGAGAATGAAAAGAGCGATAAAAATTCTCCTTGTAGCTAAGCTCGCAACATACACCGCCACATACATATACCAATAAACCACTGGAATACTAGCTTGTCTTGTAACCGGAAGGTCCTGGGTTCCAACCCCAGTGGGTGCGTACCGCCGATGATTCGCAAACTAGGATGAAACAGCTGTTCAATACTCCCTGGTTTTCAATGGTTCTCTAACTGTTATCAATCCGTGATCAACTCGTCAAAGTCATATAATGTGTTGCGTCATTTAACTTGAATTAGTTATGTTTACACGGTTCCCTTGCATCTTTTACATATAGATTCCGCTTTATAATTGCAATCATTATCATTTAGAAATATTTTGTTTCCCAATTTTATCTTATTTCATAAATTAAATAATTGCGACCAAAATTCCTGGATTTATTTTTTCTCTCCTAATTTTAGTCTGGCACTGGAATCCCAGTCGGTTCACCACTTTCTCGGTCGTTTCAAAATCATATTGCATCTCATCGACTGCATAGTGCTGATTTTAATTCGGACACGATGAAAGACAGCAACAATCCTAAGGGGAATAATTCAAGCGGAGAAATTGGATTAGCTGACCAGTTACTTCATGATCGTGTTCATGCCACATTTTGGCAAAGTTATTCAAAACGTATCAAGTAATCCTCGGTTTATTTTTTTTTCGCTGCTGCAGGTTCTTTTCTCTTCAAGAGAAAAATTTAGTACTTATAGTTTGAAAGGAAATAGTCGCTTGTAATGTAGACTATACTCAGGTGGAGTCGTTATAACCAGAAGTATGTAGCATAAATTTAATTGGAGTTTTATATTCCCCTGAAGTTATGCCCAGACACTTTGAGTCATCTTTGGAATTGTTTCAGTGTTTATTATTCTTAGGAGGGGTCCACGTGAGAAGTTTGTTAACACCCTGAAAGCTCTGTGCAGAAACACCTCAGGTAGAGTGAGGGCATACAACCAACTATCATCACTGTTCCCAACCAACAGTGGAGTTAGACAGGGTTGTTCGATCTCTCTTCATCTCTCTTTAACTTTGTCGTAGATGACATTCTGGAATCAGCTCCGAAAGACGTACGTGGTGGTGATGGTGGTTTAGATATGCTCCCTGGAGAGGGACTTTTCAACCTGGAGTATGCAGACGATATCGTCTTACTGTGCGATAGCATCCAGGCTGCCCAAATCGCACTTAATCAGTTGGCGATCAGTGTCTGTAAGTATGGTATGTGTTTGGCACCATCTAAGTGCAAAGCACTGTTGCAAGATTAACAGGAGCCTGTGCATGCACTCACACTTGCAGATGAACCGCTTGAAGTTGTCGATAAGTTTGTGTATCTGGGTAGTTGTGTGAGTGCTGACGGAGGGGTAACGGATCAGATTTCCAACCGTGTCATGAAGACTAGGGTGGCATACATTAACTTGAGCCACCTCTGGAGCCTTCGCGACGTTAGCCTGTCTGTCAAAGGTCGGGTATGTCTCCGCAGGATTGCTTGCTTTAGATGGTATCGTCGTGTGAGTAATTCTAAAAAGTCTGGCGGCGTGTGTTTCGACACAATGGAGGTCACCATTCTTTGAGTGTCGTCATTTGGAAACACTGGCTTCGACGACTCGGACATGTACTGCGAATGTTATCCCAGAGACTTCTGTATAGGTCTCTCTTCGCTAGCCGTGGGATGGGATGGAAAAAGCGGAGAGGTGGTCAGTCCGTGACGTGGCGTCGTGGGATGAGGGATATTTGTGTTAGGTTTGCATTGGTTGGTGCGTCACGACTCCCTGGTCGGGGTCCGAGAGATAGCTCGAATCATTGGTTCGAAACGATATCGGATATGGCCAAGAATCGTAATCAATTATGAACGTGTTGTAGTTTCATTTTTTCTCCCCTTTGCGACGATAATTGACGAATGACATTTGAACTCCTTAAATATGGCTATTTTCCTTCCAGATTAAGTTCTTTATCCGTTCTCTACTTATACTGTTTACTTTTAATCTATGTTATTTTATTATTATCTCATTGATGCCATATTGTACCAAGTTTTTTTTTTAGTGTTTTAATGATTTTTTTTAATTCTTAGGAGTAATCAAACAAAGTGTATTTGTTGCCTGATTCAGTTAGCCAGATAAAGATAGCTCATCGGAAAATAAAATCCAGTTCCATTTTGCAGCTGGAAATAGTTATATATTGAATTGCCAAGGAAAAATGAAGACAGGGTGAAAGTATATTCAAGTGTTGGTTTTCAAGTGTTGGTTTGTAGGGATTTGATTGGTTTCAGGATTTCATCATGAGCTGACATTAGACAGAGAACCATTGGAAAACCTGGGAGTACTGGACAGCTGTTTCGTCCTAGTTTGGGACTCTTCAACAGTACGCACCCACCGCTAGGGCTCGAACCCAGGAGCTTCCGGTTACAAGGCGAGCTCGTATACCATTAAGCCACTGGGACCCGATCCAATGGTCCTTGAATTCTAACTTCTGCCAATTCACGACATAGCGCGACCGCTAGCCAATGTCTTCGGCGAGTATTTGTCCTCACACCCGACCAGTATATTAATACGCTAGCATCTGTAAAGAGTCGTCGCACTCACTCTATTGTCTCTTGTGTGCCAATGAAGTCAGGGGAGTATTTAATCTCTAAGTTATCATACTATCTGTCTAAACCTTGAATCAGAAAAACTTGAATAAAGAAATGAACACATTAAAAAACAAAAGTAATAGCGTATTTAAGGTTTATTATTATTATGGATTTCTAACCTTCCATAATAACTTCCATACTCGAAGGAAATAAATAAACTCTTAAGTAATGGCTTTTTTAAGGATTTTATTAGTTTGATTGGTTGGAGGCTTTCATCATGAGCTGACATCAGTTAGTAAACCATTGGAAAACCTGGGAGTACTGGACAGTTGTTTCGTCCTAGTTTGGGACTCTTTGGCAGTCCGCACCCACCCACCGTGGTTCAAACCCAGGTGCTTCTGGTTATAAGGCGAGCTCGTAGACATTAAGCCCCTGGGACCCGATCCAATGGCCAGCCCATATGAATTATGACTTCTGCCGATTCACGATATAGTGCAAACACTTCGCAATGAGTAAGTGTCCTCTTTTTTTTTTTGACCTGCTGTACCCTAGTGGTCACGGATTATGTTGTAGTTCACACTGATGTGTGAGTAGTAATCATAAGCATTTTTGGTTCTATTTTGAAGTTTACATATTTGGAGTAAATTGAAAATATATATCTCTTCTTCGTGCATTATTTAAATCATGTTTCAGATCACAGATGGCTATCTGGTTACCGCATGATCAACTTCCAAGTAGTGTTTTAAAGTAAGTCCTTCTATGGTTTCAATTTATAATTCTTCACATATATGTTGTTATCACTAAAAAAATGTGTTGCAGCATATGCAACCGAACTGTATTGTTTCCTGTTAGATTTCATCAGGCTTCACATTAGTGTACATAACTTTACTGTTAAATATTCAATCAATTATAGTGATTTGTCAGTTATTATTCTTGTTACTGTGATCCACTCTAGTTGTAAAGCGATTGTGTAGAAGTGATATCATTTCACGATATTTGTCTAACTGTTACAATTTCCTCAAACGCAGACTTCCTAAAGATACTATAAAACTGACTGACTGACTGAATGCCTTCAACACAGAACTTTACACAGGTGCGCAGCATTTCGAGTTACTACACTCCCTCAATGTAGCAAATAAAGCAGGATAAGAGAGTGAAGAGAGATTCAAACGAGAGATAGATCATAAACAGAAGTGTAAGGGAAAAAGAAGAGTAATATCAAAGAATAGTAGAGCTTTATTGTATAGGATAAATCACAAAGAATGAAGATTGCATCTGCGCCAGCCATTGAGAATGATTTTCAGTCATATCACCAATTGTCTCCAGTCTCCATTGGTTCTTACAATCCGAAGGAACCCGACTAGGAAGTCTACACCTTCCTACGTGACTGGCTTAAACCAACTGTTGTGGATTTCATTGACTGATGAAGTCATTTTTGGTTTGACCATCACCAGCTGTTTTCCAACTTGTTCCCATATCAGCCATCAAACATTACCCGTTGGTTGAGGAAGGTGATAAGTAGACAGGCATGTGTAAAACATGTCCTAACCATGGCAATCGGTGGTGTAGCTTCACAACCTCGTCGATTGATTTCCCTTCCCTTAACTTACTTCTAAAATTCTTCGGAATCTGAGATGTAAAACTGTCACTACTTAGCGTGAACGACTCCGGTTTTATGGCAATTGCATTGGAAATCAATATTATCCAATATCATTTTGTAAATCTCTGCATCAAGAAAAAGTCAAAATCCTCACTCTTCAACGTTTAATATTTATCTAAATCAGGAATTGGTGAAATTAACCGCATAATAATTAATAAAATCATCGTCTCCACGGCACAAAAGTTATCAAAATCATTTGAAAATACTAATCGCATTGCAGAACTTCCTTAGGATGTAAACAAACTTATAACTGGTGTTCTATAGTTGGTTTGTAAGCATTAGATTTTTTTTTACGAGTTGATCACGGATTGATATGATTTAGGGAACCACTGAAAACCAACAGGAAGTACTGGTGAGCTGTTTCATCAACCTAGTTGGGGAATCATTGGCATATATTTTTTTGTACTTTATCATAAATTCAGTTAGAAGCATTATCTTATGGATTAAAACACAAAACTATCCCTTTAAAAATAAATAAATAAATAGAATGAAAGTTCACTTACAGTATGGAGATCTGTACGAACAAGTCCCTGCAACCCAATCCAGCAAAGATAACCTGAACGGGTTTACAGTTAAACTGGTAGACATTTTTCATCACTTTCTGTGAATGCTACGATAAATCAGAAAAATGGTTTATCTCAAGAACTCTACAAAGTACTGATGATGGAATGGTGTGTACCCACAACTGATCTCATTAGTTTGTTATATGAAAACAAATCACATAACTCATGATGGGCGTAAACAAGTTAGGTCTCTTGAATATTTCAATGGCCAACTGGGATGACAGAGCGATGAAGTGATCGGCGTTATGCTTCTGTCTAACCCTAGCAAAATACTAAGCCACATCATCCTGGAGATAACCGAACACGCCCTGGATGAAAAACTTCGACCGGGACAGACTAGATTCATAAGGAACAAGTCATACATTGATCAAATCACAACACTACAGATCATCATTGAACAGAGCCTGGAATGGCAGTCACCTGTCTACCTCAACTTCATTGACTTTGGGAAGATCTTCGACAGTGTCGATCGAGAGGTGATTTGGCAACTACTTCGTTACTACAGGGTGCCGTCAAGAATTATACACCCAATCTAACAGTTGTACGATAATGCTGCATGCCAGGTAATCCACAACGGGAGACTCACAGAATCCTTCAAAGTGAAGACGGGAGTAAGACAAGCTGGTTGCCCACTGTTTCTAATGATTTTCCTGATTGCCGTAGACTGGATATCGCGACAGACAGCAGGCAACGAGGAGACAGGCATAAAGTGGACCCACACAAAAACTTGGAGGATCTGGACTTCCCGATGACATATGTCTGATTTCCCACAAACTGGAAGATATGCAAGTCAAAAGCAACAAGCTGGCGGAAGAAGCCACAAAGATAGAACTTCCTTCAGATGAACATAGAGAAAACAGAGGTGATGAAGATTCCTGGCCAACACCAACAGCAGCAGGCAACAATCAGCATAAATGGAAGAAATCTGAAAGAAGCAACCTCCTTCACATACCTACCTGGGAGGCGTCGTTTCAATGACAGGCGAACAGAACTGACGAGAATATCAAAGCAAGGATCGGGAAAGCAAGACAAGCTTTCATTACTCTCAAGTCTGTGTGGAGGTCAACAGCACTCAGCATGAAAATGAAAATAAGAACTGGATTTTCAACTCCAATGTGAAGTCAGTGCTAATATACAGATCACAAACTTGGCGCTGCATCAAGAAGAGCACTTCGAACAAACTAAACACCTTCATCAACAGCTTTTTTCGCTCAATACTCAAGATCGAATGGTCAGAAAAGGTCGGCAACAGGGATCTCTGTGAGCGAGCCAACCGATTGCGCTACAAATGTGCAAAAAATGATGGTGGACTGTCCATACTGTAAGAAAACCATCAAGTGAGTGCCATCACACACCAGGCTCTCTCTCTCTCTCGAGTGGAACCCGGATCGAGAGCGGAGAGTTGTTCGTTAGTGCGAGGGTGACATGGAGGAGGTGATGTGAAGAGGAGATGAAAGCATGTGGGCAGACGTGGAGCCAGGTGAAAACGTTGGTGGACAGCCGAACGCAATGGAGACGTGTGCCTGAAGCCCTATGCTTCTCTAGGAAATAAAGGAGGATGTAATAATATTCATAGTATACACATACCCTTGTGAAATGTCTGTTTTTAAGGACCCTTAAAATCTGCATAAGCGACACATTAATGGATGAACTACAGCTCATGCATTCCTTTTTTTTGGCTAGTGGATGTTCGGAAAACTTCATTACATGTCACAGTAAGCAAAGAGAGACTGTCCCCTATGAAAAGACAGCTTCCGTTGCAAAAAAAGCTATCTATGTTAAACTACCATTCAAGGGTGATTAAATCATGCAGCTGACAGTCCAAAGGCGTCAGTCATTTATCAAGTGCACATTGTGTTGTGCTACATCCTTTTGCCTTCTCGAACATTTTCAATTCCTGTGTCCACTAATAAAGGACAAAATTCTGTGGACCCTACTACAAACACTGTATCTACAAGTTCATCCACAGTTTCAATGATATTGGCAGTTTCTGAATAGATTGTTTTAAAGCCTTTTTCTCACCTTACTCTGTGTATATTTTTTTTGTAGAGATCAATCCTATCATTCTGAAGGACGATATGGTGCTATTCTACCTCAAGTTATATCCTCCGGGACTGTATCTCGAAGAGCTGTTGAACCACTCTGGTTAACAGCTAGTAATGCTGATGAAAATCGGTTAGGAAGTGAAATCAAAGCAATGATTCAGTCGCCTCCTGGTTATGTATTTGTCGGTGCTGATGTAGATTCACAAGAGATGTGGATTGCTTCGTTAATTGGCGATTCAAGTATCGGTTTTCAAGGTAAGCAATTTTGTCATTTATATTTTGACTTTAACGACATTTATTCAAAATGTTCATGATGGGGCATGTTGACCACTTCACTTATTTGGGAAGTACCATCAGCCAGTGCCAACGGGTTGATCTCTGACGAAATCTCAGCACGGATACAGAGGGCTAGTTTCGCATATGCCAGTTTACGCCATCTCTGGCGTAGACGTGATATCCGACTATCGACCAAAGGGCGGATGTACTGCTCAGCAGCATTCCATTCCGTCTTCCTTTATGGCTGTGAGACCTGGCCATTGAGAGTGGAAGACATGAAAAGATTAGCTGTCTTTGATCATAGGTGCCTGCGTTCTATTTCCCGTGTGAAGTGGTATAATAAGGTGAGCAATTTAATTTTTTTATTTTATTTTTTTGATTACAGCTTGATTCCACACCGTGTGTTTTGGTACATGTATGGAATTTTTAGCATGGATATTGGTAGCCCAAATTTAGCAGGCCGACCATAGATATCAGGGGATCGAACCTCGGACCATGTGGATGGTCGACGAGAGTCCTAACCACTGTGCCACCGACGCTGAGGTCAGGCATCGAGTGTTACGTAAGGAGAGGAAATCAATAGACGAGGCTGTAAAATTACGTCGACTGAGATTGTTTGGACATATGTTACGGATGCCTAGTAATCACCTTCCTCGACCAACGGGCAATGTTAGATGATATAATGTCAGGCTGTAAAAGAGCTAGCGTCCGTCAAACCAAAACATGACTTCACCAGTCAATGAAACCCACAACAGTTAGTTTAAGCCAGTCACGTAGGGAGGTGTAGACTTATTGGTTGGGGTCCTCGGGATGGTAAAAACCAATGGTTGGAAACAATCGGTGATATGGTTCAAAATCGTTCTCAATGGCTGACACAGATGCATCCACTCCTTGTGACTTATAATTTCTAATGAAAGTATATTGTTCTTCGTTATTACTATTCCTTTGTTTCACACCTCTGTTTACTGTCTCTATTATGCATTTCTTGTCTTGCTCTGTGTGTTACATGGAGGGGAGTGTGGCGACTTGAACTGGTGCACATATGTGCGAAGTTCTATGTCGAAAACAGACAGACCTTCTGGTTAAGAGACAAGCTCGCAGTCAAACAAATTCTTGGAAATTAATGTGATGCTTTCCAATAACTGGCTACAGGACGAAGTTGTCTGGAGTCCTGGTGAGCAGTCATGACCAGTGGGGTCCACCCGCTCGGAAATGACGACAAGTACTTGCCGATGTCATTGGCTGGTGGTCGGTCGCTCTAAAATCACGAATCGGTAGAAATTGGACATCATTGACTGGCCACTGAATCGAGTCACAGTTGCTAAATGGTCTACGAGTCGCGTTGTAACCAGAAGGTCCTGTGTTCGAAACGCGGCTGGTGCGTACTGCTGATGGATATCAGACTAGGACGAATCGTCTGTCCAGTACTCCTTGGTTTTCAACGGTTCACTAAATGATATCAATCTGTGATCAAACTTGAAATTAATAAATAACTTTCGTTTAGTAAGATTCTTATTTCTCTAAAATGTTTCTCTGTGATCTGAACAAATCACTCGTAAAGTTTGCAACTTTGACACTGACAACCAAAGCTTCGGATCCTAGTGGGAAACATGACTTCCCTCATTGTTTCAAATCACCACTATCAGTTAGTTTGTTAATTAGCTAGTTCCAACAAGCATCTCTTTTATGTCTGTTTACCCTCAGTAATATTATAGTGACCACCTTTTTATTTTGTTTTAAAAATCAACATTTATTACAGGTTCAACTCCTTATGGTTGGATGACACTACAAGGCAATAAAATGGATGGAACTGATTTACACACTAAAATAGCTAAAGAAATGGGTATTAAACGAAGTGAATCAAAAGTGTTAAATTATTCTAGACTTTATGGTTCAGGTATTGAATTCGCTTCTCATTTGCTAGCAAAATTCTGCAATGTTTCAGTAAGTTGTTTATTTTCGTTTTATTTATTCTATATATGCTTCATCATGTATATTTTGTCGTCTATTTATTGCCTTATCTTCAATGATGAATGTCGATTGTATTTTTGTCTGTCTATTTTTTTTTATTTATATGGCCTTTAGGTGTGCTTAATTTCCTTTCAATGTTCTTGATAGCTCATTGTTATCATTATTCCCATGAGTTCTTAGTGGAACGTAGAACTTCAACAACACATTTGCATTTCACCTTGTTTTCTGTAGTCCTCTTCAACTAGACCCATGGTTGCCCATAGGTTCGCATCTCCTCTTCACACGATCTCCTCCACAACATCCTCGGACACACAATTCGTCGTTTACCACTCAAGAACCTGGCGTGCCATGTCACTCGGCGACGTCCTCAGTGTGTCCTGTCCATCTCCATTTTCTGTGGAATATTTGTTGAGTAGTAGGTTCTTAATTGTTTCGTTGCCTCCCAGAGTTCCTTGTTGTTCACCCTTTCTGGCCAGCCATCTGATCTTCGGTATGGAGTCAGCAAAGGCAGTTGTTGATAAAAGTCTGCAGTGACCCTTTGAAAATACGTTTCGTGACGCATTCACCCAATTTCTCACCCATATAGTGGAGAAGATTCGTAGCTCAGGTAGGTAATTTTGATGTAGTTGTGTTCTCTGAGCTGGATGGTTTATTTGTGAAGCTTTCATTGCCCCCCACTAAGGCAACATCTTCAGTGCATGCTTCTATTTGAAGTGAGCTTTCAGATTTCTCCACGGGTTTATTAGTTATCTCCCCAAACGGGTGACCTTGAACGTGGTTGATTGTTTCCGCGTGTTTTCACACCCTCTCAACTACTTATATTGGTGTTGATTGTTTCCTTGATCTGAAGTTTCATCAAAAGACATCTACCCCAAGCCAACCTACCAAATCAAAGATCCCCAAGGAAACCACAAAGAAAATTTCCCTACCATATATAAAACACATTTCTGAAATTACAACAACCTACATCAACGCTAGCTGACCTCAAGAAGAATAATTTATTTATTTTATTCTTTTACGTTCGTTCCCAGTGGAGCATAGGACTTCAAGATAGAGGCTTGAAGTTTCGGTAGCGGTGGTGTTAATTTTTACGGGGTGGGGTTGTTAGCCAAATGCCTAACCTTCCCTCTTTACCAGTTTTATTACTGGCTTACCGAGGTAAAGGAGTGCATTGCGAACCTGTCAGCGGTCTATTTTTTTTATGTGGATAGCATTATTAGCAGATGAAGTTTATTCGCAAAATATGATGTATTTGAGCAATGTATTGCTGTTACAACAGAAGGTTACTGATTTAGGGTTATTGTCTAACTTGACTAGAATGCACCTCCAGAAACACGACACTATAACCACTTAAAAACATTCCCCACACGCTCAGAGATAGACACAAAAATCAGATTTAACCACCACAACGTTTAACTATTCAAAATACACTGCAAATACACTTTACAAAACTTCAGAATATGGATGTATAAACAATGAATGTCTGAGTGGTCGCGCGACCTTGAAAATGCGAGCCAAAAATAGACCAATCGAAAACTGTCCAATCAGGTTATCATATCAGTGCATCCACCTTAAGTCATGACTCCGCGACTAACTATGATGATAGGTCATCCGTCCTTACAATTTCGAACACACCTTTACATGTCAAGTTAGCTTATATGAGATTGAAAGGTCAATTAAAAGAAACAAAATAATAAGATGGTCAAGGGTAGGAAAGATGGTTGTTAACGCTGCTCTTGGTAAATGATAATCAGATAAGAATTACAAAGATACTTTACTTTACTTCGGCTGTCTCCTACAGGAGGATGAGCCGGCTTCATGAACATCTCGAATCATCACTGCCCAGGCGCGGCGATCTGATGCAAGGTTTTGAGACAGGGTTATCCTATTCTTGTTCCACAGACGGAGTCCGTAGACGGTTTGTAGCCCCAGGCACTCCATATCAGCCTTGACTGTACTAAGCCATGTTTTCACCTGTTCACCCCTGCGACATCGCCAAGGTGGAAATGGCGAGGGATTTAGAATTGAATTGACCAGATCGTCATCTGGTCGGCGCAGAACATGGCCAAACCACCAAAGGCGACGTTGTTGGACCAGTACTGGAATTTGGTTGATGTTGTAGAGAGTTCATGAAGTTTCATGGGAATTAGGTACGAGTGATGTCCCCAGCATAGATTAAGACTAATGGTAAATTGATTTTGTAATCACAGCTTAATTTTTGCGAGTAGCTATCATCGCCTCGAACAGCATCGTTTCAACAACACAGATGAAGATGTCGAAACCAGAATCGAAAAGGCAAGATAGACAGACCTTCATCAGTATAAAGAAGGAAATTTGAATTTTCAATACCTATGCCAAGTCAGTCAGTTCTTCTGTATGGGTGAGAAACTTGGCGAATGCGTCACGTAAAGCATTTCTTACAGGCTACTGCAGGCTTTTATCAACAGCTTCCTTTGCTCGATACTGAACCAATCAAGAACTTATTGCCCAGCGAATATATGGGAGAAAATGAAAGAGTATCGGACACACACTGAGGAAACCATCGGGTGATGTTGCACTCCAGGCCACCGCTCGATCGGGACTCGAGTGTGATATGGGGGAGATCCTTTGAAGAGGAGATGAGGGCCTATGATCAATCGTCGACCCAGCTAAAGGGGACTGCAGATAACAAGACAAAGTGTGGATGTTCTGTTAAAGACCTTATTTCCACTCGGAACCAAAAGGAATATTCATAGTAAAATCCACTCAGAGTAACAAAGGATAGATGGGAGAGAAATTATGCCCCCCCTCCCTCTTAATGTAGTCAGGTCACCCTTATATTTTCATCTAGCAAATTATAAAATACTGTGCCTGCAGTAATATGCTTTGTTTTTGTTATTTCTCAGCCGGAACAGGCAAGTTTAAAGGCGAAACAATTGTTTCGAATCACCAAAGGACAACGTACCATGGTGGATTCTCCCACGAATGGCAATTCATCGTCTATTTGGCGTGGAGGCAGTGAATCAGCTGTATTCAATCAATTGGAGTCGATCGCTCGTAGTTCTGAACCATGCACACCATTTTTAAATGCTCAACTCACACGTGCATTGAATCCAAAACTTGTCAAAGATGATGTAAGAGAATATGGTATTGTTATTATTATTACGATCGTTTCACTTTGCTTAGTATACTCGTTAGATCATATTATGGTTTAAAACTATGAATTCATTATAGGCTGTGCTGATAAAGCCTATTGAAATTAGTGATCTAAATTATGTATAATATTCAATACTAACAGTATTGCATTAGGATTGATCTACTGAAATATTTACTTTTCAATTAGCTAGTGATCTCTCTGGATCTGGATCTACTATAATATACATATATAGCATTTCTAATACAATACACAACATTTTACCAATCAAGGAGCGATATGTCTGTTAACCATAATTGGTCAGTATCAACATGAGGTGATAGTTAACGAAGAAAATTAGTACACACAATTAAAGGGTAGAAATGGTTACAACAAGTCGATTGCATAGCACCTAATTCTGATAAAATGAAGACTCATTATAAGGAATAAGCGAGTGTTCAAGTTGATTACGTAAGAGGCAGTTGAAGTAGAGAAAATCATTAGAGTGTTGATTTGTAGGGATTGGATTGATTGGTTACAGGATTTCATCATGAGCTGACATCCTCCGACGAAACAGCTATCCGGTACTCCCTGCAGGTTTTTCAATGGTTCTCTAACCGATGTCAGCTCATGATGAAATCCTGTTACCAATCAATAAAATCCCTACAAATTCATTGCTTAAATATCAACGAGATGCTCACCAGCGACTGGCCCTATTCAGGTAGGTAGTTACCTGGGGTTCTAGTGGGAAGTCGTGACCAGTAGGGTGCAGCAGGTCAGATATGAGGACAAATAATCGCCGAAGACATCGGCTAGCGGTCGCGCTATGTCATGAATTGACAAAAGTTGGAATTCACAGGCTATTGGATCGGGTCCCAGTGGCTTAATGGTCTACCAGCTTGCCTTGTAGCCAGAAGGACCCGGGTTCGAGCCCCCGTGCATGCATGCTGTGAAGAGTCCCAAACTAGGATGAAACAACTGGCTTTCCAGTACTCCCATGTTTTCTAATGGTTCTCTAACCGATGTCAGCTCATGATGAAATGCTGTAACCGAAAGAAAATAACTTGGACAATGATAATTTTTAAAAGTCTTAGCGGTAGGGCGAAATAGTCCGGTTTACGCATTCCATGTAATGATAGCCAAGGTAAAGAAAGTAGCTTTTCAAATTTCTTCTGAATACACAGGTTAGGCTTCTACAGGTAGACTTCGATGGCTTCAGATGTATGTAGAAGACGAACTCGTAAAGAAAAATTAAGATCAGTTGGAATGCGATAAATAACTTCAAATGCTGTAACCGGAAGTTCCTGGGTTTAAACCTTGGTGGATGCGTATCGCCGAAAAGTCCTAAATTAGGACGAAACCACTGTCTCGTATTATCAGGTGTCCTATACCAGCCTGTGATCAAACCTGTAACTAATCAATTCCTTGCAAACCACCACTTGATATTACTTTGTTTTTTAAATAATCACTGTACTTATTGATCATTTAATTCATGAATTTCTTTATTATTATTATTAATATTACAAGTTTTTACCTAGCCGGGTAAATTGGGTTGTACAAAGTTCTGCTGTTGATTATCTACACTGCATGCTTGTTTTCATGCGTTGGCTTATTAACAAGTACAGGATTCCTGCACGTTTATGCATTAGTATACACGATGAAATAAGATACCTGTGTCCAAAGGAGTATGTTAATCAAGTTGCACTTGCACTACAAGTGAGTCTATTGTTTCTCAGTATCACGAGTTTGTATTCTTCTGTCTATTAAATTAATAGAACACTTTTAAGGGAAAATTATTATTATTACATCCTTTAATTCCTAGAGAAACATAGGGCCTCAGCTGCGCGTCTCCAGTGCCTTCGGTTTTCTGCCAACTTTTTCACTCCGCTCCAAGTCTGCCCACATGCTTTCATCTCCTCCACGTCACCTTTGGACGACCAACTCGCCGCTTCCCTTCCGGGTTCCACTCGAGGGCTTGTCTAGTGATGTCACTTGATGGTTTTCTCAGTGTATGGCCAATCCATCTCCATTTCTTCCTGCTTACTGGTTTCACAATCGGTTCCTGGTTGGTTCGCTCCCAGAGATCTTTGTTGTTGATCTTTTCTGGCCGGCCATCCGATCTTGAGTATTGAGCGAAGACAACTGTTAATGAAGGTCTGAAGTTTGTTGGAGATGCTCTTTATGACGCGCCAAGTCTCTGATCCGTAAAGTAGCACTGACTGACTTCACATTGGAGTTGAAAATCCGGATCTTATTTTTGATGCTGAGTGCTGTTGACCTCCACACAGACTTAAGAGTGGTAAAAGCTTGTCTTGCTTTTCCGATTCTGGTTTTGATATCCTCGTCAGTTCCGTCGGCCTGTAGTTGAAACGATGCTTCCCGGGTAGGTAGGTAAAGGATGTTGTTTCTTTCAGGTTCCTCCCATTCATGCTGACTGTCGTCTGTTGTTGTTGTTGCTGTTGGTGTTGGTCAGGAATCTTCATCACCTCTGTTTTATCTATGTTCACTTGAAGTCCTATTTGTGATGCTTCTTTTGCCAACTCGTTGCTTTTCACTTGCATATCTTCCAGTTTGTGAGAAATCAGACATATGTCATCGGCGAAGTCGAGATCCTCCAAGTTTTTTGTGTGAGTCCATTTTATGCCTGTTTCCTCATTGCCCGTTGTCTGTCGCATTATCCAGTCTACTGCAATCAGGAAGATCATTGGCGATAGTAGACAGTCTTGCCTTACTCCCGTCCTCACTTCAAAGGCTTCCGTAATTTTCCCGTTGTGGATTACTTGGCATGCAGCATTGTCATTGGATGAGATGTATAATTGTCGACGGGACCCCGTAGTAGCGAAGTGTTTGCCAAATCACCTCTCGATCGACGCTGTCGAAGGCATTTTCAAAGTCGATGAAGTCGAGATACAGGGGTGACTACCATCCCAAGCTTTGATCAATACATGACTTGTTTCTCCTGAATCCAGCTTGTTCCGGTCGGAGTTTTTCATCCACGTTGGCTTGTTTGATTCTCCCCGGGATGATGCGACTTAGTATTTTGCTTGGGATGGACATGAGTATAATTCCACGCCAGTTTTTGCATTGACTTAAGTCTCCTTTCTTTGGTAGTTTGAATAAGTATCTTTTCTTCCAATCCTCAGGTACTTTGCCCTCTATCCACACCTTCTCCAGCAGTGGCGTCATCAAGTCCGCTGTTGTCTCTGGGTCTATTTTCACAGCTTCTACTGGGATTCCATCTGGTCCTGTTGCTTCTCCAGCTTTTAGCATCTTGATTGCATTCATGACTTCTGATTTTGTCGGGGGGTCAATGTTCACTGGTAGTTCTGCTTCCGTTGTTGATATTGTTGGGCGCGTTGTAGATGGCGGGCGATTTAGAAGTCTTTTGAGGTGTTCAGCCCAGTGTTTTCTTTGCTCCACCTCTTTGGTGATTGACTTTCCATTACCATCCTTGACTGGCTTAATCTGTGTCGAACTTTTGCCCAATAGGTTCCTAGTTGTTTGGTAGAGTGTGGCGAGGTCTCCTTTGCCTGCACTGCAGGTTGTTCTGCTTCACTTTCCATGGCTTCATAATATTTTCTTCTGTCTTCCCTGACACTCTTCTTCATTCTTTTGTTCAGCGTATTGTAGCTTGCATTCAACTCCTGTTTTTGTTGCTCGTCGGTGCACTGGATAATCTTTTGTTTCACTATCCTTCTCTCCTCTATTAGTTTCCAAGTGTCCATAGTGAGCCACTGTTTGCCCTGTCTCTTCTTTCTGCCTAGAACTTCCATGCAGGTTTGGCTCCACACCGTCTTCAATTTATCCCAGTGCTTTTCGACGCCGACCTCTTCGCTAGTGTTGATTTGTGACTCGGCTCTTTTTTATTCCTTTACGTCCCTAGTGGTGGAATATAGGGCTTCAAGCTAGAGGCTTGAAGTTTCGATAGCAGTGGTGTTTATTTTTTACGGGATGCAGTTGCTAACCCGCCTCATGCCCAGCCTTCCCTATTTACCAGTCTTATTACTGGCTTACGGGTGGTAAAGGAGTGAGTCGGTGTCAGGGACTCGAACCCCGGACCACAGATGGCGTGGTCGGCAAGCATTCTACCGCCATGCCACCGACGCACCTTAGGTATGCGAAAGCATCATCTAATAGTAATAATAATAATAATGGCTTCATTCTGAAAAAATGCGTTTCTACATAGTACAGAGGGTTCCATGAGTTCCATTGCAAGGTAATTACCCCTTGTGTAGAATCTTTCAATAATAAAATAATCGATTATATGTCATCTGAAGGAATTTTGTTCCATTCGAAGTATGTGCTTCAATGCTAGTCGATATCTTCTTTTTGAGGTAGGTAGGAAGTTGTTTAAAATTGTGCGCGAGTATAAACTGAGACTCATGCAGTAACTAGATGATTAAAACAATTTGAACAGGATTTAAAACAATTCACTTGGGGGGATAGAAAATCTAAGTAACCCAATGATTTAAGCAGGCCGTCGTGACTACCTTGACTATTTGCTTATTTGCTTCATTCGGAGTGTCTTGGTGAAAAGTACCATCGTTGGCTTAGTAACTGGATGCCTAACAACCATGTGAGAGATCTGGGTTCTATTCCCCGTTGACGAACTTCTAGACCTCCCCTGGCCAGTAGTAAGACTGGACAGAGGTTACGTTTCTCTTTGTCCACGATCCTCGAGCAATATGATTACTGAGAGTAAATCACTTGACTCACTGTTGTCTAACCTGAAGCGAAAACCAATCCCTCATATGATATTTCTTCCCTGCCTCCCTCTGTCGAGAAATCCACAACATTTGTTTGACAATCAGTTTTTTTTAAAGGTGTATAAGTACATTTTTGACGCAATTACAAAACAATAGCTCAATAGTTGAACACAGTAGGTAATTAGTTTCAATTCTCAGGCATTGGCAGTGTTTGAACTAAAAATCTCAGGAACACTTATCTCATTTTCTTGAAGTACGTCCCCAACCACGATTTCGCTTCCTCTCATGTTTAGTAGATACTTGCGAATCAGTAGGTTGTAAACGTTTTAGACACTTGTGAGAGTTGAAAACACCATTAGAAGCCATATTTTTTAATAGATTAAAGCAAACTGAACGAAAAGAAATTATATGTAAATATATAATGATGGAGTGTTTTGTTAGCCCAAGTTTTAAACAGACCGCCGATTTTTAAAAAAAATTTAAAACAAAATAGTGCCACCAGTTTAACTGCTTGCTTTTATTATATTTTTTTGTTTACATTCGTGTGAAATATTTTTTTTCTTTTCAAAATTTGTTTACAGATTAGTAATTTATTAACAAGAACATTTTTCGTCTATCAAGTTGGTATGCGTGACCTACCAGAAGTAAGCTTTCCCAATTATTCTATATTATTTTTATGTAAACTTCTGTTAGGCCATAAAAATAAGTACGATATATTGTAAGCATCGAATTCTTCCATTGTTGGATTACTTTTGTTTTTAGCGTATTTTACCAAACATTCATGCAACTTAAATTAACTAATTATTCCTAGTTATTTAGTTTAATTTTAAATTCCCGCGTAAAGATTATATTAGTGAAGTAGAATAAAGCCTATTGCATGTTCATTGAAGATATGCATAAAAAACTTAAAACACTGATTAACGAATAAAGAATATTCCTCACTGATAAATTCGTCATTATCCAGAGCTATAGACTAAAGGGCATGTGTACTGCTCAGCAGCATTCCGCTTCGCCTTCCTTTATGGCTGTGAGGCCTGGCCATTGAGAGTGGAAGACATGAAAAGCCTGGCTAGCTGTTTTTGATCATAGGTGCCTGCGCTCTATCTCCCGTGTGAAGTGGTATAATAAGGTGAGCAATATTGAGGTTAGGCTTCGTATGAGTGCTAGGTAAGGAGGGGAAATCAATTGACGACGTCGTGTAGCCTAGTTATCGCCTACCTCGACCGATGGGCAATGTTAGCTGACATAGGGTCAAACCAGAACATGGCTTCATCAGTCAATGAAATCCACGACAGTTAGTCTAAGCCACGTAGGAAGGTGTAGACTTCCTGGTTCGGGTCCTTGTGATGGTAAACACCAATGGCTGGAGACAATCGATGACATGGCTCAAAATTGTTCTCAGTGGCTGACGCAGATGCATTCATCACTCCTTGTGACTTATAATATCCAATAAAACCCTATTGTTCTTCGATATTACTATTCTTTCTGCCTCACATCTCTGTTTACCGTCTCTATTTTACATTTCTTTTTACTTTCTTCTCTTGCTTTGTGTGCTACATGGAGGGAGTGTGGCGACTTGAACTGCTGCACACAGGTACAAAGTTCTATGTTAAAAACAGACATACAGAAATTCGTCATCAGGTTCTACATTTATCATAACCATAATCACTAGAAAAATATTCTTGTTAACAACTTTAATGCTGTTTGAAATTACACTGAATTGGTAATATCATCAGATTACATTTCAAAAATAGCATCAGTAAGAGAGAGAGAGAAATAATATGCATTAATATCACACTAAACTCACCGAACATCAGATAAATTCAGGGAAGTAACACACACACACACAGAATTTATGAATTTATAGGCCTGACAAAAGGCCAGGATATCAATAGTTGCTAGCTGAACCTGTTTTTGTTTACACGCAGAGATCAGAACGATCATCTAAGTTGAATTGGAATGGCCTCTTCTGTTCGATACCCCGATAGACAATAGAGAAAGACTCATCAGTGCTAGCTAGCTGTGTGGTTTGTTTGGACGATGGTTTTAACAACACCTTTATTTAACCACACTGGTGGGTGTTCTCTACCACGAGAAATTAGCTACCCAAAGGAACGGCCAATATAACTGACTCGACAGGAGCAGCTGAATTGACAGATACAATTAGAGGTGGCCAGCTTTAGTACTTCGTCTCTCACAGTTTCAAAATCACAACCAGTTTTGTAAAATATAAGTTGCAGCTTACCCCCATTAAACCTCTTTTGAATCGATTTTCTCAACTTGTTGGCTATTATTTCACTTGGTATATTGTATGTCCTGAATAAGTTTGTGTTGTATTCAAGACAGTTAATTTGGACATCAATTGAATATCAAGAGATTCTATGAAGATAGTACCAGAAAAGGTGAATTGACATAAGCATTAATATTATTATTCCTGCAGGTGCTTAAATGAGCACAGGGCTTCAGCACCACATTTCACTTCACTATGTTCTCTCTACAAGAGATGGAAAAACCAAGACAGATCTTCAATACTCTTAATTCAGCCCGCAAATCTACTACAACTAGCATAAGGAACAATACCCAGAAAGTGTTTCCAACAAGCTGAAGATTTTCATAAATAGGAAGCTACCTTCGGTCGATTCTGAAGATTGAATTGCCAAACAAATATGCAGAAGCAGATAGATTGAACATTCTCTGAGGCTACCTTTGAATAAAATCACCCCCAGGCCGCCGAATGGAACATGACTGTCGGCAACGACGGGTTGGGTGGCATGGGGTAGGGTTTCGAATGAGAAGCAAATGGATAGACGTGAAGTCAGCTAAAAAAAGACTACCATAGGCGCATAGGTTGATAAAGTTATATAATGAAAAAAATTAATTAATCTCCTTTGACGTTTTACACTGCTAACTTTGGTAACTACTGAAGTCGTAGTCTTTTATTTTGTATAGTTAGTTTTGGTGTAGTTGTGTTCTCCGAGCCGAATGTTTTGGTTGAGAAGCTTTCATTCTTCAATCTGAAGTATGCCGTGAAATTGTGCAACGACAGAAGACAAGGGCCAGGCAACAGATCGCTTATTGAGGAAATCGACAGATATTTATATATTTTTGTGCACATTATCATTGGTTATTATTAGTAGAGAAACAGCGTCTTCTGATTGGTTGTTTTCTCGCTGAAAGTTATTCTGTCATCTCTTTGTGGCTGTTTCTTTGCTGGTCAGACCACATATCTGCTAATCGTATCCACCCACGCAAAGTCTACTGTAATTGGTTGTTGAGGTAGTCTTTGTTCTTGTTTTTTATTCTCATGACCAAGATTTGGGGCGTAAACGTTAACGTAAATTACTGTCTAGCAATTTTGGCTGGCAGACAGCTCTCAGCACAAATGTAGTTCCCGTAGGACAATAAAAGCTTCACAACTATGCCATCCATGTTAGAGAACACAACTTAACCACAAATCATCCATCTAAGCTATAAATCTCTATTATGTGTAAATTATGATAGTTACAGCGATTAGTTTGTATGTTTTATGTATATATACAAATAGTGAATGTATTTTATTAACTTTTAAACGATTCACTTAGATATTTTAGTTTACAGATGTTTCAATTCGTTTAATGTATCCATTTATACTTTTACTCTTTGTTTAGTCAGTGGCATTTTTCAGCTCAGTAGAAGTGGATACATGTATACGCAAAGAGGCTAAAGATGATTGTGTTACACCATCAAATTCGAATGGCATTGAAAAGAGTTATGGTATACCTCCTGGGCAATCGCTAACAATGGAAGAGATACTTGAACGTACTGGTGGATCTATGGATCAATAATGTAGATAATTTTTTTCTTCCTAACACATATGTGTGTATATGCATTTCTTTTTTTATATTCACATAGAGTATTTCAAGACTAATAAATTTTTTATGCGCCAATTTGAAATTTTTTTGTCCTTTTATTTATTATCTTTAATAAACAATTTTTTAAAGGTATGCACATAAATGAAGTTATATGTTCCAGTCAGTTATAAATATGTAAGTAGACAACGCCGTCAGTAGATATACGGGAGTTAATACTGCATCTCAGACTGCAGTATATATCTTGGTAACATCACAAAGGGAAATGTAAGGCTTTAGGTAATTCACTCCGTGGTAGAACACTCGCCAACGATGCACATGGTTCAAGGTTCGATCCACGACCGACGGTAATAAGCCTGTTAAAAGAGGGAACGTTGGACATGGGGCTAGCAACTGCACCGTTGCTACTGGTAGACCATAAAACCCTATGTTCCACTGGGGACACAAAGGAAAAATAATAGTAACAATCATGTTATAACCTAATAAATACTCCAACATTAAGTAACTAGGTTTGATGATGTAATATAATTGAAGGAGTTGAGTACAGCTAGACAATGGTAATCTAAAAGCAAAAATAGAATTTAGAACAACACAGTTAAGCGAACAATATTGTGCTTTCAATTAGATCTCATCAGGCCTAACTCTAATATACATAACCTCAAAAGTAAATATTCAAATATAAACCAATCATGGCGTTTTGTCTATAGGATAATAAGATGGTGAATATAAATTGTGCATTCAGTCATAATAATGATAGTAATAACAATGGTTCTATCAGTAATAATGATGAAAACGTAAGGCGATCTGTGATAACAAGAATAATGAAAAAACGGCATGATTAAACAAATAAATGTTCAGGTAGACGTAGTAGTCAATAAAGGCTAAGAAAAACAAATGAACCGATTAAGTAATGCTAGATTGTAAGGGAAGAAAATGAGACACGTTTTTAGTGAAGATGTGATAAGAGAGGGGTTGAAAATATAAGTACGGGGTGGGGAGACGTCATCAGTTAATTAGATCTTAACTGGTCAAGAGAGGGATAATGGCTCTACGAACTTCTTTTGAATGCATACTTTTGGCCTAATAGTTCGAATGACTATCTCCTCAGCTGCAAGCAGTAGGCGAATACGAAGTCTATTGGGAAAATTCGGTGAGATACGATGAATTACCTTGAAAGCTCACTATCAACTGAATGTGACAAAACGGAGCTATGGATTGTTTTTTTTTTCTGTCCTTTGCTACACCACCACGCTGGGAGATGTTCAGTAACACGTCGGCTAAGCTGTCTAGTAATACGCCTAACATAACTGTCACCGCGGGTACAATTGAATTGATAAATGCACGTAGATGTGGCAAAACTATCTAGCTTATCCTTCGTTTGCGTCCCAACCATTCCTCGGCTAGAGAATAACAAACACAGGTTCGCTGCGTGAAACGTTCTTCGTATACTCCTGGAAAGTCACAATTTTCAAAGTATATGAATTTCGAAGATTTTTTGTCCCTAACTTCCTCAAGAGATTCCTACATATCCTGTGAACGACACTAAAGCTGGTTTATGAATCCAACAGGTTACCAGAATTCAGGCAGTGTAAGAGCTTACGGATATTTGTCATCTGAAATGACGATAACCACTGGTGTCCATCAAGGATACTCTCCGTCACCATTTCTGTTTAATTTTATCACAGCTATATTAATGGAACTGACTTCAGCAACCTAGGGATCGACCTGTTACTAGTAATCATACCAAAGATTTTGTGTGACATTTGACAACTGACGTAACCCCTAGCTCAGATGTGATATACAACCAGCTATCGATCAAAGGACGTGTGTACTGCTGAGCAGTCTGCTCCGTCCTCATTTATGGTTGTGAGACATCGCCTCTGAGAGTGGAAGACATGAAAAAAAAACTGTCTGTTATTAGATGATTGGAGACACTCAGCAGGAAGGCTTGCATGACCTAGGTCCCGTTC
Organism: Trichobilharzia regenti; assembly: GCA_944472135.2. NCBI lineage: Eukaryota > Metazoa > Platyhelminthes > Trematoda > Strigeidida > Schistosomatidae > Trichobilharzia > Trichobilharzia regenti. Next base: position 170,410,407 of record OX235262.1, on the reverse strand, counting down.
TTGTTGGCACTCGTCAGTAAGTTTATCAAGATTTTTTTGGTCTATTTAGTTCCTGTGTGATAGCATCTACAATTCATGCACTATGCGACAAAAATATAAGTCAGGTTCGGAGTTTTTTAGAGCTTTCAGTCCACTGAAGTTAACAAGTTGTCTGTTCCATCTAGACTTCCTATTTGTATAGATTCCAACGTTATGTTACCACGTTCAATAATTGCACATATAGAAAGGATTTTTTTGCACCGAATTCCCTCACTTCAGTGAATTAGATTACAGCAGCTGCTGAAACAATGTAAAATCAGTTTTAACTTATCTGTAGCCTTAGGGATGTGTGTCGCATCATCATCCCTCAGCTCATAGGTGTTAAGCTTGTTAGGGGATGACAGCGTTCAGTCAGGCTGCCTTACTAACTACCCACAAATTCAATATTAACCATAGCAGACGTTATATAGAAGGTATGAGCGTGAGTTATACCACCCTCATAGCTTGCTAATATACCTGTGGAAAGATTTCCGTAGTGTTCGCAGGCGTATAGAGGCTATTCAAATGGTAAACTAGTTGACAGGAATAACGATTTCATTAAATTAGGCGGATGATGGCTTTGTTTATAGAGACCTGCGTCACCAATACGTTGCTGTGCGTGCTACTCTTGCCTATAATAAGTCGTTTTGCTAGTCTTCTATACAAGAAGTCTGTTTTCGACATAGAACTTTGCACATATGTGCAGCAGTTCAAGTCGCCACACTCCATGTAGCACACAAAGAAAGAAGGAAGTAGAAGAAATGCATAATAGAGACAGTAAACAGAGGTGTGAGACAAAGGAATAGTAGTAATGAAGAACAAAACAGTTTCGTTGGAAATCATAAGTCACAAGGAGTGGATGCATCTGCACCAGCCATTTAGAACGATTTTGAGCCATATCAACAATTGTTTCCAACCATTGGTTTTTACCATCCCGAGGACCCCAACCAGTCAGGAAGTCCACACCTTCTTAAGTGGCTTAAACTAACTGTTGTGGATTTCATTGACTGGTTCCATGTTTTTGTTTGACCTCCGCTAGCTTTTTTCCAGCCTGACCCTATATCCGACCGAAAGCTGCTACCTTGACGTGATGGTCGGGCTTGAACACCGCAATGTCCCAACAAGCTATACTGGCTGAGACTTATGTCTCTTGAGGTCCTACCATGCCAGAAAGGTTGTTTGGATAGCGGTTAGACAAAAAACAGCTACCCAATCCAACATTATGAAACATACAAACTCACAAAATATCATGCCGGGTCCCGGATTAACAACGAACGCGCTTCCTGCTGCCGTGTCACAGAGCAGGAGTGATAAATATGCTACTGAGACACACCAAACAGTAAAGAACAAACAAAAACAGGCTGCGTGTGACGGGCCTCAAGCAGTTGTCCCCTGGGCTCTGCGGTCACGCAACCAACTTCCACGGTGTGGGCAGCCGGGAAGATAAGTTAAGCTTTATTCCAAATCAGTACTTGTGATACAGAATGGAATTCTCAGCATTTTACTACAATATTGCATCCAGTTAGTACATTAACAATAAATATACTTCTACATAGATTAAGGTTATCTCAGTCAGTTTTGACAACAACATATTAGCATGTCGGTAGCAAAGCCAAAATTTAAACAGTGTTTGAAGGTGTTAGAAAAAGTAGATACTACTAGCTTATTTACTGGCGTAAGCAATAGCAAAATGGTCGACGTATACAGAGTGTGAAAGAACGAACAAGAATGTTTTAAGTAGAGTTTGTAAGGAAGAGAGAAACAAAACAGCACATAACAAAAAAAAGGTAGAGAGAAAACGTTGTACCTGTAAATGATGTGACTTGGAAAGACGAGATCCATTTGTTCTACTGACTATTTAATAATAATAATTTTTTTTTTTTAATAATAATCACTTTATTCCACAACAATAAAAATTTACAGCATGGAATTTTCAGCGTTTCTTTTACATACTGCAATGGTTTAGCTCTGTTTATAATTATATAAGTGTATAAAATGTTAAAATATTGATAGTTAATAGGAAAAAATAATTAAAAAAAATAAAAATAAAAAAACCCAACAAAATCATACCATTTCTAGGTCATAGTGAATAATAAATAAATAATATAACAAATAACACATGCATTAATATGCATCATTTCATTTTATAGTTTAGTTATTGATTCAAAAGTTGTAAAAGTTCTTTTCTGATATTTGTCTCTTCACACAATACTCGTGCCAAATATGGAACGGTCGAATTTTTATATTTTGTAGTACGAGCATAAATGTTTATAAAATTTCTTCTGGTCTTACCCGAAGAGATACAAGGAAACAATTGTGAATAAAGAGGATGTTCACTATCAGATAAGATAACTTTAGCTAAGTGTTTACAAGAATTCATATGCCTATTGACAACAGTGTCATTTAGTTCAGTCAAAGGGATAGCACTGACCCTACTTACAGCCCTCAATGTTCTTCGTAGTATTATATGATCTTTCTTGAGTAGCCCAGGGAAGAATAATGGAGAACAATAAAGAATGATGGGCAAAACACATGAATTAATAAATTGTATGATAAGAGATTGAGTTATACCTGAGTGTCTCGACTTCTTTATGTAATAAGTCAGACGGAAAACTTAAGTTAAAGGTTTCCCGCCTTACGCTTTCTTTATCGCACAGAACTCGAGCTAGGTACGGTATGGATGAGTTTTTGTACTTACTAGTGCGGGTATATAGTTTCCTATATAGGCTTCTGGTTTTCCCTGAAGAGATACATGGGGAGAGTTGTGAATGAAGAGGGTGTTGTGAGTCAGATAAAATGGTTTTTGCCCATATTTCACATGAGTCCATGTGCCTGTCCACCAGAATATTAACGAGCTGGCTAAGTGGCAAACTGATTACCCTGCTGACAACCTTTAACATCCTACGTCTTTCTTCAATAGCCCAGGAAAGACTAAGGGGGAGCAATAGAGAATAATAGGCAGAATACGGGAGTTAACAAATTGTAGGAGTAAGGGTTGGGTTATACCAGAAAGTCTTAACTTCTTGATGTAGAAGGTAAGACGGAATATTTTCTTGGAAATCGTCAAGATATGAGACGACCAGGGAAGATCATAAGATAGAGTGACGCCTAGGTATTTAACTTCCGACTTGGTTTCAATTTCAGTGCCATCTATGTTGCACATCTCGTGAGTCCTAACCAGTTTGTTTAGGCCAGATGTAACAATCGCCCTCACAATCCGAAATGCACACGAAACCTCTGTAATACTCACTCATCTTTGTATGCAAGAAGGGTTCAAATGGACTTGTCTACACAGTCCACGACTGATTGTTGCGATGAGTTACTGGAGTAACTGTGCTTACATATACATTAATATGTGTACTGATTGTGAAAGTAGTCCACTGAAGCAGAGATCCCTCGAGTGGCTGCGCCACAGGATGCTAATTTCATATCGCGAGCGGCGGGGGGCTGTGCTTGTTTCCTTTGAAAATCAATGTATAAATTTCCGGTCAATGGTTGATCCTTCCAGTAGTCATCTGCTTGTCTCAGAGATTAAGCTATGCGTGTCTAAGCCTATACCTTAAGACAGTGAAACCGCCGACGGCTCATTAAATCAGCTATGGTCCCCTATATATATATATACTACTACTACTACTACTACTAAATGGATAACTGAAGTAATTCTCGAGCTAATACATGCAACTATGTGTGTGTTACTTACGTATCTGTAGTAAAAGTCAAGATTGCTAGTTATTATATTCAAGCGCGTCTGTTCTCAAGTTTTAACATACAAAAACCAGCCCTTGGTGCCAATACTTTTCTCTTGTATATATCGTTACGGAAGGAGAAATGGATATTTCAAGTGGATCTCAATAATAATAGATGCGTCAATTTCTAGTCCGTTAGAATCAATCAAATCTACATGTACAACATATCTTTTTAGTCAATGTGACGTTTGTCAACATTATTATTTATTATTATTCCCGTGGGTTCCGATTGGAACATAGGGCTTCAATAACACATCTCCACTCTCTTCTATGTTCTGCTGTCTTTTTCAGCTGGCTAGCCATGTCACACTCACATCAACGATCCATTCGTCAATTCCCATTGGGATTCCACTATAACAGTAGCGTGCATTGTGTGCGATATCACTCGATAGCCTCCTCAACGTATGTCCGATTCAACTCCATTTTCTCCGACATATGTCTTGAGCAATCGACTCTTGATTGGTTTGTTCCCAGCCAGAGTTTCTTGTTGCTAACTCTTCAGCTGGCTATTGGATCTTCAGTATGGAGCCAGCCAGCGAAGTGCACAACTATTGATAAAAGACTGCAGTGGCTTGTTGGAAATCCTTTTCTTGACTGACACGCAGTGCAAGTTTCTGACCCGTATAGAAGAACTGACTGACAGACTTAACATTTCTATTGAATATTCGAATCTTGTTGTTTATATGCTCGCTGAGCGGAGTGCAATAGATTTCCAAACTAGTTTCAGGTTGATGAAGGCGCATCTTGCCTTCCCGACTCGGGCCTCCTTTGCCATTTTCATCTGTTCTGCCGGCTTGTAGTTGAAACCGTGCTTCCTGGCACACTTATGAAAAGTAAAACTGTATCTAATGAGAACACAATTTTATCATGGCACTTAACTTCACCAGTACAATGACAACGAAGTTCCTTAACATTAATCACAACTGTAAGATATATTCGTATACATTTTCTCTGAGTAACAAAAAATATATATGTCGAATATTTTTTGTAAATCATGAAAGCTTAAGATCACTGTCAGTTTAAAATACAACATGACGTCCCGGGGTGTGTAATTCAGAATAAATGGGGAATTACAATGCGAAAATATTTCTTGAAAGAAATATGGAATGTTTATGAAAGTAGTTTAGTCATTTACTTTATCATTCCACTAATTTTTTTCCTTTACGTCCCCAGTGGAACATAAGGCGCCTTCAAGCTAGAGGCTTGAAGTTTCGGTAGCAGTGGTGTTTATTTTTTGCGGAATGGGTTGCTGACCAGCCTCATGCCCAACCTTCCCTATTTACCAGTCTTATCATTGGCTTACCGAGTTAAAGGAGTGCGTCGGTGGCCGTGGATCGAATCTCAAGCCATGTGAATGGTCGGCGAGTATTCTACCGCTGTGCCACCGACGCACAGAGGTACAATTCACCTCTATTGTAACGGGAGAAGACAAGAGACTTAGTAATGGAATGTTTATTGCGATTTGATATAAACACACAGGGAAATTATGTATACCATATATGAAAATATTTATTTGCATAGATCTTCCGTTTTGTGCTGCCATCTGTGCCCTTCGTACTGTGTTTCTTTATCTTCTTTCCTTGTCTCCTATGTTATGCTGCAATACTGGTTCATTTCCTCTCTAAGATGTCTAATTCGCCTCTCCTCTACTGATATTTTTGTACCGATGAAAGTCTCCCTACATACTACTTATAAGTCTAGTCAATAGCACAACCCACACTATAACTGCTGGTTTACAGAAATAGCTATTTGAGACAACTGTCCACTTTATTACAATCTTAGGTCTTATGTGTAACCTGTCTGATAGTTCCAATCCTAATGCGCACTAAAATTTGTTGATGAGAAGATAAAGTTGTCGTATAGATCTTATTTCGGATTTGGTAGAATCACTACTAGCCTCATTGAAACACAATTTACTATTCTTTTCACTGTGACTAGATGATGAATGCTACTCATTGCATTGACTAAAATTCAGTGGAGACTGATTATTTAGAAGGTGAGCTGAAATCAAAGTCGCTTGGAATAGACGGATAACTGTAGGCTTGTCTCTGTACTGCCATCAAATATTAGCTGCTTAGGTGTGAAACAGCGAATCAAGGTGTTTTTTATACTTACAAATAACAGAAAACCTACTGTGGTGAGAGCTGTCTGCTAGCCAAAAAATTGGGTAGACAACAATTTACGTCTATCTTTACGTCCCAAATCGGGGTCATGAGAAAAACAAAAACAAAGTCTAACCTTGAGGAACTCAACAAATAATCACAGAAGACTTAGTGTGTACAAATATGATTCGCAGATACATAGACGACTTTGTAAACAACGGTTACAAACAATACAGAATAACCTTCAACAAGAAAAACCAATCAAAAGACGCTATTTCTCTGCTAATAATAACGAATAATAATGTGCATAAAAATACATAAATATCTCTTGATTTCTTCAATAAACGACCTGTTGCCTGGTCCTTGTCTTCTGTTGTTACACTACTGCATAGAAACGCGGGAACGTATTACACATTTAGCATTGAATTTGCATACATCTCGCTTAATTATTTCATTGCTATTCAATGTTTTCCACCTGGCTGTTACCCGTTGTTAAAAAGAGACTGGTGTATGAGCTTTTGGTAGCATTAACTATCCAATGTTGTTCACACAACATCTTGTTTATTATGTAAACACTTGTGTGTTAGCTTCTCTGACTATGATACAGAAGTTCAGTTCTTTCCAAACAATTTGAATTGTTATTATTGGCTTAGCGAGGTAAAGGAGTTCGTCGGTGGCCAGAGGTCAAACCCCGAACCGCATGGAGCGTGGTTGGAGAGCATTCTATCGCTGTGCCAGTACCGACGCACACCTTACTTACAGCATAACATTCTTTTTGAAATATTAGATTATTTGTTAAGCGTTCAGTTTTTGTAGATATCTCTAAAATCAGTCATAAATGCATAAGTTAAGGCAATCCTAAGCACAGTGATTGTGATAAGTTAAGCTATGCTTTATTAAGATTAAGGTAAGTTAATAGGAACTCATCTCAGAGAATATATATATATATAATCCATTTTATCATGTGAATTCTATAGATCACCAAAAAGGATAACCAAACTTAATGAAGATTAGAAGCCTCATTTATGAACAGAACTTTTATAATTCCAATCATGTACATGTACGCGTCAAAGAAGGTGGATCGAATGACAATTAATTGGCTACAGGATTTCGTCATGAGCTGACATTGGTTAAAGAACCATTGGAAAACTTGCAGGGAGTACTGGACAGCTGTTTCGTCCTAGTTTGGGACTCTTCATTAGTACGCACCCACCGCCAGGGTCCGAACCTAGGACCTTCTGGTTATAAGGCTAGCGAGCTCGTATACCATTAAGCCGCTGGGACCCGATCGAATGGCCAGCCTATGAATTCTAACTTCTGCCAATTCACGACATAGCGCGACCGCCAGCTAATGTCTTCGGCGGCGAATTTTTGTCCTCACACCTACTGCATCCTACGGGTCACGACTTCCCACTAGAACGCCAGGTAACCACCTACCTGAATAGGGCAAGTCGCCAGTCAGCATCTCATCAATCAAATCCTTACAAACCAACACTTGAAAATTAATTGGTTTTGAGAATACAGCTTTTTTGTCTTTATCTATATTCAACATGAATATTTAAACTCTAGTTATTTATTTATTTAAACGCATAAAAAACTTGGTACAATATGGCACCAAGAAGATGCGCCACACAATAATAATAAAACAACATAGATCAAAAGAAAAAAAGAAAAAAAATATATATATAAGTAGAGAACGGATAAAGAACTTCATCTGGAAGGAAAACAGTCATGCTTAACAAGTTCAAACAGTGTTCGTTAACTATCATCGGGAAGGGAAGAAAGAAGGAAATGCAACACATTCGCCATTGATTACGATTCTTGGCCATATCCGATAACGTTTCGAGCCATCGATTTGAGCTATCTCTCGGACCCCAACCAGGGAGTCGTGACACACCAACCGATGCTAATCTAGCACAAAAATCCTTCATCCCACGACGCCACGTCATGGACTGACCACCTCTCCGCCTTTTCCATCCCGTCCCAGGGCTAGCGAACAGAGACCTGTACGGAAGCCTCTGGGGTGACATTCGCAGCACATGTCCAAGCCACCGGAGCCGGTGTTTCCAGATGACGACATTCAATGAATGGTGATCTCCACTGTGTTCAAACACACGCCGCCGAACCTCAGAATTACTCACGCGATGATGCCATCGAACGCAAGCAATCCTGCGGAGACAGCGGTGATCGAACACGCAGAGTCGCCGCACATCCTCAGCTCGGAGAGGCCAGGTTTCACAGGCGTAGAGCAGGCAGCCCGCACCGAAGCATTGTATACCCGACCTTTGACAGCCAGGCTAACGTCGCGACGGCGCCAGAGGTGGCTCAAGTTGATGTATGCCACCCTAGCCTTCATTATACGGTTGGAAATCTCATCCGTCACCCCTCCGCCAGCACTCACACAACTACCCAGGTACACAAACTTATCAACAACTTCAAGCGGTTCACCCGCAAGAGTGAGTGCAGGTACAGGCTCCTGCCAATCTTGTAACAGTACTTTGCACTTAGACGGCGCAAAGCACATACCATACTTACAGACACTGATCGCCAACTGATTAAGTGCGATTTGGGCAGCCTGCATGCTATCGCACAGTAAGACGATATCGTCTGCATACTCGAGGTCGAAAAGTCTATCTCCAGGTAGCAGATCTACACCACCTTCACGCACATCCTTCAGAGCTGACTCCAGAATGTCATCGATGGCAAAGTTAAAGAGAAATGGAGAGATTGGGCAACCCTGTCTAACCCCACTGTTGGTTGGGAACAGTGGTGATAGTTGGTTGTATGCCCTCACTCTACCTGAGGTGTTTCTGTATAGGGCTTTCAAGATGTTAACAAATTTCTCAGGTACACCTCTCTCTAACAGACAGTTCCAGAGCACAGTTCTGTCCAACGAATCGAAGGCAGCCCTAATATCAAGAAACACAACGATCGTTGGCCTGCAATACGTGTGGCGGTGTTCCAACAACTGACGAAGGGTGAACACATGATCAATGCATCCACGACCTGAACGAAACCCAGCCTGCTCTTCGCGAATCAATCCTTCACGTATTTTGCACAGTCTGCGAAGCAAGACAGCAGCCAATATTTTAGACGCGACTGGTAACAGACTGATACCCCTATGATTGTCACACGAATTACGTCGACCCTTTTTAAAGATGGGGACGATAATGGCTTCGTTCCACATTGATGGTACACTCTCTGTCTCCCACACCTTCCTGAACAACCCAGTTAGAGCCATTGTGAGAGTCTCGCCACCATCTTTAAAAAGAGCCGGGGGTAATTTGTCTGGGCCGGGCGCCTTATGGCGTTTCAGAACTTGGAGTTCCTTACGGACCTCCGCTTCGGTGGGTGGGTCGGTACTAACCGACCAAGGAGCACTCGGGCTAATGATAGTAGACACTGAAGCTGGTGGCCAGCTGAACTGCTTCCCGAAGTGCTCTGCCCAGCGTTCCAGGCGTCTTTTCAGGCTGGTAATTGGAGTGCCATCTGCCTCACAGACCGTCTCGCTGACACCTTGTTTCTTGCTGCCGGTGGCTCGTATGAGTTGGAACAGCTTCCGACTGTTGCCAGATGCAGCAGCTGACTCCATCTCACACGCACGTTCTGACCACCAGGCTTCGCGGTCCTTACGTAAACACTGTCTAATCTTGCGCGTGAGCGCCTTTCGCTGATTGTTGTATTCGCTGCCAGCCGGAATGGACCGGCGTTCATCCATGAGTTGCAAGGAACTCGCAGAAACCCAGTGGTTGTTAGCGGAGCATTCTTTCAAGCCGCAAGCGGCTACACTCGCCTTTTGCATGGCACCTTGCACATGAAGCCAATGTTCATCTATACTACTTGGGGGGTTGCTGGCAAGCATTGTTTTTAACTCATTCTGATATTTCAAAGAAGTAGCAGGTGCTACTAGTTTGCTCACATCAACGCTTAGACGACGGCTTTTACGAACCCCACCAAATCGCAAGACGAACTTGGCACACACTAACGCATGATCGGAGTCCAGGCATGTGCTCCAGAAGGAGCGACAGTCTTGTATGCATCCTCGCCACCGGAAACTGACCGCAATATGATCAATCTGAGTCCAAGCTTGCTTCGCAGAGGGAGGACGCCAGGTAGCGCTACGGCGATGGCTGTGCCGGAAGTTGGTGCTGGCTAGAAATAGGTTGTGATCCGCGCAAAGCTGCAGAAGACGGTCCCCATTATCTGACCTGCGACCATGTAGTCCCCACTGACCACCTAGACGATTCTCCTCTGAGCTTAGACGCCCGACCTGTGCATTCAAGTCCCCAGCCAGCACTACGATATCCCTCCGACCCGCCTGTTTCAAGAGATCGCTCAGTTGGTAGTAAAACTCATCCTTCATTGCATCCGGGCTGCAATCCGTCGGTGCATAGGCAGAGACAACAAATAGACACCGCCTATCTGGCCTACTACTCCTTACTTTCGTATAACCTTCCAGCCTCACAGCACATAAACGACTGTTAATGGGAATCCAGTCGAGCAGTGCAGCTTCGGCTCTAGCGCTCAGTGCGACACCGACACCAGCTACGCCGGATGCCGACGCCACAGGGTCCCCGGATAAGCGCAGGTGGTACATACTACTAGAACTTCCAGATGGAGAGGATAGTCGAAGCACTTCACTGGGATCTTGAATGCGGGTCTCCGAAATGCAGCAGACATCGATAGCGAGGCTTTCCAAAGTTCTTGCCAACCCTGCCTGTTGTCCGATTTGCATCAGCGTCCGAACATTGTAGGTAGCCAGCTTGAACGCAGCACGCGGTTTCAGGATATCTGTGTTAGATGTCACATTGGGAACAACCATTTTGAGGACTACTCACTAACATCTCGAAACGACACGGATAGGCTGGGAATCTCGACAAAGGCGAAAGGCTGTCGAAGGTTAAGAAGCCAAGGTTAGCAAAGGTAAAATACAGGAAACTATGTATAAAAATAAAAGTAAGGTAGGAAGGAAATAAGTTGCTTGAGGGATCATTATTGCTTGGAATCATTTTTACTAGCGCGCGTTGAGTTTCAATGAGAGTTCGTTGCTTTAATTCATTCATTGTGTGCGGGCTGAGATACTGCCCGGGCGCCCAGACCGAAGCAGGTGGTTTTATTAAGGGACCACCCCCGAGCCTTTGACTTGGAGTCTAATCCGCAAGGCAGCGGAGCAGCGTCAGGAGCTGCATTCCCATGGTTGCCGGTGACCCATATGGGTTCATACGCCATTTGATCCGATTGGAAACTGGAGCCCATGTACCCCATGGTAACTGCTTTTAGTTTAACCGCTATCCAGAAAACCTTCCTGACATGGTAGGACCTGTAGAGACAGAGTCCCAGTCAGTTCAGCTTGTTGGGTCATTGCGGTATTCAAGCCCGACCACCACGACAAGGTAGCAGTTATCGGCCGGGAAACTCTAGTTAACTCGTTATCTTTGAACCATCCAAATGTATAATTCCTGCATAACACATGCACTACTAATTTTGCACAACTCTAATCGAATTAGCGCATAGTTTTCTCTCCTACTAAACAAGCTTACTAACACTTGTAATTCTTTCCTTTCAATTCATCGTACTTAGAAATATAATAATTAATTGTCTCAACAGGCTGCAAACTTGTATTAAAAACTGCCTTCGCCATCCTTTATACTGAATATCAGATGGCCAGTAAGAATTAGGAAAAAGAAACTCTGAGAACGAAGCAATCAATAACCTATTCTTCAATAGATATCCCGAAGAAAATGGAAGTGGATAGGAGACGGTTGGATAACATCGCTCACTACGTCCTCGAGTGAGGCGTCCAAGGGTGACGTGAGGGAGATCGTGTGAGGTGTAGATGAGAGACTATGGGCAATTGTGGGGCTAGTTAAAAAGGATCGCAGAGAACACGACAAAGTGGAGATGTTCTGTTAAAGCCGTGTGTTCCACCTGGAACCCGAAAGAATAATAATAATTATTATTATTATAGCACAAGTAATTAATCACCGCCATTTTCTAGCTAATTAATCGAAGTACGTGAATGTCTTGTAGACTGATACAAAAATTGTTAAGTTGACAAAAACCAAGCGAATAAAATTGCGATCACATATTATCCTGCTCAATTCATTGTTCATCAGTCTGTTCGACATTTATAAACGTTATTATGCAATACACTATAATCCATTAATACATTATTCACTTTGTAGTCTACAGGTTACTGACGTCCACTTGTTTAAACAATGAATGCAAGCGATATGCATGAATAAATCCCCTTTAAATATAACTCTTTCAAAATATTTTTACCACGCCTAATCTTAACCACGATTCCTGTCAAATGATTACTTATGCGGAAACGTTTATACTCGACACAATAAACTTTAATGCATCAAAATAATAACAATAGCAATAAGATTGATTCTAATTCATTTATTCGATCAATCAACATACTTTATGAGAAACTACCACGCCTATCAAATATCGCTAATCTTCACTAGCGGAGGACAATATGGAGAGTAAAAATTGTTGTGTCAAAAGACTAGTTTTGTGCGCGATGTATGTTTTACCTAATGGGATGAGTGCATCAAATCGAAGAAACAACGTTTAAGAAATTAGTTTTCGTACATTTTACAGCATGGAAACATTAGTATGTTGTGAGGTTAATAGAGATGAATTGTCGGGAGAGCAATAAGGTGAAATATTCGTCCACACAAAACTTCAAAATCAGCATGAAACAGACTATGAGTTACATGGATTGAGGTCTGTGTTACTAATTGGCCGTCACAACTTTAGTATGTGCTTCCAAACCTGTGACTTACTTATCGAAAGCTAAGAGTTTATATTAAAAAAGCGCCATAGACACACCCGTGTGAGACATATCAGCTGCACTGAGCTCTTGTATGGTACACCGAGTGTAGTTATGGTGCCTTATAGCATCACTTAACTATTCCCCTTGATTTTTCATTGGAAAATAATGAGTGACAGACAAACAGGACGAAGAATCAATGTAAAATATTTACCTCCACCAGTCCTGTTAGGGGAGGATGCTGACAAAATCCAGAGTCTTCCGAACACCTTGAGCAGCAGTCTTCGTATGTTTGGCATGCGATTCGCCCCTGTAAAATGTAAGATGCTGCTACAAAACTGGACTACGTCAACTTCTAGATTAGTGATAGGGAGTGAAGTGATAGAACATGTTAACCACCACTTCACCTATTTGGGAAGCTGTATCAGCTGTCAGCAACAACGGACTGATTGGCGACGAAATCTCACCACGGATCCAAAAAGCTCGAGCTGATTTCGCCAACTTACACCATCTCTGGCGTGGGCGTGACATTCGGCTATCAACCAAGGGACGTGTGTACTGCTCAGCAGTTCGCTCCGTCCTTCTCCATAGCTCTGAAACATGGCCAATACGAGTTGAAGACATGAAAAGGTTGACTGCTTTCGATCATAGATGTCTGCGATCTCTGTCTCACGTTAGGTGGTTTAATAAGGTAAGTAATGTTGACGTTAGGCGTAGAGTGTTGGGCAAAGAGGGAAAATCAATCGACGAGGCTATAAAGTTACATAGATTGAGATGACTAGGTCGGTCACGTGCTGCGCATGCCTAACCATCGCCTCCCCCGACGATGGGCATTACTAACTGATATAGGTGCAGGTTGGAAAAGAGTAAGTGGTGGCCAAACAAAAACATGGCCTCATCAATCCATGAAATCCTTGACAGTTAAACTGAGTCAGGTAGGGAGATGCAGACTTCCGAGTTGGGGCCCTCGGGACTCTAGGAATCAATGGCTGGAGACAATAAATGGTGACATGGCTCAAAATCGTTGTCAATGGCGCAGATGTATTCAGTCTCTGTATTCTTTCATATTTCTTTCTACCATTACTCATTCTGTTTCGCTCTTATACCTGTCAAACTCCATTGATTCTCTTCACTCATGTTCTTGTCAAACTTTGTGTGCCATTTGGAACGTGGCAACTCGAAGTGCTGCACTCCGGTGCCAATTTCTATGTTGAATCCAAACAGACAGAAAGACCCCCACCAGTCAAACACATGTCACAGTTTACAAATTGAAGGTTGAAATAAGTTTAAGCCGACAGTAACGTTTATAAAGCTATTATTGATCGAGAAATCAAAAGTCGTACAGAATTTTAAAAGTCATCGTTATAAATAAAAATACAAGAAAACATTACAAAGAAATAAAATTAGTTACTTCAAAAGAAGTAAGAATCTGTACATCACATTATTTCTTTGTAGGACAGAACTGTGACCGTGAATTTACCTAAATAGTGATAAGCCAAATGACACAAATTTACACTTACATGTTGGCGGTTGTTCACAGTCGGCTGTCACAACACAATTTAAGCCTAAACTACGCAAAGCACCTTTTAAAAGTCCAGAAGGAAACGCCAAATACTAGAAAGTAAAAAGGCTAGATGTATAGACTTACTTTTGGAATTTCTGTAACACTTTCTGGCATAATTTCAAATTTTAATAAAGGCTGAAAATCATGAACTGTCAGAACATAAACATCCTATAAATTTCAAGTTATGAGAAAATTTTCACCATTTTCACCTGATAGTTTGTTTTCAATGTATCAACTTGTTTATGGTATACTGAAGACCAAAATTCTGTGCATATATACTTTACAATATCTAATTCATTGACAAATCGAGCATGATCTTTTGTAGCTCTAAACGCAGAGTATTTTTTATGAAATTTAACTGAAGAACAAACTTTTCAATCAATTTTTGGCTTACATTAACACCAAGTGATTCAAGAAAACGAATGCTAGAATCTTGCATCTTGAAGTGTTAAATGGTATACATTTTATTTAGAAGACATACATCATTTGAAACAGAAGTAGAATAGTTGATCACTTCAAACATTAATGCATCAAATGCATCAAATGCTGGTATTTGAACATTCTTCATTTGCTAGGCGTAGCAATATTAACTGACGTCCTCCTGTAGAAGATAAGACAATTATTTTAAAGTTGTGCTTACAAAACAATAAAAATGTCGATTACTCTTAAATATTTGTAAATATAGGTGTTTAAAAATGTCTGCTTCAGCCAATAGTGATATGCGAAATTTAAGAATCACAATACTCATAGTTTTTATTTCTGTAAAATTTCGCTAGCGAACATTCAATCAAATATATCACCTTTCATAAAAAATAGAAATTTCGAAAAAGGAAAGTGGTAGTTGACATTGGAGTCTAGGGTGTGCATTGCTGCTTGACCCAGACTCATCAACGCATCTACATCAGTGAGAATTCCAACTGACACGAACCCAGAGTCTGACCAATGTTTTAAAGCATCACTTACTAGGTTACTGTACCTTGAAAGTCACAAGTATCGTATTTTGACCCCTATACTTCGTAGCTTTTATATAATCGCTGTTTAATTCCACGCGTATGGGCACTGGACATGGGATCACTGTTAACAGGAATGGACAGACAAGAGTCAAGAAGCATTGTGAAACTCGTAGTGAATTTTATTAGAATCTTTTCCAAAGTCACAAGTGGATTTACGCACCGTCTTCACTGTGTTTAAGTGCAAGTAGTTTTCGTGTGTACCTTCGATAACTTGTCTTCAGTCTACCTCAGTTTCATATTTGGCATGTTTAGACACTAGTTTATGGAGTTTACATACTACGTGAGCTGAAACGTGGTAGTAATCCAAATCACTTCACACAAACCTACGAGACTCTGACATGCAGAATATATTAACATTAAGACTTTCAAGGGTTTTGAAAATGGATGAAATGATCGAATATGTGATTGGTGTGTGGGGTGTATTCTTCATGTAACGGCTGGTATACTGGCCGAATGACAAAACCAAATCACATGGTTGTTTTAAAGGACCAGTCCTCAAGCATTTGACTTGGAGTCCGACGAGACAGAGAAATAGTGAATAGAATAAATATGCCATGCTCGTCAGTATCCTAAACAGGTTCTTATGGCATCACTTCATGATGCTGGAGACCTTGTACATTGTAAGTTTGGAATCTAAGCGCCATGGATAAATGTTCACCAGACAGGTGTTGACTGCTAGATTTTCTCATTCGTGCTTCCGTTTTTCTAAGAATACCCCCAGCATGCGAAGGCAAGGAAAAGGACTGATCTAACAAAACCTAGGTGGCCTTATGAAAGCATTTTGAGAGGAAGACCAGAGTTCACCTATTATCAACCTTACAAGGTCATTTATATAACGAATACCTCACTATAAGCCAGTAGGTTCAGCTAATGTCACCACTGTTAAGGTGATGGAGATAATACTGGACAGGCTGATCAACCAAAGGAACAATTTGTAGAAGGATTACCAAAGCTACTATGTAAATAACGCAGTGAACTGGACAAAAGATACAGGAAATGCGGTCCCAGTGGATATGTAGTTGATTGAATCTATCAACGCGTCCTTTTATTTGACTTACAGACAGAATACAACACAAGCGTACATTAGGGAATCTAATAAAAAATGTACCAAGAACAGACAACCCACAGAATACGGCATGAATGCATTGCTTTTACTCAGTGAATGGAAACAAAGTGACTATTTACTCATCTTAATAAACATTTAGAAGACAGGAAGGGAATTGAAACGTAGCCACAACCCAAAAGTTTCGTTTGTTGCGGCAACTTAGACATCAGAACTTAGGGTCGGTTTCTTTATATATGAAAGTCACATTTAGCACACTATGGGCAGGTAACTGGTATGTATATTTCTACAATAAAATCAATTATTACATGCCATCAGTCCTCCTCAAATCACCTAGAATGGGTGACATCACCATTTTTTCTATTCTTTTAAGTTCTCAATGGAATAAAGATGAGATTACAATCCTCATGCCGGTGATTTTTATCAGCTAAGCAAGATAGTGAACTTTAAGATTGACCAGCTCCTCATATATGAAACAGTACGTCAATGTTTGTACTCAAAACAAGTGACGAAGATAAACTATGGTAGCCACGAAATAACTTGAACTAGAAAATCATATAGGTAGTCATGCGGAAGGGGGGGGTAAGTTCCTCTTTAAAGTTGGACTTATATTAGGATTAAGGGTTATATTCAGGTTAGCAGATACTGTTGAGGGTTAGACAACAGGGCTTGGTAAAACCACAGCACCAACACTGATTAACTGATAAAATTACTAAGGAAAATTGCTGAAAAATTAGAAATATGACGATGAACTACGTTGTTCTGAGATGCACCTGTATTTCTCATTCTGTCCGTTAACCGACGATTTAAACTTATGGGCCCCTCATTAGACCAGTTATTCCCCGAAAAGCGAATTCTGATGGATTTTGAGGTGAAAAAGACGTAAATATTTTCAAGGAAACGCAACTTTTTTTAGCGAATCCCAGAATTACACCGAAGTATTTCTTCGAACACCTACTTTTAATTTAACTCCGTCAAACCTTTAATACATACGAGGTTTATTCTGATTGTCTACTTAACTTTATTTGGTGACTGCCTTAAAGTTCAGCACAACGACATAATAATGCCCCAGGTATAACGATAAAACAGGTCGCAACACAAGATAAATAAAGAGCGCTCATGACCTACAATCGTAGCGTATATTTTATAATATGGGATAAAAAGCCATCAAATGTTCAAGAGCTAGACTCCAGGCTTATGTCTCAAGGTGCACAAAGCAAAACGTTAATCAGTCTTTATCCGTAATAATATGAGGTGGTTTAGCATGATCTTAAAAAATCTCTATGTTACCTGCCTGTAGGAAAAACTAAACCCAGTTCTACTTAAGATCTTCTTTTTCACTATTGATTATGCATGTCGTAATGACAGGCAAAAGAGTTTTCACGTTATTTTCACTTTTTCTGAGTTTATCCTGGATGAACAGATTAAAGACAGGTATCCATCTCGTAGGGTTCTCAAGAGGATTTGTCCTTAGTGTGTAAACTATCTACCACAACTACATCGTATGGAGGGACATATCACTTGAGGTTATACTTCATGTTTTTCCACAGTCTCTTCCAAGCAACCATCGTCGGAGTTAGATTTATTAATAAAATGATGACTTAATGCTCTTGAATGGATAGTAGCTTATACATTACAGCACAAGTGAGTTATCTCATCTGTTATGTTCAAGTTTTATATAAATAGCTCAAGGAAATGCGTTATTGTAATTTATACATTACATGGGAGTTGACACTATAATCATCTTACATGTTCGTGAAAAAGACAGCTGATCATTTTGCAAACCGAGAGTAAACTCATCTTTTTCAGTGCTGCATTTGGAAGAATAACACTTCCATCACTGAAACATTGTTTCAATCACGGGTGGAAGGGATGAAGATGTGAAGGCCAGCCGGAATCGAAAAGGTGAGATAAACCTTCATCAACATGAAATCAGTTTGCAAAACTTCTGCACTTCATTCAGACCAAACAACAAAAATTGGATTTGCAACACTCATGTTAAGTCATTCAGTTCTTTGATGTGAGTCAGCAACTTGTCCTGAAGGTCACGAAAAGTATTTCCTCCTAGGGGCTGGAGACTTTCTCCCAAAACAGATTTCGCCGACTCCATAGTTAACGTTCAGTGGCCAGAAAGAATTGGCAACAAGCACATCTGTGGCCGAACAAATCAAAGATTCACTGCCCAACAGATATTCGGAAGTGGAGGTGGACTTGGCGCACGCTGAGAAGACCGTCAAATCACAATGCATGTCAGCTCATCGCTCGAGTGGAAACCGAACAGGAAAGGACGGTTAGGATGTGGTTCCAAGGAAAATATGGAGGAGGTCGTATGAACAAAAGATGAGGGATTATGGGCAATTGTATGCCCAGCTTAAGAGGAGCGCAGAAGTTCGAAAAAAACGGAAATGTGTTGCTGAAACCCTGTGTTGCACTCGGAACCTAGGGGTAAGATGATAAGCAACATAATTGTTTCTTCAGTGGTCTTACACTGTTATATGGTCATATGCGAACGAATTAATTGTATCACTGGAACGTTCACCAATAATCAAAAGACTTAGTCAGACACTTGGATCGCATCAGATTGCAGTTCACTGCGTTGATGTTGTGAAGACCCGTCATTGAACATTTCGGTCTTCAGGGTTTCATTTGCGTTCTGTCTCGTTTCATATCAGGGAGGCTGTTTGAATGGAAAATGAGACATAGCAATTTTAGTACTAATAGCCATCGATAGTAAGTCATACCGTCAAAGGGCGACGGTTCCCTGCTTTCAGTGATCACTGACCTCCCATTTGCTGCTTTCACATCAACATATATGAACCAATCCGCGGGTTAATTACGTCACACAAGATTTCAGTGTAGTTGAAGATTGAACGATCAATTCACGATTGTTTGCTCAAACCCAACTCCTCCATATTTTTCGCTGTCGTCAACAATCGTCATCGTCTCATCGTTCGCCGTTCGGTGGGAGACAGAAAACCATCAGAAGTATTACCATGATTTATTGTTATAACATTTATTCTTAGACCTTTGTGTAACAGTCTTATTGTTGGTTGTATGTTGGCGTAAGAATAAAGGATTCTTAAGTCGCCAACCGGTGTTCTGGTTTCTCGCGTCGGTTATTACAAATTGTTTCGGAAAGTCTTCGGGGGACATCGTGAGGTCCAGCGCAGCAAGAGCTGGACATTGACAGTTTATGAGAGTTGGCTGACAGTTACACTACAGTATAACTCAGAGCCGGCTTCTATAAAGTTTTCCACTGGCTTTCTTTGCTCTTTTGACAAGCAGTCAAAATAGGTACCTTTTCTTCCCCCCAAACTCTCAGCAACAGTGTCCTCTGAGGTCTCTGGACCCAGAGATATTTCTTCTCCCCCACCAACCTATAGTAACTTAACGGTATTTAGGACTTCCGCTTTCGTCAGAAGATTGATTATACAGACGTTGCTGTGGCTACCTGTGGTATTTCTGGATAAGTCGTAGGTGATGGGCGGTTAAAGAGTCCTTTGAGATAATGAGCCGATTATCTCCTCTGCTTTCATTTTCAGTAACCGGGTTCTTTTCACTTCATACGTTCCATCTATGTTTATCTCTTCCTGCATGGCGAAGTGGTTATCCAAAATGAATTCTGACATTTCTTCTTCCTTGGCCTCTTCTGAGTGAGTCATCGGTGTGTCTCAAAACTATTTTATCCTTTCTGGCACTTCACTCCATTTCGAATCGGCCGTTTTCTGTGAGCTAGTTAGTTTAGTTGCAAGGGTTTCGTTGTCCTTCCACACAAAATCCTCACTGCGAGCTTACGCTTCACAATTAAATCAGCTAGCACAGAGAAAACAACCAAATAAAAATAGTCCACCTGAGCTACAAATGCTTCCTATCACTTCATTTCATTATTCAGTGCGTTGGAGATTGAACTTGGCTCCTTCTTTAGCTGTTCACCTTAGCATATCGTAGGAGGTTTACAGTGTCACAAATATTCCCCGTTCCCATGTCCTTTTGACTGTCACTCAGTAGAAAATCGAGATATAGCTGTATTACAGTGACAGATTCATTTGTTCTCAAGTTAAGAACAAAATGAACGGAAGTTATTTTCCGATTGTGAAGCAGGTCAATCTTAGGTACTACTAAATATATTAAATAATAACTATCAGTTAGAAAATAAATGTGACTGCTTGCAACTGTTTTTCACTATGCTTTAAGAGGCGACTGATAAAGACATCAATGTATGAAGGGCAAAGAACCGTTGTTTTTGTCAGTAACACTATTGTTAGTAGTACTACAGATTATGTAGCGGATAAATGTATTTCTGCTGTTATCGGAACACTTCGGGACTGTGCATCACTCAACAAAGATTTAACTGGCTACGAACTAGAAGGCGAAAATTAGTTCCTAGACTGGGACCGCAATGCAGTGGTCTTAGTCACCACAGGGTTCCCGTTTTATTATTATTATTGCTCCCTTGGGTTCCTAGTGGAACATAGGGCTTCAACTGCACGTCTCCATTTTCTTCTGTCTTCTGCTATACTTTTCGCCTGCATCCATGTTAATCCATATTCTTTCAACTCCTCTTCACACGATCTCCTCTATTTCACCCTTGCACTGACGTCCCACACGCCGCTTCCCTTTCGGGTTCCACTCCAGCAGGCCTGACGCGCGCGCGATGTCACCCAGCGGTCTCCTCAGGGAGTGTCCGATCCATCTCCACTTTTTCCTGCATATTTGTTGGGCGATTGGTTCTTGCTTTGTTTGTTCCCATAATTCCTTGTTGGCGATTCTTTCCGGCCATTTGATCTTCAGTATTGAGCGAAGACAGTTGTTAATAAAGGTCTGCAGCCTTTTGGAAATATTCTTTGTGACCCGCCCGCCAAGTTTCTGATCCGTATAGAAGAACTGACTGACTTGACGTTTGTATTGAAAATCCGAATTTTGTTGGTGATGGTGAGTGACGAAGATTTCCAGATTGATTTCAGGCTGATGAATGTGTTTCTCGCCTTCCCGATTC
This sequence comes from Trichobilharzia regenti, assembly GCA_944472135.2. NCBI lineage: Eukaryota > Metazoa > Platyhelminthes > Trematoda > Strigeidida > Schistosomatidae > Trichobilharzia > Trichobilharzia regenti. The sequence continues at coordinate 170,389,124 of OX235262.1, read as the reverse complement.
TTGCTCGATTTGACATCCTCGTCCGCTCCTCCTGTAGTTGAGACAATGCTCCCTAGATAAGTGAATGAAGTAACCTCTTTCAAATCCCTCCCGTTGATGGTGATTGACGTTGGATGTTGTTGCTGTTGTTGGTTGGTTATTTTCATAACCTCCGTCTTGTCTATGTTTACCTGGAGTCCTGTCTTCGCCGGCTGCTTCTTCGACCAGTTTGTCGGTTTTCGCTTGTAAGTCTTCGATTGTGTGTGACATCAAACATAAGTCATCCACGCGCGAAATCCAGGTCTTCTAGGTTCTTCACGTCGGTCCAGGATATTCCTGTCTTCTCGTTTCCCACTCACTGTCTGACGCATAATCCAGTCAGTCCACCACAATTAGGAATATCATTGGTGATAATAAGCCACATTTGTCTGACTCCTGTGTTTACTCCAAACGCCTCGCTGAGTCTTCCGTTGTGGATCACTTGAGATGTGCCGTTGTCACACAGCTGTTGAATAAGGTTGATGAATATTTGGGGTACGCCATAGTACTCGAGTAATTTCCAAATTACTTCACGGTCAACGCTGTCGAAGGCCTTCTCAAAGTCTATAAAGTTGAGGTAGAGGTTTGATTGCCATTCCATGCTTTGTTCTGTGATGATGATGCGTAGAGTTGCAATTTGGTCAGTACATGATTTGCCTTTCCTGAATCCAGCTTGTTCTGGTCGGAGTTCTGTCTCCAGTGCGTCCTTTAATCTCTCCAGGATGATGCGACTCAGGATTTTACTTGGCGTCGATAGGAGCATGATTCCTCGCCAGTTCTTGCAGAGTGAGGCGTAAGTCGCCCTTCTTTGGTAGTTTCACGAGGTAACCTTTCCTCCAGTCAGTAGGCACCTTTCCCTCCTTCCAGACCTTTTGCAATAATGGAGTCAGCATGTCTGCTGTCGTCTCTGGGTCTGCTTTCAGTGCTTCAGGAGGTATTCCATCTGGTCCGGCTGTTTTTCCAGCTTTCAGAAGCTTGATTGCATTCAAGACTTCAGCTCTCGTTGGAGGATTGGTGTCAACTTGCAGTTGTGTGCGCGCTGTTGTTGGTATTTCTGGACGGGTTGCAGGTGGTGGTCTGTTTAAGAGTCCTTTGAAGTGATCCGCCCATTGTTTAATCTGTTTTTCTTCCTTGGTGATTGGGTTCCCTTGGCTGTCTTTTATAGGTTTCGCTTGTGTTGGTCTCTTCCCGGATAGAGATTTGGTTATCTGATATAGTGTCCTCAGGTCCCTTTTGCCTGCTGCCTTCTAGGCTTCAGTGGCCAGGTTGTCGTAGAATCGTCTTTTGTCCTTCCTAGCACTCTTCTTCACTTCTTTGTCCAGTGCTGTGTAAGTTGAGCTCAGCGTCTCCTTCTCCTGTCCGTCCTTGCATTGAATCATTTTCTCTTTCACCATTCTCCTCTCTTCTATTAATTTCCAAGTGTCCGTTGAGAGCCATTCCTTGTCTTCTCTTCTTTCTTCCTAGAACCGTTGAACACGTTTCGTTGAGAATCGCCTTCAGAGACTTCCAATGTTCTTCCACGCATGATTCTTCAGTGATGTCGCGTAGTGTTTCCTGCTTTGCTCTGACAGTTGCAGTGAAGGTGTCTTTTGTGGTTGTGTCCTTCAGTAATTGAGTGTTGAACTTGCATTGTGGCCTATCCCCAGCTATCCTCGAGGCTTTTAGTTTCACCTTGAAAGTCCCTTCTACTAGATAGTGGTCTGAACCCACATCTGCTCCTCTCCTTGACCTTGTGTCCAGTAGGCTCCGTCTCCACTTTCTTGAAATTGAGATGAAGTCTATTTGATTCTTGGTGTTTCCATCTGGTGAAATCCATGTCGTCTTGTGTATATCCTTGTGTTTGAACACACTACCGCCAATCACCAAATCATTGAAGGCGCAGAAGTCTGAGAAGAGTTCACCATTGTCGTTCATTTCACCGAGGGCCTCACGACCCATGGTGAGTTCTCTTCCTGTGTTGTCTCCTCCCAGCTTCGCATTCATGTCGCCCATCAGGATTTTGATATCGCCATTTGGGACGTTGTCCATTATTGCTTGTAGTTGTCTGTAGAACGCCTCCTTCTTCTCTTGTTCTGAGACGTTTGTAGGCGCATAACATTGAATGACTGTAACTTTCCTTCCTTTTGAGTTGAACCTGGCTGTCATTATCCTGGAGGAGATTGGTTCCCACTGCATGAGAGCTTTGGTTGCTGTTGGTGACATCATGATGGCCACTCCCTCGGTGTGCTCATGGTTGTCCTCTGGGTGGCCGAATAGATTACTGTCTCTCTAGTTGGTAGTTGGCACCTTCCAGTTCCGTTCCATCTGCTCTCGCAGATTCCCAACACTTCTATTCCCTACCTTCTCATGTCAGCGGCTATGTGGGCAGCCTTTCCAGTTTCGTACATTGTGCGAACATTCCAGGTACCCATCCTTACTTTTGCTTTCATCGAAAGAAGGCACATCGGCTGACTGGCTTCCCGAAGGCTTTCACCAGCCTGCGTCATTTCACTTCCCCGATTCCAGCGAAAAGTAAGGCTATTGCTTATGTTCTTAGAATTTTTAATATATTTATTCGTTGAAGTTTCTGTAGCGATTTGGTTAGGTTTTGGGGTGCAACTGCTAGCACCACGCCCCAACCCTACCCATTTATCTGGGCTTGGAACCGGCGAGAAAACTAGCAAGCTAGTAGCCTAGCAAGCTGGTATCTGGCGAGGTTGCTCCCGTTTTAAGAGGGTGTTTATTCGGGAGCACAACTTCGCAAACAAAATAATTCTCTTGGAGCTTGGCCACTTACATTATGAATTATTTGGACTGCGTCCACGACTATTGTGGCTAACATTCGTCCTGGCGATTTGGCCGAGCCATTCTCTAGCCTGGCGCATCCTCACTTTACCTACTTTACCAATGACTCCTTAGAGGAAGTCCTTAAAAACTTCTATGACAATATACAGTCGGTTAATGATGTCATAGCGCCTGTGAAACTGATTAAATTCAAAATCACTCAAGGTGATTTTATTCCAATATCATTAAGAAGAAGTTTGCGGAAGCATTCATTAAATTACTACAGACATGACGACTTATCGTCGTTAATCGCTATCAAAACAATCCTCATTAGAATCTATGAGTTGAGAAATCTAAGTCTTAGGAATAAAGAAACGCGGGCGATTCAGTCGCCACATAACACTGGAGAAATAGCCAAACTCTTCAAAAGTAGGTTAACTAACTCCAAATCAACATATCCAAAAATAATACACCTAGGCGGCATTACTCACGAAAGTGCTGAGGATATATGTGAGGTGTTTAGCACGCACTTTGCCAAACTGTACACTCTAGAAAATGACCAGGATATAGATTTCCCTCGTAAAACAGAAAAGTGTTTAAGCGATGTAGTCTTAACCGCCCAAGAAATCGGTAAAGCTATCACAACTCTTAAGCTTACTAATACTCCCGGCCCAGATGGAATGTCTTCCGTCCTCTTAAAAAATGGTGGAAATGACATGAATCTACTTCTTCTCAAGATATTTTCCACTTCGATAAGGAGTGGAACATATCCAAATAGCTGGAAGAAATCCCACGTGGTACCCATTCACAAAACCGGACATACAGCGGACATATATAATTACCGCCCCATCAACATCACTTCCGTAGTTTCACGTGTGATGGAAAAGATTGTAAAGAAGCAAATTGTTCAGTATTTGCTCTCGAATGACTTAATATCCCCTTTCCAATACGGTTTCCTAAATAGAAGATCGTGCATTACTTGCCAGTTAGATTATTTCGACCACATTACCGAATGTGTAGACAAAGGTCGTTCGGCAGCAACATTATTTTTAGATGTTAGGAAAGCTTTTGATAAAGTCCCACATAACAGACTCATACTGAAACTCCTATCTTATGGAATAGTGGAAGGCTTCTTGAGTGGATAACTTCCTTTCTGACAGGAAGAGAACAGTTAGTTAAAGTCAACCATCACTTATCAACATCCAAACCGATAACCAGCGGCGTGATACAAGGTAGCGTTCTTGGCCCTACCCCATTCATTGTATTCATAAATGATATTGTCTCTATGATGAAGTATGGCAAGCCATACCTCTTTGCAGATGACCTCAAAGTTTTCTATGATTTCGACTATAATGATATGAATATTGTTAGTAAAATCCAAGAAGACCTAAATAGTCTATGTGATTGGAGTGAAAAGTGGCAGTTAACGTTCAATCCAGCTAAATCTAGGATAACATACTTCGGACGTTGGAAACCTAGCATGTGTCTATACATGTACGGTGACCCTGTCTCAAACACGAACACAGTCACAGATCTCGGGGTAACATACTCAGATCTTACCTTTACTGAACATGCAAATAAGGTGGTATCTGATTGTAAACGTCTAACCGGCTTTGTGCTACGCAACTTTTACACTCCAGAAGCCAGATTAGCCATATATAAAATATGCATTCGCCCCAAACTTGAATACTGTGCCCACTTATACAGTAGCTTTAAATCAGCAGACAGAAAAAAAGTTGAAAGTGTCCAAAGATTCCTCACGAAACGCATATTAGGCTATGGTCAGCAAATAGAATACCTTGACAGATGTATTCGACTGGACTTAGAGCCCTTATGGTTAAGGAGAGTGAAGTGCAATTTATTTCTCTTATTCAAAGTTATAAGAAAGCACTGTAACAGTAACTCGTCCATAACCTGGGCTAATCCTAAATCGTATGGACTACGCAACCACAACTACCTTCTCAAGGTTAACACCCATAAACTCACCACTAGAGCTAACTTCTTCACCATTAAATATTGCAAACTTTGGAACCAACTACCCTCTGAGATAAGATCCTGTGAAAGGCCTGACAGTTTCAAAAGGAGCCTAGAAAAACATATTAACATGTCCACCCTAGCCCGCCTCAAAGATCTCAACTGCTGGTAGAGTGGAGAGACAATGGCATTTCAATATTTAACTACAGAAAGTACACTAGTTCCCAGACTAACATAATAATACTTAGTAATTATGTAGGTTCAATACTTGAAATTAGATTGTCATTAAAATACTTAAAATGATTAAAATACTTATGCGGCAAATGTTCTCTTGGTTTACCGCTCTTATTTCCCTTATAACACTCAGTTATTGAGCCTAATGTATTCTTTGATAATACGAATTATGACACTGATTATGCTCTTATTATACATAGATTGATTTACTTTACGACTACCTGTAGTACTAACTACCCTTCTGTAGTATTGTTAACCAAATGCTGAAATTTTGTTGGTTCTGTTAATATCTTTCTATAATATATGTAGACAGGTTACTTTGCAATGTCAAATGTTTACTATATATAAGACTGTCATGATAATTTAGTACACTAAGTCCTGCCAACCGACCTTACCTTCAGTTCATACTACCTACATTGATCCCTAACTATATTGTTCTGCTGAATCTTGCTCCACTATTCACAAAACCTGTTCTTTTTATTCTTTAAGGTTTTAACTTTTTGTAAAGTAATCTGTTCATTAGGACGCATGCATACATATATAATGTTCATAAAGATGTACGCGGAGACCTATTGGAAGCACTCATTAAGAAAGCTAGGGAGATGGAATATGAGGTACGAACATGTCTGGTACCAAGCAATATATTTGCGGTAGCCATAATAATCATAGTCTCAGAGCCTAACATCGAAAAATGAGGGAGGGTGGCGCTAGCTGATCGGTAGATATGGTGGTGGTCACTAAGGTGAATCACCCCATTCTGCAGGAACAGCAATATACAATTTGAAGGCTCGAGATATTTCTGATTATTATGAGGGCTTAGATCTCTATCTTGAAAAAGATAATAATGAACGTCTAGACAGATCATGCTTCTGCCTTTAAATATATACCATTCACTCAGCCTATTGTTGAGATGCAACCATGTGGGCTCTGCACAGATTTATGGGGCATCTTATTAACTAACTTGCTGTCCATAGTCGGATCTTTAAATACCACTTCACAATGTCTCATCTCATTTATTTTCTAATAACGTCTTTACCTGGCCCTCATTATATTCCATTAAACCTAACATTTTATAGCTTTTTATGAATTTGATTCGACTTATTCTATTCCTATTCTCTGGAGGATACGGTTGCGCACCAAATGCACAAAAAGGCATAAAATAAAAAAACCGGCATAAGGAAAATATGTATTAAAACCAAAAGTGGACATCATGATAGTGCAAACTGTACAGGAAGCATTATACATTGCAAATGAACGTTGTCAGCCTAGGGAGTTTCCTTTATTAATGCATTTATTAGTGATACTTGCACCTACCCATTTCATTACACTTTATTGATTCACCTTAGCACTTTTACTTTTCTAAAAACAGCTTTCAATCCCTTGTAAACGTTGTACTTACCTTAATATTGGTTGGTTATCGTATGCCGACAACCACGGGATGAAAACGAAACGAAGTAGATTTTCCCGCTCAACCTGGGGAGCAACTGAACAATTCAATAACTATACAGCCTAGTTCTGACAATGAGTGTATTTATATATATATCAAATATTTAACTGTTTAAACATTATTGACTTGTAGACAATTTACGATTTGATATTATATCATACTTGATCGTGCCTGTAAAAATGGCATGCATTTTCATGTAAATTTATGTTTAGATGAGAATATATATTATTATTATTACTTGGTGTCCACGCTTCCTCTAATACTGTAAGAGTAATAAGGGGTAACATTAAACTTAGTTTTTTCATCAATACATTTAGGGAGGAGGGTAAGTGAGCAAATACTGGCAATTGCGATCGCCGTACAGCACAATCACCAAGCTTTGTTACCACTCTTTCTTTAACTCCAGCAGAGGCAATAAACCAAAGAACACAGAGGATGACGTGTTCCAAGAGTCACCAATACATTTGTTCTTCTCAGAATGGCGGCTTAAATTCCTCCAATGGATTGCTGACACTTGCAGTAAATAGATATACTGCAACCCCCCTGCTTGGTTCTCAAGGCAAAGCACGTATGACTGCTGTGGATGCTAGTCGGCCGATTAGGTTTTGCTGTCCAGGCTAACAAGTAAAAAAATAAAAGAGGGCCAATAAGGCACAGTGAAGTTTGGTTGCTTGTTCACAAATTTCGAAGACGAAAGTTGTTAACTGACTCACCAGTTTAGGTAATGAAGTGTGTTTTTACGAGTTGATCACGGATTGATGTCCGTTAGAGAAGCATTGAAAACCAGGGAGTACTGGACAGCTGCTGTTTCATCCTAATTTGCGAAACATCGTCAGTACGCACCCACTGGGATTCGAACCCAGGACCTTTCGGTTACAAGGCGAGCTCGTAAACCATTCAGCCACTGGGACCCGATTCAATGGCTCATGAATTCTAACTTCTAACAATCCGTGATTTAGCGCGACCCCAACCACTGTCATTGGTGGGACATCCATCCACACACGTGACATCTAATTGGACCTCACTGGTCACGACTTCTCACTGGAACTCCAGGAAACTCCACCCTGTGGCAAGTCACTAGCGAGCATCAGATTATTTTTCTATCGTTTGGTTTGTAAGGTTAGTTACGTTTTTACCCTTACAAACCAAACGATAGAAAAATGAAGTGTGTGTATGGTCACACCATTTCTGGGATGGAACGATGGTGACAACTACACAGGATACGCCATGTGCAAATGTAATTTTTCATCCTCCATTTCTCAAAGTACTTGTTCTGCTTAGGCCCAAATCAATTGAAAACGGCAGACCTATCGTCCAAAATAGAAGATTAGCAGAATGTAACTCCACGAAACTGTTAGCTTCCAACATCCATCGCTCACCGTGCGGTATTGATTTTCGTCTCTTGAGATTTTTCATTTTCTAGAAGGTTCCTGTCGTCTATCTACTCCATCTGCGTGCACCACCGTGTTAAATCCGTTCGTTGGTGCACCGTTACTTACTCTGACTACGATTCTATCTCGAGGTACATTTTGTATTTTGAGAGATAATAATAATAATAATAATATATATTCTCATTTTTTACATGAGGGACGCCAGTTTACAGGCATCATCAATTCGATAATTTACACATAATATTAATAAGCATATTTAGTAAAGATAATATAAGAAAGTACATTTTTTTCCCTAGCTATGTAGGGTACACCAATTGTATAGGCATGCATAAATATTGTTTTAATAATAATAATATATTCCTTCCTGTTTATGCAGGAACATACCTATTGTACAGGCATGGATAAGTTATTATATAAATTACACATAATTTGATCACTTTGATGCTTTGTTTAGACTTTGACGTACTTTGGATAATTACTTAAATTATGCCCAAAGAACTTGCGTTTGTGTAGGCCATACTTTGCGTGCGTCGGTGGCACAGTGGTTAGGACTCTCGCCGACCATGCACATGGTCCGAGGTTCGAGCCCACGCCGACGCACACCTGATATCTATGGTCGGCCTGCGAATTTTGGGCTACCGATATCCATGCTGAAAATTCCACACTTGTACCAAAAATACGGTATGGAATCAAGCTGTAATCAAAAAATAAATAAACATCATCCTCTCATCTCCTAAGGAGATGCATTTCGGGACCAGAAACTTTGAGCGGCAATCGCTTAGCGAGCTATGAAGCTTGCACGAACTCCCTGTTGTGATACGATAGCACATCGAATAGCGAGGATACTTGATTCTACACATAAGGATTAAAAAACCGACTTAGATAGCGAGGGTTCGCACTGAGTGGTAAGTGAGGAAGTCTATTGACCAATAATTTTGGGAAATTATTTACCGCTACTGGGTTGAATTTTGCTGAAACCTCTTTATTGTTAAAACTAATTTTATGTATCCACGCTTTTTGCCAAGTTAATGCTAACTTCTTTCATTCTAACCCTCTGGTCACTTAAGGTCTGCCACCGTGAAACGAATTTCCCTGCCTGGCCACGATGTGGGTTGCTGTAAGAGATGACTTTAGGGGTATTCTTAAAGACTTTAGGAATAAATTACAGGGGGCATTTAGGAATCCTCACTATTTTACGCTGAATAATTGAAATTGTAGACGGATTTATGTGACGTAGATGATCTGACTCTTCCATCAGAGTCTATTGAAATGATGATACCATCGACATTCACAATACCAGAAAGCGGGTGGTGGAACATTGGAAAATGCTAGCTATCACAGCATTCAGGGACTCATTTCCCCTAATTTAAACTTACAACACGCAAGCGGAACACTAATAAGTCATGTTACTTGGCTGCTAAACCGGGGTTCAGGTCTTGAACAAACTACACGCAGTACATATGTTATGTGAATAGGCGAAGGTAGTACATAGAGGATACACAGATGACTCCAAGCGATGTCGACTCAATGGTCTGAAGTAAAGAAGCCGATCGATTCCAATTACGGATATCCACTAAATCGTTGAAGTCACATTAGAATCCTTCACGCTATCAGTCACCTGACTTTACGACTATATATTTGCTGAGTAAATGAGAAAAATTCGGTGGAGAAATGGGTAGGCTTTCAAGAGACTGTAAACTAAAATAGGTCACATAAACAAGCACTGAGTGAAGATGCAGTAGCGTGTCCACACCATTGTACGTGTCTCCAAACCAGTAGATTGCTCAAAGACAGCGAGTTTTTGCATGTAGAGTAGCCCATACCGTTCTTGGAAATGCCAGACAACATTCTCTAGTACGGACAACTCAGTATTCAGTCATTTTGACTCGAAGGAGACTCAAAACAGTGAGTTTTTCTCCTTAAAATGCTGTGTACATTAAAATGGTTTCTGGAAGAATAATGATATTGTGATAATTATAGTACACACATGTTGTTCCGCGTCACTTCTGTAATCACTAGGTGAGAATGAGAAACAGTCTGACAATTCGAATCAAGTACACAAGTCCTGTCGGCAAAAATGAGATGCATTTTCCGAGCTCCATATTAATTTGTTTATTAGATGTATCACACATTGAAACAGCATTATTATTCATCTTGTGACATATCTATAATGGAAATACATACTACCACAGTGCCCAAGTTTAACACATATGGTTCTATTTTCCGGGATCTTTATTGAGATATTTCATTCAAAAGGAGTGGACATGTAGAGGAATCACTTTAAAAGAAGCCGATTCAACCACCAGGTTTTTATATGTAGATCGAAAATATGCTTTAAAAAACCCTACAGAAAGATTGAAGGTTGAAGGTTAGTAAACACTTTTGTTTATCAGACCTCACTGAAACCGAAAGTTACCGTAAGCGTTTGCTGGCGGTTACAGCATTATCGTATACAGTCACCAGTCCAGATGAGTCCAGACTAGTAAGTTTCCTGAGTTTTGCTTGAAATTGCTGTGTATTTTGGCATATTTTACTTGACTTTTTGTTCTTTCTCAGCGATTACCTTTTCAAACTTCTGCTAATTGGGGATTCGGGTGTTGGAAAATCAAGTTTACTCCTAAGATTTGCTGTAAGTTATTAAGACGTATTTATTGTTGAATTATATTAGGATGAGACTTATAGCGAAACATACATTAGCACAATTGGTGTTGACTTCGTAAGTGCATAATTACTTGAAGATTCATGCCTAGAAAATACGAACTATCGATTTGGATGGTAAAATTGTAAAACTTCAGATTTGGGATACGGCTGGCCAAGAACGTTTTCGGACAATTACTGCTTCATACTATCGTGGCGCTCAAGGAATTATAATTGTCTATGATATAACAGACCAGGTGAGTGGATTGAATAGCTTGAATACACTGGCTTAATTGTCAATTTTTTGAAAACTGGCTGGGATTCTTCATATATGATATATATATATATATACATACATATATATATATATGTATATATATGAACCTCTTAATATATTAAGAGGTTGGTATGTTGCCATTGTGGCAGTTTATTTACTGTTTCAAATACCCTTAGAGTCTTAAGACCAAGAGCTTACTGCATTCCTTGTTGACTCTTTTTCGGTGGTAACAAGTGCTAATATTGACGAGTTTTCCTATACTGTTTAGCCCTTCACTGAAAAGTGGCCCTCGAGATTGAGTCTTTGTAAATGCTGCAGACATATCGGACGACTCATGTGTTTGGTGACGGGAGAACTAGCCAACTTGTGACTTGAGATAACGTTTTCTGTCTTTAACAAATCTAGCAATTTCTTGATACTTAAGAACAGTAAACCTATAAGACATCTTTGTGTGATCTTCCTGATAACTTAGTTGCCTATAATATGTCTATATGAGGCTTTAAACCACATCGTGTGGAAGTAGACACAACCTTATCACCTATGCGCAGGTTGAAGTGTAATCCGAACCCGGGACCCGTCGACTGGGCATGAGGCGCTTAAAACAATGAGCCACACCTCTCCCCATTAAGCAATTATGTTGGTATTTATGAAACCCAGTTGCCTCATTTCTATAGTTGCTTAGTGGGTTTAGGTTATGTTACTCTTAGGTGCTGGGAAAGGATCGAATTGCTTGTGACGTCTCACTTCTCGCTAGCTGAAATATATCAGATTAGCCATCTGCCTGTCTAGATTCAACGTAGGACTTGGCACCGAAGTGCGGCATTTCGAGTTGAGGTCAGCCATCGTAGATACCCATCAGACTGACTCTTAAAATCGTCTTGTATTGAGGAGGAATCCATGTCTTAACTTCAGTGGCACAATACGGCGTTAAGGATGATTCTTAACACCACAGATAGTTGAATCAAACTAACTTAATGTTATTGGTTTAGACTAGCTATACCATATGTACATTTATTGGCCTGTTTTCCATGAATCTGACCACACTGGCACTAGTTCCACTACATTGATCAGTGTACAAGTGTGCCATTTGAAATATTCACCTGGAAGTAATCATATTCAGCTTTGACTCGAGATAATGCGACAAAGTATATCACTGTACAGATCATTCATTCGGCTTCTTGTTCGTGTAGAAGTTCTACTCAAACCTTGGATGACTGGTTTCAAGAAGTATTCCAGTGAAACTCTTCTCACAGTTAAATCTTTCTTTCTAGCTTTTCTATGTTCAGGTCAACTTTTGATTTCCAACGTGGAAAATTCTGGATTTACGGTTAGTAGACATTCGATACTGTACGTAAAGAAGCCAAACAGCTGTAGTTTAGTCACTACCCATAGCCGGTTGCTTTTAGCGAAGACCTGGTTCCTTGACTCAAACATGTCTGTCTGACGGTCGCGTAGTATGTCTGGTTGTTGAATAAGTGGTTCTGGATGTTTGAGGCTAGTCAACAGACTGCTGTAAGTTACAGTTTCTCACGCAGCAGCACTGACCAGCAAAGTAATTTTTTAGTTGTCTTTTTACGGTCATTCCACAGTGATGCCAAGTGGTGTTGTGATTGGTTGTGTTGAGATCACCTTGTTGTTGCGCGTTGATGTTTTCTGTAACAGTTAACATTGCCGGATATTATACATCTGTCCTCGACTCCTGCTTGAAATTCGTATCTCCTGTCCGGTTGGTGTGCAGTTCTACTATTTTCAATGTTTTCACTCACCTTTTGGTGCACTTCAGTGTTTCTGCAGTGCAACCAGAGTTTATGTCCATTGAGTACACACTATGCACTCGGTCCTTTGAAATTTTGACTTAAAATGTTACGTAATGTACCAGCAAAGGTGTCATATCTGGAAGGGAAAATAGAGCAAACCCGTTGAGATTTCCGGAATCCAGGTGCTGACGAAGAACGAATGCATTGTCATTACTGACAAATTTGAGCTACCCCACCATTGGCTCTTAGCATCCGAATTACCTCAGTCAAACAGTCTCCGCATCTATGTGGCTTGGATCGATATTACAAATTCTCATGGACTGAAAGTATCTTTTGATCTGATCTCCCCTACTCTTTCCGACATATACCTATTACAGCTATTATTGCTCGTCAAGGAAAGCAATGACTCAATATGCGTAACATGGTTTCGCTATCTATATCAGTTGAGCTTCATAACCCCATCTGTTGATGTCACGCCTTACCTAATTATCAGTCACTGTATTGGACTGCCTAAGAGAAGTTAAACGCTGCAAATATGATTAAAAACTGATCGGCTTCACATCCTTCACTTTCAATGACTACGTCTAACAGCTATCAAATAAGATAGGGCGAAGTGCTGCACAGCACACTTCCATTGATGGGTAGTTGGGCTTCACATCAGTCCTGAAGGTAACAGGTTGACAAATGCCCAACAAGCCTTCAGTATCCCCTAATATTTCGCCACCAACTAGTCCATTATGACTGGTGCACTTCCCAGATGGAGATAGTCAACAAGTGTACGGATTGCTGTTAAGGTATTCGTCGATGCACAGCACCATTTCGACGTGGGGGAGTGCTTGTTAAAAGTATTTAGATCCCACCAAACGTATTCAGCATAGCACCTCTCGGTCGACAGTCAAATGCCGACATAAATACAAAGGATGCGACAAATGTTGGACGCTGCGGCAGTTCCAGAAAGGGTTGAAGAGCTAAGACAAGTGATTAAGTCCTACTTTTACTAAGTCAAGTAACATGTTTACATTTGAACAGGTTACAGTTTTGCTTATAACTGGTGTACTTCGAATTTCCATTCAATATTTCCGAGTGATATTACGGTCAATCACTTTTAAATATACTGTATTAAGACCATTCAGATGTAGACACTTTACTAGTCTCATATAACGGAGACATAGAATACGGACTACTGAATTTAAGGTGTACTGTGCTAACTGTAAGAGTTAGAACTCAACATGACATAAGTGTCTCGCGTTTCTACTTGCCTCTAGTGTTTTATTTAGCAGTTACAAAAGACACGAAAGGGTCAGACTTGTGGAAAAATTGCTTTTTGGCCTGAAAGACTTCTTCCAGATGTGCTGTGCATTTTATCTTTGTACATGCAGTGTAGTGCTAACCAAGTCTTCAGGTCAATACGAATGCTCACCTATGATTCAGGTGATTATCTGTAGTTCTAACTATAGATGGTAACAATTGGTAACAACCAGTGGTGTCCGACAGGGATGTCCACTTTCCCCATTTCTGTTTAACTTCATCGTAGATATGCTGATAGAAGTATCCTTAACTGAACGTAATGACTTAGGAATCGACTTGTTACCAGAGGATAGTCTTATGGACTTAGAATATGCAGATGACATAGTCCTGTTAGGGGAGGATGATGACAAAATGCAGAGTCTTCTGAACACCTTGAGCAGCAGTCTTCGTATGTTTGGCATGCGATTCGCCCCTGCAAAGTGTAAGATGCTGTTACAAGACTGGACTACGTCAACTTCTAGATTAGTGATAGGGAGTGAAGTGATAGAACATGTTAACCACCACTTCACCTATTTGGGAAGCTGTATCAGCTATCAGCAACAACGGACTGATTGGCGACGAAATCTCACCACGGATCCAAAAAGCTCGAGCTGCTTTCGCTAACTTACACCATCTCTGGCGTCGGCGTGACATTCGGCTATCAACCAAGGGTCTGTCTGTCTGTTTTCGACATAGAACTTTGCACAAATGTGCGGAAGTTCAAGTCGCCACATTCCGTGTAGCACGCGAAGCAAGAGAAGAAAGTACAAGAAAAGCAAATAGAAACAGTGAGCAGAGGTGTGAGACAAAGGAGTAATAAAGAAATACAAAACAGTTTCATTGAAGATCATAAGTCACAGGGAGTGGATGCATCTGCGCCACTGAGAACGATTTTGAGCCATGTCACCAATTGTTTCCAACCATAGATTTTTACCGTCCCGAGGACCCCAGCCTGGAAGTCTACACCTTCCTACGTGGCTTAGACCAACTGTTGTGGATTTCATTGACTGATGCCAAGTTTTTGTTTGACCGCCGCTAGCTTTTTTCCAGCCTGACCCTATATCCGCTAACATTGCTCGTCGAGGGAGGCGATGGCTTGGCATACGTAACACATGTCCTAACCATCTCAGTCTTTGTAGCTTCACGACTTCGTCGATTGATTTCCCCTGTTTACCTAGAACTCTACGCCTAACCTCCATGTTGCTCACCTTATTATGCCACTTTACACGGGAAATAGAACGCAGGCACCTATGATCAAAGACAGCTAGTCTTTTCATGTCTTCCACTCTCAGTGGCCAGGTCTCACAACCATAAAGGAGGACGGAGCGGACTGATGAGCAGTACACCCGCCCTTTGGTCGATAGTCGAACATCTCGTCTACGCCAGAGTCGGCGTAAACTAACAAATGCGAAACGAGCCCCTTGTATTCGTGCTGAGATTTCGTCAGAGATCAGCCCGTTGGGGCTGATGGTACTTCCCAAATAAGTGAAGCGGTCAACGTGCTCTACCACTTCACTTCCTATTTTTAAACTAGGCGTCGATGTAGTCCAGTCCTGTAACATCATCTTGCATTTGGCGGGAGCGAATCGCATGCCAAACATTCGTAGATTGCGGTTCAAGGTGTTTAGAAGACTCTGCATTTCGTCAGCGTCTTCGCCTAGAAGGACTATATCGTCTGCATATTCCAAGTCAACGAGATTATTCCCAGGTAGCAAGTCAATCCCTGAGTCGCTGAAGTCACCTAGGGTTAAGTCCATTAACACATCTATGATGAAGTTGAATAGAAAAGGAGATAATGGGCATCCTTGACGGACACCACTGGTCGTCATCAGTTCAGATGACAGCTCGCCGTAAGCCCTCACCTGGCTGTATGAGTACGAATAGAGTGCCTTAATCAGTGCAATATATTTTCTCGGAATTCCCTTTACAGCCAAGCATCTCCAGAGAACTTCCCGATCGACAGAGTCGAATGCTGCCTTTAGGTCAAGAAATATAATGACTGTTGGACGCCGGTAGGAATGCCTATGTTCTAGAATCTGTCGGAGGGTGAAGATATGATCAATACACCCTCTTCCTGGTCTAAAGCCTGCCTGGCTCTCTCGTGTTTGTGCTTCCCGAGCACCACTCAGTCTACGCATGATTATTGAGCCTAAGACTTTAGATACTATATTAGTCAAGCTAATCCCTCTGTGATTATCACAGGAAGACTTGTCTCCCTTCTTGTATATGGGGATAATCAGTGACTTACACCAACCCGATGGGACTTCTTCTGATTCCCAGACGCTGCCTAGTACCTCAGTTAATCCGGACAGTAAGCTGTCTCCACCGTACTTAAATACCTCTGGAGTCATTCCATCAGGTCCCGCTGCTTTGCCTAGTTTCAGATTGGTGACAGCTTTAGTAACCTCAGTTAGTGACGGAGGACCTGTGTCTATATCCCATTCAGGGAGGTGTTGGATGCTCGGAAGGTTGAGCGTGGCTGTGGGCAAATTAAACTGCTCCTCATAATGCTCTTTCCAACGATCCAGTCGTCTATCCTGTGAGCTAATTATAGTGCCATTTTTTTCCGAGATTGTCTCACTAATGATTTGTCTTCTCCCACCCGTTTCCCTGATGAGTCCAAAGAGTTGCCTGGTGTTGCCTATCCTCGAAGCTTTCTCCATCTCTTTGGCTTTTGTCGCCCACCACTGTTCACGGTCCTTGCGGAGACTTTTCGTAAGTTTCCTCTTGTGCAGCTTTCGCTCCTCATTGAATTCGGAGCTCGCCGGAATAAGTCTTCTAGCATCTATCAGTTCGGATGAGGCGGTGGAGATCCAGTGGTTTTTACTCACCTTTGGGTTTACCTTATTCACAGCTTTTACAGCTGTATCTATGGCTGCCTGGATATTTTTCCAAGCTTCTTCAGGGTGAGCACAGCTGTCGAACACAGATATGTGTTTAGCTAGTTCTTCCTCAAATACGGATTTAGTTTCCTGATCGAGCTGGGGACGTGATGGTTTTACCGCCAGCTGTTTCCTACGTCCGTTCAGTCGTAAGCACACCCGAGCGCGGACCAGTGCATGGTCGGTATCTACGCACGTGTTCCAGAAGGAGCGACAATCTCCTACCGACCCACGCCAACGATAGCTTATTGCTATGTGGTCTATTTGTGTCCAGCGTTGGTTTGATGAAGGGGGTCTCCAAGTCAAACAGTGTCTCTCCTTGTGTTTGAAGTTAGTGCTTACAAGAAACAAATGATTATCAGAGCAGAACTGTAGGAGACGGTCACCGTTGTCGGTTCGCTGGCACGGAACTCCATAGGTGCCACCGACATCCTTCTCAGATTGACACAATTTCCCTACTTGAGCGTTAAAGTCACCAGCTAGAACGACTATGTCTGAGCGTTTAGCCTTTCTCACCAAACTAGACAGCTTTTGGTAGAACTCATCCTTCGTTTCATCTGAACTGCAGTCAGTGGGGGCGTAGGCGGAGATTACGAAAAGGCATCGGCGAGTAGTGCAGTCCTTCCTCCTTCTTACTGATCCGTTCAGGCGGACAGCACACATTCGGCTATCTACCGGGATCCAGTCAAGCAATGTCTTTTCTGCCCTAGTACTCAAAGCTATCCCTACGCCAGCTAATCCTCGTGAACTAGCTGTGGCATCTCCTGACACCCTCAAGGTGAATTTTGCAGATTCAACCTGTTGGCCAGGTGGGGTTAGGTGAATAACCACACTTGGGTCTTGTATGCGTGTTTCTGAAACACAGCATACATCAATGGCTCGTGATGCCAGGGTCTTGGCTAGTGATGCTTGTTGTCCTATTTGGCAAAGTG
Organism: Trichobilharzia regenti; assembly: GCA_944472135.2. Lineage (NCBI taxonomy): Eukaryota > Metazoa > Platyhelminthes > Trematoda > Strigeidida > Schistosomatidae > Trichobilharzia > Trichobilharzia regenti. The sequence continues at coordinate 170,371,525 of OX235262.1, read as the reverse complement.
TCCTAACATTAAGAGCTCCTATATGAAATTGGTGGCGCGGCTTTAAGAGGCTGTCGGTGGTGGTTTTTTGGCTTCCATCGTTTTTAGTGGACGCAGAGTGGAGAGGAAGTGGAGAGCTATCAAGTCGAGGAGTTGCATCAGTGGAAGGAAGGCAAGATGATAGAGATGAAGATGAAGACAAAGATGAGTGAGTAATAGAGAGGTTTCGTGTGCATTTCGGATTGTGAGGGCGATTGTTACTTCCCGGCTGCCCACACCGTGGAAGTTGGTTGCGTGACCGCAGAGCCCAGGGGACAACTGCTTGAGGCCGGTCACACGCGGCCTGCTTTTGTTTGTTCTTTGTTGTTTTGTGTGTCTCAGTAGCAGATTTATCACACAAGATTTATCAACCAAGGGACGTGTGTACTGCTCAGCAGTTCGCTCCGTCCTTCTCCATAGCTCTGAAACATGGCCAATACGAGTTGAAGACATGAAAAGGTTGACTGCTTTCGATCATAGATGTCTGCGATCTCTGTCTCACGTTAGGTGGTTTAATAAGGTAAGTAATGTTGACGTTAGGCGTAGAGTGTTGGGCAAAGAGGGAAAATCAATCGACGAGGCTATAAAGTTACATAGATTGAGATGACTAGGTCGGTCACGTGCTGCGCATGCCTAACCATCGCCTCCCCCGACGATGGGCATTACTAGCTGATATAGGTGCAGGTTGGAAAAGAGTAAGTGGTGGCCAAACAAAAACATGGCCTCATCAATCCATGAAATCCTTGACAGTTAAACTGAGTCAGGCAGGGAGATGCAGACTTCCGAGTTGGGGCCCTCGGGACTCTAGGAATCAATGGCTGGAGACAATAAATGGTGACATGGCTCAAACTCATCGTTGTCAATGGCCAGCGCAGATGTATTCAGTCTCTGTAATCTTTCATATTTCTTTCTACCATTACTCATTCTGTTTCACTCTTATACTTGTCAGACTGTATTCATTCTCTTCACTCATCTTCTTGTCTACCTTTGTGTGGTATTTGGAACGTGGCAACTCGAAGTGCTGCACTCCGGTGCCAAGTTCTATGTTGAATCCAGACAGACAGACAGATAGATGTGTGGTATGATGGTCGTCTTCCCTACTTTTACTGCTATTCGGAGTTATACGTCATTGCGTAAGGAAGTTACAGTTTTGTTTACGTGTTTACTTGACGCTATATGAATAACTGGTAAAGTCAAGCCAGTTAGATTATGCACCTTTATTGACTGAGTTGAGTAAGAGGCGTTGTCTGTCAGGTGGAAGCATTTTACTACTAATAACACACTGGAATGAGGTCGGGAAAAAGTTGCCTGGTTCTAAACATTCCACAAGTCTTAATATTAGTTAAACCCATGTACGTAGTTGGGAACCACCATTGAAGAGCGAATGAATGAAGCCTAAAGTGACTCGTGACTATTTGCGTATATTAGCGATATGAGTCTGTGTTGGTTTGCTATTCCTTCACGTTACAATATACTCGTTTGTAAGTTTAAGTGGGCACCATTACCGTGTATAGTAGGAGTTCGGGTCGAAAGTGTTGTAGTTTTCCAACAAAAGTACCACAATATTAATCATTTAAATAATGAATATAATCAATAGACATTCGCATTACTTAATTTCTAACTCAATCAATTCGACTGACTGCACACAAGTTCAGGGCTAATTGTTGAATTACCACTCCAGCCGATTCGATTTATGGTTTACATAACAGATTTCAATGAGCCATTGATGAAGCGGTCCTTATTCTTTGATTTACGCCATTATCACCTGAAGCTCTTATTTTCAACACACCTGATACACTGTGGGCATCAAGGAATGCGCAACACAGAATAATAAAGCGAAGCAAAATACTTAATGACAAAAGGTTAACAAAAAGTACACTTATTGAAAGCATTCAAAGGAGGATTCATTACTTCATCTTACTTTCAGAAAAAGTAGAGAAGTGCAACATGTTCGTTGCTGATTTCATTTCTGATGAAATCTTGAGTTACTGAGCCATATTATCAGTCAGACGCTACTTAGGTAGTCGTGATGCGAGAATAAACGTTAGCCCAATGCTACTGTTTTTTATCTTATGACACCACAACATACGTTAACAATTTCTGCTTTCTTCATTCGGTCCCGGGGCTAGCTAACAGTGATTCATATAGATGACTCTGGGACGATTTTCGTAATATGTAACCAAGTTGCTGAGGTTGGTATTTCAAGGTGACATTGAAAGACCGTCTATGTCCTGTCCAAACTGTCTTTGTAGATAAAGATTACTCACGGTGACGTCGGGTACCAGCGATCCTACGGAGTTGGCGTCACCAGATGTTCGCTTGCTACATATCAGCAGCTTAGAGAGGTCAGATTTCATAGTTGTTATGAACCTGACATTTGAAGGCTAAACTAATGTCGTGGTTGCGCTTGGTCGGTGCAAAGCACGTATTTGTTGAAACGCCTAAATGTTAACCGAATAAGTGTAATTTGTGTTGTCGCGTATTGTTCTCACACTGAAGGTAGAATTCTTTGTTCAGGTAAATTACATACCATTACCACGCACATCCTGTTTTCACATAGTCATCGGTGGCACAGTTTAATAGAAATTGCGAGATCAACTACCTTGTCTAACCCCACTGCTGGTTGAGAAAATCGGTGATAGTTGATTGTATACCAGCATTCTTTATGTTTTTATATAATTTTTTAAATGTGCTTACACTTAAAGTTTAGGGACATTCCTGTCGAAGAAACTATACTAAATAGTAATCCAGTCCAATGAATCGAAAGCAACTCTAGCATCAGGAAATACAACAATTGCTGACCTGCATTGCACATGATAACTGACAGAGGGTGGACACGTAATAGATGCATCCGAAACCTAAACGATATCCAACTTGTTCTTTGGGAATCACTTTTTAACTGGTTCTGCGGAGCTCTTGAAGTTTGACAGCACTCGGTATTTGGGTGCAACTGAAGCGGAATAGTGCCCAAACATGTACTACCATATGCATTACGTAGTTAGTTCTCAAAGATATCTACTATGATGGCCTTACTCTATACCTACTGGACAACGTACCTCCCATACATTCCTAAACGATTTAGTCCGTTTTTTGACTACAGGCTTCCTACTATCTTTTAAAATGACTAGGGGCTGGATATCTTATGGGCTTCAGTACTGAAGGGTTTACTCCAAATCTCCTCTTCACCGACTTACAGGTCACCACCATGGAATAAGTAATGTTTTCCAGTGTGCTCTTCCCAGCACTCCAGATGTATATGTTGGTCGTTAACCTAGAAAACATCTGCTTCACAGCCCGTCTCACTGACATAATTTTTGCTTCCAGTGGCTCGGATGAGTTAGAACAGCGTCTGACAGTTGGTAGCTATAGTTGTATGTATGGGAATGGTAGTGTATACAGATTCGGTCTGCTTACCCGTGAATTCATAAAACAGAAAAAAAAATCTCCGAAATAGTGTTTTGGAAAATACACTGAAATAATCGATGAGCCCACTTGAACATATCTGAATACTTCTTCATTGTGGAAAGTAAAAGCTGAGAACGTTTAAGAGTAGTTGTCTTGCGTTTCAATTTAGGCTTTTTTAGGTACGCATGATATGTTTGAAGTTGGGGTAAAAACTTGATGAATCTCACAAATAGATTAATAACCCCCATTCGTCTACAGCTTAAAATTATGCAATAAAGTATTTGATTCCTAGTGTACTAAGTGAAGTACATTTTATTTCTATTTATTTCTATGCTTCATTCAACAAATTGATCCCAGTCTCAATAACTTTACTTTTCAGCAAACATTTGTAAATGTCAAAAGTTGGCTTCAGGAAATCACCTGTTATGCAAACTCCAAAGTTAATCGTCTTTTGGTTGGAAACAAACATGATTTGGCGAGTCGGCGAGCTGTTGACAAATCGGTTGCAGAGGTTTGTTAAAACATCTTTTTATTTTATGAAGTTGTATCACTATTCGTCAAAGAGAACGAGAAATGTATTCATGTAAAAACATGAGCTGTTGAAGTAGTGTTTCTTAGTAGTGAGTTCTTCGGTATCTGGTACTGGTAAAATAACGTTGACATTCGGCTATTTAACGGTAAATCTGCAGAAGCGGGAATACTTTTCACGAGAGTTGAGGATTCGAATTTGTTAGTTTGTAGAGAAAAAGCATAGCATAGCAAAGGAAATAAAAATAGGTTAGTTGGCTAATCACCATACACCAAGGCAGAAATCGTAAATGATGGTATATATTAAAGGAAAAACTTATATGATGACTTCGTCTGTGGTCTGTTTTCATTTCCTTTACTACACTTAAAAACCGACATAGCCCAACTCGTTTTTAGTAGAATTTCAATTACTTTGAAGAACGGTTTTAGGTTCCTTAAGATTATTTGGTTGATTTTCGCAATTCGGTATTTTTGTTGATAATTAGTTTGATTGTTTCGGTTTCAAGTTTATCCTTTCATAACTTCCAAGTTTTGTATTTGTGAGGTGTCGTTTTTTGGTTTTCGATTGTTTGAGGTGATTAGTCTGCGAACTAATAATTCATTCCAAGTAATCAATCTACGGCGCTAGCCTTTACCTCCTTGTTGGCTATAATTGAAGGGGAATGCATAAAAGAGAGATATTTAGATTGAGTTCTTTCGTGTGATGATATAAATAAATAGTATCCGAGTGTTAACACTTTTCAGCAATATGATGGTAGTTGACAGTGGTTCCACTGCGTAGAGAATAACGTTGCGTTACAGTGCTGATAATGTCTAACATGGAAACTAAGACGTTTTTCAATCGAATTTGGGTTCAGGAAAATACACCCTGGACGTCAATTCCGTCAAAGGTGTAGTACATACCACTGATCGATATAAGTACTTGGGAACCACTGACACCGACTAGTAGTGTCTAAACTGAAATATACTCAGTAAATCTCTTTCATCGTGTACCTGGCTAAAAACCACATGTGTTTTGTCTAAGAGTTGATGATACCACCCACCTGCCCAAACTAAATTAACGGGGGTGGAACTCGAGCCCGAAACCTACTGTCTGGAAAGCCAGTATGTAAGTTAATGAGTCATATACCCACGCCAGTAGTGCCTGCTAGACATACCAAGTGATCTAGACTCTGGTTGACTGCTTCTGTCGTTGTGGGTCTGGCTCAGCTCAGCTGAGTCGAATCATTTCAAACCACCCAAACTTTGACTTAATATTTGGGTGAGCTGGTAATACATGGTGTCAAATGTGTTACTTGTGAATAACACATATCGAGGAGAAAATTCACCATGATTCTTAAAAACCAAAAATATTCAGATTACTCTGTGTTGCCTTAAATATTATACAGTTTCCAGAGGTTTATATCGCCTCGATCATGACGGAAAGCACTACCACTTACATCAATCAATATGTCATCTTATATTGTTTTCTCGATTGTCATTCATGTAGTCTATTTGATCGCATATTGTGACAAGAAGAATTTTAGGTTTCTAGAGGAAATTAAACTGAATTTTCAATTCGAAATGCTTAATTTCTAAATGATAAATTAGTTTTTTCGTCAACTTCCTAGTCTACAAATACTGTATATCATCTCAAATCTATTGTGTCAAGGCAACCCTAGGATTGGACAGGTGGTCAAATTCAGTTTTTACCTTGATACCTTTACAGTCGAAGATCATTGCATTTTCCGTTTCCCTCACAACCATAGGTGCATTTTTAAGAGTTTGTTAATTAACAATTATTTAGATGGAGCTTGGGCTTCATCACTGGTAATCATGTCATTTCTACACTAGTTCACAAAATGACGTGACCAAGTTAAAGTCAAATTTTCATAATATATTACTGATCTTAACTTTAACAAATCTCTCGCTGTATTTTTGATTGAAGAATTAAGTTATTCATGGTATCAGATGCTATTGGAATGTCATTTGTGGAGCTTCAGCTTAGTTGTTTTTATATTTAAGTTGACAGCTGTGGATCTGTGATCTGAACCTTATTTGCGTTGGCTTGGTTTTAAACAGCTAACAGATATTGTTTGAAGGATTTCATCATGACCTGACATCAGTTAAAGAACCACTAGAAAACATGGGAGTACTGGACAACTCTTTCGTCTTAGTTTTGGACTCTTCATCAGTACGCATCTACCGGGGTTCAAACCCATTGGGTCAGGTCCCAGTGGCTCGCTAGCCTTGTAACCAGAAGGTCCTGGGCTCGACCCCTGGCGGTGGGTGCGAACTTCTAAAGAGTCTGAAGAAGGGCGAAACATCTGTCCAGTACACCCAGGTTTTCTAATAGTTTTCTAACTGATGTCAGCTCATGATGAAATCCTCCATGCAATTAAACAAAATTCCCACAAAACCAATACCTCAAGATATTGGTATCTCATAGAAATTTGATAGATAGAACAAGGGTAATGGTACAGCATCATTCATAGACTTACGCATCTTTTTTTGTTCTGTAAAATATGTTATGCTCGAATTTCACATTGTTCGCAGCCTACACGAAGCTGTGCTTGATTGTTGGTTCAGCTACCTTATTCATTTTAATTCTCTTGTTTTCGTTTTATCATTAAACTGTGTGAACACAACACATCAGATAATTTTATAGGGCGCTGCATACTTAGACACAATGTTGTGAAGACTGTCAGTGTTCTATTTAACTCTTCTGTCTGAAAATTCCTATTTCATGTAAGTAAGAACACATGAGTCAACAAAGAGATCACCTTTCTTTGTAACTTCACTTCAAAGCTACTGGCTTTTTATCAGAAATCAGTCAGTGATCCAAGGAAAACGGTCTTACCTTAAACCCCTCCAAATGCCTAACAGTCAATTTCACCTTCAGACATAAATCTGACCTAAATAAACTGGTTAGCACTGACGTGGTGTGCAACATAGATGACACTGAAATAGAAACCAAGTCGGATATTAAATATCTTGGCATCATTCTGTTTGCTGATCTTTCCTGGTCGTCTCATATCTTGATGATTTCTAAGAAAATATTTCGTCTTATCTTCTACATCAAGAAGTTAAGACATTCTGGAATAACCCAACCCTTACTCCTACGATTCGTTAACCCTCGCATTCTGCCTATTATTCTCTACTGTTCCCCCATAGTTTTTCCAGGACTACTGAAGAAAGACTATATCTTATTACGTAGGGTGTTAAAAATTGTCAGCAGGGTAAACAAAGTGCCACTTAACCAGCTTGTTAATATTCTGGTTGACAGACACACGGAAAAAAAATCCATTTTACCTAACTCACACCACCCTCTTCATTCACAACTCTCCCCTTGTATCTATCTCATCAGGCAAAACCAGAAGCCTACATAGAAAACTATATGCTCGCACTAGCAAGTACAAAAACTCAACCATACCCTACTTAACTCGTGTTCTGTGCGAAAAAGAAAGCATTAGGCGTGATACCTATAACTTATTAAATAGTCAGTAGAACAACTGGATCTCGTCTTTCCAACTCATATCATTTATAGGTACAACGTTTTCTTTCTCTCTTTTCCTTTTCTCTCTCTCTCGTTTTTTTTCTCTGTTATGTGCTGCTTTGTTTCTTCTGCCTACACCAGTAAATATGCTACCATCTACTTTTGTAACACCTTCAAACACTCTGTTCAATTTTGGCTTTGCTACCGACATGTCAATATGTTGTTGTCATAATGAACTGAGATTACCCTTAATCTATGTAGGATTTTACTTATTGTTGTATTCAATATTGTAGTAAAATGCTGAGAATTCCATTCTGTATCACAACTACTGTTTTGGAATAAAGCAAATTATTATTATTATTATTATTATTTAGTGGGTTTGGCAGCAGAGGCCAAACGTTATTATCATTTAGTAATAAGGTGAACCAAAGTGCACGCGTAATAACTGTTTGAAAAACAATTGAGAGAAATGGTCTTACGTAATCAGCAGAGTTGACAGTTAATAAGTTGAGTGGTGAATAATTGTCTAGAAATAGCTGATAGGGGACAAGAAAACAGAAACTGAAAATTAGTTACGAAAGCACATTATGAACTACATAGAGTCTGGGTAAAAGATTTCTGAACACAAAGTTCTGATTTCTCCTTGAGGATTGCTAAGGTTTTGACTGCAAGAAGAAGGTGTAAGCAAAATCCTCTCGAACGACTGGGCCGTACTTTACATGTAAACGACTGTTCTTTACGATCATACCAAATTTTGAACTTATAGGCAGTTGAAATTATCAATGATGTACATACACATACGTCTTGTATTTTTTCAATTCATCGTTATCTCGGTTCTTGCGGAGTAAAAAGAAAATAGAGAATTTGTTTGCTTGGAATGCATATCTTTTCTCCAATTCTTAGTATAAGTTGTCAGTTTTTGTAAAAATCTTATCAGTCAGTATTTTGATCGAATCGTATCTCAGTAGCCAATTAGATAGAAATCGTAATAACATTGTGTAAGGCGAGGCATCTGCTTTCCGTTTTATCTCACTTCGAATTGTGGCTATAGTTTCTTGGGCATAAGGTCAAATATTGTATATCATTGCTTAGCATATATGATGTAAATTTTCTCGTAAAAAGGTTTGATTTTGTTTTAATGAAAATATTCATAAAATTAATAACGTTTCTTCCTCTGCCTTCTTTCTCCTCAGGAGTTCGCGAAGGAAAATAACATGCCTTTCTTAGAAACCAGCGCCAAAGATGCTACTAACGTTGAAGATGCATTCATGGAAATGGCTAGACAGATCAAAGCAAGTGCTACACCAATGCAAAATATGTTATCTTCCACTGTACCAGTTAATAGTACACAACCTATTAAGAAAAGTTCAGGATGTTGTTAATTTCTATTTCGTATAATATAATCTTGAATTTATTCGTCGGTTTATTTTCATGTGATGATTGTGCGCTTATCATCCTCTTTTCTCTCTCTCTCTCCCTTTGTCCCTCTCATGTATCTCTTTACACTATTTCATTACTGAACTTGTGATAATATTTTGTATCTGAAATTCACAGCACTGTTTATCTTATAGGATTGTATTTGTATTCAGGTGCTATAATACTACTACTACTAATAATAATAACGATAACAATAATAATAATACTAATCAATAACATGCAGTGCGTTCCAACCGTATTTTGTTGATGTATTTTATTAGTTTCATTTTTTTCCGGGGGGAGTAATTTATTTCCGCCAATCCATTATCTCTTTATCATCTGAAGTCCGATTTTTAACACCAACATTACACGAGACTGACTGACTGACTGCACCAGTATTTTCTCCTTTCTCTCTTTGTGGAATTCACACACACACACACACCTTTTAAAAGCTCTTGTTTTCGTTGAGACACAAAAAATTGATCTATGTACCATATCTGTTTGTTCAATCCCCTTCAATGGCACTAATAAAATATTTGATCTTGTTTTAGGTATTTTTAATAATCATCATAAGAGGTGCAAAAAAGGCCCTTTTCTAATCATCGTTCATAGATTAAGGTATGCTGGTGAAGCTTGAATATATATTGATGATTGCCTGCATTCTTGTGTGCAAGTGTTGTTTTTTCATAAATATATGTATATATATAATGAAAATTAAGGTCGTGAGTGGTGGTTTGTCTTCATGTATTCGTATAACGAGATGTCTGTGAGTGTAGCTGTGAAAAAAGAAGTATGACTTGCTACAATATCTTCAGTCGCTGTTTGTGAGTCGGTCATCAGACAGACGACTTGCGAGTTAGTGAATGAGTAGAGTCTTGTCTGATGTAATGTCTGACAAATTTACTAACACAGGTACTCATCTTCCATAAAGGTCACTTGATCTGATTAGAAAGTTATTTCTTAACAGGTGGTGATTAGCTGTTGCTGTCGAAGAGTTTGAAGTACTCCTAAAAAATGTTCTCTACAAACGATGAGCACAGCCTACTTCATCTTCTTTGTAGCACTGAGAACGTGTAACCGAACTCCAGGTGGATATCCTTTTCACGATGGTTTTACTCTCCTACGTAGTTAATAATAATAATTACTGCTAATTCGTTTTTTACCATTATCTAAGAATAGCATACTCAGGATGTTAGCTCCTTTCGGTGCAAACCGAAAAATACACCTCATTGACTAGGACTACATTTTATTTGTTTGTCTGTTTGGTGTAAACTTAAAATACGCATGAACAGAATCCAACTGTGTTTATTCACTCCAGTTTATATAATAAGCGTTTCTGGAAACTTAGTTTTCTTGAATCCAATATTTGTTGTTGTGTCATCTGTCGAAGATTGAGATTCACCGTAGAACTTTGCAGAGAAGTACAACAGTTCACCTTGCCCCACACTCCATGCAACACATAAACGTCAGTGAAGGATTCAAAAGAACGTCAATGGACGAAATACACGAGAAGAATAATTTCATGGAGAGAAATGAGGAATTTGTGGATCTAGATTGTAAGAGCTATAAGCACTGTACTTGATTAAATGTCAATTGATGTTCACCTAGATACCTACCCTATTAACTGATACCATCAGGACTAGAGAAATTCACAGCTCTTTAGTATATTATTTTTCACCGGTGAAGTGTAAAATACTGTTACAAACCCGTGTATACATTCACCTTCACAGATAGGTGGTAAACAACATTTCAAAATCACTAAATTCGTGTGCGTTTTGGTAGAGGGATGTGTTTGAGTTAGATTTCTATTTGCCTCATCGTGTATGTATGTCGGCAGGGCACAACTTACCGGGTGGGATTTTTTCCTCGATGATATCATGCGACTCAGTGGCCTGAGACATTTATCCAACATAGTTTAGGTTCGTATTCGATGGACATCCTATTTTATACCTCTTGTAATGAATGTCCTTCTGATTATGCTTCACAGTGTGCTCATTTGTTTTCATTGTGCTGTCTCTGAACTACTCTGTCATTATTGTTTACGCATTTCTTGGTCGATATGCTACACCAAGTTAATATTTTAGTAGGAATAACCGAAAGGCTGTGCTAAGTGTAGAAGAAGATTGATTAGTACTTTCCCAGTTGAAGTGCTTCATGCAACTGTACTTAAGCAATGATCTGTTCTTTTATTGATTTATAATGACCAACATTCCCCGCATAGCTAAATCATCTTGTGTCCCTAAAATTTGAAACTATCGGAGTGTTGTTCATTACTCTGCTTGTCATTGGTGTAGGTTATTTATAATTAGTTAGTGATCAATGGGTTCACTTCCAACGTAAATCATCTGGTCAGATGGAGTTATAAGTGTGTTAATTACGACTAAGCGAGGGCTACTTATACCATTTAATCACAGTTGTTGTTCTTCTAAGTCGGTGGCACAGCGATAGGAATGCTCGCCAACTGCTCATGTCGTTCAGGGTTTGGGCCCCAGTCGACGTACTCCTTTACACCTCGCTAAGCCGGTAATAAGACTGGTAAAGAGGGGAGGTTGGGCATGAGGCTGGCTAGCAACCCCATCCCGTGGAAAAGTAAACACAGCTGCTACCGAAGCTTCAAGCCTCTAACTTGAAGTCCTATGTTCCACCAGGAAGGAACGTGAAGTAATAAAATAAATAGGTTATTCTTTTTGAGGTCAGCTAGTGTGGATGCAGGTTGTGTGTGTGCTTGAAACTATTCAGACAAGAAGTTATCTTACAAAGGTTTAAATTTTGAAGTTTGTAACGCGCGAGAATGCGTACCTTGAAATAGCTTTTCTCAAATATGCGGATGGTGTTCGTTCGCGTCTTTTACGTTTTGCTCATCACATTTCCGCCTACTCAGTTACCAACATGAATTTTGTTTTTGGAGCCAAAAATTTAAACTTATTGGTTAGTTTTGGACTTTAGTGTGAGCATGGTATCTCTAGTCTGGTGACAAATTTCACATGCCGAATAGCTAATGCTTCAGCTTTGTACAGATGGCTTATCCGAAGTCCCTTTGTACGATATTGAGGGACTCTGTGTAACACTGTGAAGCATTCATGTGGGGGTGCTCGATGTCCGGAGATGACATGGTGTTCGAGGATCGAGCTGGTGCTATTCTTCTTTTCTCCTCTGGCTGGCTAACCAAGCTGGACAGTGTTCCAGAATACGTTTGTGGACTTGACGTTGCGTACAGCCAATATACTTTGCTTCACACGAGCAAGTAAATTCATAAATATACATTGAAGTGGCCAAAAGCGATATCTTGTCCTTAGTGTTAGACTGGATTAACTGTCTGCCAGAAAATGTGATACGTAGAGTGGCTGTTGGAAATGTCTTCTTCACAGATGCAGTTGATCGAATTCGTGATTTACAAATTACAAAGTTTTGAGCAGGTGAAATCCCACCACAGTTTTCTTTGAAAAAATCGAAAATATTTAAATCACTATATATATATGATTCACTTAGTATTATATAATTGACAGTCAAGCATAAGTGAGTGTTGCTATATATACTACTGGTTGGTTGGTATGAGTAGTAGTGAGATACCGGCTCGTCTAGAGCCGATCATTTTGATCTGGCACATACTACTGGTGGGTGTAATTCAGCAGTTTATGTAGCATCATGAATTGTCTTGTTGTCGGTTTGTATTCCAAGTAAAAAGCTATTGAAAGCGCTATTTCACTTTTGAATACATAAGTGGTCACAGTGTTTTTTATCTACATAGTAGGAAAGCGGATACTGAATTTTATATTTGTCTTCATTACCTATGCAAATTGTATATCTGCAATATAATTTATATTTTGTATTTTGAATTCATTTTCAAATACAAATAGTAGTGATTATTTTTTATTAAGATTGGATGTGTCATTTTAAAAGTTCACTGTTTAGTTTAAAACTTTGGTGATTTTCGTTCACTGATGAAAGCTTCACAAACTAACCATCCAGCTCAGAGAACAAAACCACATCAAAATCATCCACCTGAGCTACAAATCTTTTCGTTCACTGTACTAGTTGAACTATTTATGTTAATAACTATAGTCGATTTGTACGTTGTGAGATTCCTTCAGCAGAAGACTTTGATTCGGATCACCGTCTCGTATTCAATCGTAGTATGTTCGACAAAAACACACACTTGAACAATAACTCCAGCGTATATCTCGTTTTATATTGCATTATTATTGTTGCCTTTAGTTCTTAGAGGAACACGCACGTCTTCAATGCGTTCGATTCTCCGACGTTTTCACCTGGCCCCACGTCTGCCCACATCCTTTCATCTCCTCTTCACATGACCTCCTCCATGTCACTCTACCACCGACGAACAACTCGCCGCTTCCCGTTCGGATTCCACTCGAGTGATGGCCTGCCGTGTGATGTGAATTGATGGTTTGTTTTCTCAGATTATGGCCAATCCAATCCACCTCCATTTCTTCCTGCGTGTTTGTTGCACAATCTGTTTCTGCTGCATTAGTTGGTTCGTTCCCAGAGATCGCTCCCTGTTGCTGATCTTTTCTGACCGGCCATCTGATCTTGAGTAGTATTGAGCGAAGACAGCTGCTGATGAAGGTGTGTAGTTTGTTCGAAGGGGCCTTCGTGAGGCGGTGCGGTGCCAATTCTCTGATCCGTATAGTAGCAATGACTTTGTATTGCCTTACCTATATCTAATTCAAAATTGAATCTCATAACAATCCTTTTTTATTAGTTGATCGCATATAAATGAAGCGAGTGTTAAAACAACATTGATAATTCTGATTTGGTTGGATTCTTTGAACTGGTTGATTTAATTGCAAAGCTTTGATTGTCTTTGTAGACAAAAATGATTTAATATAAAGTCAACTTTTGTTTGAATTGGTTACAGGATTTCATCATGAGCTGACATTGGTAAGACAACCATTGGAAAACCCGGGAGTACTGGACAACTGTTTCGTCCTAGTTTGGGACTCCTCATCAGTACTCATCCACCAACGGGGTTCGAGCCCAGGACCTTCTGGTTACAAGGCTGGCGATCTCGTATTCAAATAGGTAGTTAACTGGGGTTCTAGTGAGAGGTCGTTACCAGTCGGATGCAGCAGGTGGGATGTGAGGACAAATACTCGCCGAAGACATTGGCTAGCGGTTGCGCTATGTCGTGGATTGGCAGAAGTTGGAATTTATAGACTGGCCATTGGATTGGGTCCCAGTGGTTTAATGGTATACTAGCTCTCTAACCTTGTAACTAGAAGCTCCTGGGTTCGACCCCCTGTCGGTGGGTACGTACTGATGAAGAGTCCCAAACTAGGCTGACGAAACAGCTGTCCAGTACTTCCAGGTTTTCTAATGATTCTCTAACTAATGTCAGCTCATGATGAAATCCTGTAACCAATCAAATCCCTACAAACCAACACTTGAATTTTGTTTGAATTCTTCATGAACTATTCATGTGGAGCCAGTTACATAGGCCGTACAATAAGGCATGTTTCTCATTGGATTTCCGAACATCCCTTGGCATAGTGGTTAAGTAAAGGACAAACAAAATCTATTCGTAATGCTATTCTATCTCATCTTGTGGATACAGAACACAAGATTGATGTCAATGAAGCGGCTTTCAAGTCATTTACTCCATACCAACCAACTAATCTTAAGTTCACCTTAAGGGTTCGCTTACTAAATATTGCTGAGGCCTGGCTGTTGGGATCCACATTAAGAAGCCTAATTTATGGGTTCAAAAGAAACTTGTTGAGACATTATTCTTACCACCCTGGCCATCTAGGTTCGAATGATCCTCAGGTTTTTGTAGAAATTTCCTTAATTTTAGTTGATATTCTATTTGCTATTACATTATTATTATTATTATTATTATTATTATTATTATTATTATTATTATTATTATTTAATAATAATAATAGTTTCGCTTTTATTCCAGAAACAGTACTAGGGTACAGTGTGGAATTTTCAGCACATATCTACAATATTGCATCTAATTTCATCGCATATTTAAAAGAAGTATTACAAAAAAATAAATATAAAAAACAACAACAACAAAACCAAAAAGAAACACAAAAAATAACAAAAAAAATGCAAATAAAAATACCAAGTAGAAAGGAAGGTAAACACCAATAATGAATAATATTTCAGTATTTGGTAGTGGGAGCTATGATATGTGTATGCGTGGTGAACAGTAACAGCTATAATCATACAAGAAATTATGAGATGTTCTTAAGAATGTTTATAGCCAAGATGATCAGTTAATTTGATTGAACTACACCAAACAATCATAAAATAAACATTTCAGGTTTTTTATTATTGTCAGCTCTAATGCAGTGTTTGTTGTGGTAGTGTGAGTGGATCATGCATAATACAAAAAATTTAGGATGGTGATAACAGCGTTCACAACCAAGATTGTCTGTCAGTTTAATATTGCCGAACAAAAAAGAACAATCACAAAATTAATATTACATGATGGTTATTGACAGGACAATTTTGTAATACTCATAGTGATAATATAGTCGGACCCAGTAGATACACAAAAGAAGGAATAGAATAAAGAATAAAAAAGTAAGACCAATGATAATAATTTTAGGTAGTTAAGTATGTTTAAGAAGGTTGTTCATTATAGAGTACAAATAAGAGAGTATAAGGGGGAAATAACAAGGGCCAAAATTATGTTATTAACAACAAAGCAAGTCATAGGTTTCACGCTTAACATTGTCTCTGTCACTTAGAACACGGGCCAAATATGGTATTTATGCATCTTTGATGAACTGTAATTTCACTGATCTTACTTAACAAATCGATATCATGGTATATGATAAATCGATATTATTTAAAAAAAACTAATGTTGTTATTGACTACTTTACTAGAATGGTCTATGTATATAAACGTAAATATAATTGTAGAGCCAGAAGAGGAAATGATCGAAAAGGATATTCTTTGCTCAACTATTTTGTTTTTTTATAATTGTATCTCCTCAAAATCTACCATTGTAGTGATTGATTATTAATTTACATCTTTATTGATCATTTTTATTCACTTGGAATTTGAACTTCCTTGTCATGTGATGTATGCTTTATTAGTTGGTAAATTTTTGTCTGTGATAATATGTTTAACAAGCAAAAGAATTGATCGAAGAAATATTTACTTTTCAATTAGATCCTCATCTCTCTGTCTATCTCTAAGGCTCTACTCTGATATACATATATAGCATTTTTAATACAATAAATAACATTTCTACCAATCATCAAGTGGCGATATGTTTGTTAACAATGATTAGTTAGTATCAACGTGTCAGGGAGTTGGTCATTAGCGAAAAAAATTATTACACACAATTTAAAGGATAGAAATCGTTATACCAAGTGGATTGCATGATATAATTTTTTGGAAAGATTTACTCCCGTCAAATAAAAGGTGATGCTGTAGGACTGGAGTGCATTGACTCTTAGCTTTGAAATAGGGAGTGAATTGGTCGGTGGAACGTGTTGACCACTTCACTTATTTGGGAAGTTGCATCAGCCAGTGACAAAATCTTAGCACGGATGCAAAATGCTCGTTTGGCATATACCATCTGTGGTATGCACGTGATATCCACCTGATGACTAAAGGATGTGTGTACTGCTCATCAGTTGACTCTCTCCTCCTTTATGGCTGTGAGACCTGGCCATTAAGAGTGGAAGACATGAAAAGCCTAGCTAGCTGTCTTCGATCATTGATGCCTTCGTTCTATCTCTCGTGTGAAGCAGTATAATAAAAGAAGCAATATTCCTCGACCGACGGGTAATGTTTGTTAACTGACATGGGATCAGGTTGGAAAAGAGTTAGCTAGTGGCGGTCAAACCGAATCATGGCTTCATCAGTCAATTAAATCTATAACAGTTAGTTTAAGCCAGCCAGTCACGTAGGAAGGTGTAGACTTCCTGACTGGTTGGGGTCCTCGGGATGGTAAAAATCAACGAAGGCTGGAGACGTTTGGTGATATGGCTCAAAATCATTCTCAATGGATGATGGTACAGATGCCTTCACTCTTTGTGATTTTTAATATCCAATAAAATTCTATTTTTCTTCCAGATTACTATTCTTTTTGCCTCATATTTCTTTCTGTCTACCATATCTCTTTAGAATCTGTCTTTACTCTCTCTTCATTTGCTTTGTGTGCTACATGGACAGAGTGTAGCAACTCGAATTGCTAGACATCTGTTCCACTCGAGCGATTGCCTATTGCCCGAAGTCATTTCAGTTTCTGTCCAAACCATCTAAATTTTCTTCCACATATCTGTTGAACAATAGGTTCTCGATTGGTTCGTTCTCAGAGTTTCTTATTTCTAATTCTTTCTCGCCTTCGATTGGATCTTCAATATGGGGTCAGTGAATGCAGCTGTCGTTAACGTTCTGCACTGTTCTGTTGGGAATGCTTCTCGTGATGTGCAGTGCAAATTCCTGACTCATATAGAAGGACTGACTGATTGACTTAACATTGGTGCTGAATTTTCGAATTTTGTTGTCTTTTTTTAGGTGGAGAAGATTACCGAGTATTGAAAGTGTGTGACTTGCCTTTCCAAATCTGACATCATCTCATCATCATTCCTACTCTCATCCGTAGTTGAAACGATGATGCCTAGAAAAATCATGCGTGTGACCTCTTTCAAATTTCTTCCGTTGACAGTGATTCATGCTTGTTGTTGTTGTTGTTGATGGTTGGTTGGTTGGCTGGTTATATTCATCACCCACCGTCTTCTCTATGTTCACTTGAACTCTTATCTTCACTGGTCTCTTCTTCTATCAACTCTGTCGGTTTTCACCTGTAAATCAGTCACTTAGTTCCCTTTATTTGTATCTATCCATTATCGTAAACTAGACATCAAAAGACATGTATGTATTTGTGTGTGAGTGGGTGTGTATGTGAAAACACATAAAAACAACCAATCACGTTCAAGGTCGCCCGTCGGGAGAGATGATCAATAAACGCGTGGAGAAATCTAAAAGCTCGCTTCAATTCAAATTGAAGTATGCGCCAGAAGATGTTGCCTAGTAGGGCAATGAAAGCTTCACAAATAAACCATCCAGCTTAGACAACACAACCATATCAAAATTACATTATAGATAAGATTTCATTTTGACAAATCACACAGTGTTGTTGTACAGTAATATTAACTGATGCGACCACGTTTCGAGCACAAATTATTGCCACTCATAATCATATCAAGTCACTCACTCACACAAAGTTTTTCCTTCATTTATATACATGTGTGGAATTGACTAGATATTTAAATAAAAATCAGTACAAGATAATGTACATTCAGAAATAACAGTACGTGTGTTACTGATCAATTACAATCAGATGGGAA
This sequence comes from Trichobilharzia regenti, assembly GCA_944472135.2. NCBI lineage: Eukaryota > Metazoa > Platyhelminthes > Trematoda > Strigeidida > Schistosomatidae > Trichobilharzia > Trichobilharzia regenti. Next base: position 170,353,344 of record OX235262.1, on the reverse strand, counting down.
ATAAGACGAGTGTTTTTATAGTCAAAATAAGTAACTTGTTAGAATGTTGTGATGTGCTTGAATTGAAATAGAATTTTGAGATTATTTATTATCCTCTTCTGATTTGACTGACTGACTGGTAGTAATAATATCTTCCATATTTCTGGTATGTGCATTGAGTCATTTCTGTTGCATGTGGTGTGTTGGGTGTAGACTCAATGAACCAGGCAGGATTCAGTAGTCAATCTCTCTCTCCAACTACATAGATTACTTCTTAGAATTTTAACCATCTCCCACCCTATTGTGTGATTGTATGTTAATGCATGCAGAGCGACTGCTGAGCTTTTCTCTAAATTACTTATCTTCGCGAGTGGGGTCAGCCATTCTTCCCTTAGCTAAATTTTTATGTTCCGACGATCTGATTACCCCGGATCTACTAGTTTGACCTATATAGTTGACTTAACTCACAGTCATTGGAGGGTATTTTGTAAACTTTATTGTTTTGTTTAATTGGGTCAACTGGGTCTTTTAGCCTACATAGTTTGTCTCAAGCACATCACAACATCCTAACAAGTTACTTATTTATTTTGACTATAGACAAACACTCATCTTATTTCCCATCTGATTGTAATTGATCAATAACACCCATATTATTATTTCTGAATGTACATTATCACATATTGGTTTTTATTTAAATATCCGGTCGATTCTATTCATGTATATAAATGAAGGAAAAAAGTTGTGTGAGTGAGTGACTTGATATAATTATGAGTGGCAATAGTTTGTGCTCGAAAGGTGGTCTCTCATCAGTTAATATTACTGTACAACAAAACTTTGTGAGTTATCAAAATAAAATCTTATCTATTACAGAGTTATATCCTACCACAGTGCCCAAGTTTTATACTCATATCAAAATTATGTATGTATGTCTTTATTTTTAAATATTTTTAAATAACGCACTAAAATTCATTTACGCTAATTGACTAAATAATTGATTTAAAAAAACAACAACTTTGTGTTGATCATTAACATGAACAAATATGTGTCGGGCAGAATCGATATCTGTTGTTGTTGTTGTGTTTATGTATTTTTGTTTTAACCTTTTTTAAGTCGTAATTATATCGTCATTTTCATTGTGAAGTTTGTTATAGTAACAAACAATTATTGTCTTTCTTCTTCTTATTGATTAAATAGGTGAGTTTAATGCTCAATATAAAGTCTAACTACGTACTTGTGTACGCGTAAATGCAATGGCATTATTGTATAAAAAAACATTGTTCACATTGTTCAAAGTTTATTCATGTATATATATGTACCCATGATCAATAGAAAAGTTTCAAAATACAACCAACAATCAATTTCCTGTTGTTTTTTTCTCTTTATCAGTGTGGCTTTCTCTATTTTAATAAGTGATGTTACCTGGAGAATTTCTAAAATTAGAACTTTGTCTAAAGATATTTTCTCCTGGAGTGTAATAAGAATGATTATGGAAAATATTATGGGTGTAACTTAAGAGGTGATATTTGTGCGTTAAAGTTTCTGTAGCATTTTGGTTAAGTTTTCCGGGTGGAGTTGCTGGATTCAGGAAAGGCAAATCATGTTCTGACCAAATTGCAACTCTACGCATCATCATCACAGAACAAAGCATGGAATGGCCATCAATCAGACCTCTACCTCAACTTTATTGACTTTGAGAAGGCCTTCGACAGGCAGCGTTGACCGCGAAGTAATTTGGAAACTACTCGAGTACTACGGTGTACCCCAAATATTCATCAAACTTATTCAACAGCTGTACGACAACGGCGGCACAACGGAAAACTCAGCGAGCCGTTTGGAGTAAACACAGGAGTCAGACAAGGTTGCTTATTATCTATCACCAACGATATTCGTAACTGTGGTGGACTGACTGGATTATGCGTCAGACAGTGGGGAACCACGAGACAGGGATATCCTGGACCGACGTGAAGAACCTGACTAGAAGACCTGGATACCAAGCGTGGATGATTTATGTTTGGTGTCACACAAAATGGAAGACTTACAAGCGAAAACCGACAAACTGGTCGAAGAAGCAGCCGGCGACGACAGGACTCCAGGTAAACATGGGCAAGACGGAGGTTATGAAAATAACCAACAACAGCAACATCTAGCGCCAATCACCATCAACCGGAGGGATTTGAAAGAGGTTACTTCATTCACTTATTTAGCATTGAGCATTGTCTCAACTACAGGAAGTCGGAACGGACGAGGATGTCAAATCGAGCGAGAATCGGGAAGGCGAGCGAGAAACACATTCACTCATCAACCTGAAACAACCAATCTGGAAATCTTCGTCACTCAGCCAGCATCAACAACACAATTCGGTCGGATCTTCAATACAAACAACGTCAAGTCAGTCAGTTCTTCTATACGGAACGGATCAGAAACTTGGAGGGCGGGTGGGTCACAGAGAATATTTCCAACAGCCTGTTGCAGGCCTTTATCAACCAACAACTGTCTTCGCTCTCTCTATATTGCAGATCAGGTGGCCCGGCTGGAAAGAATCACCAACAACAAGAAACTGACTGGGAACAAACAAAACAAGAACCAATCGCCAACCAACAAATATGCAGGAGAAAGTGGATGGAGATGGATGGATTGGACACTCGCTCGCTGAGGAGGAGGCCGGTGGGTGACATCGCGCGCGCGTCAGGCCATTGCTCGAGTGGAACCGGGGCGAAAGGGAGGCAAGCGGCGAGTGGGAGGTCAGTGCAAGGATGACATGGAGGAGATCATGTGAAGAGAGAGGAGTTGAAAGAGTATGGACTAACATGGATGGAGGTAGAAAGTACATCAGAAGGAAGACAGAAGTGGCGAGTGGAGACGTGCAGTTGAAGCCCTATGTTCCACTAGGAACCCAAGGGAACAATAATATATAAAATAGTATATAATATAACTTAAGGGGTGATATTAATTTTTAAGAGTTCGTTTGCAGCGATTTTATTTGTTTCGCCTCAAGCCTGACCACGGATCGATATCAGCTAGTGAGAACCATTGAAAACCACTGGACAGCTGTTTTGTCCGAGTGTTTAACACTCATCAACGGTACTTACCCTCTTGCGGTTAGAACCTTGTCAAACTAATCCCTTGAAGATGAATTGGATGTTTGTTAGTTACTGATTCAAGGAAGAAGTTGTTTGGAGTCTTAGTAAGAAGTCGTGACCAGTGGGGTCCATTGTGTCTAGAGTGAGGAGAAATATTCGTGAATAACGTTGGCTGGTGATCGATCGCTCTAAAAATCAAGAATTGGCAGAAGTTAAGATTTGCAATTAGTTGTGTTATCTGAGTTGGTTGGTTTAATTGAAGAGCTTTTGTCGTTCCCTTTCTAGACAAAATCTTCAGCTCAAGTTGCAGCACAAAATGAACTCATTTTGAATTCTCCATGAATGATTTAATTGTATCTCGTGGCAACCATCTTCGTGACTATTAGTCGATTTACATCTATATTGATCATTTTTTATTGACTTGGATTTTGAACTTTCTCGTCACATGATTTATTTTTGATTTGTGAGTAAATTTGGTCCATATTAACATGTTCGTTAATAGCATATTCGCTTGAGTACCAGGCTTCTAAGAAGTTAAGGCGCTCGGGTATAACTCAATCCCTCCTCTTACAGTTCATAAACTCGTTCATCCTTATTCTTTCCTGGTTTGCTTAAAAAGTACTATGTCACAATTCGTAGAATGCTAAAGACTGTCAGTAGGGTGAGTGGTTTCCCAATGGACCATATAGTTAACGTCGTTGTTGGTAGGCACTTGACTTCGTGCAATAAATTTGCTAAAGGGATTTTGTCTGACTTTGAGCATCCACTTTACCCTCAGCTTCCTTTCACCTTGCATCCCCTCAGGGAGAACAAGAAGTATGCTCGCACGTCTAAGTATAGAAATTCTATGATGCCATACTTGGCACGTATTTTATGTGATGAAAATAGTGTCAGGCAAGAATTAACTAACCTATTTTCATCTAGTAAATAAACAATTTCCTCCATCCATCCTTATATACCTTCAAGTTTTACTTATATTATTTCTATTATATTTATGGTCCTGTTGCTTCTTTGTTTAACTCTCATAATTGCAAACACCAACTTATCTCTATGACGGCTGTAATCTTTGTTTTTCCCCTCACCATATTATGTAAAGAGAACATTATATTCAATATTTTTAAACATGTTAGGATTTCTATACCACATTGCCAATACTGTGTGACACAACCCCACGGCAATTTTCCACTTGTATTATTGTTATTATTATTTTTACCTTGGCTGTTATCATTATTAATATTATTTCCATTTTAGATGCTGCATGTTTTTGACATTACCCCTATTGTAAATGTGGAAAATTTTCTGTGTGATTAATTTTTATTTGTAATTTGAGGAAATTAGATGCAATATTGTGATTAATGCTGAAAATTCCGTTCTGTGTCACACACAAGTACTGCTTTTGAAATAAAGTAAATTATTATTATTATTCTAGGAATCCCCTGATACTTTTGGTATTTCCTCCGTTAGAATTCATGAGCTGGCCACTGAATAGAGTCCAAGTGGCTGAATGGTCCTGGGTTCAAGCACTTTTTATTTGTTTAATCCCACATAGTAACGAAGGTGATAATAATTTTCAACTTGATATGAAAGTTTGAAGGTACGAATATAGATTACAAAGGGCTTAGAAACGAGATTTCATAGGAATAGAAAATAATTACAATATATGCAAAAATTAATATTTGATAATTGGAGAAATAATTTTAAGTCAAATAGAAGGTGATAATTGTATGTGTGTCCTTTCAAAACGTGTTAGAGAACACTACCCAGCGTGGCTGCAAAGAGGAGGCACTGGTTCAATCACAAGTGCCATTATTGAACATCTGGCCAACACCTCCCACAACATCCCAACTGATTCTTTCAAAGTGATTTACAAAGTCAACAGAAACCTACCAAAAGCAGTATGTTTCTAACTTCTTTATACTGCAGAAGCCCTCGCAATATGCATCGAGAAGCCGGAGTTGTGTGTTCAAAAGAAATTAGTCCAACCTCTACAACTACCATAGACCTAGTTTGGTATGTTCCCTTTGCTTCCGTTTCTTTTCTCTTCTTCGTCCTTTTTCGTTCTTGCTTTTCCTTTTGAGCATTTTTTCGTTCACTGTGTGTCTGATCCTTAGTCCCTTAGTCTTCATTAGATCCACCTAATTTTTTTTTCAGTTATAAAAACAGTTATTTTAAGTTTGTTTCCATGCTTTTCCTGTTCGCATTTATAATTCGTTTGAAATAACGATTTTACAATTATATCTTAATCCTGTGCAATTTTTGTGTTTCTATGCCTCTTGTAATCTATAGTCACACCTCCTAACTTTCATTTCAGGCTTAAATTATTATTTCAAATTTTCAATTATAAAACTAGTTATTTTAAGTTTGTTTCCATGCTCCTCCTGATCACACTTGTAATCCGTTTAGAATAACCATTTTACAATTATATTCTAATCCTGTGTAATTTTTTGTTTCTATGCCTCTTGTAATCTATATTCACACACATCTCCTAACTTACATTTCAAGTTGAAAATTTTGATTTCAATTTGTTTCCATGCTCATTTTTGTTCACACCTGTAATTCGTTCTATCCCTGCGTTTCTAAGCCTCTTGTAATTCATATCAAGTTGAAAACAATTATCACCTTCTATTTGACTTAAAATTATTTGATTGCATGGAGGATTTAATCATGAGCTGACATCACCTCATGATTAAATCCTCCATGCAATCAAACAAAAATCCCTACAAAACCAATACTTGAAAATTAAAATTATTTCTCCAATTATCAAATATTAATTTTTGCATACGTTGTAACTATTTTCTAATCCTATGCAGTCTTGTCTCTAAGCCCCTTGTAATCTATACTCGTACCTTCAAACTTTTATATCAAGCACTTTTGACTGACATGGGACCAGCAGTGAGAATTTTTTTTACATCAGTTCATACGTTGGTAGAAATTAGATGCCTCATAAAAGTCATTTTACTTATTCGACTGTGTGCTACTCTCGATGAGTGAAGACTTTTGAAAATATCCGTTTACCTAAATCACAATACATCATGAGGTGAGAGCTGTACTCAGGAAAATTTATTTGAAGTTTCACTGTACTGTTTCTCACATTTGTCATATTGGGCGTTCCATTTGAATCAAAATCCAATAATATAAATTAACAGAGCAAAGACTCGATAAGCATCCTTTTATATCTATGCATGTAGACAAATATGGACACATGACTGATTGACAGAATGTAAAAATTTTGAACGGAGGATATGTCAAAACTGCTAGAGAATTCCTAGAAGCCTGATACTCAGATGAATCACCTATTAACAGACACACTTACCACCGAATTTACCAACCAATACAAAATAAACCACATGACAAGAAAGTTCAGATTCCACGTCAATAAAAATGATCAATAAAGATGTGAATTAACAGCCAATCACAACAAAGGTGGTTGTCATGACATACAATGATATCATTTTTAATATAGAGTGTAAACAAGATCATTTCATAGTAGAGTTTGAGCTGAAGATGTTGTCTAGATGGATGATGAAAGCTTTACAATTAAATCAACCAGTTGAGGGAACACGACTGAATCAGAATCGTACACCTGTGCTACTAATCTCCACTAGTATAAATTATTGACGTAACAGTGGAATTAGGTAGAATGTAATTCCGTATTAGCTAAGTTTATTTGATATGGCACTCAGTACTCAAGATCAGATGGCCAGCCAGAAAAGATCAGCAACAGGGATCTCTGGCAATGAGCGAACCAACTAACCAGGAACCGACTGTGCAACAAATATGCTGAGAGAAATGGAGGTGTATTGGCCATACTCTGAGAAAACAAACCATCAAGTGACATCACATTACAGGCCATCGCTCGAGTGGAACCCGAAAGGGAAGCGGCGAGTTGTTCGTCAGTGCGAGGGTGACATGGAGAGGAGGTGATATGAAGAGGAGATGAAAGCATGTGGGCAGACGTGGAGCCAGGTGAGAACGTTGGCGGGGAACCAGATGCAATAGAAAAGTTTGGCTGAAGCCCTATGTTCCTCTAGGAACTAGAGGAAACAATAATAATAGTAATTTGATATGGCACACAGTGATACAGTATTAATAACTGGATGACATTTCGAGCACAATTTAGTACTCATAATCATTTGAGTTCAGTCACACGACTTAATAACTTGCTTTAGATAAATATTATTATTATTCCGTTGGGTTCCTAGTGTAGCACAGGGCTTCAGCAACACATATCCACTCTGTCCTACTTTGTGCTGTTCTCTTCAGCCGGCTAGCCCCACGATTAACCATGATATCCCATCTCCTCCTCCCCAAACGATCTTATCCATGTCACTGTCGCACCAAAGACCCACTTGTCACTTCCAATTGGGATTCCACTCGAGCAAGGGCCTGCATTTCGCGTGATGTCATTCGACGGTCTCCTTTAATGTATCCCCTATCCATCTCTATTTTCCTCCACATATTTGCTGAGCAACCAGCTCTTCTTCGGTTTGTTCCCAGCTAGAGTTTCTTGTTACTAATTCTTTCCAACAGTCCATCTGACCTTCAGTATGGAGCCAGTTAAATCTGGCTGTTGGAAATTCTTTCGGTGACGTACTGGCAAAATTTATGACCCATACAGAAGACGTGACTGACTTCAAATCTGTGCTGAAAGTCCGAATCTTGTTGTTTATGCTGAGTGAGTGCAATGCAGAAGATTTCCGAACCGATTGCAGAATAATAAAGGTGTATTTTGCTTTTCCTATCCTGGCTGGTGTTGACATCTTCATCCGTTCCGGCTGCCTGTAGATGAAACCGTGCTTCCTGACCTGATAAGTGAAGATAGTGACATCTTTCACAATTTTTACGTTGAAAGTGATTGATACTGCTTGTTATTAGTGGTAGTGGGTTATCTTCATCACCTCTGCCTTCTCTATTTTCACCTGGGGTCCTGTCTTCTCCACTTCTTCAGCTAGATTGTTGCTTTTCGCCTGCAAGTCTTCCACATATATGACATTAAACGTAAATCATCCAGGGGTGAAATCCGGATCTTCTAGAGTCTTCTTATCTGTGTGGTCCAACGTATTCCTGTCTTCTTGCTGTCCAATCCACTACAATTGGGATAATAGACAGCCGTGTCTTACTGCTGTATTCACTTCAATGATTATTCTGCTTTGGATTGCTTGACGTATAGCTGTTGAGTGAGACTGATAAAGATTCGGGACATTGCACTGCATACTGTTGATTATATTATTATTTATTATTATTGTTCCCTTGGGTTCCTAGTGGAACATAGGGCTTCAACTGCACGTCTCCACTCGCCACTTCTGTCTTCCTTCTGATGTACTTTCCACCTCCATCCATGTTAGTCCATACTCTTTCAACTCCTCTCTCTTCACATGATCTCCTCCATGTCATCCTTGCACTGACCTCCCACTCGCCGCTTGCCTCCCTTTCGCCCCGGTTCCACTCGAGCAATGGCCTGACGCGCGCGCGATGTCACCCACCGGCCTCCTCCTCAGCGAGCGAGTGTCCAATCCATCCATCTCCATCCACTTTCTCCTGCATATTTGTTGGTTGGCGATTGGTTCTTGTTTTGTTTGTTCCCAGTCAGTTTCTTGTTGTTGGTGATTCTTTCCAGCCGGGCCACCTGATCTGCAATATAGAGAGAGCGAAGACAGTTGTTGGTTGATAAAGGCCTGCAACAGGCTGTTGTAAATATTCTCTGTGACCAGCGCGCCAAGTTTCTGATCCGTTCCGTATAGAAGAACTGACTGACTTGACGTTGTTTGTATTGAAGATCCGACCGAATTGTGTTGTTGATGCTGGCTGAGTGACGAAGATTTCCAGATTGGTTGTTTCAGGTTGATGAGTGAATGTGTTTCTCGCTCGCCTTCCCGATTCTCGCTCGATTTGACATCCTCGTCCGTTTCGACTTCCTGTAGTTGAGACAATGCTCAATGCTAAATAAGTGAATGAAGTAACCTCTTTCAAATCCCTCCGGTTGATGGTGATTGGCGCTGGATGTTTCTGCTGTTGTTGTTGTTGGTTATTTTCATAACCTCAGTCTTGTCCATGTTTACCTGGAGTCCTGTCGTCACCGGCTGCTTCTTCGACCAGTTTGTCGGTTTTCGCTTGTAAGTCTTCCATTTTGTGTGACACCAAACATAAATCATCCACGCTTGGTATCCAGGTCTTCTAGTCAGGTTGTTCACTTCGGTCCAGGTTATCCCTGCAACTTCATCTCCCAAACTTAACCAAATTGCTACAGAAAGTTCAACGCATACTGTTGAGACAGTTTCTGAATCACTTCACAGTCAACGTAGTCGAAGACGTTTTCGAATTCGATGAAATTAAGATAGAGGTTTAACTGTCATTCTATGCTCTTTTCAATGATGATGCATAGAGTTCGGAAATTACTGAATAGCTGTAAGTAATAAATCTATAATTTATTCCAATTGATATGTAACTTTTCAGTCAAAAATATATCTCTGTGATAATTGCAAACAAATAAATAGTCATATGCAGGTCTTTAGATAATAACACACAGAAAAAAAGAGAAAAACTGCGTGGATGTGAATCCACCTTGTCTTCATTATTGCTCTCTATTTTTTTACTGGTCTCTTATTCACTAATTATCTTTGTCATTGAGATAGATAGACAGACAGACAGACATTATGAATTCATCAGCCGATAACAATTGAACTGCCTTCTAATAGTTTGTTTATAAGTCAACTGAAGTTTATTGATAAATTAGAAAATGTGATTTAAAATAATAATTATAATAGACGATATTTGTAGCTTAGGTGGATGATTTTGAATTAGTGCTATGTTCTCTGAACTGGTTGATTTAATTGCGAAGCATGTAGGGGACTGTCTAAAGAGCTCAATAACATAACAAATATGCAAATAAAAATCCAAGTCAGTGAGATGATAGTGTAACAATATATTGTTATCAAAAAATGCAGTAATGAGTTGTATTAATTAAAAGGTTACTTGGATATACACTATTAAAGTCCACTGCTACAAATTATTTATGTCATCAACAGAAGCGTCCACTGTTGGAATCGTGTCTACTGGTAGAAGCTGTGTTCCGGTTGTAGAGTTGTCTTCGGATAAGGATCTGTTTGTCTGTCTATCTGTTTTCGACATAGAACTTTGCATCGATGTGCACCAGTTCAAGTCGCCACACTCCACTCCATGTAACACACAAAGCAAGAGAAGAAAGTAGAAGAAATGCATATTAGAGACAGTAAACAGAAGTGTGAGACAAAGGAATAGTAATAACGAAGAACAATATAGTTTCATTGGAAATCATAAGTCACAAGGAATGGATACATCTACACCAGCCATTGAGAACGATTTTGAGCCATATCACCAATTGTCTCCAGCCTTCATTGGTTTTTACTGTCCCGAGGACCCCAACCAGGAAGTCAGAGTACATCTCCCTACGTGACTGACTTAAACTAAATGTTGTAAAATAATAATAAATAAATTTTCCTTCACGTTCCCCAGTGGAACATAGGGCTTCAAGCTACTGCCTTGAAGTTTCTGTGGCAGTGTTCATCTTACAGGATGGGGTTGCTAGCCCCATGCCCAACCTTTCCTCTTTACTACCATCATTTCTGGCTTAGCGAGGTAAAGGAGTGCGTTGCCCGGGAATCGAACCCCGGATCATGTGCATGGTCGGCGAGCGTCCTAACCACTATACCACCAACGCACCCGACAAACTAAATGTTGTGGAGTTGACTAACTGATGAAGCCATGTTTTGGTCAGACCACAACTACTTCTTTCCCAACCTGATCCTATATCACTCAGCTAATATTGCTCATCGAGGAAGGAGATGGCTAGCAATGCAGACGCAACACATGTCTTAACCATCTCAGTCGATGTAACTTCATAACCTCGTCGACTGATTTCCCCCCCGCCCCTTACCTAGAAGTCGACCGTAGCCTAACCTGAATATTGCTCACCTTATTATACCACTTCACACGGGAAATAGAGCTCAGACACCTATGATGAAAGACAGCTCATCTTTTCATGTCTTCTACTCTCAATGTCCAGGTCTCACAGCTGGCCATAAAGGAGGACGGAGCGGACTACTGAGCAGTACACCCGCCCTTTGGTCGATAGCCAGCCGGATATCACGTCTACTAAGCCAGAGACGGCGTAAACTGGCAGGTATATGAGAAACTAGCCCTCTGTATCTGTACTGAGATTTCGTCAGAGATCAACCCGCTGGGGCTGATGGTACTTCGGAAAAGGATAATAGGTTCCTGCAATAAATCCAAAGTATACAACATGGTATGAATGGGGAAAGTAGACAGTAATGACCAGTGAGAAGGCGAAGCTACAAACAGTATAGTGTATTTTGAATTGTACTCGAAAGTTATTTATATTTAAACATGAATCGTTTTAAACAAAAATCATGTACAATGTCTCTAATTTCAACATCTAACAAAAAAGTGTACAATCATATTGTTACGTACTCCACAAGCTTTCGTCGTCCTCCTTCTAGACAACATCTTCACCGCAAGTAGCAGCATAAAATAAACTCATTTTGAATTCTCCATGAATGATGTAACTGTATCCCCTGGCAACCATCTTCGTGACTAGTAGTCCATTTACACCTGAATTCCTAGAAACGTGGTACTCAAGAGAATCAGCAAGTAACAAACATATTAAATTAGACCAAAAATTTTCCAACTAATAAAAGGTAAATCACATGATGAGAAAGTTCAAATTCCAAGTCAATAAAAAATGATCAATACGGTACGAGTCACGAAGATGGTGGCCAGGAGATACAATTACATCATTCATGCAGAATTCAAAATGAGTTCATTTTATGCTGCAACTTGAGCTGAAGATGCTGTCTACAAGGGGGATGACGAGAGCTTCATAATTAAATCAACCAGCTAAGATAACAAAACTAAGGATTTTGATGAAGGCATAAATGTATCAGGAGACATTAGTTTTTTAAAGACTGGAGGAACTGCTTACTCAAAAATGCTTATGCGAATTAGGTTAGGTGAGTAAATAATTACTTAGACCATTAGTGTCTTCACTCTACCTCCCAAGTTATGCGCTACAATATAATGAGTAATATTGACGTTAAGTGTAGAATGCTAGGTAAGGAGGTTAAGTCGATTGATGAGGTTGTGGAAGCATTTCGTCTGAGAAGGTCGAAGGTATAAATTGCCTGGTTGGGGGTCTTCACGAGAGACTGATGGTGTACATCCTTTCCAATACATTCAGTCTTTGTAGCTTTTTAGATCCTTCCTTCACACTTATCTAACCTACATCGTTTCAACTACAGGTCACAGCATGGATCATCCTTTCAAAACCAGAATCGGAATCATCACTGTGAAGTCAATTGGAAAGTCTACAAAACACTTAGCATAAACGATAAAATTTGGATTTTTAATACCACTGCCTACGCGACATGATAAGCATTTCCAACCGGCCACTGCCAACTTTTATCAGCATTTGCCTTTACTGGCTTCATAGTGGAGGTCAGATGAAAGGCAAAAAGAAAATAGCAACAAGAAACTTGACGGACAAATCAATCAAGGACATACTGTTCAATAAATATGTGTGAGGAGGGAAAGAAGGATCAGACATAAACTAAGGAGATCGTTGGGTGACATCCGGTGCAGTCTAGGTCCTTGAGGGGAATCCGCGATGGAAAAGATGAGTCAGTGGTGTGTCCAAGTGTGACACGGAGGAGATTATGTGAGAAGGAGATGAGTGGCTATGGGGGATTGCGAGACCAGTTAAAGAAGGCTACAAAGAATGGAAGGAAATGGAAGCGTGCTGTTTAAGCCCTATATTTAACTAGGAACCGAATGAATTATGATTATTAGTAGTAGTAATAATAATAATGCAATCATAAGAATAACCCAGATCCATTTGGCTTTCCCATGTTCCAGCTCTTTTTCTCATACCTTAAACTGATGCTCACTAGCAACTGGCCCTATTCAGACAGTTATCTGGGGTCCTGGTGAGAAGCCATGATCAGCAGGGTACAGCAGGTTGAAGCCAACCTATCAAATCAAAAGCCCCCAAGGAAAGCACAAAGAAAATCGCCTTACCATATATAAAGGATGTCTCAGAAATCACTACAAGACTCTTCAAACCTTTAGGAATCGACGTCGTACACAAACCAACAAAGTTACTTCACTCAATTCTATGTCAACCAAAAGACTCAACAGCGGAAGAAGATAAAACCAACATCATCTACAAAATAAATTGTAAGAACTGCGAAAACACTACATTGGCCAAAGTGAACGTCCCCTTCGTCTTCGTATCCACGAACATAAGATAGCCGTCAAAAGACATGATATCCACTCCCTCGCTCATATCACTACATACAGACAACCACGGACATCAGTTCGACTGGGACAACATTCAAATACTAGACAAAGGAAACAACAAGAATGCTAGAGAATTTTTAGAAGCCCGACTGGTATTCCAGTGAATCATCAATCAATAGACACATCGAGATAGACAAAATTTATCAACTGATTAAAAATAAACTTCACACACAAAGGGTGAAAGATCAAGTCAGAGAAACAATCAGTTCCAATACAAGTGACCTAGAAGGTGTGAAAACACACAAAAAAACCAATCGCGTCCAAGGTCACTGACCAGGAGAGATGATTAATAAGCTCGTGGAGAAATCTAAAAGCTCACTTCAAACTGAAGTATGCACTGAGGATTTCACCTAGTAGGGTGATGAAAGCTTCGCAAATCGATTGTCCAGCTCAGAGAACACAACCACATCAAAAGGTTGAAGGTGTGACAGTAACTCATCGAAGAAGACATTGTAGAATGGTTGCACTATGTCATGAATTGGCAGCAGCTTAATGGTCTACGAGCTCGCTGGCCTTGTAGCCTGAAGGTCCTGGGTTCCAACCCTGACGGTGGGTGCGTACTGATGAGGAGTCCCAAGCACTGGGACAAAACAGCTGTTCAATACTCTCTTCAAGTTTTCCATTGACTCTCTAACTGATGTCAGCTCATGATGAAATCCTCCAGCCAATCTCCTTTCTTGTCTTATCTCCACCATTCCTGAGCTATATAGATTATAGCAAGTTGAACTGCTGCATCTCCGTGAAAAGTTTCATGTTCAAACTCAATTAATCAATCACAGGAAATAATTAGAAACTAAGAATGCATTTGAACGTTAAGTAATCCATTTTGATTATAAAACAGGAAGGTAGAAATATCGTGATGAGTATAATCCATGATTACTTACATCGTTAATTATTTAATTTCCTGGATTTTATTTTATGAATTCAGTGTTATGTGATAAACAATCAGCTGACTAGGTCACCAATTTTGCTAAACAGTCGACAGATGAGTGAGCATTTCACTATATACCTCACTTAATGTAGTGAACGCAGCTTTTTCTCCTAGGAACAAACATGTACCTGTTTAATGATTGAGTCACATTTTAATACCGGTACATATAAAAGCTTTAGATTATTCTGGAAAGAAAGGTTGTCCGTGTTGCAAGTAACATGTGATTCAAATTTTGAATTCTTTAAAATAATTAATAATAATCAATAGATTTGTAACCTTTGAAAAAATATTTACTTAAAAGGGCTAAACTGATGAGGTCATCAATCTACTTCTCACACACTGTGCTTTACACACGCTATTGACTAAAAATGCAGGTTTAATGGATTGCTGTTCAAGATTATGCACGGAATAGTCTGTGGGACTGTTACTTGCTCATTCAGCAGTCAGCTATTCAACTGAGTAGTTGAATGTTTTATCGTCTTTAAGAATATGAAAGATTTTTACGAGTTGACCAAAGATTGATATCAGTTAGGAAACCATTGAAAACCAGTACCGGAGTACTGGACGGCTGTTTCATTCTAGATTTCTGGGAATCATCGTCGGTACGCACACACCACCAGTGTTCTAACCCAGGACCTTCCGGTTACAAGGCAAGCTGGCTCGTATACCATTCGGCCACTGGGACCTGATTCAATGGCCAGTTCATGAATTCTAACTTTTACCGATTCGTGATTTAGCGCAACCCTAACCATTGTCGCTGGGGGGGGGACATCCATTCACACACGTGACATCTAATTTGACCTCACTGGTCACGACTTCTCACTAGAACTCCAGAAAACTCCATCCTGTAGCCTGCCAGTTACTAGCGAACATCAGATTAATTTTCTATAGTTTGGTTTGTAAGGGTTAGTTATGTTTTTACGGGTTGTAACCAGAAGGTCGTGGGTTCAAATCCCAGTGGGTGCGTACTGCCGATGATTTCCAAATTAGGATGAAACAGCTGTCCAGTACCCCTGTGGCTGGTTTTCAATGTTTCTCTAACTGATATCAATCCGTGGTCAACTCGTAAAAATTATAACTAACTCTTACAAACCAAACTATAGAAAATATGAAAGATTCACTAGATAAGGAAGTTAGAATTCAATAAATAAGCATTATCCTGTAACGGCAGAAGACAAAGGCCAGGCAGCTGATCGTTTATTGAGAAAACCAACAGATATTTATAGATTTTTATGTACATTATTATTAGTGGTACTGTTAGCAGAGAAGCAGCCTCTTCTCATTTGTTGTTTTCTTGGTGTAGTTCATTCTATTATCTGTTTGTGGCCGTTTCTTAGAAAGTTAAGCCATATATCTGCGAATCGCATCTGCGCACGTTAAATCTGCTTTGACTGGTTGGTGAGTTCCTCAGAGTTAAGCTTTGTTATTGTGTTTTTTTTCTCATGACATTGATTTGGGACGTGAACATTGACGTAAATTGTGTTGTCTACAACTTTGGCTTTCAAACAGCTTTCACCACAATCCAGCAAAGATAGGACTTCAAGTGAATATAGGTAGGGCAGAGATGATGAAGGTAACTTTTTCTTAGAAATTAGTCAGTGGTCCTTGTCAAATGTCCTTAAGCTAAATCCCTCCAAAAGTCACATTATTAATATCACTTTCAAACACGCAGGCGTGACTTACATGAAGTGGATAGTTCGCATGATTCGACTACCATAGATGGCACTGAAGTTGAAACTTAGTCGAGTGTTAGATAACATTAGATTGCATGTTTCCTATGATCTTTTCTGGTCTTCCCATATCATATTAGTCTCTAGAAAGACATTTGGTTTAACCTTCAAAGTAATGAAGTTAAGCAAATCTGGTATCACTCAGTCTCTACTCCCTAAGTTTGTCAATTCTTGTATTCTACCTATTCTCCTTTATTCCTCCCCACTCACTTTAATCTTTTCTGGACTAATTAACAAAGACTTTGTTATACTGCGAAGAGCATTAAAAGCTGTCAGCGGGGTGAATGGAGTGTCACTAAACCAACTCTATAGTACTGTTGTAGATAGACAGATGGTCTCATGCGAAAAATTAGCGAATATTATCTTGTCCGATCCTTATCATCCTCTGTATACACAACTCTCTCCTTGCATCTTCTCAGGTAGGTAGGCAGGACTAGAAGCAACTATGGAAAACTTCATGGTAGGACGATTAAGTATAAAAAAGCAACAATACTTTATTCGGCAGGCACACTTTTTATATAGTGAGAAATTTGTGAATGATGACACTGCTAACTTACTGAGAAACACTAGGTAAGTGGTCCATTTCATATATTCTTTCATCATCGTTATGTTTTTGTTAATACTTTCCTTTAAATTTAATTTTATATTTATATTCTCATTTAATAGTATTATCAATGCAAATGTTCTGTTTACTTTGGTTGGACACTAGTAACTAGTGTGATGTGTCTTGTGCCTTTCTCTGGTACAGACTGAATTCTGCCAGTCAGGTGTGCAGTGTGACCACCATTTTAGGTGACTTGCCATCACGGTGCACATTGATTTTATGATATTTGATGATGGTTGGAGGCAATCGGAAGGAAGGCTTGCTTGACCTAGGTTTTGTGTTAGTTGGCACTCACTGGTTAGCAAGGCGTATCTAATACCAACAATTCACAGTGCACCATAATGGCGAACCACCTAGAATGGTGGCCACATTGCAAACCTGACTGACAGAATTCAGCCTGCAGTGAAGATAGGACTAGAAACATTACACTAGTTACTGACTGACTAGTATGCAATCAAAAAAGGCATATCTGCAACTTTGAAGGAACTCATGTCACTTCTGAGATTTGACCCGCGTTACCCAGTGCTGCAGTCTGAGACGTTACCACGTAGCTATTCGCGCTCGTGATTGACCTGATGTAGGACTGTATTGGATACTCTGACTGGACATTAATAACTAGTGTGATGTGTCTAGTCCTATCTTTGGCGCAGACTGAATTCTGTCAGTGACACGGGTTCCAATCTCAGAAGGGACATGAGTTCCTTCACGGTTGCAGACGAGTACAAACTAGTACGAAACCTAGGTTCAAGGCTTCCTGGCGATTGCCTTCAGACATCTGAAATGTTCGATTTAATGATTAACCCTGTGATAAGAAAATTAGATAAAATGCTGAAAATTCCATATTTTGTATCAAAAGCCCTGCTTAGAATAAACCTTTATTATTATTATCATTAACCAATCAACAACAATTATCAATTGAATATCAACAAACGACATTTGAAAGAGATCACTTCTTCCACTTATCTAGGCACTGTCGTCTCAACTATAGGCGACATCAGGGATAACGATGTCGAAACCAGCCGGAATCGGAAAGGCATGACAGATATTCATCACTCTGATATTAGTTTGCAAGTCTTCGGCAAAGTTCAGCATATATGAAGAAAATTCGATTCGTATTTTCAACAACAATGTTAAGTCAATCGCTCACAGACTTCCACTGAGCGTAGAGAAAGCATTTTCAACAAATACAACCACTTGTTATTATTATTGTTCCCTTGGGTTCCTAGTGGAACATAGGGCTTCAACTACACGTCTCCACTCGCCACTTCTGTCTTCCTTCTGATGTACTTTCCACCTCCATCCATGTTAGTCCATACTCTTTCAACTCCTCTCTCTTCACATGATCTCCTCCATGTCATCCTTGCACTGACGTCCCACTCGCCGCTTGCCTCCCTTTCGCCTGGTTCCACTCGACCAATGGCCTGACGCGCGCGCGATGTCACTCAGCGGCGGCCTCCTCAGCGAGCGAGTGTCCAATTCATCCATCTCCATCCACTTTCTCCTGCATATTTGTTGATTGGCGATTGGTTCTTGTTTTGTTTGTTCCCAGTCAGTTTCTTGTTGTTGGTGATTCTTTCCAGCCGGGCCACCTGATCTGCAATATAGAGAGAGCGAAGACAGTTGTTGGTTGATAAAGGCCTGCAACAGGCTGTTGTAAATATTCTCTGTGACCAGCGCGCCAAGTTTCTGATCCGTTCCGTATAGAAGAACTGACTGACTTGACGTTGTTTGTATTGAAGATCCGACCGAATTGTGTTGTTGATGCTGGCTGAGTGACGAAGATTTCCAGATTGGTTGTTTCAGGTTGATGAGTGAATGTGTTTCTCGCTCGCCTTCCCGATTCTCGCTCGATTTGACATCCTCGTCCGTTCCGACTTCCTGTAGTTGAGACAATGCTCAATGCTAAATAAGTGAATGAAGTAACCTCTTTCAAATCCCTCCGGTTGATGGTGATTGGCGCTGGATGTTTCTGCTGTTGTTGTTGTTGGTTATTTTCATAACCTCCGTCTTGTCCATGTTTACCTGGAGTCCTGTCGTCGCCGGCTGCTTCTTCGACCAGTTTGTCGGTTTTCGCTTGTAAGTCTTCCATTTTGTGTGACACCAAACATAAATCATCCACGCTTGGTATCCAGGTCTTCTAGTCAGGTTGTTCACGTCGGTCCAGGATATCATAATAATAATAATATTTATAATAATAATGCATGCCACAAGACAGATTTCCGTTAATTTCAAATGGTTTCGTCCACACCTGTTAACAGTTAGGTGGTTGAAAGATAAATATTTGTAATTATAACATTTCTCAATGCGATAGTTCACAGAATAAGGTAAATCCTACGCCTTTTGACATGAATTTTCTTAAGGTAACTTCTCCTGTTTTAATTTGAGAATGTGTTTACACTTAAATGATTTTGTCCAACATGTCCAATATGCTGTTGTGTCACTCCTTATTGAGCTATTCAAATATAAAAAGGTCTTCTCTTTATTTGCTTTTTCTACCTAATCCAATATAGTCTGTCACCGTGTTTTTTTGCTTGTACAGTATATTAGTGTTTAGTTTTGGTGGAAATAATCGTTACTTGCTAATATAGAAGGCTAAGAATCAATGTGAAATCAATGCCTTTTTTCTGCTGTTCAGAGTGTATACGGAGTAAGTCGACAAAGTGAGAAATTGTCAATGTACAATGAAGAATAGTAGTAGTAGTAGTAGTAGTGTAACAAGAGAAGACAAGGGCCAGGCAACTGATCGTTTATTGAGAAAATCAACAGATATTTGTAGATTTTTACATACATTAATATAAGCGTTATCGTTAGCAGAGAAGCAACCTCTTCTGATTGGTTGTTTTCGTGCTCAAGGTTATTCTGTCATCTCTTTGTGACCGTTTCTTAGAAAGTTAAGCTATTTGTCTGCGAAGCGTATTTGCACATGTTAGGTCTTCTTTGATGAGTTGATGAGTTCTTCAAGGTTAAGCTTTGTTATTGTGTTTTTTTCTCATGACCCCGATTTGGGACGTGAACATTGATGTAAATTGTGTTGTCTACAATTTTGGCTTGCAGCTGGCTCTCAACACAGTAGTAGTAATAGTTCAGTGTGTCGGTGGGACAGTGGTAGAATGCTTGCTGACCATGCATGTGGTCCAGGGTTGGATCCTTGGCTGACACACTCCTTTACTTCACTAAGCCAGTAATAAAACTAGTAAAGAGGGGCGATTGGGCACCAGGCTAACAACCCATCCCGTAAGACTAAAATACCACTGCCACTGAAACTTCATGCCTTTAGCTTAAAGTAGTAATAGTTCACTTCTGGTTAGATAGATTACAATAGAGCTGATCATTGAAGGGCACTGATTGCATTTAAGGTCTCTTTGCTGTGGAGAGTTACTTATTGGTTTTATTATTCCCCTTGAATTCTAAGTGTAACATAAGGCTCCGTTTAGTTCACTAGCTGGTCTTAACGCCAACAATGTACGGACTTCAGCTGCGCGTCTCCAGTGCCTTCGGTTTTCTGCAAACTTTTTCACCCCGCTCCAAGTCTGCCCACATGCCTTCATCTCCTCTTCACATCACCTCCTCCAAGTCTCCCTCACATTGACGATCAACTCGCCGCTTCCCTTTCGGGTTCCACTCGAGCAATGACTTGTCTAGTGATGTCACTTGATGGTTTCCTCAGCGTATGGCCAGCCAATCCATCTCCATTTCTTCCTGCCTATTTGTTTCACAATCGGTTCTTGGTTGGTTCGCTCCCAGATATCCCTCCCTGTCACTGATCTTTTCTGGCCATCTGATCTTGAGTAGTATTGAGCGAAGACAACTGTTAATGAAGGTGTGAAGTTTGTTGGAGATGCTCTTTATGACGCGCCAAATCTCTGATCCGTATAGTAACACTAACTGACTTCACATTGGAGTTGAAAATCCGGATCTTATTTTCATTCTCATGTTGATTGTTGTTGACCTCCACACAAACTTGAAAGAAATGAAAGCTTGTCTTGCTTGTCCGATTCTGGCTTTGATATCCTCGTCAGTTCCGCCTGTAGTTGAAAGGATGCTTCCCGAGTAGGTAGGTAAAGGAGGTTGTCTCTTTCAGGTTCCTCCCATTTATACTGGCTGATTGTTGTCTGTTGTTATAGCTGTTGCTGTTGGTCAGGAATCTTCATCACTTCTGTTTTATCTATGTTCACCTGAAGGTCTATCTTCTATGGATGTTTCTTCTGCCAACTTGTTGCTTTTCACTTGCATATCTTCCAGTTTGTGAGAAATTAGGCATATATCATCGGCGAAGTCCAGATCCTTCAAGTTTTTTGTGTGAGTCCATTTTAGGCCTGTTTCCTCATTGCCCGCTGTCTGTCTCTTTATCCAACCTACTGCAATCAGGAAGATCATTGGCGATAATAGACAGCCTTGCCTCACTCCTGTCTTCACTTCGAAGGATTCTGTCAGTTTCCTGTTGTGGATCACTTGTCGTATAACTGTTGGATGAGATGTATAATTGTCGATGGGACCCCGTAGTAGCGAACTAGTTGCCAAACAACCTCTCGATCGACGCGAGTTGGAAGAGATGAGAGGCTACGGGTAATCTTTGTAACAGCTAAAGGAAACGGCAGATAACAAGGCAGAGTAGAGACGTCCTTTTGAAGCTTTATGTTCCACTCGGAACAACAGTAACAAACATTATTCCTGAAGACGGCATTCTACAGAATTGATGACCTGAACTTATAAACACTGCAATGCTAGAAGCAATGATTAACAGGTAGTCATTCACTGTTGTCAAAATCCAGGTAGATCTTAACAGGCAGATTTAATACTAAAGTGAAATTCTGAGGAATCTAATGAGTCTAAAAATCAATAAACATATTCTGGTAGGTTGAAATCTTATTCACTAGTTTTCAATAATCATCTTGGTTTAGAAACCGTTTTTAAAAAGACAAGCTACAGGTTAAATTAATTTAGTTGAGAGTGACCAGCAGTGGAATCTACGATGCGCATTTCGTCCTATTTAGGACCCTCATGGGCCACTAGAGTCACGTCTTGTGTAACGGGTCTAATGGATAACGCTTTGGCGTTTGAAGCGACGTGTACTGGATTCGAGCCTCATTGGGAACACAATCACTCACTGAAGACTGAAGGTATGTCTGGTTGATGAGCCCCAAGTAGGACGAAGTGCGCATCTTAAATTCCAGTGCTAATCACTATCCACCGAAATGCTCCAAATTAAATTCTCAGACATCGTCGAAGCATCCGCACAAGGAGCCAACATGTCAAAAGAGGCTGAAAACTTCAGTCTAGTTAGTAAACAGGAAAGTTCATAGTCAATTATATGAATTACAGTTTAGATATCCAATGCTCAATTTAAGAATGAAAGGCCTTATTGAACTTTTGTGACTGTTTTTAAATGCTGGTTTGCAGGGATTTCATTGTTTTCTAGTCAGATGACGAAGTGACGTCAGCCGAAGAACAAGGGATTTCTAGATAACGGCGTTCTTCCCAGTTCGCCACTCTTCAGCGGTACACCCTCATGACCCTACCGGGGATCGACAAGTCATGATCATCTATAGATCCACTAAGTCAGGTGTGAAGATAAATACTCGCTGCTCACCCTGGTTAACGCAAACCGTTTATTTCTCAAACTGACAGAAATTAGGATTTATAAGTGACTTGACTGCATCCCAATGGCTAGTCTCGTAACCTGAAGGTCCTGGGTTCAACCTCCGGCGGCAAAATAGAACGAATCAGCTCTCCAGTGCAGAATAGTTCCGTAATTGTCTTTAGGATAAGTATTATCGTATGTTCCACTTATTCATTTGTTTTTTCCATACTGCACATACCAGCAAACTTTACATCTAACTGTGCATTTTCCTACCAATTTCTCAGGGTGGCAGTTTAAGAGGAAAAAGCACAAATGGCAACACATCACAAGTAATTCAAATAAGTATTTAATCGATACTTTTGTTAGTATTTTAACACTCTATAGAGCCTAATCATCGAACTCATTGTAACAGAATAACTGTTTGAAAAATCCCTCCTCAATGATCTAATTACAGCATTAAGACTTATTTAGATGTTTCAACTAAATTTTCAGTTATATTATCCCTTTTTCTCCTAGATTGTATATCACTGTTCTGACATTTGCATATCATATGTTGACTTAATCCTTATTATTTGTCTTTACTTCATGTTTAATCGCTAATTTTAACGCCTCTCTTTGCAGTCGTGTGATGGTATTCATAACGTGTAGTTTTACGATGTCACTTTGTTTGAGTGAATGAAATTGATCCTAACATTCGACTGTCTATGGGAATTGTTTGGTATGTGATTCTCGTGGATAGAGCTTTTGATCACAAACCTTGCTGGGAATATTTTTCCTGATTCCTCGTTACTTCTTATAGTTGGATTTTAGTTAACTAACTTTGTTCCCCAGTACTTAATTCGTACTCAGAACCTTCTCTTTACTGTATAGCTGCTTAACGGCACTGTTGATGTTTTTGTTATTCCTTTACGTTCCCAGTGGAACACAGGTTCTCAAGATAGAGGCTTGTAGTTTCGGTAGCAGTGGTGATTATTTCTACAGGATGGGGTTGCTAGCCTCATACCCAACCTTCCCAAATTACCAGTCTTATTACTGGTTTATTGAGGTAAAGGAGTACGTCGGTGGTTGGGGGTCGAACGCCGAAACACCTGTGTGGTCGGTGAGCACTCTACCGTTTTGTCACCGAAGCCCACTGTAATTTTGAATTTTTGACGTTGTTATTGTTGAATACTACTGTTGATTTGATCTTTCTGTTATCGTCGGGGACATTTTGTAACTGGGTGACTTAACTCAGTGGAAGTCCCCTGTGTTCAGACCATAACATGTGAGTTTCAGTTACTACATTAAGGTCAATAATAACAAAATTACAGGCAGTTGATACAGGTAGCGATAAGAATAATGAAATTAGTGTGATAATATTCAGATTTATTGGTTGAGGATAGAAGGCTTGCAGCCTATGTTAATCCTTTTCTAGTAGATTTCTGTGGTTGTCCAAACCCTTCTTGAACGAATCAGTTGAGGTTGCAGACACCACTTCTTCTGGGAGTCGGTTCCAAGAGTTTATGACTCGATGTGAGAACCAGTACTCAACAACAATATGATTTCTCCTTGGCTTTTGAACTTTCCTGCTATGTCCTCTAAGGTGTTCCGACCTGGTGGGAAGGAAAAGAGAGAATAGGTCAGGTCCATAGTCATTATTTAAAATTTTAAACATTGTGATTAAATCTCCTCTCTGCCTACGGTATGACAGTGAGAAGAGATTTAAACTGTCTAGTCTGTCCTCGTATGATAAGTTAGCTATGTCGTGAACTATACGTGTTGCCTTCCTTTGAACACTTTCTAGAATGTGTGAGTCCCCTTTTAGACAAGGACTGGCGGCCTGGATGCAGTTTTCCAGTCTTGACCTAACCAGAGATGTATATAAGGAGGTGAACATATCTCTGGTAATTCTTGTAAAGACTCTGTGAATTGCCCATAAGGATCTGAAACTACGTGCAGCCACCGCGTGACAGTGTGCTGTAGTTTTTAAGTTGTGGCTAACTATGACACCTAAGTCCAAGTGAGCCTGAACTGATGGAAGTGTTATTCCCTCTAATTCGTAGGGCTTGTGCTTGATTGTCCAATGCGCATGGTTGCACATTTTGCCACATTGATCGGGAGCATCCATTCAACGGACCACTCCGACAATTTGTTGAGGTCCTCTTGCAACGTGAACGTATCACTGTTGCCCTTCAGCTCTCTCCAAATTTTTAAGTCATCTGCGTATAGGACCATAGGGGAGTCGGTGAGCAGAGGTAACTCATTGATTTACAGAATAAATAGGAGAGGACCGAGTACCGTGCCTTCTGGCACTCCGCTACTTACTGCTGTCCAAGAGGAGAGTTTTGAGTTGATCCTAACCTTCTGCCTCCTACCTATGAGGAATTCCCTGAGCCAGTTTCGTAATCTTCCTTTGATACCGAGACTTTCCAATTTCATGAGTAGTCTTTTGTGAGGTACTTTATCAAAGGCTTTACTGAAGTCTATGAAGACGACGTGGACGGGTCTTCTGTTGTCCTTTGATTTGACCCAGCTTTTTCTTGCAGTGAGGAGATTTGACAGGCATGAGAGGTTCCTCCGGAAGCCATACTGTGCTGCAGATAACAAGCTGCTATTTTCCAGATAAGGTAAACATTTCAACCAATAAATTAGGTCAGAACCTTATAAAGTTATTAGTCGCAGTAATACTAAAGGTGAAGTGGATAGATAATCAGAGTTTAAATAAATATCATAAGAGTAAGAAAGAAATGAAGATTAATAATAGGTGGGAAGTTTTAAGCCTAAATAACCACTGAACATCATGAAAAATTGTACAACTATTTCATCCTTCTCATAGATATTTTCACCAGGTTTTATATAGCTGAACTTTTTGAAATTTTCATGTCATTCTATGTTGGATAGTACAGTTGAAGTGGTAACACTTGTATAGAGAATCTGTTTCCCTTAATTGTATCTTTATTTAATTATCTTATTCCTTTGCATTGTGACTGGGACGTAGGGCTTCGAGCTTGAGTCATGGAGCTTTTATGGGGTGGAGTTTTTCATATGTTGACTTAATCCTTATTATATATATATTTTTGATTACAGCTTGATTCTACACTGTATTTTTGGTACAAGTATGGAATTTTCAGCATGGATATCGGTAGCCCAAATTTTGCAGGCCGACCATAGATATTAGGTGTAAGTCGGTAGGGGATCGAACCTCGAACCATGTGGATGGTCGGTGAGAGTCCTAACCACTGTGCCACCGAAACATATGTCTTTATCACTGTTCAGTCTCCAAATTTAATGCTTCTCTTTTCGACTGTGTGATGATATTTAATAATGTGTTGTTTTACGATGTGATTTTGTTTGAGTCCTGACCTGGGACTGTCTGTGGAAATTGTTTGGTGTGTGATTCTTGTGGACAGAATCTTGATCTCACACGTTGTTGGGAAATATTCTTCTTGATTCTCAGACACTTCTCACAGTTGGATCTTGGCTAACTAACTTTGTTCCACAGTACTTGTTTTGTACTTAGAACCTTCTCTCGATTACATAGCTGCCTAACGGTACTGTTGAGGGAGTTCTGAGTTTTTGATGTATCCAGAAGGGCCTGGGTTCGAACCCGGAGGACGCGTACTGCTGAAGAGTCCTAAACTAGGACGAAGCAGCTGTTTAGTATCCCCAGGTTTTCCAATGGTTCTCTAACCAATGTCAGCTCATGATGAAATCCTGTGGTGTTATTATTATTGTTGAATAGAACCACGCATAGACTCCAATCCCGAATAATCGTCTTTTCACTGTCTTTGTACCTTTTTATAACTATTCGCGTCTCAAGAAAGTTTTATTCAAGCATGCAGTATGATGCAGAGATCGATTTTTGTGCTGACATCACAACGACTCAGTTTTAGTCATAACGCTCTCTTCTATTGTAGTATCATGTTTGTTTCCCGTAGAGCAGAAG
This sequence comes from Trichobilharzia regenti, assembly GCA_944472135.2. NCBI lineage: Eukaryota > Metazoa > Platyhelminthes > Trematoda > Strigeidida > Schistosomatidae > Trichobilharzia > Trichobilharzia regenti. The sequence continues at coordinate 170,327,164 of OX235262.1, read as the reverse complement.
TCTCATATACGGCTAAAATTGAACGTACAGCTATTGATATATATTCCATGTGATTTTCAGAAATGTCGTGCGTGTTTTTTTTAAATTTTACTTTTTTGACATCAGATTGACAGTTGGAAATATTTGACTTTCTTCTGTTGTCCATATTAATTTGTGTATTGATTCTGCTAAAAGCTTCTTTTTGTTTTTTCAAAAAATTTCACTGAAGTCCTCCCCATCACCAAGACTTTATTAAGAAGAAGTAAGCCAATCTTAAGAATTAAGCATAAAATGATTATCTGTCAGGATGAAAGTACAATAAAGAAAGTCGGTTCTCAGATATGAAAACGTCAAAATAATATGGCGACATGAAGTGATTTTTTTCAGTAGGCATCATTTCAAAGCTTTACAATAGAAGCTAATTTCTAGATGTCGAATTAGTTTTCATTGAATGAGATGCTTTAGAAATGAAGTCAAATCACGCCATTGCTTTGAATGAAGAGAGATATGCAATGTTAGTAAGTGCTGTGAGAAGGATTTTGCCTTCTTTTAATTTTGAACAGTGAAGGAACAAACATTGGTGCCGAATAACACGGATCCATTTTATTTCGCTGGTGCTCATCATCTGCATACAACCTATAATCTTTAATAAATATAAGGCAGTGTAAAATTTAACATACTTTTGTCTTATACATTTATTCCCCATAGTGAATTTGAATAAAGCAAGAACAACAGCGATTTTTACAGAATAAAATGGTACCATCTTTGTTTATTTAGTTGGCTTCTCATCAACTGCAGCTTACAGGCCAAAGACATTGTTAAGTATATATATCTACAGAAACAATTTTAACATACTTGCACAGAGAGTTCATCTTTAAACAAAAATCATTCAATTGACATAAGTGTAAAACTTGGGCACTGTGGTGGTAGAGTATAACTCCATTATGGATAAGATTTTATTTTGATAAAACACACAGTGTTGTTGTACAATAATATTAACTGATGCGACCATGTTTCGAGGACAAATTATTGCCACTCATAATCATATCAAGTCACTCACTCACACAACTTTTTTCCTTCATTTATATAGAGATTAGAATAAAAATCAGTACAAGATAATGTACATTCAGAAATAATAGTACGTGTGTTACTGATCAATTACAATCAGATGGAAAATAAGACGAGTGTTTTTATAGTCAAAATAAGTAACTTATTAGAATGTTGTGATGTGCTTGAATTGAAATAGAATTTTGAGATTATTTATTATCCTCTTCTGATTTGACTGACTGGTGGTAATAATATCTTCCATATTTCTGGTATGTGCATTGAGTCATTTCTGTTACATGTGTTGGGTGTAGACTCAATGAACCAGGCAGGATTCAGTAATCAATCTCTCTCTATCTCCACCTACCTATATTACTTCTCAGAATCTTAACCCTATCCCGCCCTGATTTATCAGTCAGTCACTATATGCATACAGTGCTAATAACAATAATAAGCACTTTATCCCGAACAATAATGATCATACAGAATAGAAGCGTTCGTTATTGCGTAATCAGACGAACGAGTCAGGAGAAAATATCCACTTACCAGGGTGGCAAAGAAAGACTGGTAACTGCTTCTTTCTGAAAGCGGAAATCCCACTAAGGTGGCATCAAAATTCTGTCTACAAGAATCACACACCAAACAATTTCCACAGGCAGTCTAAGGTCAGGACTCAAACAAAATCACATCGTAAAACAACACATTATGAAATAACATCACACAACCGCAAAGAGAAGCATTCATATTAGAGATTCAACGGCAGGAAGTAAGGCAAATAATAAGGATCAAGTCAATGTGTGTTAGGTAAATGTTCAGACGATGATATACATTGTAGCAGAAAAAGGTGATAACAAATACAAAGTTGTTTGAATCATCCAAATACGTTTAAATATTGCCTTTAGATGGTTGAGGCGGGATTTTCCAAACAATTATTCCTTTACACATACTATATTAGTAATTATTATTTGTTATTACTATAATATAATCTACCTGAATACAACATGTACATTTTATTTAGTAATATTATGTGAGTTCCAATGTGTGTGTGTGTGTGCGTGTTTTTGTGGTAATAACTAAAGTGCTTTTGTAAAAGATAATGAGCAAATGTTGACATTTATTTATCTGTACTTTCCTACTAACAGATTCATATTCCCATAGATTTACTTCAATCACATTGAAGACAAGATTATGTAACACAGTGTTTCTAAATATTAAAAATGCACATTTTTCTCACTACTATCTCACATTTCATGTGACTACATAATCGATCACCGTCTTGATCACCTGATAGCTCATTTTATAATCCAGGCATTATATATTGTGAAGTACAGATCCCTGGTGTTGCTTACTCATTAAAAGCCTTCATTTATACCAGAATGAAGGGTATATTGTAAAATATGCTTTTAATATTTATTATAACAGTGGTTTCCGTATTTTCCAATGAATGAAAAACAAAACGATATTGTTTTTACTGACGTTTCGCTATTTAATGCTGCTAATAGCTTTATCACAACGGTATTATTAAACCGGGACTTACAAAATCCCAGCATATATATATATATATATATATATATATATATATATATATAACAAAGAGTTAAGGGGTGAGAAAATAGACTTACGTCAAGTTAAAGGGACATATTGAAAGTCAAAATAACAATGAAGATTAATCACTAAGATTCGATAGTGTGAAATATTCCCATATTATGAATTAAAAGTCAATCTGAACGAAGAATATTCTTTTCAATAATTTCTCTTCAGGTTCTTACAATTATAAAATATCATATTCAAGAGTTGGTTAGTAGGGATTTGATTGGTTTCAGGATTTCATCATGAGCTGACATTAGTTAGAGAACCATTGGAAAACCAGCAGGGAGTACTGGAAGGTGTTGTTTCGTCCTAGTTTGGGACTCTTCAGCAGTACGCACCCACCGGGATTCGAACCCAGGACCTTCCGGTTACAAGGCGAGCTCGTATACCATTAAGCCACTGGGACCCGATCCAATGGTCTTTCAATTCTAACTTCTGCCAAATATAATATTTGTTGTCGTTACAATAAAGGCCAGTTATGCTACGGATACACTGTTTACATAGAATAACAGATAAGTTATGGGGTGTCAAAATAAATAGTCGTATTTGTATGAAAAACGTCGTGCTAGGCTGAAATCGATTACAAAATATTGCCAAACGGGACCATGGGGGTGATTAATCATAATAGATTTGTAGAGTGTAGAGTAGCAAAACTGACAAATCAGTTCAAGGTTATAAAAGGTGTCAGGTGAGTGGCTAGTACAAAGTGGTCTGTATTAAACAGGAGATAGTAAGACTGCAATGAGAGGTTTTATAATGAAATAACGAATATGTTAAATGAAACAGATGGAGGCATATATTGAGAAAAGAGATAATACCACTAATAATAAGTCCGTATAAATGAAAAAATTCGATAGTATTGGGGAAATGTTTGCATAAAGGGCACAAATTATGACGAGTAATAATGATTGTAATAATAATATTTATAATAATAAGCAAAGGAAAAGAAAAGGGGAAAAAACCAAGAGGGTTAAGGGGAAGGAGCACTCTTGGTGTGCAGAAGAATCATCAATGCAAGTTTGGCAACGGTAGGAACAGTATCTGGGCGTGTTCTTTTTGGATACAAAGTTCCGGTTTAGTCGATCTTATTGCGACAGCTTCAGGTATCTGTAGGAGAGGTAAGCGAATTGTACGTGATAACGACTTCGGAACTACTCTGTGTCTTCAAAACAACCCCTATTTCTCATTCGCGAGTAAAATACAAACTGTCTAATTTCGCCTCTTCTATGTGTATCTAACAATTCAGCTGCTCATGTTGAGCAAGTTACAAATGCCGTACAATTAGGCGTGTTGCTCGTCGGATTTCCGAATATCACTCGGCATGACGGTTAAGTACAAGACAAACAAAATCTATTCGTAGCGCTATTCTATCTCATCTTGTGGATACAGAACACAAGATTTATGTCAACGAGGCGGCTTTCAAAGTCATTTACCACATACCAACCAACGAGTCCTAAATTCGCCTTAAGAGTTCGTTTACTAAATATTGCTGAGTCTGGCTATTGGGATCCACATTAAGAAGCCTAATTTATTTGTCCAAAAGAAGTTAGTTCAGACATTGTCCTCACCTTGGCCATCAAGGTTCGAAGGATTCTAAAGTTTTCGTAGTAATTTCCTTAATTTGAGTTGATGTTCTGTTTGCTATTATTATATTTTTATTGTTATTATTATGATCATTATAATTTATGCATTTATCCATTGGTTTTATTTAACGAATCAATGTTATCTAAAAACCACCAATATCGTCGTTGACTACTATTCTAGAATGTTCTGTTTATATAAACATATATCTGTATAATTGTATGGGTCAGAAGAGGAAATTATCGAAAAGGATATTCTTTGCTCAGTTATTTTGTTTGCTTATAGATGTCTGAAATTCTTCAGTCAACTAAAGCACAGACTTAGACAATATTTAATGGATTCGTATCATGTTGTACCATTCACTTATCAGTTCCTAATCACACATTTAAACATCATACTCTCGTTATTTATGTCCAAACCAAGTTCACATTTAATTGTTTGAAACAGTTTGGTCATCGGGTATATGATGTTCATTATGTGTAAAGGTCGTAGTATTTCTGAATGAATGAAAAAACCAAGACGATATTGTTTTTATTGATTTTGATCTATTTTAGCTTTAAAATCCCTATTGAGTCGTATGAAAAAGAGAAGGCGTCCAGCGAAGAGACTCTTTTCGACGGCGAATTCATTCACATATCTGTACAATCGCATTTACATATAATTACTTTGTGTGTATGTGTGTGTACATGAGGTTTGTCAAATTTAGATAATTGATCAGGTAATACAAGAATGATCTAATATAGAAAAAAGGTTAATTAGACACCAGCTAAAGTAAGATTGAGTTAGTAAGTTAAATGACGTAATATAATTGACTAAAATGTTTCAACTTCGGTCAGGGCAGCAATAGAGGTAATTACAGGTAGAGACTAAGTAGAAGTGGGGCAAAGAATAATGCCATTTAGATTAGGACTAAAAGTGAGCAGATAAATAGGATGACGTAACACAAATGACTAGAAGTTGAGGGTTGGTCAAGTCAGTAACAGTGGTAATGAAGTGTAGAAATAAAATCGAGTGGGGATAGAGAACAGGAAGCTGAAAATGTAAAATATTAAAATTGTAAAGACAAAATTATACTCATGAAGAGACAGAAAGAAATAGAATTTACCTGTCGGGTAATAAGATAGATTACGTCCATCGCAAGTGTAATGATTGAACGAACTTCTTCTGTATGCAGAGTCCAGGGTTTAGCAAGTGAATTGCCATTGATTCTGCATTTTGAAGAAGACTGCTTCGTATTCTGTAGACGACTTTGAAGTTTGTTTGTGGTGTAGCTTAGTGTCCAGAATCTATCAGATATTCTAAGATAGAGCTGTGGGGTGGGATCATCGTTTCTCTCCTTTGTAAAACCATACTGGTAAGTGTTCGGTGTTACGTTTGGATAGCGAACGCTTGATTAACGCTTGCCTGATTAATTATCTAAACTTGACAAACCTCATGTACAGACACACACACACACAAAGTAATTATATGTAAATGCGATTGTACAGATATGTGAATGAATTCGCCGTCGTAAAGAGTCTCTTCGCTGAACGTCTTCTCTTATTTTTCTATTTAATGCTGCTAATAGCTTTATCAGAGTAATACTAATAAACCGGAGCCTGCGAAACCTCATCTTATATACAGTAACTTTATGGTAGTTCCTCAACGTAGACCAATTTTTACGTTGTTAGGTAGGTGAATTGGTAAACATAACAAACCATGTACAGATTGTCGGATTAGATAAATGTATAAAGTTATTAAAGCAGCATATGTTCAGATAATGAAACTTCTTGTCATATTTGTATAATTTGGTGAAGGGTATGCTGCTGATCTTGGCCATTTCAATGTACATTTATAAATTTAACTGTTCATATGAAGACACTTGCTGAGTACGGTGAAGCTACCAAGGTGGCATCATTAAGCATCGATTCCTGGCAGACACACTTCTAAAACTGTACAGACGATAGCAAAGAGGGAAAAATGGGGACATCCGGAGTCAGGTTAGAAAATCTACCCCAGAAAACGTTCGAACTAGGAGACATTGATATGATGTATGGTATTGTTTCCACTGATTTTTTCCAATTTATTGTTGTTAATTGTTTTTATTTCTTTAAGTTCCTAGAGGGACATGGGGCTTCATGCTAGAGGCTTGAAGTTTCTGTAGCAGTGGCGTTTATTTTTACGGGATGGGGTTGCTAGCCTCATGCCCAACCTTCCCTCTTTATCAATCTTATTACAGGCAAAGGAGTGCGTCGGTGGCAGGGTATCGAACCCTGAACCACATGAGGCGTGGTTGGCAAGCTTTCTATCGCTGTGCCACCGACTCACAATGTTGTTAATAACTTCATCAAATTAATACTAATAAACCAGAATCTAAAAAATCTCAGCTTATATACAATAACGTTATCGTCCTTCTTCAGAATGAGATGACTTTAACATTGACAGGTGGGTGAGTTGGTAAAGATGACAAGCCATGTGCAGACTGTTGGATCCGATAGACGTATGAAATAATAAAAACACCACTTTTCTACACAATGAGACTGCTCCTGACGACTGTCATCAGACTTTACAGTTGCCTAATGACGTATTAATCAAAGACATCTGGAACCACCGTGGTTAACAGAATTAAAGTTCAGGCACATGAATTAGCCGATAATTATTGAAGTGATCGTAATAATACATAATACCTATGGCCTTCACAACACAAATGTCAAGTCAGTTAGTCAGTCAGTTCTTGTATATGAGTTAGAAACTGAACCATCGTGTCACGAAAAGGATTTCTAGAAAGCCACTACAGACTTTCCTCAACAGCTGCCCACTTCGCTAGCTTCATATTGAAGATCAAATGACCAGCCACTGGGTCAGAAAGAATTAGCAACAAGAAACTCTAGCTGGAAAGAAACCAACCATGAGATCATCGTGCAACAAATATGCAGAAGAAAGTGGAGATGGATAGGGCATACACTGAGGAGGCTGTTGAATGACATCTCGTACAATGTAGGCCATCACTCGAGTGAAATCCTAGTGGAAGGCGACGATTGGGTCGTCGATGAGACGGTGACATGGACGAGATCGTGTGGTGAGGAGGAGGACATGAGAGACTATGATCAGTCATAGGGCTAACCAGCTGAAGAGGACAGCAGAACACAGAAGAGAGTGTAGATGTGTTGCTGAAGCCCTGTGTTCCACTCGGAACCCAAGGGAATAATAATGATGATTAATAAGCCTGAAGAGAAACTACCTGAAATACGTATTTGCTTGAGTCGTGTTCTGTAATTTTTATAATAGAGATCTTTAAATTATCACATCTGTGTTAATACTGTCAATGAATAGGAGACGGTGAGGTGTTAGAACCACGTTAAATTCCCTCTTCGGCCATCATTCCTATTCAGACAATCTGGATTTCACTTAATATGGAGTACTTCTGATATTAGACCTCCTTTGTGATTTCTGAAATTTTTCTGGATCATTTCAATATTGCTAGAATCAATTTGGCAGCCTGAATCTCTGATGAGAATACCGATGACTGACAACTTCTCAGGCTTTCTCAGCTCTATTGAGAACACATTACACGACATAAGAAGAGTGTTTAATAAATGCAACATTAGATTTTTCTTCCAGACGACAGATACATTAATAAGCGATCTGGTTCCCGTGAAAGGACGAATTCCGAAACGTCAACAGTCTATAAACGTGTCTGTAAAATAAAGTGATTAGGATATGATGTAATGTATATCAGACGAACCTTCCGAGAAGTCAAGATCAGGGGAAATGAACACCGTAGATTCTCTGTTCTACCACCAATAAATGCAACAGAACTGGGAGAGGTTGAACAATCGTCAGTCATAGGTCTATACTGCATAGATTCAGGTAACAAAATTCACTTAAACACTATTGAAATCTTAAAGTATTGGTTTCTGTAGGGATTTTTTTAAATTGATTGCAGGATTTCATCATGAGATTACATCGGTTAGAGAACCATTGGAAAGCCTAGGAGTACTGGACAGCTGTTTCGTCAGCCTAGTTTGGGACTCTCCAGTAGTACACCCCCACCCCAGGGTTCGAACTCAGGACATTCAGGTTACAAGGCTAGCGAGCTTGTAGACCATTAAACCATTGAGACCCTATCCAATAGCCTATGAATGAACAGCTGCCAAGCGCTCCTAGGTTTTCCAATAGTTCCCTCATAATGAGATCCCCCAACCAATAATGAAATCATTCAGAAAAATTTCAAAAATCCACAGTGGACGTCTCATATCAGAATCACTTCATATTAAGTGGAATCTAAATTGTCTGAATGCAAATAACTGATTAAGACAGGATGTGAGCAGGTTCCGACAACCCCTCCCAAAGAAGTGACAAAATCAACATGAATGTGGTAGGCAATCTCATCAGTTAAATGTATGCCACTTTCATAATTTCATGCACGTATCAAATCCAACAATCTACACATGGTCTTGTCATTTTTACCAATTCATCCACTCGACAAAATAAAAGATTTTCTCATGCTGAAAAAGGATGATGAAGTTAGTGAATATAAGCTGAGGTTTTGTAAATTCTTTTGTAATAATACTTTGATAAAGCTATTAGCGTCATTAAGAATAATGTATCTTTCTATTTCTTCATTCATTGGGAAATACAAAAACTTTTATGACTTTTATGAATGTCATACTACTGTTATTTCTAATTTACGAATTTTTGTGGGGTAGATTTACCAACTTCACGCCCAACATTCCCTTTTTCCCCAGCTTACTATCGGCCAGATGATGTTAGAAGTGCCTCTGCCGGGAATCCGTCCCGAATGTTTCACGTGGCTGGTAAGCTTTTTTACTATTGAATTAGGGATGCATAGCTGTCTTAATATTAGTCAACGAAATTCTACAATTGTGTTAGGAGTGATATTGCCAGGTTTAAACTGGTCACCGTTTAAGTTGAAATTAAATTCTGTTTCGGGTACTTTCAGTTTATTTTGAAGTAGCTTTATAACTTAGAAGTAGATCAAATTGGTCATTCACCCTGAGCTATTGACTCTTTATGATGTCACCTTGGTAGCTTCATTCTATCAGTTTTTTGAAAACACTAAGTTCACCAACATTTTTCAACCAGGATCTTGTATTATTATTCCATTCGGTTCCGAGTGAAATATAGGTCTTCAATAGAACATCGCCATTCCATCCTGTTCTCTGTAGTCTCATTTAGCTGCTCCACGATTTCCCACAAGCCCTAATCACCTCGTCAAGCAGTCTCCCATATGTCACCCTCTAACAAACAATTAACTCGCCGTTTCTCAATCGGGTTCCTCTAGAAAGACCGTCTACATTGTAGGAGATGTCAATCAACGGTTTCCTCAGTGTATTTTCAATCCATCTCCATTTTCCAATAGACATCTCCAATAGACATCCAACCTGATTTAAGAGTGATAAAGGTCTGTCTTGCCTTTCCGATTCTGGCAGGTTTCAGCGTTCTATTCTGTACTGTGGCCTGTAGTGAAAACGATGCAGAGTAGAAAAGTGGAAGAAGTGACATCTTTCAGATATCTTTCATCGACAGTGATTGGTGCCTGTTGTTCATTGGTTGGCTGGTTATCTTCATCGCCTCCGTTTTGTCTCTTCACTGACTGCTTTTTCTGTCAACCTGTCGTTTTTCGCCTGTAAGTCTTTTAATAATAATAATAATTATTATTATTTACTTTATTCCAAAAATAGTACTTGTGATACAGAATGGAATTTTCAGCATTAATCACAATATTGCATCTTATTTCCTCAAATTATAAATAAAAATTATTCACACAGAAAATCTTCCACATTTACAATAGGGGAAATGTCAAAAACATGCGGTGAATAAAATGAAAATAACAATAATAACAGCTAAGGTAATAATAATAATACAAGTGAAAATTGCCGTGGGGTTGTTTCACACAGTATTGTCGATGTGGTATAGAAATCCTAGCATATTTAAAAATATTGAATATAATGTTCTCTTTACAAAGATTACAACAGTGATAGAGATAAGTTGGTGTTTGCAATTATGAAAGTAAAACAAAGAAAGAAGCAACAGGGCCATAAATATAATAGAAGTAATAAAAGTAAAACTTGAAAGTATATAAGGGTAGATGGAGGAAATTGTTTATTTACTAGATGAAAAAAGGTTAGTTAATTCTAGCCTGACACTATTTTCATCACATAAAATACGTGCCAAGTATGGTATCATAGAATTTCTATACTCAGACGTGCTAGCATACAGTTTTCTGAAGTTACTTCTCTTTCTACCTCAGGAGGAGATGCAAGGTGAATGGAAGCTGAGGGTAAAGTGGATGCTCCAAGTCAGACAAAATCCCTTTAGCAAATTTATTGCACAAAGTCAAGTGCCTATCGACAACAACATTAACTATGTGGTCTACTGGGACACCACTCACTCTACTGACAGTCTTCAGCATTCTACGAATTGTGACATAGTCCTTTTTACGCGAACCAGGAAAGAATAAGAGTGAACAATAAAGAAGAATAGGTAGGATGCAAGAGTTTGTGAACTGTAAGAGGAGGAGGGGTTGAGTAATACCCGAGTGCCTTAACTTATTAACGCAAAATGTCAGGTGGAATATTTTACTGGAGATCGCTAAGACATGGGAAGATCAGGAGAGATCAGAAGAGAGAATAAGTCCAAGATACTGGATTTCTGATTTAATTCCTATATCATTGTCGTCAATCTTACAACTGTCATGAGAATCGATGACTTCTTATAACTGTCTTTTGCATCTTAAGCTGAGATTAACAGTTTGACATTTAGAAGGATTCAGTTTAAGACCGTTAGACTCAGACCATTTACTGACCCCGACAGAAAGCTATTTATTTTGGTACAATCTAGCTGGGAGTTAACAGCCATTGGAACCGTTAAATCATCAGCGTACTTCACAAAGTTTATTTCATCAGAGTGAGGCAAGTCATACAAGAAGAAAGAAAAAATAAAAGGAGAAAGGACACCGCCTTGAGGGACACTAGCTTCAGTAGGCGATGAAGTGGAAGACTTCCCTTTATACATGGTGTACTGCTTTCTTTCTGGGGAATAGGAATGTAACCAGTTAACAGACCAAGATTCTGTTTGACTAGCAGCAAGTTTATTTAATAAGATGTCCCTAGGGACTGAGTCAAAAGCAGATGTATAGTCTAAGAAGGCACAACGAACAAATTTAGCCCCCTTGTCTAGACTGGAAGCAATGCTATGATATAAGACAGCAGCTGCATCTAAAGTGCTTTTACTGTGCTTATAGGCAAATTGTTTAGGGTCATTAAAGGATTTAAGCGAAGGTACAAGATTAAGTAAAAGTAATTTCTCCCTAGTTTTCAAAAAAGGAGACGTAATAGCAATGGGTTTAAATTTCACACATGCTCCAGCAGAAGATTTAGGTATGGGTACAACTTTGATGTCCTTCCAAACGGTAGGCCAAATCTTCTATAGTCCTCTTATTGATCTTGCTTAAGGGAATTACTCATTACTAGTCTAATGATTTTACAAATTTTCTATGCATATATTAGGTATGCTGGAAATTCAGCTGATTGTCTGAGTCATTGACTAGGTAGCTGAATAGTAGTAAGGTTGTCAACTGATAAATTCAGAGTGAGCGGGTGCTGCAGAATGCTAAAGTGAGACGAAACAACCGTCCAGTTCTTTGTAGTTTGCGATGATTCTCTAACTGAGATCACTTCATAATGACGGTCTACAATGATGTCAACACTTTGAATCAATACCGAAGTCATTTATGTTAAGGGCAATGCACTTAAGATTCTATTCTATTTTTAAGAACTGGTTTGTAAGGATTCTGTCTGTTTCAGGTCAGACCTCGGATTGATATCAGTTAGAGAACCATTGAAAACCAACCACAGAGAGTACTGGACAGCTGTTTCATCCAAGTGTTTTGGAAATCATCAGCAATACGCAACCACCCCAGGGTTCGAACCCACGACCTTCCGGTAACAAGACAAGCTAGCTAGTATACCATCCAACCACTGGAACCCGATTCAATAGCCAGTTCATGAATTCTGACTTCATGGAATTCTTCCCAATAACAAACTTGAGCAAAGCAAGAACAACAATTATACCAGGATAATATGAGCTCATCTTTTATTATTTCGAGGATTCTTCTCAACTGGTTAAAACCCGAAAGTTAAAAAATATGAATTACATTAAAGATATGAACATACTTTTCCACGATCATAAGGCGTAATTGGTAGGAATTAAAAGTAACATTAGTCTGGAATAATTTAACTGATTAGGAGTTACAAACACTGACTATTTATAGAATAATTAGACAATTAGGCTTGGAAACAAAAAACAGGGTTGCGTATATGTGTGTGTATAGAAACAAGGTTTAGCTAGAAAGAGCATAGCAATAAAGCAGATTACGTAACTAAAGAAAATGTCTTATCTAACAGCCAAAGGAAAGAAAAGAAACAAGGTAGGGTGAGTCATGTTCACAGGGTAGAGTTTTCCAAACATGGAAAAGGTGATTCATGAAAGTTGTATATTTTTTTGTGCAGTGCAAGATTCCTGACTGTCTCTTTCTGCGTACACAGATTTAGTTTAAGTCGTTTGATGGCAATTGCTTCAGCAAAGCTTAGCAAGTTAGGTTTCTTTTGCTTGTTGATTATTTTAAACGACTTCAGATTGTCTACAATATGACCAGTGTCCAACAGATGACGAGCAATCGCAATGTTTAATGCTTGCGGACCTTTCAGTCTCAGGTTCTTTGGTATGTGCTCGTAAATGCGGACAATAACCCTTCTCTCTGTTCTTCCAATGTATGTGCTTATTCTACTAGCAGTATCATCACCTTTGAATGCAGTCTGCAGAAGGATAGACTTTTTATCTACTGTACTGCTTTTTTTTTTCAACATGACGTCTCCTATACTTGTCGATGAACTTTCGTGACTTGACTTCTATCAATTGGTGATTTAGCGCGACCACCAACCAATGTCATCATTGGGGAATCCATCCTCACACTCCAGGAAACTCCATCCTGTAGCAAGTCACTAGCGACCATCAGATTAATTTTTAATAGTTGGTTTTTAAGGATTAGATTTGTATTTTTTACGAGCTGATCACGGATTGATATCAGTTAGAGAACCATTGAAAACCAACCACAGAGAGTACTCGACATCTGTTTCATCTTAGTTGAAAAAATTAATCTGATGCTCGCTAGTGACTTGCTACAGGACGTAGTTTCCTGGAGTGTGAAGAACGAGTTCCCACCGATGACACTGGTTAGTGGTTGCCCTATAGCCATGAATCGGTAGAAGTTACAAATCATGTACTAGCCACTGAATCGGATCCCAATGGCTGAATGGTATACTACCTTGCCTTGTAACCGGAAGGTCCTGGATTCGACCCTGGTGGTGTATGCGTACTACCGAGTAGTCCTGAGCACTAGGACGAAACAGATGTGCAGTACTCCCTGTGGCTGGCTTTCAATGGTTCTCTAACTGATATCGATCCGCGGCCAAAGTCGAAAAAAAATTCTATTTTATATCAGAGTAGGAAAGTGACGCCTTACTCTGTAAATCATCTTTGTTAATAAGTTTTTGTAATAATTAACTAGACTATTGAGGAAAATTAAATGATCAATTATTTTATACTGTCTGTTTATTCAATAAATAAATAAATATTGTTTATTTCCGTAGAACAAACAGACGATTATTTTTTTTATTAAAATAGTTTACACATAATATACTATATGAATTAAGCCGTTAATTTACTTTGGTAATTATAATAATAATAATTAATATTATTAATTTCATGATATTCGAGAATCAATTTCTTTTGTTCAATTTTTTATTGTTTTAATACATCAATATATGTACATATATATGTGTGTAGCTTCAATTTCAAAAAGTAAGAAAAGAAATTGGAGGGAAAAGAGAAAGAAGTAATTTCGACAGTTTGAAGTAGAAACAGGAAGTCTTATTGATCAGGGGCGATAGCTGTGATAATAATAACAGTAATCGCTTTATTCTGAAAAGTGTCTATACAGGATACAGAATTTTCAGGGGAATTTATTACCACATAATAGTTTTCCTTCGTCCACGAATTTTCAAGTAAAATGGCAACTGAGAGTAAATCACTTGACATATTGCTTTCTAATAAAAACAAAAGTACATACTAATGACCAGTCATATTAAGATAGGTCATGCAGTCCAGGTTAGGCGAAGATTGAAGTCTATTGATTTTTGTATACACAGTTTAGGCTGTATGTGATTAATCCAAAGTGCTTCCATCACCTTCAATAACCTTGAATTAGAGTTATGTGAAATAATTGTGAAACAGCCATTAATGTTGATTTTGCGACCTGACACTATTAAGATGGGTCTCAGTGGGTTCCCAGTTTTGTGGACCCATCCAAGATATGTCAAATTCTCCTTACCATAAAATCGCTAAATGGATTACAGAGGTCCTTACGCCTGTAAGAGACTCATTATCAAATCATTCTATAAAAAGTTCATTTGATCTGACAGAAATGCTAGACACCTTGAACATTAAGGAAAAGGTTATGTGTTCAATTGACATAGAATCTTTATTCACCAATGTTCCCATTCATGAAACTGTTGATTTCATTTGCGACTACATCACAAGCAACGGGATAAACTTACCTATTCCTGTAACGTACATCAAAGACATCATCTTAATGTGTACAGAAAATATTAGATTCACATTCCAAGAAAAAGCATACAAACAAATCGACGGTGTTGCAATGGGTAGCCCTCTGGGGCCCTTGTTAGCAGATATATTTATGTCGAAATTAGAGAAACAAATGCAAGGTATTCTTGGAGAATTTATGCTGTACAAACGTTATGTAGATGATACTCTTATTATTAGTAATAATAGCAAATCTATTGAAAACTTTATCACCCTATTGAATCATATCCATCCAAATATTCGAGTGACCTCCGAACTAGAATCCAACAACAGACTCGGTTTCCTGGATATTATTATGACTAGGAGAAATGATGGAACGATTCAGCGCTCTATTTTTCGTAAACAGACGTGGAGTGGACAATATCTTCATTTTACCGGTTTTGTTCCTATCCAGTATAAACGTTCCCTGGTGAAATGTTTGTTCTCAAGGGCTCGAAAAATATGTACGAGTGACACATTGATGGATGAGCTTCGACATATACATTCAGTTTTACTAGCCAATGGTTATCCAGAAAATTTCATCAATTGTCACGGTAAGGATAGACCACATCTTGAAAAGACAGCTTCTGTACCAAAGAAAGCTATCTTCATTAATCTACCATTCAAGGGCGACCAGATTATGCAGTTGACAACTCAAAGACTTCGATCAGCCATCAAACGCACATTCTATGCCGCATCTCTTTTTCTCACTTGCCGAACATTTTCGATCCCTGTTCCTATGATTAAAGGACAAAATTCTGTGGACTCTACTTCAAACTGTATCTACAAGTTCACCTGCAGCTGCGGTGACACCTATATAGGTAGAACTAACAGAATGTTCCAATGTCGTCAAAAAAAACATGTTCCGAAATGGCTAGTAAATCATATCGAAAATCCTAACGCGATTAATCTTAGTAGAAATCCAGCATCATCCATTGCAAAACACTTAATAGTGTCAGGTCGCAAAATCAACATTAATGGCTGTTTCACAATTATTTCACATAACTCTAATTCAAGGTTATTGAAGGTGATGGAAGCACTTTGGATTAATCACATACAGCCTAAACTGTGTATACAAAAATCAATAGACTTCAATCTTCGCCTAACCTGGACTGCATGACCTATCTTAATATGACTGGTCATTAGTATGTACTTTTGTTTTTATTTAACTGAGTAATTTTCATGATCTTTATTTTATCATTGTTAACCATGTTAGCTTTAAAGCGGTTGTAAAGAAACTACGAAATGATATCATCTCGCGAAATTTGTCTTCTTAATGCCTTATTGACATTTATCAAAGTGACTAATTGTTTTAATATTGCTGTCTGACCTGAAGGGAAAATCAGTACACTAGGATATTTCTTCTGCGCCTCCCTTCTTGGGGAAGTGCACAACATTTTAGTTGAAAGCCAGTTAAGAAAAAGAGGTGCAGGAGCAAATGTTTAAGCCCAAGGTCATAATGATGGCTGAATAATTGAGGGCTTGAGGTAATTAGTTTGTGTTTGAACTCTGTGTAATCAATGTTCACATACAGTTTCTTTTGTTAGTTATTTGGATTATTGGTGTTATAGGTGAGTATTTTATATGTATGTATTGATTTTCTGCATACCTGAGTTTCCAAATTTCCTGTGTTAGTTGTCTTGATTCAGACATCTAAGAATAGAATATTATAGTCTCATTCTTCTTTTCTGATTTTAATTTCTTCAGGTATGTTGTTGATTAATTTTTGGTTGTAAGTCTTTGAGGTTGTATGACATTCAACATAAATCATCCACATGCGAAGTCCAGATCTTGTAGAGTTTTCTTATTGGTGGTCCAGCGTATTCATGTCTCCTCACTCCCTGTGCACAGTCCTGAGCATAATCTACTCCACCCTAATTCAGGACGTCATCGTGGGTGATAATAGGCAGGCAGCCTTGTCTTACTCTTGTATTCACCTCGAATGCCTCTCTGAGTTTTCCGTTGTGGATCACCTGAAACGTGACATTTTCATACAGCCAGCTGTTGAATGGGGTTGATAAAGACTCTGGGCACTTCACTGTGTAGTGTTAAAGTAGTTTCCAAATTACTTCTCGGTCAAAGCTCTTTGTCGAAGGCATTTTCGAAGTCGACAAAGTTGAGGTAGAGAGTGGTTTGACTGCCTTTCTATGCTTTGTTCGATGATGATGCGTCGAATTGCAATTTCATCCATACATGACTTACCCTTCCTGAATACAGCTTGTTCTGGTCAGTGAGGTGGAGTTCTGTACCTGGTACATCCTTTATTCTCTCCAGGATGACGCGAACTAACATTTAACAAAATCATGATTTCTCTGCATCTCTTTCAGAGGCGTAAGTCGCCATTCTTTGGTAGTTTTAGAAGGTAATCCATCTTCCAATCAGTAGACACCTTACCTTTCTTGTAAATGTTTTACGATGATGACACGAACGTATTCGCTGTTGTCTCTGTATCCATTTTCAGTGCTTCGGCGGGAATTCCGTCTGATCCCACCGCCTTTCCGGACTTCAGTAGCGTGATTGCATTTAGAATTTCTGCTTTCGTGTCCACGGGCGGTTCCGTGCGTGCTGTTGGTGGTGGTGTATTTCTGGACGAGTTGCCGGGGTGGTCGATTCAAGAGTCCTTTAAAGTGATCAACCCATTGTTTGATTTATTTCTCCGCCTTGGTAATCAGGTAACCATGACCATATTGGTTGGTTTCATTATCTGGGTTGATCTCTTCCTGAATAGAGACTTAGCTATCTGATATATTGTCCTGAGGTCTCTTTCACCTGTGGCCTGCCTGTTCTGCTTCAGTTGCCAGTGTGTCATTAAATTTTCGTTTATCTTTTCTAGCACTTTTCTTCACTTCTTTATTCTGTGCAGTGCACATTGAACTCAATTTCTTCTTCTGTTGTTCATTTTTGCATTGAGTCATCTTCTCTTTCACCATCTTCTTCTCCTCGATTAGCTTCCAGCTAGGTGTCCGTTGAGAGCCATTCTTTGTCCTGTCTCTTTTTTCCTCTAAAACATTTGTACATGTTTCCTTCAACATCACCTTCAGAGAGTTCCAGCCTTCTTCCACACAGGCTTCCTCAGTGATACCACGTAGTATCTCCGACTTTGCTGTGACCTGATCTGTAGTGAAGGCATCCCTTATAGCTTTGTCCTTCAGTTTCTCAATACTAAACATGAATCGTAGCCTGTCTTCAGTTGTTCTGAATGATTTTAACTTCATAATGAAGGTTCCTTGGACTAGATGATGGTCTGTGCCCACATCTGGTCCCCTTCTCGACTTTGTATCCAGCAGGCTGCATCTGCACTCTCTTGAGGAGCATTGGGATGAAATTTTTCTGGCGAAATCCATGTTGCTTTGTATATATCCTTGTGTTTTTACATGCTGCCTGCAATCACCAAGTCATTGAAAGCGGAGAAGTCTGCGAATAATTCTTCGCTCTCATACATTTCTCCAAGCAACAGCCCCTCAATGCGTGATGAGTTCTCTTCCTGTGTTATCTGCTCCCAGTTTGACTCGCATTCATATCACTCCCAAGAATGTTGATGTCACCATTCGGAATGGAATCTGTTACTGTTTTTAATTGTTTATAGAAGTCTCCCTTCTTCTCTTGTCCCGCGTTGTTTGCAACATTGTGCGTAGTATTGGATAATTGTGACCTTCCCTGCTGCCTTTTGATTTGAAATTTGCTGTCACGATCCTGGATGAAATTAGTTCCCACTGCATTGGGGCTGTAGCTGCCACTGTTGACATCATGATAGCTACTCATTACCTCAGTGTGCTTGTGGTTGTCGTCTGCTTGGGTGACTGGAGTAGATTACTGACTTTTCGTCCAGCTAACAATTTTGAAAGTCTACATCCATTCCATCTGCTCTCGAAGATTCTTAGCACTCCTATTGCCGTATCTTTCCATTTTTCTGCAAACTGGCCAGCCTACTCCGCGTTCAAATGCCGATTTTCACTGTCTGACTGGCTTCCTGAAGGCTTTCACCAGCTTTCTTCAATCTATCTCTCCGATTCCAGTGAAGAATAAGTTTTTGTTTTATAGTTTTTCGCGCTTTGAAGTTTCTGTGGCTATTAGATTGATTTTCCAGGACAGAGTGGTTAGCCCCGAGCCCAACCCTACCTCTTTTCCAGAGCCTAGGACCGGTTAGAAAACTAGCGAACTAGTAAACCAGGCGAGGTTGCCTCAAATGGATTAAAGATTAATGGAATAAGAATTTAGGTAAGTCACTAACAAGAAAACGTTATTTACGCAGCAACATATGACGTAATAATACACAAGAAAGAATTAAGAAATTATATGTAACAAAACAAGTGAGTTATGATTATTGGATAAAAAATAAGTAGTTACAACAAGGGGGAATACTGATACGTCATAATAATGATAATTGAATAATTTCTCACTAGGATAAGATAAGACTGAATACAGTCTTCTTTTGCATGAGGAGGATGGGTTGAAATCGCCTTATAGCAGTTGATTTTATTGTCATCGTTTCACCACTTGCTGTTTTGTAAATCTATGTCCCCTAATCTTAATTTTGCTCGGGAAAAAAGTGTAAGCTCTGATTTTACTAATCCTATTGAGGCGTCAGTGGTTGTCCACAGATACAGAAGTGTATATTCCACAAATCTGGGTCTAGTTTAAGTAAACATAAATAGCCTCGTTGGACAACTTTCTGTTGCATTGTTTGACCTTGAGTTAATCTCCAACCAATCAGAACAATATGATGTGTTTCCCCAAATGAAGTTCCGTTTCCAGTTCTCTTCCCTTCTACCGTTACACTATGCATATCTTTCACAGGTTATGAAGATGCGCCAGTGACTAGAGACTAACAGCAATCACCATCAGTGAGAGAAATCTCTTTTACATACCTCACCTAGGCGTCATCATTTTAACTATGGGGTTGATGGCACGAATGAGGATGTTAAAGTCAGTTAGGATGAGATTGAGAAGGCTCTACAGGAGTTCATTACTCTAAAATTACCATGGATATCTCCCGTACTTAGAAAAAGTAACAAAACAAGAAATTTTGACAGAGATGTCAAATCACTGAATGCTTCTATATGATTAACAGACTTGGTATGCGCGCCACGAAAATCACGTTCAGCAGGCTATTGAAGAATTCTGTCGACAGATGCATTCAGTGCCTCGACACTGGAGATCAGTTAGCTTGCCAGAAAGAATAAGCTAGCGTCAAGGGACTCTTTGAACAAACCATCTAAGAACTTATTCACATCATAGAAAATCTACAGGAGGAATCGGAGACAGATTGAACATACGCTAAGGAGATAACTAAGTGGTATGAAATGCCAGGCCCTCGAACGGAACCCGGATGGAAGGCGATAAGTTGGGCGTCGGTGGAAGTATGACACGAAGGAAATCTTGTAAAAAAGAAATAGATGCTTGAGGTCAATTTTGGATCCAAATTAAAAATAATAAAAGACAACAGGGTTAAGTGAGGATGTACCAGTGAAGTTGTATGTTCCACTTGAAACTCAAGGAGCTGATGAGCAGCTCCAAAATAAAATGTGCACTACAAACATTGTTCTTCTAACATTGATGAAGATGATTAAGTGGGCAGGTTGCTAGCATATTTCAACTAGTTTGATGGTTTTATTCGTATCACCGAAAATACCCATTGAGTCATGAAGAAAATAAAAGACAAACTCAGCGAAGAAAATTTGCCTTATCGACGAAATCATCTTCAGAGGCTGTACAGTCGTATTTATACTTACAAAAATATATAGTGGTCTATTATTGAGTAATAGGCGGTGACATAACTGATATAATTACTCAGAAGTGGCTTTAGAAGTGAAAATTAAAAGTTGTAAGTTACATGGTACTCAACGGCATAAAGATAGAAATTTGATAAGGTTAAAATTGTTCTTGAGTAAGAATAAAGGTGGTAGTTGAGTGTCAATTTAACAAGTGTGAAGAGGGTGTGAAAATATACAAAAGGAGAATATGAGAGTTTTATTCGTTTCAAGTGACTACTTGAATGTATGACTATAAACTTTTAGAATAATAACAGCTTTATTCCAAACGGTATTTGTGGTACAGGTATGGAATTTTCAGCGTGCATTACAGTATATTGCATCTAATTACCTCATAAATTATATAAGATTTTTAAAAATCAAAGATAAATAAATAAAAATAAAATAAATTAGTTATAAATAAATATTAAAAATTAAGAAAAAAAAAAAACAACGTAGAGTATTTCATTTCAAACAATGCACCACAGGATTTGAAATATAAAGTTGATGTGTGGTAGAAGATGAGAACAACAGTGTAATAGTAACGAGGAAAGGAAAACAAAAACTAATGAGACTATTTGTTAGAGTGCCGCAGTAAGTTTATCGTGTCATACCTAACGGATTTCTCATCACATAACAGCTGTGCCAGATATGGTATTGTGGAGTTTTTGTATTTGGTAGTCCTAGCATATAGCCTCCTATAGCTGCTTCTAGTTCTTCCAGATGAAATGCAAGGAGATAGATGCGTATAGAGAGGATGCTCGGGGTCCGACAATATTGTATTCGCTAGTTTCTTACATGACATAATATGTCTATCTACAATAGTGTTCACCAGTTGGTTTAACGATATCCCACTTGCCCTACTAACAGCTTTTAGTGCCCTTCTCAGCGAAGCAAAGTCTTTCTTAAGTAGTCCAGGAAAGACTAATGGGGAGCAGTAAAGGAGGATGGGTAGAATACAAGAATTTACAAACTGAGAAAGTAAAGACTTTATGCCAGACTGCCTAAATTTCCTAATGTAGAACGTTAAGCGAAACATCTTTCTAGTAACTAGCAAGATGTGGGAAGACCAGGAAAGATCGGTGGAAAAACTCAGCCCAAGGTACTTGACATAAGATGTATTTTCAACCTCTGTGCCGTCAATGAGAGTGGGGCCATGTGAGCTAACTAGTTGCTGTAGGTCACATTTACGTCTGAAAGTGAAATTGACTACCTGACATTTAGACGGATTAAGCTTAAGTCCGTTTGAAGAGGACCACTGACTAATTTCCGACAGAAAGCTATTTAATTTGGAACAATCTGACTGAGAGTTGACAGGCATAGAAACCGAGAGGTCATCGGCATATTTAACAAAAGTGGCTACATCAGAATGAGGCAAGTCATGTAAGAAAAACGAAACAGAAAGGGAGAAAGAACAGCACCTTGAGGAACACCAGCTAAAGTAAGTGAGGTAGTGGAGGATTTTCCATTGTAGACGGTGTACTGCTTCCTTTCAGAAAAATAGGAATGCAACCACTTATTTGTCCAGCTTTCAGCCTGTGTTGCAGCAAGCTTACTTAGCAAGAGAGACCTGGGAACAGAGTCAAATGCAGATGTGTAATCAAGGAAGGCACAGCGAACGTATTTAGCTCCTTTATCTAAACTAGAGACTATGCTATGGTGGAGGACGACAGCGGCATCTAACGTACTCCTACTATGTTTATAAGCAAACTGGTTGGGGTCGTTGAAAGGTTTTAAAGAGGGATCAAGATTAAGTAAAATAAGTCTTTCCATAACTTTCAAAAAGGGTGAGGTAATTGAAATGGGTCTAAACTTAACATTAGGTCCACTTGTAGATTTAGGCACTGGAACGATCTTGATGTTTTTCCATGATTCAGGTATAATACTTTTGGAAAACGATTCGTTGAAAATGTCAGTTAGCGGGGAACACAAGATGTCGGCACACTTCTTAAGGATAACAGCAGGAACACCATCAGGACCGAGGGACTGAGTAGGCTTGAGAGATTGAAGACACTTGAGGACATCATTCGTGTTAAAGCATGAGAAGCAGTCATTGTTTACACTATTTGAGTTAGGAATCATAACATTTGCTGGGATTCATTAAGCATGTTAACATCTACAGAAATATCATTCAACATTTGCTTACCACCTGTGATTTCCTTTAATAACTTCCACATATTTGATGGGGATTTACATGAAAGAAACTTCTGGTTATAGAGAGCATTCAATCTTTGTAATTCAAGCTTAATCAAAGTGTTCATTCTCTTAACACCAGATTTGTTTTTCATTTTGAACAACCTTTCTTTTTCACGGCGGAGCTTTTTGAGTTGAGAAGAGGAGAAGCGATCGAATTTTAAGAAGATTGTCTCTTTTGGACAACAAACATCAAGACAGAAATTAAGATAATGTGTTATGTTGGCAATTGTGTTATCAAGAGCTTGTTCAGTAAATAGATCCCAGTTTGTGTCTTTTAACATGGACCTTAGATTCAGTATGTTGTCATGGGAATAACATCTGTGTTGTGTTTTCTTTCCAAGGTATGAGAAGACCCTTTTGTGCTGCTTTCCATATACTTTGGGCAATATTCTTATGATACAGTGATCTGAATTTAGTAGTGGGGCTCTTTTTCGAGCTTCAAATATTCCTGCGTCGTTTGTAGGAAGCTGTGATCACTAGAACTGAAATCACCAGTAACTATAGACAAGGAATTTCCGAAGGAGGTGGCAGCAAGAGAAGTAAATTCATCCGCAAATAAAGATAATTCTGTGGAGTTGCATCCAGGAGCAATATACATGTTCGAGATGTAAATGTAGTTGTATTTTGACAAATGTTTAGGTCGACACTTAACGGTGAGACAGTCAATATTGTCACTAGAGAATTTGAAACACATATTATTGGACGTACACCATTGTGAATTGATGAAGATGGCGACACCGCCACCGCGTTTCTTCCTGGAACTACACCGATCTTGTCTGAATAATTTGAAACTATTTAGATACACTAGATTGTCATCATATATATCATGAAGCCATGTTTCTTGAAGTATTATGATCCCAGTATTATAATATATAATGGAAAACACCAGAGATTGAAGACAGTTAATTTTAGCCGGCAGGGAACGACAACTGGTACTCATAATTGCGGGAACAGTCATGAATTGAATAGGGGTATATTTTAATGCTCTCTGCCAGCCGGCATGATGCTTTTTCTTGTCTTTTTTATGGAGTTGCAGATCAGTAGGTTTTGAAGATATTAAATATTCACGAGAATAAATAATCCGATTAGAGGTCATATTTGAATAAGATTTATTGATTAAAATATCAATTAGAAATGAGAAATATATATATATATATATGTATATATATATATGAAAAAGCCTATCCCAGTCTAGATGCACTGGAAGGCATTTCAGTTTATACGAGACAACTCTAAGTTAGGAAGTACTTGACAGAAAGAGTGTCTAAATAAAGAGTTCTACTATAAGAAAACGTTGCACTTTCTAGTGTAATTTTTAAGCGGATTGCAGAAAATGCAAAACGCTATCTAGATGTCGTGTTCAAAGTAGATCTCTCCCGAAACCGATATTAGTCAGGAAATAGTTAGCTTCCAAAATTTTCTGGCTGGTATTCATTTTTAACAATGTCTTCTGTGAAGTAAATCAACTTCCCACAAGTCTAAGACTTAGTTAGCAGTTCATTGTCCATTAGTAATGAAATTCACGCAGTTTTATCGAAGAGTGCGGCCCTGAATGAGTATATATGGACAAGGGAGACATTATATGATAGTGCTGCTAGACCGTGAATAGACAGAGTTTAGAAATAATGTGAATGGCAATATGCCTGGTTCGTAGAGGTTTTAAAATTGTTCCGTCAGAGAGGATTTCGCTGTACACTACTGGCGAAAAGATGCCTAGTGTCTGTTTTCTTCCAATAGTCCTTTCAGTAGCTATTAATAAAATCATTCGGCTACTGGGACCCAACTAAATGGCCATCTCACGAGTCATTGGCGAGTATTTGTTCTAACTGCCGACCCCATGGACCCCAGTGGTCACGACTTCTCACTATAGCTCCAGATAAGATAGTCCTGAGGCCAGTTCCTAGCCGGTGACTCATCAACTAGAACGGAACAACTGTTTGATACCCTCTGGTTTTCAATGGTTCTCTAATTGATATCATTACGTGGTCAGGCTTCAAAGAGAACAAATCTCTAGAAACTAACTTCTGGAAATTATTCAAATAATTTGAGTTATATTGAAATTTACTGTTCGGTCAAAAAACATTAACGCTAACTTTAACAGTGTAATCTGGGATCCACAGAATGGACTTTCGCGTAGATGTATTTCCTGATCTGGATGGTTTAAATGTCTTCCAAGACAGTATTTCCAGCATATACTTCCCACTTGGACCAATCAGCTCAGAGAACACGACTACATCAATATCATCCACCTGATCTACAAATCCTCTCCATCATGCCTAAGAATGAACTTAAAAATGAAAGAAAAAGGCAACAACAAAATTTCCACTGGACAGAAAAGCCAGGGAATCCCTCTTTCACCTTTCCTGTTTTCTTTCTTCTAATATGACTTTCCTCATTCTGGTGAAAATAGCTTTGTTAAGTACACTCACGACTTGACTACTTCTATGACCCTTACCCCTCAGTCAGATTGTTCCAAAATCAATAATTTTTCATAAGAAATTAGTCAGTGGTCCTTGTCAAATCGTTTCAAGCTAAATCCCTCCAAATGTCAGGCTGTTAATTTCACTCTGAGACACGTAAGCGTGATTTACATGAACTAATTTGTTGACCGCCAATACAACTTGGCAGTTTGTGCTAACGAATTTCCTACCGAGTCGATTTGTGAGCCTATTATTCTCTAATCAATATTAGCAACAATAATGACACGATACCATACCATGGAAACCGCGAGGCAAGAAGTAGCCTGTATGCATAGCTCAGGTTTCTCTAGCTGACTGCCTAAAGCTTCAGCAATACAAAAGCGACGAAAACTTGTTGCCTTTCGCAGCTTTTTCTTCCCCTTTTAGATTACTTTGAAGCAGGAGGCATTTGTTGAAATGGAATGACCAGTAATGACGAGGTGTTCCATATATATATATATATATATATATATATATATATATATATATATATATATATAGATGAAAAAGCCTATCCCAGTCTAGATGCACTGGAAGGCATTTCAGTTTATACGAGACAACTCTAAGTAAGGAAGTACTTGACAGAAAGTGTGTCTAAATAAAGAGTTCTACTATAAGAAAACGTTGCACTTTCTAGTGTAATTTTTAAGCGGATTGCAGAAAATGCAAAACGCTATCTAGATGTCGTGTTCAAAGTAGATCTCTCCCGAAACCGATATTAGTCAGGAAATAGTTAGCTTCCAAAATTTTCTGGCTGGTATTCATTTTTAACAATGTCTTCTGTGAAGTAAATCAACTTCCCACAAGTCTAAGACTTAGTTAGCAGTTCATTGTCCATTAGTAATGAAATTCACGCAGTTTTATCGAAGAGTGCGGCCCTGAATGAGTATATATGGACAAGGGAGACATTATATGATAGTGCTGCTAGACCGTGAATAGACAGAGTTTAGAAATAATGTGAATGGCAATATGCCTGGTTCGTAGAGGTTTTAAAATTGTTCCGTCAGAGAGGATTTCGCTGTACACTACTGGCGAAAAGATGCCTAGTGTCTGTTTTCTTCCAATAGTCCTTTCAGTAGCTATTAATAAAATCATTCGGCTACTGGGACCCAACTAAATGGCCATCTCACGAGTCATTGGCGAGTATTTGTTCTAACTGCCGACCCCATGGACCCCAGTGGTCACGACTTCTCACTATAGCTCCAGATAAGATAGTCCTGAGGCCAGTTCCTAGCCGGTGACTCATCAACTAGAACGGAACAACTGTTTGATACCCTCTGGTTTTCAATGGTTCTCTAATTGATATCATTACGTGGTCAGGCTTCAAAGAGAACAAATCTCTAGAAACTAACTTCTGGAAATTATTCAAATAATTTGAGTTATATTGAAATTTACTGTTCGGTCAAAAAACATTAACGCTAACTTTAACAGTGTAATCTGGGATCCACAGAATGGACTTTCGCGTAGATGTATTTCCTGATCTGGATGGTTTAAATGTCTTCCAAGACAGTATTTCCAGCATATACTTCCCACTTGGACCAATCAGCTCAGAGAACACGACTACATCAATATCATCCACCTGATCTACAAATCCTCTCCATCATGCCTAAGAATGAACTTAAAAATGAAAGAAAAAGGCAACAACAAAATTTCCACTGGACAGAAAAGCCAGGGAATCCCTCTTTCACCTTTCCTGTTTTCTTTCTTCTAATATGGCTTTCCTCATTCTGGTGAAAATAGCTTTGTTAAGTACACTCACGACTTGACTACTTCTATGACCCTTACCCCTCAGTCAGATTGTTCCAAAATCAATAATTTTTCATAAGAAATTAGTCAGTGGTCCTTGTCAAATCGTTTCAAGCTAAATCCCTCCAAATGTCAGGCTGTTAATTTCACTCTGAGACACGTAAGCGTGATTTACATGAACTAATTTGTTGACCGCCAATACAACTTGGCAGTTTGTGCTAACGAATTTCCTACCGAGTCGATTTGTGAGCCTATTATTCTCTAATCAATATTAGCAACAATAATGACACGATACCATACCATGGAAACCGCGAGGCAAGAAGTAGCCTGTATGCATAGCTCAGGTTTCTCTAGCTGACTGCCTAAAGCTTCAGCAATACAAAAGCGACGAAAACTTGTTGCCTTTCGCAGCTTTTTCTTCCCCTTTTAGATTACTTTGAAGCAGGAGGCATTTGTTGAAATGGAATGACCAGTAATGACGAGGTGTTCCATATATATATATATATATATATATATATATATATATATATATATATATATATATACTAAAAGCTTCTGAGGTCGCTCAGTTTAAGATTTTTTCTCTCACATTTATCAGTACATACATACATATTCTCACTTATACAAGTGATCTCTTACAATTCAACTTCATAAGCACGAGAAATATGCAACTCCAGCAAATGACGTGGAAACAAATTTGACGAATTAGGTCATCTCTAGAGTATACTAGATATCTGGTTATCAGGATTTCATCATGAGCTGACATTAGACAGAGAACCATTGGAAAACCTGGGAGTACTGGACAGCTGTTTCGTCCTAGTGCTTGGAAATCATTGTTAGTACGCACCCACCGCCAGGGTTCGAACCCAGGACCTTCTGGTTACAAGGCTAGTGAGCTCATAGACCATTAAGCCACTGGGACTCGATCCAATGGCCAAACCATGAATTTCGCTTCTGTCAATTTACGACATAGCGCGTCCACTAGTCAATGTCTTCGGCGAGTATTTGTCCTCACACTCGACCCGCTGCACCCTACTGGTCACGACTTCCCACTGGAACCCAGGTAACTGAATAGGGCCAGTCGCCAGTGCGCATCTCATTGGCGTTTAAGTGTTGGTTTGTAGGGATTTGGTTGGTTTCAGGATTTCGTCATGAGCTGACAAACCAACACTTAAACATCTGGTTACCGATCAAAGAATGGGTGTATTGGACATCACTTCTCTTTATCCTTCTTTATGCTGAAATATGAAATATGTCCCTTGAAAGTCGAAGACTTGAAGAGATTAGCTCTCCTTTATCAACAGTGTTTATGTTCTAAATATCCTGGTAAATAATGTAAGGTAAAGTGTGGTGTGTCAGACGAGGATATCAAAACCAGAATCGGAAAAGCAAGACAAGCTTTCATTACTCTCAAGTCTGTGTGGAGGTCAACAGCACTCAGCATCAAAAATAAGATCCGGATCTTCAACTCCAATGTGAAGTTAGTCAGTGCTACTCACTATACAGATCAGAGACTTAGCCAGCGCATCATACAGAGCATCTCAAACAAACTTCAGACCTTCATTAACAGTTGTCTTCGCTGAATACTTGAGAACAGATGGCCGGCCAGAAAAGATCAGCAATAGTGAGGGATCTCTGGCAATGAGCGAACCAACCTAGCAGGAACTGATTTTGCAACAAATAAACAGGAAGAAATGGAGGTGGATTGTCCATACTCTGAGAAAACAGACCATCAAATGACATCACTAGACAAGCCATTACTCGAGTGGAACCCGAAAGGGAAGCGGCGAGTTGGTCGTCAGTGCAAGGGTGACATGGAGGAGGTCATGTGAAGAGGAGATGAAGGCATGTGGGCAGACTTGGAGCGGGGTGAAAAAGTTGGCAGAAAACCGAAGGCAATGGAGATGCGCAGATGGAGCCCTATGTTCCTCTAGGAATTAAAGGATATATTAATAATAATAAGGCGTGATGTTAGGTGATTAGGGCAATCCAGTTGACGAAGTTATGAAGCTGGATCGAGTCAGATATCTAGGACACATATGTTGCATGCTAAGCCATCGCTTTCCTCGATGGTCACCATTAGTTTACACAGGCTTATGCGGGAAGTGGGGTTAGGTGTGGTCAAACCAAATCCTGACATTAATCTATAAAGTCACTGACTGGCCGCGTAGGGAAGTGTAGACTGCTTGCTTATAATCCTTGAGATGTTACTAGGAAATGAATGAAGACTGTTGGTAACATGACTGAAAATCATTCTCAGTAATGCACACTAATTTATAGTTTCCTTATAAACGCGGTAGGTGTACATTAGATGCTACCGTTGTCTCACGTCACAATATTGTCTCTAATTTAGAAAGAGATGCTGAATATGTTCGGTTCGCCTTCAAAGACTACACATCTGCCTTTGACTCTGTACCTAGGCCTATCTCACTAAACAAGCTTGCTGGTATCACTTAGTTGCTACTGTTACAGTTTGTTAATTGCTATATTTTGCCTACCTTTCTGTATTGTTCCCCCAGCTTAATGTTTCCTGGCCTAATTAAGAAAAACTTTGTCACACTGCTAAAAGCATTAAAATTTGTCAGTAAGGTGATTGGGATGTCACAAAACCAACTCACTAGTACTGTTGTAGATAGACACACGGACTCATACCAAAAATTAAGGAATATTATCTAGTCGAACCCTCTCCTTGCATCATTTTCATCAGGTGGGACTAGAAGCAACTATGGAAAACTTCATGGTCGGACGACTAAGCATAAAAACTCAACAATACTTTATTGGGTGGGCACATATTTTATGTGATGAGAAATGTGTACCAGGCGTGACACTGCTAACTTACTGAGAAACATTAAGTAAATATCCCCTTTCATTGTTGTTAATATTCCCACTTAGATTATATACTTACATTTTTTTCAATAGTTGGTTTGTAAGGATTTATTATGTTTTCCCAGTCTGACCACAGATTGATATCAGCTAGAGAACCGTTGAAAACCAGCACTGAAGTACTGGACAGCTGTTTCGTCCTAGTTTTCTGGAAATCATCGGATGTACGCACCCACCACCAGGGTTCGAATGCAGGACCTTCCAGTTAGAAGACAAGCTAGCTTGCACATCATTCAGTCACTGGGATCCAATTCAATTGCCAGTCTATGCATTCTAACTTCTATCAATTCTTGATTTAGCGCGACCACCAACCAAGGTCATCAGTGGGAACTCCATCCTATAGCCCGCCAGTCACTAGCGAGCTTCAGATTAGTTTTTTAAAAACTAGGATGAAATAGCTGTCCAGTACTCCCTGTGGCTGGTTTTCAATGGTTCTCTAACTGATATGAATCTGTGATCAACTCGTAAAAACAGATCTTATCCTTACAAACCAACTAGTGAAAATTAATCTGATGCTCTCTAGTGACTGGCGGGTTACAGGATGGAGTTTCCTGGAGTTTTACTGGGAAGTCGTGACTAGTGAGGTTCATCCAGTCGAGAGTGAGGCAGGAGTTGTTTCCGATGTCACTGGTTTGTGCCACTCCCGCTGAAATCATGAATTGGTAGAAGTTAGAATTCATGAACTGGCCATTGAATTGGGTCCCAGTGGCTGAATGGTATACGAGCCAGCTTGTCTTGTAACCGGAATGTCCTGGGTTCGAACCCCGGTGGTGGGTGCGTACTAACAATGATTTCCAAGCACTAGGACGAAACAGTTGTCCATTACTCCTTGTAGCTGGTTTTCAATGGTTCTCTAACTGATATTCTTATTCAACAACATTATCAGTGTAAGTGCCGTGTTTATTTATCACCCCTATATTATATAAAGAGAAAATTCTTCGTATTACATGCTGAAAATTCTATATCTTTTTTTTTATCAAAATTACCTTTGGAATAAAGCCATTATTGTTATTAAAACACCCAACTTCTAACTTCTTTTTCCACCTAGATTAGTTGGTTAATAACTCATACTCTCCAGTTCTTATAATGTGTTTAAAGCTTATATTATAGAATATTTTGTAAGTTCAATGGTTTCATTGAAATTTATTGACAGAATTGTTTGTCATTGAACTAACGTCATAATAGGTTCATATTTCAGTAAACATTTTTTTTAGAAAAATTGTTTTTCAATACTTATTATGTGGGGTAGTGTATTTTGAGCGAAGTAATCTTATTGATTTACTGTTCTTTGTATTCTATAACCAAGATGATGATGTGATCAGTCCACGCCTGTAATATAAAGCTAGTTTATTTCATGAAGTGATTCAGGTAGCTTAAAATATCCAGATACTAAACTAATGCTTGAAAGCAATCAGATGCTCACTAGTGCTCACTGGCTGTAGGATGAAGTTGCCTGGAGCTCTTTCTAGTCAGAAGTCGTGATCAGTGGGGTTCACCATGTTGGGTGTGAGAATAAATACTCACCGATGAAATTGGCTGGTGTCCGGTAGCTCTAAAATTACGAATTTGAGGAATGATTACTGAACAATGAACATTCTTTTCGATAAATTCATAATCAGGCTCTACATAATAATACGTACATAATAGTGAATGAATTGTTGTTATTAACAACATTAATGTTGTTTAAATAACATCCAATCAATAATAATATCAATGGATTGCAATCCGATAGCAACAACATAACAAACAATACACTGAATTTCAGAAAAATTATCGAAAATAATAATACAAATTCATGAATTTATATTAGTCTCCACTGAAGGCCGAACAAGGGAAGTAGTAGTGGCTGGACTTGCTTTTTCTGCACGTTCAGCCCTGATTGTAAGGTGAATCGCGATAACCTCTGCTGTTTGGTGTATGCGGTACCTGGATGTTTTTGACAATCTGCGCGGTACCCGACAAATGTTGAATAAAGACTCTTCAGTATTAGATCTGTGGCATGTTTGGACTAGGTGTTCTAATATGGAACCTTTATTTAGCCACGAGCACGAAATATCACGTTTCTAGAGCAACGGTCAATATAACTTGCTCCACAAGCATATTTGAATTGGTAGATAGAGTTAGAAGTGGCTGGTCCAGTTACTTCATCTTTCAATCGAGGAATCGCTATTGGTGGTGTAGAAAATAAGACTTGTAGTTTTCCAGCATTAAAAGTTCTTTGAACTGATTTTCTTAATTTCTACGTAATTATTTTCCTAGTTCAATCGCCCCTGAATTGCAGTCGCTTGTATAAAGGCATCTTGTTTACGGATAGTGAATAGTCCTTTTTTTAACTTTCTAAGTCATTTGTTTCCTGATGAATTTGTCTGGTATTCATGGGCTGGCCATTGTATCCGGTCCCAGGGGTTGAATGGTCTAAGAGATCAGCTTGTAAACTGAGGATCTTTGTTCTGACTGCTGGTGGGATCGTGGGTGTGTACTCCTGAAGAGTCTAAACAAGGATGAAATGGCTGTATACTAGTACATTCAGGTTTTCAACGGTCTTCTAAGTGAAATCAGCTCTTGTCTGATCTTCATATATGCAGATAAAATAAGAATGACGTGGGATATAATGTGCGAGAAGGTGATGTTAAGCATTTAAATGTGTAAAGATCACATATGTGATTTATAGAAGCAGAATGAGGATGCCATTTTGTCTACTTTAGTTGAGAAATCACAGTTATATGGCACTGTAGTTATGAGGCAGATTCTAAAAAGTGGCGGAAAGTTTGGAAACCGAGTACTGATATCCAACGGTGTCAGATAAGCTAGTTTGGGAAACTATCTGAAAATTTTCATAAACGTGAACATCTATATATATATATATATATATATATATATATATATATATATGGTGATTTGTATTATTGTTGATAAAGTTATTTTAAGCAGTCATCTGTCTTCTCCTGCCCCGCTATAGGGTGATCTTCAGTAATCGTCCTTTCCTTTACCGAGTTATATGTAGAAAATACAAGCAAAATCAACTCTGAATTTTTCCGTCTGCACATAATCAGTATGGATATTGGTGGATCGGCGACAAAAGATTAGCCAACCTAGCCTCACATGGTCCACGGTTCAATTCTTCGTCGGCTCACTTTGAAACCTCAAGTTTTCAGGGCTAAGCCTTGTAAAGAAGGGAGGTCTCGACCTGTGGCTAGCAACCCGACTGCTACTGAAACTTCATAGTTCAGGCTTGAAGCCCTATGCTCCACTTGGAACGCTAAACGAATAAAATAAATTATGAAAATTCTCCCACATTTTGAAGACTATTTTGACATGGTCTACCGAATACACTTTTTGGGAGATTAAATCTTGGGCAGACGTTTTTTCCCCTACATGAATACCAAACATTCAATTCTACAGAGAAATTTATCACATTGCAAAATGGTATTGTTAGTGAACAGATTTTCCTGTTTCTAAGTATTGTAAATT
This sequence comes from Trichobilharzia regenti, assembly GCA_944472135.2. Classification (NCBI taxonomy): domain Eukaryota; kingdom Metazoa; phylum Platyhelminthes; class Trematoda; order Strigeidida; family Schistosomatidae; genus Trichobilharzia; species Trichobilharzia regenti. The sequence goes on along the minus strand of OX235262.1, from coordinate 170,293,821 downwards.
TTATAGTTTTAAGTTGATCTTTTTTTACCGCCTCGGTAAATGTCCCTTGGAGCTAATTACGGCTTAATCAATTTAAAGAGAGGAGAGGAGGAGATTGTGTAAAATCAAAGCAAAGGCAAGGCATTTCGTAATTGAGACATTTACTTACTGAAGACCCTGTTTCAGTAGACGTTAGCAACAGTCGGTCAGCCAATTATCAGAAAGTCATCTATCAAGCTTTCTTACTTCCTCTTGACGTCTGTCAACGAGAAGTATCTGCAATTTTGAGAAAATTCACTCTCACGTCGTCATATTGACCCGTTTTACTGATACTGTGGAGGATGAGGAAAATCTTTTGAGGAAAATCCTAATAAAAAATTGATTTCCACCACATCTTATAAGAAAAAAATAATTTTTCCTTCACGTTCCCAGTGGAACATAGGGCTCCAACCTAGTGGCTTGAAGTTTCTGTAGCAGTGTTTAATTTTTACAGGATGGGGTTGCTAGCCTCATGCCCAACCTTTCCTCTTTACCAGCATTATTTCTGGCTCAGTGAGGTAAAGGAGTGTGCCGGCCGAGGGTCGAACCCCGGACCATATGCATGGTCGGCGAGCGTCCTAACCGCTATACCACCGACGCACCCACCACATCTTATAGACAAGAATATATAATCAAATCCTATGAAATGTGACTTATCATCCGTACCGAATAAAATACTGTACATGAGATTGGGATTCAAAGGTGACTTAGCTTCCGATATCATGAAAAGAAGGATTTCACAGTCCCTGAAAAGAACATTCCCTGCTGCATCTTTGAGAATAGCGTTTTCTAGACGACCATTACTGTTCAGTAACCTGACTAACTCTATGTGCGTTTATCAATTCACCTGCTCATGTGGAGCTGGGTATATCGGTCGTTCGACTTGAGTTTTGTCCAAGAGGATGCAAAATCACTATCCTGTATAGTTGTGAAGAGATGGAGCAATAAGAAGCGCAATCGTTGAACATCTCGTCGATACTGATCACCCAATGATCTCTACAGCCTCCGCCTTTAAAGTCATCGACAAGGCAAAGAGTAATTTACCCAAATCACAACGTACCCAACTCATCCGTATTGCTGAAGCTTTGGCTGTCAAAACAGAAAAGCCAGAACTCTGTATGTAGAAAGAGCTCGTTCAACCTCTTCAACTCTCATTCTCTTAATCCCTCTATGCTAAAGTATGGTGATCCCTAATCATATTTTGACTCTACCAATTTTTTTCATTTTTTCTATTCAGTTTGTATACTGTTCCATTATCACGTCCATTGTTACTATTGCTATTCTCACTTTGAACTGTCCCCGGTATTATTTCACTTGTTCCACTTGTCATTCTAAATCAATTCTGTTTTGTAACGTTAAATTCTATGTTATCGAATTTCACACACTGTTACGTAACGTTTCTATTTTATTCGATTTGCCTACAAATCCTATGATTTTACATCTCTTTCAAGTCCTATACATCCTGTGTATTATTCTATATACGACATTAATTTTTTTGCCACTTGACATTTAACTATGATTACAATCACAAACTTTTTAATTGAATTTCATACTATTATTATTTTATGCATTCACACCTATGATTTAATTCCCTCACCTGATATTATATTATTATTGTTCCCTTGGGTTCCTGATGGAACATAGGGCTTCAACTGCATGTCTCCGCTTGCATCTGTCTTCCTTCTGCTGTACCTTTCACCTGCATCCATGTTGATCCATACTCTTTCAACTCCTCTTCACACGATCTCCTCCATGTCACCCTTGCACTGACGTCCCACTCGAGCAATGGCCTGACGCGCGCGCGATGTCACCCAGCGGCCTCCTCAGCAAGCGAGTGTCCAATCCATCCATTTCCACTTTCTCCTGCATATTTGTTGGTTGGCGATTACTTCTTGTTTTGTTTGTTCCCATAGTTTTTATTGGTGATTTTTTCGGCCATCTTATCTGATATTCAGTATAGAGTGAAGACAGTTAGTTGTCGATAAAGGTCTGCAACAGGCTGTTGGAAATATTCTTTGTGACCCGCCCGCCAAGTTTCTCATCCGTATAGAAGAACCGACTGAATTGACGTTGTTTGTATTGAAAATCCGACCGAATTTTGTTGTTGATACTGGCTGAGTGACGAAGATTTCCAGATTGGTTGTTTCAGGTTGATGAATGTGTTTCTCGCCTTCCCGATTCTCGCTCGATTTGACATCCTCGTCCGTTCCGACTTCCTGTAGTTGAGACAATGCTCCTTAGATAGGATAAGTGAATGAAGTAATCTGTTTCACCTCACCGGATATAACTCTTGAAAAACCATGCATTTACGATTGTGCAGCTTCATAATACATTCGTTAAAAGGAGTCTCTTCTCTGAATCACTTCTTTTGATTTTCTACATGTTACAATGGAAATTTTCCACAAATTCCCTCTTACAGAATTACAACATTTAAGGTTATTTATCACATTCCAACTAATCTTAATTTTACTTGACGAGTTCGTCTTCTACACATGCCTGAAACCATCAGAATTCACCTGAAGAAGCCAAACCTGTGTGTTCTGAAGAATGAATGTAAAAGCCCGATTATTTCAACCTGCCTCTAAGCCTTTTAAAAATTTAAAATTATAGTCGTCCAAATTATTTTATTATTTCTTCTAACTACTTCATCTTTAATTAGACGTGGTGATCGTCAAAACTGTTTTAGTTTTCTTTAGTTGCCTACTACGTAAACAAATTGAACTCTCGTTTATTCTAAAATTACTCTTTATTCTTCCAAAATTATGCATTATGCGATCCACCTGTTGTAACTGTTTCCACCCTCTTACTGTCTGTACTAATATTTTTGGTTAGTTATCAACCCCTTGACATGTTTATTCGGATTAAGTATCCCCTCCTAAATATTATTAAAAAGAGTCTCATATTAGGGAAAAACAGCTGTCCTTTACTCCCAGGTTTTCCAATGGTTCTCTAAGTGATGTCAGCTCATGATGAAATCCTGTAAAAGATCAAACCAACACGTGATTATTAAACGGATGCTCATTAGTGACAGGAAGTTACCAAGGGTTCGAGTAAGAAATCGTAACCAGTGGAGTCTACCAAGTTATTCAAGAGGACAGTTACTGGCCTGTGACAATGGCTGACAATATATATATCACCAGTAGGCAGAAGTTGGAATTCACGGACAATTGGATTGGATCCCAGTTACCGAATGGTTTTACAAGCTGGCCTCGTGACTGGAAAGTCCTGGGCTCAAACCTCGGTAGGTGTGTACTGATGAAGAATCCCATACTAGGACCAAACGGATCTCCAGTACTCCCAGGTTTTCCAGTAGTTCTGTAACAGATGTCAGTCTGTGATCAATCCTGTAACCAATCTAACCAACATGTGATAATTATTTTAAATGCCATACTTCAAATGGTATAACCTTAAATATATCTTACATTTTTCACTTTTCAGTCGAATTATACAAAGTTAGATCACGAAGTGACACCAATCAGAGACCCATTAAAAACCAGGGTTTACTAGACACCTAGTTATTCTCGAATTGGAGAGTCTTTTGAAGTATCACTGTTGATGAACACTGAACAAGTAAAATATGGTTTATTTATTTGTATTTCCCAATGAATGAAAAACAAAACGGTATTGCTGTTGTTTTACTGACGTTTCGCTATTTAATGCTGCTTCTAATAGCTTTATCAAAGCATTATTAAACCGGAATTTACAAAATCTCAGCATATATATCACAAAGAGTTAAGGAGTGAGAAAATAGACTTAGGTAGGTCAAGTTAAAGGGACATATTGAAAGTGAAAATAACAATGGAGATCAATCAGTAAACCAAATAACAAAGGTAATAGTACATCTGTTATGATATCAAAATAAAGTTTACTAACTTGATCATCGTTCGTCTGTCTGGGGTCATTTTTCGTTGAAAAGAACAAGAAGTTTAGCAAAGATATCTTTTCGGCTATTTCATTCTCAAAAACAGCTGTACAATCGCACTTATATAGATTAATTTACATGGATACAGTTCTTATTTGTTTAATTCCACATAGTAACGAAGGTGACAATAATTTTCAACCTGATATGAAAGTTTGAAGATACGAATATAGATTAAAAGGGGATTAGAGAAAAGATTGAATAGGATTAGAAAACAGTTACAACGTATGCAAAATTAATATTTGATGACTGGAGAAATAATTTTAAAGGCGAATAAACGGTGATAACTGTTTTCAACTTGATATGAATTACAAGAGACTTAAAGATGCAGGGATAGAACGAATTACAGGTGTGGACAAAATGAGCATGGAAACAAATTGAAATCAAAATTTTTAACTTGAAATGTAGGTTAGGAGGTATGAATATAGATTACAAGAGGCATAGAAACAAAAAAATTACACAGGATTGGAATATAATTGTAAAATGGTTATTTTAAACGGATTACAAGTGTGATCAGGAAGAGCATGGAAACAAACTTAAAATAACTGATTTTATAACTGAAGAATAGGATGAATTGAATGAAGGCAAAGAGAGAAAATTGCACACACAGATAACAAAACAAAAAACTGAATGGTGCATACCGAACTAGGTCCATTTTTAGTGAATTGGTAAAGATAACGAAATCAAAATCTACACTTAATTTTGTTAACCTTTACCAATTGACCAACTTGACAACGAAAAATGACCCCAGACTAACGAACGTTGATCAAGTTAGTAAACTTTGTTTTGATATCATAACAGATGTACTATTACCTTTGTTATTTGGTTTACTGATTGATCTCCATTGTTATTTTCACTTTCAATATGTCCCTTTAACTTGACCTACCTAAGTCTATTTTCTCACCCTTAACTCTTTGTGATATATATGCTGAGATTTTATAAATTCCCGTTTAATAATGCTTTGATAAAGCTATTAGAAGCAGCATTAAATAGCGAAACGTCAGTAAAACAACAGCAATATCGTTTTGTTTTTCATTCATTGGGAAATGCAAAATAACTTTATTATAATGAGTATCATATACCCAATGCCCAAAGTTTTTTTCAAACCGTTATAAGTGAACTTGTTTTGGACATATATATGTTTTGTTTATTCGAACGGATCGTCATTTTCGCCGAAGGCAACATTAGTGGACATGGCCTAGCCGTACGCTGTTTGGCAGACGGCTGGATGAGAATTATCAGAAGCACTATTGTGATTGATGCTAATGTTTCTCCATATACTTTGTGCTGTAGTAATCCTGCAGTTCTGGTTCATTATCGGTGAAGAAATAAACAGTCGTCGAACTGTCAACCTATTTGCTAACATTCTCGAGTCAGTTATCTCACATAGTACTCTCAGATGCAACGATTAGTTTTCTGATAGCAGCTCCAGGTTCAGAATCTGTGGGTTGACAGTGCTTGAAGCTAGCACGTTTACAGTTTCTGATCTAGACAACTGACAACCAACTCAGATATCAGTGATTAATATTAATATGTGTGTGACAGATAGTTTCTATAACTGATTTCTAAACAGAGAGAGAGTTTCCTCCCTAGTACAGTGACTGAATTATAGCGGAGACAGTTTTCAAACCAGTAAATATTCTGTCTGCAGTGCATCAATTGTAGTAGTAGTAAATTGTGTCTATTGAAAACTGGAGGACATGATTTAACATCTTATTGCTAAATAAAGTAATCAGATTGTATTCTATTCCGAATTTCGTCCAACTGGTTGTTTACAAACTAGGAAGACCTTCCTTGTACACTCACATCGTTTCAACGCCATAGCTGATTTGGAAATGACAGAGAAGGTTGTGTTTTTTTTTACCTTATATGAATGATTTCGACTTTGTTGTGTTATTTAAGTTAAGTGATTTAATTTTGGAATGTTTGGCAAGGTGCTTGCAGGCTGCATAGGTACCGAAGTTTCATGTGCACCCCGTCGCCCCCTCCCTATCAGTGCATGCGAATCTGTGGCAAGCTTAACAACATGTTGTTGTTCAAGACCGGAAAACTCGGCGTCAGCTTGTCGTAATGAAGCACATGGCACAGGTCTCTTTCTTCAGGAAGCATGTGAAGTACCATTTCGCGGACGAAGAGTCCGAAAACTGATGGATTTTTCACGGGAAGGTGCTGATTGGGAACGGCATCTGTGGTGACTATTCGAGGGCAGCTGTTGTGCGGGTTGCTGGCTAAAACTAATCTTTGTGTACAACATTTTTGCAATCTTGTCGCCAGTATTGCTTATATGCCCTAGATTTCACAAAATGCCAAGCAACGCAACGCCAGAAGAATGATGGAGGTCTTATCTTTGGGCGTCGATCGGTACTGTGCGTCGGTGGCACAGTGGTTAGGACTCTCGCCGACCATGCACGTGGTCCGGGGTTCGAGCCCGCACCGACGCACATCTGATATCTATGGTCGGCCTGTAAAATTTGGGCTACCGATATCCATGCTGAAAATTCCATACTTGTACCGAAAATACAGTGTGGAATCAAGCTGTAAATCAAAAAAAAAAAAAAATACTGCGTGAATAACTAGGGCGAGGAAATGTTTGGCCAGAGGTTGATGCAGACGGTTAAGATACCTGGCCAACTGCATTGATTTCAATACCAATTTGAACTCTAGACTAGACTAAACTTGTGATGAGAGCTGGCTGTTAGTCAAAATTGGTGGACAGTAATTTACGTCAATGCTTATGTCCCAAATATTGGTCGTGAGAAAATATGAACAAGAATGATTCAACAACCAGTCACAGCAGACTTTGCGTAGGCAGATACAGTTAACATATAGATGATCTGACATTCAAGAAACAGTCACAAACAGATGCAAGGTTAACTTTCTGTGAGAAACAACCAATCAGAAGACTGTGTTTGTTTGATTGAATAAGCTATAATAATGTACATGAAAATATATATAAATACGTGTTGATTTCCTTAATAAACGATCTGTTGCCTGGCCTTTGTCTTCTGTTGTTGCAAACTGGCTGTTCGAGGAACTTATCGAACATCGAAGAATCCAACAACCCCGTCGCCACTTTTATATTTTGCACAAAAAACCTAAGTTGAAAAGGTTAGGGAGGCCTGGCTGAACACAGATACGGTGATGCTGTATATCGCTAGGTTACTCCGTCATCTTATTCTACAGCCATCTGATCTCCCAGACAGCTGAGATAGATAGGCATGTAACAACAGAAGACAAAGGCCAGGCAACAGATCGTTTATTTACGAAATCAACACACATTTATAGATTTTCATGTACATATTATAGATTATTATTAGCAGAGAAACACAGTCTTCTGATTGGTTTGTTTCTCACTGAAAGTTGATCTTTCATCTCTTTGTGTCTGTTTCTTGAGTGTCAGATTATCTATCTGCTAATTGTATCCTCCTACGCTAAGTCTGCTGTCAGTATTTCATCTTGTTTTCACTAATATTTGCGACATAAACATTGACGTAAATTACTGTCCACCAATTTTGACTAACAGCCAGCTCTCACCTCAGGCATAATTTAGTATTAGTATGTTTACAAAAGGGAAACACTGATGTATATGTATGCATACACGACCAACGATGTAGGCTTTAGAAAGGATACCTACCTATCACAAAGCTTCATAGAGTAGATATCACTGAAAATATCGTCTAGAAAGATAATAAAACCTCCTCAATTAACAACGCATCAGCTCAGAGAACAATATCCAAAAAAAGAAAAGACAGTTTTTACTTTATGTAATAACTTGTCAATTACCGTATTCATGTCAATAATCATTTTCACATGACCGGTAACAATAAGCATAATAGTAGGTTTTCTGTCCATTTTGACAATTACTCATTAATATTTGATCTATCTGTTTATCTATCTTAGTTTGATAGAAGTGTCATTGTGGTTGAATTCATCGACCTATCTTGCAAAATTGATTTAATATTTACGAAGCTACTGCTGATTTTTTTTAAAAATACAGCATATATCTCTGAAATGTTAAGCGCTATTGATTTCATGGCATTATTGACTCATTTAATTTAGTACACAGTGGTGCATTTCAATGTTGTGTATTACATTATCTTGCTTGAAGAATTTACTCCGATAAAGGAAGAAATGCCTAGGGGGAAATAAATATCCACAGGGACTAATCCTAAAGTATAATAAATAAAAAGACAACAAAATGAAACGCCCAACCGTTTTATTTTTATTTTTTGATTACAACTTGATTCCACACCGTATTTTTCGGTACAGGTATGGAATTTTCAGTATGTGAAATCGGTAGCCCAGATTTCGCAGGCCGACCATAGATATCAGGTGTGCGTTAGCAGCGGAGCGAACCTTGGACCATGTGCATGATCGGCGAGAGTCATAACCGTTGTGCCATCATTGAAAAACGAAAGTGTTCATTTGTCTCTAATTCAAAGGAGAAGTAGTATCACAAAATGTTGACAAGAAATTGAAAGGTGCAACTAAACTTGTTACATTGTACAGCACCACACGCCCTCTAAGTCAATCTAAACCGAATAAGTACCGTGTTGATGTCACTTTCAAATGTGTTTATAAATTTATGTGCCGTTGTGGCAGCGAGTACATTCTATGAACAGAAACAAGGGTTTCTACTCAATATTTTCTGAGCATATTCCAACAAACTTATTCCCAAAAGGAAGCAGGTATTTGCAAAGTGCAACTACCAAACACCTCATGGATGCAGATCATATCATCAAGATTTCCAAATTCTTCAAAATATTAAACATACTAAGGACACGATTCAATGGCCAGCCCATGAATTCTACCTTCTACCAATTCATGGGCCATAGATTCGGGTCCCCAGTGGGTGCGTACAGTAGGGGATTCCCAAGAAACTAGGATGAAACAGCTGTCCAGTACTCCTTGTTTTTCAATAGTTCTCTAACTGATATCAATCCGTGATCAACTCGTAAAAACAAAACTAATCATTATAAACCAACTATTGAAAAAATACTAAGGACAGCAAATTTTATATGATTTGCTGGAGCAATCGCAATTCAGCGTTTCAAACCAAAGTTATGCGTGCAGAAAGACAATGTAATGAATCTCTCATTACCTTGGTAACCGCATTTTGATTACATGGATTAGTCATCCATATGAACGTTTTCAGCTCACTGAGAGAGTTTTCAGTCTAATGAACCGTGAACTTATTTTTGATTGGACACTAGTCACTAACCAGTGTGATATGTTTAGTCCTATCTTTGGTGTAGACTGAATTCGACCATCTAATACCAACAATTCACAATGCACCTTTATGGTGAGCTACCTAGCATAGTGGACATATTGCGAACTTGACTGATCGAATTCAAGTATTAGTTTTGTAGGGATTTTCTTTGGTTGGTTGGAGTATTTCATCATTAGCTGACTTCAGTTGTCCAGATGTCAGCTGTCCAGTACTCTCAGGTTTTCCATTGATCGAATTCAATCTACACCAAACAGAGGACTAGACACATTACACTAGTTACCAACTAATGTCCAATCAAAAATATGTAATACAGTCCTACAGGAAGTCAGTCGTCGGCCGGAATAGCTCAACTGTAACTCTTCTGACTGGAGAACTCACTGGGTGAGATCGATTCGAATCTCAGATGGGACATGTCTTCCTTCAAGGAGATTGCAGATACGCCTTACTGGTTGAGTGGTAAGTGCCAACTAGCACGAAATCTAGGTCAGGCAAGGCTTCCTGTCAATTGCTTTCAGCCATCTAATTCGGACTATATAACCTTCTTGAGTTTCTAAGTGAACTTATAGGCTAACATTGTTTTATTATATGTTTCTGTTTTTTCTACCTTCCCCTCCTAACCCAACCCCTCCTTTTCTATTTTGAAAGCGTATAAGTTGATGGCAACTTAGCAACTGAGAATTGTAATGCTTACATTTTGGATGCATTCATTTTATAACATTTTCTCTACTACTACTATTCAAACATTGAAGTATGTTATGGTCACCTTTTTTTTTTACCCCCATTGTAATTTTAGCTAGTTTACAGAAGTCGATGAAAATCTATAAAACTGAATGATGATATCATATCATTTTCTACTAAAAATTTGGTCTTTCTTTCTTTCTTTATCGAAATGTACCGATGGAAACCAAGTGTATAAAAAGCTAATTCAATAGATAATACTACACTACTGTTCATTATATCAAATTATTACTATTATTATTCACCAGTTGAATCCTGAGTTGGACACATGGCATATTTTCATTGCACTCTCTGTCCTCTGCTATTATTTCCAACCCGCAAGCTTTCATTTCCCCTTCATCATATTATCTTCACCATGTCCCTCTTAGATGAACGGTCACCTCGTCGTCTCCAGTTCAGTCTCCACTTGACGACATGATGCGAGGTGTTATTCAGTGTCTTTTACACAATATTTCCAATTCATCTCCATTTACTGCTGCATTTGTGTTAGTGTGAGACAATAACCCCTTGTTTGATTCGTTCTCAGAGTTCCCTGCTGCTTTCTTATCTTTTCCAGTCGGTCAGTTGATCTTCAGTTTTGGTGGTCGCGAAGGTAGCTGTCGATGAAATCCTGTATTGGCGCCAATACTTTGAATTTTATAGAACCAATGATTTGACATGTGTTGGAATTCCTGATCTGCTTCCTTGTGTTCGGTGCAATAGATGTTATTATATTTAACAAAACGCTGATTTGAAATATGGACTCTGAGAAGATGATAGACTCAGTGGTCACGAGTATTGCTTGTCTACACCAACAATGTATACAACGGCTAACCTATCTCTCAGCGCATAACTTAAGGGAAAGCACAAAGTAGACGAGACGAAAAGTAGCTGTATATTTTACACAATAATGTATACTTCAAAAATCACTAAGGCTATGTCAATTAGTCCATAGTCATGATCAATAAAACACTGGGCGTTATTTCATGTAGGCCAGTGCTGATTGATTTATTTCCAAACTGGACATCGATTGCTATATTAGATCTCCACACTGATTTTAGAATAATGAACGCCTGTCTTGCTTTCACACTCGATCGTGTCTGGCTTCACCATCCTCATATATGTCTTCTTTATTTCAGACGATTTCGCCAAGGCTCTAGTAAGGCGAAAGACATTACTATTTTTAGATTTATGCCATTGATGGTGATTGGCTCTTGTTATTGCTGGTTTGGTTGGGTATCTTCGCCACCCTCATCTTCTCTAGTAGACACTTAAAATCCTGTCTTTCCTGTCTGCCTTTTTCGCTAACTTACTACTTCCTCCTGTAGATTTTCACGTTTGTATGGCATCAGTTATAAATCATCAGTGAAGTTCACATCATCTAGAGTCTTTCCATATTCGAAAAGTTTATTTTAAATATCACACATACAGGGATGATGATGCAGTGTATTAACAACTGGATGATAAGGTTTCGAGCATAAATTATTGCCACTCATAATCATATCAGTTTTAGTCACATGGCGTCTCTCTCTGTCTCCCACTATCTTCGCTTTGTTGTTTGTTACTACTTTCCGTATATTTCCGGTATCATGGACGTTGAGATGTTGAATCGACTAAGAAAGCTTCAGTGATTAACATCTCTCCGCCTCCACCTAACCATATTACTTTCTGATACTCTCACTCTATCCCACCCACCCTATGGTGTATGTGTGATTACATGCAAGTGAATGCAGTGCCATGCAATGGCTGAGCTTTTTTCTAGGTTATTTAACTTATCTGGGTCAACAATCATTCTAGGTCTAGCTAAATCTTTATGTTCCAATAATCTAATTGACTTTTCAAAATTTAAAACAATTAGTCCCTTTTATAAATTTGAATAGCGTTATTTAAAGACGGAGATTATCTGAAGAATGTGATGTATTTGTACTATACATTTCGAACAATCTGATCCCTCACACATTTACTTGTCAAGTCAATATATATGGAAAAGTTAAATTAAACAAAGTGACAAAAAAGAATTAAGAATAATTAACACAAACGTTTGGTAATCTAATCAAATAAGGATTACCAAGGTGGGTAAAGAGTAATAACAAACTGTTTTTGAATAGACAAGGGGGGCTTAGGTCTATGAATAGCTATAGCCTCAGCGTATTTCAGTGAGCGCCCTTGACCGCTTTTATAGATGACCTTAAAGGCTGAGTTGACATAAATCTTATGGCTCATCTCGATCAGATGTTTAGCTATAGACGAAGTTCATTTTCAAGCTGTACAGTCGTATTTATATTACAGAAAAAGGTTATTAAGTGGCACTGAATAATTGGCCAGTCAATATAAGTATATATGTGATAAGAATAACGATAATTAGAATGTTGTAAGGGGTAGAGTTGAAGTGGATAAATTACAGAAATATTAAAGATTGTTTTATAAGTGAATTGATATCAAAAATGTCAAGTGTTCGAGCTCCCGCCGACGCACACCTGATATCTATGGTCGGCCTGCAAATTTTGGGCTACCGATATCCATGCTGAAAATTCCATACTTGTACCAAAAATACAGTGTGTAATGAAGCTGTAATAAAAAAAATTGAAAATTAGGAGTACTATTACGATATGAATGAAGATGTGAAGTGAAGTGGAAAGAATTCAAGTGGTAAAATAAAATAAAAACTAGAAAGAACATTACTATGACCAAGGTAAAGAAAGGGGTTCGACAAAGCGTTTTTGAACAAATAATTTAGGCTTCTGTTCATGTATAGCTAAAGCTTCGGCTATGCATAGGTGAAGAAAACGTAAACTTTTGGATCGATTCGATTTTGCCATGTAGATAACTTTGAAAGATGAATCACGTGGGGCTAAATGACCAGACTCCAACAGGTGATCACAAATAGACAACTTTGCAGTTCTACGTTCGCCTTTCATTAACCAAACCGGATAGTGTTCAGCTACACGTTTTCGGAGATTACGCTTACAACGTCCAATATAAACAGCTCCACAAGAGCAGGTAAAAGAGTAAATGTACATAGATGTGGACAAAAGCGGTAATCTATCCTTGACGCATTGTCTAATCATATTTCGGCTGGTGAAAACTAGTTGCAAGTTAGTTGCAGGAAAAGTGCGCTTAACACATTTAGATAAACGATTTTTAATCAATTCCGAAATGGTGTCACCTTTGAATGCCAAACTCATAAACAGTTTTTTCTTTGGCACTGTGATTTGTCTACGGGTGGATTCTTTCTGGATGTTACGTTCAATGAACCTTGTAGGATAACCATTGTTAAGGAGATATGATCGAAGGTTACCTAGTTCCCTATCGATTGTCTCTGCAGAGCAGATTTTACGAATTCTGGAGCATAAAGAATGAATAAGATTTCTCTTTCTCCCTAAAAGTACCCAACTGTTGAAGTTAGTGTTCTGCCCAATTCATCTGTTTTTCTAACCATTTAGGGATATGCTCTCCCACCCTCACGTGCAAAGCGCGATTACTCCTCCCTGTGTATGTGTGTCCACACACACACGAAAATTGGTAAATTGTGTGGGATGTGACATAATCACTTGTGCACTTTTGAGGTTTGCTGTGGAGTATATTTTTAGCTTTTACCACAATTACAAGCTGGGCTGCATAGCAGGTTCTACGGATGATCGAATTCAACCTTTGTCTCAAAATCCTACTGTTTATTTCCCCGTTATATGGTAATTTGATGAAAACCTTTTTCTTAGGGACGGTATGGATTGTGGGTTCAGAGACCAGTTGACTTCTACACCTGTTTAAAAATTTTAAAGGATATCCGTTTTCAACAAGAGTATCCATCAATATTTCATTTTTTTGTCAATAACATCAGTCGTGCAAATACGCGTATTGTGACAAGCCAATAGATGCAGGTGTCCGACAATCAACTTCGTCAACAGCTAAACATCTAATCGAGATGAACCATAAAACTGATGTCAACTCATCCTTTAAGGTGCGTCGGTGGCACAGTGGTTAGGACTCTCGCCGACCATGCACATGGTCCGAGGTTCGATCCCCTGCCGACGCACACCTGATATCTATGATCGGCCTGCAAAATTTGGGCTACCGATATCCATGTTAGAAATTCCATACTTGTACCAAAAATACGGTATGGAATCAAGCTGTAATCAAAAATAAAAAAATAAATAAAAAATATAAAAACGGTCAAGGGCACTTACTGAAATACACTGAGGCTATAGCTATTCATAGACCTAAGCCCCCCTTGTCTATTCAAAAACAGTTTGTTATTACTCTTTACCCACCTTGGTAATCCTTATTTGATTAGATTACCAAACGTTTGTGTTAATTATTCTTAATTCTTTTTTGTCACTTTGTTTAATTTAACTTTTCCATATATATTGACTTGACAAGTAAATGTGTGAGGGATCAGATTGTTCGAAATGTATAGTGCAAATACATCACATTCTTCAGATAATCTCCGTCTTTAAATAACGCTATCAAAATCTAGTTTAGCCCGATCTACTAGTTTGACTGGAACTATCTTATTGACTTCACAGTCAGCATTATACATGGATTTGGTAAATTATAAAATATTGAAGGTCAGAGCAGACTTAATCATCCATATTTTCATGTCTTGTATTATGACTTTTTTTATTCCTTTTCACTAAATTTACTTCACTCCATTAGCATCCTTATTATGTGTCATCAACTTTTGTAATTCACAGTGAGCTCATTGTGTCTCTAGGATTGTATAATATTAATTTTCTTAATTCGGTCTGTTGGGTCCTTAAGTTGACAAATTTTACTTGTGAGAGAGTTGGTTGGTTGGTTGGTTGGTTTAAATGCCACCCTGACTAATTCCAGCCTCCTTGAGAATCCTGCGTAAGGCCTCTGACTTTCTTCCTTTATACGATGGTACTACAGAGGCTTTGAATTCTATTATTATTATTTTCGTTCCGTTTACTGGAGATATGAAAAGTGGCGACAAGCACCAAGAGGAATATGGAGAGAGCGAAAGAGAGAAGCTGTTTGACCAAATTGCTATGATTATGAGTGGCGTTAATTTATGCTCGAAAGCTTGTCATCCAGCGGTCTGCGTTTTTAAGAAAAAATTAAGACAAGGTTTTCCAGGCGTTTCTCTATGTGAGCAGTCACATCGTCTTCAGCAGAATTACTCGAATTTTCATACATTTATTCCCCTTAATGAATTCGAACAAAGCAAGAACTACAGCTTTTGAAGAATAAAGTGGTACCATCATTGTTTATTTCGTTGCCTTATCGTCAGCTACTTACAGGCCAATTCATCGAAAGTCTACATGAGAAGGACAATACTTACATTTTAATAGCTTTTGTCCAAATAGCTTTAAACGTGATCTAGTCAAGACTCTGTACTGTAGGGCGAGGACAATATGCTCTATAGAGAAATTAGAGAAAGAATTTGAGTTTCTTGACAAGATGTTGAAGAGCAGTAGGTACCTTTAAAGGTTCATCAACAAGTATCGAAGATCTGAAGTCACATAGTTAAAACAAATCACAGTGGGTAAAAAACCAGCCTACTTTCAGCTTGATTATAAAGGTGAAAACATTGCAGCAATGATCAACAGAAGACTGAGTACATCAATAGCCATAGCTTATCCTGCAGATAAGCTCGTCCCCATCAATCGAACAACTTGCTATTTGGTGCAATAAAAAATCGATAGGTATCCTTCTCATGTTAACTCCAACTGTATATACAAATTTAAATGTATCTTCGGGAGCAGTTACATTGGAAGGACAGAAAAAGAAGGGCATATCTACGATTTTCTGAACATGTACCAAAAAGCTTACGCGTAAAGGGAACAAATGCTCCTAAAAAGTGACATCGCCAGACGTCTCCTTGACACGGGTCATGATGTGGACATCGAAAAGTCATTCAAAATTATCAATAGGCGAAAGAGCTCAATTTTTGCTTAAGCCATTCTCATTAAGCGCCTGAAATCTGATTTGTGCGTTCAGAATGAAGCGATTATCAGTCTTTCTTTGCCCTGGTAACTGGATATTTTCATCTGTCTTTCATCTGAATGTGATATGCTGAAAAGTTTCCATTGTGTATGATTACTATTGTTCGGAATAGTGTTTAATATTATATATATATATATATATATATATATATATATCTGTCGAGTTTAATGCCCGCTAGTCGAGGTTTTCTGAGTGAGTCAGCTAAGCATAGGACACTGAACCACGTAAGTAGTTGGCGAGCACTCTCCGGTGAACCACTGACGCCCACTTATGTAATTCACAAGTGGTTAAATAGCTCTGTTTGAGCAAATTTATGACTAAAACTGCCAAAAGTAATACTCCTCATGTAATAATTAGTATTAGAATAAAATAAATTTCATATTATCAGAGTTTAAAAATGAATATTTCAGCCATGTTAAAAGACCCCGATATTTGATTCGATGTGAATATAGGAAATTATAAAAGATGGAATAAGGACTACACGGCTATCATCAAATATCAGATCCGCTGATGCTAAATTGCTATACATTAATGGCGCTCTCTATTTTTTTTCATTCGTTTTGCTAGTCTTTGTTTTTCAGTCGCTATCGATTGCGTAAATCACAGTGAAAACTGATATCTATATCTGCATATTGATTATTATTTTGAGAATTTAAAACAATGATTTTATCATGACTACAAGGTATGCGATGCAGTTGTTGTTCTTTTTTCTGCTGAATATGAATCGATCTCTGAGTTTCAGATTTTTCTTCGTGCGATAGGCTTGTTGAAATGACTAGCTATATGGAATTAGAGGCATACTTATGATCTAATCAAGCGATTGTTAGGTTGAATTATAGAGGAACTGCATATTTTGTTTATTTATAACAGCAGTTTGAAAAGATCACTGCGCTACCAGAATTTCAGAGTTAGACAAGTCTGCCCGTCTATTATCACCAACGATGATATTCGTAATTGTTGTGCACTGGATTATGTGTCAGACTGTACACAGGGAGTGAGAAGACAGGAATACGTCGGAACACGGATAAGAAGACTCTGGAAGATCTGGATTTGATGTGTGGATGATTTACGTTTAATGTCATACACACTCGAAGACTTACAGGCAAAAACCAACAAACTGGCATTAGAGGCTGGCTGAATAAGCAGCAAAGACAGGACTCCAGTTGAACATAGAGAAGAAAATAGATAATCAACCTAATACTATCTCCCGGTGGGTGCGTTCTACTGACGAATCCAAGACTAGGAAGAAACAGTTGTCCTGTACTCCCAGGTTATTTTCATTGGTTCTCCAACTGACATCAATCCGTAATCAAACCTGAAACATTTCAAATCCTCACGAACCTACTCTTGAAAGTTAATCTGATACTTGCCAGTGACTGTCTACAGGATGAAATTGACTGGAGTTCTGGTGAGGAGTCATGATCAGTGGGATCCACTAGGTCAGGTGTCAGTCACATTAAAATCATGAATTGGCAGAAGTTAAAATCTATGACCTGACCAATGAATCAGGTTCCAGTGGCTGAATCGTCCACAGGTTTGACCTGTCAATGGAAAGTCCTGGGTTCTAACTCCGGTGGATGCGTACTGTCATTCAGTCCCAAAATAAGATGAAAGAGCTGTCCAATACTCCTTGGTGTTTTTCAGTCGTCCTTAATCCTTGATTAAACTTGATACAGTATAATTTTATTATACATTCTATTCGTGCATCGGTGGCACAGCAGTAGAATGCTCGCCAACCACGCCCCATGTAGTTCGGAGTTCTATCCCCGGTCGACGCACTCTTCTACCTCGCTAAGTCAGTAATGAGATTGGTAAAGAGGGAAGACTGAGCATGAGACTAGCAACCCCACCCCTTAAAAAAAAAATAAACACTACTCCTACAGAAACTTCAAACCTCTAGCATGAAGACCCATGTTCTACTGGGAACGTAAAGGAATAAAAATGTTTAAAAAATACATTCCATTCAATTCTTCCTTCTTAATGCTATTCGTGTTTCAATTTCTGTAAACACTTTTCCTTTATATTGTTTAATATTAAAAATTGTTCATTTCATAGAAAACTTGCATAGATCCTCAAAATATGAAGAGTTTCATGTCACTGTGTTGCACATCCTGTTTCCTCTTGATTCAAATTTATGAATTAAAATGAACTGTTTGAAATACGCAATTCTTTGTTAGCATGGTCAAATTTATGTGCAAAATAATAAAAACAATATGACATAATAAAACCGTACCACCTTATTGATTATTTTTTTCTTTTATATTGATTATTTGATTATTTACAACATTCTACGTGATAAGGTCAAATCATATATATCTTGATAAAATCAAGCAAGTATACGAAATGAGTAGAACAGTGGTATTATTTGTTTGAATACGAAAAGTGAGTCCATTTATTACAAGGTTATATCTTGCATATTTCAAATTAGGCGGGTGAAACGGATGATAATAATAAAAGAGAAGATATTGTCGCTCAAGTGGATGGATTCTGATTTGGCTTTGTCTTCTGAACTGGAGGATTTAATCACAAAGCTTTCATGGCCCCTATTTTAGACAACATCTTTAGGTCAAGGGAACTTGTTTTAATTCCTCATGAGTAATAATATAACTGTATCTCTTGACAACCAACTATTGTCGTGATTGGCTGTTAATTTACACCTGTATTGATTATTTTTATTTTCTTGGGTTCTGAATCGAAAGGGTCGCCCACTTTGACCAACTTAGTATTTACAGGATTTCATCATGAGGTGGCATCAGTTAGAGAACTATTGGAAAACCTGGGAGTACTGGATAGCTGTTTCGTCCTAGTTTGGGACTCTTCAGAAGTACGCACCCACCTCCAGGGTTCGAACCCAGGACCTTCTGGTTACAAGGCGAGCTTGTATACAATTGAGCCACTGGGACCCGACCCAATGGCCCATAAAATTCTAACTTCTGCCAATTCACGACATAGAGCGACCCCTAGCGAATGTGGCGAGTATTTGTCCTCGAACCCGACCTGCTGCATCCTACTGGTCACTACTTCTCACTAGAACTTAGTATTTATTGTAGTTTATGCAATTTATTTTGGTAAATGGTAATGATCTTGTCTCCACTTGCTGTTAGATCCTTTGGTCTGCACAATATTGAATGAAGCAACTGTGTTGGCTTGTGTCCTGTGTCAATTTCACTGAATGGTTTTAGTATTCTAGCGGTTATTTCAGACATATTCCTTATAATATGGTAGAGTGTATTTTCTTGTGGTTTTTGACGATGTTTTCTTGTTGTCATTTCGATTTGAGTTTAAACACACAAAATATCAAGAAATTTCTAGAAGCCTGACACTCAGATGAATCAGCGATTAACAGACAAATTACTATTACAAATCAAATTGACCAACTAATAAAGAATAAATTACACGACAAAAGAGTTCAAATTCCAAGTCAATAAAAATGATCAATAAAGATGGAAATTAACAAGCAATTACGACAAAGGAGGTTGTCATGGCATACAATTATATCACTATTCGTGGAGAATTCAAACAAATTCTGTTCATATTAAAGCCTGAATTGAAGATGTTGTCTAGATTGGGGACAATGAAAGCTTTGCGATTTAATTCTCCAGCTCAGAGAAAACAATCATATTGAAATCATTCACCTGCGCTAAAAATCTTCTCTATTATTTTACAATAATGCATTTTCAACGAATTTACTAAGAAGCGGTACAATCGCATGGATGTATATTTATATATTGAAATAGTAAAGTGATTTGAGGCAAAATGCATTACTCTAGGAATTGTGATAGTTGAACATCTGGTGGACACTGGTCATTTTATCTCCACAACCTCTTCCCCATTAGAGTTACCAGTATGGTGAAAAATAATAAAGACTTGGTTCTGACCCGCTTCGATAAAGGTGCTCGCATTGTCCTGATGAATTGACAAGACTAAATCGGTAAAATGTTATCCGTTATGTCAGATGAAAACAAATTTTCAAAAGGAAGTAACCAGAAAGACCAAACGATACAAATTGAAGAAAATATGACACGAATGCTGAAGAAGATGAAGAACGAATCGATTATCAGCTCTGAATTATTTGAGTAAATACAACTCCCATGTTACGTGATTCCCCGTTTATATGGTATGCCAAAAGTGCACAAAGAGAGTGTACAACTACGTTCAGTCTTGGATATGACAAATTCCCCACATCATGCTACTGCCAAATGGCTCACAGACATCCTCCTACCCATCAGAAATAATCTCTGCAAGCATACTGCTTTAGATTCATTTGAATTCGTCGATTCAATAAGTGATGTTAGTGTATCCGGGAAGAAAATGATATCCATGGATGTTACGTCCCTTTTCACCAATGTTCCTCTCACTGAAACTATTTACCTTTTTATGCAAATTCATTAAGGGTAATAATGTAGACGTATGTGTTCCGATCTACTACTTGAAGGAACTACTATTGAGGTGAATTTCAAATGTCCAATTCAGGTTCAACAGCACGCTTTATAGACAAAGAGATGGAGTGGCAATGTGGCCACCATTGCGTTCTTTTGCTTTCAGACTGCTTCTTGGCAATTTCGGAGAATAGTATTTTACGGCCTATTATTGACAGTTTCCATTTGTATCAGAGATACATGGATGATACTTTCATCATATGTGATGAGAACAAAGATATCGAATTGATAACTAAAGAGTTCAACAGCTGCCATCGTGCCATCCTGTTCACGACGGAATCACAGATGAACCCTAACTCCCTTTTTTGGATGTTTTTCTAAAAAGAAGATCTGGTGGTTGTTCTCTTAAATGATCGATCTACAGGAAACCAAAATGGAATGGTCAGCACACGAATTTTCATACTTGGATCCCTTTGAGAAGAAAGAGAAACCTGATCCGTTCCTTATCCTCAAGAATAAGAAGAATATGTTCCATTCGGCGGGAAGCTGGAGCGACTGAGACACGTTCTCATAGAAAACGGTTGTCCTTCAAGATTTATCGAGAAAGACATGAAGCTAAAGAAAAAGCCTGAAAGAACCCAGACGGTGCCGAAGAAACTGGTATCTATAAGCGTTGAATTTAAAGGTGATACTGCAGCTGAGATCCTCAAAAATCGCTTATGCAGATCACTGAGTTAAGCCTTCTTTATGGCTGAGCTACGTATCAATTTCTACAGCTGACAAATGATCGATGGATGTGTGAAGGATAAAGTTCTGCTTTGAACTACTTCAATGTGTTTTTGTAAATCCGCCTACTCGTGTGGATCTAGTTATATATGCTACACAAGGCGCAGACTTTCCAAATGAACCTCTGAACATTATCCGACACGACTAGCAAAAGGACAGTGCAAGACAATTACTAGCTCAATTCTCGAGCACTTGGTGAACTCAAACCACATGGCTCCACCAGAGTCGTCTTCCAAGATCATCTGCAAGGTGACGCCAAATGGTACAAAAGGCTTCAGGTTTCGGCTTTTGTGTGTATGGCGGAAGCGCTGGCAATTCATTAATACAACCCCGCACTCTACGTACAGGGGAAAGTGTGTCCACTCTCTTGTTCTACCTTGGTCTTAACCTCTTTACTAGTCGTTGCCCGTAAAAATTTTTATTTTTTTAATTTTAATTTTAACTTTTAGTTTACTTTTACTTTAGTAATGATTAATTTACTATTATCACTCTCACATGTTCCTTTTGTACATTTTCATGAAATATTTTCATTTACAGGTTCGATCAGGAGTTAACATCAGTTTGAGAGCCATTTGAAAACCTGGGAGTACTGGACACCTATTTTTTCCTAGCGCTTGGGACTTCCCAGTAGCACACATCAACCAGGATTCGATCCCAGGACTTTCCAGCTACAAGGCGAGCTTGCAGACCATTCAGCTTCTGGGATCGGTTCTAATGGCCAGCCCATGAAGCCCAGATTCTGCCAATTAGCGATAAATGTAGTGTGACCACCAGTCAGTGTCATACACGAGTAACCGTTCTGTTAGCTGACTTGGTGGACCCCATTGGTCACGACTTCTCACTAGATCTCTAGGTGACTTCTCCAGTCATCACAGGATATCAGATTAACTTTCAAGGCAACCGTAACGAATAGACACCAGCTCCAGACGGCCTTGAAACAGCCAATCAGGTTCTTCTAGGTAAAAAGTGGTACTTAATTTACAAAGAAGTGTATCTACGATATGTATGTAATAAAACTGAGTCATATAAGCTACAAAAACTGGCCCCATATTCTCATAGAAGCGGTTATAGACATATCAAACTAATGTATTCTCTATTTCTCCAGCTCTAGCAGATATTGGTTGCATATACGCAATATATTATACTAAGAGACAGAGCTTTGATTTCGAGAAGAAAGTGTCTAAAAAAATAACCAATTATGTACGACTTACTAACTTCTACAGAATTCCTCCTCCCTATCAACACATTATCTACGCAGAGAAGTCAAAAACCAAATCTAGGAGACATTTTCATCGAGGATTATGACCAGCAAACGTTTGTAATGCTGAGCTATCTGATTGGACAAATCAAGGTCATTTGACTTTGGTGTCTATTGCTTACTCTTGCCACTTTCAATAGTTAGTTTATTAGTTAGTTTATAGTCTATGAGCTGGCCTTATAACTAGAATTTGCTGGGTTCAAAACCCGGTGGGTGCGTACTACTAAAGATTCCCAAACCAGGACGAAACAGCCGTCTAGTACCTCCTGCATTTCCAATACTTCTCTAACTGATGTCAAACGGTGATCAAACCCTCAACTAACCAAATCCAATCCCTGCAAACCAACATTTGATCAATTACTGTCAATTACCTAATTTGTCTCTCTGAAAAAATGACATTCACTTTACTTCCTATCTGAAATGCAATTTAATAACACATATATTATACACACACACACACATAGAGTGAAACTATTCATTCATTCATTCATTCATTTGCATGGCTTTTGACTTACTACCCATATTACAAACGTCTCTGTTTATTCGTGTCTATATGTGTGACTCTAGATTTTTACTTCTAGGTCGATTTCATTTGTCTACATGAATCAGGCTAAAAACACGAATTAAGTGTAGATGTATCGAAACATGCAAATTTTACCAATACGTGCATAATTAGTTGTAAAAGTATTGACCATATATATACATATATATATAGTGTATATGCATTAATATGACGATAAGTAGAATACTTCAGGCCATATAAACTAAATCATGTGATGTCTAAAGTAACATTTTTACTGAATAAAACAAAATACAATCAAGACTTATTGATGAAAATTCTATTTTGTTTTGTTTTTCTTCATTCTTAATATCTCTATTAAAAAAGACAAACACTAAAGAAATTGAAATTGAAACTTTTAAACCATTGAAACATTTAAGAGAGATTTTATTTTTATATTTTGAAGACATTTTCGAAGTGTTTGACTAGGCCAGTGATTTTGACAAAATTATCTAATAAAAACGTTAAATTGAATACATTTATTTGTTATCTTTTAATGAGTAGTACGCAGGAGCTCATCATGACCTAGAAACTGACTGTAGCCTCTTTCCTGTCAAACATGGCAACATATACGGCGGTCTGTTTAAAATTTGCGCTACCGAAAACTTCCATCACTATCTATATTTCATGTTCTTTTTGTTTTAATCAAGCAAAATATGACGTCTAGTCGTATTATTTACTTTCGCGAGTATTTAAAATGTTTTTACTACCTGCTGATTCTCTAGTTTCTACTAAACTTGAAAAGAAGCAGAGTATATATTTCTGAGTTATGTCTTTTGGATCTCCAAATGTACTCCTGAATCTTTCATAATTGACTTTCAACTAAATGTGGTGCATTTCTCTAATGGAAGCAAAGCAGAAATATCATGAGGGATTGGTTTTCACTTCAGATCAGACAGTATTACGTCATAGGATTTGCTGTCAGTTAGTATTTTATCTAAAGATCCTAGAAGAAGAGGAAATATCATGCAATAAATTCCACTGAAAATTCTGCATCTTATGTAAACACTGTTCAGAGTAAAGCGAACAAAAACATCCAGCAGCAAGTGGTTGAAAAGACCAACTCAATCAACAAAGTAGTAAATTGCATCAAGTGTGCAAAGCCTTATATTTGCCCAAAATTGGTTGGCCCTACGACGCCAAGTCCAAGGATATAAGATAGCCGTCAAAAGACGCGACATGTAATCCCTTATATCAAAGCAGATGAACAACTATGGGCACGAATTTCACTGAGAAAATCTTGAAATATTTAGACAGTACAAACACTCAAAACTATTGGGAATTCCTAGATGCCTGAAACTCAGACGAATCTGCAATCAGTAGACACATTAACTAACTGTAAAATTTCATCATCTCATTCTCACCTTGGTCTTGGTCAAATTGTCAACCAATCAAAATAGTTATTTTTCTCTACTACCTATATCCAAATCCCCTATCAATTGTAACAGTCCATTTCCACCGCCCTGGGCAGATTTTAATGTGGTAAAACAAAGTATAGAAATATGACACATTTTTCCCCCTATAAAATTGTATCCTAACAATCACAGGCCAGTCTTTGTCTTTAGATATTTACTTGGCTCAGTGAAGTGGAAGGTATCACGGACCAAATGGTGTATTTGGCATATTAGTTGAGTACTTCTGATTGTACAATGTGTCTATTCCTCTGTTTGGTGCAGACTGAATTCTATCAGTCACGTTTGCAATGCGGCCGCCATTCTATGTGGCTTGCCATCACTGAGCTCTTTGAATAGTTGATATTAGGTGGGTAGAAGCAATCGGCTAACTAGAATGGTGGCCACATTGCAAAGCTGACTGATAGAATTCAGCCTGCACCAAACAGAGGACTAGACACATTAGACAAGTTACTAACTAGTGTCCAGTCAAAAATATCCAGTACAGTCCTACAAGAAGTCAGTCTCAAGCTCGAATAGCTCAGTGGTAATGTCTTTCTCTCTCTCTCTCTCTGACTGCATCACACACTGGGTGACACAGGTTCGAATCTCGGAACGGTTATGAGTTCCTTGAAGGTTGCAGATACGCCTTTCTGACTGACTGGTGAATGCCAACTAGCACGAAACCCAGGTCCAGGGCTTCCCTTCCGATTACCTCCAACCATCTTATATAATAGTTCAATTGTTCATTGTGTCAGTATTATTACACTCGCGCATAATTCGACTCGGTCAACATATTAATTGACAAAAGGTTCATAACAAATTAGTGACGAGTTCGTTTCAGCTGGCCACATATATCATAATAATAACACAGATCAAATTTATCAACTAATAGACGACACGGGATATAAAAGTAAGATTCCCAGTCAATAAAAATGGATAATACTAATGAAAATTAACAAACAAGCTTAACTACAGGCAACAACAACAGAGCATGAATCAGCTTAGATTTTTGAATTACAGACTGCTTGTCTGAATCAACACAACTTTCATCTGCGGATCGTGGATGTCAAAGAGATCCGTATAGTAGCATTTTCTAAGGTACATTAAAAGACCAATAAAAGGAGAAAATGGGATGTAATAACCGAGGTGAAGACAAGATATTGCATCTTCACCAGAATGACTGATTTTTAAACTACATCTTTTAATTTGTATTTCCAAAATTTATGTCCAAACCAAGTTCACTTAAAACAGTTTGAAAAAAATCTGGGCATTGTGTGTATGATACTTATTATTTATATAAGTCTTCATATTTCCCTATGAATGAAAAACAAGACGATATTGTTTTTCAAGTGTTGGTTTGCAAGGATTTGATTAATTTCAGGATTTCATCATAAGCTGACATCGCTTAGAGAACCACTGGGAAACCAGTGGGAGTACTGGACAGTGACGTACTGGGTCCGAGCCTCAGTGGATTCGTACTGATGGAGAGTCCCAAGTTAGGCTGACGAAACATCTGTCCAGTACTCCCATCTGGTTTTCCAATAACCCTCTAAACGATGTCAGTTCATGATGAAATCCTGGTATTGTTTTTATTGATGTTTCGCTATTTTTAATGCCGCTATTAGCTTTATTAAAGTAATAATAAACAAGAATTTACAAAATCTCCACTCACCTACAGCCTCTTGACCACATTTCTTGAGCACGAGGTAATTTTTCTATTGTTGTCAGGGTGGTAGAAATGATAGCCATGTGTGGATTGTTAGATTTGATAGGCATGTAAAATTATAAAAACAGTATGACATTTTTAATATATCTACATTGAAGAAGAAAACATACTCCAGCAAATATTTAGACTTCGGATCATCACAATCCATCAGTGCAAAGGTATCAGTCGTCTGAAGTCTTCTCAGACGATCACACCCTTTGATAACGGATAAGAAAGAAAAAGAAGAAGAAATATCAAACATTACTGCAATTCTCAAGCAAAACAACTACCCAAGGAACTTCATCAACAAAATCAAAACTGGCATTAAGTGTGGTTGAAAACGTATTCCGAAAACATGGACCTCAACAGCCGTCATTCCATATAGAGCAGAGACCTTGGACGATATCTTAAAAGTACTCAATCAGCTCGACAACGGATTTTTCTTCAAAACATCAGACACACTGCAAAACAACCTTGTCCATATAAAAGAACAAATCCCTAAAGATTCTCTATTTAATTGTGTATATAAAATAAAATGCTTGCTTGAAATGTGATGCGATCTACATCGAACAAACATCTCGAGAAATCAAAATCAGAAGAAGTGAACATCGTAGAGCCGCCTCTATTCGACCACCGAGAAACCCGGTTGAACTAGAATAACTTGAAAATTCATCAGCCATAGGTCTACATGCTACGCTATAGAATCAGGCCACAAAATTGATCTTGACAACACTGAAATATGGAGGATTTCATCATGAGCTGACACCAGTTAGAAAACCACCACGGAGTACTGGGCAGCTGTTTCGTTCCAGTTTCGGACTCTTCATCGGTACGCATCCACCGCCAGGGTTCAAACCCAGGACCTCCCCGTTACAAGGCGACCTCGTAGACCATTAAGCCAATGGGACCCCATCCAATGGCCATCCCATGAATCCTAACTTTTGCCAAGTCATGACACAGCGCAATAATTTCACAATGTCTTCTTCGATGAGTTACTGCCTCATCTTCAACCTGCTGTACCCAACGGGTCGTGGCTTCCCACTGGAACCCCAGGTCACTTCCTGAATAGGGTCAGTCGCTAGTGAGCATCAGATTAATTTTCAAGTATTGGTTTAGTAGGGATTTTGTTTGATTGCATGGAGGATTTCATTATGAGCTGACATGAGTTTATGAGGTCGCCTTGCAACCAGAAGATCCTGTGTTCGAACCCTGCCGGTGGGTGCATACTGATGAAGAGTCTCAAACTAGGCTGAAGAAACAGCTGTTCAGTACTCCCAGGTTTTCCAATGGTTCTCTGACTGATGTCAGCTCATGATGAAATCCTCCATGCAATCAAACAAAATCCCCACAAAACCAATATTTGAAAAATATTGAAATAATCCAGAAAAATTTCAGAAGTCACAAAGAACGTCTCATGTGAGAAACACTTCATATATTAAATGGAATCCAAATTGTCTGAATAGAAACAGAATTTGTTTGGACTGAAACAGAATTTCACCTGTTTGCAAAACATCCCTCCCCCATCTTATAAAGTGACAAAATCAACGTTATTGTGATGAGCAATCTCATTATGTAAACATATGCTGTTTTTATAATTTCATACGCTTATCAAACCTATCAATCTGCACTTGTTTTCATTATCTTTACCCCAGTGGATGCGTACTGCCGATGATTCCCAAAAATCTAGGATAAAACGGCTGTCCAGTACTCCCTGTGGCTGGTTTTCAATGGTTCTATAACTGATATAAATCCATGGTCAAACTCGTAAAAACGAATATTATATTTTATAATTATAAGCAGCTGAAGAGAAATTATTGAAAAGAATATTCTTCGTTTAGATTGACTTTGAATTCATGATATGGGAATATTATTGAAAAAATGCAAAGATCCAATGACGATCAAGGAACTTAATCGGTTCCGACGGTATTCTGTCAAACTTGCGTTAGTGAAATCTGAGATTAACTTTTTTGAAAGCTGTATTAGTAAAAATGAATCCTAATGTATTCCGGAAAGCGCTTAGACGTAACTATATATGTCCAAATTCCAAAACATTAGAGTGCCATACACTTAATCGGAAAAGCAAAGCAAGTTTTCATTACTCTTAAGTCTGTGTGGAGGTCAACAGCACTCAGCATCAAAAATGAGATCCGGATTTTCAACTCCAATGTGAAGTCAGTCAGTGCTATCATACGGATGGATCAGAGACTTTGTGCGTCATAAAGAGCATCTCAAACAAACTTCAGACCTTCATTTACAGTTGTCTTCGCTGAATACTCAAGATCAGATGGCCAGAAAAGATCACCAACAGGGATTTCTGGGAGCAAACAAACCAAGAACCGATTGTGAAACAAATAGGCAGGAAGAAATGGGGATGGATTGGCTGGCCATACTCTGAGGAAACCATCAAGTGACATCACTAGACAAGCCATTGCTCGAGTAGAACCCGAAAGGGAAGCGGCGAGTTGGTCGTCAGCGAGAGTGTGACTTGGAGGAGGTCATGTGAAGAGGAGATGAAAGCATGTGGGCAGACTTGGAGTGGAGTGAAAAAGTTGACAGAAAACCGAAGGCAATGGAGACGCGCGGCTGAAGCCCTATGTTCCTCTAGGAATTAAAGGATATAATAGTAAATATAAGACACTTAATCGTATTGATGCAATCAGTTCTCGTGTTGTAGAGCTAAACAGGAACATATCTCTGAGAAGTCACGTTCTGTTTGAACTTTCAACTGATGAACGCTGGCAATTCGAGGAATGCGTTTCTTTTGTCATTGAAAAACAGTCCCAGTCTGCTAAGCTCAAGCATCTTGACAGTCTCAAACAGGTAGCAGCAGACAAAGAGATTTCCGACTGATCCCAATAAATATTATTTAATTATTCTTTCGTCACTCTTTCTGAAATTCAACTACATGCCCTGTCACTGGGCCCCAAATTCTATAACAGTTCGTCCAAAGTCAACAGATTGCACACTCAAGTGCAATTTGAAAATCTTACCAATCAGACCTACAATGTCACACCCTTATCACCTGAAGAATTACAGCGCTTTGAATCCACAGTTCTTGATTGATGTCATCAGTTTACTAGTTCAAAACCTAGCTCGAATAATCTTCTGACTAAAGAGCATATAGACCAACTTAAAGAACTAGAGAAGAATGATGATATTATCATATGCCGTCCAGACAAAGGTGGGGGTGTTGTAGTTATTAATCTCCAAGACTATAATGATACAATCTCAGCGATCCTTTCTGACCAATTGAAATTCGTCAAAGCCGATGGTGAAAACAACAAGACACATCTAATTGGAAACCAACTGACTTATGTCCTAAAGAACATGAGGAATAAGTCAGTAATCTTATCAGAAATATATGAATGCATCCGACCAGTAGGCTCCATGATATCACGGTAGTATGGACTACCAAAAATTCATTAGACAGGATTATCCCTCCGTCCAATCCCGATATGGCGGGTTTTTCTTATCACGGAATGGCTCAATGGCTATCTGGAATACTAGAACCAGTTGGAAGGCAAGTATCTAAGTTTTTCATTGATGATACGTTTAAATTTATTGATAGTATTAAAGATTTTAATGTCTCAAACAAAGTCTTGTTCTCAATATTTCACACTATTAATTCGTACATCCAGATGACGAGTCCCAAACAGGACGAAATGTGCATCCTGGATTCCACTGTTAGTCACCATCCACCAATTTAATGCTAATTAAATTCCCAGACATCGTCGAAGCATCTGCACAAGAAGCTGACATGTCAACTTGAGACCTAGCACTTCGGTCCAATCAATCGACGGGAAAATCAAAAATTCAATTAAATTCTTACAATTATTAGTCGACTTTTTTTAAACACTGTAAACGGTGTGTACTTTTGCATTACATTTTTTTAGTAATTACGTTCGACTAAAGTTCATGGTCGTAGATAGCTGAATATGAAAAATGTATATATGTGTATATGCGGTTTAAAATGGTGTGTGTGTGTAGATAGACTGGTTGACTGATCAATCGTACTTGATCTAAATTCCCGATTGTCTATATCGTCTTATGGCGAGGCTAACAAATGTTTACCTACACACACACACACACCATTGTATACTGCGTATACACATATATACATTTTTCAAATTCAGCTACCTTCGAACATGAACTTAAGTCGAACATAATCACCAAAAAAATCTGATGCAAAAGTACACACATAGAAGTTAATTGGTGGATGGTGACTACCAGTGAAATCCAGGATACGCATTTTGTCCCATTTAGGACCCATCAGCCAACTAGATGTAACTGCATTCCTCAGTGGGTGATGATGTTCCAACCACTGAGGGTCGAACCCAGTGTCCATAGTTTCAAACGCCGAAACGTTATTCACTCGGCCACTTGGGCCACGAGAGCCAACTCTTGTGCAACGGAGGTGCCCATCCTGGATTTCACTGCTAATCACTATCTACCAATGAACTTGTAATTACATGCCCAGACATCGTCGAAGCGTCTGCACAAAAAGGCGACATGTCAACCTGAGACCAAGCACTTTGGTTCAATCCATCGAGGAGAAAAACTAAAAGAATTTGAATTAAAAGTACACAATGTTTACAGTGTTTAACAAAAGTAGACCAATAATTGTCACATTAAGAATAGACTCTATCCAGAAAAGACAGCCTGTGTACCAGAGAAAGCTATATTTATTAACCTACCATTCAAGGGTGACCAGATTATACAGTTGACAGCTCAAAGACTTCGGTCAGCCATCAAACGCACATTCTATGCCGCCACATCTCTTTTTATCTCATATGCCGAACATTTTCGATCCCTGTACCCACGATTAAAGGACAAAATTCTGTGGACTCTACTTCAAACTGTATCTACAAGTTCACATGCAGTTGTGGTGACACTTATATAGGTAGAACTAACAGAGTGTTCCAATGTCGTCGAAAAGAACATATTCCGAAATGGCTAGTAAGGCATATCGAAAATCCTAACGCGATTAATCTGAATAGAAATCCATCAGGATCATCCATTGCAAAACACTTATTAATGTCTGGTCCCAAAATAAATATTAATGACTGTTTCACAATTATTTCACATAACTCTAATTCAAAGTTATTGAAGGTGATGGAAGCACTTTGGATTAAGCACATACAGCCAAAAACTGTGTGTACAACAGTCAATAGACTTCAATCTTCGCCTACCATGAACTAATTGACCTATTTAAATATGACTGGTCATTAGTATGTACTTTTGTTTTTTACATAGCTGGGTGTTATAACTGTAATGAACTAAGGTAAAACCCCGTCGCCAATTTGTTATAACTGTAGGGAATTGAATGATAGACGTTTTCACCTTATTCTGTCTGCGCCTTAACTAATCTGCCTATCTCCTTGTCGTACCTTCCGATTTAGTAAAGCACGCAAATATCAAAAGACAAAGGCTGGACTGTGACTGTGTATTGAAGTGCAACAACGAGAAAGAAAGCCATGGTATTTATACATTTTACAACAATATGGACAGCTAACAGCATTTGAAATAATTGACCTTAATAGCCAATAACAAAGTGCGTGAGAGATGATAATATACCATATGTGCGAGGTTGACAGTCAGTAACAAAATGTGTGGGAATGATAATATACCATATATACAAGATTAGTAGTCAATACCAAAATGTGTGAGAATGATAACATACCATATATGCAAGATTAAACAGTCAATACCAAAATATGTGGGATCCTATCACTGGGTAATTGTCCTGCATTTTATTTTATGATTATTGTGAACCATGTTAGTTGTAAAGCGGTTGTAAAGAAACTACGAAATGACGATATCATCTCGCGAAATTTGCCTTCTAAATGCCTTATTCTAATAATAGTAAGCCTGTTAGCAAATTTTGTTGAATATTTCTATTTTATTATTTTTTATTTTTATTTTTTTTATTTTTGATTACAGCTTGATTCCACACCGTATTTTTGGTACAAGTGTGGAATTTTCAGCATGGATATCAGTAGCCCAAATTTCGCAGGCCGACCATAGATATCAGGTGTGCGTCGGCGTGGGCTCGAACCCCGGACCATGTGCATGGTCGGCGAGAGTCCTAACCACTGTGCCACCGACGCACAATCATAACTCATTTGATTCTTCGGGTACCTGAAACAGAAAGAGGGTTCTCAATAGGGAGTGAAGTGGTAGAGCACGTTGACCTCTTCACTTATTTGGGAAGTACCATCAGCCAGTGCCAACGGGTTGATCTCTGACGAAATTTCACCAAGGATACAGAGGGCTAGTTTAACATATGCCAGTTTACGCCGCCTCTGGCTTAGTAGACGTGATATCCGGCTGGCTATCGACGAAAGGGCCGGTGTACTGCTCACCAGTCCGCTCCTTTATGGCTGTAAAACCTGGCCATTGAGAGTGGAAGACATGAAAAGGTTATCTAGCTGTTTTTGATCATAGGTACCTGCGCTCTCTCTCCCGTGTGAGTAGTACAATAGGGTGAGCAACACTGAGGTTAGACTTCGGTCGAGTACTGGATAATGAGGGGAAATCAATCGACGAGGCCGTGAAATTACATCGACTCAGATGGTTAGGACGTGTGTTACACACGCATATCTAGCCATCGCCTTCCTCGACGAGCAATGTTAGCTGACATAGGGTCAGGTTGGTAAAGAGCTAGCGGCGGTCAAACCAAAACATGGCTTCCTCAGTCAATGAAATCTACAACAGTTAGTTTAAGTAACGTAGGAAGGTGTAGACTTCCTGGTTCAGGTCCTCGGGACGGTAAAAACCAATGAAGGCTGGAAACAATTGGTGATATGGTTCAAAATCGTTCCCAATGGTGGGTGCAGATGCATCCACTCCTTGTGACTTACAATTGCCCATGAAATTCTATTGTTCTTCATTGTTACTATTCCTTTGTTTTACACCTCTGTTTACTGTCTGTGTTTTGCGCTTCTTCTACTTTCTTCTCTTGCTTTGTATGCTAAATGGAGTGGAGTATGGCGACTTGAACTGCTGCACATTGGTGCAATTTTCTCTGTAGAAAACAGACAGACAGACTCATATGGTTGGACAAAGATTTTTAAAAACAATAGATTAATTTCACTGAAGAAGTTAGAACCAGTTTGCCGAACGAAACCGTTAGAATTATTCATTTCAATTTCCCTGGGATTTTACAAAAATAATTTTTACAAATGTCAGCTCAGATGTAGTATAGTAGGACAATATTGTTTCGAAATAGCGGTTCGTTTAAACAAAGATATTTTATATAATTCAGTGAAATATAACCTTTATCTTTGATATGTGTAGTTAATCCCATTGTAACAACAGAAGACAAGGGCTGGCAACAGATCGTTTTATTACGAAAATCAACACGTATTTATATATATTTTATATGCATTAATAAGGCTTATGCAAGCAGAAAAAGGCAGTCTTCTGATTGGTTGTTTCTCGGAAGTTAAGCAGACAAACACAGTCTTATGATTGGTTGTTTTCGATATTTCTCGGAAAGTAGAGCCATCTATCTGCGAATCATATTTGTCCACATTTAAGTTTGCTGTGATTGGTTGTTGAAACAGCCTTGTTCATATTTTCTCACGGCCCATATTAGTGACCTAGACATTAACGTAGATTAGTGCCAACCAATCGGCTAGCAGCCTGCTCTCACCACACTCGTCCCCCCGTCAAATAGCTTCGTGCGCAGACGTTCCGACCTTCTGGGTGCTACATCCTCTAGTTGAGGATTGTTACTGACCGGCTTGTCCCACTGTACCCATCTTTGGAGCTGACTGGCGTTAACTCGTTTCTGTTTATCACCTCTTCGGATGGTATATACTTGACCCCGTCTTTTTGTGATTGTGTATGGTCCTTCCCACTTTGGAAGGAGTTTCCGTGAACCTAGCCCGCCTCCAACTGTATATCTCCTGTCTCTACACTTCACTTGGTCCCCGACTGCAAAGGTAATGCACTGCGTCCTTTCTTTCATCTGAGACTTCGTGACATCACTGCGCTGCTTCCGTATTACATTCTTGACTGCCTCTTTCCTCTCTGCTTTTAATTTCGTCGTACTCCACTTTTGGTGCATGGGCCAGGTCTCATTGTGTACCGGTAATCGTGGTTTTCTACCATACATCAGTTGGAAGGGTGACTTCTTCGTTGTTTCCTGAGTGGTAGCCCGATGTGTTAGTAAAATCAGTGGAAGCTCCGTTTCCCAGTTCCCGCCCTTCGAAGCCAGCCACTCCTTCAGTGTACGGTTGTTTCTCTCCGTTAGGCCATTCGTTTGTGGATGGTATGGGGTCGTTCTGATCCTCTTGATGCCCAGCTGTTGCAAACGGGAAGTAAACTCTTCACTCTCGAAACAGGGACCTTGGTCTGTCAGTATTGTCTTCGGTACGCCGTGGTCTGCAACAATGTGTCTAACTACTGCATCTGTCACGGTTCTTGCACGTTGGTCTGGGATTGCTACGGCGTCTACCCATCGTGTCGCGTGTTCCGTCATCACCAAGAGGTACTGATTACCATTGGATGTCTGAGGAAATGGACCCATGACATCTACGGACCACAAGTCACCTATCGCGGTAACTGGAATCGACTGAAGTGGTGGTCGTATATACCGGTCACCTTTCATCAGCTGGCACCGTGGACATCCAAGTACGTATCTTGCTACGTCTTCTCTCATACCTGGCCAGTACATACTTTGTCTTAGGAGGTCGGTCGTTCTGGCCACGCCTGTATGCGCTAGCTGGTGACATTCTTCTATCATGTCGTGGCGCGACGATTGAGGTATGACAGCCAGCCAGCTTCCGTCGTTCTCTCGCCAGGTCAGAGTCCCGTAGGCATTCACTCTGAGTCGATCCCTCTGTCTGAGTAGTGTGGTTAGCTCCTTACTCGCCGTAGTTTGATCCACTTCTATTCCGTTGGTGATCACCTGTATTACTGTATTCAGCGTATCGTCCAACCTCTGCCTACGTGCAAGTCTTAGTGGGTCTTGTTCTACTGCATGCACTCCGTAAGCGACCTCGGGCAACTCAGACTCATCTTCTGGTCTCGATAACAAATCTGCCAAGACATTTTCACTTCCAGGAACGTGTGAGATCGTAAAATCGTACTCCTGAAGACGCAACATCCACCGTGACAACTTCCCCCGTGGGTCTCTCGCTGTCTTCAAAAATTGTAGCGGCTTATGATCAGTTTCGATGTGGAACCGCCGGCCGAGTAAATAAGGTCTCCATTTGTCGACTGCCCATACCATTGCTAAACATTCTTTCTCTATCGTTGAATACTTTCTCTCTGTGAGGGTCAAAACCCTACTGGCATACTCAACGATTCCCTCGTCCTGTCTTAGGACCGCACCTATAGCGTAGTCACTGGCATCTGTGCACACTGTGAACTGTCTTCCTGGCACAGGTAGTTTTAGCGTCATTTGTTGGTGGTCGAGCAGCTGTTTAATTCTGTCGAATGTCCTCTGCGATTCTTCCGACCAAACAAACTTTGGCTCACCTAGTAGCCTGTATAGAGGGGCTGCTATCTCATTGAAGTTCTTCACGAAGCGACTATAAAACGCTGCTCTACCCAAGAATTGTCTCAGTTTTCTCTTTGAATTCGGGGCTGGAATCGTTTTAATCGTCAAAATTTTCTCCGGCAGTGGTTTAATCTCACCATTTCCCACTTTATGTCCCAACAGAGTAACATTCTTTTTGGCTATCTGAGACTTGGTTTTGTTGACGCGTAGTCCAAACTCTTCGATGCGTCGCAGCACGGCTTCTACATGGTTGACGTGATCGTTTTCGTTTTGACTGTATATGACGAGATCATCACCATAAACCTCCACGTTTTTCAAGTTCTTAAGTAATAGCTTCATCAGTCGTCTGAACGTAAACGGTGCACCTGCTAGTCCAAACGGCATGCGTTTAAATCGATATTGTGTCTGACCCACGATGAAAGCCGTCTTATCTCTATCACCTTGTTTTATCGGTATCTGCCAGTATCCTGAGCGAAGATCGAGAACCGAAAACACATTCGCACCTTGTAGGCGATCTAAAGTTTCTACCACTGTTGGCATGGCACACGGTCTTAACTCTGTCATACTGTTTAACTGTCGAAAATCAACACAGAATCTATACTTCCCATTCGCTTTTTTTACTAACAGCACTGGAGAGTTGTACGGGCTATCAGCTTCCTCAATAATATCATCTTTTAACATCTCTTGCACTTGTCGCTCCACTTCGCCTTCCAGATGACATGGAACTCTTCGCGTTAAAAATGACCTTACTTTCGGATCACTTAACGGAATTTCATGATTCACCTTATCGCAATAACCGTATGGGTCGCCATCTCCAGTGAACAGATGATCGTATTTATTAATTAACTCTGTCACATTGTGTACCGTCGACAGCTTAATCGCTGCTATCTCGCTGGTCTCATACATGTTGATATGCCCGTATTTCGTGATCACCACGTTCGCTTGCGTGTCGATTATGGCACCAATCTCACGCAGAAAATCCGCTCCTAATATCGTTCGCTGTAGTTCGGGTACAACAATGAAAGGAAACGTCACCTCGCAGCCACCAACAACGACCGTACAGTTCGATCTACCCGTGATACGCAACACATACCCGCCTACTGTTTGTACTGTCAATGAACACGGACTAACACTCTTACATAAATTCTTATCTATTAACGACACGGCCGCCCCTGTATCTATCAAACATACTACTTCTCGATCATTCACTCGCAACTTCGAATACAGAGCCCTTTCTCAATAGCCCCCACTAAATCTAGGTTCATACGAAAGAAAGAACAAGCATTATACCGTCTGAAATTTTTTCTTTTTCGCCTTTCTGGGCAGTATCTTCTCCAGTGTCCCGGCTTACCGCATTCAAAACACCGGTCTTTTCTATCAGCCAACTTTAACGCCGCCACTTCCCGCTGCAATGCTTCAATTTTCTGCTCATATTCGTTTGGTTTTGGTTGGTCTATAGCGGCTACCGTTGTGCTCAGCAGCTGTCTGGTCACCTTCGCCAGCTCACTAATATCCATCGGCTGCGTTGCGTTAACCAGTTGTAATCGCTGAGAAATGTGGTCTGGGACACTCTCGATGAATTGGGAAGACAGTAACTGCGCTTCTGATTCTTCATCTAAAGTGGGAAGCGCGCGTCGAAGTAGATTAGTCAGTTTCACCGCCAACACTAGCGGGTCTCCATCAGGTCCAAGCTTCATTGACCGGAACTGCTGCATTGCTAGCTGTCTGTCTGTTTCGCTGTCAAACTCGGACACTAGTCGTTCAACCAATTTCTTCCAAGACGCTGTGCCATTTGACCTGTCTACGCTGTCATATGCAGCCTTCGCTCGGCCTCTCAACAGCGTCCCCAGGACAACTGCCTTCGCCGCCTGCTCCTTGACACCCACCAGCTCAGCAACGGCCTCGAAGTCACGTAAGAAGCTCCGTATGTCTCCTTCTTCAAACGCAGCTGGCCACGGGATCTTCATCTTTTTGGAGGCAGCGACACCAAATGTAACAACAGAAGACAAGGGCTGGCAACAGATCGTTTTATTACGAAAATCAACACGTATTTATATATATTTTATATGCATTAATAAGGCTTATGCAAGCAGAAAAAGGCAGTCTTCTGATTGGTTGTTTCTCGGAAGTTAAGCAGACAAACACAGTCTTATGATTGGTTGTTTTCGATATTTCTCGGAAAGTAGAGCCATCTATCTGCGAATCATATTTGTCCACATTTAAGTTTGCTGTGATTGGTTGTTGAAACAGCCTTGTTCATATTTTCTCACGGCCCATATTAGTGACCTAGACATTAACGTAGATTAGTGCCAACCAATCGGCTAGCAGCCTGCTCTCACCACACCATGACGGTCTTTGATTTTTCCTCAAAAGATGATCACGGATTGATATCAGTTAGAAAACCATCCACAGGGGTACTAGACAGCCGTTTCATCCACGTTTGGGATGCATCTGCTGTACGCACCCACCACACCACAGGGAATCGAACCCAGGACCTTCCAGTTACACGGCAAGGTCGTATACCATTCAGGTACTGGGAACAGATTCAATGGTCAGCCCATGAATTCTAACTTCTACCAATTCATGGGCCATAGATTTGGGTCCCCAGTGGGTGCGTATAGCAGATGATTCCCAAACTAGGATGAAACAGCTGTCCAGTACTCCCTGTGGCTAGTTTTCAAAGGTTATCTAACTGATTTCAATCCGTGATCAACCCTTTAAACAAATATAATCTTTACAAACCAACTCTTGCAAAAATTAATCTAATGCTCGCTAGTAACTTGCTACAGGATGGAGTTTCCTGGAGTTCTAGTGAAAAGTTGTGACGAGTAAGGTTTATCCAGTTGAGATTGAGGATGGAGTTGTTTCCGATGACACTGGTTGGTGCCAGTCTCGTTAAAATCACGAATTGGTAGAAGTTGGAATTCATGGGCTAGACATTGAAACGGGTCCGTATGGCCGAATGGCATACGAGCTTGTCTTGAAACCGGAAGGTCCTGGGTTCGAACCCTGGTGGTGGGTGCCTACTTCCGGTTATTCCCAAGCACTAGGATGAAACAGCTGTCCAGTACTCCTTGTAGCTGGTTTCCAGTGGTTCTCTAACTGATATCAATCCGTGATCAACACGTAACAAAAAAACAAATCTAATCCTTACAAACCGACTATGGAAAATCTTTGATTTACTTGTTTATTACATTTATTCACTGACTTTATGAACTCTACACTGTGTTTACCTTTAATTTTTAATGTTTTCAACTTAATGTTTGCGCTCACGTGATTTGAATAGTATTTTGTTTACGTCGCACATTAAACCTAACACGATCAATATATACATTAATATTGATCTGCTGTTTGCTTTTCATACTAACTTTCCGCCCTTTATTTTTGTGAACAGCAGTGTGTCATACATAAGTAGTTACATATCTAATTGTATTATCACAATTGTCACAGTGATTCTTTGATGTCAAATGGAATTCTGTAGTATGAGGTAAGCCTTTATAACAAATTATTTAACTGGTGTATGGAGGATATGTGTATGCTAGGTGTACTGTAGGACTGTAGTGCGCTTTGAAGTTTCTGTGGAAGCGAACTGCACTTAACGTAAAGAACAATATCCAGATATTAAATACTAATGTCATCTGTCTGTCAGTATTTCTGTATGGTTCAGAGAAATGGCTGGCGCAGACTATCATCAACAGCTGCTGCCTTGCCTAACTCGATAATGAAGATCACGTGACTGATCCGAGAGAGTATGCAACAAGGCATTCCGGCAATAAGTCAACTAAGAAGGTATCACCCAACTAATATGTAGAAGTAAACAGAGGTGGATAGAACATACGCCTAAGAAACCACTGAATGACATAATGTGCTGGGCAGTCGAATCTTCCTGGATGTTTGAGTATACAGTGAAGTAGAACATGTGGAGAGCAGATGAAAAAAAGACTTCAGCGAACAGAACGAAATGCAAATGAACTTCTGAAGCCTTACGTTCCACTCGGGACTCAAGGGAATCATGATAATCATAGAAATGGTCCAATAGGCATATTCCATTTGTTATACTTTTAATTATTAACATTTTTATACACATAAGAACTTTGATGAGGAATTGAACTAATTGTTTTACACTCTCTGATAACGGATGAGAAAGAAAAAGAACAAGAAATATCAAACATTACTGCAATTCTCAAGCAAAACAACTATCCAAAGAACTTCATCAACAAAATCAAAACTGGCATTAAGTGTGGTTGAAAACGTATTCCGAAAACATTAACCTCAACAGCCGTCATTCCATATAGAGCAGAGACCTTGGACGATATCTTAAAAGTACTCAATCAGCTCGACAACGGATTTTTCTTCAAAACATCAGACACGCACACTACACAGCAACCTTGTCCATATAAAAGAACAAATCCCTAAAGATTCTCTATTTAATTGTGTATATAAAATGAAATGATTGGAATAAGATGCGATCTACATCGGACAAACCTCGCCAGAGAGAAATCAAAATCAGAAGAAGTGAACATCGTAGAGCCGCCTCTATTCGACCACCGAGAAACCCGGTTGAACTAGAATAACTTGAAAAATCACCAGCCATAGGTCTACATGCTACGCTATAGAATCAGGCCACAAAATTGATCTTGACAATATTGAAATAATCCAAAAAAAAACTTCAGGAATCAGAAGCACTTCATATCAAGTGGAATCCAAATTGTCTGAAAAGGAATGATAAACTAAAACAGTATCTGACATGGTTAAAACACCTCCCTCCCCTGCCCCATGAAGTGACAAAATCAACACGAATGTGATAAGCAAGTTCACTATGCAAACACACACTACTTTTATAATTTTACACACTGATCAAATCCAACAATCTGCATTTGGTTTTGTTATCTCTACCAGTTGACCAACTTGGCAACGAAAAATGACCCCATTCTGATGAACGATGATAGAGTTAGTAAACTTTATTTTGATATCATAACAGATGTACTATTACCTTTGTTATTTGGTATAGTGATCTTCATCGTTATTTTGACTTTCAATATGTCCCTTTAACTTGACCTACCTAAGTCTATTTTCTCACTCCTTAACTCTTTGTGATATATATGCTGAGATTTTATAAATTCCGGTTTAATAATGCTCTGATAAAGCTATTAGAAGCAGCATTAAATAGTGAAACGTCAGTAAAACAACAGCAATATCGTTTTGTTTTTCATTCATTGGGAAATACAAAAACCTTTATTATAATGTTTTACAAAAAGTGGACACAAAGTGAAGAACAGACTTACATAAAAATGTTCAAGAGTTTGTTTGTAGGAATTCGATTTATTTCAACTTTAATCACTGATTGATATCAGTTAGAGAGAGCCACTGAAAGGCAACAGGGAATACTGAAAGCCGTTTCGTCCTAGTGTTTGGGACTCATCGGTGGTACGGACCCATCGGGTTTTAAACCCAAGACCTTCTAGTTACATAGAAAGCACATTGACCATTCAGCCACTGGGACCTGACTCAAATGGCAGGCCCATGAATTCTAACTTCTACCAATTCCAGATTTTAACGCGATCAACCACCAACTAATGTCACCAGGGAGTATTTGTCCCGACACTCGACCTGGTCTACCCCACTGGTCATGACTCCTCACTAGAACTCCAGTCAACTTCATCCTGTAGACAGTTACTTGCGAGGATCAGATTAATTTCGAAGAGTTTGTTTGTAAGGATTCAAGTTGTTCCAATTTTCATTAGTAGCTGATTTCACTTAGGGAATCAATGAAAATCAACAGAGATTACTGGAAAGCTGTTTCGTCCCAATCTGGGACACATTTACTGAAGGCAGTGGTGGAATGTCCCACGAGCTTGCCTTGTAACCGTAAGGCCGTCGGTTCAAAATCCAGTTAGTGCGTACTGACGATGACTCTCAAACTCGGATGAGAAACGGCCTTACAGTACTCCCTATCGGCCTTCAGTGGTTCTCACTAACTAAATATCAATCCGTGATCAAACTGTGTTATGTTTTAGGAAATCTGAAAGGTATTGAAACGTGTAATTTTAAAGTTTCGTTAATCAAAACAGGCAAAATTGAAATATCAGTGGTATGTTATTCAAGCCTATTGTTTAGTTAATTCTAAGTTGTGAATAGGTTTCAGAGCCAAACGTTTTGTTTTTTATTGTAAACAGTAGAACATTTTGTTGAGCTTTACATCAAATAAACATCTAAGAGGGACAGATTCTGTTACTGTCTTGACCTTTACTTATGAGACTTTTAATTTAAAATAATAATAATAATATGTAATTACATACACACAAATAAACATTGTTTAGGATTAGAGATAGATTAGCCTTAGTAAGGTACCATTTTAGTAGAACCTAACAAATATTCACTGAAGACACCCTTGATGAGCAAGAATGAAAGTTGACACTAACTCTAGTTGATAATAATTATCCAGACAAGTTCATCATTAGGAGATATAAAGTAGTCAGAACACTAAGACACCCACTCTCCAACTTGCCCCTAAGAAAGACGTGTACATCATCAAGCTACCTTATATGGGGTATCATAGCAACTTGATAACTAGACAAAGACTGCACGCTGTTGGGGTTAAAAAGACTTTTAGTACAGCTAATATCATAATAATTGAGAATATGAAGCCAATATATCCATCTAAGCCCTTTAAACATGCGAAAAATGGTGTCACACCCCACTGTATTTAGCAGTTTGAATGTACGTGTAGACACACATACATAGGGAGGACTCATCGATTTCTGCAACTAAGGGCTGGCTTCAGAGCACATTCCGAAATGGATCCAGAAGCGAATAGAATCCCCAGGACCCATTAGTGGTGAGAACAGGAGACCTAGCTCCTCTATTGCCAAACATTTATAGAGACAGGACATAAAATTGACGTTCTTATATTTTCTAAACCTACCCATAAAACGTGTTCGGGGCGTATCCTAATATATGTGGGAGTCCTAACTAGTGATTAGAAGTTTAAAGCACATTTATGCATTCAAAAACAATTCGTCATCACATTAGACCTTCCTTGGTAAAATGTGTTTCAGTAGCAGCTAGGATAGACGTTCTATTACCTCTGTTATTTGGTTTAGTGATATGCATTGTTATTTTCACCTTCGATATGTCCTTTCAACTTGACCTAAATTTATTTCCACACCTCTTAACTCTTTATTAATTTCATATATATTCCTATGACAAGTCCGTGTGTGTGACCTAGGGGTACTGGACAGCTGTTTCGACTCAGTTTGGGACTCTTCATCATTACGCACCCACCGCCAGGGTTCGAACCCAGGACCTTCTGGTTACAAGGCTAGCAAGCTCATAGACCATTAAGCCACTGGGAGCCGATCCAATGACCAGCCCATGAATTCTAAATACTGCCAATTCACGATATAGCGCAACCGCTAGACATTGTCTTCGGCGAGTATTTGTCCTCACACCCTACCTGCTGCACCTTACTGGTCATCCTACTGTCATAAATGTTGAAGATGTTGAGGAATTAATCGAAGAGGAATATTGTTTATTCATTTATCAGTCTTTCAGATTTTTAGATTTAGATGTATTTGCACACCAATCAAGTTAATTGGTTTGTATGAGACTGCATTGACCTTATTTCCATATTACAACCTATTGCCACAGCATAGTTTCGATGTGTGAGTTGATTATAGATTTATTAAATCAAAATTATTGATTTTTCAACTTAAAAAGCTGA
Organism: Trichobilharzia regenti; assembly: GCA_944472135.2. Taxonomy (NCBI): domain Eukaryota; kingdom Metazoa; phylum Platyhelminthes; class Trematoda; order Strigeidida; family Schistosomatidae; genus Trichobilharzia; species Trichobilharzia regenti. Next base: position 170,250,658 of record OX235262.1, on the reverse strand, counting down.
CGTATAAATAGCATATATACTGTACCAGTATACGTCATCTCACTACTACTTAAAACGCCATATTTTAGTTTAGGCGTGACTCGATTCAACTGTCATGGTTGTATGACACATTGTGCATATCTTTTATGTCCAATGTGAATGAACCATTTTTCAAGGTCATCTAACCATTCACATGATTCAGACTGTGTCTGAGACACTTGTGCATCATTTTTACTATTCCTCTGTTAATTTAGTATGTATATAACCAATTCTGATAAAATATCGTTTGTACTGCCATAAGAACATGTTACTTTTATTGTGAAGATTTTTATATTGAACGTCTAACGTCACACTAATTAATAATTTCTTTTCTTTTACTACCCCTTTAGGTTCCGAATGGGACGTATGGCTTTAATAGAACATCTGTGCGTCGGTGGCACAGTGGTTAGGACTGTCGCCGACCATGCACATGGTCCGGGGTTCGAGCCCACGCCGGCGCACACCTGATATCTATGGTCGGCCTGCGAAATTTGGGCTACCGATATCCATGCTGAAAATTCCATACTTGTACCAAAAATACAGTGTAGAATCAAGCTGTAAATCTAAAAATCTAAAGAAATCTCTATTTCGTCCTGTTTTCTGCAGTCTTCTTCAACTGGCCCTAAAGTTGCCAATAGCCCATTATCACCACCGATTCACAGGATGCTGTCCATGTCATCCTCGAACATATGCACAACTCATCGTTTTCCAATTGAGTCCCACTCTTGGGTCTGTTGCGCAATGTCACTTAACAGTCCCTTCAGAGTGAGTCCCATCCACGTCGAGTCTCTTTGGAATATTTCTTGAACTATAACTTCTTAGATAAAGCAATAAGAAGACGTAATTTATCTGAATCGTGTAATATGTATTTGCTCACAACACATTTCGAAAATCTGATCACACACACGGACTTGTCATAGGAATATATATGAAATTAATAAAGAGTTAAGAGGTGAGGAAATAAATTTAGGTCAAGTTGAAAGGACATATCGAAGGTGAAAATAACAATGCATATCACTAAACCAAATAACAGAGGTAATAGAACGTCTATCCTAGCTGCTACTGAAAAATTTTACCAAGGAAGGTTAATGTGATGACGAATTGTTTTTGAATGCATAAATGTGCTTTAAACTTCCTAATTGATAGCTAGGGCTTCCGCGAACTTTAGAATATGCGCCAAACACATTCTATCAATAAGTTTAAAAGATGTATTAACGTCAATTTTATGTCCTGTCTCTATAATGTGTTGCGCAGACACACATTACACGATTCAGATAAATTACGTCTTCTTATTGCTTTATCTAAATTCATAAAGGGAATTAATTTTTTTAAATGACTTCTTCTTTGATTAGTTCCTAGAGTCTCTTGTCGCTCATTCTTTCCGACCAGCCCTCTGATCTTCAGTATGGAGTCAGTGAATGTGACTGTTAATATAAACCTGAGAGTGTCAGTTGAAAATACTATTGGTGAGGCGCTCACCAGGTTCCTGACCCATATAGATGAACTGAATGATTTAACAGTGGTACTGAAAATCCGTATGTTGGTGTTTATGCTGTGGAGTGCGACGATTTCAGTACTAATCATTGTTGAACACCTAAGTAAGAAACGTAAGATGGAAAGTTATTTTAGCTTATGAAGTATTATGAAAATAAACACATTGAATAAAAATGTATTGGAAATTAGGAATCAATCAATAAGTAACTCGAATTCGACTTTTCATGTTTTGTGGTGTTCATCAACAAAGTGTACTTATAACCTTCAGGAAATTAATATGCATCCCTAGATGCTGGTCTGATCCCAGTTGAAGTAGGAGATTCTGTAACTAATTCATTCAAGTTGCCGCTAAAATACTGTACAGCAGGATAATTACTATGCAAGACTTGATCATGCGACAATTACAAATGAACCTCATATAATTGCTTTGTGCTTGTGAAAGTCATGTATGTGTACTGTATATAACTGTGGAAACTAGCATTTGTTCTGTGTACTATCATATTAAGCAATAAAAACAGGATCAGACAAGAGACAGAATTAGCATCATGTTCTGTGGTGGGTGGTGACTGGCATTGGGATGTGGGTTGGGCATTTCGTCCATTTTAGGACTCGTCAGATTCATGTGTGTGTTGATATCATTTTAATACTCAAACAGCATCAAAGCGACCACACTAAGAGCCAGCATGTGGCCAGAGATTGACAATTTCGGTTCAATAGAGCCAAGTAACTGGGAAAAGAGTATTCCCCTTATTGTTTAACATTACACAAAGAGTGAGGCATTTTAAAATGAATTCATTGTACAACATGGATTTCAAATAATTGAACCATGTAACACTTCATTTATTCGATGATAGCACTGACTAATAACAAAGTACATAGGTGTAAAACGCATTTTATAACAGTTAAAAACAGTCTATAAGATTTTGATGATGTTTCCGAATAGAATATTTAAAAAAAATAGAATTAACTGAGTCCGAGACATATGAAAATCAATGATTACTACAGTGGTCATATTATACGCATCAGATAATGACTGAATTTAGGAGAGTGTTCAAAAATGAATTAGTAGGATATTCTTGAAACAATGAAAGACTCGAGAAAAAAATATCTGAATTCAAGTGAGAGATAATTATTAAATTACTGTTTCCTTCAATTCCTAGAGGAACATAAGACTTCAGCCGCACGTCTCCATTGAGTTCGGTTCTCCGACAACGTTTTCGCCTGATACATGCTTTCGTCTCCTCTTCACATGACCTCCTCCATGTCACCATCGCACTGACGGCCAACTAACTCGCCACTTCCCATTGGGGTTCCAATCAAGCCATGCCTTGGAGTGTGATGTCACTTGATGTTTTCCTCAGAGTATGACCAATCCACCTTTATTTCTTCCTGCATATTTGTTGCACTATCAGTTACCACTGGGTTGGTTCGCTAATTGCCAGAGATTCCTCACTACTGCTGATCTTTTCTGGTCATCTCATCTTCAGCGAAGTATTGAGCAAAGACAGCTGTTGATGGTGTGAAGTTCGTTCGAAGTGCCCTTCGTGACGCACCAAGTCTCTGATGCGTATAGTAGCACTGACTTCACATTGGAGTTGAAAATCAGGATGTTATTTTTGATGCTGAGTGCTGTCGACCTCCACAGAAACTTAAGAGTAGTTGAAACGATGCTTCCCAGGTAGGTAAGTAGGTAGTTAAAAGAGGTTGCTTCTTTCAAACTCCTCCCATTTATGCTGATTGTTGTTGTTGCTGTTGGTATTGCCCAGGAATCTTCATCACCTCTGTTTTATCTGTGTTCACCTGACGTGAAGTTCTATCTTTGATGCTTCTTCTGCCAACTTGTTGCTTTTTATTTGCACATCTTCCAGTTTGTGAGAAATCAGACATCTATCATCGGCGAAGTCCAGATCCTCCAAGTTTTTTGTGTGAGTCCATTTTATGCCTGTTTCTTCGTTGCCCACTGTCCGTCACCTAATCCAGTCTACCGCACTCAGGAAAATCATTGGAGATAGTAAGCAGCCAGCTTGTCTTACTCCCGTTTTCACTTCAAAGGATTCCTTGAGTTTCCCGGTGTGGATTACTTAGCATACAGCAGTGTCGTACAACTGCTGGATGAGACGTATAATTTTTGGTGGTAGCGAATTTCTAGCCAAGTGAGGGATAAGCATCCTTAATATTGAAAAGGGAATTTCGTTCTGTATGGCATTTATTTCAAAGTTAGACACATGCTGGAAATAATCATGAGTCATAGGATTGTTTGATTTCCAGCCTGATAATTCTGATGTCGATTATTCATGTGGTCGTTTACGCGCACCGATGAATAGTCTCTAACTGGAACGTAGGAAGCGCTCAGTACTTTTTGGTTTTCATTGGTTCTGTGATTGATGTGTGGTTCGTGAAGCGATATACTTGAATATTGCACGATTTTTGTTAAACTTTTATGCAGGAAAACGCAGAGTTAGAAAGACTGATACCGATGGAGTAAAATTCATACTACAAACAAGTTGGAAGAAGAGACTGGTAGCCAGTGAAGACATAAATTCAAGTGAACATGGAAAAAACAGAGGTGATGAACATAACCAGCCAGCAACAGCAACAACAACAAACACCAGCGGAATAAATTTGAAAGAGATGATTTCCTTCACTGATTTAGCCAAGCAGCATCGTTTCAACTACTGAGGACAGCACGGATGATGAGGTCAAAATCAGACGAAATCGGAAAAGAACCATTGACATTCATCACTTTGAAATCAATTTGGAAATCTGTTGTAGTGCACTCAGCATAAACAACAAAATTCGCATTCCCAATACCAATGTTAAATCAGTCAGTTCATCTATATGGGTCAGGAACCTGGCGAGCGCGTTCCCAATGGCATTTCCAACAAGCAGCGTCATCATTTTATCAGCAGTTGCCAAATTCGCAGGCTCTATACTGAAGATCATATAGACAGCCAGAAAGAATTAGCAGCAAGGAGATCTGTGAACGAGCCAGTCAAGAAGCTGTTGTTCAACGAATATATATGGGAGAAAAAGGAGACCGTTGGATGACATCTTGCAACAGGTCCACGAGTGAAACTCGAATGAAAAACGACGAGTTGCCCAAGTGTGATATGAAGGGGATCGCATGAGTTGAAGGAAGTAAGAGCTTATGGGCGAGCGTGGGGCCAGGTAAAGAGGACTGTGAAGAACAGAACAAAACGGGGTCGTGTTGTTGAAGCCCTATTTTCCACTTAGAACCTAAGGGAACAATAATAATAATAATCAAGACCATTATAGAATTAGGAAATATGAGTTGACTGTTTGTCTCTCAAAAACCGATGTTAATAAAATTTCTGCCTCAAAAAAAACGGTATTGTTGGCGAAGTTCAACAATAGCGTCCCAGGAGAGGGAACGCTCCAATCACTTTGAACGCATGCTAATCGTTGGTTAACGGCATCTGTCATTGTCATAGCTGAAATAGCAATGCTATTCATCAGCTTAGATAAAACTTTCAGCCACATCATGTTTTTAAGTAATATTTGGACAAAGTGTTAATAGCTCGTTAGGGGTAGGATTAGGGTTAAGGTAAGTATTGGGGTTAGGGTTAGGATCAGAGTTATAATTAGCATTAGGGTTAAAATTACGGTTTGAATAAGGGTTAGGATTAAGGTTAGGGTTAGTGTTAAGGTCAGGATTAAAATTATGGTTGCTATTAGGGATAGATTTATAGATGATGTCATTTATTTTCATTTGTTTTATTATCCACGTTTTCCTGCCAAGCAGTCGTCTATCCCTTGCTGGAAACCATAATAATTCAACCGAGGGCTGTTTTGGAAGACTGCGAGCAGGATGAGAGAGATAAACGACCCACAAAAACAGTTTATCTGTAGTCATCTCGGTGAATACATGTACGGAAACTAGTCTAACTTAGCAACTGATACTCCTAGTTACAACTAGGACGTATTTTTAAGCCATGTCAGAGAAAGATAACCTGTTTAATGCGTTTTCAAGCATTTTCTTATCAATATACATCATTTTTTGAGCAAACATTCCTCATTTTAATGATTGGTTAGCTGGAGGTCACTCGTGCGTTCGCACTCCTGGAACGCTATTGTTGAACTTTGCCGTATTGTTATCTTCCTCATCATTCCTTATGAATTATAGGTCTCAAAGTACTGTACTTTTAAGCAATATGTTCCGTGCACAATAATAATTATTATTATTGTAATACCAGCACCATGGCAATTTTCTAAACAATAGGTACAGTGAATAGTAGAGGAATTTCTTAGTGAAAAAAGAGCCCAGCTTATTTGTACCCTAAAGGAGGTATGTACCTTTATTACTGTGAGTTACTCCATATTTATTCCTTTCTTTTGTTGTAGACTTTATTTATACACAGTCAATGTGTGTCACTCTTGATACTTTATCCCGAAATCTTCATTCATTTCTGAGAATTAAGATCTACATGGACCTTAGAACAACCTTATCAACAGTAAGATCTCATTTTATTGCCGATATATGGATGACACCTTCATTCTTTGTGATAATGATTCGGATAGGAGTACAATAATTACTGAATTCAATGAAGTACATTCGGCTATGAAATTCACGTGCGAAGAGGAATCCCAAAATAAAATTACCTTCCTGGATGTCCTACTTACAAGAAAACCAGATGGTAGGACAAAAAGAAATTTGCATAGAAAAAGCATTTGGACAGGACAATATACACATTTCCACAGTTTCATTCCTCTCCAGTAGAAAAGAAATTTAGTAAAGACCCTCAGCCACAGGGTTAGTTAGAGCTCAGAAGAAGTGACTGAAGATGAATTAATCAATGTATGTGATACTTTGATCGAAAATGGCTATCCCGACGAATTTATCAAGAAACACTTGACAAAGAAAGCTGAAAAGGACTACTCACTATCTGTAAACAAGAAGCCTCTTTATATACGACTACAATTCAAGGGCGATATACCAAGTGAGATAATTGTGAAGAAATTAAGAAAATCGGTTCAAAGAACTTTTAATACTGGCGAACTACATGTATTATTCTCTACACAACCGATGGTGATACCTCGACTTAAAGATGAAGTACCTAGGCTAGCCACTTCAAATTGTGTCTACCAATTCAACTGCTCCGCCTGTGGAGCGAGTTATGGCTAAGTAAAGGTGTCGTGAAAACCATTAACAGTTCGATATTGGACCATCTAATCCAAATCGGCCAATACTCTAGCGTGGAAGAATCCTTCTCTTTCATCTACCGGCTGCCTAATAAATTGCCAAAATCATCGAAGCACCGCATGCTCCAAACAGCAGAGGCTATTGAAATTCGCCTCAAACAACCAGTGCTCTGTGTGCAAAAGAAGCAAGTTCAGTCAGCCACTACTACTGCCCCGGCCTTTAGTAGAGACTATAAATTCCTGAATTTGTAATATCATCTTTCCTAATTTTTCTGACATTCAGCTTATTTTATGTTGATGCTATTGAACTGTAATCTATTGATATTATTGATTCGATGTTAGTTAAACAATAATGTTGTTGATAACACTAATTCATTCATTCATTCACTATAATGTATATATAACTGTAGAGCCTGATGAAGAAGTTATCGAAAAGAGTGTTCTTTGTTCAGTATCCATTCTTTTCAAGATCTACATAAACCAAAGACATTACTATGTTTTACAGATAAGAGTCTTGGTAACGGACTTTTATCGGAGAAAAACACATCATATTTGTACATTCTCAGCCATATTTAAGGTCGATTAGGTCAGATGTGAGTATAAATTGTTCTGATTGGCTCGCGCCAAGGTTGAAGAGAGCTGTCCAATGAGGTTATTCCATTTTACAACATAAGCTCTGTAGCCAATCATAGACTTTAAATGTTGATTTCAATTTTTGTGGCTTCCTATCAATCTGTATTACGTACGCTACACTAGTTGTTTATTCCAGTCTAAATGTGATATTATTATTGATGATTAGACAGACACAAAACAATTCTACTAAGCTCTACACGAGACAAACAATTTGTATTGTCTAGTCAGCCAGCTAGTCACGTGCAAAATAAATATTGAAAGGAAATACGTCAATACAAGCTTTTGGTCACTAGATTGTAATTAATGTCGTGTATTCTGTGTCTTATTAGAAGGAAATTCTTCGTGTTACGAATACTTTTAGTTGGTGATTTTCTCGAGAACGTACTAATTGTTCTTCATTTAACAAAAACACTGGACTTTTGACTGGAGACTGACTAGCGTCATGTGTCTAGTCCTTTTGTTTACTGAAGACTGAATTCTATCAATTACTTTTACAATGTGGCCACCATTCAGTCTGAAGTAAACAAAGCACTAGACATGACACTAGTTGGTGTCTAATCAGAATCTGACTGCTGCATTGGGTGACGAGGGTTGGGATCTGAGAAGGGGCATGCTTTCCTTCAAGATTGCAGATGTGCCTTACTGACGAGTGTCAACAAGCACGAGACCTAGGCCAAAAAGCAAGGCTTCCTGCTGATTACCTCCAACCATCTAATAACACTGGACTTTATTGACGCCCTTTGAAGAGATTAACTTTACAAACTACTTCTCTTTTGCTTTCGGGAGTAAAAGATAAACTGCCTAATTTCGCCTCTTTCATGTGTATCTACCAATTTAACTGCCCCTGTCGAGCCAGTTAGTTGCATAGGCCGTACAGTTAAGCGTGTTTCTCGTCGAATTCCCGAACATCACCCTGCATAGTGGTTAAGCAAAGGACAAACAAAATCTATTCGCATCGCTATTCTATCTCATACTGTGGAGGCAACAGAACACAAGATTGACGTCAACCATGCTTTCAGGTTCATTTACCGCATACCTACGAATCTCAATTTTGCCTTAAGAGTTCGACCTACTAAATATTGCTGAGGCTGGCTGTTGGGATCCATATTAACAAGCCTAATTTGTGCATCCAAAAGAAGTTAGTTCAGACATTATCATTACCTTGGCCATCTAGGTTTGAATTATCCTGAATTTTCGTGGAATTCTCCTAATTTTAGTTGGTATTCTATTTGCTATTTGTTATGTTGCTGCTGCTGAGTGGTTAATAGTAGTTTTCCCCGTCGCCAAATTGTTATGTACTCGTCGCCAAATTATTGTTATGTACTGGTCGAGAATTTAATAGTCCTGACGCAAGAAGGCGGAAATCAGAAGATCACTAGGTTTGCGATGATACTTCTATTTTCCAAACACAAGGAGCATGCAAAAGTGGTATCACACCAAAAATAAGTAGTCACACAACTTGTGAGAGCGAAATATATATGAATGTCCAGACAAGGTGTGAACAAATCAGTGGACAGTCTTAACATGAATGGCTAATTATAATGGAGTATCGATCCATATATACATAGCAAAATATAGCAGACATGTCAACAACCACACATAATATGGATATATGTCACCAAGCAACGGACTGTCAACAAACACTCATATTTTATATAATATAAGGGGAATATACATTGTTAAAGGAGACAGGTTGATCGAAGTGAAATGGTCACAGACTAAGTGAGCAAACAGAAAGAGAGACCACCATATATATATATATATATGTGGATACATATCACTATTATATCTTCATTATTATAATTTAAACATCTTTAATGAACTGTAGTTTCATTGTGATCTTACTCTACAAATCGATATTATTTAAAAGACACTAATATTGTTATTAACTACTATTCTAGAAAATTCCATGTATATAAACACGCATATATAATTGTAGAGGCAGAAGAGGAAATTATCGAAAAGGATATTCCTTGCTCAATTATTTTGTGTTTTATAGATGTCTGAATGAATTTGTTTCTGCTATCAACATTAAATCAAAGAAGGTGATTCTATTTTCATTTCTGTATATCTACTAGAAGAACTATCAGATGTCTATATTCTTCATATTGTACAAACAAGATAGCTAAAGGCTGTATGTATTCCGTTGCATCATGTTGTTAGATTTAAATGGGAAGTTACGCAATACAAGGCAAATGGCTGCTCACCGAAATGTTGATAAATGAATGTTAATGAATTAAAGGAATTTGTGTCTGACACAGCTTCGGCGACTAATCTCCAACCTCATATCTCCTATATTTGTCTTTTAAGCATTGCCCATATATTGATCTTTAAAAAAAGCTTAAGGCGTTGATACACTAGATTATGGGAAGTACTGAGAAAACGATAAATTACATTATATCCTAAAAAAGGCAAAGCAATCTGTAATTCCATATTAGTTTGTTTATTAAATGTATCACACAGTGAAACAGTATTGTATACTGGATGACGTTTCGAACACAATTTATTGTTCATAATCATATCAATTTTGGTCACACGACTTCGAGATTTGATTTTTATAGTTTTCTGTCTTCTCCTATTTGTCGTATGGGCAGTAGAATTTTCCATATATCTGGGACAGGTGTTGAATCATTCCTATTACATGTATTTGCAGTTGATTCGATAAACAAAGCTTCCGTTATCAATCTCTCCCTATACCCTGTGACATCAGATTTTAAAACTGTCATCCTATCCCATCCTATTGCATGGTTGTGTGTAACTGCATGTAGTGCTATAGCTGAACTACCCTCTAGATTTTTTATCTTATTCGGGTCAACCAATCTAGGTTTAGCTAGGTTTTTATGTATTTGACCTCACAATCATTGCAGGGTATTAGATAAACTAAATTGTTTTGTTTTAATGGCTCTACAGGATCCTTTAACCGACAAAGCTTGTTTCTAATTGAGTTTGTGCGTGGTTTGAATGCCAGCCACTTTTATTCGTGCCTTGTTAAGAATTCTGCGTAAGGCTTCCGAGGTTCCTTCCTTGTATGGATTTACTGTTGATGATTTACATTCCTTATTGTCGGTGTCATCACTAATATTAACAAAGCAATCTGAATATATTGTTGATTCCTTGATGGAGATGGGCTATCCGATTAGTTTCATCGGAGAGAAAACCTGAGACTATGACTTCACGTAAAAAACCTCTACTTATTAAGTTACAATTTAATGGTGACTTGTCAAGTGAGATTTTGTGCCAGAGACTTTCTAGGAGTATATGAAGAAGTTTTTACGCAGCAAACCTGTGTTTGTCATTCTCTAGCCGACGAATGATTTGGGCACAAACGAGGTATGTGCATTCATCACTTCAACCGCACCTACGGTGGCAGTAATGTTGGGCGTCCTACTAGACAGCTTAGCCAACGTGTTAGTAAGCATCTTCCATCGTGGTGGTTTGGCAAAGGACTGACAAAAATAATCCGTAGCTCCATTTTGTCACGTTTAGTTCATAGTGGTCATGTAGGGCAGAAAACGAAAGCTTTCAAGGTAATTCATCGTATCTCACCCAATCTTTCCAATAGATTTCGTGGTCTAGTGGATATCGCTTTGGCGTTTGAAACTATGGGTACTGCGTTCGAGCCTCAGTGGGAACATCATCACTCACTGAGAAATGCAGGTACATCCAGCTGACGAGTCCCAAATAGGACGAAATGCGCATCCTGGATTCCACTGCTAGCCACCATCCACCAATTGTAGATTTCGTATTTGTCTACTGCACACAGCTGAGGCGACAGGCATTCGAACTATTAAGCCCCTAAACTATGCATTCAAAAGAAGTTCGTACAGACATTATCCCTACTTTGTTGGCCTATTAAGACATAATTAAGTGATGACTTCTCCACCACTCCTTACTTATATTTTCAACCCCTCCCTCTCTTATCACCTCTTAATCTTATCACACCTCCATTAAAAATGTATTTCGTTTACTGCCCTTACAATCTGGCATTACGTAATCGGTTCATTTGTTTTTCTTAGCCTTTATCGACTACTATGTCTACCTGAACGTTTGTTTGTTTAATCATGCTGTTTTTTCATTATTCATGCTATCACAGTTCGCCTCACTTTTTCATCCTTATTATTGATAGAACCGTTATTATTATTATTATTATTACTATTATGACTAATTGCACAATTTACATGCACAATCTTATTATCCTATAGACAAAACACCATGACTGGTTTACATCTAAAATTTTTCTTGTAAAGTTATGTATATTAGATCTAATTGAAAATAATATTGTTTGCTTGAATGTGTTTTTCTAAAGCAATATGGTATTCTTATCATTTTTTAACCTTATTGCTCAAACTGAACTGGTGGACCGCATTAAATGCGCTCAAGATTTTACTTCTACCTTCGCAGTGTGTAAAGGAAATCAACAAATGCAAATTCTAAGTAAGGTCATATATATACAATTGGTAGATGGTGACTAGCAGTGGAATCCAGGATGCGCATTTCGTCCTATTTGGGACTCGTCAGCTAGATGTACCTGCATTTCTCAGTGAGTGATGATGTTCCTACCGAGGCTCGAACCCAGTGTCCATAGTTTCAAACGCCAAAGCGTTATCCACTAGACCACTTGGACCACGAGAGCCACCTTTTGTGCAACGGGTCATCCAGCTGACGAGTCCCAATTAGGACGAAATGCGCATCCTGGATTCCACTGTTAGTCACCATCCACCAATTTTATACAAATCAAATCCCCAGACATCGTCGAAGCATCTGCACAAAGAAGCTGACATGTCAACCTGAGACCGAACACTTTGGTCCAATCAATCGACGGGAAAATCAAAAAATTCAATTCAAGGTCATATATAGATATAAAGCTATTAAAAGCCCAATAGAAAATCTGTTTGGTTACAACAGGATTTTATCATGAGCTGACATCAATTAGAGAACCATTGGAAAACCACCTGGGAGTACTGGACAGCTGTTTCGTCCTAGTGGCTTAATGGTATACAAGCTCGCTTCGTAACCAGAAGGTCCTGGGTCCGAATCCCGGTGGGTGCGTACTGATGAAGAGTCCCAAACTAGGCTGAAGAAACAGTTGTCCAGTACTCCCGGGTTTTCTAATGGTTCTCTAACCAATGTCAGCTCATGATGAAATCCTGTAATCAATCAAATCCCTACAAACCAACATTTGAAAATCTGTTTGAAAGAGCAAGAATAAACACTGCAATAGTACGGTACATCAATCTGTTTCATTTCATCAATAATGATTAAAAGAAGTATATATAGTACGGTGGCCTGTCTAAATCACTTGGCTAACAGAGTTTTCATCCTCCGAAATGCTGCTTAAATTCGTCAACATTTCTTATTGTTTCAATCGTGCAGTTATATCAAGTGATCACTACACATGAACTTGCGAACACATTTAATTAACAACTTTCGACGAAATGCTGCACGATTCTTGAAGGGAATGAAGAAAAACGTGTACAATGTCGGTTCCCTTTTCATATTCAATGACACTATGTCACATGACATACTTCAGACGATTACTTCACATGTAAATATTTCGGAAGGCTGAAAATTTCTGTACTATGTGTTCACATGTCGTCTGAAATAAAGCCTTAGTATTCATTATAATGAAGTTTTTTTTATTTCCCAATCAATGAAAAACAAAACGATATTGTTTTTACTGACGTTTTGCTATTTAATGCTATTTAATAGCTTCAGACAAAGCAATAAGAAGACGTAATTTATCTGAATCGTGTAATATGTATTTGCCCATAACACATTTCGACCAATCTGATCACACAGCCACGGACTTATCATAGGAGTACATATATATATGAAATTAATAAAGAGTTAAGAGGTGAGAAAATAAATTTTACAAATATACTTTTTTTTAAATGTCTATCAGAAGAAAGTTTACCAAAGAAGGTTTAATGTGATGACGAATTATTGTTGAACTCATAAAGGTGGTTTAAACTTCTAATCACTAGCTAGGACTCCCACAAACATTAGGATACGCCCCAAATACGTTTTATATATAGGTTTAGAAGATGTGTAAACGTCAATTTTATGTTCTGTCGCTATAGTGTGTTTCGCAATAGGGGAGCTAGATCTCCTTTCTTCACCATTAATGGGTTCTGGGAATTCTATTTGCTTCGGGAACCATTGTATAATTGACACTATCCTTCTTTTGGAGTTGAATCTGGCGGTCATTATCCTGGACGAAATCGCCTACCATTGCATCAGGGCCTTCGTTTCAGTTGGTGACATCATGATGGCCACGCCGTCGGTGTGCGTATGGTTATCTTCTGGGTGACCAGAGTAGATCACCGACTCACCCGTTGACAATTTGGTGAGTCCACTCCCATTCCATCTGCTTTCATGTATTCCCAGCACTTGGATTCCGTATCTTTTCATCTCGTTTGCGATCTGGGCAGCTTTTCCAATCTCGTACATAGTACGGACGTTCCATGTCCCCACGCAGACTTTTTCTTTTGGTGCAAAGAGATTAATCGTGCTGAAGTTTCTGTAGCAACTTTGTTTACAGGGTGGGGTTGCTAGCCTCACGCCTGAGAAAGGAATTGTTACATTAAGATAAGGTTTAGAGAGAAGCGACCTTGTGGGTTGCTCCCCTTAAAATCGGAAAACAAGGGATAAAACAATCAGAACAACACCAGCAAAAGGAAAACAATTCACAGCAAAAAGTGACAACAACGATACAATACAACAACATGCAATACAGTTCAGCACAGTTAACTAAAATGATACCAAAACTATAGACACACTGCCTTGGGACAACTTGAACACATAAATCCAACAATATATACAATTATAGATATGAGTTATTGTTAAAAGTCACAAAATGTCAAAACTTTGTTATAGGTATTAGTAGTCGATGATATTACATCCACAGTTTAAGTGTTCGAAAGTAAACGGATTGTAATAATTTCCAGAACTTCGTGGTGAGCAACAACAAAGAAATGAGGGTTTTATATATCACAGTAAAAAGTAACGCACTAATCGAAAAGCATGCCAAAGAGAAAAAAATGCTATGAAGCCAGTCCTTACTTTCACAGATCGATGAGTCCTCCATATGAATATGTGTTACTAAACCAGAATCCAACAATCTATATCTGATCTTGTTATCTTTACTAGCTGTCCAACTTGACAATGCAAAAATGGTCCCATGCTGAGAAACGATGATTAAGTTGTTATATATAAGCTGAGATTTCGTAAATTCTGGTTTAATATAGCCACTCTGATAAAGCTATTAGCAGCATTAAGTAGCGAAACGCCAGTAAAAACAACAACAACAACAATATCGTTTTGTTTTTCATACATTCACTGGGAAATACAAAAAAACCTTTATTATAATGAATATCATATACCTAATGCCCAAATTGTTTCACACTGTTAAAAGTGAATTTGGTTTGGACATCTATAAGCCTTAGTATTACTATTATTACTTTTATGGTGATATGGACTGTGGTCAAGATTTATCCGAGAATAGTTTCACAATAATTGGGCATCGGTTGAGAAGTAGATATGTGTAAAAATTATCCATGTAAAATCTCAGTGAAATTGAAAGAAATAACTCAAACATTTCGTTCGGTAAACTGGTCCGAACTTCTTCAGGGAAATTAATATATATGTATAGATAAAGACACATTTTGTCTTTAAAAACTTTGTCCAGTCATGTGATTCGTGTATAGACATTAAAACAAAATTGCATGAACTGTGATCAATATTTGACTACAGACTTATTATTATTATTAGTCTACTTTACACTCATTAAACACTATAAACAGTACGTACTTCTGTATCACATTTTTGGTGATTATGTTCGTCTAAAGTTCGTGATCATAGATAAATGAATATGCATAATGTACATATCTGAAATATACAATGGGGTATATATATATATATATATATATATATATATATATATATATATATATGAGGGGACAATGGTAATTCATTTGTTAGTTTTTCCATATGAAGATATAAACAATCGGGAAATTAGATCAAGCATGATAAATCAGTGATATGTACTCACGTTCATTTGTTAATCAGGACGTTCAAGCTTTGGGGATTCCCCCATATTTGTAGAACTGTCGCAGTCAGTCTTTCTTTATACAAACCAATACCTTTTGTAGAACCTTTTGTAGTGCTATCGGTGACTTGTTTTCTCGCTTCTTCAAATCTGCAGTGGTCTCTGGAACCATCTTTGGACATTGTAAAACAAACTTCCAGATAGGTTAATGTAGGAACCTCAGTGGGTGCGTACTGTCGATGGTTCCCAAAAAAACTAGGATGAAACAGCTGTCCAGTACTCCTTGTGGCTGGTTTTCAATGGTTCTCTAACTATTATTAATCCATGGTCAAACTCCTAAAAACAAATGTAAGAACAATTGATTGATTTCAGTGAATCTACCAACCCTGACCACTATTTCAAGATCATCCATCGAATTCATGCTAATTCATCGCGTTTTCTTTGTTCTAAACAGCGGAGGCCTTCGGAATCTATGGAATTTAGACCAAACATTTGTGAACAAAAGAAGTATGTTCAATCCCTGTATATGTCTTGCCCGTAGAGGGATAAATGTTTGCTTTTATTTATTTTTGTTTAGTCTTTACATTGTTTCCCTCATCACTATGGTTACTGTTGTTATTATTGTTACCATTACTATTTCCACTTTGAACTGTTTCTGGAACTATTTCACTTGTTCCATTTGTAATTCTAAATCAAAAATCTTTTTCGCAATGTTGAATTATATCTTGTCATATCTTACACCATGTCACGTGACGTTTCGGCCGGGCACAAATTCCAGAATAACCATATCTAACAATGAACTCACACTAAAGTCTACAACACAACACTCATCTACATTGCTGATATGTATCCACATGATGTGTGTTTTGTTTTTGACAGTCTGTTATATTTTGCTGTGTCTATGGATCGATATTCCATTATAACTGACATTATGCTTTTGTCTGTCCACTAACTAAGTAAACAATGTATGACCTTATTATCACATGACATTAAAACCAATCATGGTAAGACGTTATCTTATTGGTTCATGTGTATTAGCCATTTTCATATATACTCTTGCTTTATCATTCTTGTTCATATTCTTTTTCGTACTCTACGTACCCTTCCACTCATACACTTGTGTGACATTTATTTTCCTTGTTTGGAAAACACAAGTATCATCGTAAACCTGGTGGTCTTCTGATTTCCCTCTTTCCGTGTCAGGACTATTAACTACTCGATTAGTACATAACAATTACGTTGCAAATTCTGTTACGAATCCCATCAAAAACACTTTTAACAAGCGTCATTTGGACAAACCACACAGGTGTATTATGACATTATAAGATTATATCAATGTATACTACCTATTAGTGACTTGTAGTATGAAATTGAAGACAAAGAAAACACTTAGCACTCTTATTGTAGCAGCAAAACACTTTACAGCAGAATCTAAATTACAGTGATAAAATTACTGAAATGCTTATTACCATCACCAAGACACTCTTAAATTCTAGACTTTAGTCTACAACGCGTAGGTGCAGATCCATATAGTCTTTTCAGCAAATTTGCCACTTCACCGCGGCACATTCTTTGCCTAATACATACACCAGTCATACTCAGCAGTAACTCATTTTCACTGTCAACTACACCGAGTGACGTTAAAATTATAACCTCAGTGAAGGCATGTCTAAACTTCTGGAACATACATTGGCTGCTTTACATGTGGAGAACTATCATCTGTTTCAAGAACTATTAGTACCGATGGGTGTGGCAACAGAGGTTCCCTCAGTAGACAGTCTACAGGCTTCGTGGGTTCGCTGTAGGTATTTGATGTTTATGACGCCAAATCTCAAAACTTCGTAAAATCCCCGAAAAATTCCATTTTCTGCGGTTCACACATCACATCAGGAAAAGAACTTCATCGTTCTTTTCTCTTCGAATGACCGTCATAAAGTGCAAACACTTTTCTTATGTGTTATTTAGATAAACGTTAATGAAATCACACATTGCAACGTATGACGCATGATGATGATGTACAAATGTTTTCTGAAAGGTAGTAAAACAGAAACTAGTGTGACCCAAAATATTCGTAAATTATGAATCTTCAATGTGTGAAAACTTTCCATGTGATGTAGTTTATAACACAGACACTGGCAAATTGGTCTCTCTCTCTCTCCGTGACTTAACTTCAAAACAGTCTTGAACTGAACACCATCTTCTACAAATCTACCTGCAAAATTGAGAATAGCCAAAGAAGTGTCAATTAACAACAATCATTAGAAAAAGGAGGAGGTTTTGAACTCCAGATAGCTGCCAAATTCTTGAATAAGCAGCAGGACTGGACGGAATTCCAACTGCAGCACCGGAAACCTCAACGGACATCCTCGCCCCACTTTCGCAGAAGGTTCGGAAGGAAGAAAAGATACCTACCGGTTGGAAGAAGGGCTCTCATGCAAAATATTAGGCCACATCATTTTTTTCCCTTCACATTCCCCAGCGGAACATAGGGCTTCAAGCTATTGGCTTGAGGTTTCTGTAGTAGTGTTTATTTTACAGGATCAGGTTGTTAGCCTCATGCCCAACCTTTCCTCTTTACCAGCATTATTTCTGGCTCAGCGAGGTGTAGAAGTGCGTCGGCTGGGGGTCGGACCTCGAACGATGTGCATGGTCGGCTAACGTCCTAACCGCTATACCACCAACGCACCCACATCATTTTAAAGGGTCTAAAAATGTACTGAATGTCATATTTTCTATTTAATTTCTTCAATGACATTAAAGAACTCAATTAAACGGTGAATTACAATAACAATCAGAACAGATCTGAAAATCTCAATGGCCCCATATCCTAAAAGCGTTTCATAAAAGCAGCAAGATTTTCTCCAGTCTGTTTTATCCTTTAAGATAATTATGGGCGTTTACTTTTAACAGTAACTGTGCAGAAACGTTATTTTGGACTCTTCACCGTCATTCTAGCAGTCAGTTCCTATTACTACTACAGTGGCACAAAATCTAGGAAACTAATGAAATAATGAAAACTGTGAAAGTCTCATTTCACATCTCGCTGACTCATATAACGGTGAATTTTATCTTCTGTATGCTTTATCTTCCACTTGATATGGATTATGAATAAAGCGAGAAAAAACAGCGATTTCTGCAAAATAAAATGATACCATCATTTATGATTTCGTTGGCTTCTCATCAGCTGCCGCTTACAGGTCAAAGACATTATTAAGTATGCCTACAGAAACAACTTTAATATACTTGCACGGAGAGTTCATTTTTAAACAAAAATCAATCGATCGATATATGCATACAATGCTAAATCTAGTAATAATAATAATCACTTTATTCCAAACAAAAATCAGACACAATGAAGTCTTTCAGTGTTACAAAATGAGATGTAACGCTGAAAGATTACATTATTTATGATGATGACTTTTCAGGATAAAATGTTTATCATTATACATTATTATTGTATGCATATATTGATCGACTGATTTTTGAACAAAGCAAGAACTACAGTTTTAGCAGAATAAAATGGTACCATCTTTTATTTCGTTGCCTTCTCGTCAGCTGCCCACATGGCCAAAGACATTATTAAATATATCTACAAAAACAGTTTTAACATACTTGCACAGAGTTAAGTTTAAACAAAAATCAATCGATCAATATACTCATACACGAAAAATATACACATATATAAATATGCAATATTAACCACTATTCCGAACAATAATAATCAAACACAATGGAAACTTTTAGCATTTCACATTCGGAGGGAAGAGAGGTGAAATTATCCAGTTACCAGGGCAAAGAAAGACTGATAACCGCTTCATTCTGGACGCATAAATCAGGTTTCAGGCGCCTAATGGAAATGGCTTCAGCAAACTTGAGGAGAATTGAGCTCTTTTGCCTAACTATTGATAATTTTGAACGACTTTTCGATGTCCACCTCATGACCCATGTCGAGAAGATGTCTGGCGATGTCACTTTTTAGAAGCATTTGTTCCCTTTAGACGTAAGATTTTTGGTACATGTTCAGAAAATCCTAGATATGTCCTTCTTTTTCTGTCCTTCCAATGTAACTGCTCCCGAAGATACATGTAAATTTGTATATACAGTTGGAGGTAACATGAGAAGGATACCTATCGATTTTTGATTGCACCAAATAGCAAGTTGTTCGATAGACGGGAACGACCTAAGCTGCAGGATACGCTATGGCTAGTGATGAACTCAGCCTTCTGTTGATCATCGCTGCAATATTTTCACCTATATAATCAAGCTGAAGGTAGACTGGCTTTTTTTCCACTGTGATTTGTTTTACATATGTGACTTCAGATCTTCCATACTTGTTGATGAACCTTTGAGGATACCGGTTTCTCTTCAATATATTTTCAAGGAACTCAAACTCCTCCTCTAGTTTCTCTTTAGAGCATATTCTCCATGCAAGTATGTTCAAGTTGTTTCTGTAGATGTACTTGATAATGTCTGCTGCCGGTAAGCGGCGGCTGATGAGAAGCCAACGAAATAATCGATGATGGTATCATTTTATTTTGCAAAAATTGCAGTTGTTCTTACTTTACTTAAATTTATTTAGGGGAATCATTATATGGATTAGCTCGATATTTTTTTTTGGTTTCTAACCGCCCATAGACTGAAAACTACCCATCACTATTTTTTGTTGTTGTAACAGTAATTTTCTGTTTTATTGTTCAAATGCAGGCAGACTGCTGTGACAAACCTCTTGCAGTCAGTTATCAGTAAAATAACGTTTTACTCAGGTAGTCTTATGATTTTAGAAATAACCTACCATACCGACCATTTGTAACTCAAATTTTAAATAATGAGCGATTTTAATTAAATTTCAAATACTTTTGAAATATAGGATCAACCTGTGTTCACTGCGTCTACCTCTGCAAAGCAGCTTTAACGACATTATTTCATTACCCTTGTTTGATTTATATTGTAACAGCAGAAGACAAGGGCCAGGCAACAGATCGTTTATTAAGGAAACCAACACGTATTTATATTTTTTCATGTACATTATTATAGATTATTCAAGCAAACAAACACACTCTTCTTATTGGTTGTTTCTCACAGAAAGTTAACCTTACATCTCTTTTTGGCTGTTTCTTGCACGTCAGGTCATATATATTTTGACTGTATCCGCCTACGCAAAGTGTGCTGTGGTTGGTTGTTGAATCAGTCTGTGATCATATTTTCTCACGACCAATATTGGGGACATAAACACTGACGTAAAATACTGTCTACCACTTTTGGCTAGCAGCCAACTCTCACCACAATATTACTGCCTTTAAACAACACCAGTAACCATCGGTTACCATGGTTATGATTGACGCTCTCAGATATAAGCAAGTACGAGTTAAATAGATGGAACTGGATTTACGATATTATAACGGTAGAGGACGAAGAAGGCTTGTCAGAAGAATGTTTATTAGTAATTCGGTGTTTTTATATAGCAAAATTATGTACACCTTACCTTCAAATCACCATTTGCACAGATCTTTGGTGTCGTAGTACTTCTGACCTTCATATTGTGTTTCTTTGCGTTCCTTTGACATCTCCCATGTATCTCCTCAACACCATCATTTTCTTTCGCTGACATCAAATCTATCTCCGTGCTATTTGATGTTTTTATTTGAACAAGGCATTAAGAAGACAAATTTCGCGAGATGATATCATTTCGTAGTTTCTTTACAACCGCTTTACAACTAACATGGTTAACAATGATAAAATAAAGTTCATGAAATTTACTCAGTTAAATAAAAACAAAAGTACATACTAATGACCAATCATATTAAGATAGGTCATGCAGTCCAGGGTAGGCGAAGATTGAAGTCTATTGATTTTTGTACACACAGTTTAGGCTGTATGTGATTAATCCAAAGTGCTTCCATCACCTTCAATAACCTTGAATTAGAGTTATGTGAAATAATTGTGAAACAGTCATTAATATTTATTTTGTGACCAGACATTAATAAGTGTTTTGCAATGGATGATGCTGGATTTCTATTAAGATTAATCGCGTTGGGATTTTCGATATGGTTTACTAGCCATTTTGGAATATGTTCTTTTCGACGACATTGGAACATTCTGTTAGTTCTACCTATATAGGTGTCACCGCAGCTGCAGGTGAACTTGTAGATACAGTTTGAAGTAGAGTCCACAGAATTTCGTCCTTTAATCGTAGGAACAGGGATCGAAAATGTTCGGCAAGTGAGAAAAAGAGATGCGGCGTAGAATGTGCGTTTGATGGCTGATCGAAGTCTTTGAGTTGTCAACTGCATAATCTGGTCGCCCTTGAATGGTAGATTAATAAAGATGGCTTTCTTTGGTACAGAAGCTGTCTTTTCGAGATGTGGTTTTTCTTTGCTGTGACAAGTGATAAAGCTCTCCGGATAACCATTAGCTAATAAAACTGAATGTACATGTCGAAGCTCATCCATCAGTGTGTCACTCGTGCATATTTTTCGGGCCCTTGAGAACAAACATTTCACTAGGGAACGTTTATACTGGATAGGAACAAAACTGGTAAAATGAAGATATTGTCCAGTCCATGTTTGTTTACGAAAAATAGAGCGCTGAATCGTTCCATCATTTCTCCTAGTCATAGTAATATCCAGGAAACCAAGTTTGTTATTCGATTCTAGTTCGGAAGTCACTCGAATATTTGGATGAATATGATTAAATAGAGTAATGAAGTTTTCAATAGATTCACTATTATTACCAATAATAAGAGTATCATCAACATAACGTTTATACAGCATAAATCCTCCAAGCATACCTTGCATTTGTTTCTCTAATTTCGACATAAATATATCTGCTAACAGGGGCCCCAGAGGGCTCCCCATCGCAACACCATCGATTTGTTTATATGCCTTTTCTTGGAATGTGAATCTAATATTTTCTGTACACATTAAGATTATGTCTTTGATGTAAGTGACGGGAATGGGTAAGTTTATGCCATTGCTTGTGATGTAATCGCAAATAAAATCAACAGTTTCATGAAGGGGAACATTGGTGAATAAAGATTCTATGTCAATTGAACACATAACCTTTTCCTTAATGTTCAAGGTGTCCAGCATTTCTGTAAGATCAAATGAACTTTTTACAGAATGATTTGATAATGAGTCTCTTACAGGCGTAAGGACCTCTGTAATCCATTTGGCGATTTTATGATAAGGAGAATTTGACATGTCTAAGATGGGTCTCAGTGGGTTCCCAGTTTTGTGGATCTTCGGAAGACCATAAAGCTGAGGAGTATGTGACCCAATTGGTTTAAATTCTGTGGACTCTACTTCAAACTGTATCTACAAGTTCACCTGCAGCTGCGGTGACACCTATATAGGTAGAACTAACAGAATGTTCCAATGTCGTCGAAAAGAACATATTCCAAAATGGCTAGTAAACCATATCGAAAATCCCAACGCGATTAATCTTAATAGAAATCCAGCATCATCCATTGCAAAACACTTATTAATGTCTGGTCACAAAATAAATATTAATGACTGTTTCACAATTATTTCACATAACTCTAATTCAAGGTTATTGAAGGTGATGGAAGCACTTTGGATTAATCACATACAGCCTAAACTGTGTGTACAAAAATCAATAGACTTCAATCTTCGCCTACCCTGGACTGCATGACCTATCTTAATATGATTGGTCATTAGTATGTACTTTTGTTTTTATTTAACTGAGTAAATTTCATGAACTTTATTTTATCATTGTTAACCATGTTAGTTGTAAAGCGGTTGTAAAGAAACTACGAAATGATATCATCTCGCGAAATTTGTCTTCTTAATGCCTTGTTCAAATTTATCAAAGGGACTAATTGTTTTAATTTTAATGATGTTTTTATGCTGGTGAACATCTCTTCATGTGTATATATATATACTACTGATAAATCTTATCAGTAGCACACGCCACATTATCAAATTTAAAATTCTATGAATGTGTTACCTTAAGAGCAAAGTAGATTTCGAATGAGACTTAACTGTACTATGTTCATAAAGTGAAATCTTGATAAGTCTCTCTGGTACTCATTATAGATGTTGTTTGCAGAAGTATAATTGCTCATATGATTGTACTAAGACTTTTTACTATCCTGTTCAACCACCCTGTGGTGTGTTGCCCGTGGAAATATTACAGGTAGTATTGTTATCAAGAATGACAGAAACTGTAAAGGAATGATTATGCTCAATCCATCGGGGTAGCAGTCGAAAAAGTTGGTTATTGTGTATTCATCAGATGTGTAATGTTTGTTTGGATGCGTAGAAATTTCTTATTTCTTGAACAGTCTTGATAAAATTGTGCACTCTGATTTCCACTTAGCCACTAAAATAACATGCCCAGTTTGTAGTACTGACTACAGAGAGAAAGATCAAGATGACTAATCGTTTATGAATATGTTTTCGAGGACAATGTATCGAATTAGAAAAAAAAGTTGGATTGATTTTTAAGGAAATTTCTGTCAGCTTACCTGAGATAGTGATAACTGAACTATAAATACTGCAACCCATACGTTGCAAAAAGAACAAAAGAACTATAGGATACTCTCCTACAGCCTGCCTTGATGAATAGTTGTTATAAAAAGACTTGAAATTTATTCATTATAGGAAAACTAGTCGTTTATCTACCTGTTCCATAGTTATTACGGTTTGACTCTAGATGCACTTCAGTGTCGAAGAGATGCACTACAGCTGGATCGCTAAGAAAAGTTTTGAAAATGATACAAGACACTATTAGTTTCTCATCTGATTGTGCATTTGCGATTAGCATAGTCTATTCGAAGTGATTGTAATCGTAGATTCCTGATGTCTCTCCATTCATTTTTTTCTTTCGCTTTACACAGCTGACTTTCATCATAAGGGCTAAAAACGGCGACGAGAATTCAATGTACAAAACAAGAGAATTCAGAGGACACATGGTTATTTGGATGTAGACAGATTCCACAAATCACTGACGTCAGTTGTCACAGTGGAAGAATATTTCAGATACAAAACTTAGCACCATAAAATCGAGCACAGTATTCAACATGTTTCATAGGTCGACTTAGTGCGTCGGTAACACAGCGGTTAGGACGCTCGCCAACCATGCATATGGTACAGGGTTCGTTCCCCGGCCAACGCACTCTTTTACCTCACTAAGCCAGTAATAAGACTGGTAAAGAGGGAAGGTTAGGCATGCGGCTAGCAACCCTATCCTGTAAAAATAAACACTGCTACAGAAACTTCAAGCGTCGAGCTTGAAGCTCTATGTTCCACTGGGAACGTGAAGGAACAAAAAAATAGGTTGATTTATAAGCCTGGAACCAACAAATAGGTCTTTCCCACCTTCTTTTTCAAAACCATGGTGCCTTGTATAAGTTAGCCAGTAGATTTCATTTGGACACTCATGTCTGTGAATGAGCTTTCGAATGCAGTGGTGTGCTGTTGATAAATTTGGATCTGCCGATTTTGGAAGCTCAACAAATGTGTAGGAGAAAATGCGGATGGAGGAGGCTGTCGAATGATATCGCACACAAGGCAGACCATCTCTGGAGTGGGATTCCGATGGGAAGCGGTGACGAGTGGGTTGTCCGTGCGAGGGTGACATAGAGGAGATCATGAGAAGAGGGAACGAGAGATCATGGGCAAACATGAACCCCGATGAAGAGGATCACAGATTTATTTATTTATTTAAACGCTTAAAAACTTGGTACAATATGGCACCAAGAAGGATGCGCCACACAATAATAATAAGACAAAATAGATCAAAAGAAAAAAAGAGAGAAGAGAAAAAATATATATAAGCAGAGAACGGATAAAGAACTTCATCTGGAAGGAAAACAGTCATGTTTAACAAGTTCAAACAGTATTCGTTAACTATCATCGGGAAGGGAAGAAAGAAAGAAACTGCAACACGTGTAAGTGCAACACGCGATAAGTTTCATTGATTGTTTGTTGCTTCATTCAATTCATTGTGTGAGGGCTGAGATATTGACCGGGCACCCAGACCGAAGCAGGTGGTTTTATTAAGGAACCACCACCCCCGAGCCTTTAACTTGGAGTCTAATCCGCAAGGCAGCGGAGCAGCGTCAGGAGCTGCATTCGCATGATTGTCGGTGACCCATATGGGTTCGTACGCCATTCGATCCGATTGGATACTGGAGCACATGTACCCCATGGTAAGTGCTTTTAGTTTAACCGCTGTCCAAACAACCTTCCTGACATGGTAGGACCTGCAGGGACAGAGCCCCAGTCAGTTTAGCATGTTGGGTCATTACGGTATTCAAGCCCGACCACCACGACAAGGTAGCAATTATTGGCCGGGAGAGGACCACAGAAAATGAAAGAGAGTGTAGACGTGTTGTTGAAGCCATATGTCCCGCTCGGAACCCAATGGAATAACAGTAATAACCAGTTTGGAAGCATCGACTAACAACACTAGACCAAAGGACTCTAGTTAGAATGACTTATTAAATGTCAGCAGGACAACGGTATTAAGTGCCGAATGAAGACTTATAAAGAAGAAGTAAAAGTAAAATATTTTCGACCACACAGGGGTATGACACCTGAAATTATGCCCTCCTTATTTGAAGTCAAACGACCGCATTTTAAGAGTTACAGTTTGTAGAAATCTTTGTGTGATTATATTTGAATGTTTGCACTCCAAATTTCTTCGTAGATGATACTGCACATACAGAAGAAAGGAACTTTGAGGTAGGGGTATTCACACAAACATCCTTACTGACTTCCATTGTATTTCAAATAACAGGATTCTTGCTGGGAGTAGTTAATCGTGTTATTCTTCAAGGAGCAGACAACATGTTTGTGATGCGCAAACGTACGAAATATGAGATCTTTAGAAAGATGTTATGTAATGGAATTTGTGAAAATCAAGTAAACTCAATATGCAGTGATGACATGATAATAATAGGCTGTTGAGCCGGGACCACAAAAAGACCTCAGAGAATTAAAAGTTATTCCATATACTGAAATATTTAAAATAACTTATGACCAATGACTGCGGTGGGAGTTATCATTATTACTATTCCATATGGTCCCAAGTGGAAAGTTGGGCTTCAGTAGGACACTTCCATTACGCTCTGTCCTCTGCAGTCTTCTTCAGCTGACTCCAGAATCGCCCACAAGCCTTCATTCGCTCCTAACACGAACTCTTCCATGTCACATTCAGGTGCCCCTCTTGTCCTTTCCCATTTGAATTCCGCTTGAGAAATTTTGAATCACTCTTTGGCATTTGACAAAGTCTTGAGATTTAGCGTCAGTAAAACCAAATGCCTGCCCGAACCGATGAAACCGGTAGATGGTGTAAATAATAAATAATAATTTTTCCTCCACGTTCCCCTGTGGAACATAGGGCTTCAAGCTAGTGGGTTGAAGTTTCTGTAGCAGAGTTTATTTTACAGGATGAGGTTGCTAGCCTCATGCCCAACCTTTCCTCTTTACCAGGATTATTTCTGGTCTAGCGAGGTAAAGGAGTGCGCCGGCTGGGAATCGATCCCCGGACCATGTGCATGGTCGGCGAGCGTCCTAACCCCTATGCCACCGACGCACGTAGATGGTGTAGTGACTGGAAAATGGGAATCTCTGCCGTTAAACCCGTCGCTACTAATAGTTCTTGAAACAGGTGATCGTTCAGCACATGTAATGCAACCCATCATGTGTAACGAAAGTTCAGACATGCCTTCACTGAGGTTATTATTTCAACATCACTGCAAGAGGTGGATAGTGACCATGAGTTACTGCAGAGTATGACTACTGATATATGTACTAGACTCCGTTTAGCACAAAAATACTGAGAATTCACCGCGGTGAAGTTGCACATTTGCTGAAAATGACTGCATACAGCTTTAATTACGCACTCTACCATGCAGTCCAGAATTTAACAGTGTATTGGAAATAAGCATTTCAGTAATTTTATCACTAATATTTTGATTCTGCTGAAAAGTGTTTTGCCGATACATTAAGAGTGCTAAGTGTTTTCTTTGTTTTAAAATTTATACTACTAGTCTTTAATAAGTAGTATAAATATAGATTCTCATAATGTAACAAAAGTGCGTCGGTGGTATAGCGGTTAGGACGCTCGCCGACCATGCACATGGTCCGGGGTTCGATCCCCGACCGACGTACACCTTTACCTCTCTAAGCCAGAAATAATTCTGGTAAAGAGCAAAGGTTGGGCATGAGGCTAGCAACCCCATCCTGTAAAATAAACTCTGCTACAGAAACTTCAAGCTACTAGCTTGTAGCCCTATGTTCCACTGGGGAACGTGAAGGAAAAATTATTATTATTATTAATGTAACAATACACCTATGTGGTTTATCCTACTGACTCCTGGTGAAAGTGTTTTCGATAAAAATGAACCCTATTTGCACTGTACCCTAGATAAACCTTGTGACTTAGACTTGAAGCGTGATACCACTGTTGTATTTAGATATTGTGAAGTTCATTTCATCACCTTCTTTCTCCATTTCTCAAAAGAAAAAAAATGGTTTTCGAGAGGTTCATCACAATCGATTAATTCTTCAGACATTGTCAGTCCTTCATAGATGATATCACAGAATCAATATTTTCTCTCAGATGTGGGAGTCGTATATGTCCATCAGCGATTCCATCGAATTTTTTAAGCTTTGATATTCTAGATATTTCCATTCCTCTTCTCCACCTCTCGATTAACTGGAACAAAATTAGAAGTGTAAGAAACCACTTATATCACCCATAGATAGAAGTCAGGCTGTCGTGTAAGCGTCATGAGTTGAAGTCCAGTAAGTCCACCATGTGTTGTTTATGAAAGACTGTCATGAAATTCGTGAGAATCCCTATTTCTCATTTACTTTTTGAAGGAAAATAACTACCTTCAGTTGGAATGGTTTCATGCAAAGCGGGGTTGTGTGTTGTTGGTGTGTTGCACTGTACCAGCATTACTGAACACAACCTGCTCAAATTTCTATGAATTCTGTACCTGATGTGACCTGACACCAACATGAATGAGTTAGCTGAATTTATTTGGAAATATATACGGTGACGTGCAATATTATTATTATTATTATTATTATTATTATTATTATTATTATTATTGTATCCTTTAGTTCCTAGAGGAACATAGGGCTTCAGCTGCGCATCACCATTGCGTTCGGTTTTCTGCCAACTTTTTCACCCCACTCCAAGTCTACCCACATGCCTTCATCTCCTCTTCACATCACCTCCTCCAAGTCACCCTAGCTCTGACGACCAACTCGCCGCTTCCCTTTCGGGTTCCACTCGAGTAATAGCTTGTCTAGTGATGTCACTTGATGGTTTGTTTTCTCAGAGTATGGCCAATCCATCTCCAGTTCTTCCTGCTTATTTGTTTCACAATCGGTTCCTGGTTGGTTGGTTCGCTCATTGCCAGAGATCCCTCACTATTGCTGATCTTTTCTGGCCGGCCATCTGATATTGAGTATTGAGCGAAGACAACTGTTAATGAAGGTCTGTAGTTTGTTTGAGATGCTCTTTATGACGCGCTGGTCAAGTCTCTGATCCGTATAGTGAGTAGCACTGACTGACTTCACATTGGAGTTGAAAATCCGGATATTATTTATCAGGCTGAGTGCTGTTGACCTCCACACAGACTTGAGAGTAATGAAGGTTTGTCTTGCTTTTCCGATCCTCGCTTCGATATCCTCGTCAGTTCCGTTGGCCTGTAGTTGAAATGATGCTTCTCAGGTAGAGGTAGGTAAAGGAGGTTGTTTCTTTCAGGTTCCTCCCATTTATGCTGGCTGATTGTTGTCTCTTGTTGTTGTTGATGTTGGCTAGGAATCTTCATCACCTCTGTTTTATCTATGTTCACTTGAAGTCCCATCTTTGATGCTTCTTCTGCCAACTTGTTGCTTTTCACTTGCATATCTTCCAGTTTGTGGGAAATCAGACATATATCATCGGCGAAATCCATATTGGTGACGTGCAATATGTATTTATAAATTCGGATCTCGTTCTCTGTGCTTGGAGTAGTAGGTTTGCACAGCCATTTCACAGCAATGAAAGGCTCTCTTTCTTTTTTCAATCCTGACTTCGACATCCTTATCTCTACCTTGACTTTTCCTAGTAGGTGCCTGAGATTAAGTCATTTAGATTTCCGTCGTCAATGATGGTTGATGCTTGTTGTTGTGCATTGGGTATTTTGATCACGCCTGTTTTCATATATTCACCTGAAATCCAGTCTCCTCTGTCTCTTCTTTCAACCTGTTGGTTTTCATCCGTAGATCTTTGTTTTTATGTGACATTAGACATAAATTATCCGCCAAGTCTGAATGTTCCACTGTCTTTTTGTCGGTTGAATTTATACCAGCCTTCTCGTTCCCTATGGCTCGTTGTATGACACCGTCCACTGCAATCAGCAATATCATCAATGATAGTAGGTAGTCTTGTTGTACTTATGTCATCACTTCGAAGGCATTGTCATATATTCAGACCGCTGAGATCCTGGACCTATCGCTGGTTTCACAAGATTAAGCCTAATACATCGAAGACTATGCGCTGTAACTGACGCGGAAAAACAGAAGACGTTTGGGCAACGCGATTATTTATTCTTCAAACGATAGCGAAACAGATTTACAATGGTTAAGCAGTGCTAAAGTCTGTACATAAACCTTTAATACAATCCAATCTTCTGCCAACCAGTACACAATAACACGATGACAGTTTTTTTTTACCTCCCACCAAATGGAGACCAGTTCGATTAAACAAACTATCGAATGTTCAACAGCTTTGATAGGCATTGTTGAGGTTTCCCCCATGAATGACTTCAAAAATGGGTTTATAATTATCTGGGCACTGTGTAGGCTTGAAGCACTTTCCAAACTATTTCCTGATCAATGCTTTTGAAGGTCTCTCTCAACTGCAATGAAACTGAGCTGGAGGGTTGTTTGCTAATAGATTCTTAATTATTTCAATTTACAACCAGTGACAATTAGACAATTATTGGATTTGAATAATAAACAAAAGTGGTCCTGGTCCTACTGAATTTTTGATTTTATTTTATAATACATAAATAAACCAGGAAGCTTCGACGGGAGGAGGAAAGTAATAATGAGGAAGAAATCTGAAGTCATTAGTAATTGAATTGCTTGATATCGGAAATCAAGTTTGAGTAATAGTCTTTGTAACGGGTGCTTTCAAAGCGACTCCTTAATTCATCTCAGAAACTGCAAAAGTTTGTTACAGTCCTTTTTGGTTTAGATATTATGCAGATATAATCGCATTACAATATAACAACATCAATTCCAAGAGCATAGTCCCAACAGGAACCGAATCCAGATCCTTCAGATTAGCTGTTGAGTTCATTACCATTCAGCTCACAGGACGGGATCCAGTTGTCCATGAGTTCTTACTTCCTGAATATTCGAGAACTAGACAACACCAGCATTGAGTGTCTGTCCTCATTCCTGACGACTGAGTTAGTTCCACCATTCCTCACTAGATTTACTACATCAGAAGAAAAATTACCATCTCCAGTGAAGATGCATTCGTGCAATACTGGTTAGGTTGTTGACATGCTGCAGTTTACTAGACATATTACTAGACAAGACGTGCACGACTCTCCAACTAATCAGTAACTCATTTAACCCTTAATTAATACAAAAAAAGACACGAATCAAATGGGTTGTGTGAAATTTATTTAGGAAAACAATTTCATGGACTAATCTCGGTAATGTGACTAATTCACTTACTCTGAGGATGTAGATGTCACCAGCACACTGAGTGACAGCAAAATGGTATTTAAGCCTGTTTGGATACGCACGACACGGAACTAACCATAAAACACGTGAAGCATGGTGAGCCGTGTTAGAGGTTTATTTAGTTGGTATTAAGTTAATACAGTGTGGTCTATTTCTCTTCTAACCGCAGATTGATTATGGGGCCAATTAAGGCGCATGACAGCGTCATATTCTTATTTCAATGAATGAGGAAATGCAGGCATTCTAGCTGCTTGTCTCCCATAAGGCATCACTGAGAAGTACACATCTGTGTGCAGAATGCATAACAAGAGTTCTTTCCGTTAATTTTTCAGATGCCGCTCCAGTATAGTCATGGAGTCCTTCTGTATACATTACTCTTTTGACAACACTGGTCTCCATGTGAGTAAATATCTCCTTGTATGTTCCGAATCAGAGACGGATAGGAATAGATGGTCTTGACTCTATTATTGTACCAGCAGCAGCCGGAGTACTTGGTGCTCGCGTTTCTGTTTCCGAAAAATCACGATAGCCACTCAGTTGATTTGAGTTTTGAAGACCCCATTGAGCACATCTTTAATCCCAGTAGCCAAGCTTATTTCAGAAATATGCTGCAAAATACTTCTCATATTCTCATTGTCGATGCAGACAGGTCATTGAAGAAGACAGGTTGCATTGTCTGAAGCACACTTTGCACTAGAAGTGGAAGAGGTCACTTTTTTACTTATCTGACCAGGTACCATCGTTTCATCTACAATTTGGACGGATGGATGCGAATGTCATAACCAGCCAGAATCCAAAAGACAAGACAGACCTTCATCACTCTGAAATCTATTAGGAAATCTTCTTAACTCAGAATAAAGAACAAAATTCGTATATTAAACGCTGATGTTAAGTCACTTCCTCTAAATCAGTCAGTAGAAACTTGACTAACGCGTCACGGAAAGCATTTCTAACAGATTTCTGGAGACTTTTATCAGCAACTGTCTTAATTAATTCCATTATTATTATTGTTCCCTTGGGTTCCTAGTGGAACATAGGGCTTCAACTGCACGTCTCCACTTGCCACTTCTGTCTTCCTTCTGCTGTACTTTTCACCTCCATCCATGTTAGTCCATACTCTTTCAACTCCTCTCTCTTCACACCATCTCCTACATGTCACCCTCGCAATGACGTCCAACTCACCACTTCCCTTTCGGCCTGGTTCCACTCGACCAATGGCCTGATGCGCGCTCGATATCACCCAGCGGCGAGCGAGTGTCCAATCCATCTCCACTTTCTCCTGCATATTTCTTGGGCGATTGGTTTGTTCCTTCACATAGTTTCTTGTTGGTGATTATTTCCGGCCCGGCCATCTGATCTTCAGTATAGAGCGAAGATAGTTGTTGATAAACGTCTGTAATAGCCTGTTGGTGGAAATATTCTTTGTGACCCACCCGCCAAGTTTCTCATCCGTTCCGTATAGAAGAACTGACTGACTTGACGTTGTTTGTATTGAAAATCCGAGCGAATTTTGTTGTTGATGCTGGCTGAGTGACGAAGATTTCCAGATTGGTTGTTTCAGGTTGATGAGTGAATGTGTTTCTCGCCTGCCTTCCCGATTCTCGCTCGATTTGACATCCTGGTCCGTTCCGACTTCCTGTAGTTAAGACAATGCTCATCAAATCCATACCGAAGATCAAATGGCTGGTCAGGAAGAATTAACAACAAGAAACTCTGGGAACGAATCAGTCAAGAATCTACTATTCCTTAAATATGAGGGAGAAAAGGAGACAGATCGGACACACACACAGAGGAGACCATTGGAGTGGGTGTTCGTGAGTGACATGGAGGACATGAAAGCTTATAAACAACTGTGGCATCAGATGAAGAGGACTGCAAAGAACAGTGTGAAACGGAGATGTGATAAGTAAGGCGCTTATGTTCCCCTCAGAACTCAAGCGAGGTATGTAGGGGTGTTATGTTTAAATGGCTTTAACGTGGATATATTCTCCTCCCCCCCATAGCAGCACTTGGTGTTTTACCACCATTATAAACAAAAGATGCTCAGATATTTCAAACTCAAAATTATACAACTTTTTCTTTTCATTAACCATCTGACAAAACTGTAAGAAAAATCAATCATTTTATATTTTTGAATGACTACAAATTTGATTTTACATTTCTCAATTACATGTCAGAAGTAAGCGTAATTTAAGTAATAATTGAATTGCCGTCATTTACAAAACAACAAAAAAAGACGCATAGATTAATTTGGATACTTAAATTAGTAAGCTAAGTTTAATTTGAATATTTTTTTGACACATTACAAATGCTAATTTATTAAAGGTCACATGCTGACTACTAGAGAAAACATAATAATCGCTTATTTAATAGTAACTGCGTATTGATGAATCATCCTTACAGAAAGTTTTGATTAAGTTTTAATTCAGTTAAGACACCCGTAAGTAATTTATTACACTTACAAACGCACTGAGAGATCTTCTAAAGAAGAAATTGATTGACACCAATACATACTACGATTTTAAATCCCGAGGGTCCCGCTTGCTGTTATAACTGTAGGGTATTGAATGAGGAAGTTTTCACCTTATTCTGTCTACGCCTGAACTAATCTGCCTATCTGCTTGTCGTACCTTCCGATTTAGTAAAGCACGCAAATATCAAAAGACAAAGGCTGGACTGTGACTGTGTATTGAAGTGCAACAACGAGAAAGAAAGCCATGGTATTTATACATTTTACAACAATATGGACAGCTAACAGCGTTTGAAATAATTTATCTTGATAGCCAATAACAAAGTGCGTGAGAGATGATAATATACCATATGTGCGAGGTTGACAGTCAGTAACAAAATGTGTGGGAATGATAATATACCATCTATACAAGATTAGCAGTCACTACCAAAATGTGTGAGAATGATAATATACCATATATACAAGATTAACGGTCACTACCAAAATGTGTGAGAATGATAATATACCATATATACAAAATTAGCAGTCAATACCAAAATGTGTGAGAATGACAACATACCATATATGCAAGATTAAACAGTCAATACCAAAACATGTGGGATCCTATCACTTGCGATACATGGATGGCCTTCCGAAGATACACAAAAAACAAGTTTCCTTGAGACCTATACTTTCGACGATCAACTTGCTCCAACATAAGGTTGCACGTTGGCTTGCGGAGAAGTTGGAACCCATTGTAAGCCGCTAGCCTTGTACACCATGAAGGAGTCATTTCATCTCACCGAAAGTGTGAACCACATGAACGTTTCTAATAAGTCCATGGTGTCATTTGATGTAACCTCCTTGTTCACAGAGATCTCAATCATTGAAACCATTAAGATCATTTATCAGCAGTTTGATGTTTTTCCACTCTCAATCTTGGAACTCAAACGCCTACTACTAATTAATGTGTACCATGGATGTGTGATTCCAGTTTGACAACACTCTTTACCTCCAAATAGATGGTGTAGCAATGGGAAGTCCACTTAGTCCTGTTCTAGCAGATATATTCATGTCCAACCTTGAAAGAACAAAGTTGAAGCATGCCATTGACGAAACAACTTCCTATTGTCGATATGTTGATGACACATTTATAGTGTGCAACAATGAAAGTCAAGCTTCACAATTACTCAGATTATTCAATGATGCACACACCAATATTGAGTTTACAATGGAACATGAAAATGATGGAAGTTCCATTACTTTGACATTTCCATGGGAAGCCTAGAAGACGGTAGTCTTCAGAAGTCAATTTACTGCAAGACTACATGGAAAGGACAATACCCACATTTTAATAGCTTTTGTTCAAATAGCTTTAAACACGGACTAGTCAAGACTCTGTACTATAGAGCGAGGAGAATATGCTCTATAGAGAAATTAGAAGAAAAGAGCAATGGGTACCCTCAAAGGTTCATCAACAAGTATCGAAGATCTGAAGTCACAAATGTAAAAAAATCACTGTGGAAAAAAAGCCAATCAACTTTCAGCTCGATTATAAAGGTGAAAACATTGCAGCAACGGTCAACAGAAGGCTGAGTACATCACTAACCAGAGCCTATACTGCAGCTAAGCTCGTCCCCGTCTATCGAACAACTTGCTATTTGGTGCAATCAAAAATCGATAGGTATCCTTCTCACGTTAACTCCAACTGTATATACACATTTACATGTATCTTCGGGAGCAGTTACATTGGAAGGACAGAAAAAGAAGGGCATATCTAGGATTTTCTGAACATGTACCAAAAAGCTTATGTCTAAAGGGAACAAGTGCTTTAAACAGTGCCATCACCAGGCATCTCCTCGACACGGGTCATGAGGTGGACGTCGAAAAGTCGTTCAAAATTATCAATAGTCAGGCAAAAGAGCTCAATTCTCCTCAAGTTTGCTGAAGCCATTTCCATTAGGCACCTGAAACCTGATTTGTGCGTCCAGAAAGAAGCGGTTATCAGTCTTTCTTTTCCGTGCTGGTAACTGGATATTTTCATCTCTCTTTCATCTGAATGCGTAATGCTGAAATGTTTCCATTGTGTATGATTATTATTGTTCGGAATAGTGTTTAATATTGCATATTTATATATGTGTATATTTTTCGTGTATGAGTATATTGATCGATTGATTTTTGTTTAAACCTAACTCTGTGCAAGTATGTTAAAATTGTTTTTATAGATATATTTAATAATGCCTTTGGCCTGTAAGCAGCTGACGAGAAGACAACGAAATAAGCAATGATGGTAGCGGTTTATTCTGTAAAACTGTAGTTCTTGCTTTGTTCAAATGCATCAAGGGGAATAAATGCATGAAAGAATATTCTTTTCGAGAAATTGATAAATATGATCTGCATCTGTAGGACAGTAATAATTACGAAAATATTCTTATTAATAACAACATTAATACTGTTTCAAATGAAATTGAAACAATCAATCAATCAATAATATCGACCGTATTATATTTTTAAAAAAAATCAATAAGGAAATGATAATATGCGTCACATATAAAACTAAACTAAATATAGTAGCAACTTTATCTCTTATTAAACACAGACTGGTCGGTTTCAACATAGAACTTTTCTCTACTCCAACCTGGTCATATGTCAGCGAACATTCTCCGTCGAGGAAGGAGATGTAGCTTCACAACCTCACCGACTAACTTTCCTTCCTTACCTAATACTCTACTCCTAACCTCAATATCACTCACCTTATTATGCTGCCTAACACATTAGATAGAACGCAGAAACCTGTGACCAAAGACAACTAGTCAGACTTTTCATGTCTTAAACATTCAATGACCATGCCTCACTCACAGCCGTAAAGAAGGATGGGGCAAACTGCTGGACAGCACGCACATCCTTTGATCGATAGTTGGTCGGATATCACGGCTATGCCAGATGATGAGCTTTTTCAAGTGTTGGTTTGTAGGGATTTGGTTGGTTACAGGATTTCATCATGAGCTGACATTAGTTAGAGAACCATTGGAAAACCTGGGAGTACTGGACAGCTGTTTCGTCAGCCTAGTTTGGGACTCTTCAGAAGTACGCACCCATCTCCAGGGTTCGAACCCAGGACCTTCTGGTTACAAGGCGAGCTCGTAAACCATTAAGCCACTGGGACCTGATCCAATGGCCAGCCCATGAATTCTAACTTCCGCCAATTCACGATATACAGCAACCGCTAACCAATGTCTTCGGCGGGTATTTGTCCTCACACCCGACCGGCTGCACTCTACTGGTCACGACTTCTTACTAGAACTCCAGGTAACTACCTACCTGAACAGGGGCAAATCGCTAGTGAGCATCTCATTGATATTCAAGTGTTGGTTTGTAGGGATTTGATTGGTTACAGGATTTCATCATGAGCTTTTTGTACGCCTAATGAGATTCAGTCAGCAATCAGCCTTTTGGGGCTGATACAACTTCCTAAAAATTAAGTGAAGCGCTCAGCACGCTGCTCCACCAGTCCACTCCTTATCTTGAATCTAAGAATCGATGTAGTCCAGTCATGTTGCGTCATTTTACATGTGGCAGGAGAAAATTACACGGCAAATATTCGAAGATTTCTGCTGAAGATGTTCAGAAGACTCTGCATTTTATCAGCAGCTTCACCTAGGAGCGAGGACTATATCATCTGTACATTCTCAGTTAACAAGATTATCCCCATGGTAACAAGTCAATCCCAGGTTCGTTGAAGTCAGTTAGGATCAATTCCCTTAGTACGTCTATGCTGAAATTAAATGGAAATGGTGATAGAGGGCGTGCCTGACGGACACCACTAGCTGTCATCACTTCAGATGACAACTCTCCGTTAGCTCTTACACGACCTTGCGAGTTTGAGTAGAGTGCATTGATTAGTGCAATGTACTTTCTCGGAACTTTCTTCAGAGTAAAACATTACCATAGTATCTCTTGGGCAACAGAGTCAAATCCGGCCTTCAGATCAAGAAATATAACAACTGCTGAACTCCTGTAAGTATGGCAATTTTCCAAAATCTGTCGAAAGGTGAAAATATAATCAATACACCCTCCTCCTGGTCTAGGCACTGTCTGGTTTTCTCGTGTTCGTTTCTCCTAAACACCACTTGATCTATGCACGATTATTGAACCTAAATCTTTAGTCAAGCTAATCCCTCTATGATTATCACAGAAAGATTTGTCGCGCCTTCTTGTATCCTGGAATAATCAATGGCTTACACCAGTCCAGTGGGACTATCTCTGATTCCAAGACACTGTCCAACACCTTATTTAGCCCAGGCAGCTGTCTCTGTCACCGCCGTCTTTAAACACGTCTGGAGTCATTCTATCAGATTCTGCTGCTTTGCCTCGTTTCAAATTAGAGACAGCTATTGCAACCACCTTAATTAATAGAGTTCCAGTACAGTATGTTACAACATAAAATAAAATTATACTGTTAAGAAATCACAATCCTCTAAAATGACCAGCTATTATTGATGGTCGCAACAGTAAACAAATTCATATGATATTACCAGTATGGTATAAGCGCCTGGAATCAACTTTACATTTGTCAGCACTTATTTCAATGCATTTGTAAGACCAGGTAATGAGACCTGTCATTCATATTTGGATCAATTCAATCTCAAGGACACTAGGCTGTTTAGACTACAATCTACATATCATTCAAGTGTCCCATCTAAAAAATAATCGGTGAAGGTAACCTATTGTGACCAAAATCACAATGACCTTGAACAACCAATCAGAACTCAGACGCGAAAAGTCACCTGATCGATGCGCTATACTCAACACATGTATTCATTGAGGTGGCTGGAAATCATGGTGCCCTGGGATCCATTGAAATTCCTGATTTGTAATTATTAGTGTTCTCTGAGCTGGTTGGTTTAATTGCGGAGCTTTCGTCGTCCCCCTTCTCGACAACATCTTCAGCGCAATATTTAGCATAAAGTGAAATGATTTAAATTTCTATTGACTTGGATTTTAAGCTTTCTGATCACCTGATTTACTTTTTATTAGTTGGTAGATTTAGTCTATATTAACGTGTTTGTTAATTGCATTTTCGTTTGAGTACCAGGCTTCTAGGAATTCGCCGACTGCACTTTTGGTGTTTCCGCTGTCTAAGATTTCGACATTATCCCCAATCAAATTCATGTCCATAATTATCTATATGCATTGATATGAAAGAAAGCATATCATGTCTTTTCACAGCTGATTTGTGTTCTTGGATTCTGATTCGAACGGGACGCCCACTTTGGCCAATTTAATGCCTGTTACAGTTCATACAATTTATTTTGTAAATGGTATTAATTTTATCTCCTTTTTCTGTTGGATCTTTCGGTTCGCATAATATT
Source organism: Trichobilharzia regenti (assembly GCA_944472135.2). Taxonomy (NCBI): domain Eukaryota; kingdom Metazoa; phylum Platyhelminthes; class Trematoda; order Strigeidida; family Schistosomatidae; genus Trichobilharzia; species Trichobilharzia regenti. The sequence goes on along the minus strand of OX235262.1, from coordinate 170,211,760 downwards.
GAATAAAGAGATTTGATTGGCTTGTGTGCTATATCTATATCAAACGGTTTCAATATTCTAGCTGTTATTTCAGAGATATTTCTCATGTATGGTAGGATGAATTTTCTTGTGGTCTTTGATGATGGTTTCTTGTTGGTGTTTTGATTCGACTTTAAACACTTTTTGATTCTTTTCTCTCAACCACCCCCAAAAATCCTTCGACGGAATTGGTGTGGCTGCTTGTGATTCGATTCACAAGATCGAAAGAATGGTTGACACGATGGTAAATGATAACCGAAAGATGACAGTTGGTTATATCTACTCCATTTGTCAGTGTGCATAATCGTTCCTGGAATTAACAAGCTTTACATAATTAGAATTAATACTCCAATACCTCTATCGGGTATTGTCCCCATAAAACCTTTGCATAGTGTTGTCTAACTTAGCTTATTATACCTTTTTATGAGGACAGTTCCATCAATATGAAAGATTACCCCTTCTCTTCTGAGGCTGGCGGTAATCCTTTCTAACTTCCATGATATTATGTCTTTACAATTTTAATACCATTATACTATAGAGACCAGGCTATTTTCCGTCTCATCTAATGTTGCTCTTATAGACCTTTGTAAAACCCATGATCTTCATAATCTGAAGTTCAAGACTTCCATGTGCGTCGGTGGCACAGCAGATCATGCACTTGGTCCGGGGTTCGATCCCCTGCCGACGCACACCTGATATCTATAGTCGGCCGGCAAAATTTGGGCTACTGATATCACATGCTGAAAATGCTATAATTGTATCAAAACTACAGTGTGGAATCAAGCTATAATCAAAAATAATAAAAAAAACAATCTCGGTGGGTGCGTACCATTGATGAGTCCCAATCATTCAGAGGAAACATCTGTCCTGCACTCCCTGTAACTGGTTTTCAATGTACTTCTCTAACTGTTATTAATCCATAGACAAATTTGAAAAACAAATCAAATCCATTATGGATAAGATTTTATTTGGATAAATCACACAATGTTGTATAGTAATATACAGAATATAAGTTATCCACTGTTATACCATATAAGGAGGAGACATCTGAGACCCTATGTAGGATTTTTAATAAAGCAGGAATTAGGGTGGCATTCAAACCCTCCTACAAAATCACTCAAATAGGACAAGCTCTGTAGGTTAGAGGACCCTGTCGGCTGACCCAATTAGACAAAATAATAAAATTTACAAAATACCCTGCAATGACTGTGAATGAGGTCAACTACATAGGTCAAACTAGTAGATAGGGGATAATCAGATTTTCGGAACATAAGAATTTAGCTAAGGTAAGAATGGTTGACCCCACCCGCGAAGATAAGTAATTTAGAAAAAAGCCCAACAATTGCACTGCATGCATTAGCATACAATCACACAATAGGGGGGAGGTGGGATAGGGTTAAGATTCTAAAAAGTAATCTATGTAGTTGGAGACAGAGAGAGTTTGATTACTGAATCCTGGTTCATTGAGTCTACACCCAACACACCACAAGCAACAGAAATCACTCAATGCAAATACCAGAAATATGGAAGATATTATTACCACCAATCACTCAAATCAGAGGAGGATAATAAATAATCTCAAAATTCTATTTCAATTCAAGCATATCATAACATTCTAACAAGTTACTTATTATGACTATGAACAAACACTCGTCTTATTTCCCATCTGATTGTAATTGATCAATAACACTCATATTATTATTATTTCTGAATGTACACTATCCTATATTGATTTTTATTCAAATGTCTAATCATCAATTCCACTCATGTGTATAAATGAAGGAAAAAGTTGTGTGAGTGAGTAACTTGATATGATTATGAGTGGCAATAATTTGTACTCGAAACGTGGACGTCATCAGTTAATATTACTGTATAACAACACTGTATGATTTATCAAAATAAAATCTTATCCATAATGGAGTTATACTCTACCACCACGGTGCCCAAGTTTTATACTTATATCAATCCAAATCAAATCCCTACAAACTAACTGACTAACGCTTGAAAAAAATAATGATGAAATATTTTATTTATTTATTGATTATTTTTCCATCAGAGTGGGTGGAACAATGGAACACAACAACAGGAAAAGAGAATAAAAGAAATATACACATATAGACATATACATATATATATATACACACACACACACACGTGATTATGCCATTTCGTCGTCATTTCGTCATTCAACATAAGTGATGAATAATATGCGCTTCAGATTATACAACATTTACCATTTTTCTAGTGTTGGTTTGTTACCACTTTTAATAATTTTAAAGAGGTAGTTAATCTAAAAAGTGAATGATATCTTCGCTTAAATCATATAAGTGTGTGGGTGTGGGGGTGTGTGTACATACAGAGGATCTACCAAGGTGACGGAAAGAGAGAAAAGGGGCGACGACACATATAAAAGCAGAAGCAGAAGGATCTGTGTGTGTGCAATGAGAATGAGAATAGAAGACGACGACGACAACACAATAGATTACATGAGATAGATAGCCAACTGTGAAAAAGCGGAGACAGAATGTCAACGTGTGCAGGTTAGTGTGTGTGGGTGTGTGTGTGTGTGAGAGAGAGACAGTATATGCGGATGGGAGATGGAAATTATAACACAAAGTATGAAAACAAAATCAACGTCATCATCACAATGAATACACAGCCGTTGTCAAAATAATATAATAATAATAATATAATTATTATAATCTGTATCGTTTTTATTTACAATTGTACAAACTAATTAAAACTGATTACTGATGACAGATAAGCAGTGAGATATGGAAAGGAACAGAAATGGAGAATAAGGCCGAGGGTGAAGGAGAGGGTGAGGGCGACGGTGAGAGAGAGGGAGAGAGAGAGAGAAAAATAAATCAAAGGAAGTCACGAAAGACAATACACAAACGAAAAAAAGGACAATCAATTAGCAGTTGTAATGGTAGTTGGGATAACAAATTTTCTGCTGAATAACTAATAGTAATAATAATATTAATAATAATGAATTCCCATACAAGTGTAAACAAATATACGAACGAATTGTGTGAAAGACACTCTATTTGTTGTAAAGAAATCATTTGCATAATTGTAGGGCATTGAAAAATCAACAAACAAACAAATGAACAGCATATTTCATCAATAGACATCTTCCAGTTCCTACCTACATCTTCTTCATCTATCTGTCATGGTTACTATTGCTATTATGATAATCAAATCGTTCCAGGGTAGGAGGATTTGGACTAGGTTGTGAATGAATTGAATTTATAAGCGTCTTGTCAGAATAGACAGTTTTTAATGCTGTTGTGGTTGTTGTTGTTGTTGTTGATGGTCTGTTATTATTCTTCCTCTTTTTCTTCTTCACTTTGACATGATTACGGTTTAATACAGGAGCTGTATCACCAGCAACAGTCTCGACATCAGTATCATTATGATCTTGACAGCTATTATTATCAGCCTCATCAGCATCACCAACATCATCATCACGTTCGTGACTAGACAGAGGATTATTCAATGACGATTTAAATGTCATAAATGAAGACGATGATAATTGTGATGACATAGTAGTTGATAAATGCTGTAAAAATAAGTATAAAATTAAAAACACATGACATGAGACAATACTACAATATGATACATGTGTGTGTGTGTGTGTGTACAACTTGACCACTTTCATTATTCTTATTCTTCTTCTTATTATTATTATTATTAATATTATTATTTCCTTTAATTCCTAGAGGAACACAGGAATTCAGCTGCACGTCTCCATTGTTTTCGGTTATCTGCCAACGTTTTCAGCTGGCTCAAAGTCTGCACACTTGCTTTCATCTCCTCTTCACATTATTTCTTCCCCCAAGTCACCCTCGCATTGACAAACAACTCGCCACTTCCCTTTCGGGTTCCACTCGAGTAATGGCTTGTCTAGTGATGTCATTTGATGGTCTGTTTTCTCAGAGTATAGACAATCCATCTCCAGTTCTTCCTGCTTATTTGTTGCACGATCAGTTCCTGCTGGGTTGGTTCGCTCATTGCCAGAGATCTCTCACTATTGCTGATCTTTTCTGGCCGGCCATCTGATCTTGAGTATTCAGCGAAGACAACTGTTAATGAAGGTTTGTAGTTTGTTTGAGATGCTCTTTATGACGCGCTGGTCAAGTCTCTGATCCGTATAGTGAGTAGCACTGACTGACTTCACATTGGAGTTGAAAACCCGGATATTATTTATCAGGCTGAGTGCTGTTGACCTCCACACAGACTTGAGAGTAATAAAAGCTTGTCTTGCTTTTCCGATCCTCGCTTCGATATCCTCGTCAGTTCTGTCAGCCTGTAGTTGAAATGATGCTTCTCAGGTAGAGGTAGGTGAAGGAGGTTGTTTCTTTCAGGTTCCTCCCATTTAAGCTGATTGTTGTCTGTTGTTGTTGCTGCTGTTGGTGTTGACCAGGAATCTTCATCACCTCTGCTTTCTATATCTTCACTTGAAGGAAGTCCTATCTTTGATGCTTCTTTTGCCAGCTTGTTGCCTTTCACTTGCATATTTTTTTGATTTACAGCTTGATTCCACACTGTATTTTTGGTACAAGTATGGAATTTTCAACATGGAGATCGGTAGCCCAAATTTCGCAGGCCGACCATAGATATCAGGAGTGCGCCGGCGTGGGCTCGAACCCCGAACCATGTACATGGTCGGCGAGAGTCCTAACCACTGTGCCACCTCCAGTTTGTGAGAAATCAGACATATATCGTCGGCGAAGTCCAGATCCTTCAAGTTTTTTGTGTGGGTCCATTTAATGCCTGTTTCCTCATTGCCCGTTGTCTGTCGCATTATCCAATCTACTGCAATCAGGAAAATCATTGGTGATAGTAGGCAGCCTTATCTCATTCCCGTCCTCACTTCGAAGGCTTCCGTAAGTTTCCCGTTGTGGATTACTTGGCATGCAGCATTGTCGTACAACTGTTGGATGAGATGTATAGTTGTCGATTGGACCCGTAGTAGCGAAGTAGCTTCCAAATGACCTATCGATCGACGCTGTCTGCTGAAGGCCTTTTCAAAGTCGATGAAGTTGAGTGAGGTAGAGAGGTGACTGCTATTTCACGCTTTGTTCAATGATGATCCGTAGTGTGACGCCTTGATCAACACATGACTTGTTTCTCCTGAATCCAGCCTGTTCCGGTCGAAGTTTTTCATCCAGGGTGGGGTGTCTGATTCTCTACAGGATGATGCGGCTTAGTATTTTGCTTGGGATGGACGGGAGCATACTTCCGCGCCAGATTTTGCATTGACTTAAGTCTCCTCTCTTTGGTAGTTTGGATATGTATCCTTTCTTCCAATTCTCGTGTACCTAGCCCTCTTTCCACACCTTCTACATTAGTGATGTCATCAAGTTCGCCGTTGTCTCTGGGTTCATTTCCAATGCTTATGCTGAGATTCCGTCTGGTAGTATGTAATTCCAAATTGACTTGTTTATTAGATATATCACACAGTTACTGAAACAGTATTATTTACTGGTGGATGGCATAGTTTCGAATACAATTTATTATTGTTAATAATCATTTCATCAATTATAACTACACAACTTCGAAACTATCGTTTGATAGTTTTCTTTATTCCTTCCTATTCATCATTCAAGGGGAAGTAGTATTTTCTAGATGTCCGGATGGCTAGGTGCTGAATCATTCATTCCTATTGCACGTGTTTTCAGTTGACTCGATCCTACGGATAAGCTCATCCCCATCAATCGAACAACTTGCTATTTGGTGCAATAAAAATCGATAGGTATCCTTCTCATGTTAACTCCAACTGTATATACACATTTGCATGTATCTTCGGGAGCAGTTACATTGGAAGGACAGAAAAAGAAGGGCATATCTAGGATTTTCTGAACATGTACCAAAAAGCTTATGTCTAAAGGGAACAAATGCTTTAAACAGTGCCATCGCCAGGCATCTCCTTGACACGGGTCATGAGGTGGACGTCGAAAAGTCGTTCAAAGTTATCAATAGTCAGGCAAAACAGCTCAATTCTCCTCAAGTTTGCTGAAGCCATTTCCATTAGGCACCTGAAACCTAATTTGTGCGTCCAGAAAGAAGCGGTTATCAGTCTTTCTTTTCCGTGGCTGGTAACTGGATATTTTCATCTCTCTTTCATCTGAATGCGTAATGCTGAAATGTCTCCATTGTCTATGATTATTATGGTTCGGAAGTGGTTAATATATGATATATATGATATTAACCACTTCCGAACCATAATAATCATAGACAATGGAGACATTTCAGCATTACGCATTCAGATGAAAGAGAGATGAAAATATCCAGTTACCAGGCACGGAAAAGAAAGACTGATAACCGCTTCATTCTGGACGCATAAATCAGGTTTCAGGCGCTTGATGGAAATGGCTTCAGCAAACCTGTCTGTCTGGATTCAACATAGAACTTGGCACCGAAGTCCAGGAGTTGGAGTTGCCACGTTCCAAATAGCACACAGAGGTAGACAAGAAGATGAGTGAAGAGAATCAATAGAGTTTGACAAGTATAAGAGTGAAACAGAATGGGTAATGGTAGAAAGGAATATGAAAGATTACAGAGACTGAATACATCTGCGCCATTGACAACGATTTTGAGCCGTGTTACCTGTTGTCTCCAGCCATTGATTCCTAGAGTCCCGAGGCCCCCAACCCGGGAGTCTGCATCTCCCTACCTGACTCAGTTTAACTGTCAAGGATTTCATGGATTGATGAGGCCATGTTTTTGTTTGGCCACCACTGGCTCTTTTCCAACCTGAACCTATATCAGCTAGCAATGCCCGTCAGCAAACCTGAGGAGAATTGAGCTGTTTTGCCTGACTATTGATAACTTTGAACGACTTTTCGATGTCCACCTCATGACCCGTGTCAAGGAGATGCCTGGCGATGGCAATGTTTAAAGCATTTGTTCCCTTTAGACATAAGCTTTTTGGTACATGTTCAGAAAATCCTAGATATGCCCTTCTTTTTCTGTCCTTCCAATGTAACTGCTCCTGAAGATACATGCAAATGTGTATATACAGTTGGAGTTAACATGAGAAGAATACCTATCGATTTTTACTGCACCAAATAGCAAGTTGTTCGATTGATGGGGATGAGCTTATCCGTAGGATAAGCTATGGCTATTGATGTACTCAGTCTTCTTTTGATCATTACTGCAATGTTTTCACCTTTATAATCACGTTGAATGTAGATTGGCTTTTTTCCCACTGTGTTTTGTTTTACATTTGTGACTTCAAATCTTTCATACTTGTTGATGAACCTTTGAGGGTATCCACTACTTTTCAACATCTGTTCGAGAAACATAAATTCTTCCTCTAATTTTCTCTGTACAGCATATTCTCCTAGCTATATAGTATAGAATCTTGACTAGCGCTGGCTTGAAGCTATTTGGACAAAAGCTATTAAAATGTGGGTATTATCGATTCAATGTAGCCTTACGGTTAATTGACCTCTGGAGACTAACATCTTCTAGGCGTTCCATGGTAATATCAAGGGTGTGGAACTTTTCATCATTTTCATGTTCCATAGTAAATTGAATATTTGTATATACGTCGTTAAATAGTCTGAGTAGGTAGGAAGCATGACTTTCATTGTTGGACACAACATAAATGTGTCATCAACATATCGACAGTAGGAAGTTGTTTCGTCGATGGCATGCTTCAACTTTGTTCTTTCAAGGTTGGACATGAATATATCTGCTAGAACAGGACTAACTGGACTTCCCATTGCTACACCATCTATTTGGAGGTAAAGAGTGTTGTCAAAATGAAATCACACATCCATGGTACACATTAATTAGTAGTAGGCGTTTGAGTTCCAAGACTGAGAGTGGAAGAACATCAAACTGCTGATAAATGATCTTAATGGTTTCAATGATTGAGATCTCTGTGAACAAGGAGGTTTCATCAAATGACACCATGGACTTATTAGAAACGTTCATGTGGTTAACACTTTCGGTGAGATGAAATGACTCCTTCATGGTGTACAAGGCTAGCCGTTGACAATGGATTCCAACTTCTCCAAACCACTCTCTGCAAGTATATTAGAAATGTTTCTGTGGATAAACTTGACAGTGTTTTTGGGCTGTAAGCAGCAGGTGATGAGAAGTCAACGAAATAAACAATGGTGGTACCATTTTATTCTTCAAAAATCGCTGTTCCTCTCAATTTATTCAAATCATATATTAGAATCACATCAAACTGATGATTGTGAACGATGGATATGATGATTTAAACAGCTCAGTACACATAGACATCTATCAACAGAATATTTATTAGAAAATAAGAACAATAATGAACAGTTTAATTGGCGGGTGGTGACTAGCAGTGGAATCCATGATGCGCATCTCGTCATCTGGACGTACCTGCATTCCCCACAGAGGCTCGAACCCAGTGCCCATAGTTTCAAATGCCAAAGCGTTATTCACTTCTAGACCACTTGGGGCACGAGAACCACCCTCTTGTGCAACGGGTTATATTGATTATTCAATTCACTTATTTAAGATTTTCTCATCGATTGATCGAACCAAAGAGTTCGGTCTCCGGTTGACATGTCGCCTTCTTATGCAGACGCTTCGATGATGTGGGAACATCATCCCTCACTGACTGGCGGATGCAAGTACATCCAGATGACGAGTCCCAAATAGGAAGAAATGCGGCGCATCCTCGCTGGATTCCACTGCTAGTCACCATCCACCAATTAACTTCCAATTATACGCACAGACATCGTTGAAGCATCTGCACAAGAAGCTAACAGACATGTCAACCTGAGACCAAGCACTTCGGTCCAATCAATCGACAGGAAAATCAAAAAAATTCAAATAAATAATAATGAACAGTTGTTAATAAATCAATTGCAATAAAACATACTTGAAAACTGTCTGACACCAGATCAGTAGATTTTGTTTGATTCATTAATGTATGCAGAGGGATGTCTGTCTTTGATCTATTCCGATAATTTGTTCGAGGCGGCACTGCTACTGTTGATGACGATGAGGAGGTGGAGGAGGAATTATGAGGCTTTGTCTTTAATGCTTTTGTGTTATTCATTAATTCACCAACATCATCGTCATCAATAACATCATATTCAGTAGATATGATATGTGAGAAAAATGAATGATTTAATGCAGCATTTCTGACCTATTTATTAAATATAAAAGAAAACAAAAGGATAGACAAATGAACGACAAGAGTATAGTAAGATTAAAAGAAAAGTTGAAGACTACTACTACTGGTGTAACGACAGGAGACAAGAGCTAGGCAAAAGATCGTTCATTGAGAAAATCAACAGATATTTATAGATTTTTACGTACATTACTATTAGCGTTATTGTTAGCAGAGAAACAGCGTCTTCTGATTGGTTGTTTTCTTGTTCAAAGTTATTCTGTACTACTTGTGACTGTTTCTTAAAAAGTTTAGTCATATATCCGCGAATCGTATTTGCACACGTTAAGTCTGCCCTGATTGGTTGGTGAGTTCCTCAAAGTTAAGTGTTTTTATTGGTTTATCTCATGACCCTGATTTGGGACGTAAATTGTGTTGTCTACAATTTTGGCTTGCAGACAGCTGTCACCACACGATTAGTCTTATGGCAGCAGCTCCAGCTTCAGAATCCGTGGGTTGAGATTCTTTGAAGCTGGTACCTCTACAATGTTCGCATTCACCCCCTCACTTTTGTCAAGATGACTTTTGTCACATGAAGGCAATGGATGGGATTTATCTGACAGAGGCTATGAACGCGTGGCCACATGGAGACATTTCTAGAGGAACACAGTAGTCTACCCACCCTCGACTGTGCGTAGTCGTCGATAGGGGATTTAAGTAACTCAAACTAGTTAAGATTTTCGGTTTCAAATTCTCAATGAAGTTTCGTTCTACGTGCTTTCATTTATGAACTAAATAGTCTTTCTATTATCGCCTACACATACTTTTTATGTACTAATCTTACACTTTGTGTAATACATACTATTGTTTAGAATCTTACAATGTCATGAAATCTGATGTCGAGTGACAACGACGGTGATAGTGTGGTGAGAGCTAGCTACTAGTCAAAATTGGTAGACAGTATTTTACGTCAATGTTTATGTCCCCAGTATTGGTAGTGAGAAAAATATGGACAAAGATTTATTCAACAGCCAACCGCAGTAGATTTTGCGTAGGTGGATACAGTTAGCATATAGATGGTCTGACATGCAGGAAACAGCCATAAAAAGAGATGCAAGGTTAACTTTCCGTGAGAAACAACCAATCAGAAGACTGTGTTTTTTCTGCTAACAATAATCTATCATAAAGCTCCACAACTAAACCAACCAGCTCAGAGAACACTATTAATTGCAAATCTATCATAATGTACATGAAAATCTATAAATATGTGTTGATTTCCTTAATAAACAATCTGTTGTCTGGCCCCTGTCTTCTATTGTTACAATAGTAGATCAGTAGATCTATTTTTCCTATCAAATCATTTCATACTCAAGATATTCAGGTAATTCATTCGATATAATTTTATAGATATTTCTCTATTTTATTTTATTTTAGATGCAAGTACTTCTTCAATATTGACAATGTGATATCATTTCAAAAAGAATGTTCTCATCACACTACTAATAGTACTACCAGTACGAATAAAAGTGACAGCTATTAGACTTTTTAAGTTATTTTGAATTCCCAACTGATTAATTATAATGAACTGAAATGATTGGTCTCTCTGGACATATCTGACTGCTAGGATACAGACGCTTTGATGATGCCTCAGGAATAACATGATACTGTTTTGATTGATGGTGACTTGCGGTGGAATGCAGGATGTACATTTAGACCCCAGTGGTTTAGTAGATAATCTTTTGGCGCTTAGAAATAATTGGTTATATGCAGATAAGTAGTCCCAAACAAGACAAAATTCACACTCTGGATTCCGCACTGTTAGTCGCTATCAACCAAAATAAAAGACAATTGATACTTAAATATGAACCTTTTATTGGCTGGGGGATTTATGCATTACTTGCCAGTTGAACTTGACTAGCTGACTGATTGATTTCAACATGGAACTCTGCACAGAAGTACAGTAGTTCAATTAGCAGAAATATGAGGGGAAAAGGAATAGTAACATGGAAGAAAAATAGAGTTTTATTGGAAATGATAAACCACAAAGGATGAGAATGCATCTCCGCCATTGAGAATTATTACCAGCCATATCATCAATTGTCTCCAGTCATTCATTCTTAGAATCCAGGAGAACGAAGCCAATCAGGCAGTCTACACCTCCCTGCACACGGCTGGTTCAGACTAACTGTTGAAGATTTCATGGACTGATGAAGCCATATTTCCATTTGACCACCACTCTCTCTCTATTACAACGTCATCCTCTGTCTAACTAACTAACATTCCCCGTCGAAGAAGACGATGGCTAGGAACGAGTAATACATGTCTTAACCATTTCAATCGAAGTAGCTTCCCTCCTAACCTAACAATCGACGCCTAACCTCAATATATATCACCTTATTATACCACTTAACATAGGACAGCGAACGTAGATATCTATGGTCAAAGAAAATTGGCTTTTTCATATCTTCCAAATTCAATGGCTATTTGTCATTCACAATCATAAAAGGAGGACGAAACGAACACATATCCTGTGATCGATAACAGGCTGAATATCACATCTACGCCAGATGTGATAAGCCTTTCGTATCCGTGCTGACATGTCGACATCGACTAGCCCATTGGGGCTGCTGATAAATCTTCTCATATAAGTGAAGTAGTCATTAGGCTTTATTACCATTTCACTCCCTCGTTATCTTTCATCTAGGAGTCGATGTAGTCCAGTCCTACATCTGACAGAAGCAAATCCCATGCTAAACATTCGAAGATTTCTTCTCAAGGTGTTCAGAAGGCTACTGAATTTCATCAACATCTTCACCAGTTGAAAGTAAAAAAATTTCATTGTAGAAAAAATCCCGATTTAGACATTTATATTGGGTGTACAATTAGGCAAGTTCATCGTCGTATTTCCAAACATCATCCAGCGTGGTTAAGCAAGGAACAAACAAAATCTATTCGTAGTTCTATTTTAGCCCACCTGGTTGATACTGAGCATAAGGTGAATGTTAATACTGTATTTAAAATTATTTATCGCATTCCTACTAATCTTAATTTTGCTCTACGAGTTCATCACCTACAGACAGCTGAAGCAATAAGAATCCACCTGAAGAAGCCAAACCTGTGTGTTCAGAAGGAATTTGTACAGCCACTTTCCTTACCTTGGCCATCGTTACATGAATGTATAAACAGGACTACGTCGTCCCCATCCCCCTAAACCTATAAGAATTATAATTGTCTAGATTATTTATTTTATTTTTTATTTTGTTCACTTCATCTTTAATTACGTGTTATCCTTGTAAAATTAATTTATTCTAACCATTTCTACCTTTTAAATCTGTATTGATTTTCTTCGTTAATTATTAACCCATTGACATTTTGACACTGACTAATTATCGTTAACATACTTATCGCCACTTGATTCGTAAATTGTTGCGTATTGTAATAAAAATCCTACATATGTATATTAGAGTAGAGCCAGAGATGAGGATCTAATTGAAAAGTAAATATTTCTTCCCTCGATCTTTCTGTTTTCTAAAAAATTTCGGCTAACTACTTTGGGTTTCGGCTTTGAACATAAATGAAACATTGTTTTAGCGCATAACATGTTTTCGCCTTCTTCAAATATGGACATTAGAAAGAAGAGAACACGAAGTTCAGCAAAGATATCTGTCTTTTCGGCGATTTCATTCTCAAAAGCTGTACAATCGCATTTATATAGATTATTTTACATGGAAGAGGAGCTCCTATTCCTCGAAAATATCCTGACTCAAAATGGTTACCCAACACGTTTTGTCGGAAAGAACTTGAAACCTAAACTAAAAAGAGAAGAATGTGATTCAGCGCCAAAGAAAACGCTGTACCTAAATCTGAATTTCAAGGGAAATTTGGCAGCTGATATCCTGAAGAGGAGAATATCCACCTCTTTAAAGAAGATCTTCCCTGCAGCAACACTAAGAGTAACATTCTCTGGCTATCCAATACTTCCAAACAACACGAAGGACAAACTCTCGCATATGACCAATTCAATGTGGATATACCAGTTCACTCGCTCCTGAAGAGCTAGGTACATAGGTCGTTGTATGCGCGTCCATTCAAAACGTGTTAGAGAACATTGCCCAGCGTGGCTGCAAAGAGGAGGCGCCGGTTCAATCACAAGTGCCATTATTGAACATCTGGTCAACATCTCCCACAACATCTCAACTGATTCTTTCAAAGTGATTTACAAAGTTAACAGAGACCTACCAAAAGCACTATGTTTCCGACTTCTTTGTACTGCAGAAGCCCTCGCAATATACATCGAGAAGCCGGAGCTATGTGTTCAAAAGAAATTAGTCCAACCTCTACAACTACCATGGACCTAGTTTGGTATGTTCCCTTTGCTTCCGTTTCTTTTCTCTTCTTCGTCTTTTTTCGTTCTCTCTTTTCCTTTTGAGCGTTCTTTCGTTCGCCGTGTGTCTGATCCTTATTCCCTCAGTCTTCATTAAATTCACCTAATTTTTTTTCAGTTATAAAAACAGTTATTTTAAGTTTGTTTCCATGCTTTTCCCTGTTCACATTTACAATTCGTTTAAAATAACTATTTTACAATTATATCTTAATCCTGTGTAATTTTTTGTTTCTATACCTCTTGTAATCTATATTCATACCTCCTAACTAACATTTCAAGTCGAAAATTTTGATTTCAATTTGTTTCCATGCTCATTTTGTTCACACCTGTAATTCGTTCTATCCCTGCGTTTCTAAGCCTCTTGTAATTCATATCAAGTTGAAAACAATTATCGTTTACCTTTTATTTGACTTAAAATTATTTCTCCAAGTTATTAAATATTAATTTTTGCATACGTTGTAACTGTTTTCTAATCCTATGCAATCTTGTCTCTAAGCCCCCGTGTAATCTATATTCGTACCCTCAAACTTTTATATCAAGTTAAAAATTATTATCACCTTCGTTGCTATGTGGAATTAAACAAATCAGAATTGTATTCATGTAAACTAATCTATATAAATGCGATTGTACAGCTGTTTTTGAGAATGAAATCGCCGAAAAGATCTCCATCTTTGCTGAACTTTGTGTTCTCTTCTTTCTTCATATATCACTGTGCAAGTCTTTCTGATTTACACCTAAGACTAAAATAAAATTAGTAAGGTTAAATAGCAACTTTGATATTTTTTTTTCTCTCCTAAAGTTTCAGCTTCTTAAATTTCATCGATCATTGTTTTTCTAAGGGTGACAATAATAATCTTAATTTTGGGGAAATAAAATTAGAGTGGGTAGAGTTAGTTATACAGTAATTATAGGTTTATGTTTCCTCAATTTCAAAGTACGTAGTTTTTTCAAAGACAACGATACCGTACTAAATTTTCTATGTAATTACAACAGTGTTCTCTGAGAAGCTGGTTTGGTTTAGTTGCGGAGCTTTCGTCTTCCCCCTTCTCGACAAAATCTTCAGAGCAATATTTAGCATGAAGTGAATTGATTTAAATTTGTCATGAGTGATGGAATTGCATCTCCTGGTAGCCACCTTGACATCTGTATTAATCATTTTCTATTGACTTAAATTTTGAACTTTCTCGTCAAATGATTTACTTTTTATTAGTTGGTATATTTGATCGCTATTAACATGTTCGTTAATCGCATATTCGTTTGAGTACCAGGCTTCTAGGAATTCTCTGGCACGTTTAGTGTTTCCTCTGTCTAAGGTTTCGACATTATCTCCAATCAAACTGATGTCCATAATTATCTATATGCATTGATATGAAAGAATATATATCATTTCTCTAAATTATATATCGTCGTAGAATCAGTCATTCTAACCTGAGTTAAATTCTTAGGTACTGATAATCTGACTACTCCCGATCTACTAGTTTGACCTCACAGTCACAGACTTATTGATTGCTTTTATTCAAATGTCCAGTCATCAATTTTTACTCATGTATTATAAATGAAGCAAGAAAGTTGTTTGAGTAGTACCTTGAAATGATTATGAGTGGTAATAATTTGTGCTGGAAATGTGGTCGCATTAGTTAATATTACTGTATAACAACACTGTGTGATTTTATCCACTCCAATATTAACCAGCTTCTAAGTACATATGTTAGCAGGAAATATAACATCAATTACTTATGGAAAGCGCCAGTGGGTACAAAACTATAGGGACAGTAACAGTCATAACCCCATGAAAGTAATCATACCGATAATAGTAATAGTAATAACAATGATAATAATAGTAATATTAATGTTGCATACCTTTTGTAAAATCTTTTGTGGTAATTTAAATGTTTTCAGCTTTTCAGCACCACGTCCAATAGAAGATTTTGTGATCTGCGAATTGATTTGTTCAGCAATATGATAAACTTGTTCTGCATGAACTAGGTAGGCTTTGACACCATGACTAACTATTACACCGGTTTGAACAAGCCAAGCTTTATCTTCATTATCACAAACATAACGAAATAATTCTGGATGTTTACTATAAATGCGACCACGAGCCGTGCCCATTCCAAGCCAACTATAAAAGTAGAAGTAAATAAATAAATGAGGAAAGAAATTCGAACAACAACAGCTACAACAACAATAAAATCATACAGAATATGCAAAGACTATTGAAGCTATTGCAACAATAGAAGGCAAGACACGGAGGTCAACGTATTCTTTTGTTAATGCTGAAATGAACTGTGGGAACATGTGAGAATAACATCCCGTTGGCACATATTGTCTGTGTCACACAACCACACTCGCCCCTCTGTCAAAAACTTTCGACTGAAGTCGGTTGGATCATATTGGTCCTGGCGGCTTTGTGAGCTTGTCTTGCTATATCGAGTTCCGAAGCTCGCTGACGTTCACCCGCTCCTCTTTGTTTGCATTTCTGATCGTATATACGTGACTCGGTCTCACGGTGACCATGTATGGTCCTCTTCTCCACTTTGCGAGCAGTCTGCATGAACCTGGGTGGTGTTCGCCGGTGTTCCGACTCACACTATCATAACCTGCCGTCGTCCAACCGCCCAAAGGCGTTCCAAGTAACAGCCTCATTGCTGACAGATCAAATGTAGCGATATTCGACCAATTCGCAAATGATGTGCAAATATAGCATTGAAGATAAGTCATACCAAATTTAGGTACCTACAATGCGTTAGTCCTAATAAACATTGCCTTTGACCCTTGTCCGATTTTTCTTCTTTACAGTACTATCTAAAGATGTGTCTAGACAAAAACTTAAACCTCCCATAAAACTTGGAGTATAGAAGCTGGCAAAAACAATAAAGTGACATAATTTAGGCTGAATGCATATATAAAAAAGAGAGGAAACTGGAGACCTATGTAAAAATCATAACTGTAAAAGCTCAGTGGAATTGAAATAAATAATTTCAACGTTTCTGTTCGGCAAAATGGTCCTAACTTCTTCAGGGAGACTAATCAAAATTTAAATAACATTAACAATATTTTCGAGTTTTATAAAAGAATTCAATCTTTAAAAAGAAGACAAATTAGTAAAGTTTGGCAGGATGTTTTCATCGACTAGACTGTAACACTAGACGTCAGCTTTCTTGAAATATATTGAATCCATAATATTCCAGATACAAGCATAGTAGTGGTAGTAAAAGTCATCTCTCTGATAGAAATTTATCTTTGATTGTAAGCTGTCACTCCTTAATTCTAATCTAAACAAAAGATGACCACCGGCCTTCTCAATAGTTCCAGCCATTAAACTTTCATAAAAAATGTGTGACAGCCGAAGTGGTCAACATGATAAGATGCAAAAATGTTGCTACATTACTAAATCAGAAGAAAAAGTTGCCGAATATTAGCAAAGGCGAACAACTGGTAGGCATTAATACAGTTACAGAAAGATAGGTCTATTGTCATTGCAAGAGTAGACATAGGGCAATACCACTGTGGTGAAAACAGTCTGCTAGCCAATATTGGTAGACAGCAAGCAGTTTACGTCAATGTTTACGTCCCAAATCTTGGTCATGAGAAAAAAAAACACAAAAACAAAGACTAACACAACAACCAATCACAGCAGACTTTGCGTGGGCGGATACGATTAGCAGATATGCTATGGTCTGACCTTCAAAGAAACAGTCACAAAGAGATGACAGATTAACTTCCAGTGTGAAAACGACCAATCAGAAGACACTGCTTCTCTGCTAACAATAGCCTTAATAATAATATACATAAAAATATATAAATATCTCTTGATTTTCTCAATAAACGATCAGTTGTGTGGCCCTTGTCTTCTGTCGTTACACCATGATTGTTATGCATCCTGTAGATTATGGAAAGACAGCTGCGGAACAGCTTAGTACTGGACCTTATGAAAACGTCAACATGACAAAGTCAAGAGCTGTGTTGAATGAATTAAAGACAAAGTGTTACAGTCAATAAAAGAGAAACTCAGTGTACTCTGGCTCCAAAAGGTTGCAGTTCTTGTAAATTTTATGAACTACCAAAAGTACGGAAACCAGATGTTCCATTACGTCTAGTTATAGATTTCACTAAATCTCCGATCCACAAACTATCTAAATACATTTCAAGAATAAGAAACGAAAGTGGAATATGGAGTGAAGGATTCGTATGAATTTAAGAGAAAATTCACCAGGAATTCTGTTGAAGAAGATGAAATAATGGTAAGTTTCGATGTTCATTCATTATTCCCGAATGTTATCATTGAAGATTCTGCAAGTGATTTATTTCGTTCTGACAATGAACATAATGTTCGATGTTCAGATGAAATTATGAAGGCATTGGAACTGTGTCTACTCTCCACGTTATTTACATTTAGAGGGATTATTTACCATCAAACAGAAGGTATTAACTATGAGATCACCAGTGTCTACGTTAGTAGCCTTACTCTTTATGCACTCATTCGAAACAAATGCAATTTATGAGACCCCCTAGGCCTCCAAGAATGTAGACGATACATACGTCAATTTGAGACGTAGTATGTTGAATGAACTTTTTCATTTAATAAACAATGTGTCGAAAACCACTGAGTTTTCAAAAGCGGTTAAATCCGACGCAAATGATTTAGTTTTTCTGGAATGTGTTTTGGTCAAAAGACAGCCACATGGTGAAGTTAAGATCAATGGCTTCAGAAAGCTTACATATTCAGACAAATGATAAGATTACAATACACTACATCCCTTTACCACCAAAGTAACCGTGACTAAGAATTTGATTAACAGTGCCAAACGTGGAGTTACAGAGGAAGTAGAGATCAACAGGGAACTAGACGTTATTCAGTCTATTCTTGATTCAAATAATTACACGAAAAAACCGTTAATGAAAGATATTTAAAAGTGAAGATAAGGACGAATCGAAACCTGTTGCTAAGATTTGGGTTATTACAGCGGTGACTCCCTATCTCAAACAAGCATCCGATGAAATAAAGCAAGTTAGTGTAAGAGTAAAGGAACATAAACAATGTCTAAAAGTGATTCAAAAGACCACTGAAGATTTTAAGAAGCTAGAAAACAGATCAACGATGGAAACGGGATACACGACCAACATTGAAAGAATCATGGTTCTAAGGAAATGGTTTTGGTTCGTATAAAGAAAGACTAACTGGAAAAGGCCTATATATATATATATATAGCTTGAACAGGCGTGAATCGGAAAGGCAAAATACACCTTCATCAACCTGAAACCAGTGTGCACTGCACCCAGCCAGCATAAACAACAAGATTCGGATGTTCAACAAAAATGTCAAGTCAGTCAGTTCTTTTATATGGGACAGAAACATAGACTGCATGTCAGTCACGAAAAGGATATCCAACAAGTTATAGACTTTTATCAACAGCTGCCCACTTCGCTGGCTGGTTCCATAACTGAACATCCAATAGCCAGCCGGCCGGCCGGCCAGAAAGGATTAGCAACAAGAAACTCTGTCTGGGAACAAACCAACCAAGAGCCGATCGCCCAACCAATATGTAAGAGAAAATGGAAATGAATCAGACACAGGCTGAGGATATCGTTGGATGACATCGCCTGTCAGACCATTGCTCGAATAGAATCCCAATAGGAAACGACGATTTGGATGTGGTTTCAAGGGTGACATGAAGGAGATCGTGTGAGTTGGAGATAAGAAATTATGCGCAATCGTGGACCCAGTTGCAGAGGACAGCACCAAACAAAACAAAGTGGAGATGTGGTGTTGAAGCCCTATATTCCACTAGAAACCCAAGAGAATAACAAGTAATAAATATGTTGTCGGACCAAGAGTTAATCAATGCAGTGCTCATCAAAGTCAATACAATTTATTTGTAGATGTTGTTGATCTCTAGACTCTAATTTCCCACAAACTGGAAGATATGCAAGTGAAAAGCAACAAGTTGGCAGAAGAAGCATCCAGAGAAGATAGGCCTTCAGGTGAACATAGATAAAACAGAGGTGATGAAGATTCCTGGCCAACAGCAAGAGCAGTAGCAACTATATCAGAAAACAATCAGCATAAATGAGAGGAACCTGAGAGAAACAACCTCCTTTACCTACCTCTACCTGAGAAGCATCATTTCAACTACAGGCTGACAGAACTGACGAGGATATCGAAGCGAGGATCGGAAAAGCAAGACAAGCTTTTATTACTCTCAAGTCTGTGTGGAAGTCAACAGCACTCAGCATCAAAAATAAGTTCCGGATTCTCAGCTCCAATGTGAAGTCAGGCATTGCCACTATACGGATCAGAGACTTGGCCAGTGCGTCATAAAGAGCATCTCAAACAAACTACAGACCTTCATTAACAGTTGTCTTCGCTGAATACTCAAGATCAGATGGCCGGCCAGAAAAGATCAGCAATAGTGAGGGATCTCTGGCAATGAGCGAACCAACCAGGAACCGATTGTGAAACAAATAAGCAGGAATAAATGGAGATGAATTGGCCATGCTCTGAGAAAACAAACCATCAAGTGACATCACTAGACAAGCCATTACTCGAGTGGAACCCGAAAGGGAAACGGTGAGTTGTTCGTCAATGTGAGGGTAATTTGGAGGAGAAAATGATGTGAAGAGGAGATGAAAGCGTGTGGGCAGACTTGAAACGGGGTGAAAACGTTCTCAGAGAACCGGACGCAATGGAGACGCGCGGCTGAAGCCCTATCTTCCTCTAGGAATTAAAGGAAACAATAATAAATAATAATAATCTAATTTTGATCTTATTTTCCCTGAAGGAAATCGGACCAGTTTGATAAACGAAAGGTGATATGGCATTATTTATTTCAATTAGGCTGAAATTTTACAAGTATAATTTCCCTTTTTCTTTTACACACATATCTACCTTTCCACTATTCAGCGCCCATTTATTGTTGAACTTATTCGGTCAAATATTGATCACAGTTCATATAAAATATTAAAAAAGCAAAGCAAAACGAAACAAGCAGTGGTCACAATAAACAATATAAACGAAACGACTCAACACCTGTCCCAGATATATAGAAAATTCTACTGCCCATACGACAAATAGGAGAAGACAGAGAAAACTATAAAAATCAAATCTCGATGTAGTGTGACCAAAATTGATATGATTATGAATGATAAATTGTGTTCGAAATGTCATCCAGTATACACTACTGTTTCACTATGTGATACATTTAATAAACAAACCAATATAGAAACAAAATAGACATTCAGTTGAAAAACAACACCGACAAACCACTTACGAGTTTGCTGTTGAACCCAAAGCGAAGGATGTATTGTGGTCCAGGGTAAACTTTTTTGATTTATCATTGTTATTGATTATAGTAGCATCAGGAGTAGATGTATTTCTATTGTTTTTTACTTCAGGACACGTTTTTCTAAATAAACGTGAAGACGTTTCACGACTGTGTGTATTACTATTCTCATCAAGCGTATCATCGCTATGATGTTGTGTATGTGATTGGTTACTGTACAATTCAGTGACATTGGAGACATCATTATGATTATTGCTACTATTACTTTGATTACTATCGTTATTATTATTGTTGACCCCAGAAGAAAGAACATCTTGACTAAATGAAAAACACAGAAAAGTAGAAAACAATAATAATAATAATAGTGACAGCTGATCAACTAACCCTGACATTATTATCAATCGATAAAACAAAAACAAAAAAAGAAACGAGTTAGATAAAACTCACTCAACTTAATAAACAACGTCTTCAACGACATCAAATTCACAAGAAAAGAAGAATCCGAGAGCCAAATCCCATTTTTGGACGTCTTAGTCAAGCGAACAACCACGACAGGGGAATTAGAAACTCAAGTTTATAGGAAATAAACTCACACAGACCAAATCCTGAATTACAACAGCAACAATCCAATAACACACAAAAGGAATTGCATACAAACACTATCCAAGAGAGCAAGGACTCACTGCAGCACTCCCACCTTAAGAAAAATTGAAGAAAAATACCTCATGGACGTCTTCCAAAAGAATGGATATCCACGGAATTTCATCAAAAGACATATATCCCCATGCCAACCTATCAAACCGAGAGCCCCCAAGGAAAGCACAAAGAAAATCGCCTTACCATATATAAAGAAATCACTATAAGACTCTGCTACTATACGGATCAGAGACTTGGCGAGTCATAAAGAGCATCTCAAACAAACTTCAAACCTTCATTAACAACTGTCTCCGCTCAATACTCAAGATCAGATGGCCAGAAAAGATCAGCAACAGGGATCTCTGGGAGCGAACCAATCAGGAACCGATTGTTAAACAAATAGGCAGAAAGAAATGGAGATGGATTGGCCATACGCTGAGGAAACCAACAAGTGACATCACTAGACAAGCCCTCGAGTGGAACCCGAAAGGGAGGCGGCGAGTTGGTCGTCCAAGGGTGACTTGGAGGAGGTCATGTGAAGAGGAGATGAAAGCATGTGGGCAGACCTGGAGCAGGGTGAAAAAGTTGTCAAAAAACAGAAGTCAATGGAGGTGCGCAGCTGAAGCCCTATGTTCCTCTAGGAACTAAAGGATACAATAATAATAATAATAATAATAAGACTCTGCAAACCTCTAGGAATTGACGTTGTACACAAACCAACAAAGTCACTTCACTCAATTCTATGTCAACCAAAAGACTCAACTGCGAACGAAGATAAAACCAACATCATCTACAAAATAAGTTGTAAGAACTGCGAAAACACTACATTGGCCAAAGTGGACGTCCCCTTCGTCTTCTTATCCACGAACACAAGCTAGTCGTCAAAAGATATGATATCCACTCCCTCACTCATATCACTACATACAGACATCCACGGACATCATTTCGACTGGAACAACGTTTAAATATTAGACAAAGGAAACAACAAGAATGCTAGAGAATTTTTAGAAGCCTCGCATTGCAGTTAATCATCAATCAATAGACACATAGAGATAGACAAAATTTATCAACCGATAAGAAAGAAACCTCACACACAACGGGTCAAAGTTCAAGTCAAAGAAACTATCAGTCCCAATACAAGTAGTCACCTAGAAGGTGTGAAAACACACAAAATAACCAATCACGTCCAAGGTCACCCACCGGGAGAGATGATTAATAAACTCGTGGAGAAATCGAAAAGCTCATTTCAACAAATTGAAGTATGTGCTGAAGATGTCACCTAATAGGGTGATGAAAGCTTCGCAAATCAACTATCCAGCTAGCTCAGAGAACACAACCACATCAAAAACAAAACAAACAGTCATGAAATGATGTTGATAGACAGAGATAAGGAAATAAAAATGAAGAGTATAAGAAAGAAGAGTTGACTTGTTTGAAATTGTGAAGCAGAATGCTAGTCTGGATTTCATAACCAATCAATAAATCAGTCAGTCAGCCAACAACAAACGGGCTAGAGCAAGCCATAATACACAGGGGGAATAAATTACGTAGATAACAGTCTCATAGTAACCAGACAGATACTAAGAAGAAGAGGAGGTATATTTATCTAGATATGTCAAGTAACGATCCGACCGAGACACACTTAATGTTTTCTTTACTGGTTGAAGATTATTATTATTATTATTATAGGATTAGGAAAGAAGAAAGCATTGATTCTTACCAAGTTATAAAAAGAATAAATTACCAGTGTGGTGAATACAGTTCAGTGTCAATAAGGATAGTCGCTTTGACGATGAAAAAGAATGATAAACACCACTGTGCGTACAACATCACTCAAAGTAGGCATACAGGCATATTTGACTGACAAGTTCCACGAAAAAGGAAGATATTAGCGCATCTTGCATTCGTTTTGACGAGCGTGACCACGGATTGATAACAGTTAGAGAACCATTGAAAGCTAGCCACAGGGAGTACTGAACAGCTGCTGTTTCATTCTAGTTTCAGAGTTATCGGCAGTACGCACCCACCACACTGGGGTTCGAACCGACAACCTTCCGGTTACAAGACAAGCTAGCTCGTATACCATTCAACGCCACTGGAATCCGATTCAATGGCTAGTCCGTGCATGAATTCTAACTTTTAACAATCAGTGATTTAGCACGACTGGCACTGACCAATGTCATCGGTGGGAAATCTATCCTCAACAGTGGGTACGTACTGATGATAATCCCCAAAAAAACTAGGATGAAACAGCTGTCCAGTACTCCCTGTGTCTGGTTTTCAATGGTTCTCTAACTGATATCAATCCGTGGTCGAACTCGTATAGACCATCTCGAATTCAACTACTAGTCACTACCATCACACGAAATTCCTGTTCAAAGTTAAAAAGTATCTACAGATGGTGGAATCGGAATGCCTAACTAATGGTTTCCCATTGGAGCTCTACTCAAGCGGTAGGCTGGAGAGTGATGTCGACCAACAATCTCTCCAGCGTGTGTCTCATCCATATTTCCACTTTCCCCATATATTTGTTGAGCAACAGGTTCTTGATTGACTCGTTCTCAGAGTTTCTTGTTCCTAATTCTTTCTCGCTGGGGCCATCTGATATTCATTATGGAGCCAGTGAAGCAGGCAGCTGTTGATGGAAGTCTTTAGTGGCCCGTTAAAAATGCTTTGGATGACGCGCTCGCCAAGTTTCTGACCCATATATCAGAACTGACATTTAATATTGGTGGTGAAATCCAAATTTTGTTCTTTATGCTTATAGTGCAGAAGATTTACGAACTGATTTCACAGTGACGAGCGGTTTCGACATCCTCATCCATGCAGCCACCGCCAGTAGTTGAAACAATGCTGCTGTCCAGATAAGCGAAGGAAATAACCTCTTTGAAATTTCTCTCATTGACAATGATTGGTGCTCCTCATTGTTGTTGGTCTGTTTGTTGGCTGGTTGGTTATCTATACTACTTCCGTCTTCTCTACGTCTTCGCTACCTGCCACTTCTGCCAACTTTTCGACTTTCGCCCGTAAGTCATTGGTCTTTACAAGACATTAATAAATAAGTCGTCTGCAAAGTCCAGTCCAAAGTATTCCTGTCTTCCCGCTCCAGTTAACAGTACAGCTCGGATACTGAAGATATAAGAATCCAAACACAATTGATAGAAGTATAAAACTTGGGCACTGTGGTGGTAGAGTATAACTCCATTATGGATAAGATTTTATTTTGATAAATTATACAGTGTTTGTTATACAGTAATATTAACTGATGACGTCCACGTTTCGAGCACAAACTATTGCCACTCATAATCATATCAAGCTACTCACACAGCTTTCTTGTTTCATTTATATACATGAGTAAAAATTGATGATTAGACATGTGAATACAAATCACTATAAGATAATGTACATTCAGAAATAATAATAATAATAATAATAATAATAATAATATGAGCGTTATTGATCAATTACAGTCAGATGGGAAATAAGACGAGTGTTTGTTCAGTCATAATAAGTAACAGGTTAGAATGTTGTGATATGCTTGAATTGAAATAGAATTTTGAGATTATTTATTATCCTCCTCTGATTTGACTGACTGGTGGTAGTAATATCTTCCATACATATCTCTGGTATTTGCATTGAGTGATTTCTGTTGCATGTGGTGTGTTGGGTGTAGACTCAATGAACCAGGCAGGATTCAGTAATCAACCTCTCTCTCTGTCTCCACCTACATAGATTACTTCTTAGAATCTTAACCCTATCCCACCCTATTGTGTGGTTGTGTGTTATTGCGTGAAGTGCAATTGCTGAGCTTTTTTCTAAATTACTTATCTTCGCGAGTGGGGTCAACCATTCTCCCCTTAGCTAAATTCTTATGTTCTGATAATCTCACTACCCCCGACCTACTAGTTTAACCTATGTAGTTGACTTAACTCACAGTGATTGCAGGGTATTTTGTAAATTATATTATTTTGTTTAATTGGGTTCACCGGGTCTTTTAGTCTACAGAGCTTGTCTCTGAGTGAGTTTGTAGGAGGGTTTGAATGCCACCCTAATTCCTGCTTTAATAAGAATCCTATGCGGGAAGGGTTTCAGATGTCGCCTCCCTCCCTATATGGTATAACCGTAGATGACTTATATTCTCTCCTATTTATGTTATCATTACTAGTTTCACAATTATTTTTATTTTGTCTTTGACCTTTACTGATCTTTCTAATGAATTTTATAGGGTAGTTAGTTATTTGAGATACTAAAAATCTTATCCATAATGGAATTCAAACACACAACTTTAATGAGTCAATTTGCTACAATCTAAAATCTTAGACTTGGGTAAATATTCTATGTCATTAAAGAAGAATTATATATAAGTATATAAATATGTGAGAGAGAGACAACTCACCTTAATGACACATTATGGGTTCGATTGTCACCTTGATTCTATAAAATTAAAAGACATAAAGTAAATGCATAAAAGTATGTTAGAGGAAAGGAATGGAAAGGAAAAAAAGAGGAGACATAGGTATAGAGTGTTCTAAACATTGAGAAAAAAGAAACACCACAACAATGGAATTAAATACTAATTGTAACAAATTGTGTTTAAATAAATTTTGTTACTTTTTATTATTATATCAAAACAATTTTAAAAAAATTATTTGAATACAGGACACAAGCAGTGAACACACACACACACTGTGTTTTGCAGGACAAAAATGAATTCAGTTTATAACCGATAAAAGATGTTCACTGGATTATATTGAGCTTTATTTAGTCAAACAGTTTTTCAAGGGAACACTAATTGCATGAAGTTTCTTTCTTGAAACAACGATTTATATTTATTCATTTATTTACTTATTAATTTTTTAAAGAAAAACAATAGTGTAGAAAATAAATTTCCTTTCATTTTTCTTGCCTTCTCAAACATTTTTTTGAAAATTATTGATTATTAAAGCTTGATTCCACATCACAGTAGTTTTGGTACAAGTATGGAATTTTCAGCATGTGATATTGGTAGCCCAAATTTTGCAGAGGTGTCGACGGTTGATATCGGGTGAGCGTAGGTCGGGTGGGGATCGAACCCCAGACCATGTACATGCTCAGCGAGAGTCCTAACCACTGTGCCACCGATGCTTGAACAGGCGTGAAGGTGTGATGATAGCTGATGCACAAACATCGATACTCTGTCTCTTTTAACCAATTTTCAGTTGTAGTCTGTAAACTAGGAGAGATCTCTGAAAGGTAAATGTAATGTACTTATAAAGACCTATATAGAAGTTGCTGTTAAAAACAGAACACTGCAATTCCCGAAACATTTTTGACTAACCACGCGAAAAAAAGACGCAAAGAACTGATGTGGATATTTAGCAGGGAACACAATTTCAATATATCTGATGTTATATCCTAATTTCAGGTATAGGTGTGTCGGTGGCACAGTGGTTAGGACTCTCGTCAACCATGCACATGGTCCGGGGTTCGATCCCCTGCCAACCCACACCTGATATCAATGGTCGGCCTGCGAAATTGGGCTACCGATATCACATGCTGAAAATTCCATACTTGTATCAAAAAAAAATGGTGTGGAATCAAGCTGTAATCAAAATAATAAATAAATAAAAATATAACACTATATTTGACTGACTGACTTATTGGCTGATTGGTTTCAACATAGAACTTTGCACCAAAGTGCACCAGTTGAAGTTGCCACACTCCACATACCACACAAAGGAAGACAAAAGAAAGAAGAAAATACACTCAGAAGAACAATAATAAGCAGAAATGTGCAGGAGAAAGGGTATTAACATGGAAAATATATATATATGGTACACCAGAAAGAGTGAATGCATCTGACACATTGGCAACGATTTCGAGCCATTTCACCAATTGTTTCTCAGCCAATGGTTTTTATCATCCTGACGACAACAATCAACCAAGCAATCTGCACCTCCATAGGTAACAGCCTCAAAATAATCGTAAAAGAGTTCATGAATACAAGCGAAAACCGACAAACTGGTCGAAGACGCAGCCGGTGAAGACAGGACTCCAGGTGAACATAGACAAGACGGAGGTTAGGAAAATAACCAACCAACAAACCAACAACAACAGCAGAAACATCCAGCGCCAATCACCATCAACTGGAGGGATTTGAAAGGGGTTAGTTACTTCATCCACTTATCTAGCTAGGGAGCATTGTCTCAACTATAGGAAGTCGGAACGGACGAGGATGTCAAATCGAGCGAGAATCGGGAAGGCGAGAAACACATTCACTCATCAACCTGAAACCAATCTGGAAATCTTCGTCACTCAGTCAGCATCAACAACGAAATTCGTTCGGATTTTCAATACAAACGTCAAGTCAGTCAGTTCTTCTATACGGATGAGAAACTTGGCGGGCTGGTCACAGAGAATATTTCCACCAACGGGCTATTGCAGAGCTTTATCAACAACTAACTGTCTTCGCTCTATACTGAAGATCAGATGGCCGGGACGGGTCGGAAAGAATCACCAACAAAAAACTATGTGAAGGAACGAACAAAACAAGAACAAACCAATCGCCCAAGAAATATGCAGGAGAAAGTGGAGATGGATTGGACACTCGTTCGCTGAGGAAGCCGCTGGGTGACATCGAGCGCGCATCAGGCCATTGGTCGAGTGGAACCAGGCCGAAAGGGAAGTAGTGAGTTGGACGTCATTTCGAGGGTGACATGTAGGAGATGGTGTGAAGAGAGAGGAGTTGAAAGAGTATGGACTAACATGGATGGAGGTGGAAAGTACATCAGAAGGAAGACAGAAGTGGCAAGTGGAGACGTGCAGTTGAAGCCGTATATTCCACTAGGAACCCAAGGGAACAATAATAATACCATGCTTTGGTTTGATCACCACCGGCTCTTTTCCAACCTGATCTTATATCAACCAAAATTCTAAGTCGATTTTATTGGATAGGTCAGATCTTAAAGAGTGAATGCATCTTCACCATTGACAACGAATTCAAACCACACGACTAATTATCTCTAGCTATTGATTCTTGGAGAGCACCACGAGGACCCTAATCAATCAAGCAGTCTACACCTCCCTAAGTGGCTAGCTCAAACTAACTCTTTAAGATCTGTAGGACTGATGAAGTCATATTTTCATTTGACCACCACTAGCTCTTTTCTACCCAGATCCTATGTTAGTTAATATTGCTCGTCGTGGAAGGTGATGATGGCTAGTCATGCGTAACATCTGTCTGTTTTCGACATAGAACTATGCACAAATGTACGGAAGTTCAAGTCGCCACATTCCGTGTAGCACGCGAAGCAAGAGAAGAAAGTACAAGAAAAGCATAATAGAAACAGTGAGCAGAGGTGTGAGACAAAGGAGTAATAAAGAAATACAAAACAGTTTCATTGAAGATCATAAGTCACAGGGAGTAACATACGTCCGAACTATCTCAAATGATTTAGCCTAACAATATTATCGATTGACTTTCCCTCCTTATCTAACACTTGACGCCAAACATGATACTTAACACTGAGAAATAACCAAGATTGTTTTCCATTACCATCAAGAGTAAAATGACTAATAGGTTGGTTTCAACACAGAACTTTGCACAGAAGTGCAGCATTTCGAGTTGTTACACTCCCTCCTTGTAGCACACAAAGCAAGTTATTTATTTATTTATTTAAACGCATAAAAACTTGGTACAATATGGCACCAAGAAGGATGCATCACACAATAATAATAAAACAATATAGATCAAGAGAGAAAAAAGAAAGAAGAGAAAAAATATATATTAGTAAAGAACAGATAAAGAACTTCATCTGGAAGGAAAACAGTCATGTTTAACAAGTTCAAACAGTATTCGTTAACTATCATTGGGAAGGGAAGAAAGAAGGAAACTGCAACACGTGTAAGTGCAACACGCGATAAGTTTCATTGATTGTTTGTTGCTTCATTCAATTCATTGTGTGAGGGCTGAGATATTGACCGGGCACCCAGACCGAAGCAGGTGGTTTTATTAAGGAACCACCCCCTGAGCCTTTGACTTGGAGTCTAATCTGCAAGGCAGCGGAGCAGCGTCAGGAGCTGCATTCCCATGATTGTCGGTGACCCATATGGGTTCATATGTCATTTGATCCGATTGGATACTGGAGCCCATGTACCTCATGGTAAGTGCTTTTAGTTTGACCTCTATCCAAACAACCTTCCTGACATGGTAGGACCTGCAGGGACAGAGCCCCAGTCAGTTTAGCATGTTGGGTCATTACGGTATTCAAGCCCGACCACCACGACAAGGTAGCAGTTATCGGCCGGGACACAAAGCAAGAGAAGAGTGTGGAGAGATATTCAAAGGAGAGATAATAAACAGAAGTGTGAGTGAGGTAAAAGGAATAGTAATATGGAAGAGCAACAGAGTTGTATAGGATGGATATGACAAACTACAAAGAGTAAATGCATCAGCGCCAGCCATTGAGAACGATTTTGAGCCACATCACCAACTGTCTCCAGACATCATTGGTTCTTACCATCCGGAGGACCCCACAACCAGAAAGTTATTCAACACCCCCGCCTCCTTTGTGGCTTAAACTAAATATATATTGGAAAATGAATTTCTCCAAGGTTCCAGATATGCCTTGCTGACTGATGAGAACCAACAAGCATGAAATCTTGTATGCCTGATTACCTTCAACCATCTAATAACAAAAATTCGCAGTCCACTGTGAGGCGAACCATCCCCCTCTCCAGCATGGTGGCCATATTGCAAGATTGACTCATGGAATCCATGTGGCTGCACCAAACAAAGGACATGCAACTATTACTAGTCACTTACTACTTAGTGTCCAATCAGAGTAAAGTAAAACTTTAAACGCCAGTTTCAGTGTTTATTGAAGACAAAATATGTGCGAAAGAACAACAACTTACCAGTGGTTTTTTTCCATTTATCAACTTTTCTTTATGGTTGTCAGTTCCTTTTTTACTACTTTTTGAAAGTTTGGCATCACCACCACCATCATCATTATCAGCTATACTTGGTTTAGATTTTTTAGCACGAGTTCTATCCCACCATGGAGTTTTTCGACCTCTTGATGATACTTTCGGCTTATTTCTACGCAATTGGACAACATTTGAAGGGACAGTAGATGTTACACCGGTGAATGATTGATTAAATTCATAGGCTGATAATTTTGTGAATGTAGTCGCCTGTTCAGATCCCGTAGTATTAGAACCTATTAAAGTTTCTTCACTATCCGAACTACATACATCACGAAAGAAGCCAACTGTAGAATTTGATGAGGCTGATGACGGGGATGAATGAGAAGACAATTGTAAACTTGGACAATTTTCTCGTAGATCATTAATTATATTATTGTTGTCATCTGTAATGATTGGCGGACAGTTAGTCACCAAAGGTTTATTTCCATCAGATATCGGATTATCGCAGGACTCAGAGGAAGCTGTTGCATGATTATTGGATAGATGTGGTCTTTTTCGCGAATTTCCCAACGATGTATTATTTCTTAGACTGTATTGGGAACCATTACCATCCCGGGAAATTGGTCTTCGATGATTCGATTGAACAGTTTTAAGCGTTTTATCTGTACGACTGTCTACATTATTCGTAGTAATAAATGAAGGTTTCTCCAGGGAGCCTGAATCTGATATTGGATTCGGTGAAAGATGTGGTGAATTATCACAAGATAATGATTCTGATGAATCGGGAGTTGGAATGCCAGATTGAAGTTTGCTATTATTGGGACATTTCGATACTGATACAGAAGAACTTGTTTTGGCCTGTGCAGTTACATTTATCATTGACTTTTGAGTGTTGTGCTCTTTATTTTGTACACCAGCATCAAATGTATTAGATCCAGTTTGTTGTATAGGGTTACTTAAACCCCCTTGTCGATTAGCAGGACTTCCGTGAGAACGTTCAGGGAAATAACGCATTGCAGCCTATAAATTAATTAAAAATAATAAATATAAATATTATTTAAAAACATCTTGATAGAATTAAGTATAAATACGTATACTTTAGGTCTCATCGAGGAGACGACCAACTGATCATAAACATTCGATAATGCTGAAACAATTATCTTATCCTTAAATTTCGATACTCGGTAACTCTACACTATAACAATCCAGGTGGACAGATGTAATGATGACCTTGACTAACCATTTTATTCCTTTAAGATCCGTCTGGAATGTAAGGCTTCAAAAGCTCGACCTTCGAAGTTTCGGTAGTAGCGGATTCATTTTTAAAGGATGGGATTGGTAACCTCATCATGCCCAGACTACCCTCTTTACCGGCCTTACAACCGGATTGGAGAGGTAGAGGAGTGCATCGACCGGAGAACAAACCACGGACCACATACGTGGTTGGCGAGCGTTCTACCCTTGAGCCACCGACGCCCAACTAATCAGATGAGGCCATGGTAAATACACAGAATTACGGATGGAGTACAAGAATTACATAGCTCATAGGAAGGGAAAAAACACGTACGAGTAATGCCTGTACAGAGATATGACGTCGATGTGGATATGTATCCATATAATATGTGTGTTTGTTTGACAGTCTGATATATTTTGCTGTCTGTTATGTATATATGGATCGATATTCCATCATAATTAGCCAATCATGTTAAGACTGTCTATTGATTTGTTCATTTTGAATATTCGCTCACACACTTGTTCGGACATTCATACATTTCGCTCTCACACTCTTGTGTGACATATTGATTCTCCTTGTGTTTGGAAAATAGAAGTATCATCGAAAACCTAGTGATCTTCTGATTTCCGTCTTTCTTGCGTCAGGACTATAAAATTCTCGACCAGTACATAACAGTATGTTTATGGGTGTTCAGTCTGTCATTGCAGAAAACAGTGAAATTGTCACCAAACAGAGTGATATACACTTTTATCTGGATGAATTTATGTACGGAGATTGGTTTGGTCTGTCAATAAAGACTCTAGTAAGGAAACGGGAGGTTTTCTTGGAACATATATACAAGAAAGTTAATCAGTATAACTACTTTTTAAACATCACGTTAGATTTCTATAAAAAATTCAAATTAAGAGCTTTTACTTTGGACTCATCTGATTGGTTCATAGATTTTCAAGTATTGGTTTTGTAGGGATTTTGTTTGATTATATGGAGGATTTAATCATGAGCTGACATCAGTTAGAGAACCACTGGAAAACCTGGGAGTACTGGACAGCTGTTTGTCCTCGTTTGGGATTCCTCATCAGTACGCACCCACAGGGGTGCGAACCCCAGGACCGCCTGATTACAAGGCGAGCTCGTAGACCATTGAGTCACTGGGACCCGATCCAATGGTCCATGAATTCTAACTTCTGCCAGTTCACGACCTAGCGCGACCAATTCCCAATGTCTTCTTCGATGAGTTACTGCCTCATCTTCAACTTGCTGTACCCTACTGGTGACGGCTTCCCACTAGAACCCCAGGTTAACTACCTGAATAGGCCAGTCACTAGTGAGCATCAGATTAATTTTCAAGTATTGGTTTTGTAGGGATTTTGTTTGATTGCATGGAGGATTTCATCATGAGCTGATATCAGTTAGAGGACCACAAGTGACTGGCCTATTCAGGTAGTTAACCTGGGGTTCTAGTGGGAAGCCGTCACCAGTAGGGTACAGCAAGTTGAAGATGAGGCAGTAACTCATCGAAGAAGACATTGGGAATTGGTCGCGCTAGGTCGTGAACTGGCAGAAGTTAGAATTCATGGACCATTGGATCGGGTCCCAGTGACTCAATGGTCTACGAGCTCGCCTTGTAATCAGGCGGTCCTGGGGTTCGCACCCCTGTGGGTGCGTACTGATGAGGAATCCCAAACGAGGACAAACAGCTGTCCAGTACTCCCAGGTTTTCCAGTGGTTCTCTAACTGATGTCAGCTCATGATGATATAGATTTACCAGATGTTATAATCATGGTTATTTATTTGGATCGCTATAGTTTAGAGTTCTTAGATAACCTTTTAAAGCGTATCACGTAGTGCTAATCTGGTGGAAGTACACCACGATACAGTGGATTAATGAACATCTGAGAAAAATACATCAAGGTACTCAACAAAATAATGACGAATATATAATTGAAGTCAGATGTTTCGGACAGATATTTCAATTGTAAATAAAGTATGTGATAAATACAAGCTTAAAGAATAGCGACCATAGATTGCGAAAGCAACAATGACCTTGCACGCCACACGTTCGTTGGATTACAAAACCTAGGATCATTGTGAACACTGTGCACGAAATGATGCGTAAATTTAATCCGGATTTGTTGTTAAGTTCTCTTTGGATGATGGATTAATAGCTAAGGGGACAACCCTCAGTTGCGCAGACCGGAGATTCCTCGATTTCTACTATGCAATGGTATCAGAATTATAAAGGCATAGAGTCGTGTGAGAATAATATCGCCACGCAGATTTTGGAAGGAGAGTTGTTGTTCATAGAGGTGAGACTGTCTTGGGTAAGAGGAAGTACAACCGCATTCGTCCTAAGGCGAATAACATGTGATAAAGCAATTGTGGGAGTCATTCCAAGTCGTAATGCGAAGACTCTCTTCTACTTATTATACCGTGGTTAGTAATTCTGGGTAGCATAATTCATAAAGACGAATTGGCAGGATACAGGTAGCTATGAGACTTGGGTTTTATCTATTATCGTGTGAACTATTGAGATGACCTTATCAACCTCATAACACTGAAATTTATATTAATTCAACCAAAGGCTTTTGGGGAAGGCTGAAGAACAGGATTCGAGCGATAAATGGCTCACAAGAAAAATATCATTTCTAGTCATCTTGATGAGCATATGTACAGAAACTTAAAATCTAATAACCCTCATCCTCTTTAAGGTGTCTTTCTACTAAATAAATGGCTTTTTCATGCCGAAAACAGGCCTCTTGCTCATTGGTCGCTTCCAAGGTTTACCGCCCACACTTCAGGCGTGGTCCGTTTTCTTTATGCTTACCGCGATAAATTAGTGTTGCATTTTGTTTGGGACAATTTCTATTTTATTTTTCACGATGATCGATTGAACCAAAATGTTCGGCTTCTGTTGATCTACCGACTCCTAGCTCGGAAGCTCGCATGACTTCCATTAGAGTCACTCACTATCCAACAAAACAACATCAGTGTTGTATTGTTTAACTTCATAACCTGATATATAGTAATTACCATTACACAAATGAGATATACAATTAGTCACCATATAATGTATGTGCAATTAAGTCGTACAGTCAGTCAGTCAGGCATTATACGAGCATAATACATAAAAATAAACCAGTTGAGTTGACTACACCGGATCATGAATCACACAACTAAACAATTTACAGATAATATACTTGTAATTTAAGTTACTCATTACATTATGATAAATAGCCAAATACCATTATGGGCAAAATTTATTTTGATAAAGTCTCACAGTACTGTTACAAAGTAATATTTACTGATGACCACGTTTCGAGCACAATTTATTTCCACTCATAATCATATCAAGGTACTCACACATCGTGGCATTTAGACCTACAAACTAACTCAGGGACAAGCTTTGTAGCTCAAAGGACCCAGTTAACCCAATTAAACAAAATAATATAATTTATAAAATACCTAGCAATGACTGTGAGTTAAGTCAACTACATAGGTCAAACTAGCAGGTCGAGGGAAGTCAGACTGTCGGAACATAAGAATTTGGCTAAGGTAAGAATGGTTGACCAAGAGAAGATCAGTAATTTAGAAAAAAGTTCAGCACTACATTGCACTGCATGCATTAACACACAACCACACAACAGAGTGGAAGAGTGTTAAAATTCTGAAAAGTAGTCTACGTAGGTGGAGAGAGAGATTGATCATCAAGTCTACACCCAACACACGCAAATATAGAAAATACTACTACCAAACAAATCAAGCGATGAAAAATAATGGAATCACATAAACTATGTTAGAAAGTTGTGTGAGTAGTATCGTGATATGATTATGAGCAACAATAAATTGTGCTCGAAATATGGTCATCACTAAGTATTACTGTATAACAACAACACTGTGAGACTTTATCAAAACAAATTTTACCCATAATGTAATTATACTTTACCACGGTGCACAAGTTTTATTCGTATACCAAAATAACCAAATAATTGTAGAGTTCTCATGCAAGTCAATGACAAAAAGCAGAACACAACACTAATCTACCAAATTTGATACGAAGTAGCCAAAAGTGAAATCAACATTTTATGTGAATAGGTTGGCTGTCTGGTTAGCTGGTTGCTTGTAGAAGTAGAGGCGTTTATTATTCTTTCTCAAATCTAGATCTAGTATTTATGATATGGACATGAAATAACAACGTTGGACAACTTCCTGACTTATTCATTGTCTAACCTCTGGTCGATCACCAACCAATCAAAATATTCTATTTTCCTCTGATGAACTAGCCGAAATTTAATCTAGCTAAAAAGAGGCATAACTATGGCGTGTTTTTCATTCAGCATAGAAGTCCGCGTATCCTAACAACAGTCAAATAGGCAGTCTGTCTTTTTTGGGGTAGTGGTAGTGGGTTTGGGTGTTTACCTGACTCAGTGAAGCAGAAGGTAGTTATAATGAATAACCGTATTGTCCAGTGAGTTCAGTGTTATTACACCCACGACGTTTAATTCCACTCGATCATATTAACAGACGACAAGATCATATAAATACATGTGTAAAACTTGGGCACTGTGGTAGTAAGTAATTCCACATTAGTTTGCTTATTAGATGTACCACACAGTATTGAAACAGTAATATTTACTGGTGGATGACAGCGTTTCGAACAAAATTTATTGTTCATAATCATATCACTTATAATCACACGACTTCGAAACTTGAGTTTTACAGCTTTCTTCGTCTTCTCCTATTTGTCATTCTTAGGGTAGTAGAAATTAACAGATATCCATCTGAGATAGGTGTTGAATCATTCCTATTACACGCATTTGCAGTTGATTCGATAATCAAAGCTTCTGTTATCAATCTCTGCCTCCACCCTGTTGTTAAATCAAATTCCAAAACTGTCATCTTATCCCATCCATCCTATTGTATGATTGTGTTTAATTGCATGTAGTGAGTGCTATAGCTGAACTACTCTTTAGATTTTTTATCTTATTCGTGTCAACCGATCTAGAATTTAATGTTCGGCTAGTCTGACTACCCCTGTTCTACAAGTTCTACTACGTAGTCAGAGTAGCCGAACGTAGAAACTTAGCAACAAAATCTAGATTGGTTGACCGTAATAAGATAAGAAAACTAGAAAATAGTTCAGCCATACCACTCACTACATGCAATTACACACAACCATACAATAGGATGGATGGGATAAGATCTAATGTCACAAGATGGAGGGAGAGTTTGACAACAAAAGCTT
Source organism: Trichobilharzia regenti (assembly GCA_944472135.2). Classification (NCBI taxonomy): domain Eukaryota; kingdom Metazoa; phylum Platyhelminthes; class Trematoda; order Strigeidida; family Schistosomatidae; genus Trichobilharzia; species Trichobilharzia regenti. The sequence goes on along the minus strand of OX235262.1, from coordinate 170,174,944 downwards.
TGTTTATCGAATCAACTGGCAGCAAACACATGTACTAGGAATGATTCAACACCTGTCCAGCCAGGCATCTGGAAAATTCTACTACCCCAACGACGACAAAGGAAAATATAAAAGATCATATTATAATTGGCGATAGGTTTACATATAAAAACTCATCACATTAAAAACTGCAACTCAGTAACACAATGTGTAGATCTTCAATGCCTATGAACCACACTTATTAGCGTAGGGCGGGGGGTGGCTTATAATACTCTATGGCTATCAAAACTTTAATAAGTGAAGTCTGTAGGGTTGAAACCTATGAAGGTATTTGGCTACAAATCAAATTGCCCATTCCAACTACCAAACCACCACAGATGCAACCAGGAGAGAGAGAGAGAGAGAGAGAAACATACACTGCTGTTAAAAGGGGCTAAGGGGAACATTATTTTCGAAATCAGTCATTCCTTACTGTCTGGCTATTGTGTCTGCATCGTAAAGTATTTTTTTAAAACAAGTTTTTTTTAGAAACACTCACTTGACAATATATGTTGTTGTTTTTAAGTAGCACGTTAATCGCTTAAAAATAGATTGCATGCTAAGAGGATAGTGAAGATGCAAGACACACTTGATTTGCACACACACAACTACACACAACTTCATCTGTTCCGTATAAGTTCGTTTTCACCACTTTTAGAGTAGAGTCAGTCTAAGAGTTTAATAGTGTTTAATCTTGAGTAGTTACTATACTTGGTAATGTATGCGAGAATGGATAAAATCTGTCCGCATTATATACAGATAAAATTGGATCTGTCTAGCAAGCTAACTGAGATAATACAACCTTACACAACTAAAATATGTATATAACACACTAGTTTGTGAATACCATAGTGAATCCGGCTTCCATTTATTTTTTACCACCACTAATATGGCGCGTGTTACTGACAAGACCAATAAGCAGTATCAAGACAAAGATATAAACACATATCTGTATGTCTGGTTTCGACATAGAACTTTGCACATATGTGCAGCTGTTCAAGTCGCCACCCTCCCTCTATGTAGCTCACAAAGCAAGAGAAGAAATTAGAAGAAATGCATATTAGAGACAGTAAACAGGGGTATGAGACAAAGGAATAGTAGTAACGAAGAACCATATAGTTTCATTGGAAATCGTAAGTCACAAGGAGTGGATGCATCTGAGTCAGTCATTGAGAACGATTTTAAGCCATATCACCGATTGTCATCACCCTTCATTGGTTTTTACCGTTCAGAGGACCCCGACCAGCCTGGACGTCTATTTCTTCCTACGTGACTGGATGGCTTAAACTAACTGTTGTGGATTTCATTGACTGGTAAAGCCATGTTTTGGTTTCACCACCGTTAGCTGGCTCTTTTCCAGCCTGACCCCATATCAGCTAACATTGCCCGTCGGTCGAGGAAGGTGATGACTAGGCATACGTAACACACGTCCTAACCATCTCAGTCTATGTAACTTCACAACCTCGTCGATTGATTTCCCCTTCTTATCTAGCACTCGACGCCTAACCTCAGAATTGTTTATTATATCACTTCACACGTGAGATAGAACGCAAGCACCTATGATCAAAGACAGCTAATCATTCCATGTCTTCCGCTTTCAATGGCCAGGTCTCACAGCTGGCCATAAAGGAGGACGGAGCGGACGGATGAGCAGTACACCCGCCCTCTAGTCGAGAGCCACCCGGATATCACTTCTACTAAGCCAGAGACGGCGTAAACTGGCAGGCATATGCGAAACTAGCCCTCTGTATCAGTACTCAGCTGAGATTTCGTCAGAGATCAACCCACTGGCGTTGGCTGATGGTAGTTCCCAAATAAGTGAAGCGGTCAACGTGCTCAACCACTTCACTCCCTATTTCTAAACTAGTCCTGTAATATCATTTTATATTTAGCGGGAGCAGACCCACTCACTACTAAACCTCGCTAAGTCGACATTAAGGCCGATGGTAAAGAGAGGAGGTTGGGCGCGTGAGACTAACAACCCCACACCGTAAAAAATAAAACTGCTGCTACTAAAACTTCAAGGCTCACAGCTTGAAACCCTCGCTATATTCCACTCGGACAGTGAAGGAATAAAGTTAGGTGTTCACATATGAATTGCTTATGTTTTGCATATAACAAACAATGTATATATATATATATATATATATATATATATATATATATACCCACTCCCCACCCACTCATTCAGACAAATACGCACACATGACAATTTGATATTAGTCATCACAAATATATGATGAATGTTTAAATCATTTTTCTGATTTTTCAAGGAGTTCACCTCAATTTACATAATTTTTTCGACTATATAATTTGATGATTAATGAAATTCGAATAAAGCAAGAACTACAGTTTTACAGAATAAACTGGTACCATCATTGCTTATTTCGTTGTCTTCTCGTCAGCTGCTTACATGGCGAAGACATTATTAAATATATCTACAAAACAATTTTAACATACTTCCACAGAGTTCATTTTAAACAAAAATCAATCGATCAATATACTCCTACACGAAAAATATACACATATATAAATATGCAATATTAAACACTATTCCGAACAATAATAATCATAGACAATGGAAACATTTCAGCATTACGCATTCAGATGAAAGAGAGATGAAAATATCCAGTTACCAGCCACGGGAAAGAAAGACTGATAACCGCTTCTTTCTGGACGCACAAATCAGGTTTCAGGCGCTTGATGGAAATGGCTTCAGCAAACTTGAGGAGAATTGAGCTCTTTTGCCTGACTATTGATAACTTTGAACGACTTTTCGACGTCCACCTCATGACCCGTGTCAAGGAGATGCCTGGCGATGGCACTGTTTAAAGCATTTGTTCCCTTTAGACATAAGCTTTTTGGTACATGTTCAGAAAATCCTAGATATGCCCTTCTTTTTCTGTCCTTCCAATGTAACTGCTCCCGAAGATACATGCAAATGTGTATATACAGTTGGAGTTAACATGAGAAGGATACCTATCGATTTTTTATTGCACCAAATAGCAAGTTGTTCGATAGACGGGAACGAGCTTAGCTGCAGGATAGGATATGGCTAGTGATGTATTCAGCGTTCTTTTGATCATTGCTGCAAGGTTTTCACCTTTATAATCAAGCTGAATGTAGATTGGCTTTTTTCCCACTGTGATTTGTTTTAACTATGTGACTTCAGATCTTACATACTTGTTGATGAACCTTTAAAGGTACCTACTGCTCTTCAACATCTCGTCAAGAAACTCAAATTCTTTCTCTAATTTCTCTATAGAGCATATTCTCCTCGCTCTACAGTAAAGAGCCGTGACTATTCCGTGTTTAAAGCTATTTGGACAAAAGCTATTAAATGTAAGTATTGTCCTTCTCATGTAGACTTTCGATGAATTGGCCTGTAAGTAGCTGACGATAAGGCAACGAAATAAACAATGATGGTACCACTTTATTCTTCAAAAGCTGTAGTTCTTGCTTTGTTCGAATTCATTAAGGGGAATAAATGTATGAAAATTCGAGTAATTCTGCTGAAGACGATGTGACTACTCACATAGAGAAACGCCTGGAAAACCTTGTCTTAATGTTTTCTTAAAAACGCAGACCGCTGGATGACAAGCTTTCGAGCATAAATTAACGTCATAATCAACCAAGGGACGTGTGTACTGCTCATCAGTTCGCTCCGTCCTTCTCTATGGCTCTGAAACATGGCCAATACGCGTTGAAGACATGAAAAGGTTGACTGCTTTCGATCATAGATGTCTGCGATCTCTGTCTCACGTTAGGTGGTTTCACAAGATAAGTAATGTTGATGTTAGGCGTAGAGTGTTGGGCAAAGAGGGAAAATCAATCGACGAGGCTATAAAGTTACATAGACTAAGATGGCTAGGTCACGTGCTGCGCATGCCTAACCACCGCCTCCCCCGACGGGCTTTGCTAGCTGATATAGGTGAAGGTTGGAAAAGAGCCAGTGGTGGCCAAACAAAAACATGGCCTCATCAATCCATGAAATCCTTGACAGTTAAACTGAGTCAGGTAGGGAGATGCAGACTCCCGGGTTGGGGCCCTCGGGACTCTAGGAATCAATGGCTGGAGACAATAGGTGACATGGCTCAAAATCGTTGTCAATGGCGCAGATGTATTCAGTCTCTGTAATCTTTCATATTCCTTTCTACCATTGCTCATTCTGTTTCACTCTTATACTTGTCAAACTCTATTAATTCTCTTCACTCATCTTCTTGTCTACCTCTGTGGGCTATTTGGAACGTGGCAACTCGAACTGCTGCAATTCGGTGCCAAGTTCTATGTTGAATCCAGACAGAGACAGACCAGAACGTCATAATCATAGCAATTTGGTCACACAACTTCTCTCTTTCGCTCTCTCCATATTCCTCTTGGTGCTTGTCGCCACTTTTCATATCTCCGTAAACGGAACGAAAATAATAATAGAATTCAAAGGCTCTGTACTGCCATCGTATAAAGGAAGAAAGTCAGAGGCCTTACGCAGGATTCTCAAGGAGGCTGGAATTAGTCAGGGTGGCATTTAAACCAACCAACTCTCTCACAAGTAAAACTTGTCAACTTAAGGACCCAACAAACCCAATTAAGAAAGTTAATATAATACAATCCTAGAGACACAATGAGCTCACTGTGAATTACAAACGTTGATGACACATAATAAGGATGCTAATGGAGTGAAGTACATTGGGTGAAAAGGAATAAAAAAAAGTCATAATACAAGACATGAAAATATGGATGATTAAGTCTGCTCTGACCTTCAATATTTTATAATTTACCACATCCATATGTAATGCTGACTGTGAAGTCAATAAGATAGTTCCAGTCAAACTAGTAGATCGGGGTCAACTAGATTATTGAAACATAAAAATTTAGCTAGACCCAGAATGATTGTTGACCAAGATAAGTTAAATAACCCAGAAAACAAAGCTCAGCTGTTGCATTGCACTGCACTGCATTCACTTGCATGTAATCACACACCATAGGGTGGGTGGGACAGCATGAGAATATTAAAAACAACATTTTCTTTCTCTCTTTTCCTTTTATCTCTCTCTCCTTTTTTCTTCTGTTATGTGCTGCTTTGTTTCTTCCTTCCTTACAAACTCTATTTAATACATTCTTCTTCTTGTTTCTTTCACATTCTGTATATCTACTTTTCTAACACCTTCAAACACTGTTCAATTTTTGGCTTTTTCTTTTATTACAGCTTGATTCCACACAGCAGACTTTTGGTACAGGTATGGAATTTTCAGCAAGTGATATATATATCGGTAGCCCAAATTTTGCAGACCGACCATAGATGTCAGATTTTCGTCGGCAGAGGATGGAACTCCGGACCAGGTGCATGATCGAAGAGAGTCCTAACCGCTGTGCCACCTAAGCTTTGCTATCGACATGTCAATATGTTGTTGTCAAAACTAACTGAGATTACTCTTAATATCTGTAGAATTTTATTTATTTATTGTTAATGTACTAACTGGATGCAATACTACTGTAGTAAAAAAAATACTGAGAATTCCATTCTGTATCATAAGTACTGTTTTGGAATAAAGCAAATTATTACTATTATTATTACTATAAAAAGTAATATAGTTAGATGGAAAGACAGAGAGGTTAATCACTGAATCTTTGTTAATCGATTCAACACCTCAACGTCCATGATACCGGAAATATACGTAAAGTAGTAACAAACAACAGAGGGAAGATGGAGAGAGAGAGAGAGAGAAAGCGAGAAGCTGTGTGACTACAACTGATAGGATTATAAGTGGCAAAAATTTATGCTCGAAACCTTGTCATCCAGTTGTTAATACACTGCATCATCATCACTGTAAGTGTGATATTTAAAATAAACTTTTCGAATATGGAAAGACTCTAGATGATCTGGACTTCACTGATGATTTGTAACTAATGCCATAGAGAAACGCGAAAATCTACGGGAGGAAATACCAAGTTGGCGGAAAAGGCAGGCAGCAAGGACAGGACCTTAAGTGAACACTAGAGAAGACACAGGATGATGAAGATAACCAACCAACCAGCAATAACAAGCTCCAATTACCATCAATGGCATAAATCTGAAGATAGTCATCTCTTTCGCCTTACTAGAGCCTTGGCAAAATTGTCTGAAATAAAGAAGACATAAATGAGGATGTTGAAGCCAGACAGGATGGAGTGTTCATTATTCTGAAATCACTGTGGAATCTGATAATTTATGGTCGAAACCTTGTTATCTAGTTGTGTTAATACACTGCCTAATCATCACTATGTGATATTTAAAATAAACTTATCTAATACTGAATAATAATAATAATAATAATAATAATAATAGCTTTATTCCAAACAGTACTTCTGGCATAAATATGGAATTTTCAGCATGTACAGTATTGCATCTAATATTCCCATTACAGAGGTAATAATAAAACACAACAACAGGCCACTAATATTGATAATATTGTTCAGCATGAATACGAGTATAATAATGAAAGAAAGGATAGAAAGGGTCGTTTACTTTATGTTTCTCAGTAACTTGGTAGTAACTATCCTGCCTTACACTTTTCTTATCAATCAGATCAAATGTGTGCCTAGCAAATAAGGTATTGTAGAAAATAAAAAGTTGGAAATTACGTGGTAGTCAACTGCAAAAAAGTAAGAAATCTGACACATATAAACTAACTCACTAGTTAAGGGAATTAAAATATTTACAATTAAATTGGAAAATGAACAAGGAGAATTAGCTGTGATGTTAGATTGTAAAATATAAAACGAATAGAAGATGGCAAACTAAACACTGACGTTTATAAAAAGCCAACCCATTCTGCTAAACTTTAATTCATCTCATTCCTTAACTGTTAAGACGGGATTAGTTAAGTGTTTAACAAACCGAGCAGTAGCACTAAGTAACACAGAAAATGACCTAAATGATGAAATAAAACAGATAGAAGAATAACTGGTTGGTGTTAAATAACTATCCTATGAAATTCATTAGGAATATCAAAAAACATCAAAAGCAAAATAATAATAATTGTGAAACAAGTAGTGATAACACAAATAAGAGAGGATATCAGTCATCTACTGTTGTACAATATAAGGAAGGGACATCTGAGACCCTCCCCACGTAGGATTCTTAATAAAGCAAGAATGAGGGTGGCATTCAAACTTACAAACTCACTCAAGCAGGACAACATCTGTGGGCTAAAATACCCGGTGGACCCAACTAAACAAAATAATATAATTTATAAAATACCCTGCAATCACTGTGAGTTAAGTCAACTACATAGGTCAAACTAGTAGGTCGGGGGTAGTGAGATTATCAGAACATAGGAATTTACCTAAGGTAAGAATGGTTGACCCCACCCGCGAAGATAAGTAATTTAGAAAAAAGCCCAACAATTGCACTGCATGTATTAACATACAATCACACAATAGGGTGGGATAGGGTTAAGATTCTAAAAAGTAATCTAGGTAGGTGGAGAGAGAGAGAGGTTGATTACTGAATCCTGCCTGGTTGACTGAGTCTACACCCAACACATGCAACAAAAATGACTCAATGCAAATACCAGAAATATGGAAGATATTATTACCACCAATCGCTCAAATCAGAGGAGGATAATAAATAATCTCAAAATTCTATTTCAATTCAAGTACATCGTAGCATTCTATCAAGTTACTTATTATGACCATAAAAACACTCGTCTTATTTCCCATCTGATTGTAATTGATTAATAACACTCATATTATTATTATTATTATTATTATTATTTCTGAATGTACATTATCTCATGTTGATTTTTATTCAAATGTCTAGTCATCAATTCCACTCATGTATATAAATGAAGTGTAAACGTTGTGTGAGTAACCTGATATGATTATGAGTGGCAATAGTTTGTCCTCGAAACGTGGTCATCAGTTAATATTACTGTACAACAACACTGTGTGGTTTATCAAAATAAAATCTTATCCATTATGAAATCTGATAAGGTTAGTTGAGTGTTAATTGAACAAGTGTGAAGATATACAACAGGAACATATGAGAGTGATAATAGTCAATTAAATATTATTAAAGTTAAAGCAAACTAAAAGCAAAAATTGAAAATTCAAAAAGAATTTTAAGGTGAAAGACGACTAGTGAAGAGGTTGAGACCCAAGGTAGAAGAAGAGAATGGACAAACTTTTTCTGTACGCAGAGAGAGTTCGGGATTGTATTGACGAATTCTACGAGGTGATAGCCAAATAGTACAAAGCGCTTCAGGCTTCAGCTTTTGTGTATTGTGGAGGCATTGTCAATTCGTCAATACAACCCGGAATTCTCTCTGTATACAGAAAAAGTTTGTCCAGTCTCTTATTCTATCTTGGTCTTAACCTCTTCACTAGTCGTTCCCCGTAAAAGACATTTTATTTTTCTAAATAACGCATTTAGAAGACAAATTTCGCGAGATGATAACGTCATTTCGTAGTTTCTTTACAACCGCTTTACAACTAACATGGTTAGCAATAATAAAATAAAGATCATGACAATTACTCAGTTAAATAAAAACAAAAGTACATACTAATGACCAATCACATTTAAATAGGTCATGGAGTCCATGGTAGGCGAAGATCGAAGTCTGTTGTTTTTTGTACACACAGTTTAGGCTGTGTGTGATTAATTGAAAGTGCTTCCATCATCACCTTTAATAACCTTGAATTAAAGTTATGTGAAATAACTGTGAAACAGTCGTTCACTAATATTGATTTTGTGACCTGACATTAATAAATGTTTTGCAATCAATGATGATGGGTTTCTATTCAGATTAATTACATTGGGATTTTCTGTGTTTTAACCGCTTTGGAACATGTTCTTTTCGACGACACTGGAACATTCTATTGTGCGTCGGTGGTACAGTGGTTAGGACGCTCGCCAACCATCCACATGGTCCGAGGTTCGATCCGCTGCCGACCCACACTTGATATCTATGATTGGCCTGTAAAATTTGGGCTACCGATATCACATGCTGAAAATTCTATACTTGTACCAAATATACAGTGTGGAATCAAGCTGTAATCAAAAATACAAATAAATACATAAAAAAATAAGTATCACCGCAGCTGCAGGTGAACTTGTAGATACAGTTTGAAGTAGAGTCCACAGAATTTTGTCCTTTAACCGTAGGTAAAGGGATCGAAAATGTTCGGCATGTGAGATAAAAAGAGATGCGGCATAGAATGTGCGTTTGATGGCTGACCAAAGTCTTTGAGTTGTCAACTGCATAATCTGGTCACCCTTAAATATTAGGTTAATAAAGATAGCTTTCTTTGGTACAAAAGCTGTCTTTTCGAGATGTGGTCTTCCTTTACTGTGACAAGTGATAAAGTTTTCCGGATAGCCATTAGCTAATAAAACTGAATGTATATGTCGAAGCTCATCCATCAATGTGTCACTCGTGCATATTTTTCGGGCCCTTGAGAACAAACATTTCACTAGGGAACGTTTATACTGGATAGGAACAAAACTGGTAAAATGAAGATATTGTCCACTCCATGTCTGTATACGAAAAATAGAGCGCTGAATCGTTCCATCATCTCTCCTAGGCATAGTAATATCCAGGAAACCGAGTTTGTTATTCGATTCGAGTTCGGAAGTCACTCGAGTGTTTGGATGAACGCAATTAAATATGGTAATAAAGTTTTCAATGGATTTACTATTATTACCAATAAGGAGAGTATCACCTACATAACGTTTATATAACGTGAATTCTCCAAGCATACCTTGCATTTGTTTCTCCAATTTCGATTTTCATATATATGCTAACGGAGGCCCAAGAGGGCTCCCCATCGCAACACCATCGATTTGTTTGTATGGCTTTTCTTGGAATGTGAATCTAATATTTTCTGTACACATTAAGATGATGTCTTTGATGTAAGTTACAGGAATAGGTAAGTTTATGCCATTGCTTGTGATGTAATCGCAAATGAAATCAACAGTTTCATGAAGAGGAACATTGGTGAATAAAGATTCTATGTCAGTTGAACACATAACCTTTTCCTTAATGTTCAAGGTGTCTAGCATTTCTGTCAGATCAAATGAACTTTTTACAGAATGATTTGATAATGAGTCTCTTACAGGCGTAAGGACCTGTGTAATCCATTTGGCGATTTTATGGTATGGAGAATTCGACATGTCTAAGATGGGTCTTAGTGGCTTCCTAGTTTTGTGGATCTTCGGGAGGCCAAAAAGCCGGGGAGTATATGATCTAATTGATTTAAGTTGTTTATAAAGTCTCTCACTTATAAAACCATGCATCAGTAAAATCTGAAGCTGACGATTAATCTGCTTTTCCACAAGCAGCACATTATCAGTAGCATTGTCCACCAGAAATTTGGACTGATCTTTGAGGATATCATTCATCATTTTATTTTGATAATCCGATTTATTCATGATTAATTTTAACTTTTAGTTTGCTTTTACTTCAATAATAATTAATTCAACTATTATCACTCTCACATGTTCCTTTTGTACATGTTTACACCCTCTTCATACTTGTTTAATTGACACTCAACTACTTTTTATATTGTCACTGAATAACAACTTTTAACCTTATCAAATTTCTAACTTTGTGCTGTTGAGTACTACGTAATTTACAACTTTTACTTTTTACTTCTAAAGGTATTGTCGAGCTATTTATTATTACTATTATTATTATTTAGCACTCAGTAACACTGCATTATAACAGGATAAATGGATAGAGTATGATTGACGATCAGCTGTAGCACAATATGAGGATGCTGATTTTTTTAAAAATAAATAGCAACAACACAGGCGTGTGCATTGCCAAAGGTGCGATCAACACACTTGACTAAATCAGTAAAATCATACTGGTAAAAAAAATCACAAACAGCTGACTATTAAATGAACTTGTTGAAGTGCCTGTGGGTAATTTATTGATGGCACCCTGTTGAAATATAAAAAAATAAAACTTAATCAATAACCTAGGAGTACTGGACAACGGTTTCGTCTTAGTTTGGGGGCTCTTCATCAGCACGCACCCACAACAGTGAGGTGGTGGACATTCTGTTTACAAGGCTAGCGAGCTCGTAGACCATTGAGCCACTGCGACCCGATCCAATAGCCAGCCAGTTCATGCATTCTAACTTTTGCCAATTCACAACATTGCGCGACCATTTCGCAATGTCCTCTTTGATGAGTTACTGGCTCATCTTCAACCTGCTGTGGTACCCTACTGATCACGGTTTCCCACTAGAAACCCAGTTAACTAACTGCCAGAATAGGGCCATTCGATGGGTGCGTACTGCCGAAGAGTACTCCCAGCAGGTTTTCCAATGGTTCTCTAACCGATGTCAGCTCATGATGAAATCCTGCATGCAATCAAACAAAACTCTACAAATCCAATACTTGAAAACTTAATCAATAAATTAAAAAAGGTACAACGAGATCATCAGTTTATCAATCCATGAATTATCTTTTCATCACGTCTATCATGCGTTTGAAAAAGTCCTAAAGATGAATAAAGCATTTCATGAAAACTTGAATAGACGCACATTTTTTGTTGTTGTTAATAAATGGACTTAAATAAAAAATACAACAAAACCTGGTTCGAATTTATGTTATTATGTTATGATGGCTTTTTATCATCTTATAGACTAATATTATCATCAAGGGGCGACAACATAGTGACAAATTCATGGCATCGATTTTTACCATATACGTGAAATTCAATCATCCAACCCCCCAGCCACCCGCAAAAAAAGTTACAAAGTCAACGGGGGAAGAGCAACAACAACAATAACAACAACAGAAATTAGGACTACTTTGAATATCCTAGTCAGACGTAGACCACTACCAATACCACCACGATCATCGATATGAGAGATTTTTCTCTTCCTATATTGGAAATCATTCAAAAAAAATCTATATCAAAAAGAAATCGAGGTAGAAAAACACATCACGCACACATGCACAAAGATATGTAGTAGTAACTGTGTTTTTTTATTTCAGTAGAATGGACAAGCGTATCTCAAGACTGAACAAAATATTCATGGAAAATTCCCATTGGGAAATAATATGGAGGACTCAAAATAAGCGATTCAGTGAGTGGTTTCTTTTTAATGGATTTCTTATTAAGTTGTACAAATTTCTACAGCTGGTTACCCCCAACAAGATCTGATCACTTGTCACTTGCATTGGGAAAAATTCTAAAGCGAAATGGATTTCCACCACGTTTTGTTTTATAGACTAAAAGCATACACACAGTAAAGACATATGAAATCTGGCTTAACGTCAGTAATCAAGAAAATGCTGTACAAGAAGATGGGAATTTAAAGGTGACTTAACTGCTGACATGCTTAAAAGAAGGATGTCAAAGTCTCTGAGAAGGACATTCGCTGAAGTATCGTTGAGAATAGCATTTTCAAGTCGACCATAACTGTTCAATAACCTGAAGGACAGGATGCCGCCAGTCGACCAACTCTGTTTGTGTGTGTTTATCCATTCACCTGCTCTTGTGGAGCTATGTGTATCAGTTGTTTGACTCGAATTTTGTCCAAGAGAGTGCAAGAAGAGGTGGAAGTAGAATTATAAGAAAGTCAATCACTGAACATCTAGTCGATACTGGCCATACCTTATCTCCACAGCCTCATCCTTCCTTTAAAGTTATCTACAGGGTGTAAATTAACTTCTCCAAATCATTACGTATCCGACTTATCTGTATAACCGAAGCATCAGCCATCGAAATGGAAGAGCCAGATCTTTGTATACACAAAGTGTTTGTTCAACCTCTCCAACTCTCATAGTCTTCTTATCTACCTATGCTGAAGTTTGATAATCCCTATTATTCCCACTTTGGCTCTACTTATTTTTCGTTTTGTTTATTAAATTTGTATATCATTCTCTTATTATGTAGTTCGCCTAAATCAACAGGAACAGGTCCAGTCTGTCTGTTTTCAACACAGAACTTTGCACCGATGTGCACCAGTTCAAGTCGCCAGACTTCATGTAGCACACAAACCAACAGAAGAAAGTAGAAGAAATGCATAATACAGACAGTAAACAGATGTGAGACAAAGGAATAGTAATAACGAAGATCAATATAGTTTCATTGGAAATCATAAGTCACAAGGAATGGATGCATCTGTGCCAGCCATTGAGAACGATTTTCAGCCATATCACCAATTGTTTTCAGCCATTGGGACCTAACCAGGAAGTCAGTGTACACCACCCTGCGTGACTGGTTAGCTTAAACTAACTGTTGTGAATTTCACTGACTGGTGCCATGTTTTGGTTTGACCGCCGCTAGCTGGCTCTTTTCCAGCCTGACCCATGTCAGCTAACATTGCCCGTCGGTCGAGGAAGGTGATGACTAGGCATACGTAACACACGTCCTAACCATCTCAGTCTATGTAACTTCACAACCTCGTCGATTGATTTCCCCTTCTTATCTAGCACTCGACGCCTAACCTCAGATTGCTTATTATATCACTTCACACGTGAGATAGAACGCAAGCACCTATGATCAAAGGCAGCTAGACAACCTTTTCATGTCTTCCGCTTTCAATGGCCACGTCTCACAGCTGGCCATAAAGGAGGACAATGGAGCGAACTGATGAGCAGTACACCCGCCCTCTAGTCGATAGCCAGTCGGATATCACGTCTACTAAGCCAGAGACGGCGTAAACTAGCAGGTATATGCGAAACTAGCCCTCTGTATCAGTACTCAGCTGAGATTTCTTCAGAGATCAACCCACTGGCGTTGGCTGATGGTACTTCCCAAATAAGTGAAGAGGTCAACGTACTCTACCACTTCACTCCCTATTTCTAAACTAGTCCTGTAATATCATCTTATATTTGGCGGGAGCGAAACGCTAATCTGGCCTTTTGTAGATATCTTTAAATCCATAAATTCTATGTAATTTCCCTTAATTTATCTAATATTGAATCAGTTTAGTGTGTGATACAGTGATGCATGTTGTCTTTTATTGATGTTTTCGAAATGTAATCTACCGATACAAAATTGATTCAATGTACAATTTAAAACAATAATTGATAAAATTGAACAACCGAGTTATGTAGCTAGCTAATCCTATACAACTCAATGGATTCACACAACGCAAATTGATGATAATAATAATAACGATCATAATAAACACAAGAAGAGAACGATCAGATGAAAGTGAAGAAGGAGAGAGAGAGGGAGAGAATACTGATTAATCCGACTAAGTAAATACGACGATTACACGACAATAGCAATAAATAAGAATTGTGCATGATACTTTGAGTGTGCTCTCCTCTGCTATACCAAAATATTTTTTTTTTAAACAACTACGATAATATGACATACACGAGCGCACAAATATGGAAATGGATACGTATTACGCAGACTAATTTCATGCTATGACAACAACAACAACACACTACCTGCGTAATGATAAGAGGTGAAGAAGAAGAAACATCAATTCCAATTCAACTGTTGTGCTATAAAAAGTAATCTATTATTGGTTGGAGGATTTCATCATGAGCTGACATCAGTTAGAGAACCATTGGGAAACCAATAGGGTGTACTGGACAGCTGTTTCGTCAGCCCAGTTCGGACTCTTCAGAAGTACGCACCCACCGCCAAGGTGTCGAACCCAGGACCTTTTGGTTAGAAGGCTAACGAACTCGTAGAGCATTAAGCCACTGGGACTCGATCCAATGGCCAGCCCATGAATTCTAACATTTACCAATTCACAACATAGCGCGACCATTTCGCAATGTCTTCTTCGACGAGTTGCTCCCTCACCTTCAACCTACTGTATCCTAATGGTCACGTCTCCTCGCTAGAACCCCAGGACCGATCGCTAGTGAGGCAGTAAATCATCGAAGAAGACATTGTGAAGTGGTAGCACTATGTTGTGAGTTGGCAGAAGTTAGAATTCATGGCTGGTCATTGGATCAGGTCCCAATGGCTTAATGGTCTACGAGCTCGCTAGCCTTGTAACCAGAAGGTTCTGGGTTCGAACCACGGTGGGTGGTGGGTGCTTGCTGATGAAGAGTCCCGAATCTAGGCTGACGGAACAGCTGTCTTGTACTCCCTGTTGGTTTTCAGTAGTTCTCTAACTGATATCAGTACATGATGAAATCCTTACTTTACTATACTTTACTTTACTTCGGCTATCTCCTACGGGAGGATGAGCCGGCTTCATGAACGTCTCGAATCATCGCTGCCCAGGCGCGGCAATTTGTAAGAGAGTTCATGAAGTTTCATGGGAATTTGGTACGAGTGATGTCCCCAGCATTGCTCGGCCTTTTGTTTCAAAGTGCAGCTCTAGCTTTTACACAGCCAAGTGTGACCTACAAGGCAGTAGGAGTGGAGTAAGGAGTCCACTATCCATTGGCAGCCAGTGACCGGAGTTCGGTTCATACGCCTTTTGGAATGGGGCCAGACATCCAGGACATCCAACAATCCCTTTGTCCATACGTCTGCCGGTGAGCTCCAGTGAGCTTCATACGCCAGTCGTTGGAGGTTTGGAATCAGGGTTTAGCCATCTCCCCTAGACTGTCATCCAATGAAATCCTCCAACCAATCAAAAGAAAAAAACCCTACAAAACCAATACTTGATAATTTAAATCATACAATCAATCACCTTCATGTTGAAAGCTACTTTTCTTAATGATTTATGGTTTTCAAACCTAACCATAAAGGAAAATTTTCTCAACCATTGTTAGAGAATAGACCAATCGCAAGGAATGCGAATGCACACGACTGACCTTGAGGCAACCAATCAAAATAGCCAGTGTGTATTTCACATTAAAATGTTGTTTATTTACTAGAAAACTACGCACACACACACACACACACATAATAGTTATGATCACCCTAGAAGAAATATTCTACCGGGAAAATGTAAAGAATAAAAATAAAAAACACCCAGCCCTAACAATAATAATTCGAAACCTTATCCTCATCCTAATCCTAGCCGTAATCGTAGTCCTAACGAGCCATCAAGCCACCATCGGATGGATGAAATCTGAAGCTCATTTCGTGAAAAGAATTCATCATAGTGGCGCGATAATGATAATAACCATAATACAAATAATAGTAACAACAATAAAAGTAATAGTAATAATAATAACGGTATGTCTCATTATCCAATGAATACAATGCGCTCAAGGCCATCAGTACGTTTGCACTCCTGAATAGGTATTGTTTAACTTGATTAATTATTCTTTAAAAATTATTTTCTAATAAGTTTTCCGTATATTATTACATTGAGTGTGGTGGTTGGATTGAACAACACCAAAACCAACAACAACAACAGCTACTAATATTTCAGAAAGCAAATTAATTTTAATCACTTTCCCTAAATTGGACTTCTCTAAATAAGTAGGATATATTAGTTTAAACCGATGATAATATTTCCATGAGAGTATATGAACTTTGTTAAGTATGCCGATGATCTACCTATTTCAACTCCCAGCTTGACTGTACTAAGATGAAAGACAGCTTTCTATCAGGAATTATCAAATGGTCTGAGTCTAACGGCCTTAAACTAAATCCTTCCGAATGTCAGAATGTCAATTTCAGTTTCCGATGTAAACGAAAATTAACTGAAGCTGTTGGTTCCTATGACCCTTGCAAAATTGATGATACTGATATAGAAACCAAGTCTCAAGTTGAGCATCTTGGATTAATTTTTTCTTCTGACCTATCCTGGTCTTCCCATGTCTTAGCGATCTCTAAAAGAATATTTCGTCTGACTTTTTACATTAAGAAGTTGAGGCACTCAGGCATAACCCAACCACTCCTCCTCTTACAGTTTGTCGACTCGTGTATTTTACCTATTCTTCTTCACTGTTCACTCTTGCTTATTCTTTCCTGGATTGCTTAAAAAAGACTATGTCATACTTCGTAGAACTCTGAAGACTGTCAGTCAGTAGAACGAATGGTATCCCGTTGGGCCATATCGTTGACATTGTCATTGATAGGCACTTGATGTCATGCAACAAATTTGCTAAAGGAATTTTGTCAGACTGTGAGCACCCACTCTACTCGCAGCACCAACCTTGTGTCTCCTCAGGTAAAACAAGAAGTCTTTTCAGAAGACTTTATGCATGTACGTCGAAGTATAAAAATTCCACGATACCAGTCATATTTGGCGCGTACTTTATGTGATGAAAATAGTGTTAGGCATGAACTAACCAACTAACCTTCTTTGCACTACTAAATAAACCAAATTCCACCATCCTTACAACATTAACCTTTATTGTTATTGTATTTCTTATATTTATAATCCTCTCAATTTTTTGTTTTTATTTGTTTATTTTTTCATAAGTGTGAACATAATTTAAGCTGTGTTATGACTGTTAATTTTGCCTTCCCTCTCACTATATTATATCAACAGGACATTAGATTCAATAATCTATAACATGCTAAAATTTCCAAACTGAATCGACACTACTGTTTGAAACAAACTCACTGTTATTATTATTATATTTAATATTCTCAATTCGTGCTTTGACTTTATATCATAAACGTGGACAAATTTCTCTGGTTAGTTTTGTTTTAATTATATTTATATTTTGAGTAAATCAGATGCAATATTGTGACAAATGCTGAGAATTCCATTCTGTATTATAAGTACTGTTTTGGAATAAAGTAGATTATTATTATTATTATTATCCTAATCTCAAAAGATGGTGCAAATTTATCCCAAGCACAATTTTGCACTGTTATTAATGTAACAGAAAGACTGTTTCGAAAATTCCTCAATTCCTCACAATATTTTACACATGTTCGGACGTTTAAACTACACTTTGTAATTATGATCCAGCTTTCTCCTAGACTCATCATTTTGACATTTGCATATCACATTAATATATGTGTAAAACTTGGGCATGATAGTGGTGATAGTCATAATAATAATAATAATGAGACTAATAGTAATGACGACATGAATGTCGAACATGCGCAGGATAATGCCGACACCAACAATAAGGAATTTAAATCAGCAGTAGTAATTTCATACAAGGAAGGAACCTCGGAAACCACCTTACGCCGGAGAATTCTTAACAAAGCAGGAATAAAAGTGACCGGCATTCAAGTCGCTTACAAATTCAATTAGAAACAAGCTTTGTCGGTTAAAGAAACAATCCTGTGGAGCCTTTAAAACAAAACAATTTAGTTTATCTAATACCCTGCCTGCAATGATTACCAGGTCAAATACATAGGTTAAACTGGTAGAAGAGGGACAGTCAGTCAGACTAGCCCAGCATAAAATCGTAGCGAAAACTAGATTAGTTGACCCAAATAAGATAAGAAATCTAGAGATTAGTTCAGCCATACCACTCACTACATGCAGTTACACATAACCATACAGAAGGATGGATGGGATAGGATGACACTTTTAAAATCTAATATAACAACAGGGTGGAGGGAGAGATTGATAACAGAAGCTTTATTTATCGAATCAACTGCAAACACGTGTAATAGGAATGATTCAACACCTGTCCAGCCGGACATCTGGAAAATTCTACTACTTCAACGACGACAAATAGCAGAAAACAAAGAAAACTATGAAACTCAAGTTTCAAAGTCGTGTGATTACAATTGATGATATGATTATGAACAATAACAGAGTGTGTTCGAAACTGTGGCATACAGTAAGTAATACTGCTTCACTCTGTGATACATCTAATAAACAAACTAATATGGAATTGCATATCACATGTCGATTTGATCCTGGTTCTTCGTATTTGTCCCTGTTTATAATACCTGATCTTAATACTTCTTTTTGTGGTTGAGCGGCGATATTAATTATGTATTGGTAAAAGAGTCAATGAAGGTGATCCTAACCTCAGTGTGTGATTCTTGTGGACAGAGCTTTTGACCCGACCTCGTTGGGAATATACTACTTGATTCTACGGTTACTTTCTACAGTTGAATTTCGGTTAATTAATTTTGTTCTAAAGTACTCATTTTATACTTAGAACATTTTCTTGACTGTATATAGTTGGTTAACACCACTGTTCAGGTAGTTTTGAGTTTATGACGCTATTATTATTGAATACAATAACACACACACACCTTTTGTGACTGTGAGTTTATCAAAGAAGTTTCAGACAGATAAACACACTTGGATGCAATGATCCTTTCTCAGCGTTTAGACTGCAACGATTAGTATTTTACACATTTGTACAACTTAAAGCGTGAAAATAATCAACATAATCCAAACACTATGATGATGGTAAGCAGGTATGAGTACATATATACACGTTAACTACAAATTCTTATAACATGCAACAATTTTAAAACATCAGAACATAATACCACATACAATAACCCATTTTAATCGACAATCAATTATTTGATGATATTAGATGGTTGGAGGCAATCGGCCACAGGGAGCCTTGCTTGACCCAGGTTTCGTACTAATTGACACTCAGCAAAGCGTATCTGCAACCTCCTTGAAGGAACTCATTTCCCTTGTGAGATTCGAACCCGCGTCACCCAGTCCATTGGTGCAGTCAGAGACGTTACCACTGAACCAGCTATTCGAGCTCGCGACTGACCTCCTATAGGACTGTAGTGGATATTTTGATTTGACACTAGTAACTAGTGTGACATCACTAGACAAGCTCTCGAGTGGAACCCGAAAGGGAGGCGGCGAGTTGGTCGTCCAAGGGTGACTTGGAGGAGGTGAAAGCATGTGGGCAGACCTGGAGCAGGGTTAAAAAGTTGTCCGGAAACCGAAGGCAATGGAGGTGCGCAGCTGAAGCCCTATGTTCCTCTAGGAACTAAAGGATACAATAATAATAATAATAAAACTAGTGTGATGTGTCTAGTCCTCTCTTTGATGCAGACTGAATTCTATCAGTCAGTCAGGTTTGCAATGTGGCCACCACTCTAGGCAGCTCGCCATCAATCATTTCTGTATACTGTAGACCATCTAGTATTTTGTTGTTGTATGCGCTCAATTCTGTGCTGATATAAAGATCTATGTTAAACATATCAGTTGATTTTACTTTTTATCAAATTTCTGCTAAGTCATATTGGATTGATGGTTAGTATGTTAATTAATTTTATCATTTTAATTCTCTCTCTCTCTCTCTCTCTCTCTCTCTATATATATATATATATATATATATATATATATATATATATAACGCGATATTTTTAATATAATTGTTCTTTGTATTGTTGATCGGCGACGGTAAAAGCTCTTTACTCAACCGTATGTTTTCTTTTTCTTTTCATGATATCGCGTGTGAGTTGTGTTGTGTTATGGTGATTGTCTATGAGAATAGTGATTAGAACAGTAAGCTCACAAATCTATCAATAAGGAAGTTCGTTGGCACAAGCAACTCCTAAATCACTAGCGTGTATCAACCGATATATTGTGGAGTGATGCAGATTGATAGGAGGCGGCCATAAATTGAAGTCAATAGTTGACTGCAGAGCTATTTATTATTATTATTCCCTAGGGGTCCGAGTGGAACATAGGGCTTCACCAACACACCACCAGTCTCTTCTATTTTCTCTTCTCCCCTTCACCTGGATCCACGAATGTCCATAATCTCTCATCTCCATCAGTCTCTTCCTATTTCGATTCCACTCAAGTGATAGCCTGACGCACGATGTCATTCCACGACATCTTCAAAGTATGCCCTATACACATCTCCATTTTCTCCTACATATTTTCAAGTATTGGTTTTTCAGGGATTTGGTTTGATTATATGGAGGATTTAATCATGAGCTGACATCAGTTAGAGAACCACTGGAAAACCAACTGGGAGTACTGGACAGCTGTTTCGTCCTAGTTTGGGACTCCTCAGCAGTACGCACCCACAGGGGTTAGAACTCAGGACCTTCTGGTTACAAGGCGAGCTCGTAGACCATTGAGCCACTGGGACCCGATCCAATGGTTCTTGAATTCTAACTTCTGCCAATTCGCTACAAAACCAATACTTGAAGATTAATCTGATGCTCACTAGTGACTGGCCTATTCAGGTAGTTAACCTGGGGTTCTAGTGAGAAGCCGTGACCAGCAGGGTCCAGCAGGTCGAAGATGAGGCAGTAACCCATCGAAGAAGACATTGCGAAGTGGTCGCGCTAGGTCGTGAATTGGCAGAAGTTAGAATTCAAGCACCATTGGACCGGGTCCCAGTGGCTCAATGGTCTACGAGCTCGCCTTCTAACCAGAAGGTCCTGGGTTCGACACCTTGGCGGTGGGTGCGTACTGATGAGGAGTCCCAAACTAGGACGAAACAGCTGTCCAGTACTCCCAGGTTTTCCAGTGGTTCTCTAAGTGATGTCAGCTCATGATTAAATCCTCCATACAATCCTAGATATTTGTTGAGCAATCAGCTCTCGGTTAGTTTGTTCCCAGCCAGAGTTTCTTCTTGTTAATTCTTCCTGGCCGGGCGGCCGGCTGACCATTTGATCTTCAGTTTGGAGCCAGCCACAGAAGTGGGCAGCTGTTGATAAATGCCTCTAACTTGTTGGAAATCCTTTTTGTGACACGCCGGTCAATTTTCTGACCCGTATAGAAGAACTGTGTGTTTGAAATTCGAATTTTGTTGTTTATGATGGCCGAGCGGAGTACAGATTTCTAAACTGGTTTCAGGTTTCCGATTCCGACTGGCTTGTTTTGACATCTTTATCCATGCTGTCCGACTGTCTTTGGTTGAAACCGTGATTACTAGTCAGATAAGTGGAAGAAGTGACCTCTCTCAAGTTTCTCCCGTTGATGGTGATTGGTACTGGTGATTGTTGTTGGTCTTCTCGTCTTCTCCGCCTTCTCTATGTCCACCTGAAATCCTGTCTTCGCTGCCTGCCAGCATCTTCTACCAGTTTGTTGGTTTTCGCCTAATTAGTCTTTGAGTTCGTGTGACATTAAAACATACATAATCCACACGCGAAATCCAGGTCTTTTAGCGTCTTCTTATCGCTCGTCCAGCGTATTCTTGTCTTCTCACTCACCACGCACAGTCTGACACATAATCCAGTATACCACGATTAAGAATTTCATCATTGGTGATAATAGGCAGACAGCCAGCTTGTCTTGCTCCTGTCTTCACTTCAAACGCCTCTCTGAGTTTTCCGTTGTAGATCACCTGACAATGTTATATAGCCAGCTGTTGAATGAGGTTGACAAAGACTCGGAGCACTGTACTGCGTAGTGTTGAAGCAGTTTCCAAATTACTTCTTGGTCAACACTGTCGAAGGCCGTTTAGACTGCAGAGGTAAGAGGGTTTGTTCAAATCTGGACATGGAATATTCTCATTGGACAACTTTATGTCTCATTATTTAACCTTGGGAAAATCGCCAAACGATTCAGGACAATCTACTGTCCACTGACAGAGCCCACTTTTAATGTATTAGAAATGTATGAGTGTGATGCGTTTTTGCTTGATGAAAAGTTCGTAATCAAGTTTCTTATCTCCTACCGTTACAATATGAGTATAGTAACCAGTGAAACAACACATTAAGCAATAATAAAAATATAGTTAGCAAACAGGATTAAAAAGTCTTTTAAAGTAAATGCACTGATACTTGCAAGAATACGTTTGACAGTTTCAGACTTTCATTCGTGCATAATAATATGAATAAAGCTTGAATCAACCGGTTCATCTATAACATTTGAAAACACCTTTTAATTCAACGTCAATCTGTTCGTTGATTGTCAAAACTGAACTGTCCGTCCTTTATTGACATGCCGGCGCTCCTAACATGGAGGCTTCTACGATATCTAGGGATTAACTTGAAGTAATTTGAGGGATGATGGATGACTAGTAGTAGAATCCAGAGTGTGCATTTCGTCCCACTCAGGAGACGTCGTCGGTGCGTATCTGCATTCCCCAGTGAGCCAGTTATGATGTTCCCATCGTTTGAAACGCCAAAGCGTTATCTCCACTAGACCACTTGGGCCATGAGAGCCACCCCTAGTGGGGCTTTAGATATCAGTTATTATTTGTGCGCTGAGTTCGAGTCTCAATAGGAACACTATCGTTTTTCACTTGAGAATGAAGGTACGCCCAGTAGACAATTCCTGGATCACACTAGAAATCAGTCACCACCCACTAAATTACTACAAGGTACTTGGAAACACTTGTAATTCCATAAACAGTTGACAATAAGCCACACCAATTGTGTGAAGGCTGATCATACTACCACCTGGCGCTACCCAAGCTTTTAAGTATGCAGCGTGGTTGAAAACCCGTAAATCACACTACTGATTGCAAGTTGAGCGTCTGTTCAAACCAATAAAATCCACAATAGTTAGTTTAAGCCAGTCAGTGAAGTAGGAAGGTGTAGACTTCTAAAATGGTTGGGGTCCTCGGGACGGTAAAAACCAATGAAGGCTGGAAACAATTGGTGATATGGCTCAAAATCGTTCTCAATGGAGGGTGAAGATAAAACTGTTTTGTTCTTCGTTACTACTATTTCTTTGTCGCACACCTCTGTGTTTACTGTATCTGTTTTGCGCTTCTTCAACTTTCTTCTCTTGCTTTGTGTACTACAAAGAGGGAGTGTGGCGTCTCGAACCGCCGCAAATCGATGCAAAGTTCTATGTCGAAAACAGACAGACAGACTAAACCAATGAGCATATATATATATATATATATATATATACATGATCTGTCTGGTATTATTTGTGACGTCAGAAGAGACAGACAAATGCATGCATGATATACACACTTTCATACATACATATATATATACTACTATATAAGGATAACAAGTGAGTAGTAGCTGAATGTAGGTAGGTAGGTGTGACAATCGCATAGACACTTGAAAAAGAACAAATGTGATGTCTGATGAACAAATAGGAAAATCGTACACATTAATACATGTTCATGTATACATGAATGGAGTAAGTAATACGCAAAAAATAAAATAAAAAAATAATTGTATATACTAAACCAAAAAAATCAACCTACAATTAATTCACACTGACTAAACAAGCAATATTACTTATTATTATTATATCACATGTTGTTCAACGTTCACGTGATGGTTTAACTATTGTATACAAGGTGGTGGTGGGTGTGTACATATAATACACTACATATTTAATATGAATACGAGTCAAACAGGTGATGAGAAGACTTTCTGATGAAGTATGTTCGTACCACTGCCTATATATATATAACGATAAGAAAAACGCCACATTCAAGAAAAAAAATATTAGGCCTATTTGGAAAATTTATTGCATCGAATTTAGTTGTCTGCTTCGTGTTGTTGTTGTTGTTCTTTGTACCCAGATAAATTCATTCACTGACTAGGCTGTCCCGTTAGTCCTGTTAGTGTGTGTAGAACGAAAATGCAACCTAAGTTCTTTTTTGGCGGGCAAAACAACACTACTGATGGATAGATAAATAGACATACTACTTATACGGCTATTATTGTGACACATTGGTTCAGCGTTCAATCCCCGGTCACCGACTCACTCCTTTACCTCGCTAAGTCAACAATATAAAACTGAAAAAGAGAGGAGGTTGAACATGAGGCTGGCAACCCCATCATCCCGTAAGAAAAAAATACACCACTGCGCTACCGAAACTTTAAGTCTCTAGATTGAAGGATGCCCACTATCCCCATTTCTATTCAATTTCATCATGGATGCACAAATGGATTTAATCCAAACTCACTTCAGAGACACAGGGATTGACTTGCTACCAGGCTATGAATGATCTCGTTGACTTAGAATATGCAGACGATATTTTCCTTCTAGGCGATGATGCTGACAAAATCCAGCAGAGTCTTCTAAACACCTTGAACCGCAATCTACGAATGTCTGACATGCGATTCGCTCCCGTCAAATGTAAGATGCAGGGGTTACAGGACTGGACTACACCGACTCCTAGATTAGAAATAGCAAGTGAAGTGGTAGAGCGCGTTGACTGCTTCACTAATTTGGGAACTACCATCAGCCAACGCCAGTGGGTTGATCTCTGACGAAATCTCAGCTGAGTACTGATACAGAGGACTAGTTTCGCATATGCCTGCCAGTTTACGCCGTCTCTGGCTTAGTAGACGTGATATCCGACTGGCTATCGACCAAAAGGCGGGTGTACTGCTCATCAGTCCGCTCCGTCCTCCTTAATGGCTGTGAGCGAGACGTGACCATTGACAGCGGAAGACATTTAAAGTCAGGCTAGCTGTCTTTGATCATAGGTGCCTGCGTTTTATCTCCAGTGTGTGTTAAGTGGTATAATAAGGTGAGCAATATCGAGGTTAGGCTTTGGTCGAGTGCTAGGTAGGTGGGAGGGGAAATCAATCGACGAGGCTGTGAAGTCACACCGATTGAGATGGTTAGGACATGTGTTACGTATGCCTAGTCATCGCCTTCCTCGACCGACAGGCAATGTTAGCTGACACACAGTCAGGCTGGAAAAAAGCTGACGGAGGTCAAACCTAAACATGGCTTTACCAGTCAATGAAATCCACAACAGTTAGTTTAAGCCAGTCACGTCGGAAGGTGTAAGCTTCCAGACTGGTTTGGGTCCTCGGGATGGTAAAACCCAATGTTGGTGGTTGGAGAGAATCGGTGATATGGCTCAAAATCGTTCTCAATGGCGAGTGCACATGCATTCACTCCTTGTGACTTATGATTTCCAATGAAACTATATTGTTCTTCGTTATTACTATTCCTTTGTCACACACCTCTGTTTACCGTCTCTAATATGCATTTCTTCTACTTTCTCTAGTCTTTCTTTGTGTGCTACATGGAGAGAGTATGACGACTTGAACTGCTGCACATATGTGCAAAGTTCTATGAAGGAAGCAGACAGAGAGACAGACTCTAGCTTGAAGCCCTATGTTCCACTGGGAACGCAAAGGAATACAAAAAAATACCTACACCTCATTAGCCAATATAACAATGTGTTTTGACGAGAAATTCAGCATTAGATGAACATTGACACACGAAAAAATGGCATCACATCATGCAGAATTATCGTTGTTAGCACTCAAGTCATGATTTATACATATACTGACATGGTAACATGACTGGACAGTTTTTGATTGGTCTGTTTTTGGCTTAATATTACGAGGTTTCGTAAGCTATATATGCCGCAATGTACTTTGGGTAATAGAACCTTGTCGTTGTTAACACAGTTTTAGTCTGACTTTTCTGTCTATATCTATCTCAGTATGAGGGGAGGGGGTATTTTTCAAGTGATCATCACCTGGTTATGATGTCGTGTCTGTAGGTGGATATTCTAGTCAGGTTAGATAGACGACAACCACACATATCAGTATCGCTACTTTGTAACAACACCACTAAAATATTGTTTTGATTATTTATTTATGTATGTGGAAATGTATCTTTCCACTTCCTAACCACTGAAAGATATATCTAAACAACTGAAGTCACGAAGTGGTGTAAACAGTTGGCTTTCCTGAACAAGATATTAAGTACCGAACATACATGACTTGTGTACTGAACACCAGGTCACTCGGTTTTCCTTTATGACTGTCAGTAAGAAGTGGCCACTGAAAGTGGACGTTTGAAAAGCCTGGTTAGCTGTCTTTGATCACAAATATCTGCGTTTCATCATCTCCCTTGTAAGGTGGCATAATAAAAAATGAGTGACACTGAAGTCAGGGGTCGATTGATAGGTAAGCGACGGAAAGTCAATGAATGAGGTTGTGAAGCTATATCGATTGAGACGCATTCCTAGCCATTGACTTCCACGACGGACTGGAAAAGAACTAATGATGATCAAACCAAAACATGAAATCACTCTATGAAAACCTTGACAGTTAATCTGAGCTAGTCACGCAGAGAGGTGTAGATTGCTTGACTGGTTAGTGCCCTCGGGATCCTAAGAACTAATGTCTGGAAATGATTGGTGATATTTAAAGTAACTATATTTCGCTTTATAAATTTCGACAAAACAAAACAAAGATGTAAATTTCTCTGAAATGTGTTTATTACGGTCATGCTGAACATCGAACACTAGGCAACTCTTTAGAATCATCAGAGAAACGGGTGGGAGAAGGCAAATCATAAGTGAGACTATTTCTGAGAAAAATGGCTCCTTAATTAGCTCTCAGGATAGACGCCTTGAACGCTGGAAAGAACACTTTGAGGAACAATTTAACTTGCCTACAGCCACACTGAACCTCCCCGACATCCAACACACACCCGAATGGGATATAGACACTGGTCCGCCGTCTGTAAGTGAGGTCACAAAAGCTATCAGTAATTTGAAACGAGGCAAAGCGGCAGGACCCGACGGAATTATTCCGGAGGTGTTTAAATATGGGGGTGACATACTAGTTTGTAGATTAACTGAGGTACTAGGCAAAGTCTGGGAATCAGAGACAGTACCATCAGACTGGGGTAAGTCACTTATTATACCGATATTCAAGAAGGGAAACAAGTCCTCGTGTGATAATCATAGGGGGATCAGCCTAACGAACATAGTCTCTAAAATCCTAGGCTCAGTAATCATGCATAGACTAAGCAGAACTCGGGAGGAACAAACGAGGGAAAATCAAGCAGGCTTTAGACCAGGTAGAGGGTGCATAGATCATATCTTCACTCTTCGACAGATTCTAGAACATAGACACACTTTTCGGCGTCTAACAATTGCCATATTTCTTGACATGAAGGCGGCCTTCGACTCCGTGGATCGAAAGGTACTATGGCAATGTTTGACTGTGAAGGGAGTGCCAGGAAAGTACATTGCACTAATCAAGGCACTCTATTCAAACTCACGTAGTCGTGTAAGAGCTTATGGGGAATTGTCATCTGAATTGGTAACAACCAGTGGTGTCCGACAGGGATGTCCACTTTCCCCATTTCTGTTTAACTTCATCATAGATATGCTAATGGAAGTATCCTTAACTGAACTTAACGACTTAGGAATCGACTTGTTACCAGGGAATAGTCTTATGGACTTAGAATATGCAGATGACATAGTCCTGTTAGGGGAGGATGCTGACAAAATGCAGAGTCTTCTGAACACCTTGAGCAGCAATCTTCGTATGTTTGGCATGCGATTCGCCCCTGTAAAGTGTAAGATGCTGCTACAGGACTGGACTACGTCAACTCCTGGCTTAGTGATAGGGAGTGAAGTGATAGAACATGTTGACCACTTCACCTATTTGGGAAGTTGTATCAGCAACAACGGACTGATTGGCGATGAAATCTCAGCACGGATCCGAAAAGCTCGAGCTGCTTTCGCTGACTTACACCATCTCTGGCGTAGGCGTGACATCCGGTTATCAACCAAGGGACGTGTGTACTGCTCATCAGTTCACTCCCTCCTTCTCTACGGCTCTGAAACATGGCCAATACGAGTTGAAGACATGAAAAGGTTGACTGCTTTCGATCATAGATGTCTGCGATCTCTGTCTCACGTTAGGTGGTTTAATAAGGTAAGTAATGTTGACGTTAGGTGTAGAGTGTTGGGCAAAGAGGGAAAATCAATCGACGAGTCTATAAAGTTACATAGATTGAGATGGCTAGGTCACGTGCTGCGCATGCCTTGCCTAACCATCGCCTCCCCCAACGGGCATTACTAGCCGACATATGTGCAGGTTGGAAAAGAGTAAGTGGTGGACAAACAAAAACATCGCATCAATCCATGAAATCCTTGACAGTTAAACTGAGTCAGGCAGGGAGGGAGATGCAAACTTCCGGGTTGGGGCCCTCGGGACTCTAAGAATCAATGACTGGAGACAATAGGTGAGATGGCTGAAAATCGCTGTCACTGGCGTAGATGTATTTAGTCTCTGTAATCTTTCATATTCCTTTCTACCATTACTCATCCTGTTTCACTCTTATACTTGTCAAACTCTATAGATTCTCTTCACTCATCTTCTTGTCTACCTTTGTGTGTGGTATTTGGAACGTGGCAGCTCGAACTGGTGCACTTCGGTGCCAAGTTCTATGTTGAATCCAGACAGACAGACAGATAAGAATAACCGAAATGTGTTGGACAAAAACATAATACGATTCAGGTAAATTGTGTCTGCTCATTGTCTTGTCGAAATTGGTGATATGGCTTGAAATCGCTCTCAATGACTCAGATGCATCCACTTTTTGTGATCTCTCTCTCTCTCTCTCGTATCCATTAAACCCTCATCTTTTCTCCCTCATATTTCAGCTCATTGTCCTTCTTTTGAATCACTTGTTTTTTTCTCTTTTCTCTTCCTTTATGTGCTATATGAAGTGTGGCAACTGGAATTGTTGTACCTTCTGTGGAAAAATCTATTTCATTTTTTTTTGCGATTACAGCTTGAATCCACACCATCTTTCCAGTACAAGTATGGAATTTTCAGCATATGATATCGGTAGCCCAAATTTTGCAGGCCGACCATAGATATCAGGTGTGAGCCGGCAGGGGATCGAACCTCGGACCATGTGCATGGTCGGCGAGAGTCCTAGCTACAGTGTCAGTCAGTCAGTCAATCATTAAGATATCAAGAAAAGAAGTTGAGCGTAAACAGAAGTTATAGAGGATTTCATCATGAGCTGACATTAGTTAGAGAACCATTAGGAAACCAACAGGGAGTACTAGACAGCCAGCTGTTTTACCCTAGTTTGGGACTTTTCATCAGCATGCACACCCACCCCACTGGGGTTCAAACCCATGACCTTCTGGTTACAAGGCTAGCGAACTCGTAGACCATTAAGCCATTGGGACCTGATCCAATGGCCAGCCCATGAATTCTAACTTCTACCAATTCACGACATGGCGCGCGACCAGTTCGCACTTATCTTCTTCGATGAGTTACTGCCTCATCTTCAACCTGTTGAACCCTACTGGTCACGGCCTCCCACTAGAACCCCAGGGGTCACTCACTGCCTGAATATATAGTTATTTGTTGGTGGAGTTATATCTACAACACCAATGCACAAAAAAAACACTAAAATTATGCAACTGACTAACTTTCATCATCGTATCATGTTGTTTTTTTGCATCACATGTTCTGATAAACTACAAATTCATCATTGTCTTAACAACAACAATAACAATAACAACGACTGGATTATCTCAGCAGACAAAAACAATAACAGTGTCGAAATATGAAAAGCGAGGATGAAAAATACATATAAACTTTAGCTGACCAGTCCTTCCGTTCAAAAATAAACAATTTTTGTTGGGTAGTTGTTATGGTAGTTAGTTTGTGAATTATAGTGACCAAATACAATCATAAAAATAATAATAATAACAATAAATGATCATATGATCAATGTGTTCTTATCAAGACTGAATAATCAAAACACTGTGACAAATATTCCCCTAGTTAAACCTCCCGATATCTGTCTGCCTGTCTGTTTCCTTCATAGAACTTTGCACAAACGTGCAGCGGTTCAAGTCGTCATACTCTCTCCATGTAGCACACAAAGAAAGACTAGAGAAAGTAGAAGAAATGCATATTAGAGACAGTAAACAGAGGTGTGTGACAAAGAAATAGTAATAACGAAGAACAATATAGTTTCATTGGAAATCATAAGTCACAAGGAGTGAATGCATGTGCACTCGCCATTGAGAACGATTTTGAGCCATATCACCGATTCTCTCCAACCACCAACATTGGGTTTTACCATCCCGAGGACCCAAACCAGTCTGGAAGCTTACACCTTCCGACGTGACTGGCTTAAACTAACTGTTGTGGATTTCATTGACTGGTAAAGCCATGTTTAGGTTTGACCTCCGTCAGCTTTTTTCCAGCCTGACTGTGTGTCAGCTAACATTGCCTGTCGGTCGAGGAAGGCGATGACTAGGCATACGTAACACATGTCCTAACCATCTCAATCGGTGTGACTTCACAGCCTCGTCGATTGATTTCCCCTTCTTATCTAGCACTCGACACCTAACCTCAGAATTGCTTATTATATCACTTCACACATGAGATAGAACGCAAGCACCTATGATCAAAGACAGCTAGACAACCTTTTCATGTCTTCCACTCTCAATGGCCACGTCTCACTCACAGCCATAAAGGAGGACGGAGCGGACGGATGAGCAGTACACCCATCCTTTGGTCGATAGCCAGTCAGATATCGCGTCGACTAAGCCAGAGACGGCGTAAACTGGCAGGCATATGCGAAACTAGCCCTCTGTATCAGTACTCAGCTGAGATTTCGTCAGAGATCAACCCACTGGCGTTGGCTGATGGTACTTCCTAAATAAGTGAAGCGGTCAACGTCCTTCCAATAGTATCCTAATACTCTCTAAAGCATTATACCAACCAAAGTGGATAACAGTTGAAGTACAAGTTTATGTGGAGCATTTCACTGAGTACAGTGATGAAGATCACTCGAAAAGTTTATATTTAAACGTTCAGGCTCTTAAACAGTTTTACAGATGAGAGAGAGAGAGTTATCTGTAATGTGATCCACAAAAACACGATTAACTCTTTGAAGAACAAAATGGGGAAAGTAGGACGTCGACAGTTTCACAGTAATCACATATTCCATTAAACAAATCCATTTATATAAGCAGTTCTTCTATATGAGTCAGAAAGTTTGACAACGTGTCACAAAAAGCATTTCCAACAGGCCATTGAAGACTTCTATCAACAGCTGCCTTCGCTAGCACCATACTGAAGATTAGATAGGCGGTCAGAAAGAATTAGCAACAAGAAACTCTAGGAAAGAACCAGTCAACAACCTATGGCCAGACCAACACGTATTCTGGAGAAAAATGGAGACGGATCAGACACACGTTCGGGAGATCGTTAAGTGGAACCCAAACGGGAAACAACGAGTGAGGAGTAACTTCGAGAGTGACACTGGAGAGATAATGTGAGATGAGAGGCTATGGGCAATCGTGGGACCAGCTAACGAGGGCCACAGAGGATAGGACAAAGTGGAGATGTGCTGTTGAAGCATTATGTTCCACTCGGAACTCAAGGAGACAAATAAATAATTAATAGATAAATTCATAAGCATATTGCTTCCCATTTTGGAGTCAAAAGCGTGATAAATGATCATGAATAAACAATCCCATATACACAAAAAATAGTGCATAGTAGATAAACTAGTTTTTGAAGGTATATAAACATTTTCAAAATAAGGAGTCCTAGCAATTACAAGTAAGAAGACTACTGGGCAGCTGTTTCATCCTGGTTTGGGACTCTCCAGTATTACGCACTCATGACCACATCCAGGATTCCATGACCATCAGGTTACAAGATGAGATCGCTGCCCCCCACCCCAGTTACTGGGACAAAAGCCAACAGCTAAACCTGGCGTGGTGAGAGCTGGCTGTTAGTCAAAATTGGTGGACAGTAATTTACGTCAATGGTGTTTATGTCCCCAATATTGGTCGTGAGAAAAATGAAAACAAAGGCTTTGCGTAGGCGGATACAGTTAACATATAGATTATCTGTAGTCTGGCCCTTGTCTTCTGCTGTTACACTGGTTTACTCCACACCCTCTGGTGAGTCAACCATTCAAGTACTAACTGGACATATCACGTTGCTTAAATTCGTTGATCGGACGAGGACAGGTGTTTTCAATCAACGTGGTAGGGTTCCAAGTTGACGACGCCCAGCCAAACCTCGAGCATCAAGCCCAGTAGAAAGGCGGAAGGTTGGATAGACGTGAGGTGCCAGAAAAAATCTTACACTGAAAACACTGCACATGGAACTTATATAGCCTGATGGTTCCATTGGAAACTTGAAGAGTGAAAGGCAAAAGAGCTGCAAGCAAATATACAGTATGATAACCTAAAATAGTAATGTACTAAATGACAGCAAATATATGTGAAAAACTTTCTCGAAGGCCTACACTACCAGAAATACAAATTAACAATGAGCACAGAGAAACGAGTCGTACGATTTACGCGTTTTTTTTTTCAGACAAAAAACCTTACATAAATATATAGGCGATTCTTTGTTTAAATAGCCAACAAGTAATTATGCGCCATATAACATACACTTGTGTATAAAATTATTGATAGTAACTCAATTAACACACACACACTTGCGTTTCTCATTCATAAATTTGAACAAAGTAAGAACAGCATAGTGTAGCAAAACAGAATGAGCCCATGCGATTTAATTTTTCTGCGGATTTCTTTGAAACATTATCAGCTATACCTCTCTTCCTCTTAGGTATTCACCCACATAGATACAAGAACATAGAAATGTTACACAAGCATTTCTAATTGTCAGATTGGCCTATTTAGGTGGATAGTTGCTAGGGTTCTCTAGTGAGCAGTCGTGACCAGTGGGGCACAAATACTCGCCATGCATGAAA
The DNA here is from genome assembly GCA_944472135.2 of Trichobilharzia regenti. NCBI lineage: Eukaryota > Metazoa > Platyhelminthes > Trematoda > Strigeidida > Schistosomatidae > Trichobilharzia > Trichobilharzia regenti. The sequence goes on along the minus strand of OX235262.1, from coordinate 170,141,731 downwards.
TAGGCTAGTGGTTGCGCTGGAATTCATGAGCCGGCCATTGGATAGGGTCCCGGTGGCTTAATGGTCTATGAGCCCACCTTGTAACAAGGAGGTCATGGGTTCGAACTCCGGTGGTTGCATACTGTTGAAAAGTACAAAACGCTAGGACGAAACAGATGTCTAGTACTCGTGCATCTGGTTTCCCAATGGTTGTCTAACCGATGTCAGCTCATGATGGAATCATGTAGCTAATCAAATCTGTCTCTTCAGTCTGGAGAGACTGGTGGGTTAGACAACTTCGATCCCGAAAATTGTACATCCCGTACCACCCTACGGTGGTCTGAAGCCGGAAGTAAGTTACTAATACAGAAACAACTCTAAAAGCCAATTCAAACAGACCATGTGTGACCGGCCTCAAGCAGTTGTCCTGTGGGCTCTGCGGCCATACAACATCACTTCTATTTCTGTTTCAGGTAACCCAAGAAAAAATCAACTACCAGAGTGTGGGCAGCCGGGAATTAAAAACCGCCCACACACTTCCAAACCCACACGAAGTATGTCATTTATGTTTCATAATAATAAGCCAAATGGTTCAGTACACTGACCAAAAATGCCCAGTTTTCACGAAAAACAAAATTTTATCAGTAGCTTGGTCTAGTTAATCACCCAACTTACTCCTCAATCGATGGCTGAGGTGAAATGTTTGACAGTAGTTGGGTGTATTTGTGGCTTATGCAACATAGTCACTGAGTTGGTTGATTTAATTGCAAAGCTCTCAGTGTCCTGCCAGACAAAACCACCAGAGAAAGCTCTGATATAACGGGAACTGATTTGAATTCTTCATTAATGAATGATACAATTTTATCTCCTGACAACCTCGATTGTTGAGATTAGCTGTTAATTTACGTCTTTATTGATTATTTTTATTCACTTGGAATTTGAACATTCTTGTCATTTGATTTATTTTTTATTAGTTGGTCAATTTGATGTCTAGTATAGTCTGTCTGTTGGTCACTAATTCATCTGAATACCAACCAACCAGGCTGCTAGAAATTCATCTTTATAAAACTTCTACATTTCCCCAGTCAAACTGGTGTCCATAATTGTCTAGGTGTATCTGTGTGAAGGAATACATTTCGTGTCTTTTTACAGCTAATTTATTTATGATCTTGGATTCTGAATCAAAAAGGACGCCCACTTTGACCACCAGTTTTATTTATTTTTGTAAGGCTGTCGAGCTCGTAGACCCAGAACTCCCAGGTTTTCCAATGGTTCTCTAACCAATGTCAGCTCATGATGAAATCCTGTAACCAATCAACCAAATCCCTACAAACCAACATTTGAATATCGATGAGATGCTCACTAGCGATTTGCCCTATTCAGGTAGGTAGTTACCTGGGGTTCTATGGAGATTTCGTGACCAGTAGGATGCAGCAGGTCGGGTGTGAGGACAAACACTCGCCGCCGAAGACATTGGCTAGTGGTTGCGCTTTGTCGTGAATTGGAAGAAGTTAGAATTCATGGACTGGTCATTGGATCGGGTCCCAGTGGTTGAATGGTCTACGAACTTGCTAGCCTTGTAACCAGAAGGTCCTGGGTTCGAACCCTGTTGGTGGGTGCGCACTGCTGAAGAATGACAAAACTCAGACGAAACAGCTGCCAAATTTAGTGCATACTCACTGGCCTTCGTACTTGCTGAGGCTTTCCAACTATCAACAAAAACTAGGGATTTTCATTTAATACAGAAAAAAAGGAGATTATTTCGCTTTTCATTCCAAAAGTCATTTCATTTTTCTCTTCAACTTTATTTATTCATTTCTTATTACATGACGTCAATTGTTGTTCTTTATTGTCTGTCTTGTCTGTCTCTAGATAACTAACTGTTTATTGATTATGTTTATCTAGTCAATCGCGCATTGCGTAACTCCTCTTATGCTCAAAACTGTCTGCTCAACAGCCACTAACTCTAGGTACCTTTTTAAAAGAAATATAATTTAGATTACTAAAAGTTGCCTTGTTCACATTACTTTGTGTCTTGTATATGTCAAATTATTGTGAATATGAGGAGGAGGAGGAGAAGGAGAAGGAAAGAAAAAAATCAATCAATTTCGAGGGAAAGTTTTGTATGATTACAAGGAGGTAAATTATTGTCAGTGAAATTAGTGAGGAGTGTTTTGGGCTGGACTACTTCTTTACTCTTGGTTCTATGTATATATATATATATCCTCAGACTGAATTTCTCTGGAATCGGAAACCCAGTCCTTCACCGAGGTTACTAAAGCTGTCACTAGTCTGAAACAAGGCGAAGCAGCAGGACCTGATGGAATGACTCCAGAGGTATTTAAGTACGGTGGAGACAGTTTACTGTCCGGATTAACTGAGGTTCTAGGCGGCGTCTGGGTATCTGAGGAATTCCCGTAGGGTTGGTATAAGTCACAAATTATCCCCATATACAAGAAGGAGACAAGTCTTCCTGTGATAATCACAGAGGGATTAGCTTGACTAATATAGTATCTAAAGTCTTAGGCTCAATAATCATGCGTAGACTGAGTGGTGCTCGGGAGGCACAAACACGAGAGAGCCAGGCAGGCTTTAGACCAGGAAGAGGGTGTATTGATCATATCTTTACCCTTCGAAAGAGTCTAGAACATAGGAATTACTACCGGCGTCCAACAATCATTATATTTCTTGACCTAAAGGCGGAATTCGATTCTGTCGACCAAGAGGTACTCTGGCGATTCTTGGCCCTAAGGGGAATGCCGAAAAAATACATTGCACTGAATAAAGCACCCTACTCAAACTCAAGCAGCCAGGTGAGGGCTTACGGCGAGTTGTCATCCAAAGTGGTGACGACCAGTGGTGTCCGTCAAGGATGCCCATTATACCCTTTTCTATTCAACTTCATCATAGATGAACTGATGGACTTAACTCTAACTCACTTTAGAGACACAGGGATTGACTTGCTACCAGGCTATGAATGATCTCGTTGACTTAGAATATGCAGACGATATAGTCCTTCTAGGCGAGTACGCTGACAAAATCCAGCAGAGTCTTCTTTGGGCCTGCTGCTATAATATCTACATTTTGCATCCAGTCCTCTGTTTACCAACATTTATTTATCACCTAAACATGAATTCTAACAGAATCATTTACTCTCGTAACTTTATTAATCATTTACGACCAAATGACTTTCATATTCCAAAGAAACCAAGGAGGAAACATCGTAGTGGTTGGCAGAGAGCTCTCAAACGTACACCAATACACTTAACTACGGTCCCCGTCATAATGAACACAAACTGTCGCTCTCTGCCAAACAAGATAATGTACCTACAATCCTTGATGTCAACTGATACGTATCATAACACCGCCATAATCACATTACAAGAAACGTGGTTGCATGAACTGTATGATGACAACCTTATCTCACTAAAGGACTTTATTTTATTTCGTCAAGACCGTCAATGTTGTAATAAGAAAAATGGTGGTGGCGTTGCAACTTTTATTCACTCCAAATGGTCTGTCTCAAATAACGTCTGCTTCACCTTCTCAAATGACTTCATTGACTGTATTACTGTCAAATGTCGCCCCAAACATCTCCCCAAATATAAACAAATCTATATTACAAACATGTACATTTCTCCTAGTTGCTCTCCATCTGATCTATCTAATTTTGCTGATGAATTCACCATGTTTGCTGCTGCCAACTTCGACAACTCTCTATCCGTTATTACTGGAGACTTCAACACATCAGATTGCTCCTTTCTTGAAGCTCTTGGTCACACAAACATAGTCAAATTTCCCACTCGACTTGACAAAACACTCGACCTAGTTTTTACTAATGACGAAGGAGTATATGAAACACGTAGACGTTCACCGATACTTAACTCCGATCACTGCATTGTCCGCGTTTTGCCAAAAATATACAGCAAAACACATATTAAAATCTTCTCACACCTGTCTACGATAGCACAACAAAGAAGCTACACATCTGACAACTTACTCAATCTAAGATGCATGTTAAAAGATACCAACTGGGATCTATTCTATGAAAGTACATTAGATGACTCAATCACCAATATAATGGATTATCTCAAGTTCTGCCTCGACATATGCTGTCCCAAACAAACACTGTTCAAACGCCTCGACCGCTTCTCGTCTCCCCATCTCAAACAACTTCGCAGGCAAAAAGAAATGTTATATAAATGCAAAGACAAGTTAGGACTTAAAAAGATTAATGCTCAAATCAAATCTGAAATCAAAAATCTTAATGCTATCTATAACCAAACACTTTTATCATGCAAATCTCCTATCAGCATGTGGAAATTTTTCAATGAAATTACTGGCAATAGTAAGCGATGTAATGTTTTTCCCTCTTGTGATGTTAATGCTCTTAATCTGTCTTTTTTACGCTCTCCTTCTACTATAACCACTTCTAACGTTACTAATCTTGTAGCTGATAACTTCCAGGACTTCAATACTCTCGATGTTTTGAAATGTCTTAAAACTCTTAAGCCCTCACATAGTCTTGGCCCTGATGGCATACCTGCATATGTTCTAAAACAATGTGCAGATGCTTTATGTTCTCCTCTAACTAATATCCTAAATGCTTCTTTCTCCGAAAACGTTGTACCTGTTCCATGGAAAGACATTAAAATAGTCCCTGTCCCTAAACCTGGCAATAGCAAGAACGTAAAGTTCAGACCCATTGCCATCACTTCCCCGTTTCTAAAGCTCATGGAAAAACTAGTACTTCTTAAACTCGAACCCTCCCTTAAAAGCTTCGAAGACCCCAAACAATTTGCCTACAGACAGGGTAGGAGTACTTTAGACGCTGCAGCCGTCTTACACAACAGTATTGTCTCATCATTAGACAAAGGTGCCAAATATGTCCGCTGCACGTTTCTTGACTTCACTTCTGCTTTCGACTCTGTACCTAGATGTCTCTTGCTAAATAAGCTCTCCATGACACAAACCGAGTCCTGGGTCACTAACTGGTTGCATTCCTACTTTTCAAACAGAATGCAGTACACCGTATACAAAGGCGAATCCTCCTCTGCTGTGCTCACTGAAGCTGGTGTCCCCCAAGGTGCTGTACTCTCCCCACTTCTCTTTTCATTCTTCCTACATGACCTACCGTCTTCAAATGACATTAACTTTGTCAAATATGCTGATGACCTAACTGTATCTTTACCTGTCAAATGTCAAAGTGACTGCTCTAAACTAAATGGCTTCTTATCAGAAATCAGCCAATGGTCCAAGGAAAACGGTCTCACCTTAAACCCCTCCAAATGCCAAACAGTTAATTTCACCTTTAGGCACAAATCTGACCTAAACAAACTGGTTAGCACTCACGAGGTGTGCAACATAGATGGCACTGAAATAGAAACCAAGTCGGAAATTAAATACCTAGGCGTCACTCTATCTTCTGATCTTTCCTGGTCGTCTCATATCTTGACGATTTCCAAGAAAATATTCCGTCTTACCTTCTACATCAAGAAGTTAAGACATTCTGGTGTAACCCAACCCTTACTCCTACAATTTGTTAACTCCCGTATTCTGCCTATTATTCTCTATTGCTCCCCCTTAGTCTTTCCTGGGCTATTGAAGAAAGACTATACCTTATTACGTAGGATGTTAAAGGTTGTCAGCAGGGTAAGCAGTGTGCCACTTAGCCAGCTTGTTAATATTCTGGTGGACAGGCACATGGACTCATGTGAAAAATGGGCGAAATCCATTTTATCTGACTCACAACACCCTCTACATTCACAACTCTCCCCATGTATCTCTTCAGGGAAAACCAGAAGCCTATATAGGAAACTATATGCCCGCACTAGTAAGTACAAAAACTCATCCATACCCTACCTAGCTCGTGTTCTGTGCGATAAAGAAAGCATTAGGCGTGAAACCTTTAACTTATTAAATAGTCAGTAGAACAATGGATCTCGTCTTTCCAACTCACATCATTTACAGGTACAACGTTTTCTCTTTACCTTTTTTTTCTCTTTCTGTATTTATTTTTGTTATGTGCTGTTTTGTTTCTCTCTTCCTTGCAAACTCTACTTAAAACATTCTTGTTCGTTCTTTCACACTCTGTATACCTCGACCATTTTGCTATCGCTTACGCCAGTAAATATGCTAGTAGTATCTACTTTTCTAACACCTTCAAACACTCTGTTTTAATTTTGGCTTTGCTACCGACATGCTAATATGTTGTTGTCAAAACTGACTGAGATAACCTTAATCTATGTAGAACTATATTTATTGTTAATGTGCTAACTGGATGCAATATTGTAGTAAAATGCTGAGAATTCCATTCTGTATCACAAGTACTGATTTGGAATAAAGCTTATCTTATCTTAAACACCTTGAGCCGCAATCTACGAATGTTTGGCATGCGATTCGCTCCCGTCAAATGTAAGATGCAGGGGTTACAGGACTGGACAACACCGACTCCTAGATTAGAAATAGCAAGTGAAGTGGTAGAGCGCGTTGACCGCTTCACTAATTTGGGAACTACCATCAGCCAACGCCAGTGGGTTGACCTCTGACGAAACCTCAGCCGAGTACTGATACAGAGGGCTAGTTTTGCATATGCCTGCCAGTTTACGCCATCTCTGGCTTAGTAGACGTGATATCCGGCTGGCTATCGACCAAAGGATGAGTGTACTGCTCATCAGTCCGCTTTATCCTCCTTTATGGCCAGCTGTGAGACCTGGCCATTGACAGCGGAAGACATTTAAAGTCAGGCTAGCTGTCTTTGATCATAGGTGCCTGCGTTTTATCTCCCGTGTGTGTTAAGTGGTATAATAAGGTGAGCAATATCGAGGTAGGTGGGAGGGGAAATCAATCAACGAGGCTGTGAAATTACATCGACTGAGATGGTCAGGACATGTGTTACGTATGCCTAGTCATCACCTTTCTCGGCCGACAGGCAATGTTAGCTGACATAGGGTCAGTCTGGAAAAGAGCTAGTGGTGGTCAAACCAAAACACCTTTTCATCAGTCAATGTAATTTACAGCAGTTAGTTTAAGCCAGCTAGTAACGTAAGGAGGTGTATATTGGCTTCCTGGTCGTGGTCCTCGGGACGGTAAAAACCAATGAGGGCTGAATACAATTGGTGATATGGCTCAAAATCGTTTTTAATGGCTGGCGCACATGCATTTACTCCTTGTGACTTATGATTTCCAATGAAACTATACTCTTTTTCGTTATTTCTATTCCTTTGTCTCACACCTCTGTTTTCAGTCTCTAATATGCATTTCTTCTTTTTCTTCTCTTGCTTTGTGTGCAACTTGGAGGGAATGTGGAGACTTGAACTGCTGCACATCGGTTCAAAGTTCTATGTCGAAAACAGACAGACAGGAATCGGAAACCAAACAGTATATAAAATGCATTGTAATGGTAATTTTTCTACTGAATAACTTCATTAACATTTTCTTATATGAAATAGGAATGAAGAGTGTCTTTCTATGAAAAACTGATTGGTGATTTGTGTAAAAAAGGTTTCTGTGTTTTGAAGTCCAACAATTAGAGCTGCTAAAACGTTATTTTAAAAAAAAAACCTTATATACAACAAAAGCTGGCATAAAATCAAGTCCTAATCCGCACAAAACAAGACATAGAGTTGCATCATCCTGAAGAGACTAAAAGATGAATTGGATGCAGAAATCTGTCCCTGGAAGAAGTAGGATTCAGGAAAAGTAAATCATGCGCCCAGCAAACTGCAATGCTACACAACATCATCGAACAGAGGATAGAATTGAAGTCTAACCTCTACCACCTCAATTTCAGGAACTTTGAGAAGTCCTTCGACTGAACTGACAGCGGAGTAATCTGGAAACTACCTCAACAGTACGGAGTGCAGTGCCCCATTCAGCAGTTTTTATGAAAATTCCACGTGCCAAGTAGTCCACAACGGAAAAACCTTTCAAGTGAAGATATGAGTAAGAGAAGGCAAACTACTATCACCGATGATATTCCTGATTTTAGTGGCCTGGATTATGTAGAACGCTGTACGTGGGGAGCGAGAAGACAGGAATACGTTGGACTGGTAAAAAGAAGAACTGGACATCAAGGGTGATAAATGTCCAATGTCACACAAACTCGAAAACTTACAAGCTAAAACCAGCAAGTTAGCAGCACACACAGGCAGCAAATGCAGAAATTAAAATGCATATAGGGAAGACAGAGGTGACAAAGATAACCAACCAATAACCACAACCACAAGAAGCACCAGTCATTAACAACAGCGGAAGCTTGAAAGCGATCAATTCCCCCCACTTATCTAGGCATTATCCTTTCAACTATAGACCACAGAACGGGTGAGGATGTAAAATCCGGCTAGAATCAGGAAGGCAAGACAGACCTTCATCAGTTAGGAAATCTTCACTCAACGTAAACAACAAAATTTGGATTTCCAACGCCAGTGTTAAGTCAGTCAGCTCTTCTGTTTCAGTGTGTACGTGTGTCACGGAAAGCATTACCAACAGGCTACTGCAGACTTCTAGTAACACCTATCTTCGCTCCGTACTGAAGATCAAATGGACGGCGAGGAAAAATAAGGAAGAAAGAATTATGAGAAGAAACCAACCAAGAACGTATTGATCAAGAAATATGTGGAAGAAAATGGAGATAGTTCGGGCACACGTTGAGATCGCGCACCAGACCCTCAAATGGAACTAGAATCGGAAACGATGAGTTAATGGTGTGCCTGAAGGTGACATGGAGGAGATCATGTGAGCTGGAGGAGATGGAATCTTATGGGCAATTCTATAGTCACCTAAAGAGGACAGCAGAGGACTACGCAGAACCTAAGGGAATAGAAATAATAACCCCAATAAAGTGATACATCATCTATTATAAACGAATCGAATAAATTATATATATATCCAATGAAACTGTTTTGTTTTTCTTTATTACTCCTTTGTCTCACACCTCTGCTCACTGTTTCTATTATGCTTTTCTTGTACTTTCTTCTCTTGCTTGCTTCGCATGCTACACGGAGTGTGGCGACTTGAACTTCCGCACATTTGTGCAAAGTTCTATGTCGAAAACAGACAGACAGACATACAAATCATTGGTATTTCAGCAACACTAATTATCTACGATGATAAGATTAAAAGCTGTCGAAAGTTTTTAATAATTTTTCCTTCACATTACCAGTGGAGCATAGGGTTTCAAGCTAATGGCTTGAAGATTCTGTAACAGTAATTATTTTTACAGAATGAAGTTGCTAGCTTCATGCCCAACCTTCCATATTCACCAGCATTTTGTCTGGCTTAGCGAGGTAAAGTAGTGCGTCGACCAGGGATTGAACCTCGACCCGTGTGCATGGTCGGCGAGCGTCCTAACCACAGTGCCACCGACGCTAAGACAGATTTCGTTATGAAGAGGATTCAGCCGAATAACAAGTGAAAACTAGGCAATATAGCTGTTCGATCCTACTTGCAAACTCCTCCAGTAATCTAATCGAGCTCAACACGGCCATGCTTTGAAGTGAGACAGTTGCCATTCATTCATTGTGACAAAAATGCAGTGGGTTCGCAACACCAGAGTGCTAAGCTCAACGGCTATTAAAAGATTGTGGAATATATGGTTTACATTCAAATGCTTGATTTTATTAACTTTTCTTTGTTATAGCTTGATTCCACACAATATTTTGGTACAAGTATGGAACTGTCAGTATGTGATATATATGTATCGGTAGCCGAAATTTAGCAGGCCGACCATTGATATCAGGTGTGCATCGGTAGGGGATAGAAACCCGAACCATGTGCATGGTCGGTGAGCATCCGAAATACTGTGCCACCGACACACGGTATGTACGGGTTTCGGAATTCATGCACCTACCACCTTATTTTAAACTAAATCACTACAATTATTGAATTGAATTTTTGATTTTCCCGTCGATTGATTGGACCGAAGTGCTCGGTCTCAGGTTGACATGTCGGCTTCTTGTGCAGACGCTTCGACGATGTCTGGGGATTTGATTAGTATACAATTGGTGGATGGTGGCTAGCAGTGGAATCCAGGATGCGCATTTCGTCCTATTTGGGACTCGTCAGCTGGATGTACCTGCATTTCTCAGTGAGTGATGATGTTCCCACCGAGGCTCGAACCCAGTGCCCATAGTTTCAAACGCCAAAGCGTTATCCACTAGACCACTTGGGCCACGAGAGCCACCTCTTGTGCAACGGGTCATATTAATTATTGAATTGAATTTTTGATTTTCCCGTCGATTGATTGGACCGAAGTGCTCGGTCTCAGAAGCCGACATGTCAACCTGAGACCGAGCACTTCGGTCCAATCAATCGACGGGAAAATCAAAAATTCAATTCAATAATTAATATGACCCGTTGCACAAGAGGTGGCTCTCGTGGCCCAAGTGGTCTAGTGGATAACGCTTTGGCGTTTGAAACTATGGGCACTGGGTTCGAGCCTCGGTGGGAACATCATCACTCACTGAGAAATGCAGGTACATCCAGCTGACGAGTCCCAAATAGGACGAAATGCGCATCCTGGATTCCACTGCTAGCCACCATCCACCAATTGTATACTAAATCACTACAAACCTTATGATTTGAAAATTAATCATTGCTTTGTAGTACAGAAAAATCACTCGACTTTATACATATATACATATGGTGAGGAAAGATATTCTACTTAATGATGCATAGCATGAACAACATTCAAACAAATTAGCATAAATCTCTAAGAGAAAAAATAAACAAAACATAAAAGAATCCTGTTATACACACGAAGTATTGTTTCACAACAGGTGGTCGTCAGCAATCACCTGTACTACATAAATTGAGGGTAAAAAAAAACAATGATAAGTAATAGTTGCTAAAACGAAAATATTGAATACTATTAGCTAGCTGATATGTTGCTTGAATGCGACCTATTATCAATCAATAATATACACACACTACTGAATGAGAAATGATTATCCGCATATATATATATATATATATATATATATATATATATGCCATACAAATAACATTCATTAGTTTGTTGGGATTTTCTTACAGACACAAATTCCTGGTATCTTGATTAACTGACTGCCTTCAACGAACAACTCCGCATCGAAATAAGCGGCAGCTCGAGTCGCCACACTCCATGTATCACACAAACATAGAGAAGAAAGACAAAATAAGAGATTCAGAAGAACGACAATGACGATAAATGTGAGGGTCTGAGAATGGTAACATGGAGAAACAATAGGGTGCTTATGGATATGGTAGATCATAAAGAGTGTGAATGCATCTGAGCTACAGACAACGATTTAGAGAAATATATATCACCAACTGTTTGCCTCCAGTCATTGGTTCTTAGAATCCCAAGGACATCAACCAGTTAAGTAGTTTACACCTTCCTATGTGGCCAGCTCAAACTAAGTGTCAAAGATTTCATGGACTGACTCCGGATTTAGGTTTGGCTACCAAGTAGCTCTTTTCCAGTCTGATCCATTCTATGCCAGCTAACATTTGCCGTCGTGGAAGACAATGGCTGGGGATGCGTTACACATGTCATAGCCATTATAATCGATGTAGCTTTACAATCTGGTTGATTGATTTTGCTATATATCCAATCGTAGACACCTAAGCTCAATATTACTCGCCCTGTTGCACCACTTAACACAGGAGATAGAACGCTTAGCCAGAAGTTTCATGTCTTCTACTTCCAATGGCCATGTGTCACTTATAGTCATAAAAGAAGACGGAGCAAATTGGTGTGCAATTCACACGTCCTTTGGTCGATTGCCAGCAAGATATCACGTCTACGCTAGAAATAGTTTAAGTTGTCAGAACCCAAACGAACCTTCTGTATCTGTAATGAGATTTCGTCAGCAATCAGCCCGTTGGGGCTGATCCAACTTCCCAAATAAGTGAAGTGATCAACACGCTGTACCACTTCACTCTCTATTTCTAAGCTAGAAGTCAATGTAGTCCAGTTCTGTAGCTTCATCAACTTACATTTGGCGGGAGCGAATCGCATGCCAAACATTCGTAGATTGCAACTCAAGGTGTTCAGAAGACTCTGCATTTCTCAGCAGACATCTTAATGCACAGATGAGAAAATACTGCTCTAAATGCATTTAATCCTACTCCAAAATTATGATGGAGATATATGGATGATATTTTCAATGTGTCGAAAACAGAACATACCTCTAGTTTCTTCACAAATATAAACTCTTTGGTAAAGGCAATAAAATTCACATTTAAATCAGAAGACAAACAAGGAGAATTAGCTATGTTAGATTGTAAAATAAAACGAATAGAAGGAGGTAAACCACACACTAGCGTTTATAAAAATGCCAACGCATTCTGTTAATAGATATTTAAACTTTAATTCATCTCATTCGTTAACTATAAAGGCTGGCTTAGTTAAGTATTTAACAAACCAAGCAGTAGCACTAAGTAGCACAAAAAAGACCTAAATGATGAAATGGAACAGATAAAAGGACGACTGGTTGGTGTTAAATAACTATCCTATGAAATTCATTCGGATGATCAGAAAAGGTCAAAAGCAAAATAATAATAATTGTGAAACAAGTAGTGCTAACACAAATAAGAAAGAGAATATGTCATCTACAGTTCTACCACCTCAAGAAGGGATATCTAATACCCTACGAAGAATTCTTAATAAAGCAGGAATTAGGATGGCATTCAAATCTACAAACTCACTTAGGGACAAGCTCTGCAGGTTAAAGAACCCCGTTGGTTGACCCACTTAAACAAAATAATACAATTTACAAAATACCCTGCAATGACTGTGGGTTAGGTCAACTACATAGGTCAAACTAGTAGATCATGAGTAGTAGTGAGTTTATCAGAACGTAAAAAATTTAGCAAAGGGAAGAATGGTTGATCCCACCCGCGAAGATAAGTAATTCAGAAAAAAAGCTCAGCAACTGCACTACATGCAGTAACACCCCACAATAGGGTGGGAGAGGGTTAAGATTCTAAGAAATAATCTATGTCGGTGGAGAGAAAGGTTGATTACTGAATCCCAGCTGGTTCATTGAGTCTACACCCAACACATGCAATAGACGTGATTCAAAGTAAATACCAGAGATATGGAAGATATTATCACCATCAGTCAGATCAGAGTATAGTAAATAATGTTAAAATGTTTTCAGTTCAATTCATATTATAACATTATAACGAGTTATTTATATATTTTACTATGAAAAACATCTTATTTCCCATCTTATTGTATTTTATTGATAACACTAATATTGTTATTTCCGAATGTACTTTATCTTATATATTAACTATATTCAAATGTCTAATCATCAATTTTTACTCATGTATATGAATGAAGCAAGAAAGTTATGTGAATGAGTACCTGTGATTTGATTATGAGTAGCAATAATTTGTCATCACGAAATATTACTGTATAACAACACTGTGTGATTTTATCAAAATAAAATTTCATCTTTAAAAACAGTTTTGTTGTGTTATGCTGAGTGCTGTACACCTCCAAAAATGATTTCATTAAACTGGCGAGAAGGTTCCATCTGCCTTTCAAGAAGCTTCAGGCTTTTATCAATAGCTGGATTCACTAGCTCCATCCATATTGAAGATCAAATTAACCAGAAAGCATTAGGAATGAGAAACTCTGCAAAACAAACTAATCAAGAAGGTGTTGTTCAACAAACAAATATTCCGAAACAAGTACAAAGGGATCATCACACATACGTCGAGGAGACAACTGTCAGGTGAAATTACACGGTAGACTCTCGAATGGAATCCAAATGGGAAAAGACAAGTTGGGCGTGTAACCGAGGATGAGATACAGAGGTGATCATCATGTGCGGAGGAGATGAGAAGACAAACATTGGGGATATGCTCAATAACAATTTAAATCTAAGAGAATTTTTTTGGGTAAAACTTTGCTCAATATAAAATATACACAAAAACATACTTACCCTTCGTATTAAACTTTGACGAAATTTGCTCAAATCCGCTTCAGACACTGACTGTTCGCCTAATACTTCACGAATATTATTCACAGCGAGTAGAATGAAATTCTGTTGTTTTGAAAATTAGAAAAAAAAAGAAAGAAAACGAAACGAAATATTTAGAAGAAAATTACTCTTTCTTAAATCAAACCAATTAAAGGTTCACGATTAAATGTTACAAATTATAAGAAAAATATAAAACTATAAGCAGCATAATTGATTCCTTTAAACGAGTCAATGAATAGCTAAATTTCAAAATCAAATAGAGAAGAGAAGTTTGAAGGCAGTCAGATAGTGGTGTATCACAGCGAAGCATATGCTACTGACACGACTTATAAGTAGTATATAGACGCAGGTATATCATCTGCAAGAATATTGAATAGCAGAGAGATGGATAGATTGAATAGCGAAGAGAAGAAATCAGAGACACTTGTGCAATAACATCGAAGAAATGAAGGGAAGACACAGAAGCACAATATCGAAGATATTATATGGGAATTTTGATACTGAACTGTATGGTAGATGCATTTTCTATTTTTGATTATAACTTGATTCCACACCGTATTTTTGAGTACAAGTATGGAATTTTCAGCATGTGATATCGGTGGCCGAAATTTAGCAGGCCGACCATTGATATCAGGTGCGCGTTGGGTAGGGGATCGAACTCTGGACCAAGTGCATGGTTGGCGAGCGTCCTAACCACTGTGCCCCCGACGCAAACATGTCTGTATACAACATTATGGCAATACTACGTGTCAGGTGATCCACACACAGGGATACGTTGGATCCCCGATAAGAAGACTCTAGAAGATCTGGATTTCACACGCGGATGATTTATGTTCAATGTCACACAAACTCGACGACTTACAGGTGAAAACCGACAAAATGGAAGGGAAGATAGGACGCTAGATGAACAAAGAGAAGACGCAGATGATGGAGATAATCAATCAACAGCGACAGCAACAACAACCAGCACCAATCACCATCAAAGGGAGAGATTTAGCAAAGGTTAACTCCTGTCTCCACTTTTCTGGTTAGGAAGCATGGTGTCAACCACAGGGCAGCGGAAAGGATGAAGATGTCAAGACCAGCCAGCATCGGAAGGGAAAGAACATAAGCATAGAGAACAAGATTCGGAGTCTGTTCAACACAAATGCGAAGTCAGTCAATCAGTTCTTCTATACGGGTCAGAAACTTAGACTGCGCCTCCCCACATGGATTTCCAACAAGCTACAGACTTTTTATCAACAGCTGCCCACTCCTCTGGTTAGCTTCAAACTGAAGATCAAATGGCAGGTCGATCAGAAAGAATTGGCAATATGAAACTCTGGCTGAGAAAAAAAACTAACCAAGAGCCGTTCACTCAACAAAATATGTAATGGGAAAATGGAGATGGATGGGAAACATGTTGAGGAGGCCACGGCAAATGACATCACGCGACTGACTAGCCCTCATGTGGAATCCAAATAGAAAGCAACAAGTAGAAATAAGACATTATGGTCAATCGTGGAATCAACCAGCTGGTGAGGACAGCAGAAAAGTGAACAAAGTGGAGATGTAATGTTGAGGCCCCATGTTCCACCCAAAAGAATAAAAATAATAACAATAATAATCTGTGAACATCGAGCTGTCAATAAATAATTCCATTACAACAATTCTCTTGTGCTTCTTCCGTTATAATAATGCACATAAATTTACCAATAATATTACTGTGAATAGTTGCAATAAGTAAAGCAGTACTAATTGAAATGCTTAAACCGACTACTTTTACCTTGTCAATCACAAAAAAGCCTTTCATTTGCCCCTAATGGATGGATTTTGATGATCATCAGATGCATTTTCCTTTTTTTTTCGTTTTTTTAGAATTTCGGTGATTTAATTAATTTCTGTAGAGCTTTTTTGCTATTCATTGATTATTATCCACTTACAAATGTCAAAGAGTCATTCATAAGGAAGAAGTCCGCTCTGTAGATCTATATAAAACAACTGAGTGTTTTTTTTATCAGTCTGGAGCAATCCAGCTTTCATTACAACATGGATGTATCAATAAAACATTAGCACTAATAGAAAAACATCTTTTCCACATTCCCATGACTAGATAGTGTCTTTCACGTGTTCAAGTTTAATCACGGATCGATATCAGCTAGAGAACTCTTGGAAGCCAGAAGAGAGTAATGGACAGCAGTTTCGTCCTAGTTTAGTAGTCATCATGATAATTATTGTTCCCTTGGGTTGCTAGTGGAACATAGGGCTTCAACTTCACGTCTCCACTTGCCACTTTTGTCTTCCTTCTGATGAACTTTTCACCTTCATCCATGTTAGTCTATACTCTTTCAACTCCCCCTCCTATTCACACGATCTCCTCCATGTCACCCATCCTTGCACTCACGTCCCACTCGCCGTTTGCTTCCCTTTCGGCCTGGTTCCACTCGAGCAATGGCCTGATGCGCGCGCGATGTCACCCAGCCGCCTCCTCAGCGAGTGAGTGTCCAATCCATCCATCTCCACTTTCTCCTGCATATTTGTCGGGTGGCGATTGGTTCTTGTTTAGTTTGTTCCTTCACATTGTTTCTTGTTAATGATTCTTTCCGGCCCGTCCCGGCCATCTGATCTTCAGTATAGAGCGAAGACAGTTAGTTGTTGATAAAGCTCTGCAATAGCCTGTTGGTGGAAATATTCTCTGTGACCAGCCCGCCAAGTTTCTCACCGTATAGAAGAACTGACTCACTTGACGTTGTTTGTATTGAAAATCTGACCGAATTTCGTTGTTGATATTGGCTGAGTGACGAAGATTTCCAGATTGGTTGTTTCAGGTTGATGAGTGAATGTGTTTCCCGCCTTCCCGATTCTCGGTCGATGTGACATCCTCGTCCGTTCCGCCTGCCTGTAGTTGAGACAATGCTCCCTAGATAAGTGAACGAAGTAACCTCTTTCAAATCCCTCCAGTTGATGGTGATTGGCGCCGGATGTTGCTGAAGCTGTTGTTGGTTGGTTATTGTCATTAGGCAGTACCTATCCACTGGAGTTCGAACCTAGAAACTGCCGGTTACAAGTCAAGCTCGCAGACCATTCAACCACTGGGATCCACCGGATTCAATGACCAGCCCATGAATTCCAATTTCTACCAATTTGTGATTTCAGTGAAGCCGATTACCAACGAGTATATGTCCTCACTATTCGATTAGAAATTATCCGCACTAATCACGACTTCTCACTAGAACTAGATCTCTCCAGGGCAACTTCATTCTGTAGCCGGCAAAGTTAAACTTTAAGCACCAATAACCGCCAATCAGCGAACGTCCCCTTTTGAGATCCATTTATAGCCCTAATCCTATTTTTCAATCTTTCCCAAAATCCTTCTACAGAAATTGTGTGTGTGTGTGTGTGCCCCTGTAATTGGATCCAAAAAATCACTAGAATGGTTCACACTATGATGAATATATCCAAGAAATGACAGCGAGTTATAATCTTTCCATTCATTAGTATGTATTACTGATTCCTGTTACACAAGTCTAGTAATAATAGTTAATAAAGTAGTTGACTTTCTGTCTGGTATTCTCTCCATAAATCCTTTCCACTGTAACAACAGAAGACAAGGGCCAGGCAACAGATCGTTTTATTACGAAAATCAACACGTATTTATATATATTTTATATGCATTAATAAGGCTTATGCAAGCAGAAAAAGGCAGTCTTCTGATTGGTTGTTTCTCGGAAGTTAAGCAGACAAACACAGTCTTATGATTGGTTGTGTTCGATATTTCTCGGAAAGTAGAGCCATCTATCTGCGAATCATATTTGTCCACATTTAGGTTTGCTGTGATTGGTTGTTGAAACAGCCTTGTTCACGGCCAATATTAGTGACCTAGACATTAACGTAGATTAGTGCCAACCAATCGGCTAGCAGCCTGCTCTCACCACACTCGTCCCCCCGTCAAATACGTGCGACTGAAGTCGGCTTGATCTACTTGGTGCAGGCGTCATCGTTGGCTTGTCTCGCTGTATCCATTTCTGGAGCTCGCTGACGTTCACGCGCCTCTCATTGTTCGCCATTGCGACTGTGTCTGCGTAACCCCATCTCGAAGTGACCATATATGGTCCTTCCCACTTTGGAAACTGTTTGCCTGACCCTGTCGAACATTCGTCCATACTTCGGCCCACACCTTCATATGCTGCTTTCGCCCGACCTCCCAGCAGCGTCTCAAGTAGCAGCTCCATCGCTGACAGATTTTGAACGCCACTCAACTGCGCAGAAGCCTTGAAGTCCTGCCCGAAGATCCATATGTCTCCATCAAAAACTGCAGGGTATAGGCTTTCCATTTGTCGGTAGGCAGCGACACCAAATGTAACAACAGAAGACAAGGGCCAGGCAACAGATCGTTTTATTACGAAAATCAACACGTATTTATATATATTTTATATGCATTAATAAGGCTTATGCAAGCAGAAAAAGGCAGTCTTCTGATTGGTTGTTTCTCGGAAGTTAAGCAGACAAACACAGTCTTATGATTGGTTGTGTTCGATATTTCTCGGAAAGTAGAGCCATCTATCTGCGAATCATATTTGTCCACATTTAGGTTTGCTGTGATTGGTTGTTGAAACAGCCTTGTTCACGGCCAATATTAGTGACCTAGACATTAACGTAGATTAGTGCCAACCAATCGGCTAGCAGCCTGCTCTCACCACACCACAGGGAGGTGTCATATAAACCGATCACCGAAACATTGTTGGCTCGCTCACGGCGACAATTGTATTTTTTACCCAGTAACACAGCTCCGTCCACGTGCACAACGATACCTTCTCCGCCCAACAACGAAGTAATTCTTTCCATTTTCCATGATGAAATGTCTCTGCACTGCTGGTACGACGGAACTGTTGACATGAGGCTATTTTCGGTTTCAGCAGCTGGGCCTCTCACAGGCTGTTTTAAAATCCTTAAGGAGAGATGCGATCTAGCAAAAAGTGTTCCTACGAAATATTAAAATCATCAGCTCACCTTCTCTAATGCTAAGTCTTCTCAAACAAATTGCACAACAATGAACATATCAATCAACAATCGACCTGCTAAAGCTTTTTAAAACTCATCACACCACCCAGTAGATAAATCCTCTCCTTCCTAAGCAACCCCAAATCTATGCAATACAGCAAACTGCAAGCGTAACATCGTTAGAGCACACACATTTGAAAAGGAATCAAACGCTATGCAACCTTGAACTCGCATTCATGAACCTCAATATGCCATTCGATATCGTTCGCTGATTGTTAGTTAGTGGTGTTTAAAGTTTAACTTGGCCGTGTAGCCAATCCCTAACGTGCATCAGACTAATTTTTAACAGTTGGTTTGAAAGGGATTTGATGCTGATCAGTCAGGGTACCACTATTGAAAATCAGCTACAGGGAATAACTGGACAGTATTGTCTTATCTGTGGTGAAAC
This sequence comes from Trichobilharzia regenti, assembly GCA_944472135.2. NCBI lineage: Eukaryota > Metazoa > Platyhelminthes > Trematoda > Strigeidida > Schistosomatidae > Trichobilharzia > Trichobilharzia regenti. Next base: position 170,122,348 of record OX235262.1, on the reverse strand, counting down.
TTTATTTTTTTTATTTTATTTTTGATTACAGCTTGATTCCACATTGTATTTTTTGTACAAGTATGGAATTCTTTCTTTCTTTTTCTTTTACTTCGGCTATCTCCTACGGGAGGATGAACCGGCTTCATGAACCATCTCGAATGTTTGTAAGAGAGTTGATGAAGTTTCATGGGAATTGGGTACGAGTGATGTCCCCAGCATCGCTCGGCCTTTTGTTTGAGAGTGCAGCTCTAGCCTTTACACAGCCAAGTGTGACCTACAAGGCAGTAGGAGTGGAGTTAGGAGTCCACTATCCATTGGCAGCCGGTGACCGGAGTCCGGTTCATACGCCTTTTTGAATGGGGCCAGACATCCAGGGTATCCAATAAGCTCTTTGTCCATACGTCTGCCGGTGAACTCCGGTGAGCTTCATACGCCAGTCGTTGGAGGTTTGGAATCAGGGTTTAGCCATCTCCCCTAGACTGTCATCCAATGGACAGTCAACCCGGTGAAGAGCGCCGGGCATCCGCTTTTTGGAATTGTCAGCATGGATATCGGTAGCCCAAATTTTGCAGGCCGACCATTGATATAAGGTGTGCGTCGGCAGGGGATCGAACCTCGGACCATGTGCATGGTCGGCGAGAGTCCTAACCACTGTGTCACCAGAAGAAAAAAAACTAATCAAATCCTTACAAAAAAAAAATAAACTGTCTTGTACTGTTAATACCAAATATAGTAGTGGTGGGTTTAGAATGTAGCACTAATTGATCAGTTTAAGAATAGTAAGTAACATTCTATGATAGATTTATGTCAAATGAATGTTTATGAGATGTGACACACAGTACAGTACATTGAAGAAGAAAAAAAAGAAGTAAATCATTACCATAGTTGTCAAATCATTGAAAAATGACAGAGAAAAACACACACACTTTAAAAACAAATGGAATATTTCGGCAGTCATCTTCTGCTACTACTACGACTACTACTAATACTGTAGGCGGCAAAAAAAGAAAGCTGGATACTCCAGTGAAAAGACAAACACATGAAGAAAAAAAACGAAACAAATTCTGATAATTTTTTAGCACTATTATGCTTTTGTTTTCTACAAGACTGAATAAACAATGCAGACTAAAATAGTTTAGTTGGAAGACGTACAGGAATACATAGGAATACAATCCCTAATCTTTATAACTGTGATTACTATTCCATTATAGATAAGATTTTATTATGACAAAAACCACACAGTGTTGTTGTACAGTAATATTAACTGATGAGAGACCACCTTTCGAGCACAAACCTATTGCCACTCATAATCATATCAAGTCACTCACTCACACAACTTTTTTCCTTCATTTATACACATGTGTGGAAGATCAGTAAAGGCTAAAAGCAAAATAAAAATAACTCTGGAACTAGTAATGATAACATATATAAGAGAGAATATAAGTTATCCAATGTTATACCATATAAGGTGGGGACATCTGAGATCCTCCCTATGTAGGATTCTTAATAAAGCAGGAATTAGGATGGCATTCAAATCTACAAACTCACTCAGGTAGGATAAGCTCTGTAGGCTAAAAGACCCTGTCGGCTGACCCAATTAGACAAAATAATATTATTTACAAAATACCTTGCAATCACTGTGAGTTAAGTCAACTACGTAGGTCAAACTAGTAAGTCGGGGGTAATCAGATTGTCAGAACATAAGAATTTAGCTAAGGTAGGAATGGTTGATCCCACCCGCGAAGATAAGTAATTTAGAAAAAAGCTCAGCAATTGCACTTCACGCATTAACACACAATTACACAATAGGGTGGATAGGCTTGAAATTCTAAAAAGTAATCTAGGTAAGTGGAGAGACAGGTTGATTACTGAATTCTGCCTGGTTCATCGAGTCTACACCCAACACACCACATGCAACAGAAATGACTCAATGCAAATACCAGAGATATGTATGGAAGATATTATTACCGCCGGTCAAATCAGAGGAGGATAACAAACAATCTCAAAATTCTATTTCAATTCAAGCACATCACAACATTCTAACAAGTCACTTAATATGACTATAAACAAACACTCGTCTTATTTCCCATCTGATTGTAATTGATCAATAACACTCATATTATTATTATTATTATTATTATTATTATTTCTGAATGTACATTATCTTATAGTGATTTGTATTCACATGTCTAATCATCAATTTTTACTCATGTATATAAATGAAACAAGAAAGCTGTGTGAGTAGGTTGATATGATTATGAGTGGCAATAGTTTGTGCTCGAAACGTGGTCATCAGTTAATATTACTGTACAACACTGTGAGACTTTATCAAAATAAAATTTTATCCATAATGGAGTTATGCTCTACCACAGTGCCCAAGTTTTATACTGATATCAATAATGTTATTACTATTATTATTTCCATTCTCTTGAGTTTCGAGTGACATATTATGAGGTTTCATCAGAACATCTCCACTTAGTCCTTTTTGTCTACAATCCTTTTAAGCTGGCTTCACAATTCCCCGTTAGTTCTCATTTCCTCCTAACGTGATCTCTTCCGTTTAACCCTTGGACCAACGCCCAACTCGTCGTCATCGTCTCCCATCTGGGTTCTACTTGAAGGCGCCTGTAGCATGGGGTGTCATACAACACTTCTTGACTGATTGGTTCGTTATCAGCTGTCAGAGTTCCTTGTTGCCACTTCTTTCTGGCCAGCCATCTTATCTTCAGTATGGAGCTAACCAGCGAAGGTGGTAGCTGTTGGTAAAAGACCGTAGCAATAGGCTATTGAGAATGCGCACCCGTGAACTCCACCCCCCCCACCCACCCACCAGATATTTAACCTAGGACCTTCAAGTCACAAGGTCATTCGGTCTCTGGAATGTCTTTATAATCGAAGGAAGTTATATATTTTAGATATTTCTGACTCAATTATTCTGTGAGTGTTTCTACGTACTGGATCGATGACCACATTTGATGTGTAATAGCTGAGAATACTTCAGTTATTCAGAGGAGAGACACAGGAGGGAAGTGTTTCATAATAATAATCTATCAATTAGAAAGTCGAGTGTATAAATCAATCATCCTTATTTAGCAGATTATAATTTTTGGTGAGAGAGATGAATGAACTTCCTGAGATGTCAGTAATACAATTTACACCAGATAAGTCGTACAGCATAAAGAGATACAAAGAAATTATTAGCATAGGAATTATCTTTACAGTCTAGGGATCTAGAAGGCTACCACCACCATACCTTCTCAGATTTATAGATCAAGGAAAACAATTTAAGGTGGAAGGGGGAGAAAGAAAACTATGAACAACCTAACCATTGACCATGGAGTGTTTTAAACAGAAAAACGGAAAGATAGGAAAAAGAAGAAATATGATAGTTCGTGAAAAAATATAGAAAAAAAATTGTATCCAAGCCATTGTGATGGAATCTGAAAGATATCTCATTTAGAATCCCTGATCATAAGTTTTGGATTTCAAAAATCACTTTCTTACATAAATTTACAGTAGGACTAAATGGATTAATGGCACATTTTAACTTTCAAGTATTGATTTGCAGGGTGTTTTTTATCTGATACTCATTAGCGACTGGCCCTATTCAGGCATTTACCTGGGGTTATAGTGGGAAACCGTGACCAGTAGGGTAGAGCAGGTCGAAGGTGAGGACAGTTATTCATCGAAAAATACATGGCGAAATGGTCGCGCTATGTCGTCAATTGGTAGAAGTTAGAATTCATGGGCTGGCCATTAGGTCAGGTTCCAGTGGCTTGATGGTCTACGAGCTCGCCTTGTAATCAGGAGGTCATGGGTTCGAATCCCACGGTGTGGGTGAGTACCTACGAACGGTCCCAGACTAGGGCAAAACAGCTGGCTGTCCAGTACTCCCAGGTTTCCTAACCAATGTCAGCTCATGATGAAATCCTCCAACATTTTAATTTCGTGAAAAATACCCACGGGGATATTAGTCAGAAAAGAACAAGAAGATATCTTTCCGGAGATGTCATTCTTGAGAGGCAGCTGAACAATCGCATAATTTCAACATAGACACGATTCTTTTTTTAATTCCACATAATAACGAAGGAGATTAAAGGTGATAATAATTTTAAACGTGATATGAAAATTCAAAGGTGTGAGTGTGATTATAGATTACAAGAGGCTTAGAAACAAAATTAGACAGGATGAGAAAATAATTACGTAGTATGTAAAATAGTTTTCAACGAATGAGGGTGTGAACGAGATGAACAATGAAAAAGAAATGAGATAATAGTGTGGTGAGAGCAGGCTGCTATCCAAGTCGGTAGACAGTAATTTACGCCAATATCTACGTCCTCAATATTGGTCGTAAGAAAAATAAGAACAAAGACTGATTCAACAACCAACCACAGTAGGCTTTGCGTAGGCGGATACAGTTAACATATAGGTGATCTGACATTCAAGATACAGTCACAAACAGATGCAAGGTTAACTTTCTGTGAGAAACAACCAATCAGAAGACTGTGTTTGTTTGATTGAATAAGCTATAATAATGTACATGAAAATATATATAAATACGTGTTGATTTCCTTAATAAACGATCTGTTGCCTGGCCCTTGTCTTCTGTTGTTACAATAGTACTTAATAACTAAAAATGAAACAAATGAAGGAAATGAAAAAAAAAAGATTGAAAACTAAAGGGTCAAACAGACCTAGATCCTTGGTAAATGTACAGTATGGATTAGTTTCTTTAGAACACATATCTCCGGCTTTTCGAAGCATACGGTGAGAGCTTATCAAGTACAAAGAAGTCAGAAACTCACTGCCTATGGTAGAGCCTTTCTTTACTTTATATTAAATATTCCCATAGTAAAATTTAGAACAACACATTTAAGCGAACAATATTGTTTTCAATTAGATCTCATCAGGCTTAACTCTAATATATATAAGTTTACAAATAAAAATTCATATATAAACCAATCATGGTGTTTTGTCTATAGGATAATTCGATGGTGAATATAAATTGTGCAGTTAGTCATAATAGTGGTAATGATAATATTAATAATAGTAATAATAATAATAATAATGGTCTTATCAATAATAAGGATGAAAAAATGAGGCAATCTGTGATCACACGAATAATGAAAAACAGTATGATTAAACAAACAATTGTTCAGGTGGAAGTAGTCGATAAAGGCTAGTAAAAACAAATGAACCGATTACGTAATGTTAGATTGTAGGGGAAGGAAATGAAACACGTTTATAATGAATATAAGATAAGATTAAGGGATGATAAGAAAGGGGTTGGAAATATAAATAAAGGGTGGTGTAGAAGTCTTTCGTTGGTTATGTCTTATTAGGCCACGGGAGGGATAATGGCTGCACGAACTTCTTTTGAATGCATAGTTTAGGTTCAATAGTTCGAATGCCTATCGCCTCAGCTGTGTGCAGTAGACGAATACGAAGTCTATTAGAAAGATTCGGAGGGATACGATGAATTACTTTGAAGGCTTTCGTTTTATCGACTACATGACCACTATCAATTAGATGTGACAGAATTGAGCTTCGGATTGTTTTTGTCTGTCCTTTGCCAAACCACGATGGGAGATGTTCACTAACACGTTGGCTAAGCTGTCTAGTAGTACGCGTACTACGTCCCCTTCGTCTTCGTATCCACGGTCACAAGCTAGCCGTCAAAAGACATGATATCCACCCCCCCATATCGCCTCACTGCATACAGACAACCATGGACATCAATTCGACTGGGAGAACTAGCGTTCAAATTTTAGGCAGAGGAAACAACAAGAATGCTAGAGAATTTTTAGAAGCCAGGCTGGTATTCTAGTGAATCATCGATCAATAGACACATAGAGACAGACAAAATTTATCAACCAATAAGAAAGAAACCTCACACACACAACGGGTCAACGTTCAAGTCAAAGAAACAATCAGTTCCAATACAAGTAGTCACCTAGATGGTGTGAAAACACACAAAACAACCAATCACGTCCAAGGTCACCCACCAGGAGAGATGATTAATAAACTCGCGGAGAAATCGAAAAGCTCACTTCAATTCAAATTGAAGCATGGGCGCTGAAGATGTCGCCTAGTGTTAGGGGCGATAAAAGCTTCGCAAATCAACTATCCAGCTAGCTCAGAGAACACAACCACATCAAAATCATTCACCTGAGCTACAACAAATCTCCTCTATCATATTTTAAGAATGATCGTTAGAATAGAATTATTATGAGACAGTGCACGCGCCTATAAAATACACACATATACATATACAGAAAAAGTCGTATTTGTGAAACATTTGGATACATATAAACAGAGAGATGAGTTGTTTTTGTAGTTTGTTTTTTTCTTAAAAAGCATCATTTTCAGTTTTTCCAGTGAACATTCATCTCAATAGCTAAACACTCCTCTGAGGGTCACGTAAACTTAAAATCAACATTATGTGTTGCTGTTACTGTCGTTGTTACTTTACTCTATTGAGTGAAACTCAGAAGTGATAAAGAAAAAGAAAAGTCGTGAATTAATGATGTGAATAATATGTTTGTTTTTTCAAAATGTATTACGTATCGAAGCATACTCCTCATACAAGCAGCAAACAAGAGTGTATAGACAGACATGCGTTAACACCAAATCATCCTCATTCACAGACAAGACAGTTGAGAGTGAGAAGGTATACACAGCCAGCAAATATTATGATGTGTATTCACAAGACTTTGACAAAAAAAAGGTTTAAAAATATTTAAACGATACATTCATAGTCGTAAAGATCAGTAAAAATATGGATACATTTTTAACACCTAGTGTAAAATTAAAAAAAGTGACAATTACTAACACTAATCAGCTTATTATTATCAATTGTAAAAGTGATCAAGGAAAAAATAGTACCTGCTGGATTACAACAGAGAAGACGCTAGAGGTTTACAGGCAGAGAACTGTAACATTCATATATACATACATACCTATACTTGACTTTATTCCCGTTATTCGTGAAATATCAGCGTATTATTATTATTGTTCCCTTGGGTTGCTAGGTTCATGAAAGTCTCCACTTACCACTTCTGTCTTCCTTCTGATGTACTTTTCACCTTCATCCATGTTAGTCCATACTCTTTCAACCCCCCTCCTATTCACACGATCTCCTCCATGTCACCCATCCTTGCACTCACGTCCCACTCGCCGTTTGCTTCCCTTTCGGCCTGGTTCCACTCGAGCAATGGCCTGATGCGCGCGCGATGTCACCCAGTGGCCTCCTTAGCGAACGAGTGTCCAATCCATCCATCTCCACTTTCTCCTGCATATTTGTTGGTTGGCGATTGGTTCTTGTTTTGTTTGTTTCTTCCCATAGTTTCCCACAGTTGGTGATTCTTTCCGGCCCGGTCATCCGATCTTCAGTATAGAACCGGCGAAGACAGTTGTTGGTTGATAAAGGTCTGCAACAGGCTGTTGGAAATATTCTCTGTGACCCACCCGCCCTCCAAGTTTCTGATCCGATCCGTATAGAAGAACTGACTGATTTGACGTTGTTTGTATTGAAAATCCGACCGAATTTCGTTGTTGATATTGGCTGAGTGACGAAGATTTCCAGATTGGTTTCAGGTTGATGAGTGAATGTGTTTCTCGCCTTCCCAATTCTCGGTCGATGTGATATCCTTGTCCGTTCCGCCTGCCTGTAGTTGAGACAATGCTCCCTAGATAAGTGAATGAAGTAACCTAAGCGTAACAAGCCACAAAACCCAACTCAACCAGTAAGTTAGAAAAGTAAGGGAAGAAGTAACATAACAAGCACACAAACTAACAACATTAACAGTGATGCTAAAATATGAAGTTTAGGAATTAAATAGTATTATACATGGGGATGTGCGTTGGCAGCACAGAGGCAGAAGGCTCGCCAACCACGCCTAATGTGGTTCGGGTTTTGGTCCCCGGCCACCGACTCACTCCATTACCTCCCTAGGCCAGTAATAACACTGGTGAAGAGAGGAGGTTGGGCATGAAGCTAGCAACCTCATCCCTTAAAAATAAACACCACTGCAACCGAAACTCCAGAGCTCTAGCTGGAAGCCCTATGTTCCAACACTGGTAACGTAAAGGAATAAAAACAAATACATGAGAATATGGGGAAGACTGTCGAGACCGAGAAAACAGGAATATGTTTTTGCACCAACACGCAGACTCTAGAAGATCTGAAGTTTGCAGACGATTTATGTCTAGTGGCACGGAAACTCGAATACTTACAGGCCATAACCAGCAAGTTAGAATCAGAGGCAGGCAGTGTCGTTTTAACTATACAGGCGACATAACCACAGATCACGATGTCAAAACCAGTCAGAATCAGAAAGGCAAGACAAACCTTCATTACTCTTAAATTAGTTTGGAAATCCTAAGCACTACAGTCAGCATACAGGAACAACATTTGAATTTTCAACACCAATATATTAAATCAGTCAGTTCTGATAAATGGGTCAGAAACTTGGCAAGCGCGTCACCAACAGTATTTTTAACAGGCTACTAAAGACTTTTATCAACAGCTGCCTGCTTCGCTGGCTCCATACTGAAGGTTAGATGGTCGGCGAGAAAGAATGAGCAACAAGAAACTCTAGGAATGAATCAATCAAGAACCTATTGCTCAGTAGACATATGGCAGAAAATGGAGATGGATTGGACACAGGTTGGAGAGGTCATTGATTGACATCGCCCGCCCGAGTGGAACCCAAATCAGAAACGATTAGTTGGACAGATTTCTGAGGGTGACATATAGGAGATTGCGTGTGGAGGAAATGAGGGCTTATGGATAATCGTAGGGCAAGGTGAAAAGGACTGCAGAGAACGTAGGATTATCAAGAAGACTTGGTTTAAATTTACAATTAAACCCACAATTTCTCACTTAGATACAAACTTCGTTGAATGAATAAATAAAAAAAACCTCATAGTATCTATTAAACCAGAAAAGCGTGATTAGTCTATTTGCGTTAAGTCATTTGTTATGAGATCATAAACATGGGTCAAAGTGGTGATTACGGTCAATTAAACTGCAAAAATACAGAAACATGACTGTATTCAAAATTATTTTATTTATTTTAACTAGAACACAAACTTGGTACAATAAAAGCACCAAGAGATTTATATGCCACACAACAACAGCAAAACAATAATGTATCAAGAAAATTAAGCAGAGAATGAATGGGGGACGTCATCCAGAAAGCAAGTAGGTATATTTGTTAAAATCCTTCAACAATTCATCATTTCATTGTACTTTCAGAAATGGAGGAAGAAAGAAGGAAATTACAACATATTCATAGCCATTGATGACTGCAAATCTTGACCATGTCTGATAACGTTTTGAGTCACCGATTCGAACTATCCTCTCACGGACACCAACCAACCAGGGAGTCGTGATGTTGTACCAAGTGGTGCTAGCCTAACACAAATAGCCTACATTCCACGACGTCACGTTATAGGCTGTGACCACCTCTCTGCTTCCTTCCAGAGCTAGCGAATTGAGACTGGTACGGTAGCATATGTCCAGGTCATCGAAGTCAGTATTTCCAGATAACAACCCCCCAAAACGAACGGTGATCTCCGTTGCGTCCAAACACACACTGCTGTGCGTCAGAATTACTCACACGATGATACCGTGGAACGCAAGCAATTCTACCGAGGTAGCAATGATCGAATGTACACAGAGTCGCTCCACATCCTCAGATCGGAGACGTTAAGTTCCACTAGCGTAAAGCAGAACTGAGCTCACCGAAGCATTGTAAACCCGACTTCTGACGACAGTTAGGCTAACGTCGAGATGGCGCCCCACCCAGGTGGCTCGATTCAGTGTATGCCACCCTAGTTTTTATTACAAGGTTAGCAATATCGTCCATCACACCTCCGACAGCACTCACACAGCTACCTAGATACACGAACTTGTCAAAGTGATAAGCCGCATTAATGTGAGAAATCTATGGAAAAAGAGCTCAGCTATAACAACACTGCGTGTAGTCACAAAATCACATAGTAGGATATGTATACTTCGAGGACACTTTTAAAGAATATTATGTAAAATTCTATTTTTAGTAAAAAAAGCACCATACTTACATCCATATATTTTTTGATTATCTGATCAACATCACGATTAACAAAAGGTTGTAAGAATTTGCGTAACAGGCGCAAGGTTGGTTTTGCGTCTAAAACAAGTCCAGTATGCCTGGAAGAAAGAAATCAGTGAGTAACAGACAGTTAGGTTAATAATATTAACTTTGCAATAATGTTATTCGAATATTTTTTAAAATTTTTATTCTTACACGTTCCCAGTGGTGGAACATAGGGCTTCAAACCAGAGCTCTAAAGTTTGGGTTGCAGTGGTGTTTATTTTTTTTTAAGGGATGTGGTTGCTAGCTTCATGCCTAACCTTCCCTCTTTACCAATATTATTACTGGCTTAGCGAGGTGAAGGATTGAGTCGGTAACCGAGGATCGAACCCCGGCCCATGTGCGTAGTCGGCGAGCATTCTACCGCTGTGCCTCCGACGCATTATTCGAATATAGTTCAAGGTATATGAGTTTTATTTACTGACATGATAGAAGGCCGTGGAACCTCTGATGCAATTTGATTTAAAAAATCAATGCGTACATGAGCTTTTTAAGCGTTTGAAGGCAATAACAGTGTGGAACATACGAGGAATTCTGTGAATGCACCCATGGTGATACAAGAAATAGATTCAATTTCAAGGTCAAAACAAGAAGTGAAAGATTGGGAAGATTATTTCTCAAACAAGATTGAAAAACTGGTTCCAAAAAATTAGGAGTTAAATGCGTTTTCTGTGGCATTTAGTAGGATTCTTGATAATGAAGATAGGTGTAACAACAGAAGACAAGGGCCAGAAAACAGATCGTTTATTAAGGAAATCGGTGACTCTAAAGAATAGCGGCCCAAACCGAAACGACCTTCGAACAAAAAAGTGACCTTGAGCGAGGAATCAGCTGACTGCATCATTTTCGGAAGTAATCATGGATGTTTTCGATTACTGTTTGGATAACGGACTGATAGCTTTGTCGAAAATTTGCCAATGCGGAGGAGTTATGCATATACAAAAATACACAGAGGCCATTGATGGCTTTGTATACAGATGTACTGAGTGCCGAAGGAGGAAATTGGTTCGAGAAGGTTTGTCGTTGTTTTTTTGTTTACAGATCCCTTAGGAACTTTTCTCTCAAGGTCTAAACTACCTTTGACGAAAATTTTAATGATCTGTAACTTCTGGGTCCTGAAAAGAGCAGTCACAGCTAAAGCTTATGAAACAGAAAATTCAGAGGTGTCAGCAGTGCAATGGTACAACTACTGCAGAGATGTTTCCTCCTGGAAAATGAACACCCTGACTCAAGTTCTCGGAGGAGTCGGCAGCATAGTCCATATTGATGAGACTGTACTTATAAAAAGGAAATACAACCGCGGGAGATTACAAGCAAACCAGCAGTGGATACTGGGTATCTACGACACGACACTGCGCAAAGGGTATATAGAAGCGATTCCCAATCGCAGTGCAGCAGTATTAGTGCCTATTAATAAGCGTTTGGTGTTGCCGGGGACGACTATTCATACAGATGAATGGAGCGGATACCGTCAATTATCGAATCATGGGTACATTCATCATGTTGTTAATCATACGGACGGTTTCCGGAATCCTTTGGATGGAACCCACACCAGTTCCATTGAAAGATTTTGGAGTCGTCTAAAAAGACGTATAAGAGCGGTTAATGGATCGATAAATCCCATGATTTACAGTTACCTGGATGAATTTATGTACCGAAACTGGTTTCATATGACTATGAAGACTCCTATGAGAAACTGGTAGGTTTTTTTGCAACATATACGCGAACGCCATTCTTTGTAACTGTTTATTATGATTGCATTACTTATATATAAACCGTTTTTTACAATTATGCGCCTTTCTTTTTTAGCCTTCTCATTGGCCGAAGTTGTCCCTGTCAAGGTCACTTTTGCGTTAAAAGGTCGTTTCGGTTTGGGCCGCTATTCTTTAGAGTCACCAGGAAATCAACACATATTTAGAGATTTTCATGTACATTATTATAGATCATTGTTAGCAGAAAAACACAGTCTTCTGATTGGTTGTTTCTCACAGAAAGTTGACCTTGCATCTCTTTGTGGTTGTTTCTTGAATGTCAGATCACCTATATGTTAACTGTATCCGCCTACGCAAAGCCTTTCTTCTCATTTTTCTCACGACCAATATTGAGGATATAAACATTGACGTAAATTACTGTCCACCAATTTTGACTAACAGCCAGCTCTCACCACATAGGTATTCCTATTGTTCCCGTGAAATATGAATTTTATGGTAGAATCAACTAAGGATTCGATGTGAACTATCACAGAAGCACGACTGACTGACTGAGTCTTCAGCATAGACCATTGCGCAGAAATGCACCAGTTCAACTTGCCACACTCCGTGGGGTACGTAAAGGAAGACAAAAAAGAGAGATTCAAGTGAACGATAATATAAGCAGAAATGTGAGGAAGAAAGAAAAGTAACGTGGTGGATCACAAAGGATGAAGAATACAAACTAGGCCATTTACAACGATTTTGAGTCATAACACCGATTGCCTCCAGTCATTAGTTTTTAGTATCCCAGGAAAGCTTACACTTCGTTACGTGGTTGGCTCAAACTAATTGAAAAAGATTTTATGGACAGCTTTCAAGGTTTGGTTTGATTGTCACTAGGTCTTTTGCAGCCTGTTTCTATGTCAGCTAACACTGTCCGTCATGAAAGCTTGCATACTTTAGTGATATCAAAGCCCTACGTCTACTGAGCATAACATTAAACATAATTATAACTCGAAAGACAGCTAAGAACAATCTCACAACTATCATCTGTGTAAATGATTGTGTTAAAGATAGATTTATTTAATTTCACATCAGTATGACATTCATTCAAATAACGAAATATTTAGATTACACCATGAATAGTTAACATCTGACTTTATCACAGTAACCTAATTTAATTAGAGGCTTACATTTGAGCATCAGTTTGCATTTATTTCCAGTACCGTGTGTTGAGTATACGGGAGTAAGACAACCTGGCTGGCTGCCAACTATCTCCAGTGATTTTCCTGATTTCGGTAGACAGCATAATGAGACAGGTAGTGGCTGGCAGCGGTGAAACAGGCATAAAAAGGACCCACACAAAAAAAACTTGAAGGATCTGAACTTCGCCGACGATATATGTCTGATTTCCTACAAACTGGAGGATATGCAAGTGAAAAGCTACAAGTTGGCAGAAGAAGCATCCAGAGAAGATAGGCCTTCCTTCGGGTGAACATAGAGAAAACAGAGGTGATGAAGACTCCTGGGCAACAGTGACAGCAATAGCAACTACATCAGACAATAATCAGGATAAATTGGAAAAATCTGAAAGAAGCAACCTCCTCTAACTACCTGCCTACCTGGGAAGCATCGTTCCAACTACAGGCGGACGGAACTGACGAGGATATCAAAGGTAGGATCGGGAGAGCAAGGCGAGCTTTCATTTCTCTCAAGTCTGTGTGGAGGCCAACAGCACTCAGCATGAAAATGAAAATAAGAGCCGGATTTTCAACTCCAATATGAAGTAAGTGCTACTTACTAAACGGATGAGAGACTTGGGGCAGCGTCATGAAGGGCACTTCGAAAAGACTACAAACCTTCATCAACAGCTGTTTTCGCCCAATACTCAACATTAGACGGCCAGCCAGAAAAGATCAGCAACAGATCAGCATCTGTGGGAGCAAACCAACTCACCAGGAACCGATTGTGCAACAAATATACAGGCAGAAATTGAGGTGGATTGACCATACTCTGGACTGGACTACAATGACTCCTAATTTAGATATAAGGAGTGAAGTGTTAGATCACATTGACCGCTTCACTTATTTTTTTTAATTTATTTTGATTACAGCTGGATTCCACACTGTATTTTTGGTACTAGTATGGAATTTTCAGCATGTGATATCGGTAGCCCAAATTTTACAGGCCGATCATAGATATCAGGTGTGCGTCGGCAGCGGATCGAACCTTGGACCATGTGCATGGTCGGCGAGAGTCCTAAACACTGTGCTACCGACGCATCATCAGCCAATGCCAGTTGGTTGATATCTGACGAAATCTCACCACGGATACAGAGGGTTAGCTTTCCATATGCCCGTCTCTGGCGTAGATGTTATATCCGATTGGCTATCGACCAAAAGCCGGGTGTACTGCTCAGCTGTCCACTTCTCTCCTTCCTTTATGGCTGTCATACTTGACCACTGAGAGTGGAAGACATGAAAAGATTAGCTATCTTCGATCATAGGTACCTGCGCTCTATCTCCCGTGTGTGTTAAGTGGTATAATAAGGTGAGCAATATTGAGGGTAGGCATCGGTCGGGTACTGGTAAGGAGGGGAAATCAATCGACGAAGTTGTGAAGTTACATAGACTGAGATGGTTAGGACATGTGTTACGTATGCCTAGTCATCACCTTCCTCGACGGGCGATGTTAGCTGACACAGGATCGATCAGGTTGGAAAAGAGTTAGCTAGTGGTGGTCAAACCAAAACATCGCTTCATCAGTAAGTGAAATCTACAACAGTTAGTTTAAGCCAGCCAGTCACGTAGGGAGGTGTGGAATTTCAGACTGGTTGGGGTCCTCGGGACGGTAAAAACCAATGAAGGCTGGAGAAAATCGGTGATATGGCTTAAAATCGTTCTCAATGGCTGGCGCAGATGCCAATGAAAGTATATTGTTCTTCGTTATTACTATTCCTTTGTCTCACACCTCTGTTTACTGTCTCTATTATGCATTTCTTCTCCTTTCTTCTCTTGCTTTGTGTGCTAAATGGAGTGGAGTGTGGCGACTTGAACTGGTGCACATCAATGAAAAGTTCTATGTCGATAAACAGACAGACAGACATTATGTGTTCACAAATTGTCTGAAATAAGGCTTTATTATTACAAAGAGACTCAAAGCCAAGTTATAAAATACTATATATATATATGGAAGCTAAGTTAATTGTTTTGGCAGTAAATCTTATATCCATTCACGCCCACATAAAATTAGTCATACCGTCACCAACGTATATTAATATGTGATATACAAAACAATAGTGAAAGCGTAATCCTTTTTTTCTATAAGCTGTGCACGACAACATTGTGAATGTTATTCGATCTCTTTTCTTTTTTGCTACAAATTAAAAACATGTGCTGGTAAGTCATGTATAATATTCAGCTGGGTCTATTTTTTTAAAAGTACTCTCTCTCTCTCTCTTTCGCTCTTTGTCTCTCATCATATAATCACAAAATATTAGAAACTTTATGTATTTCTGTACTTTAACACTTCCACTAAAGACATGTTCTTTTATTCTATGTCAAGTGTAATATATATATATATATTAAATCCCACCCTGTTAACAAAGTTGCTACCGAAACTTCAGCACGATGAATCTCTTTGCACCAAAAGCAAAAGCCTGTGTGGGGACATGGAACGTCCGCACCAGATCGCAAACAAGATGAAAAGATACGGAATCCAAGTACTGGGAATATGTGAAAGTAGATGGAACGGGAATGGACTCATCAAATTGGCAACGGGAGAGTCAGTGATCTACTCCGGTCACCCAGAAGATAACCACACGTACACCGAGGGTGTGCCTATCATGATGTCACCAACGGCAACGAAGGCCTTGATGAAATTGGAGGCGATCTCGTCCAGGATAATGACCCCCAGATTCAACTCCAAAGGAAGGATAGTGTCAATTATACAATGTTATGCACCTACAAACAACGCAGACCTCGAAAAGAAAGGAGAATTCTACAGACAACTACAGGAAGCAATGGAAAATACGCCAGCTGGTGAGTCAGAGACACGGCGCGTCATAAAGAGCATCTCCAACAAACTTCACACCTTCATTAACAGTTGTCTTCGCTCAATACTACTCAAGATCAGATGGCCAGAAAAGATCAGCAACAAAGATCTCTGGAAACGAACCAACCAGGAATCGATTGTGAAACAAATAGGCAGGAAGAAATGAAGATGGATTGGTTATACACTGAGGAAACCATCAAGTGACATCACTAGACAAACCACTGCTCGAGTGGAACCCGAAAGGGAAGCGGCGAGTTGGTCGTCAGTGCAAGGGTGACTTGGAGGAGGTCATGTGAGGAGGAGATGAAAGCATGTTGGCAGAAAACAGAAGGCAATGGAGACGCGTAGCTGAAGCCCTATGTTCTTCTAGGAATTAAAGGATATAATAATAATAATATTTATTAGATAATTCCTGACCACATTCTTTATCATGTATATTATAGAAACACTGTAGTCAAAAACACTAACAGTAAGTATGCCTCAAAATCAGCCACAAATATCTTTGTGCATAGGATGGAGATTTGTGCAAACCCCCAGTTGCAAGCATTTAAAAGCCCTGTGATTAATGATTCACAACAAGGGGGAAATTCAACTATGCCTTTGATGTGAAGAAAGGAGAAAACACAAGGCTGCCTGCCTGCTATCACCAATGATATTCCTGATTGCAGAGGATTGGATTCTACAGAAGACTGAGCTTCGGGGAGGGGGAGAGGGTGCGAGAAGATAGGAATACGTTGGACAGAAAAGAAGAAACTCTAGAAAATCTTGAGTTTGGGGAGGGGCAGTACGCACCCACTGGGATTCGAACTCAGGGCCTTCCGGTTACAAGGTAAGCTCGTTCGAACCCCAGTGGGTGCGTACTGCCAATGATTCCCGAACTAGGATGAAACAGCTGTCCAGTACTCCGCTGCTGGTTTTTAATGGTTCTCTAACTGATATCAATCCATGGTCAAACTCGTAAAAACAAATTCAATCCCTACAAACTAACTATTGAAAATTAATCCGATGTTCGCTAGTCACTTGCTACAGGACGGAGTTTCTCGGAGTTCTAGTGAGAAGTAGTGACCAGTGAGGTCCAACCTGTCAAGTGTGAGGATGGATTTCCTTCCGATGACATTGGTTGGTAGTAGTTAGAATTCATGGACTGGCGCCACTGAATCAGGTCTCAGTGGCTGAATGGCATACGAGCTTGCCTTGTAACTGGAAGGTCCTGGGTTGGAGTCCTGGTGGTGGATGCGTACTGCCGATGATTCCCAAGCACTAGGATGAAACAGCTGTCCAGTACCCACGATTTGGGTTAAACCCACCACATTGTTACTCAAGTTACTAGTTACTCATGGTCTTAACCACCTCTTGTCTTTATTACGCAACTCATTTGCCATTGTTTCAAAGCACTTATTTCTTGTTTATGGCTAAGAGTTTTGGGCAGAAACTGTATAAGTGTAATTTTCTAAGCATTCTTGATTAAATTTGGAGTAGCCTGTCAACAATTTAATATTATTTAGCATTTGAAAGTATACTAAAATTGTTCTGTGCAACATAAACTTGAATTCATTTCTTTAAGTTGTACGCAGTTGAGTTGATGAGATGCCAACGAAATGAATGATGGTACCACCGACTTATTCTGCACAAACCACTGTTGTTCTTGTGTTATATTCAGTCAACACAAGAAGTTCAGTCAATACAAGAAGGTTGGGGCCCTCGGGACTCTAGGAATCAATGGCTGGAGACAATAGGTGACATGGCTCAAAATCGTTGTCGATGGCGTAGGTGTATTCAGTCTCTGTAATCTTTCATATTCCTTTCTACCATTACCCATACTGTTTCACTCTTATACTTGTCAAACTCTATTGATTCTCTTCACTCATCTTCTTGTCTACCTCTGTGTGCTATTTGGAACGTGGCAACTCGAATTGGTGCACTTCGGTGCCAAGTTCTATGTTGAATCCAGACAGAGACAGATATTCAGTCAAACGATGTTAATTTGAATAAAAACCTGATCAGGTGAGATAACATTAGGTGTTCAAGTAATTCAACAATATGTATATGAATATAATTAATGGTTAAATCGTGTCAAATGCTGCATTCATCATTGATTTTGTCCTTGTACCTTGATCATTACTTAGCATAAAAAATTATAATAATAAAAAAATAATTAAGCTCTATAACTTGAAACGTGTCTATTTAGAAAAACTAAATTGCGTGGGTGTATAGACAAATAGACAGACAGACAGACAGAAGTACATTCACTACAGGGTTTAATACCAAAATGCGTGGTATGCTATACATTATGAATAAAACTATCTATCATTTCAAGGCCATATGAGCTTTTCTCGCTCGCTCACTCTAAAACCAAATACTGACTACCATACCAAAGTACCTAGATAAAACATGGGATAGAAAATCAGGTTATAGATGTACTTATTATACTATTATGATAAAGATATGTTAATATTTGCGCGCGCGCTCGCGCACACACCTACACAGATATGCGTGGGCGTAATACATAATACAATAGAAATATAATCAGTGCGTCAGTACTGCGAATAATGAATAAAACATATGATCTAGAAAAAGCTAACAACGACTAAATGATTAATAGGTTTGTAAAAGCTGTGATGACGTCAGATAAGGCCAGACAACTAAATATCGAGGCTAAAAATAAACACACATAGTCAGTCTGAGTTAGATTTCCAAATTGTTTCAACTAGGCCAGTGTATATGAATGATTATTCTAGTAAAATATCTAGTCTTTCTTTGTTTGTGTGTATGTGAGTGTGTGTATTTAAAGTACAAAAGTACATGGCTATAGGAGTTAGTTAACTTCATATACACAGGCCCAGATCATATGATCAGATGTGTTAATCGAAAGTAAAGGAATTGTACCAGTTACCTTGTGCACATGATAAGGGAAGGCATATAGCATCCATCTAGCATCATACCCCATATACCAAATTAAAAACTCAAGATGATTTAAAGTACCAGGACTACCGAACCTACCTAACTGTCATAAACGACTATAAAACAGCCAGCAAAAATGAGAATCATTTGAACAAAAGTACAACAGTGAAGAATATGAAATGAAAAAAGTGGAATTACTTTCTCTCATATTCATCATACCAACAGTTCATTACATGTAACCTCCTGCTGATTTGTAGTCTTTCCTTTCTTAAACATTATATATGAAAATACACTACAAAGGAGGAGAGATGGAAAGGCAAATCGTAAAACACAAATTATCCCCGCCTCCTCAATTTCAGATACTTAAAACATCATACCAATAGACTAATGTTCATGAAAGCCTTTAGTCCTCGAATTTAAGTTAGACAGTGAAAAAGGCAGAGTCAGTTAACAAATCGATTCGTTGACATTTCAGCACAATGTGTAACAGTATACCAGGGATGGTAAATCGAGATATTAGAGCATAAACTTCTACTCTGTGAAGATAAATTTCATCATAGATGTACTAATGGGATTAACCCTAAGTTCGCCACTTAAGAATTGACTTGTTACCAAGGTATAGTTGTAACAATAGAAGACAAGGGCCAGGCAACAGATCGTTTATTAGGGAAATCAAGAGATATTTATAGATTTTCTTGTACATTATTATAGATTATTGTAAGCAAACATACACAGTCTGATTGGTGGTTTCTCGCTAAACGTTAAACTGATATCAACAGGTGATGAAACGTGCAATTAATCAAACCGCTGCAAACCAACACTTGAAAAGCAATATGGAAGACGTGAAATAAAGAGAGGAGGATAAGAATACGAATAACTTTTGCATACACGAAATATTTGCCATCGCTTTATACTACTACATTATGTTGCTAAATAAAGAATCTGTCGCCAAATACCACTACGTTCTACCGTTACAACACTACTACTCAAAATACTGTTAGTACAGTCCTAGTTATTCATAAGCTACTTAATTTAACAGTAATAAATGTGTTAACCTACTCCTGGGAGTTCATTGATATCGATTAGTCATGTGTGTGTGTATATATATCATGGTCAAATAAGCCAAAGTAGCATATTAAACTACTGGGCCAAAAACTAATTTCTCACATCTAACCTGTCTCATTTCATTACGCGCTTAAATATTACCAAGATGTATTTATCTAGCAATAAATGTCAGTGCATCTATCCTGCGGATAAGAGTATCAGCTAGTTTATCATATGGATGAAGGAATTTAAAGTTCAGAATTCCAAAATTGCCTCCGGATAAACGATGATTCATGGCCTATGATAATAAAATGGACATAAAGATAGATTAATTAGAAAATATATTTTTTTATTTCTTTACGTTCCCAGTGAAACAGAGGGATTCAAGCTACAGGCTTGAACTTCAGACAAACCTCATGCCCAACCTTCCCCCTTTAAGAGTCCTATTACTGGCCTACCAAGGTAAAGGAATGCCTCGGTGTCCGGGGATCGAACCCCGAACCACATGAGGTGTGGTTGGCGAGCATTCTACCGCTGTACCACTGATAGGATATAGGGTCAGGCTGGAAAAAAGCTAGCGGCGGTCAAACAAAAACATGGCACCAGTCAATGAAATCTACAACAGTTAGTCTAAGCCACTTGTGAAGGTGTAGACTTCCAGGCTGGGGTCCTCGGGACGGTGAAAATCAATGGTTGGAAACAATTGGTGACATGGCTCAAAATCGTTCTCAGTGGCTAACGCAGATGCATCCCCTCCTTGTGACTTATGATTTCCAATGAAACTGTTTTGTTCTTCCTTATTACTCCTCCTTTGTCTCTTACCTCTGCTTACTGTCTATATTATGCTTTTCTTGTACTTTCTTCTCTTGCTTCGTGTGCTACTCGGAGTTTGGCGAATTGAACTGGTGCACATATGTGCAAAGTTCTATATCGAAAACAGAGACAGACAGTGCCACTGACTCACAGAAGTGATATAGATTTGCTATAAAGAGAAATTTGCTATAGAGCAATTGATTACAGGCAAAAAAGATATTCTTTTTAAAAACTAAGCTGCCAAAATATTCTGTCATAACAATGCATATAATTCCTCTTCTTCCCTTTGTTTTAATCTATTAAAATCTAACCTCTAATGGTGGTTTGTACTCTCGCGAGTATTTAAAATGTCTACAAGCTGCTGATTTGCAAGTTCCTACCAAACCTTAGAAAAAATAAGCAAAATCATGAGCGGCAACTTTTCCAAATACATGAGACGAATGTTCCCGAGATTTGCACAGATGTGCAGCACTTCAAGTTACCACACTCCCTTTTTGTAGCACACAAAGCAAGAGAAGAGAGTACAGAGAGGTTCATAAAAAAGAGAGAGATAATAAACAGAAATATGAGCCAAAACAATAGTAATATGGAAGAACAATAGAATTTTGTTAGATATTATAAACCAGAAAGAGTGAATGCATCTGCACCAACCATTGAGAACGATTTTGAGCCATATCACCAACTGTCTCTAGCCTTCATTGGTTTTTACCATCCCAAGGAGTTATAATCTGAAGTGGTGACGACTAGTGGTGTCCGTCAAAGATGCCCATTATCCCCTTTTCTATTCAACTTCACCATAGATGTACTAATGGACTTAACCCTAAGTGACTTCAGCGACTCAGGGATTGACTTGCTACCAGGCTATGAATGATCTCGTTGACTTAGAATATGCAGACGATATAGTCCTTCTAGGCGAGGACAAAATGCAGCAGAGTCTTCTAAACACCTTGAACTGCAACCTACGAATGTTTGGCATGCGATTCGCTCCCATCAAATGCAAGATGATGTTACAGGACTGGACTACACCGACTCCTAGATTAGATGTAGGGAGTGAAGTGGTAGAGCACGTTGACCGCTTCACTTATTTGGGAACTACCATCAGCCAACGCCAGTGGGTTGATCTCTGACGAAATCTCAGCTGAGTACTGATACAGAGGGCTAGTTTCGCATATGCCAGTTTACACCGTCTCTGGATTAGTAGACGTGATATCTGGCTGGCTATCGACCAAAGGACGGGTGTACTGCTCATCAGTCCGCTCCGTCCTCCTTTATGGCCAGCTGTGAGACCTGGCCAGTGAGAGTGAAAGACATTTAAAGTCAGGCTAGCTGTCCTTGGTGCCTGCGTTCTATCTCCCGTGTGTGTTAAGTGGTATAATAAGGTGAGCAATATTGAAGTTAGGCGTCGGTCGGGTACTAGGTAAGGAGGGGAAATCAATCGACGAAGTTGTGAAGTTACATAGACTGAGATGGTTAGGACATGTGTTACGTATGCCTAGTCATCACCTTCCTCGACCGACAGGCAATGTTAGCTGACATAGGGTCAGGCTAGAAAAGAGCTGGCGGGAGGTCAAACCAAAACATGGCTTCACCAGTCAATGAAATCTACAACACCTAGTCTAAGCCACTTGTGAAGGTGTAGACTTCCTAGTTGGGGTCCCTGGGACGGTAGAAACCAATGAAGGTTGGAAACAATTGGTGATATGGCTCAAAATCGTTCTCAATGGCTGGCTGGTGCAGATGCATCCACTCCTTGTGACTTATGATTTACAATGAAACTACATTGTTCTTCATTATTACTATTCCTTTGTCTAACACCTTTGTTTAATGTCTCCAATATGCATTTCTTCTCCCTTATTTTCTTGCTTTGTGTGCTACATGAAGGGAGTGTGGTGACTTGAACTGGTGCACATATGTGAAAAGTTCTATTTCGAAAATAGACAGACAGACAAGAAACCCAACCAGTCAGGAAGTCTACATCTCCCTACATGGCTTAAACTAACTGTCGTAGATTTAATCGACTGATGCCATACCAACACTAGCTCTTCTCTAACCTGATCCTGTGTCAGTCATCAAACATTGCCCGTCGAGGAAGAGAGAACTGCCACTGTCTGGAAAATGTAAAACTGATTATCCGCAGTTTCCAATTATTCAGCTATTATTATTATTATTATTATTATGTTCATGGGTCACAAAATGTACTCTTACACCTTTTTTAAATTGGATTTCAACCAAAAGTACATTTCTCGAAGGAGTGAGGTGAAGAAGAAATATCATAAGGGATTGGTTTTTGCTTCAGATCAGACAGCAGTGTGTCAGGCGATTTACTGTCAATTACTATTGCACTTGGAGATATCCTGGAGAAAGAGAAACTATTGTGTATTGAATTCCGCTGAAATTTCTGCACATTATATTGGCACTGTTCATAAATAAAGCTATTATTATTATTATTAAAATTGCTTTCAGTCAGTTGACGTCACAGTGCAAAGTAAATTGAAAGTTGTGCTTGTACTCACTCCAGGAAGTTATTGATTTGTTTAGTGGTACTATGTGTCAATATTAAGTATGTCTGTCTGGATTCAACATAGAACTTGGCACCGAAGTGCACCTGTTCGAGTTGCCACGTTCCAAATACCACACACAAAGGTAGACAAGAAGATGAGTGAAGAGAATCAATACAGTCTGACAAGTATAAGAGTGAAACAGAATGGGTAATGGTAGAAAGGAATATGAAAGATTATAGAGACTGAATACATCTGCGCCATACATATTAAGTATGTAAAAAACAAGGAAAGACTTTGTATAAAGAAAGCCAAACCAATATACATCGGTTATCATCGTAACGCATAATGTGATAGTGCTTAAGAAAGTAGTTATTTTTTCTTATAATTGAACCTACTGAATGATAACTTGAATAGTTATGGCGGCCTGCTTAAATCAACCGGGCTACCGGAACTTCCATCTATCAGAAGTGCTGTTTAAACTCTTCTGCATTTCTTATATTGTTTAAATCATACCATTTATATCGAATGTTCACTACATCAACTCACGCGCATATTCAATTAGCTTTCAACAAAATGCTGTATAATTCTTCAAGGGAATGACGAAGAAATGCAACAATATTATGTCACATGGTTTAACTTCAGATTATTACTTTACAGGTAAATAATCCTGTATAAGGAGGCACTGAAAATTTATGTACACTATGTGTTCACATTTTGTCTGAAAGTATTTCGAAAAATTCGATAGTGTACACTGAGTCGTAATTAGGATCATAACATATCATAAAAGGTAACTTAATTACATGAATTATTTACTTTGACAGTTTGAATATACCACAAATGCTGAGACAAAACCCCTACCAACAAATTTCTATCATAACTGATATCAATCCGTGATCAACTCGTAAAAACAAAACTAATCCTTAAAAACCAAACCATAGAAAATTAATCTGATGCTCGCTAGTGACTTCCTACAGAATGGGGTGTCCTCAAGTTCTAGTGAGAAGTCGTGACCAGTGAGGACCATCCAGATGCCACGTGTGAGGATGGATGTCCCACCTACGGCAATGGTCGCGGTCGCGCTAAATCACGAATTGGTAAAAGTTAGAATTCATGAGCCATTGAATTGAGTCCCAGTGGCTGAATGGTATATGAGTTAGCTTGCCTTGAAACTGGAAGGTCCTGGATTTGAACCCCAGTGGGTGCGTACAGCCGATGATTCTCAAACTAGGATGAAACAGCAGCTGTCCAGTACTCCCTCGTTTTCAATGGTTCTCTAGCTGATATCAATCCGTGATCAACTCGTAAAAACAAAACTAGCCCTTACAAGCCAAACCATAAAAAATATGTCTATCAGGTTGTCTGAAATAAGGCTGACCGTGTGTGTGTGTATCCCTGAATATATTTTATTGGTCAGATAAGTTTATATGAATCATTAGAAGAATAAAGTGGACGATAATACCAATACGCCTACTAGTAGGGCGAGGAGGTCAGCAGAAGTTTTAAGAACGGATCACTTGTAATGGAAAAATTGTTCGGATGATCTCTCCTCCTGGACGATCTACTGATAATATGCATACTTATTTAGACGTTTCAACTAACTTTGAATTTAGTATACGTTTCCCCCCACAACCACACAGACTGTGTATCACTCATTTGACATTTGCATATCATATATATATATATATGTTGATTTTTGACCTTCATTATTTGTCTTTGTCCTTATTTAATCTTTAATTGTAATACTTCTATGTGCACGTTTATAGTGTACTGTTTATTCATATGAGTTTGTTTGAATGAATGAAGGTCATTCTGACCTTCTGTAGTGGCTGCGGATATTGTTGGTGTGTGAGTCTTGTGAACAGAGCTTTTCATTCCATCTCGTTGATTCTAAGGTACTTCTTACAGTTGGACTTTGGCTAACTAATTTTGGTCTTACAGTACTTGTTTTGTATTTAAAAATCTACCTACACTGCCTGTATAACTGCCTCAAGGCACCGTTAAGGTAAATTTAAGTTTTGATGCTATTATTGTTTAATAGGACTCCTAGAATATAAAAGAATAATCGTCTCTTCTCTGCTTTTGGAACGTTTCGTGATAGCGCATGTCTCAACGAAGCTTTGTCAGCTATACTACATTAGAACGTACAGATCGGTTCCTTGCGTTCACACCACAACCGGACAAATTTAGCCTCTATGTCACACATGATCCTGACCCTCCCCCCCGCCCCCGCAAAGGCAGGAAAACTCAATGGTAGTTTGGCTAATTTACATGAGTTTATGACAGTCACAGTCACATAGACATCCACCTCGAATCGACGTGGTGGATTAGTGTACCGACAGTTGCTATGACATAACACCGAATAAAAACGAAACACTTTATACAACATTATGCAAAATATATAGAATTAAACACACCGATGATGATAACTTACTTAAGTCTTCTTTCAAAACCTGAATTTCTCCGATTTGAATATTTTGGATACTGAAGCACATTAGCATAACGTAAATTGAAACGTGGAAGACTTTGTAACTGAAATATTTCAGAAAAAATAGTAAAGTAAAAAGAAAATAAAAATGGTCAACAGGATTAAAGTGTACAGAGGAATGCATATTCGGTGCAAAAATCTACACACACATATACACATATAATGAAAACAGTACTGAACAGCTTTCATAATCATTGGTACTGTGATGGCAAGTCACCTTAACTTGGTAACCAGATTGCATAATACTTGAATTTACTCAGTATCAATAACCAAAGACTAAACACGACCAGACACAAGGTCAATCGTTAGTCTGAATACCTGTGATAACGTCTCAGACAATAGCACAGGTTGATATCTCCGAGTTGTCACCAATTCTTTCGAGGTTGCAGATAGGCCTTGCTGATAACAGGCAATAAACAGGAAACTTAAGTAGTGGGATTTTCAGTAGATTACTTCCAAAAACACTAAACAACTGATTATATATCATTTCTTCGAAATTTCTACCCACACTGTGATACCCCTGTGTGAAGTTGTATTTATGGTGAACACCTGTTGCTACATTCTGGTGACGCTGAGTTAGAGGAAATTATTGCTTGATAAGTGCATCTTTTTGCTTCAAATAGCAAAACGGACATACATACAAGTTTATTCGTTACTTCAAAATAATACGGTGAGTGTTTACAACACATGATACTATCTATCCTCTTAGACTCATCGACAGTATGCACCCACTGATCAGGACTCGAACCCAGTACCTTCCGGTTACAAGACAAGCTTGTATATATCATTCAGTCTCATTGGGATACTGACTCAATGGCCAGTTCACGAATTCTAACTTCGCTCAACTCATGATTTTAGCGCTACCACCAATTAGTGTTATTGGAGATTATTCGTATTTGAGTGGCGTACTGCTGATTAGTCCCAAGTTCTAGGACTTAAAAGCTGCCCAGTACTCTCCCATGTGGTTTCCAATGATTCTCTAACGGATATCAAACCATGATCAAACTTGACAGAAATGAAATCTCTGCAAACTAACTCTTGAGAAGTAAAACTAACTGCTTCCATTAGTGACTACTGTGCTACAACTTACAGACCTAGCAGCGAATGAGATACCTCAAATGGTACACATTCCAGGTAGTACATCGTGAACGATACACAATAACAACAAAAAAGGTTAAAGTAACTATCAAAATCATTAATGGAAGGATTAGTTGGCCAAACTGAGCTTTAAGCACCACTAACTACCAATGGAGTGCGATAGCACCATTGACCTTGAATGACCCTATGAGTTTTATTCACATGTGTTGAAGCTTCTATTCCGCTTGATTCGAGTCAAATGCCTGCTCTAACGCAGTTGCGTTTGAAATTTGGTGAGGATTAAGTCTTCCAGTATTGCTTAGATGTGGGTTGTGATTAGGAAAGAAGGGATTTGTTCATCATGGAGGTGTGATGACTATAAAAAGCTTCAGCAGGTCTATTGATGGACATGCACATTGTTGTGCGATTTGTTTGTCAGGGAAGGTAAGCTGATGTTTTTAATATTTCGTGGGAACATTTTTTGCCAGATCTCATCTTTCCTTAACCCAAATTTTGCATATTTGTAATTACTGGGTTTTTAAACAGTCTGTGAAAGGTGAAGCTGCTGAAACTGAAAATAGTCTCGTATCAACAGTTCAGTGGTACCAGCACTGCAGCGATGTCACACCCTGGAAAGTGGAAAGCCTTTCTTATTGGGAGGAGGTGTCGTCATACATGTAGATGGAATTGTCTTAATAAAGAAAAAATACAACGATGGTCAAGAACTAGTGAATACTGTTTGGGTGATTGGTTTATTATTTTTTTTAAATTTTTTTATTTTTGATTACAGCTTGATTCCACACCGTATTTATGGTACATGTATGGAATTTTCAGCGTGAATATTGGTAGCCCAAAATTCGCAGGCCGACCATAGATATCAGGTGTATGTCAGCGAGGGCTCAAACCCCGGACCATGTGCATGGTCGGCGAGAATCCTAACCACTGTGCCACCGACGCACACATAAAGGGAGGACCATGAGGCCTCCCCACTGACAAAAACTACAAGCCCGAGCGCACCCGATTAGGGTCCGTCGCGAGTTTCAACCCACCGAGGTGCAATGGTGAGCCTCCACCCGGGGTCAGAGCATTCTTGATCTGTCTGTCTGTTTTCGACATAGAACTTTGCACAAATGTGCGGAAGTTCAAGTCGCCACATTCCGTGTAGCACGCCAGATAAGTTTATATGATACCTCTCTACAGAAAGGATTCGTCGAGAGGATAACAGACAGAAAGCCAAGTACTTTAATGCCTATTATCACTCTAATTGTGAAAGAGGGAACTATAATACACACAGATGAGTGGGAACATTTTAAGTCCCCGTCATCTCTTGGATATATTCACCACAGAGTTAACCATTCGAATGATTTTGGGGATCCCACACCAGTTCTATCGAAGGCCATTAAGGAACGTTAGAAAACAGGATTAGAGCCATGAATTTATTGCAAAGTGATGTCATTTATAGTCATTTAGATGAATACACATGTATGGGATATGGTGTAACTTTTCCATTGATACTCCTATACTAAACTGGGCGATGTGAGAGAAAGGTATCCTATGTAAGAACTTATTAGTTTTTAGGCATTTTTTTCATACATATATGTATTCCATACCCAAAAACGCTTCGTTCGTGTGATTGGTGCGTTCAATGTCATTCGTTGAATTGTAGTTAGTGATGCTGAAAGTTTATTACTATTATATTCTTTAATTCCTAGAAGAACATAGGGCTTCAGCTACGCGTCTCCATTGCCTTTTGTTTTCTGCTAACTTTTTCACTCCGCTCCAAGTCTGCCAACATGCTTTCATCTCCTCCTCACATGACCTCCTCCAAGTCACCCTTGCACTGACGACCAACTCGCCGCTTCCCTTTCGGGTTCCACTCGAGCAGTGGTTTGTCTAGTGATGTCACTTGATGGTTTCCTCAGCGTATGGCCAATCCATCTCCATTTCTTCCTCCCTATTTGTTTCACAATCGGTTCCTGGTTGGTTCACTCCCAGATATCCCTCCCTGTCACTGATCTTTTCTGGCCATCTGACCATGAGTAGTATTGAGCGAAGACAACTGTTAATGAAGGTGTGAAGTTTGTTGGAGATGCTCTTTATGACGCTGATCCGTAAAGTAGCACTGACTTCACATTGGAGTTGAAAATCTGGAAAGTTTAACTTTGCCGATTAGTTGTGCCTGTCTATTTTCGAAATAGAACTTTGCACATATGTGCACCAGTTCAAGTCACCACACTCCCTTCATGTAGCACACAAAGCAAGAAAATAAGGGAGAAGAAATGCATATTGGAGACATTAAACAAAGGTGTTAGACAAAGGAATAGTAATAATGAAGAACAATGTAGTTTCATTGTAAATCATAAGTCACAAGGAGTGGATGCATCTGCACCAGCCAGCCATTGAGAACGATTTTGAGCCATATCACCAATTGTTTCCAACCTTCATTGGTTTCTACCGTCCCAGGGACCCCAACTAGGAAGTCTACACCTTCACAAGTGGCTTAGACTAGCTGTTGTAGATTTCATTGACTGGTGAAGCCATGTTTTGGTTTGACCTCCCGCCAGCTCTTTTCTAGCCTGACCCTATGTCAGCTAACATTGCCTGTCGGTCGAGGAAGGTGATGACTAGGCATACGTAACACATGTCCTAACCATCTCAGTCTATGTAACTTCACAACTTCGTCGATTGATTTCCCCTCCTTACCTAGTACCCGACCGACGCCTAACTTCAATATTGCTCACCTTATTATACCACTTAACACACACGGGAGATAGAACGCAGGCACCAAGGACAGCTAGCCTGACTTTAAATGTCTTTCACTCTCACTGGCCAGGTCTCACAGCTGGCCATAAAGGAGGACGGAGCGGACTGATGAGCAGTACACCCGTCCTTTGGTCGATAGCCAGCCAGATATCACGTCTACTAAGCCAGAGACGGTGTAAACTGGCATATGCGAAATGAGCCGATTAATTAATAGTGTATCGCGCATAACAATTGAAGAGTGACATTTATAATTTTAGAAATGCAGAATCAGTTTCAACCTTACAAGTAAACAGAACAAGCCTCACAGGTAAACATTTAATAATAAGTACCAAAACTCAGGTTTATAACTCCATATGGTTAGCTGCTAAATGTAGCGCAATTCGACCTGCAGATATGAATGATAAATGTCAGGTAGAACATAGCTGTGTCTATCATGCCTGTCTATCTGAGTTTGTAGTGCAGCATGTGATACTGATAAGATTTTCCTAGTAGTAGGTGCAGATTGATAGGAAGTGGACAAAAGTGAAATCAACGTTTTAAGTCAGTGACTGGCTGAAGTAGAAGTAGGAGTGTTTATTCCCTCAAGTCTGGAACTAGTTTACATTAATTAGACATGAAATAACGTCATTGGACAACTTGTTAAAACCTTGAGCCAATCGCCAACCAATCAGAAGGATGTATTCTCCTTTGGCCTAGTGGAACTTTAATGCGGTTAAAAATGTGTTAGCATGATCTGGTTTTCCCTAATAAAACATCCGTTACCAACTCACTTATCGTACTACCAATTACAATTTGACTTAGTTACAGGATTTCATCATGAGCTGACAGTGGTTAGAGAACCATTGGAAAGCCAACAGGGAGTACTGGACAGCTATTTCGGCAGCCTAGTTCGGGACTCTTTGTCAGTAGGCACGCACCACCAAAGTTCGAACCCAGAATCTTCTGGTTACAAGGCTGTAGAGCTCGTAGACCATTAAGCCACTGGGACCCGATCCATTGGCCCATGAATTGGCAGAAGTTAGAATTCATGGGCTGGCCATTGGATCGGGTCCCAGTGGCTTAATGGTCTACGAGCTCTACAGCCTTGTAACCAAAAGATCCTGGGTTCAAACCCCGGTGGGTGCGCGTAGATGAAGAATCCCAAACTAGGACGAAACTAGTAACGCTAACTAGTGGCAACGCACTACTGAAACAAAAGAAGGAGAATTTCAAAAAACAAAAAAATAACTCACTTTTTCTTCAGCATTTGAACACTCTGTATTATTTGATGTAGGCAGATCTTTATTATCTGAAGAAGTTGGAGGAGGAAGAAGAAGTAGACGAGAAGGAGTACAGCACTTCTTGCCAGCATTTGAATCACACGTTGAGCTACTATTACTACTACTACTCGCTAAACTATCTTTGAATCCGTTTGACACAAATGAATTATTATTGTTGTCAGATTGACTACTTACATTGGTGTTACCGATACTATTATTCAGTACGGAGGATATAGGGGGTGTATGTGACGTTGTTTTAGGTGAACTTTTGCAAGAGAATAATCCTGCTGATGATGATGACGATGATGTGATTGGTGGTATGGAGGGCAGTGGTAGAAACGATGATGATGATGATGGTTCGGATGAGGGTGATAAGGAAGAAAAGGAAGCTGGTGGAAGAGTAGTATATACTGGAAGTTGATTAGATACGGAGTGTTGACTGAAGGATATGTTTGTAGTGTTATTAATATTACCATTATTATTATTATTATCTCTGTCTGCCTTGACATTGAAAACCTGTGATGGTGGTGTTGGCGGTTGTGGTGAAAAGTTGAAAACAGTTGAATAAGGGATGGGGAATTTTATTTTTTGACTTGATTGATTAGTGTTAGATGGATTTGATTGCACTGAATGATGAGCACATGCTTCATCAGTTGTATGAACGGTAATCATCGATGTATTGGGTGTAGACTGTTGTTCATTCATTTGTTGATGTTTAGCATTATTTATTCTCGAGGATACTGATGATGAATGTGTATGATTAAGTGTTGTATAAGGTTTGACACTTGAAATAGGCTTTGAACTATGCGGTGAAAATGAATAGTATGAAGGACAAGTATGATTTGCCAAAGATGTAGCCGGTGGCAAATTATTAAAAACTGGCAAAGGGAATGAATTCGATGATGATGATGATGGTGAAGAAGAAGACATCGATTGTACAACAGGTAATGCTCTAGTAGTTGATGACGCCAATTCCAGGTGATTATTGGAGGTCAGTTGAAAATCTGTCCGTCCAGAATGCGGTAGAAATTGTTCAGAGGGGAGTATGGAAGAGGTCATTTGACATGAAATTGGAACAGAAGTATTCTTTTGACTATCAGTAACATGGAATGAATTTATCATTGATAAAGTATCTCTAATAGGATTTAATGGTCCAATATCTGTTTATAATATAAAACACAGAAATAAACGAAATGAAAAGTATGACTTAGAGAGATATGGAATAATGAATTTACAATAAAACAGTAACCACATACATACCCAAACGTAATTGCTGCATATTTTCAATCTCATTTGAAAAAGGCTCAAGGAATTTAAACATAATTAATTCCTTGAAACTTGATGTAGACAGAAGTATGAGACTGTACGCCACATTTCCTATGTAAGGGTTAGTAATCTTTTTTTCCTTCACGTTCCCAGTGGAACTATAGGGCCCCAAGCTAATGGCTTGAAGTTTCTGTAGTAGTCTTTAATTTTACAGGATGTGGTTGCAACCCTCATGCCAAACCTTTCCTCTTTAACAGCATTATTTCTGGCTTAGCGAGGTAGAGGAGTTCGTCGGTCGGGGATCGAACCCCGGACCATGTGCATGGTCAGGCTAGTAATACTCTCATCGTGTAATATTCAGATAGATTTAGTTACAGATAGATACACGCATTTATAGCCAATCCCTCAAACTATCCGGTTTGTCAGAAGCCCATATCACACTGGTTCAGTTAAAGTCTGAGTCAATGGCTGGATAAATTGACAGATAGATCTGTGTAACACTCTGTCAAATGATTTTCTCTCTTCACCTAAAGCCCCACCCTTTCTATCTTAACACCATTTTGTCTCAACATTCCAAAGGGGCGGGGCGTTTCTATGGTTCTCACCGTTGTTTGTGGTCACAGAGTGAAGTGAAGATGCCTCTCTAACCTGAAGAATAGTACTAACTGTAACAGAGAAGCAAAATGGGGAAGGTCTGTCTGTCTGCATTCAACATAGAACTTGGCACCGAAGTGCAGCAGTTCGAGTTGCCACGTTCCAAATACCACACACAAAGGTAGACAAGAAGATGAGTGAAGAGAATAATCAATAGAGTTTGACAAGTATAAGAGTGAAACAGAATGAGTAATGGTAGAAAGGAATATGAAAGATTACAGAGGCTGAATACACCTGCGCCACTGACAACGATTTTGAGCCATGTCACCTATTGTCTCCAGCCATTGATTCCTAGAGTCCCGAGGGCCCCAACCCGGAAGTCTGATGGGGAAGGTGATGTGAGTAAAGGAGATTGATGCTCAGAAAGGCTTCGTGTGGTCTTGGAAGTGTGCGGGCGATGGTTACTTCCTGGCCGCCCAAACCGTGGAGGTTGATTGATTCTTTGGGTACCTGAAACAGAGACAGAGGGTTAGTGTTGCGTGATCTCAGAGCCCAGGGGAAAACTACTTGAGGTCGGTCACACACAGCCTGTATGAACTGGTTTCTTGGTTTGCTTCCGTATTAGTAAACTTACCTCCGGTGTCGGACCACCATAGGGTAAGTTGGGATATTGATATAAGAATAAAACTTGTGCACTGTGGTAGAGTGTAATTCCATTATGGGTAAATTTTGTTTTGATAAAGTCTCACAGCGTTATACAGTAATGTTTACTGATGACGTTTCGAGCACAATTTATTGCTCATAATCATATCAAGGTAATCACACGACTTCCTAAATTCATTTATATAGTTCCGTTGTTTTTCTCTTGATTTTCACTTGATTTGATTGGTAATAGTATTTTCCATATTTCAGGTATGAGTGACGAGTCATTCCTATTGCATGTGTTGGGTGTAGACTCGATGAACAAGGATTCAGTTGGGATATACAATTTTTGGGGTCAACCTTTCCTAACCCCTTCTCTCTGGAGTGGAGAGACAGCATAACTGGCTGGCATGCTGGTCATCTGAGGGAAACACCTTACTGCGGCTGTTACACCCCTGTTCCCCAGCAGTACGACTTCGCCCACAGATCCCCAGCATAGTGTAAGAAAGATTCTTACACAACGCCGGTAACTGCTTTTAGTTTAATCGTTATCCTAACAACCCTCCTGGCATGGTAGGACCTGTAAGAACATATATTCTAGACAGTATAACCTGTTGGGTCATAGCGATGTGCAAGCCCGACCACCGCGTCAAGGTAACAGCTATCGGTAGGGCAACATTCCATAAGAGCAGAGGAAAGATGTTTGCGGTTGGAAAGTAAGTTATCTTTCGTATCTTCTGCTCTGAGCAACTATATTTTTGACCAACGTAAAGCAGACTGTTGCTCAGCACTTCTGCTGTATGTTAGATTTACAGCGTTTTACCAAAGCCTGAGAATCATTTCCTAGACAGCTTATAGAACTTCTTTGCCTAAGAAGCTATTATGATACGCAATACGTCAAGACTAAAATAGGTACACTGAGTTGGACATAGACGCACTGATCACAACTACTGCGAATAACATGACGCGACAGCTACTTGTTCCTCACACCACACCACTGAAACGATAACATATAATGATGTCAGCCACAAAGTATATTTCTCGCAATAATGTATGATTCAAAATATCACCAAGGTTATGCCAATTAGTCTATAATCATGATCAATAAAACACTGGGCGTTATTTTACACGGGTCAAATTCTGACTGGCTCGCCTCCAGACTAAATATTGATCACTTATGTTGACTAATTCTGATTGGTTTATTTCTAGACTGGGCATCAACCACCATATCAGAAGCTGATATACATCAAGACATATTGGTCATTTAGATTCAACAAATTAACAGCGATCAAAAGACTATATTAAGATTTTTTATCCCAGATGGTCAGAGTTCTTCAGCTGTATTACATGATTCTAAATAAAAGGCATGGAACACTTTACTCAAAACAAACGAATTGACTAAATGAAATGATGAAATCAATACCAAGGGTCATAAGGTCACGTCAGTATAAGTTTTACTATAGTGTGGAACTTCCAGTCCAAAAAGTCAAGACATCACGAAACAACAATTGTCCTTTCTTCATTAACCCTCAAGGTTAACAACACGTTAGTGTATCCACAGTATCACCAGATTTGATAGTGAGACTTTTACGACCAAATAGCAAGGCACACTAATAGTATTACTATTATTATTACTATTATTATACGTTGAGATTCATGATAAGGGCTAATTATTCTATTAGCACATGTCATAGATTTAAGAGCACGGATAATAACTAACATTAGAAAATCCAGGTGAAACAGCAGTTGACGTAAACTCCTACTAAAACCATAAACATATCGTAACAGAAAGATTGTTTGGAAAATTCCTCCTGAATGACATAATCATAATATTAATGATTATTTGGGCGTTTCAAGAAACTTTGTAATTATCATCCGTTTTTTTCTCCTAGACTGTTCATCGTTATTTTGACATTTGCGTATCACATTTTGATTTGGTCCTTATTGTTTGTTCTTTGTCCCTATTTAATGTTTAGTTGTAATGCTTCTCTTTGTGGTTTTGTGTACACTGATAATGTGTTTTTTTACAGTGTGACTTTGTTCGAGTGAATCAAGGTAATTCTTATTTTAGACTGTCTACAGGAAGCGTTGGTGTGTAATTCTTGTGGGCAATGGTTTCGATTCCACTTTGCTGGGAATATCTTTACTTGATTGTAAATATCTGTTTTGTACTTAGACTGGATTGTATGGCTACTTAACGGTACTTTTTTTTGGGGGGGGGGGGCGGGTAATTTTGATTTTTTTCGATCTTATTATCGTTGAATAGAACCACGCACATATACATTACAATCACAAACAATCGTCTCTTTGGTCACAGGATTTCATCATGAGTTGACATTGGTTAGAGAACCATTGGAAAACCTGGGAGTACTGGACAGCTGTTTCGTCCTAGTTTGGGACCCTTCAGAAGTACGCACCCACCGGGATTCGAAATCAGGACCTTCCGGTTACAAGGCAAGTTCGCATGCCACTAAGCCACTGGAACCCGATCCAATGGCCCATGAATTCTAACTTCTGCCAATTGACGATATAACGCAACCGCTAGCCAATGTCTTTGGCGAGTATTTGTCCTGACACCCGACCTGCTGCACCCTACTGGTCACTTTGACCAATCAACCAAATCCCTACAAACCAATACTTGAATAACCGTCTCTTTGCTGTCTTTGGGAAGTTTTGTGACTGTGCGCGTTTCTCAAGACAGTTTCCAACAGCTATACAGTAGGATGCAAGGATCGGCTCTCTGCGTTTAGACTACAACGAGTAGGCTTTGGTCGTAACTGAAACAATCTGAGTTGTAATCTAGAAGTCTTAAGATTCAGTATATCATCAAAAGGTTAAGGTGTGTGCGTCGTAATGGAAGGTGGTAATAAAGATCATAGTGTCTCGTCTGAAGTTGCTTATCTCACACTGATTGTTACAAGCATCCTCCGGGTCATTTTCTTTTAAGTAGGGAGGAATAGAGATCAGCGTGAAAAACTTTACAAAGATGCGTCAGTATGGGTCACCACCATCACATGTAACAACGATGAAACAACAGTACTAACGAAATTGTGGGACAGATGTGCTCACGCCATTGCTGCAAAAGGTTTGGAATGGAATAAAGGTGCCTGCCGGTTGGAAGAAATGCTGGCTACCTTGTCAAGCTGACAAAGAAGGGTGATTTAGGCTTCTACAAGAAACGCTGTGGAATTATGCTATTGTCCACGCCAAGTAAAGTACTAAGTTGCTCGTCCTGGAGGAAATAAAGGATGCACTGGATACAGAACTCCGCACCAACCAGAACAAGCTGTATTGAGGAAGGGTAAATCATGTGTGAATGGAATTACAATTCAACGCATCATCATCAAACAGAGCATAGAATGGCAGTCAAACCTCTGCCTCAGCTTCATCGACCTCGAAAAAGCCTTCACCAGACAGTGTTGACCGAGAAGTAATTTGGAAACTGTTTCAACACTACGGTGTGCAGTGCCCCAAGTCTCTATCAACCTGATTCAACGGCTGGCTATATGCAATGCCACGTGTTAGGTGATCCACAACAGAAAATTCAGCGAGGCATTCTCGAAGGCTATCTACTATCAACGATGATATTCCTAATTGTGGTGGGCTGGATTGTGCTCCAGACTCTGTACAGGGAGTGAGAAGACAAGAATACTTTGGACCACCGATAAGAAGACTCTAGAAGACCTGGATTTCGTATATGGATGATTTATGTTTAGTGTCACACAAGCTTGAAGACTTGTTAGGCGAAAGCCAAACAAACTGGCAGAAAAAGCATGTAGCGAAGGCAGCACCCCAGGTGAACATAGAGAAGAAGGAGGTGATAAAGATAACCAACCACCACCAACAGCAGCAATAACCAGCACCGATCACCACCGACAGGAGAGATTTGGCAGAGGTCACTTTATTCATTTATCTGTCCAGGAAGCACGGTTTCAAACACAGGCAGTCGGACAGCACGGATGAAGATGTCACAGCCAGCCAACCAGAATCGGAAATGCAAGATACGCCTTCATCAACCTGAAACCAGTTCGGAAATCTTCTGCACTCCACTCAGCCAGCATAGACAACAAGATTCGGATTTTCAACACATATGTGATTCAGTCAGTCAGTTCTTCTATATACGGGTCAGAAACTTGGCCAGCGTATCACGAAAAGGATTTCCTACAAGTTAGAGACTTTTATGAACAGTTGACACCTTCGCTCGCTCTACATACTGAAGATCAAATGACCAGTTGGCCGGCCAGAAAGATATTAGTACCAAGAAACTCTGGGAACGAACCAATCAAGAGCCAACTGCTCAACAAATATGGTGAAGGAAATCGAGATAGATTGGATACACACTGAGGAGGTAGTCGAAGGACATCTCACGCTAGGCCCTCGAGCGGAACTCGAATGGGGAACGATGAGTGGGCCATCTGAGGGGGTCGTCAGAGGAGATGAAAGACTATGGGTAACCGTGCAACCAGCTACAGAAGACCGGATAAAGTGGAGACGTGCTGTTGAGGTCCTATGTTCCATTTGATCAGGTCCCAGTGGCTGAATGATCTGCGAGATTTCCTTGTAACCGTAAGGCCCTGGGTTTGACCCCCGACGGCTGTGTGCTGATGAAGAGTCTAAAAAACAAGTACGAAACAGCTATCCGGTACTCTCTGGTTATCCAGTGTTTCATTATAACGCATTTTTAACAACACACCACAAAATATTATGAACATCAAAACACTTTTTTTTATTCAGACTTACTAGGTTTAAGTTTTTGAGTAGTACACGGTAAATGGCAATAATTACAGTCTACATAACTTGGCTTTGTTTGAACTCCATTAATGATTAATTTATCCTGGATTGATGATGTAGAACAAGACTGATTCAATTTAATCGACTGATTCATAGATGAAATAAATATATACAACAGAAGGAATAATAACGTTTGAATGAGAAATGTGCAACCAGGTTTGATGAATAATTTTCTACAGAAATTAAAATAGAAAAGAAAAAATACACATAATATGAATCATATGACAGTAAAAAGGGCAAATTGGCATCAGCAACATGAAGTTACTTTTCAGTAATAGAGACGCTCAGTGAGCTTAACTGAGCGACCGCCTTATTATCTGCAGCCTAAGGGAGACAAGAGTGTATCGGCAGTTCGGGGATAGAATATTTGCCAATCAGTAACGCATGTGTAGTAGCCGGTTCCATTCCCGTCTGATGCACACTTAAACCTCGCTAAGCCGAGGCAGTAAGCCAGATTAAAAGAGAAGATTGGCCATGAGGCTAAGAATCCCACCCCGTGAAAATAAAAAATAAAAACCCACTTGAAGCTGTACGTTCCAGTCGGAAAGGTAAAGGAATAAAATAATTATAGCGGAGACAATATATATTAACTAACACAGGATAGCATTATATGCAATGTAGTTCTGAATGTGGACAAGGTTATAGAGCCAGCAGTTGAACAACCACTTCTTTGTTGTGTATACATAATATTTTAGTGAGCAAATCTGCAGATCTTAAAGGAACAATAAACACACAGTCATATGATGATAATAATAATAAAAACCAAGGTTCATAATATCTGAATATGTATTGTAACTACAGAAGACAAGGGCCAGGCGACAGATTGTTTATTGAGAAAATCAAGAGGCATATATAGATTTTTATGTATATCATTGTTAGCACAGAATCAATGTCTTCTGATTGGCTGTTTATTACTTGCTGAAAGTTATTCTGTTATCTCTTTGTGGCCGTTTCTCAGGAAATGAAGCCACATTATCTGAGAATCATATTTACACACATTAACTTCGCTGTGATTGGTCGGTGAGTTACTCAAAATTAAGCTTTGTTATTGTTTCTCTCATGAACCTGATTCGGGACGTGAACATTGATGCAAATCAATGTCGACAATTTTGGCTTGCAGTCGGCTCTCTCCACAATATTACTTTTGTGTGATAATAGTTATTTCAAAAGTAATCCGAGATGTACAGGAGAGATCACTGGGAATGAATCACAAAACCTT
The DNA here is from genome assembly GCA_944472135.2 of Trichobilharzia regenti. Classification (NCBI taxonomy): domain Eukaryota; kingdom Metazoa; phylum Platyhelminthes; class Trematoda; order Strigeidida; family Schistosomatidae; genus Trichobilharzia; species Trichobilharzia regenti. The sequence goes on along the minus strand of OX235262.1, from coordinate 170,083,128 downwards.
TTGCAACACTTTATTCATTCAACACTTCAACCACTTCATTTATTTGGGAAGTTGAATAAGCCGGCTTCAACGGGTTGATCACTGACAAAATCTCACTACGGATACAGAAGGGTCGTTTAGCATATGCCAACTTACGTCATCACTAGCTTAGTACACGTGATATCCGGCTGTCAACCAAAGGATGTGTATACTGCTCAGCAGCAATTCGCTCCGTCCTTTATGGTTGTGAGACCTAGCCATTGAGATTGGAAGACATGAAAAGATTAGCTGTCTTCGACCAGAGGTGCCTGCGTTCTGTCTCCCGTGTTAAGTGGTATAATAAGGAGAGCAATATTGAAGTTAGGCATCGGTCGGGTGCTAGGTGAGGAGGGGAAAACAATCAACGAGGTTGTGTGGTTACACCGATTGAGTGAGATGGTTAGGACATGTGTTACGCATGTATGCCCAGCCATCGCCTTCCTCGACCGATGGGCAATGTTAGCTGACATAGGGTCAGGCTGGAAAAGAGCTAGCGGCGGTCAGACCAAAACATGGCTTCACCAGTCAATGAAATCCACAACAGTTAGTTCAAGCCAGTCACGTACGAGGGTATAGACTTCCTGGTTGGGATCCTTGGAATGATAAGGACCAGTGACTGGAGACAATTGGTGATATAGCTCAAAATGGTTCTCAATGGCGCAAATGCATTCTCTCTTTGTGATTTGTTATATCCAATAAAACTCTATTGTTCTTCCATATTACAATGCTCTTTGTCTCATATTTCTGTTTATTACCTCTATCTCTTTTGAATATCTCTCTATACTCTCTTCTCTTGTTTTGTGTGCTACAAGGAGGGAGTGTGGTAACCCGAACTGCTGTACATCTGTGCAAAGTTCTACGTTGAAACCAGTCAGTCATTCAACAATGAGCCTTATCAAACGAGAGGGAATAGACAACATTAGTTTGTCACATAAACTAAATTAAGAAAACAAGGCAGCAAATAAACTGCTACAACGACATATAAATAAGCAGATCAGAACAGAATCTTGTGCATCAGTGTTGAAGTTCAAGTACTCAAAATCTGTAAGAACCCAGAAAAAAGTACAAGGGAAGAAAAAATGATATTAAAAAGTGAGCTCAGGAAGGTAATAAGAAGAGATACAACAATTACATAGTACATTTTAAACAGCAGTGTTTAATGAATGCGTAAATTTCGATAGAAGTCGTTAGCTGAATACTCCATAAACATTATTAAGGTTAAATACATAGAAACACATAAACATTGTGACAACAAATAAGTATCAGGTCCCAGTGGCTCAATGGTCTACGAGCTCACCTTGTAACCAGAAGGTCCTGGGTTCAAACCCCAGTGGGTGAGTACTCCTGAAAAGTCCCAAACTAGGATGAAACAGCTATCCAGTACTATCAGGTTTTCCAGTGGTTCTCTAACTGATGTCACCTCATGATGAAATCCTCCATGCAATCAAATAAGTATCAATCTGAACAAATATACATACGATCACTGAAAATACCCATTGAGTCATGAAGAAAATAAAAAACAATTCAGCGAAGAAAATTTTCTTTACCGACGGTCATTTTACCCATAATGGAATTATACTTTACCACACTGTACAAGTTCTATTCTTATATCACTTTCAAAGGTTGTACAGTCATATTTGTATTACCAAAGATGTATAGTAGTCTATTATTGAGTAATACGTGGTGAGATAATTGATATAATTACTTAACATTGTCTTCAAAAGTAAAAATAAAAGTTATAAATCACGTAATACTCAACTGCACAAAAGAAGAAAGGGTTAGAGATTTGATAAGGTTAAAATTGTTATTGGATGAGATGAAAGGTAGTTGAGTGTCCATGTGACAGGTGTGAAGACGGTGAGAAAACGTACAAAGAAGGATCATGTGAGAGTGATAATAGTGAATTAATTATTCAAGTAAAAGCAAAGTAATCATTAAAAATTAAAAATTTACAGGGAACGACCAATGAAGAAGTTAATACCATGGTAGAATAAGAGACTGGACAAACTTTTTCTGTATACACAGAGAGTTCGGGGTTGTATTGACGAATTGTCAACGCCTCTGCCATACACCAAATGGCGAAACCCAACACCCTTTGTACCACTAGGTCTCACTTTGTAGATAATCTTGAAAGAGTACTCTGGTGGGGAGCTGCGTGGCTTGAGTTCACCAAGTGCTCGAGAATTGAGCCAGTAACTGTCTTGCATTATCTTTTAGCTAAACATGCCGGATAATGTTCAGAGATGCATCTGGAAGGTGTGCACATTGTGTAGCAAAAATAACTAGGTCCACAGGAACAGGTGAATTTATAAACACACATTAAAGTGGCCCGTCCAAAGCGGCAGTTTATCCTTAACACATCCATTGATCATTTGTCGGCTGTAGAAATTTCATCCGTATCTCAACCGAATGGAAGGCTTTTCTAAATGATTTGGATAAGTGGTTCTTCAGAAACTCAGCAGCGGTATCTCCTTTAAACTAAACGTTTATAAATAGCGGTTTCTTCGATCTATAAGTTTTGTGAGCGATAGTCTGTTAATGTTAGGTGAATAATATTTATCAAAGTACATATTAACATACAAACTGGAGTTATTGTGGTAGCATGAGTGCAATTATAAACATCTAAATATTTTAATAATATTGAAATATAAGGAAAATTAGTGAAAAAAAATTCAAGGGCGATATACCAAGAGAGATAATTACGAAGAAATTCAGTTCAAAGAACTTTTAATGCTGGCGAATTACACGTCTTATTTTCTACACGACCTGTGATAATTCCTCGATTGAAAGATGAAGTACCTAGACTGGCTACTTCAAATCGTATCTGCCAATTCAACTGCGCTTGTTGAGCGAGTTACATTCATCGTCGTTCTAGGAACTTGATATTTTATGCTTGAGAGCATTTCTCAGTATGGCTAAGCAAAGATGTAGCAAAAACCATCAACAGTTCGATATTAGACCATCTGGTCCACACCGGCCACAAAGCCAGCCAGTATTGAATAATCCTTCTCTATAATCTACCGAGTGCCTAATAAATTGCCAAAATCATCGAAGCACTGCATGCTCCAAACAGCAGAGGCTATCGCGATTCGCGTGAAACAACCAGTGCTTTGTGTGCAAAAGAAGCAAGTCCAGCCACTACTACTGCCCGGGCCTACAGCAGAGATTATAAATTCATGAATTTGTATTATTACCTTTCCTAAATTTTTTTGACAATCAGTTTATTGTTATACTGATGGTATTGAACTGTAATCCATTTATATTATTATTGATTCGGTGTGATTTTAACAAGATTAATGTTGTTCATAACACTGATTCATTCACCCTAACGTATATATAACTGTCGAACCTGACGACGAAGTTATCGAAAAGAATTTTCTTTGTTCAGTAACTATTCTTTTGAAAATTTTAATGGGAATTTTTAATTAGTACAAATAAGTAAATTTAAAATGTGTAAACTATATGTAGGACAAAATAAGATTTTAACATGTCTGATCTAAACTCATAAGACAGTTTGAACACTCCTCACGAAGATTAATACTCAATTATGATTTTTTGATTTACTCTCTTCACAGAAAGAAATATCTTTAACTACATAGGAGTATGTGAGAATATACAAAGCTTCAAATACTATTAGTAGAGAACACGTCTTCACCGATGAGTTTGTTTTTGAGATTATGTCTACGGACGTCTTCACACAGAATGACAGTGAATCTGAGAAATACTGCATTTGTTCAGGTTTTAAGACTCCGCAGAATTGGAACGACAGTAAATTAGCAATAAGTAAAGTAAACCATAAGGTGAACGTAAATGATCATAAAGGAGGGTGTGGTTAAGTAAACATAATAGAGGGGGGTGGGGTGTGCGCTTTTAAATAACTGAACACTCGCACCATATCATGTGTGCTCTTCCGATATGGAGTAACACCTTTTTGTTGTACCACAGTAAATTAAATCGATAAATCATCTCCCCTTGTTATCATGGCTTCATTAACTAACCTTCCAAACGAGTTCACTAAAGAAGTTTACAGAAATCTTAAAGCGCACTAATCCATGTTGTCACACTGTTAAGTAGCACCATCCATGAAAGTAGAAACAAAGTAAGCAATCAAACTACAATCGATGAAAATATGAGGGAGGGGGGTTAATAACCATATGAAGAGTAGTAAGAAGTTTGCAAATCTGGGTGATAAAGATGGTTGAATGAATCTATGACGAAAATGCAATCGAGAGCTCATTGCACCATCCGATTCTTAAGTCAAAACATGAAGCCACAGTTCCGAGCCCAGAGACCTGCGCTAATTGGAAATCATGTTCCCGAACAAATGATGAACTACACTTCAGGGAAGTGAGCTTATATTAACTTTTTACCGTAAAATTGACATCACGATAGATATTAGAACTCTAGTGTAAACCCACCATAATTTATCATGTTTGAAAATTTGAACAGGCAATTTGTCTTCACTTAATCGGTCTTTTTTTCTTCATATCTCCTTTTATTCGAACAATATTTTATTCCTGAAATGTATATATATTAAAAGGTGAAAAGATTTCCAGGCTCTTACAAAATTCTGTACTTTATTAAATGTTTTAACTCCAGTTTCTATATAGTAAGTTGAATATTATACGGAAACTATTGGTTTTTTAGCGTGGTCTGCATAATTACTAGTAAGATACGCCTATTCGATTTATTATGCTAAGCAGATGGAAGTGAAATCATACAGCATTATCATTATTGTATTTGAACATTTCATCTTTCATAACACAAAAAGTTTGATAACCTCTATTTAAAATTCGCATCAGTAGTTGCATATATGAAGCCAATAAATAAGAAAAGACGAGCATTATGGCTCTTTCTTCCAACACATTTATTCAGTTGAACGTCCCTCTGAATACCACGATGTCGCTAGTGTAATAGATACAATCTACTTGACTTTTAGAAAGGCTTTCATGTGACACTGTTTTTAGCCGCCAATCCAATCCTCTACCTTTACGCAACTTTTAGACATATGACAAAAGCCCACCATTTACGTTTGAAGCTTGTCACATAGTTGATGTATACGCAAAATTCACCAACAAAAGTCAGGAAAAACTGACGCTGAATAACTCATATGCACATGTACCATGGTTCGAGGTGGAAAAAAGGCAGTGGATAAATCAATATAATCACCAACAAATGTGGCGATGAAGCTGCTGGAGTTGATTCACAGCCTTATGAGTTAAAATTTGAGTCGAAAACTAGGAAAATGTTATCTCCTAGAACAACTTACCTGAGTCTTTAGGTCTGTCTGAGCAATGATTCAGTCCCTAGAGCAATCATGAAACGATAATTTCAACGAAAACTTTAGGGTCCAAATCTAACTTCCCTACTATATATTGCATTGAAAAGCTCATATTTAAATCATTGTCGTTATCCCATCCTTGTTGTTTTTATATGTAATTTGTTTTGTATCAAAAACCTCATATTACTTTTTCTCCACCCACTTAATATTCAATGTTTTAAGTCACACTTCCAGATCAATTTTTATTTAGTTGCTACTATGCTACTGTCTCCCACATAATATTTAAAACGCCCATTCAAACCTATTAAATAAAGTTTGCCGCTTCAAATCAATCTGATAATGTACAAGTTTGGCTTAAAACAACTTTAATAGCCTAGTGATCGACTTTTAACCAGGCAAAAATTATTGACACTGAGTAAGCAGATGATATAGTCCCTTTTTAGGTGATGCAAAATGCAGTTTGTAAAGGAAGCTATATATATATGCGGCATGAGATTAGCTCCTGCCAAATATAAGACAATGCTGCAGGATCTGAGTCGTACTCTGGTTTCACGACAAAGAGTGGAATGGTTGAATATGCTGACCACTAAGGAAGTAAACCTTGAGGAGTTGCACTAGCCGCATTGGAATGATTTCTGAAGAAATCATGAGCTAGTTAAAACAAGTTAGGGTAAGTTAAGACTGGTGCAAAAGACCTGAGACGATGCATGTCAAGATCTACCTGTGTAACATCTAAAAGTGGGAGACAATGTCGAAATTGCCTTATCACTGTTAAATTCAGTGGTTGCTGCAATCCCAACCGCACATTTGATGCGGTCATAGCAACAAATAAAAAGCCCTCGAGAACTGATATAATTCGGGCAACTGCTTTGCAAAATGTCTTATGTTTATTAAGACTGTTCATCTACACATAAACAAAGTGGTCCCATTCAAAATACAGTATATACTGTGAAGTAATCCACATTACATTTTCAGATACCACTAATGTCGATACAACAAGCTACCAGAGCTATTTAATTAATTTACAGAATAAAAGAAACTAAATAGCCTTAAACAACCAATATGAATAAGCAGATGCGAAAAATTCATAGATCTACTAGATTATGGTTTTATGCTTTAAATGTATAATGCCATAACTCTTCCTTGCACTAACAACTAAACCTTACTTCATCTTAAACATTACTTTTATTAAGCCGGTAGCTATAAATTAACCGTACTCTAAAAAACTGTAAAACGACAACAGTACCGAATTGTGAAGGAACTAGTTTAAGTAAGCACGGATGTCTTGTATCTCTGACTTTCGAAGTCATTTTAAAGATCCCTGATGGTGACTGCTATTATGTAACTTCACCATCCATACGTTCACTAGTACAACAGTAATGACCGTACGATAAAATGTTACAAAAACAAGGTGCCTACCCTGGAAGTAACGCATCTGTTGAAAGTAGCGCCAGATCCCCAATTTTAGGCGGCCGTTACAAATTTAGTTGGAAGTTTAGCGTGTGGTATGGTATCAACCCATCTAGGCGATTATAATTTGGAGAAATTGCATCGCTTCAAAATAAATCACGAATAATTCCGAATTAACTTCATTCCATAAAGAACTTAATCGTTTCGTCGGTGTATGTTAAATACGGATCGGTAAATAATATCCAATATCTTTTTGACGAACTGTTATAAAGTAAGTAATTCCCTGATGTAATATTTGAATGGTGCTGGTATAATCTGCTCACAGTAACTGTTGCGGCTTTGCTGAATTCTATAACAACAGCACCAGGACAGTGGTGCTGATGAGGGAACAGATCAGTTGAAGTGGAATCTAGCGAATAAGTAAACTTGGCGAATGGATAGCAAGGCGAGAGGACTGGTCGTAATACAAACAAAATAGATGGTTTGTGTGCATACAACAGAAAGAAAGGGAAACAACAGAATAAGGCTTGTAGGTATGCAGGTGATAATAAAAACTTTAGTAAACTATTGGAGTTTATTAAGGTAATAAGTACGATACGCATATTCGTACTGCTAGTACAGCCTCTTAAAATTAGTCTACTATCCTTATGGATTCACGCAAATATTTCGTTTCTGCGTGATGGTCGATGCTGCCATTTAAACTATATCCTGATGGTGCAAGTACTTTGTGGGAGGTTAGTGAATTCCGTCAATGGCGAAATGCAGGTAAAGAGATGTTGGCCCCTATCTGTTTTGCTGTCCCCATATGAGAAATTTCGCTGGGATTTCCCAAGAGATGTTATGGTGTCCCTTCATTAATATCCTGGATCTCGTGTATCGGGCCATGAGCTATCTTGTGTGTCGTAATTAGGTTTATTTCACTGTATGGTGACTGAGAGTATACAGCTCGAGATTGCATAATTGGTCGTAGTACGTTTGTGATTCCAGTCTAATGGCATTTGTAGTAGTCTTACTATGCATTCTTCCTAAGAAATTCTCGACCCTTTTAGTAATTGTGGTGCAGCGGATATAATGATCAACGGAAACAAACTATGCGGCTGATGTACTTGAAATTGTGACTGATACATTTCGTGAAACAGAAATGTGAAGGATTATGATTAAATGATTATTTAATATACGAAATCTATTAAACACTCTGTATAATGTCTGGAAATCACGGGACTAACAAGCTAAATTTGTTCGGCACCTCTTGTTGCGAGAAGTATGAAACCCATTGGACGTTTTTCCCGTGATTTTCAAGCCTTTTGCCTTATAAGACTCCCCTCTATGCCTGATCCTTTATCGAAGTTCATATGTCGAGAACAATTTAGTATATGTACAATATTATGTAAGAGATTCGTATTCCAATCTAACTTCAAATCCAAGAACACCAGTCGGCTGTCAAAATACATTACATAAAAGGATTTCTTGAAACCGGATACTCAGGTCAGTCTTCACCCAACAGACACGTTGAAATGGGCTAAGTTTATCACCCAAAAAGGAACATGAAACATGGCGAAAATCTTGAATGGTGAGTTGTCGGAGCGGTGGACACTACTATCAGTGACAACCATGTCCATTTTGAGATGCGGTTGTACAATGCATGGAGAATTCAAAAAACGCACTCGGAGAATGTTGTGAAGAAGGAGTTTGGAAATTTAGCATTCAAACAAACGAGCCTAGAAAACACCTCCACATTCAAAATATATTGATTGCTTTTTAATGACAAGCTTGGAAAGCCCACTGTCCAATTTATTTGTCTTGATATTCATGTTTTCGATTACCACTGCATAAGTTAGTTTATCACCGGAGTGATTTCTGAAAGTTTCCTGTGGTGGAAAAATCGGGGTGTATAATTACACCTGAAAATGTGTTTCTAAATGTTGTTATCGTGTTCTGTACACTATATTTCATTTAGATACACATTAGACAGTGTTATTGTTTGTCATAAACTGTCTTAAGTTATTTCATTCGGTACTTGCTGTCAAATGACCTACTATCACCATACCAGTACAACATCTTGAGTAGAAGTTCATGCCTTACTTGCTACTTAGATTATTTTGACTATATTGCACAATTCATTGATTATGGGCATTCAGAAACAACATTACTTCTCGTCGTTAGCAAGGCCTTGGATAAAGTCCAACATATCAGACTCCTGACAAAACTACAATCCTAAGGGATAACTGAAAAACTTCTCGAAAGGATAAATCCTCTTCTCACAGAAAGAGAGCAATTAGTCAAAATCAACCACCAGCTGTCTTAATCAAAGCCGATAACTAGTGGTGCAGTACAAAGAAGCGTACTTGGCCCAGTTATATTCCTCATGTTCATAAATAACATTATCAATGTAGTTAAAGATTGAACGATCAATTCATGGTTGTTTGCTCAAAACCAACTTCCCTATATTTTCGCGGAGGCATCAATACACCAGTCATCGTCTCATCGGTCGCTGTTCAGAGAGAAGTCAGGAGACAACCGTCAGAAGTAATATTGTGATTTATTATTGTAATATTTGTTCACAGACCTTAGTTGTAAAGCTTAGCTCTAAAGTTGGCTATATGTTGGCGTTACAATAAAGAATTCTCGAGTGGCCAATCGGTGTTTTGGTTTTTTCGTTCGTTATTACTAAGCGTTTCTGAGAAACATCAAGAAACAGCGTGAGTCTCAGCGTAGCAAGAGCTGAGCATTGACGGTTTACGAGACGTGGCTTACAGTTTCTGACGGTGAAGTTAGGTTCTGACGGATTCAGATAGCTGCTGACAGTTTGGATAGTCAGCGTTCATATATCCTTGTGCCGGTCAAGTCCTCTTTGAACAAGCAATATCTGGAACTTTTTTGGAATTAGGTCAAGTTCAACTATGCCTGGGTCAAAGAGCTATACAGTGCTGTAAGCTCATGCCCCCTAATGAGGGATACGCTGAGGCTATGAGCATATTACGTCAAAGGTTTGGAAGACCTTCAATGATTGTAAGGAACGTATTCGAGGCTGTCAAAGGTAACGGCAGTCAACTTCAAGATGACTCCAAGGCTCTCACTGAGTTTTCGGATAATCTTATGACTTATAAGAATACCTTGATTTCTATGAATTGCATGAGTGACCTCAACTCGAGCTCAGTCCTAGAGGTAATTGCGAGACGCCTACCTACTCGGCTGCAAAGGAAGTGGGTGAAAATGAGCTCTCGTATAGAGGATGAGGTTATCGAGCCAAGGTTTGATGATATTCTGAGACTGGTGAAGGACAGTGTCAACCAGGCGATGGGCAAATTCGCCAGCATTTTGCATTCTAAGGTAAAACATAAGGAACCAGTGAATATAAGGAAAGCATTTGTGGTGAGGTCTCAAGACACAACGAGAAAGGGTGAGTGTATTTTTTGTTCTGAGAAACATGAAGGAGTCTCTTTGAATGATAATCTGTTTAGTGGCCCAGATTGCGTGAGCTCATTAGTGGGACTGCTATTAAGATTCAGAAAGTTTACAGTTGCTGTCGCGGCGGATATTGAGGAAATGTTCCTACAGGTGAAGGTGCCAGAGAGTGACAGAGATCACTTGAGGTTTTTGTGGTTTGATGACGGTCCTTGTGGTAAGGTGTCAGAATATAGGATGACAGTGCATCCATTTGGTGCCACGTCCTCCCCGTTTTGTGCTAATTTTGCTCTACGAAAGGCAGTGTCCACATTTGGTTCTAATGATTTGCTGGACGTCATAGATTGTTGCTTCTACGTGGATGATTGTTTAGCCTCCTTCGATGATGATAAGTCTGCAGTTAGATTTGCAACAAGCATCACTGAAGTGTTAGCTAAGGCCGGCTTTCGTCTAACTAAGTGGGTCTCGAACAGCCTAGACGTTTTGAAGCATATAGATCCAGAAGACAGAGCACCTACCGTACGAGATTTGCCTGTTGATACTCTACCAGTTGAACGCACATTAGGTATGCGATGGGATGTGAACTCTGATACCTTTGGATTTAGTGTTGGTGATATTGATAAGCCAGTTACTCGGAGAGGTGTGCTCTCTGTGTTGTCGTCCGTGTTTGACCCACTTGGATTAGTAGCACCTTATCTACTTCCGGCTAGGAGGTTATTTCAAGAGACATGCAGGAAAGGGTTACAGTGGGATGAACCATTAAGTGAGAGGCAGAGAGAAGAGTGGAAGGGGTGGGTTAACAGTTTAAGAATGCTGAATCTACATTCCGTCTCACGTCCACTTAAGCCGTCGAGAAATCATGATATAATTGACTTCCATGTTTTTTCTGATGCCTCTGAGGTTGGATTTGGTGCAGCCGTATACATCAGAACCACCTTAAGGAATGATATAGATGTTAGCCTGGTGATGGGTAAATCTAGAGTTGCACCTCTAAAGACGGTTTCGATTCCGAGATTAGAACTTAATGCCGCCTTACTAGCTGCGCAGTTATTCACAACGGTGTGTAAAGAGTTGGATTACCCCAAGTATCCCGTAACGTTTTGGACTGATTCGATGTCTGTGATATATTATATACGCAACGAGTCAGCAAGATATGCATGTTTTGTAGCTAACAGAGTATCTCAAATTCGTGAACTAACAACTGTTGAGCAGTGGAGGTACGTACCGTCTGGAAAAAATCCAGCTGATCTAGCCTCGCGAGGAGTTATTGATATGAATGTGGTTAAAAATAAGTGGTGGAAAGGTCCAGAGTTCTTGCTAAGGGCTGATAGTATGTGGCCTCGTAGAGAAGATGAACCACCGATAAACGAGTGTGCCTTGGAGTTGAAGACAAGTGTCAGTTTAACATCTACTCAAGAAAGACATTCAGGTTTACATCCACTTTTTAAATATTATTCTTCTTGGTACAAACTACTGAAAGCTGTTGCGTGGTTGACACGATATGTTACGTATTTAAAGGTCATGCATCTTGCGGGATACGAAAATATGAATGTGGGGCCTTTGAGAGTCGAAGATATTAGAAATGCAGAGTTAGCGATTTTGAGGGCTGCTCAGTGGGAAGCGTGGGGTGAGATTGCCAAGGAGGATAGTCCCGATTTCGCAGATTTCAAGGTGCGGTTAGATAGATTATCTCCGATAGTTTCCGAAGGGATCGCTAGAGTTGGTGGACGTCTACAAATGTTAGAATCGTCATATGAGACCCGTCATCCGGCTTTATTACCTTGCTACCATCCAGTCACTGATCTCATTATAAGACACTACCATGTTCTTGAAGGTCATTTGGGTACTTCGCAAGTACTATCAAGTATTCGATGTAAGTTCTGGATAGTGAAGGGAGGTACTGCTGTCCGTAAAATAATTGATAAGTGCATGGAATGTAAACTCCGAAATGCTCGTCCAGTACAGCAGATGATGGCACCACTCCCAGCGTGGCAAGCTTCTGAAGGGAATTATCCATTTGAGTACGTTGGGGTGGATTTGTTCGGACCTTTTGTAGTGAAGAGAGGCAGAACCCTATGTAAAAGATATGGCTGTTTATTCACCTGTTTGAAAATGAGAGCTGTGCATATTGAGATGGTTCATACGCTAACTACTGATTCATTCGTGCTAGCATTACATAGATTTATAAATCGCCGGGGTGTACCGAAGATGATGTTCAGCGACAGAGGGACTAATTTTGTTGGCTGTCACGCCGAGCTTAAAGAGTACTTCGAAGGTCCCCAAACGAGAGTTCAGGAAGAGTTACTGAAAAGGAACATCGAGTGGCACTTCAACCCACCACATGCCAGCCATAGAGGCGGGCTATGGGAAAGACTTATAGGAATTATCAAGCGTATTTTAAGCTCCATAATTAAAAACCAGAGTTTGAATGACGAAACGCTGGAGACATTTTTTTGTGAAGCTGAACGAATATTAAATGACCGGCCGTTATCACCTGTGAGGGACGACGTCAAGGATTTTGATGTGTTAACCCCAAACAAATTATTGTTATTGAGAGGCAACCCTGGCATAGAGGACTCAAGCGGGGAAGGAATACCTACGATTAAAAGATGGAAACAAGCCAGGCACATGAAAGATATATTTTGGAAAAGATGGTTAAAGGAGTATGTTCTAACACTGCAAACCAGAGACAAGTGGAAAAAGTTGTGCCGAAACTTAAAGGTTGGTGACATAGTATTAGTAGCAGATAAATGTGCCACAGGTAGGTGGCCTTTAGGAGTGGTAGTAAGGCTAATCTGTAGTGGTGATGGATTGGTGAGGACGGTTGAGGTGAGAACAAGTTGTGGCATGTTGGTGCGAGATATTAGAAAACTGTGTCTACTGGAAGGTGCTGAGAGTAGAGAGTCGGAGGATGAAACACTAGACGATTTTCCAACCTAGAGCGTCAACCTGAGAAGGGTTGTAGGCGTACTGCTGTAAGTCCTACAATTCTTCAAAGGGTAGCGCATCAATGAGCAGTCCAATGTGCTTGGTGTGTGATTTTGTACATATGTTCATATTGTATATACTGAATTGATATCATCTGTCATCTAGCTGTTGGTAATTCTGTTTGTGTCCGGACGACTTCCACTTGGATCATCAACCTGAGAAGGAATGTAGGCGTACTGCTGTAAGTCCTACAGTTCTTCAAGGGTAGTTTGTCATGCCGGAATCCACAACATTTGATGTGTTGATTGTACATATGTTTGTGTTAAATAGTTGTGTGAGTTCCAATTATTGTAATTGTTGGTTAATCTTGTTTGTGTCCGGACATTCCACAAATTACAATCGTCAACGTAAGAAGGGTTGTAGGCGTACTGGTGTAAGTCCTGCGATTCTTCAAAGGAATTCCATCAAGACACGATCTGCGAGTTTGTTTGTACTGTTTGTATATATGTGTGGTGTGTCATATCAATTGGTGTTTTTGGATTCATTGTGTTTACTCGTTGTTTTCGTACCTTGTTGTTATTGCGTAATTTTGTTAAAATTTTCGTCGTGATTACTTCTGAAGTTGTTTCGAGTCTTCTACATCCGTGAATGAATTGATTGATGTTAGAGACAGCAGATGGGTCGTATACGCCGGGGAGGCTAGGCTATTGCTGAGAATGAAATGCATACGGAGATAATTGTTAGCTGCGGTCCGACACGCCGGGGAGAAAGAGTGTAAACGACTGAGGCTCGCATACGTCACCGTTACTGAAATTGAGGCAGAATGAGTGACCAGCGATTTCAGTGGTAATTGGTAGTGAGTATGATATATATATATTTCTTCCTGTTTATGCAGGAACATACCAATTGTACTGTCATGGATAATTTATTATATAAATTACACATAATTTGATGTATAATGGATTTACAGTTTGGTTGTTCTTTCTGACAACAAAGTCAGTCGGAACAGTCTGCTATAAAGTTTGTTTGTGTAGCACATAAAGAGATATAGAAATATTGTCTTCGCATTAACAAAAAACCCAGACATCAGATGAATGTAATACAAATATCTGGGAAAAATAAAGCTTGAAGTCAATTCTCCTATATAACTTTGTTGTGAACAGCACCCTTGGCTTAAAGATTATTGATGTATTATGTTGAGATCAGTGATATATTTATTCCATTTTTTCAGTAGTCTTGTCGTAGTTTTATAACAGGAAAGAAATCTGATCGTGGATACGAAAACTAGATAAGGTCATGTTGGGTTGTTTTACTGCATCAAGTGGTGCCGAGGTCGATTCCAGAATTCTCCATTTGCTCCATTTGTGTCTGCATGGCGGACTGTATTCGTAAGTTGAGTAAAATGTTGAAAACTGTTTGAAAACCAGTTGCTTCTTCATTTCAGATCATGAATAGGCGAAGTTAAACTTTCGACACCACTAACTACCAATCAGCGAATTATCCAATGAGATTCACGAACGATGTCGAATTATCCAATGAGGTTCACGAACGCAGTTCAATGCTGTATAGCGCTTGATTCATTTCTATGGCGTGACCTTACAATATAGAAAAATGTTTACTTAAGTATAATTAAGATAAACATTTATAAATGCATAATATATAAATGTCCTTTTCATGTTCACATACTTTCTCTTTCTGGTATTTTGCTGCTCCTATTCATCTTCTGGTTGAGGTCGAACAACCCTGCATCTAAACTGAAATGAGGATTAATTCCAAACCGTCGATCTCATAACCACTCAAATTCCATGAACGATCCAATTCTACCATTTGAAGACGCTGGCGAACATGCTGTAAATGAGTATTCATGATCTGAACTGAAGAAGCAACTGGTCTTCAAACAGTTTTCAACATTTTACTCAACTTACGAATACAGTCCGCCATGCAGACACAAATGGAGCAAATGGAGAATTCTGGAATCGACCTCGGCACCACTTGATGCAGTAAAACAACCCAACATGACCTTATCTAGTTTTCGTATCCACGATCAGATTTCTTTCCTGTTATAAAACTACGACAAGACTACTGAAAAAATGGAATAAATATATCACTGATCTCAACATAATACATCAATAATCTTTAAGCCAAGGGTGCTGTTCACAACAAAGTTATATAGGAGAATTGACTTCAAGCTTTATTTTTCCCAGATATTTGTATTACATTCATCTGATGTCTGGGTTTTTTGTTAATGCGAAGACAATATTTCTATATCTCTTTATGTGCTACACAAACAAACTTTATAGCAGACTGTTCCGACTGACTTTGTTGTCAGAAAGAACAACCAAACTGTAAATCCATTATACATCAAATTATGTGTAATTTATATAATAACTTATCCATGACAGTACAATTGGTATGTTCCTGCATAAACAGGAAGAAATATATATTATATTAAAGCTATTGTTGGAATTCGTGGAGGTTAGCGTTTTCCAGTATTTCCTGGATTTGAGTTGATCCGGAAAGTGCGAATTTGTTTGTATGGTGGTATCATGACTTTAAAAAGCTATACCAAATCACCTGATGGGTTTGTTCATCGTTGTGCTATATGTTTGAAGCCTACTAACGCTAGAGAGAGTAAGCTGATAATTTTAATATTTCATAGGAACGTTTTTCGCTAGGTCGCTTCTCTCCCTAAGGATAGCAGATAGAAAAGCAACTACTCTTATACCTATTATTACCAGACTTGTTAAGCGGGGGTCAATTATACACACCGACGAGTGGAAAGGCTACAATTCACTGTCATCTCTGGGATATATTCAACATAGAGTCAACCATTCGAGTGATTTTGTGGATCCCGTTACGAGGACACATACAAATTCTATTGAAGGATTTTGGGGCAGGTTGAAAAATAGGATAAGGGCTTTAAATGGATCTCATAAGATCCATAAATGCATTTATGGTCATTTGGATGAATATATATACAGCATATGGTGTAACTTCTCCATTGACAGTCCCATGCTAAACTGGGAGATGTTTCTCTCACATGTTCGAGAAAGATATCCCATGTAACCTTTTTATCGTCTATTTTATGATTTTTCTGCAAATATACATTTCCTTTCATCATATAGGCCTCTTTAATGTGACTGGTCCGTTCAAGGTCGTTTGCTGATTGGTTGTCAGTGGTGTCGAAAGTTTAACTTTGCCCATGAATACTCATTAACAGCATGTTCGCCAGCGTCTTCAAATGGTAGAATTGGATCGTTCATGGAATTTGAGTGGTTATGAGATCGACGGTTTGGAATTAATCCTCATTTCAGTTTAGATGCAGGGTTGTTCGACCTCGACCAGAAGATGAATAGGAGCAGCAAAATACCAGAAAGAGAAAGTATGTGAACATGAAAAGGACATTTAATATTTCATGCATATATAAATGTTTATGTCAACTGTATATTGTACTTTAGTAAGTAGTTTCATCTATATTGTAGTTGTGTTTTTACGTATTTATGCGAAGTCTTATTTAGTGTCATAACGTGTATTAATGAGTCTGAGCGTTTTAGTGTTCTAATGACTGATGCGTTTTAGAAATAAGTGATGGGTTCTGGTAGGGATAGTCATTTGGACAAAACAGTTTATATAGCAAGCGTCTGAAGGTTACAATGAGGGATAGGTCCTATTTCTAAGGGTAAACTAATCCTGTATGTTCCGTACTATGTCTCTATGCATCCATGCTGCTAGTTTATTTATAGTTTTCAGATTGCTAAGGGTGTTGAAGTGCGTCTTTTAGGTGCTGTAGTAGATTAGTGCTTGATTCGTTCTAGGAGTAAATAGTTTATTAATATAATCAGTAGAGTGAAACAGTCTGTATAGAGAGCGTTTGAAGCTTGTAACCGAAGAGCAAGTTCTGATATCTATAGGCAGGCTATTCCATATTTTAGAATACATGACTGTGAAGAAGTTTTCACGGAGTGTTGACTTAAAGGAATGAGTTGTCACTGCGCAAGTTTGGTTACGCAGATCCTAAGAACCTTCCTGTGCGAATTGTATGTCCCTGTTACCTGAGAAAGATATTTTGTGAAGGACCTTAAAGAAGAATATTAGGTTTATAATAAGTCGCCTTGTCCAAAGTGGGTCGAGTTTTAGGATCATGCACCGTGAGATGTAGTCTTTCTTACAATCATAGCCAAGCAGTTTTGAGGTAAAATATCGTTGGATACTTTCCATCCTTAGCTTGTCGCGCGTGCGAGTGCTGCTTATAATAAATGGACAGTATTCTAGTAGTGGTCTGACACATGTTTTGTACAGAATTAGCTTGGCTTCATTGTCGTGAAAGTTCCTGAGTATGCATCCTAAGAGCATCCTCGATTTTCTAGTCTGTGATGCTACTTGCTCTGAGAATGTCAAGTCACTAGAGTACCTCAGGCCTAGGTCAACGACACTTCGGAGTCTTGTTAGGTTAGCAGATTGGAGCGTTAATTTCAGGTCAATTGAGGGTGCACCGAAGCAGATCCAGCCACATTTGTTCAGATTAAATTGGAGATTCCATAGGGACGACCAAGAAGCCATTTTATCTAATTCCTTCTGTACTACATTCTCGAAGTTGCCTAAGTCATCACGTTGGAATGTATAAGCTACTTTTAGGTCATCTGCAAAGATGAATGGTTTCCCGTGCGTGAATACTATTAGTAGAGAACACGTCTTCACCGATGAGTTTGTTTTTGAGATTATGTCTACGGACGTCTTCACACAGAATGACAGTGAATCTGAGAAATACTGCATTTGTTCAGGTTTTAAGACTCCGCAGAATTGGAACGACAGTAAATTAGCAATAAGTAAAGTAAACCATAAGGTGAACGTAAATGATCATAAAGGAGGGTGTGGTTAAGTAAACATAATAGAGGGGGGTGGGGTGTGCGCTTTTAAATAACTGAACACTCGCACCATATCATGTGTGCTCTTCCGATATGGAGTAACACCTTTTTGTTGTACCACAGTAAATTAAATCGATAAATCATCTCCCCTTGTTATCATGGCTTCATTAACTAACCTTCCAAACGAGTTCACTAAAGAAGTTTACAGAAATCTTAAAGCGCACTAATCCATGTTGTCACACTGTTAAGTAGCACCATCCATGAAAGTAGAAACAAAGTAAGCAATCAAACTACAATCGATGAAAATATGAGGGAGGGGGGTTAATAACCATATGAAGAGTAGTAAGAAGTTTGCAAATCTGGGTGATAAAGATGGTTGAATGAATCTATGACGAAAATGCAATCGAGAGCTCATTGCACCATCCGATTCTTAAGTCAAAACATGAAGCCACAGTTCCGAGCCCAGAGACCTGCGCTAATTGGAAATCATGTTCCCGAACAAATGATGAACTACACTTCAGGGAAGTGAGCTTATATTAACTTTTTACCGTAAAATTGACATCACGATAGATATTAGAACTCTAGTGTAAACCCACCATAATTTATCATGTTTGAAAATTTGAACAGGCAATTTGTCTTCACTTAATCGGTCTTTTTTTCTTCATATCTCCTTTTATTCGAACAATATTTTATTCCTGAAATGTATATATATTAAAAGGTGAAAAGATTTCCAGGCTCTTACAAAATTCTGTACTTTATTAAATGTTTTAACTCCAGTTTCTATATAGTAAGTTGAATATTATACGGAAACTATTGGTTTTTTAGCGTGGTCTGCATAATTACTAGTAAGATACGCCTATTCGATTTATTATGCTAAGCAGATGGAAGTGAAATCATACAGCATTATCATTATTGTATTTGAACATTTCATCTTTCATAACACAAAAAGTTTGATAACCTCTATTTAAAATTCGCATCAGTAGTTGCATATATGAAGCCAATAAATAAGAAAAGACGAGCATTATGGCTCTTTCTTCCAACACATTTATTCAGTTGAACGTCCCTCTGAATACCACGATGTCGCTAGTGTAATAGATACAATCTACTTGACTTTTAGAAAGGCTTTCATGTGACACTGTTTTTAGCCGCCAATCCAATCCTCTACCTTTACGCAACTTTTAGACATATGACAAAAGCCCACCATTTACGTTTGAAGCTTGTCACATAGTTGATGTATACGCAAAATTCACCAACAAAAGTCAGGAAAAACTGACGCTGAATAACTGATATGCACATGTACCATGGTTCGAGGTGGAAAAAAGGCAGTGGATAAATCAATATAATCACCAACAAATGTGGCGATGAAGCTGCTGGAGTTGATTCACAGCCTTATGAGTTAAAATTTGAGTCGAAAACTAGGAAAATGTTATCTCCTAGAACAACTTACCTGAGTCTTTAGGTCTGTCTGAGCAATGATTCAGTCCCTAGAGCAATCATGAAACGATAATTTCAACGAAAACTTTAGGGTCCAAATCTAACTTCCCTACTATATATTGCATTGAAAAGCTCATATTTAAATCATTGTCGTTATCCCATCCTTGTTGTTTTTATATGTAATTTGTTTTGTATCAAAAACCTCATATTACTTTTTCTCCACCCACTTAATATTCAATGTTTTAAGTCACACTTCCAGATCAATTTTTATTTAGTTGCTACTATGCTACTGTCTCCCACATAATATTTAAAACGCCCATTCAAACCTATTAAATAAAGTTTGCCGCTTCAAATCAATCTGATAATGTACAAGTTTGGCTTAAAACAACTTTAATAGCCTAGTGATCGACTTTTAACCAGGCAAAAATTATTGACACTGAGTAAGCAGATGATATAGTCCCTTTTTAGGTGATGCAAAATGCAGTTTGTAAAGGAAGCTATATATATATGCGGCATGAGATTAGCTCCTGCCAAATATAAGACAATGCTGCAGGATCTGAGTCGTACTCTGGTTTCACGACAAAGAGTGGAATGGTTGAATATGCTGACCACTAAGGAAGTAAACCTTGAGGAGTTGCACTAGCCGCATTGGAATGATTTCTGAAGAAATCATGAGCTAGTTAAAACAAGTTAGGGTAAGTTAAGACTGGTGCAAAAGACCTGAGACGATGCATGTCAAGATCTACCTGTGTAACATCTAAAAGTGGGAGACAATGTCGAAATTGCCTTATCACTGTTAAATTCAGTGGTTGCTGCAATCCCAACCGCACATTTGATGCGGTCATAGCAACAAATAAAAAGCCCTCGAGAACTGATATAATTCGGGCAACTGCTTTGCAAAATGTCTTATGTTTATTAAGACTGTTCATCTACACATAAACAAAGTGGTCCCATTCAAAATACAGTATATACTGTGAAGTAATCCACATTACATTTTCAGATACCACTAATGTCGATACAACAAGCTACCAGAGCTATTTAATTAATTTACAGAATAAAAGAAACTAAATAGCCTTAAACAACCAATATGAATAAGCAGATGCGAAAAATTCATAGATCTACTAGATTATGGTTTTATGCTTTAAATGTATAATGCCATAACTCTTCCTTGCACTAACAACTAAACCTTACTTCATCTTAAACATTACTTTTATTAAGCCGGTAGCTATAAATTAACCGTACTCTAAAAAACTGTAAAACGACAACAGTACCGAATTGTGAAGGAACTAGTTTAAGTAAGCACGGATGTCTTGTATCTCTGACTTTCGAAGTCATTTTAAAGATCCCTGATGGTGACTGCTATTATGTAACTTCACCATCCATACGTTCACTAGTACAACAGTAATGACCGTACGATAAAATGTTACAAAAACAAGGTGCCTACCCTGGAAGTAACGCATCTGTTGAAAGTAGCGCCAGATCCCCAATTTTAGGCGGCCGTTACAAATTTAGTTGGAAGTTTAGCGTGTGGTATGGTATCAACCCATCTAGGCGATTATAATTTGGAGAAATTGCATCGCTTCAAAATAAATCACGAATAATTCCGAATTAACTTCATTCCATAAAGAACTTAATCGTTTCGTCGGTGTATGTTAAATACGGATCGGTAAATAATATCCAATATCTTTTTGACGAACTGTTATAAAGTAAGTAATTCCCTGATGTAATATTTGAATGGTGCTGGTATAATCTGCTCACAGTAACTGTTGCGGCTTTGCTGAATTCTATAACAACAGCACCAGGACAGTGGTGCTGATGAGGGAACAGATCAGTTGAAGTGGAATCTAGCGAATAAGTAAACTTGGCGAATGGATAGCAAGGCGAGAGGACTGGTCGTAATACAAACAAAATAGATGGTTTGTGTGCATACAACAGAAAGAAAGGGAAACAACAGAATAAGGCTTGTAGGTATGCAGGTGATAATAAAAACTTTAGTAAACTATTGGAGTTTATTAAGGTAATAAGTACGATACGCATATTCGTACTGCTAGTACAGCCTCTTAAAATTAGTCTACTATCCTTATGGATTCACGCAAATATTTCGTTTCTGCGTGATGGTCGATGCTGCCATTTAAACTATATCCTGATGGTGCAAGTACTTTGTGGGAGGTTAGTGAATTCCGTCAATGGCGAAATGCAGGTAAAGAGATGTTGGCCCCTATCTGTTTTGCTGTCCCCATATGAGAAATTTCGCTGGGATTTCCCAAGAGATGTTATGGTGTCCCTTCATTAATATCCTGGATCTCGTGTATCGGGCCATGAGCTATCTTGTGTGTCGTAATTAGGTTTATTTCACTGTATGGTGACTGAGAGTATACAGCTCGAGATTGCATAATTGGTCGTAGTACGTTTGTGATTCCAGTCTAATGGCATTTGTAGTAGTCTTACTATGCATTCTTCCTAAGAAATTCTCGACCCTTTTAGTAATTGTGGTGCAGCGGATATAATGATCAACGGAAACAAACTATGCGGCTGATGTACTTGAAATTGTGACTGATACATTTCGTGAAACAGAAATGTGAAGGATTATGATTAAATGATTATTTAATATACGAAATCTATTAAACACTCTGTATAATGTCTGGAAATCACGGGACTAACAAGCTAAATTTGTTCGGCACCTCTTGTTGCGAGAAGTATGAAACCCATTGGACGTTTTTCCCGTGATTTTCAAGCCTTTTGCCTTATAAGACTCCCCTCTATGCCTGATCCTTTATCGAAGTTCATATGTCGAGAACAATTTAGTATATGTACAATATTATGTAAGAGATTCGTATTCCAATCTAACTTCAAATCCAAGAACACCAGTCGGCTGTCAAAATACATTACATAAAAGGATTTCTTGAAACCGGATACTCAGGTCAGTCTTCACCCAACAGACACGTTGAAATGGGCTAAGTTTATCACCCAAAAAGGAACATGAAACATGGCGAAAATCTTGAATGGTGAGTTGTCGGAGCGGTGGACACTACTATCAGTGACAACCATGTCCATTTTGAGATGCGGTTGTACAATGCATGGAGAATTCAAAAAACGCACTCGGAGAATGTTGTGAAGAAGGAGTTTGGAAATTTAGCATTCAAACAAACGAGCCTAGAAAACACCTCCACATTCAAAATATATTGATTGCTTTTTAATGACAAGCTTGGAAAGCCCACTGTCCAATTTATTTGTCTTGATATTCATGTTTTCGATTACCACTGCATAAGTTAGTTTATCACCGGAGTGATTTCTGAAAGTTTCCTGTGGTGGAAAAATCGGGGTGTATAATTACACCTGAAAATGTGTTTCTAAATGTTGTTATCGTGTTCTGTACACTATATTTCATTTAGATACACATTAGACAGTGTTATTGTTTGTCATAAACTGTCTTAAGTTATTTCATTCGGTACTTGCTGTCAAATGACCTACTATCACCATACCAGTACAACATCTTGAGTAGAAGTTCATGCCTTACTTGCTACTTAGATTATTTTGACTATATTGCACAATTCATTGATTATGGGCATTCAGAAACAACATTACTTCTCGTCGTTAGCAAGGCCTTGGATAAAGTCCAACATATCAGACTCCTGACAAAACTACAATCCTAAGGGATAACTGAAAAACTTCTCGAAAGGATAAATCCTCTTCTCACAGAAAGAGAGCAATTAGTCAAAATCAACCACCAGCTGTCTTAATCAAAGCCGATAACTAGTGGTGCAGTACAAAGAAGTGTACTTGGCCCAGTTATATTCCTCATGTTCATAAATAACATTATCAATGTAGTTAAAGATTGAACGATCAATTCATGGTTGTTTGCTCAAAACCAACTTCCCTATATTTTCGCGGAGGCATCAATACACCAGTCATCGTCTCATCGGTCGCTGTTCAGAGAGAAGTCAGGAGACAACCGTCAGAAGTAATATTGTGATTTATTATTGTAATATTTGTTCACAGACCTTAGTTGTAAAGCTTAGCTCTAAAGTTGGCTATATGTTGGCGTTACAATAAAGAATTCTCGAGTGGCCAATCGGTGTTTTGGTTTTTTCGTTCGTTATTACTAAGCGTTTCTGAGAAACATCAAGAAACAGCGTGAGTCTCAGCGTAGCAAGAGCTGAGCATTGACGGTTTACGAGACGTGGCTTACAGTTTCTGACGGTGAAGTTAGGTTCTGACGGATTCAGATAGCTGCTGACAGTTTGGATAGTCAGCGTTCATATATCCTTGTGCCGGTCAAGTCCTCTTTGAACAAGCAATATCTGGAACTTTTTTGGAATTAGGTCAAGTTCAACTATGCCTGGGTCAAAGAGCTATACAGTGCTGTAAGCTCATGCCCCCTAATGAGGGATACGCTGAGGCTATGAGCATATTACGTCAAAGGTTTGGAAGACCTTCAATGATTGTAAGGAACGTATTCGAGGCTGTCAAAGGTAACGGCAGTCAACTTCAAGATGACTCCAAGGCTCTCACTGAGTTTTCGGATAATCTTATGACTTATAAGAATACCTTGATTTCTATGAATTGCATGAGTGACCTCAACTCGAGCTCAGTCCTAGAGGTAATTGCGAGACGCCTACCTACTCGGCTGCAAAGGAAGTGGGTGAAAATGAGCTCTCGTATAGAGGATGAGGTTATCGAGCCAAGGTTTGATGATATTCTGAGACTGGTGAAGGACAGTGTCAACCAGGCGATGGGCAAATTCGCCAGCATTTTGCATTCTAAGGTAAAACATAAGGAACCAGTGAATATAAGGAAAGCATTTGTGGTGAGGTCTCAAGACACAACGAGAAAGGGTGAGTGTATTTTTTGTTCTGAGAAACATGAAGGAGTCTCTTTGAATGATAATCTGTTTAGTGGCCCAGATTGCGTGAGCTCATTAGTGGGACTGCTATTAAGATTCAGAAAGTTTACAGTTGCTGTCGCGGCGGATATTGAGGAAATGTTCCTACAGGTGAAGGTGCCAGAGAGTGACAGAGATCACTTGAGGTTTTTGTGGTTTGATGACGGTCCTTGTGGTAAGGTGTCAGAATATAGGATGACAGTGCATCCATTTGGTGCCACGTCCTCCCGTTTTGTGCTAATTTTGCTCTACGAAAGGCAGTGTCCACATTTGGTTCTAATGATTTGCTGGACGTCATAGATTGTTGCTTCTACGTGGATGATTGTTTAGCCTCCTTCGATGATGATAAGTCTGCAGTTAGATTTGCAACAAGCATCACTGAAGTGTTAGCTAAGGCCGGCTTTCGTCTAACTAAGTGGGTCTCGAACAGCCTAGACGTTTTGAAGCATATAGATCCAGAAGACAGAGCACCTACCGTACGAGATTTGCCTGTTGATACTCTACCAGTTGAACGCACATTAGGTATGCGATGGGATGTGAACTCTGATACCTTTGGATTTAGTGTTGGTGATATTGATAAGCCAGTTACTCGGAGAGGTGTGCTCTCTGTGTTGTCGTCCGTGTTTGACCCACTTGGATTAGTAGCACCTTATCTACTTCCGGCTAGGAGGTTATTTCAAGAGACATGCAGGAAAGGGTTACAGTGGGATGAACCATTAAGTGAGAGGCAGAGAGAAGAGTGGAAGGGGTGGGTTAACAGTTTAAGAATGCTGAATCTACATTCCGTCTCACGTCCACTTAAGCCGTCGAGAAATCATGATATAATTGACTTCCATGTTTTTTCTGATGCCTCTGAGGTTGGATTTGGTGCAGCCGTATACATCAGAACCACCTTAAGGAATGATATAGATGTTAGCCTGGTGATGGGTAAATCTAGAGTTGCACCTCTAAAGACGGTTTCGATTCCGAGATTAGAACTTAATGCCGCCTTACTAGCTGCGCAGTTATTCACAACGGTGTGTAAAGAGTTGGATTACCCCAAGTATCCCGTAACGTTTTGGACTGATTCGATGTCTGTGATATATTATATACGCAACGAGTCAGCAAGATATGCATGTTTTGTAGCTAACAGAGTATCTCAAATTCGTGAACTAACAACTGTTGAGCAGTGGAGGTACGTACCGTCTGGAAAAAATCCAGCTGATCTAGCCTCGCGAGGAGTTATTGATATGAATGTGGTTAAAAATAAGTGGTGGAAAGGTCCAGAGTTCTTGCTAAGGGCTGATAGTATGTGGCCTCGTAGAGAAGATGAACCACCGATAAACGAGTGTGCCTTGGAGTTGAAGACAAGTGTCAGTTTAACATCTACTCAAGAAAGACATTCAGGTTTACATCCACTTTTTAAATATTATTCTTCTTGGTACAAACTACTGAAAGCTGTTGCGTGGTTGACACGATATGTTACGTATTTAAAGGTCATGCATCTTGCGGGATACGAAAATATGAATGTGGGGCCTTTGAGAGTCGAAGATATTAGAAATGCAGAGTTAGCGATTTTGAGGGCTGCTCAGTGGGAAGCGTGGGGTGAGATTGCCAAGGAGGATAGTCCTGATTTCGCAGATTTCAAGGTGCGGTTAGATAGATTATCTCCGATAGTTTCCGAAGGGATCGCTAGAGTTGGTGGACGTCTACAAATGTTAGAATCGTCATATGAGACCCGTCATCCGGCTTTATTACCTTGCTACCATCCAGTCACTGATCTCATTATAAGACACTACCATGTTCTTGAAGGTCATTTGGGTACTTCGCAAGTACTATCAAGTATTCGATGTAAGTTCTGGATAGTGAAGGGAGGTACTGCTGTCCGTAAAATAATTGATAAGTGCATGGAATGTAAACTCCGAAATGCTCGTCCAGTACAGCAGATGATGGCACCACTCCCAGCGTGGCAAGCTTCTGAAGGGAATTATCCATTTGAGTACGTTGGAGTGGATTTGTTCGGACCTTTTGTAGTGAAGAGAGGCAGAACCCTATGTAAAAGATATGGCTGTTTATTCACCTGTTTGAAAATGAGAGCTGTGCATATTGAGATGGTTCATACGCTAACTACTGATTCATTCGTGCTAGCATTACATAGATTTATAAATCGCCGCGGTGTACCGAAGATGATGTTCAGTGACAGAGGGACTAATTTTGTTGGCTGTCACGCCGAGCTTAAAGAGTACTTCGAAGGTCCCCAAACGAGAGTTCAGGAAGAGTTACTGAAAAGGAACATCGAGTGGCACTTCAACCCACCACATGCCAGCCATAGAGGCGGGCTATGGGAAAGACTTATAGGAATTATCAAGCGTATTTTAAGCTCCATAATTAAAAACCAGAGTTTGAATGACGAAACGCTGGAGACATTTTTTTGTGAAGCTGAACGAATATTAAATGACCGGCCGTTATCACCTGTGAGGGACGACGTCAAGGATTTTGATGTGTTAACCCCAAACAAATTATTGTTATTGAGAGGCAACCCTGGCATAGAGGACTCAAGCGGGGAAGGAATACCTACGATTAAAAGATGGAAACAAGCCAGGCACATGAAAAATATATTTTGGAAAAGATGGTTAAAGGAGTATGTTCTAACACTGCAAACCAGAGACAAGTGGAAAAAGTTGTGCCGAAACTTAAAGGTTGGTGACATAGTATTAGTAGCAGATAAATGTGCCACAGGTAGGTGGCCTTTAGGTGTTGCAGTAAGGCTACTCTGTAGTGGTGATGGATTGGTGAGGACGGTTGAGGTGAGAACAAGTTGTGGCATGTTGGTGCGAGATATTAGAAAACTGTGTCTACTGGAAGGTGCTGAGAGTAGAGAGTCGGAGGATGAAACACTAGACGATTTTCCAACCTAGAGCGTCAACCTGAGAAGGGTTGTAGGCGTACTGCTGTAAGTCCTACAATTCTTCAAAGGGTAGCGCATCAATGAGCAGTCCAATGTGCTTGGTGTGTGATTTTGTACATATGTTCATATTGTATATACTGAATTGATATCATCTGTCATCTAGCTGTTGGTAATTCTGTTTGTGTCCGGACGACTTCCACTTGGATCATCAACCTGAGAAGGAATGTAGGCGTACTGCTGTAAGTCCTACAGTTCTTCAAGGGTAGTTTGTCATACCGGAATCCACAACATTTGATGTGTTGATTGTACATATGTTTGTGTTAAATAGTTGTGTGAGTTCCAATTATTGTAATTGTTGGTTAGTCTTGATTGTGTCCGGACATTCCACAAATTACAATCGTCAACGTAAGAAGAGTTGCGGGCGTAATGGTGTAAGTCCTGCGATTCTTCAAAGGAATTCCATCTAGACACGATCTGCGAGTTTGTTTGTACTGTTTGTATATATGTGTGGTGTGTCATATCAATTGGTGTTTTTGGATTCATTGTGTTTACTCGTTGTTTTCGTGTCTTGTTGTTATTGCGTAATTTTGTTAAAATTTTCGTCGTGATTACTTCTGAAGTTGTTTCGAGTCGTCTACATCCGTGAATGCATTGATTGATGTTAGAGACAGCAGATGGGTCGTATACGCCGGGGAGGCTAGGCTATTGCTGAGAATGAAATGCATACGGAGATAATTGTTAGCTGCGGTCCGACACGCCGGGGAGAAAGAGTGTAAACGACTGAGGCTCGCATACGTCACCGTTACTGAAATTGAGGCAGAATGAGTGACCAGCGATTTCAGTGGTAATTGGTAGTGAGTATGATATATATATATTTCTTCCTGTTTATGCAGGAACATACCAATTGTACTGTCATGGATAATTTATTATATAAATTACACATAATTTGATGTATAATGGATTTACAGTTTGGTTGTTCTTTCTGACAACAAAGTCAGTCGGAACAGTCTGCTATAAAGTTTGTTTGTGTAGCACATAAAGAGATATAGAAATATTGTCTTCGCATTAACAAAAAACCCAGACATCAGATGAATGTAATACAAATATCTGGGAAAAATAAAGCTTGAAGTCAATTCTCCTATATAACTTTGTTGTGAACAGCACCCTTGGCTTAAAGATTATTGATGTATTATGTTGAGATCAGTGATATATTTATTCCATTTTTTCAGTAGTCTTGTCGTAGTTTTATAACAGGAAAGAAATCTGATCGTGGATACGAAAACTAGATAAGGTCATGTTGGGTTGTTTTACTGCATCAAGTGGTGCCGAGGTCGATTCCAGAATTCTCCATTTGCTCCATTTGTGTCTGCATGGCGGACTGTATTCGTAAGTTGAGTAAAATGTTGAAAACTGTTTGAAAACCAGTTGCTTCTTCATTTCAGATCATGAATAGGCGAAGTTAAACTTTCGACACCACTAACTACCAATCAGCGAATTATCCAATGAGATTCACGAACGATGTCGAATTATCCAATGAGGTTCACGAACGCAGTTCAATGCTGTATAGCGCTTGATTCATTTCTATGGCGTGACCTTACAATATAGAAAAATGTTTACTTAAGTATAATTAAGATAAACATTTATAAATGCATAATATATAAATGTCCTTTTCATGTTCACATACTTTCTCTTTCTGGTATTTTGCTGCTCCTATTCATCTTCTGGTTGAGGTCGAACAACCCTGCATCTAAACTGAAATGAGGATTAATTCCAAACCGTCGATCTCATAACCACTCAAATTCCATGAACGATCCAATTCTACCATTTGAAGACGCTGGCGAACATGCTGTAAATGAGTATTCATGATCTGAACTGAAGAAGCAACTGGTCTTCAAACAGTTTTCAACATTTTACTCAACTTACGAATACAGTCCGCCATGCAGACACAAATGGAGCAAATGGAGAATTCTGGAATCGACCTCGGCACCACTTGATGCAGTAAAACAACCCAACATGACCTTATCTAGTTTTCGTATCCACGATCAGATTTCTTTCCTGTTATAAAACTACGACAAGACTACTGAAAAAATGGAATAAATATATCACTGATCTCAACATAATACATCAATAATCTTTAAGCCAAGGGTGCTGTTCACAACAAAGTTATATAGGAGAATTGACTTCAAGCTTTATTTTTCCCAGATATCTGTATTACATTCATCTGATGTCTGGGTTTTTTGTTAATGCGAAGACAATATTTCTATATCTCTTTATGTGCTACACAAACAAACTTTATAGCAGACTGTTCCGACTGACTTTGTTGTCAGAAAGAACAACCAAACTGTAAATCCATTATACATCAAATTATGTGTAATTTATATAATAAATTATCCATGACAGTACAATTGGTATGTTCCTGCATAAACAGGAAGAAATATATATTATATTAAAGCTATTGTTGGAATTCGTGGAGGTTAGCGTTTTCCAGTATTTCCTGGATTTGAGTTGATCCGGAAAGTGCGAATTTGTTTGTATGGTGGTATCATGACTTTAAAAAGCTATACCAAATCACCTGATGGGTTTGTTCATCGTTGTGCTATATGTTTGAAGCCTACTAACGCTAGAGAGAGTAAGCTGATAATTTTAATATTTCATAGGAACGTTTTTCGCTAGGTCGCTTCTCTCCCTAAGGATAGCAGATAGAAAAGCAACTACTCTTATACCTATTATTACCAGACTTGTTAAGCGGGGGTCAATTATACACACCGACGAGTGGAAAGGCTACAATTCACTGTCATCTCTGGGATATATTCAACATAGAGTCAACCATTCGAGTGATTTTGTGGATCCCGTTACGAGGACACATACAAATTCTATTGAAGGATTTTGGGGCAGGTTGAAAAATAGGATAAGGGCTTTAAATGGATCTCATAAGATCCATAAATGCATTTATGGTCATTTGGATGAATATATATACAGCATATGGTGTAACTTCTCCATTGACAGTCCCATGCTAAACTGGGAGATGTTTCTCTCACATGTTCGAGAAAGATATCCCATGTAACCTTTTTATCGTCTATTTTATGATTTTTCTGCAAATATACATTTCCTTTCATCATATAGGCCTCTTTAATGTGACTGGTCCGTTCAAGGTCGTTTGCTGATTGGTTGTCAGTGGTGTCGAAAGTTTAACTTTGCCCATGAATACTCATTAACAGCATGTTCGCCAGCGTCTTCAAATGGTAGAATTGGATCGTTCATGGAATTTGAGTGGTTATGAGATCGACGGTTTGGAATTAATCCTCATTTCAGTTTAGATGCAGGGTTGTTCGACCTCGACCAGAAGATGAATAGGAGCAGCAAAATACCAGAAAGAGAAAGTATGTGAACATGAAAAGGACATTTAATATTTCATGCATATATAAATGTTTATGTCAACTGTATATTGTACTTTAGTAAGTAGTTTCATCTATATTGTAGTTGTGTTTTTACGTATTTATGCGAAGTCTTATTTAGTGTCATAACGTGTATTAATGAGTCTGAGCGTTTTAGTGTTCTAATGACTGATGCGTTTTAGAAATAAGTGATGGGTTCTGGTAGGGATAGTCATTTGGACAAAACAGTTTATATAGCAAGCGTCTGAAGGTTACAATGAGGGATAGGTCCTATTTCTAAGGGTAAACTAATCCTGTATGTTCCGTACTATGTCTCTATGCATCCATGCTGCTAGTTTATTTATAGTTTTCAGATTGCTAAGGGTGTTGAAGTGCGTCTTTTAGGTGCTGTAGTAGATTAGTGCTTGATTCGTTCTAGGAGTAAATAGTTTATTAATATAATCAGTAGAGTGAAACAGTCTGTATAGAGAGCGTTTGAAGCTTGTAACCGAAGAGCAAGTTCTGATATCTATAGGCAGGCTATTCCATATTTTAGAATACATGACTGTGAAGAAGTTTTCACGGAGTGTTGACTTAAAGGAATGAGTTGTCACTGTGCAAGTTTGGTTACGCAGATCGTAAGAACCTTCCTGTGCGAATTGTATGTCCCTGTTACCTGAGAAAGATATTTTGTGAAGGACCTTAAAGAAGAATATTAGGTTTATAATAAGTCGCCTTGTCCAAAGTGGGTCGAGTTTTAGGATCATGCACCGTGAGATGTAGTCTTTCTTACAATCATAGCCAAGCAGTTTTGAGGTAAAATATCGTTGGATACTTTCCATCCTTAGCTTGTCGCGCGTGCGAGTGCTGCTTATAATAAATGGACAGTATTCTAGTAGTGGTCTGACACATGTTTTGTACAGAATTAGCTTGGCTTCATTGTCGTGAAAGTTCCTGAGTATGCATCCTAAGAGCATCCTCGATTTTCTAGTCTGTGATGCTACTTGCTCTGAGAATGTCAAGTCACTAGAGTACCTCAGGCCTAGGTCAACGACACTTCGGAGTCTTGTTAGGTTAGCAGATTGGAGCGTTAATTTCAGGTCAATTGAGGGTGCACCGAAGCAGATCCAGCCACATTTGTTCAGATTAAATTGGAGATTCCATAGGGACGACCAAGCAGCCATTTTATCTAATTCCTTCTGTACTACATTCTCGAAGTTGCCTAAGTCATCACGTTGGAATGTATAAGCTACTTTTAGGTCATCTGCAAAGATGAATGGTTTCCCGTGCGTGAAGCAAGCGAATATGTCATTGATGTATAGTGTAAATAGGAGAAGTCCAATGACACTAACTTGTATTACACCAAATGTCAATGGAGTTGAAGATTGAACGATCAATTCTTGGTTGTTTGCTCAAAATCAACTTCCCCAATTTTCGCGGAGGCATCAATACGACAGTCATCGTCTCATCGGTCGCTGTTCAGAAAGAAGAGTGAAACATCGTCAGAAGTACTAGAATGATTTATTATTGTAATATTTGTTTTCAGACCTTAGTTCGCTTATTCCTTTTATATGTTGGTGTAACAATACAGAAATATCAAACGGCAGATCGGTGTTTTGGTTTTTGCGTCCGTTATAACTAAGCGTTTCTGAGAAATCTTCGAAGAACAGCGTGGGCCCGAGCGTAGCGAGAGCTGGGCATTAACGGTTTATGAGACGTGATTGACAGTTTCTGACGATAGAAACAGATCTGGCGGATTCAAACAGTTGGTGAAAGTTTGGATAGTCGCCGTTCATTTTTCCTGGTGCCGGTCAAGTCCTCTTTGAACAAGCAATATCTGGAACATTTTTGGAATTGGGTCAAGTTCAACAATGCCTGGGTCAAAGAAGGGACAGAGTGTCTTGGATGCAAA
Source organism: Trichobilharzia regenti (assembly GCA_944472135.2). Lineage (NCBI taxonomy): Eukaryota > Metazoa > Platyhelminthes > Trematoda > Strigeidida > Schistosomatidae > Trichobilharzia > Trichobilharzia regenti. The sequence continues at coordinate 170,050,732 of OX235262.1, read as the reverse complement.
CAGGAAAGTAAGTCATGGTGACTTGTCTGTTAATTGTAACGATGTGTCTGATGTTAAGCATGACATGGTTGATGTTACTGTTTCGCCGTTCAGGGATAATAGGAACATCAAACTCCCTAAATTTGAACCACGGTGTTTTGATGGAAACCCGGCTGATTATTTACAATTTGTAAAGGAGTTTGAGATCATGTTGAGTGGTTTTTTATTAAATGATGAATTGAAGTTAATGTATTTGATGAGATATTGCACTGGAGATGCTGCAAGAGCTATACAGTGTTGTAAGTTTATGAAGCCAAAAGAGGGCTACTACGAGGCTATGAGCATATTACGTCAAAGGTTTGGAAGACCTTCGATGATTGCAGGGAAATTATTCGAGGCTGTTAAGGGTAATGGTGGTCAATTACAGGATGACTCCCAGGCACTCACTGAGTTTTTAGATAATTTGCTAATTTACAAGAATGGAATGATTTCGATGAATCGCATGAGTGACCTCAACTCGAGTTTTATACTAGAAGTAATAGCAAGACGTCTACCTACTCGACTGCAAAGGAAGTGGGTGAAGATGAGCTCCCGTATGGAGGATGAGGGTATCGAGCCAAAGTTTGATGATATCCTGAAACTGGTAAATACTAGTGTCAATCAATCTATGAGCAAGTTTTCCAGTCTGTTAGATCTCACCCCTAGAATAGAGCAGTCTGAGGGAAAAACGCAATCATTGATGACGAGTAGGCCTCAGAGAGGTGGATATCGAGAAGGCTCCATGATGTCTAGTAATGCATATAGACCTAGTGAGTGTAACAGGTTTCGTAGTACATCCTCAACAGATAAGTTACAAGATGCAAGACAAACACGGTTGTGTTTGACACGTGTGCAAGAGGTGCATACAGAAGTGAACTGTGAACCGGTGAGCAAGTTCAGTGATAAGCTAAATGTAAACTCCAGGTCTGACTCCGAATTGTGTGACGATAACGGTGTTGTGAAGAAGTCTGTAGTTGCAACTGGTAAGCCGTTGTTGAATAGAGTGTCACAGAATAGAGTTACTGCTTCAGAGTGGAGTTCTGACTCCACAAGTTTACAAGGTATAACTAGTCAGAGTGAAGATATAAAACCTTTAATGATTTGCGAGGAGGAACCAAAATTGTCTACTTCTGTTATTAAAGAGTTTGAAAATGATGAACTTGACGGTAAATTGAATATTTGTGATAATGATCATGATAGTGCAGATTTGTCTTTGGTTGATCATTATGAGATGAGGGATATGCCTACTACTGCTAAGTTAAATAAAGGTTCTGTACAACTACAACGTGAAGTAGAATTGAACGCAGATGCAGTTCCAGAAGATGTGCATACTTGTGAGACAGTCAGTGTAATTGATCAGCGTGTAGCCCACCTATCATCAGATGATAGTGCTAAACCCGAACTAGTAGTGAAAGACAGCAGTGGTGGTAATCTTGCAGTTGGACAACTATCTGAAAGCCGAAAAAGAACAGCTTCTGATCCACCGCTAAGTTCATCACCTTGTGTCACTCAGTCATCGTTGGTGTTTTCATCCACAATGAAACAGATGCCCATCAACTCAAGTATCTTTTGCAATGACTATGATAGTATTGGTGCGTTTGAAAAGACGAAGGATATTGCTCAGTTTAGTGTGGATAAGCCAAGTGTAAAGGAGAGAGTAATTGTTAAATTGACTTGCACGAATAAAGGCATTTCTAGTTTCAAGTTACTATTTGAATGTTATTATCTTTGGTGTAAATTACTCTGTTTCTACACTTGGTTGATGAGATATGTCGTGTGTTTGTTCGTCATCTATATTCTACGATACAATGACATGGGCGTGTTGCCGTTCAGATTTGAGGATATAGCTCATAGAAGGAAGTCAGCAAATGAACTCTGCGACGATTTTCCAACCTAGGGCGTCAACCTGAGAAGGGTTGTAGGCGTACTGCTGTAAGTCCTACAATTCTTCAAAGGGTAGCGCATCAATGAGCAGTCCAATGTGCTTGGTGTGCCATTTTGTACATATGTTCATATTGTATATACTGAATTGATATCATCTGTCATCTAGCTGTTGGTAATTCTGTTTGTGTCCGGACGACTTCCACTTGGATCATCAACCTGAGAAGGAATGTAGGCGTACTGCTGTAAGTCCTACAGTTCTTCAAGGGTAGTTTGTCATACCGGAATCCACAACATTTGATGTGTTGATTGTACATATGTTTGTGTTAAATAGTTGTGTGAGTTCCAATTATTGTAATTGTTGGTTAATCTTGTTTGTGTCCGGACATTCCACAAATTACAATCGTCAACCTGAGAAGGGTTGTAGGCGTACTGGTGTAAGTCCTGCAATTCTTCAAAGGAATTCCATCAAGACATGATCTGCGAGTTTGTGTGTACTGTTTGTATATACGTGTGGTGTGTCATATCAATTGGTGTTTTTGGATTCATTGTGTTTACTCGTTGTTTTCGTGTCTTGTTGTTATTGCGTAATTTTGTTAAAATTTTCGTCGTGATTACTTCTGAAGTTGTTTCGAGTCTTCTACATCCATGAATGAATTGATTGATGTTAGAGACAGCAGATGGGTCGTATACGCCGGGGAGGCTAGGCTATTGCTGAGAATGAAATGCACACGGAGATAATTGTTAGCTGCGGTCCGACACGCCGGGGAGAAAGAGTGTAAACGACTGAGGCTCGCATGCGTCACCGCTACTAGAACTGAGGCAGAATGAGTGACAAGCGATTTCAGTGGTAATTGGTAGTGAGTAGATAAGAGGATGTGCGTAGAGTATCATGAGTTGGTGCTATGGTCACTTTGCATTCTGCAAGAGTCATTCTAGCAAGTGGCGATTGTGTTGCAAGATGTCAAGAGGAGGTCTCTGTCTGGAGGCGCAGGTCGTCAGCGATGTGTGAGATTGTGCTGTGGGTATGCTTGTGGTGTGTTGGCTTTTCTGTTTGTTTTCCATTTCAGCTCTGTCCGTGTGACCCAGGTTCTCGCAATGGCATCCAAGTCAACGTGCATTGGTCGTGATGAAAAAAAGGGTTGGATCCCTTTTTAGCCGGGGAGTGTCAATGGAGTTGAAGATTGAACGATCAATTCATGGTTGTTTGCTCAAAACCAAATTCCCTATAATTTTGCGGAGGCATCAATACGACAGTCATCGTCTCATCGGTCGCTGTTCAGAGAGAAGTCAGGAGACAACCGTTAGAAGTAATATTGTGATTCATTATTGTAATATTTGTTCATAGAACTTAGCTGTTAATCACGTCTCATAAACCGTTAATGCCCAGCTCTCGCTGCGCTCGGGCCCACGCTGTTCTTCGAAGATTTCTCAGAAACGCTTAGTTATAACGGACGCAAAAACCAAAACACCGATCTGCCGCTTGATATTTCTGTATTGTTACACCAACATATAAAAGGAATAAGCGAACTAAGGTCTGAAAACAAATATTACAATAATAAATCATTCTAGTACTTCTGACGATGTTTCACTCTTCTTTCTGAACAGCGACCGATGAGACGATGACTGTCGTATTGATGCCTCCGCGAAAATTGGGGAAGTTGATTTTGAGCAAACAACCAAGAATTGATCGTTCAATCTTCAACTCCATTGACACTTCCCGACAAAAAAGGGATCCAACCCTTTTTTCCTTCACGATCAATGCACGTCGACTTGGATGCCATTGCGAGAACCTGGGTCACACGGACAGAGCTGAAATGGAAAACAAACAGAGAAGCCAACACACCACAAGCATACCCACAGCACAATCTCACACATCGCTGACGACCTGCGCCTCCAGACAGAGACCTCCTCTTGACATCTTGCAACACAATCGCCATTTGCTAGAATGACTCTTGCAGAATGCAAAGTGACCATGGCAGCACCTCACGATACTCTTCGCACTTCCTGTTAATTACTCATTACCAATTACCACTGAAATCGCTTGTCACTCATTCTGCCTCAGTTCTAGTAGCGGTGACGCATGCGAGCCTTAGTCGTTTACACTCTTTCTCCCCGGCGTGTCGGACCGCAGCCAAGAATTATCTCCGTGTGCATTTCATTCTCAGCAATAGCCTAGCCTCCCCGGCGTATACGACCCATCTGCTGTCTCTAACATCAATCAATGCATTCACGGATGTAGACGACTCGAAACAACTTCAGAAATAATCACGACGAAAATTTTAACAAAATTACGCAATAACAACAAGACACGAAAACAACGAGTAAACACAATGAAACCATAAAACACCAATTGATATGACACACCACACGTATATACAAACAGTACACACAAACTCGCAGATCATGTCTTGGTGGAATTCCTTTGAAGAATTGCAGGACTTACACCAGTACGCCTACAACCCTTCTCAGGTTGACGATTGTAATTTGTGGAATGTCCGGATACAAACAAGATTAACCAACAATTACAATAATTGGAACTCACACAACTATTTAACACAAACATATGTACAATCAACACATCAAATGTTGTGGATTCTGACACGAAAAACTACCCTTGATAAACTGTAGGACTTACACCAGTACGCCTACAACCTTTCTCAGGTTGACGCCCTAGGTTGGAAAATCTTCGCAGAATTCATTTGCGAACTTCCTTCTATCAGCTATATCCTCAAATCTGAACGGCAACACGCCCATGTCATTGTATCGTAGAATATAGATGACGAACAAACGCACGGCATATCTCATCAACGAAGTGTAGAAACAGAGTAATTTACACCAAAGATAATAACATTCAATTAGTAACTTGAAACTAGAAATGCCTTTATTCGTGCAAGTCAATTTAACAATTACTCTCTCCTTTACACTTGGCTTATCCACACTAAACTGAGCAATATCTTTCGTCTTTTCAAACGCACCAATACTATCATAGTCATTGCAAAAGATACTTGAGTTGATGGGCATCTGTTTCATTGTGGATGAAAACACCAACGATGACTGAGTGACACAAGGTGATGAAGTTAGCGGTGGATCAGAAGCTGTTCTTTTTCGGCTTTCAGATAGTTGTCCAACTGCAAGATTACCACCACTGCTGTCTTTCACTACTAGTTCGGGTTTAGCACTATCATCTGATGATAGGTGGGCTACACGCTGATCAATTACACTGACTGTCTCACAAGTATGCACATCTTCTGGAACTGCATCTGCGTTCAATTCTACTTCACGTTGTAGTTGTACAGAACCTTTATTTAACTTAGCAGTAGTAGGCATATCCCGCATCTCATAATGATCAACCAAAGACAAATCTGCACTATCATGATCATTATCACAAATATTCAATTTACCGTCAAGTTCATCATTTTCAAACTCTTTAATAACAGAAGTAGACGATTTTGGTTCCTCCTCGCAAATCATTAAAGGTTTTATATCTTCACTCTGACTAGTTATACCTTGTAAACTTGTGGAGTCAGAACTCCACTCTGAAGCAGTAACTCTATTCTGTGACACTCTATTCAACAACGGCTTACCAGTTGCAACTACAGACTTTTTCACAACACCGTTATCGTCACACAATTCGGAGTCAGACCCGGAGTTTACATTTAGCTTATCACTGAACTTGCTCACCGGTTCACAGTTCACTTCTGTATGCACCTCTTGCACACGTGTCAAGCACAACCGTGTTTGTCTTGTATCTTGTAACTTATCTGTTGAGGATGTACTACGAAACCTGTTACACTCACCAGGTCTATATGCATTACTATACATCATGGAGCCTTCTCGATATCCACCTCTCTGAGGCCTACTCGTCACCAATGATTGCGTTTTTCCCTCAGACTGCTCTATTCTAGGGGTGAGATCTAACAGACTGGAAAACTTGCTCATAGATTGATTGACACTAGTATTTACCAGTTTCAGGATATCATCAAATTTCGGCTCGATACCCTCATCCTCCATACGGGAGCTCATCTTCACCCACTTCCTTTGCAGTCGAGTAGGTAGACGTCTTGCTATTACTTCTAGTATAAAACTCGAGTTGAGGTCACTCATGCGATTCATCGAAATCATTCCATTCTTGTAAATTAGCAAATTATCTAAAAACTCAGTGAGTGCCTGGGAGTCATCCTGTAATTGACCACCATTACCCTTAACAGCCTCGAATAATTTCCCTGCAATCATCGAAGGTCTTCCAAACCTTTGACGTAATGTGCTCATAGCCTCGTAGTAGCCCTCTTTTGGCTTCATAAAGTTACAACACTGTATAGCTCTTGCAGCATCTCCAGTGCAATATCTCATCAAATACATTAACTTCAATTCATCATTTAATAAAAAACCACTCAACATGATCTCAAACTCCTTTACAAATTGTAAATAATCGGCCGGGTTTCCATCAAAACACCGTGGTTCAAATTTAGGGAGTTTGATGTTCCTATTATCCCTGAACGGCGAAACAGTAACATCAACCATGTCATGCTTAACATCAGACACATCGTTACAATTAACAGACAAGTCACCATGACTTATTTTCCTGTTTGTATCCAAGACACTCTGTCCCTTCTTTGACCCAGGCATTGTTGAACTTGACCCAATTCCAAAAATGTTCCAGATATTGCTTGTTCAAAGAGGACTTGACCGGCACCAGGAAAAATGAACGGCGACTATCCAAACTTTCACCAACTGTTTGAATCCACCAGATCTGTTTCTATCGTCAGAAACTGTCAATCACGTCTCATAAACCGTTAATGCCCAGCTCTCGCTACGCTCGGGCCCACGCTGTTCTTCGAAGATTTCTCAGAAACGCTTAGTTATAACGGACGCAAAAACCAAAACACCGATCTGCCGTTTGATATTTCTGTATTGTTACACCAACATATAAAAGGAATAAGCGAACTAAGGTCTGAAAACAAATATTACAATAATAAATCATTCTAGTACTTCTGACGATGTTTCACTCTTCTTTCTGAACAGCGACCGATGAGACGATGACTGTCGTATTGATGCCTCCGCGAAAATTGGGGAAGTTGATTTTGAGCAAACAACCAAGAATTGATCGTTCAATCTTCAACTCCATTGACATTAGTTGTAAAGCTTAGTTCTAAGTTTGGCTATATGATGGTGTTTCAATAAGTAATTCTCGAGTGGCCAATCGGTGTTTTCGTCCGTTATTACTAAGCGTTTCTGAGAAACTTCAAGGAACAGCGTGAGTCTCAGCGTAGCAAGAGCTGGGCATTGACGGTGTACGAGACGTGGCTGATATTGTTCGTTTAATCTGCAGCTACTTTTACGGGAACTTCCTTCACATTCTTCTCGTTAATATTAGTTGCTCTATGTTACTTTTTGCTGGTTACCTTCATTACTTCTCTCACCTATGCGTTCAAAATGATCACCGTGTTGGATATTTGCTTCTTTTGTCAGCTTGTTTATTTCCCCCGGTAAATCTTCGAATATTCGTAGCATTACACACACTAAGTCCGCTAATTCTAGATCTTCTGAAGTATTTTTGCTTGCCCAAATTATTCCTACATTCTCACTCTGCACTACCTACCATATGACATACTCCACCACAAGTAGGAATATCATCGCTGATGATATTCAGCTTTGTCTTACTTCCGTCATCACTCCAGGTGCTTCACTGGGTTTCCTACTGTGGACCGCCTGATATATGGCATTTTTATAGTGTTGTTGAATGACGTTGAAAAGAATTGAGGCAGCGCATAATGTTGAAGCGGTTTCCAAACTACTACTGCTACTACCCTATCCAAGGCTTTTTCAATGTCGAGAAAATTGAGGCAGAGATTTGGCAGCCATTCTACGTAGTTTGATTGTGACGCGTAACATCGCGACTCGATCTTTACATCTTTACTCACCCCGAGTCCTTCTTCTTCCATTGGGGGTTCTGCATCTATACCATCTTCCTCTCTCCCTGATATGTGGCGACTTGACTTTTAAATCGGCTTGAACAACAGCATAATTTCGCGCCAGCATTCGCAAAGGCTAAAATAGTTGTTCTCAGGGATTAACAAGGTGGTCCTACTTCCCATGAGCAGGAATATTTCCTTACTTCCAGACTTTCTGCGGTGTGCGTTCAAGGATATCCTCTAGGTTCAGTGGATCCTTTTTCAGTGCTTTCAGGGCGGTTCCGCCGTTTTTCTGGCACTCGGCAACTTAGCGGCATTTGAAACATCTGCTTTAAACAAATGGTTCGGATTCGGCTACAGTTCTGTAGCTACTGATGGCATTTCTGGAATAGCTGGAGGTGATGGTGGATTAAAGATTCATTTTGAAAGATTAGCCCATTGTCTTTTCCGACCATCCTTTTCGGTAACTGGTTTCTATTTGCTATACTGAATTGGTTTCATCTGTGCCAATCTCTTCCTGTATAACATCCTATAATCCGAAACTAAGGTTTTTCTTTGTTAAGGAATGTTCAGCTTCAGTTGGCAACCTGTCACAGAATTGTATATTTGTTTTCCCTATCAAATTTCTTCACTTCTCTATTCAGTACTTTGCACACTGAACCCAGCTTCTGCTTTTGTTGTCCATCTTTGCGCCAGTTAATCTTTAATTTCACCACCCGCCTCACCCTCTGTCAGCACCTGGGTGCTAGTAGAGAGCTATTACATGCCTGAACCTTTCTGCTTACTTAAGACAGCCATAACAGTTTCCTTCAGCACATTTTCAGAGACTACATTTGTCAATGGAGTTGAAGATTGAACGATCAATTCTTGGTTGTTTGCTCAAAATCAACTTCCCCGATTTTCGCGGAGGCATCAATACGACAGTCATCGTCTCATCGGTCGCTGTTCAGAAAGAAGAGTGAAACATCGTCAGAAGTACTAGAATGATTTATTATTGTAATATTTGTTTTCAGACCTTAGTTCGCTTATTCCTTTTATATGTTGGTGTAACAATACAGAAATATCAAACGGCAGATCGGTGTTTTGGTTTTTGCGTCCGTTATAACTAAGCGTTTCTGAGAAATCTTCGAAGAACAGCGTGGGCCCGAGCGTAGCGAGAGCTGGGCATTAACGGTTTATGAGACGTGATTGACAGTTTCTGACGATAGAAACAGATCTGGCGGATTCAAACAGTTGGTGAAAGTTTGGATAGTCGCCGTTCATTTTTCCTGGTGCCGGTCAAGTCCTCTTTGAACAAGCAATATCTGGAACTTTTTGGAATTGGGTCAAGTTCAACAATGCCTGGGTCAAAGAAGGGACAGAGTGTCTTGGATGCAAACAGGAAAGTAAGTCATGGTGACTTGTCTGTTAATTGTAACGATGTGTCTGATGTTAAGCATGACATGGTTGATGTTACTGTTTCGCCGTTCAGGGATAATAGGAACATCAAACTCCCTAAATTTGAACCACGGTGTTTTGATGGAAACCCGGCTGATTATTTACAATTTGTAAAGGAGTTTGAGATCATGTTGAGTGGTTTTTTATTAAATGATGAATTGAAGTTAATGTATTTGATGAGATATTGCACTGGAGATGCTGCAAGAGCTATACAGTGTTGTAAGTTTATGAAGCCAAAAGAGGGCTACTACGAGGCTATGAGCATATTACGTCAAAGGTTTGGAAGACCTTCGATGATTGCAGGGAAATTATTCGAGGCTGTTAAGGGTAATGGTGGTCAATTACAGGATGACTCCCAGGCACTCACTGAGTTTTTAGATAATTTGCTAATTTACAAGAATGGAATGATTTCGATGAATCGCATGAGTGACCTCAACTCGAGTTTTATACTAGAAGTAATAGCAAGACGTCTACCTACTCGACTGCAAAGGAAGTGGGTGAAGATGAGCTCCCGTATGGAGGATGAGGGTATCGAGCCAAAGTTTGATGATATCCTGAAACTGGTAAATACTAGTGTCAATCAATCTATGAGCAAGTTTTCCAGTCTGTTAGATCTCACCCCTAGAATAGAGCAGTCTGAGGGAAAATCGCAATCATTGATGACGAGTAGGCCTCAGAGAGGTGGATATCGAGAAGGCTCCATGATGTCTAGTAATGCATATAGACCTAGTGAGTGTAACAGGTTTCGTAGTACATCCTCAACAGATAAGTTACAAGATGCAAGACAAACACGGTTGTGTTTGACACGTGTGCAAGAGGTGCATACAGAAGTGAACTGTGAACCGGTGAGCAAGTTCAGTGATAAGCTAAATGTAAACTCCAGGTCTGACTCCGAATTGTGTGACGATAACGGTGTTGTGAAGAAGTCTGTAGTTGCAACTGGTAAGCCGTTGTTGAATAGAGTGTCACAGAATAGAGTTACTGCTTCAGAGTGCAGTTCTGACTCCACAAGTTTACAAGGTATAACTAGTCAGAGTGAAGATATAAAACCTTTAATGATTTGCGAGGAGGAACCAAAATTGTCTACTTCTGTTATTAAAGAGTTTGAAAATGATGAACTTGACGGTAAATTGAATATTTGTGATAATGATCATGATAGTGCAGATTTGTCTTTGGTTGATCATTATGAGATGCGGGATATGCCTACTACTGCTAAGTTAAATAAAGGTTCTGTACAACTACAACGTGAAGTAGAATTGAACGCAGATGCAGTTCCAGAAGATGTGCATACTTGTGAGACAGTCAGTGTAATTGATCAGCGTGTAGCCCACCTATCATCAGATGATAGTGCTAAACCCGAACTAGTAGTGAAAGACAGCAGTGGTGGTAATCTTGCAGTTGGACAACTATCTGAAAGCCGAAAAAGAACAGCTTCTGATCCACCGCTAAGTTCATCACCTTGTGTCACTCAGTCATCGTTGGTGTTTTCATCCACAATGAAACAGATGCCCATCAACTCAAGTATCTTTTGCAATGACTATGATAGTATTGGTGCGTTTGAAAAGACGAAAGATATTGCTCAGTTTAGTGTGGATAAGCCAAGTGTAAAGGAGAGAGTAATTGTTAAATTGACTTGCACGAATAAAGGCATTTCTAGTTTCAAGTTACTATTTGAATGTTATTATCTTTGGTGTAAATTACTCTGTTTCTACACTTGGTTGATGAGATATGTCGTGTGTTTGTTCGTCATCTATATTCTACGATACAATGACATGGGCGTGTTGCCGTTCAGATTTGAGGATATAGCTCATAGAAGGAAGTCAGCAAATGAACTCTGCGACGATTTTCCAACCTAGGGCGTCAACCTGAGAAGGGTTGTAGGCGTACTGCTGTAAGTCCTACAATTCTTCAAAGGGTAGCGCATCAATGAGCAGTCCAATGTGCTTGGTGTGTCATTTTGTACATATGTTCATATTGTATATACTGAATTGATATCATCTGTCATCTAGCTGTTGGTAATTCTGTTTGTGTCCGGACGACTTCCACTTGGATCATCAACCTGAGAAGGAATGTAGGCGTACTGCTGTAAGTCCTACAGTTCTTCAAGGGTAGTTTGTCATACCGGAATCCACAACATTTGATGTGTTGATTGTACATATGTTTGTGTTAAATAGTTGTGTGAGTTCCAATTATTGTAATTGTTGGTTAATCTTGTTTGTGTCCGGACATTCCACAAATTACAATCGTCAACCTGAGAAGGGTTGTAGGCGTACTGGTGTAAGTCCTGCAATTCTTCAAAGGAATTCCACCAAGACATGATCGCGAGGTTGTTTGTACTATTTGTATATACGTGTGGTGTGTCATATCAATTGGTGTTTTTGGTTTCATTGTGTTTACTCGTTGTTTTCGTGTCTTGTTGTTATTGCGTGATTTTGTTAAAATTTTCGTCGTGATTACTTCTGAAGTTGTTTCGAGTCGTCTACATCCATGAATGAATTGATTGATGTTAGAGACAGCAGATGGGTCGTATACGCCGGGGAGGCTAGGCTATTGCTGAGAATGAAATGCACACGGAGATAATTCTTGGCTGCGGTCCGACACGCCGGGGAGAAAGAGTGTAAACGACTGAGGCTCGCATGCGTCACCGCTACTAGAACTGAGGCAGAATGAGTGACAAGCGATTTCAGTGGTAATTGGTAGTGAGTAGATAAGAGGATGTGCGTAGAGTATCGTGAGGTGCTGCCATGGTCACTTTGCATTCTGCAAGAGTCATTCTAGCAAATGGCGATTGTGTTGCAAGATGTCAAGAGGAGGTCTCTGTCTGGAGGCGCAGGTCGTCAGCGATGTGTGAGATTGTGCTGTGGGTATGCTTGTGGTGTGTTGGCTTTTCTGTTTGTTTTCCATTTCAGCTCTGTCCGTGTGACCCAGGTTCTCGCAATGGCATCCAAGTCAACGTGTATTGGTCGTGAAGGAAAAAAGGGTTGGATCCCTTTTTTGCCGGGAAGTGTCAATGGAGTTGAAGATTGAACGATCAATTCTTGGTTGTTTGCTCAAAATCAACTTCCCCAATTTTCGCGGAGGCATCAATACGACAGTCATCGTCTCATCGGTCGCTGTTCAGAAAGAAGAGTGAAACATCGTCAGAAGTACTAGAATGATTTATTATTGTAATATTTGTTTTCAGACCTTAGTTCGCTTATTCCTTTTATATGTTGGTGTAACAATACAGAAATATCAAACGGCAGATCGGTGTTTTGGTTTTTGCGTCCGTTATAACTAAGCGTTTCTGAGAAATCTTCGAAGAACAGCGTGGGCCCGAGCGTAGCGAGAGCTGGGCATTAACGGTTTATGAGACGTGATTAACAGAGATTAAGCGTTGTGAAAAACCCGATGGGTTCAGTCGGAGCCTAGAATGACGCATTAATGTGTCTACCCTAGCTCGTCTAACAGACCGCAACTGTTGGCAGAGCGGCAATTAATAATAATAATGTATATTCTCATATAAACTTATAAATTTACATGAAAATGCATGCCATTTTTACAGGCACGATCAAGTATAATATAGTCTCAAATCGTAGATTGTCTACAAGTTAATAATGTTTCAACAGTTGAATATTGGATATATATACACACTTATTGTCTGAACCTGGCTGTATAGTTATTGAGTTGTACAGTTGTCCTCCAGGTTGAGCGGGAATATGGACTTCGTTTTGTTTACATCCCGTGGTTGTAGGCATACGATAACCAACCAATATTGAGGTAAGTACAACGTTTGCAAGGGATTGGAAGCTGATTTAGAAAAGTTAAAGTGGTAATGTGAATCAATAAAATGTAATAAATTAAGTGAGTGCAATATATCATTAATGAACACATTTATGTAGAAAACAGAATGGGGAAGTAATTAATCATTTGGCCGACAACGTTCATTTGCAATGTATAATAAAACCAATATATTTTGTACTATTATCATGTCCAGCCATAGAGGCGGGCTATGGGAAAGACTTATAGGAATTATCAAGCGTATTTTAAGCTCCATAATTAAAAACCAGAGTTTGAATGACGAAACGCTGGAGACATTTTTTTGTGAAGCTGAACGAATATTAAATGACCGGCCGTTATCACCTGTGAGGGACGACGTCAAGGATTTTGATGTGTTAACCCCAAACAAATTATTGTTATTGAGAAGCAACCCTGGCATAGAGGACTCAAGCGGGGAAGGAATACCTACGATTAAAAGATGGAAACAAGCCAGGCACATGAAAAATATATTTTGGAAAAGATGGTTAAAGGAGTATGTTCTAACACTGCAAACCAGAGACAAGTGGAAAAAGTTGTGCCGAAACTTAAAGGTTGGTGACATAGTATTAGTAGCAGATAAATGTGCCACAGGTAGGTGGCCTTTAGGTGTTGCAGTGAGGCTACTCTGTAGTGGTGATGGATTGGTGAGGACGGTTGAGGTGAGAACAAGTTGTGGCATGTTGGTGCGAGATATTAGAAAACTGTGTCTACGGGAAGGTACTGAGAGTAGAGAGTCGGAGGATGAACCACTAGACGATTTTCCAACCTAGAGCGTCAACCTGAGAAGAGTTGTAGGCGTACTGCTGTAAGTCCTACAATTCTTCAAAGGGTAGCGCATCAATGAGCAGTCCAATGTGCTTGGTGTGTCATTTTGTACATATGTTCATATTGTATATACTGAATTGATATCATCTGTCATCTAGCTGTTGGTAATTCTGTTTGTGTCCGGACGACTTCCACTTGGATCATCAACCTGAGAAGGAATGTAGGCGTACTGCTGTAAGTCCTACAGTTCTTCAATGGTAGTTTGTCATACCGGAATCCACAACATTTGATGTGTTGATTGTACATATGTTTGTGTTAAATAGTTGTGTGAGTTCCAATTATTGTAATTGTTGGTTAGTCTCGATTGTGTCCGGACATTCCACAAATTACAATCATCAACGTAAGAAGAGTTGCGGGCGAAATGGTGTAAGTCCTGCGATTCTTCAAAGGAATTCCATCTAGACACGATCTGCGAGTTTGTTTGTACTGTTTGTATATATGTGTGGTGTGTCATACAAATTGGTGTCTTTTGGATTCATTGTGTTTACTCGTTGTTTTCGTGTCTTGTTGTTATTGCGTAATTTTGTTAAAATTTTCGTCGTGATTATTTCTGAAGTTGTTTCGAGTCGTCTACATCCGTGAATGCATTGATTGATGTTAGAGACAGCAGATGGGTCGTATACGCCGGGGAGGCTAGGCTATTGCTGAGAATGAAATGCACACGGAGATAATTCTTGGCTGCGGTCCGACACGCCGGGGAGAAAGAGTGTAAACGACTAAGGCTCGCATGCGTCACCGCTACTAGAACTGAGGCAGAATGAGTGACAAGCGATTTCAGTGGTAATTGGTAGTGAGTAGATAAGACGATGTGCGTAGAGTATCATGAGTTGGTGCTATGGTCACGTTGCATTCTGCAAGAGTCATTCTAGTAAGTGGCGATTGTGTTGCAAGATGTCAAGAGGAGGTCTCTGTCTGGAGGCGCAGGTCGTCAGCGATGTGTGAGATTGTGCTGTGGGTATGCTTGTGGTGTGTTGGCTTTTCTGTTTGTTTTCCATTTCAGCTCTGTCCGTGTGACCCAGGTTCTCGCAATGGCATCCAAGTCAACGTGTATTGGTCGTGATGAAAAACGAAGGGATGGATCCCTTTTTAGCAGGGGAGTGTCAATGTAGTTGAAGATTGAACGATCAATTCATGGTTGTTTGCTCAAAACCAAATTCCCTATAATTTTGCGGAGGCATCAATACGACAGTCATCGTCTCATCGGTCGCTGTTCAGAGAGAAGTCAGGAGACAACCGTTAGAAGTAATATTGTGATTCATTATTGTAATATTTGTTCATAGAACTTAGTTGATAATCACGCCTCATAAACCGTTAATGCCCAGCTCTCGCTGCGCTCGGGCCCACGCTGTTCTTCGAAGATTTCTCAGAAACGCTTAGTTATAACGGACGCAAAAACCAAAACACCGATCTGCCGCTTGATATTTCTGTATTGTTACACCAACATATAAAAGGAATAAGCGAACTAAGGTCTGAAAACAAATATTACAATAATAAATCATTCTAGTACTTCTGACGATGTTTCACTCTTCTTTCTGAACAGCGACCGATGAGACGATGACTGTCGTATTGATGCCTCCGCGAAAATTGGGGAAGTTGATTTTGAGCAAACAACCAAGAATTGATCGTTCAATCTTCAACTCCATTGACACTTCCCGGCAAAAAAGGGATCCAACCCTTTTTTCCTTCACGACCAATACACGTTGACTTGGATGCCATTGCGAGAACCTGGGTCACACGGACAGAGCTGAAATGGAAAACAAACAGAAAAGCCAACACACCACAAGCATACCCACAGCACAATCTCACACATCGCTGACGACCTGCGCCTCCAGACAGAGACCTCCTCTTGACATCTTGCAACACAATCGCCATTTGCTAGAATGACTCTTGCAGAATGCAAAGTGACCATGGCAGCACCTCACGATACTCTTCGCACTTCCTCTTAATTACTCATTACCAATTACCACTGAAATCGCTTGTCACTCATTCTGCCTCAGTTCTAGTAGCGGTGACGCATGCGAGCCTCAGTCGTTTACACTCTTTCTCCCCGGCGTGTCGGACCGCAGCTAAGAATTATCTCCGTGTGCATTTCATTCTCAGCAATAGCCTAGCCTCCCCGGCGTATACGACCCATCTGCTGTCTCTAACATCAATCAATGCATTCACGGATGTAGACGACTCGAAACAACTTCAGAAATAATCACGACGAAAATTTTAACAAAATTACGCAATAACAACAAGACACGAAAACAACGAGTAAACACAATGAAACCATAAAACACCAATTGATATGACACACCACACGTATATACAAATAGTACAAACAACCTCGCCGATCATGTCTTGGTGGAATTCCTTTGAAGAATTGCAGGACTTACACCAGTACGCCTACAACCCTTCTCAGGTTGACGATTGTAATTTGTGGAATGTCCGGATACAAACAAGATTAACCAACAATTACAATAATTGGAACTCACACAACTATTTAACACAAACATATGTACAATCAACACATCAAATGTTGTGGATTCCGGTATGACAAACTACCCTTGAAGAACTGTAGGACTTACAGCAGTACGCCTACAACCTTTCTCAGGTTGACGCCCTAGGTTGGAAAATCGTCGCAGAGTTCATTTGCGAACTTCCTTCTATCAGCTATATCCTCAAATCTGAACGGCAACACGCCCATGTCATTGTATCGTAGAATATAGATGACGAACAAACACACGGCATATCTCATCAACCAAGTGTAGAAACAGAGTAATTTACACCAAAGATAATAACATTCAATTAGTAACTTGAAACTAGAAATGCCTTTATTCGTGCAAGTCAATTTAACAATTACTCTCTCCTTTACACTTGGCTTATCCACACTAAACTGAGCAATATCTTTCGTCTTTTCAAACGCACCAATACTATCATAGTCATTGCAAAAGATACTTGAGTTGATGGGCATCTGTTTCATTGTGGATGAAAACACCAACGATGACTGAGTGACACAAGGTGATGAAGTTAGCGGTGGATCAGAAGCTGTTCTTTTTCGGCTTTCAGATAGTTGTCCAACTGCAAGATTACCACCACTGCTGTCTTTCACTACTAGTTCGGGTTTAGCACTATCATCTGATGATAGGTGGGCTACACGCTGATCAATTACACTGACTGTCTCACAAGTATGCACATCTTCTGGAACTGCATCTGCGTTCAATTCTACTTCACGTTGTAGTTGTACAGAACCTTTATTTAACTTAGCAGTAGTAGGCATATCCCGCATCTCATAATGATCAACCAAAGACAAATCTGCACTATCATGATCATTATCACAAATATTCAATTTACCGTCAAGTTCATCATTTTCAAACTCTTTAATAACAGAAGTAGACAATTTTGGTTCCTCCTCGCAAATCATTAAAGGTTTTATATCTTCACTCTGACTAGTTATACCTTGTAAACTTGTGGAGTCAGAACTCCACTCTGAAGCAGTAACTCTATTCTGTGACACTCTATTCAACAACGGCTTACCAGTTGCAACTACAGACTTCTTCACAACACCGTTATCGTCACACAATTCGGAGTCAGACCTGGAGTTTACATTTAGCTTATCACTGAACTTGCTCACCGGTTCACAGTTCACTTCTGTATGCACCTCTTGCACACGTGTCAAGCACAACCGTGTTTGTCTTGTATCTTGTAACTTATCTGTTGAGGATGTACTACGAAACCTGTTACACTCACTAGGTCTATATGCATTACTATACATCATGGAGCCTTCTCGATATCCACCTCTCTGAGGCCTACTCGTCATCAATGATTGCGTTTTTCCCTCAGACTGCTCTATTCTAGGGGTGAGATCTAACAGACTGGAAAACTTGCTCATAGATTGATTGACACTAGTATTTACCAGTTTCAGGATATCATCAAACTTTGGCTCGATACCCTCATCCTCCATACGGGAGCTCATCTTCACCCACTTCCTTTGCAGTCGAGTAGGTAGACGTCTTGCTATTACTTCTAGTATAAAACTCGAGTTGAGGTCACTCATGCGATTCATCGAAATCATTCCATTCTTGTAAATTAGCAAATTATCTAAAAACTCAGTGAGTGCCTGGGAGTCATCCTGTAATTGACCACCATTACCCTTAACAGCCTCGAATAATTTCCCTGCAATCATCGAAGGTCTTCCAAACCTTTGACGTAATGTGCTCATAGCCTCGTAGTAGCCCTCTTTTGGCTTCATAAACTTACAACACTGTATAGCTCTTGCAGCATCTCCAGTGCAATATCTCATCAAATACATTAACTTCAATTCATCATTTAATAAAAAACCACTCAACATGATCTCAAACTCCTTTACAAATTGTAAATAATCAGCCGGGTTTCCATCAAAACACCGTGGTTCAAATTTAGGGAGTTTGATGTTCCTATTATCCCTGAACGGCGAAACAGTAACATCAACCATGTCATGCTTAACATCAGACACATCGTTACAATTAACAGACAAGTCACCATGACTTATTTTCCTGTTTGCATCCAAGACACTCTGTCCCTTCTTTGACCCAGGCATTGTTGAACTTGACCCAATTCCAAAAATGTTCCAGATATTGCTTGTTCAAAGAGGACTTGACCGGCACCAGGAAAAATGAACGGCGACTATCCAAACTTTCACCAACTGTTTGAATCCGCCAGATCTGTTTCTATCGTCAGAAACTGTCAATCACGTCTCATAAACCGTTAATGCCCAGCTCTCGCTACGCTCGGGCCCACGCTGTTCTTCGAAGATTTCTCAGAAACGCTTAGTTATAACGGACGCAAAAACCAAAACACCGATCTGCCGTTTGATATTTCTGTATTGTTACACCAACATATAAAAGGAATAAGCGAACTAAGGTCTGAAAACAAATATTACAATAATAAATCATTCTAGTACTTCTGACGATGTTTCACTCTTCTTTCTGAACAGCGACCGATGAGACGATGACTGTCGTATTGATGCCTCCGCGAAAATTGGGGAAGTTGATTTTGAGCAAACAACCAAGAATTGATCGTTCAATCTTCAACTCCATTGACAATCTCGGATGGTATTTGGTTCCAAAATATGCAATATTTAACGGTGGAAAAGTTTTGTCGTCGTGGTTTTTCTGTGAGTAGCCACCTTGACAAGGTAGTCGTGGTTTCGCAGCTGATATGATTTGACATTTGCCCCACGTTATGGATGAGCCACCGTAACAACTTTTCCTGATGACTGTGAAAAGCAGAAATAGGTTGCATTTCACTCTCCTTAACCACAGAGGTTCTAATTTCAGTCGTATACATATGTCAACATATTCCGCTTGTTTATCAAACCCTATTGTGCGTTTCGTGGGGAATCTCTGCACACTTTCGACTTTCTTTTGGTTTGCAGACCTTAGGTTACTAAATAGAAAAACACAATATTCAAGTTTGGGGCGGATGCATGTCTTTAAATAGCTAGTCTCGCTTCTTGGGCGTTAAAGTTACGCAGTACAAAGCCGGTAAGTCGTTTACGGTCAGATACTACTTTATCTGCATGATCAGAAAAGCTTAAATCTGATTGTGTTATCCGGAGATCTGTGACTGTATGCAATTATGAGAGGAGCTGCAACCTCCAAACCTAGCCCTATCACTTCTGGTGTCAATCACGTCTCATAAACCGTTAATGCCCAGCTCTCGCTACGCTCGGGCCCACGCTGTTCTTCGAAGATTTCTCAGAAACGCTTAGTTATAACGGACGCAAAAACCAAAACACCGATCTGCCGTTTGATATTTCTGTATTGTTACACCAACATATAAAAGGAATAAGCGAACTAAGGTCTGAAAACAAATATTACAATAATAAATCATTCTAGTACATCTGACGATATTTTACTCTTCTTTCTGAACAGCGACCGATGAGACGATGACTGTCATATTGATGCCTCCGCGAAAATTGGGGAAGTTGATTTTGAGCAAACAACCAAGAATTGATCGTTCAATCTTCAACTCCATTGACATTAGTTGTAAAGCTTAGTTCTAAGTTTGGCTATATGATGGTGTTTCAATAAGTAATTCTCGAGTGGCCAATCGGTGTTTTCGTCCGTTATTACTAAGCGTTTCTGAGAAACTTCAAGGAACAGCGTGAGTCTCAGCGTAGCAAGAGCTGGGCATTGACGGTGTACGAGACGTGGCTGATATTGTTCGTTTAATCTGCAGCTACTTTTACGGGAACTTCCTTCACATTCTTCTCGTTAATATTAGTTGCTCTATGTTACTTTTTGCTGGTTACCTTCATTACTTCTCTCACCTATGCGTTCAAAATGATCACCGTGTTGGATATTTGCTTCTTTTGTCAGCTTGTTTATTTCCCCCGGTAAATCTTCGAATATTCGTAGCATTACACACACTAAGTCCGCTAATTCTAGATCTTCTGAAGTATTTTTGCTTGCCCAAATTATTCCTACATTCTCACTCTGCACTACCTACCATATGACATACTCCACCACAAGTAGGAATATCATCGCTGATGATATTCAGCTTTGTCTTACTTCCGTCATCACTCCAGGTGCTTCACTGGGTTTCCTACTGTGGACCGCCTGATATATGGCATTTTTATAGTGTTGTTGAATGACGTTGAAAAGAATTGAGGCAGCGCATAATGTTGAAGCGGTTTCCAAACTACTACTGCTACTACCCTATCCAAGGCTTTTTCAATGTCGAGAAAATTGAGGCAGAGATTTGGCAGCCATTCTACGTAGTTTGATTGTGACGCGTAACATCGCGACTCGATCTTTACATCTTTACTCACCCCGAGTCCTTCTTCTTCCATTGGGGGTTCTGCATCTATACCATCTTCCTCTCTCCCTGATATGTGGCGACTTGACTTTTAAATCGGCTTGAACAACAGCATAATTTCGCGCCAGCATTCGCAAAGGCTAAAATAGTTGTTCTCAGGGATTAACAAGGTGGTCCTACTTCCCATGAGCAGGAATATTTCCTTACTTCCAGACTTTCTGCGGTGTGCGTTCAAGGATATCCTCTAGGTTCAGTGGATCCTTTTTCAGTGCTTTCAGGGCGGTTCCGCCGTTTTTCTGGCACTCGGCAACTTAGCGGCATTTGAAACATCTGCTTTAAACAAATGGTTCGGATTCGGCTACAGTTCTGTAGCTACTGATGGCATTTCTGGAATAGCTGGAGGTGATGGTGGATTAAAGATTCATTTTGAAAGATTAGCCCATTGTCTTTTCCGACCATCCTTTTCGGTAACTGGTTTCTATTTGCTATACTGAATTGGTTTCATCTGTGCCAATCTCTTCCTGTATAACATCCTATAATCCGAAACTAAGGTTTTTCTTTGTTAAGGAATGTTCAGCTTCAGTTGGCAACCTGTCACAGAATTGTATATTTGTTTTCCCTATCAAATTTCTTCACTTCTCTATTCAGTACTTTGCACACTGAACCCAGCTTCTGCTTTTGTTGTCCATCTTTGCGCCAGTTAATCTTTAATTTCACCACCCGCCTCACCCTCTGTCAGCACCTGGGTGCTAGTAGAGAGCTATTACATGCCTGAACCTTTCTGCTTACTTAAGACAGCCATAACAGTTTCCTTCAGCACATTTTCAGAGACTACATTTGTCAATGGAGTTGAAGATTGAACGATCAATTCATGGTTGTTTGCTCAAAATCAACTTCCCCGATTTTCGCGGAGGCATCAATACGACAGTCATCGTCTCATCGGTCGCTGTTCAGAAAGAAGAGTAAAATATCGTCAGATGTACTAGAATGATTTATTATTGTAATATTTGTTTTCAGACCTTAGTTCGCTTATTCCTTTTATATGTTGGTGTAACAATACAGAAATATCAAACGGCAGATCGGTGTTTTGGTTTTTGCGTCCGTTATAACTAAGCGTTTCTGAGAAATCTTCGAAGAACAGCGTGGGCCCGAGCGTAGCGAGAGCTGGGCATTAACGGTTTATGAGACGTGATTGACAGTTTCTGACGATAGAAACAGATCTGGCGGATTCAAACAGTTGGTGAAAGTTTGGATAGTCGCCGTTCATTTTTCCTGGTGCCGGTCAAGTCCTCTTTGAACAAGCAATATCTGGAACATTTTTGGAATTGGGTCAAGTTCAACAATGCCTGGGTCAAAGAAGGGACAGAGTGTCTTGGATACAAACAGGAAAATAAGTCATAGTGACTTGTCTGTTAATTGTAACGATGTGTCTGATGTTAAGCATGACATGGTTGATGTTACTGTTTCGCCGTTCAGGGATAATAGGAACATCAAACTCCCTAAATTTGAACCACGGTGTTTTGATGGAAACCCGGCCGATTATTTACAATTTGTAAAGGAGTTTGAGATCATGTTGAGTGGTTTTTTATTAAATGATGAATTGAAGTTAATGTATTTGATGAGATATTGCACTGGAGATGCTGCAAGAGCTATACAGTGTTGTAACTTTATGAAGCCAAAAGAGGGCTACTACGAGGCTATGAGCACATTACGTCAAAGGTTTGGAAGACCTTCGATGATTGCAGGGAAATTATTCGAGGCTGTTAAGGGTAATGGTGGTCAATTACAGGATGACTCCCAGGCACTCACTGAGTTTTTAGATAATTTGCTAATTTACAAGAATGGAATGATTTCGATGAATCGCATGAGTGACCTCAACTCGAGTTTTATACTAGAAGTAATAGCAAGACGTCTACCTACTCGACTGCAAAGGAAGTGGGTGAAGATGAGCTCCCGTATGGAGGATGAGGGTATCGAGCCGAAATTTGATGATATCCTGAAACTGGTAAATACTAGTGTCAATCAATCTATGAGCAAGTTTTCCAGTCTGTTAGATCTCACCCCTAGAATAGAGCAGTCTGAGGGAAAATCGCAATAATTGATGACGAGTAGGCCTCAGAGAGGTGGATATCGAGAAGGCTCCATGATGTATAGTAATGCATATAGACCTGGTGAGTGTAACAGGTTTCGTAGTACATCCTCAACAGATAAGTTACAAGATACAAGACAAACACGGTTGTGCTTGACACGTGTGCAAGAGGTGCATACAGAAGTGAACTGTGAACCGGTGAGCAAGTTCAGTGATAAGCTAAATGTAAACTCCGGGTCTGACTCCGAATTGTGTGACGATAACGGTGTTGTGAAAAAGTCTGTAGTTGCAACTGGTAAGCCGTTGTTGAATAGTGTCACAGAATAGAGTTACTGCTTCAGAGTGGAGTTCTGACTCCACAAGTTTACAAGGTATAACTAGTCAGAGTGAAGATATAAAACCTTTAATGATTTGCGAGGAGGAATCAAAATTGTCTACTTCTGTTATTAAAGAGTTTGAAAATGATGAACTTGACGGTAAATTGAATATTTGTGATAATGATCATGATAGTGCAGATTTGTCTTTGGTTGATCATTATGAGATGCGGGATATGCCTACTACTGCTAAGTTAAATAAAGGTTCTGTACAACTACAACGTGAAGTAGAATTGAACGCAGATGCAGTTCCAGAAGATGTGCATACTTGTGAGACAGTCAGTGTAATTGATCAGCGTGTAGCCCACCTATCATCAGATGATAGTGCTAAACCCGAACTAGTAGTGAAAGACAGCAGTGGTGGTAATCTTGCAGTTGGACAACTATCTGAAAGCCGAAAAAGAACAGCTTCTGATCCACCGCTAACTTCATCAACTGATATCAATCAATCGTCGTTGGTGCTGTCATCCACAATGAAAAAGACGCCCATCAACTCAAGTATCTTGTCCAATGACTATGCTAGTATCAGTTCGTTTGAAAGGACGAATATCAATGGTCAGTTTAGTGAGGATAAGCCAAGTGTAAAGGAGAGAGTAATTGTTAAATTGACTTGCACGAATAAAGGCATTTCTAGTTTCAAGTTACTAATTGAATGTTATTATCTTTGGTGTAAATTACTCTGTTTCTACACTTCGTTGATGAGATATGCCGTGTGTTTGTTCGTCATCTATATTCTACGATACAATGACATGGGCGTGTTGCCGTTCAGATTTGAGGATATAGCTGATAGAAGGAAGTTCGCAAATGAACTCTGCGACGATTTTCCAACCTAGGGCGTCAACCTGAGAAAGGTTGTAGGCGTACTGGTGTAAGTCCTACAATTCTTCAAAGGGTAGCGCATCAATGAGCAGTCCAATGTGCTTGGTGTGTCATTTTGTACATATGTTCATATTGTATATACTGAATTGATATCATCTGTCATCTAGCTGTTGGTAATTCTGTTTGTGTCCGGACGACTTCCACTTGGATCATCAACCTGAGAAGGAATGTAGGCGTCCTGCTGTAAGTCCTACAGTTCTTCAATGGTAGTTTGTCATACCGGAATCCACAACATTTGATGTGTTGATTGTACATATGTTTGTGTTGAATAGTTGTGTGAGTTCCAATTATTGTAATTGTTGGTTAATCTTGTTTGTATCCGGACATTCCACAAATTACAATCGTCAACCTGAGAAGGGTTGTAGGCGTACTGGTGTAAGTCCTGCAATTCTTCAAAGGAATTCCACCAAGAGATGATCGGCGAGGTTGTTTGTACTATTTGTATATACGTGTGGTGTGTCATATCAATTGGTGTTTTATGGTTTCATTGTGTTTACTCGTTGTTTTCGTGTCTTGTTGTTATTGCGTGATTTTGTTAAAGTTTTCGTCGTGATTACTTCTGAAGTTGTTTCGAGTCGTCTACATCCATGAATGAATTGGTTGATGTTAGAGACAGCAGATGGGTCGTATACGCCGGGGAGGCTAGGCTATTGCTGAGAATGAAATGCACACGGAGATAATTCTTGGCTGCGGTCCGACACGCCGGGGAGAAAGAGTGTAAACGACTGAGGCTCGCATGCGTCACCGCTACTAGAACTGAGGCAGAATGAGTGACAAGCGATTTCAGTGGTAATTGGTAATGAGTAATTAAGAGGAAGTGCGAAGAGTATCGTGAGGTGCTGCCATGGTCACTTTGCATTCTGCAAGAGTCATTCTAGCAAATGGCGATTGTGTTGCAAGATGTCAAGAGGAGGTCTCTGTCTGGAGGCGCAGGTCGTCAGCGATGTGTGAGATTGTGCTGTGGGTATGCTTGTGGTGTGTTGGCTTTTCTGTTTGTTTTCCATTTCAGCTCTGTCCGTGTGACCCAGGTTCTCGCAATGGCATCCAAGTCAACGTGTATTGGTCGTGAAGGAAAAAAGGGTTGGATCCCTTTTTTGCCGGGGAGTGTCAATGGAGTTGAAGATTGAACGATCAATTCTTGGTTGTTTGCTCAAAATCAACTTCCTCGATTTTCGCGGAGGCATCAATACGACAGTCATCGTCTCATCGGTCGCTGTTCAGAAAGAAGAGTGAAACATCGTCAGAAGTACTAGAATGATTTATTATTGTAATATTTGTTTTCAGACCTTAGTTCGCTTATTCCTTTTATATGTTGGTGTAACAATACAGAAATATCAAACGGCAGATCGGTGTTTTGGTTTTTGCGTCCGTTATAACTAAGCGTTTCTGAGAAATCTTCGAAGAACAGCGTGGGCCCGAGCGTAGCGAGAGCTGGGCATTAACGGTTTATGAGACGTGATTGACAACTGTTCTGATAATAATAATAATAATAGTATATTCTCATTTTGTACATGAGAGACGCCAGTTTACAGGCATCATCAATATGATAAATTACATATACGATTAGCAATCATAATTAATAATAATGTTTTAATAAAATACACATTTTTTCCTACTTGTGTAGGACACACCAAATATACAGGCATGGATAAGCATTATATAAATTTCATAAATTTGGTTTATGGTTAAGTTACATGGTTGCTGGCGTTTTTGTCTTAGGTCTGTGGGAACAATATGATAACCAGTCATTCAATGGAGCACGTCATGAAATATAGGAATATTAACTTCGCATTAACAAAAAAACCCAAGTAAGTTTTGGATGGATTAAAAATACTTGGGAAAAAATAAAGCTTGAAGTAGACTTCGCATTAACAAAAAAACCCAAGTAAGTTTTGGATGGATTAAAAATACTTGGGAAAAAATAAAGCTTGAAGTAATTCCTCAATATAACTTGGGTGTGTACAAATCCGAATCTTATTTTTGATTTGATTTATATCCAAATTGGGTAATAAGGAAGCTATTTTTACAGATACGATCAGTTATGTTATAAGCTACAATCGTGACGTTGTATTACAAATTGATACTTTTCCATTGGTATAAGAGTATATTCCACAAATGTAATCCAGGTTGCGTCGTGGAGAAAGTTAATTCGTTATTAACCAGGCAACTGAAAGATACGGGACCAATAATGTTTGCAGATCATTTGTCATTGTAAATGGTCAAATATCCACATTATTCATTCTCATTCAAAAAGTCAAATGGAAGCTGAAATGGTGAGAGAAAAAAGAAGACAAACAACAGCAACGCAAAAGAAAGCAACGGGAGTCCTTAAGGAGTGATTAATAAATATATACATATATATTCTGTTTAGTAACTGTGGTTATTTTGGTACACAAACTAACTAGTCCCGTTATGCTAACTTTTATATTATGTGTAAACTAATATTACTGTCCTGTGTAGAAATGTTAATCATCTAGTTCCAATAATATTAAAATTTATAATTGTAGTTTGTTGTAACTACACGTTTAAAGAACTTAAAATATCTATGTAGGGTGAAAAAGAAGGTGTAAGAGTCAGGCGCAAAAGTGCATTGTCATCTTTGAGTAGTCTGGTGACTGAGGAGATGAACACTGGAAGTGTGTTTGCATCGCGCACATTAGCTGGTAGTCTATTCCAAATGACTGAAAACTTATTTAAGAAGAAGTTGTACCGCACGTAAGTCTGACAGTGCTCCATAGCAGCTAGGTTGTGATGATTTCTAAGATTGTAACTGATGACAGCGGTAGGTTTAGTTATTGGCTCGGAGGAATGCAAGAGAAGATTAGTTAGCTTATAGTAAAAGATAAGGTTTAGCTTAAGGCGTCTTTTCCAGAGGGGTTCTAATCTTAGTCTTACGCATCGCTCATGGTATTCCAGACCACTTTCTAAACCAAGAGTTCTTGAGGTAAACTGCCGTTGCACTCCCTCTAATTTAAGCTTGTCATTTTGTCTTAGTCCGCTAAGAATAAACGGGCAGTATTCTAAGATAGGTCGGACACATACTTTGTATAATAAAACCCTAGTTTCACAACAAAAGAAATTGCGTGTTATGCATCCTATCAGCCTTCGCGTTTTACGTCTGGCATAATCAGTCTGTTCAGCGAACGTTAGGTTACTAGAGTATCTAATACCGAGATCTACGACTGAGTTGAGCTTAGCTAGTTTTCGCCCATTTATTTCAAGAGTTAGATCAAGGTTACTGTTGCCAATACAAATCCAGCCGCATTTGTCAATGTTAAAATTTAGACAGGAATCAGCACACCATGATGCGAGACTACTTAGTTCAAGATGTATTTTAGTAACCATATCGCTTAATTCATGAGTGTAGCAGGAGTAGACGACTTTGAGGTCGTCAGCATATAGGAATGGTTTGCCTAAGGTGAAGCACTTGCAAATGCTGTTAATGTAGATTGTGAATAAAAGTGGACCTAGGACACTACCTTGCACGACCCCACTTGAGATCTGCCTAGGATGAGACAATACAGATCCAACTTTGGTTATTTGTACCCTGTTGCTTAGAAATGATTTTAACCAGTTCAGTAATGGGTTGCGAATTCCACAAGAGTACAGCTTCTCAAAGAGAATACTGTGAGATACCATGTCAAATGCCCTAGATATATCGAAGTAGAGAACAACGACTAGCTTACGTGCTTCGCGACTACTAGTGATGCAGTTGAAAAAGTCGAAGTGGCAAGTAACGCAGGATCTATTTTTGAGAAATCCGTGTTGAGACCTTGTAACAAGATCTTCCCTAATTAGGTAGTCTGACAATTGATCTTTTACAACTTTCTCCATGATTCGTGAGATAACTGGGGTTATATTTATGGGTCTGTAATTGCGGACGTTTGCCCTATCACCAGATTTGTAATGTGGAATTATGAAGCTAGTTTTCCACTCACTAGGGTAAGTGCCAGTGTCCATAGATATTGAGAAGAATTTAAGAAGTAACAAGGGTATATCACACCCACTGTTTTTGAAAATTATCGAAGCGAGGCCATCCGGTCCCGTACTAGTGGAAGGTTTAAGGCTTTTAATTGCTTGTACTATTAACTGATTAGTGAACACAATGCTTTCAAGGGAAGAGATAGTAAGGGGAGCGGTTTCACCAGGCATATGTGTTTCTAAACTAAAGTTTGCAAACCAATCACTGAAGAGTTCACAGATAGTGGCAGGTTCATTGTAGATTACTTTGTCGTGAAGTAAGTATGGGATTTCCCTCGCCGACTGCATTCGTTTTTTAAGAAGTGCCGTTAAGTTATAAACTTTGGAGGTACTTTCAAGTGCCGTTAACTCTTCGTCGAGGTCCTTTTGAGAGCGTAGGCGCTTGAGAGATTCAAGAGACTCGTGGATTGAGAGCAATAGTGATATGTCCTTAGTGGAATAGTACTGTTTCTTCAGTTTCCTTAACTTATTACGGTGTGCCCTTGGAATATATTCAGTTCGGTGTCTACTTAATTTCACTATTTTCTTTGGAGCAACTGTATCTAGACAAAGGGTAACATTCCTGTAAAACAGGGTTACTAAGGCCTCCAGGGAGTCAGTGGTAAAATAGTCATCCCATTGACAGAGTCGAATAAGTTCTTGGACTAATCCCCAGTCTGTATATTTGTAACTACGACATATTGTGCTTCCTGAGTCTTGTTTGTTTCCTGTATTTAGTGGTGAGAAAGGCAGAGAGCAGAGTACCATTCTATGGTCACTACTGGAAAATCGATTACCAACATACGTGGATACTGGGATTGTGTCATGACAAAAAACAAGGTCCAACATGTTGTCACCACGAGTAGGTGTCTGGACGTGTTGTTGCCATCCATAACAGTCTATAGTGGCAAGTAATTCGTCGAAGCGTTGGGGGCCGGAACTAGTTAGCCAATTGACTTCTGGAAGATTGAAGTCCCCTGCAATTATTTTGTAATTAGCACTAAACGAGGATGCGTGTGCAAACGATTTAGCTAATAACGCATCAGTTTCTTTTGTTGAGCTTGGTGCTCGATAAACACAGCCTATGAGAAGTTTGTACTTATCTCCATGTAAGACAACCCAGAGTGAGTCAGGTACATTATTCATTGTTTCATCTTCCACCTTACTGACTACAAATGAGCTATGTATATATATGAGACATCCTCCACCACGCTTGCAATCTCTGTTTGCACGGTGTACAGTGTAATCATCGATACCTATATGCACATCAAGTACAGAGGATGAGCACCATGATTCAGTAATCAGAGCTACAGTAGGCTTGGCGACTAATAATAATGTCCTTAGTTCAGATATCTTATTGATTAAGGAACGTGCATTAATTAGCAATATCGTGAATAAGTCACGGGATACTACAAACTGGCTTAAAATGTCACCATAACCTAAATCTATTTGTGCGTCAGCACCGCAAGAATTTATGAATGAAAAGGAGGTCGGACTGGGTGTCTGTACATCGGGTTGGAGTGCAATGAGGTGGTCCTAGGTGCCATGGGTCGTACCAGTGATTCGGGACACCTGGAAAATTTACCATGTGTTCCTGGATATAAGGGTAGTACAGGTTGGGCCTAGGTTGACGGTTAAAAGGCATAGCATCAGAAGGTCTACCCATCCAACTGCTATTCGTCATACCGGTATACACCTTCGGGTTGTTTTTATAACTTAAAGGGAATTGTGAAGGAAGGTGCTTTGGCTGCAAGACTTTAGGAGTCTTGGAGCCTGACTTTCTATAAGGTGGAGCATGCGGAACACCTCCAGATATACTTATGTTTCGAGAGGAGTTTTTCGTAACAAGTGATGGTTTGTTGGCATTCTTACTCTCAGCAGGCTTATTGAATACAAAGTATTCTTCCCCATCATTAGTCTCAACCCTGCGAAATTTGTTCATCGTGGTGAGGTTACTACGTTTGGGGGGAAATTTCTTAGAACAACTTGCAGAAGTTCTAGTCATTTTAACATCTTTCGATGAGGCTTTATTTACAGGGGTACTGGTATCTAAATCAGTTCCTAGTTCCATTGGCAGGTGTGGTTGTTGTGTAGTTTGCTGAATGCTAGTTTCAGCACTAGGTGTCTGTTGCTGTGCACGATCCTTATTTGGTAAATCTAAGCTAGAGGAGGTGACCAGGTTATTACTACGCATTATTCTGCGCTGACACGGTGTTTTATCCTGAGCTACGGTTATAGACTTATAACTGCTATTCAGTCTTAAGTGATCCTGACATTTAGTAAACTTACTAGCATCAAGGGAATTACTGAATTTAAAAATGATTGGGCAATTAGCCTGGTTAGACTTTTTACGAAGTCGTTTGCATTCACATGGAACACTAGCCATGCCGCAACAAATCAGGATTTTGTGTCTTACAGTTTTCAGGGGCAGAGAATCTGGGACGTTGTAAACTATAGCTTGGTGAGAAGAGGTTATACGCTTCATCACCTCCGTAGCCAAGCAGTCAATCAGATTTTCAGCTTTATTTAGGTTGTCTGGAGATATTTTAGGATGCCTTTCTAAAAGACAGGCTATTGGGTCTAAATTCAAAAGCTTATTTTGAGTTACATCCAGTAAACACTTAACCTGGCCAATATCAGACCGGCTCTCCGTGGTATTTGAGATTGGCAGTGACATACTATCAAACTGATCTAATTTTTTCTGAATTTCACTTACTTGCCTCTGCATATCTTTCAAAAGGAGGTTTAGTTTACAGAACTCAGAGTTCTCTAACAGAACATCTTTCACCTGTATCACAGGAGTGAGATCTGCACTCAAACCATTTTGAGAGCTAGTAGTTGATACTGTATTACCAGGCGGTAATGCAGTTATAACCGAATTTAAGCCACTATCTAAAACAATTGTGTTTCTACGAACACGTTTTTTAGAGATTTGGACCATAATTTCAAGAATTATATGACAATAAGCAGTAAATAAATTTCAGAGCAAACACGTGCAAAAATGTCACCAATTTCGAACGTACCGCCAGATAGATAGGCGAATTTAAGAACAGGTTGATCACCTGATAAGGGGTTAAGGCTAAGGAGTTAGCAGGTCACGTGACCAAAGCTCAGGTCGAACTGAATAGATGGCTGCCCAGCGATACGGGTGTTATTTCTGGTTTAAACTAACTGGTTTTCCTTCTCGCACAAGGACACAACTAGCATCAAACAATAGGTGGAATAATAAGCCATGGTCATCACAAGGATCCAATCATTTTTATCCCCCGCGTCCCTGTCAGCGTTGAAAAAACAGCTGGTAGGATGTTAACACTCCTAAACCACTAGAGCTGGCTCCCTCCTTGCATGAAAACAGGAACGGTCTAGTGCACCCGTATCCATTGGACACACTTGACACTTGCACAAGTATAGGCCAAATAAAGAACCCTACCCACTTCTGTAACCTAACTAAAAATAAAAGTTCCTTAGTCTATAGCAAATCCAGTACTCCAACTCCTAAGGGAGCGACCACAAAACAGTGGTATGTGCACTGCCACTTCCGCTGAGTAGCAATGCATCTCATACCTCCACTTCACAACAAGTAATATATAGGAACTATAGTAAGGCAAACTGGGCCTTAGTAGAATCAATGCTAAGATCCTCCAAATGGGACGAATACTTCACTACCGATGACCTATCGAGAGCCCTAACCATCTTCTACCATAACACTAACACATGCTTAGATGCTGTCATTCCACTC
Organism: Trichobilharzia regenti; assembly: GCA_944472135.2. Lineage (NCBI taxonomy): Eukaryota > Metazoa > Platyhelminthes > Trematoda > Strigeidida > Schistosomatidae > Trichobilharzia > Trichobilharzia regenti. The sequence continues at coordinate 170,019,034 of OX235262.1, read as the reverse complement.
CAAACACTAAAGATTTCCCCACACAGAAAGTCATTCATAAAACCAAAGGATCGTACGAAACTGAAGAGACTCTCAACAAGTTACTTCAAACACCACGACTTTGGCACTCTAGGTCTAATACTTAACACCCTTAGCTCCATCTCACAAGCTCGAGATTTCCGTATGAGAAAGGAAGAACGCATCGCAGTAGCCAGTCCTGCTAGAGTGTATGCACTCACAGAAATCTTAAGGAAGCGAATGAATCGCAAAAATCACAGCATTTCTCTCCTCATAGACAAAGGTAGGCTATGCACTAACTCTGCAGACATATGTGAACTATTCAACAAAACGTTTGCAGGTAACTACCTTAAGCCCTCAGTCCAGCTACTCGATATACACCCTATTACTAAAATGGCACAAACTCCATCTCCACTCACACCAAACCAAATTAGCACTGTTCAATTCACTTACGCTAATATTAACCAAACTATAAGAACCCTCAAAAGTTCAAAAGGTTTCGGTACCGACGGTATATCATCTTACTTCTATAAATATGGTGGCCCTGACATTCCTCTACTGCTTCTTAAAATATTCACAATGTCCCTAGAAACCCAAACTTACCCTGACATATGGAAGACAACATTCATTATGCCTAAACACAAATCTGGCTCGAAAACTGAAGTCAGTAACTACCGGCCAATCAATATCACACCTATAGCATCTAGAATCATGGAGAGACTAGTCAAAGATAACCTAATCAAACATATGCTTAGCTGCAATATTATAAGTCCGAACCAACATGGATTCCTGAAATCCAGATCATGTTTAACATGTCACCTAGACTTCTTCAATTTTGTAACCAGCAGTCGTGACAGACGGCAACTAGTACTCGTCATCTACTTTGACATTTCTAAGGCATTTGACCGTGTTGACCATTTACTGCTAACAAATAAGCTGAACTCCTTAGGAATACGTGACCCATTATTAGGATGGCTTAAATCATTCCTTAACAATAGGTCCCAAATAGTTAAACTCGGGTCTGCAACCTCCAAACCTAGCCCTATCACTTCTGGTGTAGTACAAGGTAGTGTCATTGGACCCCTCCTATTTACACTATACATCAATGACATATGCGCTTGCTTCACGCACGGGAAACCATTCATCTTTGCAGATGACCTAAAAGTAGCTTATACATTCCAACGTGATGACTTAGGGAACTTCGAGAATGTAGTGCAGAAGGAATTAGATAAAATGACTGCTTGGTCGTCCCTATGGAACCTCCAATTCAATCTGAAAAAATGTGGCTGGATCTGCTTCGGTGCACCCTCAATTGACCTGAAATTAACGCTTCAATCCGCTAACCTAACAAGACTCCGAAGTGTCGTTGACCTAGGCCTGAGGTACTCTAGTGACTTGACATTCTCAGAGCAAGTAGCATCACAGACTAGAAAATCGAGGATGCTCTTAGGATGCATACTCAGGAACTTTCACGACAATGAAGCCAAGCTAATTCTGTACAAAACATGTGTCAGACCACTACTAGAATACTGTCCATTTATTATAAGCAGCACTCGCACACGTGACAAGCTAAGGATGGAAAGTATCCAACGATATTTTACCTCAAAACTACTTGGCTATGATTGTAAGAAAGACTACATCTCACGGTGCATGATCCTAAAACTCGACCCACTTTGGACAAGGCGACTTATTATAAACCTAATATTCTTCTTTAAGGTCCTTCACAAAATATCTTTCTCAGGTAACAGGGACATACAATTCGCACAGGAAGGTTCTTACGATCTGCGTAACCAAACTTCCACAGTGACAACTCATTCTTTTAAGTCAACACTCCGTGAAAACTTCTTCACAGTCATGTATTCTAAAATATGGAATAGCCTGCCCATAGATGTCAGAACTTGCTCTTCGGTTACAAGCTTCAAACGCTCTCTATACAGACTGTTTCACTCTACTGATTATATTAATAAACTATTTACTCCTAGAACGAATCAAGCACTAATCTACTACAGCACCTAAAAGACGCACTTCAACACCCTTAGCAATCTAAAAACTATAAATAAACTAGCAGCATGGATGCATAAAGACATAGTACGGAACATACAGGATTAGTTTACCCTTAGAAATAGGACGTATCCCTCATTGTAACCTTCAAACGCTTGCTATATAAACTGTTTTGTCCAAATGACTATCCCTACCAGAACCCATCACTTATTTCTAAAACGCATCAGTCATTAGAACACTAAAACGCTCAGACTCATTAATACACATTATGACACTAAATAAGACTTCGCATAAATACGTAAAAACACAACTACAATATAGATAAACTACTTACTAAAGTACAATATACAGTTGACATAAACATTTATATATGTGTAGTGCACATTGTACCTTTGAACTTTTGTTTAAACTGACTCACCCACGGTGATCCACGTTTTACCTTTTGACTTGTGAGTCTTCCTTACGTTCATAGGTTCGCTCTCTTGTTGTGCTCTCTTTCTGCACACTCTCCGAGCCTACCTCCAGCAACGTCTGCAGATAAGTTGTACGACTTCTTTATTTATTGAATTTTATATTTCGTTGAATAAAATATAATTCTCCCAGGTACTCTTGTCACATCAAGTCTTTTTACAACGATACAGTTCGTCAGTATTTGCGCGTCCAGTAGTGTACTGCTAAGCTTAGTAGGTCGCCAAAACGGTGAAGAAGTTTGTAAGGGTGTTTAGAGTATAGGTCCACTCTAAGCCGTAGTAGAACTCTTACAAGTGGTGAGCCCGTTTTCACCGTTTTCCGCTATAGTAGTTTAACGTGTTAACGATTCTTTTTACGTACCGTTTATTTTGTTATTTTTTTTCCTTTCACGCACGGTTATAAAGATTCGATTTGTTTTCTTTGTACTTATATTGGTTTTTTTATCACCTTGTTAATATTGTGCCCTGTGTGCAAGATGGCTGACAACAGTTCTGCGTCAGAGATGGCTATAACGCTGCAACTCCCCGCCTTCTGGACACATCGTCCAGCTGCATGGTTTAATCATATAGAGGCTCAGTTTGCCATTAGACACATACACTCACAAGAGACCAAAGTAAACCACGTGATTGTGAGCCTACCCGAAAGTGTCATAGACGAGGTGGCTGACGTTCTCGCAGATCCGTCTCCGGATCGGTACGAGCGGCTCAAACAGGCGTTAATTCAACGAGTCGCACTTACTGACCAACAGAAAGTGCAGGAACTTTTCCGCGATGTTCAGTTAGGTGACCGCAAGCCCTCACAAATGTTGAGGCAGATGAAGCAGCTAGTGGCGGACTTTAAAATTGACGAGGTTTTTCTCAAACAACTTTGGCTTCAAAGATTACCTCAGGCAGTCCAGGGTATCTTAGCACCGATCTACAAGTACCCCTTACAGGAGATAGCCGAGGCAGCTGATAGAGCCGTAGAGGCCATCAATCCCAAAATTGGCATTTCCGCAACAGTAACTGCTGCTCCCGCTCAGACTAAAGATTCGTCTGATGGGGGGTCATCAAGCTTTGACGCGGTGGCCCATATAGCCAAGCTATACGAGGAGATCTGTAGTATACGACAGGAGATGAACTCCAGGAGTCGTGGACGCAGTCCCTCAAGTTCGCGCAGTAGCAGACCCTTGCCACGTGCTAGCAGCAAGCGCCGACAGTCCCGAAGTAACCAGCCTGGAGTGTGCTGGTATCATCGACGTTACGGAGCAAAAGCCCAAAAGTGCACTCGCCCGTGCACCTTCGATGTTCAACAGTCGGGAAACTAGCAAGCCAGCACGTACTGGCGACTAACGTCGCTGGCGAACCACTCTCATGTCGCCTCTTCTATGTTACCGACCGTAACACTGGGATACGCTTCCTAATTGATACCGGAGCAGAGGTCAGTGTAATCCCACCCACAGTAGAGGAGCGCAGGCGGCCAATGTCTCTTCAACTACGAGCCGCAAACGGTTCGCCAATTGCTACGTTCGGCAGGCGCTTTATAGATCTTAACATCGGTTTGCGTCGTTCACTTCGTTGGGTCTTCCTGGTGGCAGACGTTACCACAGGTATAATTGGCATGGATCTATTGCAGCACTACCAATTACTGGTAGATACAGGTAATCATAAGTTAAAAGATCCTGTCACAAACCTCTCCGTCAGCGGTATTGTCACACAAGGCCCAGCCCTCAGCCCGGTATATGCCACACCCACTAGCACTGGTCCTTATTCGCATATACTGCAGTCTTTTTCAGATTTGTTCAAACCTAGCAGCGGCCTGCCATGTGCGACTTCCAACGTCAAACACCATATTGTCACTACTGGCCCGCCAGTTTTCGCAAAGCCGAGGCGACTATCCCCAGAAAAACTAAAGGTTGTCAAAGCGGAGTTTGAGCATATGCTGGAAATGGGGATTATTAGGCCATCCAGCAGCCCGTGGTCCTCACCGTTGCACCTGGTACCTAAGAATAACGGTTTAGATTGGCGTCCTTGTGGCGACTACCGCAGACTAAACGCACAAACTGTTCCCGATCGCTACCCTGTCCCGCACATACACGATTTAACCGCCTCACTCAAGGGAGCTCGAGTATTCAGCAAACTGGACCTTACACGGGCTTACTACCAGATTCCCGTCGACCCCGAAGATATACCTAAGACTGCTGTGATTACACCGTTTGGCCTGTTCGAGTTTCTTCGAATGCCTTTTGGCTTACGGAACGCTGCACAAACCTTCCAGCGTTTTATACATGACGTTTTGCGCGGGCTTGATTTCGCCTTCGCCTATCTGGACGATATCTTGGTAGCTAGTCCAGATGAAGCCACTCATCAACTTCATTTGCAGACAGTTTTCCAAAGACTTGTGACACACTCCCTCACACTCAACTTGCCGAAGTGTCAGATTGGAGCCACTTCCCTGAAATTTTTGGGACATAGGATAGACAAAGATGGAATTTATCCGTTACCTGACCGGGTAGAAGCTATTCAAAACTTCCCTCTACCCACTTCTCCCAAGGCACTACGCACCTTTCTCGGGATGGTTAGTTACTACCGTCGCTTTATCCCACAGTGTGCTCATATCGTGACCCCCTTGACTGACATGCTTAAAGGGAAATGCAAGTCTTTGGTGTTCACTAAGGAAGCCTCGACAGCTTTTGCAGCTATCAAGAAAGCTATTGCTGACGCCACAATGTTGGTCCATCTAGATGTTCAACTTCCAATCAGCATCTCCGTAGATGCCTCTAATACTGCGATCGGAGCCGTCCTTCAACAGCGTATGGCTAATGTATGGCTACCGATTGCTTTCTTTTCACGTAAACTTACCGCATGCGAATCTCGATACAGCACATTCGGTAGGGAACTTCTCGCTGTCTACGCTGCTGTCAAGCATTTTCGTCACTTCGTGGAAGGCCGGCAATTTACGGTATTTACCGACCATAAGCCATTGACGTACGCCCTCCACACTACTTCAGACCGGTATTCACCGCGAGAATCACGCCATTTAGACTATATTTCCCAGTTCACTTCTGATATCCAGCACGTTTCTGGATCGGATAACGCGGTAGCAGACGCTTTGTCTCGCGTATGTGCTACGTCCGTACCACCAACCATCGATCTTCATAAAATGGCCGAACTCCAACTGAACGATTTGAACTTAGAACACCTGTCAAATAAAACCTCACTGAAAATAGAACGCGTCCCCTTGCTAAACAGTGAGGCAACTATACTTTGCGATATGTCAACTGGTACTCCTCGACCGATTGTTCCCACGTCTTTACGCCGAACTGTGTTTGAGTCACTCCACAACCTCTCCCATCCTGGCATACGAGCAACGGACAAGTTGATTTCTGCGAGATTTGCGTGGCCCGGTATGAACCGTGATGTGCGTCAATGGACACGTGCTTGTGTGCAATGCCAACGTGCTAAAGTCACCAAGCATAACATCACGCCGTTGGGGACGTTTGCGACCCCAGACGCTCGGTTCCATCATATCCACCTGGATATAGTAGGGCCTCTGCCCCCGTCTAACGGCTGCTCGTATTTACTCACATGTGTGGATCGTTTCACACGTTGGCCGGAAGCCATTCCGATACCTGATGTAACGGCTCAAACCGTCTGTCGTGCCTTCATGGATGGCTGGGTTGCCCATTTTGGATGTCCCGCAACTGTCACTACCGACCGCGGACAACAGTTTGAATCCACAAGCTTCAAAGAATTGTTAGAGATGCTGGGATGCAAACGCATTCGCACAACCGCGTATCATCCCGCGGCAAATGGCCTAGTAGAACGTTTCCACCGTCAACTCAAAGCTGCGTTGATGGCAGTGGACAACAGTAAGTGGACAGATTCGCTACCACTGGTCCTGCTTAGCATCCGGGCTACGCTTAAGGGGGATCTGCAGTGCTCGCCAGCTGAATTGGTGTACGGTACCACCATGCGTTTACCAGGCGAGCTAATCGCTCCCGAAACTTTCGAGCCAAATTTCCCGGATACCACCCGTTACGCTCAGCAACTTAAAAGTTTTATGCAGCGACTCCGACCAGTTTCCACACGCGCTCAGAACCGAAAGGTTCAGGTTGATCGGCGACTTGATGACTGTACACACGTTTTCGTGCGTCACGACGCCATACGAAAGCCATTACAACCACCGTATGACGGGCCTTTTAAGGTCCTTAGTCGTAAAGATAAATTTTTCGTTATTGACCGATGCGGCCGCCCAGACACTGTCAGCATAGACAGACTTAAAGCGGCATACACTGAAGAACCTTCACCCTCCCCATCGGCTCAATCAAATAGCCCCACTGAACCTAGTCCTTGTCCAGACTCAACTACTTCACCTCCGGTGGTGAATGATGATTCTCCTACCGTCACCAGTAAGACCCCTGTCACACGTGCTGGTCGACGTGTTCACTGGCCCAAGAGGTTCGTAGAATTCTTTCACTGAACTAATCCATAGGTAAGGCTACTAGTGATTTTTTATTCCTTGTCACAATTTCTTATTCAATTCTGCTATATTTAATCTATTTGGTCCCGCTTCTGGGAGTAGTCGTTTTAACCCTCACTAATCCTTTTAATCTTTATCTCTCGTTACAGAGGACCAGCAGCAGTTTGTTTTTACCCCTAATTTTTCATATCAATCTACTCGCTAGATCAGTTGGCGTCTCATGTCATCTTGTAACCCACACCAAAAGAGGAATTATGAATAGTATATTACCTTTCCAAAAAAAAATTTAATTATTATGTAAAAAAAAAATTTTATAAAATATATTTAAAAAAAAAGTAAAAAAAAATGTAAAATAATAATAAATAAACAAAAAAAATTATTTTTAAATAAAAAAAAGATTATAAAAAAAAACAAAAAAAAACTTCCACTGTATAGTTAAATGGACAGATATACATATTTTTTTTTGCGCATAAATGCTTCACTTCTATGCTGTACATAGTAATCCGCTCAATTTATTTTCACAGCACTTACTATATTCCTTCGGGTTTATGCCCTCCTGCAATTCATTTATTTTGTGAACCGTACTTATAAACATTATGCATCATCTTAGTTATGCACTTAGCAACATGAACAAAGTAATTTTGGTAATGATAACTACTCATAGCTATGGGTTATGTACTAACTTCTCTGTAATTTTATAAGTTCTCACAGGGTAGAAACTTCCTTTGTTTTATCTCATTCTAACGTACTACTTCCAAGTTGCACCACTTTTCCTCGCATTGATTTCGCACAAGCTTTTGTAGTACCTTTACACCGATTTTGAAATCTTAACCTTTCTTTCCCATTTTCTTCTGTTTTTTTTTACCCTGCTCCTTATCATACGCTGGTATAATGATTGCCTTTAACATGACTGCTAGGTTCTGTTGAAGCGGAGGAAGGGAGCATTGGTCTAATATGAAAGTTAGACATAATGAATCACCTTCTTGCTACGACAGCCTCGGCGCCAGAGGTTTACCATCAAACCTCCACATAAGTAAGCTTGTAATAGTGCGGAATTAAAAAAAAAAGAATGAATCGATACAATAAAAAAATAAATAAAAAAAAGATTAATAAAAATATGAAAGACAAAAAAAAGGAAAAATAAAAAAAAACATCAGACCGCAGAAGCTTACAACCACACAAGGCACCAGCGCCATTTCTTATCATATTCCGTCTTACTTCACTAATCATGTACATACCACTTCCAACTTATCTTAATTTTTTTCTCTTTTCTTTTGCTTTCTTTCCTTTCGGTGAAATTTCTTTTTTTTACTATTGCTATTTTCAAACCTTCTCATTCACCCATTGCTACTGTGCCAAGCCATCCTACTGTTGTATATCGAAGCTTGCTGGTTTCCCACCAACCTTCTAGGGGGGGATAACCTGTAGTGCACATTGTACCTTTGAACTTTTGTTTAAACTGACTCACCCACGGTGATCCACGTTTTACCTTTTGACTTGTGAGTCTTCCTTACGTTCATAGGTTCGCTCTCTTGTTGTGCTCTCCTTCTGCACACTCTCCGAGCCTACCTCCAGCAACGTCTGCAGATAAGTTGTACGACTTCTTTATTTATTGAATTTTATATTTCGTCGAATAAAATATAATTCTCCCAGGTACTCTTGTCACATCAAGTCTTTTTACAACGATACAGTTCGTCAGTATTTGCGCGTCCAGTAGTGTACTGCTAAGCTTAGTAGGTCGCCAAAACGGTGAAGAAGTTTGTAAGGGTGTTTAGAGTATAGGTCCACTCTAAGCCGTAGTAGAACTCTTACATATGCATGAAATATTAAATGTCCTTTTCATGTTCACATACTTTCTTTTTCTGGTATTCTGCTGCTCCTATTCATCTTCTGGTTGAGGTCGAACAACCCTGCATCTAAACTGAAATGAGGATTAATTCCAAACCGTCGATCTCATAACCACTCAAATTCCATGAACGATCCAATTCTACCATTTGAAGACGCTGGCGAACATGCTGTAAATGAGTATTCATGATCTGAACTGAAGAAGCAACTGGTCTTCAAACAGTTTTCAACATTTTACTCAACTTACGAATACAGTCCGCCATGCAGACACAAATGGAGCAAATGGAGAATTCTGGAATCGACCTCGGCACCACTTGATGCAGTAAAACAACCCAACATGACCTTATCTAGTTTTCGTATCCACGATCAAATTTCTTTCCTGTTATAAAACTACGACAAGACTACTGAAAAAATGGAATAAATATATCACTGATCTCAACATAATACATCAATAATCTTTAAGCCAAGGGTGCTGTTCACAACAAAGTTATATAGGAGAATTGACTTCAAGCTTTATTTTTCCCAGATATTTGTATTACATTCATCTGATGTCTGGGTTTTTTGTTAATGCGAAGACAATATTTCTATATCTCTTTATGTGCTACACAAACAAACTTTATAGCAGACTGTTCCGACTGACTTTGTTGTCAGAAAGAACAACCAAACTGTAAATCCATTATACATCAAATTTTGTGTAATTTATATAATAACTTATCCATGCCTGTACAATTGGTATGTTCCTGCATAAACAGGAAGAAATATATATACTGGTGATTTAGGTGATTTAATAGCAGTAAGTATTCCATAATCCCAGTTCAGTAATCGGTAATGTATTCAAAGGGCGTTTCTGCTTCTTGATAAGTTAGGTAGTAAAATCCTGCGTTTCCCGGTTTTAACAGAGCATTCAGTCCCATTCTCTGCTACATTTGTCTCTGTAAGACAGACCAGATAATCTGGATACTTCATCGTTTTCTAGGGAAGAAAATCCATTGGTAGAAGATAAATCCGCACTTTTTCTTACACTTCACTGGTGGGAGGACGAATACACTTGAAGCGGTGCTTTTCCGGGGGGTTTATATAGCTGATGTGCCACCTTACCTCGACTGCCTCGTCTACACATGGTTCCTAAAAAGATACCAACTCCAAAGAAAATAAGCAGGGATGATCATCCCATATCATCGGTAAAAATTGGATGGGTGATCGCTCAACGTTATGTCAGTCAGTCGAAACTGTAATGAAACCAGGACATGGTGTTTTGGAAACAGATCTGTCTCTCAAACTATCTGTGTGTTAATTGTCTCGATCTCCCCCTTCCTGCTATCTCCCCTCACATTTTGTCTGTTTTTTCCTCCTGCACAATACTTGACTCACTTATTCGTCTTTTGCTTACAGATATTTCTGCGGTTTCATCTACCATGCCGTACGGCTTATCAACGAAACGATTATTTGATAACGGAACGACGCCGCGGTCCACACAAACCAAGAAATTTCAACCAAACTAACGTCACTTCTATCAATGTTGAGATCATCCAGGACTACAAATTACACAATAAACAAATCGCTTCTTTGCCATTGAGGCGGAAAGATAAATAGTCAACTTTGTATCTGCTAGCTCGCTGTAAGCATACTGACAATGCCAGTCATATGTGGTTCTGTTAGGTTCTGCTCATAGTCCTATTTTAGGTATTCAGAAATAATTTTTTGCCTATTTAAAGGTTTTTCAGGGGATAAAGAGTGACAACCTAGATAATTAATGCGAAATATACATTCTGAAGATCAGAAGATTGTCTACCCTTCTTTTCAAGGGCGTGATGACGAGCGGGCTTTGAATTTTCGGTTATGAATGATAAGTGTTGTGTTTGTAGTCTGAAGTTCCAAAGCCTTTCGAATGCGTTACTGTTTTGTAGCAATTGCAGTATAGCCGTACATCAGGGGTGCTATGGGGGTCCAAAGGTTGCGGGCGTCAACCATTGGTTTTGCAGAAAATGCGAGTCCCAAGTGCGCGTGAGCAAGATTGTAAGTCTTGTTTTCATATTGCTGATTATTCAGCGTTGTGATTTATGTCCAATTAAAGATGGTGCATTTAAGCGGAGCAATGGTGTCAGATGTGGTGAGTTGATTCCATACAAATGATATATTCTAAAGCAGGTTGGGCACATGTTGTCTGTGCAATATATGTACCTGAAGTCTATTTCACTGATTTTAGCATCATGGAGCTCATATCAGTGGAGAATGTTCCAGCTGAGAGGTTTGGCCGGGTAAGTCGTATTCGTGTGTATGTTTTCATACACATGCATGTTTGGGACAGTCAACAAATGTTCAGCCTTTTCGTCTTGAAATATACAAATATATGCCTTTAAATTGTTCATTCGGTGCAAGACGCCAATTTTTATGCAACATTAAATCTGGAAAGTCATTCTACGTATCATTATACATGTCAGTGTACTTTTAATTGGACTGTCCCAGTAGGTGTACTCTGCCGAACACACTAAGCCGTGTTTATTTGATTGAATTTAAGCAGTAGAATAAGTTATTACTTGTTCCTATAAAATGAACTGATGCTTTGAGTTACATTCGCACTCGGCAATCTCATGGGGATAGGTAGTCCCAATCGTCAGTTATTTTTGTTACGGAGTTGATGGAAGAGATTGTGAAGGAAAAGTACATTCATATTTTCGCAGAGCAACATCAAGGCACTAGTAAACATTCATCTTTATGATATCCCCTCAGATATACTAAAAGTCATTTTTCTCATGAATAATAGCATGATAGAAACAATTTAAAAATAGCAGCTTCTGTGTTTGCAATTAATAGTGTTCTCTGAGCTGGTTGGTTTAGTTGCGGAGCTTTCGTCGTCTTTCTGGGCGACATCTTCAGTGCAATATTTCGCATAAAGTGAAATGATTTAAATTTCCCCATGAGTGATATAATTGCGTCTCCCGGTAACCATCTATTGATTTGGATTTTAAACTTTCTGGTCACCTGATTTACTTCTTATTAGTTGGTGTATTTCGTCTATATTAACTTGTTTATTAATTGCATTTTCGTTTGAGTACCAGGCTTCTAGGAATTCCCTAGCACTTTTGGTGTTTCCTCTGTCTAAGATTTTGACATTATCCCAATCAAATTGATGTCCATAATTGTCTGTATGCATTGATACTAAAGGATTTATAGCATGTCTTTTCACTGCTGATTTGTGTTCTTGGATTCTTATTCGAAGGGGACGCCCACTTTGGCCGATGTAATGCTTATTAGAGTTCATACAATTTATTTTGTAAATGGTGTTAATTTTATTCCATTTTTCTGTTGGATCTTTTGGTTTGCATCAGTTTCTGTGTTTGTTGTGATTGATGTAAATCTGTACTAAGACCTGTTATATTGCCACAAGTCCTGTGCATGTTTAGTGCTCTCAAAAATAGTGCTTACTGCAAAAAATTTGGCAGTACAAATAGCTTTCAATTAGTACAGTTGGTAGTGTGAATATCAGAGAAGTATCGCACTAGAACTTTGCTTTTCGAGTTGTAGTAAAGTGGTATAGACACCAGACTGAGACTTTAATTTGAGACGAGACTTAATAAACCGCAGTCAGCATGGGATCAAGCAGTGTAGTAGTTATACGTAATAAAAACAAATAAATCAATCACAGGCGGTAAAATAGAGTAAATTTCCTCACTAGAAATGATGCAAAACCATAAAATGAAAGTAAAACAGAGTTGTAATATGAGTTAGTGGAAGATAATTGAACATGAATGTATTCAGGCTCTCAAGCTCTTCAGTCTGGTTGTTTTGATTACGTAAGCTAGAAATTTAATATTTTATACGATTAAATTCAGCAAGCAGGCCAGCATGAGTTTGGTGACGTAATGGTTAAATCATCGGTAGCTTACTTCTCGTCTCTTCCTACCTTTCTCTGTAGTACAAGTCCCCCAGAAAGTTTTACTATGTACTCTGTGCCGAATTTCTTTTCTAAATAATTGCGGTGACCTAGTAGCACTATAAAAAGGTAAACTGCCCACAATAGTTTTGGTTGAGCTTATGTGCATTTGATGTATATTTTTCAGACGTTTAGTATAAAAACATTTTTAAAAACGAATGTGGCTTATCTGTATAAACATATCAGTGAGGCCACTAGATGCGTTGTTTCAGGATTAGTATTTGCATGGCGTAGATGTATTATTTACACTGTGTTCGGGACATCCTTACATTTCTGTCTATTTTCGTATATTCCTTTAGGTAATTTATCTTTTTCGTTGTTAATGGACATTTTATGAAAGGCTCTACTTTGATTTATCTCATCATAAAAAGAAACTTAGTTACAAAAGGATTGGTAACAAATTTCGACACCCATTAAACATAGTGACAAGTTCAGTCATATTTTTGTTTCTGGAAACTGTATAACACAGCATAACAAATTCTGAAGTGGTGTTACTTGTTGGTCAATATTTCTTGACCAAATTGTTATGCGGTGTTTATTACTGGGCGAAGGATATTTCAAAACAATGAGAAACAGTTGTTTTTTGATTGGACACTAGTTAGTATCTACTGTAATGTATCTAGTCCTTTGCTTGGTGCAAACTGAGCCCCATCGGTCAAGTTAATGTCACCAAAGACAATTTCAAACTTTACTAATCTCAAGGTATCACTTTTCATTCTCCATTATATACCTTTCAGTCCTGCGTATTTTGTGAACGTAATCAACGAAATTCCTTAGCAACCTGTGGAGCTTGTATTCAGTGTGCTTGGAAGAGTTGTCGTGTATACTTTCATGCCTCTTGGTGAGTTTTTATTGTTATATATGTGGCATAGAAGTTTCTTATCACAATATTTTTAAAATTCAACCATAGTATCACCCGTAAAAAGGATGTTATTTTTTTCATTTGAACTATTTATCGTCAATCGTCTTCGAATTTGGTACTATTTAGTTTCCCAGTATCTTTTTTTCTCGTCCAATCCGATGTTTTGATTGGTGCACCAATTCTAACTGTCCATTTTTGTCATGAACTTATATTCCCATGTTGTTATAGTATCTTACATCAAGTTGGATCGTGTTAAAATGGGTTATTTTTGTTTATTTGCTTCATATTAAAAAATCATAAGAATTCTCCTAGTGTAGTATGAAAGTGCAGTATGATGTATCGCCTCTTTTTCGACTTACTATTCATTATGAGGTTGAGATTAGACTAACATGTGAAATCAGCTATAACTCAAACAAACTGTTTTCGGAAGGATTTTATCAGTGCATATTTGTGTATTTCTTCTTTTTTCCCTACCTATTGAATGAATTAAAGCAACGAACTCTCATTGAAACTCAACGCGCGCTAGTAAAAATGATTTCAAGCAATAATGATCCCTCAAGCAACTCATTTCCTTCCTACCTTACTTTTATTTTTATACATAGTTTCCTGTATTTTACCTTTGCTAACCTTGGCTTTTTAACCTTCGACAGCCTTTCACCTTTGTCGAGATTCCCAGCCTATCCGTGTCGTTTCGAGATGTTAGTGAGTAGTCCTCAAAATGGTTGTTCCCAATGTGACATCTAATACAGATATCCTGAAATCGCGTGCCGCGTTCAAGCTGGCTACCTACAATGTTCGGACGCTGATGCAAATCGGACAACAGACAGGGTTGGCAAGAACTTTGGAAAGCCTCGCTATCGATGTCTGCTGCATTTCGGAGACCCACATTCAAGATCCCAGTGAAGTGCTTCGACTATCCTCTCCATCTGGAAGTTCTAGTAGTATGTACCACCTGCGCTTATCCGGGGACCCTGTGGCGTCGGGATCCGGCGTAGCTGGTGTCGGTGTCGCACTGAGCACTAAAGCCGAAGCTGCACTGCTCGACTGGATTCCCATTAACAGTCGTTTATGTGCTGTGAGGCTGGAAGGTTATACGAAAGTAAGGAGTAGTAGGCCAGATAGGCGGTGTCTATTTGTTGTCTCTGCCTATGCACCGACGGATTGCAGCCCGGATGCAATGAAGGATGAGTTTTACTACCAACTGAGTGATCTCTTGAAACAGGCGGGTCGGAGGGATATCGTAGTGCTGGCTGGGGACTTGAATGCACAGATCGGGCGTCTAAGCTCAGAGGGGAATCGTCTAGGTGGTCAGTGGGGACTACATGGTCGCAGGTCAGATAATGGGGACCGTCTTCTGCAGCTTTGCGCGGATCACAGCCTTTTTCTAGCCAGCACCAACTCCCGGGACAGCCATCGCCGTAGCGCTACCTGGCGTCCTCCCTCTGCGAAGCAAGCTTGGACTCAGATTGATCATATTGCGGTCAGTTTCCTGTGGCGAGGATGCATACAAAACTTTCGCTCCTTCTGGAGCACATGCCTGGACTCCGATCATGCGTTAGTGTGTGCCAAGTTCGTCTTGCGATTTGGTGGGGTTCGTAAAAGCCGTCGTCTAAGCGTTGATGTGAGCACCTGCTACTTCTTTGAAATATCAGAATGAGTTAAAAACAATGCTTGCCAGCAACCCCCCAAGTAGTATAGATGAACATTGGCTTCATGTGCAAGGTGCCATGCAAAAGGCGAGTGTAGCCGCTTGCGGCTTGAAAGAATGCTCCGCTAACAACCACTGGGTTTCTGCGAGTTCCTTGCAACTCCTGGATGAACGCCGGTCCATTCCGGCTGGCAGCGAATACAACAATCAGCGAAAGGCGCTCACGCGCAAGATTAGACAGTGTTTACGTAAGGACCGCGAAGCCTGGTGGTCAGAACGTGCGTGTGAGATGGAGTCAGCTGCTGCATCTGGCAACAGTCGGAAGCTGTTCCAACTCATACGAGCCACCGGTGGCAAGAAACAAGGTGTCAGCGAGACGGTCTGTGAGGCAGATGGCACGCCAATTACCAGCCTGAAAAGACGCCTGGAACGCTGGGCAGAGCACTTCGGGAAGCAGTTCAGCTGGCCACCAGCTTCAGTGTCTACTATCATTAGCCCGAGTGCTCCTTGGTCGGTTAGTACCGACCCACCCACCGAAGCGGAGGTCCGTAAGGAACTCCAAGTACTGAAACGCCATAAGGCGCCCGCCCCAGACAAATTACCCCCGGCTCTTTTTAAAGATGGTGGCGAGACTCTCACAATGGCTCTAACTGGGTTGTTCAGGAAGGTGTGGGAGACAGAGAGTGTACCATCAATGTGGAACGAAGCCATTATCGTCCCCATCTTTAAAAAGGGTCGACGTAATTCGTGTGACAATCATAGGGGTATCAGTCTGTTACCAGTCGCGTCTAAAATATTGGCTGCTGTCTTGCTTCGCAGGCTGTGCAAAATACGTGAAGGATTGATTCGCGAAGAGCAGGCTGGGTTTCGTTCAGGTCGTGGATGCATTGATCATGTGTTCACCCTTCGTCAGTTGTTGGAACACCGCCACACGTATTGCAGGCCAACGATCGTTGTGTTTCTTGATATTAGGGCTGCCTTCGATTCGTTGGACAGAACTGTGCTCTGGAACTGTCTGTTAGAGAGAGGTGTACCTGAGAAATTTGTTAACATCTTGAAAGCCCTATACAGAAACACCTCAGGTAGAGTGAGGGCATACAACCAACTATCACCACTGTTCCCAACCAACAGTGGGGTTAGACAGGGTTGCCCAATCTCTCCATTTCTCTTTAACTTTGCCATCGATGACATTCTGGAGTCAGCTCTGAAGGATGTGCGTGAAGGTGGTGTAGATCTGCTACCTGGAGATAGACTTTTCGACCTCGAGTATGCAGACGATATCGTCTTACTGTGCGATAGCATGCAGGCTGCCCAAATCGCACTTAATCAGTTGGCGATCAGTGTCTGTAAGTATGGTATGTGCTTTGCGCCGTCTAAGTGCAAAGTACTGTTACAAGATTGGCAGGAGCCTGTACCTGCACCCACTCTTGCAGGTGAACCGCTTGAAGTTGTTGATAAGTTTGTGTACCTGGGTAGTTGTGTGAGTGCTGGCGGAGGGGTGACGGATGAGATTTCCAACCGTATAATGAAGGCTAGGGTGGCATACATCAACTTGAGCCACCTCTGGCGCCGTCGCGACGTTAGCCTGGCTGTCAAAGGTCGGGTATACAATGCTTCGGTGCGGGCTGCCCTGCTCTACGCCTGTGAAACCTGGCCTCTCCGAGCTGAGGATGGTCGGCGACTCTGCGTGTTCGATCACCGCTGTCTCCTCAGGATTGCTTGCGTTCGATGGCATCATCGCGTGAGTAATTCTGAGGTTCGGCGGCGTGTGTTTGAACACAATGGAGATCACCATTGATTGAATGTCGTCATCTGGAAACACCGGCTCCGGTGGCTTGGACATGTGCTGCGAATGTCATCCCAGAGGCTTCCGTACTGGTGTCTGTTCGCTAGCCAGCCCTGGGACGGGATGGAAAAGGCAGAGGGGTGGTCAGTCCATGACGTGGCGTCGTGGGATGAAGGATTTTTGTGCTAGATTAGCATCGG
Source organism: Trichobilharzia regenti (assembly GCA_944472135.2). Lineage (NCBI taxonomy): Eukaryota > Metazoa > Platyhelminthes > Trematoda > Strigeidida > Schistosomatidae > Trichobilharzia > Trichobilharzia regenti. The sequence continues at coordinate 170,001,829 of OX235262.1, read as the reverse complement.
TTGGTGTGTCACGACTCGCTGGTTGGGGTCCGAGAGATAGCTCAAATCGATGGCTCGAAACGTTATCGGATATGGCCAAGAATCGTAATCAATGGCGAATGTGTTGCGATTTCCTTCTTTCTTCCCTTCCCGATGATAGTTAACGAATACTGTTTGAACTTGTTAAGCATGACTGTTTTCCTTCCAGATGAAGTTCTTTATCCGTTCTCTACTTATATATGTATATATATATATTTTTTTTTTTAAGTGTTGGTTTGTAGGGATTTGGTTGGTTTCAGGATTTCATCATGAGCTGACATTAGTTAGAGAACCATTGGAAAACCTGGGGACAAATACTCACCGAAGACATTGGCTTGCGGTCGCGCTATGTTGTGAATTGGCAGAAGTTAGAATTCAAGGACCATTGGATCGGGTCCCAGTGGCTTAATGGTCTGTCTGTCTGTCTGTTTTCGACATAGAACTTTGCACAAATGTGCGGAAGTTCAAGTCGCCACATTCCGTGTAGCACGCGAAGCAAGAGAAAAAAGTACAAGAAAAGCATAATAGAAACAGTGAGCAGAGGTGTGAGACAAAGGAGTAATAAAGAAATACCAAACAGTTTCATTGAAGATCATAAGTCACAGGGAGTGGATGCATCTGCGCCACTGAGAACGGTTTTGAGCCATGTCACCAATTGTTTCCAACCATAGATTTTTACTGTCCCGAGGACCCCAGCCTGGAAGTCTACACCTTCCTACGTGTCTAAGACCAACTGTTGTGGATTTCATTGACTGATGCCAAGTTTTTGTTTGACCGCCGCTAGCTTTTTTCCAGCCTGACCCTATATCCGCTAACATAGCTCGTCGAGGGAGGCGATGACTTGGCATACGTAACACATATCCTAACCATCTCAGTCTTTGTAGCTTCACGACTTCGTCGATTGATTTCCCCTGTTTACCTAGAACTCTACGCCTAACCCCCATGTTGCTCACCTTATTATGCCACTTTACACGGGAAATAGAACGCAGGCACCTATGATCAAAGACAGCTAGTCTTTTCATGTCTTCCACTCTCAGTGGCCAGGTCTCACTAAGCCATGAATGAGGACGGAGCGGACTGATGAGCAGTACACCCGCCCTTTGGTCGATAGTCGAACATCTCGTCTACGCCAGAGACGGCGTAAACTAACAAATGCGAAACGAGCCCCTTGTATTCGTGCTGAGATTTCGTCAGAGATCAACCCGTTGACACTGGCTGATGGTACTTCCCAAATAAGTGAAGCGGTCAACGTGCTCTACCACTTCACTTCCTATTTTTAAACTAGGCGTCGATGTAGTCCAGTCCTGTAACATCATCTTGCATTTGGCGGGAGCGAATCGCATGCCAAACATTCGTAGATTGCTGTTCAAGGTGTTTAGAAGACTCTGCATTTTGTCAGCGTCTTCGCCTAGAAGGACTATATCGTCTGCATATTCCAAGTCAACGAGATTATTCCCAGGTAGCAAGTCAACCCCTGAATCGCTGAAGTCACCTAGGGTTAAGTCCATTAACACATCTATGATGAAGTTGAATAGAAAAGGAGATAATGGGCATCCTTGACGGACACCACTGGTCGTCATCAGTTCAGATGACAGCTCGCCGTAAGCCCTCACCTGGCTGTATGAGTACGAGTAGAGTGCCTTAATCAGTGCAATATATTTTCTTGGAATTCCCTTTACAGCCAAGCATCTCCAGAGAACTTCCCGATCGACAGAGTGGAATGCTGCCTTTAGGTCAAGAAATATAATGACTGTTGGACGCCGGTAGGAATGCCTATGTTCTAGAACATAGGCTTAATGGTATACGAGCTGGCCTTGTAACCAGAAGGTCCTGGGTTCGAACCCCGGTGGGTGCGTACTGCTGAAGAGTCCCAAACTAGGACGAAACAGCTGTCCAGTACTCCCAGGTTTACCAATGGTTCTCTAGCTAATGTCAACTCATGATATATATAGATATATTTCTTTTCCTTCCTTTTTTTCTTTTTGATCTATGTTGCTTTATTATTATTGTGTGGCGCATACTTCTTGGTGCCATATTGTACCAAGTTTTTTATGCGTTTAAACAAATAATAAATAAAATATCTATTTTGGTATTATTATTATTGTTCCCTTGGGTTCCTAGTGGAACATAGGGCTTCAACTGCACGTCTCCCTCCACTTGCTTCTGTCTTTCTTCTGCTGTACTTTTCACCTCCATCCATGTTAGTCTATACTGTTTCAACTCCTCTTCACATGATCTCCTCCATGTCACCCTTGCACTGACGTCCCACTCGCCGCTTCCCTTTTGGACTGGTTCCACTCAAGCAATGGCTTGACGCGCGCGCGGCCTCCTCAGCGAGTATCCAATCCATCTATCTCCACTTTCTCCTGCATATTTGTTGGTTGGCGATTGCTTCTTGTTTTGTTTGTTCCCATAGTTTCTTGTTGGTGATTCTTTCCGGCCCGGCCATCTGATCTCATCTTCAGTATAGAGCGAAGACAGTTGCTGATAAAGGTCTGGTCTGCAACAGGCTGTTGTAAATATTCTCTGTGACCCACCCGCCCTCCAAGTTTCTGATCCGATCCGTATAGAAGAACTGACTGACTTGACGTTGTTTGTATTGAAAATCCAACCGAATTTCGTTGTTGATGCTGGCTGAGTCACGAAGATTTCCAGATTGGTTGTTTCAGGTTGATGAGTGAATGTGTTTCTCGCTTTTGCGATTCTCGATTTGACGCCCCTAGATAAGTGAGTGAAGTGACCTCCTTCAAATCCCTCCCGTTGATGGTGATTGACGCTGGATGTTGCTGTTGTTGTTTTTGGCTGGTTATTTTCATAACCTCCGTCTTGTGTATGCTCACCTGGAGTCCTGACTTCGCCAGCTGCTTCTTCGACCAGTTTGTCGGTTTTCGCTTGTAAGTCTTCGATTTTGTGTGACATCAAACAAATCATCCACGCGCGAAGCCCAGGTCTTCTAGGTTCTTCACGTCGGTCCAGGACATTCCAGTCTTCTCGTTTGACACTGTCTGACGCATAATCCAGTCAGTCCACCACAATTAGGAATATCATTGGTGATAGTTAATAAGCACCCTTTTCTGACTCATGTGTTTACTCCAAACGCCTCGCTGAGTTTTCCGTTATGGATCACTTGACATGTGCCGTCGTCGTACATCTGTTGAATAAGGTTGATGAATATTTGGCGTACGCCATAGTACTCGAGTAGTTTCCAAATTACTTCGCGATCAACGCTGTCTGTCGAAGGCCTTGTCAAAGTCTATAAAGTTGAGGTAGAGGTTTGATTGCCATTCCATGCTTTGTTCTGTGATGATGATGCGTAGAGTTGCAATTTGGTCAGAATATGATTTACCTTTCCTAAATCCAGCTAGTTCTGTTCGGATTTCTCTATCCACTGCGTCTTTTATTCTCTCCTAGATGATGCGACTCAGGATTTTACTTGGCGTCGACAGAAGCATGATTCCTAACCAGTTCTTACAGAGTCCTAAGTCGCCCTTCTGTGGTAATTTTACGAGGAAACCTTTCCTCCAGTCAGTAGGCACCTTTCCCTCCTTCCAGACACTTTGCAATGATGGAGTCAGCATATCTGTTGTCGTCTCTGGGTCCGCTTTTAGTGCTTCCATCTGGTCCAACTGCTTTTTCCAGCTTTCAGAAGCTTGATTGCACTCAATACTTCAGCCTTCGTTGGGGGATTGGTGTCAACTTGGAGTTCACACAGTGGTAAAAAAGAGTACTCTAAAAATAGTGTTTTGGAGCACTCATTGTTAAACTTGGGAACTTACGAGTATCAAAATTCGTCAAAAATGCCACTGACTGCGGCTAATTTATCATGGAATCATTTATGACTTAATCTCAGGCATTATTGTGATTATTTTTATTCCTTATTTTTCATTTAATTACTTTCAAACGTTTTCGTTCATTGTGGTTTCTTTTTGTGTTTATTTCCTACAGTAGTTGTGCGTGTTTGCTTTCCTAAAATGTAGCTAACTTAGATTGATGAAGTTCTGTGTTGATGATTCGGTGTAGCAGAATATTTTTGCGGAGGGTTCTTCCATCTATGTTGACTATACTTAATCACAAATTTTAGTAGTTATGTGAGTATTTCATCTTTTCAAACTAATCTGTTTTCAGGAAAACTGAATTAGCTAGTTAAAAATTGAAGACTCAGTAATGTCTAGCTGCATAAATTCAAACGGCTTGGGGACGTGTAACGTCGAAGTGTGTGGTTGTAATAAAACCAGTTGAACACAATTTGAAACACTAGAAAAGAGTGTAACCAATAAATGCTAGATTAGTTGTAATGGAAAATGTTTTTAGATGTGTTCATTTTATGGTAATTAAGCTGAATAACTTTTTCTAAGTTCCAAAAGTATAATAACTGAGACGATAAAAAAGTACAATAGTTACCATTATTTTTTCTAATTTTCTTAATTGGGATTTGTTTCCGCGGATTTGACAACTACTATTTCGTGCAACAGACTATTAGCATGATAGTACACCCTTAAATTGAGACTTTCATCCTGTCAACTGTTATTTGGTTGCTATGTCTTTATGTAAACATCCACATAGCCATTAAAAGTGGGAAAAATAAAAAGGCTAGCTGTCTTTGATCATAGATGTTGGCGTTTTATCTCTCAGGTAAGATGGTACGATAAGGTGAGTAATACTAAGGCTAAGCGTCAAGGGTTAGGTAAAGAAGAAAAGTTAATCGATTAGGTTGTGAAGCTACATCGATTGAGATGGCTAGGGCATGTGTTAAGCATTCCTAGCCATCACCTTCGTCTACGAGCAAAGTTAGCTGATAGAAGGTTGGGCTGGAAAAAGTTAAGGCGTTGTCTAAGGATAACATGAAGTTTTTGACTTTTGGTTTAAGAGGTGTAGACTGCCTAGCTGGTTGGTGTTCACGAGATTCTAAGAACTAGTGGCTGGAGACAACTGGTGATATGGCTTGAATTCGTTCTCAATGACTCAGATGCATTTACTCTTTGTGATCTTCCATATCCCATAAAACCCTATTGTTTCTCCTTCACATTTCTACTTATAATAGTTCTTCCGAGTCTTTTTTGTCTTCCTTTGTGTTGTGGTACATGGAATGTGGCAACTCGAATTGGTGCACTTCTGTGCAAGAAGCAATGTTGAAACCTGTCAGTCAGTCGGTCATGTAAACATCCTCCATTCAGGATTATGTGTGTTTGTTGATTCAGTCTTCTTAAGTACTTGTAAATTTTATGACTCATTAAACAGTACACGTTAATACTGTTCGATATGTTTCCCATTTTGTTTGAAGGATAACTATTTTGCGCTAATTGCTGTTTTACAACAGATAATTTTGTATTTCACAAAACATATAAAGTTTCAAGATGTGTTGCCAGTATAATAGAGGTTTTTGTATTTCCCAATGAATGAAAAAACAAAACGAGATTGTTTTACTGACGTTTCGCTATTTAATGCTAATAGCTTTCTCAAAGTATTATTAAACCGGAATTTACAAAATCTCAGCATATATATAACAAAGAGTTAGGGGCTGAGAAAAAAATATAGACTTAGTTCAACTTAAAAGGACATATTGAAAGTCAAAATAACAATGAAGATCGTTCAAACCAAATATCAAAGGTAATAGTATATCTGTTATTATATCAAAATAAAGTTTACTAACTTGATCATCGTCCGTTAGTCTGGGGTCATTTTTGGTTGTCATGTTGGAGAATAGGTAAAGGTAACCAAACTAAGTGTAGATTGTGAAATACTTGATTATCGTTCGTCAGTCTGGGTCTTTTTTTTTGTTGTCAAGTTAGCGAACTGGTAAAGATAGCAAAATCAAGTGTAGATAGTTGGATTTTGTCAGTGTGTAGAATTATGAAAGTAGTGTGTGTTTACATAGTGAACTTGCTCATCACATTTGTGTTGATTTTGCTACTTCATGGGGTAGGGTGTTGTAGCCAGGTCAGATTCTGTTTTAGTCCATCATTCCTATTCAGGCAATTTGGATTCCACTTGATATGAAGTGCTTCTGATATTAGACGTTCTTTGTGGTTTCTGAAGTTTTTTGGATTATTTCAATATTGTCAAAATCAATTTTGTGGCCTGATTCTATAGCATGTAGACCTATGGCTGATGATTTTTGAAGTCTTTGTAGTTCATATTGACGAACGATAATCAAGTATTTCACAATCTACACTTAGTTTGGTTACCTTTACCTATTCTCCAACATGACAACCAAAAATGACCCCAGACTAACGGACGATGATCAAGTTAGTAAACTTTATTTTGATATAATAACAGATATACTATTACCTTTGATATTTGGTTTGAACGATCTTCATTGTTATTTTGACTTTCAATATGTCCTTTTAAGTTGAACTAAGTCTATATTTTTTTCTCAGCCCCTAACTCTTTGTTATATATATGCTGAGATTTTGTAAATTCCGGTTTAATAATACTTTGAGAAAGCTATTAGCATTAAATAGCGAAACGTCAGTAAAACAATCTCGTTTTGTTTTTTCATTCATTGGGGAATACAAAAACCTCTATTATAATGAATATCATATACCCAATGCCCAAATTTTTTCAAACCGTTAAAAGTGAACTTGGTTTGGACATATATAACGTGTTGCCAGTGTTTTAATTATAATTTATCCCAGGATTCGTTGTCATTACTAACTGTGAGGATTAAGGCGTCGGTAGACCGGTTAAATCCCCTACATCTCCCTTCAGTTTTCAAAGGTATTTATGCATAGCCTTTGGAATAAATCCTGTGTGTTTTTGTAAGTGATTCAGCAACAAGTAATGCAAAACTAAGGCATGTTATTTTATACTTATTATTGTAGCGCTGGTCTGGAGGGTTTGCTTAGTGAATTGCCTGCAGCAGAAGCAAGCGGGTCTTTGTCAATTGCTGAAATTTTATTTGGAGCCTTTGGTAAAAACAAAGTTTCCCCTCAATCTTCAAATGATATCACTGAATCATGTAAGGATACGAATCAGGCATTTGAGCAGGAATATAGTAAATTTCAACTGAATGGATTTTGCTGTGTGCAACACAAAAAGGTACCGTATATATATTTTTTTATTTTTCCCTTATCTACCTGACATTTCAGCGATTGATGGAAGGTCAGCGCTATTGGAAGACTGAATAGTATAAGGGAGTTCAGTGTCACTTGTCTAGTTGATTCGATTCCCACCTGGCCCCATAGTTTAGATGGCATTTTGACTGGGGAAAGTTATTAGGTTGGAAATATTTAATAATGCTGTAAGTTTTACTAATCCATAAGGAGGAAATCACATGAATAAAAAAAGTTAAACTTCAGGTCAAGGGAACAATCAATACGAATACAAGTATTCAATCAATCGACGGGAAAATCAAAAATTCAATTCAATAACGAATACAAGTAGACTATGGAAGGTGAGAAAACGCACACGGAAACAACCAATCACGTTCAAGGTCAGGCCGCCAGGAGAGATGACTAATAAACTCGTGGAGAAATTTAAAAGCTCACTTTATTAGGTTGGAGTGTGTATGCACTGTGGATTTTGCCCAGTAGTAAAGCAATGGGAGTTTCGCGGGTAAAAAACAACCAGCTCAGAGAACACGTACACCAAAATCATTCACTTGAGCTACACATCTCCGTTCTGTCTAAATCTGAGTGTATATATGAGTGGCCAATGCTTGTGTATGTTTATAGAATGTGACATGTATTCACATAAATTTCTCACTGTGATAACCAATAGATTGCTGATATTAGATGGTCGGAAGAAATCAGCAAGAATCCTTGGATTTAGGTTTCATCGTAGCTGGTACTCACCAGTCAGCAAGGTGTATCTGCAACAAAGGACAAGCCACATTACACTATTTACTAACTAGTGTTCAATCAGAAGTATCCAATACAGTCTTCTACAGGCAGGAGGTCAATCGCAAGCCCGAATAGCTCAATGGTAACGTCACTGGGTGACGTAGGTTCAAATATCAGAAGGGACATGAGTTCTTTCAAAGTTCTAGATACGCCTTGCTGAGGGATGAGTGACAACTAGAGGAAGAGAACCTAGGTCAAGCAAGGCTTCCTGTGGCCGATTGCCTCCAACCACCTAACATCAACAATTCACAGAGTACAGTGTTGGCAAGTCACCACCTAGCATGGTGGGGCCATATTACAAAGACCTACGTGCAGCACTTACTATACGTCATAGGTATTTGAGAATCATATACGGCGGAAATTATGATCTTTTTTAGATCTAGTAATGTGCTTGCATAATTTATATTGCCTAAACATTATTATTATTATTATTTCTATTCACATTACTTATGTTATAAGTGTATAGGAGGGAGGGTGTGTGTGTGAAACATGTATAGTAAATTTGTTTTCTTTTTCCTATTCTCCACATGTAGAAGTTCTATGAAGTTCCCAACTCAAATTCAACTCCTGCTATTTCTCACAGGTAAGCATAACCTCTCTTACCGTGTTATTATCGACTGCATGCTACCGGCTTCTGTAGTGTAATAATTAAACAAACGACATTACTGTTGATCCATGTAATAACTTTTACAAATCAGTTGGTTGATAGTGACTAGCAGTGGAATCCAGGATGCTCCGCACTTCGTCCTATTTTAAACTCGTCATCTGGATGTAACTGCATTCCCCAGTGAGTGACGATGTTCCCACCGAGGCCCGAACCCAGTGTCTATAATCTTAAAAACCAAAGCGTTACCCCACTAGACCACTTGGGCCACGAGAACTACCTCTTGTGCAACGGGTCATGTTAATTTAATTTTAGATTTTCCCGTCGATTGATTGTACCGAAGTGCTCTGTCTGAGGCTGACATGTCGACTCCTTGTTCAGATGCTTCGACAATGTCTGGTCATGTAAATTGAAGTCAATTTGTTGATGGTGACTAGCAGTGAAATCCAGTGAAGGTGGGAACACCATCACTCACTGGGGAATGCAGGTTCGTCCGGATGATGAGCCAGTCTCAAATAGGACGAAATGTGCATTCTGGATTCCACTGCTAGCCACCATCAACCAATTGACTTCAAGTTACATGACCAGACATCGTCGAAGCATCTGCACAAGGAGCTGACATGTCAACTTGAGACCGAGCACTTCGGTTCAATCAGTCTACTGGAAAATCTAAATTGAATTACACTTTTACACATGTTTAAAAGTACTTTGTTAGCGACGAGTTCCTTCAGACATTTTTTATTGACTGACACGTTTGATGAGAAAGTTCAGTTCAATATATATATATATATATATATATATATATATATCAAATGATTGAGGAAAGTTGAATTCACAAGTCAGATCACAATTGCATTCAGTAATTTTGGACAAATTTAATCCTACTTAATCTTTTCGGTAGGACAAAGTTATAACTCTCCCAAACAGTTGTGTTGTTAGACATATTTTGTTCTATCAAAGAGAAAATTTATTGGATGATAAAGTCTTGCAGTGTTGTTATGTGGAATACTTTCTTTTTACTGATGACCTTTTCAGCACAATCGATTGCCGCTCATCGTTATCATGTCGAGTTACTCACACAACTTTCCTACTTCGTTTATATCATTCCACTATTTCTTATCTCTTGATTTGATTGATAGTAATATTTGCCATATTCCTGGTATGAGTGATGAGTTCATTCATATTACACGTGTTGAGTGTAGGCTCTATGCGCAAACATTCAGTAATCAACCTCTCTCTATCTCCACCCACCTCTATTTCTTTTCACAACTTTTACTCTGTCTTAGTCTGTTGTCTGTGTCTGTGTGTGAATGCATGCAGTGCATTTGCTGAGCTTGTTTCCAAAGTACTCATCTTCGTGGGGTCAATTATCCTAACCTTCGCTAAATTCTTATGTTTTGACAGTCCCACCGATCCTTATCTTCTAGTTTGACCTTTGTAGTTGGTTTAACTCACATTGATTGCAAGGTATTTTGTAAATTATATTTTTTAGTTTAATTGTGTTAACTGGGGTCCTTTATCCTACAAAGCTTGTCCTACGTGATTGAGTTTGTAAGTTTAATTGCTACTCTAATTCCGGCTCTGTTAAGAATCCTCCGTAGGTAGGGTTTCAAATGTCCCTTCCTTAAATGGTAAAACTGTAGATGCCTTCCTTATATCCTCTTTTATTTATGTTATCATTACTAGTTTCACTATTTTTTTCTTTTTCCTGTGATCTTTTGTGATCTTCCGAATGAATTTCATAGGATAGTTAGTTGTTAAACAACAACCAGTTATTCTTCTATCTGTCTCATTTCATCATTTAGGTTTTTTGCTGTATATTATTTCACGATAGGAGAGTCTTCAACTCACCTTGAATTATGAATTAGGCATATGTGAAGCTTCCCAGCTTTTGTTGTATTTGCGAAGTATGCCGTTTTGTGTCTTTTGTTTCTTTTCTGTATAAGCTGCTGCATAACTGATAAAAGTAAAGCTGTTCTTTTTTCTTCTATAAAACTGTTTTTAACCATTGCCGTGTATATTTACATTCACAGTGATACTACTAGTAAGCTATGCAAATCTCCTATGAATGATGAAGCTTCATGTGAAGTAACCAATCAATCGCTTAGACGGCGTTCTTCCCAGTTACATCTTACTCAACAGTCACAGTCTTCGGATCCTGATAGAACAGACAACAAGCAAACTTTTCAAGACGTGATACAGGATGGCAAGAAGAGCACATCTTCACCAAGTGGTGAACGTTATGGTCAAAACTCTCTGAAATTACAGAAAGATCAGTGTCCCGGTGAAATTTGTAGTCCAGAATCCACTTCATCAGATTGCTCCAGTCGGAAACGAGTTAAAATGGATGAATGTGGTGAAACTGGTCAATCAGAACAAGTACCGAGTGAGTTCAAGGGTTTTGTAAAGGCAAATGAATTTATACTAAATATTTGTCTGTTTTCTTAGCAAGTAAAAGCGGTCTTGTAGAGGCGGAAGATAAGAGAAGTAGTAACGGACTATATTTATTAAGGAAAAAAAGCATCATATTTACATATTTTTAACTGCATTAAGTGGTATCTGGGTCAGCGGACAGTAGACTGTTTTGATTGGTTGGCTATTAACCCATGGTTGAATAAAGGGACAAAAAGTTGTCCAATGGGATTATTCCCAGACCACAACGTAAACTAAATCCAGATTTGAACAGTAAACACTTCTGCACCTCTGCATTTTTGACCACTTCCTATTGATCTGCATCTATATCGCACACGCCACAGTACTATTTTACCGATCCACTTTATCTTAGGATTTATCTTACGATGATTTCATATAAATAACTTATAACTGGAGCAGTTATTCTCAAACAGCTGTATAAATATTCATTCATATGTATGCATGATTAGGCATGTTAAAACACTAATTTAACATCTCAGCAGAATACTGGAGCGCTTTACTTCTTTGAGAGAGAGAGAGAGAGAGTATCACACGTTAGTGGTCATTCAAGGGAAAGCTGTGCATTGTGTAAGACTTTACTTGTTATTTAACTAATCTTAGATGTTTCTTCTTACAAGGTATTAAGTAAAGCATTCCAGTAGGGGGGGGATGCATTCATTTGTTTAGGGATCGATATCAGTCAGAGAAACATTGAAAACCAGTTGGGAGTACTAGACAGCTGTTTCTTTCTAGTGCTCCGGACTTGTCGGATTTATGAACCTATCGGGTGGGATTCGAACCCAGGACCTTCTGGTTACAAATCAAGCGCTCGTAAATCATTCAGCCGCTGGGACCCCATACAATTGCCAGTCCATGAATTCCAACTTCTACTAATTTACGATTCTAGTGTCATCGACCGACTACCAACCAATTTCATCGATGGGAACTCCATCCTCACTCCCGACAGGATGGATGTCAGTGGTCCCGACTATTCAGCAGAACTCCAGACAACTTCTTCCTATGACCAATCGTTAACGCCTGACCGATAGCTGCTAACTTGATGTGGTGGTCGGGCTTGCATATCGCGATGACCCACCAACAAGCTACACTGGCTGGAACTAATGTTCCTGCAGGTCCTACCATGCCAGGAAGGTTGTAAGGGTAGCGATTAGACTGAAAGCAGTCACCGGCATTGTGTAAGAATCTTTCTTACACTATGCTGTGGGTCTGAGGGCGAAGTCGTACTGCTGGGGAACAGCGGTGTAACAGCAGTGAGGTGTTCCCCTCAGGTGACCAGCATGGCAGCCAGCTATGCTGTCTCTCCACTCCGGAGAGAGAGGGGGTTAGGAAAGGTCGACCCTAAAAATTGTACATCCAGACTTACCCCACCTACGGTGGTCCGTAACCGGCGGTAAGTTTACTAATACGGAACCAATCCCAGAAACCAGTTCATACAGGTCGTGTGTGACCGGCCTCAAGCTGGTATCCTCTGGGCTCTGCGGTCACGCAACACTAACCCTCTCACTGTTTCAGGTACCCAAAGAATTAATCAACTTGCCCGGTGTGGGTAGCCGGGAAGTAGCAACCGCCCACACACTTCCAATAGCAAGAGAGTCGTTAACGAGCATCAGATTAGTTTTCAACAGTTAGTTTGTAGGGATTTGATTTGTTTAACAAATTTGACCACGGGTTGGCATCAGTTAGAGAGTGATTGAATGAAAACCAGACACACTGAGTACTACTGTATGGTTGTTTCGTTATACACAGTATACAGAATCTAATTGTAATTCAACATCATTGACTTTTTAAGTAGAGTTGATAATATTGGGAAATATCCAACCGATCAACTCGTAAAAATAAAACTAACCCTTAGGAACCAAACTATAGAAGATTAATCTGGTGCTCGCTAGTGACTTGCTACAGGTTGGAATTTCCTGGAGTTCTAGTGAGAAGTCGTGACCAGTGAAGTCCAATTAGATGTCGCATGTTAGGATGGATGTCCCACTGATGACTTTGGTTGGGGTCGCGCTAAATCACGAATTGGTAGAAGTTAGAATTCATGTACTGACCACTAAATCTGGTCCGAGTGGCTGAATGGTGTACGAGCTTGCCTTGTAACCGGAAGGTCTTGGGTTCGAACCCTGGCAGTGGGTGCGTGCTGCCGATGATTCCCAAACTAGGATGAAACAACAGCTGTTCAGTACTCCCAACTGGTTTTCAATGGTTCTCTAACTAATATCAACCCGTGATCAACTCATAAAAAGACTTTGCATCTATTCTGATTGATGAAAATGTACCATTTTACCAACTAACTTGCCTTATTTAAAGTCTGTCTGTTTTCGACATAGAACTTTGCACAAATGTGCGGAAGTTCAAGTCGCCACATTCCGTGTAGCACGCGAAGCAAGAGAAGAAAGTACAAGAAAAGCATAATAGAAACAGTGAGCAGAGGTGTGAGACAAAGGAAGAGTAATAACGAAGAACAAAACAGTTTCATTGAAGATCATAAGTCACAGGGAGTGGATGCATCTGCGCCACTGAGAACGGTTTTGAGCCATGTCACCAATTGTTTCCAACCATAGATTTTTACCGTCCCGAGGACCCCAGCCTGTACCATTTAGCAAGTTTCTGCAAAATTGAAAATTAAAATTCGTTTCTTAAAAAGTTTTACCACTTACAGCATTTTTGGTAATTAATGAATAACCATAACAAAATTGTTCAGTCCTAAAGTAATTTGATGCTAAAGCCTCACAGTGTTGGTATACAGTATTCTTATTTCCTGATGACGAGCACAATTTATTTCTGCTCATTGTTATCATATCAAGGTACTCTCACACAACTTTCCAACTTCGTTCATACACATGAGTAACAAATTGATGATTAGACATACGAATGAATGAATAAATTTGATTTCATGACATTAGCTGGTTGTTGGCAATCGGCAGGAAGCCTTGCTTCACCTACGTTTCGTGCTAGTAGGCGCTTACCAGTCAGCAAAGCGTATCTGCAAACTTGAAGGAACTCATGTCCTTTCTGAGATTCGAACCTGCACCACCTAGTGCTGCAGTCAGAGACGTTATCACTGAGCTATTTGGGCTCGCGAATGACTTCCTTCCTGTGGGACTAGATTAGATACTTTGATTGTACACCAGCAACTAGTGTACTCCTTTGTTTGGTGCAGACTGAATTCTGTCAGTCAGGTTCGAATCTCAAGAGAGGCATGAGTTCCTTCATGGTTGCTGATATGTAGTCACATGTAGTTTGCTTTGTTTTGATAGTTTGGTATATTTTGCTATATGCGTATTGATCGTTATTTCATTAACTAAAGAAGCAATGTATGACCTTTGTCACACGACATTACAACCAATCAGAAGCCAATGGTTGTAACAAAAACTACTATCTGTCTTATGATTGGTTCATGTATGTTAGTCATTTCCTATATATACTCTTGTATTGTACAGTTAATTCACACTTCGTACTCTTTCGTACTTTTCCACTCATACTCTTGTGTGACAGTTAATTTTCCCTTGTTGGAAAATACACGTAACCATTTGTGAACGTGGTGGTCTTCTGAATTGCCATCTTCGCGTCAGATCAAATTAACTACTCAGCAGTACCAGTCTGTACGTTATCGTCATTAGCGCCTATTTACACTCGATCACACGAAAAAATCGGCAACGAGTTCATAACAGTTGCGGATACGCCTTGCTGACTGATAATTGCCAACTAGCACGAAACCTAGGTCAAACAAAGTTTCCTTCTGATTGCCTCCAACCATCTAATATCATCAAATCAATGTGCACCTTGATGGCGAGCTACCTAGAATGCTAGCCACATTGCAAACCTGACTGATAGAATTCAGGCTGAACCAAAGAAAGGACTAGAGACACATTACACTAGTCCATAGTGTCCAGTCAAAGGAAATAAATCTGAATAAGGCATTTACAAGACAAATTTCCCGAGATGATAAAAAGGTCAACATAAAGTTCAACATACATGTATGAAAAATATGCGATAGGATGATAGAATAAATTCGTAAATGTGAATGCAATACGATTGGGTTCGGGTGGGGTCGGGTGGGGGCGGGGGGAATAAGACAAGTGTTGGCAGTAAAATAAAATGAATTAAATGGTATAGTATAATAAAAAAATTGAAACAAAACATAAATCAAATCTGAACATTATTTCGTATCCTTTGGTTAAATTCGATATAGTATTTTACATATCACTGGTATTAGTCAGGGGTCATGTCTATTGCATGTGGTAGATACGATGAACAAAGATTCAGTAATTTACCTCTCTCTATCTCCATCTATTTACATTACATTCTTGGTTGTGTGTTAATGCACGCGGTGCAATCACTGGGCTTTCTTCTAGATTACTTGTCTCCTCGAGGTCAATCATTCTAACCTTTGCTAAATTCTTGTGTTCTGATAATCTGACTACCCTCGATCTACTGGTTTCACCAATATAGTTGACTTAACTCACAGTGATTGCAAGGTATTTTGTAAGTTATATTATTTTGTCTAATTGGGTCCTTTAACTTACAGAACTTGTCCTACATGAGTGAGTTCGTAGGTTAAAGTGCCATTCTAATTCCTGCTTTATAAAGAATCATCATATGTCCCCTCATGATGTGGTAGAACTGTAGATGCCTTATGTTCTTTCGTGTTTATATCATCGTTATTTTTGTTTTGCTGTTGACCTTTTTGATCTTCCTAATGAATTTCATGTCTGTGTGCATTTCGGATTGTGAGGGTGTTTGTTACTTCCCGGCTGCCCACACCGTGGAAGTTGGTTGTGTGACCGCAGAGCTCAGAGGACAACTGCTTGAGGCCGGTCACACGCGGCCTGTTTTTGTTCGTTCTTTTTTGTTTGGTGTGTCTCAGTAGCATACTTATCACTCCTGCCCTGTGACACGGCAGCAGGAAGCGCGGTCGTTGTTAATCCGGGCCACGGCCGATCCGGCATGAAATTTTGTGAATTTGTTTGAATCATGATTGGGGTAGCTGCTTTTTGTTTAACCGCTATCCAAACAACCTGCCTGGCATGGTAGAACCTCAAGAGACATAAGTCTCAGCCAGTATAGCTTGATTAGGTCATTGCGGTGTTCAAGCCCGACCACCACGTCAAGGTAGCAGCTTTCGATCGGGAATGAATTTCATAGGATAGCCAGTTATTTAACACCAACCAGTCGTTCTTCTATCTGTTTCATTTCATCATTTAGGTGTTTTGTTGTACTACTACTTAGTGCTATTGCTCGGTTCGGTAGACACTTAACTAAGCCTACCTTTACAAATAACGGATGAGATGAATTAGAGTCTAAATATCTATTAGCAGAATGCGTTGGCTTTTTATAAACACTAGCGTGCAGTTTACCTTCTTTTATTCGTTTTATTTAACAAGCTAACTTAGCTAATTCGCCTTATTCATTTTCTGATTCAAATATCTTATTGACTGAAACACTCGTCTTATTTCCCACCCATTTTATTGCATTCACATATACGAATGTACTTCATCATCCTATTTCGCGCATGTCTGTTGACCTTTATATTGACCTTTATTTATTTATCCGTTCATTCATGTGTCTAATCATCAATTTGTTACTCAAGTGAATAAACGAAGTCGGCAAGTAGTTGTGTAAGAGTAACGTGATATGAGATAACGGTGAGCAGTAATGAATTGTGCTTGGAATGTAGTCATCAGTAAATAAGAATGTTGTATAACAACATTGTGAGAGACTTTATCATCAAATAAATGTACTCTGCGATGGAGTTATACGTCACCACAGTGTCCAAGTTCGTATTCTCGTATTTATATTGTAACAACAGAAGACAAGGGCCAAGCAACAGATCGTTTATTAAGGAAATCAACACATTTATAGATTTTCACGTAAATTATTATAGATTATTATTAGCAGAAAAACAGAGTCTTCTGATTGGTTGTTTTTTCTCACAGAAAGTTAACCTTGCATCTCTTTTTATGGCTATTTCTTGAATGTCAGGTCATCTATATGTTAACTGTATCCGCCTACGCAAAGCCTTTATTTTCATTTTTCTCACGACCAATATTGGGGACATAAACAACACTGACGTAAATTACTGTCCACCAATTTTGACTAACAGCCAGCTCTCACCACAATAAGACGTATGTACTGTATTAACTTATTATTGTGTTTACCGATCAAGTATAAGAGGATTATCGATTCTGATCTTTTTTTGTTTATTTTGAAGCCAAGGCAATGGAGAGGGTTGAAAATATTGATTCAAAGATGCATGAATCGCCTGTTGTGATGAACCCAGCAGACAATATTTCTTCATTACTTGTAAATCAAGAACAAGCTGTTGAAGACAATTTATGCCCTTCTGGTCCACTGTCTGACATATCAACAAATGATGATCATGGCGATAAAATATGTGATAAAAATACTACAGACTACTACAACACAACAAGTCCGCCTAATCCGCCATCGGTTACAGCTCTTGAAATCTGTAAACAGTCGCCTCAACCGATTACTATTTCATCGCCTATACCCGCCACTACTTCTTTTTCTTCCTCGGATGTCACTCATGCAGCTACTCAACTGACAGAAAAACAACCTCCAAGGTAAAGAATTGTGGTAGATTTTCTTTTTTTTACTGGAAAGTAACATTTTATCGTGAGTAATTTTTTTGGTTAAACTTACGTAAAGTTGTTGTTTTTATGATTGGGATGTTCAAGTTTTCAGTGTCGCAGTGGTTGGTGTTTGAAAATCCTTTGTGCACTTTTAAGAAAAGCGGCATATCTAGTTTACCGCCTAATTCAATTTCGAAGTTGCAGACAATTGTCAGGGTGATATTTTCTATGTCTTAATGATTTGTATGAAATATTTTATTTCTTTGTGTCCCCATTGGAACATTGCTACAGAATTTCCAAAACTCGAGCTTCAGACTCTGTAATCTGTTTTATGAGGTGGTGTTATTGGCCTTGCACCCAAGCTTCCCACTTTGTCGAGCTTCGTACTGGTTATAGAGGGAGGAGGGTAAGAGTGCGTCAGCCAGGAATTGAATCCCGGACCAAGTGTGGCGCGTGGTTGACGAGTGCCCTACTGTTATGAACTCGTCGCCAAATATGTTATGGTCTCGTTGCCGATTTTTTCGTGTGATCGAGTGTAAATAGGCGCTAATGACGATAACGTACAGACTGGTACTGCTGAGTAGTTAATTTGATCTGACGCGAAGATGGCAATTCAGAAGACCACCACGTTCACAAATGGTTACGTGTATTTTCCAACAAGGGAAAATTAACTGTCACACAAGAGTATGAGTGGAAAAGTACGAAAGAGTACGAAGTGTGAATTAACTGTACAATACAAGAGTATATATAGGAAATGACTAACATACATGAACCAATCATAAGACAGATAGTAGTTTTTGTTACAACCATTGGCTTCTGATTGGTTGTAATGTCGTGTGACAAAGGTCATACATTGTTTATCTAGTTATTGGACGGACAAAACATATTGTGAGTTATGATGGAATAACGATCAATATTTCAGACTGTCAAGACAAAACTGAAATCATGTGACTACATATCACTTATCCATTGAACTACCGACGCATCTTAATCATAAATGGAACGAAAAACGTTATGCTGTGCTATAATGTCAGTGTAACTTTATGAATGTGCTCCACTCTAGAGATTATTCTCCATAGAAAAAATTCTACCAATTACACAATCCATGTTCTGTGAGCAGTTTTCAGATCATAGTTTAAATCGTGTCTGCAGTCATGTTATGTTTCTTAATATGTTGAGACTAAAGTAGGGCACAGACTCACTGATCACAAATACCGCCAGCAACATTATGCGACAGCTACCTGTTTCCCCAGTCCTCATGACTTAAACGAAGCACAACTATGTGAGTCGCAGGGTGTATTATACACAATTATGTGTTGTTCAAAATATCACCAAAGATGTGTCGATTAGTCTGTAATCGTGGGCAATAAGATATTAGACGTTATTTTACGTGGGCGAAACTCCTATTGGTTTATTTCCAGACTAGACATCAACCACTATATCACCTCCCACTTTAGAAAAGACGAATTACTTGGGCTCAACCCAAAACAATTGTACAGTCTACTTTCTGCATCTGACTGACCACCGCTTAGGGTCTGTGGTCTGTTGTTTACCAAGTTTCAGTTCCTCTGAGAAGTAAGAGAACGGAATATAGATCACGAGGAGTGAATCTACCTGAAGCATATCACTACTTGTCTCCAACCGTTTCGCTTTTAGGGTCCTGAGGACCAGTTAAACCAGTCAAAGAATTTACAAATCTCTATGTGGCTGAAATGAACTGATGCCATGTTTTTGTTTGGCCACCACTTACTCTTTTCCAACCTATACCTATATCAGCTAGCAATGCCCGTCGGGGGAGGCGGTGGTTAGGCAAGGCATGCGGAGCACGTGACCGACCTAGCCATCTCAATCTTTGTAACTTTATAGACTGGTCGATTGATTTTCCCTCTTTGCCCAACACTCTATGCCTAACGTCAACATTACTAACCTTATTATACCACCTAACGTGAGAAAGAGATCGTAGGCATCTATGATCAAAAACAGCCAACCTTTTCATGTCTTCGACTCGTATTGGCCATGTTTCAAAGCCATAGAGAAGAACGGAGCGAACTTCTGAGCAGTACACATGTCCCTTGGTTGATAGCCGGATGCCACGCCTACGCCAGATATGGTGTAAGTTAGCGAAAGCAGCTCGAGCTTTTTGGATCCGACCTGATTGATCCCATGTCAGTCAACACTGCCCACCAGTCGAGGAAGGCGATGGCTAGAAATGCGTGCGTAACACATCTTCTACCCACCGAATCCTGCCTTAAAAATGAATGAATTGGTAGAGCTTGTTGACCACTTCACTTATTTGAGAAGTTGGTTGCATCAGCCATGATGGAGTGATCGCTGACAACATCTCTTCATGGATACAAAAGTCTCGTGCGGCATCTGTCAAAAAAAAACACTATCTCCGGGGTAGACGCGGTATCCGACCTGTTATTGAACAAAGGATGTGTATACTGCACACCAGTTGGCTCCTTCCTCCTTCATGGCTGTCGAACGTAGTCATTGGAAGTGGAAGACATGAAGAGGCTAACTGTCTTTCATCATGAGTATCTTGGTTCCATCTTCCATGTTCTATGTTGAAACCAGTCAGTCTGTCAGACACAGATGTTTTTGTGTGTTATTATTTCATGCTGTATTTTTGTTGTTTATGTATTAACAAGCACATGTTTAAACTTCTGTCCTAAATGCATTTGCACTTTTCAGAGTTAACCAACAGAATGCAATGAGAAAACGTAAGAAATCTATCAAAAACTCAAGTAAGTGAACAGGTATATATATATATATATATATATATATATATATATATATATATATATTGCTTGAACTCCTTTACCTGGAACAGATTTTTCATGTGCCTGGCTAAGTGCCACCCACACTTTATCTTATGAACAATGGTGGTACTGTAGTGTGATGCAGATTGATAAGACGCTGCGAAAATTGAAATCTACATTTTAAGTTAGTGACTGACTGCAAAGGTCGAAGTGTTTATACTCCAAATCTGGATTTCTTTAGTTTACTTTGTGGGCATGAATAAAATAACCTCATTGAACAACTTGTTTAACCTTGGGTGGGGCAGTCGCCAACCAGTCAGAACAACCTATTCCCTTCTGACCTAATCTAACTTCATTGGGGCTAAGAATGTTTAGATATGATGTGCTTTTCAATAATAAACGTCCGTCACCGGTTACATTACCACCACCCAGTCGTTCAAACTGAAATAAATTTAGCGGGACTCGAACCCATTACCCACAGGCTGATGAGTACTGAGTGTTTAAGCCAAGCTAGCCGCGTCTCCGTCTCCCTCCATCTCCCTTTCTGTGTATAGCTATAGTAATTGGTTGTAACTGGATTGGTTTCAAGTATACAGTTAGTTGACAGATGGAAAACTTTACCTGTGCAAACCTTAACAACTGTGATAGGTGTTCCTTATTTTTTTTGACGGCGCTCCACTGAATAACCCCGTCGTCAAATAGCTTGCTACTTGGACTGTTACTGTCTGTATTGGTTGTTGTCTATCTTGACCGAAATGCGCCTCCAGACACGACATTTTAGCCAAACTGATCACTTGAAAGTATTCGGATAAATGTGCTAGGGTTGCGTAATAAGATAAATAATGTTATGAGTGAGTTGTAATTAGTGTGCTTATAGAAACGAAGGAAAATATTGAATTATGTAAGACTTCTAAAAAATGCAAGAGTTACAATGGATTAGAGATTCAGCAAAGAAGATGAGTAGTGTATTACCTTTGGGAGGTTGTTCTTCATTTTGTAGATTACTTTGAATCAGGAGGCGTTTGCTATAGTGAAATGATCAGTGTTCACAAGGGGTTTGATTATCGCACTTCCTGTAGGAGAGCCACTACTGCCCTTCCTTAGTCTTGCAGGATAGTGTTCTTGAACCCTTTTAAACAGGATACACGCATCGAGCATCCAGTACACCAGCATCGACAAAAACAGGTGAACTGATATATGCACATAGAAGTTGGTCAGATGCGAGTTCTTGTCCTCTGGCCTTCTTCAGTTCAATGGACAACTGGAGAACTCTATTCTCAGAGTTAAATTCAAAAAATGTTCTTCCCAAATGAAATGATGAAATTCTCCTCTTAAGGATTTTGCAGGTTATTTCTCCCCCCTGGAATTCAAGTTCGTGTACAGTTGCTTTTTTTAACCATATCTGAGAAGGACACTCTTCGCAAGAATGCCAACAATAGTGTTCTTCAGTCGTCTATTAGTTTTTATCTACTGCATTAAGATTATTTAGTGTTGATCACGGTTTTAAATCTCGATCGAACTAATTCAAGCTAAGTGACTGGTTGCGCATGGTGTGTCATCACTTCGTTCACAGTGATGATGTATAAAGATGTACAACTATCATCATTCTCACCTTTTTAAACATATTCTTGTTTTACAAAAAAGTACATTTAATTTCAGTCATTTTATTTTCAATAATTATTAGTATATTGGGGATCTGGTTTGTTTCGGTTTTGATCATGGATTGATATGAGTTAGAGAACCGTTGGACACCAGCCGCAGAAACTACTGGACAGCTCTTTCCTCCCGCTGGATTTTGAACCCAGGAACTTCTGGTGGTTACAAGTCAAGTACTCGTAGACTATTCCAACCACTGGGACTCGACTTAGTGGCCAACTCATGAATTCCGATTCCTACCAATTCGCGATTTTAGTCCCAACCGACCACTAGCCAATATCACATAGGTCAGCAATTTGTCCTTGCTGGTCATGACTTTGCACTAGAACTCTTGGCAACTTCGTCTGATCATTATCAAGTACTGGATTCGAACGCCCTCCGGGTGGGTGTGTGTCCTGACGATGAATCTCAAGCATTAGGACAGAATAGCTGTCCACTCATTTGAGGAAGTACCATCAGCCCCAACGTGTCGATCTCTGAAGAAATCTTCGCACGGATACAGAGGGCTAGTTTCGCATATGCCTGCCAGTTTACGCCGTCTCTGGCATAGTAGACGTGATATCCGACTGGCCAGCAACCAAAGAGCAGGTGTACTGCTCATCAGTCCGCTCTGTCCTCCTTTATGGCCAGCTGTGATACCTGGCCATTGAGAGTGGAAGACATGAAAAGATTAGTTGTCTTTGACCATAGGTGCCTGCGCTCTATCTCCTGTATGTGAAGTGGTATAATAAGGTGAGCAATATTCAGGTTAGGCTTTGGTCGAGTGCTAGGTAGGCGGGAAGGTAAATCAATCGACGAGGCTGTGAAGTTACATCGACTGACATGGTTAGGATGTGTGTTACGTATGTCTAATCATCGCCTTCCTCGACAGACTGGCAATGTTAGCTGACATAGGATCGATCAGGCTGGAAAAGAGCGGGTGACGGTCAAACCAAAACATCTTTTCACCAGTCAATGAAATTCACAACAGTTAGTCTAAGCCACGTGGGAAGGTGTACACTGTCTTCCGGGTTGGGGTCCTCGGGATGGTAAAAACCAATGGCGGCTGAAGACAATCGGTGATATAGCTCAAAATCGTCCTTAACGCTGGTTCATATGTATCTACTCCTTGTGACTTATGATTTCCAATGAAACTGTTTTCTTCTTCGTTATTACTATTCCTTTTGTCTCACACCTCTGTTTACTGTCTCTATTATGCATTTCTTTTACTTTCTTCTCTTGCTTTGTGTGCTACATGGAGAGAGAGTGGCGACTTGAACTGGTGTACATCGGTGCAAAGTTCTATGTCGAAAAGAGACAGACAGACAGACAGCTACCCACTACTCCGTATGGCTGGTAGTAGTTTTCAATGGTGGTTGTTCCCCAACTGCTATCAATCTATGGTCCAACCTGGTGACAGTAATGATTGATTATAACAGTAGTATTTAATCACGTTGTATATTTGTTTATATTCCAACTTATTCTCGCTATTATTATTATTAATCAAGACTTTGAAATCAGTTACTAGTAGAAAGTAGATAGTGCTATCTCGCATATATATATATATATATTGATACTTCAGTTTATCATCGTTTTGTGTTGTGCTGAGTTGAGTTGAGTGTTAATTTTTGTTTTCCACTTGAGAAGTACAATGAAAAATACAAAAAATACAACAACAGCAAAAACAGCACACAGTGAGTTTGTCACTTGAATTTTTAATAAAATCTACCTTATTGATGTAATAGTACTGGATACTACAAGGCATTTTGGTATTGTATTGTATTATATTACATTGTATGTATGTATATAAATATGTAGTTTGTTGATTTCTTATCTTCTTGATGATTTATTTTTTATTATTATTTTTTTTAAACATTAATAGTTTCATGGATATTCGTTTTGGTTTTTATTTATCGATCTGACTATTTTTTTTTCAACTTTCAACCGTCATCACAACTCCTTATTGATGTACCTTGATATACAAGGGATTCACGTCAATATGTTATCTTTGTGTTTTTGGTTAATTTTTGTATTGGATGATTATTATAGACTCTAAGGGCCTAGCGTGCGTTTGTGTGTGTGTGTGTGTGTGTGTGAAGTAGTGTATTAATGCCTCAAATGATTGATATCAGTTAGAGAAGCATTAATTAATATGATGCACATTAGTGACTGTGGTTACGGGATGAAGTTGCCTGGAGAGAGATGTCTTTTTTAGTGTGAGAATTCGTGACCAATGAGGTCAGTCCAATAGGGAGTAAGGAGAGATAACTGACTGATGACATTGGCTGGTGGTTGTTGGTCGCGATAAAATCACGAATTGGTAGAAGTTAGAATTTATGGACTCCTAGTGGTTGAACTGTGAAGGATCCAGTGTTCCAACCCCAGTGGGGGTGGGTTCTGTTGTTGAGTCCCAAGCACTGGGAGGAAACAGCTGTACAGTAATCCCCGGGTTCCCAATCCGTAGTCTAACCTATAGCAAATAAAATACTTACAAATTAAATCTTGAAAAAAAGATAATCGAATTCATGAGCTATTGAATCGGGTCCCATTGGCTGAACGGTATACAAGCTTGTCTTGTATTCGGAAGGTTCTGGGTTCGAACTCTGGAGGTGGGTGCATACTGCCGATGATTCCCAAGCACTAGGATGAAACAGCTGTCCATTACTCCCTGTGGTTGGTTTTCAATGGTTTTCTAACTGGTATCAATCCGTGGTCAACCTCGTAAAAATAATATTATTAATTATAGCTTTATTCTTATCAGTGTTTATGTAATAATGTCCAGAATTTTCAGCGGAATTCATTGCATAACAGTTTCTATTTGTCCACGATCTTCACGTAAAATAGTAACTGACAGTAAATCCCCTGACACATTACTGTTCCACCTGAGGTTGAAAACCAATCCCTTATTTTACTTCTTCTTTGCTGCCTCGCACCTTCAAGCAATGCACAACATTTGATTGAAAGCCCAAGAACCAAAGACATAAAGATAGCTGAATAATCGAGGATTGTAGGTAGCTAGTTTCATTTCTCAAGCAGCGGCAGTTTATACTGAAAATCTCGGGAACAGTTATCTCATGTATTGATGTGCGTCCCGAACCACGATTTCGCTTTCTCTCGTGTTTAGTAGACACTAGCGAATCAGCAGGTTGTAGACGTCTTAAATACTCGTGAGATTAAGAAACACCATTAGAGGCCATATTTTTAATAGATTAATACAAACTGAATAAAAGGAGCATTGTGCAATATGATGATGAGAGTATTTTGGTAGCCCAGGTTTTAAACAGACCGCCTTAATTTTTGGAATACAAAAACACTTATTTAATAGCAGAAAAAAGCCTTGTTTTTGAATATAAGCTGTTATCTGGGACTGATTTGTCATTTAACTTGCCATGATCAACGTTGATTGTGCTGCTCAATGATATTGCTCGGTCATCTAGTCTTAAAACCCCAAAGGCTTCCGTACAGGTCTCTGTTCGCTAGCCCTGGGACGGGATGGAAAAGGTGGAGGGGGTGGTCAGTCCATGACGTGGCGTCGTGGGATGAAGGATTTTTGTGCTAGATTAGCATCGGTTGGTGTATCACGACTCCTTGGTTGGGGTCCGAGAGATACCTCAAATCGATGGCTCGAAACGTTATCGGATATGGCCAAGAATCGTAATCAGTGGCGAATGTGTTGCGATTTCCTTCTTTCTTCCCTTCTCGATGATAGCTAACGAACACTGTTTGAACTTGTTAAGCATGACTGTTTTCCTTCCAGATGAAGTTCTTTATCCATTCTCTACTTATATATATTTTTTCTTTTCCTTCCTTCCTTTTTTTGATCTATGTTGTTTTATTATTATTGTGTGGCGCGTCTTTCTTGGTGCCATATTGTACCAAGTTTTTATGCGTTTAAATAAATAAATTAAATAAATAAATACGTAGAGTGGGACTCGAACTCCGAGACTCAGTGGCTGAAAGTTAAGCGCTAAAGCTATTTTGCTACACAACTTAAGTTTAATTGTTGTGATACATCTAATTACACGAGATGATATATTTGATATAAGAAGAGCACTTGTGCACACTGGTAGAGTATTATTCCATTATGGGTTAAATTTATTTTGACAAAGTTTCACAGTATTATACAGTAATATTTACTGATGACGGCATTTCGAGCACAATTTATTGCTCATCGTGGCTTATATCAGGTTAGTCACACAACTTTCTAACTTCGTTTATTTAATTCCATTATTTCTCATCCCTCGATTTGATCGGTATTAGTATATGCCATATCTTTGGTCTTTGTGATGAGTCATTCCTATTGGATGTGTTGGATGTATGCCCGATGAACAAGGAATCAGTAATTAACCTCTCTCTCCACCTACCTAGATTACTTTTTAGAATTTTAACCCTCTCCCACTCTATTGTGTGGTTTTTTGTTAATGTATGCAGTGCAATTGCTGAACCTTTTTTGCTGAATTACTTATCTTCTCGGGGTCAATCATTCTAACCTTAGCTAAATTCTTATATTCTGATAATCTGACTACCCTCGATCTACGGTTTTTACCAATGTAGTTGACTTAACTCACAGTGATTGCAAGGTATTTTGTAAATAATATTATTTTGTCTTATTGAGTCAACCTGTAGGCTCATTTAGCCTACAGAGCTTGTCCCTACCTGATTGAGTTTGTAGGTTCGAATGCCACCCTAATACCCGCCCTATTAAGAATCTTCCTTTTATGGTAGGACTCTGTAGATGACTTATATTCTCTCTTATTTATGTTATCATTATAAGTTCCACCATTATTTTTGTTTTTTCTTTTTTTCTTCTAAATATCTATTAGCAGAATGCGTGTTTAGTTTACCTTCTTCTGTTTGTTTTATTTTACAAGCTAACTTAACACTAATTCCCTTTATTGGATTGAATTTTTGATTTTCCCGTCGATTGATTGGACCGAAGTGCTCGGTCTCAGGTTGACATGTCGGCTTCTTGTGCAGATGCTTCGACGATGTCTGGGGATTTGATTTGTATACAACTGGTGGATGAGACCGAGCACTTCGGTCCAATCAATCGACGGGAAAATCAAAAATTCAATTCAATAATTAATATGACCCGTTGCACAAGAGGTGGCTCTCGTGGCCCAAGTGGTCTAGTGGATAACGCTTTGGCGTTTGAAACTATGGGCACTGGGTTCGAGCCTCAGTGGGAACATCATCACTCACTGAGAAATGCAGGTACATCCAGATGACGAGTCCCAAATAGGAAGAAATGCGCATCCTGGATTCCACTGCTAGCCATCATCCACCAGTTGTATACTAATTCCCTTTGTTCATTTTCTGACTCAAATGTGAATTTTATTGCCCCTTTATTAGTGAGTTTATATGACACTGTGAGACTTAATCAAAATAAACTTTATACACAATGTGATGCTATGAACCTTATGAATCTCTTTCTGTATGATAAATAGTTTAAATGTTATCCTTCTACTTAGTAAGTATTTTTCGTACTTTCAGCTGAATCTTTCTAAAGTCTAAAACTGGTTGTTTTTTTTAAGTTTCATAACAAATCTGTTTGTCGTTAATCGTCGACATACTAAATTTACATACTTACCAGTGGTGTTTTGAAATTGGCGGTAGATGAGTGTATTGATTTATTTAGTCAACATCTATTTTTGCTGGTATGTTAAATGTATTTTAAAAAAGGACTACTTCAGTCTACGATGTCAGTCACGACGACAATGTTCCTCATGTTGGTTCAGTCGTCTGATTTCAACACACTGTCATACAATCAAAATAATGTATGTGCGTGTAGTTTCTTCGTTAGCCTACTGCAAAGATTCAGAGTTTATTGATTGGAATCTAAATCAAAGACGGCTTGTTTAAAACATGTGCTATCAAAATACTCCATCATTATGATACATAGAATTCCTACTGTTCACTTTGTTTTCATCTGTTAAAGTCTAATCTCTAATGGTCTTTGATCACAGGTGTCGTTGTTCTGTCTCTCGTGTTAGTTGGTGAGTAATATCGATGTTAGGCGTTGAGTGTTAGTTAGGGAGTGAAAATCAATCGATGAGATTGTGAGGTTGCATCGACTGAGATGGCTAGGATATGTGTTATGGATGATTAACCCTCGCCTTCCTCGACGGGAAATGTTAAATGACTTTGGATTACTTCCATTATGGGTAAGATTTTATACTTATATAGACATGGGATTAGGCTGGAAAAGAGCTAGTGATGATCAAATAAAAACATGGAAAAAGTCTGCGAAATCTCTAACGGTCAGTTTGAGCCAGTCCCGATGGAAGGTGTAGACTTCTTGGCTGGTTAGTGTCCTCGGGATTCTAAGAAGCAATGAAGGCTTGTGACAATTGGTGATATGGCTCAAAATCGGTCTCAGTAATGCAGATCCATTCACTCTCTGCGATTTCCAATATCAATTAAAACAGTCATTTCCAATGTTACTACTGTTTCTCCCTCACATTTCTGTTTATTCTCGTTCTTCCGAATCTATTTTTCTCTTCGTTTTTATAGTACATAGAGTGTAGGAACTCAAACTGTCTCACTTCTGTGAAAGGTTCTGTGTTGAAACCAGTTAACTAGATGTGTTGCCTATACTGAGATATTGTCTTTCTCCACCAGCGATTTTGGCTTATATAAGATTAGGTTGAGAAAAAGAGTTAGAGATAGTGAAATCGAAGTTTGGCGTCAGTCCATAATATCGATTGGTTTAAATGCCCTGGCTTGCACCCTCAAAACAAAGAACCAATGATTTCTAACTGTTTGTGACATAGTTCAAAATTGTTATGAATGACGCAGATATACGCATTCACTCCTTGTGATTTGGGAGTTTGATTAAATTCTCATTGTTCTCCATACAACTGCTGTTTTCCCTGTACATTTCCTATTCAATTAGAGTTTCTTTTTTTGTGTTGCTGTATGCTTTTAATAAGTGTGTTCATACTTTCTGCTTACCTTCTCAACATAATCAATTTTAAAGAGTTGGCTTGTAGGGATTTGATTTAGTTCAAATTTGATCACGGAATGATATTTGTTAGAGAACCATAGCGGAGTACTGGGCAGCTGGCTGTCGCGTTAAAATCATGAATCGGTACAATTTAGAATTCATGAGCTGGGCATTGAATCTGGCTTGACTTATAACTGAAAGGTTCTGGGTGTGAACCTCGGTGGGCTGGTAATGCTGATGAGTCCCGAATTAGGACGAAACAGCTATTCCTGAATTAGGTTATTGGTTTATAAATCATGGGAATATTTCATGCCTTTTTAACCTGTTATATAGTGTGTAATAAAAAATGGATTCATCCTTATTGTTATGCGTCTATCTTAATTTTATTTATTTTTTCAGCACCTCAGTCCACATCGTCTACAACAGCAACAACAACAACAGTGCTAAACCGTAATTTGGCTGTGACTGCTGATAGCGGTAGTAGTAGTAGTAGTGGGACAGTGGTAGCCTTATCAGAGAATTCCACTACTGACTCCACTACACCTATCTTTACTCAGGACAATTTGCCTTTAGTACTACCCCGTCGTCCTTTATCTCTACGTGGTCTTGGCATTTCATGTAATTCAAGGAACAGCTCAATTTTAAATAACACAGCTGGCAGTTATATTGATTCTCCGGGTACAACGCATACAAATAGCATTCCAATTACAAGTAAGGGTGATAATTCATCCTTACCGCCGCCGCCTACACTATCAACAATGCATGATCTACTGGAATGGCAATGGGATCAAGCTGGAAGTTTGTTGATGCAACAAGCAAAGAAGACTGATGGTATGTTGTTTATCATAATGTTGGTTCATATTTGAATTAGTGTTATATGAATAATTTTTCCACATTTTCTGTCCAATCAATGATATGAATAATTAGAAAGAGAACGAGAACTTCAACACGGCGCACCCATCAATGCGATTTACCTTAGAACGTGAATCGAACAACGCATTTCCATTCCTCGATGTACTACTTAACAGAAACACGATTGCACGATCCAAAGATCGATATAATATCGCAAGCCAACGTGGACGGGACAGTTTATCAACTTCCAGAGCTTCGTCCCATTGATCTCCGAGAGCGAAACCTGGTACATACATTATGTTCAAGGATTAGAAAAATCTGCTCGGAAGACATGGCAGAGGAAAAAAATAAATTTATTACGTGAAATTCTACTAGAGAACGGGTATCCACCAAGATTCATAGACAAAAAACATGAAAGAGAAGCCTCCGCCGCTAAACATCGCAACTGTTGCTAAGAAAATTCTCTTCATGAACCTGCACTTCAAAGGTGACATCGCAGAGAAAATTCTCAGAAACCACATTTCTAAATGTCTGAAGAAGACATTTCCAACAACCACCTTACGTATCACATTCTCCGGCAGACAGTGAATACAGTCTAACGCTAAGGATATGATATCGCTTTTGGTCACTTCAGTGTGTATTTATCAATTTACTTGCTCATGTGAAGCAAAGTATATTGGCCGTACGCAACGTCAAATCTACAAATGTATTCTGGAACACCGTCCAGCTTGGTTAGCCAGAGAAGAACACCTTGTCATCTACGGACATCGAGCACCGCCACATGGATGCTTCACAGTGATACACAGAGTCCCTCAATATCGTACAAATTGACTTAGTATACGCTATCTGTACATAGCTGATGCATTAGCTGCTCGAGATCTGAAACCGGACCTCTGCATCCAAAAGCGACACATACATTCTCTCGCCCTACCGTGGCCAGAGTAAAGTTCTTACTATAATTTTGCTTCTTTCTTTTTCTATTATGTAAGTTCTGAAAAAATAGAGAAGATTTGTAGCTCAGGTGGATGATTTCCAATTAGTAGTGTTCTCTCAGCTGGTTGGTTTAACTGCGAAGCTTTCGTCATCCTCCTGGACAACATCTTCAGCGCAATTTTTAGCATAAACTGAACTAATTTAAATCAGCTCAGAGAACACTACTAATCGCATATTATGCAAGTTCACTAGGATTATTATTGTTATTACTACTATTATTTTATTATCATTATTTTTCCCATCATCCATATTTTATTACCACTCTATTACTGTTAATTAATAACATTGCTTTTTCATACAGATTTTATGTAAGAACACTGTATCGCCTTTCCACTAGTTCCTGTCCATTCCACACAAGCTTATTGATTAGTCACTATCTCACACTTATTACGTGATGGCAAATTTTGCCTCTTTTCTAACTTACAATCAGTCATCCCTTCTTAAACCTCACGTTATGTAATACCATTTTTCGAGGACAAAGTTTACCAGTATCTGATTGGTCTAATGATTTCTTTATTTAATATAATTACGATTATTGTACAACAGCTCATGATAGTGAATCGTCAAAAAGAAAATTTTTTCTTCGGTGTTTACGCCCTCTTCTTATGACTCAATATCTGGGAATATTTCGTTCTTGAAGAACTTACAATACCTTGCAAGACTGACTTTAAGAACCGTCGTGGTGGGGTTACTACTATCCAGTCAGTTTATTTGGTTCCTTAGTAAAGAATTTTTCTCTTAGGTGTAATATCACATTTTACAGGTGAATATTATTTATCTGTAAAATGTGATATTCATATCTGGACTTCATGGAGTATTTATTTCTAATGTCACACAAGCTCAAAGATTTACAGGAGAAAAGGCAGAAAACTGGCAGAAGAAGCAGACTGCAAAGACAGGACTTCAAGTTTTTTTTCCTTCACATTCCCAGTGGAACATAGGGCTTCAAGCTATTGGCTTGAAGTTTCTGTAGCAGTGTTTATTTTTTACGGGATGGGGTCGCTGGCCTCATCCCCAACCTTTCCTCTCTACCAGCATTATTTCTGGCTTAACGAGGTAAAGGAGTGCCTTGTCGGCCGGGAAACGAACTCCAGACCATGTGCATGGTCGGCGAGCGTCCTAACCGCTGTGCCACCGACGCACAGGACATGGAGAAAACGTAGGTAATGAAGATAACCAACCAATCAACCAACAACTACAAGCATTAATCACTGTAAACAGGATAAGTTTATGAGAAGTTACTTCCTTCAATTATCTGGTCAGGCAGCACTGTTTCAACTGCATGCCATAGCGCGATGACGATGTGAAAACCCGCCAGGATAGGGAAGGCAAGACAGATCCTCATCACTATGAAATCAATGTGGGAAATCTTCTACACGCCGTAGCATAAATAACAAAATTATATTCGCATATTCAGCATCAGTAATGAGTCAGTCAGTTCATCTTTATGGGTCAGAAACTTGGTGGGTGTGTCACCAAAAACCAGCTGCAGACCTTTATCTACAGCTTACTTCTCTGACACCATAATGAAGCTCAGATGGCCGGCTAGAAAGAGTTGGTAGTGATGAACTCTGGAAACGAACAAATCTAGAGTCTACTGGTCAACTAATATTCCGCAAAAGATGGAAATGAACTGCACACACGCTGAGGAGACCGTTGAGTGGTGACATCACGTGGCAGACCATCGCTCGATTGGTAGATGAATAGGAAATAACGAGGCGTGCATCGGGTCTGAGGGTGACATGGAAGTTAGGGTAGCAATAGTGACTGGCTGGACTTGTTTCTTCTTCACGTAGATCTCAGGTTGAAGTAAGGGAATTACAATGATCTCTGGTGTTTAAAGTGTTCCGTTTTTGAAGGTCTTTTGTGATTTATTTGATATCTGACAGATGATAGAGGACGACTCTTCAATGTGTTACCTGTCTGGACGAGGTCATCTAATATAGAACTCTTGATGGTTTTAACAACACTCTTTTTACCACATCACTAGGTGTGGTAAATATATATACATATATATATTAAAATTGCAATTCAAAAATGTCTTCTGTGCTTATTTGTCTTCCTTTCGTGTTTTCCATCTTGTTTCACAAGCATCTTTCACTAAATCCAACTCTCCTCTGCTCTATATTCTTTTAGCTCGTGTACATATTTATTTCTATATCTATATACTACTTAAAAATCTTGTAAGTAGCATGCGCTAATCTTCTAGTATTCTCCTTAAAAGTGAATTAATTCCGATTCTTTGAGTTATCTTGTATGACCGTGTATTTATAGCCTCATGCTCAACCTTCCCTCTTCACGGGTCTTGCTACTGCCTGAGCGAGATTTATGAACGTGTCAGTCGGGGACTGAAACTCAGATGGCGTGCGTGGTTGGTAAAGTGCTCCACCGCTGAACCAGCGACACACATTACTTGATAATATGGGTTAACTTTATGGATACACACCTGTCATACTTCTATAAAGTTGTTATTTGAAAAATTCACATTTCAGTAATAATAATAATAAAATTTATAATATCTATTGATTTTTTTTGCAAATTTTAACCTTATCTCTTAGTTGTCACCTTGTTGGATTGTCTTCATCAGTTGAAATGTGAAAATGATATTCTCGAGGCTAAATTAGTTCGTCTTACAACTAGACATGAACACTTGCGGTCTGTAAATGCTCGTTTATCAAATTCATTGGCTACCATGGAGGCGACAATGGTGATTAACTCACCTAAACATGAAATATCTGAACAGAATTCCAGTGTGATTACAAATCTTTCAAAAAAGACAAATAATCATTCTTCTCAGCTACTTGATACTAATATCGTTGCTCAGGATTCACATTTAGCCTCAGTGTTACATACTGCTGTCTCAGGAGAATCTCAGCAGAACCAACTGACGGACAGTTTAACTAAGGGTAAGTTCTTTTCAATATATATATATATATATATATATATATATATATATATATTGTAACAACAGAAGACAAAGGTCAGGCAACAGATCGTTTATTAAGGAAATCAACACATTTATAGATTTTCACGTAAATTATTATAGATTATTATTAGCAGAAAAACAGAGTCTTCTGATTGGTTGTTTTTTCTCACAGAAAGTTAATCTTGCATCTCTTTTTATGGCTATTTCTTGAATGTCAGATCATCTATATGTTAACTGTATCCGCCTACGCAAAGCCTTTGTCCTCATTTCTCTCATGACCAATATTAGGGACATGTACAGCATTGACGTAAATTACTGTCCACTAATTTTGACTAACAGCTAGCTCTCACCACAATATTATTCCTTTACGCTCCCAGAGAATTATAGGTCTTCAAGCTACAGGCTTGAAGCAGTGGTGATGATTATTATTACAGAATGGGGTTACTAGTCTCATGCCCACCCAACCTTCCCTCTTTACCAGTCTTATTGCTGGCCTAGCGAGGAGTGCATCGGTGGCCGGGGATTGAACCCCGGACCACCTGCGTGGACAGCGAACACTCTACCACTGTCACCGACGCACTCTTTTCAACTTAATTTAACGAATTTGTTTCCTACATGATTAGCAATTTATAGTTTAATTAAACGGGAATTTTAAAGCTGTCGGAAGGTATACGATGCGTAGAGATATGTTTTTTATATTTCGTAGTCTGTGGTAATTTGGATTTGGCTGTGTTCTCCGAGGAGCTGGTTGATGTAATCGCGAAGCTTTCATTGTCCGTCCTTCTTCTAGACAACAACATCACTTCAGCGCAAGTTTTAATATTTCAAGTGGAGTTATTTGAACTCTCTATGAAGGGAATGATGTGATTTTATCTCCTGACACAACCTCTGTTGTGACTGGTTGTTAATTTACACCGATCACTTTTATTCACTTGGGATTTGAACTTTCTTGTAGTGTGATTTATTTTTTTTATTAGCTGGTGTTGAGGTTAGGCTTCGAGTGCTAGGTAAGGTGGGGAATCAATCGACGAGGCTGTGAAGCTTCATCGACTGAGACGGTTAGAGCGTGTTATGCATGTCTAGCCATCGCCTTCCAAGACAATTGGCAGTGTTCTCTGACGTAGGGGCAGGTTGGAAAACAGCCAGTGGTGGTCAAACCGAAACATGGCTTCATCAATCAATGAAATCCACAACAGTTAGTTTAAGCCAGCCAGCCATGTAGGAAGGTGTAGACTTCCTGACTGGTTGGGGTCCTTGGGATGACAATAAACACCAATGACTTGAGGCAATTGGTGATATGGCTCAAAATCGTTCTAAATGACGGCGGAGATGCATCCACTCCTTGGACTCATGGTTCCCAATGAAACTATATTGTTCTTCGTTATTACTATTCGTTTGTCTCACACCTCTGTTTACTGTCTCTATCATGC
Source organism: Trichobilharzia regenti (assembly GCA_944472135.2). Taxonomy (NCBI): domain Eukaryota; kingdom Metazoa; phylum Platyhelminthes; class Trematoda; order Strigeidida; family Schistosomatidae; genus Trichobilharzia; species Trichobilharzia regenti. The sequence continues at coordinate 169,966,796 of OX235262.1, read as the reverse complement.
ATTTCTTCTACTTTGTTCTCTTGCTTTGTGTGCTAAAAGGAGGGAGTGTGGCAACTCGAACTGCTTCGCATCGGTGCAACGTTCTGTGTTGCAACCAGTCAGTCAGTCAGTTGGTAAATTTTAATTGAGTACCAGACTTTTAGAAATCCCCTAACTGCATTTTTGTGTTTTTCCCCTACTTAAAATGTCTATATTATCCCAATCAAATAGGTGTCCATAATTGTCTGTATGTGTCGATATGAGAGAATACATATCGTTTGTTGTCACAGCTAATTAATTAACTTACTTCCTTGGATTCCGAGTCGAAAGGATGCCCACTTTGACCGGCGTAGTAGTGCTTAGCACACTTTTACAATTTATTTTGTAAATGATATTTATCTTATCTCCACGTGCTGTTGGATCCTTTGATTTGCACACTGCTGAGTGAACTCTTCCCTGAATTGGAAGAGTTCTTTTGAAATTCAACTGTATATATCATGTAGTTAGAATTTGAATGGTTTAAATAATAGAAGCGTATTATTTGAACGATATCAAATGTTAATCTTCATCTTGGTGTGTTCTGGTGAGTAATAAATATCGTATCAATCTGTGATTAATGATTTGTATAGGAATTCTTGCCTCAGACTGTAGCACAGTGGTTAGGACTCTTGCCGACCATGCACATGGCCTGAGGTTCGATCCCCTGCCGACGGACACCTGATATCAATGGTCGGCCTGCAAAATTCGGGCTACCGATATCGCATGCTGAAAATTCCATACTTGTACCAAAAATACAGTGTGAAATCAAGCTGTAATAAAAAAATATATTACTATAACTACGGAAATCGTTTCGTTGTGTGGTCTGAACGCAGAGAACCAATGCTTGTATCGTAGTATGTATACCTGACAAAACTTTCTTGAGAGATTCACCAAAGACAGCAAAATAACTGTTATTCATGGTTAGATCTTTGCGGTTCTCCTGGACAAAAAATAGGTCAAAAACTCGAAATTTCCTCAACAGTAACAATACGCAGTTATACACAGACAGGATAACTTTTGAAGTAAAAAACAAGTAGTGTGGAACATAACTTAGTTAACTCAAATTCAACTGTATGAAGTACCTTAGGACCAATTAGAATATTCCCAACAAGGTGTGGAATCAAAATTCTGCTAGCATGAATTACACACTGAGGTTTCCCCCGCGGGAAGTCCAAGATTAGAATGACTTTGATTCACTCAAATAAATGGACATTGTAAATCAATGCGCATTATCGATATATCGCACAACTACAAAGAGCAGCATTAATCTTAGAGATTAAACAGGGAAGAAGAATGACAAATAATAAGGATGAAGTCAACATATCATATGCGAATGTCAGAACAGTGATATACAGTTTAGAAGACAAATAATTTATTATAATTATTTCCTTTAATTCCTAGAGGAACATAAGGCTTCAGCCGCGCGTCTCCATTGCGTTCGGATCTCTGCTAAAGTTCTCACTTGGCTCCAGATCTGCCCACATGCTTTCATCTTCTCTTCACATGACCTCCTCCAAGTCACCCTTGCACTGACGACCAACTCGCCGCCTCCCTTTCGGGATCCACTCGAGCAATGTCTTGTCTAGTGATGCCACCTGGTGGTTTGTTTTCTCAGAGTATGGCCAATCCACCTCCATTTATTCCTGCTGAGTTGGTTCGCTCCCAGAGATCCCTCACTACTGCTGATCTCTTCTGGCCGGCCATCTGATCTTGAGTAGCATTGAGCGAAGACAGCTGTTGATGAAGGCCTGTAGTTTGGTTGAGGTGCTCTTTATGACGCGCCAAGTCTCTGATCCGTATAGTGAGTAGCACTGACTTCACATTGCAGTTGAAAATCCGGATCTTATTTTTGATGCTGAGTGCTGTTGGTGTCCACACAGACTTGAGAGTAATGAAAGCTTGTCTTGCCTTCCTGATCCTTGCTTTGATATCCTCATCAGTTCCGTCCACCTGTAGTTGAAACGATGCTTCCCGGGTAGGTAGGTAAAGGAGGTTGCTTCTTTCAGGTTCCTTAGGAGAAAAAGGGGATAATAAATAATAAGTTACAAAAAAGTTTTGGAACATACTTTTTCATAATTACTTGGAGTTATAAATAGAAGGTATAAGGAAACATAATTCCGGAATTTGATGTAGGTAGACAGATTATTCAGTGTCAAAAAAAAAACTAATTATATATAGTGGAATTAGATAAGAGGGTTTAGAGTTCAAATTAATATTGGGAAACGCAGATTGGTTCGAGGCATATTATAGGGTCAAGGTCAGAGAACAGAGTGAATTTACACATGTGGTGGAGAGTTTAAGAGGGTGGGGGTGAATAGTGAAGTAACAGTGAAGTAAGTAACAAAAAACAAAAATAAATAAAATAGGATTAGGGTTACCAGGGTAGTGAAAGATTAGTCACACTATCTTTCTGTGTACAGAGGTCTGGTCGAAGTCTTTTGATAGCGATGGCTTCTGCGAAACGAAGTAGTCATGGGTTTCTTTGCGTATTTTTCTGAGCACATTCCTAAGAGCCTCCATACAAAAGGAAGAAAAGTGTTATCGAGTGCAATCGCCAGACATTTAATTGATACAGGACACACAGTAGAAATCAGCCATGCCTTCAAAATAATCAATACGCAAAGAAACCCATGGCTACTTCGTTTCGCAGAAGCCATCGCTATCAAAAGACTTCGACCAGACCTCTGTACACAGAAAGATAGTGTGACTAATCTTTCACTACCCTGGTAACCCTAATCCTATTTTATTTATTTTTGTTTTTTGTTACTTACTTCACTGTTACTTCACTATTCACCCCCACCCTCTTAAACTCTCCACCACATGTGTAAATTCACTATGTTCTCTGACCTTGACCCTATAATATGCCTCGAACCAATCTGCGTTTCCCAATATTAATTTGAACTCTAAACCCTCTTATCTAATTCCACTATATATAATTAGTTTTTTTTTTTGACACTGAATAATCTGTCTACCTACATCAAATTCCGGAATTATGTTTCCTTATACCTTCTATTTATAACTCCAAGTAATAATAAGTTAGTTGAGACATATAAATAAGTATCGATTTTGTAAGTGAATCATTGAGAAGGAATTTTCCAAGCAATTATTCCACTACCTTTATATCGTAAAGCTTTTGTGTTCTCGTTATCCTTATCTGCGGTCTATGGTATAAAACAGGTCATGTACTGTATGCTGCATGTATCTTAGTTTCTGAAGGAGATACTGATGTTCCGGGGTTGCGTTTGTCATGCGCACGTCAAAAGCAAAGTAAAAATGATTATGAAACTAGTATTGATAGCATAAATAAGACAGAATATAAGTCATATACGGTTTTACCATATAAAGAAGGATGGGACATCTGAGACCCTACGTAAAATTCTTAATGAAGTAGGAATTAGGGTGGCATTCAAACCTACAAACTCACTCAAGCAGGACAAGATCTGTAGGCTAAAAGACCCAGTGGACCCAATCAGACGAAATAATATAATTTACAAAATACCTTGCAATGACTGTGAGTTAGGTTAAATACATAGGTCAAACTAGTAGATAGGGGTAGTCAGGTTATCAGAACATAAGAATTTAGCTAAGGAAAGAATGGTTGACCCCACCCGGGAAGATACGTAATTTAGAAAAAAGCTCAGCTATTGCACTTCACGCAATAACAAACAACCACACAATAGGGTGGGATAGGGTTAAATTTCTTAGAAGTAATCTAGTTAGGTGGAGATAGAGAGAGATTGATTACTGAATCCTGCCTGGTTCATCAAGTCTACACCCAACACACCACATGCAACAGAAATGACTCGACGCAAATACCAGAAATATGGAAGGTATTATTACCACCAGTCAGTCAAATCAGAGGAGGATAATGAATAATCTCAAAATCCTATTTCAATTCAAACACATCACAACATTCTAACAAGTTACTTATTATGACTATAAAAAAACTCGTTGTATTTCCAATCTGATTGTAATTGATCAATAAGTCATATTATTATTTCTGAATGTACATTATCCCATATTGATTTTTATTCAAATATCTAGTCAATTCCATATATGTATATAAATGAAGGAAACAAAATGGTGTGAGTGAGCAGCTTGATATGATTATGAGTGGCAATAGTATGTGCTCGAAATGTGGTCATCAGTTAATATTACTGTACTATGTGATTTATCAAAATAAAATCTTATCCAAAATGGAGTTATGTGTCTAGTATATAATGTTAAGGCCCCGTTCAACCAACTTAAATAGGGTTCGGTGGTGTAGGTAGTTATCATGTCTGCTTTACACGCAGAAGGTCCCCGGTTCGAACCCCAGGCCGAACCAGGCTTTTGTGTGCGTCGGTGGCACAGTGGTTAGGATTCTTGCCGACCATGCACATGGTCCGAGTTTCAACCCCCTGCCAACGCACACCTGATATTTATGGTCGGCCTGCGAAATTCGGGCTACCGATATCCATGCTGAAAATTCCATACTTGTATCGAAAATACGGTGTGGAATCAAGCTGTCTGTCTGTTTTCGACATAGAACTTTGCACAAATGTGCGGAAGTTCAAGTCGCCACATTCCGTGTAGCACGCGAAGCAAGAGAAGAAAGTACAAGAAAAGCATAATAGAAACAGTGAGCAGAGGTGTGAGACAAAGGAGTAATAAAGAAATACAAAACAGTTTCATTGGAGATCATAAGTCACAGGGAGTGGATGCGAAGAACTGTAGGAGACGGTCACCGTTGTCGGTTCGCTGGCATGGAACTCCATAGGTGCCACCGACATCCTTCTCAGATTGACACAATTTCCCTACTTGAGCGTTAAAGTCACCAGCTAGAACGACTATGTCTGAGCGTTTAGCCTTTCTCAACAAACTAGACAGCTTTTGGTAGAACTCATCCTTCGTTTCATCCGAACTGCAGTCAGTGGGGGCGTAGGCGGAGATTACGAAAAGGCATCGGCGAGTAGTGCAGTCCTTCCTCCTTCTTACTGATCCGTTCAGGCGGACAGCACACATTCGGCCATCTACTGGGATCCAGTCAAGTAATGTCTTTTCTGCCCTAGTACTCAAAGCTATCCCTACGTCAGCTAATCCTCGTGAACTGGCTGTGGCATCTCCTGACACCCTCAAGGTGAATTTCGCAGATTCAACCTGTTGGCCAGGTGGGGTTAGGTGAATAACCGCACTTGGGTCTTGTATGCGTGTTTCTGAAACACAACATACATCAATGGCTCGAGATGCCAGGGTCTTAGCTAGTGATGCTTGTTGTCCTATTTGGCAAAGTGTCCTAACATTGAATGCTCCTATATGAAATTGGTGGCGTGGCTTTAGGAGACTATCGGTGGTGGTTTTTTGGCTTCCGTCGTTTTTAGTGGACACAGAGTGAAGAGGGAGTGAGGAACCATCAAGTAGAGGAGTTGCATCAGTGGAAGGAAGGCAAGGTGATAGAGATGAAGATGAAGACAAAGATGAGTGAGTAATAGAGAGGTTTCGTGTGCATTTTTTTTTTTTTTTTTATTATTATTATTATTATTATATAAGCTTTATTCCAAATCAGTACTTGTGATACAGAATGGAATTCTCAGCATTTTACTACATTATTGCATCCAGTTTTTTGTTTACATTAACAATAAATAAAGTTCTACATAGTTTAAAGATTATCTCAACAACATATTAGTATGTCGGTAGCAAAGCCAAAATTAAAATGTTTGAAGGTGTTACAAAAGTAGATACTACTAGCATATTTACTGGCGTAAGCGATAGCAAAATGGTCGAGATATACAGAGTGTAAAAGAACGAACAAGAATGTTTTAAGTAGAGTTTGCAAGGAAGAGAGAAACAAAACAGCACATAACAAAAATAAATACAGAATGAAGAGAGAGAAAACGTTGTACCTATAAATGATGTGAGTTGGAAAGACGAGATTCATTGGTTCTAGTGACTATTTAATAAGTTAAAGGTTTCATGCCTGATGCATTCTTTATCACACAGAACACGGGCTAGGTAGGGTATGGATGAGTTTTTGTACTTACTAGTGCGAGCATATAGTTTCCTATATAGACTTCTTGTTTTCCCTGAAGAGATACATGGGGAGAGTTGTGAGTGTAGAGGGTGTTGTGAGTCAGATAAAATGGACTTCGCCCATTTTTCACATGAGTCCATGTGCCTGTCCACCAGAATGTTAACAAGCTGGCTAAGTGGCAAGCTGCTTACCCTGCTGACAACCTTTAACATCCTACGTAATAAGGTATAGTCTTTCGGATTGTGAAGGCGATTGTTACTTCCCGGCTGCCCACACCGTGGAAGTTGGTTGCGTGACCGCAGAGCCCAGGGGACAACTGCTTGAGGCCGGTCACACGCGGCCTGTTTTTGTTCGTTCTTTTTTGTTTGGTGTGCCTCAGTAGCATACTTATCACTCCTGCCCTGTGACACGGCAGCAGGAAGCGCGGTCGTTGTTAATCCAGGCCACGGCCGATCTGGCATGAAATTTTGTGATTTTGTATTGGACGTGATGTTGGATTGGGTAGCTGCTTTTTGTTTAACAGCTATCCAAACAACCTGCCTGGCATGGTAGTACCTCAAGAGACATAAGTCTCAGCCAGTATAGCTTGAATAGATCATTGCGGTGTTCAAGCCCGACCACCACGTCAAGGTAGCAGCTTTCGGTCGGGGAATCGAGCTGTAATCAAAAAAATAAAGTAAAAATCTTCTGCTAGAGTTAATAGCTTCTATTTGCATTCCAATATTAAATAATATTGATTCTAACATATTAATATTCATTTCTTATTATTTTTACTCTTAAAACACAAGGTTATTCACGTCATCCAGTCACTGTTTCTAACAACGCGGATCAACTTATGGCGAAATATTCAAATACAGTAAATAAGAAAATACCAATTCTACCGAAAGATCCTACTACAACTGGCCTTACCACTACTGGTGGTATGAAACGTAATTCAACAAATCTTACAGATAACCTCAACTCATTCGACAGACTTCATTCAACACCATCATCTTTATTAACGCAGAATCAACCGCCAGTAGTCTTTTGTATTTCACCTGATTTCTCAAAATCTACGCATGATTCATCACAACCGATTTATTCAAGTTTAATTAAACATCAGCCACAAATTCTTCCGAATGAATTATCTACTATTACTACTACTACACAGCATACAAATCAGTCTAGTACAAATCTCGGCTTTGTTCCAAATTCATGTGCTTTAGTATTACCAAATGCTAATTCAGCATATTTCACCAAACCTGTTGATCACAATGAATTGGTGAGTGTTTATCCTGGGCTAAACATTTGTGATTACTTTGTATTGAATAATATGCGAGTATAAATGGGCTTCCGCGAGCCAGGCCCTCGGCGCACATCAACTTGAGCCACCTCTGGTGCCGTCGTGACGTTAGTCTGGATGTCAAAGGTCGGGTATACATTGCTTCGTTGCGGGCTGCCTTGCTCTACGTCAGGCCTGTAAAACGTGGCCTCTCCAAGTAGGCTGAGGATGCACTTACTTTTACTTTACTTCGGCTATCTCCTACGGGAGGATGAGCCGGCTTCATGAACATCTCGAATCATCGCTGCCCAGGCGCGGCGATCTGATGCAAGGTTTTGCGACAGGGTTATCCAATTCTTGTTCCACAGACGGAGTCCGTAGACGGTTTGTAGCCCCAGGCACTCCATATCAGCCTTGACTGTACCAAGCCATGTCTTCAGCTGTCCACCCCTGCGACATCGCCAAGATGGTAATGGCGAGGGATTTAGAACTGATTTGACCAGATCGTCATCTGGTCGGCGCAGAACATGGCCAAACCACCGAAGGCGGCGTTGTTGGACCAGTACTGGAATTTGGTTGATGTTGTAGCAACGACGACGCACTTCTTCGTTGGAGAGTTTGTCCTGCCAACGAACATGCAGAATGTACCTGAGGCACCAATGGTCTACTACCTCGAGTCTGCGTAAATCTTCCGCGCGAAGAGGCCAGGTTTCACAGCCATACAGAAGAACGGGTCGTATGGAGCTTGGTAGACCCGAATTTTAGTCCTGAGACTGATTTCCCTCTTGCTCCATAGAACGCTCCTCAGCTGTAGAAACGCATTCCGGGCGTTGGAGATTCGCGCATTCACTTCGTTTTTCGCTTGACCGTTGGGGAGCATTATGGATCCCAGATATCTGAAGGATGGCACAATTTCAATAGGTGCTCCATTCAGGGATAAGATTTCATCATTGCTGGTGGATGTGTTCGAAAACATTTTGGTTTTGGAAGTGTTAATTTTCAAACCGATAGTAGGCGCGAGGTGGTTTATCTGGTCGAGCGCCTGTTGCATATCGGGGAAGTTTTCAGCTAATAACACGACGTCGTCGGCGAATTCGAGGTCGGTTATGTGAATATCGGGCGAAAGTTGGACGCCGTGGTGCTCGGTTAGGGCGTGCCGCAAAATCCAATCAATTGTGAAATTGAACAGGATGGGGGATGCTGGACAACCTTGCCGGACACCGCTGGTTACCTCAAAAGTGCGAGACTCTTCACCGTTCACTCGGACTCGAGCTTTGGTGTTGGAGTAGTATGACCTGAGCAGGTTGATTAGCTTGGTCGGAACTCCGTCGAGCTCCATTAGATACCAGAGTGCTCCTCGATCAACTGAGTCGAATGCCGCTCGGAAGTCGATGAAGCAAGCAACCGTCGGCTGTTGGAATTTGTCCCTGTGTTCCAAAATTCTTCGCAGTGTGAATAATTGATCAACACAGCCTCTTCCAGGTCGAAATCCGGCTTGATTTGGCCTTGTTCGCACGTGGCGTTCGGCCGCGAAGCGGTTCAGGAGAATGGAAACAAAAACCTTAGCAGCGATATCAATCAGACTTATGCCTCGGTAGTTCTCGCATAGTGACCTGTCTCCCTTTTTGTGGAACGGTAGCAGAACTGAGGTGCTCCAATCGGAAGGAATGGTTTCGGACTCCCAAATTGAGCAGAACAGCGAGTGCAGCGAATCGATTAGCGCTGGAGTGCAGGCCTTGTATATTTCTGGAGGTAGACCATCTTCGCCCGGAGCTTTTTTGTTTCTGAGTCTGTTAATTGTTTTAGCTATTTCGGTTGGAGTGGGTGGATCGCAGTCAACTACGTAGGGTGTTGGTAAGTGTCGTATCGGTCGATGAGACGGTTGACCAGCGTTGCGATTGAGTAGCTGCTTGAAATGTTCGGCCCATCGTTCCATCTTACCATTGGTGTCCGAAATAATTTCTCCTGATGCTGTGCGTAACACAGCATGACTGTTAAGGCGTTTGCCAGATGATAGGCGTATGAGGCGATAAAGTTTTCCGAAATCGCCTACATTTGATGCTGCTTCCATGTTAGTCGCCCATTAGACCAATAGCGATTTCTGTCATTCCTAGCAGACTGTGTAGCTTTGCGCCTGAGGGAGCGATAAACTGGAGACTTTGCTAGGCGAGCGTCTCTGGCTTGCGAGGATAGATGCATGGTGTGCTCTGAAATCCAGTCTTTCTGCTTCTTGGATGTGGTACCCAAATGCGACATTGAAGCTTTAGAGACTACTTCTTTGAAATGATTCCATCGTGTCTCAGGTGTATTAGAAGATGTGGATGTTGGTTCATCTGCGGCGCTTAGTTCGGCCTGGATTTGTTTGGACAAGGCTTGTCGCTTTGTCGAACATTGAAGCGGGGCAACATTGATACGCTTCGGAGGTCGCGCCTTCTGGCGTGTTGTTAAACGAAGTTTGAATTTCGCCCGAACTAGAGTATGGTCTGATCCCCCTTTATTTCCGGCCTCTGCGCCACGATAGGATCGACAGTCTTCCACCGAGGAGATCCAGCGTGAGCGCACTAGGATGTAGTCGATCTGATGTGCAGTGCGACCGTCGTTCGAATACCAGGTGAGAAGATGTTTTCTAGGGTGTTGAAATCGAGTGTTGGTGATATATAATCGATTGTAATCAGAAAAAGCTAAAAGTCTATCACCATTACGGCAGCGCTGATCGAGACCGTGTTTGCCTAGTATATGTTTTGTCGCGTCGTCTGAAGGGCCAGTGCGGGCGTTCCAATCGCCGGCTACTATGAGAACGTCACGCTTTGGGATTTTGTTGATTGCCTCTTGAAGATTGTCATAAAATTCGTCTTTGATACTTTCATCAGAGTCGAGGGTTGGGGCATAGACAGCGAGAACAGAAATGTCGAGCGGGGAACCCTTGAACCTAGCGATTGCAACTCTGGAGTTGACCGGTTCGAATGATATTAGGGCATTATTGGCTTTGTTACTGAGAGCAAATGCTACCCCATGTTGTCCCGAATTATTCTGGGGTCCACTATGAAGCAACCAGAATGAAGAATCTGTTCCAGGTACGGCTATTCGGCGGGAGCCATGATCGGGTAACCTCACTTCAGATAGACACGCTATGTCACCTTGTAGTCGTATAAAGAACGCATGGTGATAGACTGGCTACCAGGATCCAACAGCGTCCTAACATTCCAGCAGCCAACAAATAGTTGGTTTCTAAGTGTTAATTTCCCAGCTGGCTTACTTTTCACACTGGCCACCGGGTGAGCACAGGGCGCGTCGCTTACCGGGAACGCCGTAGCATGGTGAGAGTTGTTTGTAGAGAGTTCATGAAGTTTCATGGGAATTTGGTACGAGTGATGTCCCCAGCATCGCTCGGCCTTTTGTTTGAGAGTGCAGCTCTAGCCTTTACACAACCAAGTGTGACCTACAAGGCAGTAGGAGTGGAGTAGGAGTCCACTATCCATTGGCAGCCGGTGACCGGAGTTCGGTTCATACGCCTTTTTGAATGGGGCCAGACATCCAGGACATCCAACAAGCCCTTTGTCCATACGTCTGCCGGTGAGCTCCGGTGAGCTTCATACGCCAGTCGTTGGAGGTTTGGAATCAGGGTTTAGCCATCTCCCCTAGACTGTCATCCAATGGACAGTCAACCCGGTGAAGAGCGCCGAGCATCCGCTGAGGATGTGCGGCGACTCTGCGTGTCAGATCATCGCTTTCTTCGCAGGATTGCTTGCGTTCGATGGCATCATCGCCTGAGTAATTCTGAGGTTCGGCGGCGTGTGTTTGAACACAATGGAGATCACCATTGATTGAATGTCGTCATCTGGAAACACCGGCTCCGGTGGTTTGGACATGTGCTGCGAATGTCATCCCAGAGGAGGCTTCCGTACTGGTGTCTGTTCGCTAGCAAGCCCTGGGACGGGATGGAAAAGGCGGAGGGGGTGGTCAGACCATGACGTGGCGTCCAGAGATGAAGGATGCTTGTGCTAGATTAGCATCGGTTGATGTGTCACGACTCCCTGGTTAGGGTCCGCGAGATAGCTCGGAACGGTATCGGATATGGCCAAGAATCGTAATCAATGGCGAACGTATTGCAATTTCTTTTTTTTCTTCCCTTCCCGATGACAGTTAACGAACACTGTTTGAACTTGTTAAGTATGACTGTTTTCCTTCCAGATGAAGTTCCTTATCCGTTCTCTACTTATATATTTTTACTTTTGATCTATGTTGTTTTATTATTATTGTGTGGCGCATCCTTCTTGGTGCCATATTCTACCAAGTTTTTTTCTGTGTTTAAATAATAAGTAAAATAAATTCGTCTCCTCACTTGATCTCTCCGCCATGTCACTCACGGACCCTATTCCGAACTCGTTGCTAATATATGGGTTCAACTCGAGCGGTGGCCTGCATTGAGTGAGGTATCATTTGATGGTCTTCCCAGAGAGTGTCCGATCCGTTCCGACTTTCTCGGCTATATTTGTTGAACAATAAGTTCTTGATTAGTTCATTCCTAGAGTTTCTTGTTGTGTAGATTCTTTCTGGCCGGCCATCTGAATTTCAGTATGGGGGAGCCAGCGAGGTGAGCAACTGTTGATAAAAGTCTACAGTCGTGACCCTTTTGGTTAAATTTTTGTCCCATGTAGTAGGTAGAACTCGGTTTTATAGAAGACTATTAATTTCATACAAGTCGGTTTGTTTAGTAGACATATCGCCTACGTGATTTATCGTCGCCATTTTGAAATTGTGTACTGCTGAGTTCCAGAAATATTTCTTTGTTGTTGTGTTAACTGAGTTATCCGAACTATGAGTCACATGTATTGTGTAAGATCTTATGACATACTACTCACATGCACAGGCTAAAGTAGTAGATGGGACGGGACTCGAACCCTTGGACCTATTCATTATAATAATGGTTTTTGTATTTCCTAATGAATGAAAAACAAAACGATATTGTTTTTACTGACGTTTCGCTATTTAATGCAGCTGCTAATAGCTTTATCAAAGTAATATTAAACCAGAATTTACAAAATCTCAGCATACATATAACAAAGAGTTAAGGGGTGAGAAAATAGACAAGTTAGGTCAAGTTAAAAGGATATATTGAAAGTCAAAATAACAATGAAGATGACTAAACCAAATAATTGAGGTAATAGTAGGTCTGTTATGATATCAAAATAAAGTTTACTAACTTGATCATCGTTCGTCAGTTTGGGATCATTTTTCGTTGTCAAGTTGGTCAACTGGTAAAGGTTAACAAAACCAAGTGTAGATTGTTGGATTTGATCAGTGTGTAAAATTATAAAAGCACTGCGTGTTTACATAGTGACCTTGCTTATCACATTTGTGTTGATTTTGCCACTTCATGGGGGCGGGAGGTGTTGTAAGCAGGTCAGATTCTGTTTTACTCCATCATTCCTATTCACCAGACAATTTTGATTCCACTTGATGTGAAGTGCTTCTTATGGTATTAGACATTCTTTGTGATTTCTGAAGTTTTTCTGGATGATGATTTCAATATTGTCAAAATCAATTTTGTGGCCTGATTCTAAAGCTCAGCGTGTATACCTATGGCTGATGATTTTTCAAGTTTTTCTAGTTCAATTGGATTTCTAGGTGGTCGAAGAGATGCTCTATGGTGTTCATTTCTTCTGATTTTGATTTCTCGAGATGTTTGTCCGATGTAGATCGCATCACATTCCGAGCATTTTATTTTATAGACACAATTAGATACAGAATCTCTAGGGATTTGGTCTTTTATATGGACAAAGTTGTTTTGAAGTGTGTCCGATGTTTTGAAGAAAACTCTAATGTCGAGATGATTGAGTACTCTTCTGATGTCGTCTGACGTCTCTGCTCTATATGGAATGACGACTATTGAGGTCCATGTTTTCGTAATGCGTTTTCGGCCATACTTAATGTCAGTGTTGATTTTGTTGATGAAGTTCGTCGGGTAGTTGTTTTGCTTGAGAGTTTTAGTGATGTTTGAAATTTCTTTTTCTTGCTCATCTGTTATGATAGAGACTGTGAACCTGTTGATTGAAAGACAAGTGCTTGAAAAAACAATACGCCACATCTCCCTCCATCTTATTTTCTAGTAAGCCGACTTTTATCATCTTTACTGATATTTTTAACATGATTAAAGTATCACATTTATCGATGAGTTTTTTTATCACACTTTTAAATAGAGCAGTAAACATGTTTTTTTTTCGTCCTATAGCAAGAAATCAGTGCACGTTTGACTTCAGCAATAGCTGCTAGAGAAGCTCAACCCTCGAAGACTTCTAACTCCTCCACTACTCAACCGTGTCCTGTTTTGCCGAAAAGTTCTCATTCTGGTAAGAGAAACACCAGGACTGTACACAGTCAACCAACGTTTTCGTCATCTTCAAGCAAATTACCTTTACCTGCACAAGCGTCTATGACCTGTTCACCTGTCGCCAGCATATCAAAAGTTGACACATTGACGATAACCAACAAGAGTCAAAGTTATTGCCTTGCAAATTTAATTAATATGCAGCCTTCTTTAGCTGTTGATTTTAATAAGACGACACCGTATCATGCAGATCCAAATACACTACAGTTACAGAAGAATTCTTTAGGTATGTGATTGATATGACCAAAAGTTTTTTTTGATTTTTGATATGCTTTCTTTCAGATATGATAGAGAAGATTTGTAACTCAGGTGAATGATTTTGATGTGGTTGTGTTCTCTAAGCTAGCTGGATAGTTGATTTGCGAAGCTTTCATCACCCTACTGGGTGACATCTTCAGCGCATACTTCAATTTGAAGTGAGCTTTTAGATTTCTCCACGAGTTTATTAATCATCTCTCCTGGTCAGTGACCTTGGACGTGATTGGTTGTTTGTGTGTGTTTTCACACCTTCTAGGTTACTTGTATTGAAAGTGATTGTTTGTTTGACTTGAACTTTGACCCTTTGTGTGTGTGAGGTTTCTTTCTTAATGGTTGATAAATTTTGTCTATCTCGATGTGTCTATTGATTGATGATTCACCGGAATACCAGGCCAGGCTTCTAAAAGTTCTCTAGCATTGTTGTTGTTTCCTCTGTCTAATATTTGAACTCTGGTTGTTCCAGTCGAATTGATGTCCGTGGTTGTCTGTGTGTAGTGATATGAGGGAGTGGATATCATGTCTTTTGACGGCTAGCTTATGTTCGTGGATACGAAGACGAAGGGGACATCGTCCACTTTGACCAATGTAGTGTTTCTCGCAGTTGTTACAATTTATTTTGTAGATGATGTTGGTTTTAAGTCTTCTTTTCCTGTTGAGTCTTTTGGTTGACATAGAACTGAGTGAAGCAACTTTGTTGGTTTGTGTAGGACATCAATTCCTAAAGGTTTGAAGAGTCTTGTAGTGATTTCTGAGATATCCTATATATATGGTAAGGCCATTTTCTTTGTGCTTTCCTTGGTGGCTTTTGCTTTGATAGGTTGGTTTGGGGGTATATGTCTTTTGATGAAATTCCGTGGATATTCATTCTTTTGGAAGACGTCCATGAGATACTTTTCTTCAATTTTCCTTAATGTGGGGGTGCTGCAATGAGTCCTTGCTCTCTTGAATAGTGTTAGTATACAATTCCTTTTGTGTGTTATTGGATTGTTGCTGTCGTAATTCAGGATTTGGTCTGTGTGAGTTGATTTTCTATAAACTTGAGTTTCTAATTCCCCTTTCTTTCATTTTTGAATGACTTCTCATATAGTGACTGATCAATACTTTTCACTGTAAACCAGTGAATGTGTTTTCCTTTGGTCAAAAAGCTATTGAACTCTTATGTGTGTCCATTCCAGTGTTATGAAGGTCATTTGTGCTTTTGTTTTTGTGTCGAATGATCAGGGAAATTCAGTTTGTTATGTAATGTGTAGTTTGACTCGACTACCACTAGCTGTTTTACAACCTGATTCTATGTCAGCTAACATTTCTAATTGAGGAAAGCGTTGGCTAGTCCTGCGTAGCACATTTCCTAACCATCTCACTCAATTGGTGTGTAGCTTCACAACCTTATCGATTCACTTTCCCTTCCCTACTTAAAACACTCGATGCTTAATCTGAATACTACTCACGCCATCATACTGTTTAACAGGGGAGAGAGAAAGAGAAGGCAGATACGTGTGGTCAATAACAGCTAGCTAGCCTTCTCACAGCTCCCTCTTTCGCAATTGTCATGTCTCACTGACAGCCGAAGACGGGGATGGAGCGAAGTGGTGTGCAGTACACACGTCCTCTGATCGATAGCTAACCGGATTTCACGTATACACCAGAGATGGTATAGGTTGTCGAATTTCGCATATGCTTTTTGTATCCGTGGTGAAATTTGGATCAGATATATAAATTCTCAAATAAGTTTAGTGGTCTCTGCTATGTGTGTAGGCTAGGAGTCACTGTAGTCCAATCCTGTAACATCATCTTACATTTGATAGGAGGAAATCGAATGCCAAACATTTGGAGACTCCTGCTGAAGGTGTTCAGAAGACCCTGTGTTTTATCTGAGTCTTTATCTAGGATGACTGTAATAATAATAATAATTTGTTTTATTCCAAAACAGTACTTGTGATATAGAATGGAATTCTCAGCATTTTTTACTACAGTGTTGCATCCAGTTAGTACATTAACAATAAATAAAATTCTACATAGATTAAGGGTAACCTCAGTTAGTTTTGACAACAACATATTAGTATGTCGGTAGCAAAGCCAAAATTGAACAGAGTGTTTGAAGGTGTTAGAAAAGTAGATGGTAGCATATTTATTGGCGTAATCGGTAACAAAAGGTCGAGATATACAGAGTGTGAAAGAACGAACAAGAATGTTTTAAGTAGAGTTTGTAAGGAAGAAAGAAACAAAGCAGCACATAACAGAGAAAAAGAGAAAAGGAAAAGAAGGAAAGAAAACGTCGTACCTATAAATGTTATGAGTTGGGAAGACGAGATCCAGTTGTTTTACTGACTATTTAATAAGTTATAGGTATCACACCCAATGCTTTTTTTATCGCGCAGAACGTGAGTTTTTGTACGTGATAGTGCGAGCATATAGTTTCCTATATAGGCTTCTGGTTGTGCCTGACGAGATACAAGGGGAGAGTTGTGAATGAAGAGGGTGGTGTGAGTTATGTAAATAGAATGGATCTAGCCCATTTTTCACATGAGTCCAAGTGCCTATCAACCAGAATAGTAACAAGCTGGTTAAGTGGCACGTAGCTTACCCTGCTGGCAACCTATAACACCCTGCGTAATAAGGTATAGTCTTTCTTCAGTAGCCGTGGAAAAACTAACGGGGAACATGAGAGTCATTTGTAATCATTCTAGTATCTGCTTAATACTTGCTAGATAGATGGAGTCCTAATTAAGCCCAACAATATAGCGAAGTATCGAAACTTTTTGAATTTTAGTTCTGTTGTGTGACCTGTTGTTGAATCGATTCACTTTCATTTTTGTTAAAATTGTAATTCCCGATTCTACGATATACACACTACCCTGACAGTCGTGGTTATATATAAATAAACGTTACTGCGAGATTTCTAATCGTGTAGTGAAAGCTAGGGGGCGGCATAAGCCAAATTGAATCACCTCTGACTGTCAAAGGTTGAGTTAACATATGGTGCTTTGGTGAGCTCAGTCTTGCTCTATGCCTATGAAACCCCTGGTCTCTCTGAGCTGAGGACGTCTGGCGACTCTGTGTATTCGACCATCTCCATCTCTTGTAGAATTGCTTGAGCCTGAGGTCAGGAAGTGTGTGTTTGTACACAGTGGAGATCTCCACTTACTGAGCTTCGTTATATGAATACACTGCCTTTGGTCGATTGGATATATGCTACAAATGTCATCCCGGCGTCTTCCGTCCTGTCTCTGTTTTTACTATCCATAGGATTGGATGGGAAAAGTGGAGAGAGGTGTTTTCAGCGTCACGGGATTAAGTGTATTTGTGTTAGTTTAGCATAAGTTGGTACAATGTCATGACTCCCTGGTTTGGAAGTCCATGAGAGGGATACTTCGAATCGGTGACTCGACACGTTATCAGACATGGTCAAGATTGGCAATCATCTGTTTCGATGAACATGCTGTAATTTCCTTCTTTCTTACCATTCTGACACTAGTTCGACGAAGGTTGTTTGAGATCTTGTTAAGTATAGTTGCTTCCTTTCTGAATAATGTCCTTTATTCATTCTCTCCCTATTTTCTTTATATATTGTTGTTGTGTGTTTTAAATAAATAAATAACTATAAAACACAAAATAATTGAGCAAATAATATCCTTTTCGATAATTTCCTCCTCTTCTGGCTCTACAATTATGTATATGGAGGATTTAATCATGAGCTGACATCAGTTAGAGAACCACTGGAAAACCTAGGAGTACTGGACAGCTGTTTCGTCCCAGTTTGGGACTCCTCAGCAGTACGCACCCATTGGGGTTCGAACCCAGGACCTGGTTACAAGGCGAGCTCGTAGACCATTGAGCCACTGGGACTTGATCCAATGGTTCTTGAATTCTAACTTCTGCCAATCCACGACATAGCGCGACCACTTCGCAATGTCTTCTTCGATGAGTTACTGCCTCATCTTCGACCTGCTGTACCCTACTGGTCACGGCTTCCAGTGGTTTTCTAACTGATGTCAGCTCATGATTAAATCCTCCATACAATCAAACCAAATCCCTACATAACCAACACTTGAAAATTATGTATATGTTTATATACATAAAATATTCTAGAATAGTAGTCAATAACAAAATTAGTGTCTCTCTAAATAATGTCGATTTGTTAAATAAGATCAATAGAATTACAGTTCATTAAAGATGCTTAAATTAGAATAATAATAATAAAGATATAATAGCGAATAGAATATCAACTAAAATTAGGAGAATTCCGCAATAAATTGAGGATAATGTCTAAACTTCTTTTAGATGCATAAATTAGGCTTGTTAATGTGGATTGCCACAGCCTCAGCAATATTTAGTAGTCGAACTCTTAAGGTAAGATTGAGATTCGTAGGTATGCGGTAAATGACCCTGAAAGCATGGTTAACGTCTCTCTTGTGTTCTGTCTCCACAAGATGAGACAGAATAGCGCTGCGAATTGATTTTGTTTGTCCTTTGCTTAACCACGCACTGTGATATTCGGAAATTCGACGAGAAATACGCCTAATTGTACGGTCCATGCAACTAACTGGCTCCGCAGGAGCAGATACAGCGTAATTCAGCAGCAGGGAATGCTCTTTTTACCGCATTTTTAAGGCGCTGTGTTAGTATCTCTCTGATGTTGTCCCCGAGGAACTAAATTTGTAAGAATAAGGCCTTTTTAGGAACTGTTCGAACCTTGGGCTGCTTTGATTTTAGACTTATATTCATATCAATAAACTTTCCAGGAAAACCATTTTCACTTAGCAACCGTTTAATATTATTAAGTTCCTCATCAAGACATTCATCTGAGCAGATTGCTCTTGCTCTGTGAACCAAGCACTTTATCAGATCGCGTTTGTATTTCAAGGGCACAAAACTGGGAAAATATGTGTACTGGCCCGTTGATGTAAGTTTTCGATAAACGCTTCTTCTTATTGTGCCATCCTCTTTTCTGGTCATAAGGACGTCTAAAAATGAAATACTAGAGACTTTTTCTTTGTCACTAATAAAATTTATCGCAGGATGAACATCGTTAAATTTATCCAGGATGCTCTTTGCTTCCTCCTCGTTTTTCATAATCAAAAAAGCATCATCCATGTATCGACAATAGAATTCGAATTCATTAATAACATCCTTCAAAGGTCTGTTTTCTAGTTTTGCAAGGAAAATGTCGGCTAGAATGGGTCCTAGTGGTGGTGACCCCATTGCCACACCGTCAATTTGTTTATATAGTAATAAATAAATAACTGCTTTTTCTTCACCTTTTATATTTTAGAAAATTATGCCATTGTTGTCAGTAATAATAGAACTGCCTCCAACCAATTCAACAATTTTGAACCAACAGTGACAGTGACTTCTAATACTACTACTAATAATAATAATAATGCCGCGAACTCATTGAATTTATCATCGTCAACATCGTCATGAAGTGTGTGTGTGTGTGTGAATGTTGTTGTAAGTTGTAAGACACACAGTTCTTCAACCTCTATAAACGGTTCCCTTGAAATACTTTTTTTATATACATTCACGCACACTGGTGGATTATTAATTTCTCTGTGTTGTCGTTTATTTTACTACTCCATCTAGGCATGTTTTCATAACACTTTTATTTCCGGTTTAAATCACGGATTCCCCTTTATCCGTACAACTAATTAACTAACTGACTAACTAACCTACACTAAGTGGCCAATTCTGCTTTTTCCCTTCTTGTTAGTATTATTAACCTTACTGACTCACATCAGATATTTGTTAGTCTGTTTCAATTCTTGACTTCTTTATTTGTTTAGTGGTGATGGGGAGCTGGGGGGTAAATGTGTGTACCAGGCTGTAGGAATTTTCTTACTTCCTCCTCGTAGCATTGTTTTTCTGTGTGTGTGTGTGTCTCTCTCTCTCTCTGGCTCTCTTTATTAGGATGTTTATTTAAAAGATAAGAGAAATTATCTATTTATTTACTTATTTATTTATTTTCCTCTTTTTTCAATTATTTATTTATCATTATTTATTGATTGTAGTGTGTGGTGTGAGTGAGTAACTTTCTTATTGGCAGCCATATTATATACTACTATTAATACTACCAGTGGTGTAGTTAGATAGGTTTTATTATATATACTATTATACAGTTTACGTCCTACATTTTAATTTTGATAAATTTTTAACTCTATCCCTTTTTTCCATTTTTTTAGTTTTGATTTTTGGTTCTATTTTACTCTAGCGTAGTTAGGTCTGTTTTTCGTCTGTTATATTGTCTAGAATTTTAACCGTCCTTTTGTGTTTTGTATCTAGTGAATATTGAATAGGCTTCTTTAATTGAATAAAAGAATTCTTATATTTTAAATAGGATTTTTCAAATATAAATATATAGAAATTATCGTAGTGTATTTGCTATAATGTATCCTCTTCTCCTTGTGATGAAAGGATTAAATAAGAATCAAGCTGGATTTTGTCACTATTATTATTATTGTTATTATTATTACTATTATTATTATTATTAATAAAATTCATTTGCAATAATTCCTGTCTACTTCCTTTTCCTATCTCTTAGTCTGATCTCTTTACAAAACAATTGTTAACAAGTGTTATATGTTATTTTACATATGGGCACAATTTTAAAAATTTAAATATATATATATATATATTCATAATTATATGAATTGTGTTGTCCTGTCTTGTAACTGTAGAATCCAGTGTGCAGAAATCAAGAGTAACCAATCACGAGCTCTGACAAGCTCAGTGGTGATGTCTCCGACTACTTCTATACAGCACTTAAGGGGGAGGAGGGATACTAATTGTGTCCTTCAAGGTTGCAGATACGCTTTGCTGACTGACTGGTGAGTGTCAACAGGAACGAAACCCCTTATGTCGAGCATGGCTTCTTCTCGATTTCCAACAATCATCAAATAACAATATTTTTAGAGTGCACTGTGATGGTGAGTCACCTAGAATGGTGGTTGCATTCAAGATTTCCGCTTTCGTTCGTTGGAGGATTAGTATCCATTGGTAGGCAGTTCTGTCATTGACGTTGGTGATATTATTTCTGGGCTAGCTGCAGGTGATGGTTGATTCAAGAGTCATTTGAAGTGATCAACTCATTGTATGATTTGTTTATCCTCCTTGGTAATCAATTTGCCTTTAGTATCTTTTATTGGTTTCATCATCTGGGTTGTTCTGTTTCCGGATAGAGACCTGGTTATCTGATATGATGTTTTGCCGGTCAGTGTTTTGTAGAATTGTCTTTCCTAGCACTCTTCACTTCTTTATTAAGTGCAGTGTGTATTGAACTCAGTTTCTCCTTCTGTTGTCCATCTTTGAATTTAGTTATCACTATTCTGTTTCACCATCCTCCCCTCCTCGATCAGCTTCCAGATAGGTATCCGTTGAGAGCCATTCTTTCTTCGTAGAACAATTGTACATGTTTCTTCCGTGAACATCACTTTCAGAGTGTTAGTTCCAATGTTCTTCCACACAGGTTTCGTCACTGCTACCACGCATTATCTGCGACTTTTCTCTGATATCTGTTGTGAAGGCATCCCTTATAGTTTTGTCCTTCAGTTTCTGAATGTTGAATTTGAATTGTGGCCTGTCTCCAGTTGTTCTGAAGGGTTTCAGCTTCATCTTGAAGGTTCCTTGAACATGAGTAACTCTAGGAATCCAATCAGTCATACTGTTTGAACGAGTTATACACCGTTTTCCTGTTGACCTGCTCTAGGGAAAACGCCCGTGACTTTTGTGTGTCGATCTTTTTTTCATAATAATAATAATCTGCTTTATTCCAGATACAA
This sequence comes from Trichobilharzia regenti, assembly GCA_944472135.2. Taxonomy (NCBI): domain Eukaryota; kingdom Metazoa; phylum Platyhelminthes; class Trematoda; order Strigeidida; family Schistosomatidae; genus Trichobilharzia; species Trichobilharzia regenti. Next base: position 169,945,086 of record OX235262.1, on the reverse strand, counting down.
TACTTATAATACAGAATGGAACTCTCAAAATTTGTCACAATATTGCATCTGATTTGCTCAAAATATAATTAAATTAACCACAGGAATTTGTCGACATTTACGGTATAAATTCAAAAATATTCGAAATACAAAATAGGAATAATAAATATAATAATAACAGTGAGTTTGTTTCAAACAGTATTGTTGATTCAGTTTGGAAATTGTAGCATGTTACAGATTATTGAATCTAATGTTCTATTGATATAGTATGGTGAGGGGAAATACAAAATTGAGTTATTACACAGCCCAAATAATGTTTACACTTATGAGAAAAAAAAGTAAAATTGAGGGGATAACAATAAGGCTCAGTAGAATAATGATGAAGAAAATGGTTTTTGTACTAGTGCAAAGAAGGTTAGTTAATTGGTATCTGACAATATTTTAATCACATAAAGTACGTGCCCAATATAGCATAGTGGAGTTTTTATACTTGGACGTACGTGCATAAAGTCTTTCGAATTGACTTCTTGTTTAACGTGAGGAGACAAGGTTGGAACTGCGGGCAAAGTGGATGCTCACAGTGTGACAAAATTCCTTTAGAAAATTAGTTACATGAAATCAAATGCCTATCAATGACAATATCAGCGATATGGTCCAATAGAATACCACTCGCCCTGCTGACAGTCTTCAGAGTTCTACGAAGTATGACATAGTCTTTTTTAAGCAATCTAGTAAAGGATAAGCAAGGGTGAACAGTAAAGAAGGATAGGTAAGATGCACTAGTTGACAAACTGTAAGAGGAGAGTTTAACTGAGTAATGCCTGAGTGCCTTAACTTCTTAATGTAAAAATTCGGACGGAATGTTCTATCCAGATAGACCTGTGCCTCGGCTGTCCAACTGTCTCAGTTGATTATTCACTGAAGACCTAAGAAAGTGCGAACAGCATCTATATATCGATCAAACGATGAAAAGAAGACCAGACACTAGATCAAAAATGAACTCATTGATAGAATTAGACATGGTTGCATATTTGTCTGAATGAGGTGCCGAAAGAATTACAATATTAAGTCTCTGAATGAGTGTCAAATAACTCCAGTTTATCCGCTCAATGTTCAATTGTTGCGGTTACGAAATAGAATTCAGGTCATTTGGAGAAAAAGATATCCTGAATATGGGGGATATTTCGCCTGTGTTGATGCTGGAATTTGATAGGTTAACCCTTTGCCAAAATGTTTTGCGGGGTGATGATCGAATAATATTGCCGATTTTTCGGCTAAATAATGGTTGACAGTGGACCACTCAGTTGAATACCACAAGCTGATTAACATCCACCCAGCCCCATTAGCCCTGGAAAAACAAAGACAGGTGGTCCGTACCAATGAGAAAAACTTGATTTCATCTAGAAGAAATATGCGATTTGCGAATGTCACCGCCTTCGAAGAACTGAGAAAAGTGGCTTTTGAAAAACATAGAGTACTGGACGGCCATTTCGTCCTAGTTTGATACTGTTCCACAATATGCACCAACTAGTGTTCGAGCTCAGCACCTTAGGGTTATATGCTGATTTTATAAACCATATAACTAGTCTGACGCTCACCACCGACCGGCTCTTCACAGAAATTTTTCTGGAGTTCTCATGTTAAGCTGTAACGAGAGGAGTCCACCTAAGCGGGTAAGAAGAAAGGTACTCACCTCAGAAATTAGCTGGCGACTCAGCGAAATGTGGCGAAAAGGCAGGGATTTAAACTCATCAGCCACTGGATTAGGTCTTGGTGGCAGATTGGCATACAAGCTCTCCTCTTATCCGGAAGATCCTGGCTTCAAGTCCCAGTTGGCGCGCCCGATATAGGTTGGGCTCTTAGGTTGTCTAGTTATATCGCACTAAATATCCTTCCTAGTCCCAGTGGTTTAATTATTCAAAATCACCAAATTTAGTAATAGCATACCTTAGCTGATTTTGGCTTGTTTCGCATATTCTTGGCCACGTTCAATCGGTAAACTACTTTTATAGCTTTCTCTTATGTGACAGACAGCCTTTGTACCCTGCGACTGCTTTTGATGTAATTTTCCACCCTCTACCCCTAGATTTAGAGTTAGTCGTGCGGAGTTAACCATTACCGACCTTCTTTTCACTTCCCTTGACCCTGCAGTGATGACAAAACATTCTTATCAGTCATTCTGGTAGCTGACTTTAGCAGATAATAATGAACGTGAGGTGAGCGAACTGAAGAGAGTAGAGCCACGTAGCTTAGAAATATAAATCTCCATAGGATAACAAATTTTCAACTGAGATGACAGTCCGCATCACTGCTTGAATTTGAGCTCGTATTTCTCTCTAAGGTTTATTCTTCCAGTACCAAAGGGCGCTGCAGAGGTGCAGGGCACCAGTTCAAGTATTCGCCTCCCCTTATGCACTTTTCCTATGGTCTGTCGGATTCTTTACCTGTGTTTGAAGACCCTTTCAAAATAAGGACTCCTGAATATAGCGCTTTATTGTACATAACATCAGGAGAACAGTGCTGGATATGCAATAAAGCCACTCGTGTTAGGGTTTGTTCACCTTTAGAAATTTGAACGACTTTGCAGCGGGATAATTACTTCAGTTTTATCCACAAGTGTGCATACTACTAAATATGTGCTATTGCCTTAGTAAACTGCTCCTGCATACGGAAATACTTAATGTGATCAAGCAGCTTCACCGATCTCCTCATTACTTATGTTTATCAATTAGTGGCTTGTATTTTTGTATACAGTTGGTAACCACAGACTGCTTCAGGACTTTATTATTTTTTGGCAAGTCTCCAACATTATGCTCCTTATTGGGTCAACCTAGCCCTCTTGCAGTTTAAGGATCATCTGATATGCGTATCAATGGGGCTTTTGCGAATATAAGACCAATAAGATGTGACTTTGACATCCTCTAGCCATTTTCCGATGAAATGCCGTTTTATAGGTTAGTAAGGATAACAATTATTTTATTTCTTGAGCACAAATGAGCCATCTTCTCAACAATGAATACCATGGCTTGTCGGGTTGATGGAGTGAGCGTATATGCAGGAAATAACATATTGGTGAATACTATTATTATGGTTTTGTCAGAGTTTTTGTACACGCAAAGGGTCGAACTCAATTCACAGTTCATTTCCGCCTCAGCGATTTCGCCTTCAATGATCAGCCCGTTGATCTATGCTGACTGAACCATATGGCGGACAACTGGATTTTAAAGGGGAAACATACGAATTGCTGCGGTGACGATTAAGGCTACCTCGAGGTATTTTCCCATTTAATATAGCAAACGCCTCAACAGTTATCCTAGCTGTGTATAAAATTGGATAAAATACCTTTGAACAGACAGAGGTAAATTCTGATGCCATTACAGAATTTCTCTAGACATAGAACCAAATGCCTGAGGGAGTCTAGGTCGCAGCTGACAGCATGTGCTGTATCTGTGCAATGATCCTAAAACGTCACAGTGAGCAGTTTTGATTTTCAATGACTGTGCCTTCACTTTGGTTTCTGCCTAGTGGTGCCGTTGCGTATCCCCATATCCTCTTCATAATATCGTTAGTAAATATACCTTGGTAGAGCAGTATCATATTCTCCTTTCACTAGTTGCGCACTGTTAAATAAAGTCTGCAGTCCGTCCACCAGTTTTTAAGGGCAAGTTTTATGACTAGGGTAGTGCGCTAAAACGGAGGTTTGGAAGGATAGAATGCCATAAAATAGCTGCATAGCTAATTGGATTTCTAGACAGCCATCGATTGCAAACTTTTCACTTGATTGGCAGTTTGCCTGTTTTGCTGTAGGGTGTAGACATGATGCCCGTTCTATAGAACGCTTTTGACATCTTTTCTTTGTATTTCGGGCACTTCCTTTTGAATTTTTCAGTAAGAGAAGTCTGGCTTCCCAATGCGAGAAGGGTGCCATCATGGTTCAACATTTGCAAGTTTATTACCGAGGGATAGGGACGTGATGTGTTGGCGGATCCCTACGACTTAGTAGTCATCACTGCTCTAATTCTGTGAACGTGCTGTCTCCTGTAAATAAGGTTCTGGCCACAACAGAATAAGGAGTCGCAATGAATTTCAGTTCGACGTAGTCAACTGTTTTATCACAACTCATATCTAAATACGGTTAAATGTAAACAAATAAGCCGCGACATATTGCTTGCCCGATGAAATAAAAGCGAAATGACTGGCAAAGTGTGTGCGTTGAAGTTTAGGTCGTTCTGCCTTAAAGGGACCAAAAGGCAGACGCATAAATCTTGTGAAAATGTGGCATATAGAACTGCAGTGTTGGTTTGAGGCAGGCGAAATTATCGCAGAGAAGCTTAATATTGAAGCCATGGTTGGAGAGATTTCTTTGCATATCCGGGTGAAGGTATAAAATTGCTAGTAGTATTGGTCGAAAGGGAATAGTACTGCAGTACCCGAAGCTCCTTCGTCTGGATGCAGCATGAAAACATGTTGGAACTTGTAGTCTGGTTAAAACTGAAATAATCATGGGAAAGTCATCAAACAGGAATATTGTACATGCTACCTAGATAGAGATATTTGAGCCAACACGATAATTTTCCTCTTCTATATAATGCTTGGTTGGGATCGCCTTAGTGATATTTCAAGTTCAAAAATGAACGGTCACTATGCACCGACCTGTTCAATTGATCCTTCTCTAATCACATACTCAGAAATCAGCTTGTTTAAATTAAATAGACAACCTGAATTATTTCCTGAAACCGAAACACACTGGCAAAACTTTGACTAGAAAAGAATTTTCGAATACCCATATCTATCTCCAACTATTTGACTACGATTATTGCAAATTCTTGCTAATCAGGTTCAATTTGAGTTTCTTTATGCAGCGTATTGATTTTTGGTTTTTTTCTGAGTCATTTTTCATATAGCTGGTTCTTCACGTTTTAGTCACAGTGCTTTTTCATCTCATAGCCATTATCATCCACCTGCACACAATATTTGCCCTAATGTTCGTTGTAGAAGGATACTGTGCAGTTCTGTTGAAGACCATGGTACGCAATATGGTAAATAACATGGATGATTACACAGGAAGTGCTATCATGGAACTGTTGTACCATACAAAGACTGCCAGATACTATTCGCACACCATGAATTGCAGTCAGTGCCTTGCAGCCAAGATAGGGGCTTGAAGACGTCAACGAAACAACAAAACAAAAATAGAGGGATCGTGTAATTCCAAACCGAGATATCCTGAAAGCTGAAGCGTTGAAGACACTGCAAAACTTTTCTGGCTAGGAAATATACAAATTTATTGCATTACAAACCTTCAGTCTTGGAGTTATCCGGCCTCCTAACAGAAAGAAAGCAGTCGCTGGACAAAATCTTCGGTGGTCAAAAGAGATGTTAATTCAAAGAGATTGTGTCTAAAAGTCCAAGGTGAAGTGCAATAATATAGCACATGCCCTTTTTAATTGGCGGCGCTGTTATTCACAGAGTATCAGGGCATTTCAAAGAAAAGGTCAGAAAATAGGAACACGACCTCATTGAATTCCACATTACAAGTTTAAATTTTGACTTTGCCGCCTCTCTTAATCCATCACATTTTTCAGATATTAGTATCATGCCAGATATTTCGGTGCAAGTTCTGCTAATGTAACACAGTTCAAGAGTTAATGCCACCGATAATATTTACTCGAGAAAAATCTCAATGCCACATTTCATTTACAAAGCATACAAAAAATATGGCTTATCGTTAAACTGCCGTAGCGTGGGACCATAATGCTACAGTTGGCGAGGATATGCACTGAACCACTTACATGTAACATTGGTTCTACGAAGGCTGTTGAGACAAGCCGACAAGAAGTAGTGGCGACTGTCAGCATGGTCGTTAGCTACATAATGGTAGCTATGAATCTAGTAAACCTCCTTCGTCACTAGAAGGCAAATAACGATCTTAAGAGGATGATCAATCAACCATCTATATCAGATGAAGAAAGAGCGACTTTATTGCATATCCCCTCAACGACGCTTGTTGCTATGTTGCTATTGGTTTCAAATGGCCTTGGTTTTGGGGGAAGATTTAACTGACGTAACATTGCGATTTCGTAGACATAACTCAGGCTCATAGGTGAAAAATTATAATCCTGGAATAAGGACAAGTTGTTCAGAAGGTAAGGAGGACATTATTTTTCAGTTTATTTGTACATATACTATTGTGTATCGAGTTGCGTTGAGTTCTTAGTTCAACTGTATGCAACTGCATTTACATAAAGTAAAACATTACGAATTCTCCTGTTTTTAAAATAAAAAACATGATTCTTTTCATTAAGAGTAGTAATGAAGAATAGAATTTCTTCCACGTCAGTGTTATTTAGTTGAAGATTTAATCTCTGTAGGCCCTTGAAGGAATAAATTCGGCACGGAGAACTCCTGTGGAAACCGAAAGCACCTTTAGTTTACTAAATCTTACTGACTTATTGTATAAATTTGGTCTGTCATGTGTTTATGTAAAGTCTGCTGGTGTATTCAGTAAAGTAAAAGTTGTAGTGCATAACTCCTAGACTTGTTGTAGTTGTAAGTGTTGAAGCTAGACTTAAGATAGTCCCCGATATCACCACACTTACTAAAAACTTCACCGTCTTATGACTTTACGAGTACTCTACCTAACGTGTAAGTACTGATTAACTCAATCAAAGTTTAAAAGCTAACAATGGAAAGAATTCTTAGTATGAGTTGTATTTAACGTAACTGAATAACAGATTTAATAAATAAAGTGACTGTACAACTTAGCTGCAGACGTTGCTGGAGGTAGGCTCGGAGAGTGTGCAGAAAGAGAGCACAACAAGAGAGCGAACCAATGAACGTACGGAAGACTCACAACTCAAAAGATAAAACGTGGATCACCGTGGGTGAGTCAGTTTAAACAAAAGTTCAAAGGTACAATGTGCACTACAGGTTATCCCCCCCTAGAAGGTTGGTGGGAAGCCAGCAAGCTTCGATATACAACAGTAGGATGGCTTGGCACAATAGCAATGAGTGAATGAGAAGGTTTGAAAATAGCAATAGTAAAAAAAGAAATTTTACCGAAAGGAAAGAAAGCAAAAGAAAAGAAAAAAATTAAGGTAAGTTGGAAGTGGTATGTACATGATTAGTGAAGTAAGACGGAATATGATAAGAAATGACGCTGGTGCCTTGTGTGGTTGTAAGCTTCTGCGGTCTGATGTTGTTTTTTTTTAATTTTTTTCTTTTTTTTGTCTTTCATATTTTTATTAATCTTTTTTTTAGTATTTTTTATTGTATTGTATTTATCGATTCATTTTTTTTTAATTCCGCACTATTACAAGCTTACTTATGTGGAGGTTTGATGGTAAACCTCTGGCGCCGAGGCTGTCGTAGCAAGAAGGTGACTCATTATGTCTAACTTTCATATTAGACCAATGCTCCCTTCCTCCGCTTCAACAGAACCTAGCAGTCATGTTAAAGGCAATCATTATACCAGCGTATGATAAGGAGCAGGGTAAAAAAAACAACAGAAGAAAATGGGAAAGAAGGTTAAGATTTCAAAATCGGTGTAAAGGTACTACAAAAGCTTGTGCGAAATCAATGCGAGGAAAAGTGGTGCAACTTGGAAGTAGTACGTTAGAATGAGATAAAACAAAGGAAGTTTCTACCCTGTGAGAACTTATAAAATTACAGAGAAGTTAGTACATAACCAATAGCTATGAGTAGTTATCATTACCAAAATTACTTTGTTCATGTTGCTAAGTGCATAACTAAGATGATGCATAATGTTTATAAGTACGGTTCACAAAATAAATGAATTGCAGGAGGGCATAAACCCGAAGGAATATAGTACAGGCTGTGAAAATAAATTGAGCGGATTACTATGTACAGCATAGAAGTGAAGCATTTATGCGCAAAAAATATGTATATCTGTCCATTTAACTATACAGTGGAAGTTTTTTTTTTTTTTTTTTAAATAATCTTTTTTTTATTTAAAAAATTTTTTTGTTTATTTATTATTATTTTACATTTTTTTACTTTTTTGTATTTTCTTTTTTTTAATATTTTCTTTTTTTTTAAAAATTTTTTTAATAATAATTAATTTTTTTGGAAGAAAATGGGCAGTGAAAGGTAATATACTGTTCATAATTCCTCTTTTGGTGTGGGTTACAAGATGACATGAGAAGCCAACTGATCTAGCGAGTAGATTGAGATGAAATAGATGAAAAATTAGGGGTAAAAACAAACTGCTGCTGGTCCTCTGTAACGAGAGATAAAGATTAAAAGGATTAGTGAGGGTTAAAACGACTACTCCCAGAAGCGGGACCAAATAGATTAAATATAGCAGAATTGAATAAGAAATTGTGACAAGGAATAAAAAATCACTAGTAGCATTACCTATGGATTAGTTCAGTGAAAGAATTCTACGAACCTCTTGGGCCAGTGAACACGTCGACCAGCACGTGTGACAGGGGTCTTACTGGTGACGGTAGGAGAATCATCATTCACCACTGGAGGTGAGGTAGTTGAGTCTGGACAAGGACTAGGTTCAGTGGGGCTATTTGATTGAGCCGATGGGGAGGGTGAAGGTTCTTCAGTGTATGCCGCTTTAAGTCTGTCTATGCTGACAGTGTCTGGGCGGCCGCATCGGTCAATAACGAAAAATTTATCTTTACGACTAAGGACCTTAAAAGGCCCGTCATACGGTGGTTGTAATGGCTTTCGTATGGCGTCGTGACGCACGAAAACGTGTGTACAGTCATCAAGTCGCCGATCAACCTGAACCTTTCGGTTCTGAGTGCGTGTGGAAACTGGTCGGAGTCGCTGCATAAAACTTTTAAGTTGCTGAGCGTAACGGGTGGTATCGGGAAATTTGGCTCGAAAGTTTCGGGAGCGATTAGCTCGCCTGGTAAACGCATGGTGGTACCGTACACCAATTCAGCTGGCGAGCACTGCAGATCCCCCTTAAGCGTAGCCCGGATGCTAAGCAGGACCAGTGGTAGCGAATCTGTCCACTTACTGTTGTCCACTGCCATCAACGCAGCTTTGAGTTGACGGTGGAAACGTTCTACTAGGCCATTTGCCGCGGGATGATACGCGGTTGTGCGAATGCGTTTGCATCCCAGCATCTCTAACAATTCTTTGAAGCTTGTGGATTCGAATTGTTGTCCGCGGTCGGTAGTGACAGTTGCGGGACATCCAAAATGGGCAACCCAGCCATCCATGAAGGCACGACAGACGGTTTGAGCCGTTACATCTGGTATCGGAATGGCTTCCGGCCAACGTGTGAAACGATCCACACATGTGAGTAAATACGAGCAGCCGTTAGACGGGGGCAGAGGCCCTACTATATCCAGGTGGATATGATGGAACCGAGCGTCTGGGGTCGCAAACGTCCCCAACGGCGTGATGTTATGCTTGGTGACTTTAGCACGTTGGCATTGCACACAAGCACGTGTCCATTGACGCACATCACGGTTCATACCGGGCCACGCAAATCTCGCAGAAATCAACTTGTCCGTTGCTCGTATGCCAGGATGGGAGAGGTTGTGGAGTGACTCAAACACAGTTCGGCGTAAAGACGTGGGAACAATCGGTCGAGGAGTACCAGTTGACATATCGCAAAGTATAGTTGCCTCACTGTTTAGCAAGGGGACGCGTTCTATCTTCAGTGAGGTTTTATTTGACAGGTGTTCTAAGTTCAAATCGTTCAGTTGGAGTTCGGCCATTTTATGAAGATCGATGGTTGGTGGTACGGACGTAGCACATACGCGAGACAAAGCGTCTGCTACCGCGTTATCCGATCCAGAAACGTGCTGGATATCAGAAGTGAACTGGGAAATATAGTCTAAATGGCGTGATTCTCGCGGTGAATACCGGTCTGAAGTAGTGTGGAGGGCGTACGTCAATGGCTTATGGTCGGTAAATACCGTAAATTGCCGGCCTTCCACGAAGTGACGAAAATGCTTGACAGCAGCATAGACAGCGAGAAGTTCCCTACCGAATGTGCTGTATCGAGATTCGCATGCGGTAAGTTTACGTGAAAAGAAAGCAATCGGTAGCCATACATTAGCCATACGCTGTTGTAGGACGGCTCCGATCGCAGTATTAGAGGCATCTACGGAGATGCTGATTGGAAGTTGAACATCTAGATGGACCAACATTGTGGCGTCAGCAATAGCTTTCTTGATAGCTGCAAAAGCTGTCGAGGCTTCCTTAGTGAACACCAAAGACTTGCATTTCCCTTTAAGCATATCAGTCAAGGGGGTCACGATATGAGCACACTGTGGGATAAAGCGACGGTAGTAACTAACCATCCCGAGAAAAGTGCGTAGTGCCTTGGGAGAAGTGGGTAGAGGGAAGTTTTGAATAGCTTCTACCCGGTCAGGTAACGGATAAATTCCATCTTTGTCTATCCTATGTCCCAAAAAATTCAGGGAAGTGACTCCAATCTGACACTTCGGCAAGTTGAGTGTGAGGGAGTGTGTCACAAGTCTTCGGAAAACTGTCTGCAAATGAAGTTGATGAGTGGCTTCATCTGGACTAGCTACCAAGATATCGTCCAGATAGGCAAAGGCGAAATCAAGCCCGCGCAAAACGTCATGTATAAAACGCTGGAAGGTTTGGGCAGCGTTCCGTAAGCCAAAAGGCATTCGAAGAAACTCGAACAGGCCAAACGGTGTAATCACAGCAGTCTTAGGTATATCCTCGGGGTCGACGGGAATCTGGTAGTAAGCCCGTGTAAGGTCCAGTTTGCTGAATACTCGAGCTCCCTTGAGTGAGGCGGTTAAATCGTGTATGTGAGGGACAGGGTAGCGATCGGGAACAGTTTGTGCGTTTAGTCTGCGGTAGTCGCCACAAGGACGCCAATCTAAACCGTTATTCTTAGGTACCAGGTGCAACGGTGAGGACCACGGGCTGCTGGATGGCCTAATAATCCCCATTTCTAGCATATGCTCAAACTCCGCTTTGACAACCTTTAGTTTTTCTGGGGATAGTCGCCTCGGCTTTGCGAAAACTGGCGGGCCAGTAGTGACAATATGGTGTGTGACGTTGGAAGTCGCACATGGCAGGCCGCTGCTAGGTTTGAACAAATCTGAAAAAGACTGCAGTATATGCGAATAAGGACCAGTGCTAGTGGGTGTGGCATATACAGGGCTGAGGGCTGGGCCTTGTGTGACGATACCGCTGACGGAGAGGTTTGTGACAGGATCTCTTAACTTATGATTACCTGTATCTACCAGTAATTGGTAGTGCTGCAATAGATCCATGCCAATTATACCTGTGGTAACGTCTGCCACCAGGAAGACCCAACGAAGTGAACGACGCAAACCGATGTTAAGATCTATAAAGCGCCTGCCGAACGTAGCAATTGGCGAACCGTTTGCGGCTCGTAGTTGAAGAGACATTGGCCGCCTGCGCTCCTCTACTGTGGGTGGGATTACACTGACCTCTGCTCCGGTATCAATTAGGAAGCGTATCCCAGTGTTACGGTCGGTAACATAGAAGAGGCGACATGAGAGTGGTTCGCCAGCGACGTTAGTCGCCAGTACGTGCTGGCTTGCTAGTTTCCCGATTGTTGAACATCGAAGGTGCACGGGCGAGTGCACTTTTGGGCTTTTGCTCCGTAACGTCGATGATACCAGCACACTCCAGGCTGGTTACTTCGGGACTGTCGGCGCTTGCTGCCAGCACGTGACAAGGGTCTACTACTACGCGAACTCGAGGGACTGCGTCCACGACTCCTGGAGTTCATCTCCTGTCGTATACTACAGATCTCCTCGTATAGCTTGGCTATATGGGCCACCGCGTCAAAGCTTGATGACCCCCCGTCAGACGAATCTTTAGTCTGAGCAGGAGCAGCAGTTACTGTTGCGGAAATGCCAATTTTAGGATTGATGGCCTCCACAGCTCTATCAGCTGCCTCGGCTATCTCCTGTAAGGGGTACTTGTAGATCGGTGCTAAGATACCCTGGACTGCCTGAGGTAATCTTTGAAGCCAAAGTTGTTTGAGAAAAACCTCGTCAATTTTAAAGTCCGCCACTAGCTGCTTCATCTGCCTCAACATTTGTGAGGGCTTGCGGTCACCTAACTGAACATCGCGGAAAAGTTCCTGCACTTTCTGTTGGTCAGTAAGTGCGACTCGTTGAATTAACGCCTGTTTGAGCCGCTCGTACCGATCCGGAGACGGATCTGCGAGAACGTCAGCCACCTCGTCTATGACACTTTCGGGTAGGCTCACAATCACGTGGTTTACTTTGGTCTCTTGTGAGTGTATGTGTCTAATGGCAAACTGAGCCTCTATATGATTAAACCATGCAGCTGGACGATGTGTCCAGAAGGCGGGGAGTTGCAGCGTTATAGCCATCTCTGACGCAGAACTGTTGTCAGCCATCTTGCACACAGGACACAATATTAACAAGGTGATAAAAAAACCAATATAAGTACAAAGAAAACAAATCAAATCTTTATAACCGTGCGTGAAAGAAAAAAAATAACAAAATAAACGGTACGTAAAAAGAATTGTTAACACGTTAAGCTACTATAGCGGAAAACGGTGAAAACGGGCTCACCACTTGTAAGTGTTGAAGCTAGACTTAAGATAGTCTTCGATATCACCACACTTACTAAAAACTTCACCGTCTTATGACTTTACGAGTACTCTACCTAACGTGTAAGTACTGATTAACTCAATCAAAGTTTAAAAGCTAACAATGGAAAGAATTCTTAGTATGAGTTGTATTTAACGTAACTGAATAACAGATTTAATAAATAAAGTGACTGTACAACTTAGCTGCAGACGTTGCTGGAGGTAGGCTCGGAGAGTGTGCAGAAAGAGAGCACAACAAGAGAGCGAACCAATGAACGTACGGAAGACTCACAACTCAAAAGATAAAAAGTCTATCACCGTGGGTGAGCGAGTTTAAACAAAAGTTCAAAGGTACAATGTGCACTACATAGTCATTGGTATTTCCAGGATACTACTTACTCGTTTTATGCAGCCGAAATATTCAATTCTCACTTTATTGAGGAAATACTATAGTGCCTGCAAAAGTAGTGCGTCAGTTTACGAGTTTCATTAAGCCTACAGAATGTTTTCTATTCACTGAATACTGTTTGCGAATTATCCGAGAAAACACATTTCCGAGTGGGATGTAATACAAGGCTGAATTCTTAAACTGTCATCCTTATAACAGTTCAATTCAATCACACGTATATTAATATGATAGTCTGTAATTGACTTTAGAGACTTATCAGGGAATATTCTCATCACCTTACGGTTTGCTGATGATATTGTCCACCTAGACTATGAGAAGTAACCCCTGATGCTGTAAAATATGAAAATAATACCGGTGTTTGATTATAGGTGTCCGCGTTCTATCTCATGAGTAAAGCAGTATAATATGGCGAGTGCTGTTGAGGTTACGCATAAATGTTTAGGTGGGGAGGGTAAGTTAGCCTTCAAGGTAGGGAAGCTGAATAGGTTGAGATGGCTAGAACACGTGCTGGCATACAAAGCCATCGCCTTTCTCCAGGGACAATGCTAGCCAGCACATGTTAAGGTTTAAAATGTGTTTGGGTCGGTCAAATGAAAAAGTGATATTGGTTCATAAAATTGTTGACAGTCAGCTGGAAGAACTACCGGAGATGTGACTGCAAATCTTTGGTACTGGTACAGGTGCATTCACTCTGTGTAATCTCACGTATCTATTCAACTCATGTTTTTCCTTGTCACTATTTATTCTCCCTCACATTTTCGCTCGTTAAACTTCCATTTAGTTTTATGTCTCTACCTTCGTGTGCTACATGAAATGTGGTAAATTAAACAGGTGGACTTCTCTGCAAACTCATACTGAAAGCTAGTCAGAATGACACAGTCTGGGCATAACTAAATGCGAAACATTGATAAATGATCTCCAAAATTTCAACAAATGATAAGTGTAGTTCTTAATCTTGTTCTTTGCCAAATGAAAAATAGATACCTTTCAGTAATCTCTTCTTCCACCCGGGACTCGTCTCCTACTTTGCAACTGGATTTGTGCTTTTTTTTTTTTTTTGTTAGCTTTCGGTCATTCAGCATTCGCCGTTGTTGTTGACTCAGCGCCTAGATGACTTTAGTTGAATAAGGTTTCGATCGTGCAAACTTGGGTCCTGGGCAGTTGATTGGTTGCATTATCATTTCTCAAATGGAATGCAGCATACTGTATATTAGGGTAAATCTTCCGCCTCGCTTGCTGAAGCTGGTGTTCCTCAGGCTATTTGCATCACTCCTTTTCCTTTTTCTCTCTCGTCTTACATGACTTTTCTCTTTCTAATGAGAGCAACTTCGTCAAATACGCTGGTGATCTGACCGTCTCACTTCGTGTCATGTTACAATGTGACTGCAGCAAACTTAACTGCTTCCTGTCTGTAGTCTAAGGTACGTGGTCTTGCGTTAAATCCCTCTAAATGTCAGGCAGTTAACTTTCCCCTCACTCATAAGCGTGAACTGCAAGAACTGTGTCGTTCACAAGATGTTTGTATCAAAGAGGGCACTGAAACAGAAACTAAGTCTAACATAAAATACCTTGGAGTAAATCTATCCTCTGGTCTTTCTTGGTCATTCTATATCTTGTCGATTTCTAAGAAAACCTTCAGTCTAGCTTACCATGTTATGTAGTCAAGACAGTCAGGAATCATTCAACCTCTCTTTTTACAACTTGTTAACTCTTGCATTGGTCTTTACTGCTCCCCCTTATTCTTTCCTGAATTACTCAAAAACGACTATGTCGTATTGTGCAGGGTATTAAGGTTGTCATTAGGGCAAGTGGTGTACCATTTAGTCAACTCGTTAATGCATTAGTTAAAAGACATCTAAACTCATGCGAGAAATGGTCTAAATCTATACTGTCTAACCCTCAACATCCCCTCTATTCTCAGCTCTTCCCTTTAATTTCATCTGATGGAACCAGAAGTCGGAATAAAAGATTATGTGATCGTTTTTGGAATTAAGTAATACCAAAAATTGTTGTCGTTTTCATTGTCAGCAGTTCACAGCCTATTGAGTTTACGCAAGTGGAATGCTCATTTCCCACTTTCCTGAGGAGACATCAACTAGGATTCTAGGAAAGTAGTACGTCAGTATGCGAATTTCATGAATCTGTAGACTGCATTCCATTCACTTATTACTGAAACTAAACTATGAAGGAACTGATATTTCAAAGAAGGATGTAGTACAAGGCTCATTTCTACAACTGTCGTCCTTATTTTAGTTCACTTTCATCATAAATGTATTAACCGAATTGTCTGTTACTCACTTTAGGCCCTTACCAGGGAACAGTCTTGTCAACTTAGTGTATGCTGATGGTATTGTCCACTTAGGCTGCGATAAGTGACCATTGAAACTGGAAGATATGAAAAGACTACTGGTTTTTGATCGTAGTGTCTGTACCCTTTCTTCTGTGTTAAGTAGTCTAATATGGTGAGTAATATTGGGGTTAAGCTTAGTGTTAAGTAGAAATGTGATTCCAAACGTTGTTAATGACACAGATGCATTCACTCTATGTAATCTCACATATCTGAGCAACCCTTATATTTTTTCCATATGACTGTTTGTTTTTCATCACATTTATGCATATTATAGTGACATTTAATTTATTTTTTCTTCTACCTTTGTGTGCTACATGGAATGTGCTAACTTAAGCGGGTGCACTTGTGTGCAAGCTTCTATGTTGAAAGTCAGTCTGTCAGAATGATCTATAGTCCAGGTATAATGAAATGCTAAAACGTGGATAAAAATAGGCAAAATGTCAACAAATGGTAATCGTATTTTTTCATTTAGTTCTTGTCTAACTGAAAAAAGTGATCTTACAATAATTTCTCCTCTTACCCGAGATAACTCTCACACTCTGTCCCGTTATATCTCATTAGTTAGTTAATTTTATCGTGTAGCCCAAATGCGAAGTTGAAACACATCTGATGAAATATGTTTTGCTTATTACCAACTAAATATAATATTTTTCAAGTGTGGAACGTCACAAATCGAACTGCTACACTTCTGTGCTCATTTCCATGTTAAAACTCAGTCAGTCAGCTTTGTCACTGCAGATGCGTAGTGTCACAACTACCTAGTGTTAATTAGCTTAAACAATTATTCATGCCGTTTCCTAAGTACTCTATGCATTTCCCGATTCCTTAAACTGTCCAGATAAAGTGCACCGAAGAGGAAAACATAAACCAAAAGTCAGTAACACGGACGTAAGAAATAGTGTGAATAGAAGTGAATGAGATGAGTGACCTTCTATCCCTGTAGTACGCTTAACTAAAATACTCATGTATATGAATGAGGCAAAAAGTTGTGTGACTGACTTGATATGATCATGAGCAATAGTTTGTGCTCAAAACGCCACCAAGTAATATTGCTGTACAACACTGTGTGATTTATCAAAATAAAATCGTATCCATAATGGAGTTATACTCTACCACAGTGCCCAAATTTTATACTTATGTCAAAAATACTTATCTTATGTGTCTCCTAATTGTTTCCTTTTTGTCTTCCTCATTGCAGGTTGTCAGTCTCCGTAGACATTCTACTAGATGTCGTCATACATAGTGTCTGCAAGCAGTCTTTCAATACATCTACCTCCCGCAAAGTTATTGTTACGATGCCTTTAAATCATTTACACTTGGCCGTAATACAATTAGTGTGCTAATATTACTGATGCAATGACATGCAAGACTTGTACATGTTACTGTGAAGTTAGCTTGTAATAACATTCCCTCCATAGTAAATAGAATGCTTGTGATAACAATTCGTCATTATCTTTTCATTGTGTTGATAGTTGCGTATATATTAGAAAAAAGCTAACCTTGTCGTATCAGTTCTCTAAATTACAATCACTAAGTGCCCATACCTCTGCTGAATACCAAGTGCTACTCGTGGCCCATGAAATACTTATTACTGCATTCGGAAATAACAGTCAAACTATTATTACATGGAGTAGTGAGACAGAAGGCGTATGAAATTTAGATATTAGTGTGTATCTGAAGTTAACGACACAATATATATGTGGATTTTTCATTTCCAAACTAGAGAATTTTATAGGGTAATGTAGGAGTGAGCGCAATGAGTTAATAATGTATTCTTTACTGCATACATCTTGTATGAGTGAAATGCTTCTATTCAATTTTCGGCGAAGCTTCAATATCACCCTGCAGGGTTTCTTCAATGCACTCTCATAGGGAATAATACTTGGTACTGAGGAATCCAGCCAAAAGCATCTGTGACACAGTCGAATGACTTTTTCAACTAAAAGCCGCAATACTGATATTAAGTGTGATTTACCTGTAAACTGAGGGACTCTAGTGTAACACAGCACCATATCCCAGCAGGGTATTCTTTGTGTTTTACAGGTACAAGTAGAATTCATGGACTGAGCATTTGTTAAATATGGAGGCGACCCATTGAGTCACTTAGACGAAAGGCTGACGAAATGCGATACCTTACACACGCACTTTCAGATGTAGGCATGTGTCACTTCACATGAACTCTGGACCATATCGAGTAGGCATTCCTTTAAATTAATTATTGTTCGTATATGTGATGACTTGGTGCGTTTCCTAGTTTGCCTATAATTACGGAATGTACATTATATTAGGGAACACAAATGGATTTTGTGAAAACCAGTGGTGTTCCTTCTCTAGTCTTAATTGATGTCACATTGATTGACACGATTAAAGGAATAGATTGTAACGTGGTGTTTTCTGTAGCTGCGAAACGTAATTACCTAGTTTCGAATTGACATCATGCGTCTAATCCTATTAACCTATGTATATAGTTCTACCTTCACGAAACCTAGAAGTCAGGAGCAGACTCTCTTTGACAGATCTAGTTTTACTTTGTGACTAATTGGTGAGTCACCTGGTGTTGTGGTAGCAAAAAAACAACTCCAAACCTTAGTATTTTCTAGAAATGAACATATTTACTTACTTTGGCGACAATTTAATCTTAGGGATATTAACCTTTACTTAGTAATTTGGATCCGAAAGTAAACGCCATGTTACTAAGTTATTCAAAAGACAGAATGATGAGTGAAACAGTACTCGGATACTTATTCTAACGAAACCGAATAATGATAATCGTTTAGCCTACCAATATGCCGCTTACTTTCAGTCTTAATTCAAAGACAAATTTAATTGCTCACTAAATTAATAGTTCCAGAAGACTGCTCTACTCCTGTCTTCGAAATACTTTACCCGATCGTGTTTTACTTCAAAATATGTGTATACTGGCCAGCTGATGTTGCTTATCCAGTTACACTGTTTTTCAGTTACAATGTCCCATCTATTTCCTATCAAACGGAACATCCCTTAAACCATCAACGAGTTACCATCATTTCTAAATAAATAACCTTAACTATTCGCATGTAAACGATGCTATAAACTTTATCACTTACGTGATGTTTCAACTTTCGATTAATCAGTTTTCCCTTACATGAGCACCTGTTTCAATTTTAACGGATATTTCTAACCTTTGACTACTGAATTAGTACGTTTCGTTATATACCATCCATACGAAATATAGGTACTGATAATAATTACTGCTAACAGATTTATCACGAGAATGTACTCCATATTGACGACAATATTCCTCAGGGGCGGACGTATCTTCTAAACGCGCTACTCAATACAACACATGACCCTAACCCCATAACTCTGTAGCTCACAACATTCTATAAAGTTAGTAGTGACTATTAACAAGTAGAATGTCTATTTGAGGTATAGAGAATACATTTATTAGTGATTCGACACAAAATACAAAATCAACGGTACTGGAAACCACTTTCTTCAGCAACGAATCCCACGAGGTCACTGGAACTACAGATTATCTAAAAAAGAAAACAAGGGTTCACAGGATGTATACATGAATATAACTACCAATATAATATTAACGAGATAGCACAGTAAGAATTAATGAAAGTTTATATCGATGTGCGATTACATCAGTCACTATTTTTGACACAAGTGGATATTTAGACGAAGTAATAAGAAGACGTAATTTGTCTGAGTCGTGTAGTGTTGTATTTGTGCAACACATTTTGGACAATCTGGTCACGCATGGACTTGTTATAGGAATACATATGAGATTAATACAGTTAAAAGTCTAGAAAATAAATTTAGGTGGAATTAAAACCACATATTGGAGGTCAAAATAACAATGAAGATCACTAAACCAAATATCAGAGGTACTAGTACATCTACCCTGACTAGTATCAAAACGAAGTTTAACAAAGAAGGTTTCGTGTGATGACGAATAGTCTTGGAATTCACAAAAGTGGTTTAAACTTCCTAATCACACTTCGGCTTCCACAAACTTTAGGATGCAATCCAAACACGTTTTACAGATAGGTTTAAAAAATGTGCAAACGTCAGTTTTATGTCCTGTCCCTATAATATGTTTCGAAATAGAGGAGCTGGGACCCCATTAATAACTTCTGAAGATTCTGTTGCTTCTGGAGGCATTTAGGAATATGATGCGTAGCCCTTACTTGCAGAAATCGATGAGCCTTCCCTAAATGGATACAGCAACCACTTCTAAACCTTACGTCCATAGCTTTAAGAGATGTCGGACACTACTTCTACGTGGTTTTAAAATAATTTTGTGAATTAACTTCGAACAAGCGCGAATAATGTGGCGTCAGGACAATAACAAAAATCGGAAGTTTATGAAACCAAACTCACTAATAGGACAAAATGACGCACACGTCAGATGTCTTTACGTACCTGATCACGAGGATGGTATTGAAATCCACCAAGTTACTAAAATGTTGCAGTGTGCATTTAACTCATTTAAAAATTTTGGCAGAAAACACTGAATGTTGAAAGTGATCGTAAAACATATTACAGTTTCTTCCCATTTGTGAACACTAATTTTCGCTTGTTTCTATGCATTCCATTGATTTTCAGCTATCAAAACAGCACACAAAAGTGCGAAAGGATGCAAAATTTGATATCAACCATATTCTTCGGTTCCTGCAGCAGTAATAGGTACTGCACAAATGCTGATAGGGAAATTTGAGACCGAGTACAAGTTTCCGCCAATCTGCAAAGAAATTTATCGAATGACAGTCGTTGAAATGTACGCGAAGCTTACTCGGTATGCCAAAAATCACTGCATGAACCATGTATTTAAGCGTCCTGTCACACAAGAAATAAGTAAATGCTCAAGAACAATATCGAACAATAATTTTCATATAAATTCATCCAACAAGAGCAAAATAAGCACCGAGATCGCGTCTACTGTATTTGCTGGACGACTAGCTCCAACTCGAATCAACGAAACCGCGCAAATGTCGTCAAGGTTAAGCCAGAGGCGCCACTTCAAATAGGGGATATGACTTATCAACGCCCATGAAGAACAGCAGAGAAGAGGAGTCCTTGCACTTTCCAGCATATTCTGATGTTATTAGTGTGCTAAGAGCTGGCTGCAAACCAAAATTGTAGACAGAAATTCACGTCAACGTTACGTCCCGCATAGGTGTCATAAGAAAAACAATAACAGAGCTTAACCTTGAGTAACTCACCAACCAGTTACAGCAGTCTTAATGCCTGCAAATAGGATTCGCAGTTATATGGTTTAACTTTCTGAAAAACGGTCACAAGCAGTACAGGATAATTTTTAGCAAGAAAACAACCAATCAGAAGACGTTTTGTCTCTGAAAACAATAACGCCAATATTGATGCGCAAAAAACCTATAAATATCCGTTGATTTTTTCATTAAAAGATCTGTTGCATGGTCTTTGTCTCCTGTTGTTACGTCAGTGCCTTAAGATATTCGAAAAAGAACAGTTATGAGACTTATGGCTTACAAAGAAAACAGCAGCCTATTATATAACTAACTGTGCCATTTTGTGAAAGGCCTTATGTATGCGAAAAACCGACTGCGAACGAAGGCTGGGAGAAAGTTACTGACAATACAAGACATTGACGTTTTCTTCACCTGACATAACTGTGACCGTGGAAATAAAACGTTTTCGGATCAGGTGGTCCTGCTTCACTGGGTCACAAAATTTCTAGTAGTTAAAATACCGAGAGTCAGAATCGGTTCGGTCCTCCTTTTACATATTCAACTTACTTACCAACGAGTTACCTGAACTCACCAAGTCACTCATGATTCCTAGTCCAGATGACGTAACTATGGAGGAAAGTGTGATGTGAACGACACAGGTTTATTCAGCAAGCCGATACGAGGCAGCTTTTCTATTGGTTCCAGCATTAAATTATCCTCATCAGTGTAGCCATGTGTACCACTAAGAACATGAGACACGAGAAAGACTAATGGTGTGTGGGAATACTACAGTCTCACACAGATACAGATGTCATGATGAGGCAACACATAGGGTAATGTTCACTAATTTGTGGACATATCTGACGGGACCAAAAGTATTAAATTGAATCCAGACATGCCGCTACTTTCTGATACATGACTCATGTATTCGAAGAAAAGTTGAGTAAGATACACAAATGAAGAACTCCTAGATAGTCCATGAATTCCCTACCCAAGCAGTATTATTCTTTCAGTCAGTGCTAGGATGCATCCATCCACAACAGTTCTACCATCTACACTATATTGTATATTAGTTTGTTTTATCTCAGTAATACATTTCCCTGTTAGGTCGCCTACCTTTCAAATATTTCTGCGAAATGTCTAGTTTGACGTCAAACGTTTGTGCCACAGTATGTATTGTGTTTCTAAGTGGTGTCTTTTTCAGATAAGAAAGCATATACCATTAATTAAATTCCGGAGTCAGCTGAAAAATGCCATAGGCATGATATTTTATCAGATTTAATGTGTTTAACGTGTTCAGGAAAATCAGTTGATACCAATGTTCATGCAAGTACATCAACATTTGTTGTGAAATCCTCTGTACCACGTGAGGCGGCTGTAGAACTGTCTGCAATTAATCCGAAGTTCAGAAGGAAAATGATGACAGAGGAAGAGGTAGCATTCTATGAGGTAATTTCGCTGTTATCATCAACATCTCCTAGAGAGGATTTTTCTGTGATTGATTTAGTGTTTCATTGTAGTTAGTTTGTAATTTTAGACAATAAAGTTTCGAGTTCTAGCATGACTGGTTTTGTGACTAAAGTTTTATTTGGTACATATGGGCCCTTATATTTGGTTGTGTAGTACATGTTCGCTCGGTGGGATTTCTCTACTGTAGTCTAACCGCTATCCATATGAAATTGTGAGTGTTGTAGATTGTTCGCCGTATCGTGAAACTGTTGTAGTTTATATGGTTGGAGATACATTGATATCAGATTCACCTTATAAGGAAAGAAGACTATTGTTGCCTATGTTGATCCTTGCGAAATGTCTGCATATATCTAGTTTCTCTTTGAAAGCGTTCACCAATGGAGCTGTTACTGCTGAATCTGGCAAGGCGTTCCAGTCGTCGACCACTCTGTGAGAGAATCTAAATACCACACTTAATTTGTTCGACCTCGGTTTGAGAACCTTCGTGTGATGACATCGTAAATGTAACCTAGAGGGAGAGAAAAGGTTTGAAAGGTCGATCCCTAAATCACCCTTTAATATATGGTATGCCTAAATTAAGTCTGCTATCTTCCTTCGGTCTGATAATGGGAAGAGATTTAAACGCTGCATCCTCTTACTATAGGGATGGTGTGAGATACCACTAACTAATTTGGTACCTACCCTATCTACTCTTTCCAGGATATGTGCCTCCTTTTTGAAGCATGAAATCGCCGCTTGTATGCAGTATTCTAGATGAGGTTTGATATATGTTGCATAGAGTACTTGGAACATACCATCCTCTAATCGTTTGTAAGCCCTTCGAAGTGCCCATAGCATTCAAAAAGCCTTGACTGCGGCTCCATTACAATTTGTAGTTGTTGTTTTTAAGTCATGGCTTACAATAATTCCTAAGTCCTTTTGTCCCCTAACATCTGACAGTTCTGTGTCCCCCAGGGAGTACGACGTGTAAGACTTCTAACCTAGGTGCATTCCCCCACTTTTCTTGGAATTAGCTTCCAGAGGTAAGTCCGTTCAGCTAATTTATCTAGATCGTTTTGTAGTACCAGCGTATCATAGTTATTATTTATGGTTTTCCATATCATTAAATCTTCCGCAAATAATAAGGAAGATGAGGTAAGAATTTTCAGCAGTTCATTTACGTATAATAGAAATAGCAGGAGGCCAAGTACAGTTCCCTGAGGTACTCAACGTAGTACTGCTTTCCACCCTGACAGTACACGATTAACCCTTACCTTCTGACTTCTATCCATCAGGTACTCTCTAAACCACTCACGTAGCATTGCTCTAATCTCAAACGTTTGAGTTTACTAAGAAGACCTGGATGGGATACCTTATCGAATGCTCTACTAAGATCGATAAAGACAACGTCCTGCAGATGGTTCTTATCCATGGCTTCAACCCAATCTTTCCTAGCTAAAAGTAAGTGTCAGGCGGGATCGTCCTGGTCGGAATCCATGCTGTTCCACTGCCAGTAAGCCATGTTTCCCCATGTGAGCTAAGAGCTGATCCCTTATGAGTTTTTCTAACACTTGCTATAATGCAGGTCAGACTTACCGACCGGTAGTTGGATAGTAACTGCCTGTTCACCTCTTTGGAGATGGAACTTATAATGTCATCCTTCCAGTCCGTGAATAGCTTAGTCTGGGTCAGAGACATTTGAAAAATCACCGTAATTGGAATGTGCATTATATCCGCCTAGGAGATTAGCAGTCTAGGGTGAAATCCGTCAGATCCAGGTGTTTTACTTGGCTTCATTTTAGACAATAGTTTGATAACCACTGCATCCTCTACCACAATTATGGGCATTTTAGTGGCTACATCAGTGACCTCGCTACACCCCTGAGTGGTACCATTAGGCGAGAAAACATTGCAAAAGTATTCCCAGAGCTTTTCAGCTTTTGTTTCGTCTGACTCGGCATCCTCTCCAGTATTGCTTATGAGGGACGTTATATCACTGCTAGTTTTAGTCCTACATTTGATATACTAGTACAGTCTTTTGGATAATGCACACAGTCCAGTGCTAACTGTCTCTCATACACCATACGACTTGTTATTCTTATACTTAGAAAGGTTTCGAATTTTGCTGTATTCCATCCGAAACTTATCCTTCCGAGACACAGCAACCCAGTCCCATAAGTTCTTTCGTTTTCTCAGTAACCTTATTTCATTACTAATCCAAAGTGGTTTATGTGATAGTTTTCGAGGTGTAGACCAAGGTACAAAGCACACAGTGACGCAATCTAGTGTATTCCTAGATCTCATCCAAGCCTCCTGGACAGTCTGGTGTGTATCAACAGACCAGTCAGCTAGGGTTGCTGCATTTCGGACTGCAGGTATATTCGCTTTCCAAATGTTTGGACGAGCAGCTGTTGACTTACGTATGACAGCGTGATTCCTAAACGTGAAACTGATAACTATATGGTCACTACTGCCTAGCGGCGACAGGCATTTAGTGTCACCAACATCCTCCTTCTGCTGTGTTAGCACCAAGTTTAGCGTCGACGGATCATGTTCAGGATGGTATCGTATTGGTGCATCTATATGCTGCATAAGTGCACATTCAAGCGCTGTCAGTATGAGTTCCCTGTTGAAACAAGTGTACAAGGTAGTTCATGTTAATTCCTCCTAATTAATATGTGGGACATTAAAGTTACCTACTATTAGACACCTATTTCTAATATTCCACGTCCTGAGGTGATTTAGTACGAAATCCTGAGCTTGGCTGGTAGGACTTCTGTAAATAACTCCAATTGTCACGGTGCCCTTGTTCAAGTTAATGAGAAAGCTTGCGGCTTCACTAGTGCCGCTATCATGAGCTTCTGACAAAGTTGTCCTAATTTCTATTTCATCCCGGATTTATAGGGCAACCCCACCACCTTTCCAACTAATTACTCTGTCTTCTCTAGTGCAGATGTACCCAGGTATGAGTGGAGTTAAGTCTACCCCCACTAACAATCATGTCTCAGTGATATCAATTACATCAGGTTGTAGTCCTTCAGACAACACTTCTAGTTCATGAAGCTTATTTCTAAGACTACGCGCGTTCGTATAGCATACTGAGAGACATATGTATTCACTTGACTTATGAACAGAGGTCTGGGCAACATAGGTTTCCGAGACCTCACTACCCGAAAACCAAAAAGTTTGAAGTATTTCTCGCCTTCTTCTATTGGGGCCTTTAATTCAGCCACAGCATCTCTTCTCTTAATTTTATCATCCAGAAGCCAATCAGGCCTAATTGTCATCTTTTTGTCCTTGATCTTGAATGCCTTGCTAAGAATAATGCTTTTCTTCATCTCGTTCCCGAGTGCTATCTTTAGCAGTCGTGGGGAACTTTCCGTTGCATCGGCATTTCGTCTACCGATTCTGAAGACTTTTCTTGTGTGAACTTCATTTGTTTTTTTCAGGAAGTACTTCACTAATGATGGAGCTAACAACCTCGAGATCATCAGCATGTCGAGCAGCTGGATCTAATTTCTTTGATTCCTTAAAGTTCCAAATTACGATACTGTAATTTGAGTCCGAAGATTTCGCAATGGCATTAGTGTTGACTGCCGTTGAGACCTTATCACTAAACCCAGTCTTTTTCGCTTTCATGTAGTTCTTCGGCTTCCTATTTTTCGGCACCAACTAAGTGGAATTACTTACTTCCACTTTGCTCTTGCTAAAGTTGAAAGCCATGCGTTCACCAGACACGGAACGCTTCGTTGTTGTAGTATCACCCGGTGGTCTAACAAAGTTGGCACTGCTTGCCCTCTTAGATTTTTGGGACGTTTCGCGTGCTGTTGCTAACTTTTGGGCGTATATATATATACCTAAATACAGAGATATAAAAACCACACAAAAAACAATACTTCAGCTAATTAAACCCGTTAAAGTAAACCAAAAAGTGTCTGATGCGACTTATACAACAAGAGCAGAAATTACTTCATGATGTAAAAACGCCACTCTCTTTTTCAACTTCCGATTATCCGCAGATCTCATTCGACAACAATTTTTGTGTAAGATTTGTTTATCCCGTATTTTGCGGTCATTAAACCTGGTAGATAAAATGAGAAGCTGAAGAATTCTTCAGTTTCCTTTTTCAAATGGTCTAGATTGTGCGATATCATCAGTGCATTTTCATAGTTTTATAGTACATAGAGGTTCATTTTGATCGAGGAGACTCAGTCGTCTGATATTGTTTCTGGTCACTAATGATTTAATTTGGATAACAAACAACATCAGCAGGTGAGAGAGACGCTAATAAGGCAACACTGATTAAAATGATGCTCCAGGGTTTCGTTGATTCGTGAAAGTCAGATCTCAGACATATCACGAAACCGACTTTTAGTTGTTAGGATTGGACAAAGGTTTTTTCCTGTTGGGGTTTCACTATGCCGTTGGTAATATCCATGATGAATCTGTTAGTAACTATGCAACTACTCACGATACACGAAGTTTGGAGGACGCAAAACAATTCGTGTGTGAAGTGATTTCTCCACAGTAGAATTTTATACACTAACGCCGACTAAGTAGAGGGCTTAAAAACGGTGGAAATTATATTATTTGATCTAATTATCGTCTTTTAATTAAAGAAGAATTTCAGGAACTGAAGCGAGTTATGTTCAAGACCATTTTAACTCAGCATCGTTTTTCATGCCTCAAGTATTATCTTACATGCACTATTGGTGCTATTTTATAGTTTCGATTTTGTGGTTCACCTCAGATTTTTAAATAACTTTATGAACTTCCATCATACAAGTTTGTTTTCAAATTCCGTCCTGTTGGTAGGGTAGTAAAACGCCACTGATTCTCTTATTAAAACCGAATTTTTCTTGGATATTTTCATTATTTACGACTTTTCCGTGCCTTAGCCTTACATTTCGATACGGTATCATAAACATTCTTAGCATTGCTTAACTTCTTAACACCATGGAAGCTGATCAAAATAAGCTATGCGAAGGTAGAGGCAATTCATTTCACTTATGAATTGGAAAGTCAGGAAGGGGAGCTCCCAATGTTAGATTGCAACGTAAAAAAGGAAAGAAGATGGGAAATTAAACACTAGTGTTTACAGAAAATCCACACATTCAAACGGGTATTTGGACTTCCGATCATCCCATCCTATGTCGGTAAAAATAGGATTGGTAAAATGTTTAAGTGACAGAGCACAAAAACTAAGTAGTACCAAGGAAAATCTAAAACAGGAAGAGAAACCTTGAAACTTAATAATTACCTTGGTAAATTAGTCAGGAAATATGTAGGGAAATGTAAAAATAAAAAAAATAATGATAGCGGTAGTGATAATAATAATAATAATGACGACACCAACAATAAGGAATCTAAATCATCAGTAGTAATTCCATACAAGGAAGGAACCTCGGAAACCACCTTACGCAGGAGAATTTTTAACAAGGCAGGAATAAAAGTGGCTGCTATTCAAACCAACCACAAACTCAATTAGAAACAAGCTATGTCGGTTAAAGAAACAATCCTGTGGAGCCTTTAAGACAAAACAATTTAGTTTATCTAATACCCTACCTGCAGTGATTGTCAGGTCAAATACATAGGTCAAAACTAGTAGAACAGGTGCAGTCACACTAGCCGAACATAAAGACCTAGCAAAATCTAGATTAGCTGATCCGAATAAGATAGGAAATCTAGAGAATAGTTCAGCTATAGCACTCATTACATA
This sequence comes from Trichobilharzia regenti, assembly GCA_944472135.2. Classification (NCBI taxonomy): domain Eukaryota; kingdom Metazoa; phylum Platyhelminthes; class Trematoda; order Strigeidida; family Schistosomatidae; genus Trichobilharzia; species Trichobilharzia regenti. The sequence goes on along the minus strand of OX235262.1, from coordinate 169,917,414 downwards.
CAGTTACACACAACCGCACAATAGGATGGGATAGGATGTCAGTTTTAAGATCTAATGTCACAGGGTGGAAGGAGAGATTGATAACAGAAGCTTTGTTTATCGAATCAACTGCAAACACGTGTAATAGGAATGATTCAACACCTGTCCCGGATATCTGGAAAATTCTACTACCCTAACGACGACTAATAAGAGAAGACAAATAAAACTGTAAAACTCAAGTTTCAAAGTCGTGTGATCACAACCGATATGGTTATGAACAATACATTTTGTATGAAACGTCATCCAGTAAATAATACTGTTTTACTGTGTGATACATCTAATAAACAAACTAATATGGAATAAGCTATGCGTCTCATAGCTTGAAGGATACTCTCAATATCGTTAACATCTTTCAGATTTTTAATGGTATACATTAGTCTGCATAGTCAGTAACATTAGCAATTGCAGCAGGGACTAAACTGTATTATAATTACATTAAGTACTTTTAAAACATACATTACCAGGTAACAAGCAATGGCATATTTAGTTCGCAAGTTCTGTTAAGTATACGCAGATATGCAGTCAGTCACAAATCCTGTTTTTCTCTTCGATGAATTTGTTGAGGTCTCTATGTATTTATGCAAGTTTGCAAAAGCCAGCGTAGTAAAATAATATCATATTATCATGTCCTATTTGTTGTTTTTGCTTTGTTCAAATTCATCAAGGGAAAATTTTATGAAGTTATTGAGTGATGTTAATAAGCAGCGTTAGATTCACACCAGAAAGAATGAAATCCTCTTACGGTTACATGGTTTTCTAAAAAATTCGATTATTTTTTTTCAAGACCTCGTTGTCCTTCTTAATCACTTGATTAGATAATAATAATAATTCGTAGCGTCGGTGGCACAGCGGTTAGGACGCTCGCCGACCATGCACATGGTCCGGGGTTCGATCCCGGCCGACACACTCCTTTACCTCGCTTAGCCAGAAACAATGCTGGTAAAGACGTAAGGTTGGGCATGAGGCTATCAACCCCATCCTGTAAAATTAAACACTGCTACAGAAACTCCAAGCCACTAGCTTGAAGCCTTATGTTCCACTGAGGAACGTGAAGGAAAAATTATTATTATTATAATTCACTTTATTCCAAAAACAGCACTTGTGATACAGAATGGAATTTTCAGCATTAATCACAATATTGCATTTAATTTCTTCAAATTATAAATAAAAATTAATCACACAGAAAATTTTCCACATTTACAATAGGGTTGGGTAATGTCAGAAACATGCAGCATATAAAATGGAAATAATAATAATGATAACAGCTAAGGTGATAATAATAATAATAATAGAAGTGAAAATTGCCGTGGGCTTGTTTCACACAGTATTGTCGATATGATATAGAAATCCTAGCGTGTTTACAATTATTGGATATAATGTTCTCTTTACATGATATGGTGGGGGAAAAAGCAAAGATTACAGCAGTCATAGTTGATGTTTGCAATCATGAGGGTAAAACAAAGAAGCAACAGGACCACAAATATAATAGAAATAATAAAAGTAAAACTTGAAGGTATATAAGGATGGATGGAGGAAAGTGTTTATTTACTAGATGAAAAAAGGTTAGTTAATTCTTGCCTGACACTATTATCATCACATAAAATACGTGCCAAGTATGGTATCATAGAATTTTTATACTTAGACGTGCGAGCATACAGTTTCCTGAAGTTACTTCTTGTTCTATCTGAGGCGGAGATGTAAGGTGAAAGCTGAGGGTGAAGTGGATGCTGAAAGTCAGACAAAATCCCTTTAGCAAATTTATTGCACAAAGTCAAGTGCCTATCGACAACGATGTTAACTATGTGGTCCACTGGGACACCACTCACCCTACTGACCGTCTTCACCATTCTACAAATTGTGACATAGTCTTTTTTAAGCAAATCAGGAAAGAATAAGGGTGAACAATAAAGAAGAATAGGTGGGATACAAGAGTTTATGAACTGTAAGAGGAGGAGGGGTTGATTTATACCCGAGTGTCTTAACTTCTTAATGTAAAATGTTAGGCGGAATATTTTACTGGAGATCACTAAGACATGGGAAGACCAGGAGAGATCAGAAGAGAGAATAAGTTCAAGATACTTAATTTCTGATTTAATTCCTATATCATTGTCGTCAATCTTACAACTGTCATGAGAATCGACGAATTTTTCTTAACTGTCTTTTACATCTTAAGCTGATTACCACTTTATGTTATTAAAACGCTTATACAAAACAAGTGACAAGCAATTCTTAATCATTTTGATAAAAATGCCAGTGTTTTTTTCTATCTCAGCTTCTGACTACTTGAAATGCAGTAACGTAAAACAGTCGACGAGAGTATTGAATCGATCTCTTCTAAAACCTGTTTATGCTTCCTTATTAGTTGGATTCGCGCTTGAATGCCGGTAGGAAGCGTTAAGATGGTACCATCTGATTCTCTAGGAATGGGATATTCTATCTGAATTACTTCCTTGTATAGGACCAATATAAACCTTTTTTCTCGAGAAACTTTGGCAGATTTTAAACCGCTGTAAGCATATCTGATGACAAATGACAATTCAGCAGTATTGCTCTCAAGACATTTAATCCTACTCCAAAAATATGGTGGAGATATGTGGGTGTCACTGTCACAGTGTTAAAAACAGAACATATCTCCAGATTCTTGACGCATATAAACTCACTAGTGAAGGGAATAAAAGTGAATCAGAAAATGAATAAGGAGAATTAGCTATGCTAGATTGTAAGATCAAACGAACAGAAGTAGGTAAACTGCTCACTAGTATTTATAAAAAGCCAACGCATTCTGCTAATAGATATTTAGAATTCAATTCATCTCATCCGTTAACTGTAGAGGCAATATTGAGGTTAGGCGTGGAGTTCTAGGTAAACAGAGGGAATCAATCGACGAAGTTGTGAAGTTACAAAGACTGAGATGGTTACGACATGTGTTACGTATGCCTAGTCATCGCCTTCCTCGACGAGCAATGTTAGCGGATACAGGGTCAGGCTGGAAGAGAGCTAGTGGAGGTCAAACAAAAACATGGCACCAGTCAATGAAATCTACAACAGTTAGTCTAAGCCATGTAGGAAGATGTGGACTGGCTTCCTGGTTGGGGTCGTCGGAACGGTAAAAACCAATGGTTGGAAACGATTGGTGACATGGCTCAAAATTGTTCTCAGTGGCGCAGATGCATCCACTCCTTGTGACTTATGATTTCCAATTAAACTATGATCTTCGTTACTACTATTCCTTTGTCTCACATCTCTGTTTACTGTCTCTATTATGCATTTCTTCTCTTACTTTGTGTGCTACGTGGAGTGTGGCGACTTGAACTGCCGCACATCAGTGCAAAGTTCTATGTCGAAAACAGACAGACAGAGGTAAGCTTAATTGAGTCTAATAAACTGAGCAATAGCGCTAAGTAGTACAACAAAACACCTAAATGATGAAATGAAACAGATAGAAGAACGACTGGTTGGTGTTAAATAACTGGCTATCCTATGAAATTCATTAGGAAGATCAAAAAAGGTCAAAAGCAAAATCAAAATAATGGTGAAACTAATAGTGATAACACAAATAAGAAAGAATATAGGCATCTAGAGTTTTACCATATCAGAAGGGGACATCTGAGACCCTACGTAGGATTCTCAATAAAGCAGGGATTAGGGTGGCGTTCAAACTTTACAAAATCACTCAAGTAGGACAAGCTCTGTAGGTTAAAAGACCCGATGAATCCAATCAGACAAAATAATTTACAAAGTACCTTGCAATAACTGTGAGGTCAACTATATAGGTCAGGGGCAGTCAGATTATCGGAACATAAGAATTCTAACTGCTTCTAGAACTGTATGAATGGGAATATTAGTATGCAGACTGGTTATGTCAAAACTAATAATTTTTTCATCTTTTTCTAATTGAATTTCCTCTAGCTTCTGTTTTACTACATGAGAATTAGTTAGCCTAGAATTCGATCTTCTCTAATTGGGTGTAGCTAAATATTCAGATTTCTGATATATTTAGTTCCCTTGAAAAATTTTGATTCAGAAAGGACGACCAGATTTGCAGTACAACATGATGCTATCATTCTATTTTACAGGTTCTCATCAACTGCTTCAAACTACCTGAAATTACAATGGTTATAAATAATAACATTTCATACTTCAAGGTTTGAAAGCTAATAGAGAAAACATTATAAGGTGAACGCATCTGGAATATAAGTATTACAGTTTATAGTTATAAGTTACCATCAATTTATATACTATCAAACTATAAAAACAGAAAAAAGGGGGGTGAGAGAAGAGAGAAAACAGAAAAATCTAATGAACAGTGTCAACATGGCAACTCAAGAAGGTTAAAGTTCATCAAATTGAAAAGTTGCTCAGTGAGTTGAGCCCACTAGTGTGTATGACTAATCAGTGTAATGAAGCCTTGGTCCTGACGGCATACCTGCCATTGTCCTCAGGAATTGTGCTGATATTTTATGTTATCCTCTTACTAACATTTTTAATGCTTCTTTTCCGGTAACGTTCTACCTTTTGCATGGAAAAACATTAAAATTATCCCCATACCAAAACCATCTTCTGGTTCTGATATTAAATTTCGGCCTATTGCAATTACTTCCCCCTTTTTAAAATTGATGGAAAAATTACTTTTACTTCGTCTTCAACCCTCATTGAAACCTTTTAATGATCCAAAACAATTTGCATATAAACATGGTAGAAGTAACTTGGATGCTGCGGTCGTCTTATATCACAATGTTGTTTGTTGTTTAGACAAAGGTACCAAATATGTTCGTAGTGCTTTCCTAGACTACACATCTGCTTTTGACTCCGTACCTAGGGGCCTTTTATTAAATAAGCTATCGTTGACACAAACAGGATCCTGGGCAAAGAGTTGGTTGCATTCTTATTTTTCTGATAGAATGCAGTATACTGTATATAATGGCAAATCTTCTTCTGCCTCGCTTGCAAAAGCCGATGTTCCTCATGGTGCCGTCCTCTCTCCGTCTCTTTTTCTTTCTTCCTACAAGGCCTGCCTCATTTAAATGAAACTTACTTTGTCAAATATGTGGATGATCTGACTGTATCACTGCCTATCACTTCCGAGTCTGACAGCTCCAAACTTAATAGCTTTCTGTTGAACATCAGCAAATGGTCTAAGTCAAATGGTCTGATGTTAAATCCTTCCAAATGTCGGGCACTTTACTTTACTTTCAAGCATCGACGTGACATACATGAACTAGTTAGCTCACATGATCCCTGTAGCATAGAGGGCACGGAAATTGAAACCAAATCATGCATTAAATACCTTGGATTAGTTCTTTCATCTGACCTTTCATGGTCATCCCATATCTTATCTATCTCTAAGAAAATGTTTCGTCTTACCTTCTACATTAAAAAGTTAAGACAATCAGGTATCAACCAACCTTTAGTTTTGCAATTTTCAAACTCCTGTATTTTACCTATTGTACTCTATTGCTCTCCATTAATCTTTCCTGGGCTTCTCAAAAAAGACTATATCATATTACGAAGGGTATTAAATGCTGTGAGTAGAGCTTGTGGTCTGCCACTGCGTGAGCTCGTCAATACTATAGTCGAGAGGTACATAAATTCCTGTACAAAATGGGCAAAGGCTATACTGTCAGACCCCCGGCACCCCCTTTATTCACACCTGTCCCCTTGTATCTCATCAGGTAGGACGAGAAGTCAATATAGGAAGTTATATGCTCGTACCACTAAGTACAGAAATTCTACAATACCCTATTTAGGCCGTACTTTATGTGACAAAGACTCTGTTAGACGTGAAACTTACAAGTTACTATGTAATTAGCAAAGTGAATCGACCCTTTCATCGTTCATCTTTCTGTATTTTATGGTGTCACACTTTCTATCGTTTAATTATTACTCTGTTATTTTATTTTAGTTGGTATTACTATTATTGCTACAATTTTGTACTTTATGCATATTTTTCTCCGTATGGCATACAGTATTTTGCTATGTAGCTGCTATAACAATCGTTTTATTACTATTATGTAATGTGTATTTTTAATTTTTTTTGTCGTTTTTGAGTAAATTAGATGCAATATTGTACTGAATGCTGAAAATTCCTTGCTGTATCATTAGTACTGTTTTTGGAATAAAGCAAATTATTATTATTATTATTATTATTATGAAAGTAATACGGTCACCGAGCGAATGAGAGACTGACTGCACTCTCTTTCTGTGTGCACAAGTTTGGTCTAAGACGTTTGATTGCAACTGCTCCAGCATTAAATCGTAGTAGATTCGCTGTCCTTTGTATGTTTAATATTTTGAAGGATTTGAAAATCTTGACAAAATGACCCGTATCCACGAGGTGTCTGGTATTTGCACTTTGTAAATATCTGCTTCCTTTTAAGCGTAAGTTTCTCGGAATATGCTTTGAAAACCGGATAGAAGCCCTTCTTTCTATCCTTCCAATGTACTTGCGGCAACGAATCTACTACGATTTACTGAAGCAATTGCAATCAAACGTCACAGACGAAACTTATGCATACAGTAAGAGAGAGTGTAGTCAATCTCTCACTCCATTGGTAACGATATCACTTTCATTACACTGATTAGTCATACACACTAGTGGGCTCAACTCACTGAGCAACTTTTCAATTTGATGAACTTTAACCTTCTTGAGTTGCCATGTTGACACTGTTCATTAGATTTTTCTGTTTTCTCTCTTCTCTCACCCCCCTTTTTTCTGTTTTTATAGTTTGATAGTATATAAATTGATGGTAACTTATAACTATAAACTGTAATACTTATATTCCAGATGCGTTCACCTTATAATGTTTTCTCTATTAGCTTTCAAACCTTGAAGTATGAAATGTTATTATTTATAACCATTGTAATTTCAGGTAGTTTGAAGCAGTTGATGAGAACCTGTGAAATAGAATGATAGCATCATTTTGTACTGCGAATCTGGTCGTCCTTTCTCTATCGAAATTCAGATATCTCTTATGTTAGTGTGTGTGTGTGTGAAGTCAATTATTAGGCTAATAGGATATCCTGCTTTATGAATTTCAGTAGCGCCATACATTCTACTAGCATTATTGGCTTTAGGCATTAGATTAAACCATTGTGACTCACCCAAATGTGTCTTCATACGGATACTAGATCACCCACCTGTAGATTTTTTTGATTTGATGCAAAATAGTGTCCACAGGATTTTTAATTGCATTATCCTCGAAACTTTCAAGAAGTCAGAAACGTATATCTCTGATATTTTGAAATATTCAAGAAACTGCTTCTTTAGAAATTCATACCTATACAAATTATCTACTGTACAGGCAAAACCAATCTGGTGGAAGTCACACAAAGTAACACTATTATTCCAAGAAATATATATATATATATATATATATATTAAATTGGATTCTTGATAATAAGTAAATAAAAAAAATTTGACATAACCAAAAGGCATTCATCAGTGTTCCAGAGAAATTTCTGTTTTCCGTTGATTTTCGAGTTTATGACATTCACTTGGCTGTTCATTTGTAAGAAATGCCCAAATTGTTGTACTTTGGCTCTTTACAATTTGACTACAAGCTGCTAATAAACATATGAGCATGGTAGTCCATAAAGGAAATACTAGGAAAACAAGGTGGTGTCTCGCCGGTGGTGGTTGCTGTGGTTGTTGTTGTTGTTGTAACAGTCGAAATCCGTTGTAAGATAAACCATCTATATATCCCTCAAAATACAAGCAAAGAACAATCTGTCCAACCAATTTCCACAGGATAAAACTTAATGCCACTGTCTGATTGAGTTTACTCCCCGCATCACAATCACCAAGTCTAAAATGTACAAATAGGAAATACGGTGAGCCCCTATGAGATGGAAACTCCAAAATCAGATTTATTCATTGTCAGTTGACAATTTGATGATCACATACCTTCCAGACATGAACAGCACAATTGTGATGAGAAGAATAAAATCCATAAAGCACATTAGTATCAATACAATCAACCAGTTGCTGATTAGAATCCCATTGGACTGTGAAATTTGTGAAAATAAGAGTATGCAGCATATTGTCCACAAAGTTAACACTTTATTGATAAGTAGCATAGCCTGAAAAAAAGAGAAAATTGACACTAAATTATATTAGAACAAGACATATAAGCGAACAATGTTGTTTTCAATTAGATCTTATTCAGGCTTTACTCTAATTTACATAGATTTATATATAAAACATTTTAACCAATGACAGTGATTTTGTGGATCAAATAATAATAATAGTGTGGTAAATATTTTGAACGTAGATAATAACGATGATTATAATGATAACAAAATATTGATAGTAAGGTGTATGCAGGTGGCGATAAGAATAACAAAGGTAGTAATATATGTATATAAGTATATATGTAGACAATTCAAAAAATAAATAAATTAGGTCAAATCTTAAAAGGTGAAGTGAACATATAATCAGAGTTTAAATACATATCATAAAAGTACGAAGGAGATGGAAGATAAGAAAAGGTGGGAAGGTTTTGAATAGAATTCACCTAGGCAAGCAAGGGAGAGACAAAGGTAGAACAAACTTCTTTTGTATGCAAAGACTAGGAATGCTCTCTCGAATTCTCATAGTTTCGGCTAAGTGTAAAAGACGGTTTCTGATTCCGTTCGAAAGACTCGAGGGAATGCGATAGATAACTTTGAAGGCACTACTTTTTGTCCACTTGGTGACCGCTGTCAATCAAATGAGCCAAAGTAGAACTTCGTATGGATTTTATTTGACCTTTTCCGAACCATGAAGGAAGATGCTCATTAATGCGTGTTTGTTAAGCTGTCTAGTTGTTCGGCCTATATAGCCTTCTCTCCCCACAGGAGCAACTAAATTTATACATACACATTGAAGTGGCTCAGATAGTTAGCTTGTCTTTCACTTGAACAATCAAAATTGGTCGGCTGGAAAATGACAGACAAAGGGTGGTGGCAGTGTAAGTCCGTTTTATCGATAAATTATATAACAAATGTAGATATTATATCTTTGAGGACTGTATAACACCACATACAGAAAACAGAATAATTTAGTAGAAAGAAATGAAAATAAAGAAATCTGCTTTTCTATTGTCGTATCACATCAAAATTGCAGATCGCACACACTTATGATTTCAGTTAAGTTCATATCGGTCCTAATATATATCAAGTCTCATTCCCTTCTCCATAGACAGCCAAGATTATTTATATAAAGTATAATTATACTTTAATAGTTTACACACACAATGATAAGTTTTGTTATTGGTAATATTTCGAGCAAAATTACTGCCCGTGTTCACACCACTGTTGGAATTGTTTTGTTCACACATTTATGATTTATACTCATATATATATAGTTCATTATTAATTTTTTTGATCATTCATTTTTTTTTGTATTCGGAATTTTGATGTGGTTGTGTTCTCTGAGTTGGATAGTCGATTTGCGAATTATCTTCTTATATTCTGAATTGTATTCCAATTTGTTGATAGTTGTACTGAGTTACCCTTGTTACATGTATCCCTTGTGACTTTAATGAATGTCGATTCTGTTATGAGTCTTTCTTCCCGTTTGTTCATGTTAGTTTTTAGAATACACACATTTAAAACAATTAGTTCCCTTTATGAATTTAGATAAAGCAATAAGAAGACGTAATTTGTCTGAATCGTGTGATGTATTTGCTCTCACAACACATTTTGAACAATCTGATCACACACGGACTTGTCATAGGAATATATATGAAATTAATAAAGAGGTAAGAGGTGAGAAAATAGACTTAGGTCAAGTTAAAAGGACATATTCAAGGTCAAAATAACAATGAAGACCACTAAACCAAATAGCAGAGAGACTGAACGCTGGTGTTAAAAAGACTTTTTATGCGGCTAATATCATAATAATAGAGAATGTAAAGCCATTATATCTATCTAAGCCCTTCGAACATGCGAAAAATGAAGTCACATCCCACTGTATTTACCAATTTGAATGTACGTGTGGACACACATACATAAGGAGGACTCATCGATCTCTCTGCAAGTAAGGGATGGCTTCACAGCATATTCCTAAATGGTTCCAGAAACAAAGGCAATCTTCAGAACCTATTAATGGTGAGAACAGGAGACCTAGCTCATCTATTGCGAAACATATTATAGAGACAGGACATGAAATTGATGTTAACAGATCTTTTAAACCTATCTATAAAACGTGTTTGGGGCGTATCCTAAAGTTTGTGGAAGCCCTAGCAATTAGAAAGTTCAAGCCACCTTTATGAGATCAAAAACAATTCGTCATCACACTAAACCTTCTTTGGTAAATTTTGTTTTGATACCATAACAGATGTACTATTACCTCTGCTATTTGGTTTAGTGATCTTCATTGTTATTTTGACCTTGAATATGTCCTTTTAACTTGACCCTGTGCGTCGGTGGCACAGTGGTTAGGACTCTCGCCGACCATGCATATAGTCCGAGGTTCGATCCCTGCTGACGCACACCTGATATCTATGGTCGGCCTACAAAATTCGGGCTACCGATATCGCATGCTGAAAATTCCATAATTGTACCAAAAATACAGTGTGGAATCAAGCTGTAATCAAAAATCAAAAAACCTAAGTCTATTTTCTCACCTCTTACCTCTTTATTAATTTCATATATATTCCTATGACAAGTCCGTGTGTGATCAGATTGTTCGAAATGTGTTTTGAGAGCAAATACATTACACGATTCAGACAAATTATGTCTTCTTATTGCTTTATCTAAATACACACATTGTTCCAATTTATATTGTGGTTTTTGTCCCATGCATGTGCAGCTATCGATGAATTTTTTTCAAGACTCTTTTAAGAATGTGTCCCTGTTGGTTGACCTTTGGTTAGGCGTTTATGTTCATTCACTCTTATTTCGAGTGATCTGGACGTTTGTCCCACATAATTAGTCGAACAGTCAGCACAAGATATTTTGTAAATCAAATTGTTTTTATCCATCATTTTTATGGGATCCTTCAGTTGATTTATTTTATTTTTGATTAGATTCGTCAGTTTAAACGTTGTTCGAATTCCGATATTTTTTTTGAGGTTTCTTTGAATTGCCTCTGATGTCCCATTTTTATATGGTATTGTGACTGTTGTTTTCCCTTCATGAAAATGGTATATCTATGATTCATTAGCAGCCTGATTAACTCAATTAAAAAAATTCCTCGTCTGTAGGTGACAGACTCTCTTCCTGAATAGGGTTAGTGTACTTCATCGCCTCTTATTTATGCTGTGTATCAACGGACAACCTGGGCTCACCAGATCTCCTATGGTTCCTCTACGCAAATGACCAGAAAATTGGATAGACATGAAGGATGATAGAAATATGCTTACTCTACAGGCATATCTCAACAATCTATTAGCTTGGTCACGACATGTATGATTCCTATCAGTGTAGCAAAGTGCGCAAACATTCAACAAGTATCTTGCACAACAAGGAGAATAGTATCACCTACAAGCTGAACGGATGAAGATGTCAAAACGGGAATCGTAAAAGGCAAGGCAGACCTTCATCACTCGGAGATGAGTTCAGAAATCCATTGTACCCTGCAGCATAAACAATGAAATTCAGATTTTCAACAGCAAAGTCAGGTCAATTCTTCTTCTATGTGGGCCAGTAACTCGGCCCACAAGTGTCACTCAAGAAAAGCAGGTGCAGGCTTTTATCAGCAGCCTTCTTCGGTGGCTGCTTATTGAGATGATCAAATCCACGGAAAGAATTAGCAAAAAGAAACCCTAGAGATGAACCAATCAAGCACCTATTACTCAACAAATATGCAGAAGAAAATGGACAGGGATTGAAACACGCTGAGGAAACCACTAAGTGATATCGCGTACCAGGTCATCTCTTTAGTTTAACACGGATGGGAAACGACGAGTTGGGTATCGGTCCGAGGGTGACGTGGAGGAGAACGTATAGTGAGGAGGACAAGAAAGCTTAGGAACAATCATGGGGTCAGCTTAAAAGGGACTGTAGGGAACTAGGCGAAGTGGAGATGTGCTGCTGAAGCCCTATATTTCACTCGGATTTCCAACGATGAAGATCATCATTTTAGCCAATCATTAGCCAAGCATTTGATAATTCGTCTTTATACTCTCCATAATATTAACACAAGATGACTACTGCATAAAATGTAAAAGCTAAAGCTGTCATGAACATTATTATTATTATTATTTCCTTTAATTCCTAGAGGAACATAGGGCTTCAGCCGTGCGTCTCCATTGCGTTCGGTTCTCTGCAAGAGTTTTCACCTGTTTCCAAGTTTGCCCAAATGCTTTCATCTCCTCTTCACGTGACCTCCTCCAAGTCACCCTTGCACTGACGACCAACTCGCCGCTTCCCTCTTCTAGTTCCGCTCGAGGGCTATCGCCAATGATACTCCTGATTGCAATAGATCGGATGATGCGACAGACAGCGGGTGGGGAAATGATGAAACAGGCATAAAATGGACTCACAAAAAACCTAGAGGATCTGGACTTCGCCGGTGATATATGTCTGATTTCCTAAAAACTGGAAGATATGCAAGTGAAAAGCAACAAGCTGGCACAAGAAGCATCCAGAGAAGATAGGACTTCCTTCAGGTGAACCTAGAGAAAACAAAGGTGATAAAGATTCCTGTCCAACACCAACAGCCACAGCATCAACAACAGACAACAATCAGCCAGAATAAATGGGAGGAACCTGAAAGAAACAACCTCCCTTACCTACCTGGGAAGCATCGTTTCAACTACAGGCAGAACTGACGAGGATATCAAAGCAGCGAGGATCGGAAAAGCAAGACAAGCTTTCAATAATCTGAAGTCTGTGTAACGGTCAACATCACTCAGCATCAAAAATAAGATCCAGATTTTCAATTCCAATGTGAAGTCAGTCAGTGCTACTATACGAATGGATCAGAGACTTGGCACGTCATAAAGAGCACCTCAAACAAACTTCAGACCTTCATCAACAGCTATCTTCGTTCAGTACTCAGGATCAGATGGCTGGCCAGAAAAGATCAGCAACAAGGATCTCTGGGAGCGAAGCAACCCAGCAGGAACCGATTAAGAAACAAATAGGTAGGAAGAAGTGGAGATGGATTGGCTATACATACTCTCAGAAAACTAGCAAGTGACACGTGTGTAGATATAATAGTGATTATTACAACGAATCATATATATGAAATATATATTCCTTTGCATAGTATACATCGATTGTAACTCACGAAAATATTGTTGAATGTGTATCGTTGTTGCTTTGTTTAAATTTTCAAATTCTATCTAATTTTGTTCGTGATTCAAATCGACTTTATTCAGTGTTGATAAAATGACTGAATCACTTAAAGAAAATGTTTACCCACTTACTGCAAATTGGAAAAAACACACACTTTGAACTGTGCTTATTTTTTAAAGGACATTCAAGAAAATATTCAGTCAAAATAAGATTAAATAAATTGGTAAATAAATAAAAAATAGGTGCAATTTTAAATATGTTAGAGAAAAAGATGTTGTGGCTAAACACACACGAAGGAAGAATGAATACTGTAAAAAAATCAATAGAAGTTTCCAGAATAAATAATTCAATTATATATCTCAATTGTTTTCATAATACTCTGTTGACTTTTGTACAGTTGTGTTGTGTTTACACAACATTATATGCAGTAAAATATATATTAACAAAAAATTTCTTAGAAAACACTCCATTATGGATAAGATTTTATTTTTTGATAAATCACACAGTGTTGTTGTACAGTAATATTAACCGATGACCACCTTTCGAGCATAAACTATTGCTAGTAGATCGGGGATAATCAGATTGTCGAAACATAATAATTCAGCTAAGGTAAGAATGGTTGACCCCACCGGGGAAGATACGTAATTTAGAAAAAAGCTCAGCTATTGCACTACATGCATTAACATACAACCACACAATAGGGTGGGAGAGGGTTAAAACGCTAAAAAGTAATCTAGGTAGGTGGAGACAGAGAGATTTTGATTACTGAATCCTGGTCCATTGAGTCTGTTATGTACTGGTCGAGAATTTAATAGTCCTGACGCAAGAAAGACGGAAATCAGAAGACCACTAGGTTTGCGATGATACTTCTATTTTCCAAACACAAGGAGAATCAAAATGTCACACAAGAGTGTGAGAGCAAAAATATAAGAATGTCCGAACAAGTGTGTGAACACAAGTATGTGAGCGAATATTCAAAATGAACAAATCAATAGACAGTCTTAACATGATTGGCTAATTATAATGGAATATCGATCCATATATACATAGCAAATATACAGACTGTCAAACAAACACACATATTATATGGATATATATATCACCTCCCCTTTTGAGAAGATTGATGATTAGTAGCGTGTTTTCTTGGGGGTTTATCTGGAACCGTTGAGCTTGTTGTTGACGTCTGTCTGTTGGGTTTGCGGCTTCGGCTTCGTCCGGAATTGTCTGACATTTTATGCTTCTTGACTGCATTGCATAGCGAATTTAGTGGGACATCAGCCAGATGCAAACGATCGAACCAATCAAGTCCCAAAAGATTTAAATCACTCTTGGTGACGTAGCAAATTCCTGTGAATTTGATGTTACGGAATGAAACAGAACATTTGAGTTCACCAATTAGTTTGAGCCGCCCACCACAGGCGCTGACAAGAGTCTGGGAAGTATTTGTGATAGGTGGTCTGCCAATATCATTCCAAAGTTTCTCTGATATAACAGTAATATCAGAGGCGGTATCTAGCTGCAGACGTGTATCATGACCATTCATCTGAAGATCAAGATATTTCCGCATACCTGGTGTTGTGACTTGACAGGTTGCGACTAGACTCATTGACTTTTTTGGGGATTTAGGACCAACAGTTTGTCGAGCTTTCGCTGTATTTTGATATCTGAGTTTGCGTGGCTGGCAAAATCCATTTTTATGACCAATGATTTTGCACTTGCTGCAACGATGATTTTTGTATGGACAAGACTTTACAAAGTGCCACGCGCCACAATGCCAGCATGGTGATGGTGGGGTCTTCTTTGCAGTATTTGTGAAGTTGGACGAGTATGTGTAGATTTACGCGGAACATTAGAAGAAGGTGGGTCAGGATTGGATGATGAGAGATTTTTGCTCTTTCGTAATGCATGAATATCAGAGCTTCTCGAAGGTGTTGATTCGACCAGGTGTGTGTCTTTCTGCAAATTAATCAGCCGTTGATATTCATCAGCTATGTCATGTAATGTTAACTTAGGATTTTGTTCTAGCTGATTGAGCAGTCGAGTTCGGATATCTGTGAAACGAGGAGATTGAAGACTGCATATGAGAATCAAGGCTTTGAATTGATCATCTGTTAAGGACCTGAGTCGAAATCTCTCACATTCTCGGTTGACTGTGCCAACGTGAGTAAGAAAATCATCATTTTCATTCATTGTCAGCTTGAGGCAACGATAACGTATGCTGAATAATGAGGAGTGGTCTCCAAAATGTTCACGCAGCAGCTTTATTGTATCATCGAAACACTTGTCACGTGGTTTTTGGGGTAAAATTAGGTTGCAGTACCTTCATATTCTGCGGGACCCAATTTACGTAATAACACTCGCACCTTCCAAGCATCGTCTTGTGAGGCGAGATCAACAGTGAATAAATCCTCATATCGTTGATACCATGTGTCAAAAGTGACATTCGCATCTGGATTATAATTGAACTGTGAAATACTATTCACAATTCCGTCGACAGATGGTAGCATGGTATGATTGGGATTGCTTGAAGGTGAAGTTGGACCAGTCTGTTGGTTGACGAACATTTCCATTAATTTCATTTGTCGTTCAAATAGTAATTCCAATTTAGAAGGATCCATAGTTTTCCCCGTCGCCAAATTATTGTTATGTACTGGTCGAGAATTTAATAGTCCTGACGCAAGAAAGACGGAAATCAGAAGACCACTAGGTTTGCGATGATACTTCTATTTTCCAAACACAAGGAGAATCAATGTCACACAAGTGTGTGAGAGCAAAAATATATATGAATGTCCGAACAAGTGTGTGAGCGAATATTCAAAATGAACAAATCAATAGACAGTCTTAACATGATTGGCTAATTATAATGGAATATCGATCCATATATACATAGCAAAATATATCAGACTGTCAAACAAAACACACATTATGTGGATATATATCAGAGTCTACACCCAACAGATGCAACAGAAATGGCTCAATGGAAATACCAGAGATATGTATGGAAGATATTATTACCACCAGTCAGTCAAATCAGAAGAGGATAATAAATAATCATAAAATTCTATTTCAATTCAAACACACCACAACATTCTAACAAGTAGCTTATTATGACTATAAAAAACACTCGTCGTATTTCCCACCTGATTGTAATTGGTCAATAACACTCGTATTATTATTTCTGAGTGTACATTATCCTACATGGATTTTTATTCAAATATCTAGTCAATTCCACACATTTATATAAATGAAGGAAGAAAGTTGTGTGAGTGAGCAGCTTGATATGATTATAAGTGTCAATAGTTTGTGCTCGAAACGTGGTCATCAGTTAATATCACTGTATAACAACACTGGATGATTTATCAAAATAAAATCTTATCCATAATGGAGTTATGCTCTACCACTACAGTGACCAAGTTTTATACTTATATCATTTCTCAGAAAACAGATTGTAATTATAATTAACAGAAATATGAAAAAAGGGTGAAGAGAAAAATAATTTAACTTTCCTTGAAATGAATTTAAATCGACTCCTATGTTGGTAGTTTTAGTCTTTTTTATGAGATAAACTCTTCAAATTGAGATGATTTTCATTTGTTTGTAGTATTTTTTTGATTATAGCTTGATTCCACACCGTATTTTTGGTACAAGTATGGAATTTTCAGCATGTGATATAGTTAGCCCAAATTTTGCAGGCCGACCATAGATATCAGGTGTACGTCGGCGGGGGCTCGAACTCCGGACCATAGACGTGGTCGGTGAGAGTCTTAACCCTTGTGCCACTTACAAGTCGATTGTTTTTCTACAGACTTCAAAGGAACACTTCGATTTAAAAAATACACTTTGGTACAAATGTATTAGACATCCTCTCCTTCAAACATAACATTAAGGTAACTACAGATGCGTGTGCAAGTTATTCCTAGTAGAACTGCAGAAAGTGTTTACATATTTTGTGTTACCCTCTTACTAACATTTTTAATACTTCCTTTTCCGGAAACGTTCTACCTTTTGCATGGAAAAACATTAAAATTATCCCCATACTAAAACCATCTTCTGGTTCTGATATTAAATTTAGGCCTATTGCAATTACTTCTCCTTTTTTTAAAATTGATGGAAAAATTACTTTTACTTCGTCTTGAACCTTTATTGAAACCTTTTAATGATCCTAAACGATTAGCATATAGATGTACCTTGGATGCTTCGGTCGTCTTATATCATAATGTTGCTTGTTGTTTAGACAAAGGTGCCAAATATGTTCGTGGTGCTTTCCTAGACTACACATCTGCTTTTGACTCTGTACTTAGGGGCCTTTTATTAAATAAGCTATCGTTGACACAAACAGGATCCTGGGCAAAGAGTTGGTTGCATTCTTATTTTTCTGATAGAATGCAGTATACTGTATATAATGGCAAATCTTCTTCTGCCTCGCTTGCAAAAGCCGATGTTCCTCATGGTGCTGTCCTCTCTCCTTCTCTTTTTCTTTCTTCCTACAAGACCTGCCTCATTTAAATGAAACTTACTTTGTCAAATATGTGGATGATCTGACTGTATCACTGCCTATCACTTCCGAGTCTGACAGCTCCAAACTTAATAGCTTTCTGTTGAACATCAGCAAATGGTCTAAGTCAAATGGTCTGATGTTAAATCCTTCCAAATGTCAGGCAGTTAACTTTACTTTCAAGCATCGACGTGACTTACATGAACTAGTTCGTTCCATGATGCCTGTAGCATAGATGGCTCTGAAATTGAAACCAAATCAAGCATTAAATATCTTGGATTAGTTCTTTCATCTGACCTCTCATGGTCATCCCAAATCTTATCAATCTCTAAGAAAATGTTTCATCTTACCTTCTACATTAAAAAGTTAAGACAATCAGGTATCAACCAACCTTTAGTTTTGCAATTTTCAAACTCCTGTATTTTACCTATTGTACTCTATTGCTCTCCATTAATCTTTCCTGGGCTTCTCAAAAAAGATTGTATCATATTACGAAGGGTATTAAATGCTGTGAGTAGAGCTTGTGGTCTGCCACTGCGTGAGCTCGTCAATACTATAGTCGAGAGATACATAAATTCCTGTACGAAATGGGTGAAGGCTATACTGTCAGACCCTCTGCACCCCCTTTATTCACACCTGTCCCCTTGTATCTCATCAGGTAGGACGAGAAGTCAATGTAAGAAGTTATATGCTCGAACCACTAAGTACGGAAATTCTACAATACCCTATTTAGCGCGTACTTTATGTGACGAAGACTCTGTTAGACGTGAAACTTACAAGTTACTATGTAATTAGCAAAGTGAATCCACCCTTTCATCAGTCATCTTTCTGTAATTTTATGGTGTCACCCTTTATATCGTTTAATAACTTTGCTATTTTATTTTAGTTCTTATTACTATTATTACTATAATTTTATACTTTATGCATATTTTTCTCCGTATCGCACAGTGTAATTTGCTACACAGCTGCTATAACAACGTTTTGTCATTATTATTATGTAATGTTTATTTTTTTTGAGTAATTTAGGTGCAATATTGTACTGAATGCTGAAAATTCCTTGTTGTATCATTAGTACTGTTTTTGGAATAAAGCAAAAGTTATTATTATTATTCAGACAGAAGTGAACCTCCTTGTGATAGTATTGGTCACATCATTATTTCCTAGGGTTGTAGCCTGCCCTGACTGTCCTTTGAGTTTAGTGCTCTTTTAGTCGTATTACTGTTCCATGTGCAATTAATTGGATGCTCATTCGCTCTGTCTCTCTCGGAACATTTGTCAGATCTCCTAACCTTCTATTTGTTGCATCATTCGAGTAAATCTTCTTGACTTTCGTGAAGAAACGTCGTACAGGACTGTGAGGCGCACATCTGTCCTGCAATGATGGTGGAAACACAATGAACTATACGCAGAGACTATCACAGACAATACATGTAATAATACTGATAATCTTTGCTTATACTTTGCAGTTCAGTTGATTTAAAAAGTTTATAATTTCTTTTCTGTCATCTGACTCTATCTTCGCACAAACCTGTGCTAAATATGGTGGCATGATAGAATTTCTACAATTAGTTGTATAAGAGTAAACCCTTACGAAGTTGCTTCTGGTTTTACCCGAAGATATTCAAGGAAATAGGTGCTAGCTAGTAAAGAGGATGTTAAGTATCAAACAAGATAACTTTAATAATTTAATAATTCCCATTGTAGCATTAAGAACACAATATTCAGCGAAGAGATTCTTTTCAACTAATTTATTATCAACCTGTACAATCGTTTATATATGGTTTTTTAAAGAAATTATATCCGGTGAGGGAATTAGGTCAAAGGTGCGAACACATGAAATAATAATAATAATAGTGGTATGAAATGCCATTAAAATATTTGTGATTATAATCATAGTTAAATGTCAAGCAGCAAAATAATTAATGTCATATATAGAATAATACATAAGGTGAATAGATTTTGGAAAGGGGTACATAATTATAAGATTATTAGACGAATATAAAATGTTACATAACAGGGTGCGAAATTTGATAAGATAGAATTCAATATTGTAAAAATAAAAAATATACAAATTAATAATTTTGGGTTTAAAATGACAAGTGGGTCAAGTGGAAAAGATTCAGAGTGAGAATAGTAATAATAATAATAATAATCGGAGTAATAAGGGAAAAGTACATAAAATAATTAAATAAACAAAATAAATAAATGTCTATCCCTCTACGGCCAAGGCAGAAGTAAGGATTGTACACACTTCTGTTGTACGCAAAGGTCTGGCTTAAAGTCATGAATTGCCAAGGCTTCAGCTGTCTTTACAAGTCTGTAACGAAGAAAACGTGGCAAGTTAGCATGGATTCTATATATGATCTTGAAATCATGGTCAGGGTTGACAGAGTGACAGAAGTCGAGCAGGTGTTCCAGAGTAGATATTCGCACACACTTCCTTTTTCCTTGTAAAACCCAAGCTGAAATATGTTCTCGTATCCGTGTGGAGAGCGTTTCCTGGCTACGGCCAATGTACCTAGCTCCACAAGAACAGGTGAACTGGTAGATACACATGGAGGCGGCCAGACGGGGAGCTTATCTTTTACAGAGGTAGAGAACAGTTTGACGCTCGTGAGCGTCATATGCAATTTTGCTGCAAAGAACGTCTTACTGACTGATTTAGAGAGACGATTTTTGAGCACATCTGAAGCTTGATCACCTTTGAATTCCAAGTTCATGAATAAGGTTTTTTTTGGAACTGAGTCGGTGACCAGTTTAGACTACTTATCTTTCATGTTGCTGTCAATTAATCGGTAAGGGTAACCGTTTTCTGCGAGTGCGGCTTTTAAGAAGTCAAGTTTTGAGTCAATGCAATCAGAACTACAAATTTTCCTTATCCTAAAGCAGAGTGAATGAATTAAGTTCCTTTTCCTGGAAATAGGCACCCAACTGTAAAAATTAGTTAGTTGTCCGTTCCATGTACGTTTCCGGTGGATAGATCTTTTGAGAGATCCGTCATTACGTCAGCTAAATCACACATCAAGAAACGAAATACTAAGTTCGGATTCCTTTTCTATGGTAAATTGTAAAGAAGGATGACAGTTGCTGAAAGCAAACAAGACATCATCAAGAATTACGTTATTATCGCAGATGACGAAAGTGTCGTCTACGTATCTTTTATAAATGTCGAAATGACCGATGGTTTGATGAAGTTAACTTTAGCCAAATGCTCGCAAGAATCGGAGTGCCTATTGACAATAATGTCTATCAGTTGAATCAGAGGCACACTACTAACCTTTCTTTTACGGTCTTCAGTGTTTTTAATGTGATATGACATAGTCTTTTTTGAGAAGTCCAGGGAAGAAAGAGTGGGACGAACAATAAAAGAGAATAGGCTACTGTCTTTCATCACACCATTGTATCCTCCCTAGACAAAGGGGCCAAATATGTCTGTTGTACGTTCCTTGATTATACATCTGCTTTTGACTCTGTACCTAGAGGCCTTTTGTTAAACAAGCTTAGCCTTACACAAACTGAGTCCTGGGTTATCAACTGGCTGCACTCTTACTTCTCTAATAGGATGCAGTACACGGTATAAAATGGTGTATCTTCCTCTCCTTTGCTTACTGAAGCTGGAGTTGCTCAGGGTGCTCTACTCTCTCCGTTTCTCTTTTCCTTCTTCTTACACGACTTAACTCTTTCAGACGAAATCAACTCCGTCAAATATGCAGATGACCTGACTGTTTCGCTTCCCATTAAGTCTCAGTCAGACTGTTTCAAATTAAATAGCTTCCTGTTGGACATCAGTCAGTGGTCTAAACTAAATGGCCTCAAGCTGAATCCTTCAAAATGTCAGACTATTGACTTCTCCTCTGAGCTCCTTGGTTTAATTGCGGAGCTTTCATCGTCTTTCTGGACGACATCTTCAGCGCAGTATTTAGGATAAAGTGAAATGATTTAAATTTCTTCATGAGTCTCCCGGTAACCATCTTTAGATATGTATTGACCGTTTTCTATTGATTGGAATTTTAAACTTTCTGATCACCTGATTTACTTTTTATTAATTGGTATATTTCATCTATATTAACGTGTTTATTAATTGCGTTTTCACCTGAGTACCAGGCTTCTAGGAATTCCCTGGCACATTTAGTGTTTCCTCTGTTTAAGATTTTGACATTATTTGTGTTCTCTGAGCTGGTTGATTTAGTTGCCAAGCTTTCTTCATCCTTCTAGACAACATCTTCAGCACATGTTTTAGTGTAAAATGAAATTATCTGGTGAGAAACCGAGGAAATAAATGATTTGATATTTTATATTCTGTAAAAACTGTTGTTCTTGCCTTATTCAAATTCATTAAGGGGAGAAAGGTATAAGAACACATTTGAACTGTGCATGAATGATATAATTGTGTATCCTGGCGGCCATTTTCGGGAATGGTAGTTGATTTACAAAAAATCAGTCGTGAAAATACATCATATATATTCCTGTTTCATATCAATGCATGTATGTAATTATGGACGTCAGTTTGATTGTGAAAATGTTGAAATCGTAGACAGAGGAAACACCAAAAGTGCAGTCAGGGAATTCCTAGAAGCCTGGTACTCAAACGAATGTGAAATTAACAAACACGTTAATATAGACGAAATATACCAACTAATAAAAAGTAAATCAGATGATCAGAAAGTTTAAAATTCCAATCAATAGAAAACGGTCAATACATATCTAAAGATGGTTACCGGGAGACTCATGAAGAAATTTAAATCATTTCACTTTATCCTAAATACTGCGCTGAAGATGTCGTCCAGAAAGACGATGAAAGCTCCGCAATTAAACCAAGGAGCTCAGAGAACACTATCAATTGCAAATCATCCACCTGAGTTACAAATCTTTTCTATTATTGACTTCTCCTTTAGGCATAAACGAGATCTACAAACACTAGCAAGCACTCATGAAGCCTGTAGCATTGAGGGGACTAAAATGAAAACTAAAGTCTAATGCAAAATACCTCAAACTAGGTCTATCCTCCGACCTTACTTGCTCATCTTATATCCAAACGATTTCCAAGAAAGTGCTCCGTCTAGCTTACTACATTAAGAAACTTAGACTATCTGGAATCTCCACACCTCTACTTTTACAATTTGTCAGCTCTCGTATCTTACCTATTCTACTTTACTGCTCCCTGTTAGTCTTTCCTGAGCTAATGAAAAAGGACTATACCATCCTGAGAAGGATGTTGAAGGTAGTCAGTAGGACTAGTGGCGTAAAACTCAGTCAGCTCGTCACTACATTAGTAGAAAGGCATCTGAATATATGCGAAAAAAGGTCTAAAACCATACTCTCCTACCCCCAGCCCCCCCTTTTCCCAACTCTCTCCTTGCATCTCATCAGGTGGAACCAGAAATCAGTACAAAATAATATATGCTCGTACAGCCAAGTACAGGAACTCAACGATACTATATTTGGCCCATGTTCTTAGTGACAGAGACAATGTTAAGCGCGAAACCTATGACTTGCTTTGTTGTTAATAACATAATTTTGGCTCTTTTGTTTCTCCCTTATTCTCTCTTATTTGTATTCTACAGTGAACAACCTTCTTAAACATACTTAGCTACCTAAATTACTAACATTGGCTTACTTTTTTATTCTTTATTCTATTCCTTCTTATGTGTATCTACTGGTTCCGACTATACTATCACTATGAGTATTACGAAATTGTCCTGTCATTAACCTTCATATAATATTAGTTTTTTGGTTGTTTTTTGTTCAACAACATTCACTGACAATCTTGGTTGAGAATGCCATTATTACCATCTTAAAATGTTTGTATTATGCATGATTACTCACAATACCACTACAAACACCACATTAGAACTGACAATAAAAAACCCTGAAATGTTTATTTTATAATTGTTTAGTGTTGTTCAATCAAACTGACTGGTCATCTTGGCGATAAACATTCTTAATATCATTTCATTACTTCTTATATGACTATCGCTTTACTGTCACCGCTCATAAACATATCATAGCTTCCACTTCCCAATACTGAGATATTATTTATTATGTTGTTTGTTTTCCGTTCTACTTCTTGGTATTTTTTCGCATGTTTTTTGCTATTTCGTGCTTTTTTGTTGTTTTTGTTTTTTTATATTTAGTTTTTGAAATACTTCTTTTAATTGTTTGATAAAATTAGATGCAATATTGTAGATATGTGCTGAAAATTCCACACTGTATCACTAGTACTGTTTCTGGAATAAAGCAAATTATTACTACTATGAATGAGAAAATTGTAAGAGGAGAGGTTGAGTTTTAGTGCCAGAGAATTTCAACTTCTTTACGCAATCAGTCAATAGAAAAACTTTCTTAGAAATCAACAGGATATGAGGCGACCAAAAGAGACTTGAAGAGAAACTGATACATACGGAGATGAGAGATATTCGATTTACACCCTCCCACACAGTGCCATTAATATTACAGGAATCATCAAGCTGAATCAGTCCACTGAAGTCCTGTATGCATCTGAAACTAAAATCAACGATACAAGATTTAGATGGATTCAGGTTAAGACCATTTAAGTGAAACCACCTGTTGATTTCAGATAAGAATCTTTTCATGTACAAGAACAATTCAATGCAGAAACTATTGGGACAGAGATGGCTAGATCATCGGTATATTTGAGGAAGTTAGCTTTGAAAGGATACGTGAGGTCATGTAAAAAGAAAGAAAACAGGAATGAAGAGAGTAGAACGCCTTGAGGCACACCATTTTCCGTTAACAGCGAAGTATGTAGTTTTCTACACAAAAATAAAAGGCAGCCATCTTGTGACCCGGGATTCACTGTTTGTTAAAATCAGCGCACCTATTAGAAAAAGCTCTAGTAATAGAGTCAAAAGCAGCGGTGTAGTCTAGAAAGGAGGCTCTAACAAGCTTAGCACCTTTCCCAAGATTTGAAGCAATATTGTGCTAGAGTACTACAACAGCAGTTAATGTGCTTCTACTGCGTTTGTAAGCAAACTGCTTTAGGTCATTGAAATATTTCAATGAATGTTTCGGAACATTGCAGAGAAATTTCTCCGTGGTTTTCAAAAATACAGACATGGTGGTGATTGGTCCAGACTTTGGATCTGGTTCGGAAGATGATTTTGGTACAGGTACCACCTTTATATTCCTTTCCAGGCGACAGGTACCGTATATCTGTGAAATGATGCATTAAACGTTTGGGTAAGAGGATAACGAAAAATATCAGTACACTTTTGAAGCAAATACTTGGTATACCGTCGAGATCCAGGTTGTGTTAGAAGCATTCTTACATGTGTTAAATATTTTCCAATACATATCTTCGTATCACAGATTTTATCAGAGATGCGTCAATTACTGATATAGATAATTATAATTAATCAAATGTATTCCGAAATGTACAAACTTTTCACAGACATTAGTACTACTCAGTGTATTCCATTTCAGCTTAAGATGTAAAAGACAGTTAAATGAAGTTGTCGATTCTCATGACAGTTGTAAGATTGACGACAGTGATATAGGAATTAAATCAGAAATTAAGTATCTTGAACTTATTCTCTCTTCTGATCTCTCCTGGTCTTCCCATGTCTTAATGATTTCCAGTAAAATATTCCGCCTGACATTTTACATTAAGAAGTTAAGACACTTGGGTATAAATCAACCCCTCCTCCTCTTACAGTTCATAAACTCTTCCATCCCACCTATTCTTCTTTATTGTCCACCCCTGCTTATTCTTTCCTGGTTTCCTTAAAAAGGACTATGTCACAATTCGTAGAATGGTGAAGACGGTCAGTAGGGTGAGTGGTATCACAGTGGACCACATAGTTAACATCGTTGTCGATAGGCACTTGACTTCGTGCAATAAATTTACTAGAGGGATTTTGTCTGACTTTCAGCATCCACTTCACCCTCAGCTTTCACCTTGCATCTCCGCCTCAGGTAGAACAAGAAGTAACTTCAGAAAACTGCAAGAATTAACTAACCTTTTTTCAGGATTTCATCATGAGCTGACATCAGTTAGAGAATCACTGGAAAACCTGGGAGTACTGGACAGATGTTTCGTTCTAGTTCTGGACTCTTCAGCAGTACGCACCCGCCGGGGTTCGGACCCAGGACCTTCTGGTTACAAGGCGAACTCGTATACCATTAAGCCACTGGGACCCGATCAAATGGCCAGCCCATAAATTCTAACTTGTGCCAATTCACGACATAGCGCGACCGCTAGCCAATGTCTTCGGCGAGTATTTGTCCTCACACCCGAAGGTCCTGGGTTCGAGTCCCGGTGGGTGTCTACTGCTGAAGAGTCCCAAAATAGGACGAAACAGCTGTCTAGTACTCGCAGGTGTTCCAATGGTTCTCTAACTAATGTCAGCTCGTGATGATATCCTGTAACCAATCAAATCCCTACAAGCCAACACTTGAATTACCTTTTTTCATCTAGTAAATAAACAATTTCCTCCATCCATCCTTATATACCTTCAAGTTTTACTTTTATTATTTCTATTATATTTATGGTCCTGTTGCTTCTTTGTTTGTTTTACTTTCATAATTGCAAACACCAACTTATCTTTTTCCGCTCACCATATCATGTAAATAGAACATTATATCCAATAATTGTAAACACGCTAGGATTTCTATACCATATCGACAATACTGTGTGAAACAAGCCCACGGCAATTTTCACTTCTTTTGTTATTATTATTATCACCTTAGCTGTTATCATTATTGAAATTATTTCCATTTTATATGCTGCATGTTTCTGACATTACCCACCCCTATTGTTAATGTGGAAAATTTTCTGTGTGATTAATTTTTATTTATAATTTGAGGAAATTAGATGCAAGGTGTGGTGATTAATGCTGAAAATTCCATTCTGTATCACAAGTACTGTCTTTGGAATAAAGTAAATCATTATTATTATTTTTATCTTTTCATTCGACTTCATATATACATCAGTCAAACAAAATCGATAGATCTTGTTCTGCACGAATATTTATTTTCTTTGTAACCAAAAGTAGATATCATCTTCGAGAACTACACTAAACTACGTAAAGAAAACCTGATAATGGAGAAAAACTCACGGCTAAATTATACAGTTTGGACTCAATTCTCATTTATTATCATCAAAATTAGGAATCACAAACACTTATTATTTGAGTGAAGTCCATACCAGTCTTAGTATATCAACTCTCGTGTCTTCATCAGACGAGATTACTCATGTCAGTGGAATGTCTAAGAACCACTAGCAGAACACTCAACTGGACTTAAGAACTTCTTGCATGTATGAGGTTTAGACTAAAGACTTAAGTCAAAATTTCTTCCTTAAAAAAGGTGTATAATGGTGTGCAGCAAGGTAGGGATTTCCACTCTCCTCCTATTTTTCTGGTATATCAACGGACTACCTAAGCTCAGCAAATCTCCTATAGTCTTCTGCACAGAAGACCTGCAGATTGAGGGCAGCCGAAGAATGACAGTGACATGTTTACGTTACTAACATATCTCAACAATCCATTATGTCAATCGAAAGATGGGTATTTTCTATCAGCGTAGTCAAGTGCGTGACTATGCACACACGGGACACGCAAGTATCACAGTATACGCCCTACAGTCCAGTGTGTTGTGAACTGAAACCTGAGACAAATTATTGTCCAGCTGCAAGTCATGGCTTTCGATCCTTATGGTCAATATGCAAGACCTTCATTGGATTAGCCGGAGGAATGTTCACTACAATACACGCACACATCTCTCGTGAGGTTAAAACTGTGAAACTATATCCAGACAGCCAACATTTGTCTAAAAACAGAGACTCATTTGTACTGCTTGATTGGCTGGTATGACCAATATCTTCTTGTGTTATCATACCGAAGGTAAAGGGCAGATCAAACCACGATGATCAAGAATCCAAGAAATGATCATTGATTTGATCGACTTATTATTATTCCTCTTCCCACCACACCTGGTAGGAAATAACAAAAGAGTACAAAGACCAAGGATGAAATATAACTCTGTATAGTACTGGTTCTCCCACTGAGTCACCAACCCTTGTGACTGACTCTTAGGAGAAGTGATATCTGCACATGAGACTGAACAGCTCACGAATGAGTTAGAAAAACACAAATACTGAATAGAAAACGATTAACTTAGGCTAATAACTTTCTATCCCCAACCAAATATATCAATCTGGAAAAGAACTATTGTGGTGAGAGCTGGCTGCTATCCAAATCGGTGGACAGTAGTTTACGTCAATGTTGTTTATGTCCCCAATATTGGTCGTGAGAAAAATGAGAAGAAAGACTGTGCGAAGGCGGATACAGTTAACATATGGATGATCTGACATTCAAGAAACAGCCACAAAGAGATGCGAGGTTAACTTTCTGTGAGAAACAACCAATCAGAGGAATGCGTTTTCCTGCTAACAATAATCTATAATATGTACATGAAAATATATAAATCCGTGTAGATTTCCTTAATAAACGATCTGTTGACTGGCCCTTGTCTTCTGTTGTTACACTATGACCACTCTACTCCGTATACATTGGATTTGATATAGTTCTAGCCACAATTTTTTAACACTTTTATGCCTCCATAGTCCTGTGTGTGCTTTTTGTTAATATGAGGCATCAAATTGATATGCCGAATTTCAAGACTAACCACACATTAGTAGACACACCTCAACTCCAGGACATGAGTGGTTGGAAATTGATTGACATGCCATGCCACTAAACCTGAATCATTTATTCGGCTTCCCCGTTATACCCTACAATATTTAACTTTCTATCTCATACCTTTAAACCCTTTAGCGTGCGTGCTTCGTCAGATGGGAGTGGCACTATTTGCATCATGACATAATTTCCGCTTTTGTTGTGTAAATCGTATCAGAAGCTTTCAGGTTTACTTTAATTGATTTCATTAATGTTGAATGATTGTTTTCTGTTGACTTATGCGACTTTTTTTGCCCGTAAAATTTTGCACTAGCTCATCACCATTAGCCCATAGGAGATTTAATAACCCTTCCTTTACATGGGCGTGAAAATTTTGCAACAGCCTGTTAGACTTCCTCATCTAACGGGCCGTAGGATCTATTGTGTCCAAGATGTTGAAGGAAAATAGGCCAGCATCTGTGCTTTAATTGACTAAAGGATTTCAGACATCTATAAGCAAACGAAAAAATAATTGAGCATAGAATATCCTTTTCAATAATTTCCTCTTCTCGCTCTACAATTATATATACATGGAATATTCTAGAATAGTAGTCAACAACAGTTTGACTGCAGCTGCGGAGCCAGCTACATTGGGCGTACAATTAGGCAAGTTCATCGTCGTATTTCCAAACATCATCCAACGTAATTAAGCAAGGGACAAAGAAGATCTATTCGTAGTTCTATTTTAGCCCACCTCGTTGATACTGAGCATAAGATTGATATGAATACTGCATTTAAAATTATTTATCGCATTCTGACTTATCTTAATTTCGCTCTGCGAGTTGGTCTTCTACAGACAGCTGAAGCAATCGAAATTCATCTGAAGAAGCCAAGCCAGTGTGTACAGAAAAATTTGTACAGCCACTTTCCCTACCGTGGCCATCGTCATCAGAATGCATAAACAGGACTACGTCGCCCTCCTCCCCCTAAACCTATAAAAATTATAATTGTCTAAATTATTTATATTTATTTTGTCCACTTCATCTTCAACTACGTGTTATCCCTGTAAAATTAATTTATTCTAATCATTTCTACCTTTAAAACGTGTATTGATTTTCTTCGTTAATTACTAACCCATTGACATTACGACACTGACTAATTATTGTTAACAAACATATCGCCACTTGATTGGTAAACTGTTGTGTATTGTAATAAAAATGCTATAGGTATATTAGAGTAGAGCCAGAGATGACGATCTAATTGAAAAGTAAGTATTTCTTCGGTCAAGATCAATCTTTCTGTTTAATATCGATTTGTCAAGTAAGATCAATGAGATTACAGTTCATTAAAGATGCTTAAATAATAATAATATTATTATTATAATAGAATATCAAATAGCATATTAACTAAAATTCAGGAAATTTCTACAGAGACATGAGGGTCATTCGAACCTAGATGGCCAAAGTAAGGACAGTGTTTGAACCAACCAACTTCTTTTGGATACATAAATTAGGCTTCTTAATGTGGATCCCAACAGCCAGCCTCAGTAATATTTAGTAAACGAACTCTTAAGGAGAAGTTAAGATTAGTTGGTTGGTATGAGGTAAATGACTCTGAAAGCCGCCTAGCCGACATCAATCTTGTGTTCTGTATTCACAAGATGAGATAGAATAGCGCTACGAATAAATTTTGTTTGTCTTTTACTTAACCACTATGCAGGGTGACATTCAGAAATCTGACGATATACACGCCTAATTGTACGGTATATGTAACTGGCTCCACAGGAGCAGCTAAATTGGTGGATACACATAGAAGAGGCGGAATTAGACAGTTTGTCTTTTAAAAACTTCAAGTTTGTCTTAAACTCACGAACGGAAAATAGGGGTGGTTTTGAAGACACAACGTAATTTAGCAGCAGGGAATGCTCTTTTTACCGCATTTCTAAGGCGCTGTGTTAGTATCTCTCTGATGTTGTCCCCGAGGACTAAATTTGTAAGAATAAGGCCTTTTTAGGAACTGTTCGAACCTTGGGCTGCTTTGATTTTAGATTCATATTCATATCAATGAACGTTTCTGGATAACCGTTTTCACTCAGCAATATTATTAATAATATTAATATTATTAAGTTCCTCACCAAGACATTCATCTGAGCAGATTGCTCTTGCTCTGTGAACCAAGCACTTTATTAGATTGCGTTTGTATTTCAAGGGCGCGAAACTGAGCAAATGAGTATACTGATAGCCTGGTGATGTAGGTTTTCTATATACACTTCTTCTTATTGTGCCATCCTCGTTTCTGGTCATAAGGACGTCTAGAAATGAAATACTAGAGTCTTTTTCTTTCTCAATAGTAAAATTTATTGCAGTATGAACATCGTTAAATTTATCCAGGATGCTCTTTGCTTCCTCCGCATTTTTCATAATGTAAACTGTATCATCCATGTACCGAAAATAGAATTCGAGTTCATTAATAACATCCTTCAAAGGCCTATTTTCTAGTTTCTCAAGGAAAATGTCGGCTAGAATGGTTCCTAGTGGTGACCCCATTGCCACACCGTTGATTTGTCTATACACTTCCTTATTAAATAAAAAGTGGAGATTCATTGTGCATTTCAAGAGAAGCGCTTTCATAAAAGATATAGGAATGCCAACATCATTGTTTCGTCTTATGAGTTCTTCAGATACAAAGTCTACTGTTTCCGTAAGTGGTACACATTGGTGAATAAGGAAGATACAAATGATATCATGAATTTATTGTCAACATTTGAATCTTTTATCCTTTCAACATATCCAAAAGTATCT
The DNA here is from genome assembly GCA_944472135.2 of Trichobilharzia regenti. Taxonomy (NCBI): domain Eukaryota; kingdom Metazoa; phylum Platyhelminthes; class Trematoda; order Strigeidida; family Schistosomatidae; genus Trichobilharzia; species Trichobilharzia regenti. The sequence continues at coordinate 169,886,218 of OX235262.1, read as the reverse complement.
TTTATACTGTCTGTATGTCTGTTTTCAACATAGAACTTTGCACTGATGTGCACCAGTTCAAGTCACCACACTCCATCCTTGTAGCACACAAAGCAAGAGAAGAATGTAGAAGAAATGAATAACAGAGACAGTAAACACAGGTGTGAGACAAAAAAATAAAAGTAACAAAGAACAATGTAGTTTCACCGGAAATCATAAGTCACAAGGAGTGGATGCATCTGCGCTAGCCATTGAGAACGATTTTGAGCAATATCATCAATTGTTTCCAACCATTTGTTTTTTACCGTCCCGACGACCCCAACCAGGAAGCCAGTCTACATCTTCCTACGTGGCTGACTCAAAGTAACTGTTGTGGATATCATTGACTGGTGCCATGTTTCAGTTTGACCGCCACTAGCTCTTTTCCAGCCTGACCCTATGTCAGCTAACATTGCCCATCGGTCGACGAAGGCGATGACTAGGCATACGTAACACATGTCGTAACCATCTCAGTCGATGTAGCTTCACAGAGTCATCGACTGATTTCCCCTCTTTACCTAAAACTCAACCAACCCCTAACCTGAATATTGATCACTTTATTATACTACTTCACACGGGAGATAGAACGCAGGCACCTACGGTCAAAGACGGCTAACCGGCCTTTTCATGTCTTCCACTCTGAATGGCCAGGTCTCACAGTCATAAAGGAGGAGGGAGCGGACTGATGAGCAGTTCACACGCCCTTTGGTCGATAGCCAGCGGGATATCACGTCTACACCAGAGACCGCGTAAACTGGCATATGCGAAACTAGCCCTCTGTATCCGTGATGAGATTTCGTCAGTGATCGACCCGTTGGGGCTGATGGATATTTCCCAAGTAAGTGAAGCAGTCAACGTGCTCTACCACTTCATCCCCTATTTCTAATCTAGGAGTCGGTGTAGTCCAGTCCTGTAACATAATCCTGCATTTGACGGGAGCGAATCGCATGCCAAACATTTGTAGATTGCAGCTCAAGGTGTTCAGAAGATTCTGCATTTTGTCAGCGTCCTCGCCTAGAAGGACTATATCGTCTGCATATTCACCAACTCGGTATGAAGAGGCTGTAAGAGTTCGACTAACCATTTGGCTACAGAATGATATGATATAATGGAGTTATTCTCTACCACAATGCCCAAGTTTTATACTTATATCGAAAATTCAACATGACTGTAAACAGTGTCTTTTTAATGTTATAGCTCATATAGTTACATCAACTAATCCTAAAGATGGATAGCTTAGCTAAAGTACCACTCGATGATCACTTTATAATGAAAACTTTCTTCTACATCACTAGGACAATATCTTTTAATTATTTAATTTATTCAAAAACGGAGATCTGAAGTTTTTTTCTCTTTTTTTACAGAATCTATTTGAAAAGTTAATCTTTATTTTGGTTAAGAAAAGCTAAATAAACGAAAAACAGAGGTTAAGTTCTCTCCAAAAGAAATTTGATTTGTCTATCAAGATCCATGATTAGAGAATCAGTGTTCTCATACACTCCTGTATTTAGAAGGCCATCACGTTCTTCAATGAGACGAGCAATTTGGGCGTCCATTTTTTCACTTACAACTGGTTTGAAACTGGCAACATTTGTTTCGTTTGTCAACTCACGCTGCTTTGTAGTTCTGAAAATTTAACGAAAAGTTTTTCAAATATTATCATTAAAAATTTTTCAGCAAGGTTTTAGCATTTACAGTGTAGTTTAAAGTTTCTATATTATTATTATTATTATTATTATGTTATTATTATTTCCTTTAACTCCTAGAGGAACATAGGGCTTCGTCCGCGCGTCTCCACTGCGTTCGGTCCTCTGCTAGAGTTTTCACCTGGCTCCAAGTCTGCCCAGGCCAGGAATTTTCAACACCTCTGTTTTCTCTATGTTCATCTGAAGGAATTCCTATTTTTTCTGGATGCTTCTTCTGCCAACTTGTTGCTTTTCACTTGCATATCTTCCAGCTTATGGGAAATCAGACATATATCATCAGTGAAGTCCAGATACTCCAAGTTTTCTGTGTAGGTCCATCTTATGCCTGTTTCCTCACTGCCCGTTGTCTGTCGCATTATCCAATCTACTGCAATCAGGAAGATCATTGGCGATAGTAGACAGCCAGCTAATCTCACTCCCGTCTTCACTTCAAAGGATTCCATAAGTTTCCCGTTTTGGATTACTTGGCATGCAGCATTGTCGTATAACTGTTGGATGAGATGTAAAATTGTCGATGGCACCTCGTAGTAGCGAAGAAGTTGCCAAATGACCTCTCGATCGACGCTGTCGAAGGCCTTTTCAAAGTCGATGAAGTTGAGATAGAGAGGTGACTGCCATTCCAAGCTTTGTTCAATGATGATCCGTAGTGTGGTGATTTGATCAATACATGACTTAATTCTACTGAATCCAGCCTGTTCCGGTCGAAGATTTTCATCCAGGGCTTTCATCCAGAGTTTCTTTGCTTGCATTCAAGTATTCACTAATAGCTTAGGGTGAGTGGGCGAATTGTTGTAACCATCTTTCATTATGTCGAATTGGACGTTAAGTTAACAGCAGACTTCAAGCCTCTTCATAGAAGGATGTCTTTCGGATGGTGACAAGATTTCTATTGACGTAAGTATTAAAGCTAATTTATAGGACCTATGTAAATCAAGAATACTCGATAGTTCTCCCCCACTTACATATTAAATTTTTATTTATTTTTTAAAATTTTCTTATAGCTTGATTCCACACAGTATTTTCGGTACAAGTATGCAATTTTCAGCATAGATATCGGTAACCCAAATTTTGTAGGCCGACCATAGATATCACGTGTGAGTCGGCAGGGGATCGAACCCCGGACCATGTGCACGGTCGGCGGGATTCCTAACCGCTGTGCCACCGACGCACCGACTGCATAGTCAATAGGGTCAACCTGAAATCTGAAGCACAACTGCTAATAGCTTCTGTCAAACAGATATACACCGTAAAACAGTGCAGCGTGTTGAATTTTCCCAAACTTTATTGTTGTACAGTAATATAAAATATTAAACAGTACGTAAGTTACAATAGTCACAGCAACGGGCCTCATAACTAATACCGTTCACTTTCATAAACAGAATGAACACTAGAATTAACTGAACGAAGGTTCACAGTGTTTCCCTTATCATATCAACAAATAGTTTAGAATAGTTGCTAACTAAATTGCAGTTAATATGAACGAATTATACTTGAGGATAATTTTAGGGCATACTTGATATAATTAGTTTTCTTTGATTGAACACTAGTAACTAGTGTGATGTGTGTCTGGTCCTTTGTTTAGTGAAGAATGAATTCTATCCGTCTGTGAGGCAGATGATACGCCAATTACCAGCCTGAAAAGACGCCTGGAACGCTGGGCAGAGCACTTCGGGAAACAGTTTAGCTGGCCACCAGCTTCAGTGTCTACTATCATTAGCCCGAGTGCTCCTTGGTCGGTTAGTAACGACCCACCCACCGAAGTGGAGGTCCGTAAGGAACTCCAAGTACTGAAACGCCATAAGGCGCCCGGCCCAGACAAATTACTCCTGGCTCTTTTTAAAGATGGTGGCGAGACTCTCACAATGGCTCTAACTGGGTTGTTCAGGAAGGTGTGGGAGACAGAGAGTGTACCATCAATGTGGAATGAAGCCATTATCGTCCCCATCTTTAAAAAGGGTCGACGTAATTCGTGTGACAATCATAGGGGTATCAGTCTGTTACCAGTCGCGTCTAAAATATTGGCTGCTGTCTTGCTTCGCAGGCTGTGCAAAATACGTGAAGGATTGATTCGCGAAGAGCAGGCTGAGTTTCGTTCAGGTCGTGGATGCATTGATCATGTGTTCACCCTTCGTCAGTTGTTGGAACACCGCCACACGTATTGCAGGCCAACGATCGTTGTGTTTCTTGATATTAGGGCTGCCTTCGATTCGTTGGACAGAACTGTGCTCTGGAACTGTCTGTTAGAGAGAGTTGTACCTGAGAAATTTGTTAACATCTTGAAAGCCCTATACAGAAACATCTCAGGTAGAGTGAGAGCATACAACCAACTGTCATCACTGTTCCCAACCAACAGTGGGGTTAGACAGGGTTGCCCAATCTCCCCATTTCTCTTTAACTTTGTCATCGATGACATTCTGGAGTCAGCTCTGAAGGATGTGCGTGAAGGTGGTGTAGATCTGCTACCTGGAGACAGACTTTTCGACCTCGAGTATGCAGACGATATCGTCTTACTGTGCGATAGCATGCAGGCTGCCCAAGTCGCACTTAATCAGTTGGCAATCAGTGTCTGTAAGTATGGTATGTGCTTTGCGCCGTTTAAGTGCAAAGTACTGTTACAAGATTGGCAGGAGCCTGTACCTACACCCACTCTTGCAGGTGAACCGCTTGAAGTTGTTGATAAGTTTGTGTACCTGGGTAGTTGTGTGAGTGCTGACGGAGGGGTGACAGATGAGATTTCCAACCGTATAATGAAGGCTAGGGTGGCATACATCAACTTGGGCCACCTCTGGCGCCGTCGCGACGTTAGCCTGGCTGTCAAAGGTCGGGTATACAATGCTTCGGTGCGGGCTGCCCTGCTCTACGCCTGTGAAACCTGGCCTCTCCGAATAGGCTGACTCTGCGTGTTTGATCATCGCTGTCTCCGCAGGATTGCTTGCCCGCGTTCGATGGCATCATCGCATGAGTATTTCTGAGGTTCGGTGGCGTGTGTTTGAACACAGTGGAGATCACCATTGATTGAGTGTCATCATCTGGAAACATCAGCTCCGGTGGCTTGGATATGTGCTACGAATGTCATCCCAGAGGAGGCTTCCGTACTGGTGTCTGTTCGCTAATCATGGGACGGGATGGAAAAAGCGGCGATGTTGTCAGCCCATGACGTGGCGTTGTGGGATGAAGGATATTTGTGGTAGGCTAGCATTTGATAACACATCAAGACTCTCTCTGGATGGGCTCCGAGAGATAGCTCGAGGCGTTATTTGATATGGCTGAGAATCGTAATCAATGGCGAGCGTACTGCAATTTCCCTCTTTCTTCCCTTTCTGACTATAGTTCAACGAATGCTGTTTGGTCTTATTCAATATAATTGCTTCCTTCTCAGATGAAGTCCTTTATTTCTTTTTCTTTCCATACGTTGTTTTACTATAATTGTGTGGCGCATCTCCTCGGTGCCTATATCTTACCGGGTTTCGTGTTTTAAATAGATAAAACAATGAAGAACCGGAACCTAAGTCTCCCGATTATGAAGTGATCACGTCACCACTCAGCCATATATAATACAATTTCTACCAAACCTGCTATGAAAGTATGTACGAGTTCCATGCTTTTGCAAATTCATAGTAAAGTAAAACCTCTACGCACAGGGGTATCGTCGGTGGCACAGAGGTGTTAGAACTCTCGCCGACCATGCATATGGTCCGAGGTTCGAACCCCTGCTGACGCACACCTGATATCTATGGTCGGCCTGCAAAATTTGGGATACCGATATACATGCTGAAAGTTCCATACTTGTACAAAAAATACTGTGTGGAATCAAGCTGTAATCAAAAATCAAAATCAAATCAAAAATTACTAGCTCGCTGGTTTTCTAGCTGGTTCCAAGCCAGGACAAAGAGGGAGGGTTGGGGTATGGTGCTAGCAACTCCATCCCCAAAACTTAACCAAATTGCTACAGAAACTTCAACGCACAAATATATTAAAAATTCTAAAAAAATATAAACAACAACTTTATTTTTCGCTGGAATCGGGGAAGTGAAATGACGCAGGCTGGTGAAAGCCTTCGGTAAGCTTGTCAGGCGATGTGCCTTCTTTCGATGAAAGCAAAAATAAGGATGGGGACGTGGAATGTTCATACAATGCACGAAGCTGGAAAGGCTGCCCAGGTAGCCGCAGAGATGAGAAGATATGGGATAGAAGTGTTGGGAATCTGCGAGAGCAGATGGAACGGATGTGTTACGTGCCAACTATCAACTTGAGAGACGGTAATCTATTCCGGTCACCCACAGGATAACCACGAGCACACCGAGGAAGTGGCCATCATGGTACAAGCGAAAACCGAAAAACTGGTCGAAGAAGTAGCCGGCGAAGACAAGACTCCAGGTGAACATAGACAAGAAGGAGGTTATGAAAATAACCAACAACAACAACATCAGCAACATCCATCGTCAATCACCATCAACCGGAGGAATTTGAAAGAGGTTACTTCATTCATTCACTTATCTATGGAGCATTGTCTCAACTACAGGAGGAACGGACGAGGATGTCAAATCGAGAATCATCGGGGAGGCGAGAAACACATTCACCAACCTGAAACCAATCTGGAAATCTTCGTCATTCAGCCAGCATCAACAACAAAATTCGGTCTGATCTTCAATACAAACCGTCAAGTCACTTCTTCTATACGGATCAGAAACTTGGCGGGCGGGTCACAAAGAATATTTCAAACAGCCTGTTGCAGACATTTATCAACAACTAACTGTCTTCGCTCTATACTGAAGATCAGACCAGATGGCCGGGCCGGAAAGAATCACCAACTGTGGGAAACTATGGGAAGAAACAAACAAAACAAGAACCAGTCGCCAACCAACAAATATGCAGGAGAAAGTGGAGATGGATGGATTGGACACTCGTTGAGGAGGCCGCTGGGTGACATCGCGCGCGCGTCAGGCCATTGCTCGAGTGGAACCCGAAATGGAAGCAAGCGGCGAGTGGGACGTCCAAAGGTGAGTGACATGGAGGAGATCGTGTGAAGAGGAGTTAAAAGAGTATGGACTAAGATGGATTCAGGTGAAAAGTACAGCAGAAGAAAGACAGAAGCAAGTGGAGGGAGACGTGCAGTTGAAGCCCTATGTTCCACTAGGAACCCAAGGGAACAATAATAACAATAAATGATAAATGATATCGACTCACTGTTCCAACTCATCTTCAGTTGTTTCTTTAATCCCCCGACTGGTTAACTGTTTATCATCAACATTCATATAATAAGACCTCAGTTGTTCTAATTCTGCTTCTTTTTGAGCTAGTGATATCCGTGTAGCCTCATCAGCTTCTTGTTTTATTCTGGCTAATTCATGCAAAGATTTTGTCCATAACTGACGATATCTTGTTCGGCCACGTTCCACTTCAACTAGATGACATTCTGTTTCAGACAGTTTAGCACGAACAATAGCCAATTCTGCAGTCAGCTGAGCTATTTCATGATTTGTCGTAGAAGCTTCATTAGTCACTTTATTCTCTGTTTGCATGTTCAATTTAGCACTGTTGAGTTTATTTCGTAGACTTTTATTTTCTTCTTCCAAGCAAGCATATTTATTCTGCCATTCACTAACCTTTAACAGGGGGTTGTAAAATGATAGGAAATAAAAATAAATATAATGGCCATTACTCCAGGAACTTGATGTTTCGTGCTCACTCGAGAACATCGCCCAGCATGGCTAAGTAAAGGTAGTGTAGTGAAAACTATTAACAGTTCGATATTGGACCATCTGGTGCGAACCGGCCGGCCACAAAGCCAGCCAGCATTGAAGAATCCTTCTCTATCATTATCTACCGGGCACCTAATAAATTGTCAAAATCATCGGAACCCCGCATGCTCCAAACAGCAGAGGCTATTGCTATTCACCTCAAACAACCAGCGCTCTGTGTGCAAAAGAAACAAGTCCAAACAGCCACTACTACTGCCCTGGCCGGCCTTCAGTAGAGACCATAAATTCATGAATTTGTGATATTATCTTTCCAAATGTTTTTAACATTCAGTTTATTGTTATGTTGATGCTATTTAGCCGCAGTCTATCAATATTATTAATTCGATGTTATTTAAACAACATTATTGTTGTTCATAACACTAACTCATTCATTCATTCCTTATAATGTATAGATAACTGTAGAACGTGATGATGAAGTTATCGAAAAGAGTACTCTTTGTTCAGTATCCATACTTTTGAAAATAAAACATTCACGACTTGAAAGTAGAAATGCAAAATAGGCATGCTTTACAGACAAGTGGACGGGGTGGCGATGGGCTTCCCACTGTGTCCCATTCTGGCTGATTTCTTTCTAAGTAAGCTAGAAAATGGACCTCTGAAAAACCTTATCAGTAAGCTCTCATTTTATTGCCGAAATATGGATGATACCTTTATTCTTTGTGATAACGATTCGGATAGGAGTGCAATAATTACTGAATTCAATGAAGTACATTCGGTTATGAAATTCACATGCGAAGAGGAATCCCTAGACAGAATTCCCTTCCTGGATGTCCTACTTACAAGAAAGTCAGATATTACCATAAAAAGAAATTTGCATAGAAAAAGCACTTGGACAGAACAATATACACATTTTCACAGCTTCGTTCTTGTAAAGTACAAAAGAAATTTAGTAAAGACCCTCAGCCACACGGTTGGTTAGAGCTATATGCTCAGAAGAAGTAACTGAAGATGAATTAAGCATTGTATATGATACTTTAATCAAAAATGACTATCCCGAGAAATTTATCAAGAAACACATGACAAAGAAAACGGAAAAGGACTACTCACTATCTGTAAACAAGAAGCCACTTTATATACGACTACAATTCATGAGCGATATACCAAGTGAGATAATTGCGAAGAAATTAAGAAAATCAGTTCAAAGAATTTATAGTACTGGCGAACTACACGTCTTATTCTCTACACGACTGATGGTGATTCCTCGACTGAAAGATGAAGAACCTAGACTAACCACTTCTAATTGTATCTATCAATTCAACTGCGCTTGTGGAGCCATTTATATTGGCCGTTGCTCTAGGGACTTGATTTTTCGTGCTCGACAACATCTCCTACTATGACTAAGTAAAGGTGTATTGAAAACCATTAACAGTTCGATATTGGACCATCTGCTGCAAATCGGCCACAAAGCCAGCGTGGAAGTATCCTTCTCTATAATCTACCTGGTGCATAATAAATTGTCAAAAACATCGAAGCACCGCAGGCTCCAAACAGCAGAGGCTATTGCGATTCGCCTCAAACAACCAACGCTCTGTGTTTAAAAGAAGCAAGTTCAGTCCCTACTATTGCCTTGGCCCTCAGTAGAAACTATAAACTCATGAATTTGTAATATTATCTTTCCTAATTTTTCTGACATTCAGTTTATTGTTATGTTGATGCTATTGGGCTATAATCTGTCAATATTATTGATTCGATGTTATTTAAACAGCAACATTAATGTTGTTTATGACACTAATTCATTCATTCACTATGATGTATATATAAATGTAGAGCCTGATGATGAATTTATCGAAAAGAGTACTCTTTGTTCAGTATCCATTCTTTTGAATATTGGAAAAAGGTTGAATTTTTATCCACAAAAGAAAATAGAAGAGAAAGTGAAATTTACTTGTGTTTTCCAATGTTCATTGTTTTTCTTTTCTAGCTTAATTTGACATTCTAAATCACGAATTTGAATTTGAGACTGTTGATTCACTTCTTTTCGTTTAACTTCTACTTCACGTAAACTTTCTTGTTTTAAACGTACTAATTCTGCTTCACCAGCAGTTAGTTGACGTTCTCTTGTTGCTAGTTCATTGAGTATATTACGTAGTTTTTCCTCTAAGGCTTGATATTCTGAAAGCTTAAACAAGTAATAAAAATGGGGTTATTACAAAGTTGAAGAAATTAACTTGTTGTCTTACTGCTTAATTATTCCTCTATTTATGGTAATATATTTTTTGTAATGTTAAGGAGGGTAGTGATGACAACACCAGTGGTGTTCATCAGGGATACCCACTGTCCCCTTTTGTGTGTATTTTCATCATAGATGTACTAACCGACTCCAGCGACTTGGAAATCGACTTATCGCTAGGATATATTTTTGTTGACTTAGAATATGCCAATGATATACTCATCCATCCTAGGTGAAGACGCTGATAAAATCCAGAGTCTTCTGAACAACTTCAGTAGAAATACTCGTGAGTTTGGTATCCGATTTGCTCTTGTCAATTGTAAGATGATGCTACACAAGACTGCACTACACCGAATCCTAGCTTGAAGATAGGGTGTGAAGTGGTGGCTGAGTGTGCTGACCCCCTCACTTATTTGGGAAGTTGCATCAGCCTCAACAGGTCAATTACTGATGAAAACTCAGCATGGATACAGAAGGCTCGTTTGACATTTGCCAACATACGCCACTTCTAGTGTAGACGTGATATCCGACCGGCTATCGATCAAAGAACGTGTGTACTGCACACTTTTTCGCTACATCCTCCTTCATGGCTAGGAGCAAGACAAAGTCACTGAAAGTGGAAGATGTGAAAGACTAGATATCTCTGATCATAGGTGTTTGCGTTCTGTCTCTCGTGTTAGGTGGTATAGTAGGGTGAGTGATATTGAGGTTAGGCACAGAGTGTTGTGAAGCTACACTGATTGAGTGAGCTAGTTAGGACATCTGCTACGCATTCCTAGCCAACACCTTCCTCAAAGAGCAATGTTAGCTGACATGGGATTAGTTTGAAAGAGAGCTAGTGGTGGTCAAATCAAATTTCGGGATCAGTTCATGAAATCTTTAAGAGTTAGTTTGAGCCAGCCACGCAAGGGAGTCCTGTAGACTATTTGGATGGTTGGGGTCCTTAGAATGTTGAGAACCAATGACGGCTGGAGACAATTAATGATATGGCTCAAAATCGTTCTCAATGGCTGACTCAAATGCATTCACTCTCTATGATCCCCATTAAACCCCCAAGTCTGTTGCATGTTACTTCTATTTTTCCCTCACAAGTCTGCTTAGTATCGTTCTTTCAAATCTCTTTTGTCTACCCTTCTATGTACTTCTGTGTAAGGTAAGTTCTATGTTGAAACCAGTCAGTTAGTTATTTTATTCAAAGACATGTCCCCAACTTAGGGTATAAGCAGCTTCTTTATACTGAGAAATATCAAATCTATATTTTATTATCTGTACGTAAATTTACAGTAAATGCAATCTTTGTTGACTGATTCAAATACTACGCAGTACTTATGTAATATTATATATATATGGATAAAACTGGGGGGTTTTGGTAGAGTATTACCCCATTATGTATACAATTTTATTTTGATAAAATCACACAGTGTTGTTATACAGTAACATTTACTGATGACAACGTTTCGAGTACAAATTATTGCCACTCATGATCATACCAAGGTACTCACACAACTTTCTTGGCAAAGTTAAACTTTAAGCACCACTAACTACCAATCAGCGAACGACCTTCGATGGACCAATCACATGAAAGAGAAGTTTTTGATAAAGGAAAACGTACATTTATGGGGTAAAAAAGCAAAAAAAAACTGAATAAAACCGTTACATAGGGCATCTTTCTCTAACATGTGACAGAAACATCTCCCAATTTAGCATAGGAGTGTCAATAGAAAAGCTGTACATGCATTTATCCAAATGACTATAAATGGCCTTCTTTTGAGACCCATTTATAGCCCTAATCCTATTTTTTTTATATATATTTTTTATATTTTGATTACAGCTTGATGCCACACCGTATTTTTATTACAAGTATGGAATTTTCAGCATGGATATCGGTAGCCCAAATTTTGTAGGCCGACCATAGATATCGAGTGTGCGTCTGGAGGGGATCGAACCCCGGACCATGTGCATGGTCGGCGATAGCACTAACCACCGTGCCACCGACTAAAATCTTACCAAAGTGCTTCCATAGAATTCCTGTGCTTATCTGTAATTGGATCCACAAAATCTCTAGAATGGTTCACTCTTTGATGAATATATGCAGGAGATGACAGTGAGTCATAACCTTTCCATTCATCAGTATGTACAATGGATTCCTGTTTCACTAGTCGAGAGACAATAAGTAGACTTTCTGTCTGGTATTCTCTGCATGAATCCTTTGCGCAGGAAGGTGTCATATAAACCGATCACCTAAACATTGTTGGCTCGCTCACGGCAACGGTTGTATTATTTCTTCAGTAACACAGTTTCGTCCACGTGCACGACGATGCCTTCTCTGCCCAACAACGAAGTAATTCTCTCCATTTTCCATGAGGCGGTGTCTCTGCAGTGCTGGTACCACTGAACTGTTTACACGAAGCTATTTTCGGTTCCAGCAGCTGCGTCTTTCACAGGCTGTTTTAAAACCCAGTAGTCACAAATACACAAAATCTGGGTTAGGGAGAGATGCAACCTAGCAAAAAAATGTTCCTACGAAATATTAAAATCATCAGCTTACCTTCCTTAATACTAAGTCGTCTCAGGCAAAGTGCACAACGATGGACACATCCATCAATCGACCTGCTGAATCTTTTTAAACTCATGACACCATCATATGAACAAAACCTCTCTTTCCTAAGCAACCCCAAATCCAAGTAATATTGCAAAACCTCATCCTCCTCGAAATGCAAGCGTAAGATCGTTAGAGCACGTATTTGAAATGAATCAAGCTCTAAACAACCTTAAACTCACGTGCATGAACCTCATTGGACCATTTGGGGTCGTTCGCTACACTTATATACATGAGTAAAAATTGACTAGACATTTGAATAAAGTCAACATAAGATAAAGTACATTCGGGAATAACAATATTAGTGTTATCAATAAAATACAATAAGATGGGAAATAAGATGTTTTTATAATAAAATAAATAACTTGTTAGAATGTTATAATGTGTTATGAACTGAATACATTTTAACATTGGCAATCACACTGTATACGCATTAACACACAACTACACAATAGTGTGGGATAGAGTCAGAATTCTCAAAAAGTAATATAGGTAAGTGAAGATGGAGAGAGATTGATTACTGAATGGTGGTTCATCGAGTCCACTACACCCAGCATATGTGTGCAATAGAAGTGACTTAGTGCAAATACCAGAGATATGGAAGGTATTATCACCACCAGTCAAATCAGAGGATAATAAATAATGTTAAAATATGTTCAATTCACACACATTATAACATTCTAAAAAGTTATTTTATTTCCCATCTTAATGACCAATAACACTCGTTTTATTTCCCATCCTATTGTATTTTATTGACAGCACTAATATTGTTTCCGAATGTACTTCATCTTCTTTTCTGTTTCACGCGTATCTATTGAACTTTTATTGATTTTACTCAAATATCTGATCAGTTTTTACTCATATAAATGAATCAAGAAAGTTATGTGAGTACCTTGATATGCATGCCAAGTAATCCACAACACTAAACTTACGGAATCCTTCGAAGTGAGGACGGGAGTGAGGCAAGGCTGTCTACTATCACCAATGATTTTCCTGATTGTAGCAGATTGGATAATGTGACAGACAACGGGCAATGAGGAAACAGGAATAAAATGGACCCACACAAAAAACTTGGAGGATCCTGACTTCACAGATAACATATACATGTCTAATTTCCCACAAACTGGTAGATATGCAAGTGAAAAGCAACAAGTTGGCAGAAGAAGCATCCAGAGAAGATAGGACATAGAGAAAACAGAGGTGATGAAGATTCCCGGCCAACAACAGCATCAACAACAATAACAGACAACAATCAGCATAAATGGGAGAAATCTGGAAGAGGCAACCTCCTGGAAAGCATTGTTTCAGCTACAGGCTGACTGAACTGACGAGGATATCAAAGCCAGGATTATCGGAAAAGCAAGACAAGCCTTCATTACTCTCAAGTCTGTGCGGAAGTCAACAGCACTCACCATCAAAAATAAGATCCGGATTTTCAACTCCAATGTAAAGTCAGTTCTTCTTACCATACGGATCAGAGACTTGGTGTATCATAAAGAGCATCCCAAACAAACTTCAGGCCTTCATTAACAGTTGTCTTCGCTCAATACTACTCAAGATCAGATGGCCAGCCAGAAGAGATCAGCAACAGGGACCTATGGGTGTGAACCGACCCAAAACCGATTATGAAATAAATAGGCAGGAAGAAATGGAGATGGATTGGCCATACTCTGAGAAAACAAACCATCAAGTGACCACTAGACAAGCCATCGCTCGAGTGGAACCCGAAAGGGAAGCGGTGAGTTGGTCGTCAGTGAGAGGGTGACTTGGAGGAGGTCATGTGAAGAGGAGATGAAAGCGTGTGGGCAGACTTGGAGCAGGGTGGAAACTTTAGCAGAGAACCGGAAGCAATGGAGACGCGCAGCTGAAGCCCTATGTTCCTCTAGGAATTAAAGGAAATAATAATAATTGATATGGCTATGAGCAATAAACTGTGCTCAAAACGTTGTCATTCAATAATACAACTGTGACTTTATCAAAATAAAATTTTATCCATAATGGTGATATATACCCAGTAACTCCCATCGATAGGATCAGGTAATCAACTGACGTCTTCTACTCTTAATAGTGACACTTTTAAACTATGAAGTAGTGTAGAGCGAACTGTTGCGCAGGATATACAACATAGCCGTATACCTCACCAACATCAAAGATAACACAAACTCATGATCTATGTTCAAGAAAGCCTTCTGTTTTTGAGATCAATTTCAGTCAACAATCAGTCTTATTTAGGTTGGATACAACTTTCCATTTGACTTAGTACTGACATGTTTTCGCAACAACTTAAAATATTTCATGTTGGACCACAGAACGATATCAGTTACAAAACCAAGTGAAACTATGGAGTACTGGACTGTTGTTTCCTTCTAGTGCTTAAGACCCATCAGTAGTACACACCCAAGGGAGTTCGAACCCAGGACCTTCCAGTTACAATGTGTGTTTTGTAGAACACTCAGCCACCGAGACCTAAATCTAATGGTTCATGAAATTCTAACTTCTGCCAACTTCGTGATTTTATCGCAACTATCAGCTAATTTTACCAGCGAATACATATCCTCACTTCCGATCACAGATGGACGCCACTGGTCACGACTTCTCACTATAATAACTTCAGTCAACATGGTCCTGTAGTCAATAGTCACTAGCGAGAATCAGATTAATTTCGAAGAGTTAGTATGTAGATACGTGATTTGTTTCAATTCTTGGATACAGAGTGATATCAGAGTTAAAGAATTGTTGAAAACACGGTGGTAGTGGACAGCCATTTAGTCGTCATAGTTTGGGACTCACCAACAGTACGAAATGGTGATACGCACGCAGTGATAACGAAATATTACAGTTATAATAAAAGTTTTTGTATTTCCCAATGAATGAATGAAAAACAAAACGATATTGGTGTTATTGTTTTTACTGACGTTTCGCTATTTAATGCAGCTGCTAATAGCTTTATCAGAGCATTATTAAACCGGAACTTACAATATCTCAGCATATATATATAACAAAGAGTTAAGGGGTGAGAAAATAGACAAGTTAAGTCGAGTTAAAAGGATATATTGAAAGTCAAAATAACAATGAAGATGACTAAACCAAATAATTGAGGTAATAGTAGGTCTGTTATGATATCAAAATAAAGTTTACTAACTTGATCATCGTTCGTCAGTTTGGGATCATTTTTCGTTGTCAAGTTGGTCAACTGGTAAAGGTTAACAAAACCAAGTGTAGATTGTTGGATTTGATCAGTGTGTAAAATTATAAAAGTAGTGTGTGTTCACATAGTGAACTTGCTTATCACATTTGTGTTGATTTTGTCACTTCATGGGGAGGGAGGTGTTGTAAGCAGGTCAGATTCTGTTTTACTCCATCATTCCTATTCACCAGACAATTTTGATTCCACTTGATGTGAAGTGCTTCTGATATTAGACAATCTTTGTGATTTCCGAAGTTTTTCTGGATTTTTTCAATATTGTCAAAATCAATTTTGTGGCCTGATTCTAAAGCGCAGCGTGTAGACCTATGGCTGATGACTTTTCAAGCTTTTCTAGTTCAACTGGATTTCTAGGTGGTCGAAGAGATGCTCTATGGTGTTCATTTCTGATTTCTACTTCTCGAAATGTTTGTCCGATGTATATCACATCACATTCCAAGCATTTTATTTTATAGACACAATTAGATAGAGAATCTCTAGGGATTTAGTCTTTTATATGGACAATGTTGTTTCGCGGTGTGTCTGATGTTTTGAAGAAAACTCTAATGTCGAGCTGATTGAGTACTCTTCTGATATCTTCTGACGTCTCTGCTCTACGTGGAATGACGACTGTTGAGGTTCATGTTTTCAGAATGCGTTTTCGGCTATACTTATTTTCTGTGTTGATTTTGTGCTCGTCTAAGAAGACTTGAAACAACTGAAATCTTTGCGCTGATGGGGTGTGATGATTTGAAGTCTAAATATTTATTTGAGTGGGTTTTCTTCCTGAATATGGATATACTAAAATGTCCGTTTTCCTTTCTCTTAACTAGGCAGTCTAGAAATGGTAGTTCACGGACGTCGGATTCTGCTTCCGAAGTGAACTGGATTTTGGGAGATACACAATTTATTTTCTCCAGGAACGAATTGTGTAGATCTCGTTTTAGTACTACAAAGTATCATCCACATATCTTAACCATATTTTAGGAGTGAGTATGCTTGCAAAGATGTTATTTTCGAATTTATTCATGTAAAGGTCGGCGACTATTGGGGAGACTGGTGAACCCATAGCAACACTATTTGTCTGGCTATATAAACTCCCTTTAAATGTAAAATAATTACTTTCTAGACAGAATTTTAAGCTCTTAATTGTTTCACTGGTAATTCCACTGGGTTAACCAGTCTCTAGTTTAACTTGACCTAACTTGTCTATTTTCTCACCCCTTAACTCTTTGTTATATATTCGCCGAGATTTAGCAGCAGCATTATATAAAGCGAAATGTCAGTAAAAACAATAACAACAATATCGTTTTGTTTTTCATTCATTGGGAAATACAGAAAAAACCTTTATTATAATAAATATCATATACTCAATGCCCAAATTTTTTCAAACTGTTAAAAGTGAACTTGATTTGGATATATATAAATATTATGGTTGACTAGTTTATAATAAATCAACTGACAGAGATGTTATGTTATCCTGCTTACTTTTTTACGACAAATAATTTCACGTTGACTGTCTCTTTTATGCCATTCTTCAGCCAGTGTAGCCATCAGCGCTTGTTCACGTTTCTTCAGTTGTGCAGTAAATTTAGCTTCTTCTGCTGCACGCCATAATTCTAACTCCATGGCAACTTGATATTCTCGTGTCGATCGAATATCTGAAGGTTCAGGAGGCTATTGAATAACAGACAATGTATAATAAACTTCTCTCTGTGTATATATGTACACATTCATTATAAACATAGCAGAGTAAATAAAATACCATAAAGATGCTTATTTAAACAATAATTTTTTAAAGTTTAATCCTTTGCTTTCTGAGTGAAACATGGGGGGAGCTTGAAGTTTTCAGTGGCAGTGGGCTTTTTTATTTTTACGGCCTACGGTCGCTAGCCTCAAGCCCAACCTTCCCTGTCTCTGCTGGCCTTTCTTCCAGTTTAGCGAGGTATACGAGTGCATCGACCGGGAATCGAACCCCAGACCACGCGAGGCGCGGTTGGCAATCGTCCTATCGCTGAACCACCGAAGCATTTATACAATACACTGAATAAAATTTGTTCACTAAAACCCTCCAATGTTAAGCATTTCAAGCTGAGATGTAGAATAGGCGAAATAGTTCATGTAACTTCCAATTTGAAGAGAGATGAGGCTTCCAGTATACGACATTATAAGCAAACACAAAATGCTTAAATGAAAGAAAACTTTGTCAAATAGAAATAACTATGATACTTCTCAGTATTTATGGCTCGAGATATATGTGTAACAACAGAAGACAAGGGCCGGCAACAGATCCTTTTTATTACAGAAATCAGCACGTATTTATATATATTTCATGTACATTATTATAGCTTATTCAAGTAGACAAACGCAGTCTTCTGATTGGTTGTTTTCGAGTTTCTCGGAAAGTGGAGCCATCTATCTGCGAATCACATTTGCCCACGCTTAAGTCTGCTGTGATTGGTTGTTGAATCAGTCTTGTTCATATTTTCTCACGGCCGATATCAGTGACCTAGACATTGACGTAGATTAATGTCTACCAATTGGCTAGCAGCCTGCTCTCACCACATATGTACATATATATGTGTATCTACCAATTTAACTGCCCCCATGGAGCCAGTTACATAGGCAGTACAAATAGGCGGGTTTCTCGTCAGATTTCCGAACATCACCCTGCATAGTGGTTAAGCAAAGAACAGATAAAATCTATTCGCAGCGCTATTCTGTCTCATCTTGTCGATACAGAACACAAGATCTATGTCAACCAGGCGGATTTCAGAGTCACTTACCACATACCAACCAACTAATCTTAACTTCTCCTTAAGAGTTCGTTTACTAAATATTACTGAGGCTGGCTGTTGGGATCCACATTAAGAAGCCTAATTTATGTATCCGAAAGAAGTTGGTTGGTTCAAACACTGTCCTTACTTTGGCCATCTAGGTTTGAGTGATTCTCAAAATTTGTGGAATTCTCCTAATTTTAGTTGATATTCTATTTGCTACTATATCTTTGTTATTGTTGTAATTTAGGCATCTTTAATGAACTGTAATTCTATTGTGATCTTACTTAACACTAATATTGTTATTGCCTACTATTCTAGAATATTCTATGTCTGTAAACATATATATAACTATAGAGCCAGAATAGGAATGTATCGAAAAGAATATTCTTTGCTCAATTATTTTGTGTTTTATAGATGTCTGAATGAACATTTTTGGTATAGAAAAATGTGTCAAAGTAGTTCAACAAGACGATAATGTCATTGAAAGACATTTTGTGGTATGATTCAGACTGATAGGAAGCGGTCGAAAGCTGAAATCAATATTCCAAGTCAGTTGCTGAAAGCACAGGTAGAACTTTTTATTCCCCAAATCTGGTTTTTATTGGTTTACGTGGTGGACATGTATGAAATAACCTGATTGGACAACTTGGTTAACCTTGGGTGGACCAATGGCCAACCAATCAGAAAAATTTATTCTCCTCTAACCTAGCCGACTGCTAATGAGGTTAAAAATATGTAAATATGATGTTTTTCCTCAACAAAAGAGTCCGTTAACAACAGGTCTCTTATTTTCTCCCGTTATAATTTGATCAGCAACCTTAGCTCATAGTTGAATTTTTTATACACAGTTTCGCTCAGCGCATTAATCATCTGTAGATCTGTAGTTTATCAACTGTTACTGAGATCAGAACAGTAAAGTTTTGTGAATTGGATCATGGCGACTGATTCTAAATCTATAAATTTGCGTACAGACTACTATTTTCATTCACAAGATGTAGTACTACGAATGCTAAAAAGCCGATCATGCATTCAATCCTTGGAACTGTTTACAGTACACAGAGCTAAATTAGCAGTTTCAAATGAACAATGAGGTTTATTTACTGAGAATTACAAAGGGAAATGCAGATAAATGTTAGATGAAAGAAAATGTGCAGCGATACTTTTAATAGATGAAGCCTGCTACGGGTGAAAAAAGAATTATATAAAGCATAAGGAAGACTTACAGAATCTACAATGATCACAAGGAATGAGCTATGTCACCAGATATCCCCCACTACTATTGGTTTGTCATAATCTTAAGAATCCCACCTAGACAGTTAAATGTGGCTCAAATCATGAGGTGAGTGACAAAAACTTTCTGACCTGCTGATAAATGACCTGACGGATCAATATAGGACCTAATTTCAAGTTACGTCACTTCTAAAGCATGCACACGAAGTAGGAGTTAAGAAACAAAGTCAGCTTGTTGGATGGTGACTAGCGGTGGAAACCAGGAAGCATATTTCATCCTACTTGAGACCGTCATCTGGATGTGCCTGCATTCTGCGGTGAATGATATTGTCCCCATTGAGGCTCGAACTCACTACCTGTCATTTCAAACCCCAAAGCATTATCCAATAGACCACTTGGGCCACTCCTCTCTTGTGCAACAGGTGTCAGTTATTATTTTCTTAATTCAATTTTTCTCCTGGATCCCACTAGTCCCTGTCCTCCAAATTACTTCAAGTCAATTGTCAGACATGTTCTACGGAGACTGAACATTTCGGTATAAATCAAAACCGAATTGAAAAAAAATCAAGAAACAGAATGATCATTATTCAGCAGGCTAAGCTAAAATCTCAAACACAGATAAAGTCAGCGTATCCCTGAGGTTGAACGAAATGTACACCTGTGATGTAGAATACTAATACCATTCGGCTGACGGTTCTTTTTAGGGGAACATTACATCGAAATTCAAAATTTAACAAATACATGAAGAGAAAACAACTTTAAAATAATCAGGAATCTTTCTGTCAATCTTCTAATGAACCCACCGGATCGAAATTTCGATAAAATCACATTCGATGACCTCTTTCATCACTCTGATCGCTAACACTAAGACAAAAATATTTATTTTGATTACAGCTTGATTCTACACTGTATTTTTAGTACAAGTATGGAATTTTCAGCATATGATATCGGTAGCCCAAATTTTGTAGGCCGACCACAGATATCAGGTGTGAGTCGGCAGGGGATCGAACCCCGGACCATGTGCATGGTCGGCGAGAGTCCTAACCACCTATTGGGTGCTTGATGTTGGTGAATAGTTTTTAACAGACATCATCTTATCTATCAAAATTTATTTTTTATGCCATGTGGAACATATGCTTTCAACCCTTGCAGTTACAGTTACAGCTCTGTCGTTTTTACAAAGTGGGGTTTGTAATCTGACACCTAAAGTTTATTCTTTCATGGCTTGCTGCCGGCTAGTAAATTTTATTATTATTATTTGTTGTTGTTTATTCTGAATAAATAAAACCTTCAGATTGCCTTGCCTTTCGGATTGTGGTTTTGACATTCCGATCTGTGCTGCCGCCAGTAATTAAAACGACTCTGCCTAGATAAGTGACTTTCTTCTGTTGATAGTGATTGTTACACGTTGTTTATAGTCGGTGATGTATTTTAAACACCTCAGTGTTCATCACGTCTACAGGAAGTCTTCCCTTTGCTGCATTTTTTTTCTGCTTGTTTGTTGGCATTCACCTGTAAGTCTTCGAGTTTCCGTGTCATTAGACATCAATCATCCTTAAAATCCAAATCTTCTAGAGTCTTCTTATCGGTCGTCCAGCGTATTCCTTACTCCTCGCCCCCAACAGTCTGACACAATATCCAGTCTATCACAGTAAGGATTATCATCGGTGATATTAGATAGGCAGCTTTGTCCTCCTCGTGTATTCTACTTCGAATGCTTCGCTGAGTCTTCCATTGTGGATCACCTGACACGTGAGACCGACTAGTAAATTAAGCGAGCTTTATGACTGTATTGGTCAGGAATCGAACCCGGAGCATCTGGAGTCATTGAGTAACTACATTCACTATGTAAATCAGCTATATTTGTATGGGAGTTAGTGCAGCTAACTAGCTGCCCAAATTGTCCGAAAAAAAAAATTATGCCTGAAATCAAAATTATCACCTACATACCTTACTGTCATCAACCACACGATTCACATATTCATTTGTTGTTGTGTCTACAACACAACTAGCGCTGTCCACAGAATGCATACCAAAATCTTCCAATTGTAGAGCATAAACAAGTTGACCAATAGTTTTTGTCTCATGTGTACTACTTTGATTGGCTAATACATTTACACAGCCATTTATACGTCTTACTAGAGTAGAGGATGTTTTGGTAGCTAGAAAAAGGAAAAGTAAACCACAGAAAGTACAAAGAGTAGAGTACAGGACAGTTTAATGATTGAAGTTATTACATTGATATAAGAAGGGAGGGAACTTGTGCACTGTGATAGAGAGAGAGTATACTTCCATTGTTGGTAAAATTTATTTTGATAAAGTCTCACAGTGTTGGTATACAGTAATATTTACTGATGACAACGTTTCGAGCACAAACTACTGCTTATGGTCATATCAAGGTACTCACACAACTTTCTAACTTCATTTATATAATTCCATTATTTTTCATCGCTTGACTTGATTGGTAGTAGTAGTATTTTCCATATTTCCGGTATGACTGATGAGTCACTTCTGTTGCATGTGTTGAGTGTAGACTCGATGAACAAGAATTCCGTAATCAACCTCTCTCCCCACCTAAGTGGATTACCTTTTAGAATTTTAACCCTCTTTTATCCTATTGTCTGGTTGTGTGTTAATGCATGCAATGCGATTCCTACTCCAAAAAGATGGTGGAGAAAGATGCATTTCCTAGGATAGCCACCCAGCAATTTTACTCATCAATTCAGCTACTCCTGCCGAGTCACTTAAACTGGTCGTTGCTCTAAGAAACTAATTTTTCGCTTTCGATAACATTCACCAATGTATGTAAATAAAAGTGATGTTAAAACTACCAATAGTTATGCATTGGATCACCTCGTCAAAACGGACCACAAAGCTAGCTAGTAAGCAGTAAACAGTCGTCCTCTATCATCTGTCGGTTATCGAAACGGCCTGTAGATACCGAATACTCCAAATAGAAGAGGTTATTGTAATTGCATGAAGGATTTCATCATGAGCTAGCATCAGTTAGAGAACCACTGAAAAACCTGAGAGTACTGGACAGGTGTTTCGTCCTAGTTTGGGACTCTTCATCAGTACGCACTCACCAAAAGGGTTTGAACACACAACCTTTCGGTTAGAAGGCTAGCGAGCTCGTAGACCATTGAGCCACTCGGACCCAAACCAATGGTTGTTGAATTCTAACTTCTACCAATTCACGACATAGCACGACCATTTCGCAATGTCTTCTTCGATGAGTTACTGCCTCGTCTTAGACCTGCTATACCCTCTGCTGGTCACGGCTTCCCACTAGAACCCCAGGTTAACTGCCTGAATAGGGCCAGTCGCTAGTGAGCATCAGATCGATTTTAAAGTATTTGTTTTGTAGGGATTTCGTTTGATTGCATGAAGGATTTCATCATGAGCTGACATCGAACCCCGGTGGGTGCGTTCTGATGAAGAGTCTCAAACTAGAACGAAACAGCTGTCCAGTACTCCCAGATTTTCCAGTGATTCTCTAACTGATGTCAGCTCATCATGAAATCCTCCATGCAATCAAACCAAATACATACAAAACCTATACTTGGTCATTGTAATTCGCGTAAATCAACCGGAGCTCTGTGTGCAAAACAAACAGTTCGGGCCAGCCACTATTGCTATCTAGGTCTACTGTCGGGCCTACGAACCCATAAACCCTCTGTTCTTTACCTTAATTTATCTGATATTCAATCAGTTTGATGTTATGTTAATCCATATTATCTCTCTCTCTCTTTCTGATGCTACTTTTGAAATGTACTCACCTATCGATGCCATTGATTCAGTGTAATTTAAAACACCCCTAATTTTGTTCACAGTAATAATTCTTTAATCGTTCTGGTCACATATATATGTAGAACCTGATGACGAATTTATCAAAACGAATATTCTTTGTTCATTAATCATTGTTTATGAAGTTTACTACACATAGACGTCAATTCCATTCAATGATTTGAAGGATAATATACTCGCTGAAGTGTGGCGAGTGCTACTGACAAGATTTGTTAGTAGTATATGAAGAGACATTCATCGGTAAAAAAACATCAAATAACAGAGAGATAGATTTAATTTCATCAAAGGTAAATGATACAGCGTCGTGGAGATACATGGGAGACGTGAAGGGAACACAAAGAAACACAACATGAAGTCCAGAAGTACCACTACACGAAGGTCTATGCAAATGGTGCGGTGAAGATAAGGTGTATATAATTGGGTTATATAAAGATAGCAATTTCATATAAAACATTTCTTAACCAAGTCTTCGTTTCTAAACGGTGGAAATCACGAGCTGGGCGTGAGTCCAAGTGTTACATGAAGGAGATCATGTTACGCGGAGATAAGAGCCTATAGGTAATCGTAGGAGCAAGTGAAAGAGGACCACAGAGGATAGGATGAAATGGCGATGTGCTGCTGAAGCCATAAATTCCATTTGGAACCCAAGGAAATAATAAATACATTCAACTATAAGAAAATTTTAAAAGAGATTTATTATTATTATTATTGACTGACCTTTAGTGACAGGTGACTCAAAAATTGATGCCAGTGGGATAGTTGCAAAGCCAATAGATAAATCCATTGATACGGAACCTTGAGATCTATCGAAAAACTCAACATCCAATGGCTTTTCAGTTAGTCGAGTTTTTAGCTGAAATCATAATAAAGTTTTAAAAGTAAATAGTAGATAGATTATCCATGATATATAAAGACTTGTTTTACCACTGAATTAATTGTTGTACGTGAATAAATTATTATTTTTCAAGGATCATTTTGTTTGTTTCAGGTTAGACAACGAATCGATATCAATTAGAGAATCATTGAAAACCAGTTGAGAGGATTGGACAGCTGTTTCATCCTGGTTAGGGACTCATTGGCAGTACACACCCACCAACTGAGATTTAAACATAGGAACTTCCGGTTAAAAATCAAGCGCTCGTAAGCCATTCGGCCACTTGGACCGATTCAATGACAAGTTCATGAATTCTAACTTCTACCATTTCGTGACTTTAGCGTGACCACCAAAAAATGTCATCGACAGGAACTCCATCCTCGCTCCCGACTGGATGGAACCCACTGGTCACGGCCTCTGACTTGGTCTCCAGGCTACTTCGTCAGGAATTGTTAAAAGTTAGAATTCATGGCCTATTGAATCGGATCTCAGTGGTTGAATAGCTTACGAGTGCTCGCCTTGTAGCTGGAAGGTCCTGCGCTCGAGATTCAATGGGTGCGTACTGGCGATGAGTGCCGAACTAGGATGAAATATCTGGTTCAATGGTTCTCTAACTGACATAATTCCATGGTCTAACCTGAAATGAATTATTAATCGAGAATGCGCGAGTTTAATTTGCACTCAAGCATGATATAAACATCACAAGAAAGTGGATCTTATCTAGGCTATCGATTCTCGAAACAGTGTATATACAGAGAAACTCAAGAAAACATAGTTGAATCCTAAGGAAACACATGTCATTGAAGACCTGTTGGAGTTGTATCAGTTGATGAAACTATAATGCAAAATACTATATTTTAAAGTAAACATATATCTCAACCAGACATACATCAAAAGTAATATATCAGAAACAAAGGAGAGAAACTAGAATGTTTATTGTAGGATGCTGACCAATTCTACGTCTTTCGTTTGGTTGCTGGCCAGTGTCACTTAGAACTTTCAAACGTCCGTTTTTCTTCGCTGTATATAAATAAAACTCAGTCAAGAGGCCTGAATCTAATCAGATGGCTCGAATTGACAGTCGAACTCTTCAGCAACCCAAACTTGATTATAGGTGCTAAGGAATTTATATCACTCATCTTTTGTAATATATTGTAAGTTTAATACTTATAAGTAAGTCTTGAGCACTGTGGTGGATTATAACATATATAACACACAATGAAACAGTATTATTTACTAGTGCATAACACAGTTTTGAACACAAGTCATTCCTCTCAATCAGATCATCAAGATGTAACTACACAACTTCGAAACTTTCGTTTTATAGTTTTCTTCATTCCTTCTTATTCATCGTCCTAGGGATAGTAGATTTGTCCAAATGGCCGGATGGATAGGTGTTGAATCATTCCTATTGCACATATTCTCAGTTGATTCGGTAAATGAAGCTTCTGTTTAACAATCTCTCTCTCCAGCTAGCTGTTTCATCAGATTTTAAAACTGTCTGTCATATTATACCATCCATCATATTGTATGGTTCTGTGTGTGTGTGTGTGAATTGTATGTAGTGAGTACTGTAGCTGAACTATGCTCCAGATTTCTTATCTTATTACTGGAGTTAACTTATCTAGATTTTGATAGGTTTTTATGCTCCGCTAGTTTGACCTATGCAACTGACCAGGCAATCGTCATTGC
Source organism: Trichobilharzia regenti (assembly GCA_944472135.2). Taxonomy (NCBI): domain Eukaryota; kingdom Metazoa; phylum Platyhelminthes; class Trematoda; order Strigeidida; family Schistosomatidae; genus Trichobilharzia; species Trichobilharzia regenti. Next base: position 169,860,396 of record OX235262.1, on the reverse strand, counting down.
AGAGTATTAGACAAACTAAATTGTTTTGTTTAATGGGCAACACAGGATTCTTCAAATGACAATATTTATAAGTGAGTTTTTGGGGTTTGAATGGCACTCTTATTTCTGCAATGTTAAGAATTCTACGAAAGGTTCTCGAGGTTTCCTCCTTCTTTGTATAGAAGTACTGTGGTAGTGTGATATCCAGATAATGTGTGCCAACGGAATATTATTCTTACATATTCCCACAGTTCAATTCAGCATTAGCAGCAGAATACAATATATCTATTTGGTGTTAGAGACAGAATACATTTCCCACGGTTATATACTGCATTAACAACAGATTATCAGATATGTACATTTGAACAGTCTATTTCCTGTCGTTTGATGTGAGCCAAAATCACACGCTCAGTGATTGGATCACGAATATGAACTGTATATATAAAATCAGAGGCTTTTTGATATAATTATAAAACTTGGGCACCGTGGTTAAGCATAACTCCATTGTGGATAAGTTTTTATTTTGATAAATCACACAGTTGTTGTACAGAGTTACATTAACTGATGACCACGTTTCGAGCACAAATTATTGCTTATAAGCATATCAAGTTACTCAAACAATTTTTTTCCTTCATTTATATACCTGGGTGGAATCGATTAGATATTGGACCCAATTAAACAAAATAATATAATTTACAAAATATCCTGCAATTACTGTGAGTTAGATTAATTACATAGGTCAAACTAGTAGATGGGCAGTAGTCAGATTGTCGGGACATAAGAATTTAGCTAAGGTGAGAATGGTTAACCCCACCGGTGAAGATAAGTAATTTAGAAAAAAGCTCAGCGATTGCACTGCATGCATTAACACACAGTCACACCATAGGGTGGGAGAGGGTTAAAATTCTAAAACGTCACATATATAGGTGGAGATAGAGAGAGATTGATTACTGAATCCTGCCTGGTTCATCAAGTCTACACCCAACACACCACATGCAATAAAAATGACTCAACGCAAATACCAGAGACATGTGTGGAAGATATTATTACCACCAGTCAGTCAAATCACAAGAGGATAATAAATAATCTCAAAATTCTAATTCGATTCAAGTACATCTCAACAATCTAACAAGTTACCTATTATTATGACTATAAAAAACACTCGTTGTATTTCCCACCTGATTGTAATTGATCAATAACACTCGTATTACTATTTCTGAATGTACATTATCCTACATGGATTTTTATTCAAATATCTAGTCAATTCCATATATGTATATAAATGAAGGAAAAAAGTTGTGTGAGTGAGCAGCTTGATATGATTATGAGTGACAATAATTTGTGCTCGAAACGTGGACGTCATCAGTTAATATTACTGTACAACAACACTGTGTGATTTATCAAAATAAAATCTTATCCTTTAATGGAATCAGCGGTTTGATCAATGGAAAATATACCTTGCCTTCTGTTGTTACAGTACTACTGGCGACATAAATTCTTTATTGTTGCTGTCACCATTCCGCATATGTTTTTGTCATTCATGTCAATACTTTTATGGTTATCACTATTACTGCCATTGTTATCATTATCATTGGTTAATTTCATTCTTACATTTTCTAATATACTTCTTGAATAATTTGTCGGAGTAATTATTAAATTTTAAAGTTTCTCTTATATGCCGCATTTCCTGTCTCGGATTTTCTTTAGTACTATTCAGTTTTTATGTCCTATTATTATATAAGCATTTCATCAATTCCATTTTGACAATCAGACTAGAGGACAGTAAAAACCTGGCACAAATCTAGATAAGTTAACTCCAGTAATAAGATAAGAAATCTGGAGCATAGTTCAGCTACAGTACTCACTACATACAATCACACACACACACACACAGAACCATACCAATGGGATGGATGGTATTATATGACAGTTTTAAAATCTGATGAAACAGCTAGCTGGAGAGAGAGAGAGAGAGGTTGTTAAACAGAAGCTTCATTTACCGAATCAACTGAGAATATGTGCAATAGGAATGATTCAACACCTATCCATCCGGCCATTTGGACAAATCTACTATCCCTAGGACGATGAATAAGAAGGAATGAAGAAAACTATAAAACGAAAGTTTCGAAGTTGTGTAGTTACATCTTGATGATCTGATTAAGAAGAAAACTTCATCATCAGGTCCTACAGTTATATATATACATTACAGTGAATGAACGAATTAGTGTTATGAACAACATTAATGTTGTTTAAATAATACCGGAAATAATGAATAATAATAACGGAAAAGGACTACTCACTATCCGTAAACAAAATGCCTCTTTATATGCGACTGTGATTCAAGGGCGATATACCAAGTGAAATAATTGCGAAGAAATTAAGAAAATCAGTTCAAAGAACTTTCAATGCTGGCGAACTACAAGTCTTATTTTTGACACGACCGATAGCGATTCCTCAAATGAAAGATGAAGTACCTAGACCAGCAACTTCCAATTGTATCTACCAATTCAACTGCGCTTGCAAAGCGAGTTATATTGGCCGTTGCTCTAGGAACTTGATTTTTCGTGCTCGGGAACATCTACGATTATGGCTAAAGTAAAGGTGTAGTGAAAACCATTGACAATTCGATATTTGACTATCTGGTTCAAATCGGCCGGCCACAAAGCCAGCCAGCATGGAAGAATCCTTCTCTATAATCTACCGGGTGCCTAATAAATTGCCACCACATGCTCCAAACGGCAGAGGCTATCGCAATTCGCCTCATACAACCAGTGCACTGTGTTCAAAAGAATCAAGTCCAGCCCCTACTACTGCTCTGGCCGGCCTTAAGTAGATACCATAAATTCATAAATTTGTAATATTATTATCTTTCCTAATTTTTCTGACATTCAGCTTATTTTATGTTGATGCTATTGGGCTGTAATCTGTCAATAACACTAATTCATTCATTCACTATTATATGTATGCTTAACTGTAGAACCTGATGGTGATGAAGTTATCGAAAAGAGTATTCTTTGTTTAGTAATCATTCTTTTGAAAACATATGTTAGTTAGACAAAAGTTAGCGAAAGACCTGTTTACGGGTATAGCTGATGTTTACCTACCCCTATGAGATACATCAAGCGAGAATAGTATCACTTAAACAGGTTTTTAACAGAAAAATTAACAACCCCGGGGGTTTACACAGGGAATGCGTTCTACACAGTTATACAATGACAAGGTGATTCATTAAACAATCATACGCTTAAAATAATTATGGAAACTACAATTTTGAATAAACCAAATATATTTATATGTATTCAAAACAAAACTTCTAATTTGAACTAACTTCATCAGGCGATGCAGCAAATTCAAAGGCACAAAATCCATGCGGCAAAATAACTTCTTGATGTCTAGCTACTGAAACAGGTGGAAGTGTCATAACTGGTGCTCCGCTTCCGAATAATGGATATACATATCTGAAATGTGAAAGGTATATACATATTATACTTTAATAATGCACATTATCAAATATATATGACTCGAACGCCTGCAAAGTGATTACATTATGACATTCTAATGCAATAATGATCTTATCACAACTTCTGAGAAGGGCCTTCAAAAGGACTTTGAACGCAGCTCAGTTGTAGTGTTTTTGTTCACTAGCCAACGAATACTCGGTTCAAGAAATAAAGATAAACTGCCCTATTTCGCCTCTTTCATGTGTATTTACCAGTTTAACTGCCCGCGAGGCAGTGGTTACATTGAGCATACGATTAGGCAAGTTTGTCGAATTTCTGAACGCCTCTAATCTTGATTTGACAAAGTTCCCAATAAAGCTATACGTAGCACAATACTAGCTCATCTGATTGACTGACTGATTGGTTTAAACACAGAACTTTGTACCATTGTGCAGCAGTTCGAGTTGCCACATTCCATGTAGCACACAAAGTAAGAGAAGTGGGTAAAGAGAGAGATTCAGAAGAGAGATAAAGAGAAGTGTGAGGGAAAAAGAATAGCAATATAGAAGAACAATAGAGTTTTGTTGGATATAACAAATCACAAAGCGCCATTGAGAAGCATTTTGAGGCATATCACCAAACTGTCTCCAGCCACTGGTTCTTATCATCCCAAGGACTCCAACCAAGAAGTCTATACCTTCCTACGTGGCTTAAACCAACTGTTGTGGATTTCATTGACTGAAGAGGCTATGTTTTGTTTTACCACAGCTACCTCTTTTCCAACTTGATCGATACTATGTCAACTAACATCACCCGTCAAGGGAGGAGATGGTTAGGCATGTGTAACCGTCAACTACTTCACTCCCTACCTTTAAGCTAAGAGTCAATGTAGTTCAGTCATGACCGGAGCTGATCGGATGTCAAACATTCGAAGACTGTTGCTCAAGGTGTTCAGAAGACTCTGCGTTTTCTCAGCGTTTTCACCCAGGATGGAGGACCACATCATATGCATATATGAAATCCACAAAAATATATCCTGGTAACAAGTCACTCTCTGAGTTGCTGAATTCAGTTAAGGCTACGTCTATTAGCTAATCTCGTCGATACTGGACATCAAGTCGACTCTAACAAAGCTTTTAAAGCTATTTATAGCATTTCACTCCTAGCCGAGGGTTTACGAGTACACCTTTTACATACAGCAGAGGCAACTGGAATTCGTCTGAACAAGCCAAATCTCTGTGTTCAAAAGAAATTTGTGCAGCCTCTTTCTTTGCCATGGCCAACTACACAATATGGATTAAGTTTTTAAAAACGATTTTTTCTCTTCCCCTTGTAACTATCTTTTGACTTTGTTAATTTTTACAATTGTAGCTAATTGGATTAACTTGTTTGTATTTTATGCAGTTCTACTCAGTTATGTTATTCTTCTGAGTCATCATTATTTTATAAATTTCTTAATTATGTAACAGTTTGTTGCTAACGTCTAGAATCAACTTATCCTAAATTCCATAATTACTTTCCGCCCCTCTTTCAAAACTTAGATATCTTGTTACTAACATCTATATTAGTTAATTGTTTTGATGACCTCTTCTAAACTCTTAATTTCCCATATCCCCGTCTATACCTAAAACTGATTAATTAAAATAACCACATGATTGGTAAAAAAAAAATTCTGATGTAAAAAACTATATGTTAGTGTACAGCCAGCGGTGGCACAGTGGTTAGGACTCTCGCCGACCGTGCACATGGTCCGGGGTTCGAGCCCGCACCGACGCACACCTGATATCTATGGTCGGCCTGCAAAATTTGGGCTACCGATATCCATGCTGAAAATTCCATACTTGTACCAAAAATACAGTGTGGTATCAAGCTGTAAATCAAAAATAAAAAAAATAAATAAATAAAATAGAAGTGAGTGAAAAAAAGGAATATATTCGTTCGCTCAATCCGTTAATTTTTTTCTAAATGCGTAAATAGGAATTTGCAGATTTTGAATAAAGCGAGAACAACAGTGGTGGCTTGTGCAGAATAATATGGTACCATCATTGTTTATTTCGTTGGCTTCTCATCAGCTCAGCTGCTTACGGCCTACATAAATTATGAGGTTTATGTGCCGATGACGAGAAGCCAACGAAATAAGGAATGATGATTGATATGTATCCATATAATATGTGTTTTGTTTGACAGTCTGATCTTGGTGATATGTATCCATATAATATGTGTGTTTGTTCGACAATCTGATATATTTTGCTATGTATATATGGATCAATATTCCATTATAATTAGCGAATCATGTTAAGACTGTCTATTGATTTGTTCATTTTGAATATTCGCTCACACACTTGTTCGGACATTCTTATATTTTTGCTCTCACACTCTTGTGTGACATTGATTCTCCTGGTGTTTTGGAAAATAGAAGTATCATCGCAAACCTAGTGGTCTTCTGATTTCCGTCTTTCTTGCGTCAGGACTATTAAATTCTCGACCAGTACATAACAATGATACCATAGTATTCTGCACAAACCACTGTTGTTCTCGCTTTATTCAAATTCATCAAGGGGAATAAATGCATGAAATTTGGAGATTATATTAAATTTGATAAAAACTGTAAAACAATTCTAGAAACATAGTTTGAATGTTCAAACTTTTCACTTACCTAGCATAAAGTTGTAATTCATTATCAAAGCCCTGAATATTTTTAACACTTCTAAGTTCTATAGTATAACAATAACGATGCCAGTTGAGTGTATAGTCTGTTGACTTGAAATAATTTGGCAACTTCAATGGCTGTGTAGATTCTTCACATTTAAATATTCCATTGAATTGTTTGAGATTTTCTTCCTGAAAAAGAAGTTATAAGCAGTTTTTTCCGCCGGACACTTTATATTAGCACTTAAAGATCTACAGTTAAGCTTATAAATACGCATTATATTAGCAATGGAATCCAGGATGTGTATTTCGTCCTGCTTAGGACTCATCATATGGATACACCTGTATCAAAGTGAGCGGTATTATTCCCATTTGAGACTTGATGAATACATACTACGATGCCTGAACAGGCGGAATCACTTCACACCATGCATCAGTACATCAACAACCTACGTTGGTTCAACTCTGATCACAGACTGATATCAGTTAGAGAAACACTGAAAGCCAGTTGGGAGTACTGGACAACTGTTTCTCCCTAGTGTCCCGGACTCGTCGGATTTATGAACCCACTGGATGGGATTCGAACTCAGACCCTTCCGGTTACAAGTCAAACGCTCGTAAACCATCCAGCCGCTGGTACCCCATACAATGGCCAGTCCATGAATTTTAACTTCTACTAATTTGCGATTCTAGTGTGACCGACCGACTACCAACCAATGTCATCGATGGGAACTCCATCCTCACTCCCGACAGGATGGACGTCACTGGTCCCGATTGCTGACTAGAACTCCGGACAACTTCCTGTAACCAATCGTTAACGAGCATCAGATTAGTTTTGACAGTTAGTTTGTAAGGATTTTATTTTTTTTTCAAGTTTGACCAGGGATTGATATAAATAAGTTAGAGAACTATTGTCAGGTGTAAGAACAAATATTCGCCAACAACATTCACTGGTGGTCACGTTAAAATCACGAATTAGTAGAAGTTAGAATTCATCAGCCATTAGATAGGGTCTCAGTGGCTACTAGCTCACCTTGTAACCTGGAGGTACTGGGCTCGAACCCTGATGGTGGCTGCGTATCACTGATGAGTCCCAAGCGCTGGGAAGAAACAGCTGCCCAGCACTCCCGACAGGTTTTCAATGGTTCTCCTAACTGATATCAATCCGTGATTAAATTTGAAACAAATCAAATCACTATAAAACAACCCTGGAAAATCCAAGTTAGTGCTTTTTTAGAAAAAAGTTAATACTAAGGAGGTACATCCAGATGACAAGTCCCAAATGGGGCGAAATGCGCATCCTGGATCCCCTTGACAGTCAGCATCCACCAAATTACTTCAAGTTAATTCTCAGGCATAGTCGAAGCGTCCGTGCTAGAAGTGAGCTGACATTTCGGTCCAATCAGTCAGTGGGAAAATTGAAGTTGTATTAAAGACAGAATAATAACTGACACCCACTGTACAAGAGGTGATTCTCAGGGCCCGTATTCTTGTTAAAATAACGCTCTGCTGCGTTTGAAACGATGACTGCTGGCTTCGAGTCTCGGTGGGAACGCCACCACTCACTCACTGACTGGGGGATGGAGGTAAATCCATCTGGCAAACGAGTCCCAAGTAGGACGAAGTACGCATCCTGGTGACTTCCACTGCCAGTCACCATTCCCCAGTTTACTAAACCTCCTTTTTGAAATTTTCAACTCTTTTAACAACAAAAGTTAAACTCATCAAGAAATGACTTACTTCTGATGTAGAGTTTTTAAGCTGATCTGTAAATTAAAATATAGTATTAAGTGTTAGTATGAAGTAATAGATCAGAGTTAACCTACCACCATATTGATTATTTGAATACATTGCATTCATCATTGAATGAGGATAACCAAGATTCATCGATGCAACATTGTTTGATGAATCCGTAGTATTTTTTTTCGATTCTGTAATATTGTATGTACTCCTAAGATTTTGATTATTACTATGATTAATTAATGCTGTTGTTGTTGTCGACGTCGCCGTCAACGTCGTTTGTGTTGAAGGCCTTCCTGAATGATATTGTCGAAGTATTATGCTAACATTGACACGTGGTTTATCTTCAATATGTTTACTTTGATAATCTGTCATGTTATGGCTGGATTCTACAGAAATAAGCTAGAAGTGTGTTTCGGGACAAAAGAAAAGAAAAAGAGCATAAAATTATTTTTTTTGTAGTGAGAGCTGTCTGCAAGCCAATATTGTAGACAACACAATTGACGTCAATGTTTACGTCCCGAAACGGGGTCATGAGAAAAAAAAGCAGTAACAAAGATTCACCTTGAGGAACTCACCAACCAATCACAGTAGACTTAACATGTGCAAATACGATTCACAGATATATGGCTTAACTTTCTAAGAAACGGTCACAAGCAGTACAGAATAAACTTCAGCAGGAAAACAACCGATCGAAAGTCATTACTTCTCTGCTGACAATAATGTACATAAAAATCTATAAATATCTGTTGATTTTCCCAATAAACGATCTATTTCCTGACCCTTGATCTTCCTTCTGTCGTTACAATATAATAAATATATGAGTAGACACTGTTTGCTAACTAAGCGTTTTTACACACTGTGGTTAGATAAACGGTGAAATAATAAACCTGTATCTTTCTACATTCGATCGTTGGTGGAGCTATGGATACATAGTGTTGAGAATTTCCATTTATAGGAAGAAACAGCTGTCTCACGCCACTTCAATGGTTCTTTAGCTATTTATCGCGATTTGTGGTGTTATGCAACTTGAAGTCATCTAGTCAGTTTGTATGTCAAACAGAAAATTCACTTAATATATGTGTGGAACTTGGGCACTGTGGTAGCAAGTAATTCCATATTAACTTTTTTATTAGATAAATCACACAGTCAACAAGACTTATTGTTCATAATTATATCAATTATAATCACATGACTTTGAAACTTGAGTTTCATAGTTTTCTGTATTTCTTCCTATTCATCTTCTTTGGGGTAGTAGATTTTTGCAGATGCCCAGTTGGTCAGGTGTTGAATCATTCCTACTACACGTGTTTGCAGTTGATTCGAAAAACAAAGCTTCTGTTATCAATCTCTCCCTCCACCTAGCTGTTACATTAGATTTTAAAATTGTCATCTTATCTAGAATAGTTGACCCGAATAAGATAAGTAATCTAGAGAATAGTTCAGCTATAGCACTCACTACATGCAGTTACACACAACCATACAATAGGATGGATGGGATAAGATGACAGTTTTAAAATCGGATCTAACAGGGTGGCGGGAGAGATTGATGTCAACGGATACTTTGTTTACCGAATCAACTGCAAAGACGTGTAATAGGAATGATTCAAAGCCTGTCCAGTCGGATATCTGAAAAATTCTACTACCCCAACGACGATATTGATGAAAGTTAAGTATGTCCATAAAAGCATTTTCCCCGATAAAATCATCTTTTGAATCCTGTGAAAACTGATGGGAAGGAGATCATATACTTTTCCGACTCTAACTTTTCGAATGACGTAGTACATTGTATAGATGAAAATCCTCATTCCTTGTTGTTTTTACCACTGATTGGCAGCCTGCTTAAAACTTGGGCTACCGAAAACCACCATCAATATATTGCAAATAGTTTTTCTCTTATCAAGTTTGTTTAAATCTAGTAAAAATATGACCTCCAACAGTACTGTTCACTCTGACGAGTACTTACAGCTTGTTGGCTCGTAAGTTTCTACCAGACATGAGAAAAAGCACTATTTTCGATGGTAGCTCATCCTAATACATGAGATACCTGTTCCTTGGTTGTGTCCTTGGTTCACGAAATGTAATCGTGAACGTTTTATAATTGGCATTCAACCAATTGTTGTAAATTTCGCGAAGGAGACAAAGAGGGGATATCATAGTCGGTTGGTTTGCGCTTCAGGTCAGCTGGAACTGTGTCACACAATCTACTGTCGATTAATCTTTTATTTGGAGATCCTTCATATCTCCTTTGTAAACATGAGAATTTTTCAGGCTTCCTTTTGTCTGTGGACATGTTTCACTTACCACTCAGGTATTTATGATACTAGAATCATGGGCTTTTTTTTCCAGAAGCATAAACTCAATGTTCTCATATTTTGCCCACTTCAGTTGATAAATTAAATTCTCGGTTTACAAATTAATTCACAACTTATACAGTGTGTCGTTTGGTGAGCGGTAGAATGCTGGTCGATTACGCACGTGGTCCAGGGTTCGAGTCCAGGCCGGCGCACTCCTTTACCTTCCTTAGCCGGTTATAATCCCCAGAAAGAGGATAGGCTGAGAGTGAAGCTAGCAAATTCACCCCGTAAAAAATACCACTGCTACTGAAACTTAAAAGCGAAAGCATGAAGCCCTATGTTCCGCTGGCAACGCAAAAGAATGAAAAAACAGTTCAAAGTGATCCTTTACCACAGTACTTTGGAAGCCGAAAATATTCGGGTCACAATATTGTGACTAGCTTGATGCCATAAGTGATAACCACAAAAACGGTTATTACCTACGTAGATAGTCAAATTCATAAGGAAAACAGAACAACTCCGACACTAATGTACAAAATATTCATATAAGTTGGTTGGAAGCGATCGCAGGGAGATGTTGCACCTAGGTTTTGTGCTAGTTGGTACCTGTCAGTAAGGCGTGTCTGCGAACTTCAGGGAACTCATGTCCCTTTTGAGATCCATACCCGAGTCACCCTGTACTGCAGTCGGGGACTTTAACACTGAGCTATTTGGGGGCGCGAATGACCTTAATGTAGGACTGTATTAGATACTTCGATTGGGCATTAGTATATGGTCCTTTGTTTGGTGCAGACTTAATTCTACCAGTCACGTTTGCAAAGTATCTAAACCAGTCCTACAGGAGGTCAGTCGCTAGCCTGAATAGCTCAGTCGTAACACCTCTGACTACAGCACTCACTGGGTGTCAGTTGTTAATATTAGATGATGATTGGAGGTAGTTGGAAGGGAGCTTTGTCTTGGCCCTAGGTTTCATGGTAGTCGGCATTCACCAGTCAGCAAGGCAATATCTGCAACCTTGAAGGAACTCATGTCCCTTCTGAGAATCTCAAGCATGAATTCTGGAGTTTCAGTAGCGGGACTGCTGTTTTTAACAATGCAGATGGGATTGTTAACCTCACGGCCGACCTCCTCTGTTTACCCGACTAGCTACTGACTACACAAGGCTTAGGAGTGTGTCGGTTCGGGATTGAACAGTAACCATGTGTTTGTGTGTGTATGGTCGGTTAGCATACTACAATTGGACCACCGAAGCTTTTAGGTGACGGACTAACTATCGTTGTTAGCTCTGAAGTCACGATTGATGGCATGCGTCCCAAACTAGGAAGAAACAGCTATGCAGTACTCCCAGGTTTTCCATTTCCGGCCGACAACTGCTACCTTGCCGTGGTGGTCGGGCTTGAATACCGCAATGACCCAACAAGCTAAACTGGCGGGGACTCGTGTCCCAGCAATTCCTATCATGTCAGGAAGGTTGTTTGGATAGCGGTTAAACTAAAAGCAGTTACCATGGGGTAAATGGGCTCTAGAATCCAATCGGATCAAATGGCGTATGAACCCATATGGGTCACTGGCAACCATGGGAATGCAGCTCCTGACGCTGATCCGCTGCCTTGCGGATTAGACTCCAAGTCAAAGGCTCTGGGGGTGGTCCCTTAAGAAAACCACCTGCTTCGGTCTGGGGCCCGGTCAGTATCTCAGCCCTCACACAAGAAATGAAGTAAAACAAGAAAACAAAAATCGTGGGATGAAGGATTTTTGTGCTAAATTAGCATCGGTTGGTGTGTCACGACTCCCTGGTTAGGGTCCGCGAGATAGCTCGAATCGATGGCTCGAAACGTTATCGGATATGGCCAAGAATCGTAATCAATGGCGAACGTGTTGCAATTTCCTTCTTTCTTCCCTTCCCGATGATAGTTAACGAACACTGTTTGAACTAGTTAAGCATGACTGTCTTCTTTCCAGATGAAGTTCTTTATCCGCTCTCTACTCATATATATATATATATTTCTCTTCTTTCTTTTTTTCTTTTGATCTATGTTGTTTTATTATTATTGTGTAGCGCATCCTTATTGGTGCCATATTGTACCAAGTTTTTTATGCGTTTAAATAAAATAAATAATAAAATAGGTTTTCTATTGGTTCTCTAACTAATATCAGCGCTCATGATGAAATCCTGTAACCAATTAATGTTTAAATTAGAATTTACAAGAATCTAATTTGATTAGATAGTCCAAAGGTTTTTCTTTAACATCTATCTCTAAAGGCGAATTTATTCATTTTCACCGATGGAACTTGTAATAGAAGGAATGAACGAGGTGTACGGCGTGAAAAGTCATTCTATACAATGATTCAATAAGTACTGAAAGGTCATCTAAGAAATAATGAATATAATCAAAATAATTTAACAGTACGAGAATATTCCATTGTTTGTGTGTGTGTGTGTGTATGTTCTGTTTCTCCTTGTTAAAAAAACAAGTTATAATGATGAGAAATATGTATTCCATACAAATGTTTGATGGACATCAGAATGTAATACTAAACTATGTGACGCCTTTTTACATAACCAATTTAAGTGAAAGTCACAGGCAATATCTACTTGATTAAAAAATTTAAATAAAGTAAGACTAAACAATGCCAATTTTAGGTTTTCCCGTCGATTGATTGGGCCGAATTGATAGCTAGGTTTCAAGCTGACATGTCGGCTACTTGTGAAGATGCTTCAGCGATGCCTAGTCATGTAACTTGAAGTCATTTGGTTGGTTGACGGTGACTAGCAGTGAAATCCAGTCAAGGTGGGAACATCATCATTCACTGGAGAATGCAGGTGCGCCCAGATGACGAGTCCCAAATAGGACGAAATGCACATCCTGGATTCCACTGCTAGTCACAATCCACCAATTAACTTCGAATGCCAAGTAATTACTATCAGTGTGAAATACTTAACAGTAACACTTATCAGTTAGGCGAACGCTAATATAACCGAATAGTACGGATGAAAACTAATAAGTTACCATAAGAAGCAGAAAAGACAATGGCGATGAAGATGACCAACCAACAAAAACAGCAAGCTCAAAAAACTAACAACTGCAGAAATTTGAAAAGGACCAATTCCTTCGCTTATCTACTCAGCGCAGGCAGATGACACAGAAGAGGATGTCAAAACCAGAATCAGAAAGGCACGTTGTTCTGCAATCAGTTTTGAAGTCTTGTATACTCATCATACACACTTAAATTCGGATTTTTAACACCAATTTTAAGCCAGTCAATTCTTCTATATGGGTTAGAAACTTGGCACACGCGTCACGGAAACCATATCCAAGAAGTTGAAGACTTTCATAAACAACTGCCTTCACTGGCGCCATACTGAAAATTACACCACAGGTCAGAAAGATGTAGAAACGAGAAACTCTAAGAAAGAGCCAATCAACAAATATTCCAAAGGAAATGGAGATGGATCGGAGACTTGCTGTGGGGACCGTTGGGTGACGCCAAGCCATCGGTCGAATGGAACGCGAATGGGAGACAATGCGTTGGGCGTGTGTCCGAGAGTGACATGGAGGAGATCGTGCAAGGAGGAAATGAGGGTCTTTGGGCAATCGTGGGACTAGGCTGAAGAGGACCTCTCAAATAGGGCGAAATGAGAATGTGCTGTTGAAGCCACACGTTCCACTCGGAACCCAAGAGAACAATAATAATAATACATTCAATGAACGTGAAAATAAGAGACTTACATCAAAACTTCGATTTAGTACAGCAGGGGTAGACAATGAATGATCATTGATTGATAGCAATTGTTCAATAGGGATTAAAGCTTGTGCTAGGACAACATTGCCGAAACAAAACTTGACAACCAACGGGGTAACATGATTAAAATAAATACGTAGAATATCAACTGTAGATCTAAAATAAAAAACATAAGTTATACATATGTATATCTTAAGAAAAGGATAACATTATATGACAAGATAAGTAAGACAGCAAAACGCATATGTAAATCGATTTCACAATTTGAAAATTAACCGGCAATTTTCAATTTTCTACACAGTCTGAGGAAGTGAAATTCTCATCAGTTTCCTTCGGAAACAAAAACTATTCATTGGGTACAGGATTTCATCATGAGCTGACACCGGTTAGAGGACCATTGGAAAACCAACAGGGAGTACTGGACAGCTGTTTCGTCAGCCTAGTTTGGGGCTCTTCAGCAGTACCAGGAACCCATGTACCTCCTGGTTACAGGGCGAGCTCGTAGACCATTGAGCCAATGTTACCCAATCCAGTGGCCAGCTGATCAATTGCAATTTCTGTCAATCCATGGTATAGTGCAACCATTGGCTAATGTCATCGTTGGAGAATATTTGTCCTCACACACGACCTGCTGTACCCTACTGGTCATGACTTCCCACTAGAACCCCAGGTCAGATCACCACAACATGTTATCTGCTTGATATCATAAATGATAAACAAGACAGCAAGCATAAATATGTAAAACTGCACACTAATGATTGATTGAGATGAGCGAAACAGCCACCCAGTGTTTAGATTATTTCGATCTGTTCTGCAAGCATCAATAAATGATGTGAGCGGTATCCAACTACTCACATCAACCGACCAGTAGTATATACAGTATCATGCAAAGAAATAAAACTAATCGTTCAACCTAAATACCATTAGGCGGAATTTGCGGGATCTATGAAGCTTGCCTAACTACCAACAAATTTTATCTCAGTCTTATCATGTTATCATAATAAAGACTATATTGGAACAAAAAGAATAGTGGATACGGTTGCTCTCGCTGAATTACTCAGTTTCAGGGTTATTCATGTAAGAAGGTAGAGATTTCCCTTTTGAAGTCCATGGGTCAAGTAATGAAATGATCCAGCTTAAAATCAATCACACTGGAACAGAAAAACTTATAACTTATCCACATAAAAATGATAATGTCAAACTTCCTTTCTTCCTATTTCTTGTAACATCTTACAACTTTTGAATGAATTTTATTTCATATTTCAACCCAGTGCGAGGGTTCGAACCCAGGCAACTCCAGCTACAAGTCAAGTTTGTAGACCATCTGCCCACTTAGACCCAACTCAATAGCCATCCCATGAATTCCAAATTCTACCAACTCGTGATTTTAGTGTCACCGACCACCAACCAATGTTATCGGTGAGCATATGTTGTCACTTCCGACCGGATCGATTCACTGGCCAGGACTTCTCACTTGAACTCAAAGCAGCTCCACCCTCTAGACAGTTACTAGCAATTATCAGATTAATTTTCAAGAGTTAATTTGTAGGAATATGATTTGTCATGATCTGACATCCTGTAACCAATCAACCAAATCCCTACAAACCAACACTTGTATACTTTTGTATGATTTATTGTAAGTAGACAACAATCATATGCATTACATTGCATACAGTAACATCAAAAAGACTTAACCTCATACTCATGCCATACAAACTTACTTAATATGAAAAGTAAATTCTTCAGAGGTGAATTTTATTTGCATAAGTTGATCGAATTTTCTTGAATACAGTGATACATTGAAAATTTCACATGTGAAATGAAATCCTCCAATTTGTTCACCTAGACATAAACTTTGTTCCGTTGGTATTAATGAGCCTAATTTGACAGCTTCTTCAAAACGAAGGCTAAGCATAAAATTTTCTTTTGCTAAACATCTTGGACCAATTGTATACCATTTAATATCTGTTTGTCCCGCTGTTGTTGCGGTTTTCGCCAATGTAGCACGATCCTCATCGTCTGAGCTATAGACACGAGGTATTAAGTCATTCTTTGATAAACTCATAGCTAAACCTTTGAGAGTTTCGAAATAGAATTACAGATGAGTTAGGTAAACATTATTATGGCAGTTAAGTTAATATAGTTCAAGTGTTTAATTGCTACGAAGTGAATAATGCAGATCAAATTATATATGAGAATAGCTATCAGTCATAATTGATTATAATTAGATCTCAACTACCGGGAAAAGATCATTCATATACCAGACTACGAGCTATCCTTTCTATGTGAGCGCTAATGATACTACCCATTCTCCAAAACTGAAGTAGGTAGGTGGGATTCATATCAGGAGCTCACTGGATAGAGATCAAGCTCTTAAGCCAATCAACTACACCTTTAACGTGTACAGATTACGAAGATTTTAGACATATGATGACTCTTTTCTTCAGAGTATTCGTCAAATAAGTATTATAAATGTAACTTGTAGGCAATTAGGAAAAGAAAGTTTATCAATAAATTATTAAATGTTATCGATGGGAAGTAAGCTTCAGTGGTTCAGTGGTTGAACGCTGGATAACCACCTACGTGGTCCGGGCCTCGATCCCTGAGTTACGCATACCTTCACCTCACTAAAACAGTAATAAATACGGCAAAGTGGGAGGGTTGAGTGTGAGACTAGCAACCGATCCCGTAAAAGAGCCACAGCTACTGAAACTTCAAAGCTTTATCTTGAAGCCCTATGTTCCATTGGGAACCAAAAGAAGTAAAATAAATAGATAATAAGGAGAAGAAGCGTGTAACAACAAAAGGCAAAGGCCAAGGAACAGATCGTTTGTTAAGGAAATCAACACATATTTATAGATTTTCATGTACATTATTATAGATTATTTAAGCAAAAAAACACAGTCTTCTGATTGGTTGTTTCTCACAGAAACTTAATCTTTCATCTCTTTGTGGCTGTTTCTTGAATGTCAGATCATCAATATGCTAACTGTTTCCGCCTACGCAATGCCTTTCTTCTCATTTTTCTCACGACCAATATTGGGGACATAAAAAACATTGACGTAAATAACTGTCCACCAATTTTGACTAACAGCCAGCTCTCACCACAAGAATACCGTTTGTTAAATTAAAAGCAAAATAAAGGTTTCTGAAACCGCATGATGCGAGAAATGTTATCACAATCTTTAGTGTCGGTCAGATAACCAGATAAAATGACTGAAGATTATGTGTAACAGGAGTCGAATACATCCACACACAATTCTTATTTACATATTTTGTCTGCTTTTCATGTGTATTATGGATTACTACAGTTGTAGGTTATATATTTTATCATGCAACACTCGCTGTATAAACAGCAATAAATGAAAGGCATTCTGAAATCACATCCAACTGCTTGCAAGTTCAATCCTTACACCAATGAGTCACAGTCGACAGATATTTCCTTCAAAGTTGTTAACTATCAGTCATTTGTGGACTACGGCGTTATACATAAAATTTCGTCATGTTTTCCTTTGGAAACCCAAAACACCTAAATTACCAGAAATTGCAACAATAAAGCAGGCAAAACTGTAACAGAACTGATAAAATTAACTGTCGTGAGTTGCTAGAAACTACTTAGGCCATCTAGTAGCTTATACTGTTCGGATTGGAATCAGTGGCTTTCAGGTTGCTTTTTTTCAGGTTTTACTGGTTGAAAATAGAAGGCTTGGCGTCTATGTTAATCCTTTTCTAGTAAATTTCTGTGCTTGTCCAAACCCTTCTTGAATGAATCAGTTGAGGTTGCAGACACCACTTCTTTTGGGAGTCGGTTACAAGAGTTTATGACTTGGTGTGAGAACTAGTACTCAAAATCAATATGATTTCTTCTTGGCTTGTGAAGCCTCCTTCGATGTCCTCTAAGGTGTTCTGATCATGCAATAAATCACAAGAGTAAAACCGTGGCAGGTAGTTACATGAAACGTTAGGCACGAGACAAATCAGCATAAGTACGATAGAAAACTATCATTTGCTGTACACTTGTAGGTACACAAAAAACTTATCACCGATCTTTACAGTGAATACATCCGACTACAACTACTTTTAACTGCAAGTAGTATTTTTCGACAATAAGTTGATGTTTCTACATTTTCAACCAGTTCTAATAAAATGAAAGCTTCAAATGACACAGTTTCATCTTTAAACAAAAATGTTGTAGAGGTAGGTAATTCCCCAGAATTATTGACCACAGCATTCATCACTGAACATTGGATGCTGACCATCACTGCTAAGTCAACCTGCTTGGCTGAAGGCTTCCCGTCAAGCATCCACGCCATTTGGTGCTCCGTCGCGACACGTTCGTTCGTTCGTTCGTGCACCATCTCTAGCTAGTTAAGGATTCATCTCCCACTCCGATTTGTTTCCGAAATATAACTTTTAATCTGGACAGTCAGTTCCAGTGTTTTGCTTTGCCTTTAGTCTACTTGGAACGAATACCATAGAAGTTGTGGGTATTAGATCTTGCGTTAGTATACTTTGTACTATCCGTGAACGTCGATATCTTAAGCCTCTAAAAAATGAACGTCAGAAGGGAAATTCTGTGGAAAATCTCGTGTAAATAGTACACCTCAAATGTTTACAGTTCAAATTAGGGTGTTTTTGGAAAATACATTATACGGCTTTATAGGGTTGAAATTATTTTGTGGCACTTATCGCCATTTGTAAATTCATTTATAAAGGATAACGGGTTTATGACTTCGCTTAAGTTAACACATGACTAGCATTCTAATGTTTAATTCTTAGGACAGAAAGTTACCTGTCTTAATTTTTGGATTAGAAACAAGTTCTTGCCCATCGCTGTCTAAATAAATTGAACCAAATACAGCTGGACTATTTTTATATTTAGAATGCAGAAGGCGATACCATTTGTAAACCTTTAAAAATAAAACATTTATTAGAAGAATGGTAATGAAACATATTTTTTACCTTCTCAGTAGAACACGAACGCAAATCGAGCATAAAATATCCTATTGGTTCTTTGACTGGTGAATGGTTGTCAACAGTAGAAACTGTCACTTTCAGTGCACTTCTTTGTAAACGGTGTTGCTTCAAGTTAGTTTTGTCTAAATCCCATGCAAGCTCCTGTTCAAACTGTGGTTCTTCATTATGTGGAACTGGATCAGTTGTTAATACTTCATTATTAAATTTTGCTTCACATAATAAATGATGTGTTGGACGGGAGGGGAAATTTCGACCTTTCAGAAAGGAGTGATGAACCATATGTGAGAAACTTAAAAGTTAAGAGTATATATATATATATATATATATATATATATATAAGCAACTAAAACTAATTAAACACTTTCGAAACGATACTTGATTACCAGGCCAAGTTTATGGAAAACCAAATGCAGACCATGACAATTAATTTCGTCCGAGAAAGCAAAAGAATATAGATGATAGAAGCTATAAGAATGCATTCCTATTTGATCAGTGTCATAAGTTTGTGAAGAAAATATCTTTCAGAAGGCATAACTACATGGTTAATAATTAACAGGGATATCGGTACTTTGAAAATGCTACTCATTTACCAAAAGACTTGTGATTCTTTTCTCATCTAATCACAAAGGCTCCTAAGCATTGTCGACGAATTCCTACTGAGGCTGATATCAAGGTGAAAAATGGCTGGGTCAACATCAGCATAATAAACTTCAAGACTTGCGATAAATCAAAAAATATACTTAGAATAAAATCTAGATTAAATCTAATATTGACTTCCGTAATTTAAGTGAAAAAACTCTTAGAGTAGAGAGCGAAATTTGCCTCCAAAATAAAAAAGCTACGAGTGAGAACTCCTCAAACGAGGAGTTATAACTCCTGGTAAGGAGCTAAATATGAATCATATGCTTGAGGGATATTGAGGGTTGTGTATACACATACCCCCTGCACAGTGATAATGAAGCTTAAAAGATGATGTGATCGCAACTCATCTATTTATAATCAAAAAATTTGGAAAGCAGAATTTCCAAAAACCAACGAAATTGACTGGCACACTATATAAAGAAGCTAACAGTATTTTATAAATGCAGACACACCTGAAATAAGGGCTACTACAACTAAACATCTCTCTTTTAGCTGCATTTTAAATGCGGTATTAACAGCTTCTCACTCAGGTCAACATCAGTTACTTGATTAAAACACATTTTACAGGATGCAATATACACTCAGCTATAGGATATTTTCATGATTTTTTGTCATTCATAACTACTTTTGGTGACGCGAAACTTTAGCAGTCACAAAAGAAACTACCCGATGAATGGATCAATGAATAAACTTCAGTAACGAATCAAATTAGTCTGGGGGATATGTATATGCAATTGTGGATACTATGCAAGTATTATGTCGAAAATTTCATCCAAATCGGGTATTTAAATACTCCTTAGACAACAGGTACATTGGAAGGGAGTACAAGTGAAGCCACCTGTCATTCTGTGCTATGTACAAAAGGTGGTAAAACATGGGGAAAATTTCCTGAATTCTTTCAATGGTACTCACACAAATTCCATCCGAATTTTCAAAGGTCACCTAAAAAGAAGACCAGAGCCTTGAATAAGCCATCCTGACGAATTAATGTACAAAAACAAGTCAAGCCTAACTAGGAGGATTCCAGTGAGAAACTGGGAGGTATTCATGGAATATCTACAGGTACGTTATCCTACGTAACTACTTCCCAACATTGAATTATCTTGATATGAACTTTTTTAGATAACACACGTCTATTTTGAGACGCATCTCATTCATAGATGGCAATTTGTCGATGTCTTTGCTAGGATGTTTCTTTTTGGATCTTCAGGGTGACTCCAAGTTTTGGTCACATTTTGACAAATTAAGATGAACTACAAGATTTTTTTAGTAACAAGTATTAATATAATGATTTAATGGCAGCAGTACCTAGGTTTAGAGCCTCTGAAATTGGGCGACTACTACTTATTACATTTGTCAGTAGTATGTAGAGAGGCGTTCATCGGTATAAAATCACCAAATGGCAGGGAGACACATTTGATTTCACCGAAGGCAAAATGATACAGCATTGCAGAGACACGTATATAAGTGACGTCAAAAGAACACAAAGAAATACAACATTAAGTCCAGAAGTACCACAGTGCGAAGATCTGTGTAAATGTTGCGTTATAGATAAGGTGTACATAGTTTGGGCAGTGGTTAGGACTTTCACCGACCATGCACATGGTCCGGGGTTCGACCCCCTGCCAACGCACACCTGATATTTATGGTCGGCCTGCGAAATTTGGGCTACCGATACCCACGCTGAAAATTCCATACTTGTACCAAAAATACTGTGTGGAATCAAGCTGTAATCAAAATAAAATATTTTTGTCTTAGTGTTAGCGATCAGAGTGATGAAAGAGGTCATCGAATGTGATTTTCTTCATGTGTGAATATATAATGTTACCTGTGTAACAACAGAAGACAAGGTCCAGGTAACAGATCGTTTGTTAAGGAAATCAAGACATATTTGCAGATTTTCATGTACATATTATGGATTATTGTTAGCAGAAAAACAGTCTTTTGGTTGGTTGTTTCTCACAGAAAGTTAACCTTACATCTCCCTTTGACTTTCTTTTGAATATCAGATCATCAATATGTTAACTGTATCTGCCTACGAAGAGTCTTCTGTGATTGGTTGTTGAATCAGCCTCGTTCATATTTTCTTATGACCAATATTTGCAACATAAACATTGACGTAAATTACTGTCTACCATTTTTGGCTAGCATGCTCTCACCACACCTACATGATAACGTTCAGCGCTCTGGCGTTTGCACAGATCAGGGAAGGAGAGTGATTAATCTAACTGAAAGGGAATGTCTCGTCTCACATTAGTGTCACCACTAAAACTTTCGAGTAACCTTTTCAAGGTGATCTACAAGACAAGTCGGAAACATTCCCTACTGCAGCATACTGAATATGAAAGCCGATTACATTATACATAAAATATTTCTTAAAGTGATAGTGTTATATGGTAATATATACTGATGACGTTTCGGGACCAATTTATCCCTCACAACCATATAAATATACTCAAACAGCTTTTGTCTGTAATGGTATTATGCTCCACCAATGTACCCAATTTTTACCCTTATATGGAAGCAGATTACGAGGAAACTTCTGGCCGTAAAATAAAAGACTGTGCAAGAGAATTAGAAATAATACAAGTGGGACAAAGAGGAGCGGACAGAAAAGCAAGAAAGTCTGTGTGGATAGCGATTTATGACATTTTAGAATAAATGATCAGGCAAACGTGTTAAAAGATTTGAAGGTTTTTGTTACCAGTGCGATTATTCAAAACAGGATATCCATCGTGTGCTGAAACAGTTCACCGATAGCGTTTCAAAACATGAAATTACAATATTAGGATTACTGACCCAATGTTTTCGCACTTAACTAGTTTCTCTGGATAATTTTGAGGTTCTCTGGAACCACACCCGAATTTAAACGGAGCGAAGCAACATCTGTAATATATTACTTGCCTCACAACTTATGCTGACTTGCCAGTTAATTTTTCCATCATTGTTATTGTTCATTTGGTTTCCGAATGAATTATGGGGGGTTCAGCAGCACACCCTCACATGACTCTGTTCAGTGCAGTCTTTTACAGCTAGCTACATGACTGAACATAATCTTTGCTGCACTTCCTGTTACATTCCTATGTCACTCTCACACACACGTTGATCTTTGCTTTGCTATGGTTCCACCCAGTAGACTTCGGCCTACAGTCAACCAGCCATCTGCTCAGCCTTTATTGTCAACCCATATACATTACTTCTATATCCTCTGTTGTATAGTAGAGTCTTTGTTGGTACATTTACAGGGTTCCTTGCTGCTTATTCTCTCTAATCTTTAATATCGAGAGAAGCTTGTAACTGGTTTAAATGTACAGCCTATTGAAACTGCGTATTACCACAGTTCCGATTCTCTGCAATATGTAGTCACATTTATCTGACAATAATTTTGAAGATCCATATCTGGATCCTCTGGCGAATGCAGTAGATTTTCCTCATAGGTTTCACTATGACGAGGATGTGCTGTTTCTGTAGTCGAATTATCAAATAATTTTTCCTAAATGACCTTCAACTTGAACTCACAGCCAGCGTGAAACAAGAAATTCAGACGGACAGCCCATTAAACAGTCAGCCTGCACACGCATATTAAAGCAGCAATGTCAAACACAGCATCCTTTGTTTTATAACCATCAGGCAAACTTAAACATCCACACATTAAAGAACGAATGTTTAGTTATAGTCACATGCTTTAGAATTACCAAGAGAATTAGGACACAAATACACACTAATAAAAATACAATTTGTTGTCACATAAATAGGAATAATCAAAAGATTTTACCTAATACATACTAATGCATCACATGATCTGTATACGTAACTGGGAGGACAATAGGCGAAACAGTATGTTTCGCTGTTTTTTGCGAATGCATTAGATATGTGGTCACGTGGGAATTCACAGATTTGAAAAAGTCTATCTTTCTTATCCTACCATGTCCGGTTTCGCCACACCTCTGTTGCCTGCAGTTGCGATGATGATGCCTGAATAGGTGGAAAACGAGATATCCGATGGATGTATCACATCAACGACGACTGGTGCTTGTGGTATCTTCACCACTTTCACCTCTTATATATCTACCTGAAACCCTGTGTCAATGGAGTTGAAGATTGAACGATCAATTCTTGGTTGTTTGCTCAAAATCAACTTCCCCAATTTTCGCGGAGGCATCAATACGACAGTCATCGTCTCATCGGTCGCTGTTCAGAAAGAAGAGTGAAACATCGTCAGAAGTAATACAATGATTTATTATTGTAATATTTGTTTTCAGACCTTAGTTCGCTTATTCTTTTTATATGTTGGTGTAACAATAAAGAAATATCAAACGGCAGATCGGTGTTTTGGTTTTTTCGTCCGTTATAACTAAGCGTTTCTGAAATCTTCGAAGAACAGCGTGGGCCCGAGCGTAGCGAGAGCTGGGCATTAACGGTTTATGAGACGTGATTGACAGTTTCTGACGATGGAAACAGATCTGGCGGATTCAAACAGTTGGTGAAAGTTTGGATAGTCGCCGTTCATTTTTCCTGGTGCCGGTCAAGTCCTCTTTGAACAAGCAATATCTGGAACTTTTTGGAATTGGGTCAAGTTCAACAATGCCTGGGTCAAAGAAGGGACAGAGTGTCTTGGATGCAAACAGGAAAGTAAGTCATGGTGACTTGTCTGTTAATTGTAACGATGTGTCTGATGTTAAGCATGACATGGTTGATGTTACTGTTTCGCCGTTCAGGGATAATAGGAACATCAAACTCCCTAAATTTGAACCACGGTGTTTTGATGGAAACCCGGCTGATTATTTACAATTTGTAAAGGAGTTTGAGATCATGTTGAGTGGTTTTTTATTAAATGATGAATTGAAGTTAATGTATTTGATGAGATATTGCACTGGAGATGCTGCAAGAGCTATACAGTGCTGTAAGTTTATGAAGCCAAAAGAGGGCTACTACGAGGCTATGAGCATATTACGTCAAAGGTTTGGAAGACCTTCGATGATTGCAGGGAAATTATTCGAGGCTGTTAAGGGTAATGGTGGTCAATTACAGGATGACTCCCAGGCACTCACTGAGTTTTTAGATAATTTGCTAATTTACAAGAATGGAATGATTTCGATGAATCGCATGAGTGACCTCAACTCGAGTTTTATACTAGAAGTAATAGCAAGACGTCTACCTACTCGACTGCAAAGGAAGTGGGTGAAGATAAGCTCCCGTATGGAGGATGAGGGTATCGAGCCAAAGTTTGATGATATCCTGAAACTGGTAAAAGATAGTGTCAATCAATCTATGAGCAAGTTCGCCAGTCTATTACATCTCACCCCTAGAATAGAGCAGTCTGAGAGTAAAATGCAATCATTGATGACGAATAGGCCTCAGAGAGGTGGATATCGAGAAAGCTCCATGATGTCTAGTAATGCATATAGACCTAGTGAGTGTAACAGGTTTCGTAGTACATCCTCAACAGATAAGTTACAAGATGCAAGACAAACACGGTTGTGTTTTACACGTTTGCAAGAGGTGCATACAGAAGTGAACTGTGAACCAGTGAGCAAGTTCAGTGATAAGCTAAATGTAAACTCCAGGCCTGACTCCGAATTGTGTGACGATAACGGTGCGGTGAAGAAGTCTGTAGTTGCAACTGGTAAGCCGTTGTTGAATAGAGTGTCACAGAATAGAGTTACTGCTTCAGAGTGCAGTTCTGACTCCAAAAGTTTACAAAGTATAACTAGTCAGAGTGAAGATATAAAACCTTTAATGATTTGTGAGGAGGAACCAAAATTGTCTACTTCTGTTATTAAAGAGTTTGAAAATGATGAAGTTGACGGTAAAGTGAATATTCGTGATAATGATCATGATAGTGCAGATTTGTCTTTGGTTGATCATGATGAGATGAGGGATATGCCTACTACTGCTAAGTTAAATAAAGGTTCTGTACAACTACAACGTGAAGTAGAATTGAACGCAGATGCAGTTCCAAAAGGTGTGCATACTTGTGAGACAGTCAGTGTAATTGATCAGCGTGTAGCCCACCTATCATCAGATGATAGTGCTAAACCCGAACTAGTAGTGAAAGACAGCAGTGGTGGTAATCTTGCAGTTGGACAACTATCTGAAAGCCGAACAAGAACAGCTTCTGATCCACCGCTAAGTTCATCACCTTGTGTCACTCAGTCATCGTTGGTGTTTTCATCCACAATGAAACAGACGCCCATCAACTCAAGTATCTTGTGCAATGACTATGATAGTATTGGTGCATTTGAAAAGACGAAAGATATTGCTCAGTTTAGTGTGGATAAGCCAAGTGTAAAGGAGAGAGTAATTGTTAAATTGACTTGCATGAATAAAGGCATTTCTAGTTTCAAGTTACTATTTGAATGTTATTATCTTTGGTGTAAATTACTCTGTTTTTACACTTGGTTGATGAGATATGTCGTGTGTTTGTTCGTCATCTATATTCTACGATACAATGACATGGGCGTGTTGCCGTTCAGATTTGAGGATATAGCTGATAGAAGGAAGTCAGCAAATGAACTCTGCGACGATTTTCCAACCTAGGGCGTCAACCTGAGAAGGGTTGTAGGCGTACTGCTGTAAGTCCTACAGTTCTTCAAAGGGTAGCGCATCAATGAGCAGTCCAATGTGCTTGGTGTGTGATTTTGTACATATGTTCATATTGTATATACTGAATTGATATCATCTGTCATCTAGCTGTTGGTAATTCTGTTTGTGTCCGGACGACTTCCACTTGGATCATCAACCTGAGAAGGAATGTAGGCGTACTGCTGTAAGTCCTACAGTTCTTCAAGGGTAGTTTGTCGTGCCAGAATCCACAACATTTGATGTGTTGATTGTACATATGTTTGTGTTAAATAGTTGTGTGAGTTCCAATTATTGTAATTGTTGGTTAATCTTGTTTGTGTCTGGACATTCCACAACTTACAATCGTCAACCTGTGAAGGGTTGCAGGCGTACTGGTGTAAGTCCTCCAATTCTTCAAAATAATTCCACCAAGACATGATCCGCGAGGTTATTTGTACTGTTTGTGTATACGTGTGGTGTGTCTTCGCAATTTGTGATTTTGGATCAGTTGTGTTTACTCGTTGTTTTCGTGCCTTGTTTTTATTGCATAATTTTGTTAAAATTTTCGTCGTGATTACTTCTGAAGTTGTTTCTTGTCTTCTACATCCTTGAATGAATTGATTGATGTTAAGAGACAGCAGATGGGTCGTATACGCCGGGGAGGCTAGGCTATTGCTGAGAATGAAATGCACACGGAGATAATTGTTAGCTGCGGTCCGACACGCCGGGGAGAAAGAGTGTAAACGACTGAGGCTCGCATGCGTCACCGCTACTAGAACTGAGGCAGAATGAGTGACAAGCGATTTCAGTGGTAATTGGTAGTGAGTAGATAAGAGGATGTGCGTAGAGTATCGTGAGGTGGTGCTATGGTCACGTTGCATTCTGCAAGAGTCATTCTAGCAAGTGGCGATTGTGTTGCAAGATGTCAAGAGGATGTCTCTGTCTGGAGGCGCAGGTCGTCATTGATGTGTGAGATTGTGCTGTGGGTATGCTTGTGGTGTGTTGGCTTTTCTGTTTGTTTTCCATTTCAGCTCTGTCCGTGTGACCCAGGTTCTCGCAATGGCATCCAAGTCAACGTGCATTGGTCGTGAAGGAAAAAAGGGTTGGATCCCTTTTTTGCCGGGGAGTGTCAATGGAGTTGAAGATTGAACGATCAATTCTTGGTTGTTTGCTCAAAATCAACTTCCCCAATTTTCGCGGAGGCATCAATACGACAGTCATCGTCTCATCGGTCGCTGTTCAGAAAGAAGAGTGAAACATCGTCAGAAGTAATACAATGATTTATTATTGTAATATTTGTTTTCAGACCTTAGTTCGCTTATTCTTTTTATATGTTGGTGTAACAATAAAGAAATATCAAACGGCAGATCGGTGTTTTGGTTTTTTCGTCCGTTATAACTAAGCGTTTCTGAAATCTTCGAAGAACAGCGTGGGCCCGAGCGTAGCGAGAGCTGGGCATTAACGGTTTATGAGACGTGACTGACACCCTGTCTTCTCTGCATTTTCTTTTGGCTAATTCATTCTCGCTGCTTCTATAAATGTTTCAGTTTGTTTAAGATAAAAACGAATAAAGCTACAGAAAAATGAAAGTTAAATGAATATAATTCCCGTAAAATCGGCATTCATTTTCATGTAAATTTATATGTTTATATGAGAATACACATTATTATTATAATATGATATATAACATGTGTAGAAATCCTTGTTACACTTTGAAGTTTAGCTATAGATTTAAAACGCTCATAAAGTCTTTTCTGAATTTTGATTCTGAACACAGTGAATATGGTGTGGTAGAATTCCTGTATTTCCTTGTAAATATCTTCGTGGTTTTACTTCAAATCACCGAATCTCTGAAGGCGCAGAGGTCTGCAAAGAGTTATCTGTCCTCATTTATTTCGCTGAGTAGCAGTCTTTAAACCCGCGATGAGTTCTCTTCCAGTATTGTGTGCTCCCAGTTTGTTGTTCTTGTTTTCCACTAGGATCTTGATATAGCCATTCGAGGTATCGTGAACCAATGTTTCCAGTTGTCCATAGAAATATTCCTTCTATTAGTTTTATGAGTTGTTTGAAGGCGCATAGCATAAATAATTGTATCTTTCCATCCTTTTGAATGGAAGCTTGCTGTCACTGACCTGGAGGAGGGTGGAACTCATTGTATAGCAACACTGGCTGCCGTTGATGACAACATGATAATTGTCAATGGAGTTGAAGATTGAACGATCAATTCATGGTTGTTTGCTCAAAACCAACTTCCCCAATTTTCGCGGAGGCATCAATACGACAGTCATCGTCTCATCGGTCGCTGTTCAGAAAGAAGAGTGAAACATCGTCAGAAGTAATACAATGATTTATTATTGTAATATTTGTTTTCAGACCTTAGTTCGCTTATTCTTTTTATATGTTGGTGTAACAATAAAGAAATATCAAACGGCAGATCGGTGTTTTGGTTTTTTCGTCCGTTATAACTAAGCGTTTCTGGAATCTTCGAAGAACAGCGTGGGCCCGAGCGTAGCGAGAGCTGGGCATTAACGGTTTATGAGACGTGACTGACACCCTGTCTTCTCTGCATTTTCTTTTGGCTAATTCATTCTCGCTGCTTCTATAAATGTTTCAGTTTGTTTAAGATAAAAACGAATAAAGCTACAGAAAAATGAAAGTTAAATGAATATAATTCCCGTAAAATCGGCATTCATTTTCATGTAAATTTATATGTTTATATGAGAATACACATTATTATTATAATATGATATATAACATGTGTAGAAATCCTTGTTACACTTTGAAGTTTAGCTATAGATTTAAAACGCTCATAAAGTCTTTTCTGAATTTTGATTCTGAACACAGTGAATATGGTGTGGTAGAATTCCTGTATTTCCTTGTAAATATCTTCGTGGTTTTACTTCAAATCACCGAATCTCTGAAGGCGCAGAGGTCTGCAAAGAGTTATCTGTCCTCATTTATTTCGCTGAGTAGCAGTCTTTAAACCCGCGATGAGTTCTCTTCCAGTATTGTGTGCTCCCAGTTTGTTGTTCTTGTTTTCCACTAGGATCTTGATATAGCCATTCGAGGTATCGTGAACCAATGTTTCCAGTTGTCCATAGAAATATTCCTTCTATTAGTTTTATGAGTTGTTTGAAGGCGCATAGCATAAATAATTGTATCTTTCCATCCTTTTGAATGGAAGCTTGCTGTCACTGACCTGGAGGAGGGTGGAACTCATTGTATAGCAACACTGGCTGCCGTTGATGACAACATGATAATTGTCAATGGAGTTGAAGATTGAACGATCAATTCATGGTTGTTTGCTCAAAACCAACTTCCCCAATTTTCGCGGAGGCATCAATACGACAGTCATCGTCTCATCGGTCGCTGTTCAGAAAGAAGAGTGAAACATCGTCAGAAGTAATACAATGATTTATTATTGTAATATTTGTTTTCAGACCTTAGTTCGCTTATTCTTTTTATATGTTGGTGTAACAATAAAGAAATATCAAACGGCAGATCGGTGTTTTGGTTTTTTCGTCCGTTATAACTAAGCGTTTCTGGAATCTTCGAAGAACAGCGTGGGCCCGAGCGTAGCGAGAGCTGGGCATTAACGGTTTATGAGACGTGACTGACACCCTGTCTTCTCTGCATTTTCTTTTGGCTAATTCATTCTCGCTGCTTCTATAAATGTTTCAGTTTGTTTAAGATAAAAACGAATAAAGCTACAGAAAAATGAAAGTTAAATGAATATAATTCCCGTAAAATCGGCATTCATTTTCATGTAAATTTATATGTTTATATGAGAATACACATTATTATTATAATATGATATATAACATGTGTAGAAATCCTTGTTACACTTTGAAGTTTAGCTATAGATTTAAAACGCTCATAAAGTCTTTTCTGAATTTTGATTCTGAACACAGTGAATATGGTGTGGTAGAATTCCTGTATTTCCTTGTAAATATCTTCGTGGTTTTACTTCAAATCACCGAATCTCTGAAGGCGCAGAGGTCTGCAAAGAGTTATCTGTCCTCATTTATTTCGCTGAGTAGCAGTCTTTAAACCCGCGATGAGTTCTCTTCCAGTATTGTGTGCTCCCAGTTTGTTGTTCTTGTTTTCCACTAGGATCTTGATATAGCCATTCGAGGTATCGTGAACCAATGTTTCCAGTTGTCCATAGAAATATTCCTTCTATTAGTTTTATGAGTTGTTTGAAGGCGCATAGCATAAATAATTGTATCTTTCCATCCTTTTGAATGGAAGCTTGCTGTCACTGACCTGGAGGAGGGTGGAACTCATTGTATAGCAACACTGGCTGCCGTTGATGACAACATGATAATTGTCAATGTAGCTGAAGATTGACCGATCAATTCATGGTTGTTTGCTCAAAACCAACTCCATATTTTTCGCAGGAGTCATCAATACGGTAGTCATCGTCTCATCATTGCCTGTTCGGTGGAAGACAGAAAACTATCAGAAGTATTATCGTGATTTATTGTTATAACATTTATTCTTAGATCTTTTGTATAAAAACCTTATTGTTGGTTACATATTGGCGTAAGAATAAAGCATTCTCGAGTCGCCAATATGTGTTCGGGTTTTTTCGTGTTGGTTATTACACATTTTTTCTGAAAGTCTTCCGTGGACAGCGTGAGGTCCAGCGTAGTAAGACCCGGACACTGACAGTAATTAACTATGATAGAAAATGGAGTTCTTGGTGTTTGTATATATATGCAACGGTTCAACCCCTTTTTTGTAAATATAAAAATACATAAAGCAGTAAAAGCAATCAAACTACAAAAACTAAAATTTGGAAAAATATTACAAATGGTAGATAAATAATTTGATAAACAAAGTGTGTGATAATAATTCTGGTTATAATTTTGGGTTTATTTACAAATTTGGAAAATTGATGAGCTCTTTTCTGACATTTATCCCTTCACACTAGACCTTTGCCTAGCATGGTATGGTTGAGTTTTTGTTTTTTATACAGGCACAATATCTTATAAAGTTTCTGATGGTTTTAGTTAAAGATATGAAAAAGCTGCGGAAAAAGTATGTTCCATAACTGAGAAGATAAGCTTAACCAACTGCTTGCAAAAATCAAGATGCCTACCAACAAAATATCAGTTGGTTGAACCAAGGCTCACCACTATCATTACACACAGCCTCCAATGTTCCGCTCAATATGACAGTCTCATTTTGGGAAGCCCATGAAAGGAATAATAATACGAAACTTCGTTGAATAGGCAGAATGCATGAATTAATAAATTCCAAAAGAAGAAGGATGATACATTCTAGAAAGTGTCAACTTCCTTGTGCAAAAATTCAAGCTAAAAAGTTCCTCAGAAATCTACAGGATGTGAGAGGACCTACAGATATTCAGGGAAAAACTAATACCTAGAAGAGAGAATTTGATTTATTCCCCATCGCAGTACCGCCAGTATTACAGGTATCATGGGACTGATTCAGTTTAGTCAAGTCTTGATCGCATCTGAAACTGAAAGCAACAACGTAGCATTTAGATGGATTCACGAAACACGCAATCGAATATAATTATTCGCATAAGCTGATTACTGCACCCTCCCTTAAGGTATGTGTTTCTAATCTCTCGTCTTGTTTTGTGTGAAATTAATGACCGTCTCTTCAAAATAAGGCAAACGCATGGCATATCTATGTTTAGAAGTAGCACCACCTTCATCTGGTGAATATTATATTTTGAACCTACTGCCTTCTTTAATCCATCACTTTGCGCAAATATCAGCATCGAACAAAATTTTATGATAAAGGTGCGGTAAATGTGACGCATTTCAACTGTTTATTGCCTCTGGTAATGTGTACACAATGAAAATATTTTCAATGCGAAGTTTAATTAGGAAAGCACACAAAAGTGCCACTTGTCATTAAAAGTCTTGTTCCAGTGGTTGTCCATATCTAGACATGTTCTGTGACCTGATTTCTTTTGGGCTCTACAACTGTAAACTTTTTCAGCGTTTTCTGCGTTGCTGTTAAGTTGGTTGTCACAGTCATATTAGTTGGATAGCTAATTGTTCACTTGTTATTACCCTGCACCGTTCCACAGCGTTAATTCTCTGTTATTCAGTGGTGTGCCTTAACAGAATATTTTCGTCAATAAAAAAGAGTCAGAAACATCTTAATCAAGCAATCAGAACATATTTTCATATTTGGATGATTATCCGGAACTCAGAATACTTTTTATGATAACTAACTTGACTTCAATTCAAGCATTATCAAAGATCAGATTATTGTTAACGGTGATCACAGCTCCACATTTTAATCGAAAATGGAGGTGTGGTAATACGTTGTTTTTATACAGAAGTTCTGTAGGTTAACTAAGCGTGGTAAATGCGAATTCTCAAGGTCACTCAAGGAGGTAGAATAATAGGTTGCCGGAAAATTTCATGTTTGCTTAAGATTTTAATATTATCTATCTTGTTAGGCCACTGCGTTTGCTTTGTTTTAAATTTAGAAATGTGGTCATATCATTTTTAGGGGATAGATTAAGGAGATATTTATATATGATATATATGGTGTACTGTATCTTTTATAACAATCATTTTTGACCCATGTGACTAAAAGGTTGCATGGCAGCGCATGTTTTCTTGGAACTTCTAGTCACGTTGGAAGTGTTTGCGGAAGGAAAAATCTTCATATTTTTTATGTGATTGATTTTTTTTTGATTTACAGCTTGATACCACACTGTATTTTTGGTACAAGTATGGAATTTTCAGCATGGATATCGGTAGCCCAAATTTCGCAGGCCGACCATAGATATCAGGTGTGCGCCGGTGTGGGCTCGAACCCCGGACCATGTGCATGGTCGGCGAGAGTCCTAACCACTGTGCCACCGACGCACAAATCAAAGTTCGATGGAGGATAAAAGTGGAGGAAGAATGGTTAAGTGCTGGTTAGAATGCGCATATTTCGGGCAAACAGTGAGAATAATAATTTTACAGTCAAGTCCTGGCGAAATAACTATCTAAATGAGAAACTCTTGCCTAAATAATGGTTAAAGTGAAATGCAGTGGTCGTATATTTTAAAATGCTGGCGACGTTCTCATAATATATTGGTTGGGTTATAGGAAGTTAATGTTTCAACAGTGATAAAGTAATGGTTAAGTAATAGTCAGGGATGCAAAATATTGCTCGAATTTGAACTAAAATAGAGATATTTATATCATGCAACCAAAATTGGCCTATTTTTGCTTACTGGTGGGCGCGATCATTAATCACCAATTCTTTTGCCACTTTTTGTCCGACTGGGTCGCATGTTTGCATGAATGGTTTTTCTATCAAAATATTGTATATGTATGATTATTTCGGCAGTTCACTGTCGACAAACCATGGTTTGTCTCAGTAATCTGAAGTTAAATTCGGGGACCAGTGAATTTATAAAGTCTGTCAGATTTACTTTTTAAGTGTAATTGTAGGAAGCATTTACTCTCCATATCTCATAAATGTTTTAGACAGCTCCCTGTTAGAGAATGCACATACGTCAACTGTTAATAATATGGTCTAAATAGACGATTTGTAGTCGGATGAGTAGATCGCAGCACAAAACTCCACTTTCCGCATGTTTACCGACTTTTTCCTGTTTATCTCACGTTATTACCCACTCTTCCTTATGTTTTCAACAATTAATTACCTACTTATCACCCTAAACTCCGTGTTTTGAGCGTTTTCTCTCTCTCGCTACTCACTTGCTCACTTTTCTCCCACTTTACCCATGTTCATGAAAAATTCTTCAATTGTGCTGTCAGTCTTAAACGCATCGAAGCAGACGAGTATGTTTTACATGGGGAATTAGCAATGTCAAATCTTTGCTTGGTTCTTTTTTATTAAAGGTAATACTTCAATGCATATTAATCTTCTGAGTTGTATGTATCCCATCTTTATTTATTTAAACGCATAAAATCTTGGTACAATATGGCACCAAGAAGGATGCGCCACACAGTGATAATAAAACAACATAGATCAAAAGAAAAAAAGAAGAGAAAAAAATATATATATAAGTAGAGAACGGATAAATAACTTCATCCGGAAGGAAAACAGTCATGCTTAACTAGTTCAAACAGTATTCGTTAACTATCATCGGGA
Organism: Trichobilharzia regenti; assembly: GCA_944472135.2. NCBI lineage: Eukaryota > Metazoa > Platyhelminthes > Trematoda > Strigeidida > Schistosomatidae > Trichobilharzia > Trichobilharzia regenti. The sequence continues at coordinate 169,826,258 of OX235262.1, read as the reverse complement.
AGGGAAGAAAGGAGGAAATTGCAACACGTGTAATAGCACGCGATAAGTTTCATTGATTGTTTGTTGCTTCATTCAATTCATTGTGTGAGGGCTGAGATACTGACCGGGCGCCCAGACCGAAGCAAGTGGTTTTATTAAGGGACCACCCCCAGAGCCTTTGACTTGGAATCTAATCCGCAAGGCAGCGGATCAGCGTCAGGAGCTGCATTCCCATGGTTTTCGGTGACCCATATGGGTCCATACGCCATTTGATCCGATTGGATTCTAGAGCCCATTTACCCCATGGTAACTGCTTTTAGTTTAACCGCTATCCAAACAACCTTCCTGACATGGTAGGACCTGCTGGGACAGAGTCCCAGTCAGTTTAGCCTGTTGGGTCATTACGGTATTTAAGCCCGACCACCACGGCAAGGTAGCAGTTATCGGCCGGATAGATCCCATCTTAGGAAAAAAATGTTTTTTTGCGCATCAGTATATCAGTTTCAATGTGGCCACAACTCGAGACACTATACTTAACAGAAAAGGATATGAAAGTAATGTTACGTCGGTAAATTGTGTGTAATGGAGAGTTATTGAATTACGAAAATAAGTGAAAGCATCTGGTAACCCAGAATAGCTAGAGATTATAAAACATCTGTGGCATTATGCACTTTTTTCGGCTATTTCGCCACAAGGTTTCAGCCTGGCCACCTACATAGGTCTGTATAGTTCATACTTACGTTTGACTACTCCAAATTACATGGCGGTCTAATTCTGCTGCATTCTTTGTTTCTCGACAAGTGTGAAACAAAACTCAATCGTCTCACATTTTGATGGACCACAATTCCATCTATGAACTTATGTACACTGCCTGACACTACACCTAATCTCGTTGTGGCTCACCAAGTGGTTCTATTCAATGGATTCAGCCGTGTAGACACCTATGGCTAGATGTTTAGTCTTGCCATGCCATTTGCTACAAGGGCTATGCTGCACAGAATTGAAATAAGACGAAGTCAACCGTTGCATGGTAAATGTGCCATTCGCTTAGCAGTCAAATGTCTTTTGTCAGAGAAATGGTGAACCCCAAACGAGCTTTCCGCTTTAGTGCTGAGATTATTTCAGCTACATGTCCGTGAAGACTGATGCAGCTTCATGAATGAATGAACGAAGTAATCAACATATCCAGACAGTTCACTCGTAATGCTTAACCAGTTCTTATATTGATCTTGCATTTGGCAGTAAAAAGGTGTATACCATACATATTCAAACGTTTATGAGGATGTTAGGGAGACTATTTTTCACCGTCTTCACTTGTGAAATTCTAACCTTTTCTATTTTCTATGCCACTCAGCGTTTTCTCTGTCTTAAAGTCAATTCTTTAGACGTCAAAATCAAGTAAATCCACTTTCACTTTGTCTACAATAAAACTAGTCATTAATAAGGAGATTAGGTATCTCTGTTCACCACAGTTTCACATGGAGACCAAAAGTATTCAGATCATATATTGATCTGATGTATACCTTAAAGCGTCAGCCGCGTGTAGTTTTTACTGGAAGATGCATATAGTAAGCTTTAAAGATTCTTTTTAACAGTGTCTATGGTAAAAGTCAACAAAGCAATGAGAGATGATTTCAAAGGAAATAAGTAGGTATGGTCTTATTGTGTTTTGAAATCACGGTCCCTCTATGTTTGATTTTTGATCCAATTTACTCAAAATAAAGAACTTTTTAGAAGCCAGTAGAAGTCATATTGCTAATTATCATCAGCCCCATTGCTATTGGCATTATATTTCGGTGATTATTTAGCAGCTACTGTTATACAGTAATTAGGAAATATTCTTAACACGATGCTCAAACACTAGTTGTTACATGTGGATTAAATAATCGGTGCATGACACTTCACTGCTGTATCATACATAGACGATTCCTCTGGAATGGGTGTTGTTAAGTACTCGTCTTCGCTTCAAGTGGCCTTCTCTTCGACTTCAAATAGGTTTCAGATACCTTCCGCATGTTGCTTTAAATTAGTTAGATGCGTTATATTTACCTTGATTGTGTTATATTGCTTTATTCATAAGAATTTTCAACCAATTTAGAAAGCTCTAAAGCCTAAATTGAATTCGATTATTTCAATTGTCATCTCATACTTGTTTCTTTCGCATACGACTGACTGCATTATCCTTTCATTTTAGATCTTGTACTCGACTTAAACAGCAAAATGGTGCATTCTCTCTCTAGGAGATGACATAATATGTTCTGGAATCGTTTAAGGTAACATCCTTTTTCTAAAGTGTGCTTGTTTACACAGCTTTTTTAAAAGAAAAACTGACAATTTAATTGAATGTGTTGCTGTTTTCAATGTGAATAATACAACTGGAGGTTAGTTAATAATAAGTAATAATATTGGCTTCTTGTATGTATGCAAAACTCTAGATCCTGTGCTTGAGTATGTTTATCCCTACGCGTATAATGAAGATTTTCACCTGAATAAACTTCACAATTTTGTTCTCCCTTGCAGACATAAAAGGTAAGTTATTATTGCGTATCTTCTCATTTTTTACTGATTACAGTCTTATTTCAGAAGAATATACCCTGATATTCACAGACGCCAATGGGAATTTAGAATTCTTCTTGTGTATCTTCCTTCCTATTTCCAAGTATATTGTATGCGTTAGCAGGTAATGAAATCGGTATATATGATGTCATTCCATTATGTGTAAACTTTGTTTTGATAAAGTCTCACAGTGTTATACAGTAATGTTTACTGATGACCATGTTTCGAGCACAATTTATTGCTGCTCATAATCATATCAAGGTACTCATATGGCTTCCTAACTTCATTTATATAGTTTCATTATTTTTCATTTGATTTTCACTTGATTTGATTGGTAATAGTATTTTCCATATTTCGGGTATGAGTGATGAATCATTCCTATTGCATGTGTTTGGTGTAGACTCGATGAACAAGGATTCAGTAATCAACCTCTCTCTCCACTTACCTAGATTACTTTTTAGAATTTTAACCCTCTCCCACCCGATTGTGTGGTTGTGTGTTAATGCATGCATTGCAATTGCTGAGCTTTTTTCTAAATTGCTTATCTTTTCAGGGTCAACCATTCTTACCTTAGCTAAATTTTTATGTTCTGACAATCTGACTACCCCTGACCTACTAGTTTGACCTATGTAGTTGACCTAACTCACAGTCATTGCAAGGTATTTTGTAAATAATATTGTTTTGTCTAATTGAGTCAACTGACAGGGTCCTTTAACCTACAGAGCTTGTCCTGCCTGAGTGAGTTTGTAGGTTTGAATGCCACCCTAATTCCTGCTTTATTTAGAAGCCTACGTAGTGTCTCAGATGTCCCCTCTTTTTATGGTTTAACTGTAGACGTTATTATTAATAGTTTCACAATTATTTTTATTTTTCCTTTGGCCTTTAATGATCTTCCGAATGAATTTTATAGGATAGTTATTCAACACCGACGCTTCTTTTATCTGTTTTATTTCATCATTTAGGTCTTTTTTTGTGCTCCTTAGTGCCGCTGCTCGGTTTGTTAAACACTTAAATAAGTCTGCCTTAACAGTTAACGGATGAGACGAATTAAATTCTAAATATCTATTAGCAGAATGCGTTGGTTTTCTATAAACACTAGTGTGTAGTTTGCCTTCTTCTATTCTATTTATCTTACAATCTAACATAGCTATTTGTCCTTGTTCATTTTCTGATTCAAATGTGAATTTTTATTCCCTCTACTAGTGAGTTTATATGTGTCAAGTGTTTTAACACTGTGAAGGTGTCATCCACATATCCACCATATTTATGAAGTAGGATTAACTGTATTGAGGGCACCATTTTCCCAGCTGTCTATAAATATGTCTGCTACAATAGGGGATATTGGTGATCCCATTGCTACACCTTCTGTTTGTCTATATCATCATCATCATCATACCTCATCACTCATACCTAAAATATGGAAAATACTATTACCAATCAAGTGGAACTATATAAATGAAGTTAAGAAGTCGTGTGAGTACCTTGATATGATTATGAGCAGCAATAGATTGTGTTCGAAACGCCGTCATCAGTAAACATTACTGTATAACAACACTGTGAGACTTTATCAAAACAATAAATTTATCCACAATGGAATTACTCTCTACCACAGTGCACAAGTTTTTTATTCTTATATATGATGTCAATTTTGCTTCTTTTTTTTAGCTGTCTACCTTATTTTGAACTTTTACATTCCCTAATCACATTAATCAATCAAGAGCATTTATACTTAACAAAGAATAGACAAAGCATTGAAGTTATCCTGAGACGATTACATCAACATTGTGGTGAAGCTGTCCTAGATTTATCTTTCCTGTCATCGCCAACACCGCCAACATCATCATCAGCTCGGAATACAATAGTATGTGCAAGCATTTGCTAACTTAACTCTTTCTTTTTATTTTGTTGTTGAATAGAAATCGAGTATCCTGTTACCAGATGCACAAACTCAGTTCTTCTACGATGTAACTTATTGATTCCCTATTTCGTTATCTGTTATCACATTCCTTTGTAGCGGCACATTTTAGAGTATTACAATACATTATCTATTGGTAATTGGATTGTAATATTTGAGAGGTGAGTTTCTGTTAGTCGAGAAAAACAACAGTACTTTCCTTTTTTTATCTAATATAGTTTACTTTTAGAAAAGAGTGTAATCTTCTATTCGAGTCGATTACAACGTGTCACTTCCTGTCTGCTGGCGAGTTTAAGCCTTCTCTATCCTCTTATATGGTATTTATTGATTCCCCTTGTATAATAGTCAATTAAAATTAATATTTTTTTTTAAATCATGTGTAGGCCTCATTAATCTATACTCTACTCCCGCCTGATTGCATCGATTATGTTGGGTAAGTTTTTTGAATTGCCTACTCATTTCCTTTTCTTTCTTTCTTTTCTTCCTCCTCTTCTGAAGCTGTCCAACTCCCTTTGTTGCTGGTGTTCATTCATGTTTGACAGAGGTTTGTCTCGATTGTATGTATAAAGATACCTTATCATTATCATTATTTATCATGCTTTTCTCCTTCTCTATCTTCTTGTTTTTTTCTGCGTGTGTGTGTGTATCTAGAGGATGAAACCGTTATTAGTACCTGGAGTTCGAGTTGTCGATTTGGATCATGATATTGTCTATGGGACTGGAGATTTAGGGCTGTCTATGCCATCTGTTCTAGTGAGTCACCTTAATATACTACAATTTGGTTTGATTATCATTTATGTATTTATTATTTTTTTAAATTATAAAATAAAGTCAATCAAACTTTCGACATATATAATGAATGGCAGATTTCAAAGTCACTTTGAAGGCAATTACTCTTTATTATTATTATTATTGTTCTCTTGGCTTCCTAGTGGAACATAGGGCTTCAACTGCACGTCTCCACTTGCTTCTGTCTTCCTTCTGCTGTACTTTTCACCTGAATCCATGTTAGTCCATACTCTTTCAACTCTTCTCTCTTCACACGATCTCCTCCATATCACCCTTGCACTGATGTCCCACTCGCCGCTTCCCTTTCGGTCTGGTTCCACTCGAGCAATGGCCTGACGCGCGCGCGTGATGTCACCCAGTGGTCTCCTCAGCGAGTGAGTGTCCAATCCACCTCCACTTTCTCCTGCATATTTGTTGGCTGGCGATTGGTTCTTGTTTTGTTTGTTTGTTCCCATAGTTTCTTGTTGGTGATTCTTTCCAGCCCAACCATCTGATCTTCAGTATAGAGCCAGCGAAGACAGTTGTTGTTGATAAAGGTCTGCAACAGGCTGTTGGAAATATTCTCTGTGACCCACCCGCCAAGTTACTGATCCGTTCCGTATAGAAGAACTGACTGACTTGACGTTTGTATTGAAAATCCGACCGAATTTTGTTGTTGATGATGAGTGACGAAGATTTCCAGATTGGTTGTTTCAGATTGATGAATGTGTTTTCACTCGCCTTCCCGATTCTCGCTCGATTTGACATCCTCGTCCGTTCCTACTGGCTGTAGTTGAGACAATGCTCCCTAGATAAGTGAATGAAGTAACCCCTTTCAAATCCCTCCCGTTGATGGTGATTGGCGCTGGATGTTGCTGCTGTTGTTGTTGTTGGTTGGTTGGTTATTTTCATAACCTCTGTCTTGTCTATGTTCACCTGGAGTCCTGTCTTCACTGTCTGCTTCTTCGACCAGTTTGTCAGTTTTCGCCTGCAAGTCTCCGATTTTTGTGTGACATCAAACATAAATCATCCACGCGCGAAATCCAGGTCTTCTAGGTTCTTCACTTCGGTCCAGGATATCCCTGTCTGACGCCTAATCCAGTCAGTCCACCACAATTAGGAATATCATTGTTGATAGACAATAAGCATCCTTGTCTGACTCCTGTGTTTACTCCAAACGCCTCGCTGAGTTTTCCGTTGTGGATCACTTGACATGTGCCGTTGTCGTACAGTTGTTGAATAAGGTTGATGAATATTTGGGGTACGCCGTAGTACTCGAGTAGTTTCCGAATTACTTCGCGGTCAACGCTGTCTGTCGAATGCCTTCTCAAAGTCTATAAAGTTGAGGTAGAGGTTTGATTGCCATTCCATGCTTTGTTCTGTGATGATGATGCGTAGAGTTGCAATTTGGTCAGAACATGATTTGCCTTTCCTGAATCCAGCTTGTTCTGGTCGGAGTTCTGTCTCCAGTGCGTCCTTTAATCTCTCCAGGATGATGCGACTCAATCAATGGCTGTCTTATTGAATTAAGCTACAAATATACACTTAGTGTTTGATGTCAATAGAAAAGATTAAATTTGTTTTAAATGCTTTATTGAAACACTGAGCATCTGTACATACTCGCAGTTTTAAAACAGGGATTAGGAAGTTGCTATGGCTTAAAGTTAGAATGCTCGCCAACCACACCATATATGGTCCCGGTTTCGATCCCGGCTGACCTCACTAAGCTGGTAATAAGACCGGTAAAGAGGGAGGGTTGGGCATGAGGCTAGCAACCCTACCCTGTACAAATAAACACCATTGCTACCGAGACTTCGAAGCTCTATCTTGAAACCCAACGTTCCACTGGCAACGTAAAGGAATAAAATAAAATAATAAAAATAAATTAGGTAGTTGAGTATGTTTACTGCTCATACCAACGAATTCATTCACCCGATTTTGACGTTTTTATCACTAAGTTACAGATTCTTATTCAATTAGGGATATTTAGGTACCACATACTGTTATTAGATATTACACAATGTATTTAATAACTTCGGTACATTTAATATACCTAGTTGATGAGTGGTCTTCTGTCGTGTGCTGCTGACAAGAATTTACAAGTAATACAATAATAATAACAATCTGCTTTATTCCAAATACAGTATTTATAAAACAGAATGGAATTCTCAACATTTGTCACAACATTTCATCTGGTTCGCTCTGCTATTTAGACTTAAAAGTTTAAAGGTTGAAGCCCTATGTTTCACTCGGAACAGAAAAAAAATGTGAAAAAGTTATTTTTAGAATTTCAATTTTCTTATCACCTTTTTGTAAGTTATCTCCATGAGCTTTCTAGGCCGTTTATGATATCTAATGTATATTTTGTCTGCTTAAAAAACCTATTACCAACTTGATGATGGAGAAGTTTCTTAAGGAAATCACTTGATGTACAGTTGTTTCGTCCTAGTTTGGGAGTTTTCATCAGTAACCACTCACCGAGGTTCGAACTCAGGACTTTGCAGTTATAAGGCGAGCTCGTAGACCATTCAACCACTGGGACCCAATACAATGACCAGCCAATGAATTGCAGTTTCTGACAATTCTAAATCCCAAATTGGGTAGAAGTTGGAATTAAGCAGCCATTCTATCGGGTCCCAATAGCTGGATGGTATACGAGCCTGCCTTGCAGCCTCAGTGGGTGCGTAGTGCCGATGATTCCCAAACTAGGATCAAACAGCTATCCAATACTCCCTGCTTGTTTTCAATGGTTCTCTAACTGATATCAATCCGTGATCAACTCGTAAAAACTAAACTAACCCTTACAAACCAAACTATAGAAAATTCCTGATATATATATATATATATATATATATATATTGCGCAACCACCAGCCGACGTCTTAGGCGAGTAACTGTTCTGTTACCTGGCTTAGTGGACCCCGCTGGTTACCATTTCTCAGTAGAACTCCAGGTAACTTCTTGTATAGAACCAGTCGATAGTGAGCGTCAAATTAATTGTCAAGTGCTGGCTTTCAGGGATTTGATTGGTTACAGGAGGGTCTTGGATTGGAATCCCAGTGGATGAGAACTGTGAAGAGTTCCAAAGCAGGACGAAATAGCAGTCTACTACTCCAAGATTTTCCAGTGGTTCACTGACTGATGTCAACTTGCAACCGATTCTGTAATAGGCCAAATCCAATCCCTGCATACCAACACTTTAGAATACTATTTATCATACGGAATATTGAAGCTTCTTTGTACAACTCTTTAAATGTATTCGTCAACAGTAATTAATTTGCACTATGCATTTGGATTTGGGTTTTCTTAATTTTTATTCTTTGCTTTTCAGCGTCATTGGTTAATTAGACGTTGTAATGCTTCGCATAGTGCAATTTTACGGCATATACGTTCAACAGAAAATGTCGCTTCAACTGCTGCATTACTTCTAGTTCGACCATATTTAGAATTGATGGCTATTCTTCTCGGTAGGTTATGTCTCACATTCAATTATCGCGTATATTGTCATGGTGTACAGAGTTGAGTGTATATTGTAAAAGTAAAAGTAGATGAAGTCTTTTTAAATTATAGACTACAAAATGACTATTTTTGCAATTTTTTCAAGTGTTTGTTAGCAGGGATCTGATTGATCTCACTAAAAACCAATGAGTACTAGACAGCTATTTCGTCTGTAAATGGGACTCTCCAGTAGTGCGCACCTATGACCCCACCAGGGGTTGAATTCAGGACCTCCAGGCTACAGATTGAACTTGTGAAGCATTCAACTACTGGGACAGAATTTACTGAACCATCCACTGTTTGTTGGTTAGGGAAATCTGTAACTGTAAGCTCACCTTGTAACAACAAAAGATAAGGGCAAGGCAACAGATCGTTTATTGAGAAAATCAGCAGATATAGATTTTTGTGTACATTATTATTCGTTATTATTAACAGAGAAACAACGTCTTCTGATTGGTTGTTTTCCTGCCGAAGGTTATTCTATACTGCTTGTGGCCGTTTCTTAGAAGGTTAAGCCATATATCTGCAAATGGTGTTTGCAAACGCTAAGTTGCTGTGATTGGTTGTTGAGTTCCTCAAGGTTAAGCTTTGTTATTGTTTTTTCTCATGACCCTGATTCGGGACGTAAACATTAACGTCAATTGTTGTCTACAATTTCGGCTAGCAGCCAGCTCTCACCACAACCTTAGTCGTTTGAATAACCGGTATAGGTCTGTGTTGTTAATGCAGTGTAATTCATGATTGGCTCGCACTCTCTGTTTACAGCTGATTGTTCTAATCCAGTTGATGTACTTTAGCCGGGACATACTACAACTAGTAGCGATAACGTCTACATATTAAACCGATGCATGGACTTTTAATTCAGATATGTACTGGCATAGTGGCTTGTTGAAAAATAACTAAAAGATTTTACTGTGGTCGATATCATTAATTGAAAATTTTAATGGCTTAGACCAGTTAGGCTTCTTTTAATACATCCGACTCGAGAATTTTCTAAAACTCCTCATTTTTGTTTAGTTCGTGTTCACTAACCATGATAGGTATAGTTTTTGCTTAGATTCACCACCAATGGAAATAGTTTACGAATAAATTATTTTCTTTTCTCTTCCCATCTGTTTTTTACTTTGAAAATCTTAAATTCAAAAGAAATACTCCATTGTCTCTGGCTACTGGCCACGGAACTGACAGTGGACACCAATCCTCCAACAAAAGCTGAAGTATTGAATACAATCAAGCTACTAAAGGACAACCGGGAAGGCAGCTTAACCGGACGGAACTCCTACTGAAGAAGAACTAAAAACTCATCCAGAGACCGCAGCATATATGCCCACTCAACTATTGAAAAAAGTTTGGGAGAAAGGAAATGTATGCACTTACTAATTGGAAGAAAGACTGCCTTGTCAAACTACCAAAAAAGAGCGACTTAGGCTTCTTCAAGGACTGACGGGGAGTAATGCTGTTGTCCGCATCAGGCAAAACATTAATTCGAGTCATTCTGAAGAGACTAAAAGATTTACTTCACGCAAAACACCGCCCGAAACGTGCTAGATTCAGGGAAAGCGTATCATGTGTGTGGATCAAGTTGACACTACACATTATCATAGAACAAATCTTCGCCTCAACTTCACTGACACTGAAAGGGTCTTCGACGGCGTCGACCACGAAGTAATTTAATTACTACTTCAACACCATGAAGTGCCTCAAACCTTTATCAACTTCATTCAACGGCTAGGTATATGACAATGCCTCGTGGCAGCTGACCCACAATGGAAAACCCAGAGAAATCTTTAAAGTGAATACAGAGTAAGACAAGGCTGACTATCACCAATGATATTCCTAATTGTGGTGGACTGGCTCATGCATTAGACCGTAAAGAGCGAGAAGACAAAAATACGTTGGACTGGCAGGAAGACTCTAGAAGATCTGGACTTTGCTGACGACATATTTCTTATATTACACAAACTCGAAGGCCTACAGGTGAAAATCAAAAGGTCGTCAGAAGAAGTAGCCTGAGAAGACAGGACTTCAAGCGAACATCGGGGAAACAGGGGTGATGAAGATAGTCAACTAACTACCTAACAATAACAACAAGCATCAATCACAATCAATGAGAGAAATTTGAAAGAGGTAACTTCTTTCACTTATTTGAGCCGCATCATTTCGACTATAGACATACGACACAGATGGGGAAGTCAAAACTAGAATCGAAAGGGTTTGGAATTAGTTTGAAAATTTACTGCATCCGGGCTTAGGACCAGCTGGGAAACTCGTGAAGTAGTGAACAGTTGTCTTGGCTCCATATTGAAGATCCTATGACATGTGGGGGAAGGATTAGCAACAAGAAACTCTGGTTAGGAACCAATCGATAACCTGTTGCTCAACAAATATGCCGGAGTAAGTGAACATGGATCGGACACACGCTTAGAGGACCGTTGAATTACATCGTGCGCCATGTGACGTCTCGAGTGGGATTTGAATGAGAAAATACGAGTTGGGCATCCGAAGGTGACATGAAGGCGGTCGTGGAGCCAGCTAAAATTGACTGAAGCAAACAGGATTAAATGAGGACATGCTGTTGAATCCCTATGTTCCACTCGGAACCTAAGGGACTAATAATAGTAATAATATTGTGAATATTATTAATTCTCTGTATTAACTCGATGTATTTTTATTTATACAACAGGTGGTTATCGATCAGCACTACAACATAATGAAAGCTCTTCATCAGTCAATCTTGTACCAATTAATTCAGTGAATAATGATACTTCATCAAAAAGTAAATTCGACCAACCTTGTATTGGTGGGTGGTTTTTTGATCGTGCAGCTTTTGTTGTTTCTTGTGGACGAGAATTACAACCATATCTAACAGAACTTTTAAATTCTCAAATGGTCATTCAAGTAAGTGTACTGTAGTAATCTCTTTTTCTCTCTTTTTTTGCTTTTTGAAAACATCCGGATCATAGATCCGATTTTATAAGTAATGTTCATCTGTTATCCATTGTACTTCACCGTTGCTAGCTTTAAATAAATGCTTAATAGTGGACATCGAAGGAAACTCCATTGTCATGTAATAAAGTTCTTCCTTGGCATTTTTTAAAGTACTACTTTTTATCAAAACCATCTTGAAAACCACTCAGAACTTAAGAATACTTCACGGTTGTATCCTTTTAGTTTAAAATTCCCTGGTGATGCTCACTTACCACACTCCCTTCGTAATGAAGCAGAGAAATGCCATATCCTACAATGAACAACATGTCATCATTTTGGCGCTAAGTACTAATCCATATATCATATTACAATAATTGTTCCTTGGGGTCCGAGTGGAACAGGGTGCTTCAACAGAATATCTCCACTTTGTCCTCTTCTCAGCTGGTTCCACGATTGTCAATAAGCTTCTGTCTCCTCCTCACAGGATCTTCTCCATTTCACCTTCGGACACCCCATTTGTCGTTTCTGACTCGAGCGATGGCCTGGCGCTCGATTTCACTCAACGGTGCTCTCGGCGTGTGTCCAATCCACATTCCTTTTTTCTTCAAAATATTTTTTGGGCAGTAGGTTCCTGATTGGTTCGTTTCCAGAGTTTTTTGCTGGTAATTCTTTCTGGTCACCCATCTGATATTCAGTGTGGTGTCAGCGACGGTATCTATTGATAAAAGTTTGCAGTAACTAGTTGGAAATGCTTTTCGTGACCTGCCAAGTTTCTGACCTATATAGAAGAACTGACTGACTTAACATTGGAGTTGAAAATCCGAATCTTGTTCTTTATGCTGAGTGCAGAAGATTTCCAGACTGGTTTCAGTCTGATGAAGGCGTATCTTGCCTTTCCGATTCTGGCTGACTTTGACGTCTCCATCCGTTCCGCCTATAGTTCAAACGATGTTTCCTAGATGGGTGAAGCAAGTAAAATATTTCAAATTTATCTCTTCGATAGTGATTGGTTGGTCGCCGGATATCTTCATCACTCTCCATATTCTCTAGCTTCGCGTGGAGTCCTATCTTCGCCTCTTCTTCAGCCAGTTTGTTGGTTTTAGCCTATAAGTCTTCGAGTTTGTGTGACATTAAGCATAAATTATCTGCGAATTGCAGGTCTTCTAGAGTCCACTGTTTCATTTCTGTAAAACTGTGACATTTTGGTTTCTGAGGTTTTAACTGTAACCCAAAGTTTTATTTTTTGAAAGTTCCCCAAATTCTTCGATCTGTGACCACGGATGAAGTAGGATTGACACTACAGTGTACAAATTCGTGTTTTTTTATTCCTGTACGTTCCATTGGAGGCTTGAAGTTTCTGTAGCAGTGGTGCTGATTTTTTCGGGATGGGGTTGCTAGCGCCATGCCCAACCTTTCCTCGTTGCCAGTCTTGTTGCTGGCTTAGCAAGGTAAGGGAGTGCGTTGGTGGTCGGGAATCGAACACCGGACCACATATGTCGTGGTTGGCGAATATTCTACCCCTATGCCACCGACGCACTGTAAATTCGTATTGAGTCTCTGATTTACATTTTTATTGTGACATAATTCTGTGATAATCAATAGTTTCTCTCTTATTGACTCTTTGAAGACACTCAGTGCTTTAAGCCTTCATAGGAGCGGCGTACTCCAACTGTGTCGTATTTCACAGCACTGGCGATTTCGAAGTCTTATTATAGGCTGTTTTATGGTTGAAGGTACAGTTTACTTCAACAAACTATAAATATGAAACAAAAAGTTCATAAGTGTTTAAAGCGGAAATTCTTCAAATATCCAGGTGCACAAAGAAACCCAACTGTATTTCGGTGCTAGGTGTTAGTCGGTAATTAAGAATATGGAGATGACATACGAAAAAATGTATTGTTTGTTGTTTCTATATGTCACAGCTGATATAATACTAGAATCGAATTCGTTCCAACTGGATACTTCAACACACGTCAATATACTACTGATCACCCTAATGCTATTCCCAGACTAGGATAATACAAAAGACAGATTTCGATGACAACGATTTATTCGTCCAAGAAAAACAAGATATTTTCAAGACTTAGTTTGTAGCGGTTTAGTTCGTTTCAAATTTCAACACGCATTGATGTCAGTTAGAGGATCGTTGAAAACTAGTACTGGAGTATTTGACGGCTGTTTCGTCCTAGTTTTCGACCCATCATCGGCACGCTCCCACCGCCAGGGTTCGAACCCAGGATCTTCTGGTTACAAGTCAAGCTCATAGCCCTTCCAACCACTGGGACTCTATCCAACGGCTCATGGATTCCAGATTCTACCAATTCGCAACTGACCATTAGATAATGCTATCAGAGGCGAGTATTTGTCCTCATTTCCGACCTGGTGGTAGACCTCGCCAGTCACGACTTCTCAATAGAAAGATTTCCAGGCAACTTGGTCATGTAACCAGTCACTATTGAGTGAATTATGACCAGAAATCAATGCTAATTATATGACTATTTCACATGACCATCAAGCTTGCTGGTTTAAAATATAAAAAAGCTATGTTTTTGAACGTTTAGAGCCTATATTAATAAAAATATATGTAACGCGAACTTTAATTTTAGGTTAGGGTCAAATGTCTGGTATACAGATCACATGAGAAACTTTGACGCAAATATCTCTACATTTGTCCTAATTCCTTCCCCTTTTAAAAATAAGTTTTCGTTTGGTTAACTACTTAAAGATGCTTAGTGCTTTGTTGCACTTTCTGCTATCTTCTTACTGCGTCTGAATGTTGCTCACATGGTTTTTTTTAAAAATATTTGGTCCTTGATATAATTTTGTTTCCATGAATAGTGAATTTTCCAGAAATCAATTACTGACGTTATCCGAATCTTCTCATTTAATGCTGTGGTTTACATGTCTTACTCACAGCACTTTGCTTTAAATGCTAACTGTCCTAGTTTCTTCTTTTGCATTGTGACTATCTGGATTAGATTACTAAGCTTGAAGTGGTAGATAAAAAACTGAAACTTGCTGTGTACCAACGGAAGTTCGCCGATCATACAGTATCTTTTCATACCTAATGACTACTTTTTATAGTGTGTGCTACAGAAATCTTGATGAGCTTATCAACTCTACCAAAAATAACTTCAATTGCTAGACTTTCATCATGACAAACGACATCAGCCACCAAGAGAGAGAGAGAGAGGTTATTGAAAACCAACACAGGGCGCCGGACAGCTACTTCGTCCTAGTGCTTGCGACTCCTCAGCACTACTCACCTACCAACCCACCAGAGATTGGGTGCGGCGACATTCAGCCAATTGCCCGACTGGAATTCAATAACCGTTGAATTCTACTGTTATCAAGGTTAGGTGGGGTTGCTCATTGAAGGCAGTGACGAGGGTAGCGCTACCTGACGAGTTGACAGTGTTGGGATTTCCGGGGTCATTGAATTTCAGCCCTGCAAGTGGCTGAATGGTTAACGAGCTTAGTCTTGTAAGCTGAAGGTCCCAGGTTGAATCCCTGTCAAGGTCTCGTGATGAAGAGTCCCTAAGTATTAGGACGAAACAGCTGTTCTGTGCTCTCCTGTTGGTTTTTAATGCTCTCTCTCTCTCTAACTGATGGTTGGTTGGCGTGTTGTAAACCTGACAACTGAGATTAATTCAAAATCCTCACAGATCTGATCTCCAAGAGTAGTCACATTGTCTCTAGTTAATGATGTGTATTATGAGATTATGTATGACATTTCAAGATGTATGTGTATTTACATAACATTCTGCAATGTATGTACTTTTACATATTAATATAGTTTATAGTTAAATTATTTTGTTTAGTCTTTTTTGTGTTTATAAGTGTTAACAGTTAGTTAACTTGTGATAATTTTAAAGTATACAGTTATAATATTGCATTTGTGTTGTAATTAAACTGGATTCATGCATACTAAATGGCATAAATTTATCAGTTTTATGAAATAGAATTAGTCGTAGAAATAATTGATTTAGCTGTATTTGAAGAAAAAAGGTCTTTGATTCTATGCGTTGAATGTTTCCGTCAACTAATTAAATTCTTTTAAGGGTAGAATTATGACAGTGCCGCGTGTCAGGTGATCCACAATGGAAAACTCAGCTAGGCGTTCGAAGTGAATACAGGTTGGTTGCCTATCAGTACCGATAATATTCTTAATTGTGGTGAACTGCATTATGCGGAAGACTGTGCGTTAGAAGAGAGAAGACAGAAATACGCTGGACGACCGATAAGAAGGCTCTAGAAGATCTGGATTTCGCGCGTGCATGACTTATGTCTAATGTGCCACAAACTCAAAGACTTTCAGGCGAAAAGCAACAAACTTGCAGAAGGGGCTGGCTGGCAGCGAATACAGGACTCCAGGTGAACATAGAGAAGACGGAGGTGATGAAGATTGCTGACCAACAGCAACAATGACCAACACCAATCACTATCAAAGGTGGAGATTTGACAGAGGTTACTTTCTGCCTTCACTTATCTGGTCAGAAGGAACACGGTTTCAACCACAGACCGGCGGACCGGATGAAGATTTCAAAGTAGGCCAGGACCGGAAGGGTTAGTCACGCCTTCATCACTCTGAAATGAGTTTGGGAATCTTCTGCACTGAGAAGAAGCATAAACAACAAGATTCAGATTTGCAACAACAATGTTAAGCTAGTCGATTCTTCTATATGTGGGTCAGAACCGTGGCCTGAGCGTCACAGAAAGCATTTTTCCAATAGTCAACTGCAGACTTTTATCAAAAGCTGCCTTCAATGGCTCCATATTGAAGATCTGACGGCCAGTCAAAAGAAGATAGAAACAACAGGAAACTCTGGCAACAAACCAACCAAACACCGATCGCTCAACAAGTATACAAAAGAAAATGGAGTTGGATTGAGAATACATTGAAGACACCATGAAATACAATCGCGCGCCAGGCCATTCGGTGGAATGCTACTGGGAAATGACGAGTTGAGTGTAGGTCCGAGGATGATATGTAGGAGGCCGTGTGAGAAGAAGATGAAAGATTATGGTCAGTTGTGGATCCAGCTTAAGAGGACAGCAAAAAGTAGAGCAAAGTGGAAATGTTGTTGTTGAAGCCCTATGTTCCACTCGGAACTCAATGGATTAATATTAATAAAAATAATAATTATTATTCTGACTTTAATGACCACTTTCAATGAATTAAAATGTCTTAATAGATTCCGACAGGCATGCAACTGTAGAAACTTGTCAGTTGACCATACCATGTGGGTTTCTTACGGACTCTGACAACTTAAGGTTCTGTCGGGTCTTCTTTTTAGTTCCACATTGAGAAAGTGGATTTTGGATTCGTTTCCCATTTCAAAATTAAGTTTTATTGGCGGACTACAGCGGTTAAAAATCTGATTGACGCAAATCATCCGGGAAATCCGAACCTGTTATAGTCTTCTTGTCGGTCCACACTCGTATCTGCGGTGCTCCGCATAATCCAGTCTACTACAATTAAAAATATGAACAGTGACAGTTTTCAGCCTTATCTTTCTCCTGTATCCATTTCAACAGCTGCGTTGTGAACTGCTTGACATTCGACATTGTCATATAAGGCTGTTGAATGAGGTTGGTAAAGATCTAGGACACTGCAGTCCATAGTGTTGGCGTAGTTTTCAAATTACTTCACGGTTAACACTGCCTGTTGAAGGCTTTTTCGAATTGGGGTAGAGTAAGGTTTGACTGCCGTTCTATACCCTCTGGATTAAATAAAATTACTAGGCAAATAGTAGCGTGTAGCAAGGTGAGAATTTTGATGAGATTGTGACTACAGCCTTTTTTTTCTCTCTACATTTCTTAAATTAATTTTAATAAATTTTTACAATTGCTCGTGTTTTTTTCTTCTTCGGAATTTATAGTTTTTTGAATCACGTGTGGCAGTTTTAAATTCCAATTTGTCTGTTATTCCACCTGATGACTTTGAAGACACTATTGATCATGTTTCTCTTCCACGACGGTCTGGGGGATTTGCTGATTTGCTAAATTTCGGTCGGAGTGAATTTGACAAAATAACTCGAAAGGTGAGTGAGTTTCTCTGAAAAAAATTCTTTGTATGATCTAGTGTACGTTATAATCGAATTCCCCCCCCCTTCTTGTGCACTATCATAGTAATGAATTCGCTCTCTAAACTACATGGTTACAATGTCTAGACACTTATGCCAGAAGATAATCAAAAAACTGGTGTTTCGTCCAATTTTCAACTATTATCAACTGAAAATTTCATCACCTCTGAGAATTTGTCACTAATCTCTTCTTTATTATGTCAAGCTTCACGACGGGTTGAAATCAGTTAGAAAACCACTGAAAACCACCGGGGAGCACTGGACAGCTGTTTCTCCCTGGTTTGGGACTCATCGCCATTACGAACCCATTGTCAGGCTTCGAACTCAGGCTATAGGTCAAGCTCGTAGATCACCATTCAGCCACTGCAACCTGATCTAATGCCTCATGAATTCCAGCTTCTACCGATTCGTGATTATCTATTTGTCTAACCTATTTCGATAGCTACTTCACATAACAGTTATCAGATATTGGATAAACCAGCCACTGTTTTTTTTGCTTCACTGAAATTATTGGCTGTTCTGCTTGTGGAATTACTACCCTACGAGCTAACACTGACTAGATTTCTACAATGAACAATAGTCTATTTGCATAAAACTGTATACTATACTGATTGATTGTGATGACTAGTTGCATACCACCTGCAGTGCCCTGTGAGCTTAGTCGGACAGGGTGCACTGAGAATGAACTCGGCCCCAATTGAGCGAAACTACTGTTTGGTGTTTAGGTCTCCTCAATCTTGCTTATTAGCAAGCACTACTTGGTCGAGGAAGGCGATGGCTAGGGATGCATGCGTAACATATGTACAAACCATCTCGGTCAATGTAGCTTTACAGCCTCGTCGATTGGTTTCCTCTCCCTACCTAGCATTCGACCGAAGCCTAACATCATTGAATACATTGAATACCTTGAGCTGCAATATACGAATGTTTGGAGTGCAATTCGCTCCCGCCAAATGTAAGATGATGGTACAGGACTGGGCTACTCTGACTCCTAGCTTAGAAATAGGCAGTGAAGTGTTTGGTGGAGCGTGTTGACCACTTCACTTATTTGGAGAGTTGCATCAGCCAACGCCAGTGGGGTTGATCGCTGACGAAATCTCAGCTGAGTGCGGATACAGAAGGCTAGTTTCGCATATGCCAGTTTACGCCGTCTCTGGCGTAGACGTGATATCCAGATATCGACCAAAATGTGGATGTACTACTCATCAGTCCGCTCCGTCCTCTATTATGGCCAGCTGTGAGACCTGGCCATTGAGAGTTGAAGACATGAAAAGTCTAGCTGTCATTGATCCTAGGTGCCTGCCTTCTATCTCCCGTTTGAAGTGGTATAATAGGGTGAGCAATATTGATGTTAGGCCTCGTTGAGTTCTAGGTAAGGAGGGGAAATCAATAGACGAGGCTGTGAAGTTACATCGATTGAATGAGATGGTTAGGCATGCATGCCTAGTCATCGCCTTCCTCTACCGACGGGTAATGTTAGCTGATATATGGTCAGGCTGGAAAAGAGCTAGCGATGGTCAAACCAAAACATGGCTTCATCAGTCAATGAAATCCACAACAGTTAGTTTAAGCCAGTCAGTGACGTAGGAAGGTATAGACTTCCAGACTGGTTGAGGTCCTTGAGACGGTAAAAACCAATGGTCGTTTTGTCTCATATCCCTGTCTACTGTCTCTATTATGCATTTCTTCTCCTTTCTTCTCTTGCTTTGTGTGCTGAGTGAAGTGTGACGACTTGAACTGCCACACATCGGTGCAAAGTTCTATGTCAAAAACAGACAGACAGACTAGGTGGTCGATAAGAGTGGTAAACAACTAACCATCACATTTAGTCAGTGAATATGCTTGCTTTCTTGTTTACCATTTCTGGTATCAAGTAGATCAGATATTATGATCTAAATAATCTCAACTTTCAAAGTAAACTATGCTGAAATTTCACTACTCGAACTGTGTAGATTGGCTACGATTGGCTAACCTATTTGTGAATTGTGGATTTGATTTACTAACAGTAGTCATCTTTGAATTATGAAATTTGTGAGGATTTTTGGATGAATTTCGATTGCTGGATCGCTAGATTTCGTCATGAAACAACATTTGTTGGAGAGGTCATTAAAAACCAATAGGGGAGTACTGGAGAGCTCTTCCATCGTATTATTGTGACTCTTCATCAGTGCCTACCCATGATCCCATCAGATATCGAACCCAAGGGTCTTCAAGCTACGAGACCAACCTCTTTGACCATTTAGCCACATGGACTTTCATATCATTCTGAGCAGTAAATCAGAACAATAGTTTTGTAATCCAGAACTAGAGTTTTATTACTTCAGCATTGTATGAAGGAATTGAAAATCTGTTGATCGCTGGTATACTCCATACTCGTGAGTACTTGTCATGCTGTGAATGCAATAGAACAGGAAGTGAATAGTTCAATATTTTTTTTAAAGAAGTACTTTTATGCTTTAAGGATACTATGTATCTTTTCAACTGAACAAAATTGATTATTTCTATCCTGTTATTATAAAATAAAGCAAATATTGTGAACTAAACTACAAAAATTATTAGTAGTGATAAGTGGGATTAGTGGATTGAAAGTGTAGGGGACTGACTGACTGACTTACCATTATTCACAAAAAGTAAATAGATTATTATTACCTCAGGTTGCTACCATTCAGTTAATATTTGATGACAACAACCGCTGATCCAGTTCTTCTGAAGGAAACCAGATGTTATCTAGGGGTAATTCTCAATGGGATCTAAAATGCGCGTCTCGTCCCATTCTAGACTCGTCAACTCTGTGTAACTGCATTCCCCAGTGAATGATGGTGTTCCCATGGAGGCTTGAATCCAGTATCCATCGTTTTAAACACCTATATACACAATATAAGAGCTGACTAACATAGTATTTTGCTACTTCTGGCATTGTAAGTAGTTTACCGGGTGTAGGAAGAACCGCGTTAGGCAGTTAATTGTCAGTAAGGTGTGATTCTAGATTTCTGTCCTATGGGAAAAATTGGCGCATTAAATTAATTTCACCACTTAAGGATACATATTTTCTTGCTGTGTATATCATTCTACATTATATCCATGACTAGTGAGAATAACAGTGAGAACTTGATTAACGTCCATCGATTCTTTATAAACAAAATTCTTATTGAATATTAATGTAGTTCTCATTAGGAACTCAATGAATTCGCCCAGTCATCTAATATCTACCTGTATGGGATGTAGGCATCGGTCCTGCAACAGTAATTAAATTTACAAGAAGTTGTCTGTAATCTGAAAGTCGATAAAGCAGCAGGAACTAGTGGAATGACTCCAGAGGTTTTTATGGACGGTGGTGACGAACTGTTTTCTGAGTTAAGTAAGATATTAGGTGAGGCCTTGAGAGATAGTCATGTTAGCCTAGTATAAATCATTGATTATTCCAGTTTATAAGCCTTCGTGTGATAATCTTGGGGATGGGTGGGTAAGCTTGAATAACATAACGTCTAAAGCTGTAATTTCAAAAATTATACATGTATTGGGTGTGCTCTTGAGAGATAAACCCGGGGAAACAAGGTACGCTTTTGGCTTGCATTGATCATATCTTCACCGTTCGATAGATTCCGCAGTATAAGCATACTAAACGGCCTCCAATACTTACTATATTTGTCGACTTGAAGGAGGCGTTTGACTTCGTTGACCAGCGAGTGCTATGACAATGTTTGACCGTGAATGAAGTGATAAGAATGCAGCCATCCCTACATTGTTGTTTAATTCAATCATATGTGACCCTAATCTACTTTAGTAACTTAATGATTGACTTGCTAGCAGGGAAAAGTCTTGATGATTTAGATTATGCGGATAATATAATATTTCTTCGTGAAGATGCTGACAAAATACTGAGTTTTCTGAACACCTTGAGCAGAAATCTTGGAATTTTTCGGAAGCATCTGTCTCCTATCAATCACATGTAAATTGATATTGAGGGACTGGTCCAAAACATCTTCCAGTTTAAAGATATGTATGCAGTCGAGAGGTAGAGCGTGTTGATCGTTGTTGACTTATTTGGATAGTTGCACCAATTCTATTGGAGTGTTGGGTGACGAAATTATTTCATGGAGGATTTCATCATGAGCTGACATAAGTTAGAGAACCACTGGAAAACCTGGGAGTACTGGATAGCAGTTTCGAATCCAGGACCTTCTGGTTACAAGGCAAGCGACTTCGTAGACCATTGAGTCACTGGGACCCGATCCAATAGTTCTTGAATTCTAACTTCTGCCGATTCACGGCACAGCGCGACCATTTCGCAATGTCTTCTTCGATGAGTTACTGCCTCATCTTCGACCTGCTGTACCCTACTGGTCATGGCTTACCACTAGAAGTACTCCCAGGTTTTCCACTGGTTCTCTAACTGATGTCAGCTCATGATGAAATCCTCCAAACAATCAAACAAAATCCCTACAAAACCAATACTTGGAAATTATTTCAGCCTGTTTCAACTTACATCAGCTTTAGTATAGAAGTGATACCCGGTTTTCGATCATCAGACGTGTGTACTGCTCAGAAGTTCTGTCGTTCTGTCTTTAAGACTGTGAGATATATCGTTGAAAGTGAAGGGATCTGAAGAGGCTAGCTGTCTTTGACGATGCATGTCATAAGTGGTATAATGTGTTGAGTATTACTGAGGATGGATATATGGTTCTAAGTCAAGAAGGAAAGCCAATCGATGCGTTTGTGAAGTTACGCCGACTGAGATTGCTAGGAAACGTGTTAAGCATACCGAGCCACCGACAACTCCCCCTCTACCACCCCTCGCCTTGTCAAGCAATGTTAACTAACATCGGATTAGGTTGGAAGAGAGATAACAGCGGTTAAACCGTAATCTGAAATCAGTCCATGAAGTCTTTGTTGGTCAGTTTGAGTCATATAGGGAGGTGTAGACTGCCTCGTTGGGTCCTGGGGATGTTAAAAACCAATGGCTTGAGACTTTTGTTGAAAAATCTAAAGTCTTTCTCTGTATGAACTGTCAGATCCATGCTACTCATGCTTCTTTATGTAGTTATTCTTCCTCTTGTACATTTCTGCCTATTCTAGATCGTTTGAAATCTTTCTTTCCTCTATCTTCATGTTTTATAAATCAGGGATGGAGGTCGCAGCTTGTATTGCTGCACTTCTGTGCAAATTTTTGTTGAAATTCAAGCTGTCATTAAAAATAACTACTTTGATAATCGATTTCTTAAATTTCTAGCAAAATGTTGTGGCTATTGTGTGTATGTGTGTGCAATTGATTTTTTTTTATATTAAGACATCGGCTCACAGATTAAATTCATCAACAATAGCAGCAGTATATTATAATTGCTAATGAACACGAGTGTTATTTTTAGTACTCAAGTCTACCTTTTTCACATAACTATGACATCAGCTCTAGGGTGTTATCTTAAAGAATATATAATTAATTATAATTATGTAATATACCTGAGTCATTGTTTTGTGCGATGATTCATTGTTTGTTTATCTCTAAACATTCTTGTAGAATGCAGAATATGTTTTCTGTGTCTTCTGCAATCTAAGGTATCGATCAAGCATCGAATGGTGGTCATCACTTAGATGCATGAAACTCTATATTTCATCTTTTCTTTTTTACTTAATACAAACACTTGTCACAATTTCAAACTTCACTTGACCAGTTACAAATTAGACGCTATTGCTGTTATCAATTTTAAGTCAGCAAAATATAAATTCTATATAAATTACATTCTATATTATAGTGTTATTGGTTAAATTATCATATTTTTTAATGTTATTTATTGCTGATACATGATTTTAAAAGGTTTATAAGCAAAACTAAACGACAGTTATGACAAAGAGAGAATTGGTGAGAAAATTCCAGAATTATTCTCTAGTTAGGCGTTAGAATGCAGTGAATAATACACACTCAACGATGTCTGGGAATGTAATTAGAATTTAATTTGTCGATGGTGACTAGCAGTGGAATTCAGGGTGCACATTTCGTCCTATTTGGGACTCGTCAACTGGGTGTATCTGCATTCCCCAGAGAGAAATGATGCTCCTGGATTCCACTGCTAGTCACCATCCACCAACTAACTTGTAATTACATCCCCAGACATCGTTGAAGCATCTGCACTAGAAGCCGATATTTCAACCGGAGACTGAGCATTTGGGTCCAATCAATCGATGGGAAAATCTAAAATAATTGAATTAAATAATTAATATGACCCGTTGCACAAGAGGTGGTCAGCTCTCATGGCCCAAGTGGTCTAGTGGATAACGCTTTGACGTTTGGAACTATGGGCACTGGGTTCGAGCCTCGGTGGGAACATCATCACTCAGTGACTAGGGAATGCAGGTACATTCAGTTAGCTGACGAGTCCCAAATAGGACGAAATGCCCGTTGTCCTGGATTCCACTACTAACCATCATCCACCAATTAAATTCTAATAACACACACTGGTGAATACTATTTATAGGTTATTGATATACGTATAAAACGTTGGTACTGTGGTAGAGTGTAACTGCATTATGGATGAGATTTTATTTTGATGAATCACACAGTGTTATACAGTATAATATTAACTGATGACCATATTTTGAGCACAATTTATTGCTCATAATCATATCAAGGCACCACGTACACAACTTTCATGCTTCATTTATATACGTGAGTGAAATTGATGATTAGACATTTGAATCAAAATCAACCTAGGATAATGTACATTCAGAAATAATAATATGAGTGTTATTGATCAATTACAATCAGATGGGAAATAAGACTAGTAGCAAAAGCTTTATTTGATCTAATCCACAATGCTCAAACTTTTTACTGATATTAGTAGCAAAAGCCTTTTGATAGCTGTTTACGAAAACAGCTATCCGAATATCGCTTTTGAAATAAGAGATTTCAGTGCCAGTATCTTTTTCAGAGCTACATGAACCTGTTTATCAGTGTTCTTTATTTTCAAGTACGTGAAAGGCCACTTCTCATTAAAGTTCTTCAGCGAATTTGCAGTTCTGTACACAACAGGATGGTGTAGTCTTAAAGGAACTGAACAAGTTACTGAGGTTTCCTTGTCAAATTTGTTTTAGGTGAATACAAAAACTCACTTTTAAAAGAAACTCTTGTAGAAGTATGGGTGTTGGATGAAATCACATATCTCCCAGATCTTTTTCAATGAAACAATACGCACTCGATCATAATGGTGCCATCCTCTCTGGCTTACTAGAACGTGAACAAACTCACTCGAGGACTATATCACTACTGTCACTTAGTAGAAAAATTATGTTGGGAGAGAAAGGTTAAATAATAGTCTTATGTCTATAGCAACAGAAATGGTGTTTCCTCCTTGTGTCTTGAAAAAATATCGTTTCAACTACAGGTTGTCAAAACCAGAATTCAAAGGAAAAGACAGACCTTCATCACTTTGAAATCAGTTTGAAAATCTTCTGAACTCTGAATTTCTAAACGCTAATCTAAGTCAGTCAGTTATTCTATATGGTTCAGAAACTTTCCACATATGTCACAAAAACCATTTCCAACAGGCTACTGCAAACTTTTATCAGTGTCTGCCTTGGCTGGCTCCATACTGAAGATCAAATGGCTGGCTTGCCAGAAAGAATAATCAACAAGAAATTCTTGGAGGCAATAAACCAATCAAGAGCCTATCTCTCAACAAATATGCTGAAGAAAGTGGTGATGAATCGAATAAACACTGAAGATACTGCAGGGCGACATCACGTATACCAAGGCATGCCTCGAGTGGAACACAAGTGAGAAAATGACCAATCGAACGTCCTAGTGTGATATGCAGGAAGTCGTGTGAGGGGAAGATGAGACATTATGGTTAATCATGACGCTGGATGAAAAGGATCACAGAAAATGGAACAAAATGGAGATGTTTTGTTGAAGCCGTATGTTCCATTCGGAACTCAGGGATATAACAGTAATAATATATACTCTGGAGAACTTAAGTAATCAGTAAATCCATATTTTATATAAATGTAACTATAAGAAATTATTTCTGTTTACTATGCCTAATAGTTACAACTCTACGCATCATCATCGAACAAAGCGTAGAGTGACAGTTAAATCTGCGCCTCAACTTCATCGACTTCGAATAGGCCCTTCGACAAGCAACGTTGACCGAGAAGTAATTTAGAAACTGCTTCAACACTATGGTGTTCGGTACCCAGGTCTTTATCAACCTCATTTAACAGCTGGCTATATGACAATGACATGTGTTAAGTGATCCATAACGGAAAACTCAGCGAGGCGTTCGAAGTGAATGTAGGAGTAAGACAAGGCTGGTTGCCTATCAGTACCGATGATACTCTTAATTGTGGTGGACTGGATTATGCGTCAGACTGTGCACAGGGAGTGAGAAGACAGGAATACACTGGACCACCGATAAAAAGATTCTCGAAGATCTGGATTTCGCGCGTGGATGACGTATGTCTAGTGTCACGCAAACTCTAAGACTTGCAAGCGGAAACCAACAAAATGGCTGAAGAGGCAACGAAAACAGGACTCCGGGTGAACACAGAGAAGACGGAGGTGATGAAAATAACCAACCACCACCACCACCAACAGCAACAAACAACCAACACTAATCACCATCAACGGGAGGGATTTGATAGAGGCAGTCACTGCAGGCTGGCGGAACAGATGAAGATGTCAAAGCCAGTCATAATCGGAAAAGCAAAATACGCCTTCATCAACCTGAAACCAGTTTGGAAATCTTCTACACTCAGTCAGCATAAAGAAAAAGATTCACATTTTCAACACCAATGCCAAGTCAGTCAATTCTTCTATGCGGGGCCAGAAACTTGACACACGTGTCACGAAAAGGATTTCGAATAGGCTACTTCAGACTTGCTGCTGGATTCACTGACTCCATACTGAAGATCAAATTGCCAGAAAGAATAAGCGACAATAAACAATGTGAACAAACCAAC
The DNA here is from genome assembly GCA_944472135.2 of Trichobilharzia regenti. Taxonomy (NCBI): domain Eukaryota; kingdom Metazoa; phylum Platyhelminthes; class Trematoda; order Strigeidida; family Schistosomatidae; genus Trichobilharzia; species Trichobilharzia regenti. The sequence continues at coordinate 169,799,577 of OX235262.1, read as the reverse complement.
CAAGAGCCGATCGCTCAAAAAATGTGTAGTAGAAATTGGAGATGGATTGGGCATACGTTTAGGAGACAGTTGAATGACATCGCGCGCAATGCAGGCCATCGATCGAGTAGAACCGGAATGGGTAACTACGAGTGAGTCTTCGGTGCGAGGGTGATTTCAAGGAGATCGTGTGAGTTGAAGGGGGGGAGGTGAGAGATTATGGGCAATCGTGTGGGGTTATAGAGCAGAAGAAGACAAGAGAAAATAGAAGTTCTATTTTTTTGAAGCCCTATGTTCCACTGGGAACCCAAATGAATAACGTTAATTATAATAATAATGCCTAATGGTTCGAACTAGGCTGAATTGTGTCCACGCTTTTGTCTGATTCAGAGAAATGATGAGTGAGAGGGAGGGAATCATCAACTTTCACAAACTCACCTTTTACTATCAAACTTATAGGGGATTAGCATCATTGTACATATGTGCAACTCGTTGTTTAGTAGTCTGAAATCCAGTACGGTTTGCTTTATTGAGAAAAACGGCTAATGTAATTTGTAGAAAGAAATAAATACACTTGATTGAGGGTAAAAAATCGTTGGGATGGAATGTGGTTTTTTTTAGCTTTATTTAATAAGGATATGATCAGTTCCAAGTTTAACCACAGATTGATATCAGTTAAAGAACAGTTGAAAACCAGCAGAGAGTACTGGTCTATTGTTTTGTCCCCGTTTGGGTTTCCTCATCACTGCTCGCCTGTGAGTCAACCGGTGTTGAATCTAGGACCTTCAGGTAACAATACGAGCGCGTTGACCACTGAGCCACTGCGATGGCCCATCAATTCTAACTGCTATTAATAGTCTCTAGCTTTTTTGATTAAATGTAAGTATACTACTAATATACTGTTAGCATACTACTCAATTTAATGTTTTTAGTAGAACATACCACTGTCCATTTTGTTTGCACACCAATTTAGTCACTAATATCCTAAATCTAGTCCTTTGTTTGTTCATAACTGACTTGACTGATGGAATTCAGTTTGCACTAAACGAGCAACTAAGATGCCTGGCGTTAGTTACTGCCTGTTTCCTAACAAAGTATCCAATACGATCCTTGCTGTGATCTGGCGAACTGACTGGGCAGTAATATTAAAATTCGGCAATCACGAATACGCTTGACTACACCAACAACATTATATTTCAGCTACCTGTTTCCCCATGGCGTATGCCCAGGAGATGATCATAAGTGCATATATGCATAGCCAAGGACATAAGTGTGAGCGTGGATATCCAGACTGACTTTGATTACAATATCACCACAATCATGTGACTTGTTATTGTTTGATTGCAGCATTTGGTGACACGAGTTCGAGTCTCAGAGAGGAAGGGACATGAGTTATTCCTTCAAGACTTGAAATACGCCTTGCTAACTGATTGGCTGGTGAGTGCCAACAAGAACACGAAATCTAGGTTTAAAGCTAGACTTCCTTCCGGTTGCTTCCAACCTCTGTCCATACAGTCAATACTAGTTTAGTCTTTTTGAATAAAGAATCCACCACAAAGCATGTGACAGTCGAAATATGTTGATCAAAAAGTATCTTATATGTGACACAATCGATCATACTTATAATCATCCATCATACATAGTTGACTACTTACTGGCTACTTTTGTTTCAAATAATTGTGTGAATAACAACTTGTGATTATCACCTTCACTTTTTTTTGTATGTGTCATATTTCGCCTTGTCTTATTATGTATGACACGAGTAGTATGTGTGTGTGTTGATTGATATATAAATTCACATTGTTTTTGTTAGATGAAATTACCTATAAAATTCAACAAACTGGTATGTGCAATTACATATATGCATGGGTGTGCGTCGGGGGGTGGGTGGATGTTAGTGTGTGGACATGTGTGTGTCTGCGTGTCTGCATGAGTGAATGGGGCAATGTATATTCATTATTTGTTTATCTAATCTTTGTTCATGTCATTATTATCATATTAGTATTATTCATTCATGTGTGTGTGCGTGTGTGTGCTAAGTAATGCTATAGTGTTGTTGTATAAGAGTGCCAGTGTGTGAGTGAGTGAGTGAGTGAATGCGTGATTTTATTTACAAAATGGTTAACCTAGCTGTGCCGTATAACTATGTTGTAATATTTAGTATCTATATACTGTGGATATCATTAATTCAGTTTACCAACCTATACCACTAAATGGCAGCACCCTAGTGCTAACCACTTTGCATTATATATACTGTTTTTTATTGATCGCTAGTAGCCATTTGCATTATATATGTACATATTCTCTCTTTATTAAGTGTATAAGAAATTCCTGGTGTTGTGCAGTTTTCGTTAGTAGAGTGTACCACCCGCTGTAGTGTATAATGTGAAAGTAGAATGATTGTTCATTTAACTGTTATAATATTAACAAATTCTTGGTGGTATTGTAGCAAGCAAAATTTAAAGAAATAGAGCGATTCAAGGAATTTGAACGCCTGACTGACTTTGGGGCGCGATAGCCTAACTTTGATGTTAACTCTAACCCTGATCCCAACCCTAACTCTAATCGTAACCTTAATGCCAGTCTTTGTCGTTGTCACGGTGGTTTACTGATTTGTTGGTGACTGTCTGATTGCTTTGACTAGAATATGCCATCAGATAATTAATCAATTGAAAATATATCCCCCACATTGAGTGAGGTACGCACAAAAGTCAGACGTAACTGCGACAACAACAACAAAAACAATAACTTATTATACAAAAACCAAACCATAAATAGACAATCCATATCTGATTGATCGCATGACCTTGACGATCCTCCAATCAGGTTATTATGTCAGCGCATGCATCAGTCATAACTTCATGGGTAACAAATACAGTTAGTCCATCCTTACACTAATCCTAACGAGCTATCCACCCAATATCGTAATTATACTTAAAACGATAGAGGTTGATCATAATTGCTCTGTAATAATGGTTAATCCCATTGTTCAACGAATGGTATGCGTTCAAAGTCATTGGTGCATTCGCATTCCTTGGTCGCTGTTTTTTAACATGACCTTGTAGTAGTACTTCTTCACATAAATTCCTTCATATCACCCTCGCACTGACGACCAACTCGCCGATTCCCGTTCAGGTTCCACTTGAGCAATGTCCTGGCGTGTGGTGTCACTTGATGGTTTGTTTTCTCAGAGTATGGCCAACCCACCTCCATTTCTTCCTGCATATTTGTTACACAATCGGTTCCTGCTCGGGTGGTTCTCTCATTGCCAGAGATCCCTGTTGCTGATCTTTTCTGGCGGCCAATATGGTCGTGACTAGTGTTGAGCGAAGACGACTGTTGATGAAGGTCTGTAGTTTCTTCGAAGCTCTCTTCATGACGCGCCAAGTCTCTGATCCGTATACTAGCACTGACTTCACATCGGAATTGAAAATCCGGACCTTATTTTTAATGCTGAGTGTTGTTGATCACCGCACAGACTTGAGAGAAATGAAGGCTTGCCTTGCTTTCCCGATCTTTGATTTGATATCCTCATCAGTTCCGTCCGCCTGTAGTTGAAACGATGTTTCTCAGGTAGGTAGGTTGGTACAGAAGGTTGCTTCTTTCAGATTTCTCCCATTTATGCTGGCTGATTCTTGTCTATTGTTGTTGCTGTGGCTGTTGCTGTTGGCCAGGAATCTTCATCACCTCTGTTTTCTCTATGTTCACTTGAAGCAAGTGCTATCTTTGATGCTTCTTCTCTCTCCAACTTGCTGCTCTTCACTTGCGTATCTTCCAGTTTGTGAGAAATCAGACATATATCATCGGTGAAGTCCACATCCTCCAAGTTTTATATGTGGGTCCATTTTATGCTTGTTTCCTCGCTCCCCACCCTCTGTCTCATTGCTCAATCTACCGCAAACAGGAAAATCATTGGAGATAGCAGGCAGCCAGACGGCCTTGTCTTACTCCCGTTTTCAATTCGAAGGATTCTGTGAGTTCCCCGTTGTGGATTACTTGGTATGCAGCATTGTCGTACAACTGTTGGATGAGATGTATAATTGTTGGCGACACCCCTTGGTAGTAGCGAAGTGGTTTCCAAATCACCTCTTGATCGACTCTATCGAGGGTTACTTAAGTTACATTGAATTCTTTTTCATTCGATGAGATACATCTCTACTTTTATTAGATTGATCTTAGGAAGGGATGATACCCTAATAGCAGAATATAAGAGCATATGGCAAAAGAATTATTAATTGGGAAATCGATGTACACATATAGGTGAAATACGTCTTCTACATATTAAAATCACAATTTACACATGCCTTCTGTAGTGTGTTTCTTTGTATCTCCATTCCATGTTTCTCATGTTACTTGACAAGCATCGTTCATTTCTTCTCTTCACCATTGATTCCATCCATAATATCTCTGCTATTCTTGCAGATCATATACATAATTTTTGTCTTTGTCTACATAGTACTTATAAATCTTGTCAGTAATAAATGCCACAATACCATATCAGAAACATTGAGATCCTATGATGTACAATTTAGTTTTAACACAGATTATTAGTTTCATTGGTCCCCATCCACTCCACACCTATTGGCATCAATCCCTTAGTGTTTTGTCTCTGGACGCTTCAGCTGTAACTAGAAAAGTGAAAGGGATCATCGGAGTATAACATTTTTGGAAATTGAAGTATACGCTGAAGATGTTGCCTCGCAAATAAACCATCCAGCTCAGAGAACTTAACTACATCAATACATATATTTATATATGTAAATATGTACTCCAGGAAAGATCTTTTCGGCGATTTCATCCTCAATAGCAGCTGTATAGTCGCATTTATATACATAAGTTTGCAATTAGAAGTGTTCTGTAAGCTGGTTGGTTTAGTTGCGGAGCTTACGTTGTCCCCTTTCTGGACAACATCTTCAGCGCAGCGTTTAGCATATAGTGAACTGTTTTAAATTTTCCATGAGTGATAGAATTGCGTTTCCTGGTGACCAACCATCTTTACATATATATATATATATATATATATATATATATATATATATTATATATTCGCTTGTATATTCGCTTGAGTACCAGGCTTCTAGGAATTCCAAAGGCACACTTTCTTTGTTTGCTCTGTTTAAAATTTCTACAGTGTCCCAATCAAACTGATCTCTATAATTATCTACATGCATTGAAATGATGAAAACTCCGCAACTAAACCAACCAGCTCAGAGAACACTATTAATTGCAAATCATCCACCTGAGTTACAAATCTTCTCTATGCATAAGTTTACATAGATAGAATTACTATTATTTAATTCTACATAGTAGCGAAGGTGATCAGAGGTGATAATAATTTTCAGCTTAATATGAGAATTCGAAGATGTGAATGTAGATTGCAAGGATCTTACAAACAACATTACACAGGATTAGAAATTAGTTGGGTTATATGTAAAATAGGCCTTTTTTTTATAACGAATACAAGTGTGAACGGAAAAAGCATGGAAATAAATTGAAATAATGATATTTTATAACTGAAAATGTAAAAAAGAATATGAAGGGAATAAAAAACGAAAGGAAGCGAAAACTTACGCGTCAAACAGAACTAGATCCGTGGTGAGTGTAGAGGTGTTGGATTAGTTCCGTCTGAATAAATGTCTCCGGAATTTCGGTGCATATGGTGAGAAATTCTTCAGTACTTCGTAAATGACTTTGAATGATGTGTCAGTTGAGATGCTGTGATAGCTGTTCAATAATGGCGCTTTTAACTGAACCAGCACCTCCTCTATGCAGCCCTGCTGGATAATGTTCTCTAACACGTTTTGAAAGGACGCGCATAGAACAACCTATGTACATAGCTTCGCACGAGCAGGTTAACTGATATATTCACATTGGTTTGGTCTTACGCGGGAGTTTGTCTTTCATATTGTTTAGAAGCAGTGGATGGATAGAGAATATCACCTTTAGAGTTGTTGCAGGAAAGGTATTTTTTTTAGGAAACTAGAGATTTCCCTCTTTAGGATATCTGTCACCGAGTCTCCCCTGAAGTCCAGATGCATATACAGTGTTTCCTTTGTTACTGGACTACATTCTTCTCTTTTTGACTTTGGATTTACGTTCTTCTCCACGAAACGTGCCTGGTACTCGTTTTGAGCTAGGACATTTTTCAGAAATAAGAGCTCTTCTAATCATGGAATATTCCCACTGTAACATATAGAAAATCAAAACAAGTGATTCAGCGAAGAGACTCTTTTCAACGAATTTATCATCAAGCTGTACAATCGTATATATATGGTTTTTAAGAAGTTATGTCGGGTGTGGGAATTGAATCATAGGTGTGAATGCATAAAATAATAATAGTAGTATGAAATGCAATTAAAACTGAAATGTTTCTGATTATTAATCATAGTTAAATGTCAAATGGCAAAGCAAATCAATGTCATATATAGAATAATGCATAGGATGGATAGAACTTGAAAAAGGGTGTGCAATTATAGGATTAGTAAACAAATCGAATAAAATAAAAAACGTTACGTAATATTGTGTGAAATTTGATAGCATAGAATTTAATGTTGTTAAAAAGAATTGATTTAGACTGACAAGTGGAACAAGTGAAGTAATACCGGGGACAGTTCAAAGTGAGAGTAGTAATAGTAACAATTGGCGTAGTAAGGAAGAGTACACAAATTGAATAGACGAAATGAAAAGTTGGTAGAGTCAAAATATGATTGGGGACTACCATACTTTAGCATAGAGGGATTAAGACCATGAAAGTTGGAGGAGTTGAACGAACTTTTTTTGTACACAAAGATCTGGCTTTTCTGTTTCGATGGCCAAAGATGGCTTCAGCAACACAGATAAGTCGGGTACGTAGAGATTTGGATAAATTACTCTTTGCCTTGTAGATGACTTTGAAGGTGGAGGCTATAGAGATAAGGTGATCATTATCGACGAGAGATGTTCAATGATCGTGCTTCTTATTGCTCCACTTCCATCTCTTCGTAACCATGCAGCATAGTGTTCTTGCACCCTCTTGGAAAAAACTCGAGTCGAACGATCGATATACCTAGGTCCACACGAGCAGGTGAATTGATAAACACACATAAAGTTGATCAACAGCGGAATCTTGTCCTTCAGGTTATTGAACACTAATGGTCTACTAGTAAAGGCTATTCTCAGAGACGGAGCAGGGAATGTTCTCTCCAGGGACTGTGATATCCTTCGTTTCATGATATCCTTTGAATTCCAAGCTCATGTAAGGTATTTTCTTGGGTATGGATGATAAGTCACGTTTTATATGATTATAATCACAAACATTTTAGTTTTAATTGCATTTCATACTATTATTACTTTATGCATTCACACCTATGATTCCATTCCCTCACTGGATATAAATTCTAAAAAAAAACCCATATGTATATATACGATTGTACAGCATAATGACAAATTCGTTGAAAAGAGTCCCTTCGCTGAATCACATGTTTTGATTCTCTTCTAATCAGTTAATGCTGCAAATTCTTCTGATACTGTGGACCAGTGAAATGATGAGAGCTCTTTTTCAACTGACATCTATCTACAAGTGTATATAAACTATTATTTCTTATCTGTGATGTATATTCACATCTTCGAACTTTCATATCAAGTTGAAGGTTACTATCACCTTATTGTGTAGAATTAAATAATAATAATAATAATAATATCTGTGTAAATTTATGTACAAAAGTGCGATTATACAGCTGCCCCTTGAGAATGAAATCGCCGAGAAGGGATCTGTTTGCTACGCTTCCTGTTCTTTTCCCTCTCTCTCTCTCTCTAGTGTATATATACACATATAACCCTAAACATTGACTAATACTCATACTGGTGTGAATGAAAGAAAAAGTATTTTTAGCATCGTTTTTAAATTACCTCATGTTATTTCGTGTATTACTTTTATTGAGGTGCTTTTTTTCTTTACCTAATTTTCTAACCAAAAACTACTTAAACATATATATATATATATATATGTTGTATCAACATTCTTTAATTTATACGATGCAAACACTCATCAATACAAATAACTGTCCATCATTAATACACATTTCTTCATATTTACCCCTTTAGCTCACTAGGAGGTCTGATAAATTGTCACAGAAAGTAAGTTCTCTGAATTGAATTTGTTTTTGATTAACTGCATGAGCTTTATGCAAAATGGTACATGTGACGGACTGCTTGTTTAGTAGAAAAACGCTCTCTTCAACGATCTAATCACAATATATTGATACTTATTTTGGTATTTCATTAAGTCGGGTTGCCAGTGGCTGAATGGTATATGAGCTTGCCTTGTAACCAGAAGATCCTGGGTTCGAACTCTGGTGCGGTGGTCAAACTCGATAAACAAATCAACTCTTGTAAACTTAGTAATTAATTATATTCCTCTTTTTTTCCTGTGCTTTTTTATTGCCTTAATGTTTGTACATTATATGTTGACGTAATCCTGATTATTTGTATTTTAATATAGTGAATATGCTCATTCAGACATCTATAAAACACAAAATAATTGAGCAAAGAATATTCTTTTCGATAAATTCCTCTTCTCGCTCTACAATTATATATATATGCGCATATACATAGAATATCCTAGAATAGTAGTCAATAACAATATTAGTGTTTTTTAAATAATATCGATTTGTAAATTAAGATCACAATGGAATTACAGTTCATTAAAGATGCATAAATAATAATAATAAAGACATAATAGCAAATAGAATGTCAACTAAAATTAGGGAAATTCCACAAAAATTCAGGATCATGCAAACCTAGATGGCCAAGGTAAGGATAATGTTTGAACTAACTTGTTCTGGACGTACACATCAGTCTTCTAAATGTTGATCCCAACAGCCAGCCTCAGCAATATTTAGTAGTCGAACCCTTAAGGCGAAATTGAGATTCGTTGGTATGTGTTAAATGACCCTGAAAGCCTGGTTAGCATCAATCTTGTGTTGTGTATCCACAAGATAACCAAAGGACAAACAAAATCTATTTTCAGAGCGAGTCTATCTCATCTTGTGGATACACAACCCAAGAATGACGGTAAACATGCTTTCAGGGCCATTTACCGCATACCAACGAATCTCAATTTCGCCTTAAGAGTTCGACTACTAAATATTGCTGAGGCTGGCTGTTGGGATCAACATTTAGAAGACTGATGTGTGCGTCCAGAACAAGTTAGTTCAAACATTATCCTTACCTTGGCCATCTAGGTTTGCATGATCCTGAATTTTTGTGGAATTTCCCTAATTTTAGTTGACATTCTATTTGCTATTATGTCTTTATTATTATTATTTATGCATCTTTAATGAACTGTAATTCCATTGTGATCTTAATTTACAAATCGATATTATTTAAAAAGCACTAATATTGTTATTGACTACTATTCTAGGATATTCTATGTATATGCGCATATATATATAATTGTAGAGCGAGAAGAGGAATTTATCGAAAAGGATATTCTTTGCTCAATCATTTTCTGTTATTTTTATTTGTCGCTGTTTAATCTGTAATTTCAATGCTTCTTTTTGTGGTTGTGCGATACATCGATAATGTGTGTTGTTCTACGAATGCGATTGTGTTTGAGTGAATCAAAGTCATTCTGATCTTGGACTGTTTTTGATCGAACACTAGTCAGTAACTAGTCGTGTAATGTGTCTAGTCCTATCTTCGGTGCAAATCAAATTCTATCAGTCACGTTTGTGATGTGAAAACCATGCTAGTTCGTGGCTATCCATCATGGTGGACTGTGAATTTTTGGTAATAGATGGTTGGAGGCAATCGGCCACAGGAAGCCTTTGGCCTAGGTTTCGTGCTATCTGCCTCCAAAGCCTCAGGATGGTCGGGGGTGGGTGTCTTGCGCTGCGGGTTAGCCACCCCTCCGTACACCTCTTGAAATGCTCCCATATGACCGTGCGTCTTACATAGCCTCTCCTGAGGAAGTCTTACTCACTGCCTTCACGTGGCGGAGGTGTTTTTCACCGAAGTGAGAGGGCAAAAGCGGATGCCCGGCGCTCTTCACCGGGTTGACTGTCCATTGGATGACAGTCTAGGGGAGATGGCTAAACCCTGATTCCAAACCTCCAACGACTGGCGTATGAAGCTCACCGGAGTTCACCGGCAGACGTATGGACAAAGGGCTTATTGGATGCCCTGGATGTCTGGCCCCATTCAAAAAGGCGTATGAACCGGACTCCGGTCCACCGACTGCCAATGGATAGTGGACTTCCTACTCCACTCCTACTGCCTTGTAGGTCACACTTGGTTGTGTAAAGGCTAGAGCTGCACTCTCAAACAAAAGGCCGAGCGATTCTGGGGACATCACTCGTACCCAATTCTTATGAAACTTCATCAACTGTCTTACAAACATTCGAGATGTTCATGAAGCCGGTTCATCCTCCCGTAGGAGATAGCCGAAGTAAAGTAAGTAGTATCTGGCACTCATCACAAAGGTGTATTTGCAACCTAACATGGTGGCCACATCGCAAGTTTGACTGGTTCGTTCCCTGAGTTTCTTGTTGCAAATTCTTTGTAGCTTGCTGTTCGATCTTCGATATTGTGCGAAGACACCTGTTGATAGAAGTCTGCAGTGACCTGTCAGAAATGCTTTTGTGATGCCCTGGCCAAACGTCTGACCCATAGAGTCTTCCTACCAATTCACTGTATTCCTATTTCCTCGCTTTCAATGGTCTAATGCATTATCCAGGTTACCACAATTAAGAATATTATCGGAGATAGTAGGTATCCAGCTTGTCTTAATTCTGTCTTCATTTCGAAGGCTTCGCTAAGTTTCTGCTGTGGGTCGTCTGACACGTGGCATTGTCATGTAGCTTTGGAATGAGGTTGATAAAGGTTTTGGTGCACTCTATAGTTTTGAGGTAGTTTCTAAATATAGATAAATCTTTCCTCTATTGATTCAGTCTTTTTTGGATGACGTAACAAAAATGACCCGAAATTGAGTGTTGATCAAGTCAGTAACAGTGGTAATGAGGTGTAGAAATTAAATTGGGTGGGGGTAGAGAACAAGAAAGTTGAAAGTGTAAAATATTACAAGTGAAAAGACAAAATAATACGAATGATGAGACAGAGAGAAATAGAACTTACCTGTCAGGTATTAAGACAGATTACGTCCATCGCAAGTGTAATGATTGAACGAACTTCTTCTGTATTCAGAGTTCAGGGCTTAGCAAGTGAATCGCCATTGCTTCTGCAGTTTGAAGAAGTTTGACTCGTACACTTTTCGGAAGACTGCTTCGTATTCTGTAGATGATTTTGAAGTTTTTTTGTGGTGTAGCTTGTTATCCGGAACCTATCAGATCCTGTAAGATAGAGTTGCGGGGGCATCATTTTTCTCCTTTGTAAAACCATGTTGGTAAGTGTTTGGTGATACGTTTGGACAGTGAACACCGCGTACGGCCGACATACCTGGCTCCGCAGGTGGAGTAGGTGAATTGGTAGATACACACTGATGAGGTGGCCAGCAGTGGTAGCTTATCCTTCACATTCATACGAATACTAGGTTTCGTGGAGAAGGTTAATCATAGTTCATATGCGAAGAAGGATTTATTAAGTGAATGGGACAGTCGATTTTTCAGTGTTTCCGCAGATAAATCTCCATTGAATTGAAGGTTCATATAGAGGAGTTTTTTTTCGGGACGCTAAGCGTGGGCGACTTTTACGTCATCTAATTTATTTGCTCAATTTTAGTCCTAATTTAAATAGCATTACTCTTCTAGCTTTCTCCTCTATTGGTTTTAGCTTTATTTCCTACTTGTCTAACGTGTCAATATATTGAGATTGACTTCCTTAAGCGTAACAACAATCCTTAATGGTTCACCCAACTCACATGATACCTTTTCAGCTAAACTTTCGATAAAGAAAAACAGTTGATTTTCTTTGAGCATCATCTAGTTAAATGTGTTCAGTTAGTCTGACTAGCTGTTAAAGCGTCTTACTCATTTCGTTTATTGAGTGAAAGGATATGTTTTATGTATGCCAAGCCACCGCCATCCTCAACAAGCAATGTTGGCTAAAAAAAGGTATAGGTTGCACAAAAGCTAAGGGGGGTCAGGTGAATATATGTGACACCTATCCATGAAGTTAAAAGAAGATTGAATACCTCACTAGCCAGATTCTCGCTTACCGGACAGCATGCCTTTAGGTACAGTCAAAAGTCGACAGATACACTTCTCGTGTTAACTCTAAATCTGAATACGAAGTTACATGTATCTGCGGTAGCTGTTACATTGGGAGAACAGAAAGAAGGGTACGTCTTAGATTTTGTGAACATGTACCAATAAGGACATGTCTTAAGGGAACAAACGGTTTTACATAAGAGCCAATGGTGAGACATCTCATCAAAACGGATCATAAGGTGAACATCATGAAGTTTTTTAGAATTATCAATAGATAAAAATAGTTCATTTCTCTTCAAGTTTTCCGAAGCAATCGTCATCAAACGCTTGAAATCCAATTTATATGTTCAGAAAGAAGAGATTATCAGTCTTCGCCTATCCCCTGAATGTCTTTACTTTCTCTTTCACTTGATTACACCATCTTTGGATTTAACCCTGAACCCCTCCCCGCTCATGAATTCTTTGGTTGTTCGTTTGCACCACTCAATGAGATGTTGACAGCCGCGTTGGGGTTTCCAGAGTCCCTAAGACTCATTGATAAGAGGATAAAACTTGGGCGCTGGTGTAGACTATAATTATGTTGTGAACAACATTTTGATGAAGTGTCACTCAGTGTTATACAGTAATGTTTACTGATGACCATGTTTCGAGTACAATTTATTGCTACTCATAATCATATCAAGGCACTCACATGACTTTCTTGCTCCGTATATATACATGAGTAAAAATTGATTAGACATTTGAATAAAGTCAATGTTAAATGAAGCGCATTCAGAAATAATATTGGTGTTATCAATAAAATACAATCAGATGGGAAATAAGCCTAGTGTTTTTTATAGTCAAAATTAGTAACTTGTTAGAATGTTAGAATGTGAATTGAAATATATTTTAACATTATGTATTATCCTCTGATTTGACTGGCAGTTATAATATCTTCCATATCTCTGGTATTTGCGCAAAATTTTATCCGTAATGGAATTATACTCTACCACAGTGCCCAAGTTTTATTCTCATATCAGTGGTAACTGGATAATTCCCCTCTCTCCATCCTTTGAGCGTTTGTAATTCTCCTAAACATCTAAACACCCTTGAACCCAACCTTTAACCAGACTAGTTTCTCCTCATCCGTATCGAATTTCGCGCTTTCACTTGGCGTCTTTTTAAAATTTTTCATTATGGCGTAAGCACTTTTCAACAGTAGCAATTTCCGCATCAAGTATTCCTCTCAAACAAAATATCTTCATATTGCGGAACAATGTCTGAAACAGATTTTTCCAGCTTATTGGACAAAAACCGCCAAATTTCAGATACAGTCCCTATGGATATACTTTTGGGTATTTGAATCTGTACTTAACAAAAAGTGCATCGGTGGCGCACAGATAGGATGTTCACCAGCCACTTAGGAGGTTTTCAGTGCAATCCCCGGCCAACGCACTACCAAACCTCCCCTAGCTGGTAATTAGCCAGGCAAAGAGGGAAGGTTGGGCGTAAGACTAGCAATCCAACCGCATAGAAATAGAACCACTGCTACCGAAACTTCAAACGTCTAGTTTGAAGCCCTCTGTTCCCATGGGAAAGGGAAAGAATAAAATAAAATAATAAATAAATAAGAACAGAAAAATATGACATTTACCAGATAAGAATTTCTACTGTGCCTGCACTACTTTTTAAATTCGATGTTTTTTAGTCATGTAAAATATTATCACGGAATGGAAGGCATGTTTTAGTGTATTAAGTATAACAAACATGTCATCAACATACCCTCTTGTGAAGCTTCCGTGTTCCCTCCCTGGTGACTCGTTGTCGTGTCAACTGAAAAAGAGTACCAGACTGTGACAAACCAGCTTTCAAGTGCTCCCTAAATCTCACTGACTCTTTATCTCTCTTTCTCTCTCTAACGGTTGTTAGTTCTTGTTGTAATCTACACTGATACTTAAATGAAGACAATTTGCGATTTCAATGTCGTTTTAGTCAAAGCCATGCTTTTTATAACTATAATATATATAATAATTTTTCCTTCACGTTCTCAGTGGAACATAGGGCCTCAAGCTAGTGGCTTAAAGTTTCTGTTGCACTGTTTATTTTTACAGGATGAGGTAGCTAGTCTCACGCCCAACCTTTCCTCTTTACCAGCTTTATTTCTGGTTTAGCGAGGTAAAGGAGTGCGACGGTGGCCGGGGATCGAACCTCGGGCCATGTGGATGGTCGGCGAGAGTCCTGACTGCTGTACCACCGACGCTTTTTTAAAACTATAATTTAGAGAAATTCCCAGTATTTATATTTGGTATTCAAATTAAATTATATTTATAAGAAAAAGACGTAAACAGCTAAGAAAATTATTTCTGAATAAAAATGCCTATTAAAATTTTCAGAAGGATGGTTACTGAACAAAAAATATTCTTTTCGATAACTTCATCATCACAAGGTTCTACAGTTATGCATACATATAATAGTGAATGAATGAATAAGTTAGTGTTATCAACAACATTAATGTTGTTGTTTAAATAACATCGAAATAATCAATAATAATAACATCAACGGATTTCAGTTGGATAGCATCAACAACATAACAATACACTGAATGAATATCAGACAGGCAAATTAGGAAAGATACAAAAATAATAATCATAAATAATAATTGATTCTTTTGCACACAAAGCACTAGTTGTATCACACGAATTGCGATAGCCCCTGCTATTATGTGGAGCATGCGGTACCCGGATATTTTGGCAATTTATTTGGTACCCGATAGATAATTGTGGAGAAGGATTCGTCAGTGCTGGCTTTATGGCTGGTTTGGACCAGGTGGTCTAATATCGAATTGTTGATGCTTCTCATTACATTTTTATTTAACCACACTGGTGGATGTTTCTGAGCAGGAAAAAACAAGTTCTTAGAGTAACAGCCAATATAACTTGCTCCACATGCTCAGTTGAATTGGTAGATACAATTTGAAGTGGTTAATCTAGGTACTTCATCTTTCAATCAAGGCATCATTAACGGTCGTGTAGAAAATAAGTCTTGTATTTTGTCAGCATTGAAAGCTCTTTAAAGTGATTTTCTTAATTTCTTCATAATTATTTCGCTAGTTCGATCGCCCTTGGACTGCAGTCTTATGTATAAAGGCTTCTTGTTTACGAATAGTGAGTAGTCCTTTTCCACTTTCTTTGTCATGTGTTTCTTGATAAATTTGTCGGGATAGCTATTTACAGTCAAGGTATCATATGCAATCCGTAGTTCATCTTCAGTTACCTCTTCTGAACATATATCTCTAACTCAGTGGCTGAGGCTCTCCATTGTGCTTGATAGAAACGAAGGTGTGAAAATGTGTATAACGTCCTGTCCAAGTACTTTCCCTATGCAAATTTCTTTTTATGCTACCATCTGGTTTTTTTGTAAGGAGGACATCCAGGAAGGCAATTCTGTTTTGGGATTCTTCTTCGCATGTGAATTTCATAGCCGAATGTACTTCATTGAATTGAGTAATGATTGTGTTCCTATCCGAATCATTATTAAAAAGAATAAAGATGTCATCCTTATGCCGGTAATAAGATGAGAATTCTCTGATAATGTTGTTCAAAGGTCTATTTTCTAGCTTACTTAGGAAGAAATCTGCTAAAATGGGGCCCATCGTCACCCGATCCACTTGTCTGTAAAGTGTGCCAACGAATTTAAAATTCACATTCATGCTACACCCTAATAAAAATTCTTTTAGGATTTCCATTGAGATGCCAATATTGCCTAAAAACATCCGGGTACCGCATGCTCCACATAGTAGGGGCTATCGCAATTCGTGTGACACAACCAGTGTTTTGTGTGCGAAAGAATCAAGTCCAACCAATCACTACTATTGCCCTGACTGGTCGCCTTCAGTGGAGACTATAAATTCATGCATGAATTTGTATTATTTTTGTATCTTTCCTAATTTGCCTATCTGATATTCATTCAGTGTATTGTTATGTTGTTGATGCTATCCAACTGAAATCCGTTGATGTTATTATTATTGATTATTTCGATGTTATTTAAACAACAACATTAATGTTGTTGATAGCTGTACGACAACGGCGCATGTCAAGTGATCCACATCGGAAAACTCAGAGGGGCGTTTGGAGTAAACACAGGAGTCAGACAAGGGTGCTTATTATCACCAATGAATGATATTCCTAATTGTGGTGGATTGACTGGATTATGCGTCAGACAGTGGGAAACGAGAAACGGGACAGGGATATCCTGGACCGACCGACGTGATGAACCTAGAAGACCTGGATTTTGCGTGCGGATGATTTATGTTTGGTGTCACACAAAATCGAAGACTTACAAGCGAAAATCGACCGAGAAACTGGTCGAAGAAGCAGCCGAGGAAGACAGGAAGGACTCCAGGTTAACATAGACAAGACGGAGATTATGAAAATAACCAACCAGCCAGCAACATCCAGCGCCAATCACCATCAACGGGAGGGATTTGAAAGTGGTTAGTTACTTCATTCACTTATCTAGGGAGCATTGTCTCAACTACAGGCCGTCGGAACGGACGAGGATGTCAAATCAAAAGTCATCGAGAAGGCGAAAAACACATTCACTCATCAACCTGAAACCAATCTGGGAATCTTCGTCACTCAGCCAGCATCAATAACAATATTCGGTTTGATTTTCAATACAAACACGTCAAGTCAGTTCTTCTCTACGGATCAGAAACTTGGCGGGCGGGTCACAAAGAATATTTCCAGTAGTCTATTGCACACCTTTATCAACAACTGTCTACGCTGAATCTATACTGAAGATCAGATGGCCGGAAAGAATCACCAAGAAGAAACTATGGGAACAAACAAAACAAAACAAGAACCAATCGCCGCCCAGCAAATATGCAGGAGAAAGTGGAGGTGGATTGGACACTCGCTCGCTGAGGAGACCACTGGGTGACATCGCGCGCGCGTTAGGCCATTGCTGGAGTGGAACCAGGCCGAAAGGGATGCAAGCGGTGAGTGGGACTAAAGTGGAAGGGTGACATGGAGGAGATCGTGTAAAGAGGAGTTGAAACAGTATGGTTTAACATGGATGGAGGTGAAAAGTACAGCAGAAGGAAGAGGTGCAGTTGAAGCAGTATGTTTCACTAGTAACCCAAGGGAACAATAATATTAATAATGGTGTTGACAACACTAAATCATTCATTCATTCACTATTATGGATATATATATAACTTATATTAATGTACAGAATCTCCAGCCTTGTTTATCACATGATATTCTCCCTTCGTTCAGGATCTGTAAATAAAATACAGGCTTGACTGTAGGTCGTATGATACACTGCTTTCTGACCTGACACACAAACCAGTCTATTATAACAACTCTTCATTGTCTCCTTGGAGAAGTGCACAACATTTGGTTGAAAACCAATTGTTAAAGGAGTACAATTGTTCAGGAGTACACTATGAAGGCTGAGGACATAACTCATGGACAGTTGCCTCTTGTATTGAGGATACATTGTCACTCTTAATTATGATTTTTATCCAGTTTTATAGAAACTACAGAATCAACACGTTGTAAACATTTTAAATACTCGCTTGAGTAAACAATATCATTGGAGGTCATATTTTAATTGATTAAAACAAAGTGAACAGGAGGAATCATATGCAATACATTGGTGGGGGTGATGTTGGTGGTGGTTTTTGGTAGGTCAGTTTTTAAACAGCCCCCCCCCCCCCGGTATTCTTGAGTGTATAACGAACACTTCAATTTGAGGTCTGCATCTGCTTTGTGTGTGTGTGTGTGTTAATTGTGAATACATGAAAATGTCATTGAAACATTTTGTCTTGTATTGATTTTCTATTTCAGACAAACACACACACACACGTACATATACATTTAAACTACTAAACCAACTGATTAACATTACATCTAATTCAGCCGTCTGTCTACCGAAAAAAAACAGTTTTCGATACAATGTGATTGCTGTCTTGACTGTGGTTATTGTATTATACATTATGCATTATTATGCATATATTGTCAGATGTTATTTTGCAAGAATTTGACTGGTTACTGGTTTGATCACGAGATGAGATCATATAGAGAACCACTGGATAACATGAGAATACTGGACAGCTGTTTCGTCCTGGTTTGACACTCTTCAAAGTGCGCACCCATCCATCCACCGGGGTTCGAACACAGGACCTTCCATTTCCAAGGCCACCTCGTAGACCATTCATATACTGGGACCTGATTCAGTGATCAGCCAAGGAATTCCAACTTCTGTCTATAGAGATCGAGTCCCAACTTCTGGGTGGTCTACGGGTGTGTATATTTATAACTGTGGAGTCGGTTAAGAAGAATTTTGAAAGCACACTCATCTCCCCACCCTATGTTTATCGTGTTACTTCATTGTAATCAAAGTCTGTTGAGTTGTCACTTATAAAATAGATATGAAAAGTAAATATTGAATTCATGATGACACATACTACTGATTGATGAATTGATTAATTCATATGAGTAGTTGAATACCACTCACATTAACCAGTAGTGCTTGCTTTTTCAGGTGATTCAAACCGAAAGTAGCACAGCTGATTAGCTTGACCGTAAATTAGTGAAACGGGTATCCGGTGTTGTAGATTACTTTGATCTGACTAGCAACCCCTACTGAAAGGTATTCTACTACTCATATGAATCAATCAGCAGTAAATAAGATCATGTATTTTTGTCTGCCTGCTTCATTAACACATTTATGGTATCAAATAGGTCACATATATATTACGGTCTGAATGATTTTGGTTTTGCACAAGGAAACTCAGATGAAATTTCTCCTCTCGAACTCATTCATTTGCAAATTTGTTTGAAAATAAGGATTTTATAATTGAAGAAATAGTATCTTTTTCTACACCTTTTTTTTCCTGCTATAGAGTCGTGCTTTTTGATATTGGGTTTGTATAAGGCCATTTGTGGCATTACAAAGTGCTCATATGTGATAAGAAAAAATAATTTAACATGAATGGTTAAAGAGTCGGGTTGAAGTTTATGAAATAGAGGGGGGGAAGGGGATGATGTGGCCTGTAACACGTCGTTAACTTTTTTATAATTTGATATAATATTGCTCGAATTCGGGTTCGATGCTGTATGTAATAGGCGTATTGACTCGAATCCGAATACGATTATCCTCACCTCAAATGCATTCCTCTGCTCCTGTCCTCACGAGTATTCAGACTATGTCGTTGTATTGTTCGATAGCATACAAGCTACCTAAATCTCACTTAATCATTTGGCAATCATTGTCTATAAGTATGGTATATGCTTTTCACTGTCTGAGTGCAAAGTACTGATACAAGATTGGGAGGGACTTGTACATGCACTCTTCCTTGCAGGTGAACCGCCTGAATTTGTCGATACGTGTGTCTCTAGATAGTTGTGTAAGTGCTGACAGAGGTGTGACGGAAGAGATCTCCAACCGTATAGGGAAATCTAGGGTGGCAGGTGGCAACTCGGACCATCTCTTATGCCGTCGTGACGTCAGCCTGACGGCCAAAGGTCAGGTGTACAATTCTTCAGTGCGTGCAGTCTCTCTTTACGCTTGTAAATAATGGCTTCTTAGAGCTAAGAACGTGTGGCAACTCTGCGTATCTGATCAATACTATTTCTGTAGAATTGTTTGCTTCTGAGTACCGGCAGGGCGTGTTTGGGCACAGTGGAGATCACCACGCGTTGAGTTTCGTCACTTTGGAAACACCGGCTTCGGTGACTTGGATATGTGCTACGACTGTCATCCCAGAGGCTTCCGTACCAATCTTTATTCTATAGCCATAGGACTGGATGTAAAAATTGGAGGTGTGTTCAGTCTATGACCTTATTCCTTGAGATATTTTAACGTTGGGTAAAATTAGTGGTATGCATGATAACAGAGAATTCTATTCAAAAAAGAGTTAATTTTACTTAGCATAAATGAGAGTGTACAGTTTGAAAATACATTTTCTCAAAGGAAATACTACTCCTGTGAACCAACCTTTTCTAGACACGTTCTAATCTCGTATACAATCGATGGAGTCAATAGTTATTCGAAGTAACTCCTTGTATAACTATCTGTGTTGGGTAGCTCTAAAATTTTGGAAAGTTATTTACCAACTGGATGATAGTGTTGCTCCCTACATATCCAGAATTGGTTAGAGGCATAGATCAGCTTCGTGCAATTTTAACAGACGAGGTGGAAGTCGAGGAAACTGCGTCGCCTCTAAGGAGACATTTATTTCAGATACTTTTGAGCTCATCTATTGAGTAAATATGTGTTTCCCTTATTCATAATTAAACGGCGCAAGAGTAATAAAATGTATTTATAGAAGTGAGTAGTGGAATGAAGGCATGCTAAATCAGTATTTTGTGTACTCTTTATTTGATAATTAACTACACCAACAAGTTTCTGAACCAAGGTGATACCCATAACATCATACTTGATCTTAAGAAGTGTGTATTTGTATGCTGCAACACTTGTCCTTGTTTGGTATTTAATTCTACTGCTTTATGAATGCGTTTGCTATGATTGAGGTCAATCTTTTTTTCACTTTTTTTTTGAGAATGTTTTCAGTTTCTGGGAGAGTAGTTTCGTATGGAATCTTAAACGATCCGCTCAATGTTTTTGCTAGTCCTGTTGTACTACTATTAGCAATAATAAGTAGACACTTAATTAGCTAATTAAAAATTTGTTTGCATAGCTGACTGACTGACTGACTGGTTTCATTATAGAACTTTGCACTTATGTGCAGCAGTTCAAGTCGCCATACTCCTTCCATGTAGCACACAAAGCGACAGAAGAAAGTAAAAAGAAATGCTAAATAGGAACCGTAAACACAGGTATGATGCAAAAGGAATAGTAATAACGAAGAACCATATTGTTTTATTGGATATTATAAGTCAAAAGGAGTGGATGCATCTGCACCAGTCATTGAGAACGATTTTGAGCCATAGCATCAATCGTCTCCAGCCTTCATTAGTTTTTAACTGTCCTGAGGACCTCAACTAGGAAGCCTACACCTCCCTACGTGACTGGCTTTAACGAGCTGTTGCGGATTTCATTGACTGATGAAGTCGTTATTTGGTTTGACAACCACTGGCTGTTTTCCAATCTGATCCATCCTGTGTCAGCTTACATTATCTGTCATGGTAAACGATGGTTAGGCATACTTAACACATGTCCTAACCATCTCACTCAAGTGGTGTAACTTCATAGTCTCGTGTATTGATTTCCCCTCCCACCTACCTAGCACTCGACCGATGCCTAACCTCAATATTGCTCACCCTATTATACCACCTAACACTGGACATAGAACGCAGATATCTATGATCAAAGACAGATAGCCAGCATTTTCATACCTTCCACTCTCAATGGACAGGTTTCACAGCCATAAAGGAGGACGGAGCAGTCCAGTGAAGCATACCTGGACTAACTTCGCTCTTAAAATGTCTTCTTAACGTATCACATAGTAATGCATAGTGAGCTGCTGTCTAACGTATTAGATGGTGTTTAAACCTCAGTATACAGTCTTAGTACCACTTTCTGAGGTTTTTTTTAAGGTTTTATGTGCAGTGAAAAAAGTCATACACAACTATCCTATAGCACAAATATTTTGGGGTTCGTTCACAATACTGTTTTGTGATTTATATCAGAATACTCTTAACAACCTTCCCAAGTTATCTAGGCAGTATCTTTGTTTAAGGGCAGGATCGGAAATGTAAGACAGGCCATCAGCAATCCAAAATCAGCTTGGAAATCTCCTCCATTCTTCATAAGTGATAAGATTCGGATTTACAACAATTGTGTCCAATCCATGCTTTTATATATAGTTAAACAACTTGACGCATCATTAAAAGCATTTAGAACGTTTACCAAAAACTGCCTTCACTCCTTATTGAAGATCAAATGATCAGGAAGAATTAGCACCAAGAAACTCTGAGAACAAGCCAACTGACAACCTGTTGCTCAACAAATATTCTGAAAAAAGTTGAGGTGGACCGGACAAACACTGATGAGTGTGTCGAGTGACATCACACACCAGGCTATCGCTCGAGAGGAAAATGAATGGGAAACGACTAGTTGGGTATGGATTTCTATGTGACATGGAGGAGATTGTGTGAAGAGGAGATGAGAGCCTACGGTCGGTCGTGCAGGCAGCTAAAGACGACTGCAGAGAACAGGGTGAAATGGATACATCCTGTTGAAGCCTTATATTCCACGCGGATTCCAAATGGAATAGCAATAATGAATAACAACGGTTCAGCTGCTATTAGATTAGTGAAATGCATACAGAGGCTTACCGTTTCCACGAGCCTTCTTTTGATTCTGTAGATTACTTTGAATGAATTCTCCTTACATATTGACTGACTGATGTTAAATATATTGTGACCCACAGTTACCTTTTCGTAGCCAGGTGGGAAAATGTCCTCTGGCTCTTTTAGATAAAACACGCATCAACGATCTATATATCTCGCTTTACATGAGCAAGTAAACTGGTAGATACACATAGAAGTGGTCATATGTGATAGTTTATCTTTGGAGTTGTTGAAGAACAATGGGCGGCTTGTAAATACCAGTCGTTCGAGTTTCTATCCCTGGCCGATGCACTCCTTTACCTCGCTAAGCCAGTAATAAGACTGGTAAAGAGGGAAGGTTGGACATGAAGCTAGAAACCCCATCCTGTAAAAATAATCACCACTGCTACAAGAACTTCAAGCCTGTAGCTTGAAGCTCTGTGTTCCACTGGGAATGTACAGGAATAAAAAAAATCAGATGGTGGTGTGCATAGACCCTTTAGCCTAATTATTCCGTATTCTATCCCTTGTTGGGGTTATGAGTAAGTACTGCTAGAACAAATCAACTGTCCAGTAGTAACCTTAGTTTCCATAGTCTTTCTTAGTGGAAATGTAAGATGATGTTACAGGACTGGACTACACTGACTCCTAGTTTAGAAATAGGGAGTGGAGTGGTAAAGCACGTTGACCGCTTCACTTACTTGGGAAGTTGAATCAGCCAAAGCCAGTGGGTTGATCGGTGACGAAATTTCAGCATTGGTTACAGAGGGCTAGTTTCACATATGCCAGTTGGCATCGTCTCTGGCGTAGATGTGATATCCGGCTGACTATCAATCAAAGGACATGTGTAGCGCTCAGCAGTCCGCTCCGTCTTCCTCTATTGCCGTGAGACATAGCCATTGCGAGTTGAAGACATGAAAACGCCAGCTAGCTGTCTTTGATCATAGGTGCCTGCGTTCTATCTCCCGTGTGAAGTGGCATAATGGGGTGAACAATATGGAGGTTAGGCGTCGGTCGAGGGCTAGGTAGGTGGGAGGGGAAATCAATCGACGAGGCTGTGAAGTTACATCGACTGAGGTGGTTGGGACATGGGTTTGTATGCATGTGTAGCCATTGCCTTTCTCGCCGGGGGATGTTAGCTGACATAAGGTCAGGCTGGAAAAGAGCTAGCGGCGGTCAAACCAAAACATTGGCACCAGTCAATGAAATCCACAACAGTTAGTTTAACCCAGTCACGTAGGAAGGTGTAGGCTTCCTGGTTGGGGTCCTCAGGACAGTTAAAAACTAATGAAGGCTGGAGACGATTGATGCTATGGCTCAAAATCGTTCTCAATGACTGGTGCAGATGCATCCACTCCTTTTGACTTATAATATCCAATAAAACAATATGGTTCTTCGTTATTACTATTCCTTTTGCATCATACCTGTGTTTACGGTTCCTATTTAGCATTTCTTTTTACTTTCTTCTGTTGCTTTGTGTGCTACATGGAACGAGTGTGGCGACTTTAACTGCTGCACGTCGATGCAAAGTTCTATGTCGAAAACTGACAGACAGGCAATCTTTTTCAATAGTATAATTTCATGAACAAATCTACTACTCCAGGAGGATTTGTTAATCATGTGTTTGATTTCTTTATTTGTTTTCTACAGCTATTCAATCGTCCTAATAATCTTTATCAAACGTTTAAGCTGAACGGTTCATCTGTGGATAAACAAGATCTCGTAAGTGTTCTCAATATGTTCATATACCAGCCTACAAATCTTTTCATTTAGTTGAGAAATGATACATACTAATTTTTGATGTAGTTGTGTTGTCTGAGCTGGATAATTAATTTGCGAAGTTTTCACTGCCCTACCAGGCAACGTCTTCAGCGAATACCTCAATATGATGAAGTGATTCATACGAACTGTGATCAAGATTTGACCGGATAGTTGCAAAATAATTGAGCGCTGAGTGAGAAGTAGACATTTATAAAGTTATATTTGTAAAATCTCAGCGAAATTGAAATGATTAATTCCAACGTTTCGTTCGTCAATCTGGTCCGAACTTCTTCAGGGAAATTAATCGAAATTAACATAACAAAGTTTATATATAAAGGGACACATCTTGTTTTTTAAAATTTTGGACTCATGATTGGACAAAATTTTAAAAAACAAGATGTGTCCCTTTATATATAAACTTTGTTATGTTAATTTCGATTAATTTCCCTGAAGAAGTTCGGACCAGATTGCCGAACGAAACGTTGGAATTAATCATTTCAATTTCGCTGAGATTTTACAAATATAACTTTATAATGATGAAGTGAGCTTTTAGATTTCTCCACGAGTTTATTAGTCATCTACCCTGGTTACCCCGAACATGATTGGTTGCTTTTGTGGGTTTTCACACCCTGTAGACTACTTTTATTGGAACTGATTGTTTCTTTGACTTGAACTTTGATCCTTTGTGTGTGAGATCTCCTTCTTACCGATTGGTATTTAGCTATCGAAACCGACTTGTTGTCGTCTGAACGCAAGAAACAGATCTCTGCGTTCTACTGTACATCTGACTAAAACTTTCTCGAGACACCCGCAGTCGTGAGAGGCTTAAGTGACAGGGAAAAGATTATTATTCTGGAATAATTCTGCAGTTCTATTCAACATTATTAACTTTAACAACTCAAAACTGCCTCAACGGTACTGTTAGACAGCTATGCAGCTTAGTCTAAGTAAAAATCGATTCCTTACGGTCAATTAAAATATTCCTACAAGGTGGAATCAAAACCTCTGCCTGCAAGAGTCACACACCAACATTTCCCGCGGACGGTCGAAAGTCGGAAATGACCTTAATTCACTCAGACGAAACCGTATCGTTAAACAACACGTAATCAGTGTCATCATACACCCACAAAGAGAATTATTAAAATTAGAGGTTAAACTGGGTCAGAGACGCACAATAAGAACTGATCAGCATGTGATAAGGAAATTTCGGAATAACAATATCCAGTCTAAGTAGGAGAGAAACGGATATCAATACATCTAGGGTAGAACCACAATTTGCCTATGTCTTCTGCGTTGTGTTTCTTTGTCTGTCGTATGGTTCTTCTTAGTCTTCCTGTCATGATTTCAATGTTGTTGCACAAGCATCGTTTATTAAATTCGTCTCACCATCATTCGATTTTCTTGACTTATTCTATCAGTTGAGTGACCTCACTCCAGTTGATGATGACAAGAGAAGCTGGTTCAAATCGAAGCTCGTCGACGTTGCAAATCAATACCTCATTTCTCCAATGTCATATTCCAAAATCCTTTCTGAAGAGCATCTAAGAGCATTGAAAGCTCTCAAGAATAATGACAAAATTGTTAAATTGGGACCTGACAAAGGCTCAGGTGTGGTGCTGATGGACAAAGAGGACTACATCGCAAAGATGAAAGCTGTCTCAAATGACCCGTTGAGGTCAAAGTTTACAGTTGCCAGAGAGATAAGACAGATGCAGTCGAAAAACGTATCACAAACGCCTTGAGAGATCTTCTAAAGAAAGAATTGATTGACAACAACACGTACAATGATTTGAAACCCCGAGGGTCCCGCTTGCCACATATGAATGGCCTTCCGAAGATGCACAAAGAATAAGTCCCCCCTGAGACCCATACTTTCGATGGTCAACTCGCCCCAACATAAGGTGGCACATTGGCTTGCGGAGAAGTTGGGACCTATTCGTCAACGGCTAGGCGTGCACACGGTGAAAGACTCATTTCATTTCTCTGAAAGCGTGGACCACATGAACGTTCTAAATAACTGCATGGTGTCATTTGATCTAACCCCCCTATTCACAATGATTCCAATCATTTGTCAGCAGTCCGATCTTCTCCCACTCCCAGATTCAGAATTCATACGCCTACTGCTTATGTGTACCATGGATGTGCAATCCCAATTTGACAACACTTTTTACCGCTAAATAGATGGTGTAGCTATGGGCAGTCCACTTAGCCCTGTTCTAGCAGATATATTCATGTCAAACCTTGAAAGAACAAAGTTGAAGCATGCAATCGATGAAACATCTTCCTACTGTCGTTATGTTAATGACACATTTATAGTGTGCAAAAATGAAAGTCATGCTTCAAACTTACTAAGGTTATTCAATGATGCACATACCAATATTGAGTTCACTATGGAACATGAAAGTGACAGAAAGTTTCACTTCCTCGACATTGCCATGGAACGCCTAGAAGACGGTAGTTTTCAAAAGTCAATTTATCGAAAGCCCACATGGAAAGGACAATACTTGCATTTTAATAACTTTTGTCCAAATAGCTTTAAGTGTGGTCTAGTCAAGACTCTGTACTATAGAGCGAGGAGAATATGCTCTATAGAGAAACTAGAGGAGGAGTTTGAGTACCTTGAAAAGATATTGAAGAGAAATGGGTATCCTCAAAGGTTCATCAACAATTATGGAAGATCTGAAATCACAAATGTAAAACAAATCACAGTGGGAAAAAAGCCAGTCTACGTTCAGCTTGATTATTAAGGTGAAAACATTGCAGCGATGATCAACAGAAGGCTGAGTACATACATTACTAGCCATAGCGTATCCTGCAGCTAAGCTCGTTCCCGTCTGTCGAACAACTTGCTCTTTGGTGCAATCAAAAATCGATGGATATCCTTCTCATGTTACCTCCAACTGTATATACAAATTTACATGTATCTTCGGGAGCATTTACATTGGAAGGACAGAAAGAAGGGCATATCTAGGATTTTCTGAACATGTACTCTCTGCTTTTAATTTCGTCGTACTCCACTTTTGGTGCATGGGCCAGGTCTCATTGTGTACCGGTAATCGTGGTTTTCTACCATACATCAGTTGGAAGGGTGACTTCTTCGTTGTTTCCTGAGTGGTAGCCCGATGTGTTAGTAAAATCAGTGGAAGCTCCGTTTCCCAGTTCCCGCCCTTCGAGGCCAGCCACTCCTTCAGTGTACGGTTGTTTCTCTCCGTTAGGCCATTCGTTTGTGGATGGTATGGGGTCGTTCTGATCCTCTTGATGCCCAGCTGTTGCAAACGGGAAGTAAACTCTTCACTCTCGAAACAGGGACCTTGGTCTGTCAGTATTGTCTTCGGTACGCCGTGGTCTGCAACAATGTGTCTAACTACTGCATCTGTCACGGTTCTTGCACGTTGGTCTGGGATTGCTACGGCGTCTACCCATCGTGTCGCGTGTTCCGTCATCACCAAGAGGTACTGATTACCATTGGATGTCTGAGGAAATGGACCCATGACATCTACGGACCACAAGTCACCTATCGCGGTAACTGGAATCGACTGAAGTGGTGGTCGTATATACCGGTCACCTTTCATCAGCTGGCACCGTGGACATCCAAGTACGTATCTTGCTACGTCTTCTCTCATACCTGGCCAGTACATACTTTGTCTTAGGAGGTCGGTCGTTCTGGCCACGCCTGTATGCGCTAGCTGGTGACATTCTTCTATCATGTCGTGGCGCGACGATTGAGGTATGACAGCCAGCCAGCTTCCGTCGTTCTCTCGCCAGGTCAGAGTCCCGTAGGCATTCACTCTGAGTCGATCCCTCTGTCTGAGTAGTGTGGTTAGCTCCTTACTCGCCGTAGTTTGATCCACTTCTATTCCGTTGGTGATCACCTGTATTACTGTATTCAGCGTATCGTCCAACCTCTGCCTACGTGCAAGTCTTAGTGGGTCTTGTTCTACTGCATGCACTCCGTAAGCGACCTCGGGCAACTCAGACTCATCTTCTGGTCTCGATAACAAATCTGCCAAGACATTTTCACTTCCAGGAACGTGTGAGATCGTAAAATCGTACTCCTGAAGACGCAACATCCACCGTGACAACTTCCCCCGTGGGTCTCTCGCTGTCTTCAAAAATTGTAGCGGCTTATGATCAGTTTCGATGTGGAACCGCCGGCCGAGTAAATAAGGTCTCCATTTGTCGACTGCCCATACCATTGCTAAACATTCTTTCTCTATCGTTGAATACTTTCTCTCTGTGAGGGTCAAAACCCTACTGGCATACTCAACGATTCCCTCGTCCTGTCTTAGGACCGCACCTATAGCGTAGTCACTGGCATCTGTGCACACTGTGAACTGTCTTCCTGGCACAGGTAGTTTTAGCGTCATTTGTTGGTGGTCGAGCAGCTGTTTAATTCTGTCGAATGTCCTCTGCGATTCTTCCGACCAAACAAACTTTGGCTCACCTAGTAGCCTGTATAGAGGGGCTGCTATCTCATTGAAGTTCTTCACGAAGCGACTATAAAACGCTGCTCTACCCAAGAATTGTCTCAGTTTTCTCTTTGAATTCGGGGCTGGAATCGTTTTAATCGTCAAAATTTTCTCCGGCAGTGGTTTAATCTCACCATTTCCCACTTTATGTCCCAACAGAGTAACATTCTTTTTGGCTATCTGAGACTTGGTTTTGTTGACGCGTAGTCCAAACTCTTCGATGCGTCGCAGCACGGCTTCTACATGGTTGACGTGATCGTTTTCGTTTTGACTGTATATGACGAGATCATCACCATAAACCTCCACGTTTTTCAAGTTCCTAAGTAATAGCTTCATCAGTCGTCTGAACGTAAACGGTGCACCTGCTAGTCCAAACGGCATGCGTTTAAATCGATATTGTGTCTGACCCACGATGAAAGCCGTCTTATCTCTATCACCTTGTTTTATCGGTATCTGCCAGTATCCTGAGCGAAGATCGAGAACCGAAAACACATTCGCACCTTGTAGGCGATCTAAAGTTTCTACCACTGTTGGCATGGCACACGGTCTTAACTCTGTCATACTGTTTAACTGTCGAAAATCAACACAGAATCTATACTTCCCATTCGCTTTTTTTACTAACAGCACTGGAGAGTTGTACGGGCTATCAGCTTCCTCAATAATGTCATCTTTTAACATCTCTTGCACTTGTCGCTCCACTTCGCCTTCCAGATGACATGGAACTCTTCGCGTTAAAAATGACCTTACTTTCGGATCACTTAACGGAATTTCATGATTCACCTTATCGCAATAACCGTATGGGTCGCCATCTCCAGTGAACAGATGATCGTATTTATTAATTAACTCTGTCACATTGTGTACCGTCGACAGCTTAATCGCTGCTATCTCGCTGGTCTCATACATGTTGATATGCCCGTATTTCGTGATCACCACGTTCGCTTGCGTGTCGATTATTGCACCAATCTCACGCAGAAAATCCGCTCCTAATATCGTTCGCTGTAGTTCGGGTACAACAATGAAAGGAAACGTCACCTCGCAGCCACCAACAACGACCGTACAGTTCGATCTACCCGTGATACGCAACACATACCCGCCTACTGTTTGTACTGTCAATGAACACGGACTAACACTCTTACATAAATTCTTATCTATTAACGACACGGCCGCCCCTGTATCTATCAAACATACTACTTCTCGATCATTCACTCGCAACTTCGAATACAGAGCCCCTTTCTCAATAGCCCCCACTAAATCTAGGTTCATACGAAAGAAAGAACAAGCATTATACCGTCTGAAATTTTTTCTTTTTCGCCTTTCTGGGCAGTATCTTCTCCAGTGTCCCGGCTTACCGCATTCAAAACACCGGTCTTTTCTATCAGCCAACTTTAACGCCGCCACTTCCCGCTGCAATGCTTCAATTTTTTGCTCATATTCGTTTGGTTTTGGTTGGTCTATAGCGGCTACCGTTGTGCTCAGCAGCTGTCTGGTCACCTTCGCCAGCTCACTAATATCCATCGGCTGCGTTGCGTTAACCAGTTGTAATCGCTGAGAAATGTGGTCTGGGACACTCTCGATGAATTGGGAAGACAGTAACTGCGCTTCTGATTCTTCATCTAAAGTGGGAAGCGCGCGTCGAAGTAGATTAGTCAGTTTCACCGCCAACACTAGCGGGTCTCCATCAGGTCCAAGCTTCATTGACCGGAACTGCTGCATTGCTAGCTGTCTGTCTGTTTCGCTGTCAAACTCGGACACTAGTCGTTCAACCAATTTCTTCCAAGACGCTGTGCCATTTGACCTGTCTACGCTGTCATATGCAGCCTTCGCTCGGCCTCTCAACAGCGTCCCCAGGACAACTGCCTTCGCCGCCTGCTCCTTGACACCCACCAGCTCAGCAACGGCCTCGAAGTCACGTAAGAAGCTCCGTATGTCTCCTTCTTCAAACGCAGCTGGCCACGGGATCTTCATCTTTTTGGAGGCAGCGACACCAAATGTAACAACAGAAGACAAGGGCTGGCAACAGATCGTTTTATTACGAAAATCAACACGTATTTATATATATTTTATGTGCATTAATAAGGCTTATGCAAGCAGAAAAAGGCAGTCTTCTGATTGGTTGTTTCTCGGAAGTTAAGCAGACAAACACAGTCTTATGATTGGTTGTTTTCGATATTTCTCGGAAAGTAGAGCCATCTATCTGCGAATCATATTTGTCCACATTTAAGTTTGCTGTGATTGGTTGTTGAAACAGCCTTGTTCATATTTTCTCACGGCCCATATTAGTGACCTAGACATTAACGTAGATTAGTGTCAACCAATCGGCTAGCAGCTTGCTCTCACCACACTAGTATGTCAAAATTGTTTTAGTAGATATACTTAATAATGTCTTTGGTCTGTAAGCAGCTGACGAGAAGGGAACGAAATAAAAGATGCTACCAATTTATTCTGTTAAAACTGTAGTTCTTGCTTTGTTCAAATTCATTAAGGGGAATAAATGTATGAGATACATATTTTTGTCTCCACCCATATGCTACTTATAAATATTTTCAGTAGCACACACCACAATTCTGTGTTTTTCTACTATTTAGAGTTTTTCTGTTTCTTTGTATCCATATTACATCATTGTGACATAATGACTCATCCTTTCTCTTAAGCATGTTGTTTTGAATTGTTGCAACTTTAACCGGTATGATCTTACACAAATATCTGTTATAGGAAGGCTGATCTGAGTAGTTTATTTTTAACTCTTTTTTGTGAGTTTAAGCAAAAAATATCCTTCCTTTTCGACAATTTATTCTTCTAGCTCTACAGTTGTATATATATAAAATGTTCTAAAATAATCGTCATTAACAATACTGATGTTCTTAAATGCTATCGAGTTGTTAAGGTCATTAAAATTACAGTTTAAGAAAGACGCTCAAGTTATAATATGATAGGCATAAAAATGTAATAGTAAATAGAATATCAAATAAAGTTAAGGAAATTTCTACAACAAATTGAGGATCATTAAAACCGTGATGGTGAAGGTAATGATAGTGTCTGAACCAAATTCTTCTTTTGGATACATAGGTCAGACTTCTTGATGTTAGCTCCCAACAGCCTCAGTAATATGCAATAGACGAACTTTTGAGGTAAAATTTAGCTTAATCGGAATGCGGTCGATGATTTTGAATGCCTTGTCGACATCAATTTTGTGTTGTGTGTCTGTGAGATGAGATAGAATAGAACTATAAGTGGACTTTGTTTGTCCCTTACTTGACGACGCAGCACAGTGATCTGAAATCAGACATATATAACTATCTTCACAGGAGCAGCCGAATTGATAGATGTTTAGTCTTTGTATCCAAAAGAAGAAATTGGTTCAGACGCTGTCCTTACCTTCACTATCAAGGTTTTGAATGATTGTCAGTTTGTTGTGGAAATCTGATGTTCTATTTACTATTCCATTTTTATGCTTATCATATTATAACTTGAGCATCTTTCTTGAACTGTAATTTCGTTGACCTTAACAAATCGATAGTATTTAAGAACACCAGTATTGTTAATGACGATTGTTTTGGAACATTATATATATATATATAATTGTAGAGCCAGAAGAGGAAATTATCGAAAAGCGTATCCTGATAAAGAAGAAATATAGTCTCAGTCTCACTAGGGCGAATGATGTTTGAGTATGTGGAATTTATGACACAAAAATTCATGAAGGAATTGTGGAATTAATTTCTAATCTTAGCGCAGAGACTCTTCTGCCTATTATACAGAGGTTAGTCATTCCTGGGATTACTATTTATACAGACAATTGAGCGGGATACAATTGGCTATCCGATTTGGGTTTTATCCATGAGCAAAATCAATCATTCAGATGATTCTGTCCATCACCTTACTGGAACCTATACAAATTCAATCGTGGGCTTTGGGAAGAAGATTGTTAAACAGAATATGAGGGATAAATGGGTTACGAAAACAGCTCATCTTCGGTCACTCTGGTGAATGCATGCTTAGGAACTGGTTTAACCTGAAAAGAAGACAATTACAGCGAAGAAAATTTTCTTTCCGACGAAGTCATCGCCTAGGCTATACATTCGTGTATTTATATCAAATGGATGGGAAAGTTCCAGAATAATTTCCGGTTAAGGGTCAAACCAATAAGAATTACAATTATGAATTAGAATGCCATAATAAACAGGGGGACGGATAAAACTCAAACAGAGTAGCATCATAATTACTAAGAAGATTGACATTTGTGCAATTAGGGGTTAGAAATGTAGAAATAACAAAATAGATAGGATGTTTGGATTAAAACTAATGTGATGAATAATTGTTTATGCAATCAGGGATTAAACGTGTAGAAATAGTAAAATGACAAAATAGACGGGAAGTTCGGATATGAAAATATGGTAGTGTAAATAGGGATTAAGAAAAACTTAACACGAATAAACAGGAAGTTTAGATAAGAAAGGCGATGGGATGGTCATTACTAAAAGAATTACCTGTTTATGAGGGCCATGGTAGGAACAGCGGTTGAGCGTATTTCTTTTGGATAATAACGTGGGTTTGAGTTTTTGGATAACTAGTGCCTCGCTTATGCCTAGGTGTCTTAATTTCCCTGGCTTTGATAGGTTTGATCGAATCGTGTATATTATCTTGAAGGATTTTCCGAGTGGCGATGAATGTCCTGAATTGACCAGATGTTCTGTCACTGAACTATATACAGGTCTTTGGTCTCCTCTAATTCGCCAGGCTGGATAGTGTTCACGAGCGCGTTTTTAAAGGTGGCGCATGGTACGGCCAATGTACTCCACAAGAGCAAGTAAAGTGGTATATGCACGTTGAAGTGGCCCAATGCGACATCTTGTCTTTTACGTTCTGGATGAACTGTTTTTTGCAAGGAAATGTCAGTCGTAGGCTCGCAGCGAAGTATGTTTTCCTCAGAGATTTGGAGAGGTGTTTACGAAGGATTTCTGCTTCAGTATCACTTTTGAATTCTAGAATAAGCAGAAGTATTTTCTTTGGAACGGATTGCACTTGTTCGGAAGTCTTCTTTGATTTGAGATTCTTGTCTTTGAACTTGGGCGGGTAACCGTTTTCCATCGGGGTTCTTAGAAGACTACGCAGTTCTTCCTCAATGACTTCCTCGCTGTTTGTCCCCGAATCCTCGAGGGAAGAGTGTATATCAGGCTCCTCATTCTGCTTAAGGGCACGAAGCTCTGAAAATTGATGAATTGTCCATTCCATGTAGGCTTTTTGTATATGGACCTTTTCAGGGAGTTGTTGGCGTTTCTTGTCAGATGGACGTCGAGTAAGTGGAACTTTCCGTCGGATTCAGTCTCAAGTGTAAAGTCGACGTTTGGGTGGGCGTCATTGAAGATTTGAAGTAGATTTTTTAGATCACAATTTGCATCACAAATAATGAAAGTATCATCGATGTATCTCTTGTACAGATGGAGATCATCGATAGTTGGTGATAAGGGGTTGTTTTCTAGGCTAGCTATCAAGCAATCGGCCACGAGGGGTCCTATGGTAGAACCCATTGCTACTCCATCTACTTGCCTGTATATTTCCTTGTTGAAACTAAAGTATACGTTGAAGGTGCATCGAAGTAACAGTTCTTTCAGTAATGGATCGATATACCGAAATCGATGCTATTCGATTGAATGTACGTACGGTTTCTGTAAATGGAACGTTGGTGAAGCGAGAGACGACCTCCAAGGAGACCATTTTCTTTTCTGCCACGTTGACATTCTTAATTGAATCAACAAAGTCGAATGTGTCATGGAGGTTGTGTCTTGACAGCTTCTCTTTCGCCGGCCCGAGAATCTCCACCAGCCATTTCGCGATTGTATTTATTTTTTTTTATTATTTATTTTTGATTACAGCTTGATTCCACACTGTATTTTTGGTAGAAGTATGGAATTTTCAGCGTGGATATCGGTAGCCCGAAATTCGCAGGCCGACCATAGATATCAGGTGTGCGTCGGCGTGGGCTCGAACCCCGGACTATGTGCATGGTCGGCGAGAGTCCTAACCACTGTGCCACCGACGCATATCATATGAGGAATCTATCACATCTAGTATTGGGTGGAGTGGGATGTCTAGTTTGTGCACTTTAGTTAAGCCGTGCATGCGCGGCGTTGTAGAACCAGATGGGCGCAGTTGTTCGTTCAGTTTTGAACTGATAATGGATTCGTCTTTCATTTTCTTCACTATCTTTGTTAGCTGGAGATCCGTCTGTTCGGTGGGATCTTTCCGTGGAGACTGTTTCTGAAACTTTTTATCATCAGATAGTATCAGCGAGAGTTTGCTTAGGTACTCTGATTTGTTCATCAAGACGATCCCGGAGGCTTTATCTGGTCGTGTGATATTCAAGTTATCATTATCCTTCAGTTCTTTCAGTTGCTTTCGATATTCTTTGGAAAGTACGTTACGAAAGCTAGCTTTTTTGTTAGTGTAATCGAGGCAGCAACTTAA
Organism: Trichobilharzia regenti; assembly: GCA_944472135.2. Classification (NCBI taxonomy): domain Eukaryota; kingdom Metazoa; phylum Platyhelminthes; class Trematoda; order Strigeidida; family Schistosomatidae; genus Trichobilharzia; species Trichobilharzia regenti. Next base: position 169,764,480 of record OX235262.1, on the reverse strand, counting down.
AACGGTTGATTTGAAAAGGTCTGCATTCTCATTCTCTCATAACTTGAAAACTGATACTCTTCATTATAATTCGGAGATATTTTAAATTCACGTCAGGGAAAGCATCCTGTTTATTGTTTTATCGTTACTCTCTCTAAATTTCTTTTGTAAGTAAACATCATTTGTATGTGAAAACCATTTGTTTTTATGAATGGTTGCCTCAAAGTAAGTCGTGCGTTCGTATTCTATGCATCGCTGTAGTTTATCTTCGCCTGAGACCATACATGAATAGTGAGTTAGGCTATAATTAAGTTCCATTTTTAGGATATTTCTTTACTTGTTATTTCCTCACACGAATTTATCAAAACGAAGAAGTGTTTTGTAAGTTATCAGTAGTCAATTTCTTCTCCTTTTTTTCTCGTCTTCAGAATGGTTCCTCTACACCGAAAGTCTACACAAAGAAATCGTATGCACCATCTGTATCCTGTCAACCACCTCAACAGGATATATGTCAAATGCTTAGAAAACAGCTAAATCTCAAAGAAGACAATAAAACTGTAACAACACCTGTGCTTCGAGACAAGAATGTGAATGACAAGCAAACATCGCTGAATCGTTCAGCTTGGCAACCTCTTTCTCCTCAAATCGATAATGAACTCCGCAGATCTGAACGTACAAATCGTAGTCTGTTGACTAGTATCTTAGCAGAACTACCAGATTTTTCATTTGATCCCTCTGTATCTTCTTCAACAAGTCAAGGGGATTATTCTCAAGTACCTCTACGGAAAAGTTTACCAAACAGTAAAAAAGATAATGCAACTAGTCGTCGTGCTAGTACATCAAAACGTAGGGGTTGTTATATAGAACCTTCAGATTCAGGATTATATCCTAATTGGGTTTCTTTTGATTCTAGTCCTTCACCTCCTCATCATTCTCCCACGTAAGTTCTTTGACAAGTTGCTCTTCGCAGATTGTTTTCTGTCCTCCAACATTATTTATGTGTATCTCTACAATCAAGGGGACTAATATTAATAATGACAATAGTAGCTTTATGGGTAACTCTAAACGAAAGACTTAAGTAAACGGAAGTAATGACCTTGATCAACCAATCAGGTGGGCCCACAGTAAGTGCGCGTAATTTAAAGAACTCTTATCCGAACAGTACTCAAATACTATCCCTTGATGGAATTCGTAATGTAATTCATGTATCGCATCTATATTTTTACGTTTTCACTATGGGTTCATCTGATTGGTAGATCTAGGTCACTGTGTCCTGTTACTTGGGTCTTTCGTTTGGGTCGCCATAGTTTAGAGTTACCGCTTTATTCTAGACAAAATTATCTGCACAGTGTGCAGAATTCTCAACGTAATTTATTGCATAATATTTTCTTCTCATCTAGGATCTTCAGGTAATGGAACTATTTTTATAGTATATCATGTGGTACAATGCGCTGTTCAATCTGAAGTATAGACCAACCTCCTATGATGTGTTTCCTTCATCTCTGAGAAATGAGCACGGGTATTTTGTAAGCCAGGTGAATCAAGGACATAAGCGAATGGCTAAAGCAATAAAAATTGGAGAAATTGTATGGTATTGTGTTGAATAGAAATTTCAGGTAGTTCAGTGATTCAAGGTTTCAGGTGGAACGGATGATGATGTCACAACCACTCAGAGTCTGAAAGGCAACGCCCACCTTTGTCACTCTGAAATCAGCTTGGAAATTTTCTCCACTCAGCATAAAGAATAGGATTCGGATTTTAAGCGTCAGCGTTATGCCAGTCAGTCAGTTCTTCTATATGCGTGAGAAACTTGGCGTATGCGTCACGGAAAGCATTTCTAACAGCGAGCAGCAAATTTCTCTGGATCCATATTCAAGATCAGATCACCGGCTGGAAACAATTAACAACACGGAACTCTGGCAACAAACCAACCAAACGCTGATCGCTCAACGAACATTCCGAAGAAAATGGAGGTGGATCAGACTCACATACACTCTGAGGAGATTGTTGGATGATATGGCTCACCAGGTCATAACCCGAGTGGAACCCGAATGTGAAAGGACGAGTTGTTCTTGGGTCCGAGGGTGACATAGTAGAGGAGATGAGAGCCTATGGATAATCATGGGGCTAGCTAAAGAGGACCTCAGAAAATAGGACAAAGATGTTCTCTTCACTCATCTTCTTGTCTACCTCTGTGGGCTATTTGGAACGTGGCAACTTGAACTGCTGCACTTCGGTGCCAAGTTCTATGTTGAATCCAGACCAGACATCTGAAGCCGTATGTTTCACCTGGAACCCAAGAGGAAAATAATGATAATAGGGATTCAAGGAGGCGTTTACAGAAGTATTCGTAAATTTGACGTAAAAACGATTACGACTGATACATGGCTATCGTAAAATGTTAATTGAAATGTTTGGTTTGATTACGGTATATATATATATATATATATATATATATATATATATATATATATATGGGAAAGTGAGTTGTAAGGTGCATTCTTGCTGGCAACCCATATTCAACGATATCTTGAATAGAGGTCTCGAAAATATCATTTATCCAGTTAACTACATCTCAGCATTTCTTCGTATTTCATTGGGGAAATTTCAATCTTCTGCATGGAGTTCAGTTACGACTAATTTCTTTTTCGTTAAACGCCACCGAAGTAATTCCCGGGAATAATAGTTGATACTGGTATACGGTATTTAAAGGCTACTCAACATATCTATTCTTTTTCCAATACTGACTTCGGTGGTTTGAACTAGCTCTATAGATACTACCACATTAGCTTGCACACCGATTGTTGATCTTTGAAACACTCAAGCTATATAATATATATATATATTTGCCAGTTCTTTTATTCCTTCCCCTTCCCAGTGGAACATAGGACGCCTTCAAGCTAGAGGCTTGAAGTTCCTGTAGCAGTGGTGATTATTTTCACAGGATGAGGTTGCTAGGTTCATGCACAACCTTCTTTCTTTACCAGTCTTACTACTGGGTTAGCGAGGTAAAGGAGTGAGTCAGTGTCCTGGGATCGAATCCGGACCACCTACGTGGTCGGTGAGCAATCTACCGCTGTGCCACTGACTCACTTATTCTTACCAGTGCGCTTATATAATGTACAGGATTTTCGGTGGAATTTACTGCATGATATTTTCTCTTCGTCCATGATCTTCGAATAAAATATTAGTTGACAATAGATAGCATGACAAAATACTGGCTGATATGAAGCGAAAACTAATCCTTTGTGATATTTTTTGTCTGCTTGGAGAAATGAACGGGATGTGGCGTTGAAAGCCAACTGTTAAAGGTTCAGGAGTACACTTTGATAGCTAAGGAGATAACTCGTGAGCATTTATTTCATATATATTGGGATATGTTGCCCTTCACATTCTTCTTTTTTATCACTTTAGTAGAAATCAGAGAATCACCGAAAGTAAATACTATCATTGAATATCATATTTTAATCTATTAAAACAAAGTGGATTTGAGAAATTATACTCAATACATTAGTGGTTTTTTTAGCCCAAGTTTTAAGAAGGCCGCTTTTGATGATATTTAGGAAGTAGAATCATAGTCCTCAGACATTGATTTGCTCTAAAACGTAAGGAAATTGCATTAATTTGGTTTCTGTAGCTAAGATTTTGACGTAGCCGTTTAGAGCCTCCAATGTCACTCGACTAGTCGCATGAAGATATTCACAGATACAGTTACATATGCATTTATCGTTTATTTTCTGTATTAATAATTTATACGAATGTCAGAATACAGAATAAAAAAAGTAAAATTACTTCCATTTTTCGGCTTACTTTAAACCATTTGTTCTACTATTAATTGTTGCCCTATAAACGACCTGGCACACATGAGGGTGGGTAGACTTCAGTCGTCTTCCGTGTCGAAATGCTTTCATGTAGCCACGCGTTCGTAGCCTCTGTCAGGAGTTTCCCTCATAAAAGTGAAGGAGGAACTGGAAAACCTTGGCCCCTAACCTGTGGTGTATATAGGCTCCAAAATGCGGATGGACCAACAGGCGTATGAATCTTTTTCAAATGAGCGGTAACCATGGGAACGTAGCTTTTAATGCTACTCCTCCACTGCCTTGTCGATCAGACTTCAAGTCCAAAGCTCCGGAGGGAGATGGTGATCCCTTAAGACAACCACCACATTACATAAATGTAATGTGAAAGTTGCTGTTTGTTCGTCAAACAGTAGTCGGCTTTTCATCTATGGTTCATTTTCTCTTCAGATAGTAAAGTTATTTGAAACACAACTGATGCTTCACATATCCTCGAATTCGTCTTTTTTTATTATTTGTTTTGCTCTTCTCATTTTTGCTGGATACTTTAGGAATCTCGTTAATTTAGATTTTTCCACTTCTGATTCAGTCAATTCATCATTTCATCCATTCACAGGTGATACACCCGTAAGTGTGTAAATCTTCTACTTTTCTATTTAAATAATACTTTCATTTGTATATATATATATATATATATATATATATATATATATATATATATATATATATATATATATATAGTGGCAGTTGTTTTCACAAACAGGCTAATCTCAAAGTTTGTTTATCACCTAAAGCGTTTTTTGATACTGTTATTTTTATGGCTGCCTAGATGGAAGAAAATATTTGGCAACTAAGGTTGTTGATTTTGGTGATGTTGTAACAACAGTAGACAAGGGTTAAGCAACAAATCGGTTATTCAGGAAATCAACACATATTTATAGATTTTCATGTACATTATTATAGATTATTGTTAGTAGACAAACACAATCTTCTGATTCGTTGTTTCTCACAGAAAGTTAATCTTTCATCTCCTTGTGACTGTTTCTTGAATGTCAGATCATCTATCTGCTAATTGTATCCGCCTACGCAAACAAAGTCTGCTGTGATTGGTTGTTGAATCAGTTCTTATCATGTTCTTATTTTTCTCACGACCAATATTGGGGACATAAACATTGATGTAAATTACTGTCTACCAATTTGGATAGCAGTCAGCCCTCACCACAATGTTATTTGAGTGCTTTAGTCATTATCATTCTGGACATCATAACCAGGTTAAATTTCCCACGAAAAGTGAACTGTGTATATTCAGTTTATTGATTTTTGTCTAATTATTCTGATAGTTTCAGTGACATTCCTTGTAAGCTCTCCGTGATTGGTTGCTTTTTATGCTGGTGGTGTGATTGTTTCTCATGTTTTGTTTTTATCAGTGTTTCATTAAAAATAATTCTATCAGTTTAATAAGGTGTTGCTGTTTACTGGAATTTTCAGTAAAAATCCCAGTCGGTATTCGTTACAGTACCTTATCATAGGAAGAAGAATTATTATAGTCCCTTTTAATTTCGTTTGAGATTAGTCCATATTATAAGTATAAAACTTGAGCACTGTGGTTCAGTATAACTCCATTATAGATAAAATTTTATTTTGATAAAGTCTCAGTGTTATTATTTATATTATTTATTATTATTCCCTTGGGTTCCTAGTGGAACATAGGGCTTCAACTGCACGTCTCCACTTGCTTCTGTCTTCTACTGTGCTTTTCACCTGCATCCATGTTAGTCCATACTGTTTCAACTCCTCTCTCTTCACACGATCTACTCCATGTCACCCTTGCACTGATGTCCCATTCGCCGCTCACTTCCCTTTCGGGTTCCACTCGAGCAATGACCTGACTCGCGCGCTATGTCACCCAGCGGCCTCCTCAGCGAGCGAGTGTCTAATCCATCTCCACTTTCTTCTGCGTATTTGTTGGTTGGCGATTGGTTCTTGTTTTGTTCCTTCCCATAGTTTCTTGTTGGTGGGTTGATTCTTTCTGGCCCGGCCATCTGATCTGATCTTCAGTATAGAGCCAGCGAAGATAGTTGTTGGTTGATAAAGATCTGCAACAGGCTGTTGGTAATATTCTTTGTGACCCGCCCGCCAAGTTTCTGATCCGTATAGGCGAACTGACTGACTTGATGTTTGTATTGAAAATCCGACCGAATTTTGTTATTGACGCTGGCTGAGTGACAAAAATTTCCAGATTGGTTTCAGTTGGTTGATGAATGTGTTTCTCGCCTGCCTTCCCGATTATCGCTCGATTTGACATTCTCGTCCGTTCCGACTTCCTGTAGTTGAGACAATGCTCCCTAGATAAGTGAATGAAGTAATCTCTTTCAAATCGCTCCCGTTGATGGTGATTGGCTACTGGCTGGATGTTGCGGTTTTTTGTTGTTGTTGGTTGGTTGGCTATTTTCATAACCTCCGTCTTGTCTATGTTCACTCACAGTGTTATACAGTAGTATTAACTGATGACCACATTTCGAGTACAAACTATTGTCACTCATAATCATATCAAGTAATTCACACAACTTTTTTTCTTCATTTATGTAATGTGTGGAATTGACTAGATATTTAAATAAAATTGAATATAGGATAATGTGCATTCAGAAATAATAATATGAGTGTTATTGATCAATTACAATCAGATGGGAAATAAGACGAGTGTTTTTATAGTCATAATAATAGGTAACTTGTTAGAATGTTGTGATGTGTTTGAATTGAAATAGAATTTTGAGATTATTTATTATCCTCTTGTGATTTGACTGACTGGTGGTAATAATATCTTCCATACATATCTCTGGTATTTGCATTGAGTTATTTATGTTGCATGTGTTTCGTGTATACTCGATGAAACAGGCAGGATTCAGTAATCAATCTCACTCTCCATCTACTGATATTACTTCTTAGAATTTTAACCCTCTCCCACCCGATTGTGTGATTGTGTGTTAATGTATGCAGTGGAATTGCTGAGCTTTTTTCTAAATTACTTATCTTCACCGGTGGGGTTAACCATTCACACCTTAACTAAATTCTTATGTTCTGACAATCTGACTACTGCCCATCTACTAGTTTGACCCATGTAGTTGACCTAACTCACAGTCATTGCAGGGTATTTTGTGAATTATATTATTTTGTTTAATTCGGTCCACCGACAGGGTCTTTCAGCCTACAGAGTTTGTCCTACCTGAGTGAGTTTGTAGATTTGAATGCCACCCTAATTTCTGCTTGATTGAGAATCCTACACAGGGAGGGTCTCAGATGTCCCCTCCTTATATGGTATAACAGTGGATGCCTTATATTTTTCTCTTACTTATGTTATCATTACTAGTTCCACAATTATTTTTATTTTGCTTTTTGCCTTTACTGATCTTCCAAACATGTATATAAATGAAGGAAGAAAGTTGTGTGAGTGACTTGATATGATTATGAACAGCAATAGTTTGTGCTCGAAAGTGGTTGCATCAGTTAATATTACTGTACAACAACACTGTATGATTTATCAAAATAAAATCTTATCCATAATGGATTTAGCCTATAATCTTAAATTGACTGACTACCTTGACCACAGAACTTTGCACAGAAATACATCAGTTCGAGTTGCCATACTCCACACAGCACGTAAAAGGAGACAAAAGAGAGGAAAGCAGAGATTCTCAAGAACCATAATAAGCAGAATTGTGACGGGCGAAAAATGGTAACATGAAATGACAATAGAATTTTGGTACATACCGCTGACCTCAAAGAGTGAATACATCTTCGCCGCCGACAGCGATTTCGAGCCATATCACCAATTTTCTTCAGTCACCATCGGTTTTTACCATCTCAAGGATCCCGACCAAACGGCTTACACCGCCCTGTGTGGCTCATACTAACCGTTAAAGATTCTGTAGACTTATTCTGGGTTTTGGCGTAACTCTCACTAGCTCTTTTCCAACATGATCGATCCTATGTTAGCTAACAGAGCCCGTCGAGGAAGGCGATGGTGTAACTTTACAAGCTCATCGATTGATTTTCCCTCCTTACCTAACACCCTACCGATGCCCAACCTCACCTTATTATACCACTTAACACTGCAGATAGATAGGTAGGCACCTATGATGAAAGACGGTTAGTCTTTTCGTATCTTCTACTCTCAATGGCCATGTCTGAAAGGCAGCCATAAAGGAGGACAGAGCGAACTGTTGTGTAGTACACACGTCTGTTTGATCGATAGCCAGTCAGTTGACACGTCTACTCCAGAGATAGCGTTATTTGTCAAATCCCACATATGCTTTTCTTATCCGTTCTGAGGTTTTGTCAGTAGTCAGCCCTTTGGGGCTAATGCAACACGAATGAATACATCAGTAGACTTTCAGGAGTAGAAGTTTGTGTTATTTATACTTTATATTATTATAACACTATTATTCCCTTGGGATCTGAGTGCAACATATGGGTACGACAGCATATCTCCATTTCGTCCTGTTATTTACAATCCTCCTCAACTGGTGCCTCCTCATCTCCTTTTCACACTATCTCCTCCATGTCATCTCGCACCGAATAACTCGTCGTTTCCCATTCAGGAGCATCCTTGGCGCGTCATATCACCCAGTAGTCTTCTCAGTGTATGTTTGATCCACCTCCATTTTCTTCGGGATATTTGTTGAGGAAAAGGCTCTTAGTTGGTTCGTTCCCAGAGTTTCTTGTTGCTAATTTTTTCTAGCCGGTGATCTGATCTTCAGCCAGAGCCAGGGAAGTTAGTTATTGATAAAATTCTGCGGTGGCCTTTTAAAAGTGCTTTCCGTGACATGCGACGTCTCTGAACCATATGTATGAACTGGCTAGCGTGACACAGATATTGAAAATCTGAATCGTGTTCCTTATGCTTAATACAGTAGATTTCTTCTCTGATTTCAGATTAATGAATGTCTGTCCTCATTTTCCGATGCTACCTATCCGTGCCTCCTATAGTTGAAATGTCGAGGCATAGATAAATGGAAGAGGTGAATTCCTTCAAATTTCTCCTATTGTTAGTGATTGGTGTTTGTTGTTGGTTTGTTATCTTCATTACCTTCGTTTGCTCTATAGTTCACTTGAAGTTCTGCCATCGCTGCCTGCCTCTTCTGCCAACTTGTTGGTTTTCACTTACAGATCTACGAGTTTGTGTAGCGTTAAACGTAAATCGTCCGCTAAGTCTAGATCTTCTAAAATCTTCCCGTCAGTCCAATGTACTCGTCTCTTCTAGCTCCCCACTCACGGTGTTCTGCATAATCCAGTCCCCCCCCCACAGTAAGAAATATCATCGGTGATAGGAGAGAGGCGGACTTTATCTTACTCCTGTCTTCACTTCAAAGGCTTCGTTAAGTTCTCCGTTGGGAATCACTTGACACTTGGCGTTTTCGTATAGCTATTGAATGAAGTTGAAAAGGCTTTTCAACTAACTTCGTGATCAACTCTTTCGAGGGCTTTTTCAAAGTCGATGAGGTCGATGTAGTGATCTGACTGCGACTCTATGCTCTGTCCGATGATGATGTGTTGCGTTTCCATCCGTGCTTCGGTGGACTCTCGCCAGCCATGCACATGGTCCAGGATTCGATCACCTACCGACGCACACCTGATATCAATGGTCGACCTGCAAAATTTGGGCTACCGATATCACATGCTGAAAATTCCATACTTGTATCAAAAATACGGAGTGGAATCAAGCTGTAATCAAAAATATATGATTTTCTTCGCCTGATTCTAGCTTTTTCTGTGAGAAGTTTTCCATTCAGTGCATATTTTAGTCGCTCCAAGATGACGCGACTTAATATTTCGCTAGGCGCAGGCACAAGTCTGATTCTTCGCCAGTTCTTGCAGAGGCTTAATTAATCCTTCTTTCGTAGTTTGACATGGTAGCATTTCTTCTTTATTTAGTTATTGATATTTTGGAATGCAGGTTCAACATACTACTGTAGGTGTTGATTTTCTGGAAGTCCTGCTGTCCTCCTAAATAAGTTTTTCTCCGCTATATCAGGTCATTCAATGAGACTTTCCATAAAGGAATACAACTAATATAATTTAACAGTCTTTCATCTTCAATCACTACATAAGGTCCAACTTTCATGAGGATTCCAGGTTATGTAGATTTCGCAGATAGACGAGACTTCTCTAAAATGTCTCTACTGTCGTAATCCAATCTGTTTTGTGACACTCTTATCTGAAGCACCTTTTCTCTTATAAATTATAATTGGCTGGTGTCTAGTTTGTTAGTTTGGTGTGTTGATACTGAGGCAGTTAAACTAAAATTGGTCGATTGTAATTTGGAAATATCATCTTTCTTATCAAGTGTTGGTTTGCATAGATTTGATTGGCCACATATGCGTTTGATGACGAGTTGACTTCAGTTAGAGAACCATTGGAAAACCTGGGAGTGCCGATGAAGAGACTCAAGCTGGGACGAAACAACCGTCCAGTACTCCCAGGTTTCCTATTGATTGTCTAACGTATGTCAACTCGTTATCAAACCCATATCAGCTTTCTATAGTTAACATTTCAGTTAGGTACTCAAATGTTTACACCTTTAGTTTTGATCACAACAGCTGGCTAGCGGGCTCATTTATTCTCACATAGTAATAAGGTGCTCAGTAAATCACATTATATACCTAGAATGTTACATTTATTCTCCTAATTAAAATATTACTTTAAGTAATTTGGTGGATGGTGAACTGGCAGTAGAATCTACCAGGGTGCACCGCATTTCGTCCTATTTGGGATTCATCCACCAACTGGATTTACCTACATTCTCCAGTGAGTGAGTGATGGTGTTCCCACTGAGGTTCTAACACCACTGCCCATAGTTTCAAACGCCAAAGAGTTAACCACTAGACCACTTAGGCCCTGAGAGCCACCTTTTATGCAGTGGGTGTCATTCATTGTTTATTTTTGATTCATTGAACCGAAATGTTCAGTCTCTGTTGATATGTCGGTTACTATGGACACCATAGACGACGATGTCTGAGGATTAACATGCAGTAATTTGGTGGGCGGTGACTATCAGGCCCACTCAGCTGACGAGTTTCAAGTAAAACGAAATGTGCATCCTGGTGGAGTTCACTGCTAGTCATCATCCGCAAAAATTACTACAAGTTAACCCTAAGATATCTTCGACACATCTGCCCAAGAAGAGGCCGATTATTTCAGTTCAGTCACTTAACAGGAAGTTCAAAATTGAATTTTTTTAAATCAAAATTTTGGTTCGAAATCACTGAAGTAACATCGCTCTTTTCTCCCTTTAATTATATCAAATTCTTTTGTAATATATCTCGTTACAGCTCATATCGTTATCATCAAGTGATATGAAACAGCAGGTGAACTCTGATCCGGATCAATTGGAAAAAGATATTATGGATGAATTTGATCAGTTGTCTAAATCTCGAATTAGAAAATCTTAGTTTTTAAAAACTAATCTCCCATTATTAATTTTGATAATATTATTATTATTACTGCATAACGTGTTTATTATGTATATCTTATTCTCTTTTCCTCAATCTGATGTGAATCTCCGTCTGTAGAAGAAAAGCGATCTCATTCCAGTTTCTTTTATTTTGCAAAAATTAATATTTTATCTATTCAATTTTATAATATAATATTGGCTACAACGTTTTTTGTAGTCTTATTGTTATTATTATTACTATCATTTTCTCACTGAAATGACAAATAAACATGTGCATTATATATACTTTATAATATATACATATTAATTATTCATAAACTATTTGCTTACTAGTGACTTGCTGTAGGACGGAGTTTCGGGAGTGAGGATGGAGTTGCCGCCGATGACATTGGTTGTTGATCGCATTAAAACCTCACGACTTGGTAGAAGTTAGAATTCATGAACTGTCCATTGAGTCGAGTCCCAATGGGTGAATGGTCCATTAACCTGCCATGCAACCGGAAGATCCTGGTTCTGAACCCTGGCGGTGGGTGCGTACTGATGATGAGTCCCAAGCACTAGGATGAAACAGTTGTCCATTAATTCTTGGTTTTCTTTGGTTCTCTCTAACTGATATCGATCCGTCGTCACACTCGACACACTATTTGTTGTTTTTTATAAAATGACAATGACTGACTAGTTCCGACGTAGGACTGTGCACGGATGTGCAGCAGTTTGAGTTACCACACTCCCTTCTTGTAGCACACAAAGCAAGAGAAGAGAGCAAAGAGAGATTTAAAAGAGAGAAAGATAGTAAATAGATATTGAAGGTTAAAAGAATTGTAACATGGGCAAACAATAGAATTTTATTGGGTATTTTAAACCATAGAGAATGAATGCATCTGGGCCAGCCATTGATTGTCTCCAGTTGCCATTGGTTTTACCATCTCGAGGGCCCCAACCAGAAAGTCTACACCTTTTCACTCTGGTCAGACTGACTGTCAAGGATTCGATTGACTGGTGAAGTCATGTTTTGGTTTGACCACCACTAGCTCTCTTCCAGTGTGATAGATCCTATGTCAGCTAACACAGCCCGTCGAGGAAGACGATGGCTTAACATACGTAACACATGTCCTAACAATCTCAGTCGATCGGTGTTACTTCACAACCTTGTCGGTTGATTTCCCCTCCGTGCCTAGGCACTCGACCGATGCCTAACCTCAATATTGCTAACCTTATTATACCACTTGACACGGGAGATAGAACTCAGATACCTATGATTAAAAATAGCTAGCCAGCCTTCTCATGCCTTCCACTTTGAATGGCCTTGTCTCAAAGCCAACCATGAAGGAGTACAGAGCGGACTACTGAGCAGTACACACCCCGTTTGGTCAACAGCCCTCCCTGGATATCATATCTACACCAAAGATGGCGTTAGTTGGCGTATTCCAAACAAGGCTTCTGTATTCGTGTTGAGATTTTGTCAACGATCAACCCACTAGCGTTGGCTGATGCAACTCTCCAAATAAGTCAAGTGGTCAACACGCTCTGCCACCACTTCACTCCTACCTATCTTTCATCTGGGAGCCGATGTAGTCCAGTGTTGTAGCGTCATCTTACATTAGACAGCTACTTTTACCTTTGCTTTCACAATGGAACATAGGGCTTCAGGCTTGAGCTTTGAAGTTTCAGTAGCACTAGCGTTTTATTTTTGCAGAATGAGGTTTTAGCTGCATGCCCAACCCTCCCTCTTTACCGGACTTATTGCAGACAAAGCGAGGTTTAGCACTGCAGCGGCCGGGAATCGAACCCTGGATGGACAGTATTCTATCACTGAATTATTGACACACAAAATCCTTTCGTGGAGGCGGAATTCGAAACCACCCCCTTTCAGACTGGTGCCTGAGACTAGCGCCTTAATCTGCTTGGCCACACCACACACTAGGTTAAAGGGTAGATTAATATAAGCAGTTGAAAATTATCCATTCAGGTTAGTAACATGATGTTAATTTCACATGAATTAATGATATCCTCATTGTGTGATCAGAACAAGGTGATTTTTCATTGAACAGCTAGCTATTCTTGATAACCTCTTCTTCAGCTTCTACAGTTAATAATTCTATGAATATTACAATACAAATAGCCTGTCAGTAAAGGCAAACCGAAATTATTTCACAAACTGTATTTTTGGGGTACAAGTATAAGATGAAATAATAGTCCGTTAGTTGACATTGTCAACTACATGTGTATAAAATGTACAGTCATTCAGGATATCAGATAAGATGTGAACAGACACATGAGTGACCTACTAATGTATTTACTGTCAATAGAATATAAGTTCCGTCGATGGGGTGAGTTATATTCAACAGTGTGAGAGAATTATGGATACCACAAACCAATGAGTGATACTGAGTGCAAGTCAGAGTGCTGGCAGATAGCAAATGTATTGATAAAGTACAGGCTAAACAGTGAACTGTAATCAAATAATAGAGTCATGATAAGCTTAATATAAATTACAAATGTTGACATATAATAATGGTGTGAAGTGAACTAGATCATCATGAAATCCTCCAACCAATCAAACATAATCTCTGCAAACCAATACTTGAAACACTGATCTGATGCTCATTAGCTACTGGCCTTATTCAGATAGTTACCTGGAGTTCTAGCGGGAAGCTGTAACCAGTAGGATACAGCAGGTTGAAGGTGAAGACAGACATTGCTAAGTGGTTGCGCTATGTCGTGAATTGGCAGAAGTTAGAAATCATGGACTGGCCATTGAATCGTGTCCCAATGGCTTAATGGTCTACGAGCTCGCAGGCCTTTAACCAGAAGGTCTTGGGTTCGAATCCGGGCGGTGGGTGTGTACTGCTGAAGGCTCCCAGACTAGGCTGACGAAACAGCTGGTTATCCAGTACTCCCTGCAGGTTTTCCAATGGTTCTCTAACCAATGTCAGCTCATGATGAAATCCTGTAACCAATAGAAAAATGAGTAAGAAGAGTATAATAATGGCATGAAAATATGAAATGATTATGTTCCGGCTGACCTTATAGCAGGCCAGGGTAAACACAAAGAGAATGAATGTACTTTTTTGCATGAATATGTTAGGTTTCTTCTTAATCTCTATAGCTAGGAGACATAATCATGTACCTTTAGGTAGATTGTTTGGTACTCGATATACAACCGTTAGTGATTTATCTATTCTGGTGTGGTGTTCAATATTCACCAGATGAGATAAAATCGTATTATGTATTGATTTGGTTTCCCTTTTTCAAGCCAAACTGGAACATGTTCACGAATGCATAAAGACAATATATATATATTTATATATATATTATCTGAAGGACCATACTTACTTATTGAAGAGAAGAAGAAATCCGCCGAATTCTACAAGATGAAACTAAATACAAACAGACTCCTTCAAGAAATGAAACCCATAATTGGAAATTCTCTCTAGTTTACACTTAAACCAAATCTTATACACCTTCAAGATTCTACGGTCAACCAAAGATACATAAACCCACAGTCTCATTAAGACCAGTAATAGGTTTAGGTTTCACCAACTCACCGACATACAACCTCTCTAAATACTTACTCTCGGTACTACAACCACTAGAAAAGGACACTCAAAATATTGTAAGAAATTCATATGATTTCAAATCCCAAATAGAACACCGAGAAATTGATATAGAAGACATTATGGTAAGCTATGATATTAACTCATTGTATGCTAGTATCCCTATTATCGAAAGTCTTGATATCATTTCCAGTCTACTAGAATCAGATGCAACGCTATCACAAAGATGTCCACTGGACACCAGTGAAATAATTAAGAGTTTGATATTCTGTCTAGAAAGTGATTATCTTACATTTAAGGGGAGTTTATATAGACAGACAAATAGTGTTGCTGTGGGTTCACCAGTCTCCCCAATAGTCGCTGATCTTTTCATGAATAAATTCGAAAATAACGTCTTTTCAAGCATACTCACTACTAAAATATGGTTGAGATATGTAGATGATACTTTTGTAGTGCTAAAATGAGCGAGATCTACACAACACATTCCTGGAGAAAATAAACTGTGTATCTCTCAAAATCCAGTTCACTTCGGAGGTAGAATCAGACATCGGTGAACTACCATTTCTAGACTGCCTAGTTAAGAGAAAGGAAAACGGACATTTTAGTATATCCATATTCAGGAAGAAAACCTACTCAAATAAATATTTAGACTTCAAATCATCATACCCCATCAGCGCAAAGATTTCAGTTGTTTCAAGTCTTCTTAGACCAGCACACTCCCTGATAACGGATGAGAAAGAAAAAGAGGAAGAAATATCAAACATTGCTGAAACTCTCAAGCAAAACAACTACCCAAGGAAGTTCATCAACAAAATCAACACAGACAATAAGTATGGCCGAAAACGCATTCCGAAAACATGGACCTCAACAGCTGTCATTCCATATAGAACAGAGACATCAGGCGATATTAGAAGAGTACTCAATTAGCTCGACATCAGAGTTTTCTTCAAAACATCAGACATACCGCGAAACAACCTTGTCCATATAAAAGACCAAATCCCTAAAGATTCTCCTTCTGATTGTGTCTATAAAATGAAATGCTTGGAATGTAATGTGATATACATCGGACAGACATCTCGAGAAATCAAAATCAGAAGAAATGAACACCATAGAGCATCTGTTCGACCACCCAGAAATCTACTTGAACTAGAAAAACTTGAAAAATTATCTACACGCTATAGAATCAGACCACAAAATTGATTTTGACAATATTGAAATCATCATCCAGAAAAACTTCAGAAATCACAAAGAACGTCTAATATCATCACAAGCACTTCATATCAAGTGGAATCCAAATTGTCTGAATAGGAATGATGAACTAAAACAGAATCTAACCTGGTTACAACACCTCATTCACCTCCCCCATGAAGTGACAAAATCAACACGAATGTGATAAGCAAGTTTACTACATATGTAAGCGCACACTTTTTAGAATTTTACACTGATCAAATCCAACAATCTACACTTGATTTTGTTATCTTTACCAACTTGACAACGAGAAGTGCCCCCAGACTAACGGACGATGATCAAGTTAGTAAACTTTATTTTGATATCATAACAGACGTACTATTACCTTTGTTATTTGGTTTACTGATTGATCTCCATTGTTATTTTGACTTTCAATATGTCCCTTTAACTTGACCTACCTAAGTCTATTTTCTCACCTCTTAACTCTTTGTTATATATATGCTGAGATTTTGTAAATTCCAGTTTAATAATACTTTGATAAAGCTATTAGCAGCATTAAATAGATAAACTTCAGTAAAACAACAGCAATATCGTTTTGTTTTTCATTCATAGAGAAATACAAAAACCTTTATTATAATGAATACCCAATGACCAAATTTTTTCAAACTGTTAAAAGTGAACTTGGTTTGGACATATATATATATATATATATATATATATATATATATGGTGAGAGCTGCCTATCAGCCAAAATTGATGGATAGCAATTTACGTCAATGTTTATGTCCCTTCCGCCTCTGCGTAGGCGGATACAGTTGACATATAGATGATCTACAATTCAGGAAACAGCCACAAAGAGATGCAAGGTTAACTTTCAGTGAGAAACAACCAATCAGAAGACTGTGTTTTTCTGCTAACCAAAACCTATAATAATGTACATGAAAATCTATAAATATGTGTTGATTTCCTGAATAAACGATTTGTTGCTTAACCCTTGTCTTCTGTTGTTACACACACACACACACACCATTAAATTATTTCATCTTATGTTCTCTATGATCATAATAAAAAAATAATAATTTTCCCTTCACGTTCCCAGTGGAACATAGGGCTTCAAGCTAGTGGCTTGAAGTTTCTGTAGCAGTGTTTTATTTTACAGGATGGGGTTGCTAGCCTCATGTCTAACCTTCCCTATTCACCAGCATTATTTCTGGCATAGAGAGGTAAAGGAGTGTGTCAGCCGGAAATCGAACCCCGGACCATATGCATGGGTGGCGAGCGTCCTAACCACTATCCCACCACTCATTGACCATGCATGTTCAAAAACTAACTGATTATTGTTCCATCCCATCTGATACTTGTTCCACAATACACTTTCTGATATGATTCTAATTTGCCTTTACTGGTTGGCTATTGTATGCTTAAATTAATGGATTTATAATTGTAGAGCCTAAAGAATTTATTTTGCGAAACCACAATTGTTAGCTCTATTTTGTTCTCAACCTGAGGTTGATCTACGTCGGTGGCGCAGCAGTTAGGACTCTCGCTGACCATGCACATGGTCGGGGGTTCGACGCACTCCTCTACCTCGCTAAGTCAGTGATAGGATTGGCAAAGAGGAAAGGTTGGACATGAGGCTAGCAACCCCATCCTGTAGAAATGAACATCACTGCTACAGAAACTTCAAGCCTGTAGGCTGAAGCCCTATGTTCCACTCGGAACGTAAAGGAATATATATATATATATATATGTATATCCCTTTGAAAATAGCTCTGTCGATATATGTAAGGAAATTACCTGATTACTAGGATACCAAACTCATATCTGAAATAGCTAGTGACATGCATAGTTCACCTTCAGTAATGTTACCTACTGACAAAAGGCCGCCCATGACATCGGTTAGTGGTCGGGCTAAAATCTCGAATTAGTAGAAGTTGGAATTCATGGGCCACTGAATCGAGTCCCAGTGGCTGAACGGTATACGAGCTTGCCTTGAAGCCAGAAGGTCCTGGGTTCGAAACCTGGTGGTGGGTGCGTACTACGATGATTCCTGAAACTAGGATGAAACAGCTGTCCAGTACTTCAGTGGTGGTTTTCAATGGTTTGTCTAAGTGATATTAATCCGTGGTCAATTGATATTGCTGAAAAGAGTAACTCTTCTCTAAACGTCTTTCCTTTCATAAAACTCAATATGGACTTTCAAGTTCTATGAAAGTTGTGTATCAGAATTGCTATCTGAGTGTCTATTTACGAAGTTCTTAGGATGAAGTGCAGACACCAGAGCCTAAACTTATTTATGAAACAACAAATGATCGGTTCTGGAAAAGCAAGTTAGTAAAATCATTTGTACTATAGACATGAAGGTACAGTTTTGTCTTCTGTGATAAAGTGCCTATTAAATATCATCGAGTTAAGATAGCAGTTATCTTTCCTCTAACTGCAATAATTAATTTTCTTGAAAAAGTAACTTACACCTCAAAGGATAACCAACTCCACTAGACCGACTGACATTAACGTTGACGCCTATAGAAGCCTTTTTAGTGATTACACTGGCAACGTGATTCAAATAATTAAGTACAACTCTAGAGGGAATGCAACGAAAATTATTTACAACGTTCTCACCACATAGTCCATCTATAGTCGAAAGTGAAGAAATATTAACTTTTTTCTTATCTATAGACAAGTGGTTCATTGATACTAAATGGTCAGAAGGAAGCCTTGCTCGACCTAGGTTTCGTGCTTGATGGCACTCACCAGTAGTCAGCCAGTAAATAGTATCTACAACCTTGAAGTAGCTCATATTTCTCTCCCTTGGGATTCAAACCTGCATCGCCTAGTGAGTGCTACAGTCGGAGAGACAGACGCTGCTATTCGGGCTCGCGATTGACCTCCTGTGGGTAATGTATCGCATACTTTGACTGAACAAGAAACCTAGGCCCAAGGCTTCCTACCGATTGCCTCTAACCATCTAATATCAACAATTCACAGTGCATCGTGACGACGAGTCACCTAGTGGCATGGTAGTCACATTGCAAACTTGACTGTTAGAATTCAGTCTGCACCGAAGATAGGACTAGACACATTTCACTAATTACTAGCTAATGTTTAATCAAAGTGGTTCGTTTACTGTTAAAAAAAATAACGCTATGGAGTGATGCAATTGGAGTAGTTGTTTGATATTGACACATACAGTATAAAACACTGATACTTTAGATTACATTATTTTGGTCGTATTTTCACTTCATATTCGTTATATAATCTTCTAGATTTTAAAATGCTAAGTAATTCGTAACTTCTGGGTAAATATGAATAATCATTCACATATTATGGTATAGATTACGGTCTAAGAAACAAAACATTTACAAAATCATCGCGAAGTTCTTTGTGCTTCATATAATGCAAAATTATTTGTCTTAAAGAGTATTCGATTCACTTAAGTTTAAGGAATCTTCATTTGTAAGATATTGACGAATAGAATTAAAGGGATAAGCTGGATTTCAACGAAATTCGAACTAACGGGTTTCAGGTTATTGTCTGAAAGTACCGTGTTAGTTGAGCTACGAAGCTGACCTGTTGGGTGTACTAAAATTGTATTTCAACCACCGATTGTCGTCCAGTTATATGATGGATATTATATTATTAAATAGAAGATCCTGATTCGTACATTAAAATAGAAACTGCAACGAAGAAAATTTTCTTCGCGACTATTTCATTTCCATAACTGTAAAAACTGTAATTATTTATCCACTGGTAAAGACAATAACTTACACGATCTCACCATGAGCTGGAAAACAGCTGTTTCGTCAACCTAGTTTGGGAATCTTCATCGGCACACACCCACCATAAGGGTTCGAACCCAGGAACCTTTTGGTTACAAGGCTAGTGAGCTCATAGACCATTGAGCCACTGGGACCCGATCCAAAGATTTCATGAATTGATTTTATGTTTTTATTTTGATCCCCTCTAGCACCTCTTTTCCAACCAAATCCTATGTCAGTCAGCTAACATTCCCTATCGAGGAAGACGATGGTTAGTCATCTGTTACACATTTATTAGCCATCGCAATCTATCTAGCTTCACAAACTCATCTAACCTCCCAATATTTCTCACCCTATTATACAACCTAACGGAGGAGACAGAACGAAGACATCTGATGATCAAAGACAGCTAGCGTTTTTACTCTCAAAAGCAGACGAAGCCCTCTCTTGACTTGAGTATTTTTTCCGATGGTCAAAAAATAAATAAAAACAAAAAGAAACACCAAATCTTGCATGCAATTAGTTTATGTGTATAATTGAGGTTCTGAAAGCGATATACTGTACACATGTAGGGAAAAAATTATAAAAGCAAGAAAAATGAATGGAGAAAAGAAGAATAATTAACGGGATAGTGTATAGTAATAAATGCATGTCTTTATATTCGTAGTATTCTATTGATAGCAAAAACAGAACAGCATTATTCAAAGCTGCACAGTATTATCCTTAAGAAAAGGCACATTTGTTGATTTGAGAGAACACACGCGCAATGATCTGTAAAAATGAAAATATGTGCATATATATATATATATATATATATATATATATATATATAAAGGTGGTGTAAATTACACAATGCAATGAGTTATAATAATATTATAACATGGTTTGATTTGTTTTAAGTTTGACCACTGACTGATATCAGTGAGAGAATTAATGAAAACAAAGCCACAGAAGGTACTTTACAGCTGTTTCGTCCTGGTGTTTAGGCTTCATCATCAGTAGGCACCCCACTACCACGGTTCGAACCCAGAACAACTACCGGTTACAAGTGAAGCCCGTAGAGACCATTCAACCACTGAGTTAGTCCATGAATTCCAACCAATGTCATCGGCGGGAACTCCATCCTCATACCTCAATGGTCACGACTTCTCACTAGAACTCACTGCAGGAAACTCTGTCCTGTAGCAACTCATTAGCGAGCATCATATTCATTTTCAAGAGTTTGGTTTGTACGGATCAGATTTGTTTTTAAGAGTTTGACCACGGATTGATATCAGTCACAGAACAATTGGAAACCAGAAAGTACTGGACAGCTGTTTCATCCTAGTTTGATTTTCAATGGTTCTCTAATTGATGTTGATCCGTGGTCATCTCGTAAAAACAAAACTAATCCTTACAAACAAAACTCTTGAAAATTAATCTGATGCTTCCTAGTGACTTGCTACAGGACAGAGTTTCCTGCAGTGAGTTCTAGTGAGAAGTCATGACCAGTGAGGTCCATCTAAGTTGGGAGTGAGGATGGATGTCCCACCGATGACATTGGTTGGGGTAGCGCTAAAGCACGAATTGGTAGGAGTTAAAATTAATGTACTGGCTATTAAAACGAGTCCCAGTGGCTATGTAACCGGAAAGTCTCGTGGGTTCGAATCCCGGTGGTGGGTGCGTACTGCCGATGATTCTCAAGCTAGGACGAAACAGCTGTACAGTACTTCCGGTGACTGGTTTTCAGTGGTTCTCAAATTGATATCAATTCGTGAAAACAAAGATAGTTGATGTTAATACTAGTCAATGCATGAGGGGGGGGAGGGGGAGTTGAATAAGTATATTCGAGTTACATAGTAAGTACAACAAGTTTAACTAAATAACTTTTGCATAGTTACATATTTTCCTTCGTTTCTATGTTCATCCTGAATTCAACTCATTTATTCATACATTCATTAAATTATTCATCTTACTTAGTAAGTAATTCGAGTACACTTATTCAACTCCCAATCCCCCCTTATGTATTGACTAGTATTAACAACAACTATGTTCGTGACAACTCATCACTTTTGTTACCGCCTTCTTTTTATGAAGAAAGAATTGTATACAAATGCGATTGTAGAGTTAAAGGGGAAAGTGAATTCGTCGAAAAACAGTCAATTAAAACAATGACGACTAGTGTATTTCAACAAAACAAAGCTTTTACATTTTGATGGTTTTAAAGAGCCAAATTTTTTTTCCCTACAGCATTTAGGCCAAGAAGCTTCACTAGATTAGCTGTCAATGCACCTTGCACATGATCTTATCTCAGAGAGCCCAGAAGCGAGGAATATAAGTACATATATGTAGTAACTAGCGTCGGTGGCACAGCGGTAGAATGCTCGCCGACTCCGGACGCATGTGGTCCGGAGTTCGATCCCCGGCCTCAGTGACTTAATGATCTACGAGCTCGCCTAGTAACCGAAAGGTCCTGGCTTCGGACCCCGGTGTGTGCGTACTAATGAGGACTGCTAAGCTTGGACGAAACAGTTGTCCAGTACTCCCTGTTGGTTTTGTGCGTCAGTGGCACACACCAGTAGAATGCTTGTCAATCACGCCTCATGTTGTCTGGGGTTCCGTTCACGGCGGCCAGCGCAATCCTTTACCTGACTAAGCCAGTGATGAGACTGGTAAAGAGGGAAGGTTGGGCATGAGGCTAGCAATCCCATCCTGTAAAAATAAACACCACTTCTACAGAAACTTCAAGCCACTATCTTGAAGCTCTATGTTTCACTGGAAACGTGAAGGAATAAAAAAAATGCCTTGCAACAACTGAATATCTTCTGAAAAGGGATCACGGCTGAATTTGCTCTCGTCATCAAGAACAGATAACATTTTGAACAAATTGCGTCTTCTTATTCCTTTGTCCAAATTCAACAAAGGAAGCAATTGTTTTAAATTTTTAAAGAGAAGACTTCCCCCCCCCCATATACTATCAAAAGAGGTTAAATGAACTTGTTAACGTCAGGTGTAAAATTATCGTCGAACGCAACACGTTGGAATTTTATGAATAATGTATTGAAAAAATCATTCCTTTCCGAGGCAATTTTAAAATAAAACTTTGAAATTCAGTCAATTACAACCAAATATCTCTAATCTTGTTCGTCTTACAAAGTCACATATCGAAAATGTTAGACAAATGCCACAAGGACTACTTGTTCTTTATACGGATGAGTCACTCATCTTATCCGAATTATTCATAATAGGCCACATTAAATTCCTTCACTTTCGTAAAGATGTTACTCAGAAACAAAAACCAATATACAAAATAAGTTTGGAGAGTACAATTGATGATAGAAACCGCGTAGATCTTTTTCCGGTGAATCCTGATAAATTTGTGACAAATCTTTCTGATGTTACTCTATCTACCCATCAGAAAGAAGCTTTATCTCTTGGACTTAAATTCTGTGTTCCTCGCATACAA
This sequence comes from Trichobilharzia regenti, assembly GCA_944472135.2. NCBI lineage: Eukaryota > Metazoa > Platyhelminthes > Trematoda > Strigeidida > Schistosomatidae > Trichobilharzia > Trichobilharzia regenti. The sequence continues at coordinate 169,741,306 of OX235262.1, read as the reverse complement.
TTTACAGATTTAGCCATCCATGCTGAGTTCGAAAACTTGTATGACCAACTCAAGCCTCTTGTCGCAACATCCGATGAAGACCAGGATTGGCTTAAAGCCAAGATAATGGATATAACTCACTAGCTTTTAAACAACAATCCAAAAGAGAAAAGCATTTTAACTTCCCAGTATTTCAAAGCCTTGAAAGAGCTACAGGGATACCCTAATACAACAATTATGAAACCTGATAAAGGTTGTTGGGTCGTCATCATGAGTAAAAAGGGACTGCGAATCCAAAATGTTATCTATTTTTGATGATGAAAGCAACTTCAGCTGTCATACCTCTCTAGAAGCTAATCAGTTGTTACAAGCAAGGCATAGTGACAGCTAATCTAGTAAAGCTTCTTGGTCTAAAAACAAAGGTTATTTTGAACTAGGAATATTCCTTTTGAATAACACTTTTCTCTTCACTTTCTACAGTTATATTCCCATTATTAGTAATAATATAATGAGTTCGTGTGTGTATGTGTATCAACTATGAAAAGGTTTTTTGTTACAACTTCAGTCCTCATCGTTTGTCACGTCTACCGATCAATTTATTAAACGATAACCTTAACAGCTTTTTACTACACGCTTATTTTATGCTTTCTTCCATTTACTTACCTGTCTTCTGAAACATTCGTGAAGTCGTTTGTTCCTCATAAAATCAGCTAAAGTATTAAAAATTGAGAGTAGCAACACTATTTCCACAATTTGAAAACGATATGTCACACAATAACGTCATAGATATTAATTTACTTAGCAACGCGTCACAGTTATTGTGTGAAGGTTGATTATGATAATACTTGACTGCCTAAACTGTATGTAGATGAGGCGGTGTTCGAACCCGTCACTTACTTACTGAAAGTTGTGCACGTGACTTAGTGGTCCACGTACTTGTTTTTTTTTCCTTCACGCTCTCAGTGGAACATAGGGCCTCAAGCCAGTGGCTTGAGGTTTCTGTGGCAGTGTTTAATTTTACACTCTGGGGTTACTAGCCTCATGCCTAACCTTTCCTCTTTACCAGAATTATTTCTGGCTTAGTGAGGTAAAGGAGTGCGTCTGTGGCCGGGGATCGAAACCCGGACCATGTGCATGGTCGGCGAGCGTCCTAACCGCTGTGCCGACGACGCAAGGTTCCGTGCTAGTTGGCACTCACCAGTCAGCAAGGCGTATCTGCGACCATGAAGGAATTCATGTCCCTTCTGAGATCCGGACCCGTGTCACCCAGGACTGCAGCCAGAGACGTTACCACTGAGCTATTCGAGCTTGCACACATACTTGTACCTCTACTAAAGTTCAGGTGGTAGCATTGTTTGTTATTAGATGATTGGAGGCAATCAATCAGAAGGAAGCCTAACCTGATCTATGTTTCGTGCTTGTTGGCACTCACTAATCAGTCAGAAAGGCGTATCTGCAATCTTGAAGGAACAACTCATGTCCCTCACCACCCCTCTGAGATTCGAACCCGTGTCAACCAGAGAGTGTTGAAGTCAGAAGCGTTGCCAGTGAGCAGCTATTCGGACTCGGCGATTCACCTCTAGGACTGTGTTGAATACTTTGATGGAACAACATCTAGTCTTTTGTTTGACGCAGACTAAATTCTATCAGCCAACTTATTACTTTTTTTTTTGATTTACAACTTGATTCCACACTGTATTTTTGGTACAAGTATGGAATTTTCAGCATGGATATCGGTAGCCCAAATTTTGCAGGCCGACCATAGATATCAGGTGTGCGCCGGCGTGGGCTCGAACTCCGGACCATGTGCATGGTCGGCGAGAGTCCTAACCACTGTGCCACCGACGCACATAAAAAGGACATTAGTAAGAATTATGGTATACGGATTTGTGGACTGAACTTTCATTGACTTACCTGATTAAGTGAGTCAGTTTATCTGCATTCTGAAATATCATCATCGTCATCATTATAGTATATCAGGTACACTGACATGGCGGAGATTTTTATGAGCACTTGTCAACTCAGAGAATAACTGAGCCAGATCAGGTGAAGTTGACGACTGTGACGGCATCGACATTTTCGCGCGGCGATTCTGAGGAAAAGTGCAAGTAAGAAAAAAAAGTGATAAGAAACGTACTAATTCGGTGCTGTATGAATACACAGCAAAAGGTAAAATTCAGAAACAATACTAATTTGTTTTACACAACTGTGTTGTATGAGAACCATAAAAACATGAGTGTAAATGATTTTTTGGAGGGAATTTCAATACAATGGTTATTACTTTCTGGTAATAAATAATGATAAGCTCTGACGGGAGATCTTATGATGATGCTGATTTCTAAATCACTTGTTATTAATATTATTAATTCCTTGGGTTCCGAGTGGAACATAGGGCTTCAACAACACTTTCTTCTATTTTCTCCTGTCCTCTTTAGCTGGGTCCACGATTACTCATAAGCTCTTATCTCCACCTCGCGAGATTTTCTCCATGTCACCTTCGCACTGACGACCTACTAGTCGCTTCGCATTGGGATTCCACTCGAGCGACGGTCTGGCGCGAAATGTCATTCGACGACCTCCTCAGTGTATACCCAACCTACTTCCATTTTTTCTTACATATTTGTCGAGCAATCGACTCTTCGTTGGTTTGTTGCCATAGTTTCTTGTTGCTAATTTTTTCTGGTCATTCGATCTTCCCTATGGAGATGATGATGCTGTTGATAAAAGTCTGCCACAGACTTTTGGGAATGATTTTTGTGGAACGCCCAGTTTCTGACCCGTATAGAAGAACTGAATGACTTCACATTTGTGTTGAAAATCTCAATCACGTTGTTTATGCTGCGGAGTGTAGGAGATTTCCAGACTGACTTCAGATTGATGAAGGTGTATCTGATCTTTCCGAGTCTGGCCTGCTTTGACATCTTCATCTGTTCCGCCTGTGGTTCAAATCCTGCTTCCCGGCTAGATAAGTGAGGGGAGTAACCTGTGACAAATCTCTCCCGTTAATGCTGTTTGTTGCTCATTACTTCCTCCGTCTTCCCTCTGTTAGCCTGAAGTCATGTCTTCGCTGCCTGCCTCTTCAACCAGTTTGTTGGTTCCCGCCTGCAAGTGTGTGTGTGTGACATTACACATAAATCATCTGCGAAGTCCAGATCTTCTAGAGTCTTCATATCGGTGGTGCAGCGTATTCCTGTCTTCTTACTTCCTGTGCACAGTCTGACGCACAATCCAGTCAGTCTACCACAATTAGGAATATCATCGGTGAAATTGGAAGAAATGACTAAAAATGAAGCAGTACTACACAGACAAATAACAATTGTGAATCAGTTAAATACACATCGAAAAGTTGTAGTATTACCACACTACTTGTAGTGCTGCATAACTTGGAGGTAAGGACACGCAACAAATGAAGTCCGAAAACACCAACTAATGGAATTTTAGCACAACTGTCTAGCACTAACGTAGTTGCAGAGAGATCTGTTTCTTTCATATACCCATCTTTCTTAGGCTCCATGTGCATATTTATTTACTTAATTATTATTTAAAACAGAACCTAGGACAATATAGGCACCAAGAAAATGCGCCACAAGACAATAATAGAACAACAATATGTAAAGAGAATTGAATGAAGCACTTTATCCAGAAAGGAAGCAAGTATATTTGAAAAAACCGAACAACATTCATCGTATTACTGTTAGAAAGGAATGAAAGAAGCAGACTGTAGCATATTCACAACTGATTGTGATTCTTGGCCGTATATAGCGACTTTTCGAGACACTGATTCGAACTATACCGCGAACACCAACCAGGGAGTCGTGATGTTATGTGCCAACTGATGCTAACCTAAAACAAATATCTTTCATCCCGCGACACCACGTCATAGGCTGACCACCTCCCTCAACTTTTTCCATCCAGTTCCAGGGCTAGCGGACACACACTGGTACGAAGGCCTCTGGGATGACATTCGTAGCACATGTCCAAGCTACCGGAGCCTGTGTTTTCAGATAACGAATGGTGGCTCTACTGTCCAGGCACACGCTACCGGACCTCAGAATTACCCACACAATAATGCGAATGAATGCAAGCAGTTCTACGGAGACAGCGACGATCGAATACGTAGAGTTGCCGCACATCCTCAGCTCAGAGAGGGGAGGATACACAGGCGTAGAGCACGACTGCGCCCACCGAAGCATTGTAAACGCAACCTTTGACAGCCAGAGATGGCTCCATTTGGCGTGTGCCACCCCAGCCCTCATGATACGCTAGACATCGCGTCCATGATACCTCTGCCAGCACTCACACAATTACCCTCCCCCCATAAATACACGAACATCTCGACAACTTTTATTTTGTTTTTTATTTTTGATTACAACTTGATTCCACGCCGTATTTTTGGTACGAGTATGAAATTTTCAGCTTGGATATCGGTAGCCCGAATTTCGCAGGCCGACCATAGATATCAGGTGTGCGTCGGTGAGAGTCCTAACCACTGTACCACCGATGCACATCCAAAGGTGAGTGCAAGTACAGGTTCCTATCAATATTGTATCAGTATCTTGCACTTAGATGGTGAAAAGCACATATCCTACTTACAGACACTGATTGCCATTTGATCAAGTGCGATTCAGGCAGCCTGCATGCTACCGGTACAATAAGACGATACCATCTGCATACTTGAGGTCGAAAAGTCTTCTTCCAGGAAGCAAATCTACAATGCCGACACACATCTCTTTTCGAGTTAACTCTAGAATGTCACCGATGACAAAGTTAAAGAAAAATGGGGCGACTGGACAACTCTATCTAACCCCACTGTTGGCTGGGAACAATGGTGATAGCTGGTTGTATACAACTGAAGTGCTACAGACAAGAAGTATGTACACAGTGTCCACTTACTTTAGTTGCATTCTTTAAAAAATGTTGCTGAATGATAATAATTATTCTTTTTCTATTCATACTAACAATCATCCTCAATGTGCACCGTGATGGCGAGCTACCTAGAATGGTGGTCACATTACAACCTGACTGATAGATTTCAGTCTGCACCAATGAGAGGACTAGACACATCACACTAGTTACTAGTGTCAAATGAAAGCATTGTCATGCATTCAACACTAGCAAATAATGATAATGAATAAAGAAAATAGATTATATATAACCATTCATATTAATTTGTATACGGGATATATTTGTCAGGTGTTGATTTTCAGGGATTTGATTGGTTACGGGTTCGATGACGAAGTGAACCACTGGAAAACCTGGAAGTACTGGACATCTGTTTCACCCGCGGTTAGAGACTCTTCAGCAATATGCCCCACCGACTAGGGTTCGAACCCAGAACCTTCCCACTACAAAGCAAACTCCTAGACCATTCACCCACTGGGACCCGATTCAACGACTAGCCCATGAATTCCTACTTCTGCCAATTCGTGATATGTAAAGCGCAACCACCAGTCGATGTCATAGGCGATTAACTGATCTTTTACTTGACTTGGTGGACCCAGCTAGTTATGCACACCCTCTAATTTTTCCAATAGTTCTCTAACTTGTGTGAACTTGTGACCAAACTTGTACTGAATATAGCAGGCATTATGTTTCGAACAGAATTTACTACTAATAATCATCATATCAAGCATATACATAATCTTTCTTATTTCATGGCATTTCAAGACTGTTTCGCTTTAACTTAGCGGCATATATACTTGACAGACAACCTTAAGACCATGAAGAATATAAACCCATTATGCCTAATTCAAGTTAAATAATCGCGGCGCGGCGCGGCGCAGCGCAGCGCATACATCTACACATATTAGGTGTTATTCAAAGCTTAAAATAAAAAAAAGCAAAGTCGATTAAAAGAAAACCTTCTGATTTACAAATCTTATTTACAACAAATACAGGACACCTAGCTAACATTTAGCAGTTAAAAGTGTACAGATATGCATATATATAGTGATTACTTTAGGATAGCAATAAGGCCACATGACCGACAATCAATTCAAATTATAATGCATTAAAACTGTCATATATCGACAACGTTTATCTGGTTATTATTTTAAAGGCATTTATCTGACATTCTAATTCACTTAGGAAATTTCAAATTTTAAACTTTTAAGAATCACTTTACTATGGGAAAATACAAACATTTTTTAAAATTCTATTAATTCTTTCTCTCCATCATTCGTCAAAAGTACATAGAAGAGATTAACTTAAAGTGTTATTAATAACTAAAAGAAAAAAAAAGAGATGAGTGGTCGAGTTATAGAAATCCACTGTTATTTATTATTGTCATCATCATTGTTCCTCTTGGGTTCCGAGTGAAATATAGGGCTTCAACAGCACGTCTGCATTTTGTCCTATTCTCTGCAGTTCTCCTACAATTGCCTATAGCCTCTCATTTCCTCCTTGCACAACCTCCTGCATATCACCTTCGGACCACCGCCTAACTCGTCATTTCCCATTTACTGTCCACTCAAGCGATGGTGTGCATCACGTGATGTGTCAACCAACGGCCTCCTCAGCGTGTGCCTAATCCATCTCCATTTCCTTCAGCATATTGATTGAGCGATAGGTTCTTCGTTGGTTTGTCCCCAGAGTTTCTTTTCGCTAATTCTTTCTGACCGGCATTTTATCTTCAATATGGAGCCGCCGGAGTTGGCCCCTTTTGATGAAAGTCAGCAGCCACCAGTTAGTTGGAAATGCTTTCCGTGACACTTTCATCAAATTTCCGACGCATATAGAAGAACTGACTGACTTAACGTTAGTGTTGAAAGTCCGAAAACCTTCTTTTTCTTATGCTTAGCACAACTGATTTCCAAACTAATTTCAGAGTGATGAAAGTTTTTCTTGCCTATCTGATCCTAACTGGTTTTGACATCCTCATTCATGCCGTCTGCCTGCAGTCGGAACGAAGTGACCTTTTTTAAATTTCTTCTGTTGATAGTGATTATTGTTGTCGGTTGTTATTGGTCGCCGGGTATCTTCATCAGCTCCGTCTTTCTCTATTTTCACTTGAAGTCCTATCTTCGCTGCTTCTTCTACCAGTTTGTTGGTTTTCTTTGCTTATAAGTCTTCGAGTTATGAGAATCTCCTAAGTTGATAAGAAATGACGTTTAGCTTAACACTTGAACTTCACCTGTTGTTGTTCCTTTTTATTCCTTTAAGTTACCAGTGGTGGAACATAGGGCTTTAAGCTAGAGCTTCTTTGAAGTTTCGATAGCAGTGGTGTTTATTTTTACAGGATGGAGTTGCTAGCTTCATGCCCAACCCTCCCTATTTACCAGTCTTATTACTGGCTTAGCGAGATAAATGAGTGAGTCGGCTGCCGGGGATCGAACTCCAGACCACATGTGGCATGGTTGGAGAGCATACTACCGCTGTACCAACGACGCACTGTTGTGAAATACAATTATTTAGTTGTAGTTTTTCGTGTGCTACTGACAAGGTTTATACGTTATATGCACATACAGATATAAATGTATATCACTTGGAAGAATATTGAATAGCAGAGATATGGATTTAATCGCGAAGAGAAGAAATGAATGATGCTTGTGAAATAACATGGAAGACAAAGTAGCCCAATACCGAAGATACGTGCAAATTGTGATTCTAACACTATACATGTATATCGAGTTGCCGATAAATAATTCCGTCGCCATGTACTTTTGTGTTCTGTCGTTACAACGGTACACGATATCACGATTTAAGTTTTAGTTACAAAATGTTGCAAATCTTAGTATTTACAGTCACTTCAGTGTTGATTTTTTTCGAGTGCCAATTAGTAAATCACTTTGGATAAATGAAATCACTATTGCACACACACACACACATGTTATAGAAAATACGTCTAAATGCATGATATGTCCAGTGCCAATACTACGCATTAATTATTGAATTCAAGAAAATATCAAATCTTGCGAATAATAGGTATTTTCAAATATTGGTTTTGTTGGGATTTAGTTTGATTGGATGGAGGCTTTCATCATGAGCTGACATCAGTTAGAGAACCACTGAAAAACCTCCAGGGAGTACTGGACAGCTGTTTCGTCAGCCTAGTTTGGGACTCTTCACTAGCACGCACCCACCGGGGCTAGAACCCAGGATCTTCTGGTTACAGGGCGAACTCGTAAACCACTGAGCCACTGGGACCTAATCCAATGGCCCGTGAATTTTAACTTCTGACAATTCACGACATAGCGAATCGTTTCGCAATGTCTACCTCGGTGAGTTACTGTTTCATCTTCAACCTGCTGTACCCTACCGGTCACGTCTTCCCAGTGGTTCTCTAACTGATGTCGGCTCATGATGAAATCCTCCATCCAATAATAGGTATATTAGTTTAATTTAAAATTATTTCCACTGTTGAATAATGTTCACTGGAGGAGACAGTGGTAACTGAAGAGCATGTTCCAACCATGCAAACTACTGACAGGCCATCGAAATCAAGAAAAGACTTATTTCACGAAAATACCCATTTATTCATAAGTAAAAACACAGTTTTTGTTCAGCGAAGAAATTTCTTTTCAACGACTTCATTTTCAAGCTGTACAGTCGTATTTATATTACAGAAAAAGGTTATTAAGTGGCACTAAATAATTGCTCAGTCAATATCACATATATACGTACATTGACTGAGCAATTATTTAGTGCCACTTAATAACCTTTTCCTGTAATATAAATACGACTGTACAGCTTGAAAATGAAGTCGTTGAAAAGAAATTTCTTCGCTGAACAAAAACTATGTTTTTACTTATGAGAGACTTATTTGCTTTCCCCTGCAAGTGCAAAGTTATTGAAAAAAACGAGAAACGACTGACAATTAACAGGTTAATTAACTCATGCACTCGTATTTGTAAGTCTAGTGTTTAGAATATTAAAACTAGATTATCATAAGTAAAAGAAACTGTGAAAACTGTTTCGATGAAAAGATATCTTGGTGTACACTTACAAATCGAATATATAATAGGATGCAATAATTACGGCATATCACTCAAAATGTGAAAGTTTCAACACATTATATTAGCCATCCCTAATATTATTTCCTCAAAATAAAGCTAACAGTTCTTTCAATCTTTATCCAATAAATAGTAATGATAATAAAATAGCAGATAAATTTACCTCTGCTGAAGTTCTACAGGGTAAAGTAGGATTGCAGTTGGGTTGTAAACGTTGAACTGGACGTATTTCAACTGTTGGTAAAGGGAGTTTTGAACCATTACTATTCCACTTCAAACCATATGGGAAATGCTCATCAACTAGTATGCATAATTCATCCAGACACGCAAGCCACGAACGTATCCACTCAACATGCTCTGGAAGGCTAAACAGAAGCATAATAAAAGGATTAAGCAATCTTATTTTAAAAAAAGTTGGTTTGGTAATAAGAGAGAGCTTTCCGATCTTGAATTGAATAAAAAAGGTATTCACGTTATTTCTAGAAATTTATGTCCAACAAACTGCAAAATAATGTGACATAAATGTAATTACTGAACTTGGGCACTGTGGTAGAAAGTGATTCCAAATCAGATAAACTTATTTAATATGAAAATAATGCGAAAAAAGCATGTGATCCTGAAGATTTGTTATGCAGGAGATAGGGCAATAATTCACCACAGAGATCCCATTTCGCTCAAAACTTGACCACCAAATCCAGTCGACTACACAACCATGAATATACAAGCTGGCACTACTTAATGAATTAAAAGCACTGTCAACACGACAAATAGTGCTAAATGTGCAGGAGTAAAATGTAAATGCATGATGGTAAGTACTGTCAACTGACCGCTATAAATAGTTGGACACCACCCAAATTAACAAGCAATGCTTGATTTGATTCCATGTATTACAGTCCACCGAAGTAGTTCACTAGGTTTTAGGTTGTGATTTGCCTCCCTCGGCTGAATCGCACCAAGTACACTGCTGGTGAGCTACTGTTCAAACGAATGAAACAGCTGTCCAGCGTTCAGATCACTTCGATCAGTTTTCTTTGGACACTGTAGTGAAACATCACCTTGTACTGTGTTAACTGCAAATTGTAAATTAAATTGTAAACTGGGATAAAATGTAGTAGACTGGTATCAACACTTCGTTTATGCCAGTTACACTAAACCGCTAGTTTTTATTAGTTTCTTTTGAAACAAAAAATATATTATGTCTTTTATAGTTAATTTGGTTACTCCAAGCCTAACCAGTCCTACTTTGCAATTTAAAAATGACCAAGAGAACACATAAATTATCCCATTTCACATGCAAATGTGTTGAAAGTTTATAGTTGTGTGAAAAACTTAACAATAGTAGACTAGAGAATTAATCAGCATACATCATATGAACTAACGGTACTACTCGTGTAACACCTTATTTGTAGCAACCGACTGTTGACAAAACTAGGTTAAATGTGAATTACTAGGGTGATAATTTAGGATTTTATTGTTTCCCAGTACATATGCATATGAATAAAACTTCCTTGTATCGAGTAATTAGTACGTTCAGATCTCTGTGAATACAATTCAATTTAAATTTCGAAATCAGAACTAGAATGCAATTATTTGACAAGTTTACATTTTTGAACAATTAACAAGGCTGGGTAGCACTTCAATGACAAATCAAATGATTATGACGCTGTTGGAAATTTCAAAAAGTAGGATAATGCTTCATTATCTCGTGATATTACAACAAACCAAGATAACCGAATAAAGTTTTAAATTCACAAATGACCGAGTGCTCAAACACACGTCACGAGGTTTGATCCCAAGAGCAGCTTGCAAGATTAATGTCCAGTACTGATTTTCCATATTAACCTTAATAAGAACCCACACATAATATGCGAGGTGTTAAAGGATTACTTAAAAGCCAAAAACACAAGCGTTCAAGTGGCTTTTTGAATTTGAGATTTAGTGGTTGGAAATTAAATGCCTAAATTAACCATCAGTAACCCCTCTATACGCCTATAGTTTTTGAATTTTCAAAAACAATAAAGATATATGTGAACTGAATCTTACCTCTTACGGCAGTATTGGACAACTTTATTTGCATACAACCATGCAGAATCCTTCATTTCTTTAACGTATTGAGACGCCGATGACTTAAAATATTTTGGTAATAAGATGATAAAAACTTACATTCTCAACCCAGTTCAATATAAGCATTGAATCTGCAACAGTTGATAACTGATACTTCCTAACAGATAAGGCTTCAACGCTGAAGTTCTTGTCTACATTCAAATTACCATGACGATTCTACTTACTGCAATCTCTATCAATTTAAAGTCAAGTTTTTTCAAAAGGGTATCCATTTCTGTTTCATTTGGTTTCTTGTATACCATGGAGTCCTGAATAAGATCTCTAACAATGCAAAAAGCTTCATAAACACATGATGACTAGAAATTACGTATGTAGTACGTCTACTTACTTGGGATTGTATATTGCCTCCAAGTTTTTTACTGCACGTTAAATAATTTTTGAGACTTCCTGCCATTAGTGATTCGAAAGCAATCAACCCAGGTGTTTTTTCTGAATATATGTAATTATAACTTTATTATATTCATAGTACCTACCCAAACCTAACTGAGCAACTTTTTCCAACCGAGCTATTATGGACTCCAAGCGGTCACAAAACTCTGCTCGATTTAGAAAACTAATTATAGCAGAGGCACTATTATGACTGCCATCACACAAGAGATTCACTTTAGAGTTATCGATACAATCAACTTGGTGCACTGCAGACCAGTCGCCAAGACTTGCTGAACCCCCATCCCCTAAACCTGGAGTTTGGCTAGTAGTTGATAAAGATAAAGTTTCTTTGACACTTCCATCCTGTTCTAACGGTTTAATGTTGTTCGAATTCGCTCTATCACAATCAACATTATTCGAATCAATACCCCTCTGGAATTTATGATGACTCTTATGACACAAAAGACCTTTTAGCCAGGAACTATGAAATAATTAAAATCAATGATGAACAAACCTGCTTTTTTTCATTCGCTAAGCAGGCTGTTGCACAGTAACGTGACGCTTGAAAATTTGCAATTCAATTCTCATTTGGGATTCATAAGATATGACGCAGAAATTAAAACTTTAAAGTCCGGACTCTTATCCTTTATTTTTTAGATTGTTCTTCAATAATTTGATCATAAACTAACACAGCCTTTTTAACAGAGGAATCTTGAAAGAGTCGCTGATTGAATTGAAAGACCACTACCGCAAGACAATGTAACCCTTTCCCTATCTCTGCACTGTATGAAATATTCTGACCTACAGAAAGGCGAAACGACATTACTACTTGAAACCCCATATGTAGTGACTGTGTCTCCATACAAAAACTATGGACTGTCGGCGGTGATTCATATTTTTGTTCTGTGGTCATAGTAACTTGAAGGATTTGTAATTTTACTTGCCATTTGAGGGAACGGCAAAAAATCTTATTTGATGAACTTTTCATACTGGAGTGCTTAAAGTGGTGCCCGTCCAACTTGTTCTTTTAGTCATTCACACTCATTGGACCACACATGTTTGACAAGGTAGTTTACGACGAATGTGGTTGCAACGGCTACGACGAAACATCCAACAAACCTTAATTGTCTCTTGTAAATCCATCGATCTAGATGATCTAGTTAGGCTGCAGACAACATACTAAGCGTATTGTCGGACGCCATTCTATGTGATGTGATAACACGCAGTGTTACCTATTTTGGCCACGTTTAGGACGGACACTCCAGTACTACCAGCTATTTCTTTATTCGGGAACAATATGGAAAAGTTAGATTCTGATATGCCCGGCCTAAGAGCACAACACGGTAGGTCACAATCCAAGTCAAGAAAACTCAGAGAGTCTTCCTCGAGACAGCAAACCAGGACGCCCTTCAATAGTCGACATATTTGCTGGTACAGTAGAAAAATCGGACATCAAACTAGCCAGTGTGCGAAACCGTGCGTTTTCATTTGTGGTGACTCGCCCAAGGTAAAACGGCCCACCAAACAGTAGTGGTGACGGCTGTTACTGACAGTGACTGGAGTCGCTCTTTCTACATAAGGGACAAAACTACGGGCAAGTTATTCAAGCTGGACACAGGAGTCGAAGACTGATAATTGGGCATTTTCTGCATTACTGCAAGACTTTTCCGAAAATTCTACGGCCGTCCCATGGTATCACAGACGTCATTTACTTCGCCACACATGAAATCAGCCCTCAAGAGAACATCCTCGTTGGCTGCTACCTGACAAACTGTCAACGGCCAAGACCGAATTCGAACAATTTGCCCGACTGGGAATCATTCAACTGTCCAGTAGTCCTTGATCCTCACCCATGTACATGGCACCATGGCACTGAGCATGACTGGCAACCATGTGGGAATTACTGTCACCTGCATGTCGCCAATGTCTCTCACGGTCATTTCGTTCCCACCTACATGACTTTTCTCTGACATTGTACGGTAAAACTATTTTCCCCAAGGAAGATTTAGTCAGAGCGTACCATCATAGATCTGTCGCCAAAGAGGGCATTTCAAAGACGGTTATCATAACACCTTTTTCTGCGAATGCCCTTGGGTCTGGAATACTCTGCGCAGTCCTTCCAGAGTTTCGCGGACCAAGTCACGCAATGTCTTGACTTTTGTTTGCGTATGTAGGTGATGTCTTAATTGCCAGCACGTTTGTAGAGGAGCAAATGGACCACCCAAGAGCCTCGTTTCAGCGCTTTGAACAATATAATGCCGCTAGAAATCCAAAAGTTGCATTTCCGGTGCCACCTCAATACAATCCCCCTAAGACATCGCACAATGGCTGACGATTTCAGGCCAACGGAGAAGATAGAAACTATCAGAAACTTCCCCTAACCACATCCACTGAAGAAATTCCAACGTTTTCTGGGGTTTTGAATTTCCGTCAGCGTATTTTCCGTCACAAGCCTCGGTCGTACAACCTTTGACAGGTCTTAAACATCACTGCATAAAGTTCCAGTGGCTAGAACAAGCAGAAGAGGCTTTTAGTAATGCCAAAAAAGCCTTGTTCAAAGTCTCCATGCTATTCCACATCAACTCCAAAGTATTCCTTAACCTGTGCACATATGCGTCGCAAGTAGTAGTGGGAGCAGTACTACAGCAGCGGGAAAATGATGGAGTTACTCCAGTTGCCTACATTTTTAAAAAGTTGGGCCCAGCTCATGCTCGTTACAACACTTCTGAAAGAGAATTGTTAGCCGTCTGCCCAGCAGCCAAGCAATTCAGTCACCTGCTAGAAGTTCGTCATTTCACCATCTCTGCCGGCTACAAGCCACTTTGCTGCGCTTTCATACCTTTGCTAGACATACACTCTCCAATAAGGGCCAGGCAGCTTGAGTATACTTCCCAGTCCACAACCTACATTCAGAATATCAGAAGAGATGCAAACGTTGCAGCCGACTGTCTTTCTCGACGTGATTTAAATCAGCTATCTTCGATAGACATTAGTTTGAACATTGTTGAAAGACCACGACGAAGTGACGCAAAAATTCTCACTTGTAGTGAAAACTCTTCCTTACAGCTGCATAACATATCTATTCCTCTTCCAATACGACTGTCGTTTTTTATGTCTCCACAGGCGTTCATTGGCATTTTGTGCCGCAAAGTTGTCTCAAAGCCTTATTCGAACACCTACATTCGCTGTCTTATCCTGGAGTACCTGCCATAGTTGGACTTATCACTGGTCATTTTGCGTGGCTCAGAATTAAATCCGTCATTCCGAAATGGACATGTGAATGTCTCCAACGCCAATGCTCCGAAGTACATCGCCATACCCTTACAACTCCGAAGAAATTTGGCTCATCTTATAGACGATTTCAGGATTGCATATCAATATTGTGAGGCCATTACAACCATCACATCTGTCTACAAATTCCCTCGACTTGCTACCGCCTTTTCGCCTAAAACATATCTGCTGACTGCTTTGGTTTTCCTCATTCATCAGGCGTGGAATATGAGGTGTCCACTACAGTTACATCCGACTGAGGAGCCCAGTTCCAACCAACTCTTTTTCACGAATTAACAGGAATCTTCGAGTTGAATCAAATCTCCTTGGCAGTATATCATCCAGCAGCGAGTGACCTTGTGGAGCGATTTCACAAACAAAGAAGAAGCTCTCAGACGACTCAAACTAACAGTTCTAAATAGAGCGGGTACCTACTTTTTATACTATTTACTATTCGACCAACTGTCAAAAAAACTTAGGATGTACACCGATCCTGCTCGTCTGTGGCACCACACTAGCCTTGCCCTCATATGACTAGACTTATGTGTATATTTCTGACTGCACCAAACGACTTACTCAACAGATGCTCTAACATCAACCAAAGGCACCTCAAAAATCCTTCCGATGAAGTGAGGTCAGCAATCACCTCAGAACTTTCAAATTCGTCTCTGTTCGAGTAGATTTCTTCAGAGGTCCTTTTTAAGTCCTTAGACGCACAGAAAAATACAGTAATGTTTACTGATGACGTTTCGAGCACAATTTATTGCTGCTCATAATCATATCAAGGTACTCGCATGACTTCCTAAATTCATTTATATAGTTCCATTCTTTTTCTCTTGATTTTCACTTGATTTGATCGGTAATAGTATTTTCCATATTTCAGGTATGAGTGATGAGTCATTCCTAATACATGTGTTTGGTGTAGACTCGATGAACAAGGATTCAGTAATCAACCTCTGCCTCCACCTACTTAGATTACTTTTTAGAATTTTAACCCTCTCCCACCCGATTGTGTGGTTGTGTGTTAATGCATGCATTGCAATTGTTGAGCTTTTTTCTAAATTACTTATCTTCTCGAGGTCAACCATTCTTACCTTAGCTAAATTCTTATATTCTGAGAATCTGACTACCCCTGACCTACTAGTTTGACCCATGTAGTTGACCTAACTCACGGTCATTGCAAGATATTTTGTAAATAATATTATTTTGTCTTATTGAGTCAACTGACAGGGTCCTTTAACCTACAGAGCTTGTCCTGCCTGAGTGAGTTTGTAGGTTTGAATGCCACCCTAATTCCTGCTTTATGTAGAATCCTACGTAGTGTCTCAGATGTCTCCTCTTTATATGGTATAACTGTGGTTGACTTATATTCTTTCTTATTTATGTTATTATTACTAGTTTCACAATTATTTTTATTTTTCCTTTGGCCTTTAATGACCTTCCTAATGAATTTTATGGGATAGTTATTCAACGCCAACGCTTCTTCTATCTGTTTTAATTCATCATTTAGGTCTTTTTTGTGCTACTTAGTGCCACTGCTCGGTTTTTTAAATAGTGCCCTCAATACATTTAACCCTACCTAAAAAATATGGTGGAGATATGTGGATGACGCCTTCACAGTGTTAAAAACAACACATCTCTATCTTCTTGACACTTATAAACTCACAGGTTGAGGGAATAAAATTCACATTTGAATCAGAAAATGAACAAGGAGAATTAGCTATGTTAGATTGTAAGATAAAATGAATAGAAGAAGGCAAACTACACACTAGTGTTTATAGAAAACCAACGCATTCTAATAGATATTTAGACTTTAATTCGTCGCATCGGTTAACTGTTAAGGTAGGCTTAGTTAAATGTTTGACCTGTCGCTTCCCAATGAAACACCATTCAAGGGCAGGCCCGTCGCGCGATGTCTTCGGATGGCACCCTCGACGTATACCCAATCCATCTCCATTTTCTTCCACATATATGCTGAAAGTTAGGCTCTTGATTAGTTCCCAGAGTTTCTCCCTGCCAATTCTTTCTAACAGGCCATTTTGTCTTCCGTATAGTGCCCTCGAAGGCAGCTGCCAATAAAAGTTTGCAGCCTGTTGGAAGTGCTTTATGTGATTCGCCACGCTTCTGACCAGTATAGAAGAACTGGCTGAATCAACACTAGTGCTAAAATCTTGAATCTTGTTCTTTATGCTGGCTCAGTGCAGTGCAGAAGATTTCCGAACCGATTGCAGACTGATGAAGGTGTATCTTGCTTTTCTGATTCTGGCTGTCTTTGACATCTTTATCCGCCCTGCCTGTAGTTGGACCGATGCTGCCTGATTGGATTAGTGAAGGAAGCAACCTCTTTCAAATTTCTTCTGCTGATAGCGATTATTACTGTTTGTTGTTGGTCTCCAGGCGTCTTTATCACTTCCATCTTCTATATGTTAACTTGGAGTCCTACCTTTGCTGCTTCTGCCAATTAGTCGGTTACCGCCTGCAAGTCTCCTAGTCCATGTGACATGGGACATAAATCACCGTTAAACCCATAACTTCAACTAAATTGGGTTGAAACTAGTCATCAGAATCCTGGATGGAATTGGTTCTTGCTGAATTAGAGCTTTAGTTGGCATTGGTGGCCCCATGATAGCCACTCACTGCCTCAGTGTGCTCGTGGTTGTTGTCCGGGTAAATAGGCTGGAGTAGATTACTGACTCGCCGGTTGACGATTTTGACGGTCCACATCCATCTGCTCTCACAGATTCCCAACACTTCCATACCACATATCATTTCTTTGGGCAGCCTTCCCATACGGCTTCGTACGTTGTACGAGCATTTCATATCCCAATTCTCATTCTTGCTTTAATGATCAGGAATTTTTGTGACATTTCGTAGCGCCTTATAGCTCATTGTTAAGTCCTTTGTTTATCGTTTCAATTCAAGAAGTTTCCAAACTGCCCTATGGGATTTCATATGTGGTAACACGGCAGCCATTATATCGTGGATGAGGGTGAAGCGAAACATTAATTCAGGTTTCCTATTCCGACATCCTGGATTAATTTTGAATTGATCAGCTTCAATTACCGAGTGGTGCCTAATTGTGGGTTCTTCAAGCTTGACTGCGCCTGAATAACACGACAACGCAACTACCTTACAACTTGAAAATATTCTCCAAATTCAGATGGAGACGAAATTCGGACCGAGAAAAACGGTGATCGAAACGACAATCTTTCATGGAGAAAGTACTTAATAAGTATTCATGCAAACCCTCAGAATCTTACACCGTAAATAAGTCAAGCCTGGCTGGCTGTAGGCCATGAAAATCCTTCAGAATTTTTAGCCGTTAATTAAAAAATCAGAATTATCCGTCAACGTCAATACATTCATAAAACGTGTCTTCAGCTTATGCTCGTTTCGAATTTGAAAAATATTCTGGATATCACCCATAAGCTTGTGAAAACAATTGGTTTTCCAAATCTAGGCCCTGATCAAAAGGACGACCGTGGTTGCCTAACCTATTTATCTCCTTGCATGGAAGACGAAGTCGCCTTTCCGCGTTGATTCGCTCAAAAAACGATAATGTTGAGGGGAAAAATCACAGCATAAGAAGGCATTTTGGCTCCATTCAACTTACAGTTCTTCCTTGTGGGCGAATAGCCTTGCTCTTTAAACACTGAGAAACATAATTTCACCGCATACTTCAGACTGCGGAGGCGTTACTTGACGTTGAATCATCAAGTATCAACTGTTAGTTTTGTACGGTATTCGAAGAACACACTCCCATGTGTACCTACCGGTTTAAATGCCCGCGCCGAGCTAGTTGTATAGAGTGAACGATCAGCCAAGTTCATCGTCGAACTTCCTAACACCTTTCATCATGGTTTAGCAAAGGTCCGACTAAAGCTACACTGGCTAAACAGCTCAATACTAGCTCATCTAGTCAATACTGCACATCAGATCGACTGCAACAAAGTTTTAAAGTTGTTTGTCACATATTGTTCAACCTCTCACATGATCTACGATCATGAGTTTTTCACACAGAATTTTTTACACACCGGAATTCATCCAAACAAGCCAAATTTGTATGTTCAAATGAAATTTGTACAGTCACTTTCCTTGCCCTGGTCAACTACATAATATGTGTTAGGTTTTTAAAAATAACTTTTCCCTTCCTCCTGCAATTATGTTTTCACTTTGTTAATTTTTACAACTCTAGCTAATTCTCTTAACTTGTTTGTATTTGACGCAACTCCTCTGAGTCATCCTATTCTTCTTAGTCATCATTGTCATTTCACAAATTTCTTGATTATGCAACAACTTGTTGCTAAATCATAAGAACCTACCTATCTTGAATTCCGTAAATAATTCTCACTCCTCATCTAAGACTTAGAAATCTTCAGTAAGTTCTATTAGTGAAAGTATTTATGGTAACAATTATATTAGCAACCACACCTTTTAAAATTTTACGTATATATAGTTGGTAATACACTGCTATATTTTGTGTCAAAATGACTTCACTCAATCAATAAACACCTTTTCTGATATACTTTTTTAAAATGTATAATTTCATAACATTTTGCGGTATTTTTCCATAATAAAAGTTGATGGGTTACTTTGCAATGTCTGAGGTATACCAAATGAAAATAGGTCACGAAAATTCAGCCTAACTAGTTCTGTAACCAGCTGTTTCCTTCGGGATCATTCTACACAACTTTACCACTAATTGTTCCGCTGCCCATAATACTTACTACTTCAACAATTTATAAATTTTTAGGGGAAACTTAACTTCCCGGTCCTTTGTTGTAAGTACCTGAGCGCGTGGTGCTGCTAAGAATATCCCCAGGTATCTATGCATCTGCTGATCTGATTGGAATCATTTATCATGAAAGCTATTGATGTGCAGCGTACTGCATGATTGGGACAGGCTCAAAGCAATGCAATGCTGCAACTACAGTTATTGCGAAAAAATGTTAGAGCTTAACATTAAAAAGAAGGGAGGGTGGCACATACCGATCGGCAGATATGGTGGTGGTCACAAATGTGAATCGCTCCGGTCTGTAGAGCAGCAGAATGCATCTCCGACAGCTAGAGAATTAAGCATGCTGTCAACGTAGTTGAAGATTGAACGATCAATTCATGGTTGTTTGCTCAAAACCAACTTCCCCAATTTTCGCGGAGGCATCAATACGACAGTCATCGTCTCATCGGTCGCTGTTCAGAAAGAAGAGTAAACACCGTCAGAAACCTTAGTGATACGTGATTTATATGTTGGTGTAACTATAAAGAATCCTCGAGTCAACGATTGGTGTTTTGGTTTTTTCGTCCGTTATAACTAAGCGTTTCTGAAAACTTCAAGCGGCAGCGTGAGCCCGAGCGTAGCGAGAGCTGGGCATTAACGGTTTACGAGACGTGACTGACAGTTTCCGACGGTAGAAACAGATTCTGGCGGATTCAGACAGTTGGTGAAAGTTTGGATAGTCACCGTTCATCTTTCCTGGTGCCGGTCAAGTCTTCTTTGAACAAGCAATATCTGGAACGTTTTTGGAATTTGGTCAAGTTCAACAATGCCTGGGTCAAAGAAGGGACAGAGTGTCTTGGATGCAAACAGGAAAGTAAGTCATGGTGACTTGTCTGTTAATTGTAACGATGTGTCTGATGTTAAGCATGACATGGTTGATGTTACTGTTTCGCCATTCAGGGATAATGGGAACATCAAACTCCCTAAATTTGAACCACGATGTTTTGATGGAAACCCGGCTGATTATTTACAATTTGTAAAGGAGTTTGAGATCATGCTGAGTAGTATTTTATTAAGTGATGAATTGAAAGTGATGTATTTAATGAGGTATTGCACTGGAGATGGTGCAAGAGCTATACAGTGCTGTAAGCTCATGCAGGGTGAAAAAGTTGTCAGAAAACCGAAGTCAATGGAGGTGCGCAGCTGAAGCCCTATGTTCCTCTAGGAACTAAAGGATACAATAATAATAATAATAAGCTCATGCCCCCTAATGAGGGATACGCTGAGGCTACGAGCATATTACGTCAAAGGTTTAGAAGACCTTCAATGATTGTAAGGAACGTATACGAAGCTGTCAAAGGTAATGGCAGTCAACTTCAAGATGACTCCAAGGCACTTAATGAGTTTTTAGATAATCTTATGACTTATAAGAATACGTTGATTTCGATGAATTGCATGAGTGACCTCAACTCGAGTTTTATACAAGAAGTAATAATAATGTATACTCTCATATAAACATATAAATTTACATGAAAATGCATGCCATTTTTACAGGCACGATCAAGTATGATATAATATCAAATCGTAGATTGTCTACAAGTTAATAATGTTTCAACAGTTAAATATTTGATATATATATAAATACACATTGTCTGAACTAGGCTGTATAGTTATTGAATTGTACAGTTGTCCTCCAGGTTGAGCGGGAAAATCGACTTCGTTTCGTTTTCATCCCGTGGTTGTCGGCATACGATAACCAACCAATATTGAGGTAAGTACAACGTTTACAAGGGATTGAAAGCTGTTTTAGAAAAGTAAAAGTGCTGAGGTGAATCATTAAATTGTAATGAAATAGGTAAGTGCAATTATCATTAATAAAGAAAACTCCCTAGGCTGACAACGTTCATTTGCAATGTATAATGCTACACGTATATCTCGTACTATCATGATGTCCACTTTTGGTTTTAATACATTTATCCTCATTGTGCCAGTTGTTTTTGTTTTATACCTTTTTGTGCATTTAGTGTACAACCGTACCCTTCAGAGAGTAGGAATATAATAAGTCATAAAGAGCTGTAAAATGTTAGGTTTAATGGGATATAATGAGGATCAAGTAAAGACGTTATTGGAAAATGAATGAGATAAGACATTGTGAAGTGGTATTTAAAGATCAGACAATGGACAGCAAGTTAGTTTATAAGATGCCCCATAAATCTGTGCAGATCCCACGTGGTCGCATCTCAACAATAGGCTGAGCGAATGGTATATATTTAAAGGTAGAAGCATGATCTGTCAAGGCGTTCATTATTATCTTTTTCAAGATAAAGATCTAAGCCCTCATAAAAATCAGAAATATCTCGAGCCTTTAATTTGTATATTGCTGTTCCTGCAGAATGGGGCGATTCACCTTAGTGACCCCCACCATATCTACTGATCAGCTAACGCCACCCTCCCTCCTTTTTTGATGTTAAGCTCTGAGACTATGATTATTATGGCTACCGCAAATATATTGCTTGGTACCAGACATGTTCGTACCTCATATTCCATCTCCCTAGCTTTCTTAATGAGTGCTTCCAATAGGTCTCCGCGTACATCTTTATGAACATTATATATGTATGCATGCGTCCTAATGAACAGATTACTTTACAAGAAGTTAAAACCTTAAAGAATAAAAAGAATAGGTTTTGTGAATAGTGAAGCAAGATTCAGCAGAACAATATAGTTAGGGATCAATGTAGGTAGTATGAACTGAAGGTAAGGTCGGTTGGCAGGACTTAGTGTACTAAATTATCATGACAGTCTTATATATAGTAAACATTTGACATTGCAAAGTAACCTGTCTACATATATTATAAAAAGATATTAACAGAACCAACAAAATTTCAGCATTTGGTTAACAATACTACAGAAGGGTAGTTAGTACTACAGGTAGTCGTAAAGTAAATCAATCTATGTATAATAAGAGCATAGTCAGTGTCATAATTCGTATTATCAAAGAATACATTAGGCTCAATAACTGAGTGTTATAAGGGAAATAAGAGCGGTAAACCAAGAGAACATTTGCCGCATAAGTATTTTAATCATTTTAAGTATTTTAATGACAATCGAATTTCAAGTATTGAACCTACATAATTACTAAGTATTATTATGTTAGTCTGGGAACTAGTGTACTTTCTGTAGTTAAATATTGAAATGCCATTGTCTCTCCACTCTACCAGCAGTTGAGATCTTTGAGGCGGGCTAGGGTGGACATGTTTATATGTTTTTCTAGGCTCCTTTTGAAACTGTCAGGCCTTTCACAGGATCTTATCTCAGAGGGTAGTTGGTTCCAAAGTTTGCAATATTTAATGGTGAAGAAGTTAGCTCTAGTGGTGAGTTTATGGGTGTTAACCTTGAGAAGGTAGTTGTGGTTGCGTAGTCCATACGATTTAGGATTAGCCCAGGTTATGGACGAGTTACTGTTACAGTGCTTTCTTATAACTTTGAATAAGAGAAATAAATTGCACTTCACTCTCCTTAACCATAAGGGCTCTAAGTCCAGTCGAATACATCTGTCAAGGTATTCTATTTGCTGACCATAGCCTAATATGCGTTTCGTAAGGAATCTTTGGACACTTTCAACTTTTTTCCTGTCTGCTGATTTAAAGCTACTGTATAAGTGGGCACAGTATTCAAGTTTGGGGCGAATGCATATCTTATATATGGCTAATCTGGCTTCTGGAGTGTAAAAGTTGCGTAGCACAAAGCCGGTTAGACGTTTACAATCAGATACCACCTTATTTGCATGTTCAGTAAAGGTAAGATCTGAGTATGTTATCCCGAGATCTGTGACTGTGTTTGTGTTTGAGACAAGGTCACCGTACATGTATAGACACATGCTAGGTTTCCAACGTCCGAAGTATGTTATCCCAGATTTAGCTGGATTGAACGTTAACTGCCACTTTTCACTCCAATTACATAGACTATTTAGGTCTTCTTGGATTTTACTAACAATATTCATATCATTATAGTCAAAATCATAGACAACTTTGAGGTCATCTGCAAAGAGGTATGGCTTGCCATACTTGATCATAGAGACAATATCATTTATGAATACAATGAATAGGGTAGGGCCAAGAACACTACCTTGTATCACGCCGCTGGTTATCGGTTTGGATGTTGATAAGTGATGGTTGACTTTAACTAACTGTTCTCTTCCTGTAAGAAAGGAAGTTATCCACTCAAGAAGCCTTCCACTTATTCCATAAGATAGGAGTTTCAGTATGAGTCTTTTATGTGGGACTTTATCAAAAGCTTTCCTAACATCTAGAAATAATGTTGCTGCCGAACGACCTTTGTCTACACATTCAGTAATGTGGTCGAAATAATCTAACTGGCACGTAATGCACGATCTTCTATTTAGGAAACCGTATTGGAAAGGGGATATTAAGTCATTCGAGAGCAAATACTGAACAATTTGCTTCTTTACAATCTTTTCCATCACACGTGAAACTACGGAAGTAATGTTGATGGGGCGGTAATTATCTATGTCCGCTGTAGGTCCGGTTTTGTGAATGGGTACAACGTAGGATTTCTTCCAGCTATTTGGATATGTTCCACTCCTTATCGAAGTTGAAAATATCTTGAGAAGAAGTAGATTCATGTCATTTCCACCATTTTTTAAGAGGACGGAAGACATTCCATCTGGGCCGGGAGTATTAGTAAGCTTAAGAGTTGTGATAGCTTTATCGATTTCTTGGGCGTTTAAGACTACATCGCTTAGACACTTTTCTGTTTTACGAGGGAAATCTATATCCTGGTCATTTTCTAGAGTGTACAGTTTGGCAAAGTGCGTGCTAAACACCTCACATATATCCTCAGCACTTTCGTGAGTAATGCCACCTAGGTGTATTATTTTTGGATATGTTGATTTGGAGTTAGTTAACCTACTTTTGAAGAGTTTGGCTATTTCTCCAGTGTTATGTGGCGACTGAATTGCCCGCGTTTCTTTATTCCTAAGACTTAGATTTTTTAACTCATGGATTCTAATGAGGATTGTTTTGATAGCGATTAACGACGATAAGTCGTCATGTCTATAGTAACTTAATGAATGCTTCCGCAAACTTCTTCTTAATGATATTGGAATAAAATCACCTTGAGGGATTTTGAATTTAATCAGTTTCACAGGCGCTATGACATCATTAACCGACTGTATATTGTCATAGAAGTTTTTAAGGACTTCCTCTAAGGAGTCATTGGTAAAGTAGGAATCCCAATTAGAGTATCTAATCAAGTCCTGATACAAGTCCCAATCAACCCGCGTGTATGGTCTTATAGGTGTCCGACTAACTTCGTTTCTGTGTATAGTTTCTGGAGAAATGTTAAACGAACATGCAACTATTTTATGATCGCTACCTGGGAATTCATGTCCCACATGAATTGTAGATGGTGCTACGTTGATCGTGAATATAAGATCAAGAATGTTATTGGACCTAGTGGGTACATTTATGTGTTGCGTCCATCCTCCAGTAATGATGGAATTAAGAAGATTATCATACCTCGAGGGTCCACGAAGTGTACGCCATGATATATCAGGCAAATTGAAGTCACCTCCAATTATATTATAACTGAAGGGGAGATTGGATGCAACACTAAATATGTTGCTGAGTACGTTATCGTATTCGCGGTTGGATGATGGCGGTCGGTATACGCACCCTATAAGGATAGGTTTACTTCTGAGAACTTTTATTTCGACCCACACCGAATCATTAAGTTGTGACAGAATAGGGTGACTAAAATGCGTTGCACAAATGGGTTGTTTAACGTATATGAGTGTTCCACCCCCACGACCTGTTTCCCTATCCCCTCGAAAAAGATTGTACTTATCAATTGATAAGCTACCATCCACAATGTCACTTGAGCACCAGGCTTCAGTGATCATGATCAGCGACGGATTGCATATAGAGGCTAACGTACATAATGCTAAATGTTTGTTAAGAACTGATCTAGCATTTATGAGGATGACGGATAGACTTTGACGAAGTGGTTTTAGTGTATGGGCAATATCATAATAAAATACTCTATGGTTATCAACTGAATATGTGCAGTCGTTATTGGATTCATTAATTACAACATTTTGATCACTAGAGACGGTTTCTTTAATTTGATAGTTAGGGATGGGTTGTGAAATGTCACTCGTGAGTAGTTGGTCGTTTAGATATTGCGTGCTATGGGAGATACTAGTATGATAATCTATGGTATTACTATTGGTATTAGGTGTGTATAAGATGTTTGCTATCTTTCGGGGAAGAAGCAGTTTCCCTGTTGTAAGGTGTTCGCTATACCAGCAAGGAATTGGTCTGATATCATGCGTGCTATGTGCATGATCCCAGGCGTTTCTGCCAGTTGTCGCTGGAGAAAATTTTGGTCATATGGGTTGGCTAGTGTCGTGTAATCTGCATAGTTATAACCGAAATGTGTGATCGGCGTGTTGTTGTGTGCATATGACTTAGATCCCTGTGTCTGATTAGAGTACTTCCTAGGCCATGATGAGCATTGTGCTGAAATTGGCATGTGACCCCTACTGAATGCATGAGAATTATGACAGGGCACTATACGCGTTTTTGGACTAACGTCTGTATTCTCAAACTGATGTTTCCTGTACATCATGGTTGAGGGTGCATTCGTGAGGGGTTGAGCAACTTCGTGTTTTCGAAGTGTTTGGTGAGATATGTGACGATTGTTTTTTCTTATCATAGGACTGGTAGTGGAAGTCGGAAATGATTCAGCTCCTACGGTATGTGAATTACGTCTAACTTCAGGAACAGTGAGTTTATGGTTAAGATATCATTTTAGTTACATGTACTGAACTATATTGCATGTTGTCTTATTGTATAGTTGTCGTCGCTTTTTGCCCTTTTTTCTGTGAACTGTTTCCTTTGTTGATGTTGTTCTCATTGTTTGTCCGTTATTTTCTGATTTTGAGGGGAGCAACCCAAAAAGTTGCTTCTCTCTAAACTTTTACTTAATGTAATCATTCTTTTCTCAGGCGTGAGGCTAGCAACCCCACCCTGTAAACAAAAATTGCTACAGAATCTTCAGTATGCTGAACCTCCTTGCACCAAAAGAAAAAGTCTGTGTAGGAACATGGAACGTTCGAACTATGTACGAGACTGGAAAAGCTGCCCAGATCGCCAACGAGATGAAAAGATACGGAATACAAGTGCTGGGAATATGTGAGAGCAGATGGAATGGGAGTGGACTCACCAAATTGTCAACAGGTGAGTCAGTGATCTACTCCGGTCACCCAGAAGATAACCACACGCACACCGAGGGCGTGGCTATCATGATGTCACCAACGGCAACGAAAGCCCTGATACAATGGGAGGCGATTTCGTCCAGGATAATGACCGCCAGGTTCAACTCCAAAGGAAGGAAAGTGTCAATCATACAATGTTATGCACCCACAAACAACGCAGACCTCGAGAAGAAAGAAGAATTCTACAGGCAACTACAGGCAACAATGGACAATACTCCAGCTGGCGACATGAAAATACTAATGGGAGACATGAACGCCAAACTGGGACCAGACAATACGGGAAGGGAACTCATCATGGGTAGAGAAGCTCTAGGAGAAATGAATGAAAACGGAGAACTCTTCGCCGACTTCTGCGCCTTCAACGAACTGGTGATTGGTGGCAGTGTATACAAGCACAAAGATATCCACAAGGCTACATGGGTGTCACCAGACGGGCAAACCAAAAACCAAATCGACTTCATCTCAATCTCAAGGAAGTGGAGGCGCAGCCTACTGGACACAAAAGCAAGAAGAGGAGCAGACGTTGGCTCAGACCACTATCTCGTACAAGGGACAATCCAAATCAAATTAAAAGCTTTCAGGGAATCAGGAGCTGCAGATAGACCACAAGCCAAGTTCAACACTCAAAAGCTGAAGGACCAGGCTACAAAGGACATCTTCATTGCAAGCATAAAGGACAAAGCCGAGACACAAATCAACACTAGCGAAGAGGTCGGCGTTGAAAAGCACTGGAACAACTTGAAAACGGTGTGGAG
The DNA here is from genome assembly GCA_944472135.2 of Trichobilharzia regenti. Lineage (NCBI taxonomy): Eukaryota > Metazoa > Platyhelminthes > Trematoda > Strigeidida > Schistosomatidae > Trichobilharzia > Trichobilharzia regenti. The sequence goes on along the minus strand of OX235262.1, from coordinate 169,713,844 downwards.
CCAAACCTGCATAGAAATTCTAGGCAGAAAAAAGAGACAGGACAAACAGTGGCTCACTACGGACACTTGGAAACTAATAGAAGAGAGAAGGACAGTGAAGCAAAAGATTATCCAGTGCACGGACGAGCAACAAAAACAGGAGCTGAATGCAAGCTACAATACACTGAACAAAAGAGTGAAGAAAAGCGCCAGGGAAGACAAAAGAAAATATTATGAAACCATGGCAAACGAAGCAGAACAAGCTGCAGGCAAAGGAGACCTCGCCACACTCTACCAAACAACTAGGAACCTTTCGGGCAAACGTTCGACACAGATTAAGCCAATAAAGGACGACAATGGAAAGTCAATCACCAAAGAGGTGGAACAGAGAAAGCACTGGGTTGAACACTTCAAAAGACTTCTAAATCGTCCGCCACCTACAACACGTCCAGCAATACCAACAACGGAAGCAGAACTACCAGTGAACACTGACCCCCCGACGAAATCAGAAGTCCTGAATGCAATCAAGATGCTTAAAACTGGGAAAACACCGGGACCAGATGGAATCCCAGCAGAGGCTTTGAAAATAGACCCAGAGACAACAGCGGACTTGATGACACCACTACTGGAGAAGGTGTGGAAAGAGGGCAAAGTACCCGAGGATTGGAAGAACAGTTACTTATTCAAACTTCCAAAGAAAGGAGACTTAAGTCAATGTAAAAACTGGCGTGGAATTATGCTTCTGTCCATTCCAAGCAAGATACTAAGTCGCATCATCCTGGAGAGAATCAAACAAGCCCTAGATGAAAAACTTCGTCCGGAACAGGCTGGATTCAGGAGAAACAAATCATGTATTGATCAAATCGCCACTCTACGGATCATCATTGAACAAAGCTTGGAATGGCAGTCACCTCTCTATCTCAACTTCATCGACTTTGAAAAGGCCTTCGACAGCGTCGATCGAGAGGTCATTTGGAAACTACTTCGCTACTACGGGGTCCCATCGACAATTATACACCTCATCCAACAGTTATACGACAATGCTGCATGCCAAGTAATCCACAACGGGAAACTTACGGAAGCCTTCGAAGTGAGGACGGGAGTGAGGCAAGGCTGTCTACTATCACCAATGATCTTCCTGATTGCAATTGATTGGATAATGCGACAGACAACGGCAACCAACGAGGGAACAGGCATAAAATGGACTGACACAAAAGACTTGGAGGATCTGGATTTCGCCGATGATATATGTCTGATTTCCCATAAACTGGAAGATATGCAAATGAAAAGTAACAAGTTGGCAGAAGAAGCATCAAAGATAGGACTTCACGTGAACATAGATAAAACAGAGATGATGAAGATTCCTTGCCAACATCAACAGCAACAACAGACCACAATAAGCATAAATGGGAAGAACCTGAAAGAAACAACCTCCTTCACCTACCTGGGAAGCATCGTCTCAACTACAGGCGGAACTGACGAAGACATCAAAGCCAGAATCGGAAAAGCAAGACAAGCTTTCATTACTCTCAAATCTGTGTGGAGGTCAACAGCAATCAGCATCAAAAATAAGATCCGGATTTTCAACTCCAATGTGAAGTCAGTGCTACTATACGGATCAGAGACTTGGCGAGTCATAAAGAGCATCTCAAACAAACTTCAAACCTTCATTAACAACTGTCTCCGCTCAATACTCAAGATCAGATGGCCAGAAAAGATCAGCAACAGGGATCTCTGGGAGCGAACCAATCAGGAACCGATTGTGAAACAAATAGGCAGAAAGAAATGGAGATGGATTGGCCATACGCTGAGGAAACCATCAAGTGACATCACTAGACAAGCCCTCGAGTGGAACCCGAAAGGGAGGCGGCGAGTTGGTCGTCCAAGGGTGACTTGGAGGAGGTCATGCGAGGAGGAGATGAAAGCATGTGGACAGACCTGGAGCAGGTTGAAAAAGTTGTCAGAAAACCGAAGTCAATGGAGGTGCGCAGCTGAAGCCCTATGTTCCTCTAGGAACTAAAGGATACAATAATAATAATAATAATAATCAGGAACATGACTAAGTTTAGATGATTGTCTATCAGTAGAATGAGCCAGTGACCCATTTGAAACTTTCCTACTTATGGGCTTTAGTGTTCCGGGTCTAACGTTTGGTTTAGCTTTATCCGTATTAGTCGGCTTGTATAATTTGGGCTGCTGGTGATTAGTAGGATTTCCTAATAAACTGGATTTCTGTTGAATAGTCTCAACAGTTCTTTTGGTGTTCCTAACGGAAATAGGACGTTTATCATATCGCCTTGTATTTACGCCAACATGGGTGGCCACATGTGATTGCTGCTTCACAGGAGCCGGGCTAAGAGGTTGTGAGGTATATGACTTCCCGAGAGATTCAAAGTGTACAACTGAATTCAGCTTAGACTTTTTCGAGGGTTTGGCATTAGTGCCAGTGTGCAAGGGATGCACGTCAATACTGTGATCTGTTGACATTTCTATGTCTGAAATTTCGGTATTTAGAGCTAAGTCTTCAACAGTTGCTTGAATACTGTTAGTTTGTGTATGCGATATTATCTGATGCTCTTGGTCATCAGGCAATACAACGAGGGAAGTATTAACATCGGTTGTCTTATTAGGGTTGTCTTCCCTCAGTTTACCTGCGCGGCAACGTCTTTGGCAAGAAGTTAAATCAGGTACAATCCTGATATTGGTGTAGGGTGTTGAGGAGCCAAGAGTTTTGCCAGACTCCAAAAATTTCTTAGCTAGGTCAATAGACTTAAATTTGAAGAGTACAGGACATGGGTGGTTTGCGGATTTCTTACGAAGACGCAGAACCTGGCAGTCATATACTGAAATGTTGCATGCCTGTAGACAGATTGCTTTAAGTTTGATAATAGGTACATTGTCTGGTATATTATATCCTAAAACATTGTATGAGGACATGACCCTCTTTACAGCCTCTGCAGTCAAAAAGTCTAGCAGGCGCTCAGATTTGAGGAGTGAATCTAAGCAAATTTCTTGTGATGGATCACAAAGTTGGAGGAAAGGAGTGATACTTTCAAACTTATCCTGCAGGTCTGTTATGGATTTCTGAAGGATCTTTAGATCACTAGTGTTACGGGCTACGTTATCGATTAGTTCTTCCATTAAGTTTGGTACTATAACTCTCGGTGTATCAATTGATCTTGGTACAAATTCATCGTCAGGACTAATGTTTCTAGTGACCTGCTGACTATTTGATGCTAGTCTCTTAACAGTACTAACTCGTTTAATAACTTTGACCATTATGGAGGTAAAGATTATAAAAATTTCTCAAAAATTGACAAAAGTGTGTGAAATACTGTTATATTATCTAAGTAGATAAAAACAACAATAAACAGGTATGAATGTATGAAGTACGAACTAAAAATAGACCACTATCAAACGAGTTAACTCTGACAGTTATAAACAACAAAACTAAGGACTTCTCTATAGTTCTTTTGTGATAGATTGCTCTTTATTAATACGAATCTGACTGGATCCAAACAGTATTCTGGAGGTGATAAATTTGGATATTTAGCTACCGGAGGTGCAACCAATATCAGCTATAATTATATAGTAGTCAAATATAGACCACGAGATTCCAGAATACGAAAAGATATTTCCACGTTATATGGAGAGATTGTAACGTCCTACACGAAGCGCGCGGGTTAACAAGTTAACAATAATAATAACAATGTATATTCTCATATAAACATATAAATTTACATGGAAATGCATGCCATTTTTACAGGCACGATCAAGTATGATATAATCCAATATCCAATATCGTTTTTGCGAGCTAGTATAAACCAATTTGATTTCTTTGTGCTCGCTTCTTGATTGTGAGGTATAGGTTCTTGATCTTCGGTAAACTTCTGCGTAGCTTGTCCCGCCACTAGACTGTCGTAGCTTTGGTTGACTCCAAAGGGAGTAGTGCTGGGATTAATTATATGTGGTTTGTAGTATGAGGTATGTTAAGACTGTTACTACTGTGATTGGAGTTGATCCTTTCGCCAGTTAGTCCTTTGGTATTGTCGACAAGAGAAAAGAGATAGTAATAATAATAATAGTAATAATAATAATAATAGATATAATTAGTGAAGCTATTCAGACTAAGAGACAGAAACGAAAATAGGAAACGTAACAACAGTCAGCTCATTAAGTTTGAAGAATAATATATATATCAGTAATAATAATAATAATAGTAATTATAATATTAATAAGTTGTCAGGAGAGTAAGACGGGAGAGAATGTAAAGAAGTAAAATGACGAGTTTAATTATCTACCCTGATTGGTAAATGCGATTTTAAGGAGATAGGCCATTTGGATGCAGTCCTTGTATCGCTGTATGGTTGTCCAGCCTTCGCTTAAAGGCGTCCAAAGACGGTGCCATAGCTACATCTGCCGGTAAGGAATTCCAGGGACGACAAACCCGCAGTGAAAAGAAGTGGGAGCGCACCCGGGTCCTTGCCCTCTGGTGAGCTATCCTTCTGGGATTTCCACGTGGAAGCCTATACCTACTCAATGGCAGAACACCTTTGTTTGGGTGATTCTGGTCATTTGTTATTTTGTAGGCAGTAATCAAATCCCCCCTAAGCCGACGGTAACTAAGTGTGAACAGGCCTAATTTCTCCAGCCTTTCATCATATGGTTTGTTTCGGAGACCAACCACTCCTTTTGTTGCCCGTCGTTGGACTCTTTCCAAGAGGTTGGCATCTCTTCTCAGCATTGGGGGTGCAATAATATTATGCACCTCAAGGTGTGGCCTGACGTATGTTTTGTACAACATTAGAAAGAGCTCAGGAGTGAGTGTACCTAACTGTCTATGCGTAAAGCGTATGACCGCATATGCCCTCGCTACATCCCCTGTGTAATTTACGCTTGTGTCCATTTTATCCGTTAGAACTAGACTTAAGTCGCGTTCCGACGTTGTGCAGGACAAGCTTTCATTGCACAGGGTGTAACTTGCATTCTGCAGTCTACAGGTGCGCAACTTCACTACTTTGCACTTTTTCAAGTTGAAAGTCATGCCACTGGCCACCGCCCAGTCTTCCTGAAGGTTTAGGTCTTCCTGTAGCCTATCTGAGTCCTCCGGACACTTTATCGCCCTCCATATTTTTACGTCGTCAGCGTACAGGAGAGTCGGGCAGCTCAGACGGCGTGGTAGATCATTGATGAAAATCAAAAACATCAGTGGTCCTAGGATAGAACCCTGCGACACTCCTGATGACGATCTGTGCCAAGATGATCGGACTCGGTTAACCTTAGTGCAAAATTGCCTGTCGGCTAGGTAGTCCTTCAACCATGACAGAAGTGGCTCACCTATGCCTGCCTGGCTTATTTTATGTAGGAGAAGGTCATGGTGAACAGTGTCAAATGCCTTCTCAAAGTCTAGGAAGACCACATGGACTGGTACGTTCAAGTCCCAGCATGATGTCCAGTCGTCCCAAGCTGACAGTAGGTTAGTGACGCAGGATCTGCCTTTTCTGAAACCATGTTGGGCTTCATGTAGTATATTGGTCCTATCGAAATATTCCCTGATGTGGTCGTCAGTAATACTTTCCAGTACTTTTGATACCACTGAGAGTAGAGCTACTGGTCTATAGCTAGCAGCGTTTTGCCTGTCCCCACCCTTGAAGATTGGAGAAAGGATGGCTCTTTTCCACTCCCTTGGCAGGGTGCCCGAATCCATTGAGTGTTGGAACAAGTCGCACAGGGGTCTACAGAGAGCCTCGGCGCACTGTTTCAGAACAGATGGCCTGATGTCATCACAACCTGAAGACTTCCCAGGTATGAGTCGCTGTAGCTTCCTTAGTACTATTGCGGGGTTTATTTGGGGAGTAGTCGCTAGGTCTTCCTCCTCTGAAATAGTGGTGTCAATGGAGTTGAAGATTGAACGATCAATTCATGGTTGTTTGCTCAAAACCAACTTCCCCAATTTTCGCGGAGGCATCAATACGACAGTCATCGTCTCATCGGTCGCTGTTCAGAAAGAAGAGTGAAACATCGTCAGAAGTAATACAATGATTTATTATTGTAATATTTGTTTTCAGACCTTAGTTCACTTATTCTTTTTATATGTTGGTGTAACAATAAAGAAATATCAAGCGGCCAATCGGTGTTTTGGTTTTTTCGTCCGTTATAACTAAGCGTTTCTGAAATCTTCAGAGAACAGCGTGGGCCCGAGCGTAGCGAGAGCTGGGCATTAACGGTTTACGAGACGTGACTGACAGTTTCTGACGATGGAAACAGATCTGGCGGATTCAGACAGTTGGTGAAAGTTTGGATAGTCACCGTTCATCTTTCCTGGTGCCGGTCAAGTCTTCTTTGAACAAGCAATATCTGGAACGTTTTTGGAATTGGGTCAAGTTCAACAATGCCTGGGTCAAAGAAGGGACAGAGTGTCTTGGATGCAAACAGGAAAGTAAGTCATGGTGACTTGTCTGTTAATTGTAACGATGTGTCTGATGTTAAGCATGAAATGGTTGATGTTACTGTTTCTCCGTTCAGGGATAATGGGAACATCAAACTCCCTAAATTTGAACCACGGTGTTTCGATGGAAACCCGGCTGATTATTTACAATTTGTAAAGGAGTTTGAGATCATGCTGAGTAGTATTTTATTAAGTGATGAATTGAAAGTGATGTATTTAATGAGGTATTGCACTGGAGATGGTGCAAGAGCTATACAGTGCTGTAAGCTTATGAAGCCAAAAGAGGGCTACTACGAGGCTATGAGCATATTAAGTCAAAGGTTTGGAAGACCTTCGATGATTGCAGGGAAATTATTCGAGGCTGTTAAGGGTAATGGTGGTCAATTACAGGATGACTCCCAGGCACTTACTGAGTTTTTAGATAATTTGCTAATTAACCAGAATGGAATGATTTCGATGAATCGCATGAGTGGCCTCAACTCGAGTTTTATACTAGAAGTAATAGCAAGACGTCTACCTACTCGACTGCAAAGGAAGTGGGTGAAGATGAGCTCCCGTATGGAGGATGAGGGTATCGAGCCAAAGTTTGATGATATCCTGAAACTGGTAAATACTAGTGTCAATCAATCTATGAGCAAGTTCGCCAGTCTGTTAGATCTCACCCCTAGAATAGAGCAGTCTGAGGGTAAAACGCAATCATTGATGACGAATAGGCCTCAGAAAGGTGGATATCGAGAAGGCTCCATGATGTCTAGTAATGCATATAAACTTAATGAGTGCAACAGGTTTCGTAGTACATCCTCGACAGATAAGTTGCAAGATGCAAGGCAAACACGGTTGTGTTTCACACGTTTGCAAGAGGTGCATACAGAAGTGAACTGTGAACCAGTGAGCAATTTCAGTGATAAGCTAAATGTAAACTCCAGGCCTGACTCCGAATTGTGTGACGATAACGGTGTGGTCAGGAAGTCTGTAGTTGCAACTGGTAAGCCATTGTTGAATAGAGTGTCACAGAATAGAGTTGCTGATTCAGAGTGCAGTTCTGACTCCACAAGTTTACAAGGTATTACTAGTCAGAGTGAAGGTATAAAATGTTTAGAGATTTGTGAGGAAGAACCCAAATCATCTGCTGCTGTTATTAAAGAGTTTGAAAATGATGAAGTCGACCAGATAGATGATGGTAAATTGAATATTCGTGATAATGATCATGATAGTGCAGATTTGTCTTTGGTCGATCATGATGAAATGAGGGGAGTGCCTACTACTGCTAAGTTAAATAAAGGTTCTGTACAACTACAACGTGAAGTAGAAATAAATGCAGTTGCAGAAGGCATGTATACTTGTGAGACCGTCAGTTTGATTGATCAGCATGTAGCCCACCTATCATCAGATGCTATTGCTAAACCTGAGCTGATAGTAAAAGACAGCAGTGGTAGTAATCTTGCAGTTAGAGAATTTTCTGAAAGTTGAACAACAACAGCTTCTGATCCACCGCTAACTTCATCAACTGGTATCAGTCAGTCGTCATTGGTGTTGTCATCCACAACGAAACAGACGCCCATCAACTCAAGTATCTTGTGCAATGACTATGATAGTATTGGTGCATTTGAAAAGACGAAAGATATTGCTCAGTTTAGTGAGAATAAGCCAAGTGTAAACGAGAGAGTAATTGTTAAATTGACTTGCATGAATAAAGGCATTTCTAGTTTCAAGTTACTATTTGAATGCTATTATCATTGGTGTAAATTACTCTGTGCCTACGCTTGGTTGACCAGATACGTCGTATGTTTGTTCGTCATCTATATTCTACGATACAATGACATGAGCGTGTTGCCGTTCAGATTTGAGGATATAGCTGATAGAAGGAAGTCAGAAAATGAACTCTGCGACGATTTTCCAACCTAGGGCGTCAACCTGAGAAGGGTTGTAGGCGTACTGCTGTAAGTCCTACAATTCTTCAAAGGGTAGCGCATCAATGAGCAGTCCAATGTGCTTGGTGTGTGATTTTGTACATATGTTCATATTGTATATACTGAATTGATATCATCTGTCATCTGGCTGTTGGTAATTCTGTTTGTGTCCGTACGACTTCCACTTGGATCATCAACCTGAGAAGGAATGTAGGCGTACTGCTGTAAGTCCTACAGTTCTTCAAGGGTAGTTTGTCATGCCGGAATCCATAACATTTGAGGTATTGATTGTACATATGTTTGTGTTAAATAGTTGTGTGAGTTCCAATTATCGCAATTGTTGGTTAATCTTGTTTGTGTCCGGACATTCCACAAATTACAATCGTCAACCTGTGAAGGGTTGTAGGCGTACTGGTGTAAGTCCTGCAATTCTTCAGAGGAATTCCGTCAAGACATGATCCGCGAGTTTGTGTGTACTGTTTGTATACATGTGTGGTGTGTCATATCAATTGGTGTATTTTGGATTCATTGTGTCTACTTGTTGTTTTCGTATTTTGTTTTTATTGCGTAATTTTGTTAAAATTTTCGTCGTGATTACTTCTGAAGTTGTTTCGAGTCTTCTACATCCATGAATGAATTGATTGATGTTAAGGACAGCAGATGGGGCGTATACGCCGGGGAGGCTAGGCTATTTCTGAGAATGAAATGCACACGGAGATAATTGTTAGCTGCGGTCCGACACGTCGGGGAGAAAGAGTGTAAACGACTGAGGCTCGCATGCGTCACAGCTACTAGAACTGAGGCAGAATGAGTGACAAGCGATTTCAGTGGTAATTGGTAATGAGTAGATAAGAGGATGTGCGTAGAGTATCGTGAGGTGCTGCCATGGTCACGTTGCATTCTGCAAGAGTCATTCTAGCAAGTGGCGATTGTGTTGCAAGAGGATGCCTTTAACTGGAAGGCGCATGTCGTCATTGATGTGTGAGATTGTGCTGTGGGTATGCCTGTGGTGTGTTGGCTTTTCTGTTTGTTTTCCATTTCAGCTCTGTCCGAGTGACCCAGGTTCTCGCAATGGCATCCAAGTCAACGTGTATTGGTCGTGATGGAAAAAAGGGTTGGATCCCTTTTTTGCCGGGGAGTGTCAATGGAGTTGAAGATTGAACGATCAATTCATGGTTGTTTGCTCAAAACCAACTTCCCCAATTTTCGCGGAGGCATCAATACGACAGTCATCGTCTCATCGGTCGCTGTTCAGAAAGAAGAGTGAAACATCGTCAGAAGTAATACAATGATTTATTATTGTAATATTTGTTTTCAGACCTTAGTTCACTTATTCTTTTTATATGTTGGTGTAACAATAAAGAAATATCAAGCGGCCAATCGGTGTTTTGGTTTTTTCGTCCGTTATAACTAAGCGTTTCTGAAATCTTCAAAGAACAGCGTGGGCCCGAGCGTAGCGAGAGCTGGGCATTAACGGTTTGTGAGACGTGATTGACAAGTGGTGCCACCATTTTGGTCCGTAACTGTAATATCCACATTGCTGTTTAGCTGTTTAGCGAAGGCTGAACTGAATGTTTCAGCCATCTCCAGACTAGTGAGATATTGACCGTTTGGGCCTACTAAGGTGCATGCGCCTTGGTTTGTCGATTTTCTTTCCGACATGAATCGGTACAAGTTTTTAGGGTTTGATAGGAGTTTTTTAGCAAGGTTAGCCTGGAATGACCTTCTGTCCCTCCTGACTATTGCATTACACCGGTTCCTGAGTTCGAGGTGTGCATCATGGTCGGTCTGACTCTTAGATACACGCCACGTAAACCAAGCCTTCCGCTTTGCTTGCAGAATACGTTGCGTGCCTCTCTTCAACCATGACGTCTTTCTCTTAGGCTGTGTTGTGACCAAAGGGACGGTATCCGAGATTGCTGTATGGATAATCTTTTTTACCACTTCCCAGTGTCCAATGTGCTTGGTGTGTGATTTTGTACATATGTTCATATTGTATATACTGAATTGATATCATCTGTCATCTGGCTGTTGGTAATTCTGTTTGTGTCCGTACGACTTCCACTTGGATCATCAACCTGAGAAGGAATGTAGGCGTACTGCTGTAAGTCCTACAGTTCTTCAAGGGTAGTTTGTCATGCCGGAATCCATAACATTTGAGGTATTGATTGTACATATGTTTGTGTTAAATAGTTGTGTGAGTTCCAATTATTGTAATTGACCTTGGCGGCCTGTTTGATATCTGGGCTGCTTTTTTCTGTATCTACGTATTGCATCTAATAAGTCATGTTTTCATTCCTAATTTTAATAAAATATGATCACAAATCGCATAAAATACAGTAATTCATTCATTAAACGTTTTAAACCATATGACTTTCATGCAACTAATAATGCATCTAATAAATCTAAGAGAAAACATCACGCTGGCTGGCAGCGTGCACTTAAACAGACACCTTTATATCGTACAACCATTCCTGTTATTGTCACTTCAAACTGCCGTTCACTTCCCAACAAAATTATGCATCTCCAGTCTCTCTTATCATCTGATACTTATCACAATACGGCGATTGTTGCATTACAAGAAACATGGCTCCATGAACTCTATGATGACAATCTGGTTTCCCTAAATGGTTTTACATTGTTTAGACAAGATCGACTATGCTCCAGAAAGAAAAGAGGTGGAGGTGTTGCAACTTTCATTCATTCTCAATGGTCAACTTCAAATAACGTATGTTTTTCTTACTCTAATGACTTTATTGATTGTATAACGGTCAAATGCCGCCCGAAACACTTATCCAAGTTTAAATACGTCTTCATCTCTAACATTTATGTTACTCCTGGCTGTTCTGCATCTGATCTATCTGATTTTGCTGATGAATTCACTGAATTCGCCGTTACACATCTTGAAAACTCTTTATCAGTTGTCACAGGAGATTTTAACTGCTGTGATTGTTCTTTCCTCGTATCATTAGGTCATGCCAATATTGTTAAATTCCCTACTCGACTTGATAAAACCCTTGACCTAGTGTTCATTAATGATGAGGAAATATATGAAGTACGCCGACGTGCTCCTATCATGAACTCAGATCATTGTATTATTCGGATATTACCTAAGATATACAGCAGATCTCACTTTAATATCTTCTCAAATCTGTCCAAGAAAACACAGCAAAGGTGTTACTCACAAGAAAATATGCTCAAACTAAGATGTATGCTAAATGACACTAACTGGGAACTTTTCAACGAACACAAACTGGATGATACTATTTCCAATTTGACTGACTATCTTAAATTCTGTCTTGATATATGCTGTCCAAAACAGATAATTTTCAAAAGAATGGATCGTTTTTCTTCCCCTCATCTCAAAAAACTTCGTAGAGAAAAAGAGAAGCTGTACAAGACAAAGAATAAATCTGGTCTTAAGAAGATAAACACCCAAATTAAATCTGAAATCAAGAGACTAAACAACATTTATAATCAAACAATACTATCTTGTAAAACCTCAGAAAACATATGGAAGCTTTTTAGAGAAATTACTGGTTGTGGTAAGCATAATAATTTTGCCTCTTCTATTGATGTAAATACTCTCAATAGATCTTTCATCCGCCCTCCAAATGTCCTTTCTGCCTTCAATTTAACTAATAACACGACCAGTGACTTTCATCGTTTCAATACTTCTGATGTTCTTAAATGTTTGAAATCTCTTAAACCTTCCCAGAGTCTAGGCCCTGATGGTATACCTGCCATTGTTTTAAAGAAATGTGCTGATATTTTAAGTAACCCACTTACAAGCATTTTCAATACTTCTTTTTCTAATAATGTTGTACCTTCTCTGTGGAAAGATATTAAAATCATCCCTGTACCCAAGTCTGGTTCTGGAGATAGTGTTAAGTTTAGACCAATTGCCATTACCTCTCCTTTTTTGAAACTGATGGAGAAATTACTGTTACAAAAACTCATTCCCTCCCTAAGCTTCTCAAACGATCCAAAGCAGTTTGCTTACAAACAGGGTAGAAGTACTTTGGATGCTGCTGCTGTGTTTCATCACAACATTGTATCCTCCTTAGACAAAGGGGCCAAGTATGTCCGTTGTACTTTCCTTGATTACACATCTGCTTTTGACTCTGTACCTAGAGGCCTTTTGTTAAACAAGCTTAGCCTTACACAAACTGAGTCCTGGGCTATCAACTGGCTGCACTCTTACTTCTCCAATAGGATGCAGTACACGGTATATAATGGTGTAGCTTCCTCTCCTTTGCTTACTGAAGCTGGTGTTCCTCAGGGTGCTGTTCTCTCGCCGTTTCTCTTTTCCTTCTTCTTACATGACTTACCTCTCTCAGACGAAATCAACTTCGTCAAATATGCAGATGACCTGACTGTTTCGCTTCCCGTTAAGTCTCAGTCAGACTGCTTCAAATTAAATAGCTTCCTGTCGGACATCAGTCAGTGGTCTAAACTAAATGGCCTAACGCTGAATCCCTCAAAATGCCAGACTGTCGACTTCTCCTTTAGGCATAAACGAGATCTACAAACACTAGTAAGCACTCATGATGTCTGTAGAATTGAGGGGACTATAATTGAAACAAAGTCTAATGCAAAATACCTCGGATTAGTTATATCTTCCGACCTTACTTGGTCATCTCATATCCAAATGATTTCCAAGAAAGTGTTTCGTCTAACCTACTACATTAAGAAACTCAGACTAACTGGAGTCCCTCAACCTCTGCTTTCACAATTTGTCAACTCTCGTATCCTACCTATTCTACTTTACTGTTCCCCGTTAGTCTTTCCTGGGTTACTGAAAAAGGATTATACCATCCTGAGAAGGATGTTGAAGGTAGTTAGCAGGACTAGCGGTGTAAAACTCAGTCAGCTCGTCACAACATTAGTGGATAAGCATCTGAATACATGTGAGAAATGGTCTAAAACCATACTCTCTGACCCCCAACACCCCCTCTATTCCCAACTCTCTCCTTGCATCTCATCAGGTAGAACCAGAAATCAGTACAAAATAATATATGCTCGTACAACCAAGTATAGGAACTCAACGATACCATAATTTGGCCGTGTTCTAAGTGACAGAGACAATGTTAAGCGTGAAACCTATGACTTGCTTTGTTGTTAATAACATAATTTTGGCCCTTGTTATTTCCCCCTTACACTCTCTTATTTGTACTCTATAGTGAACAACCTTCTTAAACATACTTAGCTGCTTAAAATTATTATCATTGGCTTACTTTTTTTCACTTTTATTCTATTCCTTCTTTTGTATATCTACTGGGTCCGACTATATTATCACTATGATTATTAAAAATTGTCCCGTCATTAACCATCATGTAACATTAGTTTTGTGGTTGTTCTTTGTTCGGCACTATTTAACTGACAATCTTGTTTGTTATTGCCACTATCACCATCTTAAAAAATTTTGTATTATGCATGATTCCTCACACTACCACTACAAACACCGCATTAGTGCTGACAATAAAAAACACAACCTGAAATGTTTATCTTATGATTGTTTAGTGTTGTTCAATCAAATTAACTGATCATCTTGGCTATAAACATTTTTAAGAACATCTCATAATTTCTTGTATGATTATAGCTGTTACTGTTCACCACGCATACACATATCGTAGCTTCCACTAACCAATACTGAAATATTTTTTCATTATTTGTGTTTATCTTCCTTTTTACTTGGTATTTTTATTTGCATTTTTTTCTTATGTGTTTTTGTTATTTCTGTGTTTCTTTTTTTGGTTTTTTGTTGTGTTTTTTTATATATTTTATTTTTTTATAATACTCCTTTTAAATGTACGATGAAATTAGATGCAATATTGTAGATATGTGCTGAAAATTCCACACTGTACCACAAGTACTGTTTCTGGAATAAAGCGAAATTGTTATTGTTATTATCTTGTTTGTGTCCGGACATTCCACAAATTACAATCGTCAACCTGTGAAGGGTTGTAGGCGTACTGGTGTAAGTCCTGCAATTCTTCAAAGGAATTCCGTCAAGACATGATCCGCGAGTTTGTGTGTACTGTTTGTATACATGTGTGGTGTGTCATATCAATTGGTGTATTTTGGATTCATTGTGTTTACTCGCTGTTTTCGTACCTTGTTGTTATCGCATACTTTTGTTAAAATTTTCGTCGTGATTACTTCTGAAGTTGTTTGGAGTCTTCTACATCCGTGAATGAATTGATTGATGTTAAGGACAGCAGATGGGGCGTATACGCCGGGGAGGCTAGGCTATTTCTGAGAATGAAGTGCACACGGAGGTAATTGTTAGCTGTGGTCCCACACGCCGGGGAGAAAGAGTGTAAACGACTGAGGCTCGCATACGTCACCGTTACTGAAATTGAGGCAGAATGAGTGACAAGCGATTGCAGTGGTAATTGGTAGTGAGTAGATAAGACGATGTGCGTTGAGTATCGTGAGGTGGTGCTATGGTCACGTTACATTCTGCAAGGGTCATTCTAGCAAGTGGCGATTGTGTTGCAAGAGGATGCCTTTAACTGGAAGGCGCATGTCGTCATTGATGTGTGAGATTGTGCTGTGGGTATGCCTGTGGTGTGTTGGCTTTTCTGTTTGTTTTCCATTTCAGCTCTGTCCGAGTGACCCAGGTTCTCGCAATGGCATCCAAGTCAACGTGTATTGGTCGTGATGGAAAAAAGGGTTGGATCCCTTTTTTGCCGGGGAGTGTCAATGGAGTTGAAGATTGAACGATCAATTCATGGTTGTTTGCTCAAAACCAACTTCCCCAATTTTCGCGGAGGCATCAATACGACAGTCATCGTCTCATCGGTCGCTGTTCAGAAAGAAGTCAGCAGCAAACCGTCAGAATTATGATTGTGATTTATTATTGTAATATTTGTTCACAGACCTTAGTTGTAACGGTATTTATATGTTGGTGTAACAATAAAGAATCCTCGTGTCACCAATTAGTGTTTTGGTTTTTTCGTCCGTTATTACTAAGCGTTTCTGAGAAACTTCGAGGAACAGCGTGAGCCCGGGCGTAACAAGAGCTGGGCATTAACGGTTTACGAGACGTGGCTGACAGTCGCCATTTTGGTTTGTACAGGGGATACCCACATTGCTATTTAATTGTTTGACAAAGGTTAACCTGAATGTTTCCGCCATCTTCAGACTAGGGAGATATTGACCGTTTGTACCCGCTAGGGCGCATGCCCCCCTGTTGGTTAGTTTTATTTCCGACATGAATGGGTACAAGTTTTTGGAGTTTGCTAGGAGCTTCTCGTCAAGGTTAGCCTGGAATGACCTGTCGCTCCTGACTCTAGAGTTACACCGGTTCGTGAATTCCAGGTACGCGTCGTGGTCGGTCTGAATCTTGGATACGCACCACGTAAACCAGGCCTTCTGCTGTGGTCGCAGAGTACGTTGCGTGCCTCTCTTAAGCCATGATGACCTTTTTGGGCCGTGTTGTGACCACAAGTACGGTATGAATAATCTCTTTTAACACTTCTCAGTGTTCATCCACAGATAACTCATCCCGTTCTAGGGGCCATTCTGCACAGGACAAAAGCCTCCGCATTTCAGCATAGTCTGCTTTGTCATAGCACACACATGATCGCATAAAGTCTCACTGCAAGCGCTCACACAGAACAAGGTCGAATCTAATGACTGCATGGTCACTACTTTCTAGAGGAGTAATGATCTGGACCTTTTCGACGAGTAGTTGGTCACTAGCTGGAATGTAGTTTAGTTTCGGTGACTTTCCACTAGTGCCCCACCTGGTGTCGTCTCCAACATTATCAGTCAGCCTCGTATTTCGAATTGATTGCAGTAGACGGTGAAATTACACCATATGGAGTCTGGGAGTTTAATGATTGGTGGGTTGGTTGGACGTACACATATAAGCTGCCTGTCAAAGTATATAGCAACTCCCCCTCCTTATTATCCCTGTCTCTCCTGACCAGAGCCATATCGCCTATACTGATTTCGTTTTCAGCGATAGTGGGGGTTAGCCAGGTTTCAGTGGGAATGTTTATTCCAAGGTGTAGGTGTGACTGGAGATTTCTGAGTTCGCCTCTTTTTCCTCTCAGTCTTCTCACGCTGCTATATGGACAGCTGACAGTGAGTCTCTCAACCTCAGCGTGTTGCGGGGTAGTTGACGTTAAGCTGTCTGTTGGTAGGGGACTTAATGTTGGGACTAGTTGGCCGATTCTAACGGAACCGACCCGTGGTTGTTTTTGACTGGATTCAGGTAGAACGCTTGGGTGACACAGACTATTATTCTCAGTACCACATCGCTCTAGTGTCACTGAGGCTTGGGAACGTATTAAGACCCCAGTTTGCTGCCTCCTTATGGTTCGATGTCTGCTTTCGCAGCATCGGACGTGTCCTCCCGCTTTCCCCTTGTTCTCGTGCCACCATTGAAGCACTCGGGTCAACTGTTCCTGGGAGTTGAATGTGACACCTAGCAGCCTTGGAGAACTAATCAGTGTGAGTAGAGCGGGGATAGGTAGTCGGAAAGTGGAGATTGCCCCACAAGCGCCAAGGGCCATTTGAGATGACAGCCATCTTCATTGCTGTACGTCATGCGTGTATTTTTCACAAGCAATGCCAGTTTCCAGCTCCGGAGCACCGTGTACGACCATGGAGGTGGAAGGCATCAGTTCCAGTGACTCCCTCACCATTCACTTGTTAGCTCATGGTCTTTCATGTCTCGCCCTTATGCTAGAACCCCTGTCGATGGCTAGTACCTGAGGCAGTGATAGTATCCTTTCGGACTCTTCGACGGAGTCCAGTGTAACCCTTGATGGGGGTGGCTTACCCTGAGGCGCGTGGACACCCCTGTACATCCTGCACAATTTCACTGGACTAATGTTCGAACCTAATTTATTGCACGAGTTGGGCTACCGTTCCTGATCAAACAAGACTCGTTCAAGCAAACTATCCTTGCTCACGGGTACATTAAAAAGGATAAGAGAATTAGACTGACTGACCTGAGACTTAGGTTTGGCCTTTGGCAGCCGGTATTCCTTTGCAGCGTCAGCAACTTTAGGCTTCTTCAGGTTTTAACGAGCCTTTGCTGTGTTGCTAAGCTTGCTAGTGGATGCAAGTGATGGTTGACTGGTGGCTTGTATCTTACACTGCAAGTGATACTTTGGCAATTCTATCTTCCCCTGATGTTGTAGGTGCAACCTTGGGACTCTCCACTTTATGAAAATTGGCATTTCCAGTCTTTTGGACTGGAGTATCATTCCTACCGTCTTTACCAAGTTTTGGTTGTGTGGCGTTAGCAGGTGGGGAGCTGCATGAGACTGTGTAGAGACACGAGAGTAGCGTGCTGTTTCTGCTATCCTCAGACACGCTGTCTGGGACTGTGCCAGGGAAACAAAGTTGACAGATTTACCACAACCATGGGCATGGTTAGCGTAAACTCATAGTATGATTTCGGCACACCTTTTTCACAACGGCAGTGTACCGATCGTTTGCAATATTGCATTCAAATGCTGAGTCAGTCTTAGAAACGATGACACTATATGCCTGATGTTCGTCTCCCTTCCTTGATGACGCTTTCAAGGCCTCATGACGTCTTGAACGTTTCGTTTTTGTTTTGCCGTGTTTCATGAACTGGCTTTCAATGAGTGCAGGTGTAGTATCATGTCCACCTGGTATTGCCTGTGCCGTTTCAGTGCTGCAGTGTGGCATGCGAGGTAGGGCTGATGTCCATGGGCTGTCGCCTCCTCTGGCTGAAGCCCTTGTGACTACAGAATATGGTGTTTCAGTGCTTTTTCATAGGCTACTTTCAACAGCCATGTTATCAATCACTATAGCTTATGTTATGTAGGAATAAGAGAGCAACAGTATCTGCCCACAAGAACAAGAATAAGGCTGATAAAGTACAAGATAAGCAAAAGAAAGGGTTTTCGACTTTACCCAGTGCTTTCTGGATGATCGGCTTCACAGCAATCACCAACAAGTTTTGTTTATCTGAATGAGTGAGGAAGATTCTGCAACTGAAGCGTTGGCAGTAGTTCGAGATAGCTGGACTTATCACACAGAGATTCAGTATGTAAGTAATGGTTGAATTCAATTCACCAGCTAGGAAGATCAGGTTTCCCCAAACAGATTATTCACAAAATTGGTATTTTCCGGCTAGAGAGGAAAAAGCACGTCGTATTCAAGGAGCGCGCATGTTAGCACATGTTTGCAGCAGTGCTTGTACTTTGCAGGAGTTAAGTTTGTGCACATGCTGTGAAACCATCTTTTGCAGCTATCACACCTCATTCCTTCTTCAACCAGGAATTGACATTTAACTCTTCCTCAGTGGTTCCTTTTGATAGGCATACTTTTCGGAGTGAATCGGCACTATTAGATTCAAATATGACCTTAAATATATATATATATATATGTGACCTTTATACAAAACAGTGATAAGAAACCAATAGGTGTACAAAATGGATATAAAATAACTATAAATTTATATCAAATGGATGGGAAAGTTCCAGAATAATATCCGGTCAAGGGTCAAATTAATAAAAATTAAAATTGGGAATTAGAATGCCATAATAAACAGGGGGATGGATAAAACAAACAAAATAGCATTAAAATAACTAAGAAGACTGACATTGTGCAATTAGGGGTTAGAAATGTAGAAATAACAAAATGGACAGGATGTTTGGATAAAAACTAATGTGATGAATAATTGTTTATGCAATCAGGGATTAAATATGTAGAAATAGTAAAATGACAAAATAAACACTAAGTTCGGGTAAGAAAATATGGTAGCGTAAACAGGGATTAAGAAAAACTTGAAATAACATGAATAAACAGGAAGTTTAGATAAGAAAGGCGATGGGATGGTGGTTACCAAAAATTACTTGTTTATGATGGCCATGGCAAGGACAGGGGTTGGACGTATTTCTTTTGTATACAAAGCGTGGGTTTGAGCTTTTGTATAGCTAGCGCCTCGGCTATGCCCAGATGTCTTGATTTTACTCCCTTTGATGGGTTTGATCGAATCTTGTAAATGATTTTGAAGGATTTTTCGAGTGGCGCTGAATGTCCTGAATTCACCAGGTGTTCTGTCACCGAACTATTTACCCGTTTTCGTTCTCCTTTTACTAGCCAGGCTGGATAGTGTTCACGAGACGTTTTTCAAGTCGGCGCATGGTACGGCCAACGTACTCAGCTCCACAAGAGCAAGTAAACTGGTATATGCACGTTGAGGTGGCCCAATGCGACAGCTTGTCTTTCGCGTTCTGGCTGAACAGTTTCTTGCAGGAAAACGTCAGTCGTAGGCTAGCGGCGAAGTATGTTTTCCTCAGCGATTTTGAGAGGCGTCTGCGAAGGATTTCTGCTTCAATTTTTATAAGGGGACACTTCATATGAGTAAATAGACTGAAAACTGAGAAGTAAACTAACTTCTATCAGAATAAATTGACTCAAAGTTAATCTACAGATTTTTGCAGCGTATAACACAACAGAAGCCGAAATTAAACATGAGCGTGTAAAATTCTCTCTCTTTTTTGAAAATCGCTCAGTAGGTTACAGTCACACCGTGCAAGTGACCTTCAAGTGCTTAGCCTATCCCTAGTGTATTTGTGCCGCTATCCTGTCCTTGTCCTCGCCCGCGCTCTTAGAGTAGTAAGTCAGTGGTTGTGCAATGTCTATTTTAAGTCTATTATAATGGATACTGAAAAAGAAGCACTGGTGACGAAAATCGCCCAGAAGTCTTAGAAGTAGTATATTCTTTTTAATATATCTTTGTGCTTCAGTTTGAATAGAAAAAGAGACATGTCGATACGTCATGTTTTCCATGCATGCATATGCATGTTCACAGTAGTAGGATTATTAACTAAGTAGGGTTTTTGACTTCAGTAGTTGACAATTTACAAAACGATGCATGCATTATCGAAGAATAGTTTAGAATAAGTTCGAAATTGCTGTAAGCTTGGGTATCCTTGAAGGTTACGGTGACCATTAACGTGTCAGTTGTTGATGGTGAGAAGATAAGGCGACTGTTTAGACGACATCTTCCAAATTTACAAACGAATATAAGACACCTGAAAACTCCCCTAGCCTATCCTATCGCACAGCTATTATCATATTGGTTTGCAAAATGTACTCACGCCTCTACTGAGTAGATGGTGTCACAGCGTCTTGATAACAGGAGCCTGCAGCTGAAAGTTGGCGGATTGTCATTGTTTTACAGTGGTACAAAGCATGTTTTGCCGATTTTGGGTAGACTGGTGAACCCGTTTCTTGGTGATATATTCCTTATTTTTTGATTTTTGATTATAGCTTGAAACCACACAGTATTTTTGATACAAGTATGGAATTTTCAGCATATGATATCGGTAGCCCAAATTTCGCAGATCGACCATAGATATCGGGTGTGCGCCGGCAGGGGATCAAACCCCGGACCATGTGCATGGTTGGGGTCCTAACCACTGTGCTACCGACGCAAATAAACCGTCAGTCTTCAATAAGTTTTTGATGCTAGTGGTCACGCACATGGAATATTTATATGCACATGGGTTGCATTTCATTGATGGGCATATCGGCTTCCGCCATTACAACGTTATCTGAAAAGCCGATGTAAACGCCATCGTCTCAGCCGCCGAATCACAGTACTGACACATAGATCCAGAGTCTCATGTGTAAGCTACATGGAGCCAATTCAAGCAACTTCACTCTTGTGTAACCCAACCCTTATTTCCTTGGTCTGTCTTAAGGTGTCGAAAACACTGTCCGCTTTGGTAAGCCGGGAGATTCGGAGATTATTCAAGCGTAAGCATTTATCCATCCAGTGCTCCCTATTTGTTGGCATTTGTTTCTATGTATTTTGTGATAATCATATTTCTCTCGTGCCATTGAATGAAACTCACTACATTGTGTCCCTTCTCCCTCAATGAAACTTATATTCTGTTGACCATATATACCTTAATATGTTACCCAGTTGTCTATCCACATTTTGTCTCATGTTCTGAACGACTGTACATTTTATTTACGTTCACTTGGCAATATGTACTAACGAAATATTACTCCATCTTCTACATTTACCTCAATACAGTTTCTGATATGATTTTCACTTGTCTTCATTGACTGGCTATTTGTATTCTAACAATCATAGATTTATAACTATAGAGCCTGAGGAAGAAGTTATCGGAAACAGTTGTTCGCTCAAAACTATCTTGTTCTGATTAAACTATGGGAATTTTTAATTTTCTGTAGGCATAAATGTTGGAGTCTGTTTATCACATTTGAGACTTCTGAGGCCAGAAGGTTGTACACCATTGCCAGAAGCAAAGCTATTTCAGGAATCCGTCAATCAGGGATGAAGTTCGAAGTTCATCCAGCCCAAATTGCAATGGCACAACTTCAGCAAATTCTTTCGAAAAAGCCATCCACTGGGGTCTCAGATCTGACGATAGATAACGACACAACTTAAGGCGACAGCGAAGAAGCAGAGGCAGTGACAGACTACTTCTCCAAAGTCTTCGCATAAGAGTGGTCATTCACCATATCATCAGCTCCGGTTGCGTTAGAGGAACACATGGTAGATTCCGTCGACATCTACCAAGACATCCTGTTCCGTTATCTAAAGAAACTACAGTTTTGGAAGTCAGTAGGAACCGATAACCGTCATTCAAGGCTTTTCAAGGAGCTATCAGCTCACACGGCCCACTAACCACGATCTTCAAGCTATCTCCTAAATGGAGTGTTACTGCATGGCCAGAGACCATAGTAACCCCAATCCACAAAGGAGGATCGAAACACTTTAGCTATTCTCCGGACGTGCCATGTTTGCGTTCTTAATGACTCTGCAGTATCTAGATTAAGATGCTGGTGAGACTGATGTGTCTGTGGTTTGAAGAACAGGGTCTTGATCCCCCTTTGCGGATGGGGGTTACTATGGTTTCTCCAGTCACGCAGTAACACTCCATTTGGGAGAGATAGCTTGAAGAGCGTGGTTAGTGGGCCAGCTATGTGAGCTGATAGCTCCTTGAGAAGCCTTGGATGAAGATTATCAGGACCCATTGATTTCCATGTATCTAGTTTCTTTAGAGAATGTCAAGTACTGTTATTTTCGCGCTCTAATTTGGTATATAATTACTTTGTTTAATACAATTCACTACTTCTGGACTACGCGTTTTGTGTTTAAGAGTGTATTTGTGTTTGTTCGTTTTTTCTATTTGAAAGCTAAGCTCCTTCTTGAAGTTATAATCGACTTTGGATAAATTGATGCCCCAGGCTTCGTGCATCACACTCATAAATACTCCTGCTGATGACAACCAACCACCAGTAACGCATGTTGAAAGAAGAGCCTATCCCAGACTTCTGCGACAAATATAGGTATTGTCCTTTGTGCGATGCCTCTGCTTACAATCAGTGTTGATTACGATGTTTGTAAGCTTTGCTTTAAGGTTTGAAACGAAGTAGAAAAGATTATTACATGACTCCATTAGTTTTCAGGAGTATCTGCTGTAAAAAGGGATCTAGCAGACTGGTGTAGGTCACTAGTTGTCACAGTTTATAAGAGACATTTTCCTGTAGTGACCATAGATGGATTAGTTTGATTGATGTATTATCGTCAAGACTATAGTCATTAAGAGTAATTGCGGTTGGACAAATTGATCCGAAAGAGTCAGATGGTTTTTCAGGTTTGGACAGTGGTACGATGATCAAATGTGTACTCTTGTGCAAACTGATTCATGTGAGTCCCATAGTTGCTGTAGACCTGAAGACGATATTGGATTCAGTCAAGTGTGAGTTTTTGTGGTATTGTTTAGTCATTAAAATATGTTAGTACGTTGTGCTAATCATGCAATACCACTCAAACTCATAACCCTGCGAAACTGTCATCTTAAATGATAAAAACCTGTGTTTTGTTAGGCCAATGGGAAGGTGAGTCTCTTTGATTCCGACCTCCTGAGGAGTGGCCTCTCATACGGAAATTTCCAGGTGGCTTAGAGCACACATAAATTATGATCCCATAGGGTGAAAACGTTGAGAAGTTTTAGTCTGTCGATGACTACCAAACTTCCAAATGTGTTTTGCATTTAAGATGTAATACTATTTTATACCACTGGTCTGCACAGACTTCTAGTTTAAGAATAAGAGGTAAAGTAATATAATACGTTAACCAACTCATCTATTTGGGGAGTTGTGTCTTTAATAAGGTTAGTTAGACACTGGTCACGTTACTACATCAGAGACAGTATTTTAAAATAAGGCAAAAAGTACTTGCATTTACATGTCGTCCCACCATCTGACACCTACCAGAGTAGGACGTGGACACTGGTCTTCTGTTCGTAACTTAATGTACAAGGGCTGTCTTTAATTTGAAATGAGGCAAGTCAGTAGGACCTAATAGAATGACTTCAGAGGTATTTAAAGACGATGGTTAACTAAGGTATTTGACAACGTCTGGGAATCAGAGATAGTCCCGTTGGACTGATGTAAGTCATTAATCAGCCTAGTTTAGAGTAAGGGAAACAAGTCTTCCTGTAACGATCATTGAGGGATTAGCCTACCTGTTATAGTATCTACAGTTTTACGCCCCATAATTATGCGTAGATTAAGTGGTGCTCGGAAGAAACAAACACGAGAAAACCGGTCAGGTTTTAGACCACGTGGAGACTGTCATGGTCATGTCTTCATCCTTCAATAGGTTCTGGAACGCAGACATACTTATTGGCGTTCAACAATTTCCATATTCCTTAACCTGAAAGGGTCATTCAAATATGTTGACGGAGAGGTACTATGGCAATCTTTAGCCTTGAAGGGCGTCTCGAGACTGACTGACTGACTGGTTACAATGTAGAACTTCGCATCGATGTGCAGCAGTTCAAATTGCCACATTCCTTGTAGCACACAAAGCAAGAGAAGAGAGTAGAGAAAGATTCAAAAGACAAATAATAAACAGAGATATGAGGCAAAACGAATAATAATATGGATGTTGTCATTCATGAAGAGTGCGCCATTGAGAACGATGTTGAGCCGTCCTGAAAAAGTACATCGCGCTAATCAAGACACTTTTTTCGAACTTGCTTAGCCATGTAAGAGCTTACGGAGAGTTATCATCTGAAGTAATTACAACCAGTGGTGTCGGTGACGGATACTCACTGTCCTCTTTTCTGTTTAACTTCATAGATGTACTACTGAACTTAACCCTAACTAACTTCAGTGACTCAGGGATTGACTTGTTACCAGGTTGTAGTCTTGTTGACTTCAAATATAGGGATGATATAGTCCTCCTAGATGACGCTGGTAAAGTACAGTCTTCTGAACATTTTGAGCAGCTAGTTTGAAAATATGGAGTGGATTGGTAGTGCTTGATAACCACTCCCCTTTTTTTTGAAGTTGCATTACCTCAACGGGATGATTGTGGACAAAATATAAACATGGATACAAAAGACTTGTGTGGGATATTCTAGCTTACTCCATATCTGGCGTAGACGTGATATCCGACTGTCAATCAATGGATGTGCGTACCGCACACCTATGTAAGGTGGTGTAACGGGGTGAGTAAAACTGAGGTTCGGCGTCGGGTGTCAAGTAAAGAGAGGAGGCCAATTGATGAAGTTGTGAAGCTACATCGATTGAGATGGCTAGAACATGTGTTACACATGACTAATCATCTCCCTCCTCGATGAGAAATGTTATCTGACATGGGATCTGGTTGGGAAATAGCTAGTAGAAACTTTAACAGTCAGTCTGAACCAGCCACGTAGGGAGGTGTAGTCTACTTGGCTGGTTCAGGTCTTCGGAATGATAAGAACCAGCGGCTGGAGACAATTGGTGAAATGGTTCAAAGCCGTACTCAGTGGTGCGGATTTATTCACTAAATCTTTCTCTATGTTACTCCTCTTTCTCCCTCATATTTGTGCTTACTATAAATTTACTGAAACTTTTTTTCTCACTTTTGTGTATCTTTGTGAAATGAATGGAGTGTGGCAACTCGAATTGCCGCACTTCTGTGCAAAGTTCTATACTGAAACCAGTCAACCAGCCATTTACATGTTGTTTTTGTTAGCGATGAGACACACCAGCTGTTGGAGGTTTAATGATTCTATCTAGTTGTCGTAAATTCGGTAGGCAAAGCGGGATTTGAAACCCTTACTCAGTGGTTTGAATTCAAGCACGTAAACTAATGAGGCACGCCTAACATTTTTACGAAAATGGAATCTTATTTATCGGCATGTACAAACTTTTTCAATTACCAGTCGACAATCATTTACGCTTGACTGCTTATAACAGTAGTTGAATGCTAAAACTGACCTAAATGGAACGATTGCTGCATTCAAGATTGAAATGTTGAAAATTAGGTATTTAACCCAATAAGTTAGTATAAGTCACAGTGAATGTATAATTTATTGCTGTTAACAATATTTTCGCTATTCTTAGAAATTTCTAAAGTGACACATTTCATTTCAAGATTTTTGAGATTACAAGTACATATTCATTGGTGAGAAGTTGTATGGTTTGATACCTGTTTCATGCACTTAGTTCCCTCATTAAATTTCTATAAAGAAAGACCTAATCTACAGTATAAAATGATTTCATCGTTATATTTCACAGGTTCTCCTCATCAACTGAAAACTACCTGAAATTACTTTGGTTATAATAAGTAAGAATAGCATACTTCAATGTTTGAATGGTATTAGCGAAAATATTATAAAAATTAACATATCCGATGTATAAGCATTACAATTCCTAGTTTAAGTTACCATCAATTTATATGCTTTCAAAATAGAGGAGGACTAGGGGGTGGCCAGAAAACAGAAAAATCTAATAGGCAGTGTTCGCCTATAAGTTCAGATAGAACCTCTAGAAGCGTCAATGGCACAGCGGTTAGGACTCTCGCCGACCATGCACATGGTCCGGGGTTCGATCCCCTGCCGATGCACACCCTCTATCAGTGGTCGGCCTGTGAAATTAGGCTACCGATATCACATGCTGAAAATTCCATATTCGTACAAAGAATACGGTGTGGAATAAAGCCATAACAAAACAAAGAAGGTTATAGTTCATAAGACTGAAATTTGCTCAATGAGCTGAAATCACTGATATGGATCACTAATCAATGTAATCAAAATGCAGTTACCAAGGCAGTGAGAGATATATTATACTGTCCTTCTGTATGAGTATGTTTGATTTGAAGCATTTGATTGGAATTGCTTCAGAAAATCGTAGTAAATTTGCTGTCCTTTGTTTGTTAAATATTTTGAAAGATTTGGAAATCTCGATGAAATCACCCGTATTCACAAGATGTCTGGTAATTGTAGTTTGTGATGAATATCTGCTTCCCTGTAGGCTTAAGTTCTTTTGGGATATTCTCAGAAACAGGATAAGAACTCCTTCTTTCTGTCCCACCAATGTAATTTCTCCAACAAGTGCACGTAAATTTATAAACTTAGTTGGAGATGACATCAGCAGGGTACTTATTTAGTCTAGACTGGCTTATAGAGCATGTGGTGTTGTTTAGTGTGACGAGTTTAGCTTTATAGAAGCATCTTTGTATTGCTCCTTTCATTCTTTTGTCTTTTTTTGTGATACTGTTTCACCTGGGGTTCTAGTGGGAAGTCGTGACCATTAGGGTGCAGCAGGTCGTTTGTGAGGACAAATACCTTCCGAAGACGTTGGCCAGCGGCCGTGAATTGACAGGAGTTAGAATTCATGCACTAGCCATTGGATTTAGTCCCAGTGGCTTGCCAGCCTTGTAACCAGAAGGTCGTGGATTCGAACCCTGGCGGCGGATGCGCACTGCTGAGGAGTCAAAAACTAGAGCGAAACAGCTGTCCAGTACTCCCAGTTGGTTTTCCAATGGTTCTCTAACCAATGTCAGCTAATGATGAAATCCTGTAAACACTTTCTTTTCAACATTTGGATGTTTCGTCTTCTCATCCTTTTATTCGCTATACTATTTATTTCTTTAGATTTCTGTTGATGGTTGACAATGCGGCTAAAAAGCTTTTGGATAAATTCAATATTGATACCAATAAATGGTCATATTCACGTTTAACTGTTGCAGTATTAGTGCATGAATCTCTTGGTGCTGGATTACTCATTGGCTTCTGGATAGCATGCTACAAGAAACAACCACTGAAATACCTTACTTTATTTGCCCCAGCTCGTATTCAAACTATGTACTCAAAGTATGTTCATGCTTTTCGCATAATTCATACTGTTTGTGTGTGTATAGGGGATTGAATTGGTCAGCACGAAAACTTCACCGACTACCGTCTTTTATTACTTCACGGACAGATCCTAACAGAATTCTTATCAGCGGAGCAGAGAGTTTTGTCCTTCGTAAATTATTATCACCACTTACAATCCCTGGAAAAATATATATGGCTGTGTTGGTTTCTGGGATTACAAGTTGACAAGCGATTGAATCTCTACTGGGAAAAATCTTATTATGTGTACAGAATTTTTAATACAATTAGTAAATAAACATTTGAACTTTACTTATGTTTTTACTGTTAGAATTTTGATTGAAGTGTCTTTTTGTTAAAAGACATTCTTTATGACATTTTGTTTCCTTCGGTTTGTAAGAACGGTAGTTCACCTGTAAAATTGTTAAGTGTCAATATAAATAGAGGTGGTTTTGTCTCCGGTTGTATACTAATCTTAGTTAGTCCCAGTGTATAAACGCGAATCCAGGTTTTGGTGAAATTAAATTATGTATCACAGGAAAAATAGTAAATATTAAATCAGGCTTGCAAAGCAGTGATGGTGTGATGACAAAAGTTTAAAAAAAACTGGTAGCGAACCTTTATTAAGGAAGAACACATCATATTTATTCATTCTTAGTCACATTAGACTTCGACTAGGTGAGAGGAGAATAAATTGTTCTGATTGGTTGGTAATTAGCCCAAGGTTAGATAAGTTGACCAATCGGGTTATTTCATGTCTGCAACGTGAACTAAATCCGGATTTGAGAAAGAAAAAGACTTCTGTCTATGCAGCTAGCCGTTAACTCGAAATGTTGATTTCAATTTTTTAGCCACTTCCAATGCGTCTGCATCACGCCACAGTGGGAGAGAGAGATACTGTCTTTATTGTGTATTCAAATAAGTGCACATGAGTTAGCTTCATCCCATCAATTTCATTATTGATTGTGGCTTTTCTAGAAAAGGAAAACTGTCTAGTATGTTGTTCATGTGTGGAATAAGGATTTTTAAGTTTGAGTTCATTAGTTGATTAGAGCTTTTGTTCGTTAGCTGGTAACTGAACACAAGAACTAAGAATCTAATCTTCACTAATATACCACTAGTAGACACTATCTGCTGTCTATGTGAGTATATTGATTTACATAGCATGAACATTGGCTTACCAACTGAATATCTTAAAGAACTATTATTGAGATGCACACTGAATATGCAATTTAGATTTAATGAAGTTATCTACAATCAAAGAGATGGAGTCGGCATGGGGTCTCCTTTAGGACCGCTTTAGCGGATGTCTTCATGGCAAGCTTAGAGAACGGCCCACTAAAGGAAACCATCGAGAGTTTGTTTATGTATAAAAGATATATTGATGATACCTTCATTGTTTTTGAGGAAAACTCTCCAACTGCCGAACTTCTTAGAATATTTAATGGTTCTCACCCACCTTTGCTTTTCACAGTCGAAGAAGAGTCGAATTCCTCGTTTCACTTTCTTGACGTTAAGCTAGATAGAACAGAGAATGGCACGTTATTAAGGTCGATTTATCGAAAGCCAACATTCACAGGGCAGTACACTAACTTCAACAGTTGGGTACCTTTAGGGAGAAAGAGAAATCTTATTCATTCCTTATGCTCCAGAATTCGTAAAATCTGCTCTACAGAAATAATTGATAGTGAACTAGATAACCTTCGATCAAATCTTCTTAACAATGGATATCCTACAAGGTTTATTGAACGTAACATCAAGAAAGAACCCGCCCCGAGACAAATCACAGTACCAAAGAAAAAACCGTTTATGAGTCTTACATTCAAAGGTGACACTATTTCTGAATTGATTAAAAATCATTTATCTAAATGTGTTAAACTCACTTTTCCTGCAGCTGACTTGCAACTAGTTTTTACCAGCCGAAACATGATTAGACAATTCGTCAAGGATAGATTACCGCTTTTGTCCACATCTATGTGGATTTATTCTTTTACCTGCTCTTGTGGAGCTGTTTATATTGGACGTTGTAAGCGTAATCTCCGAAAACGTGTAGCTGAACACTATCCGTTTTGGTTAATGAAAGGCGAACGTAGAACTGCGAATTCGTCTATTTGTGATCACCTGTTAGAGTCTGGTCATTCAGCCCCACGTGATTCATCTTTCAAAGTTATCTATATGGCGAAATCGAATCGTTCCAAAAGTTTACGTTTTGTTCACTTATGCATAGCCGAAGTTTTAGCTATGCATGAACACAAACCTAAATTGTGTGTTCAAAAACGTTTTGTCAAAC
Organism: Trichobilharzia regenti; assembly: GCA_944472135.2. Taxonomy (NCBI): domain Eukaryota; kingdom Metazoa; phylum Platyhelminthes; class Trematoda; order Strigeidida; family Schistosomatidae; genus Trichobilharzia; species Trichobilharzia regenti. Next base: position 169,684,084 of record OX235262.1, on the reverse strand, counting down.
CCCTTTTTTTACCTTGGTCATAGTAATGTTCTTTCTAGTCTTTATTTTATTTTACCACTTGAATTCTTTCCACTTCACTTCACATCTTCATTCTTATCGTAATCGTACTCCTAATTTTCTTTTTTTTTAAATCTTTAGACAACACTTGACATTTTTCTTTTAAAAATATTTTTGGTATTAATTCACTTATAAAACAATGTTTAATAATTTTGTAATCCATCCACTTCAATTCTACCCCTTTTAACATTTTAATTATCATTATTCTGATCACTTATATATGTATATTGACTGAGCAATTATTTAGTGCCACTTAATAACCTTTTTTTGTAATATTATTACGACTGTACAGCTTGAAAATGAAGTCGTTGAAAAGAAATTTCTTCGCTGAACAAAATAACTGTGTTTTTAACTAAGAATCTGGTGATCAGTTTTGAAATGTTTCACACGTTGAAAGATTATATGAGTTCAAGGGTTTTGCACCTAAAGAAACTTATGTATGCTAAAAAAATAAGGAGTGAAAACAAGACACATAGTTCAGTGAGGAGGCTCTTCTCGGCGAATTCATTTCCCCTTCAACTGTATAATCCCATTAAAATACAAATTTTTACATGGAAGAGGGTGGTAAGAAGAGAGATGAGCTGTCACAATCATAGTTGTTGTCAGTATTAGTCAATGGATAAGGGGTAGGAGTTGAATAAGTGTATTAGAGTAACGTAATAAGATCGATAATTTAATGTGAATGAGTTGTTGTTTGGATGCACATAGAAAAGAAAGAAAATACGGAATTTTGAATTCGACCACGGATTGATATCAGTTAGAGAACCATTGAAAATCAATTATGAATGCTGGATAGATGTTTCACCCTGGTTTGAGAATCATCGGCAGTACGTACCCGCTGAGGTTCGAACCCAGGACCTTCCGGTTACAAGGCTGAGTGGTAAACGACCTTACCCTCTACCCAGAAGGTCCTGGGTTCGAACCGCAGTGGGTGCGTACTGCCGATGATTCCCAAACTAGGGTGAAAGTCAGGAAGGGGAACTGCCGATATTCGATTGTAGTGTAAAAAGAAAAGAAGATGGGAAGTTAAACATTAGTGTTTACAGGAAACCCACACATGCAAACAGATATTTGGATTTCCGATCATCCCATCCTACGTCAGTAAAAATAGGATTGGTGAAATGTTTAAATGACAGCACAAAATCTGAGTAGTACCAAGGAAAATCTAAGACAGGAAGTGATACACATAAGAAAAGCCTTGAAACTTAATAATTACCCGGATAAATTAGTCAAGAAATATGTAAGTAAATGTAAAAATAAAATAAATAATGATAATAGTGGTAGTAATGATAATAATAATAATGATAATAATAATATTAGTGACGACACCAACAATAAGAAATCTAAATCATCAGTAGTAATTACATACAAGGAAGGAACATCGGAATTCTTAACAAGGCAAGAATAAAAGTGGTATTCAGACTCAATTAGAAGCAAGCTTTGTCGGTTAAAGGATCCTGTGGAGAAATTTAATCATGAGCTGACATCAGTTAGAGAACCACTGGAAAACCAACTGAGAGTACTGGACAGCTGTTTCGTCCTAGTTTGGGACTCCTCATCAGTACGCACCCACTGGGGTTCGAACCCAGGACCTTCTGGTTACAAGGCGAGCTCGTAGACCATTGAGCCACTGGGACCCGATCCAATGGTTCTTGAATTCTAACTTCTGCCAATTCACGACATAGCGCGACCACTTCGTAATGTCTTCTTCGATGAGTTAATGCCTCATCTTCGACCTGCTGTACCCTACTGGTCACGGCTTCCCACTAGAACCCCAGATTAACTGCTCCTCAGCTACCGAGGAGTCCCAAACTAGGACGAAACAGCTGTCCAGTACTCCCAGTTGGTTTTCCAGTGGTTCTCTAACTGATGTCAGCTCATGATTAAATCCTCCGTGCAAGCAAACAAAATCCCTACAAAACCAATACTTGAAAATAAGAAATCTAGAGAATAGTTCAGCTACACCACTCACTGCATGCAATTGCACACAACCATACAATAGGATGGATGGGATAAGATGACAGACAGTTTTAAAATCTAATGTCACAGAGTGGAGGGAGAGAATGATAACAGAAGCTTTGTTTATCGAATTAACTGTAAATACATGTAATAGGAATGATTCAACACCGGTCCAGGCGGACATCTGGAAAATTCCACTACCCCTACGACAAATAGGAGAGAACAAAGAAAACTATAAAACTGAAGTTTCGAAGTCGTGTGATTATAATTGATGAGATGATTATGAACAATAAATTTTGTTCGAAACCTCGTCATCCAGCAAATAATACTGTTTCACTGCGTGATACGTCTAATAAACAAACAAATAGGGTGAGACAGCTGTCTAGTACTCCTTGTTGGTTTTCATTGGTTCTCTAACTGAAATCAATCCGTGGTCGAATTTGGGAAAACAAATCAACCCTTGGAAATATAGAATTATCTGAGAGTCCTAAAGAGATACGAAACTTATAAGAAGTTAGAAAGATAACCAAAAATCAAGTCAGTAGAAGTCAACAGTAGTGTTACCATGATATTAGGAGTGGAATGGCTAACGCCTCACTTATGAATGGACAGGAGACGGAAGCGTGTTGTCTTTGGCAGATTATTTTTGATTTTGTAGATTACTTTGAAGGAGGAGGGGTTTGTTGTGATGAAATGACTAGTGTCGACAAGGTATTTGATTATCTTACTCCTTGTAGATCTACAAAGTTAAACTATTGAAAATTGATCTGATGCTGGGGTTACACAACGAAGTTCCCTGGAGTTCTAGTGAGAAGTCGTGATTGATGGTATCCACCCGGTTGGGAAGGTGGAGAACATACTCATCGTTGACATTGACTGGTCGTCGGTTGTGCTAAAATCACTAGTTTGTAGAAGTTAGAATGCATGGACTGACCATTGGGTTGCCAGGCCCCAATGGCTGATGGGATAGTCTATGAGCTTGAATTTTTAACCGGAAGGGTCTGTGTGTTCGAACGACAATCGGTGTATGCGTGCCTACTACCGCTGAGTCCCAAACACTAGGACGAAACAATCCGGGGGCAAACTTGAAACAAATCGAATCCTCCCCTATACACTAACTTTTAAAAATAATACGGAAACAAGAAAAACAACAACAACAGCTGGTGTGCAGTAGTTGTTTATCAATAGAACTCTGAACTAACAAAGTCACATGAAGGATAAGTTTACGCATTCTTCACATGTAATACTTACTATATATAATATCTTCCATGATGAATATGGTGGATCCACATGGAAATTCAATTGAATATATGATTACATACATACATGGATACACATATATCCAGTAATACAACACAAAGCTAGCAATCAAGTGAATAAATGTGAATATCATGAGCACGCCCTGATTATTGTATGTGATTGTGTCGATTGCATTTTTGATAAATAAATTATCTTAATAATAATAATCTGTTTACAGTAAGGGGAACATTTAATTTATTTGCATGTATAATTGACATAAAACGATAATATATATATATATATATATATATATATATATATATATATATATATAGGGTCATAGGACTTATTGAAAAGATAATTGCAGCGAAGAAAATTTTCTTTTCGACTAAGTCATCATCTAGGCTGTACATTCGTGTATTTATATCAAATGGATGGGAAAGTTCCAGAATAATTTCCGGTTAAGGGTCAAATTAATAAGAATTACAATTAGGAATTAGAATGCCATAATAAACAGGGGGACCGATAAAGCTCAGGCAAAGTAGCATCATAATAATTAAGAAGATTGACATTGTGCAATTGGGGGTTAGAAGTCTTTTGAAGTGTTCAGTCCAGTGTTTTCTTTGCTCCACCTCTTTGGCCTTCCATTGTCATCCTTTACTGGCTTAATCTGTGACGAACGTTTGCCCGATATGTGCCTAGTTGTTTGGTAGAGTGTGGCGAGGTCTCCTTTGCCTGCAGGTTGTTCTGCTTCACTTTCCATGGCTTCATAATATTTTTTTGTCTTCCCTGGCACTCTTCTTTACTCTGTTGTTCAGCGTATTGTAGCTTGCATTCAACTCGCGTTTTTGTTGCTCGTCGGTGCACTGGATAATCTTTTGTTTTACAATCCTTTTCTCTTCTGTTAGTTTCCAAGTGTCCGCAGTGAGCCACTGTTTGTCCTGCCTCTTCCTTCTGCCTAGAACTTCCATGCAGGTTTGACTCCACATCGTTTTCAAGTTGTCCTAATGCTTTTCGACGCCGACCTCTTCGCTAGTGTTGATTTGTATCTCGGCTTTATCCTTTATACTTGCAGTGAAGATGTCCTTTGTATCCTGGTCCTTCAGTTTTTGAGTGTTGAACTTGGCTTGTGGTCTGTCTTCAGCTCCTGTTTCCCTGAAAGCTTTTAATTTGATTTGGATTGTCCCTTGTACAAGATAGTGGTCTGAGCCAACGTCTGCTCCTCTTCTTACTTTTGTGTCCAGTAGGCTGCGCCTCCACTTCCTTGAGTTTTATTGAGATGAAGTCAGTTTGGTTTTTGGTTCGCCCATCTGGTGACACCCATGTAGCCTTGTGTGTTTGTTCCTCTAGGAATTAAAGGATATAATAATAATAATATAATTGGGGGTTAGAAATGTAAAATAACAAAATAGACGGGATATTTGGATAAGAAAAACTAATGTGATGAATAACTGTTTATGCAATCAGGGATCAAATATGTAGAAATAGTAAAATGACAAAATAAACACGAAGTTCGGATATGAAAATATGGTAGTGTAAACAGGGATTATGAAAAACTTAAAATAACAAGAATAAACAGGAAGTTCAGATAAGAAAAGCGATGGGGTGGTCATTACTAAAAAAAATTACCTGTTTATGATGGCCATGGCAGGGATAGGGGTTCAACGTATTCCTTTTGGATACAAAGCGCGGGTTTGTGCTTTAAATAGCTAGCGCCTCAACTATGCCCAGATGTCTTGATTTCACTCCCTTTGATAGGTTTGATTGAACCTTTGAAGGATTATTTGAAAGGCGCTGAATGTCCTGAATTGACCAGATGTTCTGTCACTGAACTGTATACACGTTTTTAGTCTCCTTTTACTAGCCAGACTGGGTAGTGTTCACGAGCGCGTTTTTCAAGTTGGCGCATGGTACGGCCAACGTACTCAGTTCCGCACGAGCAAGTAAACTGGTATATTCACGTTGAGGTGGCCCAATGCGACATCTTGTCTTTCGCGTTCTGTCTGAACAATTTTTTGCAGGAAAACGTCAGTCGTAGGCTCGCGGCGAAGTATGTTTTCCTCGGCGATTTGGAGAGGCGTTTACGAAGGATTTCTACTTCAATGTCACCTTTGAATTCTAAATTAAGCAAAAGTATTTTCTTTGGGATAGATTGGACTTGTTCGGAAGTCATCTTAGATCTGAGATTCTTGTCTATCAACCTGGGCGGGAAACCGTTTTTCATCTATTTTTCTATTTCTACATTTCTAACCCCCACAATGTGTCAATCTTCTTGGTTATTATGATGCTACTTTGCCTGAGCTTTATCGGTCCCCCTGTTTATTATGGTATTCTAATCCCTAATTGTAACTCTTATTAATTTGGCTTTCCCATCCATTTGATATAAATACACGAATGTACAGCCTAGATGATGACTTAGTCGAAAAGAAAATTTTCTTCGCTGCAATTATCTTTTCAATAAGTCCTATGACCCTATATATATATATATATATATATATATATATATATATATATATATATATATATATATATAGAAGCAGCTGCCGTCTTATATCATTACATTGCTTCCAGTCTAGACAAGGGGACTCAATTTGTTCGTTGTGTCTTCTGTACATCTGCTTTTGACTCGGTCCCTAGGGACGTCTTATTAAATAAACTTGCTGCTAGTCAAACTGAATGTTGGTCTGTTAACTGGTTACATTCCTATTTCTCAGAAAGAAAGCGGTACACCGTGTATAAAGGGAAGTCTTCCTCTTCATTGCCTACTGAAGCTGGTGTCTCCCAAGGTGCTGTCCTTTCTCCTTTTCTTTTTTCTTTCTTCTTACATGGCTTGCCTCACTCTGATGAAATAAACTTTGTGAAGTATGGTGATGATTTAACTGTTTCAATGCCTGTTAACTCCCAGCTAGATTGTACCAAAATAAATAGCTTTCTGTCGGGAGTCAGTAAATGGTCTGGGTCTAACGGTCTTAAACTGAATCCTTCTAAATGTCAAACTGTTAATTTCAGCTTAAGATGTAAAAGACAGTTAAAAGAAGTCGTCGATTCTCATAACAGCTGTAAGATTGACGACAATGATGTAGGAAGTATCTTGGATTTATTCTCTCTTCTGATCTCTCCTGGTCTTCTCATGTCTTAGCGATCCTCAGTAAAATATTCCGCTTGACATTTTAAATTAAGAAGTTAAGGCACTCAATCATAACTCAACCCCTCCTCTTACAGTTCATAAACTCTTGCATCCTACCTATTCTTCTTTATTGTTCACCCTTATTCTTTCCTGATTTGCTCAAAAAAGACTATGTCACTATTCGTAGAATACCGAAGACGGTCAGTAAGGTGAGTGGTGTCCCAGTGGACCACATAATTAACGTCGTTGTCGATAGGCACTTGACTTCGTGCAATAAATTTGCTAAAGGGATTTTGGCTGACTTGGATCGTCGACCTTACCCTCAGCTTTCACCTTGCATCTCCTCAGGCAGAACAAGAAGTAACTTCAGAAAACTGTATGCTCGCACGTCTAAGTATAAAAATTCTACGATACCACACTTGGCACGTATTTTATGTGATGAGAATAGTGTCAGGCAAGAATTAACGAAACTTTTTTCGTCTAGTAAATAAACAGTTTTCTCCATCCATCCTTATATACCTTCAAGTTTTACTTTTATTATTTCTATTATATTTGTGGTCCTGTTGCTTCTTTGTTTGTTTTACTCTCATAATTGCAAACACCAACTTATCTCTATGGCTGCTGTAATCTTTGTTTTTCCCCTCACCATATCATGTAAAGAGAACATTATATTCAATATTTTTAAATATGTTAAGATTTCTATACCACATTTTCAATGCTGTGTGAAACAAGCCCACAACAATTTTCACTTGTATTCTTATTATTATTACCCTAGCTGTTATTATTATTTCCATTTTATATGCTGCATGTTTTTGACATTACCTCTATTGTAAATGTGAAAAATTTTCTGTGTGATTAATTTTATTTATAATTTGAGGAAATTAGTTACAATATTGTGATTAATGCTGGAAATTCCATTCTGTATCACAAGTACTGCTTTTGGAATAAAGTATACTATTATTATTATTATTATTATTATTATTATTATTATTAAACACAGTTGAGTCGATGGATCCACAATACAGATGTCACAATCATCAGATCAACGAAAGTCGAATAATGGACAATATGAGTAAATGAGACGATTGATGGGTGTCTGGTTATGGTGAGTTGCATCAGGTCCCACCATACATACTACAGGTGTGTACACCCAGTCGGATGAATTTTTCATGAAACATGGTAAAGTGAGTTCCTAATGGGTGTTGCCGTTTACCCGCGTTTCGGCCACATGCCATCCGATCGAAATCGCTCATTGAACGAGGCGTTTGTCGGCGTCATTCTGGTCTAGCAGTCAAAACTGTGTTGTTTAGTGAAGATTGTGAGTAGTGTAGTTGCAATTGATTTTCCGAGATGACTGTAAAAGCCTTGAGCCCGACATGATTCGAACACGCAGCCTTCTGATCTGGAGTCAGACGCGCTACCGTTGCGCCACGAGCTCACACCGGCGTGTCTCAACGCAATCATCACTACACATTAACTCCTAATCACTGAAACACATCATACACTCCACCTTCCACACTCCAACCTACAACAAACACACACACAGTATCAATCACACCAACAACCACACTAATACGCCATTCACTGTAGTCGATCTAATACACACTCATAGCAACATATGCACATCTCACTCAGCCAACAAGTCGCCTGATTCCTCCTGAGGCTTCAGTCTCTCCAGTATCATCGAGCAAAACAAATAACGAACACACAGGGACACACTATCAAATAAGTGACAACACAAATTCACAGTCAGCTTACCCACACACCCACTCAACCATACGACACTTCAACTACAAACAATCCAACATACAAGTCTACAATATCAGACAGAACCAAGCAATCAATTAACCCAGACATTCGCTCAAATTTCCACCGGACAACCAACCAATAAATCGACTGACGTAGCAACTGATCGCCTGTAGGTATGTAGTCACTTCATTATGTCCACTGAGTGCATCACCTACACGCAGTGTAATCAACAATTTATAGTCACTTCACCATCATCATACACAAGACACTGCCAGTCATAATCTATCAATCGAAAACGCACGATTCACGCGAATTACACAGACACACTTCCACAAGTACGCACATCGACACAACACGAAACACACACAAAAAATCCGAGTACTCCGAATAGGGTGGACATTGCAAAGTGATACAGAGTCAAAAGTGGATTTGTAGTCCAAGAAGGCACACTAAACATATTAACCCCCTCCATCTAAACACGAAACAATATTATGATGTAATACATCAGTGGCATCTGCAGTACTTCTGCCCTATTCATAAGCAAACTGTTTAGGATGACACAGAAATCGAATCTCACTAAAAATATCAGAATTGAAAAAAATTAGAAATAATATGTCCTGCTCAGTTGGCCTAATGGTTAACCAGCTTAGTGATAATAAACCTTAAGATAATTAATAGTCTATCGGTTTGTGATGTATCATATATTTTCTCGTGTAATACATTCTTAACAAAATTGTATTTACCGGTGTTGAATTAACATTGACACTATCCATTGCATAGCACTTATTAATGTCTGGTCACAAAATCAATATTAATGACAGCTTCACAATTATTTCATCATATAACTCTAATTCAAGATTATTAAAGGTGATGGAAGCACTTTGGATTAATCACATACAGCCTAAATTGTGTGTACAAAAAACCATAGACTTCGACCTTCGCCTACCATGGATTGACTACTTGACCTATTTAAATATGATTGGTCATTAGTATGTACTTTTGTTGTTTTTTTATTTAACTGAGTAATTGTCATGAGATTTATTTTATTATTATTATTATTGTGAACCATGTTAGTTGTAAGCGATTGTAGAGAAACTACGAAATGTATATATCATCACACGAAATTTGTCTGCTAAATGCCATATTCAAAAGAATAACAGTGTGTTTTTTGTTTTCAATGTTGAGAAATCATTCCAAATGAGAGTTTGTAATTGATAGATGACTGATGAGGATAATAAACGGTATACTGTATCACTCTTTTAACTGCGGAACTAATGTGTGCTGTTCACCTTTACAATAATAATGTCAGTCAGGGGAAGGAAACGTTTTGTGGCGATGAATGTGTTTCAACCCCCATCCAGAGATTTAGAAGAAAATCACTGCTTTCTCAAAAAATCTACAGGAAGGCTAAGTCTGTCAATATTCTGGAAATTACTATCCGAAGGCAAAACTAAGAGTAAAATACGAAAGGCCCAAGTAAACAGACTAAAGTGTAGCAGTAATCTTATCTATTTATTATTAGTATTTCACTAGTTTCCAAGTGCAACCTAGGACTTCGAGAGGACATCTCCACTTGATTCTGTTCTGTTCAATACACTTTAGCTCGCCCTACGATTGCTCATAAGCTTTAAACCACCTCCTCACACAATCTCTTATATGTCGCGCTCGAACTCACGTCCTCATCGTAGGTTTCCCATTGGACTTTTGCTCGAGTGATACCATAGCACATGATGTCAACCGACTGTCTTCTCAGCATGCATCCAGTCAATTTCCGTTTTCTTCCACATGTTTTTTGAGCAGTAGGTTCTTTCCTGATTAGTTCGTTCTCAGAATTGCCTGCTACTAATCCTTTCTTCAGTATGGAGTTAACGAAGGCAGTTGTTGATAAAAGTCTACACTCGCCTATTGGAAATGCTTTTCGTGACTATTCAGTCAAGTTTTTCACTCGTATAGAAGAATTGACTGACTGACTTAACATTGGTATTGAAAATCCGAATTTTACCGCTTATGCTTCGGTGGACTGCATAAGATTTCCACACTGATTTCAGGGTGATGAGGGTCTGTCTTTACTTCCCAACCCCCTGTCGATTTGACATTCTCGGCCGTTGTGTCATCTGTAATTGAAAAGACACTGCCTAGATGATTGCAGGAGGTGACCACTTTCATTTTTTCCGCTGATGGTGCTTGTTGTCGTGGTTGGTTATCTTCATCACCTCCGTTTTGTCTGTTGGTCAAGTAGCGTAATATTTTGTGAATTTAAGAAATGGGGGGGTGGGGTGCAGATGAATTACTGATTTCTGTTTGCTTTGTGTTCATTTCTATATTGCGGTCTAATGCAAATATTCGCTTGTATGTATATATATAGTGGGAAGCAAAACAGCTTTTTGTTATAACAGTGCTACCTGAATTGATCTCGTCTCTTCCCAAAAGAATGAAATACTACAATTCTTGATGGTTTTTTCAAATATTTATATTGAGCAGGTATCATTTGCAACTGGAATTCAACTATGTGACTGTAATATTGCCTGTTCACCACTTAGTCTGAGTGATCAGCCTTCTTATTGATCAAAGGACGTGGTACTGCACGCCAGCAGTTGGCTGTGTTCTCCTTTATGGCTGTGAAACATGGCCATTGAAAGTGGAAGACATGAAAAGTCAGTCTAGCTGTCTTTGAGTATGGGTGTCTGCGGTCTATCTCCCAGGTTAGATGGTATAATACAGTGAGTCATGTTGAGGTTAGGCGTCTAGTGTTAAGTAAGTAGGGAAAACTGATCGATAAGGTTGTGAAGGTACATTGATCCAGATGGTATCTGTCAAAACAGGAAGTGATCTTAAATTCTGGTAAGAAGAAGTTTTTATTTGTGAATGATTTCCTTAAAACCTTAGTTAATAAACAAAAAAGACTGATTTAAACCCTTTCTATATTTGAAGTAAAGAAATAACTTTTGGTTATCATTATTTTTTAAATTAAAAGACCAAATTAACAGATCAGTGACTAGCGACTGGGAAGTTTTAGCCACCTCTATGCATTCATAAACAGCTTGTTATCATATTAGCCTCCTCCCCGTTGTGATTTTTGTTTTGATACCAAGATTGATGTATTATTACTCTGTTACATTTTGATTTCCTGATCGTCATTATTATTTTGACCTTCAAAATAGACTTTTACCTTGATATATTGTAATGGCAGAAAACATGAGTATTTTACTTATTGGCAGTTTGGTACGCAGATATAGGCAAAATACCTATACCACATAATATAAGAATCACAATTTGCATATATCTTCGGTACTGTGCAACTCTTTTCTTCCTTTGATGTCGTTCCTGTCGTTTAACAAGCATCATTCATTAAATTCTATCTATCCGCTATTCGATTCTCTTACAGCTGATATATATTAGAACTCGACATGTAAGTGAACAGTATTGTTTTGAGTCACATATTCTTCAGGCTTTACTCTAATGTACATAGCTTTAAATATAGAAACATTTGCCAGTGACCTTGGAGGATCTGGACTTCGTCGATGACATATGTCTGATTCCCCGCGAAACTGAAAGATATGCAAGTGAAAAGCAACAATTTGGCACAAGAAGCATCCAGAGAACACAGGACTTCAAGTGAACATAAAGAAAACAGAGGTGATGAAGATTCCTGTCCAACACCAACAGTAACAACAACAGACAACAATCAGCCTGCGTAAATGGGACGAACCTGAAAGAAACAACCTCCTTTACCTACCTGAGAAGCGTCGTTTCAACTACAAGCGGAACTGACGAGGATATCAAAGCAAGATTCCGAAAAACAAGACAAGCCTTCATTACTCTCAAATCAATGTGGAGGTCAACAGCACTCAGCATCAAAAATGAGATCCGGATCTTCAACTCCAATGTGAAGTCAGTCAGTGCTGCTATACAGATCAGAGACTTGACCAGCGCGTCATAAAGAGCACCTCAAACAAACTACAGACCTTCATCAATAGCTGTCTTAGCTCAATACTCAAGATCACATGGCCGGCCGGAAAAGATCAGCAACACGGATCGCTGGCAATGAGCGAATCAACCCAGCAGGAACCGATTGTGCAACAAATAGGCAGGAATAAATGGAGATGGATTGGCCATAATCTGAGAAAACAAACCATCAAGTGACATCACACGCCAAGCCATCACTCAAGTGGAGCCCGGATGGGAAGCGGCGAGTTGGTCGTCAGTGCAAGGGTGACTTGGAGGAGGTCATGTGAAGAGGAGATGAAAGCATGTGGGCAGAGTTGGAGCCAGTTGAAAACTCTAGCAGAGAAGCGAACGCAATGGAGACGCGCGGCTGAAGCCCTATGTTCCTCTAGGAATTAAAGGAGATTATAATAGTAACTGAGTTTGTGGGTCAAATAATAATAATTGTTAAATGTTTTTAACGTCGTAATAACGATGATTATAGTGATTGCAAAAGTAATGAGAATAAGAACTGTGGTAACAAAAGTACAAAGAGCTTATGCAGCTGGCGATAGGAATAATGAAGGCAATACTATTATGGTGAGAGCAGGCTCCTAGCCAATTGGTAGACATTAATCTACGTCAATGTTTATGTCGCAAATATTGGTCGTGAGAAAATATGAATAAGACTGATTCAACGGCCAGTCACAGCAAATTTTGCGTAAGCAGATACAATTAACATATAGATGACCTAACATTCAAGAAACAGTCACAAAGAGATGCAAGGTCAACTTTCTGTAAGAAACAACCAATCAGAAGACTGTGTTTGTCTCCTTGAATAATCTATAATAATGTACATGAAAATATATGAATACGTGTTGATTTCCTTAATAAACGATCTGTTGCCTGGCCCTTGTCTTCTGTCGTTACACTATGTGTATATATAGACAATTTAGTAGACAAATTAGGTAAAGTCTTTTACATAATACCAAAGGTGAAGTGAATAGATAATCGGAATTTTAAAAAATATCATAAAAGTATGAAAGAAATGGAGAATAAGAAAGGGTGGGAGGGTTTTAATTCAATTTATCCAGGCCAAGAGAGAGAAAGAGACAAGGGTACAACAAAATTTTTTATTTATAAAGACTACGATTGGGCTGTCGAATTCTCACAGCTTCGACTAAAAGGTCGGTTCGATGGAATGCGATAGATAATCTTGAAGGCAATTCTTCTGTTCACTTGATGACGGCTACCAATCAAATGAGACAAAATAGAGTTTTTTTTATTGATTTCGTTTGGTCTTTTCAAAACTCTGAAGGAAGATGCTCAGCAATACATTTGTTGAGCTATATAGTCTTTTGCCCTACATAACTTTCTGCTCAGGAATAGCTAACCTTATAAATGCACATAAAAGTGATACAGCTAGAAAGCTTATCTTTCGCTCGAGCAATCATAACTGGTCAGCTAAACAATGTTATGTAAGAGTGTCGAAACAACAGAAGTGTTGTAAAGAGTTGAAAAAGAAAAATAACGGATTGATTTAAGAAAACTAAACAGAATTATTACCATGATAGAAGAAGTGGTTGAAGAATTCTATCTTGTATGTGGAGCTTTAACAATACAAATGAGGCCAAAGCGTATTGTCCTTGGTAGGTTGTTCTCCGCTCTGGAGGAAGAATTTGTTGAGATAGAAAGGTCGGTGTCGATAAGGTCATAGTTATTGTATTCCTTATGGAACTTCTGCATCCGGTATAATGTTCATGAATCCCTTTGGACAGGACAGGACATGCGTCGAATAACCAATATATCTGGTCCCCTAGAGGCAGGTGAACTGATATACGCACACAGAAGTGATCAAATGCGAGATTTTGTCTCCCGGACTTCAGCAGACCAATGCACGACTACAAAATCCTACTCTCGGGGTTGCTCCAAAGAATGTACTTCTCAGAAATGTTGGAATTCTCGGCTTAAGTACATCGCAGATTATGTTTCCCTTAAAATCAATGTACCTGTGAATATTCCTCTTTTGACAAGAAGAGTGGCTTTGCATTTTCGGCTAGGTGTACGTATCAGCAAATCTAAGTGATTAATTATTTCGGATGAAGATTTCTTTCAGAAGGCTTAATTCTTATTCTATAGAATGAAGGTTGCTGACACAGTGGATGAGATTAGGGGCAGAAGACGAAGACTTGTATAGTAACCAACTCATGTACACCTTATCTCCAAAGCATCATTTGCACGAATCTTCTGTGTTGTGCTACTTCTGGCCTTCCTTCATATTGTCTTTCTTTGTGTTCTTTTCATGTTTCCCATGTATCTCCGCAACTCTGTATCACTTGCTTACTCTGACATGAAATGTATCCCCCTGCTATTTGATTTTTCTGTGCCGATGAACACCTCTTCATGTGTATATATATACTACTGATAAGATTTGTCAGTAGTACACGGCACACTGCTAGTTTAAACTCAAGAAGGGGAATTTTATACTCGTTTTCCATTTCAAGAGAGAATCGTATTGCTGGATGGCAGTTTCCTGTTTTTGTCAAAGATACCCGCAGGTGGTATCCTATTCTATCTAGTTCAAGATATGTTAAGTTCTCTAACCAGCCAGATGGAAGATGGCAAGCTGACATTCTACAACCTCTAAGGGAACAAATGCTCATCTACCCACTTCACGACAATTTTTCTGTTAGTGGATCGCATACAGGATGTGAACGTCTGTAATAAAAGCATTCTTTCTGTCGACATCAAATCATTATTCACCAAGGTTTCACCTATGGAAACCATCTGTTTTATATGCGCCTATACATACAGATCAAAATTAGTTGGACATCGAAATATCAGCAGCATTTTTAAAGGAACTAATACAGCTGATATGTACCCTAGGCGCACGATATACAATCAATGATATCATTTAGAGACAAAAGAACGGGATATCTCTGGGCTCTACTGACAGCAGACTGTTTCATGTCACGTCTCAAGAATGGTCCAATAAAGTTAACTGTTGATAATTTACAATTCTACACGTGGTCTGCTGACAACATATATTCATTATTTGTGTTCATGACTGATAAAATCACCTGTAAGGATCTCTTCGCTGAACTACTTTTTTTGTTTTTTATCACTGCTTGAATGGAGATTATTAGTGAAATGAAAAGTAGCAAGGACACGCCTTGACAGTCAAACAACTTAACAGGTTTCTGTGTTATTCTGTTAAGCCTGTTGTAGTGAACGCGAAAACTACTTCGTTCGAAAATGTTTTTGCGCAAATAACCTATACAATTCAGACTAATTAAATCTGCTTTTGTATTTTATCAAAATTTCTTACGGAAATTAACTGTTTCTAGATATTTCTGCCTTTTTATTATTGTAACTCAACTAAATGGTTAATATTTTAGAAGAAAACTGGAAGGAAGGCATTACTCAACATATCTTTGGCTTTACTGTCTATTGGTTATGCTATACAAATGGTCTAAGTTGTATGTTTATCATTCGATTTTAGCTCTACCACACGTACAAAGAAACTGGTACTCATTTACAGGTTTAAAAATGCCTATGAAGTTTCATCCGCAAAACTGAGCATATCCCACACAAAGTCAACATTTATTAACGCCATTACAAATATCTGTTGCCACAAAATTGTTTCATTATTGCCTCGTTTGAGTGGGTATTCGATAATGTATATATAAGTATTATATGTATTATGTACGTGATTATATACACAGAATATTCTAGAGTAGTAGACATTAACAATTATTATTATTTCCTTTAATTCCTAGAGGAACATAGGGCTTCAGCCGCGCGTCTCCATTGCGTTCGCTTCTCTGCTAGAGTTTTCAACTGGCTCCAACTCTGCCCACATGCTTTCATCTCCTCTTCACATGACCTCCTCCAAGTCACCCTTGCACTGACGACCAACTCGCCGCTTCCCATTCGGGTTCCACTTGAGTGATGGCTTGGCGTGTGATGTCACTTGATGGTTTGTTTTCTCAGATTATGACCAATCCATCTCCATTTGTTCCTGCCTATTTGTTGCACAATCGGTTCCTGCTGGGTTGGTTCGCTCATTGCCAGAGATCCGTGTTGCTGATCTTTTCTGGCCGGCCATGTGATCTTGAGTATTGAGCTAAGACAGCTATTGATGAAGGTCTGTAGTTTGTTTGAGGTGCTCTTCATGGCGCGCCAAGTCTCTGATATGTATAGCAGCACTGACTGACTTCACATCGGAGTTGAAGATCCGGATCTCATTTTTGATGCTGAGTGCTGTTGACCTCCACATTGATTTGAGAGTAATGAAGGCTTGTCTTGTTTTTCCGATTCTTGCTTTGATATCCTCGTCAGTTCCGCTTGTAGTTGAAACGACGCTTCTCATGTAGGTAAAGGAGGTTGTTTCTTTCAGGTTCGTCCCATTTATGCTGGCTGATTGTTGTCTGTTGTTTTTGCTGTTGATGTTGGACAGGAATCTTCATCACTTCTGTTTTCTTTATGTTCACTTGAAGTCCTGTGTTCTCTGGATGCTTCTTGTGCCAAATTGTTGCTTTTCACTTGCATATCTTTCAGTTTCGCGGGGAATCAGACATATATCATCGGCGAAGTCCAGATCCTCCAAGTTTTTTGTGCGAGTCCATTTTATGGATCAATAAAAATTTTAGTGTTTTTTAAATAATATCGATCTGTCAATTGAGATCACAATGGAATTACAGATCATTAAAGATACTTAAATTATAATAAGCATAATAAAAATATAATAGAAGACAGTTGCAGCGAAGAAAATTTTATTTTCGATGAAGTCAAATAGATTATCAACTAAAATTAAGGAAATTTCTGCGAAAAAGCAAGGATCATTTTAACCTAGATGGTCAAGGTATGGACAATGTCTGAATTGACTTCTTATGGACGCACAAATTATGCCTGTTAATATGGATCCCAACAGCCTCAGCAATATTTGGTAATCGAATTCTTAAGGGGAAACTGAGATTTGTTGGTATGCGGCAGATGACTTTGAAAGCCTCCTTAACATCAATCATCTGTTTTGTATCCACGAGATGACATAGAATATAGCTATGAATGGATTTTTGTTTGTCCCATACTTAATCACTCAGGATGATGTTCGGAAATCCGACGATTAACACGCCTAATTGTACAGCCTATGTAAATAGTTCCACAGGAGCACTGAAATTGGTATATGCACGTGGAAAAGGCGAAATTTGGCAGTTTTTCGTTTACTCTTGAATGCAAAATGGGGGTGGTTTTGAAGACAGTGTAATTCAGCAGCACTGAATGCTCATTTTACCACATTCCTAAGGCGTTGTGTTAGTATCTCGCTGACGTTATCCCCGAAGAACTAAATTTATAAGAATAGGGCCTTTTTAGGAACTATTGGTGCCTTGGGCTGCCTTGAGTTTTGATTCATATTCTTATCATTAAAACAAGATTTTGAGCGAACAATTGTTTTCGATAACTTCTTCTTCAGGCTCTACAGTTATAAATCCATGATCCACGATTACGCCTCCTAGCCATAGCTGAGGCTTTAGAGATTAATAGAGAAAGACCAGATCTATGTGTACAGAAAAAACTTATTCACTCTCTTTGTCTACCCTGGCCCACTATAAGGTCACCAGGATCATAATCTTTTCGTACTATTATTATCATTATTATTATTTTGTGATATCATGTCTTTATTATCCATTTCTCCACCCAGTTTATTTCACCACATTGTTACCCTTACTTTGTCAACCTTTATGATTTTATACTAAACCTACCAATTCTGTAGCATTTTATTACAATTTAAAATTTAGCCTCTTTATTTTATCATTAGACATTATCGGTCAGCCCTCATATCCAGTGCCTCATTTTTTAAAGTGTCATTACATGTATTTTGTGGTTATCGCATTTTCTCACCCCAAGGACACTTGTATTCTGTTAACTATAAAACTACACTATATCACCTAATTGTTCATTCACACTTCATCACATTTTTCTGACTAAACACCCTATACACATTTAATTGACTATGCTAACTAATGGACTATCACCTCAACTTACACATGCACCCCAATATAGTTTCTGATATTATTTTCATTTGCCTTTATTGGCTATATGTACTCTATTGTTCATGGATTTATAACTGTAGAGCCTGAAGAAGAAGTTATCGAAAACAATTGTTCGCTCAAAATCTTATCATTAAACTTTTCTGTGTAACCGTTTTCACTCAGCAATCGTTTAATATTTTTAAGTTCCTCATCAAGGCATTCATCCAAGCAGACTTTTCTTGCTCTGTGCACCAAGCACTTTATCAAACTGCGTTTGTATTTCAAGGGTTCGAAGATGAGAAAATGAGTGTACTGATAGCCTGTTGACGTAGGTTTTCTATATACACTTCTTCTTATTGTACCATCCTCTTTTCTGCTCATAAGGATGTCTAAAAATGAAATACTACAGTCTTTTTCTTTCTTTCTCAAAAGCAAAATTTATTGCAGGATGAACATCGCTAAATTTATCCAGGATGTTCTTTGCTTCCTCCTCATTTTTCATAATCAAAAATGTATCATCCATGTACCAACAATAGAATTCAATTTCATAAATTACACCTTTCAAAGGCCCATTTTCTAGTTTCGCTATGAAAATGTTAGCTAGAATGGGCCCTAATGGTGACCCCATTGCCACACCGTTGATTTCTCTATATAGTTCCTTATTAAATAAAAATTGAACATCCATTGTGCATTTCAAGAGAAGCTCTTGGTGATATGGTGATCAAGATCAGTCTGCAAATAAACCAGTCTAAATCGACCCACGTAAATTAACACCCACCATTTTATTGATCATGATTACAGACCAAGCGAAATAATAACCAACAAGTTGAGAAAATTCATTCAAAGAATGTTTAGGGCCGGTTATCTTCAGTTTATATTTTCCACACAGTCCGTCGTGATTCTGAAAGTGAAAGACGCAGTAACTAGGTCAGACACCTCTAATTGTATTTATAAATCCAAATGCTCCTGTCAAGCCAGTTATACTGACCGTTGCTCTGGGAACCTAATTTTGCTTGGCCTGGTACACTTATCAGTGTGGCTAAGTAAAGGTGTTGTTTATTGGTCAACCTAGTCCAGACAAGCCACCTATTGTAGAGTTTTGCTCTATCATCTATTGGATATCGAATAAATTATCAAAGGTCTTTTAATACCGAACTTTTCAATCAGCAGAGGCCATTGAAATTCGCCTAAATCAACTGGAGTTCTGTGTGCAAAAGAAACAGGTCCAGTCAGGCACTATTGTTACCGTGGCCTGCTGTCGAGCCTATAAATTCTGTGTGTTACTTCCCTTAATTTATTTGATTGTCAATTTCTAAAACCTACCGGCACGATTACACTAAGATTATATGGACTACCAAAAGTGCACAAAATTGGTTTGCCACTTCGACCAGTGTTAGACATGTGTAATTCCCCATATAACGCAACAACAAAATGGTTAGTGAAGCTCCTGAAATCTCTGCATAATGAATTGGTAAAGCATAGCGTAAACGGCAGTTTTGAATTTGTTGGAAAAATGAGAGATCTTAATGTGAGGGTCAAGTTTATGATATCTTTTGATGTATCCTCCTTGTTCACCAATGTACCGTTAATGGAGGCAGTGGATTTTATATGTGAGAAGATTACTACACGAACCATAGACATCGGCATTTCTGTATCCAACTTGAAGGAAATTATTTTAAGATGTACAATGAATGTTCATATCTTATTCAATAAGTATTATTATAGACAAATTAATGGTGTAGCTATGGGTTCCCTATTAGGTCCAATCCTCGCTAAGTTAGAGGATGGACCACTGAAAGGAGTAATTAATGACATGGATTTCTACTGTCGATATATGGATGATACATTTCTGGTTATGAAAGACGAGAATGATGCAATGAACATCTTTGACAAGTTTAATGATGCACATTCAGTAATAAACTTTACCATAGAGACAGAAAGTAATGACAGTATCTCATTCCTAGACGTCTTCATGGCAAGGAAAGAATATGGCACACTAAGAAGGAGTGTGTACAGGAAACCTACAACAACAGGTCAGTACAATCATTTTTTGGGTTTTGTACCTTCGAAAGATAAACGTAACCTGGTAAAGTGTCTGGTTCATAGAGCTAGGTTAATCTATTCATACGACTGTCTCAATGAGGAGCTTAAGATTATTAGAAAAATACTTTTAAAAAAGTGGTTATCCAGATAAGTTCATTGAGAAAAATATGAATTCAGCACCTAGGAGAGTTAGTACGGCAACAGTTGCGAAAAAACCACTGTTCATAAAACTGCAGTTCCTCGGTGACAACATCAGCGAAATAATAACACAGCACCTGAAGAATGCAGTTAAAATAGCTTATTATGCAGTATAGGTACGTTGTCTCTTCACTACCACCTCTATTCTACGTTCGACAAATAAGGATAAACTGCCTAAATTTGCCTTCTGTATGTGTATTTACCATTTTGACTGCAGCTGCGGAGCCAGCTACATCGGGCGTGCAATTAGGCAGGTTCATCATCGTATTTCCGAACATCATCCAACATGGTTATGCAAGGGACAAACAATATCTATTCACAGCTCTATTTTAGCACACTTTGTAGATAGTAAGCATAAGGTTTACGTTATCACATTCCTACTAATCTTAATTTTGCTTTACGAGTTCGTCTTCTACATACAGCTGAAGCAAGAGGAATCCACCTGAAGAAGCCAAACCTGTGTGTTCAGAAGAAATTCGCACAGCCACTTTCCTTATTTCGGCCATCGTTTCATGATTGTAACCACTTCTACCTTTGAATTTTCTTCGTTAATTATCACCCAAATGACATTTTGACACTGACTAATTATTGTTAACAAACATTTCACCCGCCACTTGATTAGTAAACTGTTGTGTATTGTAATAAAAATACTGTACACGTATATTAGAGTGGAGTCAGAGATGAGAATCTAATTGAAAGGCAAATATTTCTTCGCTCAATCTTTTTGTTTTCTAAGTGTCTAAATGGGGATTTTTTCTATATTAAAATCAGTTTAGTGTTATATGTTATGCAAATTCTCTCTCTCTCTCTCTTACATTCATCTAAATGTAGACTCTGATGACGAATTCATCGATGAAAATATCCTTTATTCATTAGTGCGTCTTTTAAATTTTTAATGGGCATCTTCAATGAATTAACTGACACGTCCTTGATTATCTTTTTAACTATACATTATTTGTGTGTAAAATCTACCTACTGTCACCGATACTGAAATACACTGCCTGTTCAGCTGCCCACATCGTTTTGTGTTCTCACTTAAGTAGGGCGGGCTGGGGGAGGGAAGCGAACAGCTGGCCTTCATGTATGATACTGTTGATAGCGTAGTCAATCAGTATTTGTGCTCAGTGAATTAGTGTCCAATTCGCAGGCATCCCTACTTCAATCTCTCTATGTTATTAACGAAATAAGGAAATCGGAAAAATCTCATAACCGTCAGTAGTTAGGAGAGCAAGATGTCATCCTTAAAGTTCTACTTCACTGTTTTCTTTGTAACAATTAACAACATTCTCTTCGAAATACCCACTACAGTCCTACAGAAGGTTAATCTCGAGCCCAAAGAGCTAGCTCGGTGGTAACGTCTCTGACTGTAGGCAGCACTGGGTGACGCGGGTTCGAATCCAGTAGGATATGTACATGAGTTCCTTCAAGGTGATAGCAAATACGCCTTGATGACTGACTGATGAGTGCCAACTGGCACGAACCTAGGTCAATCAAGGCTTCCTGTGGACGATTGCCTCCAACCATCCTCATATTATCAAACATTCTATTGCATTGTTCGTCGCCAAAATGACAAAATAGCATACATTATCAACAGGATTTAAGTGAGAAGTCTTATAATAATAATAATAATAATAATAATAATAATAATAATAATACAAAAAGTGAAATTTTTAATATGATGAAATCGTACACCAAATGTTTTTGTTAATTTCACGGTAAAATAAGTAGTATATTGAATGGATTATAATTTACTTTGAGTTTTCTACAGGAATCTTTTATTTGAAACACACCTCAATCCATGTAGGCATCCAGTTAATATTCATTCTCTTCAGTGTATATATATGAAGAAGGACATTAAACTTGGATAGATACAAAGATATATGCACAATGAAATATGACTTTAAAACATAAAGTATTAAAAATGACCAACTTTTTGTTTTTTATTGTGAGATAAACCGAAACATTGATAAAATGGCGTAAATAATAGTAGATATTTCTCCAGTTATTGATAAATAACAACGTATATGAAAATAGTTCATCTAATTATGTTACTAATCACATGGTAACATAAAGCTGGTTTAAGCTTTAGTAGTTATTTCAGTAGAACAGCTTGTTAAATTGTCAATATTTGTGAAATTCGTCGTTTTGTTGTAAATCAACACAATTACTAATTCACATTAAAGTGATTTTCAGAAATATTGACAAAAATGCAACAAATGTATTGCAATCAGAATAAAGTTTTATCATAAGAAAATCAAATATGTGCCTTCAGGGCAATCATTGAAGATAAGGTAAATGCAATTCCATGTTTAATATCTTCGTACAGAATAACCAAATCAGTTAACACAGAAAAAACGACAGTTAAAGGAGAATTAGAAAAAAATTAGTTCAATGTTCAACACATTGACAATTTAACACACTTATCCAGTCAGCACAACACAACAACAACATTCATATTTACCGCTTAAAATTTAACAAAACACAAAATTCAATTTCTACGAAATATATACTGAACAAAAGTATGAAATTTACTTCTTATCGTTTCAACATAAAATAGTAAAGCAAATAAATGACTTAACATTTCAATTGATCCCAAAAAATCATTAAGTATAACCATGAGTCGTGCTAAATACGAATAACCTTGAAATTGTAATAAAAGCGCTTCAAATAAATCACTAAAATTTAATAATAGTGATATAATCGACCAGATAATAATTATAATTGTAATATTATTTTGTCGACTTCTATAAATATGATCATTTGGTAAGCTTATAAGTCTATGATTAGTTTTATTACGATATAATTTCCAAAATATAATAGTTAAACAGACTAATTCAATTAGAATTGGTAATAATATGGTGAATACAACAGATAATAAACTGAACGCCAAGTCAACAATATATGAATGTTGATTTAATTCATAAATATCCAGAACACATGAACCATCTGGGGTAACATGTACATGTATTGTTATCCCCATATTGATTGCTAATAAATACAGCAATGTAAATGCATGATAAGCAATGATTGTTTTTGGATAATAAATTAAATCTTTATCCGGCATTAAGGCATAAAAACATCTTTCAATTAGCATACTAGCAACATTTTGTTTACAAAATAATTCTAACAAGGTATATAGAAATGTACTACTCCACATATGACATATTAATATGTTGAACCATAATTCCGGTGTACGCTTAATAACTGGACAGAAGAAGTGTATAATTTCACCCAGTGATTTAAGCCATTCAAATGTTATCTGTAGCATGATTAACAGGCTGAGTAGTTGACCAGGCAGTGTTATATTCAATATTAAATAGATAAAGAATGGATTGAGTAGTGTATTGATAAATGATAAACTTATCGAGGCATATTTAATTTCTTTCAATGCTACACCTGAATAGATAAGACCATTATCCCCGACTTCACTTGGTTCACACATTCTAGCACTGAGACAACGATGATGATGATGATGCTGATATATTGAAAAATTCAATCAAATATGTTCAAAATTCAATGCAGAGTACAAAATATATACACAATTATTTTTTTGTTTTGTTTAACTGGAATAAGTCCACTAGATAGAGAGGGAAAGAGTGAAGTTTTCTGCGTTATTTATATAACCCTCCAGTATTGTTTTTTTGATGGACACACCTGTTGTTACAGTGGAAAAAATAAGTAAATAAATAAAATAAGAGTGTCTGTTTCAAAACGCTTTGTAAAATTCATTTAATTGGTTTTTACGCCTGTCTCAAAAATAAATATTTATTTATTTACCCATACATCCAATGAGAGAGATTCTGTTGGTAGGAGGATTTTATTATGAGCTTAAATCGGTTAGATAACCATTGGAAAACCAACTGGAGTACTGGACATCAGTTTCGCCCTGCTTTGGGACTCTTCATTAGTACGCAATCACCGAACCTAGGACCTTGGGGTTACAAGGCTAGCAAGCTGGTAGACCATTAAGCCATTGGAACCCGATCCAATGGCTAGTGCATGAATTCTAACTTCTGCCAAGTCATGACATAGCGCGACTACTTCGGAATGTCTTCTTCGATGTGCAATAGTCCTCGCCCTCGATATGCTGTACCCTTTTGAAAATCATCAAATGAAATAATCATGTAGCCTGGCCAAAGACTGTGAAGGATGCCAATGAAATCACAGAATATACAGAGTGGGTGGATGAGTGTTCTTCGTCAACCATTTCCTCGCTGCATATCTCCTGAATCCTCGAGTAAAGAGGAATGTTCCACTTCCTCGGTGTCCATCTGACAAGAAACATCAACAACTCTCTGGAAAGGTCCATATACAAAAAACCTACATGGAATGGACAATTCATCAACTTTCAAAGCTTCGTGGCCCTAAGCAGAAAGAGGAACCTGATTTACGCTCTTTCCTCGAGGATTCGGAAGTTATGCAGCAAGGAAGTGACTGGAAAAGAACTGAGTATTCTCCTAGGAACCCTGATGGAAAGTGGTTTTCTGTCTAGGTTCGTAGGCAAGAATCTAAAATCAAAGAAGATTTCCGAACAATTCCAATCTGCCCCAAAGAAAATACTTCTGCTTAATTTAGAATTCAAAGGTGACATTGAAGCAGAAATCCTTCGTAAACGCCTCTCCAAATCGCTGATGAAAACATGCTTCGCCACGAGCCTATGACTGACGTTTTGCTGCAAGAAATTGTTCAGACAGAACGCGAAAGACAAGCTGTCGCATTGGGCCACTTCAGTGTGCATATACCAGTTTGCTTGCTCGTGTGGAGCTGAGTACGTTGGCCGTACCATGCGCCAACTTGAAAAACGCGGTCGTGAACACTATCTAGCCTGGCGAGTAAAAGGAGAACGAAAACGTTTATATAGTTCAGTGACAAAACATCTGGTCAATTCAGGACATTCAGCGCCTTTCAAATAATCCTTCAAAGATTCAATCAAACCTATCAAAGGGAGTAAAATCAAGACACCTGGGCATAACTGAGGCACTAGCTGTCGAAACACTCAAACCCACTCTATGTATCAAAAAGAAATACGTTCAACACCTGCCATGGCCATCATAAACAGGTAATTCTTTTAGTAATGACCATCCCATCGGCTTTCTTGTCTAAACTTCCTGTTTATTCTTGTTATTTTAAGTTTTTCATAATCCCTGTTTACACTACCATATTTTCATATCCGAACTTCGTGTTTATTTTGTCATTTTACTATTTCTACATATTTAATCCCTAATCGCATAAACAATTATTCGTCACATTAGTTATGATTCCACTAGATTTTGTTATCCAACCATCCTGTCTATTTTTGTTATTTCTACATTTCTAACCCCTAATTGCACAATATGTAAATCATCCCAATAATTATGGTGCTACTTTGTTTGAGTCTTACCCGTCCCCCCTGTTTATTATGGCATTTTAATTCCTCATTGTGATTTCACTAATTTGACGCTCAATCGGAGATTATTCTGGAAATTTCCCACCCATTTATTATAAATACACGAATGTAAAGCCTAGCTGATGACTTCGTCGAAAAGAAACTTTTCTACGCTTCAATTTTCATTTTATTAATCTATATTTGATCACATTTGTATATTCCAGGTAAAAATGTATTAGATTTATTAAAATGAACAATAAACGTACATCTGAGAAGTAATTCATTCAGCTAGTTAGTGGGAAAAGGAACTTCTGAATTGTTGGTTTCGATGTAATCACAGATGAATCATATTGTTTCAGTTAGGGGGATACCTGTTTATTTCACTGCAAGTTTCCTATCTAACTGACGTAGTACTAACAGTTACAGAAATTATTTCTAAAACATTTTGTCCAATAGTAAGGTTCATTGATTTGTACGATACACCTGTAAGCAGTTACTAGAGCGACATAGGGCTTCAGCCACGCGTCTCCATTGCGTTCGCTTCTCTGCTAGAGTTTTCAACTGGCTCCAACTCTGCCCACATGCTTTCATCTCCTCTTCACATGACCTCCTCCAAGTCACCCTCACACTGACGACCAACTCGCCGCTTCCCATTCGGGTTCCACTTGAGTGATGGCTTGGCGTGTGATGTCACTTGATGGTTTGTTTTCTCAGATTATGACCAATCCATCTCCATTTGTTCCTGCCTATTTGTTGCACAATCGGTTCCTGCTGGGTTGGTTCGCTCATTGCCAGAGATCCGTGTTGCTGATCATTTCTGGCCAGCCATCTGATCCTGAATAGTCTGTAGCGAAGACAGCTGTTGATGAAGGTCTGTAGTTTGTTCGAGGTGCCCTTCTTGATGCGTTGCGGCTCCAAGTCTCTCATCCTAATGACACCAATGACTTAACGTTGGAGTTGAAAATCCGGATCTTGTTTTTCATGTTGAGTGCTGTTCACCTCCACACAGACTGGAGAGTAGTGAAAGCTTACCTTGCTATCCCGATGATCCTCGATGCTTTGATATCCTCATCAGTTCCGTTCGCCTGTGGTTGAAACGATGCTTCCTAGACAGGTAGGTAGGTAGGTAGGTAGGTAAAGGAGGTTGCTTCTTTCAGATTTCTCCCATCCATGCTGATTGTTCGTTTTAATTTTATAGTTATGAATATTACTACAATGTATCCTGTTATTCTATGTGTTTATGAAACAGATAACTACAGAAGCTGTATTTATGCCCTCCCTTCCCCACGTCGCGAAAATTATTACTGATTTCCTTCTTGTTCATATTATTAAAGCGAGAAAGAATGAATCAAAGCAGCAAACGTTTTACTAAATCTATACAATATAGCAATGTAAACAGAATTACAGACATGGGAGATTTAATAGTGTATTAAAAAGAGAACGCAGTTAATATTTTAATTCCCTGTCAATTAAATCGTGTTTCTAAAAAATAAATAAAAAATTTCAACAAGCACACCTTAACATTACTATAACACTTCAGTGTAATGAATGATTCAAGGTGTACAGTTTTGGCGTGTACTCAAATACCCTACGTTTCAGACTGTAATTTAATCAACTTGCTGATAATCTTTTTCTTTTTTTTTTGAAAATATTCCATTATTCATCAGAATAGACTGATGAGAAATTCAAGTTTGTTTTCAATTATTCCAGTTATTATTACTGTTATTATTGTTAGTTAGCAGTATTGATTGTTGGAATGTTTATAGCTACTTGGTAGTTTGGTATCATAGCTAGAATTATTACCACCAGTCAGTCAAATCAGAGGAGGATTATAAATAATCTCAAAATTCTATTTCAATTCAAGCATATCATAACATTCTAACAAGTTACTTATTATGACTATAAACAAACACTCGTCTTATTTCCCATCTGATTGTAATTGATCAATAACACTTATATTATAATTATTTCTGAATGTACACTATCCTCTGTTGATTTTTATTCAAATGTCTAATCATCAATTCCACTCATGTATATAAATGAAGGAAAAAGTTGTGTGAGTGAGTGACTTGATATGATTATGAGTGGCAATAATTTGTACTCGGAACGTGGACGTCATCGGTTAATATTACTGTACAACAACACTGTGTGATTTATCAAAATAAAATCTTATCCTTTAATGGAGTTATTGTTTCGTTTTCTTTTTTTCACTCCACTTGTGGTGGAACCTAAGACCTTTGGGACCACTCATGGGGGCTCACTGGCAGTTTGGTCACTAGGTTGGAATCTAGTAACCTATGAGTTCTAACTTTTGTCCATTTGTGTCATATAGCTATCTGTAGCCAATGTCATCAATAAGGATCCACTTCACACCCAACAGCATGGACTGTAACAGCCTTTGGCCATAAAGATTTTGGACTTTGTAAATATCTGGACGATGTTCATTCGGAATACTTCGTTATTTCAGACATTTTAAATTCGATATTAACTATGCATTCTTCAGCAATTGTGTTTTGAAAAAGCACAGCATTAAGCATTCAAACAACAATTTCAATTCGCAGATATGGCATAATTCTTTTGGATGTTTTTTTTGCATAGTTTCACGGCATAAAGCTTAAACTGATGTCTTCTTGTTTGCAGACCTAGAATTTGCGGCAAAATTTAATAACTTTTAGGTAGACTTTCTCAAGAACCAGTAAAACTTTGCTGTGAAACAACCTAGAGGGGGCTCAGATGTTTTTCTGGTCATTAATTAGTTACAACTTAGTTATAAACCTCTGTGTAACCAATCGTTTATGCTACCTTTCGGATTGCCATATATCTATAACCAGAGTAAATTATATTATTTCTACGAGTTAACCACCGATTGATATCAGTTAGAGAACCATTGGAAACCACCAGGGAGGATTGGAAAGCTGTTTCATCCTAGTCTTTGGAATCATCGGCAGTACACCTGGGGTTCGAACTCAGGACCTTCTGGTTACAAGGCAAGCTAATATATCATTCAGCAACTGTGACCCAACATTGGTTGTGGTCGCGCTAAATCACGAATTGGTAGAAGTTAGAATTCATGGGTTGGCGATTGAATTGAGTCCCACTGGCTTAATGGTCTACGAGTTAGCTTGATTTGTAACCGGAAGGTCTTGGGTTCGAACCCTGACGGTGGGGTTTTACTGCCGATGATCCCCAAGACTAGGATGAAACAGCAGCTGTCCAGTACTCCCTGTGGCTGGTTTTCAATGGTTCTCTAACTGATATCAACCCATGAGATCAACTGGTAAAAACAAAAATAACTCTTACAAACCAAACTATAGAAAGTTATATAATCTTATTGAAAAATTTAATGTAAGGTGAAAGTGTTTTAAGCTGATGTGGCAAAATCAAACAAAATTAGTCAATCTTATTTTAAAAAATCAATAGTTATCAACCGAATTAATTTCAAAGAGGTCCTTTTCTTCACTTATCTAGGCAACATCGTCTCAACTACAACTATACCACACAGATGCGGTTGTCGAAACCATCCAGTATCGGAAAGGCAAGAGAGACACTCATCACTCTGAAATCAGTTTAGAAATCTCCTGCACTTCATTCTGCAGTATCAACAACGAAATCCGGATTTTCAACATCAATGCTAAGTCAGTCAGTCAGTCAGTCAGTCAGTTAGTCAGTCGGTTCTCGATATGGGTAGTAAACTTGGCACACGTGAGTCTTGCAGAGCATTTCCAGCAGGCGACTGTAGACTTTTATCAACAACTGCCTTCGGTGACTCCATAGAGATGATGATATTTCCGGTCAGAAAGAGTTAGGAACAAGAAACTCTGGGGATGAACTAACCAAAAGCCTATTGCTCAGCGAATATCTGGGAGAAAATGAAGACATGCTGAGTAAATCATTGGGTGACCCAGCGCACTAGGTCGTCCCCAGTTGGAACCTGAATGGGAGATGACGATTTAGCTCTGTGTCCGATGGTATTATAAAGGCGATTGTGTGAGGAGTAAGAGTCTTTAGGCAATCGTGGGGTCAGCTGAAGAGGACTACAGAGACTGCAGGACAAAGTGCAGGTGTTCTGCTGTTACTCTGTGTTCCCCTCGGAACCCAAGGGAATAGTAATAATGTAGTTATTATTCTCACAGGGTGTGTCTACCTGAAATTTTGTTTCTCAATATCCCTTGTGTGCTTTTTGAGTTGAACTCTACACTCTTATATGTACAAAAAAGTAAATATGCTGTATAGGGAAAAATTTCTCCACTTACAGCTCTGCAAATCTTGGCGCCATTTTTCAACTGCCTTTCATAGCCTTATTACCGAAGTAGCGAGTGGATAAACCAGAAGCTGCTTGTTTAGATCTGCCCACCATTGAAGATCAGACATTAAGATGAATCACAGTCTTCATATAGAATCACGATGTCACGTTAACTTTAAATGTATGCCAAACATATATAATAGCTAGTTAGCCAGCTATTCTAAAAGCAACTCTGTTATGCATTTAACAATCCATTTACTGTTGTGAAGATAAGTACAGATACCGTACCAGAAAGACAATGTCTAGTCGCAGCCATAAACATTTACCAGAATGCTTGTCAAAAGGAGAACACAATAATAGGTCAACAGCTCAATTCTGGAGAAAATTTTTACTTCTAGTCATGTAGAAATAACACTAACTATAAAGTATGGCCAAGCCATTCACAAGGATTTCGACTATATCTTATTCATTCAGCCGAAGAAAAAACCTCAACATTTTATTCCAACACGTTTAATTCGACCTTTTGATTACCGTGGACTTAATGCTAATTTCTGCTTCTCCCGTCTTTGTTTTTCTGAATAACTGTGTAATAAGCTCTATGTGGTCCAAAGAGATGATAATTACACTTCAATAGTTTACACACAATGATACGTTTATTTATTTATTTTTGTGATTTGCTAATATTTCCAGAAAAACTACTGCCTATGATTACACCAACTGTTGGAATTGTATATTTTACATATTACCAGAACCAAAAACTTATCAATTTGTGTAAACTATTGAAATATAATTATAGTCTTTCATTGAACATTAGTCAGTAACTAGTGTGATGTGTCTAGTCTTTTCTTTTTGGTGCAGACTGAATTCCGTCAGTCATTCTAGGTGGCTTGCCGTTGCGGTGCACTTTGAAATGTTGATGCTGGTAGGTGCCAACTAGCACTTGGCCGTGGTCCAAGGCTTCCTTTGGCCGATTGCCTCCAACCATATAACATCGACACTTCAAATTCGCCGTAATGACAAGCCACCCAGAATAGTGGCCACATTACAAAACCTGACTGATAGAAGTCAGTCTGCACCCAACGAAGGACTAGAGACACATTACACTAGTTACTAACTAGTTTATAATCAAAAGTATCCAATACAGTCCTTCAGGAGGTCAGTCGCCAGCACGGAAAGCTGCCCACTAGCACTGGGTGACGCGGGTTCGAATCTCAGTAGGATGGACATGAGTTCCTTCAAGATGACTGCAGATAGGCCTTACTGACTGAGTGATGATTGTCAGCTAACACGAAACCTAAGTCAGTCAAGGCTTCATGTGGCCGTTTGCCTCCAACCATCCAACATAATTAATTATAACCTGTTTTTTCCATTCCATAATTCCCAGACTTTTTATTGACATTTACTCTGTGTAGTCCATTTTCACAACTTACTTTCAATTTTTTATTCTCTCGTTTTTTACTAATCACTTCCAAAACACTTATTCATCACTTAACTAGCTAGTTATCAAACCCTCCCTCGACTGAGTAAGATTGTTCTCAATTTTTCAAACATGGTTATCACTGATGCACTCTGTTACTAATTGACCAGAATGATGTAGACTTTGTGAGCCGAAGGAGAAGTGAATGAGACCAAGAAAAATAAGGTGGTCTCTTATTGCGATGAAGAGGTTCAAATGGTGAAATGGTCAGAAGTATGAATCTTAGCATCTGCACTTTATGATTCCCCCTGATAGTTTAAAAGCAGATTTTAGGATTTTTCCTCTAAGTCTGGTTGGGGATTTAAATGCGTTAGATAACCATTTCATTGAATTCTAGATTCTCCCGTCGATTGATTGGACTGAAGTGTTCGGTCTCAGGTTGACATTTCAGCTTCTTGTGCAGATGCTTCGACTATGTCCAATCAATCCACGGGAAAATCTAAAACTCAATTAAATAATTAATGTGACCCGTCGCACAAGAGTTGGCTCTTGTGGATAACGCTTAGACTTTGGAAACTATGGGCACTGGATTCCAGCCTCAGTGGGAACATCAGAACTCATTGGGGATAGCAGGTACATCCAGATGACGAGCCAGTCCCAAATAGGACGAAATGCGCATCCTGGATTCCACTGATTGCCACCATTCACCAATTAGAGTTAGATAACCATTCACAAGCACCAGAGAGTACTGGATAGGTGTTTATCTTAGCTTAGGACTTATCCACAGTACCCAACCTACAGAGTTCGAATCTGGGAACTTCCAGTTACAAAACTAAGCTCGCTAACCACTCAGTTATCGAGGGGCGACTCAGTAGCCAGCCCAAGAATTCAAACTTCTACCAACCACCCTCGAATGTCATTACCAAGTATTTGTCACGACTCCCTACCAGATTGTCTCCAACAGTCACGATTTCTAACCATAAAAAATGCTTTTAACGATAATCTGGCTACATAGGCGTATGAAATATGGTATTTTTTTCGGTCACCTGATCACTCACGCTGAAATTATAAACAAGATAGAAACAGTTGAACAGTACAACAATCCATCATTATATAATAAATATATCAGGTAAATGAAAAAAAGAGATATAGAAACAAATAACATCAGGTGTTATTGTGCAGGTAAAAGTTAGAATACAAGTATTCGTAGGAAACTTACTACTTACAGTAGGCACTACTGAATTATCGCGTTTATTATTTTAAATTAACGTTTGTTTATTATTTTTTCAATTACAGACACTTTTCTGCCCGTTAAAGAGAAGTTTACATGTTTGAAAATACAATATAACGTACAAGTGAGTGTAATCAGATTTCACTTAATAATATTTATGCAAGATTAATGATAGTTATCTGTTTCACTAGCCAATACAATAGGGATGGAATACGCCCAGTTACAGAGTTTAGCTCTAATAAACATCATATGTTTCTCATTTATATGATGTTGCTCTTGTATGAAATCTACAAAGGCTTAATTCTACCTCTTGAAGTAAACATTCGCAAGAGTATTTGCAAAACAATGCTTGCTCAATGTTGACCAAAACAGTTCGAATAATTAGGAGCTAGTTGGTGTTTTTGAAGAAGGGATGACTGTCTGTAGAATTTCAGCAAACCAAAAATTTCCCCTAGATTTAGATTGTGTTTGGGAAAATAATCAAAACCACTCCAAATAAAACCAACAAGTCTGTTATCATTTCCAATCTTTACTTTTACCTTTATCTTCAGGCTACTAAATAAATGTACAGTAGTATATATTTTTACAACTAATTTACATACGTTATTATGTGGTGAAATCAGCTGAGAGGAAAACATAAATTTCATATTCTGCATTTTTCACTTTGTGTTCCATTTATTAACAGACTTCATTTTAATAAATAGCTATTGCTTCAAAGTATAGAAAATTTTCGTCTGATGTAATTAAGAACATATGAGTCACAAATTAGTCTATCTTCGTAACTTTAAAGATGTACAATTCTCTACGGCGGTTTATACATAAAATGTTAATTGACAGCTAAGGTCAGTCATTATTATACGTTATTAACAGAATAAATCAAAGTGTATGAGTAGTAACAGTGTCTGAAAAATAAGGAATTTGCACACAAAAGTGGTCAGATGTGAGATCTTGTCCTTTAGATTTCTGCAGGTCAATGGACGACTTGAGAACACAACTATCAGCATTGATACGAAGAATATTTTTCTCAAAGATAATAAAATTCTTCCCCTAAAAATATCTCAGGTTAGATATCCTCTGATATCCAGCTTCGTGTGAAGTCCCTCTTTTGGAAGAAGTAGTGTTTCGTTCCTCAGAACTTTTGTTTTCTATGCGGTAAAAAGAGCATTCAGTGATGCTGAAGTATACTGTCTCTTCTAAACTACACCCTATTTTATGCTCGGGAGTTGAAGATCAAACTACCCAATTTTGCCTCTTTTATGTGAATCTATCAGTCTGAGTGCTCCTGTAGAGCCAGTTACTTACACAGGTCGTACAACTGCGGGTTTTTGTAGTCGGATCTTTGAACACCATTGTGCGTGGTTAAGTAAGGAACAGACAGAGTTCGTTCATAGTTTTCCTATGACCCTTGCAAAATTGATGATACTGATATAGAAATCAAGTCTGAAGTTAAGTATCTTGGATTAATTCTTTCTTCTGACTTGTCCTGGTCTTCCCATATCTTAGCGATTTCTAGAATAATATTTCCTTTGACTTTTTACATTGAGAAGTTAAGGCACTCAGGCATAACCCAACCCCTCTTCTTACAGTTTGTCAACTCGCGTATTTTACCCACTCTTCTTTACTGTTCACCCTTATTCTTTCCTGGATTGCTTAAAAATACTATGTCATACTTCGTAGAACTCTGAAGACTGCCAGTAGGACGAGTGGTATCCCATTGGGCCATATCGTTGACATTGTCACTGAAAGGCACTTGATGTCATGCAACAAATTTGCTAAAGGAATTTTGTCAGACTCTGAGCACCCACTCTACCCACAGCTCCGACCTTGTGTCTCCTCAGGTAAAA
The DNA here is from genome assembly GCA_944472135.2 of Trichobilharzia regenti. Classification (NCBI taxonomy): domain Eukaryota; kingdom Metazoa; phylum Platyhelminthes; class Trematoda; order Strigeidida; family Schistosomatidae; genus Trichobilharzia; species Trichobilharzia regenti. The sequence goes on along the minus strand of OX235262.1, from coordinate 169,649,656 downwards.
CAAAAAGTCTTTTTAGAAGAATTTATGCACGTACGTCTAAGTATAAAAATTCCACTATACCATATTTAGCACGTAATTTATGTGATGAAAATGGTGTCAGGCATGAACTAACTAACCTTCTTTGCACTAATAAATAAACCATTTCTTCCACCCTTACAGTAACAAACTTGATTGTCATTGTGTTTCTTATATTTATAATCTTATCAAATTTTTGTTTTTATTTATTTATTTTTCATAATTGTTAACATCGTTTCAGCTGTGTTAGAACTGTTAATCCTGTATTTCCCCTCACTATACTACATCAACGGAACATTCAATACTCTATAATAACATGCAAAAATTTTCAAACTGAATCGACAATACTGTTTGAAACAAACTCACTGTTATTAGTAAATGAAAAATCCCCATATTGAAATCAAAACAAGATTTTGAGCGAACAATTGTTTTCGATAACTTCTTCTTCAGGCTCTACAGTTATAAATCCATGAATAATAGAGTACATATAGCCAATAAAGGCAAATGAAAATAATATCAGAAACTATATTGGGGTGCATGTGTAAGTTGAGGTGATAGTCCATTAGTTAGCATAGTCAATTAAATGTGTATAGGGTGTTTAGTCAGAAAAATGTGATGAAGTGTGAATGAACAATTAGGTGATATAGTGTAGTTTTATAGTTAGCAGAATACAAGTGTCCTTGGGGTGAGAAAATGCGATAACCACAAAATACATGTAAAGACACGTTAAAAAATGAGGCACTGGATATGAGGGCTGACCGATAATGTCTAATGATAAAATAAAGGGGCTAAATTTTAAATTGTAATAAAATGCTACAGAATTGGTAGGTTTAGTATAAAATCATAAAGGTTGACAAAGTAAGGGTAACAATGAAGTGAAATAAACTGGGTGGAGAAATGGATAATAAAGACATGATATCACAAAATAATAATAATGATAATAATAGTACGAAAAAATTATGATCCTGGTGACCTTATAGTGGGCCAGGGTAGACAAAGAGAGTGAATAAGTTTTTTCTGTACACATAGATCTGGTCTTTCTCTATTAATCTCTAAAGCCTCAGCTATGGCTAGGAGGCGTAATCGTGTGTCTTTGGGGAGATTGTTCGGTACCCGATACGCAACTGTAAATGACTCATCTACTTTGATGCTGTGTTCGCTATCCACTAGATGAGACAGAATTTCACTATTAATTGATTTGGTTGTTCTTTTCCCATGCCAAACAGGAATATGTTCACGAGTGCGTAGAGATAAATTCCTCTGGGTACGACCTATATAACTAGCTCCACAGGAGCAGTTAAATTTATATACACCCATTGATGTCGCCATTTTGGGCAATCTATCTTCAATGCACGGTGTCAATATCGGTTTGGTTGAGAAACTGACATACAGTTTTGCGGCACTAAAAGTTCTTTCAATTGATCTTGTTAATCTACGGTTTAATATATCACTGGCTATATCACTGTTATTATCATTATATTTAATATTCTCAATTCGTACTTCGAATATTTATGATTTTACATCGTAAACGTGGATAAATTCCTCTGGTTACTTTTGTTTTACTTTTTAATTTTATTTATATTTTAAGTAAATCAGATGCAATATTGTGAAAAATGCTGTGAATTCCATTCTGTATCATAAGTACTGTTTTTGGAATAAAGTAAAATAAATTTTTAAATTATTATTATTATTATTATTATATTGTCATCCCGTAGATACAGAACACAAAATTGACGTTAATAAAGCCTTCGTAGTCACATACCGTCTACCAACTAATCTTAATTTTACCTTAAGAGTTCGTCTGTCACATATTACTGAGGCTGTTGTGATCTACATTAAGAAATCTAGCTCATGTGTCCGAAAGAAGTTGATTCCCACACTGTATTTATGTTGGCCGCCATAGTTTTAATGATGCTTAATTTGTCGTAGAAATTTCTTCAATTTTATTTGATATTATATTTACTATTACATTATTATAATTTAAGCGTCTTTCTTGAACTGTAATTTTAGTGATATTAACAAATCGATAATATTTAAAAACACCAATATTGTTAATGACGATTATTCTAGAATGTTTTATATGTGTATACATATATTTGTAAAGCCAGAAGAGGAAATCATTGAAAAGAATATTCTTTGCTCAAATTTTCTTCTTTTTTATAAATCTCATTGTTGAAGGTGAACTGAACATTCAACGTACATCTCAATAAAAGTTCTTTGAGGTGGATTGTTGGTAAACCTATTTCTGAACCATGTGTATCAATATACTCACATAAATAGCTAACAGTTTCCATGAGAGGAACATTGGTAAATAGCGACGCCACATCTAATGAGAACAGGACTTTTTCTGAGACATTAAAATCTTTAATACTATCCATAAATTTAAACGTATCATCAATGGAAAACTTAGATACTTGCCTTCTGACTGGTTCCAATATTTCGGCTAGCCATTGAGCGATTCCGTGATAATGAGAGCCCGCCATATCGAGGATTGGACGGAGGGGTAATCCTGTCTTATGTATTTTTGGTAGTCCATACAAACGTGGTATAATGGAGCCTACTGGTCTGATGCGTTCGTATATTTCTGACGATATTGCTGACTTATTCCTCATATTCTTTAAGACATCAGTCAGTTGATTTTCAATTAAATGTGTCTTGTTCTTTTCACCGTCGGGTTTGGCGAATTTCGTTTGGTCAGAAAGGATCGCTGAGATTTTATCATTATAATCTTGGAGATTCATAACTACGACACCCCCACCTTTGTCTGGACGGCATATGATAATATCATCATTCTTCTCTAGCTCTTTCAGTTGGTCTATATGCTCTTTAGTCAAAGATTATTCGAGCTAGGTTTTGAACTAGTAAACTGATGACAGCAATTAAGAACTGTGGATTTAAAGTATTGGAATTCCTCAGGTGATGTGGGTGTAAGATCGTTGGTCTGATTAATAAGATTTTCGAATTGCACTTGAGTATGCAGTCTGTTGACTTTGGATGAACTGTTGCAGAATTTGGGGCCCAGTGATAGGGCTTGTAGTTGAATTTCAGAAAGAGTGACGGAGGAATAATTAAATACATATTTATTCGGGTCAGTCGGGAATCGCTTTTCTGCTAATACCTGCTTGAGACTGTCAAGATGCTTGAGGTTAGCAGACTGGGACTGTTTTTCGATAACACAAGAAACGTATTCCTCGAATTGCCGGCGTTCATCAGTCGAAAGTTCAAACAGAACGTGACTTCTCAGGGATATGTTCCTGTTTAGCTCTACAACACGAGAACTGATTGCATCAATATGATTAATGTTTGAAAAAAATATCTTAGCCATTTTGATATTCTTGTCAAAATGATTCCTAGTAGGTATCCATTTTTGATGAATAATTCTTTCATAAGCTGCAGTTCTGCTTATAAGGTGTCAGGATTACAGATACTGCGTCAAATCCGAGTAGCAAAGGATACCATTTAAATTTTGTTCTTGTTCAACAGACACCAAACTATAAAAACTTGTCAGTTGACCGTTCTAGGTGGGTTGTATGTTGGAACGACCTTCTTAAGATTCTGTCCTATCTTCTTGTAAGTTCTAAATGATGAAAGGGAATTCTAGATTCGTTTTTCATTTCTAGTGGTGAATTTTATTTCCTGTTGGAAGTTGTTAAATACTTATATACTCATAAGTGTTGTCGCGGATGATTTTTTTTATTACAGCTTGATTCCAACCGTATTTCCCCGTAGAGGTATGGAATTTTCAGCATGTAATATCGGTAGCCTGAATTTCACAGGCCGACCATTGACATAAGGTGAGCATTGGCAGAGGATCGAACAACGAACCATGTGCATGGTCGGCGACAATCCTAACCACTGTGCCATCTACGTACCTTGTATACAGAAGTCAACTGTTGGATGATGACTAGCAGTGGAATCTAGGGTGCGCATTTCGTCCTATTCGGGACTAGTCATCTGGATGTACCTGCGTTCCCTAGTGAGTGATGATGTCCCCACCGAGGCTCGTGACCAGTGGCCATAGTTTCCAACGCCAGAGCGTTATCCACTAGACCACTTGGGCAACGACAGCCACTTCTTGTGCGATAGGTCACATTAATTAATTGTATTGAATTCTAGATTTTAGCGTCGATTGATTGGACCTTGTATACAGTTGTAAATTGTCAGTGGTCGATACGACTTTAATGCACTATGAATGATTTTAAATAATGATGAGGGCTGTCAGAAAATGTATTAATTGATGAATAGTGTGGCTGGGATGTAACTGATGAGGAACAAGAGAACAGAAAATTGAAAATGGGTTACAAAAATTAAAAAAAAAGCCAATAAAAATGACTACATAGATTTTATTATACAGTTATTCAGGGAGACAAAACTAACACTAAGTCATTTTGGTAAAAGTGGCTGGATACAACGTTTTGGACTACAAAGTTCACATTTTTTTTATGGATTGCTAAAACTTTGACTGCATGAAGAGAGTGTATGCGAAATCCTTTTTTATGTGATCAGAAATTTTAATGTACTGTAGAATTGAGTTGTTGACTCTGCTGCGTTCTTCTTTAGAAAGGTATTCTGGTAATTGTTCATGGGTATGTCTAGACAGTGTCCTACGGGATGTTATCTTTGACATTTTGATGGAAAAGAGGTGTTGTGTAAAGAATGGTATCAAGAGTTACAGAGGCTGCTGACAAGATATGAAATCAAAGTAGTCCAGTATGGGTGAAGATATGAGTTTGACTGACTGACTGTCTCACTGACTGGTTTCAACGTAGAACTCTGCACAGATGTGCAGCAGTTCGAGGTGCCAAACTCCCTCTTTGTAGCATACAAAGCAAAAGAAGGGAGTAAAGAGAGGTTCAAAAGAGAGATAATAAACAGAAGTGTACGGGAGTAAAGAATATGGATACGCCAAATCACAAGGAGTCGATGCATCTGCACCAGCCATTGAGGATAATTTCGAGCTATATCACTGACTGTCTCCAACCATTGGTTCTTATCATCACGAGGACCCCAACCAGGAATTCTGCACCTCCCTACGAGACCGGCTTAAACTAACAGTTGTGAATTTTATTGACTGATGAAGCCATATTTTGGTTTGACCACCACTAGCTAACTCTTTTCCAACCTGATCGATCCAATGTCAGCTAATATTCCCTATCGAGTGTATTACATGTGCATCACATTTCTTAGCCAACTCAATCGATCTAGCTTCACAATGTCATCGATTGACTTTCCTTCTTTACCTAACACTTGGCGCTTAACCTCAATATTACTCACCCTTTTGTACCACCTGACACGAAAGATAGGTAGATAGGTATGCACCTATGATCAAAGACAGCTAGCCAGGCGTACAATGGTCAGGTCTAACAGTCATAAAGGTGGACGGGGCAGACTGCTTTGCAGTACACACCTCCTTTGGTCAACAGCCAGGCAGATATCACGGTTACGCCAGAGATAGTGCAAGTGGGCATATGCCAAACAAGCCTTCTGTAAACGTGCTGAGATTTAGTCAGCGATTAAACCACTGACGTTGACTGACGCAACTCCCCGAATAAGTGAAGTAGTTAACACGCGCCACAACCTCACTGCCTATTTTTAACCTAGGAGTGAGTCAATGCAATCCAGTCCTGTAGCATCATCTTACATTTGGCGGGAGCGAATCGCATGCCAAACATTCGAAGATTGCTGCCTCTCCTGGTGTTCAAAAGACTCCGCACTTTGTCAGAGTTTTCACTTAGGAGGACTGCATCATTCCTACATTATAAGTCAACAAGATTATTCCCTGACAGTAACAAGTCAATCCCTGAGTCGCTGAAGTGAGTTAGGATTAAGTCCGTTGGTACATTTATGATGAAATTGAACAGAAATGGGGACAATGGACATCCGTGACGGACACTACTGGTTGTAACCAGTTCCGATGAAAACTCTACATAAGCCCTCACCTGACTGACTGCATGAGTTCGAGTAGAGTGTCTTGGTCAGTGTGACCTATTTTCTCGGCATCTCCTTCACAGCCAAACATCGTCATAGTATCTCATGTTCGACGGAATCGAAGTCATGAATTTCAGATTTTACTGTTTATTATCACATAAAAACTGAGTGGAAAACACCTAAAAGGTAAAGAAACTTTTAATTAGTTTGCCTACTATGACTTTTAGACACCTATCCAAGAGTCTGTGTCTTAAAAGTTCAGCGTAGTTTACTGACTCTACTCTATGATATCTAGCTGGAATAAGACACCAGATCAAGATATTAGAATATCCTAATTGCTTCTTTCTCCGAAAACGTTGTACCTGTTCCATGGAAAGACATTAAAATAGTCCCTGTCCATAAACCTAGCAATAGCAAGAACGTAAAGTTCAGACCATTGCCTTCACTTCCCCGTTTCTAAAGCTTATGGAAAAACTAGAACTTCTTAAACTCGAACCCTCCCTTAAAAGCTTCGAAAACCCCAAACAATTTGCCTATAGACAGGGTAGGAGTATTTTAGACGCGGCAGCCGTCTTACATAACAGTATCGTCTCATCATTAGTTAAAGGTGCTAAATACATCCGCTGCACGTTTCTCGACTTCACTTCTGCTTTTGACTCTGTGCCTAGATATCTCTTGCTAAATAATCTCTCTATGACACAAACTGAGTCCTGGGTCACTAACTGGTTGCATTCCTACTTTTCAAACAGAAAGCAGTATTCCGTATATAAAGGCAAACCCTCCTCTGCTGTGCTCACTGAAGCTGGTGTCCGCCGAGGTGATGTACTCTCCCCACTTCTCTTTTCTTTATTTCTACATGACCTACCATCTTCAAATGACATTGATTTTGTCAAATATGCTGATGACCTAACTGTATCTTTGCCTGTCAAATGTCGAAGTGACTGCTCCAAACTAAATGGATTCTTATCAGAAGTCAGCCAATGGTCCAAGGAAAACGGTCTCACCTTAAACCCCTCTAAATTCCAAACAGTCAATTTCACCTTTAGGCATAAATCTGACCTAAACACACTGGTTAGCACTCACGAGGTGTGCAACATAGATTTTTGGCACTGAAATAGACACCAAGTCGGAAATTAAATATCTTGGTGTCATTCTATCTGCTGATCTCTCCTGTTCGTCTCATATCTTGATGATGTGTAAGAAAATATTCCGTCTTACCTTCTACATCAAGAAGTTAAGGCATTCTGGTAAAACCCAACACTTACTCCTACAATTCGGTAACTCTCGCATTCTGCCTCTTATTCTCTATTGCTCACCCTTAGTTTTTCCAGGGCTACTGAAGAAAGACTATACCTTATTACACAGGATGTTAAAGGTTGTCAGCAGGGTAAGCCACGTGCCACCTAACCAGCTTGTTAATATTCTGGTCGACAGGCACTCGGACTCATGTGAAAAATGGGCTCAATCCATTTTATCCAACTCACACCACTCACACTCTTCATTCACAGTTTTCCCCTTGTATCTCATCAGGCAAGACCAGAAGCCTATATAGAAAACTATATGCTCGCACTAGAAAGTACAAAAACTCAACCACAGATTACTTAGCTCGTGTTCTGTGCGATAAAAAAGCATTAGGCGTAAAACTCATGACTTATTAAATAGTCAGTAGAACAATTTTTGGATCTCGTCTTTCCAACTCATATCGTGTATGGGTACGTTTTCTTTCTTTTTTGTCCTTTCTCTCTCTCTCTCCTTCGTTGTTATGTGCTGCTATGTTTCTTTCTTCCGCTTACGCCAGTAAACATGATAGCATCTACTCTTCTAACACCTTCAAACACTCTGTTCAATTTTGGCTTTGCCTTTGACACGCTAATAAGTTGTTGTCATAATGAACTAGGATTACTTTAATCTATGTAGAATTTTCTATTATTGATAATGTACTAAGTGGATGCTATACTGTAGTGAAATGCAGAGAATCCCATTCTGTATCGCAAATACTGTTTTGGAATAAAGCAAATTATTATTAATAAAAAAGATGGTTTTAGGTGGTGTGAAGATTGTATTAACGTCTGCAGAAAGTATCGTGAATACTAACTCATGTTATTACATTCACAACTCCTATAGGATTTGTTCTGCTCAGACCAAAGGCAAATCAGGACACCGAATTGATCGTGCAAAATACGAAACATATTTTGGGATCGAAATCGTAATACAAAGATAATTGCTTAACCAGGTGGAGTTAGTGCACGAACGAACAAATGAAGGTTACACGATTGGCTTTCCAAATAGTATGGTCGCTTGACCGTAAACCTTCGGATTAACGAGTCATCTTAAGAATTAAAGGTCGGCGTCGTATGTTGATCTTTAAACTCGCTAAGCTGATAATAAGACTGGTAAATAGGGAAAGTTGGTTGTGAGGCTAGCAACATCACACCACAAAAATAAACACCACTGTCCCTGAAACTTCAGAGCTCTATCTTGAAGCCCTGTGTCCCACTAGGAACCCTAAAAAAGAAATAAAAATTTGGCGCTACATAGTGGTCAGACAAAGCACTTTTGTCTAATCTGATCAGCTGAAGTTTTCATTATCCGAAGAGTGAAGCCTAAATTACGTTTTCAAAAAGGGAAAATTATTAACCTGTGGCTGGTGCCTTGGTAAGCACTGAATCATCCAAGTTAATTCGTCCAAGTGTTATGTCATTCGATATTTGTTTTACTACTAGCTATTTATTACTACCTTCTTTTTAATTATCCTCTTTCATTTTGTCTAAATATCCCTTCGCATGATCACATGAGCAACTCCAATCATGCATGAATTACTCTTAAATTCCAAAATACTGCTTCCTCCATCATGTATATTATATTTCTGTTTTGGTGGTAATTGAGTAGTCTAATTTCCCTGGAAACTTTTAACTCCCAGGACACAACTGGTGTTTTCAAGTCAGTTAAAGCTTTCAAGTTGGTAGATGAGAGAACGGTCTCTTTAGACATTATTTCTCTCTCCACCAATGTCCCACTGACAGAAAGTATTTCTGAAATAATAGAGAAGATTTGTGGCTCAGGTGGATGATTCGCCATTAATGATGTTCTCTGAGCTGGTTGGTTTAGTTACGGAGCTTTTGTCGTCCTTCTGGACAACATTTCCAGCACAATTTTTGGCATAAAGTGAAATGATTTGAATTTTTCATGAGTGATATAATTGCGTCTCCCGGTAACCATCTTTAAACATGTATTGATAACTTTTTATTGACTTGGATTTTAAACTTTCTCGTCACATGATTTGCTTTTTATTAGCTGGCAGATTTGGTCTAAATTAACGTGTTTGTTAATTGCATATTAGTTTGAATGCCAGTCTTCTAGGAGTTCCCTGGCACTTTTGGTGCTTTCTCTGTCTAAAATTTCGACATAATCCCAATCAAACTGATGTCCACAATCATCTCTATGCACTGATATGAAAGAATATATATGTCATGTGTTTCCACAGCTGATTTGTGTTCCTGGATTCTGATTCGAAGGGGATGCCCACTTTGGCCGATGTAATAATGCCTGTTACAGTTCATATATGCAATTTATTTTGTAAATGGTATTAATTTTATCCCCTTTTTCTGTTGGGTATTTTGGTTTGCACAATATCTAACGATTTTTAACTGGCTTGTGTACTATTTCAAATGGTTTCAGTATTCTAGCTGTTATTTCAGTGATATTTTTCATGTATGGTAGGATGAATTTTCTTGTGGTCTTTGATGATGGTTCCTTGTTGGTATTGTGATTCGATTTTAAACACTTTTTGATGAAATTATGTAGATAACCATTCTTTATGAAGACCGTTAGTAGGCATTTTTCTTCGATTGTTTTCAACGCTGGAGTGCCACAGTGTGTTTGAACTCTCTTTTAAACAATGTCTGCACACCGTTTCTTTTGTGAGTGAGTAATTGGATTATTGCCAGTATAGTTGAATATTTGATCTGTGTGTGTGCGTTGATTTTCTATATACCTGTGTTCCTTTTCCTGATTAACACATCTATGAATGGGATTTTGTTTATTGAATTCTTCTTCTCTTGTGAATTTGATATCCTCAGATATGTTGTTTATTAATTTATGGGTATATTCCAAATCATTTTTTTTTAATTGTTACACATATATCTTCAACGTAAATTACCCAGACTTTTGATTTAATTATAGGTAGAGCTATTAATTCAAATCTTTGCATGATGGCTTCAGCTATTAATTGCAGGAAAGCATTTTTGTATGTGATTTCATACAGTCCCGGAATACACCAATGTCTCCATGCCTCGAACAGCTGAAAATCAAAAAGTATACAAGTAAAAACCAACAGTCTGACAAGAGAGGCGTGCGACCAAGACAGGAGTTCAGGTCAACCTAGGGAAGATACCCAGCCAGCAACAAGTACCGATCCCCATCAACTGAAGAAATTTAAACGAAAACTTCTTTCTTCACTTACCCTGTCTGGACAGCATCATTCCAACTACATGTGATATGGATGAAGATGTTGATATTTGGTGGTTGAAGGCGATCAGCCATAGGAAGCCTTGCCTAACCTAGGTTTCGTGCTAGTTGGCACTCACCACTCAGTCAGTAAGGCGTATCTGCAGTCACCTTGAAGGAACTTATGTCCATCCTACTGAGATTCCAACCCGCATCACTCAGTGAATGCTGCAGTCAGAGAGGTTTCTCACTGAGCAGCTATTTGTGCTCTCGATTGACCTCCTGTAGGACTGTAGTGGATATTCTTGATTGGACACTAGTCAGTAACTAGTGTAATGTGTCTAGTCCTATATTCGGTGCAAACTGAATTCAATCAGTCAGCTTTGCAATGTGGCCACCATTCTAGGTAGCTCACTATCATGATGCACTATGAATTGACGGTATTAGATGGTTGGAGGAAACTGACCACAGGAAGCCTTCAGTGACCTGTGTTTCGTGGTCGTTGGAACTCGTCAGAAAGGCTTATCTACAACTCTGAAATAATTTATTTCACTTTTGAGATGAAGATGTATCAGAGAACCAGCACAGAAATTCATTACTCTGAAATTCGCTGTGAAGGTCAAAAGCATTTAGCACTACCAGCAGGATCCTAGTTATCAACACTAATATCAAATTAGTGCTTTTGTATTTTTCAGAGATTTGGTACAAGTGTCGATTTGACTCATTTCCAATGGAAATGACGACTTCCATCAATAGCTGTGTTCACTCGGTACTGAAGGTCAGATGTCAGGAAAGGTTAAGCAGACCAAGAACCAACCAAAAACCTCTTTTGTAACCAACACATATGCTGGACGAAATATAGATGTATTCGACATACGCTGACAAAAACCCTTAGTGACATCACAGCTTAAGCAAGCCAACAATAAGAAGAACTTAAATTCGAGTCGACAGGTTGAGCGTAGCAACATGAAGGAGATCATGTAAATGAGCCGGCTAAAAATAACGTCAGAGAACAAAGAGGAACGGAGATGTATTGTTAAAGCCTCAAGTTCCACTCCGTACCCAATAAACGAATTATGGTGTAACAGTATAGGAGACATGTTAACATTACACTAGTAAGTTATAGTTATATAGGAAGCATTTTAAATTGGCGCCACCTGCATTCATTTCATTAAAATAAAATCAATTAGTAAAATTGATCAGTTTAAGGCCTTAATGAGTTATTTTTCCTTATAGTTTTCTATAGGTTAGTCGTTTACAGTAATGAGGCATAATTTCTGCCCTATTAAAAGTTGTTATTTACGGGCGGTAATGATTTTCTAAAATTGAATACGAATTAAATCATTATTTAATTGGTATTTTAATCAATAGTTAGTGGGAAAATCAAATAACCACTTTTTAGCGCATAGATCAAATAACTGAGAGTAATAATCAATAAATTATAGAAATTAGAATACCCTTATTATATAATCAGAGCAGGATGATTTTTCAGGGAACAGTGATCAGTATTTGACAAAATAGTTCTACAATAATGCGGCATCGAGTGAGAAGTAGACATTTGTAAAAATTATATTTGTAGAGTCTCAGCAAAACTGAAATAGGTAATTCCAACGCTTAGTTCAGCAAAATAGTCCGAACTTCTTCAGGGGAACTAATCAACATTAAAATAAAAAAGGTATATATGTATGTGTATATATTCGGTTTACATGTGAGGAAGAAGAAAATAACAGTATGCCTTTCCTAGACATCCTCCTCACCATGAAGAGGGACGGATGTTTACAACCTATTTAGAAAGAAGACTTTGACGGGTCAGCACATCCATTTTCACAGATTCATACCGATTCAGTACAGAGGAAACTTAGTTAAGTGTCTCATCTATAGAATAAAATGCATATGTGCATAGGGAGAATGGATTACACTGCAAGAAAATGGATATCCAGAGAGAACTTCCTAAAAGAGTATATGTTGACAGCTAGAGATAGGGTGACGATGGATACCGTAGAAAAAGAAACCTGTGTATCTTAAGTTACAAAGGCGAAACTTCAGCTGACATTCTAAAGTGTCTACTTAACAGAGCAGTGAAGAGAACATTTCTTGCAGCCAAACTGATATTCAGCTTCTCCACTAAACTAATGCTTACACAACGAGTCAAGGATAAGTTACCAAAGATGGCCTCAACAGTGTGTATCTATGAATGTAACTGCTCATGTGGAGTTAGTTACATTGGCCGTACTCAGAGGGGTTTATTCATGCGTACGGGCGAACGTAAGCCTGTATGGCTGAGTTAAGGGGAAACCAAATGCGTAAATAGTGCAGTCTTAGACCACTTGGTAGATACTGCCCGCTGGATAAGGCCTGAACAGGCGCTCTCAATTATTTACCACATTCATAGTAATCTATCTACAGGAGCTCGACTACGTCTTCTTTCAGTAGCTGAAGCGGTTGCAATCAATACCAGAAGACCAATTCTTTGTATATAGAGAAGAAGTATGTACATCCTCTATGTTCACCTTGGCCTACAATAAGGCCAACAAATCCTTCATAGAAATTAGCACTTTAAATTCCTACCACAATTTCCTTTTCTTCTTCATCTTCTATATCTCTGTTTCATTGATAAACGTTCATTTTTGACTTTTTATGATGACATGACCTTTCTTATTATTTCTATTACCGTAGCTTTAAGTAATGCTTTTCTAAATTGTTATCATATTTAAAAAATCCTGTTCATTTTACTGCACTAAATACATTATTATTATTATTAGTATTTGACAATCATTCACCAATTGTACTTTTAAGTTTACACCACATCATCGTTATTATTTTACAATCAATACTAATGTCGTTATTTTCAACCTTGAACTTATGTCTAGTCCGCTCCATTCGTTGGTTTATATTCATATTGTTCCCCATACCAGTGATTAAACTCACACTGGAAACCTGTTTTTTGTTGACCATATATATCATTAAATTATTTCAAGTTCTGACCAAATTGCAGCTCTACGCATCATCATCACAGAACAAAGCATGGAATGGCAATCAAACCTCTACCTCAACTTTATAGACTTTGAGAACGACTTCGACAGACAGCGTTGACCGCGAAGTAATTTGCAAACTACTCGAGTACCATGGCGTACTCCAAATATTCATCAACCTTATTCAACAGCTGTACAACAACGGTACATATCGAGTGATCCACAACGGAAAACTCAGTGAGGCGTTTGGAGTAAACACAGGAGTCAGACAAGGGTGCTTATTGTCTATCACCAATGATATTCCTAATTGTGGTGGACTGACTGGATTATGCATCAGACTGTGGGAAACGAGAAGACAGGGAGGGATATCTTGGACCAGCGCGAAGATGTTTGATGTCATACAAAATCGAAGACTTACAAGCGAAAACCAACAAAATGGTCGAAGAGGCAGCCGACGAAGACAGGACTCCAGGTGAACATAAACAAGACAGAGGTTATGAAAATAACCAACCACCACCACCACCATCAGCAACAACAACAACAGCAACATCCAGCGCCAATCACCATCAACGGGAGGGATTTGAGAGAGGTTAGTTACTTCATTCACTTATCTTATCTAGGGAGCATTGTCTCAACTACTGGCACGCCGAACAGACGAGGATGTCAAATTATGCAAGGATTGGGAAGGCAGGGGAGAAACACATTCACCAACCTGAAACAACCAATCTGGAAATCTTCGTCACTCAGCCAGTATCAACAACAAAATTCAGTCGGATTTTCAATACAAACAACGTCAAGTCAATCAGTTTTTCTATACGGAACGGATCAGAAACTTGGCGGGCGGGTCACAAGGAATATTTCGAACAGCCTGTTGCAGACCTATATCAACAACTGTCTTCGCTGGCTCTATACTGAAGATCAGATGGCCGGGTCGGAAAGAATCACTAACACGAAACTCTGACTGGGAACAAACGAAACAAGAACCGATTGCCAACCAACAAATATGTAAGAGAAAGTGGAGATGGATAGGACACTGGCTGAGGAGGCCGCTGTGTGGCATCGCACGCGCGTCAGGCCATTGCTTGAGTGGAACCCGAAAGGGAAGCGGCGAGTGGGTTGTCAGTGCAAGGGTGACATGGAGGGGATCGTGTGAAGAGAGAGGAGCTGAGACACTATGGACTAACATGGATGAAGGTGAAAAGTACGGTAGAAGGAAGACAGAAGCAAGTGGAGACGTGCAGTTGAAGTCCTATGTTCCACTAGGAACCCAATGGAATAATAATAATTTCATCTCATTTTATCTCATGTTCTCATTAACCATGCATATTTAAAAACTAACTGACTGTTGTTCCATCCCATCTCATACTTCTTCCACAATATACATTTCTGATATGATTCTGATTCGCCTTTACTGACTGGCTATTGTGTGCTTAGATGAGTCGGTGGCATAGCAGTTAGGATGCTCGTCGACCATGCACATGGTCCGGGGTTCGATCCCCGGCCGGCGCACTCCTTTACGTCACTAAGCCAGAAATAATGCTGGTGAAGAGGAAAGTTTGGGCATGAGGTGGCTAGCAACCCCATCCTGTAAAAATAAATACCACTGCTACAGAACCTTCAAGCCTCTAGCCTGATAACCGTACGTTC